>JALIRH010000003.1:21940977-26740977 GCA_023055505.1 Callipepla californica brunnescens
CATAGCATGTAGGCTTGCTGCAACAGCAGCGTAACTTGGAAGAGACTCTACAGTATCATCAGCAGGTATCGTGTCACTGGCATATTAACATTTGAATAGGCTTTTCATTAAAAATAAATAAAAAAAACACTTTAAACACACATATCCTGATTCCAGAAATGCTTTGTTGAGCAGAATGCTCCTCATGCAACAGCAGCATGTAATGCTGTTACGGGATGGAAAATGCAGCAGTGACAGCATAGTAGCAAGGTCCTAGGCTGCAGCAAGTAAGGATATGCTCAAATACAACAGCCATAAACACAGAAACACAAATGCAGAAACAAAGAGGGGAAAAAAAGAAAATCCACTTACATCTAGAAGGTCCAGGATAGACAGAAATCTCTAGTAAAACACCCTTGACCCCACTGCCAACTGTTAAATGTGGTCTGGGAAGGGGTGGAGGCAGGATTCATTCCTTCCTGTCACTCAAGTACATTGTATGCACCTGAGCTCCTCTGGGTTGGCCCTGCCTTCCCACCAGGTGCACAGTCACTGTTCCAAGACATGATTTTGCATTTCTGCTACAGTGCATGAGCTAGTTTTCTTCAGCCATTATGTGTCAGTATAAGCTCTTCCCTTTGGGCTTTCAAATGGCCATCAAGAGCAATGTGAAACCAAGCTGATGAGCTGGGAGAAAAGGACAGAGAAGTTTTGGCAGGCAATCTCTGCAGATGTAAATGTGAAGTTCCATTCAGTGACTATGGTTAGTCCTTTCAAAATGCTATTTAACAGGAAGGAAAAGTCAAGGATTTGTGAAAGTTCATTTGTGGCTCTTTATGATAAGGCAACTCTGTGGTGCAATATGTGCACGTAGTAATATTAATGCAAAGTATTATGCCCAAAAGAGCATATCATCTGAATATGCAACAAACTAAGAAATGGCTTTAGCTGAAGGGCAAAACTAATAGCTTTCAAGCAAACAAGTCTAACTACCCACAGGAATCTGTCACTGGCTGACAAATATGGCAGATGTCTGCATCGTGCAGTTCCTCATACAGCATACAGGAAAGCAGTGCAGCCTTTTAAAGGGCAACAAAGATGATAAAGGCCTTAAAACACCTCTCTTATGAGGAAAGGCAGAGATACCTAGCTCTGTTCAGCCTTGAGAAAAAGAAGACTCAGAGGGGACCTGATCCATGTCTAAAAATATGTAAGGAGCAGGAGGCAAAGAGACGAGGACAGACTCTTCTCAGCAGTGTGTGGTGACATCACAAAGGGAAATGGCCAGAAATGCATATGTACAGATGCATAGGATGTTCTGCACAAATGTGGGTGGGGAATTCTTCACAGTGCAGTGACAGAGCACTGACACAGGCTGCTCAGATTGGTTTCCAGAAAGAAAAAACAATCCTCACACTGAGTACTGGATCAACAACAATGCAGGCAGTTTGCAATGTTACAAATTTTACTCCCTCTAAAATTCCCCATCATCACCTGATGAAGAAGGTGGACAGAATTTTTGATACTATGTTTAGAAAGCTGTTGGTATCTCAAGAATGATGTTCAAAAAATAGAGCGCTGATATAAAATAGAAAAGGAACACAGTGCCCTGCAGCCCAGAAGGTCAACGGTCCCCTGGGCTGCATCAATAAAGGTGTGACCAGCAGGATGAGGGAGGTGATGCTGCCCCTCAGCTCTGCCCTGGTGAGGCCTCACAGGGAGCACTGCCTCCGGATACACAGCCCTCAGTATAGGAGACACGGACACGTTAGGGCACGTCCCGAGGAGGACCACAAAAACGATGCAAGGGATCTCACCTCCCCTATGGGAACAGGGGGAAGAAAGCTGGGGCTGTTCAGCCCAAAGAAGAAAGAGAAGGATGCAGGGAGACCCACCCTATGGTGGCCTTTGACTATGTGCCAGAGGGCTGTCAGAAAGAAGGGGACAGACCCTTTAGCAGTCTGTGGTGATAGAACAAGGGGAAATGGGGCCAGGGTGGGGCAAAAGGGTGGGGCCAGGGCACCTGTGACAGCACAAGAGTTAGAATGCTGCACAGTGCTGCTGCTGCTGCAGTTCAGCCCGGGCCAGTGGTGGTGCAGCAGCAGGGAGGAAGCCGGGCTGGACAAGGCCTTGCAAATACCAGCCCCAGAGGAGGTTCTAAGCCTGCAGCGAGGGCTCAGCTGCTCAGGGGAACACTGAGAGCAGGGCTTGGTGCTGTTGCTGCCAGCACTGGCCTTCCTCAGCCCCTGCTGCCTCCCAGCTCCTACCGGACCCCAAGGGTCGGCATCCCCTGGCCTCACTCCCCCAAACTGCGCACGAGCTTGCAACAAGCCCCACTGACTCTTCTTCTCTTCTCCCGCTTCCAGAACATGAGTTTCATGTTAGCCCTCACTGCTCTTCTGCAGAAAGTGCGCAAAGCTGGCGACGATTCTGAGATGGACGTGCTCATCCGCATGCAGCGGCGCGAGGAGTTTCTGCGACAGCAGATGGCACAGCAGCTGCAGGAGATACAGCAGCTGAACCAGGAGCAGAGTGGCACTGGCATGCAAGCCCTGCCCTTCGCTGCCTTTCCATCCTGGCAGCTTGGGGTCCTGGCTGCAGCACTCATCTTGTTCCTGGTGCTATTCTGGCTGCTCAAGAAATCGAGACGTCACGTGAGCATCAAAGCCGATAGCACGAAGGAGGAGGAGGAAGAGGAGGAGGATGCCCAGAAAGATCCCAATGGTTGGCAACCTGCGTGCAAGCCAGTGCAGCAGCCGCACCAAATGGAGACCTGTTCATAAACAGCATCATCAGTGTAACATCACTGTCATCCCTTCTAGATGGGACTTTCCTGGCATTTGTAAATGTTGTCGGAATTAACTCCTATGTTTTATTTCTTCTGGGCTTTTTGCATAGAGCATGGGACTAGTACTATGAATGCTTGTCCTCTTAGTACCTGGTATTGAGATATTGCGTATCCTGCCTTGGAGTGCCCAAACGCTTTCTAAAGATTAATTTCTCAGAAGTCTATGATATCTACCTCGCAATTAGAAAAGTAAAATCTGTCAGATACTGACTTCACATATAATCGCTTCAAGGCCTTCAAAGTGCTATAGCCTAGAGTAAAACCATAGCATGTAGGCTTGCTGCAACAGCAGCGTAACTTGGAAGAGACTCTACAGTATCATCAGCAGGTATCGTGTCACTGGCATATTAACATTTGAATAGGCTTTTCATTAAAAATAAATAAAAAAAACACTTTAAACACACATATCCTGATTCCAGAAATGCTTTGTTGAGCAGAATGCTCCTCATGCAACAGCAGCATGTAATGCTGTTACGGGATGGAAAATGCAGCAGTGACAGCATAGTAGCAAGGTCCTAGGCTGCAGCAAGTAAGGATATGCTCAAATACAACAGCCATAAACACAGAAACACAAATGCAGAAACAAAGAGGGGAAAAAAAGAAAATCCACTTACATCTAGAAGGTCCAGGATAGACAGAAATCTCTAGTAAAACACCCTTGACCCCACTGCCAACTGTTAAATGTGGTCTGGGAAGGGGTGGAGGCAGGATTCATTCCTTCCTGTCACTCAAGTACATTGTATGCACCTGAGCTCCTCTGGGTTGGCCCTGCCTTCCCACCAGGTGCACAGTCACTGTTCCAAGACATGATTTTGCATTTCTGCTACAGTGCATGAGCTACTTTTCTTCAGCCATTATGTGTCAGTTTCCATTATCAATACCTGCAAGAAAATCAACAACAAAACAAAACTCCTTTTTGTTCCAAATATGTATGTTGACATACAGCAATATTTGTTATCATGACAATTTTGGGCGTGTTTTAATGTGGCTTGGCTCTTCATTTCTCATCTGAAAAGCCATAGTACATATATACGCAACAAATTGACCTGCAAGCTCATGCTGGTTTATACAGAATTAATCTGATAAAGGCTCCCTGAGAGCAGTTGTGGAATAAACGCACACAAACACCCACTCTCTGCTGCAAATTGATCTCAGCAGCAGCACTTTATTTCCAAGGTATAGAACATAGAGAAGAGTGACAAAGGTTCAACCCAGTATCTACATAAGCTCTGAATTGAAGAAGGCAAGGGAAGGAAAATAAGCATATTTACTTTTATAGGAGATGCAAAGTGTTTTGTGAGGGAGCCTGGGAGTGCAGAGTGGCATCTGCATGAAAGATGTGCTGTCACCCCAGCTGTGAGGCATGTTCCTGGCACCTGGGAACCTGGTGCCCATCCACCTGCACTTTCCACTGGTCACCAGAGGCATTGCTGTGTCCTTGACCAGCTTCTAGGTCCAGCGAGGCCTGCTTCTACAAGGAAGTGATTCTAATTCAAATTGTATGTGGGTTTTGTTTGTTTGTTTGTTTGTTTCAATTTTGTACTTCAAATTCTATTTTTGTCGAAATCAGTTGAATTTGGGCTGGAATGCAGGAAGTCTGAAGATTTGTGATTTTACTGTAGTTGTAGAAGTTAATTTCAGGCTGTCTCGATGCTACCAAGAGCGTGTGCAAGACTGTGGGAAACGGGAGTGGTAAAACAGCTGAACGCACAGCCGCGCCGCTAGTTGAATCGTCTACCAAAGAGGTAAACCGTTTTTCGGGGTGGCAGAGAGAGACTGACACCACGAGGAGCTGTACTTGTGCAAATTACCCCCTGGGCTCACTTAGCTAGCAGCGCTGGTACCCGCGCTGCCCGCGTCCCAGCGCTCAGACACAAAGCGGAGCGCCACGAGGGGGCGCTGTCCGCACGGGTACCGGCCACAACAGCCGCGCCACCAGCGAGCGGCGCCGTTCCGAAGCTGCCGCCAGGCGGGGCCCTCGGCGGGTGGGAGAGACGGCCTTGGAACGAGTTGATACACGCCTCGTTTGGTGTGACGGGAAAGCGCCTCTCACGTGTGGAGAGCCTCGGAAAGTTTCAGCCTGAAGCTGGGGAGCTACGGCTATTTGTGAGCAGGGACTGGCGCTTGGGAAAAGCTCCTTCCCGTACAAATCCGAGTAAAGGGGACGGGGCGTTTAAAGAGAGAAACCCCGATGCTCGGCGATGCTGACGCGGTGTAGGCGGAGACGGGAGCGACAGCAGGCAAACCCCGCAGCGGAGATGGGCGGTCCCTTCGGATCGCAGCCATCAGGGCGTGGCACGGATGGTCGGCTGCCTCCCAAACTACGGATTCAGCCGTGGGCTTTCCGCTCGTCAGAAAGCTCTTGCCGAAAAGGATGCGGCGGTTCAGGTCTCTGACTGAGGGGAGTGCTTGAGCCTGTTGCTGCCGGTGGAGGGCGGCAGGGGTACAGCCTGCGTGAGGTGTGAGCAGGTGGATGATCTGCTCACCTCAGAAGAGGTGGGGAGGTTAAGGAGCGTCGGGGAGTGTTAGCAGGAGATAGGGCAGAGGAGTAACTCCCTGCTATGCCTGCGGCACCGGGGTGATATCCCCCAAACAGTGATGGGCCCCTCTCTGTTGATGTCTGGTGGAGGGAGGGGACCTAAGAGATGGGAGGGAATGGGAACAGGTCACAGCTCAGTGTTGCAGGCAAACCCCATCCCTAACCACCACATTTCCCAGGTGCCCCTGCACAGTAGGTTTGAGGCTTGGAATTGAAGGGAAAGGTGAGTGAAGTTGCAGTGGGAGGTCCACCCAGGGCATTGTCTAGGGTCAGGCGATCAACTCTGTGTCTCAAGATTGCCTTTGCCAAGAAGGAAAGAAGGGTAACTGTAGTAGGTGACTCCATTCTGAGGGGAAGCACGGGGCACTGTATGTCGGCCAGACCCTAACATCAAAAAGGACTTCAGCACATCGGGGCAGTTAGTTTTTGGATCAGGAGTATAGGTGGTATTCTCCTCTAGCCCTACAATGGCAGCAAGGGATACTGAGAGGATGAGCAAAACCCGTCTCGCAAAAAACATGACTAAGAAGGTGCCATCACAAGAATTTTGGCTTTTTATTTATCTGTTTTTAAACTATGGGACAGTTTATTCAGTGCTTGTGCCAGAACAGGCTGAGGTGCAGGATTCATAGATTCATACATTCATAGATACATTAGGTTGGAAAGGACCTACAAGATCATCTAGTCCAACCTTCCTCACACCACCATCCCTACCCACCAAGCTACTAAATCAAATCCCTCAGCACCTCATCTAAACGCTTCTTGAACAGCGCTAGGGACGGTGCCTCAACCACCTCCCTAGGCAGGCCATTCCAGTGCCGGACCACTCTCTCAGAGAAAAAAATTTTCCTCAAGTCTAATCTAAATCTTCCCCGGCACAACTTGTGGCCATTCCCTCTCGTCCTGTCATTAGTTACCTGGGAGAAGAGGCTGACCCCCTCCTTACCACAGCCTCCCTTCAGGAAGTGGTAGAGTGCAATGAGGTCTCCTCTGAGCCTCCTTTTCCCCAAACTAAACAATCCCAGCTCCCTCAGCCGCTCCTCGTAAGACCTGTGCTCCAGACCCCTCACCAGTTTTGTTGCCCTTCTCTGAACACGCTCCAGGGCCTCGATGTCTCTCTTGTAGTGAGGGGCCCAAAACTGAACACAGTACTCGAGGTGCGGCCGCACCAGAGCTGAGTACAGGGGGATGATCACCTCCCTGCTCCTGCTGGCCACACTATTCCTAATACAGGCCAGGATGCCATTGGCCTTCTTGGCCACCTGGGCACACTGCCGGCTCATACTGAGCCGAGCATCAACCAACACCCCCAGGTCCTTTTCCTCTATACACTCCTCAAGCCATTCTGCCCCAAGCCTATAGCATTGCATGGGGTTATTGTGGCCAAAGTGCAGGACCCAGCACTTGGCCTTATTGAACCTCATCCCATTGACCTCAGCCCAACTGTCTAGCCTATCCAGATCCCGCTGAAGGGCCTCCCTACCCTCAGGCAGATCAACACATCCTCCCAACTTGGTGTCATCCGCAAACTTAAAGAGGGTACACTCAATCCCCACATCCAGGTCATCAATAAAGATATTAAACAAGACGGGCCCCAATACCGACCCTTGGGGGACACCACTCGTGACAGGACGCCAGCTGGACTTGACTCCATTAACCACTACCCGCTGGGCACGGCCCTCTAGCCAATTCTCAACCCAGAGAAGAGTGAACCTGTCCACACCATGGGCTGCCAGCTTCTGCAGGAGAATACTGTGGGAGACCGTGTCAAAGGCTTTGCTGAAGTCCAGGTAGACTACATCAACAGCCTTTCCCTCATCTACCAGTCTGGTCACCCAGTCGTAGAAGGAGATGAGGTTGGACAAGGAGATGAGGTTAGGAGCAATCAGGCACTGAAACAGGCTGCCCACGGAGGTGGTAGAGGCCCTGGAGGTGTTCAAGAAATATTTAGATGTCATACTGAGGGACACAGTTTAGTGGGGAAGCATTGGTGGTAGGTGGATGGTTGGACTGGAATGACCTTAGAGGTCTTTTCCACCCTTACTGATTCTATGACTCTGTGATATACAACCTCCATTAAAATTATGAAGTAATAATAACTGATTACAAAAGTATAAGGAAAATACAAGTTCTAGTTCAAGGAAAGGTCTGTCTCTACAACACATGAGAAAAATCAACTGATAGAGGTCACTTAAATGTTACTGTACTTGTCTCTTGAAACAATTGCTCAGGTTCATTGGTAATAGCACCTGCTAAATGCACCATGCATGACTACTTGATGCTGTTAGTATAAGCAGGCACCGTGGTTACTCGCACTAAAAGGTGCACCGGTGTAAAGAGACAGAGCAGCAGTGACACATGAGCATTAAAGCTGGGCATAATGCACAGGAAAAGCATCCACAACTTCAATGGGCTGCTGCTTTCTGGCAGGCAATAGGTCGCATTCTATCCTTGTGGTCCTGGGTTCACATGACCACCATGATGTCTTCTAATGGCTTCCGTGTCAGTGCAGGCACAGTAGCACCTTTCTTGGGATAGCCCACAGGGAGAAGCAAGAGCAGCTTCTCATTCGCTGGGCGCTGGAGCAACGCCCGGAGCTGGGGCCCACAGTTCAGGGGTGTGGTGGTCACCGTGTACAGACCAGCGTTCTGCAAAGAGACAGGAGCAAAGCAAAACAAAGGTCTGTGCTGGGTGATTTTGTACTCATTCTCCTGAGACCTGTATGCATTCTCGTACCGACTAGCCCAGAAATACTGCTTTACTATACTCTTCTGCAAGCTTTGGAACATCGCCCCAGCAGAACCACAAAAGATGACTATTTTGCCTTCAGGGAAAAGAAAGAAAAACAACAAACCAGCATCTTTCCACTGTAGCAACAGCCCAGACTAATGGAAACAGCTCAACTCCCTGACATACCTGTACTCCATATAGCAGGAGTCTGCCTATGGTGTGCACCTTGATGGGGAACCTGTGGCTACAGTGAAAACGAGAGGCACTCATGGAGCTTTCACTGGAATGTCACCCCATGGGGTTCATCACTCACACAGAGAAATGTTTTGGTTCTTAAACTCAGATTGTTGGCAGGAAGATGTCTTACAGCTTTCTGAATGTTTGTTCCTGCTCAAGATGTAGATGTACCTCACAAGGATAGGAGGCACAGGCTCTGCCTCAGAATTTGTCATAGGAGTCTGTGACAAACAGTCTGGCTTGCATCAGAAACTGAAAATAATTCTGTGCATCACTCTGCCTTCATATGAAATCTCAAAGAAAAAAAGGAAGAAAAAAAAGAGCTGACACTATCAGAAAGCCATGACCTCACAGCTGAGGTGCCTCTTCATCGTTGTACACATGGATTTCGGTCTCTTCCTGCACATAATGCAAAACATGTTGGTTGGCTTCAAGATACAGAAGGCAGACACAGATATGCTCAGGCAATGTGCCTCTTATATTTGGCCGTATCTATGATCTTCTGAAGAGCAGAAAAACTAACAGTAGTCCATGGCACCATGTCCTTTAACGCTGTCAGTTAGCTTTTAGGAGCTGGGGAAGAGATGGCACTAAGCAGCTGAACAGTTAGTAGGGAAATCTCAGAAGTTTCACCTGATGATGAACTAGCAGAGAAGAAAGTGGAGCTTTATCACTCTCACAGCTTCTAATTTAGTCACCTGTGACACGGAGCTGGTTCTGCCCTATTTTTGTGCATCCCTTTTGCTGTCAGCTCTAGGGGGAGAAAATAGAGATTCCTGTGCAGCTGCAGAGCAGTAGTGCTCCCAGGGATGGGCATTTGTGCCGCCTACTTCTCACATATCCCAGCCTGAAGATTCTCCTAAGGAAATAGCAATAGCAGGCAGGAAAAAGTCACTCAAAACAGAATGGAGGAGAAATGTCAGTTCTCGGTAGGGAATTGGCCTAAAAGAAGAGGTGGCAGCTTGCTGTTATCCTGCTGACAGTCCAAGCTAACAATCAGAATATCTTCACTATCACAGTACTCATGTGAGTATATCAGATACATCAAGCAGAAGTGAGCACTGAAAAACCACAGAGAAAATCCAACTGGCTGGTGTCAAGCATGCTGAGCTTTAGAAATCAGTACATTTTCAGAAATATCTCAGAAAGACTGAATGAAATAGTACAGCCTGTTCTGTAAAATATGTCCCTGATATTTTTCCATCATCGTGAGCTAAATGGATTCGGGGTCAATCCACCTTTTAGAGGTTACTGAAAACGTGGTGCTGAACAGCCATATTTTGGTAACCTACAGACCTTTTACAGCCCTGCTAATGTAAAGCAGAAACCACATAAGGCAAAAACCACAGATGCTGAAGCAGGAGAACAATGACAACGCTGAAAGTACGTTGCCATTGCATTTTCCTTTTTCCTAAGCAGTATCGACAATAGAAATCAGCACAGGCATAGGCCTAAGCAGAGTAACTTTAAAACTCAAAACTAAAGATATACTGCCCAGATTTCAACAATCTGGAGGACTGAATGTTAAAATCTAAGTTGGGTTCCGTCCTTTTTTCAGTAGAACAATATTGATAAGTAATCCAAACCAATATACTGACCCTCAGCAAGCCAGTTCTGTCAACATACCTGCAGGGCAGCAAGCAGCATGCCACAGGCAATAGAAACACTGATTTCATTGTAGTAGTGGGTCTTCTTTCTGCCATTTGGAAGCCTTCCATACACCTGCTTGAAAATGAGGATCAGATAGGGGGCAGTGTCCAAGTACTCTTTGATCCAGTTTGTTCTGCAAAAGGATAATATTTAAGACATTTATTCTGCAATTCTTTCACTTTCCCGTAAGTCACATTTGCCTTCTGCAAAGGTCTGGTAAAGGTGCATGACAATTATAGCAGTAGGCTAAAACTTAAAACACGTTCTGTAAAGGATTAAGTATTATCAGCTTAAACAGAAACATTTCTGCAAGAAGCTTGAATTGAGTTCTGAGGTTTAACACATTCAACTGAGGAACTGAAAAGTAGAATTGCAAAAAACAGGAGTGAGGTCTTGACCTCTTATCTATGAGCTGGCCTCATGAACATTTGTCCTTAAGACGATTTAATTCCTAAAATTTTGCCAACCTGCAGCTTTACCTGTTATCATCAACACCAACATTTTTGTGATTGCAGGGAAAACAGCTGGCAGAAAAGATCAAAACTGTTTGGTCTAAGGCATAAACCTAATCATATTCTTACTACAAATGTTGCTGTCCTGTTTCTGGATATTTCAGCTCTATTAGAATTCATTTGGTTCCCAATTTGTTACCGTGAGAATATATACAGTACTGATGTCAGATTTAGTTTTTTTACTCTGAAGTTTATTTTATACTACCCTCATTCAAAATATAAAAATACCACATGTAAGCACCTGAAAAATAGTTTTCTGAAAGAAAGAGAACAAATAAACCCTATAAAGCTTGTGCATATGCTTCATTTGACAATCCAGGACATAGTATGTATCCCCCCCCCCCCTTTGTGTGGAGTTATTCAAGTCAAATAGACTTTGTAGGGCATTTCAAAAAATTAAATACTGCATAATTCAACAAGTGCATAAAATCTCGCCTTGGGACTACCACAGCCAACTAGAAAACTCCTAATAACCGTGGGAGCTTCGCGACTTGGCAAACAACAGGAAAAAATGGGACAAGATTTCTGACAATAGAGATTATATAGGAAAATAAAAATGACAAAGCCAAACGCTTGGAAAAGTCTCCAAATTGAGAGTGTGTAATTATTTTTACTCAAGGGAATTTTATAGGTCAGCTGGCAAGGAACTACTCATATTTTTAAGTTTTTCTCCCCAATCTTTAACCTTAGAAATATCTAAAAACAAGGAAGGAGGGAGAAAAGGAAAAGTATAGGAAAAGTATACTAGAAGAAAGCAAGACAGGTTTCATTTATCATTTCAATTTTCTAGACTACATTGCCTTCAATAAGATCGTTATCCAGAGAATCAAGACAAAGCCAAACAACAGGGATTGGTATGCTGAACATTCAAATCACTCATTTTAATCCCTTTTGTGGAAAGACTGAAGCACAGTGACAACGAGTAGCCAGAATTAACTTAAAGACAGCAAAAAATGAAACAATCCTGCTGGGGGGAGCTCCAACTTTCCTCAGACAGGAGTTTGGGAAGGAGCCCAGCTGAAAATTAGCAAAAGGATCACAGGTATAGAGGCTCTAGCACCACAATGGCTGGGACAGCCTCTGACCTCATCTTTCTCTGTAATCTAGAAGTGGGAAGCGTTTACAGCTGCCCTCCTAAGCAGCACCAGAAAACAGGGGAAGCTTAAGGACCTAGGAGCTGAAAGAACATATTTAAAACAAGATTTAAAAAAATTAAGCTGGATGTTTTCAGGTTTTGTGTTGCTGTTTTTCTTTCTGAAAATAAATGCTGAAATACAGAAAGAAAAGCACAGGTACAACTCCCAGTATTGTTTTTTCTAGATCAAAACACTGCTCTCTCCAATATTCTTAACCAACTGAATTTTTCATACCTTAATCTCTTCAGGTCGTTAACCCATCTATCTCCCATCCTTTTTTTGTAGTTTATTTCTTCTTCTTCTTCTACGATCTCCCGAATCCGATGTTTTAAATCTGGATCTTGCACTACCACAAAGGTCCAGGGCTCAGTGTGCGCTCCACTGGGTGAAGTACCTTAGTATGAGAATGGGAAAAGATGAAGAAACAGTTGGCAGAATTTTGGGAGAGAGTGTGCAGTGAGGGGTATAAGCTCTTCCCTTTGGGCTTTCAAATGGCCATCAAGAGCAATGTGAAACCAAGCTGATGAGCTGGGAGAAAAGGACAGAGAAGTTTTGGCAGGCAATCTCTGCAGATGTAAATGTGAAGTTCCATTCAGTGACTATGGTTAGTCCTTTCAAAATGCTATTTAACAGGAAGGAAAAGTCAAGGATTTGTGAAAGTTCATTTGTGGCTCTTTATGATAAGGCAACTCTGTGGTGCAATATGTGCACGTAGTAATATTAATGCAAAGTATTATGCCCAAAAGAGCATATCATCTGAATATGCAACAAACTAAGAAATGGCTTTAGCTGAAGGGCAAAACTAATAGCTTTCAAGCATACAAGTCTACTGCAAGTCAACTACCCACAGGAATCTGTCACTGGCTGACAAATATGGCAGATGTCTGCATCGTGCAGTTCCTCATACAGCATACAGGAAAGCAGTGCAGCCTTTTAAAGGGCAACAAAGATGATAAAGGCCTTAAAACACCTCTCTTATGAGGAAAGGCAGAGATACCTAGCTCTGTTCAGCCTTGAGAAAAAGAAGACTCAGAGGGGATCTGATCCATGTCTAAAAATACGTAAGGAGCAGGAGGCAAAGAGACGAGGACAGACTCTTCTCAGCAGTGTGTGGTGACATCACAAAGGGAAATGGCCAGAAATGCATATGTACAGATGCATAGGATGTTCTGCACAAATGTGGGTGGGGAATTCTTCACAGTGCAGTGACAGAGCACTGACACAGGCTGCTCAGATTGGTTTCCAGAAAGAAAAAACAATCCTCACACTGAGTACTGGATCAACAACAATGCAGGCAGTTTGCAATGTTACAAATTTTACTCCCTCTAAAATTCCCCATCATCACCTGATGAAGAAGGTGGACAGAATTTTTGATAGTATGTTTAGAAAGCTGTTGGTATCTCAAGAATGATGTTCAAAAAATAGAGCGCTGATATAAAATAGAAAAGGAACACAGTGCCCTGCAGCCCAGAAGGTCAACGGTCCCCTGGGCTGCATCAATAAAGGTGTGACCAGCAGGATGAGGGAGGTGATGCTGCCCCTCAGCTCTGCCCTGGTGAGGCCTCACAGGGAGCACTGCCTCCGGATACACAGCCCTCAGTATAGGAGACATGGACACGTTAGGGCACGTCCCGAGGAGGACCACAAAAACGATGCAAGGGATCTCACCTCCCCTATGGGAACAGGGGGAAGAAAGCTGGGGCTGTTCAGCCCAAAGAAGAAAGAGAAGGATGCAGGGAGACCCACCCTATGGTGGCCTTTGACTATGTGCCAGAGGGCTGTCAGAAAGAAGGGGACAGACCCTTTAGCAGTCTGTGGTGATAGAACAAGGGGAAATGGGGCCAGGGTGGGGCAAAAGGGTGGGGCCAGGGCACCTGTGACAGCACAAGAGTTAGAATGCTGCACAGTGCTGCTGCTGCTGCAGTTCAGCCCGGGCCAGTGGTGGTGCAGCAGCAGGGAGGAAGCCGGGCTGGACAAGGCCTTGCAAATACCAGCCCCAGAGGAGGTTCTAAGCCTGCAGCGAGGGCTCAGCTGCTCAGGGGAACACTGAGAGCAGGGCTTGGTGCTGTTGCTGCCAGCACTGGCCTTCCTCAGCCCCTGCTGCCTCCCAGCTCCTACCGGACCCCAAGGGTCGGCATCCCCTGGCCTCACTCCCCCAAACTGCGCACGAGCTTGCAACAAGCCCCACTGACTCTTCTTCTCTTCTCCCGCTTCCAGAACATGAGTTTCATGTTAGCCCTCACTGCTCTTCTGCAGAAAGTGCGCAAAGCTGGCGACGATTCTGAGATGGACGTGCTCATCCGCATGCAGCGGCGCGAGGAGTTTCTGCGACAGCAGATGGCACAGCAGCTGCAGGAGATACAGCAGCTGAACCAGGAGCAGAGTGGCACTGGCATGCAAGCCCTGCCCTTCGCTGCCTTTCCATCCTGGCAGCTTGGGGTCCTGGCTGCAGCACTCATCTTGTTCCTGGTGCTATTCTGGCTGCTCAAGAAATCGAGACGTCACGTGAGCATCAAAGCCGATAGCACGAAGGAGGAGGAGGAAGAGGAGGAGGATGCCCAGAAAGATCCCAATGGTTGGCAACCTGCGTGCAAGCCAGTGCAGCAGCCGCACCAAATGGAGACCTGTTCATAAACAGCATCATCAGTGTAACATCACTGTCATCCCTTCTAGATGGGACTTTCCTGGCATTTGTAAATGTTGTCGGAATTAACTCCTATGTTTTATTTCTTCTGGGCTTTTTGCATAGAGCATGGGACTAGTACTATGAATGCTTGTCCTCTTAGTACCTGGTATTGAGATATTGCGTATCCTGCCTTGGAGTGCCCAAACGCTTTCTAAAGATTAATTTCTCAGAAGTCTATGATATCTACCTCGCAATTAGAAAAGTAAAATCTGTCAGATACTGACTTCACATATAATCGCTTCAAGGCCTTCAAAGTGCTATAGCCTAGAGTAAAACCAGGAATCTGTCACTGGCTGACAAATATGGCAGATGTCTGCATCGTGCAGTTCCTCATACAGCACACAGGTTTGCATTTGCTATCCCAAAGACAGCTGGTCTATGTAGGTGAGCACATATTCAATCTGCACTTGCTCATTGAGCCCTGATCATTACACACTGACAGTACTAAAGAACATTTTAAATGCCTAACAGATGAAAGCCAATAGCTGAAGGATACAGTCGTCTGTGCAAGCTCACAGAGAAATAGGGTAAAGGCCACTCTTCAGTCTAGCCCCACATAAATAATTAAAAAACATTTGAAATTCTTGGATATATAGTACATTTGCTCATGTAAGCACTGAATTCAGCTTGAGAAATGTTCACGAATAAGCAGCTTAAGCTATCTATTGTTTACATTAATATGTGTTTGTATCAAGAACCTCATCTGTCTCCCTCAGGTTCGGGTAAGAACTGATGACATTTATGTTTTGCTTTGTTTTCTTTTCCTCTCACACAGCCCAAAGCTTTCAGGGTTACAAAGTATTTCATCTGCACTCCAGGCTTGTTCGCTTTGCTGCATTTGCCAAAACATGCTCAGTGTTTTAATGACTCCCAGCTAATTAGAGGAAGATGGAGACTTGTTACAGTGCAGTAACAAAGCTGCTTACAATTTTAAAGAGAAAACAATGGACCTCAAATGCTAAGAATCTCCTTATTAGTAATCCTATTAAAGTCTATTTAACTTTCCTCTAAGGTAGCTTATGAATATTGTTTTGTACCAACAGTGGCAAGTTCACAGAATTAAGATAAATAATGAATGTCAAATACAATACTGGCTGAAGTCAGTGTTACTAAAGCAGAAATAAGATTAGATGAGGACATTACAATGATAATTTGAAACACGAGTTCTCAAAAAAATGAAAATTCATATCTGATCCTCGGCCAAACCACACTCTAGTTTCTCTGCACACATCCCAGTCATGCAACAGAACCCTGATACTTACACTGGAAAGACTGGAAAAGGTTTTTTTGGTCTTAAACTGAAAATTTTTTCCAAAATTGAATCTTAACCATTTATCATCTGAAGTGCTTCCCATATCTGAGTCAAGCTCATGAATTTGTTTGGGAAAAAACAACAGCAACCAAAAACTATATTATGAAGAATGAATTTGAAAGCGTGTGAAGAACACGTGGTTTGACATTTTTGGAGAGAAAACATCTCGATATTCCTATTTGAAAGATATTTCACGGAAATGTAATTAAATTTAAAAATACCTTTAAAAGCTTAAAAATGAAAGATTTTCTTCACGATTTTGATTTTTTTTTTCTTTTTAAGTGCAATGAAAATATAAAAGAATTGAAAGTGCTCCAAAGAAGTCCCTGACATACAGTCATTGGAAGATGATTAAAGGTGATTAATCTCCAAACAGTCAATGGAAACTTACTCATTATGGCTTCAGATGAATCTAGGAAGACCATAATCCAAGTTCCAATTCCTTTGGCTTTTTCATATCATTTTTACACAGGGGAACAGCTATGCTGAAGGTTGTTTTTTTCAGATTTTGAACAACACAGTACCTACCTGCTGTTCTGATGACATTATCGATAACCTCCCTGGGGACTGGCTCATCACTGAGAAACCTGACAGACCGCCTCTTATTGAGAAGCTCATAAAATGTCTTTGACCTTTTAATCATTTCAGCCTCAGAGTAGCGTTCTGCGACAAAGGGGACATGGGCAACGTTTTCATCAAGTCCTTGCCACTCTTCATCAACCTCTGCAAAAAAATACAAGTGGTTAGGGATTTTTCTGATGGAGAACACTGAGATTTTTGACATTCACTGCTGTAATGCACTTTGGCCTCTACTGGCATACATTTCAATTCTACACTACTGAAAAGTGAAAGTCTGAGGTTCTGTTTGACACAACTGATTGATCCCAAGCTCCAGCTAATGAACAAAAACTTTGTTTAAGTACCAACAAGGAAAAGGAATCTGGTCATAGCTATCATGATCCACGAAGAAGTTACGTTCTTTTGCTCTTCAGTCTGCAAGTGTTCCTGTAAAAGTGGATTATAAGCTGAAATAGCAGTGAGGAGGTGGGCAACTTTTCAGCCTGCTTTTCTTCAGTAAGTAAATCTGAACACGTATGTGCATCCCTAAGCAGTCTAGTAAGGAGGAAAAAAAAAAAATCAATCAAATTACTGAGGTTAAGAAAAGAGCTTCACTATCAAGATGTGTAAGATTTCCTCCGAAGAGCTGAATGTCAGCTTCTTCCTATGTTCATGTTTCATAGGCTATGTGCAAATGTGACTTTGTGGTTAAGTTCTTTGGTTTCATGGGACTTTCAGCATAAGGGGAAATTGGTGATAGGCATTTATACTTAGGATAACATATCAAACACAGGGTATTGCGTTTCTTGTTCTAACTTGAGAATTCAGAATGGTTCCTTATTTCACTGAAATGAAGCTTTCCTTTTCTTTATCTCATAAAATACATCTGCTGTCTCTGAAATCTTTTTCTTCTTCTCCTCTGTGTTCCTAAAATTAACAGGGATTGCAATTTTTGCCACTATGACATGGAAGTTAAAAGCACTTACATTTTGCATTTCTGCTAGTCAATAATATTGAGCAATCTGCTACAGAGGGCTGAGTCAGGAAAAAATACTCCAGTTCTTTTTCAGTTGCTATTAGGTTGTTGTTTCAAAATCATAGCGGCGTCCAATGCAAATTCGAACAGAACTAATTCTGTGTTTTTCTAGTACACAGTTGCCTTAGAGACCAGGCTGATTTCTGTTAATTTTATAAATACCATTGAAATATCCACAAGCATGGCTCAGCTTATGCAAGAGGATGCAATATATCCAGTTGCACATGTTGAATCTAAACAGTGATTCTGGACCCCAATAACATGTTTCATTTTATATACAAATAAGTCACCCAATAAGTTTGTTCCTTTCTTAGCTGTGTTAGGCACACTCAATCAAGTCTACAAGAACATGGCTACAGAGCAATGGAAAGCAGAGACCGGTTGTAAAATTATTTTGTGTGAATCTTAAATATTCACACTGAAAAAAAGAAAAACCACAAAAGGAAGAGGATGTAATTTTCTAGCATTCCCTTTGTGTTATATATTTAGTACAGTATATTATTTATTATTCAAATAGCACCTCTCTTTCGCTGATCCTCCTCCACACTCAGCAAAGGGAATACCACTGGGTTACAAAGGCTATGTTTACATTACTCTGGGAAGTAACCTGAACCAGGAGGGTTACACTTCCTTGGGCTCATTGATACAGACAGAATACAAAAACCTGCAAGCTTTAGGTGCATGAATTCTCCCAAAATCTCCTCTTGAAGGACTTTTGGGCCTGAAAGCTGGAGCTGGTTTGCTGCCTGCAGTTGGCCTCTCAAAATCCATCTTGTGTATACAGGTATTTCTGATATAACCAATATACTTGTTGCTGAACTGAGAATTAACAGTAACACAGACTGAAGCATATCCTAATTTTATCTACAGGCACTTATAAGGAGTTTCTAAATGGGAAAAGCGTTGCCTTTATGATAACAAAAAACTCTCTGAAATCAGCTGAGGTGTGTGCACGTGTATCATAAGACAGAATATGACCAGAAAACAGCACTGAATTTACATATTAGATTAGTGACCTGGTGAAGATTTCAAGTGAAACTATATTATATATGTTTAGACCAGTATGCTGTAGTGCTGATTCCTATTCATTTCCTAAGCTTACAGTACTGAGTGTCCTGAGGATCAGGAATAGGATACTTGTATTCTATCTATAGTAACTTAGAAATAGTCCAATAAAAACTTAGCCTCAACAGTTCTTACGTGCTCTCATTATTTACATCCTTATGACGAGGTTTTTCCAAGCTTCAGAAAGCAGGAAATAACCTCCATGCAATGCACTGTAACTTTTATTCTTTCTTTATTTTTTTTTCCCTCCTGGTAGAAACCTTACAGTATAACTTTGTCTCTTAAGCTTATCCAAGCCCTGCTTGGTCATCTCTTTTTCTACTGTTATTGCAAAATCATCAAAAATCATTTTGGGTCAGAGATACAGAGACCAGTCTAGAAACTACTGAAACCTTTACAAAAGAGGTTTGTCAAGTGGGAGTTTAAGGCTGGAAAAAATCACTGTGTAATCTCTTTACCTGATTTTGAAACATGAGGAGAGGGAAGTTGAGTAAATGATAAACCATGAATGTCAGAGAACAGAAAGATCAAATTATCTTTATAGATGAGGACAATAGAGGATATATTTAATGCAAAGAGCATGCTGCTTGTGGACATTTGAATGCAGAGGCCAAGACAGCAAACTGGAAGAGCAATCAGCGCCTGTAACCAGAGATAGAATATCTCGTTTAAAACAAGACAGAAGAGAGTAGGGAAAGAAGAATCAAGCAACAAAAGCAGTATCCACTTGGTAATGTTCAGGAAACATTAACAGAATTAGGGAATAATTGATGTGGGAGATTAGAAAGAAATAGAAAAATGATACGTCTAAAACAAGGGTAGCTTTTTGAGGTGCACTGCAATCTGGGATAGTGTGATATATATAAGAAGTTCCTAAAGTCATGTTTGAATTAGGACACACCTATAAGAGCCATATTGCCTCAGTTGTGCTATTGTTGTGAAGTATATGGTGGAAGCATGGCTTCCTAAGTGTAGACTGAAGAGGAAACACTATGATGATACTAGAAATCAGGCTTCCCAGCTGAAGCATTGAATACCTAAGCCATACAGCAGCGTGAGGAAATTCACAAAAGGTAGCTGGAAAAGGGCAGCCCTGAACAGCCTGTCCACCCCAACCCACAGTGACCAGACTGCTTTGAACAATGTTTAAACAAGTGCTCCAAAGGGTGAGATGACACAGCACGTGGCTCAGAGTGGCTGAATCCCCAACACCTGTGCAGCAACACATTTGCTGCAGCATGAATTTTCACAGCCTGGATGAAGCCAGGGGTAACTAAAAACAATTCTGCTGAGTCTGAGCAAGAGAATTAGGCCGAGGGAGCTTTAAAAAAAAAAAAAAATAGAGAGGGAGAGGGAGGGGGCAGAGAAAAACATCATCCTAGTCTGCCCTCAGGCTCTTCTGGACACTTAGACATATCAGCACCACTGTGTGCAAGAAGCAAGAGTAGCGAGAGGAGGCTGAAACATTTTGCCCAAAGATGATAAACAGCTCTCAGAGGCTACCCTGGGGATTAGCAGAAAGAAATTGGCCTAAGAAAAGCTAATAGGGAGAAGCAATGACAGGAAAGAACACCTGCATCAGTGGCTGCCACTGCTTCAGCTCTCTTGAGTTCGGCTTTCCCCTCCTCGTTTCTCCCCATCTCCCCTCCCCCCCTTTTGCAACATTCTATTTCACATCAGGATGCAGGTGTAATGGAAAGGAAAGTGCTGCAGGAGAATTCTGGTCTGCACCTAACAATGGTTTAATCTACTTGACAAGCCCTCCCCCTAGGCTTTGCCCTGCTAAAAATAATCAACTCTTCAGCCTTTCATGGGAGTTTAGCCTTAAGACTGTGGGATCGGCACTTTATTTCCTCCTACAGCCAAACGCCTTCTTCAGGTGGCAAAACTTGTTCCTTCTGCCTTGCACCACCAATGGCTTTGATAGGCTGCCTGATATTGAACATAAGAAAGCTCACTAGGAGCCAGGTGTTAGCCTAGGTGAGGCAGTGGTCAGCCTTGCATTCCTCGACGCTGCCAACATTTCTCCTCCTTTCTTTTAACCACTGCAGGCATAGCTACACTAGTCAAAGGAGGGTCATTCCTCAGCTCCAGCTGGGAAGCAGAAGGATGCAGGGGCAACTGTCCCAAGAGCACAGCAGATGCCTCTTCTGGGCTACTGCCCTATCCAATGGTCCTCACTGGCCACATGACCCTGGGAGCCTTCCACACCAATACTAGCTTCAGCTAACATACCTGAGCCCAGTGCATTCCAGTGCATTTAAGACTTTCTGGAAACTACCAAATTCTAATCAGAAGCACTCATGTAATGGGGCCATAGAGTAAATAATTTAGTACTGCTTGTAACTTAAAAATAAATGCAAAAGAATTCCTGTTAAGATTGCTGTTATTTGTTTCATTTGAACAACAGAGATCTGCAAAGCAGTAACTTCTCTTCCCCATATATGCCATGAATTCATATACCCTTTCCTCATCTAGTTCTCCTTGCTCTCTGCACTTCAACTTTTCCTTCTTCCAGTTCTTTCAAGCGCACACAGTACTTTGTGTTTTTGATCAGTCCCTTTTTTATCACAGTCAAAAACTCGCTTTTTTAATGTCAGATACATATTACTGATTCTGTGATTTGGGTAACAGAATACGTTAAAAGACAACATCAAGCCTGCTCACGCCCGTTAACACACTCGCGGTCGAAGTTCTCTGTTCCTACATAGTCTCCTTATGCCATCTAGCGGCCTCCAGAAAACGGTGGCAAGTATAGTGGAGGACTTCACATACTTTCTTGCTAATCAGAAGCAGCTGGAGATAAAGGGATTATTGTGGCTACGAAATATATATATATATATTTAAAGACGAATTCCAAAGAAATAGATTTTCTCTGAGAAGCTAAATAATACAATAAAAACTATTTCCTCCTCTTTTCTCCTTTCAACAGACAGAAGGAAACACGTCCATCCCATGAAATAGGCCTGCTGTTTGACTACGCAGCTCAAAAAACACAGCCTGTGATCACGAAGGACTTCAATGTCCTGCAAGAGAATCCAACAGATATTAATCATTCAAAGGATCTGCCACTCCTCATGGCTGCTCCTCATTTAGTCACATTTAGTCCACACTGCCCTATACTTCCACTCAGATCTGAAACAATGAAATGGGAGCCACAGTTGTCTGAAATTAGCACAGCTGGGATTAATATGTTCATTCAAGTGTTCAAAAATTTTCCGTGTTTGATTCCTGCAGACCATCATGTAGTCTTCTATCAAAAGAACTTCAGTAAAAGAGTGCCTCAGGCTGTACGTTTGCCTACAGTGGTTGTCATTTGTTGAGTGTACGTTAATTAGAAGTCAAGCTGCATTGACTCTATCTTCTGGTTGGATAATTGACTCAATCAAACAGCACAAATTTACAACACTGCAGTCTCATTTGGAGTGAGCACTGCACTAGCTAATGATAACATCAATTACAAACTGTTTGCAGCTACTGATCAAATGATCCACAGAATATCAGTTATGTGCTAAAGAAGCAAACTACTAATTCAGAATAACTACATTCTTAAACTTCACAAATCGTTCATCAGCTGTTTACTAAAAGAAGCTGGAAAATAATATCCAGAGAGACACAGTGTCACGGTGTTATCCGTGACAGTAACCCAAGGGGGAACCGAGAAGGGGAAAAAAAAGGGAGAGGAAAAAAAAACTGCCGCGCGGCCGCCTCAGGAGAGCCGCGCGCTCCAAGGGGAGGGGAAACAGAGGGAATAGAGGGTCTGTAAAGGAAAACACAACGGCACGATCTGAGAAGGAACGGTAACTTTACTAAATCTAAATAAATTTGAACAATTGAGAGAGAGAGACAAAATTTCCAAACCAGAAAACTGGCAGCTCACGGCAGCCCCGACCGCGCGCCACAAAAAGCGCGGGCCTCCCGTCCGGTGCGGAGCTCCGCCCCTCCCCTGCTCCCACAGCATTAACTCCTTAACGGCCTGCATGATGTTCTGATGTGGAATACCGGCATCAAAACCACAAAACCACAACACACAGTCTATTCTATTTGCAGAAAGGAGGATATTTAGAATCTCCCAAATTTACTGCTGGCAGTTAAAACATGCAGCAGTTAGCTGCAGCTTGCTGTAACCTTTATTACTTCAGTCATAGTTCTACTTTGTGTTCAGTCGTCTAATTATAAGCAAAGGATACAACAAATTCTATTGAAAGGAAGACAAACTTTGGAGTAAGGATATATATATAATCCAGATGCTGTATTGGCGTACACACAAGAAGACATAAATCTTGTTACTCTCCTGTGCTCACTGCTTTTCTAGGTCTTCTGTCAGTCTGACATACTATGCACAGTGTTTATGTTCATTTCTATCAAATATTTTTTGCACATTTACATCAAGTGTGAAGTTAGATACCCTTTAATAAGGATAAGCTGCACATAAGAAACCTCAGCTTACCAGCTTACTTAAAGGAGTTGATACTTGGGAATGGCTTCCCTTTTGCTTCCACTAAGTAGAAGAAGGTTAAGGAATTTACTTCTGTGGGCTGACCATAGCACATAAGTTTTGTATTTTTTAATACTGTTATTAAAACCAAATGCAGAAGTCTGCTTTATAGTAAAGTGTAAGAAGTGCTATTCTATGTAATCCAAATCAGTAATGATCTGTGTCCCAACCCTGCACACAAAAGCCAAGATTCATGCTAGAGCTCAGTTCCTTTCCACAGCAAATACTGCATTAGGTGTCATCTGATGTTACAGAATATTGGCAACATATATGGATATTCTGGTTTGAAGGTCAGAATGAAAACACCTAACCATACTGCTTACATGTCTTCTCTTGTTCTAAATCTACTCAGTAACAAGATAACACCATCTTTAGACAGGGGAACTCAGGACTGTGAGCATTCGGTCAGTGTTGATGCAACAAGATCAAGTTACTCAGCTCTGGGATTCCAACTAGAAATCCAGTTACTGAAGACAGAGAACAAGGACCCTCAGGTCTTAGAAAACCTAACAAACCTAACAAAACATTTTTAAGACTCCTTTTCCCTGAGAGAATTTTCTTGCACTTAATTCTGTACCTTCCAAAAGCAGAAACATTTCATGTTTTTCAAGATTTTCTTATTGGAAAAATTTCACATCTCCTTTCCTGAAACATAGTGTTTACAGAGGCTTTATAATTATGCATTCATGAAACAAGAAGAAAGAATGCTGTACCACATATTTAACCTATACTTTATATGTATATACATACTTAAAATCTTTTATATACATACATTCACGCATTCTTGTGCAGATGGAGGTAGTAATCACAATAAGAAATCCCCCTTTCTAGTACCATCCATTATCCACCTTTTATTTATAATGCTACTGGAGCAGAGTGAGACATTTGAGACACTTTGTTTGTTTTCAAGGTTTGTGTGTGAGGATTGTCTCTCGGATCTCACTGAGCTACAGGAATGAGCTATCAGCCTCATTCAGCTCCTTAAATACCCTTAAGCTGAATTACAGTCTGGAATCCTACATACAATCAGCTGTAGGTCTGATATCATAGCAGAGCAGACAGTTTGGAAATACAGTTCCTCATTTCAAGGGCATTCTGAAATATGGTTCAGAATGAAACAGATCCTAAATCTCTATGAAGTGATTACACTTGCATATGCAGCTTTGGTCTCCCAAGCAGTAAAAGGAAATAATCACAGTTCTTTTTCTGCTCTCTCAGAAAAGCAGTTAATCAAAATGAGTCAGTATTTCTAGTGGCTTTTGATTTCTAAACAGGTAGTGAATATAAGCATTTCAAGAAGCCTTTTCTTCCCTTTGCAGGACCAACTATTATCAAAGTTAATTGATAATACACTCTGGCTTAAAGTTGAGGAACTCCTGCTTTGTACTGCTTAGAAAACTCTAAAATACTTAATATCTAAACTTCTAAAGTAATGTATAACTCTCTAGTATTTCAGTTATTGATTATACCATATTTTTATTTGAACAATACCATTATTTCACAGAATTTAAAATGGTTCCTCTCCTGCTACATGCCTTAATCTCAGAATCATAGAATTGCTCAGGTTGGGAAAGATCTTCGATATCAACAAGCCCACCTGCAACCAAACCATATTTATCTTTATTTCTCGTGAAAAAGGAATTAGAGATAAAGGTGCTGTACTTCGTTAAGCCCAAGAAGCACTCTGAGAAATAAAAGGCACCATATCCAACAAATCTGGAGCCATAGTTGTCCTGCTGGACAGAAGCTGAGTCATAACCCAATAAGATACTTTAAATGCAATTCCAGGAGTCATACAGATACTTCAGTAGTCATATAATCACCTTACATTGCCAGCTTTAAGTTTCATGTGTCCCAGCTCATAAACAGGAACAAACAGAACAGCCAATCCAAAATCCAAACAATTATGACAATGCAGGAATGCTCTTTTTTCTCTCCTCTGCTCCTTGACTCCTTAGTGAGGATACTTAAGCATTTGCTACCTCTTTCTGCTTATGTCTCTTTTTCTCAAATGTAAAACCCAAAGAACAAGTTTACTGAAACATAGACATTATGTTGTTGTGGAAAGTGGCCCAAACCTTCAGACTGAAAAAGGGGTGATAACTAATGCTTCAAGGACAAAAATACCATTGCTAAAACTTTTTGCACCCCCGACCCCAGGTTCTTCTCCCTCACATAAAGTCACAACTTCTTCAAGGCCTTCATCAACTTCACACAGGTAGGTACAATGTATCATCAACCTTAGCTTGATCTTCAAATTCCAGCAAGACCTCTGGGCCTGATGCATGGAATACATTCTCAGAAGCTTCTGCAGGTTTAACAATGTGGAAATCAGCATTTTTCCCACCCCTTATTTTCCCCTCTGGCTACCAATCTATAGTACTATCTTTCCGAAGTTATTCTGCTAGGTGATCACATTAGAGAAGTAGTTCAAATGAAAACTGACTGTGCTGCTACACAAAATCAGAAAACAGAACAGCTGTCTGTGATGACCCCTCATAATTGGGAACAGTTGTTGCAAGAGGCTGAACTCTCATCTCATAGTCCTTTGTTCCAGGAAAGCAGTGCAGCCTTTTAAAGGGCAACAAAGATGATAAAGGCCTTAAAACACCTCTCTTATGAGGAAAGGCAGAGATTCATAGATTCATAGATTCATAGATACATTAGGTTGGAAAGGACCTACAAGATCATCTAGTCCAACCTTCCTCACACCACCATCCCTACCCACCAAGCTACTAAATCAAATCCCTCAGCACCTCATCTAGACGCTTCTTGAACAGCGCTAGGGACGGTGCCTCAACCACCTCCCTAGGCAGGCCATTCCAGTGCCGGACCACTCTCTCAGAGAAAAAATTTTTCCTCAAGTCTAATCTAAATCTTCCCCGGCACAACTTGTGGCCATTCCCTCTCGTCCTGTCATTAGTTACCTGGGAGAAGAGGCCGACCCCCTCCTTACCACAGCCTCCCTTCAGGAAGTGGTAGAGTGCAATGAGGTCTCCTCTGAGCCTCCTTTTCCCCAAACTAAACAATCCCAGCTCCTTCAGCCGCTCCTCGTAAGACCTGTGCTCCAGACCCCTCACCAGTTTTGTTGCCCTTCTCTGAACACGCTCCAGGGCCTCGATGTCTCTCTTGTAGTGAGGGGCCCAAAACTGAACACAGTACTCGAGGTGCGGCCGCACCAGAGCTGAGTACAGGGGGATGATCACCTCCCTGCTCCTGCTGGCCACACTATTCCTAATACAGGCCAGGATGCCATTGGCCTTCTTGGCCACCTGGGCACACTGCCGGCTCATGCTGAGCCGAGCATCAACCAACACCCCCAGGTCCTTTTCCTCTATACACTCCTCAAGCCATTCTGCCCCAAGCCTATAGCATTGCATGGGGTTATTGTGGCCAAAGTGCAGGACCCGGCACTTGGCCTTATTGAACCTCATCCCATTGACCTCAGCCCAACTGTCTAGCCTATCCAGATCCCGCTGAAGGGCCTCCCTACCCTCAGGCAGATCAACACATCCTCCCAACTTGGTGTCATCCGCAAACTTACTGAGGGTACACTCAATCCCCTCATCCAGGTCATCAATAAAGATATTAAACAAGACGGGCCCCAATACCGACCCTTGGGGGACACCACTCGTGACAGGACGCCAGCTGGACTTGACTCCATTAACCACTACCCGCTGGGCACGGCCCTCTAGCCAATTCTCAACCCAGAGAAGAGTGAACCTGTCCACACCATGGGCTGCCAGCTTCTGCAGGAGAATACTGTGGGAGACCGTGTCAAAGGCTTTGCTGAAGTCCAGGTAGACTACATCAACAGCCTTTCCCTCATCTACCAGTCTGGTCACCCAGTCGTAGAAGGAGATGAGGTTGGACAAGCACGACCTGCCCTTTGTGAACCCGTGCTGGCTGGGTCTGATCCCCTGATTGCCATGCACGTGCCGTGTGATCTCCCTCAAGATCAATTGCTCCATAACTTTCCCTGATACCGAGGTCAGGCTGACAGGCCTGTAGTTCCCCGGATCTTCCTTACGGCCTTTCTTGTAGATGGGAGTCACATCGGCAAGCCTCCAATCTTGCGGGACCTCTCCAGATGACCAGGAATGCTGATAGATGGCAGAAAGCGGCTTGGCAATCACCTCTGCCAGCTCCCTCAGCACCCTTGGGTGGATCCCATCTGGCCCCATGGACTTGTGGCAGTTCAGATGGAGGAGCAGGTCTCTGACTGTCTCTGCTGGGATCACAGGGGGTGTATGATGCGCTTTGTCCCAGACTTCCAGGTCAGGGCGAGGAGTATCCTGAGGATAACTGGTCTGTCTGTTAAAGACAGACGTGAAGAAGGCATTGAGAACCTCAGCCTTTTCCTTATCCTCTGTGGTTACATTCCCTGCCGCATCAAGTAAAGGAGGGAAATTCTCCTTAGTTCTTCTTTTACTGTTAATATATTTATAAAAGGATTTTTTGTTCTCCTTTACTGCAGTAGCCAGTCTAAGTTCAAGCTGGGCTTTTGCATTTCTAACTTCCTGCCTGCAAATCTTGGCAAGTTCCCTGTAGTCTCCCCAAGTAGCCTGTCCCATCTTCCAGAGGACATATACTCTCTTTTTCTCCCGGAGTCTCAACAAAAGATCTCGGTTCATCCACACTGGTCTTTTTCCCCTCCGGCTTGACTTACGGTACTCAGGGACAGCCTGCTCCTGTGCCTTTAAGATTTCCGTCTTGAGGAGGGCCCAGGCTTCCTGGACCCCTTTACCCCACAGGAGCGAGTCCCAAGGGACCCTTGCAACAAGCGTCCTGAACAGGTCAAAGTCTGCCCTCCGGAAGTCCAAGGCAGCAGTTTTGCTAGTCACCCTCTTGATGTCAGCAAGAATAGCAAACTCTACCATTTCATGGTCACTCTGTCCAAGACGATCCCCAACCTTCACATCTCCTACTAGTCCATCTCTGTTAGTGAAGAGCAGGTCTAGCAGGGCACTTCCCCTGGTAGGTTCCTGCACCAGCTGTGTCAGGAAGCAATCTTCCACACACTCCAGAAATCTCATGGACTGCTTCCTCTGCGCGGTATTATATTTCCAGCATATATCAGGGAAGTTGAAGTCCCCCATGAGAACTAGTGCTGGCCATCGTGCAACATCTACTAGTTGCTTGTAGAACACCTCATCTATCTCCTCATCTTGGCTAGGCGGTCTATAACAGAGCCCCACCACGATGTCACTCCTACAGACCATCCCCCTGATCCTTACCCACAGACACTCCACTTGGTCGTTTCCAACCTCAAGCTCTTCAACATCAAGACACTCTTTGATATAGAGAGCTATGCCACCACCCTTTTTTCCCCGCCTATCCCTTCTGAAGAGCTTGTAGCCATCCATCCCAGTACTCCAGTCATGGGAGGGGTCCCACCATGTTTCCGTAATAGCAACAAGGTCATAGTTTGCCTGTCTTACAATGGTTTCAAGCTCTTCTTGTTTATTGCCCATGCTGCATGCGTTGGTGTATATGCACTTCAGCTGAGACACTTGCCTCACCCTTTGTTCCAGCACAGCCCCCCTGGGCTCTTCACTGGGAAGCCCTGTTATATCCCCTACCCCCATCACAGCTAGTTTAAAGCTTTCTCAATTAGTCCAGCTAGCTCCTGGGCTAGAATTCGTTTCCCCCTTTGGGACAGGTGTATTCCATCAGTGGATGACAGGCCAGGAGCTGAGTAAACTGCCCCGTGGTCAAAAAACCCAAAGTGTCTGTCTCTACACCAGCCTCTCAGCCAATTATTCATCACTTGTGTTTTCCTAGCCCATTCCGTGTCCTTCGCTGCCCCAGAAGGTATGGAAGCAAATACCACTTGTGCTCCCACACCTTGAACTAATCGTCCTAGACCCCTGAAATCTCTTTTCATAGTTCTTAGGCTTCTGTGAGTTATTTCACTGCTATCTGCTTGAACTATGAGCAACGGATAGTAGTCATTGGGGTGAATCAGATCTGGGAGTCTTCTAGTTATGTCTCTAACCCGGGCCCCAGGGAGACAGCACACTTCCCTACGGCACGGGTCTGGTCTGCAAATGGGGCCCTCAGTACCCCTGAGAAGGGAGCCACCCACCACGATCACCTTTCTTTCCTTCTTGGCAGCTGCAGTCTCAATGCATGGAGTCGACTGCCTTGCCATTGGTGACTTCTTGGGAGAATCTTCCCGCTCCTCCCCCCTTATTTCTCCTTCAACATCCAACACCGCAAACCTATTGTTTAGAGGGACTTGAGGAGACGATGTAGGCAGAGGGGGAGATCGCCTACAGTACCGAGCTGGGACTCTCTGCCAGCCCTCCCCATCCCTCAGATACCCCCCCTCAACCTGACGGGGGCAGGTCAGGGAGTCCACCACCAAATTCGGGGGATCTCCTGGGTGCCTTTCTCTCTGGCACTTTAGGGAGCTACTCCACCAGTCAATCTCCCTCTCACAGTCCCTGATGGCCCTCAGTCTCTCAACTTCCTCTTTCAGTTCTATCACCATGCTAAGCAGATCTTCAACCTGTTCACACCGCATGCAGGAGATCTGCTTGCCATCCTCCTCCAGCAGCAGCAGGCTCTGGCACTCACTGCAACCAGAGACCTGTGTAGCCACATTTCTAGGCAGACCTTCCGTCTGGGTCGCCACCGTCTTTTTACGGCAAGCCCTCTGTCTGGTAGAGACCATGGTACAGAAATAAGAATAATAAATAAAAAGAATAAATAAATATATGTATGATGATAATAAGATAAATAAAAATGAAATAAGCAAAAAGTAGAACACAACTGTGAGAGCACAGATGCCAGTAGTAAATAGGATGAATTCACAAGAGAGGAGGAATAGAACTCCTACACCCAGCTACACAAGCTCCCACACTCCCACACTTAGCACCTAGCTTCAGTATAATAGAGAGGGGTGATACTCACAGGTAGTTAGCTCCTCCTTGTGCCTGGTGGGCAGCGACGTGTCTCCCTGAGGCCTTTTCAGAGCTGAAGGTGTGGGCGGGGGTGCCGTTTCCCGGGCAACGCCTACGCCACGTCAGCCTCTCGCGAGAGAGCTGCCGAGAGCTGAAGGGACTGCCCGCTCTCCCTCGGTTCCCCTGTGACAGAAACCTCCCGAAAAAAACCCTCTTCACCTCAAAATTTGTCACTGCAGCTCCGGTTGTGCCGATCGAAAGCGGTAGAACTCGAGGACTCGAGGACTCGAGATACCTAGCTCTGTTCAGCCTTGAGAAAAAGAAGACTCAGAGGGGACCTGATCCATGTCTAAAAATATGTAAGGAGCAGGAGGCAAAGAGACGAGGACAGACTCTTCTCAGCAGTGTGTGGTGACATCACAAAGGGAAATGGCCAGAAATGCATATGTACAGATGCATAGGATGTTCTGCACAAATGTGGGTGGGGAATTCTTCACAGCGCAGTGACAGAGCACTGACACAGGCTGCTCAGATTGGTTTCCAGAAAGAAAAAACAATCCTCACACTGAGTACTGGATCAACAACAATGCAGGCAGTTTGCAATGTTACAAATTTTACTCCCTCTAAAATTCCCCATCATCACCTGATGAAGAAGGTGGACAGAATTTTTGATACTATGTTTAGAAAGCTGTTGGTATCTCAAGAATGATGTTCAAAAAATAGAGCGCTGATATAAAATAGAAAAGGAACACAGTGCCCTGCAGCCCAGAAGGTCAACGGTCCCCTGGGCTGCATCAATAAAGGTGTGACCAGCAGGATGAGGGAGGTGATGCTGCCCCTCAGCTCTGCCCTGGTGAGGCCTCACAGGGAGCACTGCCTCCGGATACACAGCCCTCAGTATAGGAGACATGGACACGTTAGGGCACGTCCCGAGGAGGACCACAAAAACGATGCAAGGGATCTCACCTCCCCTATGGGAACAGGGGGAAGAAAGCTGGGGCTGTTCAGCCCAAAGAAGAAAGAGAAGGATGCAGGGAGACCCACCCTATGGTGGCCTTTGACTATGTGCCAGAGGGCTGTCAGAAAGAAGGGGACAGACCCTTTAGCAGTCTGTGGTGATAGAACAAGGGGAAATGGGGCCAGGGTGGGGCAAAAGGGTGGGGCCAGGGCACCTGTGACAGCACAAGAGTTAGAATGCTGCACAGTGCTGCTGCTGCTGCAGTTCAGCCCGGGCCAGTGGTGGTGCAGCAGCAGGGAGGAAGCCGGGCTGGACAAGGCCTTGCAAATACCAGCCCCAGAGGAGGTTCTAAGCCTGCAGCGAGGGCTCAGCTGCTCAGGGGAACACTGAGAGCAGGGCTTGGTGCTGTTGCTGCCAGCACTGGCCTTCCTCAGCCCCTGCTGCCTCCCAGCTCCTACCGGACCCCAAGGGTCGGCATCCCCTGGCCTCACTCCCCCAAACTGCGCACGAGCTTGCAACAAGCCCCACTGACTCTTCTTCTCTTCTCCCGCTTCCAGAACATGAGTTTCATGTTAGCCCTCACTGCTCTTCTGCAGAAAGTGCGCAAAGCTGGCGACGATTCTGAGATGGACGTGCTCATCCGCATGCAGCGGCGCGAGGAGTTTCTGCGACAGCAGATGGCACAGCAGCTGCAGGAGATACAGCAGCTGAACCAGGAGCAGAGTGGCACTGGCATGCAAGCCCTGCCCTTCGCTGCCTTTCCATCCTGGCAGCTTGGGGTCCTGGCTGCAGCACTCATCTTGTTCCTGGTGCTATTCTGGCTGCTCAAGAAATCGAGACGTCACGTGAGCATCAAAGCCGATAGCACGAAGGAGGAGGAGGAAGAGGAGGAGGATGCCCAGAAAGATCCCAATGGTTGGCAACCTGCGTGCAAGCCAGTGCAGCAGCCGCACCAAATGGAGACCTGTTCATAAACAGCATCATCAGTGTAACATCACTGTCATCCCTTCTAGATGGGACTTTCCTGGCATTTGTAAATGTTGTCGGAATTAACTCCTATGTTTTATTTCTTCTGGGCTTTTTGCATAGAGCATGGGACTAGTACTATGAATGCTTGTCCTCTTAGTACCTGGTATTGAGATATTGCGTATCCTGCCTTGGAGTGCCCAAACGCTTTCTAAAGATTAATTTCTCAGAAGTCTATGATATCTACCTCGCAATTAGAAAAGTAAAATCTGTCAGATACTGACTTCACATATAATCGCTTCAAGGCCTTCAAAGTGCTATAGCCTAGAGTAAAACCATAGCATGTAGGCTTGCTGCAACAGCAGCGTAACTTGGAAGAGACTCTACAGTATCATCAGCAGGTATCGTGTCACTGGCATATTAACATTTGAATAGGCTTTTCATTAAAAATAAATAAAAAAAAACACTTTAAACACACATATCCTGATTCCAGAAATGCTTTGTTGAGCAGAATGCTCCTCATGCAACAGCAGCATGTAATGCTGTTACGGGATGGAAAATGCAGCAGTGACAGCATAGTAGCAAGGTCCTAGGCTGCAGCAAGTAAGGATATGCTCAAATACAACAGCCATAAACACAGAAACACAAATGCAGAAACAAAGAGGGGAAAAAAAGAAAATCCACTTACATCTAGAAGGTCCAGGATAGACAGAAATCTCTAGTAAAACACCCTTGACCCCACTGCCAACTGTTAAATGTGGTCTGGGAAGGGGTGGAGGCAGGATTCATTCCTTCCTGTCACTCAAGTACATTGTATGCACCTGAGCTCCTCTGGGTTGGCCCTGCCTTCCCACCAGGTGCACAGTCACTGTTCCAAGACATGATTTTGCATTTCTGCTACAGTGCATGAGCTAGTCTTCTTCAGCCATTATGTGTCAGTATAAGCTCTTCCCTTTGGGCTTTCAAATGGCCATCAAGAGCAATGTGAAACCAAGCTGATGAGCTGGGAGAAAAGGACAGAGAAGTTTTGGCAGGCAATCTCTGCAGATGTAAATGTGAAGTTCCATTCAGTGACTATGGTTAGTCCTTTCAAAATGCTATTTAACAGGAAGGAAAAGTCAAGGATTTGTGAAAGTTCATTTGTGGCTCTTTATGATAAGGCAACTCTGTGGTGCAATATGTGCACGTAGTAATATTAATGCAAAGTATTATGCCCAAAAGAGCATATCATCTGAATATGCAACAAACTAAGAAATGGCTTTAGCTGAAGGGCAAAACTAATAGCTTTCAAGCAAACAAGTCTACTGCAAGTCAACTACCCACAGGAATCTGTCACTGGCTGACAAATATGGCAGATGTCTGCATCGTGCAGTTCCTCATACAGCATACAGGAAAGCAGTGCAGCCTTTTAAAGGGCAACAAAGATGATAAAGGCCTTAAAACACCTCTCTTATGAGGAAAGGCAGAGATACCTAGCTCTGTTCAGCCTTGAGAAAAAGAAGACTCAGAGGGGACCTGATCCATGTCTAAAAATACGTAAGGAGCAGGAGGCAAAGAGACGAGGACAGACTCTTCTCAGCAGTGTGTGGTGACATCACAAAGGGAAATGGCCAGAAATGCATATGTACAGATGCATAGGATGTTCTGCACAAATGTGGGTGGGGAATTCTTCACAGTGCAGTGACAGAGCACTGACACAGGCTGCTCAGATTGGTTTCCAGAAAGAAAAAACAATCCTCACACTGAGTACTGGATCAACAACAATGCAGGCAGTTTGCAATGTTACAAATTTTACTCCCTCTAAAATTCCCCATCATCACCTGATGAAGAAGGTGGACAGAATTTTTGATACTATGTTTAGAAAGCTGTTGGTATCTCAAGAACGATGTTCAAAAAATAGAGCGCTGATATAAAATAGAAAAGGAACACAGTGCCCTGCAGCCCAGAAGGTCAACGGTCCCCTGGGCTGCATCAATAAAGGTGTGACCAGCAGGATGAGGGAGGTGATGCTGCCCCTCAGCTCTGCCCTGGTGAGGCCTCACAGGGAGCACTGCCTCCGGATACACAGCCCTCAGTATAGGAGACATGGACACGTTAGGGCACGTCCCGAGGAGGACCACAAAAACGATGCAAGGGATCTCACCTCCCCTATGGGAACAGGGGGAAGAAAGCTGGGGCTGTTCAGCCCAAAGAAGAAAGAGAAGGATGCAGGGAGACCCACCCTATGGTGGCCTTTGACTATGTGCCAGAGGGCTGTCAGAAAGAAGGGGACAGACCCTTTAGCAGTCTGTGGTGATAGAACAAGGGGAAATGGGGCCAGGGTGGGGCAAAAGGGTGGGGCCAGGGCACCTGTGACAGCACAAGAGTTAGAATGCTGCACAGTGCTGCTGCTGCTGCAGTTCAGCCCGGGCCAGTGGTGGTGCAGCAGCAGGGAGGAAGCCGGGCTGGACAAGGCCTTGCAAATACCAGCCCCAGAGGAGGTTCTAAGCCTGCAGCGAGGGCTCAGCTGCTCAGGGGAACACTGAGAGCAGGGCTTGGTGCTGTTGCTGCCAGCACTGGCCTTCCTCAGCCCCTGCTGCCTCCCAGCTCCTACCGGACCCCAAGGGTCGGCATCCCCTGGCCTCACTCCCCCAAACTGCGCACGAGCTTGCAACAAGCCCCACTGACTCTTCTTCTCTTCTCCCGCTTCCAGAACATGAGTTTCATGTTAGCCCTCACTGCTCTTCTGCAGAAAGTGCGCAAAGCTGGCGACGATTCTGAGATGGACGTGCTCATCCGCGTGCAGCGGCGCGAGGAGTTTCTGCGACAGCAGATGGCACAGCAGCTGCAGGAGATACAGCAGCTGAACCAGGAGCAGAGTGGCACTGGCATGCAAGCCCTGCCCTTCGCTGCCTTTCCATCCTGGCAGCTTGGGGTCCTGGCTGCAGCACTCATCTTGTTCCTGGTGCTATTCTGGCTGCTCAAGAAATCGAGACGTCACGTGAGCATCAAAGCCGATAGCACGAAGGAGGAGGAGGAAGAGGAGGAGGATGCCCAGAAAGATCCCAATGGTTGGCAACCTGCGTGCAAGCCAGTGCAGCAGCCGCACCAAATGGAGACCTGTTCATAAACAGCATCATCAGTGTAACATCACTGTCATCCCTTCTAGATGGGACTTTCCTGGCATTTGTAAATGTTGTCGGAATTAACTCCTATGTTTTATTTCTTCTGGGCTTTTTGCATAGAGCATGGGACTAGTACTATGAATGCTTGTCCTCTTAGTACCTGGTATTGAGATATTGCGTATCCTGCCTTGGAGTGCCCAAACGCTTTCTAAAGATTAATTTCTCAGAAGTCTATGATATCTACCTCGCAATTAGAAAAGTAAAATCTGTCAGATACTGACTTCACATATAATCGCTTCAAGGCCTTCAAAGTGCTATAGCCTAGAGTAAAACCATAGCATGTAGGCTTGCTGCAACAGCAGCGTAACTTGGAAGAGACTCTACAGTATCATCAGCAGGTATCGTGTCACTGGCATATTAACATTTGAATAGGCTTTTCATTAAAAATAAATAAAAAAAACACTTTAAACACACATATCCTGATTCCAGAAATGCTTTGTTGAGCAGAATGCTCCTCATGCAACAGCAGCATGTAATGCTGTTACGGGATGGAAAATGCAGCAGTGACAGCATAGTAGCAAGGTCCTAGGCTGCAGCAAGTAAGGATATGCTCAAATACAACAGCCATAAACACAGAAACACAAACGCAGAAACAAAGAGGGGAAAAAAAGAAAATCCACTTACATCTAGAAGGTCCAGGATAGACAGAAATCTCTAGTAAAACACCCTTGACCCCACTGCCAACTGTTAAATGTGGTCTGGGAAGGGGTGGAGGCAGGATTCATTCCTTCCTGTCACTCAAGTACATTGTATGCACCTGAGCTCCTCTGGGTTGGCCCTGCCTTCCCACCAGGTGCACAGTCACTGTTCCAAGACATGATTTTGCATTTCTGCTACAGTGCATGAGCTAGTTTTCTTCAGCCATTATGTGTCAGTTTCCATTATCAATACCTGCAAGAAAATCAACAACAAAACAAAACTCCTTTTTGTTCCAAATATGTATGTTGACATACAGCAATATTTGTTATCATGACAATTTTGGGCGTGGTTTAATGTGGCTTGGCTCTTCATTTCTCATCTGAAAAGCCATAGTACATATATAGTCTTATATACGCAACAAATTGACCTGCAAGCTCATGCTGGTTTATACAGAATTAATCTGATAAAGGCTCCCTGAGAGCAGTTGTGGAATAAACGCACACAAACACCCACTCTCTGCTGCAAATTGATCTCAGCAGCAGCACTTTATTTCCAAGGTATAGAACGTAGAGAAGAGTGACAAAGGTTCAACCCAGTATCTACATAAGCTCTGAATTGAAGAAGGGAAGGGAAGGAAAATAAGCATATTTACTTTTATAGGAGATGCAAAGTGTTTTGTGAGGGAGCCTGGGAGTGCAGAGTGGCATCTGCATGAAAGATGTGCTGTCACCCCAGCTGTGAGGCATGTTCCTGGCACCTGGGAACCTGGTGCCCATCCACCTGCACTTTCCACTGGTCACCAGAGGCATTGCTGTGTCCTTGACCAGCTTCTAGGTCCAGCGAGGCCTGCTTCTACAAGGAAGTGATTCTAATTCAAATTGTATGTGGGTTTTGTTTGTTTGTTTGTTTGTTTCAATTTTGTACTTCAAATTCTATTTTTGTCGAAATCAGTTGAATTTGGGCTGGAATGCAGGAAGTCTGAAGATTTGTGATTTTACTGTAGTTGTAGAAGTTAATTTCAGGCTGTCTCGATGCTACCAAGAGCGTGTGCAAGACTGTGGGAAACGGGAGTGGTAAAACAGCTGAACGCACAGCCGCGCCGCTAGTTGAATCGTCTACCAAAGAGGTAAACCGTTTTTCGGGGTGGCAGAGAGAGACTGACACCACGAGGAGCTGTACTTGTGCAAATTACCCCCTGGGCTCACTTAGCTAGCAGCGCTGGTACCCGCGCTGCCCGCGTCCCAGCGCTCAGACACAAAGCGGAGCGCCACGAGGGGGCGCTGTCCGCACGGGTACCGGCCACAACAGCCGCGCCACCAGCGAGCGGCGCCGTTCCGAAGCTGCCGCCAGGCGGGGCCCTCGGCGGGTGGGAGAGACGGCCTTGGAACGAGTTGATACACGCCTCGTTTGGTGTGACGGGAAAGCGCCTCTCACGTGTGGAGAGCCTCGGAAAGTTTCAGCCTGAAGCTGGGGAGCTACGGCTATTTGTGAGCAGGGACTGGCGCTTGGGAAAAGCTCCTTCCCGTACAAATCCGAGTAAAGGGGACGGGGCGTTTAAAGAGAGAAACCCCGATGCTCGGCGATGCTGACGCGGTGTAGGCGGAGACGGGAGCGACAGCAGGCAAACCCCGCAGCGGAGATGGGCGGTCCCTTCGGATCGCAGCCATCAGGGCGTGGCACGGATGGTCGGCTGCCTCCCAAACTACGGATTCAGCCGTGGGCTTTCCGCTCGTCAGAAAGCTCTTGCCGAAAAGGATGCGGCGGTTCAGGTCTCTGACTGAGGGGAGTGCTTGAGCCTGTTGCTGCCGGTGGAGGGCGGCAGGGGTACAGCCTGCGTGAGGTGTGAGCAGGTGGATGATCTGCTCACCTCAGAAGAGGTGGGGAGGTTAAGGAGCGTCGGGGAGTGTTAGCAGGAGATAGGGCAGAGGAGTAACTCCCTGCTATGCCTGCGGCACCGGGGTGATATCCCCCAAACAGTGATGGGCCCCTCTCTGTTGATGTCTGGTGGAGGGAGGGGACCTAAGAGATGGGAGGGAATGGGAACAGGTCACAGCTCAGTGTTGCAGGCAAACCCCATCCCTAACCACCACATTTCCCAGGTGCCCCTGCACAGTAGGTTTGAGGCTTGGAATTGAAGGGAAAGGTGAGTGAAGTTGCAGTGGGAGGTCCACCCAGGGCATTGTCTAGGGTCAGGCGATCAACTCTGTGTCTCAAGATTGCCTTTGCCAAGAAGGAAAGAAGGGTAACTGTAGTAGGTGACTCCATTCTGAGGGGAAGCACGGGGCACTGTATGTCGGCCAGACCCTAACATCAAAAAGGACTTCAGCACATCGGGGCAGTTAGTTTTTGGATCAGGAGTATAGGTGGTATTCTCCTCTAGCCCTACAATGGCAGCAAGGGATACTGAGAGGATGAGCAAAACCCGTCTCGCAAAAAACATGACTAAGAAGGTGCCATCACAAGAATTTTGGCTTTTTATTTATCTGTTTTTAAACTATGGGACAGTTTATTCAGTGCTTGTGCCAGAACAGGCTGAGGTGCAGGATTCATAGATTCATACATTCATAGATACATTAGGTTGGAAAGGACCTACAAGATCATCTAGTCCAACCTTCCTCACACCACCATCCCTACCCACCAAGCTACTAAATCAAATCCCTCAGCACCTCATCTAAACGCTTCTTGAACAGCGCTAGGGACGGTGCCTCAACCACCTCCCTAGGCAGGCCATTCCAGTGCCGGACCACTCTCTCAGAGAAAAAAATTTTCCTCAAGTCTAATCTAAATCTTCCCCGGCACAACTTGTGGCCATTCCCTCTCGTCCTGTCATTAGTTACCTGGGAGAAGAGGCTGACCCCCTCCTTACCACAGCCTCCCTTCAGGAAGTGGTAGAGTGCAATGAGGTCTCCTCTGAGCCTCCTTTTCCCCAAACTAAACAATCCCAGCTCCCTCAGCCGCTCCTCGTAAGACCTGTGCTCCAGACCCCTCACCAGTTTTGTTGCCCTTCTCTGAACACGCTCCAGGGCCTCGATGTCTCTCTTGTAGTGAGGGGCCCAAAACTGAACACAGTACTCGAGGTGCGGCCGCACCAGAGCTGAGTACAGGGGGATGATCACCTCCCTGCTCCTGCTGGCCACACTATTCCTAATACAGGCCAGGATGCCATTGGCCTTCTTGGCCACCTGGGCACACTGCCGGCTCATACTGAGCCGAGCATCAACCAACACCCCCAGGTCCTTTTCCTCTATACACTCCTCAAGCCATTCTGCCCCAAGCCTATAGCATTGCATGGGGTTATTGTGGCCAAAGTGCAGGACCCGGCACTTGGCCTTATTGAACCTCATCCCATTGACCTCAGCCCAACTGTCTAGCCTATCCAGATCCCGCTGAAGGGCCTCCCTACCCTCAGGCAGATCAACACATCCTCCCAACTTGGTGTCATCCGCAAACTTAAAGAGGGTACACTCAATCCCCACATCCAGGTCATCAATAAAGATATTAAACAAGACGGGCCCCAATACCGACCCTTGGGGGACACCACTCGTGACAGGACGCCAGCTGGACTTGACTCCATTAACCACTACCCGCTGGGCACGGCCCTCTAGCCAATTCTCAACCCAGAGAAGAGTGAACCTGTCCACACCATGGGCTGCCAGCTTCTGCAGGAGAATACTGTGGGAGACCGTGTCAAAGGCTTTGCTGAAGTCCAGGTAGACTACATCAACAGCCTTTCCCTCATCTACCAGTCTGGTCACCCAGTCGTAGAAGGAGATGAGGTTGGACAAGGAGATGAGGTTAGGAGCAATCAGGCACTGAAACAGGCTGCCCACGGAGGTGGTAGAGGCCCTGGAGGTGTTCAAGAAATATTTAGATGTCATACTGAGGGACACAGTTTAGTGGGGAAGCATTGGTGGTAGGTGGATGGTTGGACTGGAATGACCTTAGAGGTCTTTTTCACCCTTACTGATTCTATGACTCTGTGATATACAACCTCCATTAAAATTATGAAGTAATAATAACTGATTACAAAAGTATAAGGAAAATACAAGTTCTAGTTCAAGGAAAGGTCTGTCTCTACAACACATGAGAAAAATCAACTGATAGAGGTCACTTAAATGTTACTGTACTTGTCTCTTGAAACAATTGCTCAGGTTCATTGGTAATAGCACCTGCTAAATGCACCATGCATGACTACTTGATGCTGTTAGTATAAGCAGGCACCGTGGTTACTCGCACTAAAAGGTGCACCGGTGTAAAGAGACAGAGCAGCAGTGACACATGAGCATTAAAGCTGGGCATAATGCACAGGAAAAGCATCCACAACTTCAATGGGCTGCTGCTTTCTGGCAGGCAATAGGTCGCATTCTATCCTTGTGGTCCTGGGTTCACATGACCACCATGATGTCTTCTAATGGCTTCCGTGTCAGTGCAGGCACAGTAGCACCTTTCTTGGGATAGCCCACAGGGAGAAGCAAGAGCAGCTTCTCATTCGCTGGGCGCTGGAGCAACGCCCGGAGCTGGGGCCCACAGTTCAGGGGTGTGGTGGTCACCGTGTACAGACCAGCGTTCTGCAAAGAGACAGGAGCAAAGCAAAACAAAGGTCTGTGCTGGGTGATTTTGTACTCATTCTCCTGAGACCTGTATGCATTCTCGTACCGACTAGCCCAGAAATACTGCTTTACTATACTCTTCTGCAAGCTTTGGAACATCGCCCCAGCAGAACCACAAAAGATGACTATTTTGCCTTCAGGGAAAAGAAAGAAAAACAACAAACCAGCATCTTTCCACTGCAGCAACAGCCCAGACTAATGGAAACAGCTCAACTCCCTGACATACCTGTACTCCATATAGCAGGAGTCTGCCTATGGTGTGCACCTTGATGGGGAACCTGTGGCTACAGTGAAAACGAGAGGCACTCATGGAGCTTTCACTGGAATGTCACCCCATGGGGTTCATCACTCACACAGAGAAATGTTTTGGTTCTTAAACTCAGATTGTTGGCAGGAAGATGTCTTACAGCTTTCTGAATGTTTGTTCCTGCTCAAGATGTAGATGTACCTCACAAGGATAGGAGGCACAGGCTCTGCCTCAGAATTTGTCATAGGAGTCTGTGACAAACAGTCTGGCTTGCATCAGAAACTGAAAATAATTCTGTGCATCACTCTGCCTTCATATGAAATCTCAAAGAAAAAAAGGAAGAAAAAAAAGAGCTGACACTATCAGAAAGCCATGACCTCACAGCTGAGGTGCCTCTTCATCGTTGTACACATGGATTTCGGTCTCTTCCTGCACATAATGCAAAACATGTTGGTTGGCTTCAAGATACAGAAGGCAGACACAGATATGCTCAGGCAATGTGCCTCTTATATTTGGCCGTATCTATGATCTTCTGAAGAGCAGAAAAACTAACAGTAGTCCATGGCACCGTGTCCTTTAACGCTGTCAGTTAGCTTTTAGGAGCTGGGGAAGAGATGGCACTAAGCAGCTGAACAGTTAGTAGGGTGTTGTGGTTTTGTGGTTTTGATGCCGGTATTCCACATCAGAACATCATGCAGGCCGTTAAGGAGTTAATGCTGTGGGAGCAGGGGAGGGGCGGAGCTCGGCACCAGACGCGAAGCCCGCGCTTTTTGTGGCGCGCGATCGGGGCTGCCGGGAGCAACGTAAGCTCCCAGTTTTCTGGTTTGGAAATTTTGTCTCTCTCTCTCAATTGTTCAATTCTATTAGATTTAGTAAAGTTACCGTTCCTTCTCAGATCGTGCCGTTGTGTTTTTCTTTACAGACCCTCTATTCCCTCTGTTTTCCCCTCCCCCGGAGCGTGCGGCTCTGCTGAGGCGGCGCGCGGCCACTGACGGACAGTTTTTTTTTCCCCTTCTCGGTTCCCCCTTGGGTTACTGTCACGGATAACACCGTGACATAGGGAAATCTCAGAAGTTTCACCTGATGATGAACTAGCAGAGAAGAAAGTGGAGCTTTATCACTCTCACAGCTTCTAATTTAGTCACCTGTGACACGGAGCTGGTTCTGCCCTATTTTTGTGCATCCCTTTTGCTGTCAGCTCTAGGGGGAGAAAATAGAGATTCCTGTGCAGCTGCAGAGCAGTAGTGCTCCCAGGGATGGGCATTTGTGCCGCCTACTTCTCACATATCCCAGCCTGAAGATTCTCCTAAGGAAATAGCAATAGCAGGCAGGAAAAAGTCACTCAAAACAGAATGGAGGAGAAATGTCAGTTCTCGGTAGGGAATTGGCCTAAAAGAAGAGGTGGCAGCTTGCTGTTATCCTGCTGACAGTCCAAGCTAACAATCAGAATATCTTCACTATCACAGTACTCATGTGAGTATATCAGATACATCAAGCAGAAGTGAGCACTGAAAAACCACAGAGAAAATCCAACTGGCTGGTGTCAAGCATGCTGAGCTTTAGAAATCAGTACATTTTCAGAAATATCTCAGAAAGACTGAATGAAATAGTACAGCCTGTTCTGTAAAATATGTCCCTGATATTTTTCCATCATCGTGAGCTAAATGGATTCGGGGTCAATCCACCTTTTAGAGGTTACTGAAAACGTGGTGCTGAACAGCCATATTTTGGTAACCTACAGACCTTTTACAGCCCTGCTAATGTAAAGCAGAAACCACATAAGGCAAAAACCACAGATGCTGAAGCAGGAGAACAATGACAACGCTGAAAGTACGTTGCCATTGCATTTTCCTTTTTCCTAAGCAGTATCGACAATAGAAATCAGCACAGGCATAGGCCTAAGCAGAGTAACTTTAAAACTCAAAACTAAAGATATACTGCCCAGATTTCAACAATCTGGAGGACTGAATGTTAAAATCTAAGTTGGGTTCCGTCCTTTTTTCAGTAGAACAATATTGATAAGTAATCCAAACCAATATACTGACCCTCAGCAAGCCAGTTCTGTCAACATACCTGCAGGGCAGCAAGCAGCATGCCACAGGCAATAGAAACACTGATTTCATTGTAGTAGTGGGTCTTCTTTCTGCCATTTGGAAGCCTTCCATACACCTGCTTGAAAATGAGGATCAGATAGGGGGCAGTGTCCAAGTACTCTTTGATCCAGTTTGTTCTGCAAAAGGATAATATTTAAGACATTTATTCTGCAATTCTTTCACTTTCCCGTAAGTCACATTTGCCTTCTGCAAAGGTCTGGTAAAGGTGCATGACAATTATAGCAGTAGGCTAAAACTTAAAACACGTTCTGTAAAGGATTAAGTATTATCAGCTTAAACAGAAACATTTCTGCAAGAAGCTTGAATTGAGTTCTGAGGTTTAACACATTCAACTGAGGAACTGAAAAGTAGAATTGCAAAAAACAGGAGTGAGGTCTTGACCTCTTATCTATGAGCTGGCCTCATGAACATTTGTCCTTAAGACGATTTAATTCCTAAAATTTTGCCAACCTGCAGCTTTACCTGTTATCATCAACACCAACATTTTTGTGATTGCAGGGAAAACAGCTGGCAGAAAAGATCAAAACTGTTTGGTCTAAGGCATAAACCTAATCATATTCTTACTACAAATGTTGCTGTCCTGTTTCTGGATATTTCAGCTCTATTAGAATTCATTTGGTTCCCAATTTGTTACCGTGAGAATATATACAGTACTGATGTCAGATTTAGTTTTTTTACTCTGAAGTTTATTTTATACTACCCTCATTCAAAATATAAAAATACCACATGTAAGCACCTGAAAAATAGTTTTCTGAAAGAAAGAGAACAAATAAACCCTATAAAGCTTGTGCATATGCTTCATTTGACAATCCAGGACATAGTATGTATCCCCCCCCCCCTTTGTGTGGAGTTATTCAAGTCAAATAGACTTTGTAGGGCATTTCAAAAAATTAAATACTGCATAATTCAACAAGTGCATAAAATCTCGCCTTGGGACTACCACAGCCAACTACAAAACTCCTAATAACCGTGGGAGCTTCGCGACTTGGCAAACAACAGGAAAAAATGGGACAAGATTTCTGACAATAGAGATTATATAGGAAAATAAAAATGACAAAGCCAAACGCTTGGAAAAGTCTCCAAATTGAGAGTGTGTAATTATTTTTACTCAAGGGAATTTTATAGGTCAGCTGGCAAGGAACTACTCATATTTTTAAGTTTTTCTCCCCAATCTTTAACCTTAGAAATATCTAAAAACAAGGAAGGAGGGAGAAAAGGAAAAGTATAGGAAAAGTATACTAGAAGAAAGCAAGACAGGTTTCATTTATCATTTCAATTTTCTAGACTACATTGCCTTCAATAAGATCGTTATCCAGAGAATCAAGACAAAGCCAAACAACAGGGATTGGTATGCTGAACATTCAAATCACTCATTTTAATCCCTTTTGTGGAAAGACTGAAGCACAGTGACAACGAGTAGCCAGAATTAACTTAAAGACAGCAAAAAAATGAAACAATCCTGCTGGGGGGGGGAGCTCCAACTTTCCTCAGACAGGAGTTTGGGAAGGAGCCCAGCTGAAAATTAGCGAAAGGATCACAGTATAGAGGCTCTAGCACCACAATGGCTGGGACAGCCTCTGACCTCATCTTTCTCTGTAATCTAGAAGTGGGAAGCGTTTACAGCTGCCCTCCTAAGCAGCACCAGAAAACAGGGGAAGCTTAAGGACCTAGGAGCTGAAAGAACATATTTAAAACAAGATTTAAAAAAATTAAGCTGGATGTTTTCAGGTTTTGTGTTGCTGTTTTTCTTTCTGAAAATAAATGCTGAAATACAGAAAGAAAAGCACAGGTACAACTCCCAGTATTGTTTTTTCTAGATCAAAACACTGCTCTCTCCAATATTCTTAACCAACTGAATTTTTCATACCTTAATCTCTTCAGGTCGTTAACCCATCTATCTCCCATCCTTTTTTTGTAGTTTATTTCTTCTTCTTCTTCTACGATCTCCCGAATCCGATGTTTTAAATCTGGATCTTGCACTACCACAAAGGTCCAGGGCTCAGTGTGCGCTCCACTGGGTGAAGTACCTTAGTATGAGAATGGGAAAAGATGAAGAAACAGTTGGCAGAATTTTGGGAGAGAGTGTGCAGTGAGGGGTATAAGCTCTTCCCTTTGGGCTTTCAAATGGCCATCAAGAGCAATGTGAAACCAAGCTGATGAGCTGGGAGAAAAGGACAGAGAAGTTTTGGCAGACAATCTCTGCAGATGTAAATGTGAAGTTCCATTCAGTGACTATGGTTAGTCCTTTCAAAATGCTATTTAACAGGAAGGAAAAGTCAAGGATTTGTGAAAGTTCATTTGTGGCTCTTTATGATAAGGCAACTCTGTGGTGCAATATGTGCACGTAGTAATATTAATGCAAAGTATTATGCCCAAAAGAGCATATCATCTGAATATGCAACAAACTAAGAAATGGCTTTAGCTGAAGGGCAAAACTAATAGCTTTCAAGCAAACAAGTCTACTGCAAGTCAACTACCCACAGGAATCTGTCACTGGCTGACAAATATGGCAGATGTCTGCATCGTGCAGTTCCTCATACAGCATACAGGAAAGCAGTGCAGCCTTTTAAAGGGCAACAAAGATGATAAAGGCCTTAAAACACCTCTCTTATGAGGAAAGGCAGAGATACCTAGCTCTGTTCAGCCTTGAGAAAAAGAAGACTCAGAGGGGACCTGATCCACGTCTAAAAATATGTAAGGAGCAGGAGGCAAAGAGACGAGGACAGACTCTTCTCAGCAGTGTGTGGTGACATCACAAAGGGAAATGGCCAGAAATGCATATGTACAGATGCATAGGATGTTCTGCACAAATGTGGGTGGGGAATTCTTCACAGTGCAGTGACAGAGCACTGACACAGGCTGCTCAGATTGGTTTCCAGAAAGAAAAAACAATCCTCACACTGAGTACTGGATCAACAACAATGCAGGCAGTTTGCAATGTTACAAATTTTACTCCCTCTAAAATTCCCCATCATCACCTGATGAAGAAGGTGGACAGAATTTTTGATACTATGTTTAGAAAGCTGTTGGTATCTCAAGAATGATGTTCAAAAAATAGAGCGCTGATATAAAATAGAAAAGGAACACAGTGCCCTGCAGCCCAGAAGGTCAACGGTCCCCTGGGCTGCATCAATAAAGGTGTGACCAGCAGGATGAGGGAGGTGATGCTGCCCCTCAGCTCTGCCCTGGTGAGGCCTCACAGGGAGCACTGCATCCGGATACACAGCCCTCAGTATAGGAGACATGGACACGTTAGGGCACGTCCCGAGGAGGACCACAAAAACGATGCAAGGGATCTCACCTCCCCTATGGGAACAGGGGGAAGAAAGCTGGGGCTGTTCAACCCAAAGAAGAAAGAGAAGGATGCAGGGAGACCCACCCTATGGTGGCCTTTGACTATGTGCCAGAGGGCTGTCAGAAAGAAGGGGACAGACCCTTTAGCAGTCTGTGGTGATAGAACAAGGGGAAATGGGGCCAGGGTGGGGCAAAAGGGTGGGGCCAGGGCACCTGTGACAGCACAAGAGTTAGAATGCTGCACAGTGCTGCTGCTGCTGCAGTTCAGCCCGGGCCAGTGGTGGTGCAGCAGCAGGGAGGAAGCCGGGCTGGACAAGGCCTTGCAAATACCAGCCCCAGAGGAGGTTCTAAGCCTGCAGCGAGGGCTCAGCTGCTCAGGGGAACACTGAGAGCAGGGCTTGGTGCTGTTGCTGCCAGCACTGGCCTTCCTCAGCCCCTGCTGCCTCCCAGCTCCTACCGGACCCCAAGGGTCGGCATCCCCTGGCCTCACTCCCCCAAACTGCGCACGAGCTTGCAACAAGCCCCACTGACTCTTCTTCTCTTCTCCCGCTTCCAGAACATGAGTTTCATGTTAGCCCTCACTGCTCTTCTGCAGAAAGTGCGCAAAGCTGGCGACGATTCTGAGATGGACGTGCTCATCCGCGTGCAGCGGCGCGAGGAGTTTCTGCGACAGCAGATGGCACAGCAGCTGCAGGAGATACAGCAGCTGAACCAGGAGCAGAGTGGCACTGGCATGCAAGCCCTGCCCTTCGCTGCCTTTCCATCCTGGCAGCTTGGGGTCCTGGCTGCAGCACTCATCTTGTTCCTGGTGCTATTCTGGCTGCTCAAGAAATCGAGACGTCACGTGAGCATCAAAGCCGATAGCACGAAGGAGGAGGAGGAAGAGGAGGAGGATGCCCAGAAAGATCCCAATGGTTGGCAACCTGCGTGCAAGCCAGTGCAGCAGCCGCACCAAACGGAGACCTGTTCATAAACAGCATCATCAGTGTAACATCACTGTCATCCCTTCTAGATGGGACTTTCCTGGCATTTGTAAATGTTGTCGGAATTAACTCCTATGTTTTATTTCTTCTGGGCTTTTTGCATAGAGCATGGGACTAGTACTATGAATGCTTGTCCTCTTAGTACCTGGTATTGAGATATTGCGTATCCTGCCTTGGAGTGCCCAAACGCTTTCTAAAGATTAATTTCTCAGAAGTCTATGATATCTACCTCACAATTAGAAAAGTAAAGAGGAAACACTATGATGATACTAGAAATCAGGCTTCCCAGATGAAGCATTGAATACCTAAGCCATACAGCAGAGTGAGGAAATTCACAAAAGGTAGCTGGAAAAGGGCAGCCCTGAACAGCCTGTCCACCCCAACCCACAGTGACCAGACTGCTTTGAACAATGTTTAAACAAGTGCTCCAAAGGGTGAGATGACACAGCACGTGGCTCAGAGTGGCTGAATCCCCAACACCTGTGCAGCAACGCATTTGCTGCAGCATGAATTTTCACAGCCTGGATGAAGCCAGGGGTAACTAAAACAATTCTGCTGAGTCTGAGCAAGAGAATTAGGCCGAGGGAGCTTTAAAAAAAAAAAAAATAGAGAGGGAGAGGGGGAGAGGGGGAGAGGGAGGGGGCAGAGAAAAACATCATCCTAGTCTGCCCTCAGGCTCTTCTGGATACTTAGACATATCAGCACCACTGTGTGCAAGAAGCAAGAGTAGCGAGAGGAGGCTGAAACATTTTGCCCAAAGATGATAAACAGCTCTCAGAGGCTACCCTGGGGATTAGCAGAAAGAAATTGGCCTAAGAAAAGCTAATAGGGAGAAGCAATGACAGGAAAGAACAACTGCATCAGTGGCTGCCACTGCTTCAGCTCTCTTGAGTTCGGCTTTCCCCTCCTCATTTCTCCCCATCTCCCCTCCCCCCCTTTTGCAACATTCTATTTCACATCAGGATGCAGGTGTAATGGAAAGGAAAGTGCTGCAGGAGAATTCTGGTCTGCACCTAACAATGGTTTAATCTACTTGACAAGCCCTCCCCCTAGGCTTTGCCCTGCTAAAAATAATCAACTCTTCAGCCTTTCATGGGAGTTTAGCCTTAAGACTGTGGGATCGGCGCTTTATTTCCTCCTACAGCCAAACGCCTTCTTCAGGTGGCAAAACTTGTTCTTTCTGCCTTGCACCACCAATGGCTTTGATAGGCTGCCTGATATTGAACATAAGAAAGCTCACTAGGAGCCAGGTGTTAGCCTAGGTGAGGCAGTGGTCAGCCTTGCATTCCTCGACGCTGCCAACATTTCTCCTCCTTTCTTTTAACCACTGCAGGCATAGCTACACTAGTCAAAGGAGGGTCATTCCTCAGCTCCAGCTGGGAAGCAGAAGGATGCAGGGGCAACTGTCCCAAGAGCACAGCAGATGCCTCTTCTGGGCTACTGCCCTATCCAATGGTCCTCACTGGCCACATGACCCTGGGAGCCTTCCACACCAATACTAGCTTCAGCTAACATACCTGAGCCCAGTGCATTCCAGTGCATTTAAGACTTTCTGGAAACTACCAAATTCTAATCAGAAGCACTCATGTAATGGGGCCATAGAGTAAATAATTTAGTACTGCTTGTAACTTAAAAATAAATGCAAAAGAATTCCTGTTAAGATTGCTGTTATTTGTTTCATTTGAACAACAGAGATCTGCAAAGCAGTAACTTCTCTTCCCCATATATGCCATGAATTCATATACCCTTTCCTCATCTAGTTCTCCTTGCTCTCTGCACTTCAACTTTTCCTTCTTCCAGTTCTTTCAAGCGCACACAGTACTTTGTGTTTTTGATCAGTCCCTTTTTTATCACAGTCAAAAACTCGCTTTTTTAATGTCAGATACATATTACTGATTCTGTGATTTGGGTAACAGAATACGTTAAAAGACAACATCAAGCCTGCTCACGCCCGTTAACACACTCGCGGTCGAAGTTCTCTGTTCCTACATAGTCTCCTTATGCCATCTAGCGGCCTCCAGAAAACGGTGGCAAGTATAGTGGAGGACTTCACATACTTTCTTGCTAATCAGAAGCAGCTGGAGATAAAGGGATTATTGTGGCTACGAAATATATATATATATATTTAAAGACGAATTCCAAAGAAATAGATTTTCTCTGAGAAGCTAAATAATACAATAAAAACTATTTCCTCCTCTTTTCTCCTTTCAACAGACAGAAGGAAACACGTCCATCCCATGAAATAGGCCTGCTGTTTGACTACGCAGCTCAAAAAACACAGCCTGTGATCACGAAGGACTTCAATGTCCTGCAAGAGAATCCAACAGATATTAATCATTCAAAGGATCTGCCACTCCTCATGGCTGCTCCTCATTTAGTCACATTTAGTCCACACTGCCCTATACTTCCACTCAGATCTGAAACAATGAAATGGGAGCCACAGTTGTCTGAAATTAGCACAGCTGGGATTAATATGTTCATTCAAGTGTTCAAAAATTTTCCGTGTTTGATTCCTGCAGACCATCATGTAGTCTTCTATCAAAAGAACTTCAGTAAAAGAGTGCCTCAGGCTGTACGTTTGCCTACAGTGGTTGTCATTTGTTGAGTGTACGTTAATTAGAAGTCAAGCTGCATTGACTCTATCTTCTGGTTGGATAATTGACTCAATCAAACAGCACAAATTTACAACACTGCAGTCTCATTTGGAGTGAGCACTGCACTAGCTAATGATAACATCAATTACAAACTGTTTGCAGCTACTGATCAAATGATCCACAGAATATCAGTTATGTGCTAAAGAAGCAAACTACTAATTCAGAATAACTACATTCTTAAACTTCACAAATCGTTCATCAGCTGTTTACTAAAAGAAGCTGGAAAATAATATCCAGAGAGACACAGTGTCACGGTGTTATCCGTGACAGTAACCCAAGGGGGAACCGAGAAGGGGAAAAAAAAGGGAGAGGAAAAAAAAACTGCCGCGCGGCCGCCTCAGGAGAGCCGCGCGCTCCAAGGGGAGGGGAAACAGAGGGAATAGAGGGTCTGTAAAGGAAAACACAACGGCACGATCTGAGAAGGAACGGTAACTTTACTAAATCTAAATAAATTTGAACAATTGAGAGAGAGAGACAAAATTTCCAAACCAGAAAACTGGCAGCTCACGGCAGCCCCGACCGCGCGCCACAAAAAGCGCGGGCCTCCCGTCCGGTGCGGAGCTCCGCCCCTCCCCTGCTCCCACAGCATTAACTCCTTAACGGCCTGCATGATGTTCTGATGTGGAATACCGGCATCAAAACCACAAAACCACAACACACAGTCTATTCTATTTGCAGAAAGGAGGATATTTAGAATCTCCCAAATTTACTGCTGGCAGTTAAAACATGCAGCAGTTAGCTGCAGCTTGCTGTAACCTTTATTACTTCAGTCATAGTTCTACTTTGTGTTCAGTCGTCTAATTATAAGCAAAGGATACAACAAATTCTATTGAAAGGAAGACAAACTTTGGAGTAAGGATATATATATAATCCAGATGCTGTATTGGCGTACACACAAGAAGACATAAATCTTGTTACTCTCCTGTGCTCACTGCTTTTCTAGGTCTTCTGTCAGTCTGACATACTATGCACAGTGTTTATGTTCATTTCTATCAAATATTTTTTGCACATTTACATCAAGTGTGAAGTTAGATACCCTTTAATAAGGATAAGCTGCACATAAGAAACCTCAGCTTACCAGCTTACTTAAAGGAGTTGATACTTGGGAATGGCTTCCCTTTTGCTTCCACTAAGTAGAAGAAGGTTAAGGAATTTACTTCTGTGGGCTGACCATAGCACATAAGTTTTGTATTTTTTAATACTGTTATTAAAACCAAATGCAGAAGTCTGCTTTATAGTAAAGTGTAAGAAGTGCTATTCTATGTAATCCAAATCAGTAATGATCTGTGTCCCAACCCTGCACACAAAAGCCAAGATTCATGCTAGAGCTCAGTTCCTTTCCACAGCAAATACTGCATTAGGTGTCATCTGATGTTACAGAATATTGGCAACATATATGGATATTCTGGTTTGAAGGTCAGAATGAAAACACCTAACCATACTGCTTACATGTCTTCTCTTGTTCTAAATCTACTCAGTAACAAGATAACACCATCTTTAGACAGGGGAACTCAGGACTGTGAGCATTCGGTCAGTGTTGATGCAACAAGATCAAGTTACTCAGCTCTGGGATTCCAACTAGAAATCCAGTTACTGAAGACAGAGAACAAGGACCCTCAGGTCTTAGAAAACCTAACAAACCTAACAAAACATTTTTAAGACTCCTTTTCCCTGAGAGAATTTTCTTGCACTTAATTCTGTACCTTCCAAAAGCAGAAACATTTCATGTTTTTCAAGATTTTCTTATTGGAAAAATTTCACATCTCCTTTCCTGAAACATAGTGTTTACAGAGGCTTTATAATTATGCATTCATGAAACAAGAAGAAAGAATGCTGTACCACATATTTAACCTATACTTTATATGTATATACATACTTAAAATCTTTTATATACATACATTCACGCATTCTTGTGCAGATGGAGGTAGTAATCACAATAAGAAATCCCCCTTTCTAGTACCATCCATTATCCACCTTTTATTTATAATGCTACTGGAGCAGAGTGAGACATTTGAGACACTTTGTTTTCAAGGTTTGTGTGTGAGGATTGTCTCTCGGATCTCACTGAGCTACAGGAATGAGCTATCAGCCTCATTCAGCTCCTTAAATACCCTTAAGCTGAATTACAGTCTGGAATCCTACATACAATCAGCTGTAGGTCTGATATCATAGCAGAGCAGACAGTTTGGAAATACAGTTCCTCATTTCAAGGGCATTCTGAAATATGGTTCAGAATGAAACAGATCCTAAATCTCTATGAAGTGATTACACTTGCATATGCAGCTTTGGTCTCCCAAGCAGTAAAAGGAAATAATCACAGTTCTTTTTCTGCTCTCTCAGAAAAGCAGTTAATCAAAATGAGTCAGTATTTCTAGTGGCTTTTGATTTCTAAACAGGTAGTGAATATAAGCATTTCAAGAAACTTCAAAAGGAAGCCTTTTCTTCCCTTTGCAGGACCAACTATTATCAAAGTTAATTGATAATACACTCTGGCTTAAAGTTGAGGAACTCCTGCTTTGTACTGCTTAGAAAACTCTAAAATACTTAATATCTAAACTTCTAAAGTAATGTATAACTCTCTAGTATTTCAGTTATTGATTATACCATATTTTTATTTGAACAATACCATTATTTCACAGAATTTAAAATGGTTCCTCTCCTGCTACGTGCCTTAATCTCAGAATCATAGAATTGCTCAGGTTGGGAAAGATCTTCGATATCAACAAGCCCACCTGCAACCAAACCATATTTATCTTTATTTCTCGTGAAAAAGGAATTAGAGATAAAGGTGCTGTACTTCGTTAAGCCCAAGAAGCACTCTGAGAAATAAAAGGCACCATATCCAACAAATCTGGAGCCATAGTTGTCCTGCTGGACAGAAGCTGAGTCATAACCCAATAAGATACTTTAAATGCAATTCCAGGAGTCATACAGATACTTCAGTAGTCATATAATCACCTTACATTGCCAGCTTTAAGTTTCATGTGTCCCAGCTCATAAACAGGAACAAACAGAACAGCCAATCCAAAATCCAAACAATTATGACAATGCAGGAATGCTCTTTTTTCTCTCCTCTGCTCCTTGACTCCTTAGTGAGGATACTTAAGCATTTGCTACCTCTTTCTGCTTATGTCTCTTTTTCTCAAATGTAAAACCCAAAGAACAAGTTTACTGAAACATAGACATTATGTTGTTGTGGAAAGTGGCCCAAACCTTCAGACTGGAAAAGGGGTGATAACTAATGCTTCAAGGACAAAAATACCATTGCTAAAACTTTTTGCACCCCCGACCCCAGGTTCTTCTCCCTCACATAAAGTCACAACTTCTTCAAGGCCTTCATCAACTTCACACAGGTAGGTACAATGTATCATCAACCTTAGCTTGATCTTCAAATTCCAGCAAGACCTCTGGGCCTGATGCATGGAATACATTCTCAGAAGCTTCTGCAGGTTTAACAATGTGGAAATCAGCATTTTTCCCACCCCTTATTTTCCCCTCTGGCTACCAATCTATAGTACTATCTTTCCGAAGTTATTCTGCTAGGTGATCACATTAGAGAAGTAGTTCAAATGAAAACTGACTGTGCTGCTACACAAAATCAGAAAACAGAACAGCTGTCTGTGATGACCCCTCATAATTGGGAACAGTTGTTGCAAGAGGCTGAACTCTCATCTCATAGTCCTTTGTTCCAGGAAAGCAGTGCAGCCTTTTAAAGGGCAACAAAGATGATAAAGGCCTTAAAACACCTCTCTTATGAGGAAAGGCAGAGATACCTAGCTCTGTTCAGCCTTGAGAAAAAGAAGACTCAGAGGGGACCTGATCCATGTCTAAAAATACGTAAGGAGCAGGAGGCAAAGAGACGAGGACAGACTCTTCTCAGCAGTGTGTGGTGACATCACAAAGGGAAATGGCCAGAAATGCATATGTACAGATGCATAGGATGTTCTGCACAAATGTGGGTGGGGAATTCTTCACAGTGCAGTGACAGAGCACTGACACAGGCTGCTCAGATTGGTTTCCAGAAAGAAAAAACAATCCTCACACTGAGTACTGGATCAACAACAATGCAGGCAGTTTGCAATGTTACGAATTTTACTCCCTCTAAAATTCCCCATCATCACCTGATGAAGAAGGTGGACAGAATTTTTGATACTATGTTTAGAAAGCTGTTGGTATCTCAAGAATGATGTTCAAAAAATAGAGCGCTGATATAAAATAGAAAAGGAACACAGTGCCCTGCAGCCCAGAAGGTCAACGGTCCCCTGGGCTGCATCAATAAAGGTGTGACCAGCAGGATGAGGGAGGTGATGCTGCCCCTCAGCTCTGCCCTGGTGAGGCCTCACAGGGAGCACTGCCTCCGGATACACAGCCCTCAGTATAGGAGACATGGACACGTTAGGGCACGTCCCGAGGAGGACCACAAAAACGATGCAAGGGATCTCACCTCCCCTATGGGAACAGGGGGAAGAAAGCTGGGGCTGTTCAGCCCAAAGAAGAAAGAGAAGGATGCAGGGAGACCCACCCTATGGTGGCCTTTGACTATGTGCCAGAGGGCTGTCAGAAAGAAGGGGACAGACCCTTTAGCAGTCTGTGGTGATAGAACAAGGGGAAATGGGGCCAGGGTGGGGCAAAAGGGTGGGGCCAGGGCACCTGTGACAGCACAAGAGTTAGAATGCTGCACAGTGCTGCTGCTGCTGCAGTTCAGCCCGGGCCAGTGGTGGTGCAGCAGCAGGGAGGAAGCCGGGCTGGACAAGGCCTTGCAAATACCAGCCCCAGAGGAGGTTCTAAGCCTGCAGCGAGGGCTCAGCTGCTCAGGGGAACACTGAGAGCAGGGCTTGGTGCTGTTGCTGCCAGCACTGGCCTTCCTCAGCCCCTGCTGCCTCCCAGCTCCTACCGGACCCCAAGGGTCGGCATCCCCTGGCCTCACTCCCCCAAACTGCGCACGAGCTTGCAACAAGCCCCACTGACTCTTCTTCTCTTCTCCCGCTTCCAGAACATGAGTTTCATGTTAGCCCTCACTGCTCTTCTGCAGAAAGTGCGCAAAGCTGGCGACGATTCTGAGATGGACGTGCTCATCCGCGTGCAGCGGCGCGAGGAGTTTCTGCGACAGCAGATGGCACAGCAGCTGCAGGAGATACAGCAGCTGAACCAGGAGCAGAGTGGCACTGGCATGCAAGCCCTGCCCTTCGCTGCCTTTCCATCCTGGCAGCTTGGGGTCCTGGCTGCAGCACTCATCTTGTTCCTGGTGCTATTCTGGCTGCTCAAGAAATCGAGACGTCACGTGAGCATCAAAGCCGATAGCACGAAGGAGGAGGAGGAAGAGGAGGAGGATGCCCAGAAAGATCCCAATGGTTGGCAACCTGCGTGCAAGCCAGTGCAGCAGCCGCACCAAATGGAGACCTGTTCATAAACAGCATCATCAGTGTAACATCACTGTCATCCCTTCTAGATGGGACTTTCCTGGCATTTGTAAATGTTGTCGGAATTAACTCCTATGTTTTATTTCTTCTGGGCTTTTTGCATAGAGCATGGGACTAGTACTATGAATGCTTGTCCTCTTAGTACCTGGTATTGAGATATTGCGTATCCTGCCTTGGAGTGCCCAAACGCTTTCTAAAGATTAATTTCTCAGAAGTCTATGATATCTACCTCGCAATTAGAAAAGTAAAATCTGTCAGATACTGACTTCACATATAATCGCTTCAAGGCCTTCAAAGTGCTATAGCCTAGAGTAAAACCATAGCATGTAGGCTTGCTGCAACAGCAGCGTAACTTGGAAGAGACTCTACAGTATCATCAGCAGGTATCGTGTCACTGGCATATTAACATTTGAATAGGCTTTTCATTAAAAATAAATAAAAAAAACACTTTAAACACACATATCCTGATTCCAGAAATGCTTTGTTGAGCAGAATGCTCCTCATGCAACAGCAGCATGTAATGCTGTTACGGGATGGAAAATGCAGCAGTGACAGCATAGTAGCAAGGTCCTAGGCTGCAGCAAGTAAGGATATGCTCAAATACAACAGCCATAAACACAGAAACACAAATGCAGAAACAAAGAGGGGAAAAAAAGAAAATCCACTTACATCTAGAAGGTCCAGGATAGACAGAAATCTCTAGTAAAACACCCTTGACCCCACTGCCAACTGTTAAATGTGGTCTGGGAAGGGGTGGAGGCAGGATTCATTCCTTCCTGTCACTCAAGTACATTGTATGCACCTGAGCTCCTCTGGGTTGGCCCTGCCTTCCCACCAGGTGCACAGTCACTGTTCCAAGACATGATTTTGCATTTCTGCTACAGTGCATGAGCTAGTTTTCTTCAGCCATTATGTGTCAGTATAAGCTCTTCCCTTTGGGCTTTCAAATGGCCATCAAGAGCAATGTGAAACCAAGCTGATGAGCTGGGAGAAAAGGACAGAGAAGTTTTGGCAGGCAATCTCTGCAGATGTAAATGTGAAGTTCCATTCAGTGACTATGGTTAGTCCTTTCAAAATGCTATTTAACAGGAAGGAAAAGTCAAGGATTTGTGAAAGTTCATTTGTGGCTCTTTATGATAAGGCAACTCTGTGGTGCAATATGTGCACGTAGTAATATTAATGCAAAGTATTATGCCCAAAAGAGCATATCATCTGAATATGCAACAAACTAAGAAATGGCTTTAGCTGAAGGGCAAAACTAATAGCTTTCAAGCAAACAAGTCTAACTACCCACAGGAATCTGTCACTGGCTGACAAATATGGCAGATGTCTGCATCGTGCAGTTCCTCATACAGCATACAGGAAAGCAGTGCAGCCTTTTAAAGGGCAACAAAGATGATAAAGGCCTTAAAACACCTCTCTTATGAGGAAAGGCAGAGATACCTAGCTCTGTTCAGCCTTGAGAAAAAGAAGACTCAGAGGGGACCTGATCCATGTCTAAAAATATGTAAGGAGCAGGAGGCAAAGAGACGAGGACAGACTCTTCTCAGCAGTGTGTGGTGACATCACAAAGGGAAATGGCCAGAAATGCATATGTACAGATGCATAGGATGTTCTGCACAAATGTGGGTGGGGAATTCTTCACAGTGCAGTGACAGAGCACTGACACAGGCTGCTCAGATTGGTTTCCAGAAAGAAAAAACAATCCTCACACTGAGTACTGGATCAACAACAATGCAGGCAGTTTGCAATGTTACAAATTTTACTCCCTCTAAAATTCCCCATCATCACCTGATGAAGAAGGTGGACAGAATTTTTGATACTATGTTTAGAAAGCTGTTGGTATCTCAAGAATGATGTTCAAAAAATAGAGCGCTGATATAAAATAGAAAAGGAACACAGTGCCCTGCAGCCCAGAAGGTCAACGGTCCCCTGGGCTGCATCAATAAAGGTGTGACCAGCAGGATGAGGGAGGTGATGCTGCCCCTCAGCTCTGCCCGGGTGAGGCCTCACAGGGAGCACTGCCTCCGGATACACAGCCCTCAGTATAGGAGACATGGACACGTTAGGGCACGTCCCGAGGAGGACCACAAAAACGATGCAAGGGATCTCACCTCCCCTATGGGAACAGGGGGAAGAAAGCTGGGGCTGTTCAGCCCAAAGAAGAAAGAGAAGGATGCAGGGAGACCCACCCTATGGTGGCCTTTGACTATGTGCCAGAGGGCTGTCAGAAAGAAGGGGACAGACCCTTTAGCAGTCTGTGGTGATAGAACAAGGGGAAATGGGGCCAGGGTGGGGCAAAAGGGTGGGGCCAGGGCACCTGTGACAGCACAAGAGTTAGAATGCTGCACAGTGCTGCTGCTGCTGCAGTTCAGCCCGGGCCAGTGGTGGTGCAGCAGCAGGGAGGAAGCCGGGCTGGACAAGGCCTTGCAAATACCAGCCCCAGAGGAGGTTCTAAGCCTGCAGCGAGGGCTCAGCTGCTCAGGGGAACACTGAGAGCAGGGCTTGGTGCTGTTGCTGCCAGCACTGGCCTTCCTCAGCCCCTGCTGCCTCCCAGCTCCTACCGGACCCCAAGGGTCGGCATCCCCTGGCCTCACTCCCCCAAACTGCGCACGAGCTTGCAACAAGCCCCACTGACTCTTCTTCTCTTCTCCCGCTTCCAGAACATGAGTTTCATGTTAGCCCTCACTGCTCTTCTGCAGAAAGTGCGCAAAGCTGGCGACGATTCTGAGATGGACGTGCTCATCCGCATGCAGCGGCGCGAGGAGTTTCTGCGACAGCAGATGGCACAGCAGCTGCAGGAGATACAGCAGCTGAACCAGGAGCAGAGTGGCACTGGCATGCAAGCCCTGCCCTTCGCTGCCTTTCCATCCTGGCAGCTTGGGGTCCTGGCTGCAGCACTCATCTTGTTCCTGGTGCTATTCTGGCTGCTCAAGAAATCGAGACGTCACGTGAGCATCAAAGCCGATAGCACGAAGGAGGAGGAGGAAGAGGAGGAGGATGCCCAGAAAGATCCCAATGGTTGGCAACCTGCGTGCAAGCCAGTGCAGCAGCCGCACCAAATGGAGACCTGTTCATAAACAGCATCATCAGTGTAACATCACTGTCATCCCTTCTAGATGGGACTTTCCTGGCATTTGTAAATGTTGTCGGAATTAACTCCTATGTTTTATTTCTTCTGGGCTTTTTGCATAGAGCATGGGACTAGTACTATGAATGCTTGTCCTCTTAGTACCTGGTATTGAGATATTGCGTATCCTGCCTTGGAGTGCCCAAACGCTTTCTAAAGATTAATTTCTCAGAAGTCTATGATATCTACCTCGCAATTAGAAAAGTAAAATCTGTCAGATACTGACTTCACATATAATCGCTTCAAGGCCTTCAAAGTGCTATAGCCTAGAGTAAAACCATAGCATGTAGGCTTGCTGCAACAGCAGCGTAACTTGGAAGAGACTCTACAGTATCATCAGCAGGTATCGTGTCACTGGCATATTAACATTTGAATAGGCTTTTCATTAAAAATAAATAAAAAAAACACTTTAAACACACATATCCTGATTCCAGAAATGCTTTGTTGAGCAGAATGCTCCTCATGCAACAGCAGCATGTAATGCTGTTACGGGATGGAAAATGCAGCAGTGACAGCATAGTAGCAAGGTCCTAGGCTGCAGCAAGTAAGGATATGCTCAAATACAACAGCCATAAACACAGAAACACAAATGCAGAAACAAAGAGGGGAAAAAAAGAAAATCCACTTACATCTAGAAGGTCCAGGATAGACAGAAATCTCTAGTAAAACACCCTTGACCCCACTGCCAACTGTTAAATGTGGTCTGGGAAGGGGTGGAGGCAGGATTCATTCCTTCCTGTCACTCAAGTACATTGTATGCACCTGAGCTCCTCTGGGTTGGCCCTGCCTTCCCACCAGGTGCACAGTCACTGTTCCAAGACATGATTTTGCATTTCTGCTACAGTGCATGAGCTAGTTTTCTTCAGCCATTATGTGTCAGTATAAGCTCTTCCCTTTGGGCTTTCAAATGGCCATCAAGAGCAATGTGAAACCAAGCTGATGAGCTGGGAGAAAAGGACAGAGAAGTTTTGGCAGGCAATCTCTGCAGATGTAAATGTGAAGTTCCATTCAGTGACTATGGTTAGTCCTTTCAAAATGCTATTTAACAGGAAGGAAAAGTCAAGGATTTGTGAAAGTTCATTTGTGGCTCTTTATGATAAGGCAACTCTGTGGTGCAATATGTGCACGTAGTAATATTAATGCAAAGTATTATGCCCAAAAGAGCATATCATCTGAATATGCAACAAACTAAGAAATGGCTTTAGCTGAAGGGCAAAACTAATAGCTTTCAAGCAAACAAGTCTACTGCAAGTCAACTACCCACAGGAATCTGTCACTGGCTGACAAATATGGCAGATGTCTGCATCGTGCAGTTCCTCATACAGCATACAGGAAAGCAGTGCAGCCTTTTAAAGGGCAACAAAGATGATAAAGGCCTTAAAACACCTCTCTTATGAGGAAAGGCAGAGATACCTAGCTCTGTTCAGCCTTGAGAAAAAGAAGACTCAGAGGGGACCTGATCCATGTCTAAAAATACGTAAGGAGCAGGAGGCAAAGAGACGAGGACAGACTCTTCTCAGCAGTGTGTGGTGACATCACAAAGGGAAATGGCCAGAAATGCATATGTACAGATGCATAGGATGTTCTGCACAAATGTGGGTGGGGAATTCTTCACAGTGCAGTGACAGAGCACTGACACAGGCTGCTCAGATTGGTTTCCAGAAAGAAAAAACAATCCTCACACTGAGTACTGGATCAACAACAATGCAGGCAGTTTGCAATGTTACGAATTTTACTCCCTCTAAAATTCCCCATCATCACCTGATGAAGAAGGTGGACAGAATTTTTGATACTATGTTTAGAAAGCTGTTGGTATCTCAAGAATGATGTTCAAAAAATAGAGCGCTGATATAAAATAGAAAAGGAACACAGTGCCCTGCAGCCCAGAAGGTCAACGGTCCCCTGGGCTGCATCAATAAAGGTGTGACCAGCAGGATGAGGGAGGTGATGCTGCCCCTCAGCTCTGCCCTGGTGAGGCCTCACAGGGAGCACTGCCTCCGGATACACAGCCCTCAGTATAGGAGACATGGACACGTTAGGGCACGTCCCGAGGAGGACCACAAAAACGATGCAAGGGATCTCACCTCCCCTATGGGAACAGGGGGAAGAAAGCTGGGGCTGTTCAGCCCAAACAAGAAAGAGAAGGATGCAGGGAGACCCACCCTATGGTGGCCTTTGACTATGTGCCAGAGGGCTGTCAGAAAGAAGGGGACAGACCCTTTAGCAGTCTGTGGTGATAGAACAAGGGGAAATGGGGCCAGGGTGGGGCAAAAGGGTGGGGCCAGGGCACCTGTGACAGCACAAGAGTTAGAATGCTGCACAGTGCTGCTGCTGCTGCAGTTCAGCCCGGGCCAGTGGTGGTGCAGCAGCAGGGAGGAAGCCGGGCTGGACAAGGCCTTGCAAATACCAGCCCCAGAGGAGGTTCTAAGCCTGCAGCGAGGGCTCAGCTGCTCAGGGGAACACTGAGAGCAGGGCTTGGTGCTGTTGCTGCCAGCACTGGCCTTCCTCAGCCCCTGCTGCCTCCCAGCTCCTACCGGACCCCAAGGGTCGGCATCCCCTGGCCTCACTCCCCCAAACTGCGCACGAGCTTGCAACAAGCCCCACTGACTCTTCTTCTCTTCTCCCGCTTCCAGAACATGAGTTTCATGTTAGCCCTCACTGCTCTTCTGCAGAAAGTGCGCAAAGCTGGCGACGATTCTGAGATGGACGTGCTCATCCGCGTGCAGCGGCGCGAGGAGTTTCTGCGACAGCAGATGGCACAGCAGCTGCAGGAGATACAGCAGCTGAACCAGGAGCAGAGTGGCACTGGCATGCAAGCCCTGCCCTTCGCTGCCTTTCCATCCTGGCAGCTTGGGGTCCTGGCTGCAGCACTCATCTTGTTCCTGGTGCTATTCTGGCTGCTCAAGAAATCGAGACGTCACGTGAGCATCAAAGCCGATAGCACGAAGGAGGAGGAGGAAGAGGAGGAGGATGCCCAGAAAGATCCCAATGGTTGGCAACCTGCGTGCAAGCCAGTGCAGCAGCCGCACCAAATGGAGACCTGTTCATAAACAGCATCATCAGTGTAACATCACTGTCATCCCTTCTAGATGGGACTTTCCTGGCATTTGTAAATGTTGTCGGAATTAACTCCTATGTTTTATTTCTTCTGGGCTTTTTGCATAGAGCATGGGACTAGTACTATGAATGCTTGTCCTCTTAGTACCTGGTATTGAGATATTGCGTATCCTGCCTTGGAGTGCCCAAACGCTTTCTAAAGATTAATTTCTCAGAAGTCTATGATATCTACCTCGCAATTAGAAAAGTAAAATCTGTCAGATACTGACTTCACATATAATCGCTTCAAGGCCTTCAAAGTGCTATAGCCTAGAGTAAAACCATAGCATGTAGGCTTGCTGCAACAGCAGCGTAACTTGGAAGAGACTCTACAGTATCATCAGCAGGTATCGTGTCACTGGCATATTAACATTTGAATAGGCTTTTCATTAAAAATAAATAAAAAAAACACTTTAAACACACATATCCTGATTCCAGAAATGCTTTGTTGAGCAGAATGCTCCTCATGCAACAGCAGCATGTAATGCTGTTACGGGATGGAAAATGCAGCAGTGACAGCATAGTAGCAAGGTCCTAGGCTGCAGCAAGTAAGGATATGCTCAAATACAACAGCCATAAACACAGAAACACAAATGCAGAAACAAAGAGGGGAAAAAAAGAAAATCCACTTACATCTAGAAGGTCCAGGATAGACAGAAATCTCTAGTAAAACACCCTTGACCCCACTGCCAACTGTTAAATGTGGTCTGGGAAGGGGTGGAGGCAGGATTCATTCCTTCCTGTCACTCAAGTACATTGTATGCACCTGAGCTCCTCTGGGTTGGCCCTGCCTTCCCACCAGGTGCACAGTCACTGTTCCAAGACATGATTTTGCATTTCTGCTACAGTGCATGAGCTAGTTTTCTTCAGCCATTATGTGTCAGTATAAGCTCTTCCCTTTGGGCTTTCAAATGGCCATCAAGAGCAATGTGAAACCAAGCTGATGAGCTGGGAGAAAAGGACAGAGAAGTTTTGGCAGACAATCTCTGCAGATGTAAATGTGAAGTTCCATTCAGTGACTATGGTTAGTCCTTTCAAAATGCTATTTAACAGGAAGGAAAAGTCAAGGATTTGTGAAAGTTCATTTGTGGCTCTTTATGATAAGGCAACTCTGTGGTGCAATACGTGCACGTAGTAATATTAATGCAAAGTATTATGCCCAAAAGAGCATATCATCTGAATATGCAACAAACTAAGAAATGGCTTTAGCTGAAGGGCAAAACTAATAGCTTTCAAGCAAACAAGTCTACTGCAAGTCAACTACCCACAGGAATCTGTCACTGGCTGACAAATATGGCAGATGTCTGCATCGTGCAGTTCCTCATACAGCATACAGGAAAGCAGTGCAGCCTTTTAAAGGGCAACAAAGATGATAAAGGCCTTAAAACACCTCTCTTATGAGGAAAGGCAGAGATACCTAGCTCTGTTCAGCCTTGAGAAAAAGAAGACTCAGAGGGGACCTGATCCATGTCTAAAAATACGTAAGGAGCAGGAGGCAAAGAGACGAGGACAGACTCTTCTCAGCAGTGTGTGGTGACATCACAAAGGGAAATGGCCAGAAATGCATATGTACAGATGCATAGGATGTTCTGCACAAATGTGGGTGGGGAATTCTTCACAGTGCAGTGACAGAGCACTGACACAGGCTGCTCAGATTGGTTTCCAGAAAGAAAAAACAATCCTCACACTGAGTACTGGATCAACAACAATGCAGGCAGTTTGCAATGTTACAAATTTTACTCCCTCTAAAATTCCCCATCATCACCTGATGAAGAAGGTGGACAGAATTTTTGATACTATGTTTAGAAAGCTGTTGGTATCTCAAGAATGATGTTCAAAAAATAGAGCGCTGATATAAAATAGAAAAGGAACACAGTGCCCTGCAGCCCAGAAGGTCAACGGTCCCCTGGGCTGCATCAATAAAGGTGTGACCAGCAGGATGAGGGAGGTGATGCTGCCCCTCAGCTCTGCCCGGGTGAGGCCTCACAGGGAGCACTGCCTCCGGATACACAGCCCTCAGTATAGGAGACATGGACACGTTAGGGCACGTCCCGAGGAGGACCACAAAAACGATGCAAGGGATCTCACCTCCCCTATGGGAACAGGGGGAAGAAAGCTGGGGCTGTTCAGCCCAAAGAAGAAAGAGAAGGATGCAGGGAGACCCACCCTATGGTGGCCTTTGACTATGTGCCAGAGGGCTGTCAGAAAGAAGGGGACAGACCCTTTAGCAGTCTGTGGTGATAGAACAAGGGGAAATGGGGCCAGGGTGGGGCAAAAGGGTGGGGCCAGGGCACCTGTGACAGCACAAGAGTTAGAATGCTGCACAGTGCTGCTGCTGCTGCAGTTCAGCCCGGGCCAGTGGTGGTGCAGCAGCAGGGAGGAAGCCGGGCTGGACAAGGCCTTGCAAATACCAGCCCCAGAGGAGGTTCTAAGCCTGCAGCGAGGGCTCAGCTGCTCAGGGGAACACTGAGAGCAGGGCTTGGTGCTGTTGCTGCCAGCACTGGCCTTCCTCAGCCCCTGCTGCCTCCCAGCTCCTACCGGACCCCAAGGGTCGGCATCCCCTGGCCTCACTCCCCCAAACTGCGCACGAGCTTGCAACAAGCCCCACTGACTCTTCTTCTCTTCTCCCGCTTCCAGAACATGAGTTTCATGTTAGCCCTCACTGCTCTTCTGCAGAAAGTGCGCAAAGCTGGCGACGATTCTGAGATGGACGTGCTCATCCGCGTGCAGCGGCGCGAGGAGTTTCTGCGACAGCAGATGGCACAGCAGCTGCAGGAGATACAGCAGCTGAACCAGGAGCAGAGTGGCACTGGCATGCAAGCCCTGCCCTTCGCTGCCTTTCCATCCTGGCAGCTTGGGGTCCTGGCTGCAGCACTCATCTTGTTCCTGGTGCTATTCTGGCTGCTCAAGAAATCGAGACGTCACGTGAGCATCAAAGCCGATAGCACGAAGGAGGAGGAGGAAGAGGAGGAGGATGCCCAGAAAGATCCCAATGGTTGGCAACCTGCGTGCAAGCCAGTGCAGCAGCCGCACCAAATGGAGACCTGTTCATAAACAGCATCATCAGTGTAACATCACTGTCATCCCTTCTAGATGGGACTTTCCTGGCATTTGTAAATGTTGTCGGAATTAACTCCTATGTTTTATTTCTTCTGGGCTTTTTGCATAGAGCATGGGACTAGTACTATGAATGCTTGTCCTCTTAGTACCTGGTATTGAGATATTGCGTATCCTGCCTTGGAGTGCCCAAACGCTTTCTAAAGATTAATTTCTCAGAAGTCTATGATATCTACCTCGCAATTAGAAAAGTAAAATCTGTCAGATACTGACTTCACATATAATCGCTTCAAGGCCTTCAAAGTGCTATAGCCTAGAGTAAAACCATAGCATGTAGGCTTGCTGCAACAGCAGCGTAACTTGGAAGAGACTCTACAGTATCATCAGCAGGTATCGTGTCACTGGCATATTAACATTTGAATAGGCTTTTCATTAAAAATAAATAAAAAAAACACTTTAAACACACATATCCTGATTCCAGAAATGCTTTGTTGAGCAGAATGCTCCTCATGCAACAGCAGCATGTAATGCTGTTACGGGATGGAAAATGCAGCAGTGACAGCATAGTAGCAAGGTCCTAGGCTGCAGCAAGTAAGGATATGCTCAAATACAACAGCCATAAACACAGAAACACAAATGCAGAAACAAAGAGGGGAAAAAAAGAAAATCCACTTACATCTAGAAGGTCCAGGATAGACAGAAATCTCTAGTAAAACACCCTTGACCCCACTGCCAACTGTTAAATGTGGTCTGGGAAGGGGTGGAGGCAGGATTCATTCCTTCCTGTCACTCAAGTACATTGTATGCACCTGAGCTCCTCTGGGTTGGCCCTGCCTTCCCACCAGGTGCACAGTCACTGTTCCAAGACATGATTTTGCATTTCTGCTACAGTGCATGAGCTAGTTTTCTTCAGCCATTATGTGTCAGTATAAGCTCTTCCCTTTGGGCTTTCAAATGGCCATCAAGAGCAATGTGAAACCAAGCTGATGAGCTGGGAGAAAAGGACAGAGAAGTTTTGGCAGGCAATCTCTGCAGATGTAAATGTGAAGTTCCATTCAGTGACTATGGTTAGTCCTTTCAAAATGCTATTTAACAGGAAGGAAAAGTCAAGGATTTGTGAAAGTTCATTTGTGGCTCTTTATGATAAGGCAACTCTGTGGTGCAATATGTGCACGTAGTAATATTAATGCAAAGTATTATGCCCAAAAGAGCATATCATCTGAATATGCAACAAACTAAGAAATGGCTTTAGCTGAAGGGCAAAACTAATAGCTTTCAAGCAAACAAGTCTACTGCAAGTCAACTACCCACAGGAATCTGTCACTGGCTGACAAATATGGCAGATGTCTGCATCGTGCAGTTCCTCATACAGCATACAGGAAAGCAGTGCAGCCTTTTAAAGGGCAACAAAGATGATAAAGGCCTTAAAACACCTCTCTTATGAGGAAAGGCAGAGATACCTAGCTCTGTTCAGCCTTGAGAAAAAGAAGACTCAGAGGGGACCTGATCCATGTCTAAAAATATGTAAGGAGCAGGAGGCAAAGAGACGAGGACAGACTCTTCTCAGCAGTGTGTGGTGACATCACAAAGGGAAATGGCCAGAAATGCATATGTACAGATGCATAGGATGTTCTGCACAAATGTGGGTGGGGAATTCTTCACAGTGCAGTGACAGAGCACTGACACAGGCTGCTCAGATTGGTTTCCAGAAAGAAAAAACAATCCTCACACTGAGTACTGGATCAACAACAATGCAGGCAGTTTGCAATGTTACAAATTTTACTCCCTCTAAAATTCCCCATCATCACCTGATGAAGAAGGTGGACAGAATTTTTGATAGTATGTTTAGAAAGCTGTTGGTATCTCAAGAATGATGTTCAAAAAATAGAGCGCTGATATAAAATAGAAAAGGAACACAGTGCCCTGCAGCCCAGAAGGTCAACGGTCCCCTGGGCTGCATCAATAAAGGTGTGACCAGCAGGATGAGGGAGGTGATGCTGCCCCTCAGCTCTGCCCTGGTGAGGCCTCACAGGGAGCACTGCCTCCGGATACACAGCCCTCAGTATAGGAGACATGGACACGTTAGGGCACGTCCCGAGGAGGACCACAAAAACGATGCAAGGGATCTCACCTCCCCTATGGGAACAGGGGGAAGAAAGCTGGGGCTGTTCAGCCCAAAGAAGAAAGAGAAGGATGCAGGGAGACCCACCCTATGGTGGCCTTTGACTATGTGCCAGAGGGCTGTCAGAAAGAAGGGGACAGACCCTTTAGCAGTCTGTGGTGATAGAACAAGGGGAAATGGGGCCAGGGTGGGGCAAAAGGGTGGGGCCAGGGCACCTGTGACAGCACAAGAGTTAGAATGCTGCACAGTGCTGCTGCTGCTGCAGTTCAGCCCGGGCCAGTGGTGGTGCAGCAGCAGGGAGGAAGCCGGGCTGGACAAGGCCTTGCAAATACCAGCCCCAGAGGAGGTTCTAAGCCTGCAGCGAGGGCTCAGCTGCTCAGGGGAACACTGAGAGCAGGGCTTGGTGCTGTTGCTGCCAGCACTGGCCTTCCTCAGCCCCTGCTGCCTCCCAGCTCCTACCGGACCCCAAGGGTCGGCATCCCCTGGCCTCACTCCCCCAAACTGCGCACGAGCTTGCAACAAGCCCCACTGACTCTTCTTCTCTTCTCCCGCTTCCAGAACATGAGTTTCATGTTAGCCCTCACTGCTCTTCTGCAGAAAGTGCGCAAAGCTGGCGACGATTCTGAGATGGACGTGCTCATCCGCATGCAGCGGCGCGAGGAGTTTCTGCGACAGCAGATGGCACAGCAGCTGCAGGAGATACAGCAGCTGAACCAGGAGCAGAGTGGCACTGGCATGCAAGCCCTGCCCTTCGCTGCCTTTCCATCCTGGCAGCTTGGGGTCCTGGCTGCAGCACTCATCTTGTTCCTGGTGCTATTCTGGCTGCTCAAGAAATCGAGACGTCACGTGAGCATCAAAGCCGATAGCACGAAGGAGGAGGAGGAAGAGGAGGAGGATGCCCAGAAAGATCCCAATGGTTGGCAACCTGCGTGCAAGCCAGTGCAGCAGCCGCACCAAATGGAGACCTGTTCATAAACAGCATCATCAGTGTAACATCACTGTCATCCCTTCTAGATGGGACTTTCCTGGCATTTGTAAATGTTGTCGGAATTAACTCCTATGTTTTATTTCTTCTGGGCTTTTTGCATAGAGCATGGGACTAGTACTATGAATGCTTGTCCTCTTAGTACCTGGTATTGAGATATTGCGTATCCTGCCTTGGAGTGCCCAAACGCTTTCTAAAGATTAATTTCTCAGAAGTCTATGATATCTACCTCGCAATTAGAAAAGTAAAGAGGAAACACTATGATGATACTAGAAATCAGGCTTCCCAGATGAAGCATTGAATACCTAAGCCATACAGCAGAGTGAGGAAATTCACAAAAGGTAGCTGGAAAAGGGCAGCCCTGAACAGCCTGTCCACCCCAACCCACAGTGACCAGACTGCTTTGAACAATGTTTAAACAAGTGCTCCAAAGGGTGAGATGACACAGCACGTGGCTCAGAGTGGCTGAATCCCCAACACCTGTGCAGCAACGCATTTGCTGCAGCATGAATTTTCACAGCCTGGATGAAGCCAGGGGTAACTAAAACAATTCTGCTGAGTCTGAGCAAGAGAATTAGGCCGAGGGAGCTTTAAAAAAAAAAAAAATAGAGAGGGAGAGGGGGAGAGGGGGAGAGGGAGGGGGCAGAGAAAAACATCATCCTAGTCTGCCCTCAGGCTCTTCTGGATACTTAGACATATCAGCACCACTGTGTGCAAGAAGCAAGAGTAGCGAGAGGAGGCTGAAACATTTTGCCCAAAGATGATAAACAGCTCTCAGAGGCTACCCTGGGGATTAGCAGAAAGAAATTGGCCTAAGAAAAGCTAATAGGGAGAAGCAATGACAGGAAAGAACAACTGCATCAGTGGCTGCCACTGCTTCAGCTCTCTTGAGTTCGGCTTTCCCCTCCTCATTTCTCCCCATCTCCCCTCCCCCCCTTTTGCAACATTCTATTTCACATCAGGATGCAGGTGTAATGGAAAGGAAAGTGCTGCAGGAGAATTCTGGTCTGCACCTAACAATGGTTTAATCTACTTGACAAGCCCTCCCCCTAGGCTTTGCCCTGCTAAAAATAATCAACTCTTCAGCCTTTCATGGGAGTTTAGCCTTAAGACTGTGGGATCGGCGCTTTATTTCCTCCTACAGCCAAACGCCTTCTTCAGGTGGCAAAACTTGTTCTTTCTGCCTTGCACCACCAATGGCTTTGATAGGCTGCCTGATATTGAACATAAGAAAGCTCACTAGGAGCCAGGTGTTAGCCTAGGTGAGGCAGTGGTCAGCCTTGCATTCCTCGACGCTGCCAACATTTCTCCTCCTTTCTTTTAACCACTGCAGGCATAGCTACACTAGTCAAAGGAGGGTCATTCCTCAGCTCCAGCTGGGAAGCAGAAGGATGCAGGGGCAACTGTCCCAAGAGCACAGCAGATGCCTCTTCTGGGCTACTGCCCTATCCAATGGTCCTCACTGGCCACATGACCCTGGGAGCCTTCCACACCAATACTAGCTTCAGCTAACATACCTGAGCCCAGTGCATTCCAGTGCATTTAAGACTTTCTGGAAACTACCAAATTCTAATCAGAAGCACTCATGTAATGGGGCCATAGAGTAAATAATTTAGTACTGCTTGTAACTTAAAAATAAATGCAAAAGAATTCCTGTTAAGATTGCTGTTATTTGTTTCATTTGAACAACAGAGATCTGCAAAGCAGTAACTTCTCTTCCCCATATATGCCATGAATTCATATACCCTTTCCTCATCTAGTTCTCCTTGCTCTCTGCACTTCAACTTTTCCTTCTTCCAGTTCTTTCAAGCGCACACAGTACTTTGTGTTTTTGATCAGTCCCTTTTTTATCACAGTCAAAAACTCGCTTTTTTAATGTCAGATACATATTACTGATTCTGTGATTTGGGTAACAGAATACGTTAAAAGACAACATCAAGCCTGCTCACGCCCGTTAACACACTCCCGGTCGAAGTTCTCTGTTCCTACATAGTCTCCTTATGCCATCTAGCGGCCTCCAGAAAACGGTGGCAAGTATAGTGGAGGACTTCACATACTTTCTTGCTAATCAGAAGCAGCTGGAGATAAAGGGATTATTGTGGCTACGAAATATATATATATATTTAAAGACGAATTCCAAAGAAATAGATTTTCTCTGAGAAGCTAAATAATACAATAAAAACTATTTCCTCCTCTTTTCTCCTTTCAACAGACAGAAGGAAACACGTCCATCCCATGAAATAGGCCTGCTGTTTGACTACGCAGCTCAAAAAACACAGCCTGTGATCACGAAGGACTTCAATGTCCTGCAAGAGAATCCAACAGATATTAATCATTCAAAGGATCTTCCACTCCTCATGGCTGCTCCTCATTTAGTCACATTTAGTCCACACTGCCCTATACTTCCACTCAGATCTGAAACAATGAAATGGGAGCCACAGTTGTCTGAAATTAGCACAGCTGGGATTAATATGTTCATTCAAGTGTTCAAAAATTTTCCGTGTTTGATTCCTGCAGACCATCATGTAGTCTTCTATCAAAAGAACTTCAGTAAAAGAGTGCCTCAGGCTGTACGTTTGCCTACAGTGGTTGTCATTTGTTGAGTGTACGTTAATTAGAAGTCAAGCTGCATTGACTCTATCTTCTGGTTGGATAATTGACTCAATCAAACAGCACAAATTTACAACACTGCAGTCTCATTTGGAGTGAGCACTGCACTAGCTAATGATAACATCAATTACAAACTGTTTGCAGCTACTGATCAAATGATCCACAGAATATCAGTTATGTGCTAAAGAAGCAAACTGCTAATTCAGAATAACTACATTCTTAAACTTCACAAATCGTTCATCAGCTGTTTACTAAATGAAGCTGGAAAATAATATCCAGAGAGACACAGTGTCACGGTGTTATCCGTGACAGTAACCCAAGGGGGAACCGAGAAGGGGAAAAAAAAAGGGAGAGGAAAAAAAAACTGCCGCGCGGCCGCCTCAGGAGAGCCGCGCGCTCCAAGGGGAGGGGAAACAGAGGGAATAGAGGGTCTGTAAAGGAAAACACAACGGCACGATCTGAGAAGGAACGGTAACTTTACTAAATCTAAATAAATTTGAACAATTGAGAGAGAGAGACAAAATTTCCAAACCAGAAAACTGGCAGCTCACGGCAGCCCCGACCGCGCGCCACAAAAAGCGCGGGCCTCCCGTCCGGTGCGGAGCTCCGCCCCTCCCCTGCTCCCACAGCATTAACTCCTTAACGGCCTGCATGATGTTCTGATGTGGAATACCGGCATCAAAACCACAAAACCACAACACACAGTCTATTCTATTTGCAGAAAGGAGGATATTTAGAATCTCCCAAATTTACTGCTGGCAGTTAAAACATGCAGCAGTTAGCTGCAGCTTGCTGTAACCTTTATTACTTCAGTCATAGTTCTACTTTGTGTTCAGTCGTCTAATTATAAGCAAAGGATACAACAAATTCTATTGAAAGGAAGACAAACTTTGGAGTAAGGATTGATTTTTTATATATATATATATATATATATATATAATCCAGATGCTGTATTGGCGTACACACAAGAAGACATAAATCTTGTTACTCTCCTGTGCTCACTGCTTTTCTAGGTCTTCTGTCAGTCTGACATACTATGCACAGTGTTTATGTTCATTTCTATCAAATATTTTTTGCACATTTACATCAAGTGTGAAGTTAGATACCCTTTAATAAGGATAAGCTGCACATAAGAAACCTCAGCTTACCAGCTTACTTAAAGGAGTTGATACTTGGGAATGGCTTCCCTTTTGCTTCCACTAAGTAGAAGAAGGTTAAGGAATTTACTTCTGTGGGCTGACCATAGCACATAAGTTTTGTATTTTTTAATACTGTTATTAAAACCAAATGCAGAAGTCTGCTTTATAGTAAAGTGTAAGAAGTGCTATTCTATGTAATCCAAATCAGTAATGATCTGTGTCCCAACCCTGCACACAAAAGCCAAGATTCATGCTAGAGCTCAGTTCCTTTCCACAGCAAATACTGCATTAGGTGTCATCTGATGTTACAGAATATTGGCAACATATATGGATATTCTGGTTTGAAGGTCAGAATGAAAACACCTAACCATACTGCTTACATGTCTTCTCTTGTTCTAAATCTACTCAGTAACAAGATAACACCATCTTTAGACAGGGGAACTCAGGACTGTGAGCATTCGGTCAGTGTTGATGCAACAAGATCAAGTTACTCAGCTCTGGGATTCCAACTAGAAATCCAGTTACTGAAGACAGAGAACAAGGACCCTCAGGTCTTAGAAAACCTAACAAACCTAACAAAACATTTTTAAGACTCCTTTTCCCTGAGAGAATTTTCTTGCACTTAATTCTGTACCTTCCAAAAGCAGAAACATTTCATGTTTTTCAAGATTTTCTTATTGGAAAAATTTCACATCTCCTTTCCTGAAACATAGTGTTTACAGAGGCTTTATAATTATGCATTCATGAAACAAGAAGAAAGAATGCTGTACCACATATTTAACCTATACTTTATATGTATATACATACTTAAAATCTTTTATATACATACATTCACGCATTCTTGTGCAGATGGAGGTAGTAATCACAATAAGAAATCCCCCTTTCTAGTACCATCCATTATCCACCTTTTATTTATAATGCTACTGGAGCAGAGTGAGACATTTGAGACACTTTGTTTTCAAGGTTTGTGTGTGAGGATTGTCTCTCGGATCTCACTGAGCTACAGGAATGAGCTATCAGCCTCATTCAGCTCCTTAAATACCCTTAAGCTGAATTACAGTCTGGAATCCTACATACAATCAGCTGTAGGTCTGATATCATAGCAGAGCAGACAGTTTGGAAATACAGTTCCTCATTTCAAGGGCATTCTGAAATATGGTTCAGAATGAAACAGATCCTAAATCTCTATGAAGTGATTACACTTGCATATGCAGCTTTGGTCTCCCAAGCAGTAAAAGGAAATAATCACAGTTCTTTTTCTGCTCTCTCAGAAAAGCAGTTAATCAAAATGAGTCAGTATTTCTAGTGGCTTTTGATTTCTAAACAGGTAGTGAATATAAGCATTTCAAGAAGCCTTTTCTTCCCTTTGCAGGACCAACTATTATCAAAGTTAATTGATAATACACTCTGGCTTAAAGTTGAGGAACTCCTGCTTTGTACTGCTTAGAAAACTCTAAAATACTTAATATCTAAACTTCTAAAGTAATGTATAACTCTCTAGTATTTCAGTTATTGATTATACCATATTTTTATTTGAACAATACCATTATTTCACAGAATTTAAAATGGTTCCTCTCCTGCTACATGCCTTAATCTCAGAATCATAGAATTGCTCAGGTTGGGAAAGATCTTCGATATCAACAAGCCCACCTGCAACCAAACCATATTTATCTTTATTTCTCGTGAAAAAGGAATTAGAGATAAAGGTGCTGTACTTCGTTAAGCCCAAGAAGCACTCTGAGAAATAAAAGGCACCATATCCAACAAATCTGGAGCCATAGTTGTCCTGCTGGACAGAAGCTGAGTCATAACCCAATAAGATACTTTAAATGCAATTCCAGGAGTCATACAGATACTTCAGTAGTCATATAATCACCTTACATTGCCAGTTTAAGTTTCATGTGTCCCAGCTCATAAACAGGAACAAACAGAACAGCCAATCCAAAATCCAAACAATTATGACAATGCAGGAATGCTCTTTTTTCTCTCCTCTGCTCCTTGACTCCTTAGTGAGGATACTTAAGCATTTGCTACCTCTTTCTGCTTATGTCTCTTTTTCTCAAATGTAAAACCCAAAGAACAAGTTTACTGAAACATAGACATTATGTTGTTGTGGAAAGTGGCCCAAACCTTCAGACTGAAAAAGGGGTGATAACTAATGCTTCAAGGACAAAAATACCATTGCTAAAACTTTTTGCACCCCCGACCCCAGGTTCTTCTCCCTCACATAAAGTCACAACTTCTTCAAGGCCTTCATCAACTTCACACAGGTAGGTACAATGTATCATCAACCTTAGCTTGATCTTCAAATTCCAGCAAGACCTCTGGGCCTGATGCATGGAATACATTCTCAGAAGCTTCTGCAGGTTTAACAATGTGGAAATCAGCATTTTTCCCACCCCTTATTTTCCCCTCTGGCTACCAATCTATAGTACTATCTTTCCGAAGTTATTCTGCTAGGTGATCACATTAGAGAAGTAGTTCAAATGAAAACTGACTGTGCTGCTACACAAAATCAGAAAACAGAACAGCTGTCTGTGATGACCCCTCATAATTGGGAACAGTCGTTGCAAGAGGCTGAACTCTCATCTCATAGTCCTTTGTTCCAGGAAAGCAGTGCAGCCTTTTAAAGGGCAACAAAGATGATAAAGGCCTTAAAACACCTCTCTTATGAGGAAAGGCAGAGATTCATAGATTCATAGATTCATAGATACATTAGGTTGGAAAGGACCTACAAGATCATCTAGTCCAACCTTCCTCACACCACCATCCCTACCCACCAAGCTACTAAATCAAATCCCTCAGCACCTCATCTAGACGCTTCTTGAACAGCGCTAGGGACGGTGCCTCAACCACCTCCCTAGGCAGGCCATTCCAGTGCCGGACCACTCTCTCAGAGAAAAAATTTTTCCTCAAGTCTAATCTAAATCTTCCCCGGCACAACTTGTGGCCATTCCCTCTCGTCCTGTCATTAGTTACCTGGGAGAAGAGGCCGACCCCCTCCTTACCACAGCCTCCCTTCAGGAAGTGGTAGAGTGCAATGAGGTCTCCTCTGAGCCTCCTTTTCCCCAAACTAAACAATCCCAGCTCCTTCAGCCGCTCCTCGTAAGACCTGTGCTCCAGACCCCTCACCAGTTTTGTTGCCCTTCTCTGAACACGCTCCAGGGCCTCGATGTCTCTCTTGTAGTGAGGGGCCCAAAACTGAACACAGTACTCGAGGTGCGGCCGCACCAGAGCTGAGTACAGGGGGATGATCACCTCCCTGCTCCTGCTGGCCACACTATTCCTAATACAGGCCAGGATGCCATTGGCCTTCTTGGCCACCTGGGCACACTGCCGGCTCATGCTGAGCCGAGCATCAACCAACACCCCCAGGTCCTTTTCCTCTATACACTCCTCAAGCCATTCTGCCCCAAGCCTATAGCATTGCATGGGGTTATTGTGGCCAAAGTGCAGGACCCGGCACTTGGCCTTATTGAACCTCATCCCATTGACCTCAGCCCAACTGTCCAGCCTATCCAGATCCCGCTGAAGGGCCTCCCTACCCTCAGGCAGATCAACACATCCTCCCAACTTGGTGTCATCCGCAAACTTACTGAGGGTACACTCAATCCCCTCATCCAGGTCATCAATAAAGATATTAAACAAGACGGGCCCCAATACCGACCCTTGGGGGACACCATTCGTGACAGGACGCCAGCTGGACTTGACTCCATTAACCACTACCCGCTGGGCACGGCCCTCTAGCCAATTCTCAACCCAGAGAAGAGTGAACCTGTCCACACCATGGGCTGCCAGCTTCTGCAGGAGAATACTGTGGGAGACCGTGTCAAAGGCTTTGCTGAAGTCCAGGTAGACTACATCAACAGCCTTTCCCTCATCTACCAGTCTGGTCACCCAGTCGTAGAAGGAGATGAGGTTGGACAAGCACGACCTGCCCTTTGTGAACCCGTGCTGGCTGGGTCTGATCCCCTGATTGCCATGCACGTGCCGTGTGATCTCCCTCAAGATCAATTGCTCCATAACTTTCCCTGATACCGAGGTCAGGCTGACAGGCCTGTAGTTCCCCGGATCTTCCTTACGGCCTTTCTTGTAGATGGGAGTCACATCGGCAAGCCTCCAATCTTGCGGGACCTCTCCAGATGACCAGGAATGCTGATAGATGGCAGAAAGCGGCTTGGCAATCACCTCTGCCAGCTCCCTCAGCACCCTTGGGTGGATCCCATCTGGCCCCATGGACTTGTGGCAGTTCAGATGGAGGAGCAGGTCTCTGACTGTCTCTGCTGGGATCACAGGGGGTGTATGATGCGCTTCGTCCCAGACTTCCAGGTCAGGGCGAGGAGTATCCTGAGGATAACTGGTCTGTCTGTTAAAGACAGACGTGAAGAAGGCATTGAGAACCTCAGCCTTTTCCTTATCCTCTGTGGTTACATTCCCTGCCGCATCAAGTAAAGGAGGGAAATTCTCCTTAGTTCTTCTTTTACTGTTAATATATTTATAAAAGGATTTTTTGTTCTCCTTTACTGCAGTAGCCAGTCTAAGTTCAAGCTGGGCTTTTGCATTTCTAACTTCCTGCCTGCAAATCTTGGCAAGTTCCCTGTAGTCTCCCCAAGTAGCCTGTCCCATCTTCCAGAGGACATATACTCTCTTTTTCTCCCGGAGTCTCAACAAAAGATCTCGGTTCATCCACACTGGTCTTTTTCCCCTCCGGCTTGACTTACGGTACTCAGGGACAGCCTGCTCCTGTGCCTTTAAGATTTCCGTCTTGAGGAGGGCCCAGGCTTCCTGGACCCCTTTACCCCACAGGAGCGAGTCCCAAGGGACCCTTGCAACAAGCGTCCTGAACAGGTCAAAGTCTGCCCTCCGGAAGTCCAAGGCAGCAGTTTTGCTAGTCACCCTCTTGATGTCAGCAAGAATAGCAAACTCTACCATTTCATGGTCACTCTGTCCAAGACGATCCCCAACCTTCACATCTCCTACTAGTCCATCTCTGTTAGTGAAGAGCAGGTCTAGCAGGGCACTTCCCCTGGTAGGTTCCTGCACCAGCTGTGTCAGGAAGCAATCTTCCACACACTCCAGAAATCTCATGGACTGCTTCCTCTGCGCGGTATTATATTTCCAGCATATATCAGGGAAGTTGAAGTCCCCCATGAGAACTAGTGCTGGCCATCGTGCAACATCTACTAGTTGCTTGTAGAACACCTCATCTATCTCCTCATCTTGGCTAGGCGGTCTATAACAGAGCCCCACCACGATGTCACTCCTACAGACCATCCCCCTGATCCTTACCCACAGACACTCCACTTGGTCGTTTCCAACCTCAAGCTCTTCAACATCAAGACACTCTTTGATATAGAGAGCTATGCCACCACCCTTTTTTCCCCGCCTATCCCTTCTGAAGAGCTTGTAGCCATCCATCCCAGTACTCCAGTCATGGGAGGGGTCCCACCATGTTTCCGTAATAGCAACAAGGTCATAGTTTGCCTGTCTTACAATGGTTTCAAGCTCTTCTTGTTTATTGCCCATGCTGCGTGCGTTGGTGTATATGCACTTCAGCTGAGACACTTGCCTCACCCTTTGTTCCAGCACAGCCCCCCTGGGCTCTTCCCTGGGAAGCCCTGTTATATCCCCTACCCCCATCACAGCTAGTTTAAAGCTTTCTCAATTAGTCCAGCTAGCTCCTGGGCTAGAATTCGTTTCCCCCTTTGGGACAGGTGTATTCCATCAGTGGATGACAGGCCAGGAGCTGAGTAAACTGCCCCGTGGTCAAAAAACCCAAAGTGTCTGTCTCTACACCAGCCTCTCAGCCAATTATTCATCACTTGTGTTTTCCTAGCCCATTCCGTGTCCTTCGCTGCCCCAGAAGGTATGGAAGCAAATACCACTTGTGCTCCCACACCTTGAACTAATCGTCCTAGACCCCTGAAATCTCTTTTCATAGTTCTTAGGCTTCTGTGAGTTATTTCACTGCTATCTGCTTGAACTATGAGCAACGGATAGTAGTCATTGGGGTGAATCAGATCTGGGAGTCTTCTAGTTATGTCTCTAACCCGGGCCCCAGGGAGACAGCACACTTCCCTACGGCACGGGTCTGGTCTACAAATGGGGCCCTCAGTACCCCTGAGAAGGGAGCCACCCACCACGATCACCTTTCTTTCCTTCTTGGCAGCTGCAGTCTCAATGCATGGAGTCGACTGCCTTGCCATTGGTGACTTCTTGGGAGAATCTTCCCGCTCCTCCCCCCTTATTTCTCCTTCAACATCCAACACCGCAAACCTATTGTTTAGAGGGACTTGAGGAGACGATGTAGGCAGAGGGGGAGATCGCCTACAGTACCGAGCTGGGACTCTCTGCCAGCCCTCCCCATCCCTCAGATACCCCCCCTCAACCTGACGGGGGCAGGTCAGGGAGTCCACCACCAAATTCGGGGGATCTCCTGGGTGCCTTTCTCTCTGGCACTTTAGGGAGCTACTCCACCAGTCAATCTCCCTCTCACAGTCCCTGATGGCCCTCAGTCTCTCAACTTCCTCTTTCAGTTCTATCACCATGCTAAGCAGATCTTCAACCTGTTCACACCGCATGCAGGAGATCTGCTTGCCATCCTCCTCCAGCAGCAGCAGGCTCTGGCACTCACTGCAACCAGAGACCTGTGTAGCCACATTTCTAGGCAGACCTTCCGTCTGGGTCGCCACCGTCTTTTTACGGCAAGCCCTCTGTCTGGTAGAGACCATGGTACAGAAATAAGAATAATAAATAAAAAGAATAAATAAATATATGTATGATGATAATAAGATAAATAAAAATGAAATAAGCAAAAAGTAGAACACAACTGTGAGAGCACAGATGCCAGTAGTAAATAGGATGAATTCACAAGAGAGGGGGAATAGAACTCCTACACCCAGCTACACAAGCTCCCACACTCCCACACTTAGCACCTAGCTTCAGTATAATAGAGAGGGGTGATACTCACAGGTAGTTAGCTCCTCCTTGTGCCTGGTGGGCAGAGGCCTTTTCAGAGCTGAAGGTGTGGGCGGGGGTGCCGTTTCCCGGGCAACGCCTACGCCACGTCAGCCTCTCGCGAGAGAGCTGCGGAGAGCTGAAGGGACTGCCCGCTCTCCCTCGGTTCCCCTGTGACAGAAACCTCCCGAAAAAAACCCTCTTCACCTCAAAATTTGTCACTGCAGCTCCGGTTGTGCCGATCGAAAGCGGTAGAACTCGAGGACTCGAGGACTCGAGATACCTAGCTCTGTTCAGCCTTGAGAAAAAGAAGACTCAGAGGGGACCTGATCCATGTCTAAAAATATGTAAGGAGCAGGAGGCAAAGAGACGAGGACAGACTCTTCTCAGCAGTGTGTGGTGACATCACAAAGGGAAATGGCCAGAAATGCATATGTACAGATGCATAGGATGTTCTGCACAAATGTGGGTGGGGAATTCTTCACAGTGCAGTGACAGAGCACTGACACAGGCTGCTCAGATTGGTTTCCAGAAAGAAAAAACAATCCTCACACTGAGTACTGGATCAACAACAATGCAGGCAGTTTGCAATGTTACAAATTTTACTCCCTCTAAAATTCCCCATCATCACCTGATGAAGAAGGTGGACAGAATTTTTGATACTATGTTTAGAAAGCTGTTGGTATCTCAAGAATGATGTTCAAAAAATAGAGCGCTGATATAAAATAGAAAAGGAACACAGTGCCCTGCAGCCCAGAAGGTCAACGGTCCCCTGGGCTGCATCAATAAAGGTGTGACCAGCAGGATGAGGGAGGTGATGCTGCCCCTCAGCTCTGCCCTGGTGAGGCCTCACAGGGAGCACTGCCTCCGGATACACAGCCCTCAGTATAGGAGACATGGACACGTTAGGGCACGTCCCGAGGAGGACCACAAAAACGATGCAAGGGATCTCACCTCCCCTATGGGAACAGGGGGAAGAAAGCTGGGGCTGTTCAGCCCAAAGAAGAAAGAGAAGGATGCAGGGAGACCCACCCTATGGTGGCCTTTGACTATGTGCCAGAGGGCTGTCAGAAAGAAGGGGACAGACCCTTTAGCAGTCTGTGGTGATAGAACAAGGGGAAATGGGGCCAGGGTGGGGCAAAAGGGTGGGGCCAGGGCACCTGTGACAGCACAAGAGTTAGAATGCTGCACAGTGCTGCTGCTGCTGCAGTTCAGCCCGGGCCAGTGGTGGTGCAGCAGCAGGGAGGAAGCCGGGCTGGACAAGGCCTTGCAAATACCAGCCCCAGAGGAGGTTCTAAGCCTGCAGCGAGGGCTCAGCTGCTCAGGGGAACACTGAGAGCAGGGCTTGGTGCTGTTGCTGCCAGCACTGGCCTTCCTCAGCCCCTGCTGCCTCCCAGCTCCTACCGGACCCCAAGGGTCGGCATCCCCTGGCCTCACTCCCCCAAACTGCGCACGAGCTTGCAACAAGCCCCACTGACTCTTCTTCTCTTCTCCCGCTTCCAGAACATGAGTTTCATGTTAGCCCTCACTGCTCTTCTGCAGAAAGTGCGCAAAGCTGGCGACGATTCTGAGATGGACGTGCTCATCCGCATGCAGCGGCGCGAGGAGTTTCTGCGACAGCAGATGGCACAGCAGCTGCAGGAGATACAGCAGCTGAACCAGGAGCAGAGTGGCACTGGCATGCAAGCCCTGCCCTTCGCTGCCTTTCCATCCTGGCAGCTTGGGGTCCTGGCTGCAGCACTCATCTTGTTCCTGGTGCTATTCTGGCTGCTCAAGAAATCGAGACGTCACGTGAGCATCAAAGCCGATAGCACGAAGGAGGAGGAGGAAGAGGAGGAGGATGCCCAGAAAGATCCCAATGGTTGGCAACCTGCGTGCAAGCCAGTGCAGCAGCCGCACCAAATGGAGACCTGTTCATAAACAGCATCATCAGTGTAACATCACTGTCATCCCTTCTAGATGGGACTTTCCTGGCATTTGTAAATGTTGTCGGAATTAACTCCTATGTTTTATTTCTTCTGGGCTTTTTGCATAGAGCATGGGACTAGTACTATGAATGCTTGTCCTCTTAGTACCTGGTATTGAGATATTGCGTATCCTGCCTTGGAGTGCCCAAACGCTTTCTAAAGATTAATTTCTCAGAAGTCTATGATATCTACCTCGCAATTAGAAAAGTAAAATCTGTCAGATACTGACTTCACATATAATCGCTTCAAGGCCTTCAAAGTGCTATAGCCTAGAGTAAAACCATAGCATGTAGGCTTGCTGCAACAGCAGCGTAACTTGGAAGAGACTCTACAGTATCATCAGCAGGTATCGTGTCACTGGCATATTAACATTTGAATAGGCTTTTCGTTAAAAATAAATAAAAAAAACCAAAACACTTTAAACACACATATCCTGATTCCAGAAATGCTTTGTTGAGCAGAATGCTCCTCATGCAACAGCAGCATGTAATGCTGTTACGGGATGGAAAATGCAGCAGTGACAGCATAGTAGCAAGGTCCTAGGCTGCAGCAAGTAAGGATATGCTCAAATACAACAGCCATAAACACAGAAACACAAACGCAGAAACAAAGAGGGGAAAAAAAGAAAATCCACTTACATCTAGAAGGTCCAGGATAGACAGAAATCTCTAGTAAAACACCCTTGACCCCACTGCCAACTGTTAAATGTGGTCTGGGAAGGGGTGGAGGCAGGATTCATTCCTTTCTGTCACTCAAGTACATTGTATGCACCTGAGCTCCTCTGGGTTGGCCCTGCCTTCCCACCAGGTGCACAGTCACTGTTCCAAGACATGATTTTGCATTTCTGCTACAGTGCATGAGCTAGTCTTCTTCAGCCATTATGTGTCAGTTTCCATTATCAATACCTGCAAGAAAATCAACAACAAAACAAAACTCCTTTTTGTTCCAAATATGTATGTTGACATACAGCAATATTTGTTATCATGACAATTTTGGGCGTGTTTTAATGTGGCTTGGCTCTTCATTTCTCATCTGAAAAGCCATAGTACATATATAGTCTTATATACGCAACGAATTGACCTGCAAGCTCATGCTGGTTTATACAGAATTAATCTGATAAAGGCTCCCTGAGAGCAGTTGTGGAATAAACGCACACAAACACCCACTCTCTGCTGCAAATTGATCTCAGCAGCAGCACTTTATTTCCAAGGTATAGAACGTAGAGAAGAGTGACAAAGGTTCAACCCAGTATCTACATAAGCTCTGAATTGAAGAAGGGAAGGGAAGGAAAATAAGCATATTTACTTTTATAGGAGATGCAAAGTGTTTTGTGAGGGAGCCTGGGAGTGCAGAGTGGCATCTGCATGAAAGATGTGCTGTCACCCCAGCTGTGAGGCATGTTCCTGGCACCTGGGAACCTGGTGCCCATCCACCTGCACTTTCCACTGGTCACCAGAGGCATTGCTGTGTCCTTGACCAGCTTCTAGGTCCAGCGAGGCCTGCTTCTACAAGGAAGTGATTCTAATTCAAATTGTATGTGGGTTTTGTTTGTTTGTTTGTTTGTTTCAATTTTGTACTTCAAATTCTATTTTTGTCGAAATCAGTTGAATTTGGGCTGGAATGCAGGAAGTCTGAAGATTTGTGATTTTACTGTAGTTGTAGAAGTTAATTTCAGGCTGTCTCGATGCTACCAAGAGCGTGTGCAAGACTGTGGGAAACGGGAGTGGTAAAACAGCTGAACGCGCAGCCGCGTGAACGCACAGCCGCGCCGCTAGTTGAATCGTCTACCAAAGAGGTAAACCGTTTTTCGGGGTGGCAGAGAGAGACTGACACCACGAGGAGCTGTACTTGTGCAAATTACCCCCTGGGCTCACTTAGCTAGCAGCGCTGGTACCCGCGCTGCCCGCGTCCCAGCGCTCAGACACAAAGCGGAGCGCCACGAGGGGGCGCTGTCCGCACGGGTACCGGCCACAACAGCCGCGCCACCAGCGAGCGGCGCCGTTCCGAAGCTGCCGCCAGGCGGGGCCCTCGGCGGGTGGGAGAGACGGCCTTGGAACGAGTTGATACACGCCTCGTTTGGTGTGACGGGAAAGCGCCTCTCACGTGTGGAGAGCCTCGGAAAGTTTCAGCCTGAAGCTGGGGAGCTACGGCTATTTGTGAGCAGGGACTGGCGCTTGGGAAAAGCTCCTTCCCGTACAAATCCGAGTAAAGGGGACGGGGCGTTTAAAGAGAGAAACCCCGATGCTCGGCGATGCTGACGCGGTGTAGGCGGAGACGGGAGCGACAGCAGGCAAACCCCGCAGCGGAGATGGGCGGTCCCTTCGGATCGCAGCCATCAGGGCGTGGCACGGATGGTCGGCTGCCTCCCAAACTACGGATTCAGCCGTGGGCTTTCCGCTCGTCAGAAAGCTCTTGCCGAAAAGGATGCGGCGGTTCAGGTCTCTGACTGAGGGGAGTGCTTGAGCCTGTTGCTGCCGGTGGAGGGCGGCAGGGGTACAGCCTGCGTGAGGTGTGAGCAGGTGGATGATCTGCTCACCTCAGAAGAGGTGGGGAGGTTAAGGAGCGTCGGGGAGTGTTAGCAGGAGATAGGGCAGAGGAGTAACTCCCTGCTATGCCTGCGGCACCGGGGTGATATCCCCCAAACAGTGATGGGCCCCTCTCTGTTGATGTCTGGTGGAGGGAGGGGACCTAAGAGATGGGAGGGAATGGGAACAGGTCACAGCTCAGTGTTGCAGGCAAACCCCATCCCTAACCACCACATTTCCCAGGTGCCCCTGCACAGTAGGTTTGAGGCTTGGAATTGAAGGGAAAGGTGAGTGAAGTTGCAGTGGGAGGTCCACCCAGGGCATTGTCTAGGGTCAGGCAATCAACTCTGTGTCTCAAGATTGCCTTTGCCAAGAAGGAAAGAAGGGTAACTGTAGTAGGTGACTCCATTCTGAGGGGAAGCACGGGGCACTGTATGTCGGCCAGACCCTAACATCAAAAAGGACTTCAGCACATCGGGGCAGTTAGTTTTTGGATCAGGAGTATAGGTGGTATTCTCCTCTAGCCCTACAATGGCAGCAAGGGATACTGAGAGGATGAGCAAAACCCGTCTCGCAAAAAACATGACTAAGAAGGTGCCATCACAAGAATTTTGGCTTTTTATTTATCTGTTTTTAAACTATGGGACAGTTTATTCAGTGCTTGTGCCAGAACAGGCTGAGGTGCAGGAGCAATCAGGCACTGAAACAGGCTGCCCACGGAGGTGGTAGAGGCCCTGGAGGTGTTCAAGAAATATTTAGATGTCATACTGAGGGACACAGTTTAGTGGGGAAGCATTGGTGGTAGGTGGATGGTTGGACTGGAATGACCTTAGAAGTCTTTTTCACCCTTACTGATTCTATGACTCTGTGATATACAACCTCCATTAAAATTATGAAGTAATAACAACTGATTACAAAAGTATAAGGAAAATACAAGTTCTAGTTCAAGGAAAGGTCTGTCTCTACAACACATGAGAAAAATCAACTGATAGAGGTCACTTAAATGTTACTGTACTTGTCTCTTGAAACAATTGCTCAGGTTCATTGGTAATAGCACCTGCTAAATGCACCATGCATGACTACTTGATGCTGTTAGTATAAGCAGGCACCGTGGTTACTAGCACTAAAAGGTGCACCGGTGTAAAGAGACAGAGCAGCAGTGACACATGAGCATTAAAGCTGGGCATAATGCACAGGAAAAGCATCCACAACTTCAATGGGCTGCTGCTTTCTGGCAGGCAATAGGTCGCATTCTATCCTTGTGGTCCTGGGTTCACATGACCACCATGATGTCTTCTAATGGCTTCCGTGTCAGTGCAGGCACAGTAGCACCTTTCTTGGGATAGCCCACAGGGAGAAGCAAGAGCAGCTTCTCATTCGCTGGGCGCTGGAGCAACGCCCGGAGCTGGGGCCCACAGTTCAGGGGTGTGGTGGTCACCGTGTACAGACCAGCGTTCTGCAAAGAGACAGGAGCAAAGCAAAACAAAGGTCTGTGCTGGGTGATTTTGTACTCATTCTCCTGAGACCTGTATGCATTCTCGTACCGACTAGCCCAGAAATACTGCTTTACTATACTCTTCTGCAAGCTTTGGAACATCGCCCCAGCAGAACCACAAAAGATGACTATTTTGCCTTCAGGGAAAAGAAAGAAAAACAACAAACCAGCATCTTTCCACTGCAGCAACAGCCCAGACTAATGGAAACAGCTCAACTCCCTGACATACCTGTACTCCATATAGCAGGAGTCTGCCTATGGTGTGCACCTTGATGGGGAACCTGTGGCTACAGTGAAAACGAGAGGCACTCATGGAGCTTTCACTGGAATGTCACCCCATGGGGTTCATCACTCACACAGAGAAATGTTTTGGTTCTTAAACTCAGATTGTTGGCAGGAAGATGTCTTACAGCTTTCTGAATGTTTGTTCCTGCTCAAGATGTAGATGTACCTCACAAGGATAGGAGGCACAGGCTCTGCCTCAGAATTTGTCATAGGAGTCTGTGACAAACAGTCTGGCTTGCATCAGGAACTGAAAATAATTCTGTGCATCACTCTGCCTTCATATGAAATCTCAAAGAAAAAAAGGAAGAAAAAAAAGAGCTGACACTATCAGAAAGCCATGACCTCACAGCTGAGGTGCCTCTTCATCGTTGTACACATGGATTTCGGTCTCTTCCTGCACATAATGCAAAACATGTTGGTTGGCTTCAAGATACAGAAGGCAGACACAGATATGCTCAGGCAATGTGCCTCTTCTATTTGGCCGTATCTATGATCTTCTGAAGAGCAGAAAAACTAACAGTAGTCCATGGCACCATGTCCTTTAACGCTGTCAGTTAGCTTTTAGGAGCTGGGGAAGAGATGGCACTAAGCAGCTGAACAGTTAGTAGGGTGTTGTGGTTTTGTGGTTTTGATGCCGGTATTCCACATCAGAACATCATGCAGGCCGTTAAGGAGTTAATGCTGTGGGAGCAGGGGAGGGGCGGAGCTCGGCACCAGACGCGAAGCCCGCGCTTTTTGTGGCGCGCGGTCGGGGCTGCCGGGAGCAACGTAAGCTCCCAGTTTTCTGGTTTGGAAATTTTGTCTCTTTCTCTCAATTGTTCAATTCTATTAGATTTAGTAAAGTTACCGTTCCTTCTCAGATCGTGCCGTTGTGTTTTTCTTTACAGACCCTCTATTCCCTCTGTTTTCCCCTCCCCCGGAGCGTGCGGCTCTGCTGAGGCGGCGCGCGGCCACTGACGGACAGTTTTTTTTTCCCCTTCTCGGTTCCCCCTTGGGTTACTGTCACGGATAACACCGTGACATAGGGAAATCTCAGAAGTTTCACCTGATGATGAACTAGCAGAGAAGAAAGTGGAGCTTTATCACTCTCACAGCTTCTAATTTAGTCACCTGTGACACGGAGCTGGTTCTGCCCTATTTTTGTGCATCCCTTTTGCTGTCAGCTCTAGGGGGAGAAAATAGAGATTCCTGTGCAGCTGCAGAGCAGTAGTGCTCCCAGGGATGGGCATTTGTGCCGCCCACTTCTCACATATCCCAGCCTGAAGATTCTCCTAAGGAAATAGCAATAGCAGGCAGGAAAAAGTCACTCAAAACAGAATGGAGGAGAAATGTCAGTTCTCGGTAGGGAATTGGCCTAAAAGAAGAGGTGGCAGCTTGCTGTTATCCTGCTGACAGTCCAAGCTAACAATCAGAATATCTTCACTATCAAAGTACTCATGTGAGTATATCAGATACATCAAGCAGAAGTGAGCACTGAAAAACCACAGAGAAAATCCAACTGGCTGGTGTCAAGCATGCTGAGCTTTAGAAATCAGTACATTTTCAGAAATATCTCAGAAAGACTGAATGAAATAGTACAGCCTGTTCTGTAAAATACTTCCCTGATATTTTTCCATCATCGTGAGCTAAATGGATTCGGGGTCAATCCACCTTTTAGAGGTTACTGAAAACGTGGTGCTGAACAGCCATATTTTGGTAACCTACAGACCTTTTACAGCCCTGCTAATGTAAAGCAGAAACCACATAAGGCAAAAACCACAGATGCTGAAGCAGGAGAACAGTGACAACGCTGAAAGTACGTTGCCATTGCATTTTCCTTTTTCCTAAGCAGTATTGACAATAGAAATCAGCACAGGCATAGGCCTAAGCAGAGTAACTTTAAAACTCAAAACTAAAGATATACTGCCCAGATTTCAACAATCTGGAGGACTGAATGTTAAAATCTAAGTTGGGTTCCGTCCTTTTTTCAGTAGAACAATATTGATAAGTAATCCAAACCAATATACTGACCCTCAGCAAGCCAGTTCTGTCAACATACCTGCAGGGCAGCAAGCAGCATGCCACAGGCAATAGAAACACTGATTTCATTGTAGTAGTGGGTCTTCTTTCTGCCATTTGGAAGCCTTCCATACACCTGCTTGAAAATGAGGATCAGATAGGGGGCAGTGTCCAAGTACTCTTTGATCCAGTTTGTTCTGCAAAAGGATAATATTTAAGACATTTATTCTGCAATTCTTTCACTTTCCCGTAAGTCACATTTGCCTTCTGCAAAGGTCTGGTAAAGGTGCATGACAATTATAGCAGTAGGCTAAAACTTAAAACACGTTCTGTAAAGGATTAAGTATTATCAGCTTAAACAGAAACATTTCTGCAAGAAGCTTGAATTGAGTTCTGAGGTTTAACACATTCAACTGAGGAATTGAAAAGTAGAATTGCAAAAAACAGGAGTGAGGTCTTGACCTCTTATCTATAAGCTGGCCTCATGAACATTTGTCCTTAAGACGATTTAATTCCTAAAATTTTGCCAACCTGCAGCTTTACCTGTTATCATCAACACCAACATTTTTGTGATTGCAGGGAAAACAGCTGGCAGAAAAGATCAAAACTGTTTGGTCTAAGGCATAAACCTAATCATATTCTTACTACAAATGTTGCTGTCCTGTTTCTGGATATTTCAGCTCTATTAGAATTCATTTGGTTCCCAATTTGTTACCGTGAGAATATATACAGTACTGATGTCAGATTTAGTTTTTTTACTCTGAAGTTTATTTTATACTACCCTCATTCAAAATATAAAAATACCACATGTAAGCACCTGAAAAATAGTTTTCTGAAAGAAAGAGAACAAATAAACCCTATAAAGCTTGTGCATATGCTTCATTTGACAATCCAGGACATAGTATGTATCCCCCCCCCCCTTTGTGTGGAGTTATTCAAGTCAAATAGACTTTGTAGGGCATTTCAAAAAATTAAATACTGCATAATTCAACAAGTGCATAAAATCTCGCCTTGGGACTACCACAGCCAACTACAAAACTCCTAATAACCGTGGGAGCTTCGCGACTTGGCAAACAACAGGAAAAAATGGGACAAGATTTCTGACAATAGAGATTATATAGGAAAATAAAAATGACAAAGCCAAACGCTTGGAAAAGTCTCCAAATTGAGAGTGTGTAATTATTTTTACTCAAGGGAATTTTATAGGTCAGCTGGCAAGGAACTACTCATATTTTTAAGTTTTTCTCCCCAATCTTTAACCTTAGAAATATCTAAAAACAAGGAAGGAGGGAGAAAAGGAAAAGTATAGGAAAAGTATACTAGAAGAAAGCAAGACAGGTTTCATTTATCATTTCAATTTTCTAGACTACATTGCCTTCAATAAGATCGTTATCCAGAGAATCAAGACAAAGCCAAACAACAGGGATTGGTATGCTGAACATTCAAATCACTCATTTTAATCCCTTTTGTGGAAAGACTGAAGCACAGTGACAACGAGTAGCCAGAATTAACTTAAAGACAGCAAAAAATGAAACAATCCTGCTGGGGGGGGAGCTCCAACTTTCCTCAGACAGGAGTTTGGGAAGGAGCCCAGCTGAAAATTAGCGAAAGGATCACAGTATAGAGGCTCTAGCACCACAGTGGCTGGGACAGCCTCTGACCTCATCTTTCTCTGTAATCTAGAAGTGGGAAGCGTTTACAGCTGCCCTCCTAAGCAGCACCAGAAAACAGGGGAAGCTTAAGGACCTAGGAGCTGAAAGAACATATTTAAAACAAGACTTAAAAAAATTAAGCTGGATGTTTTCAGGTTTTGTGTTGCTGTTTTTCTTTCTGAAAATAAATGCTGAAATACAGAAAGAAAAGCACAGGTACAACTCCCAGTATTGTTTTTTCTAGATCAAAACACTGCTCTCTCCAATATTCTTAACCAACTGAATTTTTCATACCTTAATCTCTTCAGGTCGTTAACCCATCTATCTCCCATCCTTTTTTTGTAGTTTATTTCTTCTTCTTCTTCTACGATCTCCCGAATCCGATGTTTTAAATCTGGATCTTGCACTACCACAAAGGTCCAGGGCTCAGTGTGCGCTCCACTGGGTGAAGTACCTTAGTATGAGAATGGGAAAAGATGAAGAAACAGTTGGCGGAATTTTGGGAGAGAGTGTGCAGTGAGGGGTATAAGCTCTTCCCTTTGGGCTTTCAAATGGCCATCAAGAGCAATGTGAAACCAAGCTGATGAGCTGGGAGAAAAGGACAGAGAAGTTTTGGCAGGCAATCTCTGCAGATGTAAATGTGAAGTTCCATTCAGTGACTATGGTTAGTCCTTTCAAAATGCTATTTAACAGGAAGGAAAAGTCAAGGATTTGTGAAAGTTCATTTGTGGCTCTTTATGATAAGGCAACTCTGTGGTGCAATATGTGCACGTAGTAATATTAATGCAAAGTATTATGCCCAAAGGAGCATATCATCTGAATATGCAACAAACTAAGAAATGGCTTTAGCTGAAGGGCAAAACTAATAGCTTTCAAGCAAACAAGTCTAACTACCCACAGGAATCTGTCACTGGCTGACAAATATGGCAGATGTCTGCATCGTGCAGTTCCTCATACAGCATACAGGAAAGCAGTGCAGCCTTTTAAAGGGCAACAAAGATGATAAAGGCCTTAAAACACCTCTCTTATGAGGAAAGGCAGAGATACCTAGCTCTGTTCAGCCTTGAGAAAAAGAAGACTCAGAGGGGACCTGATCCATGTCTAAAAATATGTAAGGAGCAGGAGGCAAAGAGACGAGGACAGACTCTTCTCAGCAGTGTGTGGTGACATCACAAAGGGAAATGGCCAGAAATGCATATGTACAGATGCATAGGATGTTCTGCACAAATGTGGGTGGGGAATTCTTCACAGTGCAGTGACAGAGCACTGACACAGGCTGCTCAGATTGGTTTCCAGAAAGAAAAAACAATCCTCACACTGAGTACTGGATCAACAACAATGCAGGCAGTTTGCAATGTTACAAATTTTACTCCCTCTAAAATTCCCCATCATCACCTGATGAAGAAGGTGGACAGAATTTTTGATACTATGTTTAGAAAGCTGTTGGTATCTCAAGAATGATGTTCAAAAAATAGAGCGCTGATATAAAATAGAAAAGGAACACAGTGCCCTGCAGCCCAGAAGGTCAACGGTCCCCTGGGCTGCATCAATAAAGGTGTGACCAGCAGGATGAGGGAGGTGATGCTGCCCCTCAGCTCTGCCCTGGTGAGGCCTCACAGGGAGCACTGCATCCGGATACACAGCCCTCAGTATAGGAGACATGGACACGTTAGGGCACGTCCCGAGGAGGACCACAAAAACGATGCAAGGGATCTCACCTCCCCTATGGGAACAGGGGGAAGAAAGCTGGGGCTGTTCAGCCCAAACAAGAAAGAGAAGGATGCAGGGAGACCCACCCTATGGTGGCCTTTGACTATGTGCCAGAGGGCTGTCAGAAAGAAGGGGACAGACCCTTTAGCAGTCTGTGGTGATAGAACAAGGGGAAATGGGGCCAGGGTGGGGCAAAAGGGTGGGGCCAGGGCACCTGTGACAGCACAAGAGTTAGAATGCTGCACAGTGCTGCTGCTGCTGCAGTTCAGCCCGGGCCAGTGGTGGTGCAGCAGCAGGGAGGAAGCCGGGCTGGACAAGGCCTTGCAAATACCAGCCCCAGAGGAGGTTCTAAGCCTGCAGCGAGGGCTCAGCTGCTCAGGGGAACACTGAGAGCAGGGCTTGGTGCTGTTGCTGCCAGCACTGGCCTTCCTCAGCCCCTGCTGCCTCCCAGCTCCTACCGGACCCCAAGGGTCGGCATCCCCTGGCCTCACTCCCCCAAACTGCGCACGAGCTTGCAACAAGCCCCACTGACTCTTCTTCTCTTCTCCCGCTTCCAGAACATGAGTTTCATGTTAGCCCTCACTGCTCTTCTGCAGAAAGTGCGCAAAGCTGGCGACGATTCTGAGATGGACGTGCTCATCCGCATGCAGCGGCGCGAGGAGTTTCTGCGACAGCAGATGGCACAGCAGCTGCAGGAGATACAGCAGCTGAACCAGGAGCAGAGTGGCACTGGCATGCAAGCCCTGCCCTTCGCTGCCTTTCCATCCTGGCAGCTTGGGGTCCTGGCTGCAGCACTCATCTTGTTCCTGGTGCTATTCTGGCTGCTCAAGAAATCGAGACGTCACGTGAGCATCAAAGCCGATAGCACGAAGGAGGAGGAGGAAGAGGAGGAGGATGCCCAGAAAGATCCCAATGGTTGGCAACCTGCGTGCAAGCCAGTGCAGCAGCCGCACCAAATGGAGACCTGTTCATAAACAGCATCATCAGTGTAACATCACTGTCATCCCTTCTAGATGGGACTTTCCTGGCATTTGTAAATGTTGTCGGAATTAACTCCTATGTTTTATTTCTTCTGGGCTTTTTGCATAGAGCATGGGACTAGTACTATGAATGCTTGTCCTCTTAGTACCTGGTATTGACATATTGCGTATCCTGCCTTGGAGTGCCCAAACGCTTTCTAAAGATTAATTTCTCAGAAGTCTATGATATCTACCTCACAATTAGAAAAGTAAAGAGGAAACACTATGATGATACTAGAAATCAGGCTTCCCAGCTGAAGCATTGAATACCTAAGCCATACAGCAGAGTGAGGAAATTCACAAAAGGTAGCTGGAAAAGGGCAGCCCTGAACAGCCTGTCCACCCCAACCCACAGTGACCAGACTGCTTTGAACAATGTTTAAACAAGTGCTCCAAAGGGTGAGATGACACAGCACGTGGCTCAGAGTGGCTGAATCCCCAACACCTGTGCAGCAACGCATTTGCTGCAGCATGAATTTTCACAGCCTGGATGAAGCCAGGGGTAACTAAAACAATTCTGCTGAGTCTGAGCAAGAGAATTAGGCCGAGGGAGCTTTAAAAAAAAAAAAAATAGAGAGGGAGAGGGGGAGAGGGAGGGGGCAGAGAAAAACATCATCCTAGTCTGCCCTCAGGCTCTTCTGGATACTTAGACATATCAGCACCACTGTGTGCAAGAAGCAAGAGTAGCGAGAGGAGGCTGAAACATTTTGCCCAAAGATGATAAACAGCTCTCAGAGGCTACCCTGGGGATTAGCAGAAAGAAATTGGCCTAAGAAAAGCTAATAGGGAGAAGCAATGACAGGAAAGAACAACTGCATCAGTGGCTGCCACTGCTTCAGCTCTCTTGAGTTCGGCTTTCCCCTCCTCATTTCTCCCCATCTCCCCTCCCCCCCTTTTGCAACATTCTATTTCACATCAGGATGCAGGTGTAATGGAAAGGAAAGTGCTGCAGGAGAATTCTGGTCTGCACCTAACAATGGTTTAATCTACTTGACAAGCCCTCCCCCTAGGCTTTGCCCTGCTAAAAATAATCAACTCTTCAGCCTTTCATGGGAGTTTAGCCTTAAGACTGTGGGATCGGCGCTTTATTTCCTCCTACAGCCAAACGCCTTCTTCAGGTGGCAAAACTTGTTCTTTCTGCCTTGCACCACCAATGGCTTTGATAGGCTGCCTGATATTGAACATAAGAAAGCTCACTAGGAGCCAGGTGTTAGCCTAGGTGAGGCAGTGGTCAGCCTTGCATTCCTCGACGCTGCCAACATTTCTCCTCCTTTCTTTTAACCACTGCAGGCATAGCTACACTAGTCAAAGGAGGGTCATTCCTCAGCTCCAGCTGGGAAGCAGAAGGATGCAGGGGCAACTGTCCCAAGAGCACAGCAGATGCCTCTTCTGGGCTACTGCCCTATCCAATGGTCCTCACTGGCCACATGACCCTGGGAGCCTTCCACACCAATACTAGCTTCAGCTAACATACCTGAGCCCAGTGCATTCCAGTGCATTTAAGACTTTCTGGAAACTACCAAATTCTAATCAGAAGCACTCATGTAATGGGGCCATAGAGTAAATAATTTAGTACTGCTTGTAACTTAAAAATAAATGCAAAAGAATTCCTGTTAAGATTGCTGTTATTTGTTTCATTTGAACAACAGAGATCTGCAAAGCAGTAACTTCTCTTCCCCATATATGCCATGAATTCATATACCCTTTCCTCATCTAGTTCTCCTTGCTCTCTGCACTTCAACTTTTCCTTCTTCCAGTTCTTTCAAGCGCACACAGTACTTTGTGTTTTTGATCAGTCCCTTTTTTATCACAGTCAAAAACTCGCTTTTTTAATGTCAGATACATATTACTGATTCTGTGATTTGGGTAACAGAATACGTTAAAAGACAACATCAAGCCTGCTCACGCCCGTTAACACACTCCCGGTCGAAGTTCTCTGTTCCTACATAGTCTCCTTATGCCATCTAGCGGCCTCCAGAAAACGGTGGCAAGTATAGTGGAGGACTTCACATACTTTCTTGCTAATCAGAAGCAGCTGGAGATAAAGGGATTATTGTGGCTACGAAATATATATATATATTTAAAGACGAATTCCAAAGAAATAGATTTTCTCTGAGAAGCTAAATAATACAATAAAAACTATTTCCTCCTCTTTTCTCCTTTCAACAGACAGAAGGAAACACGTCCATCCCATGAAATAGGCCTGCTGTTTGACTACGCAGCTCAAAAAACACAGCCTGTGATCACGAAGGACTTCAATGTCCTGCAAGAGAATCCAACAGATATTAATCATTCAAAGGATCTGCCACTCCTCATGGCTGCTCCTCATTTAGTCACATTTAGTCCACACTGCCCTATACTTCCACTCAGATCTGAAACAATGAAATGGGAGCCACAGTTGTCTGAAATTAGCACAGCTGGGATTAATATGTTCATTCAAGTGTTCAAAAATTTTCCGTGTTTGATTCCTGCAGACCATCATGTAGTCTTCTATCAAAAGAACTTCAGTAAAAGAGTGCCTCAGGCTGTACGTTTGCCTACAATGGTTGTCATTTGTTGAGTGTACGGTAATTAGAAGTCAAGCTGCATTGACTCTATCTTCTGGTTGGATAATTGACTCAATCAAACAGCACAAATTTACAACACTGCAGTCTCATTTGGAGTGAGCACTGCACTAGCTAATGATAACATCAATTACAAACTGTTTGCAGCTACTGATCAAATGATCCACAGAATATCAGTTATGTGCTAAAGAAGCAAACTACTAATTCAGAATAACTACATTCTTAAACTTCACAAATCGTTCATCAGCTGTTTACTAAAAGAAGCTGGAAAATAATATCCAGAGAGACACAGTGTCACGGTGTTATCCGTGACAGTAACCCAAGGGGGAACCGAGAAGGGGAAAAAAAAGGGAGAGGAAAAAAAAACTGCCGCGCGGCCGCCTCAGGAGAGCCGCGCGCTCCAAGGGGAGGGGAAACAGAGGGAATAGAGGGTCTGTAAAGGAAAACACAACGGCACGATCTGAGAAGGAACGGTAACTTTACTAAATCTAAATAAATTTGAACAATTGAGAGAGAGAGAGAGAGAGACAAAATTTCCAAACCAGAAAACTGGCAGCTCACGGCAGCCCCGACCGCGCGCCACAAAAAGCGCGGGCCTCCCGTCCGGTGCGGAGCTCCGCCCCTCCCCTGCTCCCACAGCATTAACTCCTTAACGGCCTGCATGATGTTCTGATGTGGAATACCGGCATCAAAACCACAAAACCACAACACACAGTCTATTCTATTTGCAGAAAGGAGGATATTTAGAATCTCCCAAATTTACTGCTGGCAGTTAAAACATGCAGCAGTTAGCTGCAGCTTGCTGTAACCTTTATTACTTCAGTCATAGTTCTACTTTGTGTTCAGTCGTCTAATTATAAGCAAAGGATACAACAAATTCTATTGAAAGGAAGACAAACTTTGGAGTAAGGATATATATATAATCCAGATGCTGTATTGGCGTACACACAAGAAGACATAAATCTTGTTACTCTCCTGTGCTCACTGCTTTTCTAGGTCTTCTGTCAGTCTGACATACTATGCACAGTGTTTATGTTCATTTCTATCAAATATTTTTTGCACATTTACATCAAGTGTGAAGTTAGATACCCTTTAATAAGGATAAGCTGCACATAAGAAACCTCAGCTTACCAGCTTACTTAAAGGAGTTGATACTTGGGAATGGCTTCCCTTTTGCTTCCACTAAGTAGAAGAAGGTTAAGGAATTTACTTCTGTGGGCTGACCATAGCACATAAGTTTTGTATTTTTTAATACTGTTATTAAAACCAAATGCAGAAGTCTGCTTTATAGTAAAGTGTAAGAAGTGCTATTCTATGTAATCCAAATCAGTAATGATCTGTGTCCCAACCCTGCACACAAAAGCCAAGATTCATGCTAGAGCTCAGTTCCTTTCCACAGCAAATACTGCATTAGGTGTCATCTGATGTTACAGAATATTGGCAACATATATGGATATTCTGGTTTGAAGGTCAGAATGAAAACACCTAACCATACTGCTTACATGTCTTCTCTTGTTCTAAATCTACTCAGTAACAAGATAACACCATCTTTAGACAGGGGAACTCAGGACTGTGAGCATTCGGTCAGTGTTGATGCAACAAGATCAAGTTACTCAGCTCTGGGATTCCAACTAGAAATCCAGTTACTGAAGACAGAGAACAAGGACCCTCAGGTCTTAGAAAACCTAACAAACCTAACAAAACATTTTTAAGACTCCTTTTCCCTGAGAGAATTTTCTTGCACTTAATTCTGTACCTTCCAAAAGCAGAAACATTTCATGTTTTTCAAGATTTTCTTATTGGAAAAATTTCACATCTCCTTTCCTGAAACATAGTGTTTACAGAGGCTTTATAATTATGCATTCATGAAACAAGAAGAAAGAATGCTGTACCACATATTTAACCTATACTTTATATGTATATACATACTTAAAATCTTTTATATACATACATTCACGCATTCTTGTGCAGATGGAGGTAGTAATCACAATAAGAAATCCCCCTTTCTAGTACCATCCATTATCCACCTTTTATTTATAATGCTACTGGAGCAGAGTGAGACATTTGAGACACTTTGTTTGTTTTCAAGGTTTGTGTGTGAGGATTGACTCTCGATCTCACTGAGCTACAGGAATGAGCTATCAGCCTCATTCAACTCCTTAAATACCCTTAAGCTGAATTACAGTCTGGAATCCTACATACAATCAGCTGTAGGTCTGATATCATAGCAGAGCAGACAGTTTGGAAATACAGTTCCTCATTTCAAGGGCATTCTGAAATATGGTTCAGAATGAAACAGATCCTAAATCTCTATGAAGTGATTACACTTGCATATGCAGCTTTGGTCTCCCAAGCAGTAAAAGGAAATAATCACAGTTCTTTTTCTGCTCTCTCAGAAAAGCAGTTAATCAAAATGAGTCAGTATTTCTAGTGGCTTTTGATTTCTAAACAGGTAGTGAATATAAGCATTTCAAGAAACTTCAAAAGGAAGCCTTTTCTTCCCTTTGCAGGACCAACTATTATCAAAGTTAATTGATAATACACTCTGGCTTAAAGTTGAGGAACTCCTGCTTTGTACTGCTTAGAAAACTCTAAAATACTTAATATCTAAACTTCTAAAGTAATGTATAACTCTCTAGTATTTCAGTTATTGATTATACCATATTTTTATTTGAACAATACCATTATTTCACAGAATTTAAAATGGTTCCTCTCCTGCTACATGCCTTAATCTCAGAATCATAGAATTGCTCAGGTTGGGAAAGATCTTCGATATCAACAAGCCCACCTGCAACCAAACCATATTTATCTTTATTTCTCGTGAAAAAGGAATTAGAGATAAAGGTGCTGTACTTCGTTAAGCCCAAGAAGCACTCTGAGAAATAAAAGGCACCATATCCAACAAACCTGGAGCCATAGCTGTCCTGCTGGACAGAAGCTGAGTCATAACCCAATAAGATACTTTAAATGCAATTCCAGGAGTCATACAGATACTTCAGTAGTCATATAATCACCTTACATTGCCAGCTTTAAGTTTCATGTGTCCCAGCTCATAAACAGGAACAAACAGAACAGCCAATCCAAAATCCAAACAATTATGACAATGCAGGAATGCTCTTTTTTCTCTCCTCTGCTCCTTGACTCCTTAGTGAGGATACTTAAGCATTTGCTACCTCTTTCTGCTTATGTCTCTTTTTCTCAAATGTAAAACCCAAAGAACAAGTTTACTGAAACATAGACATTATGTTGTTGTGGAAAGTGGCCCAAACCTTCCGACTGAAAAAGGGGTGATAACTAATGCTTCAAGGACAAAAATACCATTGCTAAAACTTTTTGCACCCCCGACCCCAGGTTCTTCTCCCTCACATAAAGTCACAACTTCTTCAAGGCCTTCATCAACTTCACACAGGTAGGTACAATGTATCATCAACCTTAGCTTGATCTTCAAATTCCAGCAAGACCTCTGGGCCTGATGCATGGAATACATTCTCAGAAGCTTCTGCAGGTTTAACAATGTGGAAATCAGCATTTTTCCCACCCCTTATTTTCCCCTCTGGCTACCAATCTATAGTACTATCTTTCCGAAGTTATTCTGCTAGGTGATCACATTAGAGAAGTAGTTCAAATGAAAACTGACTGTGCTGCTACACAAAATCAGAAAACAGAACAGCTGTCTGTGATGACCCCTCATAATTGGGAACAGTTGTTGCAAGAGGCTGAACTCTCATCTCATAGTCCTTTGTTCCAGGAAAGCAGAGCAGCCTTTTAAAGGGCAACAAAGATGATAAAGGCCTTAAAACACCTCTCTTATGAGGAAAGGCAGAGATACCTAGCTCTGTTCAGCCTTGAGAAAAAGAAGACTCAGAGGGGACCTGATCCATGTCTAAAAATACGTAAGGAGCAGGAGGCAAAGAGACGAGGACAGACTCTTCTCAGCAGTGTGTGGTGACATCACAAAGGGAAATGGCCAGAAATGCATATGTACAGATGCATAGGATGTTCTGCACAAATGTGGGTGGGGAATTCTTCACAGTGCAGTGACAGAGCACTGACACAGGCTGCTCAGATTGGTTTCCAGAAAGAAAAAACAATCCTCACACTGAGTACTGGATCAACAACAATGCAGGCAGTTTGCAATGTTACAAATTTTACTCCCTCTAAAATTCCCCATCATCACCTGATGAAGAAGGTGGACAGAATTTTTGATACTATGTTTAGAAAGCTGTTGGTATCTCAAGAATGATGTTCAAAAAATAGAGCGCTGATATAAAATAGAAAAGGAACACAGTGCCCTGCAGCCCAGAAGGTCAACGGTCCCCTGGGCTGCATCAATAAAGGTGTGACCAGCAGGATGAGGGAGGTGATGCTGCCCCTCAGCTCTGCCCTGGTGAGGCCTCACAGGGAGCACTGCCTCCGGATACACAGCCCTCAGTATAGGAGACATGGACACGTTAGGGCACGTCCCGAGGAGGACCACAAAAACGATGCAAGGGATCTCACCTCCCCTATGGGAACAGGGGGAAGAAAGCTGGGGCTGTTCAGCCCAAAGAAGAAAGAGAAGGATGCAGGGAGACCCACCCTATGGTGGCCTTTGACTATGTGCCAGAGGGCTGTCAGAAAGAAGGGGACAGACCCTTTAGCAGTCTGTGGTGATAGAACAAGGGGAAATGGGGCCAGGGTGGGGCAAAAGGGTGGGGCCAGGGCACCTGTGACAGCACAAGAGTTAGAATGCTGCACAGTGCTGCTGCTGCTGCAGTTCAGCCCGGGCCAGTGGTGGTGCAGCAGCAGGGAGGAAGCCGGGCTGGACAAGGCCTTGCAAATACCAGCCCCAGAGGAGGTTCTAAGCCTGCAGCGAGGGCTCAGCTGCTCAGGGGAACACTGAGAGCAGGGCTTGGTGCTGTTGCTGCCAGCACTGGCCTTCCTCAGCCCCTGCTGCCTCCCAGCTCCTACCGGACCCCAAGGGTCGGCATCCCCTGGCCTCACTCCCCCAAACTGCGCACGAGCTTGCAACAAGCCCCACTGACTCTTCTTCTCTTCTCCCGCTTCCAGAACATGAGTTTCATGTTAGCCCTCACTGCTCTTCTGCAGAAAGTGCGCAAAGCTGGCGACGATTCTGAGATGGACGTGCTCATCCGCATGCAGCGGCGCGAGGAGTTTCTGCGACAGCAGATGGCACAGCAGCTGCAGGAGATACAGCAGCTGAACCAGGAGCAGAGTGGCACTGGCATGCAAGCCCTGCCCTTCGCTGCCTTTCCATCCTGGCAGCTTGGGGTCCTGGCTGCAGCACTCATCTTGTTCCTGGTGCTATTCTGGCTGCTCAAGAAATCGAGACGTCACGTGAGCATCAAAGCCGATAGCACGAAGGAGGAGGAGGAAGAGGAGGAGGATGCCCAGAAAGATCCCAATGGTTGGCAACCTGCGTGCAAGCCAGTGCAGCAGCCGCACCAAATGGAGACCTGTTCATAAACAGCATCATCAGTGTAACATCACTGTCATCCCTTCTAGATGGGACTTTCCTGGCATTTGTAAATGTTGTCGGAATTAACTCCTATGTTTTATTTCTTCTGGGCTTTTTGCATAGAGCATGGGACTAGTACTATGAATGCTTGTCCTCTTAGTACCTGGTATTGAGATATTGCGTATCCTGCCTTGGAGTGCCCAAACGCTTTCTAAAGATTAATTTCTCAGAAGTCTATGATATCTACCTCGCAATTAGAAAAGTAAAATCTGTCAGATACTGACTTCACATATAATCGCTTCAAGGCCTTCAAAGTGCTATAGCCTAGAGTAAAACCATAGCATGTAGGCTTGCTGCAACAGCAGCGTAACTTGGAAGAGACTCTACAGTATCATCAGCAGGTATCGTGTCACTGGCATATTAACATTTGAATAGGCTTTTCATTAAAAATAAATTAAAAAAAACACTTTAAACACACATATCCTGATTCCAGAAATGCTTTGTTGAGCAGAATGCTCCTCATGCAACAGCAGCATGTAATGCTGTTACGGGATGGAAAATGCAGCAGTGACAGCATAGTAGCAAGGTCCTAGGCTGCAGCAAGTAAGGATATGCTCAAATACAACAGCCATAAACACAGAAACACAAATGCAGAAACAAAGAGGGGAAAAAAAGAAAATCCACTTACATCTAGAAGGTCCAGGATAGACAGAAATCTCTAGTAAAACACCCTTGACCCCACTGCCAACTGTTAAATGTGGTCTGGGAAGGGGTGGAGGCAGGATTCATTCCTTCCTGTCACTCAAGTACATTGTATGCACCTGAGCTCCTCTGGGTTGGCCCTGCCTTCCCACCAGGTGCACAGTCACTGTTCCAAGACATGATTTTGCATTTCTGCTACAGTGCATGAGCTAGTTTTCTTCAGCCATTATGTGTCAGTATAAGCTCTTCCCTTTGGGCTTTCAAATGGCCATCAAGAGCAATGTGAAACCAAGCTGATGAGCTGGGAGAAAAGGACAGAGAAGTTTTGGCAGGCAATCTCTGCAGATGTAAATGTGAAGTTCCATTCAGTGACTATGGTTAGTCCTTTCAAAATGCTATTTAACAGGAAGGAAAAGTCAAGGATTTGTGAAAGTTCATTTGTGGCTCTTTATGATAAGGCAACTCTGTGGTGCAATATGTGCACGTAGTAATATTAATGCAAAGTATTATGCCCAAAAGAGCATATCATCTGAATATGCAACAAACTAAGAAATGGCTTTAGCTGAAGGGCAAAACTAATAGCTTTCAAGCAAACAAGTCTAACTACCCACAGGAATCTGTCACTGGCTGACAAATATGGCAGATGTCTGCATCGTGCAGTTCCTCATACAGCATACAGGAAAGCAGTGCAGCCTTTTAAAGGGCAACAAAGATGATAAAGGCCTTAAAACACCTCTCTTATGAGGAAAGGCAGAGATACCTAGCTCTGTTCAGCCTTGAGAAAAAGAAGACTCAGAGGGGACCTGATCCATGTCTAAAAATATGTAAGGAGCAGGAGGCAAAGAGACGAGGACAGACTCTTCTCAGCAGTGTGTGGTGACATCACAAAGGGAAATGGCCAGAAATGCATATGTACAGATGCATAGGATGTTCTGCACAAATGTGGGTGGGGAATTCTTCACAGTGCAGTGACAGAGCACTGACACAGGCTGCTCAGATTGGTTTCCAGAAAGAAAAAACAATCCTCACACTGAGTACTGGATCAACAACAATGCAGGCAGTTTGCAATGTTACAAATTTTACTCCCTCTAAAATTCCCCATCATCACCTGATGAAGAAGGTGGACAGAATTTTTGATAGTATGTTTAGAAAGCTGTTGGTATCTCAAGAATGATGTTCAAAAAATAGAGCGCTGATATAAAATAGAAAAGGAACACAGTGCCCTGCAGCCCAGAAGGTCAACGGTCCCCTGGGCTGCATCAATAAAGGTGTGACCAGCAGGATGAGGGAGGTGATGCTGCCCCTCAGCTCTGCCCTGGTGAGGCCTCACAGGGAGCACTGCCTCCGGATACACAGCCCTCAGTATAGGAGACATGGACACGTTAGGGCACGTCCCGAGGAGGACCACAAAAACGATGCAAGGGATCTCACCTCCCCTATGGGAACAGGGGGAAGAAAGCTGGGGCTGTTCAGCCCAAAGAAGAAAGAGAAGGATGCAGGGAGACCCACCCTATGGTGGCCTTTGACTATGTGCCAGAGGGCTGTCAGAAAGAAGGGGACAGACCCTTTAGCAGTCTGTGGTGATAGAACAAGGGGAAATGGGGCCAGGGTGGGGCAAAAGGGTGGGGCCAGGGCACCTGTGACAGCACAAGAGTTAGAATGCTGCACAGTGCTGCTGCTGCTGCAGTTCAGCCCGGGCCAGTGGTGGTGCAGCAGCAGGGAGGAAGCCGGGCTGGACAAGGCCTTGCAAATACCAGCCCCAGAGGAGGTTCTAAGCCTGCAGCGAGGGCTCAGCTGCTCAGGGGAACACTGAGAGCAGGGCTTGGTGCTGTTGCTGCCAGCACTGGCCTTCCTCAGCCCCTGCTGCCTCCCAGCTCCTACCGGACCCCAAGGGTCGGCATCCCCTGGCCTCACTCCCCCAAACTGCGCACGAGCTTGCAACAAGCCCCACTGACTCCTCTTCTCCCGCTTCCAGAACATGAGTTTCATGTTAGCCCTCACTGCTCTTCTGCAGAAAGTGCGCAAAGCTGGCGACGATTCTGAGATGGACGTGCTCATCCGCATGCAGCGGCGCGAGGAGTTTCTGCGACAGCAGATGGCACAGCAGCTGCAGGAGATACAGCAGCTGAACCAGGAGCAGAGTGGCACTGGCATGCAAGCCCTGCCCTTCGCTGCCTTTCCATCCTGGCAGCTTGGGGTCCTGGCTGCAGCACTCATCTTGTTCCTGGTGCTATTCTGGCTGCTCAAGAAATCGAGACGTCACGTGAGCATCAAAGCCGATAGCACGAAGGAGGAGGAGGAAGAGGAGGAGGATGCCCAGAAAGATCCCAATGGTTGGCAACCTGCGTGCAAGCCAGTGCAGCAGCCGCACCAAATGGAGACCTGTTCATAAACAGCATCATCAGTGTAACATCACTGTCATCCCTTCTAGATGGGACTTTCCTGGCATTTGTAAATGTTGTCGGAATTAACTCCTATGTTTTATTTCTTCTGGGCTTTTTGCATAGAGCATGGGACTAGTACTATGAATGCTTGTCCTCTTAGTACCTGGTATTGAGATATTGCGTATCCTGCCTTGGAGTGCCCAAACGCTTTCTAAAGATTAATTTCTCAGAAGTCTATGATATCTACCTCGCAATTAGAAAAGTAAAATCTGTCAGATACTGACTTCACATATAATCGCTTCAAGGCCTTCAAAGTGCTATAGCCTAGAGTAAAACCATAGCATGTAGGCTTGCTGCAACAGCAGCGTAACTTGGAAGAGACTCTACAGTATCATCAGCAGGTATCGTGTCACTGGCATATTAACATTTGAATAGGCTTTTCATTAAAAATAAATAAAAAAAACACTTTAAACACACATATCCTGATTCCAGAAATGCTTTGTTGAGCAGAATGCTCCTCATGCAACAGCAGCATGTAATGCTGTTACGGGATGGAAAATGCAGCAGTGACAGCATAGTAGCAAGGTCCTAGGCTGCAGCAAGTAAGGATATGCTCAAATACAACAGCCATAAACACAGAAACACAAATGCAGAAACAAAGAGGGGAAAAAAAGAAAATCCACTTACATCTAGAAGGTCCAGGATAGACAGAAATCTCTAGTAAAACACCCTTGACCCCACTGCCAACTGTTAAATGTGGTCTGGGAAGGGGTGGAGGCAGGATTCATTCCTTCCTGTCACTCAAGTACATTGTATGCACCTGAGCTCCTCTGGGTTGGCCCTGCCTTCCCACCAGGTGCACAGTCACTGTTCCAAGACATGATTTTGCATTTCTGCTACAGTGCATGAGCTAGTTTTCTTCAGCCATTATGTGTCAGTATAAGCTCTTCCCTTTGGGCTTTCAAATGGCCATCAAGAGCAATGTGAAACCAAGCTGATGAGCTGGGAGAAAAGGACAGAGAAGTTTTGGCAGGCAATCTCTGCAGATGTAAATGTGAAGTTCCATTCAGTGACTATGGTTAGTCCTTTCAAAATGCTATTTAACAGGAAGGAAAAGTCAAGGATTTGTGAAAGTTCATTTGTGGCTCTTTATGATAAGGCAACTCTGTGGTGCAATATGTGCACGTAGTAATATTAATGCAAAGTATTATGCCCAAAAGAGCATATCATCTGAATATGCAACAAACTAAGAAATGGCTTTAGCTGAAGGGCAAAACTAATAGCTTTCAAGCAAACAAGTCTAACTACCCACAGGAATCTGTCACTGGCTGACAAATATGGCAGATGTCTGCATCGTGCAGTTCCTCATACAGCATACAGGAAAGCAGTGCAGCCTTTTAAAGGGCAACAAAGATGATAAAGGCCTTAAAACACCTCTCTTATGAGGAAAGGCAGAGATACCTAGCTCTGTTCAGCCTTGAGAAAAAGAAGACTCAGAGGGGACCTGATCCATGTCTAAAAATATGTAAGGAGCAGGAGGCAAAGAGACGAGGACAGACTCTTCTCAGCAGTGTGTGGTGACATCACAAAGGGAAATGGCCAGAAATGCATATGTACAGATGCATAGGATGTTCTGCACAAATGTGGGTGGGGAATTCTTCACAGTGCAGTGACAGAGCACTGACACAGGCTGCTCAGATTGGTTTCCAGAAAGAAAAAACAATCCTCACACTGAGTACTGGATCAACAACAATGCAGGCAGTTTGCAATGTTACAAATTTTACTCCCTCTAAAATTCCCCATCATCACCTGATGAAGAAGGTGGACAGAATTTTTGATACTATGTTTAGAAAGCTGTTGGTATCTCAAGAATGATGTTCAAAAAATAGAGCGCTGATATAAAATAGAAAAGGAACACAGTGCCCTGCAGCCCAGAAGGTCAACGGTCCCCTGGGCTGCATCAATAAAGGTGTGACCAGCAGGATGAGGGAGGTGATGCTGCCCCTCAGCTCTGCCCTGGTGAGGCCTCACAGGGAGCACTGCCTCCGGATACACAGCCCTCAGTATAGGAGACACGGACACGTTAGGGCACGTCCCGAGGAGGACCACAAAAACGATGCAAGGGATCTCACCTCCCCTATGGGAACAGGGGGAAGAAAGCTGGGGCTGTTCAGCCCAAAGAAGAAAGAGAAGGATGCAGGGAGACCCACCCTATGGTGGCCTTTGACTATGTGCCAGAGGGCTGTCAGAAAGAAGGGGACAGACCCTTTAGCAGTCTGTGGTGATAGAACAAGGGGAAATGGGGCCAGGGTGGGGCAAAAGGGTGGGGCCAGGGCACCTGTGACAGCACAAGAGTTAGAATGCTGCACAGTGCTGCTGCTGCTGCAGTTCAGCCCGGGCCAGTGGTGGTGCAGCAGCAGGGAGGAAGCCGGGCTGGACAAGGCCTTGCAAATACCAGCCCCAGAGGAGGTTCTAAGCCTGCAGCGAGGGCTCAGCTGCTCAGGGGAACACTGAGAGCAGGGCTTGGTGCTGTTGCTGCCAGCACTGGCCTTCCTCAGCCCCTGCTGCCTCCCAGCTCCTACCGGACCCCAAGGGTCGGCATCCCCTGGCCTCACTCCCCCAAACTGCGCACGAGCTTGCAACAAGCCCCACTGACTCTTCTTCTCTTCTCCCGCTTCCAGAACATGAGTTTCATGTTAGCCCTCACTGCTCTTCTGCAGAAAGTGCGCAAAGCTGGCGACGATTCTGAGATGGACGTGCTCATCCGCATGCAGCGGCGCGAGGAGTTTCTGCGACAGCAGATGGCACAGCAGCTGCAGGAGATACAGCAGCTGAACCAGGAGCAGAGTGGCACTGGCATGCAAGCCCTGCCCTTCGCTGCCTTTCCATCCTGGCAGCTTGGGGTCCTGGCTGCAGCACTCATCTTGTTCCTGGTGCTATTCTGGCTGCTCAAGAAATCGAGACGTCACGTGAGCATCAAAGCCGATAGCACGAAGGAGGAGGAGGAAGAGGAGGAGGATGCCCAGAAAGATCCCAATGGTTGGCAACCTGCGTGCAAGCCAGTGCAGCAGCCGCACCAAATGGAGACCTGTTCATAAACAGCATCATCAGTGTAACATCACTGTCATCCCTTCTAGATGGGACTTTCCTGGCATTTGTAAATGTTGTCGGAATTAACTCCTATGTTTTATTTCTTCTGGGCTTTTTGCATAGAGCATGGGACTAGTACTATGAATGCTTGTCCTCTTAGTACCTGGTATTGAGATATTGCGTATCCTGCCTTGGAGTGCCCAAACGCTTTCTAAAGATTAATTTCTCAGAAGTCTATGATATCTACCTCGCAATTAGAAAAGTAAAATCTGTCAGATACTGACTTCACATATAATCGCTTCAAGGCCTTCAAAGTGCTATAGCCTAGAGTAAAACCATAGCATGTAGGCTTGCTGCAACAGCAGCGTAACTTGGAAGAGACTCTACAGTATCATCAGCAGGTATCGTGTCACTGGCATATTAACATTTGAATAGGCTTTTCATTAAAAATAAATAAAAAAAACACTTTAAACACACATATCCTGATTCCAGAAATGCTTTGTTGAGCAGAATGCTCCTCATGCAACAGCAGCATGTAATGCTGTTACGGGATGGAAAATGCAGCAGTGACAGCATAGTAGCAAGGTCCTAGGCTGCAGCAAGTAAGGATATGCTCAAATACAACAGCCATAAACACAGAAACACAAATGCAGAAACAAAGAGGGGAAAAAAAGAAAATCCACTTACATCTAGAAGGTCCAGGATAGACAGAAATCTCTAGTAAAACACCCTTGACCCCACTGCCAACTGTTAAATGTGGTCTGGGAAGGGGTGGAGGCAGGATTCATTCCTTCCTGTCACTCAAGTACATTGTATGCACCTGAGCTCCTCTGGGTTGGCCCTGCCTTCCCACCAGGTGCACAGTCACTGTTCCAAGACATGATTTTGCATTTCTGCTACAGTGCATGAGCTACTTTTCTTCAGCCATTATGTGTCAGTTTCCATTATCAATACCTGCAAGAAAATCAACAACAAAACAAAACTCCTTTTTGTTCCAAATATGTATGTTGACATACAGCAATATTTGTTATCATGACAATTTTGGGCGTGTTTTAATGTGGCTTGGCTCTTCATTTCTCATCTGAAAAGCCATAGTACATATATACGCAACAAATTGACCTGCAAGCTCATGCTGGTTTATACAGAATTAATCTGATAAAGGCTCCCTGAGAGCAGTTGTGGAATAAACGCACACAAACACCCACTCTCTGCTGCAAATTGATCTCAGCAGCAGCACTTTATTTCCAAGGTATAGAACATAGAGAAGAGTGACAAAGGTTCAACCCAGTATCTACATAAGCTCTGAATTGAAGAAGGCAAGGGAAGGAAAATAAGCATATTTACTTTTATAGGAGATGCAAAGTGTTTTGTGAGGGAGCCTGGGAGTGCAGAGTGGCATCTGCATGAAAGATGTGCTGTCACCCCAGCTGTGAGGCATGTTCCTGGCACCTGGGAACCTGGTGCCCATCCACCTGCACTTTCCACTGGTCACCAGAGGCATTGCTGTGTCCTTGACCAGCTTCTAGGTCCAGCGAGGCCTGCTTCTACAAGGAAGTGATTCTAATTCAAATTGTATGTGGGTTTTGTTTGTTTGTTTGTTTGTTTCAATTTTGTACTTCAAATTCTATTTTTGTCGAAATCAGTTGAATTTGGGCTGGAATGCAGGAAGTCTGAAGATTTGTGATTTTACTGTAGTTGTAGAAGTTAATTTCAGGCTGTCTCGATGCTACCAAGAGCGTGTGCAAGACTGTGGGAAACGGGAGTGGTAAAACAGCTGAACGCACAGCCGCGCCGCTAGTTGAATCGTCTACCAAAGAGGTAAACCGTTTTTCGGGGTGGCAGAGAGAGACTGACACCACGAGGAGCTGTACTTGTGCAAATTACCCCCTGGGCTCACTTAGCTAGCAGCGCTGGTACCCGCGCTGCCCGCGTCCCAGCGCTCAGACACAAAGCGGAGCGCCACGAGGGGGCGCTGTCCGCACGGGTACCGGCCACAACAGCCGCGCCACCAGCGAGCGGCGCCGTTCCGAAGCTGCCGCCAGGCGGGGCCCTCGGCGGGTGGGAGAGACGGCCTTGGAACGAGTTGATACACGCCTCGTTTGGTGTGACGGGAAAGCGCCTCTCACGTGTGGAGAGCCTCGGAAAGTTTCAGCCTGAAGCTGGGGAGCTACGGCTATTTGTGAGCAGGGACTGGCGCTTGGGAAAAGCTCCTTCCCGTACAAATCCGAGTAAAGGGGACGGGGCGTTTAAAGAGAGAAACCCCGATGCTCGGCGATGCTGACGCGGTGTAGGCGGAGACGGGAGCGACAGCAGGCAAACCCCGCAGCGGAGATGGGCGGTCCCTTCGGATCGCAGCCATCAGGGCGTGGCACGGATGGTCGGCTGCCTCCCAAACTACGGATTCAGCCGTGGGCTTTCCGCTCGTCAGAAAGCTCTTGCCGAAAAGGATGCGGCGGTTCAGGTCTCTGACTGAGGGGAGTGCTTGAGCCTGTTGCTGCCGGTGGAGGGCGGCAGGGGTACAGCCTGCGTGAGGTGTGAGCAGGTGGATGATCTGCTCACCTCAGAAGAGGTGGGGAGGTTAAGGAGCGTCGGGGAGTGTTAGCAGGAGATAGGGCAGAGGAGTAACTCCCTGCTATGCCTGCGGCACCGGGGTGATATCCCCCAAACAGTGATGGGCCCCTCTCTGTTGATGTCTGGTGGAGGGAGGGGACCTAAGAGATGGGAGGGAATGGGAACAGGTCACAGCTCAGTGTTGCAGGCAAACCCCATCCCTAACCACCACATTTCCCAGGTGCCCCTGCACAGTAGGTTTGAGGCTTGGAATTGAAGGGAAAGGTGAGTGAAGTTGCAGTGGGAGGTCCACCCAGGGCATTGTCTAGGGTCAGGCGATCAACTCTGTGTCTCAAGATTGCCTTTGCCAAGAAGGAAAGAAGGGTAACTGTAGTAGGTGACTCCATTCTGAGGGGAAGCACGGGGCACTGTATGTCGGCCAGACCCTAACATCAAAAAGGACTTCAGCACATCGGGGCAGTTAGTTTTTGGATCAGGAGTATAGGTGGTATTCTCCTCTAGCCCTACAATGGCAGCAAGGGATACTGAGAGGATGAGCAAAACCCGTCTCGCAAAAAACATGACTAAGAAGGTGCCATCACAAGAATTTTGGCTTTTTATTTATCTGTTTTTAAACTATGGGACAGTTTATTCAGTGCTTGTGCCAGAACAGGCTGAGGTGCAGGATTCATAGATTCATACATTCATAGATACATTAGGTTGGAAAGGACCTACAAGATCATCTAGTCCAACCTTCCTCACACCACCATCCCTACCCACCAAGCTACTAAATCAAATCCCTCAGCACCTCATCTAAACGCTTCTTGAACAGCGCTAGGGACGGTGCCTCAACCACCTCCCTAGGCAGGCCATTCCAGTGCCGGACCACTCTCTCAGAGAAAAAAATTTTCCTCAAGTCTAATCTAAATCTTCCCCGGCACAACTTGTGGCCATTCCCTCTCGTCCTGTCATTAGTTACCTGGGAGAAGAGGCTGACCCCCTCCTTACCACAGCCTCCCTTCAGGAAGTGGTAGAGTGCAATGAGGTCTCCTCTGAGCCTCCTTTTCCCCAAACTAAACAATCCCAGCTCCCTCAGCCGCTCCTCGTAAGACCTGTGCTCCAGACCCCTCACCAGTTTTGTTGCCCTTCTCTGAACACGCTCCAGGGCCTCGATGTCTCTCTTGTAGTGAGGGGCCCAAAACTGAACACAGTACTCGAGGTGCGGCCGCACCAGAGCTGAGTACAGGGGGATGATCACCTCCCTGCTCCTGCTGGCCACACTATTCCTAATACAGGCCAGGATGCCATTGGCCTTCTTGGCCACCTGGGCACACTGCCGGCTCATACTGAGCCGAGCATCAACCAACACCCCCAGGTCCTTTTCCTCTATACACTCCTCAAGCCATTCTGCCCCAAGCCTATAGCATTGCATGGGGTTATTGTGGCCAAAGTGCAGGACCCAGCACTTGGCCTTATTGAACCTCATCCCATTGACCTCAGCCCAACTGTCTAGCCTATCCAGATCCCGCTGAAGGGCCTCCCTACCCTCAGGCAGATCAACACATCCTCCCAACTTGGTGTCATCCGCAAACTTAAAGAGGGTACACTCAATCCCCACATCCAGGTCATCAATAAAGATATTAAACAAGACGGGCCCCAATACCGACCCTTGGGGGACACCACTCGTGACAGGACGCCAGCTGGACTTGACTCCATTAACCACTACCCGCTGGGCACGGCCCTCTAGCCAATTCTCAACCCAGAGAAGAGTGAACCTGTCCACACCATGGGCTGCCAGCTTCTGCAGGAGAATACTGTGGGAGACCGTGTCAAAGGCTTTGCTGAAGTCCAGGTAGACTACATCAACAGCCTTTCCCTCATCTACCAGTCTGGTCACCCAGTCGTAGAAGGAGATGAGGTTGGACAAGGAGATGAGGTTAGGAGCAATCAGGCACTGAAACAGGCTGCCCACGGAGGTGGTAGAGGCCCTGGAGGTGTTCAAGAAATATTTAGATGTCATACTGAGGGACACAGTTTAGTGGGGAAGCATTGGTGGTAGGTGGATGGTTGGACTGGAATGACCTTAGAGGTCTTTTCCACCCTTACTGATTCTATGACTCTGTGATATACAACCTCCATTAAAATTATGAAGTAATAATAACTGATTACAAAAGTATAAGGAAAATACAAGTTCTAGTTCAAGGAAAGGTCTGTCTCTACAACACATGAGAAAAATCAACTGATAGAGGTCACTTAAATGTTACTGTACTTGTCTCTTGAAACAATTGCTCAGGTTCATTGGTAATAGCACCTGCTAAATGCACCATGCATGACTACTTGATGCTGTTAGTATAAGCAGGCACCGTGGTTACTCGCACTAAAAGGTGCACCGGTGTAAAGAGACAGAGCAGCAGTGACACATGAGCATTAAAGCTGGGCATAATGCACAGGAAAAGCATCCACAACTTCAATGGGCTGCTGCTTTCTGGCAGGCAATAGGTCGCATTCTATCCTTGTGGTCCTGGGTTCACATGACCACCATGATGTCTTCTAATGGCTTCCGTGTCAGTGCAGGCACAGTAGCATCTTTCTTGGGATAGCCCACAGGGAGAAGCAAGAGCAGCTTCTCATTCGCTGGGCGCTGGAGCAACGCCCGGAGCTGGGGCCCACAGTTCAGGGGTGTGGTGGTCACCGTGTACAGACCAGCGTTCTGCAAAGAGACAGGAGCAAAGCAAAACAAAGGTCTGTGCTGGGTGATTTTGTACTCATTCTCCTGAGACCTGTATGCATTCTCGTACCGACTAGCCCAGAAATACTGCTTTACTATACTCTTCTGCAAGCTTTGGAACATCGCCCCAGCAGAACCACAAAAGATGACTATTTTGCCTTCAGGGAAAAGAAAGAAAAACAACAAACCAGCATCTTTCCACTGTAGCAACAGCCCAGACTAATGGAAACAGCTCAACTCCCTGACATACCTGTACTCCATATAGCAGGAGTCTGCCTATGGTGTGCACCTTGATGGGGAACCTGTGGCTACAGTGAAAACGAGAGGCACTCATGGAGCTTTCACTGGAATGTCACCCCATGGGGTTCATCACTCACACAGAGAAATGTTTTGGTTCTTAAACTCAGATTGTTGGCAGGAAGATGTCTTACAGCTTTCTGAATGTTTGTTCCTGCTCAAGATGTAGATGTACCTCACAAGGATAGGAGGCACAGGCTCTGCCTCAGAATTTGTCATAGGAGTCTGTGACAAACAGTCTGGCTTGCATCAGAAACTGAAAATAATTCTGTGCATCACTCTGCCTTCATATGAAATCTCAAAGAAAAAAAGGAAGAAAAAAAAGAGCTGACACTATCAGAAAGCCATGACCTCACAGCTGAGGTGCCTCTTCATCGTTGTACACATGGATTTCGGTCTCTTCCTGCACATAATGCAAAACATGTTGGTTGGCTTCAAGATACAGAAGGCAGACACAGATATGCTCAGGCAATGTGCCTCTTATATTTGGCCGTATCTATGATCTTCTGAAGAGCAGAAAAACTAACAGTAGTCCATGGCACCATGTCCTTTAACGCTGTCAGTTAGCTTTTAGGAGCTGGGGAAGAGATGGCACTAAGCAGCTGAACAGTTAGTAGGGAAATCTCAGAAGTTTCACCTGATGATGAACTAGCAGAGAAGAAAGTGGAGCTTTATCACTCTCACAGCTTCTAATTTAGTCACCTGTGACACGGAGCTGGTTCTGCCCTATTTTTGTGCATCCCTTTTGCTGTCAGCTCTAGGGGGAGAAAATAGAGATTCCTGTGCAGCTGCAGAGCAGTAGTGCTCCCAGGGATGGGCATTTGTGCCGCCTACTTCTCACATATCCCAGCCTGAAGATTCTCCTAAGGAAATAGCAATAGCAGGCAGGAAAAAGTCACTCAAAACAGAATGGAGGAGAAATGTCAGTTCTCGGTAGGGAATTGGCCTAAAAGAAGAGGTGGCAGCTTGCTGTTATCCTGCTGACAGTCCAAGCTAACAATCAGAATATCTTCACTATCACAGTACTCATGTGAGTATATCAGATACATCAAGCAGAAGTGAGCACTGAAAAACCACAGAGAAAATCCAACTGGCTGGTGTCAAGCATGCTGAGCTTTAGAAATCAGTACATTTTCAGAAATATCTCAGAAAGACTGAATGAAATAGTACAGCCTGTTCTGTAAAATATGTCCCTGATATTTTTCCATCATCGTGAGCTAAATGGATTCGGGGTCAATCCACCTTTTAGAGGTTACTGAAAACGTGGTGCTGAACAGCCATATTTTGGTAACCTACAGACCTTTTACAGCCCTGCTAATGTAAAGCAGAAACCACATAAGGCAAAAACCACAGATGCTGAAGCAGGAGAACAATGACAACGCTGAAAGTACGTTGCCATTGCATTTTCCTTTTTCCTAAGCAGTATCGACAATAGAAATCAGCACAGGCATAGGCCTAAGCAGAGTAACTTTAAAACTCAAAACTAAAGATATACTGCCCAGATTTCAACAATCTGGAGGACTGAATGTTAAAATCTAAGTTGGGTTCCGTCCTTTTTTCAGTAGAACAATATTGATAAGTAATCCAAACCAATATACTGACCCTCAGCAAGCCAGTTCTGTCAACATACCTGCAGGGCAGCAAGCAGCATGCCACAGGCAATAGAAACACTGATTTCATTGTAGTAGTGGGTCTTCTTTCTGCCATTTGGAAGCCTTCCATACACCTGCTTGAAAATGAGGATCAGATAGGGGGCAGTGTCCAAGTACTCTTTGATCCAGTTTGTTCTGCAAAAGGATAATATTTAAGACATTTATTCTGCAATTCTTTCACTTTCCCGTAAGTCACATTTGCCTTCTGCAAAGGTCTGGTAAAGGTGCATGACAATTATAGCAGTAGGCTAAAACTTAAAACACGTTCTGTAAAGGATTAAGTATTATCAGCTTAAACAGAAACATTTCTGCAAGAAGCTTGAATTGAGTTCTGAGGTTTAACACATTCAACTGAGGAACTGAAAAGTAGAATTGCAAAAAACAGGAGTGAGGTCTTGACCTCTTATCTATGAGCTGGCCTCATGAACATTTGTCCTTAAGACGATTTAATTCCTAAAATTTTGCCAACCTGCAGCTTTACCTGTTATCATCAACACCAACATTTTTGTGATTGCAGGGAAAACAGCTGGCAGAAAAGATCAAAACTGTTTGGTCTAAGGCATAAACCTAATCATATTCTTACTACAAATGTTGCTGTCCTGTTTCTGGATATTTCAGCTCTATTAGAATTCATTTGGTTCCCAATTTGTTACCGTGAGAATATATACAGTACTGATGTCAGATTTAGTTTTTTTACTCTGAAGTTTATTTTATACTACCCTCATTCAAAATATAAAAATACCACATGTAAGCACCTGAAAAATAGTTTTCTGAAAGAAAGAGAACAAATAAACCCTATAAAGCTTGTGCATATGCTTCATTTGACAATCCAGGACATAGTATGTATCCCCCCCCCCCCTTTGTGTGGAGTTATTCAAGTCAAATAGACTTTGTAGGGCATTTCAAAAAATTAAATACTGCATAATTCAACAAGTGCATAAAATCTCGCCTTGGGACTACCACAGCCAACTACAAAACTCCTAATAACCGTGGGAGCTTCGCGACTTGGCAAACAACAGGAAAAAATGGGACAAGATTTCTGACAATAGAGATTATATAGGAAAATAAAAATGACAAAGCCAAACGCTTGGAAAAGTCTCCAAATTGAGAGTGTGTAATTATTTTTACTCAAGGGAATTTTATAGGTCAGCTGGCAAGGAACTACTCATATTTTTAAGTTTTTCTCCCCAATCTTTAACCTTAGAAATATCTAAAAACAAGGAAGGAGGGAGAAAAGGAAAAGTATAGGAAAAGTATACTAGAAGAAAGCAAGACAGGTTTCATTTATCATTTCAATTTTCTAGACTACATTGCCTTCAATAAGATCGTTATCCAGAGAATCAAGACAAAGCCAAACAACAGGGATTGGTATGCTGAACATTCAAATCACTCATTTTAATCCCTTTTGTGGAAAGACTGAAGCACAGTGACAACGAGTAGCCAGAATTAACTTAAAGACAGCAAAAAATGAAACAATCCTGCTGGGGGGAGCTCCAACTTTCCTCAGACAGGAGTTTGGGAAGGAGCCCAGCTGAAAATTAGCAAAAGGATCACAGGTATAGAGGCTCTAGCACCACAATGGCTGGGACAGCCTCTGACCTCATCTTTCTCTGTAATCTAGAAGTGGGAAGCGTTTACAGCTGCCCTCCTAAGCAGCACCAGAAAACAGGGGAAGCTTAAGGACCTAGGAGCTGAAAGAACATATTTAAAACAAGATTTAAAAAAATTAAGCTGGATGTTTTCAGGTTTTGTGTTGCTGTTTTTCTTTCTGAAAATAAATGCTGAAATACAGAAAGAAAAGCACAGGTACAACTCCCAGTATTGTTTTTTCTAGATCAAAACACTGCTCTCTCCAATATTCTTAACCAACTGAATTTTTCATACCTTAATCTCTTCAGGTCGTTAACCCATCTATCTCCCATCCTTTTTTTGTAGTTTATTTCTTCTTCTTCTTCTACGATCTCCCGAATCCGATGTTTTAAATCTGGATCTTGCACTACCACAAAGGTCCAGGGCTCAGTGTGCGCTCCACTGGGTGAAGTACCTTAGTATGAGAATGGGAAAAGATGAAGAAACAGTTGGCAGAATTTTGGGAGAGAGTGTGCAGTGAGGGGTATAAGCTCTTCCCTTTGGGCTTTCAAATGGCCATCAAGAGCAATGTGAAACCAAGCTGATGAGCTGGGAGAAAAGGACAGAGAAGTTTTGGCAGGCAATCTCTGCAGATGTAAATGTGAAGTTCCATTCAGTGACTATGGTTAGTCCTTTCAAAATGCTATTTAACAGGAAGGAAAAGTCAAGGATTTGTGAAAGTTCATTTGTGGCTCTTTATGATAAGGCAACTCTGTGGTGCAATATGTGCACGTAGTAATATTAATGCAAAGTATTATGCCCAAAAGAGCATATCATCTGAATATGCAACAAACTAAGAAATGGCTTTAGCTGAAGGGCAAAACTAATAGCTTTCAAGCAAACAAGTCTAACTACCCACAGGAATCTGTCACTGGCTGACAAATATGGCAGATGTCTGCATCGTGCAGTTCCTCATACAGCATACAGGAAAGCAGTGCAGCCTTTTAAAGGGCAACAAAGATGATAAAGGCCTTAAAACACCTCTCTTATGAGGAAAGGCAGAGATACCTAGCTCTGTTCAGCCTTGAGAAAAAGAAGACTCAGAGGGGACCTGATCCATGTCTAAAAATATGTAAGGAGCAGGAGGCAAAGAGACGAGGACAGACTCTTCTCAGCAGTGTGTGGTGACATCACAAAGGGAAATGGCCAGAAATGCATATGTACAGATGCATAGGATGTTCCGCACAAATGTGGGTGGGGAATTCTTCACAGTGCAGTGACAGAGCACTGACACAGGCTGCTCAGATTGGTTTCCAGAAAGAAAAAACAATCCTCACACTGAGTACTGGATCAACAACAATGCAGGCAGTTTGCAATGTTACAAATTTTACTCCCTCTAAAATTCCCCATCATCACCTGATGAAGAAGGTGGACAGAATTTTTGATAGTATGTTTAGAAAGCTGTTGGTATCTCAAGAATGATGTTCAAAAAATAGAGCGCTGATATAAAATAGAAAAGGAACACAGTGCCCTGCAGCCCAGAAGGTCAACGGTCCCCTGGGCTGCATCAATAAAGGTGTGACCAGCAGGATGAGGGAGGTGATGCTGCCCCTCAGCTCTGCCCTGGTGAGGCCTCACAGGGAGCACTGCCTCCGGATACACAGCCCTCAGTATAGGAGACATGGACACGTTAGGGCACGTCCCGAGGAGGACCACAAAAACGATGCAAGGGATCTCACCTCCCCTATGGGAACAGGGGGAAGAAAGCTGGGGCTGTTCAGCCCAAAGAAGAAAGAGAAGGATGCAGGGAGACCCACCCTATGGTGGCCTTTGACTATGTGCCAGAGGGCTGTCAGAAAGAAGGGGACAGACCCTTTAGCAGTCTGTGGTGATAGAACAAGGGGAAATGGGGCCAGGGTGGGGCAAAAGGGTGGGGCCAGGGCACCTGTGACAGCACAAGAGTTAGAATGCTGCACAGTGCTGCTGCTGCTGCAGTTCAGCCCGGGCCAGTGGTGGTGCAGCAGCAGGGAGGAAGCCGGGCTGGACAAGGCCTTGCAAATACCAGCCCCAGAGGAGGTTCTAAGCCTGCAGCGAGGGCTCAGCTGCTCAGGGGAACACTGAGAGCAGGGCTTGGTGCTGTTGCTGCCAGCACTGGCCTTCCTCAGCCCCTGCTGCCTCCCAGCTCCTACCGGACCCCAAGGGTCGGCATCCCCTGGCCTCACTCCCCCAAACTGCGCACGAGCTTGCAACAAGCCCCACTGACTCTTCTTCTCTTCTCCCGCTTCCAGAACATGAGTTTCATGTTAGCCCTCACTGCTCTTCTGCAGAAAGTGCGCAAAGCTGGCGACGATTCTGAGATGGACGTGCTCATCCGCATGCAGCGGCGCGAGGAGTTTCTGCGACAGCAGATGGCACAGCAGCTGCAGGAGATACAGCAGCTGAACCAGGAGCAGAGTGGCACTGGCATGCAAGCCCTGCCCTTCGCTGCCTTTCCATCCTGGCAGCTTGGGGTCCTGGCTGCAGCACTCATCTTGTTCCTGGTGCTATTCTGGCTGCTCAAGAAATCGAGACGTCACGTGAGCATCAAAGCCGATAGCACGAAGGAGGAGGAGGAAGAGGAGGAGGATGCCCAGAAAGATCCCAATGGTTGGCAACCTGCGTGCAAGCCAGTGCAGCAGCCGCACCAAATGGAGACCTGTTCATAAACAGCATCATCAGTGTAACATCACTGTCATCCCTTCTAGATGGGACTTTCCTGGCATTTGTAAATGTTGTCGGAATTAACTCCTATGTTTTATTTCTTCTGGGCTTTTTGCATAGAGCATGGGACTAGTACTATGAATGCTTGTCCTCTTAGTACCTGGTATTGAGATATTGCGTATCCTGCCTTGGAGTGCCCAAACGCTTTCTAAAGATTAATTTCTCAGAAGTCTATGATATCTACCTCGCAATTAGAAAAGTAAAATCTGTCAGATACTGACTTCACATATAATCGCTTCAAGGCCTTCAAAGTGCTATAGCCTAGAGTAAAACCAGGAATCTGTCACTGGCTGACAAATATGGCAGATGTCTGCATCGTGCAGTTCCTCATACAGCACACAGGTTTGCATTTGCTATCCCAAAGACAGCTGGTCTATGTAGGTGAGCACATATTCAATCTGCACTTGCTCATTGAGCCCTGATCATTACACACTGACAGTACTAAAGAACATTTTAAATGCCTAACAGATGAAAGCCAATAGCTGAAGGATACAGTCGTCTGTGCAAGCTCACAGAGAAATAGGGTAAAGGCCACTCTTCAGTCTAGCCCCACATAAATAATTAAAAAACATTTGAAATTCTTGGATATATAGTACATTTGCTCATGTAAGCACTGAATTCAGCTTGAGAAATGTTCACGAATAAGCAGCTTAAGCTATCTATTGTTTACATTAATATGTGTTTGTATCAAGAACCTCATCTGTCTCCCTCAGGTTCGGGTAAGAACTGATGACATTTATGTTTTGCTTTGTTTTCTTTTCCTCTCACACAGCCCAAAGCTTTCAGGGTTACAAAGTATTTCATCTGCACTCCAGGCTTGTTCGCTTTGCTGCATTTGCCAAAACATGCTCAGTGTTTTAATGACTCCCAGCTAATTAGAGGAAGATGGAGACTTGTTACAGTGCAGTAACAAAGCTGCTTACAATTTTAAAGAGAAAACAATGGACCTCAAATGCTAAGAATCTCCTTATTAGTAATCCTATTAAAGTCTATTTAACTTTCCTCTAAGGTAGCTTATGAATATTGTTTTGTACCAACAGTGGCAAGTTCACAGAATTAAGATAAATAATGAATGTCAAATACAATACTGGCTGAAGTCAGTGTTACTAAAGCAGAAATAAGATTAGATGAGGACATTACAATGATAATTTGAAACACGAGTTCTCAAAAAAATGAAAATTCATATCTGATCCTCGGCCAAACCACACTCTAGTTTCTCTGCACACATCCCAGTCATGCAACAGAACCCTGATACTTACACTGGAAAGACTGGAAAAGGTTTTTTTGGTCTTAAACTGAAAATTTTTTCCAAAATTGAATCTTAACCATTTATCATCTGAAGTGCTTCCCATATCTGAGTCAAGCTCATGAATTTGTTTGGGAAAAAACAACAGCAACCAAAAACTATATTATGAAGAATGAATTTGAAAGCGTGTGAAGAACACGTGGTTTGACATTTTTGGAGAGAAAACATCTCGATATTCCTATTTGAAAGATATTTCACGGAAATGTAATTAAATTTAAAAATACCTTTAAAAGCTTAAAAATGAAAGATTTTCTTCACGATTTTGATTTTTTTTTTCTTTTTAAGTGCAATGAAAATATAAAAGAATTGAAAGTGCTCCAAAGAAGTCCCTGACATACAGTCATTGGAAGATGATTAAAGGTGATTAATCTCCAAACAGTCAATGGAAACTTACTCATTATGGCTTCAGATGAATCTAGGAAGACCATAATCCAAGTTCCAATTCCTTTGGCTTTTTCATATCATTTTTACACAGGGGAACAGCTATGCTGAAGGTTGTTTTTTTCAGATTTTGAACAACACAGTACCTACCTGCTGTTCTGATGACATTATCGATAACCTCCCTGGGGACTGGCTCATCACTGAGAAACCTGACAGACCGCCTCTTATTGAGAAGCTCATAAAATGTCTTTGACCTTTTAATCATTTCAGCCTCAGAGTAGCGTTCTGCGACAAAGGGGACATGGGCAACGTTTTCATCAAGTCCTTGCCACTCTTCATCAACCTCTGCAAAAAAATACAAGTGGTTAGGGATTTTTCTGATGGAGAACACTGAGATTTTTGACATTCACTGCTGTAATGCACTTTGGCCTCTACTGGCATACATTTCAATTCTACACTACTGAAAAGTGAAAGTCTGAGGTTCTGTTTGACACAACTGATTGATCCCAAGCTCCAGCTAATGAACAAAAACTTTGTTTAAGTACCAACAAGGAAAAGGAATCTGGTCATAGCTATCATGATCCACGAAGAAGTTACGTTCTTTTGCTCTTCAGTCTGCAAGTGTTCCTGTAAAAGTGGATTATAAGCTGAAATAGCAGTGAGGAGGTGGGCAACTTTTCAGCCTGCTTTTCTTCAGTAAGTAAATCTGAACACGTATGTGCATCCCTAAGCAGTCTAGTAAGGAGGAAAAAAAAAAAATCAATCAAATTACTGAGGTTAAGAAAAGAGCTTCACTATCAAGATGTGTAAGATTTCCTCCGAAGAGCTGAATGTCAGCTTCTTCCTATGTTCATGTTTCATAGGCTATGTGCAAATGTGACTTTGTGGTTAAGTTCTTTGGTTTCATGGGACTTTCAGCATAAGGGGAAATTGGTGATAGGCATTTATACTTAGGATAACATATCAAACACAGGGTATTGCGTTTCTTGTTCTAACTTGAGAATTCAGAATGGTTCCTTATTTCACTGAAATGAAGCTTTCCTTTTCTTTATCTCATAAAATACATCTGCTGTCTCTGAAATCTTTTTCTTCTTCTCCTCTGTGTTCCTAAAATTAACAGGGATTGCAATTTTTGCCACTATGACATGGAAGTTAAAAGCACTTACATTTTGCATTTCTGCTAGTCAATAATATTGAGCAATCTGCTACAGAGGGCTGAGTCAGGAAAAAATACTCCAGTTCTTTTTCAGTTGCTATTAGGTTGTTGTTTCAAAATCATAGCGGCGTCCAATGCAAATTCGAACAGAACTAATTCTGTGTTTTTCTAGTACACAGTTGCCTTAGAGACCAGGCTGATTTCTGTTAATTTTATAAATACCATTGAAATATCCACAAGCATGGCTCAGCTTATGCAAGAGGATGCAATATATCCAGTTGCACATGTTGAATCTAAACAGTGATTCTGGACCCCAATAACATGTTTCATTTTATATACAAATAAGTCACCCAATAAGTTTGTTCCTTTCTTAGCTGTGTTAGGCACACTCAATCAGGTCTACAAGAACATGGCTACAGAGCAATGGAAAGCAGAGACCGGTTGTAAAATTATTTTGTGTGAATCTTAAATATTCACACTGAAAAAAAGAAAAACCACAAAAGGAAGAGGATGTAATTTTCTAGCATTCCCTTTGTGTTATATATTTAGTACAGTATATTATTTATTATTCAAATAGCACCTCTCTTTCGCTGATCCTCCTCCACACTCAGCAAAGGGAATACCACTGGGTTACAAAGGCTATGTTTACATTACTCTGGGAAGTAACCTGAACCAGGAGGGTTACACTTCCTTGGGCTCATTGATACAGACAGAATACAAAAACCTGCAAGCTTTAGGTGCATAAATTCTCCCAAAATCTCCTCTTGAAGGACTTTTGGGCCTGAAAGCTGGAGCTGGTTTGCTGCCTGCAGTTGGCCTCTCAAAATCCATCTTGTGTATACAGGTATTTCTGATATAACCAATATACTTGTTGCTGAACTGAGAATTAACAGTAACACAGACTGAAGCATATCCTAATTTTATCTACAGGCACTTATAAGGAGTTTCTAAATGGGAAAAGCGTTGCCTTTATGATAACAAAAAACTCTCTGAAATCAGCTGAGGTATGTGCACGTGTATCATAAGACAGAATATGACCAGAAAACAGCACTGAATTTACATATTAGATTAGTGACCTGGTGAAGATTTCAAGTGAAACTATATTATATATGTTTAGACCAGTATGCTGTAGTGCTGATTCCTATTCATTTCCTAAGCTTACAGTACTGAGTGTCCTGAGGATCAGGAATAGGATACTTGTATTCTATCTATAATAACTTAGAAATAGTCCAATAAAAACTTAGCCTCAACAGTTCTTACGTGCTCTCATTATTTACATCCTTATGACGAGGTTTTTCCAAGCTTCAGAAAGCAGGAAATAACCTCCATGCAATGCACTGTAACTTTTATTCTTTCTTTATTTTTTTTTCCCTCCTGGTAGAAACCTTACAGTATAACTTTGTCTCTTAAGCTTATCCAAGCCCTGCTTGGTCATCTCTTTTTCTACTGTTATTGCAAAATCATCAAAAATCATTTTGGGTCAGAGATACAGAGACCAGTCTAGAAACTACTGAAACCTTTACAAAAGAGGTTTGCCAAGTGGGAGTTTAAGGCTGGAAAAAATCACTGTGTAATCTCTTTACCTGATTTTGAAACATGAGGAGAGGGAAGTTGAGTAAATGATAAACCATGAATGTCAGAGAACAGAAAGATCAAATTACCTTTATAGATGAGGACAATAGTTAAGAGAATTGACTCAGAGGATATATTTAATGCAAAGAGCATGCTGCTTGTGGACATTTGAATGCAGAGGCCAAGACAGCAAACTGGAAGAGCAATCAGCGCCTGTAACCAGAGATAGAATATCTCGTTTAAAACAAGACAGAAGAGAGTAGGGAAAGAAGAATCAAGCAACAAAAGCAGTATCCACTTGGTAATGTTCAGGAAACATTAACAGAATTAGGGAATAATTGATGTGGGAGATTAGAAAGAAATAGAAAAATGATACATCTAAAACAAGGGTAGCTTTTTGAGGTGCACTGCAATCTGGGATAGTGTGATATATATAAGAAGTTCCTAAAGTCATGTTTGAATTAGGACACGCCTATAAGAGCCATATTGCCTCAGTTGTGCTATTGTTGTGAAGTATATGGTGGAAGCATGGCTTCCTAAATGTAGACTGAAGAGGAAATACTATGATGATACTAGAAATCAGGCTTCCCAGCTGAAGCACTGAATACCTTTATCTGGTCTTTTCATTTTGCAGCAACTACCTTAGCTTTGGTTTCAGTGAGAGGGGAGAACTTTAAATAAAAACAAAAAGTGCTCTGGCACTGAGATTATCAGTTCAATCAATTTAATTGTCTACATGACAAGTTAAGGAAAGCTTTTAATTTGGGGAATATAAAAGAAAAAATAAGTTGAACAACTCAGATTGAAAAACTCAGGGATCAGGAATCAGAGACATTCAGTACCTCTTCATATCAGAGGTATAAAATTAATCTCAGATGTAACTAGTTGAATAAAAATATCAAGTAAATCATGTACAGGCAGCTAAGAATGGAAAAAAAGTTAAGCAAGTTAGAAAGTATAAAGCTTGCAGTATTATCAAAGGTAAAGCTGAGTTAATTTTTTTAAGGTTTGTTTTCCTGGATTTATTTTTGTGTAAGTAGAAGAAAAGCAGCTACTCTGTGACCAGTGTGGTTCAGCATAATAATAACACAGCATGGGAGAAGAAAAGAAAATATAATTTCAAAGATATTGAACATGGGGTAAAGATGAGATGACTACTGAGAATGAGTGTTTGAGAAGCACCACTTAGAGTATTTAATTTAGAGTACCTATTTTAGAATTGTAAGCAAAAAAAAAATGCTGGAGTGAACTAAGATGGAAACACTGGATGAGGCAGGAGAACCCAGAAGTGACAAACTGACACAAAAAATCCACAATTTATTCTTTGCTACCATGTTTCTGCTATTCATTCTTAGTAGTTAATGTTATCCACACGCTAAGCTAAAATCATTACCAGCACCATCTGTTTGGTGCACGCTCTCTATATCTTAAATGGCTATATCTGGACATATTCCTGTTTGTATGGTCACATTATATAAGAATACAAATGTTTTGTTTATATCTATGTGCATTCCTTGGACTGATGGACAGCAGATATCCTGCTAGTCATTTGATTACCTTGTTAGACGCATTCTCAACATTCTCATTAATTCTGTTGTTGTACATCTACAATAGTCATCAGGCTTCTTTTCAAGCAAACCTGAAAAGATTTTGGCTTAGATATCTCAAGTGAAATCTCGTAATAGATGTGTCCTTTGGCTTCATTTTAGAATGATGCTTGTGTTCTTCCCAGAATTTCATGTGGAAACTTAAAATCAGCCGACAAATCACATAATAAATCCTGCCCTTGGTTCGAAGGAAACATTCTTACTAAGAGTTTCTACTATTATAAACTCACACCGACTACAACGTATTGTTTAATTTTTGCTGACCTCTTATTTTGCCCACAGTGATGCTTCCCTGTGTTACTGCCTCCCAGCTTTATATCATTAAGAAATTTCACTTGTACACTCCTTGATTTTATGAAAGACTGCAGAGTAACATTAACAATTTATTCTGACACTGATCATTGAAGAATGTCACCAATAACTTCAGTCTAGACTGAAGTGTTTACTTTCCAAACTAGCTCTTTCAGTTTCCTCTCTAAGGAATTGCTTACTAAGCTTAGAATTTCTCTTCCAATCCTCTTTTCCAGCATAATAATACGATGCATAGAACGTAATCACATGCATACAAAGAAAGGCTGTGAATCTTTGTATCTAAACTGCTAGACAAATGACCCTGTGCTTCTTTGCATGATTGATGGCAGACTGCTACATTATCTGCCACTATAGGAATGCCAGTAATGAATCCAATCCCGAACTGAATGTGTTTCTAATGAGAAGCTAAAGGAGATGGAGTGCCTTACTTGTGGGATGTAAATAGTTGTTAGCAAGGTAAGGCTGGAAACCCCAAGAATTGGTCAGGGATCTTAACCAAAAGCAGCATCAAATGGGAGAAACAGACCTTGGAAGAAGAAAGTCAGCGACATAGTATTAGGAAAGCGACCTCAAGCCATAATGCAGTTATAGAAGGTTTCTTAAGTTCTTTGTAGAAATGAACTGGCTGTTTTAAACTAGCATTTCTTTGCTTTATATCTAGTAAATGAAAAATTGAGAGCAAATCTGGTTACTGTCTATAAATCACAAAAGGATTACAAACCAGGCCTGGAAAAGTATCCTAGGAACAAACTAAAGAGGATGGAACAACCAAAAAAAAAAAAAAAAACAATAAAAACTGTGTATAGATAGACAGCAGGCAGAGGAGAATTTTAGCCTTTGGCATGAGGTTCTGGAATAACCTTTCAGCAAGGCATTAAAATGGAATCAGATTTTGAGTTCAATCACCTACTGACAAAGACTGAAGCATCAGCAGAGATAAACACAATGAAGCATGATGTCCATGTAAGTCTTCCTAAATGACACACAGAATGAACTGTCATTAAATTGGAAAATTAGATTTCTACCATCTCACTCATGTCAATGGTATTATTATTGAAAGATGGAGGAACTTCTGAACTCGGGGAGAGGAAAAATACTTCTAAAGTGGGAGAGATCTATTATAAGAAATATAGCCAATTAGCACTGAAGTCTGAGAAGAGATGAAACAATTAGGCCTTTGCAGATTGCTTTATATTTCTTACCAACATTACCAAGCAAAGTCCACACAAATATACAGCAGTGAAATCCCTTTGCTAATAATCTCTGCAGTTGATCCCCAGAATAATAAGTTTGCAAATAACATTCCTTCTGATCCTCTATTGTAAATTGGCTCTGTACTTACCTTGTCCATCAATTTTATTGATCTGAGTATATGACCCAGAAAGTGACTTATTTGTTCCTGATTTGAGCCAGGTGTGTTGTAGTAATTAACTAGGTAAGGACTCCCTGGACTAAATAATTTGCTAGAAGTTGCAACCACCTTGATTTAACTGTGTAAAACCGAAGCCAAGGGAGACTAGGTACCACCATTTGGGGATCAGATGCCCTCCTCTAGGAGAAGTCCCTCATGGTTCATGCTTCAAGATAAGGCTGAAGAAACACATTTTTAATCTATGTTTAATTGATAAAAAGACAAGACCTAGTATAAGACACAGCCAAAAATACAGGCCATTCGTACCAATCCACAGCATGACAGTCTCCCATTCTGGATATCATAAATGAAGGAAGAAGATATAGAAAAGATGGATATACAAATAAATCTGAAGTGCTTCCAGCTAAGGCATTACACAAACCTACTGACTGAATGCTTGCCACTTAACCAAGGAACTGGATTTCTGGCTGCCCTGAAACACCTTTCTCTTCAGTTGCTGAAAGCATAACAAAGACAGGCCTGGGAGCACTTGGTACTCCCTCTTCTACCGTACACTTCCAATAAGTGGCTATACTGAGCCTGTCCAAGCAGATCAGCTAATTACACCCGATGCTTCACTGCCCAAAGGTTTGCCCTTCTGAGAAGAACATCCCCTGCTGGTGCCACTTGAAGGAAGGTTTACAATGCTGGTGATGCCTGAGCAAGTTCAGTGCTTTCCAAAGAAACTGAAGGGTGCAACCCGCCCCTTGAACCGTTCCAGAAACATACAAGGGCTGCACATTATCAGGCTGCTTCACTTCCTTGGTAAAGTGCCCTTAGGTCATGGCCAAGTATCAAAAGGCTTGGTATTTAGCTGCATTTTTCTATTAGGGGTTATTCAGAATTCAGCTTGTTTACCTAAAGCAGTCCTGGGTTCCAGTTTTAGACAATTATTTAAAAATGCTTCATCTCATCTACCTCAAATTCCCTCCAGAGGAACTACCTCTTTAAGCACAAGCCAACTTGAGGCATTTAAATAAAAATGAGCTTCTTCTAATAGAGAAACATTAGTGAAATAGTAGAATTAACATAACAGGCAAAATATCCTCTACTGTTCAGTAAAAAAAAAAAAAAAAATCTGTTTACATTCTGTGTTTCCATTTTGACATCTACTGTGATCAGTGAAAGTTTTTACACTGACAAGGTGAATATGTTTGATCATTTATTATAACTGAATAAAAGATCCCTTCCAAGCTGATCGTATGCTCTCCCCTTCACCAAGCGTGGGACAACTACTTCTTTTTTTTTTTTTTTTGTAAATAAAAGACCTTCCTGTTTTTCAGACATCTTGGCTTTAAATCTCAAATTTCTCTTAATTTCATTAAGGGAAAGATTATTATTTCTTTTTAAAATGACGTAGCAAGAAAGTCTAATTTAATGTTTACAGGGCACACTGAGTTTTGCTTAGAATCTTCTTTTAGCGATTGCATAGATGTGTACCTACCTGTGAATTTCTGTAAACATTTTTAACTAGTATGTTTTGAATTTAGCACCTGAATAAAAGATAGGAGGAAAAAAACTAAGACATAAAATAGCATCTTTATATGGAGCTATTACAGTGAGGATCTTCATTAAGGCTAATAGGTGTGTTTATTCAGGGGATTTACATTTATAAACTGATAGAAATAGCTGTGGTCATAGGTGTCACAATATTTCATAAAATTTTCACTTGAAGTACCCACAGGAATTTTCATTTGCAACAGTTTAATTGAACTAGTAACCCATTAGAAAAAGGAAATATAGGACAGTTTTGTATAGCATTTCTTTTGCACTGTGTAAAGGAAAGCATAACAGTGAGCTAACTTTCAAGCAGATGTGTATTCTGGAAGTAGCCAACGTGATTTAAAAGGTTCCAAGTATCAACTATTTCCGGAAACTGATACAGAACACTAACTCAAACTACACTGAACATTGAGAAGTAGAGAGAAATAATGGTTCTCAGAAATTGGTATATGTACAGAAAACAACATGAAATACAAGATTCCAAGAAAATGACTAGATAAATGTGCCATTATGGGAGAGAGGAAGAAAAAAAAAAAAAGCCTTTGAAACCAGCATGAGTGAAAAAGCTGTATTAAGTTTAAAAAGCTTAAAGAACAGAACCATGTAGATTTTTATATCACAAAGAAATGAAAGAAGATTATAAAGGATAATGAAAAAGAAAAAAAGGTACATTTTATGCTCATACTTTTGAGTAAGAAACCACTACTGCAAGAAAAGGCATTCTATTTGCAGGTGCATATATGCTGTTGGGTGAACAGAGATCAGTGTCATCACTAATGTTATTGTTCTTAAATATTTGACTCAACATAGCTCCAAAATGATCCCTATTCTAAACCAGCAAAAATTCTCGTGGACATTCATAACTGTAACAAAAATATTTACTTTTTTTTTTTTTCTTCTGGGAGTATTGAGGTCAAATATATACTGTGCCATGTAGCTCACATAGGTAAAGCAGGATGAGGTACCTACTGAGTCGGCCTACAGTCAAAAGCTCTATCCTTCCAGAGTTCCCTGTCATATAAAGAAATTCTAGCAATATCCCCTTTCTTTCCTGCATTTCCCACAGAATCCCTCATAGATCTGAGATCTGCCGGGCATGGGACAAATAATAAACTTTGAAAATACATTTTATTCTTGCACTCTGAACTGTGGACTCTGAAACAGATTAACACCAAGAGGGAAAGGACATCAGAGTAGCCACATTCCATCAAGTTGACAAGCTCAGGGAGCAGTAGCAGCATTGTACTATGCATATCCATCAAAGTGGAGAAGTTCAGAAGCTCATGTCTATTAATAAGAATTTCACATCTCAATTAATATTAGTAGACCAAATTGCTTTCTGATTTTTCTTGATTTGATTTTTCTTACCTTCTTCCTCTAAGTGATGATCAGTGCCATCTCTTAGATCTTCATCCACCCATGGGCGAGATATTGGCTTGCTTCTTGTGTCATGCTTTTCCTCCTCTCTATTAGTCCTCTTCAGTATTACCCCAACCAAAATACAGATAATTGCTATGAAGACTGGGGTTAGGGAGGAAAATAACATAATGAATACAGAAGTGTGGAGACTTCCTTCTAAGTTCAAGTTTCTCTTCTAAAAAGGAAAAAATGAAATGGGAAGCACAGAACAGCAGTAAGCAGAAAGGGGTGGACCCGAGGTTCACTCCTCAACCCTATCTCACTTCTGCCCCCACAGTCTCCTCTGTGATGTTCTTCTGAGGTTAAGCAGAGCCAGATTTAGCTATTTTCAGGAAAAAAAAACAAAAAATAACAACACTGCTTACAAAGAGCTAGCAGAGGCGCTGACCATGTACAAATGAATAAATGCTGACACATGCAAAATAAATAAAAAGTTCTTCCAAAATCCCAGCCTGAGGCAAAACACTCCTTCCTCTTATTTCTTCTTTCAGTTACAGTGATCCCAGTAATCTTGCTTGTAACAACGAGTATGAGAAAGAGCCAAGTAGGAATCTGACTTTTAGAAACTGATGACATCTCTTCAATGTTTAACTCAGAATACTTAGTAACATTATGTAGTTTCCAGGAAATCAGTATATCACCTAGTGATTACGAGCAGTGCCACCCTCGGCTGTGTAAACAGGTCAATATAACAGATAAGTGAAGTGGTAGCATTACTTCTGCATGAAGTACGAATTAGATTACCCACAGAACCCTGTATCCATTCTGGATTGTCTGAGGAAAGAAAAGAAAAAAAGAAGAATTCAGGGAGTAAAAGCAAGAATGATCTGAAGGCTAGAAATCTATGCTGTGGTGAGTTTTAAAACTGTGACTCAGTTATCAAAAGATTAAAAAGTGATAGCATCCTAGTGTAATCCAAGAATGGTCAATGTCTAACCCATTCTTAACTCAGCTGCTTGGGAACTGCAACAACATAGCAGCATGGAATTATATCTTTATCTGGGACATCTGGGCCATGCTGGATAATAAAAGGTGTCAGTGGAGAGCAGGGTGCAGGAACTGACTACATGCACTCACCAGCACCCAACAACTCTTTTAGTTCAGGTAAGCATCAGCCCTGCCAAGGCTGACCTCACATTGCACAAGGCCAGTTTTGAAGACTGCATGTTAACCTGCAGTTTGGATAACCTCACACACGATAAATGTGAGCAGCCTACGGAGATGCCCCCACCTCCAGCGTGCCCTGCTGGGGTGCACTGCAGGCCCAGCCTAGGACAACTTCCCTTGTGTTGATATGGAAACCAAGGAATCCAAGGTGAAAAAAAGTTGGAATATTCACAGGTTTCATCCTGACAGATTCTCAATCAACCTCTTTACCACTTCTGACACTCTAACATCTGTCTACTCTATGTTCCCTACCTTGCTGCGTTTTAGAAAGTGCTACGCACTGCTGAGAAGAGTCTGTGTGCCAGGAAGCACTGAGTAAAGATCAGTTTGGTACACAGGTAGAAGAATGTGTAGCCATATTAGTTGACCGTGCACGATGGCAGTCTGGTTGATGGTCTGATCATGTACCCTCATTTAATACAATCCCCTGATGAGGTTTTGAAGGCCAAGCACACTACTGAGCCATGCACAAACTCTTTAGATGTCCCTGAAGGCAAAATGATACTGCCTCACAACTTGTAACAAGACCAGGCTTTCCAGCTTCCCAGCTGAGAAATTTAATAAATACATCCATTTTGTTGCAGTGCATCCTACCCCAACAAGCAGTCACAGAATCAAAGAATAGATTAGAATTGGAAGAGACCTTTAAATGTCATCTAGCCCAACTATCCTGCAATGAATAAGGACACATACAGCTAGATCAGGTTTCTCAGAGCCCCATTAAGCTTGACTAGGATATAAGGACTTTAAGCTAGGTTTGAAAGGGAGAAAAGGATAAAATCAGGATCAATAGAGATAAGCCTAGAGACAGCATTCCAGGGACAGAGGTGAGATCAATAGCCCTGTCAAAGTGCACATACACCAATGCACACAGTATAGATTACAAACAAGAGAAGTTAGAAGCTACCACGTGGAAGAAAAACCACAACCTAGCTGCCATCACAGAAACATGGTGGAATCATTCACATGACTGGAGTCCTGTCATGGAGGCCTACAGGTCCATGGGTCTAAAATCCTGGTCCTTTCAGTCAGCATATGGGACCCGTGCAAGAATATCCCTTAGAACCAGACTGTAATGACATAACGGCAATAGGACCAGCACAGTCAAGCAGATGTTAGGGAAAAAAAAGGAAAAAGAGTGCTCACCCATCTCCAAGGATTGAGGCTCACAAGGGAAAACTCCACAGAGAAGGGATCCCCAGCAAGAGATCCATCCTCTGTGTCAGTCAGCCCTTAAATGGGGTCTAAGAGGGGTTGAGCCTGGCTCCACCCCTTCTGGTTGCCACAAGTGAATTGCCTTCACCTGTGCTCCCAGGGCTGATCGGATCTTTTCTCCAGGTATCAGAGGTTCAGGCTGTGAATCAGCAGTTGCCATATATGGATGAGTGCATAATTCCACTGGAGATTAAATAAAGAGGACATAGAAAAATGGCGCTTACTTAGCTAATCCAATCCAGTAAAACTGGTGATAGACAGACATCTGCCTCTTGTTTTGAGGGCAACCTATCTGAAAACCTGAGCCATTAGTTTTCTTTTCCAGTCTTTCCAGTCCAGATATGACCTGAGTTGTATGCTTGGGTCATTGATCTTTGGCTTCCCATTAAAAATAATTCATTAATAAACTCACCCATCAGGAATTGAAAGGACAACTATAATCATGCAGGAAAAAAAAAAAAAAAAAAGAAAAAAAAAAGTTAAATTTGTCCTCTATTTCCTTAATTTAGATATTTAATTTCATTTATCCTCTCTGCTGGCCATCCAGTCAAGGAAGAGATACTTCACCTAGTCCCAGTTGGAAACATCAGAATTGTTAATGTGAGTAGCAAGGGACCTCCAGTTTCAACAGACACATTTTTGACAGCCTATTCTATGCCAGAGAAGAAAAGAGAAATGTAGTCTGAATGGCACTGACTATTTCTCCCACAGGAAACACATTCTTGTTAACCTTGAATATTCACATACATATAAATTAGCACTGGGATGCTTTGCAGCTGAGAATCCATCTTGCAGAGAGACAGGTCCATTCAGAAAGAGAGAGGGAGAAGCAATAAGAAAGGTTGAATCCTATTGTTTAAAATAACTACCTCTATTTGCAGTGCTAGGAACTTTGCATTCTCTCACTACCTGGAATAACTTTCACGTTCTTAGAGGTGATGAGATATTAATTTTTCTCTTGCAAAGCAGAGAAAGACAGAGAGAGAGAGAGAGAAAACTACGTGAAATTCCCTTTGGTATTAACTTAGACAAAGTCTGAATTTGGTGTTATATAATCAAGACTGTTAAGTTGAACTTCAGCCCCACAGAAATCCCACAATACCTTGTTTTATTAAAACCTGATTTAGTTTCAATAACTCCATGCTGCAGGCACTCAAAATATAAACACGGTGATGCTCTGAGGAACTCTGGGAATGCTGTGTGGAAACAGTCAATTTGTATATAGTAGATTTTAATCATTTTTTCTAAGTACACTATGGTATTTTTGTCAATCCATGCTTTACATGGTTATTATCATGATATGTACAAGCAAACTTATTTCCATTATTTCTTCTATTTTATGGTAAGATATAAAGCCTAGCAGCTGGATATTTGATGATTTTCAAAAAAGTCAGGAGAAATGCTGCAAATACTCTTATACCTACAAATTGAACTTTTCTGACATGGTTAAAAAGAAGGTAGATAGAAAAATTCAATAGCTATTGTATACACCAAAGAACAAAAATATTAGTGCATGAAATCCATATTAACATTCTTAAAAGATACAGACCATCATACAAGAGCTTTTGGACCATATGACTTTTTTTTATTTCCTATTAAGTTCTGTTCTTGGTTGTTGTTCTGAAGAAATACGTGTATTCAGTTATCAAATACGGCCCTTTATTTTTCTCAAAGTAAATATATGTAAAGAGCAAATGTCATTCATAGGCTGCAAGGATACACAAGCATGGTAGAGCAGTGCATTAGCTCTGTTCTAAGCTAGCGTGTCTCTGCTTCTGAGGATGGTGGGACTGACTGACACTGCTATTTCAACATCCTGTTGTAATTGCATTAAGTGGGAACAGAGGCACCTTTGCAAAATTGTCTCTGTTGGCATCAGGCATAGAAGTGAGTTCCAGCATGGAGTTGAGGTTTTCTGAGAAACAAACAAAAAAATCCTATTCAAATGCCACCCATCATCAGCCACCAACTCACTACACATCTGCTATGAACAAGGCTAAAGCATACACAAACTATTTAATCAAATTTCCCAATCAACACATAGAGACAAATGTCTGGGATCAGCTGAAACTTATACGTCACCATTGGCATTACTAAAAATATCATTAGCTTGATAAGCATCATCATCCCTGTGATACGTCTAGCACATACCCTCCTGCCTCCATCAGCAACCAGCTCTCAGTGCTTCTGAGCAAGGTGACCCTCAGTCTTCTGCTGTCTCTTGCCTCTTCTGCATTTCCCTATACAAATGCCTCCTTCCCTTCCCCCAAGTCAGCTGTGTGATCTCTTCATGACCCCCTAGAGATATCAGATATCATGCCCGGTAGCATTAGATTTGATTATCTTTTTCATTAACTTAGCTCAGATTGCCACAAATGTTATTACTGCTTATGAACTAGCCTTTTGAAATCTAACAGTACAGAAGCTAATGCAATTACACCCCATAGCAATGAAAGCATGAGACAACAATGCAATAGAGTAATTCTTTCCATTTGTCCCCAGTATAGCACCCTTCAGTTGCAGGGCAGAAGAAATAACCTATCAGTAGACAATATTCATTAATACCTTTCCCAATAAAATAATCAATTTATTAGGATCTGTGATACCAGGCAGATCATTACTCATACCTAAGGGAACAATAGTGGTCCTAAAAAGTTATGTGATCTCAGAAAATAAATCATGTAGGTCCAAGCACATGCTGACACTGGTACATTTGTAGATGCTCGACCTGTGCTACTGATCATAGCACAGGCATCATCTCATGCCTCTCCTCCACATCATCTCACAGCACAGGAGAATGAGCATTTATAGTGAACATATATCAGTGCCCTACATGAGCAGACTTCTCAAATGGTAATGTGAAATCCAGTAACTGTTAGCAGTAGAAAAATATTAACTGGATACCTTTTGCAGCTGACAAAAGCAATATTTCTTATACCATTTGGATGTAAAGTAGTACAGGAAATATATAACAAAAGGGAAAAAAAAAAAAAGGTTATTTTTTATTTCCATTTGTTTAAAAGTATTTTTATGTGTGTGCTTACAGAGAGGAAAGTTGTATTTCGCTCCATATTATTATGATGGGACAGCCAAATGGCAGCACGCAGTATTTAAAATCAGCATTTCAAAGCCCTAGCTATTCTTGGAATAGCTATTTCTATTACTTCGCTTCTTATTTGCGCCAAATCAAAACACAGCAAGCTTGTTTGAAGAGTTCCTTAGCTGATTACATCTGAGCCTCTAAAAACTTCATCTAGGAAAGCAGTTTCTAGCTATGAAAGAGAAGGAAGCCTTCAATTCCTATATAATTATGAACAGCAACGTTCAAAGGGTTTTTGGTGGTGGTGGCAGCTTTTTTTCTTTTTTAAATGCTTTGAATGATAGTTTCATCTTCATCAGCCTCCTCCTAGCCTCCTGAGGAAATCTATCATGAGGCTGAAGTGCTGTCCTCACCATGGAGGGCATTTGCAGCCTCTTCTCTTCTGTGAGTGGGTCTGCCTATCCCCCTCCAACTTCTCTCGCCTTTCAATTTGCAGTTCCACCTGAACTGCGGACTGGCCACCCTGGAAATGCCTCCAAATAAAACTCCCCTTGTTATATTACCAGTAGCACCAATGGCCCAACATTAATTGTGACTCTGGTTCAGCTGCATCAAGGATTTCTCTCTGCTTTGCTCCAGCATTTGTTGCTCACAGGAAAGACAGGCAGTGAATGTGGCCATGCTCCTACACATACAGTCTAGATCAGCATGGATGCTGAGCAGTAAACCTCAGGCAATCAGGCAACATGGGAGACATTTTTAGAGTGTTGGCTGATGTGAAGTACCTTGGTATCAGAGGAGAGTGGGATAGCCAGGTGATCAGGTCAGCATGCTCAACAGAGGCCCAGATGGGACCAGCATGCTAAGGGATCCAATGTACCAATCTCCTCACCACCCCAAGTTAAAGAGCATTCCCAAGCATACAAAGATTTCCCCCCTTTGCCCTAGGGCCAGGAAGAAATATCCCCTAATCTCTGATCTAAGACTTCATGTTCTCTACTGCTGCTTTTTCCCAATGCATGAACATTTACTTCATAACCTGTGACAGCTGCTAACCAGAAAATCTCTCCTCTTGGGCTGCAGTGCCACCACATGACAGGTTGCCAAGGGGTAACTAACATTTACCATTCTCCCTCCTGGGGAAAGAAGCTGCTGCTTTCTCTGCCTGGTCTGCAAAACAGCAGTATATCTCACAGTAACACTCCAAAACCCCATAACTGTTCAGACCATTCACTCAAACTATACACTATCACTCTCTGAAACTGGATGATAGCGGACTGTTTGAAAAATACACTCCTGTGATACAAGTAAACACTTTGAAGTTTGCTGCTATGCTAAAATCCCTGATTAGTTTGGAAATGGGCTCTGCTGATTTTTTTTTTCCCTTGGGATTTTTGGGCTCTAAAGTCTTTGAAAAGTTTAGCCTCTAATTAAATAAGCAAAACCCTCTCTGCTTCCCACTGTGTTACTTTGCCATACAATTTTCTGAATGAAAACAAACAAAAAACACACCATAACTTCAAAAATAGGAATGTGGTTCTTGGCATTAAGGGAAAAGTCCAAAAATAATGACTATTCTGAAAGACCCAGAGATCCTCACGTTCAAAATGCATTATGGCTGCAACCATTGGTACGAGCGGAGACTCGGATTCCATAGAGGTTATTTAACTTTAAAATTTACAAATGGATATATCTAAAAGATATGACATGGCCTATTATCGTGTAAACTCAGAGATCCAGGCATTCTGCCAGCACAATTACCCTCAACTCACCATGTTGCTGTGGCCTCTGTTGTTACTAACCAACACAGTGACAGGCCAAGCTGCTGAGTCTGTGATGCGCCCAGATTGTCTTGCAGCAGCAACAGGGCCCCTGTTTATTCCACAGTAGGTTTAGTATGGGACAGCTCTGCATTTATAGCTGATGCTCTTCTGTAGGTCACCGGGGTGCTGCCTTTAAACCAAGGCATCTTCCCACCAGCAATCAATCATATCTTACCTTGCAATCCATGCACTGCAGTCCATTACAGTTAATCAATGCCAGAAACTTCTCTGCATCCAAAAAGATAAGTAAGCTCATTTTTCAATATTGACCATGACCATTTGCTTTTCAGTGTAATTTTACTCCAAAATTAAAGAAGAATTAGGAATTATATACTGCTTTTCCTGAGCTATGGAGCTCTCCCCCCCCATTCCTGCTAACCACAAGCACATAGCACACTGCCACGAGGGAAACACAGTGAGGATTTTGCTTCAGCAGTTTGCCAGAGGATTTTTGTAGCTTAAGAGCCCAATTACTCATTTTAGTCAGGTTCCTCTCAGTAAATGAAAAAGTAGCTGAGCTTTATCTGTGAAGCCAGGCAGGGCCCTGTCCTAGCCCTGCTGTTAATTGAGGTGACCCCCAAGTAGCTTTACCTCACACCAAGCACCAGCTGCCTTTGGGGTTGTGCTGACAGCAAAAACAGCGTGTATGTGACCAGCACTCAGTTATATCCCCTTCCTCAACCCATTCCTCATCGCACAAGGCTCTGAGGGATGTGGATGTGCAGCCAACAACCTGTGAAAGCGTATTTCCCCAGCGGTTCCTTCTGAGCAGCAGGGAAGTGTCAGATGAGGACAGAGCTAGCATTATGCTGCTGCGGCTTGATCACAAGAGCTCTGCTGTTAACCATTTAACAGTCTAGACATACTGTACAGCCCTGTCCTTCCCACTTTTAGCCTTGCATTGTTCCTAGTAGAGAAGGTACAGGGATTTAATCACCCAGAAAAGATGTGTGAAGAAACTCCGAACAGATGCTACAGGGACAGAATCAAGCGCTAGTCCATCTGTCCCATCATCCTGGCAACAGTGGCACAAAACACTTCAGACCATGCAAAAAGCTCTTCTGCTTAAAACCAGGTCCTCTCACATTAGTGGTTCCCACAGACTGTAAAAATACATTGGTCTTCTCTTCAGAAGATAAAGACTTGAATTACCTTGACCCTTTCACTTTTGGCCTTCCTGTGTCAGTCTGAGAAAGGTGACATCACAGGGCCCTTCTCTATGCTGGTAGAGGGCCCTGGAGCAGGATAGCACTAGTGAAATCCTCTCCTGCTTGTTCCCCATCACAACCACCCCATAACTTGATAACGTAAGCAAGCAGTGATGCTCAGGGTAAGATGAAATTCATTTGATTTAAGTTCCGTTGCTACCATTAATTTGAAGAATTATGTTGGTTTCAGTAGGGATTATTTTAATGTTATCCCAACGTTCCACCACCAAATGTGACCAAAATGCTCACCTTATTCCAAACCCTCACTTTACAGCTGTATTTGTCTGCATATTTCCACAGCATTACTGCTCAGTGCATCACACTACCACCAGCTGCAGCAAGGTTAAAGGAGTAAGAGTCTTGACCTTATGTTTCATTACTTGTCACTTCCAGTTTAGTATACTGTCATTATGCTTTTATATAATAAGCAAAAACAAGTTTTTAGTCTTCCTTTTAACAAAATCCATCCTTTTTCCAGGCAGCAGACAGTAAAATTAATGTATTTTCTCATAATATTTTATGATCTTAAGCATCAAATATTCTCTGGCTGCTGAATCAATCAGGATTCATTGACTCCTATTAGCAGTTTACAGGGCACTAACTCCTCCAAGCAGACACTCTTATTAAGCCTTTGAGTCTGTGAAATCACGCCTGAAAGCTGGGAAGTCATTTACACTACATGCAAGGCCTGGTTTGCAAGAAGTAACAAGCATGAGCACATTTATTTTCTCCAAGGCACTGAAGTGGAATAACAGTCAAAGCCCCAGTGACATAACTATAAAACAGGATACCTTTCTTCATTGTTACATATGATTCCTTTTATTATTCAGTGCATTTCAGGTGGATAGAAAGACAATGTCTTTGATCATCTGTCTCTTACACAAGAGATGAGGTAATTCAGGGTCAATAAATGTTCAGAGAATATTTTTTAAGAAATACAGTTCAATACAAGTGGAATAATCCATACTGGCAATTTAGAAATTCCATGTATGGCAACTTACTGTTATGTGCACATTACGTAGAGTTTAAGAAGCAAATTAATTTCTCACTCACAAGAGCAACATCACCAGCTCCAGTTCTAGTCAGCAGCATGAAGCAAATAAGGTCGGTGATTTCGCACACACTGCGCATCTCAAAGCATACCAGAAATAGTTGCTCTCTGTACACTGTACAAGGAACAGAGGCTCTTAACCCTGTAAATGTGGAGTGGTAAAAACACTGCTTACTCTCACACTAACAAGTATGTTACAGTAATTGTAAAGTATTTTCTAATTCAAAGTAATTGGATTTGCAGGAAACGACAGGTAATTACTGCTAAATGTGGCTGGACAATCCTCACTGCAGGTGAGAGAACATGGTTCCTCAGATGGCTGTGATTTATTTCACAGTATTGAGTAAAACTGTTCAAATCACTTCCCTCTGAAAGTAACTTCCACATGGAAACTGAAATTGGAGACACAGTTCAACATGAGGAATAACTTTATTCCAGCACTTTCAAACTACCACTTATGTATTTGAAGGCAATCTGCCTCTGCCAGCTCAGACCCGCCGGCCTGCATTTCACAAGGCCTGTCTTCTTTTACCATCCTCACTTCACTTCCAGGCCTCAGGAAAACTCCTCCTGGTCATCAGCATACCTGAAAGCATGGATTTACAGCACTAAGGTGGCTGCTCCAGAAGTCCATGTACAGATGGTCCAGAAAAAAGTCAACCTCTGAAAGGGCACCATTTTGACAATGGGAAGAATCTCTCTCTGCAGTTCTAGAGAATGAAAAATAAATTCATGGATGAGTAAAATACGATTGATGTAGAGTATCTTGATTTCCAAAATTAAATTAGAAAAATAGAAAGAATAGAAAAAAAAACTAAACATCCCAGGAAGGCCATGGTGCAGCTAGGAAATAGCAACATTCTCCTCAATGAAGTAGAAGCAACAATTTAAGAGAATCCTCACAAAAGTCCCCGGAGACCAAATCCAGACATGAAGTCTGAGTTCAGAAAGGAGAAGACTGAGAGGACACCAAGCATCACACAGAACTGTCTGTTTTTCCCTAAGTCTTCATCTATAAGCACTCTCAGGAACAACACTCTGGACAAGGTGAACTACAGGTCAAACTCTGCAACAACAGCATTATCTTCTGAAAGCACCAAAAATCTCTCATCCCACAATAATCCATAAAAATGCTGAAAGCTCAACTCACATCTGAGGTTTGTGTTAGATCTGCTCTTTCCCCAAGCATTTTATAATTCTCTTTGAACTGTCCATTATTATAAGTCTGTAGTTCTTCCTCAGAGCAGAGAAAAGCTCAGATGCACCTTGCAGGTTCAGAAGTAAGAACACAGACAGTTATAATGGCTCACAGCTCTTGGGCTTCTCTTTTGATGACTGCAAGGCTCAGCATCAGAAGTAAGGTTTCACGCACAGTTCAGCCTGGACAGGAAAAAAAAAAAAACAACAAAAACACACCACTTCACAATTGGGAAATCCCAGCAGTGTAACATACTGTCACAAGGATGCAAAAACATTCTGAGAAAAGACTGCAGTATGTATAAGGACAAGGAAGACTGCTAACATGCCCAAAAGATGATTGGTGAGCCCCATGCCAGCCCTTCTCCTCGGTTGAAGGTTGAAGAGAAAGGAAGCAGGTATCACTGTTGAAACGTGACGCTGTTTCTTACAAGAAGGGTTTTTATATCTGTGGGGGAAAAAAAGAAAGAATACGAAGTGTCAAGAGAAGTCCAGTCATAATCCATTACTGAGCAAGGTCTGCTTGTGCTTAATGATTTTTCCTCTGCGTTGCTGGCTGAATTCTCCAGCAAATCAGTATGCCAGGCAGGGGAGACAGTGCACTGCAGCAAGAAATGACAAAAAGGAAGATTTTTTTTTTTCCCTATCTGCATGTTTCCAGTGCAAAAGGAGAGATACCACAGAGGCTACCCTTAAAGCTGAGCTCACTTGGTGCTTCTGTTTCCTTTCTCATGACCTTCACGGGGAAAAAAAAAAAAAAAATTATCACCAGGCAGAGCTTCTGTGAGAGCAGTTGTAATTGGAAGAGATCTAGTTTCTGCTGAGCAGCAGCAACCTATCTTCTTCCTCCAGAAGGAAAAAAAAAAAAAAAAAATTAAAAGGGATTCTAAGGCAAAGCTACAGGGTACAAGATAAGGTGGCCATTGCAAAAACTGACATCTCTGGAGTCTAATGTGGGCCCAAGGAGCACCCTGGCAGGCTGGCCAGCTGCTCCGGCAGCACAGAAAGCTTCCATGCTTACACCCTCCCCTCCCAGATTCAGTCTGAAAACTGGGAATAACTCAAAGGCTTCTTCCAGTGCTGTGCCTTGCCCAGGCTTGTTCAGGTGAAAGGTGAGCTCAGAAATGACAATTGGGGAAGGGCTGGAATACCCTACAATCCCAGCCTCTGGGTCTGGAGATTTCCTTTAGGTAATCACATAGTATTTAACAGCCTGTAAAATGTTTTAGAATATTAAGAACTTGAATGTTTTCTACTTCCTTGATTCTTGAATATATTCTGACTGCTGAGCTCAGATAAGGTTAGACGTCGGTAGGCAGGAGGAAAAGCAAGAACTCTCCCTGTTTTCCCGTTTATTTATATTGGGGGGGGGGGGGGGGGGGGGGGGGGGTTGGAAATCAGTAAAAAGAGAATTCCTCTCAAGAAGGCTTCAAAAAGGACTTGAGGTTCTTCATCATGAATTGAAAGGATCTACAGGAAAAAAAAAATAGATGTTTTGCCTTTAGAAAAATGGCACTTAGAGAATGAAACATGCAAAGCTGTGAGCAATCAAGCTGTGCTTGAGGCCACAGTTACAGTGAGCCCAACTTCAGTTGAAGGCCACTTTATTGAAATGCCTAATTTATTCTAATGACTGCTTCTTAACTTGAGTAGCACTAGAAGTCCCATGTAATTATGGAGACATCTAGCTGGAGCCAGTGGACTATATAACGCTTAACCAAGCATTAAGCAAGTGTGGAAGTTTAATCTCTTTCTGATTGATGAAGAAAGCAAAAAAATCCACACAATAAGCAGAGCAAAAGTGCACTGAATTTCACTTTTACTCTTGGTTGTGTGGGTCTTTAACTCATTTTCATGACCCTTAGGTTTACTCTGTAGGCTATGTATACAGGAGATCAGATTGGAGGGTCACAGCAAACCCATTTGAAATGGAAGCCTGCATTATCCTAAAACAATTTCTTATTGAGCCCTGGCAGTCATGGGAATGATTTGTGTGTATATGCAATTCAGACACTAGCGCTGAATGTTTACCCTTCAGTATAGAAGTGGTAACACCTGCCACCCTCACCAAAATCCAGGGCTGCTTTCAAAAAGCCCTGAGCACAGGCCAGCGTCCGTGACCCACAAAACCTCAAGCACACAACTGCCTCTTGAACCTTAGAAGCTCCCCTACACAGCCTGAAGAGACAAACACGATAACAAAAGCAGGTACAAATTTCTGACATTGAAAAAGACTCAGTTTGAATAGAGCTGTTCAACACATTTCTAGTTTGTCACGTCCCTGACTTGTCTATTTCATGACAAGACTACCTGGACAAAGCAACAGCCAGTGCTATCGGTGTCCCAAAATGTATTTGTCAGAAGCACAACTTGCTTCAACTCATTTTTGGAGAGAGAAAACATCCTAGGGTTTTCTCTTCTGTAGAACCCAGCTTTGCAAGGCTAGACCCTCAGCCACCTGCAGCTCATGAACATCCACATCCTCCTCTCCCCTTCTTCAAAAATTGCTCCTATGCAGTACTGCAGCCATCCCCAGCAGAGCAGGACCCACTGCCATTCCTTCTGGCCAGGGACAACATATACAGAACAGCCTGCAGCAAGACTGATAGGTGGCTGCACTGTTGCTGGGCAGGAGTAGAGAACACAATAATCTGTATCAATGAAAGAAGGAAAACATACCATTAAATAGAGAAGACATTATGCACTGTTTTTAGAGTTTTCTTGTCTGCACTAGACAGTAAATGTGAAAGGGATGGGAACTACATCAGGAGCTACAGGTACAGAAGAAATTGGTGTTCAAATGCAAAAGCAGAATTATTGACACTCTGTGTACTCTGAATTAATGGCAGTTCTGCAGTCCCCATCCATTGAAAAAACCTTAAAGCTACCATTAATATGCTGTACACTGCCTCCGGAAAACTGCAGTGTGACTGAAGTGTTGCAGTCTAGACTGGCTCATTACATATACAAGAGAGCTTTGCACAGGCATAGGGGAGCACGTGTTCCTGCCCAGACATCTGTAGCAGTCTGTCCCTTCCATTGTCATTAGCATGCTCCTGAGTAATTGCTCTCATAAGGGTGGCTCTGCTGAAACAAGCAGGAGAACAACTGAAATATTGATGCTGCCAAAAGATCCTGTTGAAGGAATATCTCATTTTATGTTTCTGTCCTATACATCTGGGGGACATGGAAACCACGTCATCGGGAGATGTTCATGTCATACTGGAGTTCTTCAGACATAAGTAGCTGATAAACAACATCAGCATCAAGGTAGGCAAAGCTTTCCTAGTAGCCCACATCAGACTCCAGACAGGACACACTGGATAGATCCAAAATATGTTTCCCCACAGTAAATACTAAGTCAAACCTCCCCAGGATGGATGTACTCATGATTTACTTGTAAAACTCAACCAGATATCTGCACAGCACTAAATGTCAATATTAAATTAGGCACTGAAAGACACTGGAGTACAAACTGAGCCAAAGAGACAGGATATCACAACACAGGTTTCTAAAGAAAAAAAAATCTTCTGGCAGGAGCAACATACATGCCAATCATCATTGGATGTGGTCAGTGTAAAGAAACACAAGTAAGTTTTACTGAACAAGGCTCAGAAACAGTTTCTCACTCCTGGGCTTAGCATATCCCTGCTCTGATGAATACAGAACTTTAAAAGCTCCTTAAAAGCTCCAAATAGCATGAGAGTACAAGGACTGATATCAGGATCTCCCTTATCCGTAACTGGATAATACAGCCTTGCATGTAGAAGCTTTGGACTCTTTGGCATAGAAAGAGATGCAATTAGCTCAACTACAGGTTTGTAAACACAGTCAAAACATTCTGTGTCCAGGTCAGTTGAGAATGAAAACAGGATTCTTTTAAAGGTTCCTTGAAATGAATTCTTGCTGTCTAGCCAGTTCCAGTAGCAATTAGGAGCAGCAAAGCATCCTGCAAGATAACTGTGGAAAATTTGGCAGGGAAACCCCTGTGTCATGGACATGTCCACATGTTACTGCTGCAGGTAAATTTTTCAGGGTGGCAGAAGCAGGAGGAAAGGAATCAGTCCTTCCCTAGCATTTTTGATGTCTCCTGCCTCAGCCAACGTTTCATTTCACGTTGAATTCACTCTTGTTTCTGAATATAAGATTTCTTATCTATCCAAACAGTTCTTTCAGCCTCGTTCCAGCTCATCCCCTCCCTCCATCAAGAGGGCACACACACTACTGCAATCTATTGGTCTTCCTCCAGCACTTCTGTGCAGTTACTCTTATTTTACTGTCAGTCCATTTTTGTTTCCCACTCTCATTCCATCTCTTCTTTCCAACATCTTCCCTTCTTTGTTCCATTCCTCTCCCTTGCCTAGCCATCTAATCTCACTCTACTCACTATGTATTTCTCTCCCAGACTCGGACTTCCATTTGTTTTCCTTTCCACCTCCCAGCCTTTCCTGCTGTAACGTTTCCACTCCCCCCAGTATCACAGACAGGGCATCACAGGAACAGTTTTCACCCTGATGAGCTCCCATACAATTACAACCTGCAACATCTGGACTTACTCTATTTGCAGTGCATCTTTCAGAAGCAAGGGAGAGGGCTTTTTTCTTTTTATTTTTTTTATAAAACGAGATCTATTCCCTCACTCACCTTTGCCTTATCATCCATCAAAGCAATCAGCCCTTTATGAAACAAGCCATAAGGGGAGCCTGTTGGCAGGGAACCTGCACTGACTGGGAAGCTGCCAAAGTCTGAAAAAGTGCTGAAAAACATCACGGAGACAGAGGAGGAAGCTGTGCCCAGTCTTTCAGAAATGGGTTAGTATTACAAAAGGGAAAAAAAGGCACAGAGACATTTCAGGAATTAGCATCCCTAATGCAAAGCCGTCACCATTTAGGAAGAGAGTGATTTGGAAATGATTGCTTTTCTCAGCAGTTCTCAGTCCAGAGCTAGCACTGCTAACTCTCTCCTTCCTCCAGTCTCATGCTCACCCAGCAGCTGCTGCTCGAATCCCAGCATGTGACAGCACAAACGCAGCATCAACTAAATTCTGTCCACTTGAAAAAACACCCTTCTGCCAATAAGCAGTTGGAAAGACAGAGTAAAGGGTCCTCTGCGAAAGCAAATTATAAGATTTATCCCAATCAAGTCCTTTTATACAAAATTCTGCTTTAGCATCCATCTGATGGTCCACATGCTGACATCCAGGGAGAAAGTGAGTAAATCGAGTTTGAGAGGTAGTATTTGTATGCAAGCATTACAAATCATTCAAAGCCACTTAGTTACATTTGCTTCTGACATACAAGCGTGCATCTGTTCCCATAACTACTTCTCCCATTCGTGCTTCTCCTTGCTTTTCCATAGTTTGCTGCGTCCATTCATAGTATCTTGGCATCCACTGCCCAGCATCTGGCAGAATGTTCTTTGGCTCTGACAGAAGTTCACAGTACTCTAACCTTAGGGATAACTGCTGAAATATTGCTGCATTTATTAACAAAAAACTTGGAAATATAGCCTGAAAGCAGAGCAGCATTTAAACATTCCCTTTCTCTTTTTCCTTTCCCTTAATCAGCATGAAGAAAGAGGTTTGGGTGAAGAACATTTACCTGTACCCCAAGAGGTGACTACGCTATTCACTTCCTACAACAGCAGGATGAATTTCTCAATACAAACAGTCCACTCACTACCACTTGTAATGGCAGGTGTGAGACACTTTGTGCCAGAGGGGCACACTGAGATAAAGGTGGGGACACCAACTTCCTGAAAACGAAACAATGAATTTGGGTTTTCCAGCTTCTCAGTTTGAATGAGCCCAGCATTCACAGAGACCAACAAAAGGACCAGAAAGCTAATCTGGCTGCACACTGGAACAACCTAGATTCATTTGGAAGGAAATAGAATGTAAGTTGACTTTCCTCTTTACAAATCCACTCAAGAATCCTCTACACTTATGCAAAGTAAAATGGAAGAAACTTCTAGGCCTTTTGCCTCATTCAGCAGTTACAGACAGATCACTCCCGTGCCAATCGGATCTAAGACCCCAGAATAGGACACTAACAAGGGTGGAACCTGAGGTGGCATCTGGATCTGCCAGTCACTGACAAACAAGATGCTCCTGGTCCATGTGAGACTAAAGATTGTCTGTTAGTAAATAAATTATATATTCTCTTTTTTAACATCACCTTCTTTAGGTGCTACCTTCTTTGAATTTGTTGAAATTTTGAATTTGAAGGATAGCTGTGAAATGTTGAATTTTGGCTTCTATCAGAGCTTCTCATGATCATAGAGCCTCCAGCCCCAGAAAACACGAAGGACTGCTGAAGCTGAACACTGAGTAGATATTCACCAGTTACTTGAATCCCAAACCTAGCCGTTTCCTACAACTAGCTGTGCTCTCTTTATAGTATAGTTGTGTATCACTGGGCATCCTGTATTTCCTCCTATCCCTTAGTTATTCTCAACCTGAACCTACTGAAAATAGCTGTGCATCACACTTGCCATAGTCTTCAGGCAAATGCTCGTTCAGCATGGGGGCTGTTCACCAAATAAGGTATAACCTACTTTAAACCTCTCAATGGCAAGTCCCTAGCCACTTGAGCCAGGATCAGCTGTTTCTATTCTTTCATGCCAGAACGTTTTTATAAGTATTTTTTAAACACATTTCTTAATAAATAACTCATGACAATATCTAACAACCTTCTACAAAGGATAACATTTACACTGATTTGACTGATATTTAGGCTAAGTTCTTCCTTCCAGTTTATTTGTATTTAAGAGCGATCATTGTTTCTCTACTTATTTATAACCATAACTCATGCAGCCTTTTATATCTGATTCTTGTCTTTAATTTTGTATTCTCATGTGACTTTGCTGCTGTTATTTTTGACTCCCAAACAAGTCTATTTTGGCAAAGAAACTACACATCTTCCAGACCTCAGATTGTAAGAAAAGTTTGTACTCATCCAGGTATTCATAAATAATTCATAACATAGCCTCATCTTTAGCACCATATTAAAGTCAGCCTATTAATTTGCAAATTCATGTTTGCATTATTCATTTTGTTCTAATTGCAGACATCTCAAATAAAGCTGAGAAACACTGCAGCAATAGGATTTTTTAGAAGTTAGGAACAAGTATTTTTACTTAAAACCAAGGCTCAGTTTCCTATCTGATATCTTTGTGCTCTTGGCTAATTGCAGCTTGATTTGTTAGCCCAAAGTTTTGTGGAAACACAGCTGGTGCAATCACGTTTCATACACAAGCGCTAGGGGGTTCATAAACACACAAGCCAAATTAAACTAAAATCTGGCAAATGAGCAAAATATCCTTAACCAGACTCCATAAATCTTATCAAGTTGTTTGGAAATAAATAGCCACACAGAAAAAAAAGAGGCATCTTATGTGTCTTAGCCAAATGTTCACCTCATTAGAAATGAGGGAAGCCACATGGAAGAGAACTAACAAATGCCCTACTTAGAAGAAAACCTTAGTTATCTTTTCAATCTTAGAGACAGCTGTAAGAAAGGAACGTGCATGTTGGCAAGCATCAACTTTGAAATATATTCACATGCTGGCCAAACATTTTGTTTTGTGCTACTACACAGCCACACTTTCTTGAACAAGACAAGTTTCTACAAGTAAAGCTAAAGCCCATGAGAGATGTTTACTCCACTGAAACCCCTAGGTTCAAAACTCTCAGAGGGGAAACAGAGAGGAAGGTACTGGCCCCCCTGGTAACCAATGACAAAATTTGAGGAAAAATAATAAAGCTACACCAGATGACCTTCCAGCTAGGCATTAGGAAAAATTTACTTACCAAAAGCATGATCAAACTCTGGAACACACTTCCTAGAGCAGTAGTTGATGCCCCAGACCTGTCAGCATTCAAGAGTTTAGACAATGCCCTCAAAACTATGCTTTAACTTCCAGTAGCCCTGAATGGTCAGGAAGGTCAATACCATGATCTTCAAAGGGACTTTCCACCCAAACCATTCTAAATCAGGTTGTAAGGACAGCACAAGCAAGGAGAGGTTACAAAAGGAAGAAAAAGAACATCCATCTGTCTCTGAGGATCTAGGCTTACAGGAAAAGAACTCCAAGAAGAGGGATCTCCAACCGGATACCCTTTCCCAGTGGCAGTCAGCCCTTAAATGAGGTCTAAGAAGGGTGAAGCCTGGCTCCATTCCTTCTGGCTGCACAGGTAAATTACCTTCACCTGTGTTCCCACCTCTGACCAGGCCTTTTTTCAGGTGCTCAATTAGTGGTTTAGGCTTTGACTCAGCAGTCCCCACACACAGGTACATGCACTTCTTTGCTATGCTTTGTATCATCATCACCTGAAGTAAACATAACCACATCTCTATTTAAGCAAGAAGAACAAACAGTGGGCTTCCCCTTTTCCTCCAGGTGCACCTGTCAGCGTTTATCTGGTACAGCAGGCATTTGGTGGAATTACCCAGGATAAGCACCCCCACCCTGCCACCAAGAAGAGCTTCTCCTCTAGGGCTCTACAGCTCTCCTATCACAGAGAATATCAGCCAGTCTACAGCTCTTACTTCTGCTTAAGTTTCTCTTTGAGGCCTTTATGATAGCCAGAGCAAGGAACACCCGGACTTCAAAATGAAATTTTTGGCCAAGACAGTCAAAAAGCTAATAGATTCCTTCATAGGAAGCTCCACCATGTATCCTTAATTAGGAAATGTCTTCTGGGAGACGGCCGTTTCTGGAGTTCTCTTTGTCTTAGCAGACTCCCACCCTCTGATTCCATTTCAAACTATGATTTCTGTTTCACAGATACCAGTCAGGCAGTTTATATCATTGCTTCAATGTCCTGAACTACTAAAACTGGATGTCCCAGCCAGGTGATGCTGAAGAGAAAGTCAGGCAGGTGGTTGACTCCTCTTAGGCCTCTCTTATTGGTCATCTATCTTAAACCCAGATAACATAATTTATTTTGATGGTAAGCAAATATAAAATAAAAAAAGTGCAGTTTGCAACCAAAACAGTGCTCTTAGGACAAATTTTTTTGTGAAGATACATCTCTCACAGCACTACATTAAACCATGAGGAAAGTTCATGGCCCATGAAAAAAATAAAAATAAAAAATAAAGACCCAAAGACCCCAAGAAACCCCATAGAATCTCCACATACAATGTCCTGGAAAGTCTTGGAGAATGCCAGGCTTTGCTCTCTAATAGGTGCGTGTACAACGTGTTGACTATTCCAACTGATCATGACTTATTTAGCAGCATCTCAGGGGAGCCAAGACCTGTGTTCAAATTCCAACAGGGCTCTAGCTGCATTCAGTGATTTGGGCAGACATTCAGAGTTATCAGAAAAAAATAAATATTTATATAAATGTAAATGTACAAACATCAGCTACAAAAACATGTTCAAGCACAATTTATATCTGACACCCACCCACCCACCCACCCCCCCCCAAAAAAAAAACCAAAAAAAAAAAACAAGGCACAACAATTTTTGCTGACACATAGTTACACCTTAGCCCAGTAGATTTGTCCCCACTGACATCAACCCTGAGACTGCTGGGAACCTAAACAGGATTTTGTTTTGGTCAGTTTTTGAGGTTTCCATGACATAGTGGCAACAGGCTCAAATTAGCCCCAGCCCGTGGCATGAAGCATGTTAAGATTAAAACAGACATGGTTTTTACAGATTTTGCATAACATGCTAGTAGTTAACATTATGGCTTTTCTTCCAATCGTTTCTATACAGAATAAATAGCATGTAAGAAAAATGTATTATAGTGCTCAAAATACACATCCGTATGGATTTGTTGACATCTCATAAGTGGTGCATTACTAGGGAACCTTACACTCTGTGTCTCAGATTTGAGGAAATATTTAGGCTGAGAGAACTTTGGAACATAAGGGAGTAGTTAGTGGTACTGTGTTTCCACAGCTGTAAGAGCACAAGGCAGATAATTCACTTTTTATTCCCTTCTAGCAGACTGGAGAAGAGAAGTAATGCTTAAGTGCTCATAGTCCCAGGCTAAACTCCAGTTCTCTACAGCCTGGTCACTTCCAGTTACATATATTTCTGTTTTCCATCCCAAAAGAGTACCAAGTTCACACTTTAAGAAAGAATTTGGAAGAATATAAATGCAATTCCAGCATTAGGATTTTGAGGGTTAGCCTTCACGTTTTTTTTTTTTTTTAAAGAGAACTGTTAAAGTTGATTGTCTCCCTCACTCTGCACAGCTCCTATCAAAGGCCATTAAACCACAAGAGACATATCTGAGGATGTTGTTAAAGCAGAGCTGAAAATCCAGGTTTGGGACTACAAGACAGTACCAAGGCCACAATTGTTTCAACTTCCAAATAAAAGCTTTCAGGATCTGCTTCAAATTCAGGGCACACCACAGACTGTTCTGCTGCTGCTCTCTCCTCACTGACATCAGTAGGAGTATCAAGCTCCAGAAACAGCCACCTTAAGGAATGTTGCTCCCAGAATGGCTCAGGGCACATCCAAGATGAACCTTGTATGCATGCACGAGAAAAACTGGGTCAACACTAGTCCTTCCACATTTTTTCTACTACAGTTGCTCTGCAGCATGAGGTAAAATCCTGCAACAAGAGCAGCAGGAGAGCAGTATTAGAAAACCCATCAATAGATCAAGTGCCCAGGGACACGGAGGTCTGAAACACATTGTGTGAGTGCTTTCTTACTCAGTAATTCCCCATTCATCTTATCCACAGTTCAGTGGAGCAAAGTATTCAATCAGAATTAATTCTTACTGTATATAAATGAAAGACAGTGCATTTAGAAAACCCTAGTAGAACTTTGTATCCATAACAGAAGCAAGCAACAGTAAGTATCGCTGCATTCAATGCAATAAATAAATCAGATTATATTAAAAAAAAAAAAAAAAAGCAAATGATCTAAAATAATCTATGACAGTTCTTTTGAAAGATACCTTCTAACTAGCCAGATTTGGGCAAAACCAGGGTCATAAAAGAACTTGTGATTCAGAATATGCTGAATCACTACCCACAGTGGGAAAACACCCACTGAGAGCATCACTTGTCCTGCCATAAAAAGGGGCAGAGGGAATATTTCCTCAAGATTTTAGTGCTTTGGGATGATTTTCTTCAGAAATGAAAATTCCCCATGCTGAACTACAGATAGAATTGTTCTCCAAAGGAGAGGGGAAAGGAAACTGTTCGCGTATAACACAAGGCTGATCTGAGTTAGCTATTGCAAAAGTCAGGTTTTCATTTTTATTAGCAGAAAACAAGATGCAGAGTCTGGATTACAGTCAGCCTGCATAAATAGAGCAGACATAAAGCCCAGAGGCTTCAATTTCACTGGAGTCTCTCAACTACTGGGATGCCATAGGTGGGACCACATGACATAGCAGAAGAGAGAACCACACTGTGCATCAGTGGCCACTGCCGCAGTGGTAACACCATATCATCCAGAAATGCAGGTAGACCGAGCGCAGGATTTTCCAGCTGGGAACCATCCCTCTGGCTCCTCACCCTATGCAGGTCTCCAGGTTTTTATCCACTCATCCCACATCAACTACCCACGCTTTTGATCTGTGTTTTCTTAATAGACCATTGATCATTCTTTCCTTTTAAATGCAGTCTTTGTTTTCTCTGGGGGGATTAGTGGGGCAAGTCCTGTAGATCAGTGGTTACAACAAAGCTTGAATGCCTTCTTGTGCACAGGAAAACCAAACTCACACTTTGCGCATCCCAGAAGACTACTATCACCCCAGAGGTTTCTGAGATGAGAGTGCTCCACCTTTACCTTTAACAGCCGTTCTACATCTCAAAAAGCAACCAGGTTGTCCCCATGCCAAAGGCAGAGCGAGGTTGCCTTCTCCCAGCCTGGTGAGCTTGGGCAGCCTGATTCCTACTGACACATCATTATTCTTTGTTCTCTGTGCAGCCTGGCCTACAGGTCTATGCACTCAGCAAGTGCTGAGCTGACTAACAGCATTTTGGTTTTCCTTCTTGATTGCCTCGGTTAGCCTGTAGAGGGGAACACGCTTATGTTGGCATAGACATCCCAATCTGACACAAGAGAAAGAAGGAGACAGGATAAAGGTGAGAGGCTCTAGGAGACATAAAAACACTCGTAATTCCTAAATGCCAACTCAGTAAAGGTCAGCAGGAAGAAAACTAATGAAGAACTGAAACAGGACTGAACAGGTAAAGCTGACATATTTGCCAGTCAGCTGGAAAAGAACCACATTCCAAATCACATTTCCCATTACAAGTAATATACAAGAAAATAAAAATGAAGAAAAAAAAATGCTTTTTATACAAATTTCACTTACTCTTCTTTGGTGCATGTGTGAATTCTGGGAGGAAGGAAAAAAATTTTCAGTCACATAAGCAGCATTTGCTGAATATTGACCAGAAGCCCAAGAACCGAGACATCCGCAGGACAAGCGGAATTTTGAGAGAACTTCAAAATACAGCCACCTTCTCTGCACCCTCTATACACACTAAGCCTTTTTCATGTTCAAAAATCAGTACCAAAATCCTGAACAAAGGTGGCAGTGACATCAGAGGGTTGCACTTTCCTTTGTAAGCAACACATCATGGCCCATATCATCAAAGGTGGATGTTGGTCATTATAAGGCGAATAACCCCAAAGAACGGTACTCAGAAATAATAGTGTGGAAGATGGTATATTTTTGTTAGGCTTATATGGATGGTACAGAGACAACTGGTGAATAAAGAGTGGCTCACCTTTCCAGAGAGTCAAGGCTCACTAATGACTCCACAAGGGAGGGATCACCAACAAGAGATCCTTTCGTGGTCAGCCCTTAAATGGGGTCTGGGAGAAGTGCAGTCAAACTCCACCCTTTCCAGTCACACAGGTACATTACCTTCACCTGTGCTCCTGCAGCTGACTCTGTGCACGCCTCAGGTGATCAATCAGTGGTTCGGGCTGTGATTCAACAGTTCCCATACAGTTGTACAATAATAGAGGATGAAAATTCTCACCAATGTTCAATTACATATTGTTGCCATATGGCAGATGGCAGCAGAGGGGTAGTCTGACAACATGGTGTCTGACATGGAAGTGCAGATGAAGCAAGAGTCTAGAATTGAATTCCACCATGAAGAAAAGATAGCATCCACTGACATTAATCATTGCTTGGTGAATGTTTGTGGAGACCAAATAATGCACATGAGCACAGTGAGGTGTTTCAGCAGTTGTGACAGTGGGTCACCTCTACTGGCTTCCATTTATTGTTGGCAAAAATACACAGCTAACAGTAGTGATGATGTAGAAAAATAGGTTTTTTGTAACTAAGATTTAGTCTATCAAATCGCATTACTGGGCTCCTTGTAACTATTGCTGTTTCCATGGTCATAAATTGGAGGTATTACATTCAGAGCAAACTGCATACCGAGATATAAAAAGTATGTATTTAAAGATATATTAAACAAACAAGCAAAAAAACAAAACAAACAAACAAACAAAAACTAAAAAAAGAACACCAGAACCTACTAAGAAAATCTTACGTGCTGGTCAAAAACAGCAATTTCAAACCTAAAAGATTCTATGATATTGAGTTGGAAGGAACCTGTAAAGGCCATCTAGTCCAACCCCCCTGCAATGAACAGGGGCACCTACAGCTCAATCATGTTGCTCAGAGCCCCATCCAGCCTGACCTTGAATGTCTCCAGGGATATCTAGCACTGCTCCGGGCAACTTGTTCCAGTGCCTCACCACCTTTACTTTAAAAAATTTCTTTCTTAAATCCAATCTAAATATCCCCTCTTTTAGCATGAAACTATTCCTCCTCATTCTATCTGCTAAAGAGTCTCCCCTCCTTATAGCCCTCTTTAGATTCTGACAGGTCTCCCTGGAGCCTTCTCTTCTAAAGGCTGAACAGCCCCAGTTATCTCAGCCTGTCCTCATAGGAGAGATGTTCCATCCTGTAAATCATTTTTTTTTTTTTGTCCTCTTTTGGGTGTGGTCCAATGAGTCTGTGTCTCTCCTGTACTGAGGACTGCACATCTGGATGCAGGACTCCAGGTGAGGCCTCACCTGTACAGAGCAGAAAGGCAGGATCACCTCCCTCAACCTTCTGGCCACAGTTCTTTTGTTGAAGCCCAAGGTATGGTTGGCTTTCTGAGCAGCAAGGACCCATTGCTGGCTCATGTCCTGCTTACCATCCACCAGTACCCCCGAGTTCTTTTTTTCATCAGGGATGTGCTCCATCTTTACATCCCCCAGATCATACTGATAGTAGAGTTCGCCACAACCCTTGCACTTGGATTTGTTGAACCACACAAGGTTCATCTGGGACCACTGCTCAAGCAGGTCTCTCTGGAGGGTATTCTGTTCCTCAGGTGTGTTGACCTCACCACACAAGTTTGGTGTCATCCATAAATTTGCTGAGGGTACACTCAATCCCACTGTCAATGTCATTGATGAAAATACTGAAGAGCACTGGTCCCAGTACTGTCCCCCAGGGACTCCATTCATCACTGATTTCAATCTGAATGCTTATGCTTTGATTACCACTTTCTTAGTACAATCTTGCAATCACTTCTGTTGAACAGTCCACCCACCAAATCAGTATCTTTTGTTTAGAGAGAAGGATGTTATGGAAGACCAAGTCAAAGGCCTCACTGAAGGCCAATAGATGACATTGGCGGCTCTTCCCTTATCCACTGATGCTGTTATGCCACCATGAAATGCAAAAGTTTGATCAGGCAGGACCTGTCCGTGGGGGAGCCATGCTGGTTATTCCATGTCAACTCCCTAAATCTCTATCATCCCCAACATCTACTGGAAAAAAAAAATAATAATTTCAGAGCCTGAACTGCTGGGTGTTGCCATACGGTGAGTGTCCCTATGTAACAATATACACTTTGCTGAAGGGATGTAGTGAGAATCTGTTTTTGCCTAGCTTCTGGACAAAAAAGCCACTAAATAAAGTCTGAATACATTTGAAAAAGGGAAAGAAGATTTTTAATAGTGCACTGCTTTCAGTTTAAAGATCTGCTTATGATGGAAGGAACCTCCTTAAAATACTGTTTGAAGAGACTCAGTTGCCCAGATCTCTTTGAAACTTAGGAAGATTCGTTATCATATCCTGAAAACGCCAGTCATGGCTAACAAAATACTTACAAAATGAATATATCTCATTTGAGACTGAGAAAAGGTAGGATTTTATATACAATCATTTCTATTACATGGCATACAATATATGGCAACAAAAACATTAGCACACTTCTTATGATGGCAGTCAGCCTCCGATACACTGAAGGCAAAAGCAACACCCAACATACTTGTTAATTACAAGCTGTTCACACAACAGTCCACACACGCATCCACTCTTCAGAATCAATCCAATCTAAAGATGTTAAATGCATAACGTGAAAATAACATCTGAAAAGACTTCATATTGTGTTGGCGGAAAGCACCAAATTTTCTCCCATTAGCAGTTCCCATAGAAACCAACATAAGTGAGGGAAGGAGAAACCCAAACTGGGGAGTGAAAAAGGAATTCAGCATTTTCACATGAAGGGACAAAAAGAATGAGGATGAGGCAAAGACAAAGAGCTTTCAGTCTATGAGTGATCTGGGAGCTCCTGCACTCTGTGCCTTCAGGGCCCCAATGCCTTTCCCCACTCCATAGCACACTGCTCTGTTCCAGTTTTCAACACTTGGACATTGCTTCAACTGAAGTCATGAAATGCAATAGATGACCTTATGCAAGGAGAATTTGAAAACTGATGACAATGAGTGCTGTAGATCCTTGTGTAACATGCTTTCACTGATAGCTGCACTGAGAAACACCACTGATGCTGATGGCTTCCCAGTAGAGCCTAGTTATTCCTGCCAGAAACAGATCTGCCTTAGGTCCTTGAAAGTGTCAAGAAAGGGAATGGTGTAGAAGAACACAGAGGACGTGACCGGAATTCAGCTGAAATGCAGGAGACTGTGGATCCCCAGGCAAACCACAGATCAATGTATCAGCCTCACACTCAGTTTGAAGGGGCATATTTTTCTCAAACCCACAGAGATCATAACCTATCTCTTGGAAGTTTTCCTTCCTTCTCTCATGCTCAAACACAGAACATATGATACGAACCAATTCACAAAAGACAACAGAAGCAGAGCAGTCCACTGAGCTAGGTGATGGGGGACCTCAGAGCACCATGCCAGAGCACTGCAGCACAGCTGGCACTGAGCTTCAGTGGCTCCAGTGAGTGTTTGTTCCAGGTGTCAGAGCAAAACACTCTATCAGAAGCCTATAAAAAAGCACCTGAGCCATGCTTTGCCACAGGCATTTTTCTTCCTTGCTCCACTGATTTCAAGAACTGGAGGAAGTTGGAAAGGCCTGTCACACAGATGTACCAATCCAGAAGAAACTTTTTTTTTTGTTAGAAAAAAAAATGAAGCCCACTACCATAATTAAGCCACCAGCCCATTGCTCTAATAATGCTGTTGTCTATCACGCATGCTGCACTGAATTCAGCCTGAAGCCCAGCGTACAGACAGTATGGAATTTGGAATAACTCACTGTGAGGGAAAGTGCAGCCTCAATTATTTAGCAGTCATCAACTTAATATATAGCTCACATAGCTTTAGTGCAGATATTTTAGTGTAAAAAACTGCTCTTGTTATGATGAAAAATGCACTGAGCTAGCCAACAACTCAGTTGGGAAGTGCAGTGTCACATATAGTGCAGAAATAAGCAAGATACAGGAAGTTGAACAGGAGATGCTAAAGGCCGCAAGCAAGATGATGTAAGCTTTACAGATCTAGTTAAGTCACAAAGGACAACACATCCAGCAGGAGGAGTAGTGCCTGGATTTGTCACAGATCACCCGGAAGGATGCATCCCAAAGTGCCAGTCCAGTGGTTTTATGAATGCAATCTGCAGTCCCCTGACTTCTTGCTTTTTCTAAGGCATGCTGTAAATCACTGCCATCTAGTTCAGTGCACATGCTGAAAGAAAAGGTCCATTTCTTTCTTACAGCACTGACTCAACAGCATTAGTCTTGAGGGCTGGAGGAAGACAATGCATTCATGAGCAGAAGTATTGTAATGGTTGCTAATCAAAGCATAAGCACAGAATGGGGGCACTTGCTTGCCTGAAATCATTGAATGAACATCTTGTTATAACGCATGAGTGATCTGGGGTACTTCCCTCTCAAAAAGAAAGGGAGAGCGAAAAAGAAACAGGAGGCTTCAGTGCTTAAGAGTCCAAAGAATGGTTTCCCAAGTTGACTTAAATCCTATTAAACAACGAACCTTAGAGGGGAAAATGCCTTGACATGACTCTTGCATAGTTAATTTCAAATATAATCTAGAAAAGAAGTGGCACCCATCAAGCAATAGGGTTGTATAGAGAAATATGTTAAAAGTGATACTCCAAGCTGGGGAAATACCTTGTCTATTTTTAAGATGCAAGGGAGTAAATTTCCTTTTGCAAAGAACTAAGCGACACAGAAATAATTGTTGTTTCCTCAAGCACAGAATTTTTGATGCCAGCTGTGCTGTAAGGATTTCGGCCTCAGAACTCACATCAGATTCTCCTACACTATCCCAGGATGCAGTGATTTAGTCGCTGCTGCCTCTGATTGCCACCCTCCCTCAGAACCCAAATGGCCAGAAGAGAAATGTTCAGACATCCTCATCCCACTATAGTAGGTCACAGCAATCCAGACTCTGTGCTCCCAGTCTTGCTAATGCCCATCCCTGTCCCACACCCTCACCAGCACGATCCCAGCACTCAGGTTTTCTCTGTAACCAGTTTTCTGTGCACCCTGGGTGCAGAGTCTTCCCCCTTGGGTAGCTGGTCTGGTTGGTTTGCCTTTGGGTGAGTAATACAACTGATCTGGGTTTATTAGGGAAACCAAATGCCACTGCCCATCAAGCTTTATTCACACTTCTCTCTACAGTAGAATATCAATAAGGAATCACGGATTCCTCCTTTATTACTGAAATCATTGACCAAATAAATAAGGAGGACATCAACATTAACACTCTTTCTTAGACAACAGCATCCTCTGAGCCATTTCACACTCCCTGAAGAACATTACCATTGAAGCATGAAAAACCAAGCAGATGCAGCCATACATCTGCATCAGAGCCCTTTCTCCATTCAAAGCCACTCTACTAAATCCTTTGGCCTGCCTTCTGTGTAACTGCTCAACAGATAGACCAGGTGCAGAATAAAACCACCTTCTAGTCCACATACACCTTTCAAAAAGCTTCCCTACAGCGGCAGAGCATCTGACCAGTCACTCCCAGTCAAATTGTTGCACATATCCACCCTAAAGAAATGATTTTTTTCTGATGATCACGCAACTTCCTGGTGTATTCCCATTCAGAACAGAGACTAGAATTTTCATGACCTTCAGACCATGAATTGTTACTGGTTGCACTGTCCAGCTGCCTTCTCATCATCCCCCAGAACTGTTGCCTCTCTGCTGGAGATTGCAGAGACCATGAGTAAACTTAACCATTGCAACCCTTGCTCACTCTTGCAAACAAGGTATGCCAAACCACAGCTTGCTTACAGAGGCAAGAAATCCCAGCGGAAGGGCAAACAGCTCAGGCCTATCAGCAATTCTCCTGCTCTAGTGAGTTTAGATAAGTTATTCCTTCTTCACTGGCACAGAAATGCAGCTGGAGTCAGTCAGCCCTGGAGCTACTGAATTAACCAAGGAGGGCAGTGCCTCATCTTTTCTTGCTCAAGCTCTGCACTGTCTGTAGAACCCATCCAGGCATGTGGCTGCAGTGCAGATATGGCTTTGTCACCTGTCTTGTGAAGCATACCTGCATTTTCCACTCTTATCACAGAATCACAGAATTTTAGGAGTTGGAAGGGACCCCTAGAGATCGTCGAGTCCAACCCCCCTGCCAAAGCAGCTCCCTAACCCAGGTTGCACAGGTAGGCATCCAGGCAGGTCTTGAATGTCTCCAGAGGAGGAGACTCCACCACATCTCTGTGCAGTCTGTGCCAGTGCTCTGTCACTGCACTGTGAAGATCTCACGCACACTCGTGCAGAACTTCCTATGCATCATTTTTCAGGGCTGAACAGACCCAGTTTTCTCAGCCTTTCCTCATAAGAAAGGTGTTTCACACCCTTTATCATTTTTTTAGCACTACACTGGACTCTTCCAGGTGACCCCTTTTTTATTTTGTACTGTGGAGCCCAGAATTTGACACAGTACTCCAGGTGAGGCCTCACCAGGGCAGAGTAGAGGGGGAGGATCACCTCCCTCCTCCTGCTGGCACCCCAGGCTGCCATTGACCCTCTTGGCCACCAGGACACACTGCTGGCTCATGGCCAACCCATCATCCACCAGGACACCCATGCATCAGCCCCATTAATTTTTCATCCTTTAAGCAGTAAGGGAAAGTCTGAGCAGTGATACATCCTTCTACAGCTTTTTGATAGCTTACTTGAAACCTTAACACAACTTTACTGAGTCTTACGTTTGGAAATTTGTTCACAAGTCCCAGCAGAATCGAACAGCTGAAGAGGTTTGGACAGCTACTTCTAGAAAACTTTCCAGATTACGGTGATGTAAAAAGTTGCAGATGCTCCACCACAATCTCTTAGCAGGAAGACTTAGGAAAAGATCATCACTTGCCTGCAGAAGATGGAAATGTTGACTGTCAGGTCCTGAAAAGAAGGGCAGGGAGAGCAGGTAAGGCATATGCCTCTCAGCAAAGGAAAAATATTCCTTGAGAATAATTGATGTACGCCAGAGAACAGACAGCAGCCCTTATCCATCTAACTTTCCTTCTGCTCAAACAGAACTATGGCAAACATGTAAAAGATAGTTCCAGACATGGATGACATAAAGGTCTCCCCATTATCACTGATTATTTACATGCAGTCATTCCACTGCTTGACCTGGGCTGTACTGAGGACAGCAGCATGCCTGCAGGGACATGACATGATGATGCAACTGAGACATACCTCGTCAATAGACTTTTTAGCTTTAAAGACAAGGATTCAAGAGTAAGTAGAAGAAGCAAGGAGCAACGTGCACAGCAGGTAGAATATTCAGAAAACTAATTGAAAATTATTCAAGTTCCTTAACTATTTGCTGAACTATTCATCAAGGCAGTTGTGTTCCTCAGTGATTACTTCATCAAATATCAGATCACCTTCACAGACTAGGAATACAAGTATTACAATGAAAAAAATAATTAAGACTGCATTTAAGTGAAACAGATGAGCTGAGAAATATCAGTTGCACTATTGAAAGAAAGTATCATGTCAAAGAGAATGCAAAATAGAGCACAAAAATAAGGAGAAACAGTTCAGGGAATGTTTTAAATTTAAATGTACTAAATTGTAACAATTCAGGACAGGAAGAAAGCATAACCTCAGGACAGTGTTGTCCCACAGCAGGGTTGACCTGTTCCTCCATCTCTTCCTGGACAGATTTGATCAACACATCCCAACATTTTCAACGACAATGCTGCGGCGACACTACTACCCTGGAATCTATTCCAGACAGACTTTCCTAATAGTTAAATTAAATCACCCCTGTTGATTTACAGTACACATAAACCCACTACCACCTGCCCTAGTGTCTATAGTTATGGAAATGTTTTGTTCTCTTCTTCCTTACAGTCCTTCCATATATTCAGTCTGATACTCTCTCACTCTACATACTTCAGAGTGACTAACCTCTTCCTTTCTGCTGAGAAGGTGATGGTTTCTAATCCTCCAATCATTCAGTTTCTTCACATTTACCCTCCCAGGTGCACCTCATTTTTACTTAATCTTTCTGCCTAAAAGAAAGTGCTCAGAAAGAGCAGTAGGTGGTTGGTTAATTCCTTGTTTTCCCTTCACCTTATCAACTACAGAATTTGCCTTTTTCATGCTGAGGTGGTGACTGGTATATAATGCTCAGTCCCTGCTTGATCTATCCTTCCACTTTGAATACAAACAATTGGCACTGCCTGAAAGAATGGGTGCTCAATAGGTTTTTCTCCTTCACTCCAACAACTTCATTTTGACCATTTTTCCCTAGGTTATTTGTAACAATATGTGAGATAATGTCAAATGCCAACTCCCACTGATTCTTTCCTACCTGTAACGTGTTACTATTTTGTAAATAGCTTAGATTGACTTAGCACTTTGTTCCTGACAAATTCATAATGGATGTTACGGATTTTCTTGTTTCCTCTGTTTAGCTATTTGTTTCAGACTTTTGCAGAGAGCAGAAACTAAGTGACTGATCAGAAATAATTCTCCAGTTGCCCTCCCCCCTCCCTCCCCACTTTTATTTTTTAATTATAAATATCACACCTGTCATTCTCTAGTTGCCTGAACCCTCCCTGGCTGTTTTGTCACCAGAGCAGTTCTGTCTCTCAGAGGGCTTTGAACTCTGTTATTCCATGATCACTATTACATAAACTGCTCTCCAAAATGAAATTCTCAGCTCTCCCTACTAGCTAGAAATAAATGTGTAAGGACTTACCCTCCAAGTTGCTTTCACCATCTCTGTATCAAAATTCTCCACCCGCACATTAAAAACTGGATGAACCATCTGTGACCTGTCATCTTTTGTTTTCAACAAATGCTTGGATAATTAAACTCTAATTAACACCACATCCTGCTCTGGATGATTCTGTGTGTTCACTTTTGCTGGGACATCTCTGCCGATCTGTTAGCAGCAGGCAAATTACATTTGGTGATCTGTCAGTCTGAGGGACTGAGCTGTAAATTTTCAGGGAAGAGATCTGCTGTTGTTATTAGAAAACACAGAAAGAGGGCAAGAATAAACACCTGAATTATGAACAGGTAGATGCTAAAAGCATTACATCACCAGCACATGGGTTCTTCACTGTGCACTGACTCATCAATTTAGTTCTACTTTCAAAGGCCACACAAAGAAGGAAACAGATTCATACAATACCTTGAGTTGCAAAGGATCCACAGGGATCATGGAGTCCAACTCCCTCAAACATTAATAAGAGTTTAAACTTTGAGAGCACAGGAAATGCACCATTGGGTGAGAACAGGTCAGCACACTGAATATGCCAGCTAGATTCCCCAGTTCATGTTCTTCGATGAAAAAAACTTGAAGAGAAGAGCAAGGCAGGATGTCATTGCAGAGATGGAGACTTTCCAAGATAACAGGGTTTATCATCTTCACTTTCAGTGACTTTTCTCTTCTTACAGTGCCTGGCCAGGTATGGAAATCAGACATGCTGCTCTGTGCATTCCTGGAACCTTTCTAGCCCTATTTTGTAGGTAGGAATTGCATTAGTAATTTACTAAGCTACTGCCTTTGGCCACTTCCAGCAATGGGTTGGAAAGGCAAAATTTCAGTAATTTCACCACAGAGTTACTTCTGAATCCCATGCTGCATGCTCTCTAGTCCCAGGGACTTACTGATATACCATTTTTGTCTTGCCTGATCTGGCTCCTCTGCCCTTTGTGCTGTGAAAAAAAGTGGTGGGTGTAGGAATCTTCTCAGCTGCAAAGAAGACCAATTCAAATAAGCTGAGCTTCTCATGGAGCTCAGTGGAGCTCACAGAAGCACTGAGAGGATTTTTCACCTTTGGTTAGCAAGTGGTCCTACCAATTCCCTGTCCAGCTTCCTACTTCTGATGCATCTGAAGAACTCTTTACTGGCATCTCAAGCATCTATTCTAAGGCTATCATTGAGTCATTTATTTAGGGGTTTGTTTTGTTCTCCTACTTGCCTGTTTACATTTGACCTGCCATAATATATGGGCAATATATGGGCAATATTATCATTTTACAATACATTTTTTAATAATCTGTAAAAATGACTTCACTGGACTTATATTTTGTTGTGTTTTTTTTTTTTTTAAACTAAGTTTTAGGTGTTTTTTTTAAAGCTAAGCCTGTAATACATCATTTTTGAGAAGCCTCCAGTTTCCTCACTTCTTAGACTACTGCCTTCAAGTTGCTTTATTCTGTTGGGCTTTTTTTATAAGATATTTCATTTTTACTGAGTTGCCTTTCTTGAAATCGAATATTCACGTTTTGGATTCATTTGTCTTGCTCTCTCTAAAACTTGAATAGGTTGGGACAGCTGCTACAGAGAAGTTCTCTTACAAATACCTCTTGAAGTAGGTACCATGAACCACTTGGAATCAGTGATGCGTCAGTGTCTTCTCTTGCAACTTGCTCTAGAAAGCAGCCACATAACATGTCAAAATATTTTACCTCTACCCCTTGCCTTAGCACTGCATCAGTCCAGTTTATCCACTTTACTGCCTGTCTTAAACTGCTGCTCCTTTCATTTCATGGAACATTTCCTAGTCAGGTCACGATCATTAGTCCTCAACCTGAGAAGATCATTAGTATGATTCTATTAAAAACCTTGGGTTTTGGTATTCCATAGAGCATTTTTTTTTCCTTGGAGCATTTTTATGCTGTAACACTTCATGTTACCCTTCAAACACAGTGGCACTCCCCCACCAGCATATCCTGTTCTATCATTCATGCAAGGCTGGTAACCTGGCAACACCATATCCCACTGATTATCCTTCTCCTACCATGTCTTGGGATGGCTGCTCCATTAGGGCTGCCATTTGAGCCCTAATATTCTTGTTCCCCCTTACTTTTTAGGCATAAGGAATTGCTGTAAAATCACATGTATGCTTTGCGTGAGCTTTGTGGCCAAGGGAGACCATGGTGAACCTCATTTTTCTCATTTATTACAATTTAGCTGTTTTCCTTTTTTCCTTCCCAATCTCTTCAGAGGTACACAGCTTGGCCTCAAGCCATGGTAGAGCCTTGCAAGCTGCATAGCTCTGTCTTGTTCCAAGAACTTCTTCATTTCCCAACATGTGTTAATACTGCCTCTCTGCCTCTCTTCAGTTCACCTACTGTTTTTACAGTAATTCAAGTCTACCCACCCTGCTTCAGCTACCCCTTGGTGGGGCACGAGTCACTAGTGGGCTCCATGTCCCCTCTGCCATTGCTGTGATACATGCCAGAAACCTTCAGACTTTCAAATGGCACTGGGTGGCTGCTGTTTAGGCAACAGAATTGAGATCCTTAGGAATGTGAGATGTGGCATAGAACAGCAGAGAAAGGATCCCAAGCTGAAAGCACAGATATGCTTCTGGCACAGCTAGCTACAAAGCACAATAGAAGCTACTTCCGCTGAGGAAAATAAGGACAAATAAAAGAGAACTAAAAATTCTTTTCTGAGAGCAGAGAGATTTTACTTGACCAACTTGATGCAAAGTCAGTAACTAAAAAGATCTTACGGTAGCAAGAAATATCAGTGAAAAAAACAGCTGAAGGCTCTGCTCTTGGTGCATTCTTTTGGGCTGCTCCTGCTACACAACTCTGAGCAGGAATCAACTTTTGTAAGCAGTGCCAAAAAAGGTGAAAAAATCCCCAAACCCTGGGAGAATCCTAGAATGCTATGTGCTTTAAAATCTGAATTTTAACTATTCCCTTCCAGCAGGTTTTATAACCCTGTTACATCATTGTTACACACTACACATTCTGTTATAAGCCCCGTTTAGTTATTAGTCTCTTTGGCATTTGTATATTGATTTAATCATGAATGATGGGATCTCAGACAGAATATCTGTAGTGGCTTAACCCAGCAGCAGCTCAGCACCACACAGTCACTCGCTGACTTCGATCCCTCCCAGTGGGATGGGGGAGAGAAATGGAAAAGGAACTAACAAAACAGAACTTGGATTGAGACAAAAAATATTTACTAAGACAGGAAAGGAAGATAAAAGGAGAATAATGATCATATATAATATATATGATATAATATATATATATATATATATATATATATATATATATATATATATATAATGAATCATATATATTTTGTGTGTGTATATTTATTTATTTATTTATTTATATACAAGTCATACACACAACAGTTGCTGAATAACACCCAGCCAATCCCCAAGCAGTGGCTGCCTGCCCAACCAACTTCCCACTGTTTGTTGTTTTTTTTTTAATTTTTCACATGATGTCATACAGTATGGAATATCCCTTTGGCCAGTTTAGGTCAACTGTCCTGGTTCTGTTCCCCCCCAGCTCATTGTGACCCCTCAGTTCTGTTCGCTGGCAGTGCAAGAAGTTGAGATGTTGTTGGCTCTGTGCTGCACTGCTCAGCAACAAATAAACATCATTGTGTTATCAACGTTGTTTTTCTCTCATATTCAAAACATAGCATCATATCAGAAACTATGAAGGGGAAAAAAAAATAAAACTGTCACAGCTGAAACCAGGACCATATTATAGATAACTATTTCTAACCTCATAATTAAATGTCCTTCAAACCTTTGATTTCCAGAATGCAAGGGTTGAAGGCTTCATACGGTAACTTCTGTGCTTTTGGAAGCATTTACTATCTACACAAAAAAATCAAATGGAGACAATCTTGCTGAAGAACATATAACCTAATTGCTTTGATTTTTCAGACAGCTACAGTTTCTGTGTGTTCTTTCCAAATACAATACAGATTTGCAAATGCATCTGTTTTCCACTTAAAAATGCTCTTCCACATGACCAAGGACATTGCCTAGTGCCACAGTGCATTGTACTGTTCACCCATACACTATGTAGTTCATTCTCCATTGAACCTTTGTACTTCTGTTTTGTATTGGTTCTATTTTTGCACTCTGTCTCCAAGGCCAGGGAAAGCTGTGGAAAGGTCTTTCTGGGATTTCTCTCAGAATTTCACAGACTATTCATTTTACAATTATGGCACTTCATTCATGTATGCCTTCTGTGGGTGTGCCTGTACAGAGAAGTATGTGCTTAGGACTTGTGAAATAGCTGTTTTGGGATATGCAAAGCTACACATTACAAAGTATAGGACAGCCAAAAGGAAAAGTTCTCCAAGTGACATAATCTGATAGAGCACAGGGCAAACCATACTAAAATGCAGATTAATAAAAGTGGACTTTTAATAAGTAAGTACTTTTGATTTGGGCATGACTGAGATCATAAGTTCTCCGGGGACAAAATATAAATTGCAAAGCCAACTCTGGAAAGTTTGTGGGGCTAAGAGGCATTACTCACTGGACATAATACTGACTCAGATTATATTCTCAGCTTTCCAGAAGGCATTTTATAATTAATACAGCACGCACAAGGGGACTAAGTCCTCTTTTGAACTATTTTGCAGTGTCAGTCTTTGACTTCTGTGAAATTCTTCATGATCAACATCAATTAAATGAGATCTGGCTGAGGGTGGGGCCTGTATTATATAAGAAAAAAGTAAGAGAGAAGAATTTCAGCAGACAACCAAAGCTTCAACAGGAGGCTGCAGCACAAATTTGCCAATTCTAACAGGTATTCAGGCACCAAACAGAATTAAGCTTTAATTAAAGAAGTCTAGGAAATACCATTTTTGCCCCAAGCTGGCACCCAGAGAAGTAATTCATATTTTTCATTGCACAGACAGATTTTTCTTTAGCAAGGATGAAGAAATCTTAGGCATTGCAGTGATACAAAATGATGCTACTGATTCAGCACAGTCCTTCCCTCTGCATCTGCACTGAACTGAAACCACAGAGCAGAAGATCTCTTGTTCATTGTTTTCAGTGCTTACAGAAGTTAACCCTCGTGTCTTGGGAAAACTGCATGCTGAGTTGTTAACATTCTACCCACATGAATCCTCCCTGCCAGTGAGCTGGGCCATTGTGCTCCTGACACAGCATCCCATAAACCAGCCTGTAATGCTGCAGCACTATGTTGGGTATGGACACGTATCTTTCAAAAACTGTTTGTATTTCATGGTAGATGTAACAATTATTCAATGTAAAAGCTTCAGAACAAAACTGTATATTTTATCTTTTCAAAGTAAAGATGCATGAAATGCAAAGGTGCTGGGCTAAAACTCAGAGGGGCGAGTCTACTTCTTTTTGCTAGACAAACAAAAAAACTATTTTAGCACATAGGGACACTTCCTTATTATTTTTAAATGCTGAACACACTTGTTTCCCATCCAAAAACTAAATAAATCCTACTTTCAAGTTGAAGATTTTTTTTTTAATCAAAAGCACAAAGGAAAAAGAAGAGTAGTGAGTTTATTCTCCAAGTGATGTGAAATGTGGTAACCAGAAGCTGCACAATGTGAGATTAGAAAACCATACAAAATGGTGAAAGTATGTATATCAAACTTGATTTTTCACAGCTCTGCCAAGGATAAAAGTGCTACTTCAGTGGAAGATATTATTAGAATTTGTAATGCTCTTGCCATGGAAATAGCTGTCATGTCACCCACCAGGATTATGGCTGAGTGGACAAATAAGAAGAGCAGATGATACATGAAAGCAGTAGAGATGGGAACAGTTTTCAGAATTAGACAGCAATGACAAGGGAAATGAAAATGACATGTAAGGTCTAATTGGAATTCCTTTAGTCATTTGCGAAGGATATTAAAAAGCCTTTTTCAAAAGCACTCTTATCAACATTTTCTTCAGGAATTAGAGTACAGCATAATTTGGTCAGAGCATAAGCATATTAATTTTTCATTCTGGGAGCAGGTGGCAGCAAGCTTGCAGATATTCATGCCAGCCCATGAGCTCTTGGCCCAGTCATAGCTGATCAAAGCCAGGAGGAGAGGGCAGAGAGCTGGTCACACATGATCCACAGCCATAACCCCGTTCCATATTCTTGCCAGCCTGCTAGTGCTCACAATTAGAAGACCAGAGCCTCAAGACTCTGGAGCTGGCTCGTGTTCATTCTCACAGAAATGGTTTCCAGGTTTACAGTCCCTGAAGCTCTGACACTATCAGGCAGAGAAGGTCAGACCCAGTATTTTTAATTTTTCCCTACTCTTATGGAACACTGAACTGTAAATGTCAAGTGTTTTGTCAGGTGCAACAAGTAAGGACACGATGAACATGCTCAGCCGTGAAGTTTGGGTCACAGCAAGAACATGCTCACCAATGGAGGCTCCTCAGTGGGGAGGCCAAGTTGTAGGGCTAGGAAGACAAGCACCATCACAAGGATACTTGGATTTGCTTGTGATTCTTCATCCTGTTCAACAAACTGTGCAGAAAGCAGCCAAAAGATGCCTTTAAGGTAAAATCTTGTGTCTGCTTTTGTTGAATACCCACTCAATCCTGTTCACATGTACACTATCCCTCACTCACAAGACAAACCTCCTTTGGGAAGCAGTCACCACCACAACAGTAATGGAGTAATAGATGTTCATAATAGATGATTCAGAAGGGGCAAAATGTGACCTTTCCAACCTAGTAAGGAGTGTCACTACCATTCATGTATACTTACCATCTTCTAATGGAGACAGGAAGGCCCGGAAGTTACTTTCCTTTTACCTTGAAAGACAATTTCAAGGCAATGAGAAAACCTGCTCAAATCAATCAGTCTGGATGCAGAGTCATCACTTCACCCAATGGCTGAGCAACAATCAAAGCTCTTGTGGACAGGAAAGGAAAGGCTGTTAATTTTCCCTGACTCTGCGCAGTGTACTTGAAATCAGTCTTACCCAAACATTTCTTGGGGGGAAAGGGGGGGGGGGGGGGGGGGCAGGCTCATGTGTCACAAGTACTCAGCTTGTAGCATGTATTCTCCATTGATTCCTCCAGCTCAAACAGGCAGTACAATTGGCCTTTTTTTCCCACTGTTTTGCATGAATTGCCAACATCACAGCCACAATGTAATATGAGTAAACATGAGAAAAATATCTAACCTCGCAGCATTCATGATTTCTTCACAATGAAGATTAAGACATAGTGATCATTGCTTTGGGACTTGCCAGGGCTGAGTCTGGAAAGAGAAATTGCACAAGACAGTTGATGAAAGACAAATAGGTACTGTAAAACCTGACTTAACTTTGAAGTTCACTCTGCTTTCAGCAGACAGCTGGATTAACTGACCTCCAAATTCTCCTTCTGGTACAACTATTTTAATTCAGTTGCTCTGATACCTCCCTGTTACACTCAACCATTTCTAGTGGTCTTGTATAAGCACTGTGTCCACCAAAAACTTAGTGAAGTCTCTTATTTAAGTCATAAAAACATCCTGAGCAGAAAGTGCTGCTTAACAAAGAGCAATATTTGCAGTAAAAGCACAATATTTTCTGCCAACAGAACACTGGAACAAGGGCTTTGCAGCTTGATTTGTCATTAAATGATGTTGGACATTGATGTGTTTTTTAAGAAAAGAAGGTACATTTAGACCTAGATACGACAATTCAAAATAGCAATTTAAAGCTTAATTTAAAATGTTTAGTATAATTCTTCAACCAGTTCATCATTTTGATTGAGAAATCCATATGCACCACAGAGACAGCAAGTTCTAAGTGGCCTACAGTCCTGCCCCTTGAATTGTTCTTTCCGGGACAACTGGATCAGGCACAGCTCCCTGGTCCAGGAACTCCTCTCTGAACTGCCACCTAGAGAGAAGCAGGAATAAGACAAGTTTCTACGATTCTTCTCCCTGAGACAGTCCAACTTTTCAGTACTACCAGTTGAAGTTTGTCCTAAGTCAGATACATGAGAGAGTTACAAGGGTTTCTCCTTTTTTAGAAATGATTAAGTCTCTCTCCATTGAACTTCATTCTTCCTTGATTTTTTTTGGCCACAACTTCCTGTGGTAATAACTTGGATTTACAGGTCAGCTACCTGCAGTGCAAGGAACCTCACATTTCCTTTGGCCTGAACCTGAATTGATTATCATCATCTGATGCCTCAGTTCTTGTATTGGCTGAGTTCTTCCTCTACCTACCTTCCTCACAATTTTTTCCATAATTTTTATCCACCTTTATACCTGTATTTTCTTGTCTGTTACACCTTTTCATCTGCACAAAAGGCTTGCCACACCTTGGGTTATCCTTGCTGCCCTTTTCCGAACCTTTTCCAGATCTACCACTACCTGTTAGAAGCAAAAAGGTCAGAACTACACAGAAAATTCAAGAAGATAATAAATATATGCAGGAGCATTTAGTTCACTTCCTTCTCCAATACAGTAATAACTCCTCATTCTGAATATTCTTTTTTGACCATCATAGAGTACCAGACACTACCAACATTTTCAGAAACTCTTTACAATCCCTAATCAAGCTCCGGAAATAAAGTGTCCAGCCCTCTCAGATCCCTCTGTCTCTCCTTTGGGTTATTATTTTATATGTGTATTTGGAATGGTTTTATTTCTTATGTGCGTTACCTATCATACAACCACACTGCACTTCATTTGTCACTTTTTTTGCTCTGTCTCTGTGAGGTTCTTCTGCATGTCCTCACATATCCTCCTTACTAATCTGAACAACTGAAGGCTATCAGCACTTTTTGTCAGCTCACAACTGACCACCTTTTCCAGGTCAGGTATAACTCTGCTGAACTGCACTGATCCCCAGCAACTGCCCTGGTGATTTTCCTGCTCTGTAAGAACTCCACGTTTTCTCCTGCAGCATTTCCTGACTTTAAAACCACGTAAGAATTTTTCCTTCCTGTCAGGTAGACACAAGTGATTTTTGACACTGCATTTGGAGACACACCTCTGAATTCCAGTAAGTGCAACACACCAACAATGCTGCCCCATGAAGAAAAGATACGTAGATACAGTGCCTGCCTGCACCCATTCCTTACACACCAGCTGCCTGCTATATTTAAAGACAGGGTACAAATATACCAGTACAATGCTAGCAAGATGCTCTCCTGGTGCCAGGAGCAAAGGAGAGGCTGTTCTGAAAGGAGCTGCAGCAAGGCCTCTTCCTGCTTAGACTTGCTTACCCCACACTGTGCGCAGCATGGCACAGGGGAGCAAATCCTGGGGAAAAATACATGTAAATCACTTCCGGCAGTTGGTCTCATTTACTGTATAGTCTTTGTGATGTGCCTGTGCCCACATCATTTTTTTTCCACAGGACTCTGTTTACTGAATGGAGGGGCTGGGTTTCACTTAGCAGTTATTCACTATTTTGCTTTTCTGCATTGAGCATGATTTAATCCCTGCTCTGAAGGAAGAATTAGTCATTTCCTCCAGTGTTTTCAAGGCTGTCAATCCTATCAGATCTCTGGGCATATCAGAAACTTTCAGATGCCAAATGGGGAAAAATGCATGCAAACCCTGCCGGAGTTCAGATGTGCAACTGACTACTGCCACTCCAAAAAGAAGCACAACCAAGAGCTGAACCTGGTTTGTTTCTTTCATCACCTGCAGCACCAGGGAAGATAGAACATTTTGCCCGAGGCTTTCACATGTGCCTTCTGACTGGGGAGGAACATTAAAAGAGAAAACCTTGCATTTTCATTGCGCACTATGGAGTAAAGGCTGCTTTGATGGATTGTGCTTTGGGTCCTCTACTCGTGATCCAGTACTTACACTCCTTCGCCTCTCAGAGCTAAAATACAGAGGCACACTTCTCGAATCAAAAAGTCACTTCAAAAAGCAATTTCAAAAAGTCACTAGACCTTTTTCCAGCATAGTCACAGCAATACTTCCCACTGCACTGCTGCAGAGCCAAAAAGCTTCCAGCAGAAAAGGAGCTGCCATCCCAGCACAGCAGGGCCCCCATCAAAGCCATCTCAGGGCAGCATTGCCTGGCTCAGTCCCAAAAACCTCCAGTGCTCTTCTGGCACTTGTCCTCAGGTCCCACCAAACATCCCAAGGTGCAGTCTGTGAATATTGCCCCTTGAGACATGGGCCAACACTAATGAGAGGGGTTCAGGTCCATCACTTTCATGATTCCTCTAGTATTTGAGCACCTCAGCCTCTTCTGCGTCAGCTGTGGCTAGATAGCCTTCCCCACATCTGAACTGACCCATATTTACCCTGCATTTCTTCCAGCAGCCAGCATACCTGCCAGATTCTTTCTTGGTGTCTTTAAAGTCTGCCTCAGGTCTTTGCTCCAGCTGGGCCCTGGTCTTCCAAATTTTGTCCTTAAGCACGCAAGCAATGCCTTTATACCCCTCTTCTATCATGCGTCCCTGTTTCTGTCTCATGCAAGCTCCTGTTCTTGACCCAGTCTTCTTGAAGTGCTGTTTGTCAAAGAGTGAGCCTGAGGCAGACAGCTGGTGTGGAAAATTACAGCCCATCATAGTTTCTCAGCTATAAGTAATTGAAACCAGCATCTTATAATGAGCAGGGTCAGGAAATTTTAATCATTGGTAACTCTACCCTTCCCACCTATAATTATTTATTGTCACGTATTACAGCTACTCACTGTGCTCTGGCCAGAGCCATGCAATACTCTAAAGCAACCCTAACATGCATTTGTGTTACCCAAATAAAAATAGTGTTGATGTATCCTAGTAAATATGTGAACACTTTGTCTGTTTAAATGTGTTACCTTCCATTCTTCCTAGTATGCAGCTTTAGCCATTTTTATTTAATTTCCATGGTTTTAATCTTTTCTCCCTAGTTACACCTCACTTCATGCACTCCAGATCCTGCTGAGTTTTCTATTTGGACTTTTAATACATCTGATATCAGTTGCCTGTATTGTGTTGTACTTTTCCTCCTCTGACCTTAAGCTGCTCCCTGTCACCCAAGCTCCCTCATCCTTCTCCTTCTCTCCCTCATGTACACATTACTCCCTTGCCTCTCCCTCTCACAGGCAGTCATCCCTCTTCTCAGACACCCCACTTCTGGCCAGGCCCACCTCTTGCTGACACCCATCTTGTTCCAGTGCTGGGGATGTTTTCAGTTTTCTTTGCCATGAGGGAAACACATTTGCTGTCTGCTCTCTTTGGCAGCATCCACCCACACAGAAGGGAAAAGAAGAGAAGCTGGCAGAGCTGGATCCAGCCTGCAAGGACATCCCACAGTGGGGTTTGCCCACAGCAGATGCATATCTAGAAAGGAAGGAGGGGGGAAGTGCCCAGCTCCATGCTGGCTGGTGGATTTGGCAGCCCCAGGCCCACAGCACTGCTGAACCAGTAGCACCAGGTAGGTGCACAGTGCCCAGAGCAGACAGATGGGCTTCTGCCATGGTGTGGATCACCGATTTAACTGTTTAAAAATTAAGTGCATCCTCAACCTTTTAGTTACTCTTGTTTGTTTGCTTTGCTCTCCTAGTAAGTGCTAAATATTTTAAATGGTCTTGCAAGGTACTGCCTAACAGCAAGGTGGTCACTGCTGTACTGCGCATTAATAATGTAAAAACCCTGGAATAAAAATAAAGCCTACGGCGATGTATTGTTTAACCTTGCTATCCCACATCTGCACAGGCACGTGGAGGCGACAGCCATGAACTCCTGAGGCACTACAGGGAGTGAGGACAGCCTTTCTCCTCCTCCTCCCCCTCTTCTATCCCTCTCACACCTTCTGCCTCTCCAGACATCCATCAGACAAGCATCCACAATACAAACTATGGGCTGCTTTGCTCCCTGCAACACATTGTCCCTGCACAGAGAGGGTGGCCTGCTTCTCACTCTAGTGCCCCAATGGCAGGCAGGGAGGTGTGCCACCTCTCACAGAGGTGACAGAGCAGGAGAGAGCCTGTGGGGGATCAGAGCAGGTATGCAAAGGAGAGCTGAGTGCCCAACATTTCCTCACCAGCCAGCCTGCCCAGTGGGGCTGGCACATGGAAGCGGATGAGGAAGGCACCAAGCCATCAGGCTGAGAGCCACGGAAGCCATTTTGTGCACTCACAGCTGAGGGTGGATGGAGGGTGTCCCATGCTTTTGCAAGCATGACACTGAATACCTGAGCCAGACAACAAAAGCTCTGCCAAAATAAAGTTTCCTGCCCATAGGATTATTTATTATTATTATTTCAAGTACAAAAGCATACTTAGATACAAGGAAAGAAGGGGGAGAGGAGTGAAGCAAGCAAAATACGGAAAAATAACAGACTCCTAAGTGGAAACCCAGCATTGCCTCAAGTAACCTGGCCTGGGGAGGCACTGCTGGCTAACAATGACACAAACAATGCAGGCAGAATTTTAAAAATAGTAACATGGCAGTTATTAGCACACCCTCTTGCTATTCCCCTCCAGCTCTGTAACCCGAGAGAGCTCTGCTTCTGCCAAGCAAAATGTAAGGCATGTACTGTAGGTAGCATTAGCCTTGTAAGTACAGCCCTTCCCACATTGTTAAAAATAACTTTCCCTGCCCCTGTGCACCAGACCTCAGGGCTGGTTTTGTTCTCCATGTTAAAACATTGCCACTGTTTTCAGGCTATCTGAGAAAGTTACACGGCCCATTTGCTGCCCACAACCCAAGATAGCTGGGTGCCACCATGGTGCTCTCCTGCCTCATCTCACTTCCCCTGGCAGTACCCTCAGCACAAAGTCAGCCCTGGATAATGCAAAGAGAGGCCTGAAGCACAGAAGAGGCTCTTCAAAGCCACACCTGAAGCTATGAGATCAACAGCAAGCAGAAAGATCAGTGTGTGGAGCTGGTGTGATCCCTCTGCCAGCCGTGATTTCCTTCCTTCCAGCCAAGCCCACTTTGTAGGAGGGCTTTGCTTGGCCATTCTCCCAAGCTGAACCAAGCCTTGGTCCAGCAGAGGCTGGCAACATTTGAAATTACATGTGCCAAAGCATCCCAATGTATCTAGCTTTAAAAAAAGAGCAGTAAACAAGGCAAAAAAACAGAATAAGCACACAAGAAACCCTGCACATGCTATTTCCTTCCCAGAGCAGGTGCAGCATTTGCACTGTGCATTTGAATCACCCAGCTCCTTTCAGGCTGCCCACTGGGCTGGAAACCTCGCAGAGGAGCATGCATTCAGGCATCTCCTTCCTCCTGGCGGGGTCAGGACACCCTGCAGTGCTCTCTACTTCCCAGCAGAGCCCAGAAACCACTCACAGCACTCACACCTCACTTCCTATTTCCTACACATGCATTACCACCCACTCACACAAGACAACATCTACTGAGCCCTGCTGGCCTCTCTTCTATAAAGCCTGCTATAGAAATCAGATGTTAATATTGTTCCTCCAGAAAACAGCAGTTTATGTAACCATGAAACCTATCTTTTATTTTATTAATATTTTATTAATATTTATTTACTTCAAAGCCACTGCCAGAACAAGTTCCCACTGTTTGTTCATGATGGCATTTTGAGAAGTGAGAGCAACGATCCCAAGAATCAGAAGGGGTCAACATGCTGTCCCTGCTGGGATGCTTGAGGCTCAGGTGGGCCCTGCTGCCAGGAGACTGGCCCAGCCCGGCAGGAGGTGTTGGAAAGCTGCTGGCACAGCAGTAAGCTCCCTCCAGCTCTCCTTTCTCTCTGCCAGGTGCTGTCAGCTTCCTGCAGTCTCCTGGATACATTTGACATGGCAGCTGCTGAAAGTACCAATGCTACCCCTTTAGGAAAATGGAAAAAGGGATGAAGAATGCCGCTATACTGGTAGATACTTCCAGCATCGTGTGCAGGAAACTGCTGTCCTGACAAGCCTTGCTGCCAGAGCTGTGAATGGTGCTGGGAGCTGAGCTCAAGGCTTCTCTTTTCCTCTCTAGAGAGAATTATTACAATCTGTTTAGACAACATGGCCTAATATTGGATGCAGAAGAGTGTGTGAGGGGAAATGCTCACAGGCTTCTCCAGGCAACAGCCTGTGCAGCACACAAAGTCCTGATTCCTTTCACTGTGATGACTTCCTGAGCAGGAGGGGCAGTGCTGGGCCTTGTCTTCTGACATGGCTGCTGACCAAGTGGCACAGCCCTCCAAGAAGCACCACCATTTCTGGGTTAGTGACTGTGGGACCCACTTGACAGTGCCACAGGCAGCATGAAAGGCTCCATATTGTTCACCTGAGTCCTTGGAGCCATTTTGATGCTCTTTGCTAGGGGACTCCAGTCAGAGGGAAAACAAGGCATTGCTCATTTCAAATTGCTCTCAGCAGCAGTCACAGACATGCTCTAAGATAACCCATGACCAAAGCTCTGAACAGAAAGCAACCACTGGTTGCCCATCTCATCCCCCTGCAGTACACAGACCCAGACAAACTATGAACAATTGTGATTATCTTTCTTGTCCAATTGTGGCATTCCTTAAAGCAGAAAGAGACAGAAGGATTTTGCATGACTAAATGGAAAAGCTTAGACGTGTGGAAAAACATACAGGTAACTGAACTATGCACCCACCTGCCACTTGCAGAAAAAGGCTACCATGAAGTGTTGGCATCTCAGTTTGCTTCCCTGTCCTACAGGTACGTGGATCCATCTCCCAAATGCCTTTTTGTGGCCCTGAAATCTCCTGACAGACTTTTGAGTGTCAGCTACCACTGATTTATGAGAGATGTTTGCTTGCAGTGACTTCTTTAACCACAGACAGTCCAGCATTTGACAGCTTTTTCCTGTCCCCAGAGGGCAAAATTTGGAAGTATAATCGGTTGGGGCATTAGCTAGGCTCCACTGCAACACGTTTTCAATCTGAATACATTGTTCAAACCAAGTTGCTTCTGTCTTCAATAATTTATATAAAAAAACTGAGCTGTTTGTTTCCAGCATCCACCCAAGAACAATTCTGTCCACCAAAGTCCCAACAGAGTGCAGCAAAGCACAGGAATAAAATATGAGAGCCATCTATCACTAACCAAACTTGAACAGATACTATCTAGTGAATTAAACCAGTAGCTTGCATTTAACTGGATAGAGGGTAAACTACATCACACTCATCAAATCCATCTGATGCCAGCATATTCCCCTATTATCCAGCCTGCCTACCTCATGGGTTTTTGTGTTCAAGCAGACCTACCAACAGTGCAAGAGGAACTTCCACACCAAGAAGGGCACCATTAACTATAGATGTGCTTTCCTGATTGTTCATGACCTGAATGTTTTTATAACAAGCACAACATCCTTCCTAGGTTTTTTGTTCCTGAAATTAATGGAGACAGGTAAGTCTTGGTCCTCATTTAAAAGGAAGCTTCAGACCTTCATCAGTAGAGGGAAAGATTTACAAGTGGTTCCTGAAAAAGCATTTCAAGAAACAATGACACAAGCCAATATACATTATAAAAGACTCAGTAGCCTCATAGTGCCTGACTTACTTAACTCATGATTTTAGAACATTTGAGATGGGTAAGGTTCAAATAGGGAATAAACTTTCCAAGAAGTGGAAGTCAAGCATATTCCTGTGCTGTACCTGCTACTTGATCTGGGCTCCCAGACTTGATGCCTAATTGACAGCTGTTCTTCACTCTCTAATTAGCAAAACTCAGTGGTTGGATAGAAAGGCTCTGGATTGCCTCCCTCTTAATATTATTTTTTTCTAAGAGCCAGCCTCATACACAAGCCTGATCTGACATTTTGAACCAACTCAATTTTTAATACTCCTTTCAGATGCTTCCTGCCTAAAAAGATGAACACTACTCTGGAAGATGTTGGTTTTTCAGAAAATATATGAAAGTCACAGCTGGGGCTGGACATGATAGCCTAGCTTTCTTTAACAAAGAGAACACAGAAATAGTGCAGGATTGCCTGGCTTATTTGACCTCTCTTTGGTCCCTCTCTAGTTATCTTTGCTGTTGCTGCAGAGGTGATAGAATTTTGAAACACTTGAATTTCTGTTGCAAAATGTGTGAAAACAGAAAGCATTCTGAGGGAGAAGAAACATTCAGATCAGAACCAACTGTAGCCAAAAATAAAAGCTCTAAGAAACAAAACACTAAAAGAATTAGGAAGCATCTAACAAGATCAGGCTGAAAAAGTCATACTAATTTCAGAAAGCACTCAGATTTTCAGATTAGAGAGGTAACCAGAGGGGAAACGATAAACAATTATCACTTTACTCAATCCTGGCTCTTGAAACTCTTGCATATTTTTCAAGAGCTGACATATTTTTAAACACTTTGTCCTTGTGACAAGGATAGAAAATTTAGCCTCAGAGTGATTAAGTGCTGAGCTCAACGTACAGCTTCATAGACAAAGAAATCATCAATACAATACGGTAAGTAGTAGCTCTTGACCAAGGCACATGGGAGAACAAAAAATAGAGCAGGCATTTGTGGTAGACCATTAAAATTCCAAGGATTTAACATTATACAACATGCACTACTGAGGTACACTGCCAACATGGAAACCGAAACATGCTTGATAAGTTTAAAGAGGAGAATCTTGCTGATAAGTTGCAGTTCACATAGCCTTTTTCCAGTATATCATTTGGTGCTTGTTTGAAGTCTAACCCAAAACCAGAAAAGATTCTCCAAAGAAGTATGTGAAAGCCTTTCTGATGACTGTATTAAAAGGACAACTAGGATTAGATTACACAAATGTAATTCTATCTGCATTACTCCCAAAGCACTTTCACTCACTCATCTGCTGTGCTGCTGCCTGGACCCAGCATTGAGCTCAATGGAGTCTGGTGGGAGGACATTCATCTTTCAAAGCATTAAGCTCAGGAGGCTTGAACAGTTTTCCTCCAAAGGGCTCAAAGATGGTCTTCATTTGGCAAATTTGTGCACCTGCCACCAGTTATTTCTTGTCTTTTTTGTTTCTTGAATTTTGGTTTTTATGTTGTGCAACACCCTCAGGTTTCCAAACAAGACTATTTCTATGGCCTCATGCAGCTGCTATTAAGAGTCTCTTCCAGATATTAGGGGAAGAAAAATCTACAACCCTCAATTATCTTCTTTTTCCCCAGAATGCATGAGAAATTACTCAAACAGCTCCAGGAGCTTTGTTCTCTCCTTACTGTATGTGGCTGAGTTGCATTTACACACCCAAGACTTACTTGGGAAAGTGACATAAAGAAATAAGGAAGAAAGTGAATAGGTTTCATCATCACGGGACCATAATTCAGGAGACGCTTGAACTTATAGCAGCCTGTCAAGGTTTTCAGACTGATTGGCAAAGGCATCACAGCCTCCATGTCAGAAAGAGCATCAGATCACACATTCCACATTTCCACTGAATAGTAAAAGGTCCTTCGGAGAAGTAAGCTGCTAAATTTAAAGGAATAGGGAATACTGAAGCAGGTTAAAAGAAATGTATCATGACAGTACCGCAGGCAATGTATGCTAAAACTGATCTAGCAACTACTGTTTCAGTAAGCTTGGATTTGAGGCTGGAGGGACACAAGAGAAGACATGCAGTTCATTGAAGATCATTAGTTGCAAGAATAAGGCAAGAAATTGCTTGAGGGTCCACTTTAGTACAGGTTGGGTCCAATTCCACTTCTGGTTTAGTGTGACAGTTGGACCAGATGTGGGATCCATCGCACTTCCATTGCTGAGGCAGTACACCATCACCCTCCACTCACTGAGGGTTTTCCAGGTACTACCAAATAAAATCTGTTACCTGCACCTCCAAAGTTATTTTCGGTCTTAAATACATTTTTTTAAAAGTTTGGTTTATTTCATTTTAAAAAGCTATTTTCAACTTCTGTTGGAAGACAGAAAAGCCTGTAAGAAGCATAAGCTAATAGCTCAGCAAATTTGATCACTACTTCCAACAAAGAGATTAAGCCAAGAAACATCCCCCCAACACTAGATAAGAAAGTAAGACTATTGTAACTAGCGACATCAGAACTTCAGAAACACTCTGTATTTACACCAATGGCAGCTCTCCAGTGACAAGAACAAGTTCTGCAATGCTAGATGTTTTCTAACCACATTTTCTCTGTTTCAATTTGTCTCCAACTTTTGATGGCAGCCTTCATTACACCTACACCTATTTTCTTACTATCAAGAAAAAGAGAAGTAACGCAATCAGAAAATATTTGAAACAAATGTCCAGAGTGTTAAGGCCTTTGACCATCTTGATTGAGCTGAAGAAGAACTTGCTTATAAAAGCATCCAACTTCAACTTGAGAATACCAATAAGTGGTGATCCCATTTATCCATGCAGTAGCAGGCTCAGTGCTCTCCCTCTCACTACAAAAGCAGTCCATCTCCTTCTATTTAATCTCCCTTCCTTAATCTTCCAGGCTTTCCATCTCTTTATGCTTTTCTCCAATAAACGATAAGATATTCCTCATTTTCTCTCCAGAGAGGAATACAAAGGTTGCCCTGAAAGTAATGCCTCCTATTTTATTATGTTGGCCCACAAAATCAGAAGTGAATATTAGCAGTGTGGTGGTACAGGTTGAATCTTCCCACCAATATCGCATTACATGTTTTGCTGTGTGAAAGATGGCAGCAGAGGGGCAGTCTGAGAGAATGGTGTCTGACACGGAAGTGCAGATGAAGCAAAGGTGTGTTGTCGACTTCTTTTGTGTATAAAAATGGCACCTACTGACATTCAGTGATGCTTGCTAGATGTTTATGGAAACCAAGTACTGGAGTGGAGCATTTCAGAAGTGGTGACAGTGACAGTGGGTCACCTCTACTGGGGCAGAAGTTTACGAGCGTGGCTTGCAGGCTCTTGTTCAATCACTGGTAAAAATGCATAGCTAATGGTGGTGATCACATTGAAAAATAGTGTTTTGTAGCTGAGAATTTGCTATATCAGTGTTATTGTGCTCTTTGTACCTGTTGCTCTGTTGTAGTTTCCACAGAAATAAATAGGATGTGTTATTTTTGGAGAGATGTAAGACTCTTATCAGTCTTCTTAATAGCTAAACATGTAGAAGGACAAATTTCTTACTGATTTTTTTTTCTAGACTTCCAAGTACTTTCAACTCCTTTCTGACTCTTCAAAATCTGAACATTCTTTATAAATCATAGAATCATTGCATGCATTTATTCAGTATCTGTTTAGCATCTGCAGAAGACGCTAGTAATGGCAAATCTTATGCAGAATCAATTAATCCTTGTTAAAGCAATTCACCAAGAGTTCAAGTACAACTCTTTAATTAGAACTAGACCTATATCCTCTTTGTTTCCATGCAACAGGTGTACTGCTCACGTGTTTTTTTCCCCTGGAGCTGCATGTTTACATTAAGGCTGCCTTAATATAGCAAATGCACTTTAGAGTTGCTGAGTAATTCCATTTCCACACATACTACCAGAGTAAAGTGCTAAAGACCCTTCAAAGGCTCACAACATCCAAGAGATCTAAGTACACAAGAAAAGCAGATATTTTGCTCCCACCTTTCTTGGTCATATTCTCCAAGAATAGAAAAAGTTAAGATCCTCTCTGTCCCCTGTGTTTCCCAGATTGTCCGTGCACAAACTTTAGGAGCAAAGTCCACCATAGGAATAACTGCAGGAAGGGGTAAAAACCAAGGTTGGAAGATAAATAGCTTATCTTATTTCTTATGTCCTACAGGAATACACCATCCTGTCACGCTATAAGGCATGCTGACTATGATTACAAGCACTTTCTTTCTCTTTCTAAGTGAACTAGAAGACATCACCACACTGTCAGCTCCAGCTGTAAAACACGCAAAGGCTAAGTATGCCACTAGGCATACCCCAGGAACACCTGCACTCACAGGCAACCTTGTATACTGGAGAAGCACTCCAATGCCAAAGCAAAAAAAAATCTCAAGCTTTGCTACATATTTATTACAGGGCACTTCAGTTCCTTTCATTTAAAAGCACAGAGGAAGTGTTCACTATGGACTTGGCTCACCTAAGAAAGGTGGCCCAACCTCAGCAGTGAAGAGCTTCATCTAAGATTTAATTTCACATTGTTCCAGCAACAGTGTGCTATTGATATGTCCCTTGAATATTTCCCAGAGCCAAGAACACCCACACAGTATAAACACATAGACCTCAAAGAAATCTTCATGAATGGCTTGCTTCTCCCCCACAGATACTGAGGCCAGGAGCATCTCTATTCAGTAAAAAGCAGTGAGGAGGCCCTGTAGGTCTTCAGGAAAATCATACCAGCTGCAAACAATAGCTATTCAGTGCTAGTTTTTGTCACTGACACTTGTAAGATAGCAAGACATGTACAGCTGGAGGAGAGGAAGCCCCTCACAGAAATAAATATCCCATCCACACACAACAAAAGATAATGTAGACTGTCCCAGTGTTTGTCATTTCCAAACCTATTACTGATCTCCTCCAACTGCTTTCAAAAAAGTAAGCTGCTATTTTCCACAGCTACTGCAACGCAAGAAAAAGATGACAAAATATGCAAACATATGGGCATTTTTAGCTGAATTACATGAAAAATATTTGCAGAATAGCATTTTGCTGTAGGATAAAAGAGTTAATCAGCATAGTTGCCATTACCTTACATTCATGATTTTGCACACTGTTCTTACACAAGAAGGAAAAAATGTACATATTTGAAGTTATGAGTTGAATCAAACAGTGTATCACTGGATTAGAAATGACCCTAACCGTTCTGTTCCAACTGGGGGCTGTTTCTAAACAGCACCTACAAAATGTAGGCAACTGCCTCAGATCCTTTGCAAGGAGCACAGACCAAGGAGAGAGATAATCTCCTTGTGATAAGAGAGGTCGCTCACTCGAGCCTCTTTCTGAAGACATCCTACTGATAGCACAGACAGCAATAGCAGAGAACAGCAACATAACAACAGCGGAAATCACAAGCCCCCCCTCCTGATTTTCCCAGAGCTCACTTCACATTAAAAGAATAAATAAAATTATAAGTCTTCATAGTCTCTATTAGAAACCAGAGCTCAACTGCAACTTCATCAGGGCACAAGACTTGACTTGCTGCAAGGCAAAACAACCAAGTCTTTTCTCAGGGCTGCTAAAAGTCCTTAAGGCAAATTAAGAGAGGTGCAGAAGGGAAGAAAGGTGCACAGCCTCTAGCTGAAAGATCCCTTGCTGCCAGACCTTTAGTAGAGAACTGAGAGTCACCCACTGGTAAGCCCTCCTCATTCGACTGCTGGGGGAAGACAAAAAGGAAGCAGCAGTACTTACTAGAAAGCATTTCCAAGATTTCTCTTCTTTTTAATTCTTCAGGGCACGGGGAAGGCATGCCCTAGCTGAAGACTTTAAGAAGTGAGGCTGTTCACCAGGTTACAGGAATTTGGCTAAGTGATGCTGGGCTAAGTCTTTTCTTGCATCTTAAAAGCCAATTGTGACCTACACAGCTGGGTTCCCATGTACTTACCACGTGCCAGGCTTCTCTTTCTGATAAGAAAGTCCATTTACCAACCTATTCAGCAACAGTAAAGTGTACATGTAACAAGTCACAAGTTGTTCCATTTATTTGAGTAAATATCTGGTAAATAAAATCATCGGTAAACATTACAAAATTAAATACATTAAAAAAGCTTGCCAGTATACATAAAATTCACAAACATGTACTTCTTTTGAAAAATAAAATATGTTCAGAGCACCCTTGATATAAAATGCCTGACTAGTGTCACATACCAGCATGTGGTAGCTTATTGAACATTTTAGATAGGACATTTTCCAGGAGGGAGGGGGATCTCTTTTCTGTTCTCCTTTTTACAAGAGTATCCACATTGTAAAGTCTCCCCATCTTTCAGGGCAGAGCCATAAACAAAGACTATAATAATCTTTGCCTACTTAAATAGGAAAGAAATCTTGATTAAGATCACATCGCTAAATGCAAGACAGTGCTTTAAAGTCATTTTGGTAGCATTGCCTTTTCCTCCACTGAGAAGCAGCTTTTAAGTGGTGACGGACATTTCTCTAGATATGACTGCAGGCCCTTTTTCAGCATAGGTTTGCACAGTGCCAAGACACCGTGGGGTGGAGAGGAAACAATCTGGCAAAGCATCAAAGTTAAAATAACTTTAAGTCTACAAATTAAGCCCTTAAAATTCCCAATTCTCATATGCTGCAGTCTAAATAAGGAGATATGATGAAATTCTTCACTGGGCTGCTTTAAGGGTACTTAGAAAAATGGTAGTAATCTGAACTGGTACCTTCTGGTAGCATATTTGCAATAACCACCATTCAAATAATTTACTGTAACAAACTTTTCCTTCCATCCATGTGAAACAGTATTCACAACCCACTTTATAATTTATGTACAGACAAGCACAAGAAATTTGACATCCATGAGTTAAATGTACAACCAACTTAAAAAACATTATCCAACTACTCTCAAGGAGAAGTCTCCTAGCTCTGTAAATGTACAAGATCTTCTGGTTTACCACGTAGGCTTGCTGCCCCTCATCACTAACTCTTGGATTCTTCACTTGCTTCTGTAATCCTCAAGTGAAAGTTGAGCAGCATCCAAAATGTTGATATTCTTGATTTAAAAAATAAAAATTGACACTTAAAAAAAAGAACTCTTAAAACACACAAAAGAAATTCCTTGAGTCAAAACTGAAGGAAATCAAAAAAAGTTGTGGAGAAAGACAAGTATTTTAATAAAGGTCTTGTATTCAAAGTCCCATTTCCCTTGCCATGTCTCTTACAGAGTGCTACTACTTCAAGTTATTTATATACTCTTCTTTTGAGGGGGACTGAGTTTTCTCATTCCTCTTATCCGAGTTAGCAGCTCTTTGATAAATTCCTAGGAAAAAAAAGATTAGAAAATATGAGTAATCTTTATGATCCCATAATACCACGATTCTGAGTTTTAAAAACATTTAAGGCAAACTGTAAATTTTTCTTTAAGCTTTTACTGCTAAGCTGGAATATCCTTAGCCTGATATCCAGGAATCTTATATGCATGCTCTTGTCACATAGTGAAGGTGTGAATCACTGATTTCTTCCTCTGCATGAGTGTGCTGCTTTAGTTGCTAGTTATCTCCCAGCCTTTTATTGCACAGGACCTTCTACCAACTGTTGAATAAGGTAAAATCTATAGTGGGATACAGTGCAAACAGCCAAGCGAGAATGTCACAGTTTCAGCCTGCACAGAAATCAGCACTCCTGCCAAAAGAGGTATTTGTCTCACCATTTTCCAGCCTGGCACAAGCATTTTGGCTGGCTGCTCATTCAGCTGGAACAGAGAGCTAGTCTGGCTGAATTCTCAGCTGTTTCCTGTTGCCATGCTACATTCCAAGCTGGCTCACCCTCTGACCAGACTCACTGCTCAGCTCCACACCAACTGCTGTCAGTCTGAGGCAATGCAGAAGCAAGGAGCCAGCGGTAGCACCACTGCCTTATCCTGGGTAAAACACTGTGTGAAACTTTTGGTGGAGCTCAGTGATCAACATTATTCTCAAATAAAAGACATTAATGGGCCAGCTCTTTGTTCACACTGGTAACTTCCTCAGCTTCAGTAGATTTCTCTTTTTCTTCTTTGAATTTTGAAAGAGCAGAAGCTTAAAGAGTTGCACCATTATACTGTCAACAGTTCGGGCTGGTTCAGCCCGGTTCTGAGATGAAACTGTACACCAAAAGAACATCAGATAGTAACTGCAGGCATGCTAAAAGCTAAACCACCCTGTACTGTCACACTGGGAGAACAATGTTTATCCATAGTGCTGTGTATGCACTCACAAAAAGGTTCTTATCTAGAAATTGTTTAGCTATAAACGTGGAATGTAATAATGGATTTAGTCAGTTGGGTTGATGTGAAAGAACAAAAAAGCATGACTTCCGAGCCAAGTGCTTGAGGCTAAACATGCCAGTGAGCAAGGTCACCACCTAAATGACAACACAGTACCTTTCCAAAAAGAGTCACACAGAAACATGCATTATACGGGTGCTGAAGCACGCATACAGAAAGTCTCTGTAGTGAAGTATTTTCACTTGAGAGAGGAAAGATTTTTTTCTGGCAAACTGATACTGTACTGCATACACTGTTTTACCATTGCTTAAGTACCCACACCAGCTGTGGTTTCAAGTATCAACGGCAAAGGCAAAGCAACAGCTATGTCAGCGTGGGCTATAAAAGCTTACCAGGAACATTATATATCATAGCCTGGCACTCACTTCTAAACCAGCTAGATCCATGCCAGTACAGGAATACATTTGTGCATATCAACAGTGATGCACTTCCCATATGAATAGACATATAGCTCAAAGAGGTGACTGGGAAAGGGCACTGTTAAGATCCCAAACTCTCTGTCCCTGAGAAGCTGTATTTTTTTCAGATATGCACAGGTCACTGCAACAAAATTCACTCAGATTTGTCAGAATACAGCACTGAGAAGTCAAAAACAAAAACAAACAAACAAAAGACTAAAAAAATCAGCCTTTTTACTCTGAAAACCCACAGCATTCATTGCATTGTGCATTGATCCTATGTTACTTGTTCATCATCTTAAAGCCTGTAAACAGTGCATAACTAACACAGCATGGTGCTGTTTGAGGGAAGAAGTTCTTCACTCATACGGCAGTGAGGCACTGGCAAAGGCTGCCCAGAGAAGCTGTGGATGCTCCATCCCTGGAGGCACTCAAGGCCAGGTTGGGTGGGATGGCATCTACAGAGCCTACAGGGAAACCTAAAGGCATTATTCTGACCATAGCTGTTTGGGAACTACCCCTTTGAAAGGCACCTTTTTCATTCCTTTGTCCATTTTTCTCCCAGTCCAGAGGAATCTGGAGCATTGAATGCAGCCAGGGGCCAGCTGTTCCTCAGTACAACGCTACAGAAAGGAGGGGAGTTCCTCTCATTATCATGGCAGCACCCCAAGCACTTCTTTTGCAAAATAGCATATTTGATTGAAGGTTTCCATCTTAAGAGCACCCAAAAACTCCTCAGTACCACCAACAGAGCACCAAAACAAACCAAGCTGAGTGGGGGTAAGTGAGGCTTTTCCTCCTGGAAGGGAAAGGAAGCCACATTCACTAAAAGAAGTACACATAATGATTACAAATGCTTACCCCTCCAGAGTTATTTTTCTCGGGGATTTAAGCACTGAACAGTAAAACCCAACAAGAACATTTTGTACACAGCAAGCATTTCACACAGCGCAGTACTGCAGTCCCACAGGTGTCAAGCCAGAGCACCAGTTCAGTTTGCTTCTGATTTGTTCTAAGAATCATTTTGCATCGATGCCTGCACTGAGCCGACAGTTTTTGTACATTTGTGCTCTGGTGCCTTTTGTGTTTTGCAGCACTACATCAAGGTAAGGCAGCATTCTAGAGCAGATGCACATTTTCCCTCTCGGAGGCAAAAAAGGCGGCTTTGCAGCATTTTAATAAGCCTTCGCTTTATAGCTAACTGACTCAGCTTTATGACGCATAGTAATACCCATTTATTTTCTTTAAACATCACTCAAAAATTGCAATTTTATTCCTTGTGGACATTCGAGTTGAAGCTTAATAGAAGGCTTAATATCCACATCTATCTCAACCTCATACAGAAAAATCATTTTACATAGAGCATTTTTGCAAAATCCCCTCCAGGAGTTGGGCTGACATTTAGCATGGTGCATCTGAAAGCTAATCATACAGCAACCTAAGCTAAAAGTACTTCTGCAATACAGGTTGAATTATCTACTTATTAATACTTATTTAATTCTCATAGCTGGACAACACTTAAAATAACTCAGTTAAAGATTCAAGAACTTACAAATTATTCTTTTGAGGACTACAGCCAGAAGCACAGAGGGCATATCTGTACTTTCAATAGAAGAAAAATCCAGTACCAACAGTTTGGTCCTTTGTTAATAGGAAAAGAAGTATATAAACCTAGTTTAAATTTTTTTCTATAGATTTTCTTCAAGGAGATCACCTGTATATATAGTTTTGTCACAAGTACTCAGAGTCTCAATAATTTACATTATAAAATTGCTGTTTCTGGAAGACACATCTCTCTAAATCTAAAGTCAAATTCAAATGAGAGTTGGACAGAGATGAAATCTATAGTTCATTTGAACTCATTAATTGTCAGCCTTAGGCAGTTGTCTTCTCCTTTCCGCGATGCTTTCCCTGGAATCAAAGGCATTTTGTTCAACAACAACAAAAAAAAAAAAAAAAAAAAAAAAAAAAAAAAAAGTTCATCTAAAGCAGAATAAAAAAAAATTAAGAAGGCAAACAAAGGTGAAATGATAATCAGCAAAGGGGAGGAAATCACTTCACTTCTCTGCTTTGGAGGTGCGAATCACTGTTTTAATGAGGTCATTTGGCAGGCAATGAATTCCAGGCTTCCTGTTCAAGTCTTCCAATTAATTCTAGACATTAATTGGACTTTTTCTCTCCTGTTTTCTCTCCCACAAACAGAACACACGCAATAGGACTAGGTCTTAAGCTAAAATGAAGGGTGTCTAGTGCTTCTGCTTCACCAGAGCATGAAATGAATCCTCAGCCAGCTTTGCTCCACAGCTTTACTTCCCTGCAGCCAAGTCAAAAATCAAGATTTCCTCAACCATTTGCCTGAGGCTATCTCCCAGAAAAAGAGCCTGAATGCAAAAAGTTAAGTCAGCCTGGAGAGTGCTCTACATAACTATGTGAGGAAGAAACTCAAAAATACAATCTAAATGAGGGAGGAAAAAGGAAAAAGAGGAAACTCTACTTCCAAACACCTCACTTCCCCACAGACTCAAACCTCAAGATAATTGCACACAAAGAAAGGAACTGATGAGTCCCAGATGTTCCAGGAAAATAGGGCCAGAAGCTGTCTTCTGATAGCAAGAATTGGTGCAGCATCTCACTGCACAATCCTAAAGGTGAGGCCACAGCACCATCAGTGCCCAAAGGAGGAGATTACACAGCAGTTCAGCTTCTTCGTGAGCCCTGCAGAAGGCACCGACTAAATACCACAATACTGAGCTGCGGTTAAGATATTCAGTCTGGTCATTCTCCAGTTTAGCAGCACATAAACGAGCACAGCTAATTCTTGTCAAATCACCACCCGCTCCTTCATTCTTGAAATACTGTGATGAGTATTCATAAGGTATGTCCATCAGTACTTGCAGAAATGACAGCATGCAAGTTTAATTCTCTCCAACACTGTAGTACAATGTAGGGCAGATCTCAGCAGGCATACAAATCATTTTAGTTCACTGAATTCAAAGTGGTCAACTAGATGATCTCAAAGGCCCCTTCCAACTTAAACCATTCTATGATTCTAAATGGATCAACCAGAAACCATATCTGACTGTTTGCATTGTTTTAAATATGCAAGTTTCATAATGTTTTTTCTTTACAAAATGATTTCCTATCAAGTAAAATGGACACGTAATATAATTACAGTGACTTAATAATCTACCACCCACCAGAAGAGCTGTCACAAAAGAGCTTCTAGGCTCTCTGAGGCGCAAGGCAGCATATTGCACTGAGGCTTTAGCACACTACTTCAGTTACTGTTGCCTAGAATAGGTATCCTCTGAATTGCTGCCTGTGATTACATTAGTAACAAACAGAACCAGTAACATAAGCACAAAATAACTCATAACATAGCAGAACCAAAAAACAAATGATCTTTCGGAAGTTTAGAAATACCATTTCAAAAGGGTTTTTTACTCATGTCTGCGTATTAAATACATTACCTGAAGACATACCTAAAATAGTTTTAAAAACCAGTGTTTGGACCACCTCTTGAAGCTGCCATTGGCTCCAATTTAACTTGGGGAAAAGCACTATTAAGCAAATGCTCCTCTTTTCCTTCTCAAAACTGTTAAAAGCTGCTGAAATAGCCCAGACACATAAGTAAACCAAAGTCAATGGCTTAAATCACTGCTCACATTGTCCAGAAAATATGCACAACAATTTAACTCAGTTCATTTGGAGATCACATTGAAAACTGCTACTGATTCAAAGTTCTCAGCAAAATTATATTATTTCGTTTACTTTTTCTCGCTCATTTTGCACAGAGTGAAGATTTATACTAAGAAAACTAAGAAGTCTAGGTAGTTTTAATCCTGCCTGCTTGAGCGGAAGAGATCTTTAGACCATTGCCCTTAAGTTTTGTATATTCCCTAGAGAAAAGAAAGAAAAAAAAAAAGGGGGAACAAACAAACAAACAAACCCTTGAACATATTTACTAGCTTCTCTTCAAATATTAGTTTTCTGCAGACATGATGTAGTCCAACTGCAGCTTTCAGAGTCAGTATGCACGCAAATTGCTCACTCATTCAATCTTTGTTTCATAAAAGTTCATGTCTCCTCTATTCTCCTTACATCACTTTGGCAGTTGCACCTGCAGCAGCTTTAGTTCACATCTGTGACAACTACTTCAGATGATCTCCAGAGCAGAGTCTAAGCAGGTAAGCTTGTGATTTAGCCAGCCTCCTTCAAAGTACGCCTCGTTTATTTCATGTCCACAACAGTCTTGCTGTTCTAAATGAGTCTACTGTCAAATATCAAAACCTTATAAAAAAAAGCTACAGACAATACTTTCTTTATAGCATTATTCACTGCTAACATGAGACTCAAAATTCCCTATGACCTATGTTAAGACCCTCTACTACTTAGAACTGAGACAGTCAGTTGAGAAAGGTGTGGGTGGGATTTTCCCCTGGCAATGCATAGCACATGGACGTTGCCAGAGGATGCTGCTGCTCACAGCTCTTTTTCATCCACATTCACGTACAACATTTTATGACATTGATTTTGCACGAAGCATATCCTATAGCAGTGCCAAAAAAGAACTGCTGTTCTCTCATAACAAGCCTAGGCTTACATAGCTTATACTACATGATTTGTACCACTTTTGAAGTAAATATGACAGCAGTAGAAGTGAGAAAGGAAAACAGAGAAAGCAGTGTTTAATTTTGCATGATGGGAAGATTACTGTCACATGCCAAAGCACTGTCTGTGCTGGAGACCCTAAAGCCTATACTTTAGGTCAGACTTCTCAGAAGAGAAGCTGAGTATGTCTCTTCAGCAAGAGTAACTTAGCTAAATGGAGCAGGGAGATAGTAGTTCAGACAAAAAATGTGGAGTATAAATATGAACCACATGCTACAGTGACTAACACCAATAAATATGTATACCTCAGAACACAATAATCAGTAAATGCATCTCTTCACTGCTATTGGTTTTTGTGGTTTTGAATGGTTTTGATTGGTTTGAGCTTTTTTTTTTTTTTTTTAATTATTACATTTGATGAAACAGACAGGTTGGGAAATTATGCCCATACATTCTTTACTGTTTAGCACATTTGTCACAGCTGATTTCTAATAGTGAATGACACATCAGTCACAATATGCTTATCAATCTTGATTAGCAGCTCAAATTTTTAAGGATCACTAACATAAACTTAACAGCACCGCAAAACCATACTGTGTGCACTTTCCTCATTAATGTGTTTGCCTTGTTTGGGTAAATTAAACCACTATTTACAAGGCAGCTCCCACATCAAGCATGTTCCCATACAAATTAACAGCAAAAACTGCTACCTCCAGAAAGACTTTAAAATTTTAGTCCACATTCAACAGTCTAGCTATAGTTCCTCGCTGTGGATTAACTCCAGCATGCAGCTAAGTCCTCCACACATGCTTGTTTCAGAAGCTTTCAGAGCAGTCCCTCCTAAGTTAGTGTCAGATACTATCTTAAGCCACTTTACTGGTAGACACAGAGGGTAGATGTAGGTTGGATATAAGGAAGAAGTCTTTCACAATGAAGGTACTGAGGCGCTGGAGCAGGTTGCCCAGAGATGTGGTAAATGCCCCATCCCTGAAGACGCTCAAGGTCAGGCTGGACAGGGCTCTGGGCAATGTGATCAAGCTGTAGGTGTCCCTGTTCATTGCAAGGAATCTGGGCTAGATGACCCTTTAGGGTCTCTTCCAACTCTAGGGATTCTGTGATTCTATTACAGAGGCTGAGAATGAAGATAAAAAATTCCCATCCCCTTTCAGGTGACCTGGATAATTCCATTTCCCCCGCTGAAAAAACAATCCAGAATATATGCATAAACTCCTCAGTCATTCTTTAACCTTCAGTCTCACTGAAAAAAAATAAGCAAAACTAGTGTCATGTATTCTATATTTATTACAGGTGGATAGGAGCTTCAAGTCGTTGAGCTTTCTGCCTGTTGTATTTTTCCTTGTGTTCTGAATACTGGAGACATCATACTACATAATTTTTTTTTTAACCCAGTGAAGGATTAGAACCTTTTTCAAACTGTACAACCACTGCTGCAAAAACACGTGGTGCACTCAATGGACTGCATTTGACTGGTCATGAGAAATTCTATCGGCTCACAGTTTCTCTCCACAGACTTTCTAGAAATCTTTTCAAAAATCAACTACTGCAATAGTTTTCCACCATCTGGAAATGGGAAAGAATTGCAGATTTTCTAGAAAAGATATAGATTCTCATAAAGCAATTTTAAGCCTACTTACAGGTTTTTCATTGTGCACCAATGATTGAGTAAAAATTATAGTTTTATAAAAAGGCCTAAGTTAGCAGTCACGTGGTGTTACTGGGCTCATAACTCTACAGATGAAGAAGAAAAGCTGCTGTTGTGAAAACAGACCTGGGAAATAATTTCCATTTTGGCAACCATCCTCACAACAGATTGGAGTTAAGTACTTCTCCCAACTTTATCTCAAGAGAATCCCAAAGAAGATGCGTATTTTGCCAGATAGGGGAGCTGCCTCCATTCCACCAGCCGAAGACTAGAGAGCCAAGTCAAAACTGCAGTATTAATATTCCACCTTCATCCCTGAGAGCTGAGGGCAGTTTAACAATAATACAAACATTCAGGATGTTCTGGATGTTTTTGTCATGTGAAGGGCCATGTCAACTTAACTTACCTGCTCTGCACGAATACCTAGTGCAGTTCAGTAAGCAAGCTTTCCAGTGGAAAACTCACTAGCATCTGTCACGTGTCCTTAAGAGAGCTCTGAAATTTGTGCTTGCACTGTGTCAAACTTCAGAGATGGAACAGCACAGAACACATTATACGCATTTCACCAGGTGAGTCTTTCTGGGTCAGCTCCTCTACTGTCAAAAAGTTATTTATTATCAGCAACTCCTAGACAACTTTTCCAATGTGTCACAGGAATAAATAAAATGAACAGTTTCCAAAGAAAGCATGCAGTGAGATGGAAAGTGTCTTCTTAACTGTAACAGTGGTTCTTCCTGACAGTATGACTATCTTTAAGGGCCAGTAGTTTAAGTGGCTACAATTACAGATACTACAGCACTGCTCATCATGATAAGAAGGAACCATGTGCAGCCTAGTTTCAAAAACCAAAAGCCTAGCTTCCAGTCATGCACAACTGAAAGGTTACTGGGAGATCCTTTAAGGAACCCAATCTACTAAATACTCTGCATTTGCCACTGGTCATTTTGTTAAATTGCTTACTCTTCCTACCAAACATGAATGAATAAAGTAGGCTATGTTGGCTCTGCAAATAGATATTCAAGTTGAAAGTTGAATACTTTAAACCATATCTTGCTAGTTCAGGTTGTCCCACCACCACTGAAGTCCACACACAGAAAGAACTAGCTGAGATGTATATCTGCATTACAGTTTCTAGACTCATTGCCAACATTAAAATTGCATGACTTTGCATTGAAGAGCACACAGTCCATCTCTCAAGTTGAAATTCATGGAAATACAGTAGGTTTGAGACTTTTTTGACCATATGGTGAAAACTGTGTTTAGTTCTCTCGTATCACGACATCTCTAAGCATCAGTAAATTCAACCACAACAATACATAAGACAACAGTGGTATACTTCTGCTGCTATAATCAGCAGTCCAGTCATAGAGCACAGTTCATTCCTACCCTAGTCAAATGAAAGTCTCAGCAAATAAAGCCCCAAGCCCATCAGCTTGCCATTACCATTCTTACGTTAACTTCAAAATAACTGAAATAAATAAAGTCACTTTAACTTAACCACATTTATACAGATGAAGAGAATTTAAGAAAAGTCTTTTTACCTCTGTTGGTTTGTAGCAATCTACAAGAGTTTCCTAGAAGTAAAACATGAAAACATCAGTTACAATAAAGAGAAACAATGAACATAAATAAGTCTACAGAAAGAAATCTTGCAAGGGAGTGGGGGAAAAGAAAAGGAGCAAGAACCAGGAACCACTCAATGAAGATGCTACCAAACACTGAGCATTGCATCAAGTCAGCTTTACTCCTTCAGCGAACCAAAATTCTTTGCAGCTGGAGAAAATGATGGCTGCTACCTCCAGGCTGGAAACAAAATCCCCCCTTCAAAGATAAGCGAGGAGAGGAGAATCCAAGAATATTTCTTCCAGCAACACACACGTGAAAGCAGCTTTACATGAGAGCACCACAGTATTTGCAATGCAGAAATACGGACATTAGCAAGAGCAGGCACTACAGGGAAGGGCAGCTAGTTTAAGCAGAAACAGCAAAGCTATTTCTGAACGCTGAGTAAACAGCTTGGAGAGATGCATTGTGTTTCTGTGGCTGGGCAGCAGGCACTGAGAAAGGAATGCTGACTGCCACTGCTATCAGAGATGGGCACCTAAGCATCAAGTTAGTGATCCAGAAATGGGCTAAAGTGCAAACCACTGCTTGGAGATGAGCTTCTTTTCTTTACTGCATCTGACAAATTTACAAACGGAAGCTCTTATATGGTTTTCATATCTTAGCTGAAAGATATGTATCACAGGACAACTACATTTCTTACCCTCGTCTCCTCATTGCTCCATTCATTGACATTTTCTTGTGCATATTCAGCAGATACTAATTCCTACTAATTCCTGTTGCTGATCATCATATAATTCTATTGCACTTTTTAGAAGGGTTCCTATATGAGGACTTGATGGGTTCCAATTTCTAGCTGGTATAATTAGAGAAATTAATCTTCCAGTACTCTAAGGACAAGGGAGAATTTCTGGTCTGTATATGCACACATGGATATTTCTGCTGCCACAGTGAATCAGAGAAACTATCTGGTCACCATAAGTGACTCTGAGCTATGTAGTTTTTATAATCTTTATTTTACATATATATTTAAAAAAAAAAAAAAAGAAGGAAAATAATAGGGCTTTCTAATCTGTTTAAAAATCTCTCCCTATATTTCTGGATTCTTTGAACTTCAGTTTTCTCCTGCTATCACCTACCTTATCTATTTTCCAGAAATTTCTTAGCCTAAGAGATTTTGATTACCTTCATACAGTCCAGCAGATTATGCTAAACTCCGAAGTAGGAACCTCTCTGTTCTAATTCTTTGCTAACTGTGCATATGATCAGATATGAATCCAGATGCATTAATTTAGCCACGTTTGGATTTAAAATTAGAAAGCAATATATTACCTGCAATTTTAGAGCTCTCTCTTCCTCATTGGCTGCATCAAGGAGGTCATCAATGTCAATTTCTACATCTGGCATCTCTTCTTCCTGAGAAGACAAAATTCCCATTTAGTTCATAAAGATACACTTTAGCTAACCTAAAAGGCAGACTACAGATAGCACACACAACCCAACCTGCCCAGAGACAGACAAGAAGAAAATCAGTAATGGATGGTGGCTTGACTCATTGCTTATGGGCCAGCATAGACTCAAGCCCCAGCCACATAGGAGTAATCCTTCTCTTGTATCTCACAGTTATGTTACCAAGCCCATGCCCAGCAGCACAAGTAATCCTCACAGTACCGGGCAAGAGGATGAAAATGGGAGAAGAGGTCAGGAAAGGGGAAGTAGATAAAAGCTGTACCAAGCTACCAAACTGTTTCGAAAACATTCTTGACTGGACTGCTCATTTTTTTCCCCACTATGGAAGATCTCTTCTACTCAAAGTTGGCTTACAAATTTAAAATGCATGCCTCATCAGAAGGAGCTCATATTTCCAGTGTCTGCACAGAAGTCTAAGGCACAGACTGTCTTAAAGATTTTTTTAAAACTCTATCAGTGCACTTTTCCATTTGCTTTGTCAATACATCAGAAATATTCCTCAAGTCAGAGTTCCCAACTCCACCTTTTGAAGGACCTCCAAGCTCTGGAACCCCAATGAGAATTTAGTGGCTACAGATATCACTGTTTATTATCTTTGCGTGTAAGTAAAAAACAAACATTCTCTTAGCCATTTTTTACATTTTTCAATGACAAGAGGCACTTCAAGCTGGTAAAGTCAGGTTCAAAGTAACATAGCTTCAGCACCTTACTGCACATACAAAACACTTTGTTCTCAGCCTCTCACCCATGCCAAGTCCCACCTCATCAACACCTCAGTGCTGCAGGCACACAGCTCTGATCAAGCCAGCACAACAGCACTGCCAGCCTGTCCTCTCCCACCCCTCCAAGCTATTGGCTCAGCAATGCTGCATCACCTCAGTATCTCCCGGAGGAAGACAGGGACCTGAGAGCATCCAAAGGGTTGGGCAGATTTGAGTCGTGAAGAAGCAACAAGATTGTTACCTGTAGCAGCACCTATTTTCTTTAACTCCACAGACACCTTTACAATTCTTTAAATTTAAATTTTTAAATCTTTAAATTTTCAAAACAATTTTACTGGCTGTGAAATAATAGATCCAATAGCAATCAACACAGGTAACACCAGATTTACTATTCTGATGGATAAGAATCCAAACACTATCAAGGACAACATGAAATAAGCTCAAGCTAATCTAACTAAAGTTAAATATCAGCACCACAGTGCCAAACAATTTACCCATATCACAAGTTTCAGCTGAAATGCCAGCTACTCAAAGTTCATTAGGGTGGGAGAAGGGACAGAAATGGATGAAGCTCCCTGTTCCCCAGTTGGAAGGAAAGCATTCAGGAACACAACTGTATGGATATACAGGCTGCTAAATATGATGAATAAGAACACAGGAAGTGTGTTCTTTGTCCAATTAGCAAGTTCATTCCTTTTCAGCATGCATTTTAATCAGAAAGGAAGTGTGGGCATTTGTGGAGATGAACAGTTACTGTAAGATGTTCTTGCAAACAAGGCGTTTCCAACCTAATGCTATAAACTTGTTAAGTGATGTAAACAATGCAGGTGGGAAGGAGGAAAGAACCTGAATCTTCCATGAACTTCTAAGATATTCAGTAAAAGTAATCAGAAATAGAAGGTATAAAGACTAATCCACAACAGTGGAGCACTTATTACCTCAGTAGCTTACTATCACATATCTCACTAAGAACCAGAAATTCACCAAATAGAAAGTAAGCCTTCTGAACATTTTACCTAAGCAGCTTACTATAAATACTGTTAAGATAGGGTATCTGGAGTTACCATTAATGCTGTAAATACCTATCAAAATACACACCCATGGAGCTGCATAAATGACGACTGTGTATCTGTCACCACTCAGATGTGCTGTTCAGCACATTGAATATTTCATCAGAGAACACATTTTGTACTCTTGCCTGTTGCATTCTGGCAAAACAAAATGACGTAGAAAGACAACAGTGAGGAGAAAGTCCCTACAAAGTATATACAAGGCTCTACTGTGATCACACTCCACTGAGAGCTCCTGAAAAATTAGTTTTATTTTGATTGTTACGAATCACATGGGAAAAATCCTTGTTTCTATCTCCCTCAACTCTTAACTTTTTCAAATCAGCCTTCTTCTACATCTTCAAGGTTCACACTGCTCTGCAGGAGGTGAGTGCAGGAGTAGTTCACACCTTCCTATAGATGGCCACTGATAATGCCAAGGAGCCTCACTGATCCCATCTCTGAAATACTCTTGTAGCAGGAAAGATCAAATCCAACCTGAACCTTTTCTGTCTAGATGAATATCTGACAATACCACCTTTAATGATGTTACCAGATGTTATCTGGAAATGACAGCCATTCACTGCTGAGCTAGCACTCACCCTTGGCTTTTGCTGCTATGTCAGCTGGGTATCAGTAATTCACTGAAGCTTGGGTGTAAGAGCTAACACAGCTCTTCTACATCAAGGAAAAATGCTTTAAGAATACTTCGGAAATAAGGAAATAAAATTGTGCCTGACATACTGGAATTCAATTAAATTACACTTGTTTTAGACTTTACACACCTTCACCACTTTACAGTAGATTTGAACTGTGATACAAAATACAAATGCAAGCAAGAAGCCTGAAAGATCATTCCTGCTCCTATGTTTGGCAGAATTAACAAATGGGCACCATCTAAGCGTTTTTTCTCTTCTGAAACATTGTTTATGCATGATCTCAGCTTAATGTCAAGCATGCAAAATACATGCATAGCTCAGGAGCTGAGCGCTCCACAACAGCTGTAACGATAGAGGAAAGGAAGAAACAGTTGTGCCTTCTGTTTGCTTGATTTCACGGGTGAGATAGATGTGATCGATCCCGCTACAGTTAAGCAGTTAAACCCAGTCTGGTTGGGCTAGCCTGAAAGGGGCACTGCACACCTGAAGGCTTAGATATTAAGGCTCTTCTTAGCACCATGAAGCTGTGTAATAAAACCCAAGCACTCCTATCATCTGCTCCAGTGAGAGAGAAATGAGGTGTTGTTAACAGCAAACAATGGAAAAAAGAAACCGCAAGAATAATGCTGATAGGGGACAGCCCTCTGAAAAGCTGAAAGAGAAGAGGTGTGGGGACAGGGAGTGCAAACATTCACCATTTAAAACAGCTGGGGGAGAGAGGGGATGGACATTCTCCTTTTAAGCACTCTATCCAGACCATTAACAATGTTGGCAGGAGGTGAACTGGCTCCATTTGAATATTCAGAAGTCCAAAAATATAACCAAAGTTAAACTCTGTGCTATTTAATGCAACTTCATTTCAACCTCATATTGGAAGAAGGACTCGTGGTCACTTAAATTGCGTGAATTCTTTGCAAGCTACTGGGCAAAAGACCTTGGGGCACAGACATGCATTAATTAGTAAATAACTGTGGCAGTTTAAGAAATTATAACCTCTCCAACTGTTTGCAATTTAGCCTCTGGCAGGGTTTCTCACTGCCTCAAACAGAGGATGGAACAAGAACAGGTGAGCACTCTTCAGTGAGGCCAGCAAAAAGGCCTGACAGCTTCCCAAACCACCTTCTGTGGCACTTTAAACTGTAAAGCTGTATGTTGCAGACACAGCTGAATATCTGCACTCCTACCCACCCTGAGAGCAGCATGTTTGTCACAGCAAGCGCAGGTCTGAAAGTATTAGCAGCACTAATTAGCAACATTTAGCTAAGGCTTTAAAATGTAAGGAGGAATAGTAGCTATGTTGTTAAACCTTTCAATGTAAAGTCAGCCCACCATTCCACATCCTCTGGTCCATTCATTCTATGCCATCCAATCATTGGCACTGTTGGAAAACAATGAAACAGGTCTGTTTGCTTTTTATTTTGGTCTTTAAGCTTGGGAGAGAGAGGAAAAAGTGAGCACAGCAAGAAAAGTTCATCCAGAGACCTGGAGCCACTGTTTGTACAGTAAATTAGGAAGTAACCTATCTAGAAAAAATGGTAAAAGAAATATGAAGGAAAAGTGGGTAGAGACCACATCTCTTAAGTTTTAGAGCATATGTAGCAGGGATTTCTTTCAGAGACCTGGAAGATAGTCAGTGTATTTTAAATAATCAGAACCAAAGAGGAAAACAGGGTGAGAAATTCTTCAAGTATCCACTTATTATGTGATTTCTAACTTTTTTTTTCTGTTTTAGGACATGTAATACAGCTAGCCCTAAGCTAGTTCATCTGCAGATATGGATGGCATTGCTCTAAGGCAAGGCAAGAGTTTACACAACAGGATAATAAACAAAAATGCTAAAAATTACCAGGACTAGCAGTTATTGGTTGCATATGTAACCTGGTGGGTTTACTGCAAGTCTGCACTTAGTGCAGGTGAAACAGTGCTACCCCATAGTCATGTGCATGGAATGCAAAGGACACAATTCTCATTATGCAGTTATACACTATTTCCTCCCTCATCATGCAATTATCTTGTTAGCAACCATTCAGTTGAATGTGAACTCTCCAAAAGTAACACAGAGTGCAAGGCCCCACGTCCCTTATGTGCATATCCCATTCAGTCTTGGCTTCAAATAAGAGTTAGAAATGCTTGATGTGCACCCAAACTGCTCTAATCAGAACAGCTGCCTCTTTCACAAACACAAGGTCCACCTTTACTAATCACTCTTGTGCACTAATAAAATGTATTGAGAAATTAAAGGCAAAGTTACCAGATGTGTCTGCTCATTTAGAGATAAGTGTCCTACAAGTTTCTGAATAATCATAATTTATCTTTGGCATTGTTCCTATTTACAGCAATGTTCTGTGATGAGCCTGTCTTCAAGCATGATCTCTTGGACCAGCTGAAAGACCTAGAAGAGGGACACTGAGTGCCCACTTCACAGCAGTACACCTTAAGCAGGCTGCACAGTATCTCACAGAAACATAATATGATCTGAATGGCTGGAAGCAAGGTAGGGACACAGTAGTTTATCTGTATGGCCTGAATCTCACTACCATTGCCAACAAAGCGAGCAGGAGGTTGTGCCCACAGCCTAGCAGACCCACCACTAGAGGGAGGTAACACTTTATAAACACAGAAGGGCCCAAGAAGTTGCTGGCAGAGCATTAAAACGTCTTCTGAGACTTACACTCAGCTCTCAGGTTGGAGAACTGCAGTCCGCTTTTGCCCTCATTACCTATTTTCTTCTGCTTCTGTTCTTAAATATTTAGATCTCAATTTTTATTCTCATAGTTAGATTCTTCCTCTGCTTCTCTGTCTTAGGATGCTGCTTTTATGTTCTCCCCGTGCACCTTCACTTTTCAGCTAAGGGCTGGAGGAAGGACCACTGGATACAGAGAAAGGAGCAACTCCCTGCTCCCAGGCACTGAGATCAGGGCTTTCTGCCAACGAAAACTGCTAGGAGCCCAGCCCAGCTCCCTACATGGAATGCTTGTTCACATAAGACAATCTTTGGGGCTTATTGCCAAAGTTTTAACAAGTTAAGGCACAGGACAAACGTCTGTGAAAAAGAAGGGGAGATATTTGATTAAACTGAGAACGCTTTTAGAAACTGGTTTCAGGCATCTTTGACACAAAGCAAGTCTAATCCCTCCCAAATTTCTAAGACATACTAGAGCTTAAACTGAGCTGAAAGTCCTCCCATAGAGTGGAAAAAAAGTGTTTTGTTTTTTTTTCCTCCTGTCTTAACATGATCCAGCAAGGGCCATCCATACCCTGGGGTGCAGCAGTCCCAGCACTGCCACCCAGCAAGGGGGGCGGGGAGGTTGTCCCACTCTGTGCTGTGCAGTCTCACCTCCAGCACGGGGTGCCACAGCGTAAGGACGTAAAACCATGAAAGAGTGTCCAAAAGAGGGCTGTAAAGATTGAAAAGGGTCCAGAGGTCCCTGGATTTGTTCAGACCAGAGCAGAGGAGCTGAGGGGAGGCCTCATGGCGGCTGCAATGGGTAATGGAGGGGCCGCGCTGAGCTCTGCTCTGTGTGACAGCAACAGGGCACGAGGGAATGGCATGGAGCTGAGTCACAGGAGGGGCAGCTGGGGGTCAGGGACAGGGTCTGCACCAGAGAGTAATGAGTATGGAACAGGCTGCCCAGAGCAGTGGGCATGGCCCCGAGCTGCAGGAGTTCAAGGAGTTTTTGGACACTTAAAGGGTCTGATTTTAGTTGGTGCTGTGTAGAGCCAGGGATTGGATTCTATGAACCTTGTGAGTCTCTTCAAACTCAGTATATTCTATGATTCTGTTAACACCTTAAATAACAACTATTACATAAAAATCTTTCCCAGATATTCCAGCTTAGGCACGCACCTCTTTAGCTCAGATTATTTCAATTTGGACAAGTCTGACATTTTAGAAGTGTGTTTTCCAGTTCTTAAATCAAGGGTAATGCCAAAAACAATGTTTATGAGGTTCTGCAAGGAAGAGGAATACACACATTGCTGTGAAGGAGAGATGGAGCTTACCTAGACACCACTAGTGCCTGGTAATAAAGAGAATGTAACAGAAAGCTGCAGGGAAAGAATATGAGAAGGATGCTAAATGAGAAGGATGGACAGACAGGCACAATGGCATTGTCTACACAAGCAGGTACAGCTTGACCTGAGTTTGCTTTACCGTGAGAGCACAAACTGCATGGTTTGGAAACTACAGCTGCATGAAAACAGCTTTAGGACCATGAGAATAAATGCCGTTGGCAGAGTGTTTACATTCAGGTATCATAGTATATTAATATGGAAATCAGACTTCAAGATCAAAGTTCACTCACATCCAGCTGGCTCAGAGAATAAAGACCGAGCTAACGCCTGTCTGCATCTGCCAGTTCACGCTATGTTGTTTAGTAGGTAAGTTGGTAAATAGCCTGAAGCTTATTTTAGGAAGAGCATACCTTAATTCAAGGAACTCCCAAAAAGGTCACTTGGAGATTCAAAACCAAGGAAGAAGCTCTCACATCTAGAGATCACTCTAACAACATCACAGCTCCTTGTCAGTATTTGGCTTACATGCGCATTGTTCCCCATCAGAGACACAACATGAGAAAAAGCATGGAATTACATGTTAAAAAGGATACCACAATGCTCCTTGAAAGATCGGATGAGCATATCAGTCCTAACTCTTAGCCAGCCTTCACTGAAATAGAGTAGTTAGCAATTCTTCCTTCTCCTTCCTCCTCTTCTCCCACCATGAGCAAATGTACCGACATAGTACATTCCCATCAAAATACAGATTTGCATAAATAACCTTGTCTAAATTAAATCAGTAAAGTCTCAAAGTACAATACTTACTGGGTAGCTGATACAAAAGTGACAAGATCCCTTTGCATTTTCTAGTCTGCTAGGCTCACACCTTCGATATACCAGCATGTCTACACACATTGTTTTAAGCAACTGATCAATAAGTGATTCATGAAAACATGAGTTCTGTGACTTGAAGTTTCAAAGAACAGGGAACTCACTCTGGACCACCTAGCAAGCAAGGAAAACAGTTATGCCTGAAGCTTCTTCTGTAGGTTTAGAGCAACAGTTTATTCATTATTCCCAATAACATAGCTTTCACATCATTGTCAAATGCAAATTAATCAAAGAGATGCACAGGGTTGCAAAAATATTGACAGTGACAGTAACCTGTTGATCTGATTCACTCCTCTAGATGAACAAACTAGAGGACAAATGTCAATGGAGCTAGAGTGAAGGTAAGAGCAGGGGTGAGAAGGGCTTTTATTCACATTTCACATTAGAATTTGCAAGTGTTTTGGTGAAAAATACAGTCCTCTCTTACATGTTTGGTCTCACTTGACAAAATAAAAAAAACTGACAGAGGAGAGGGATCCTGTGAGAATGACTTCTTAATGGCCGAGACTCTTACTGGTTTTGAATATTCAGGATTGCTGATTCCTTTCCAAAGAGTATGAAATGGTCTAAAGTTAGCTGAGAACTGCAGAGCTGGGCAGATGTGGAGCTGAAGAAATACACGGGCAGACTCTACATAGCTTGGCCTTTTCCATACCCAACACCAACTCCTGTTATGCAGATATATATAAAGGTCTACTGATTTGAGCAATATGTCCCTCAAAGGAAAGAAAGACCTCAGGATGGGATTTAACCAGCCTTGACAATGACCAATTTAGAGATGTACTTCAGAAGAAAAATTGCTGACTCTGGAAAGTGGTTTCAGGCTGTAACAACTAGTTGATGGTCAACGCTACCAGCCTTGGGAACACTACATTTACCACTGTGGGGAAAAAACATTCTTTCTTGCATCCAGAATTTCTAAAACGTAAAAGGATGCTGCCATACAACAGATTGGGTTACATTATCCGACAGCAGAATAATCTAGTATTCTCCTGCAAGCTGCTTGGAAAGGATAAACCATGAGGGTCATGGATTTGGGGTTTGGTTTTCAGTAGTGGGATGTATTCATTCAAGATAGAATGATGTCAAACAGGACAATCTGTATATAGAGATATAAATCTGAGAGACACACATGCTAATGTTAGTGTGACTTATTAATAGCCAAGAATAGCTCAAACATCCTTACTTACAAACAGTTATCCAAAAAAAAAAAAAAAAACCAACAAAACAAGGTGCAAATTTGCTCAGGCAGTAGGGGAATCTTAATACCCAATGTTAGGTACAGCTGTAGCTTCAGAAAGTTGCACTAATAAGGCACTGGCTATAAAGAATATAGAAAGCATTTAGAATTTTAGTTGTGAACCTCATTAAAGCAATTAACAGCAACTGATATTTTCACTAAGCAGGGGAGGAACACCCACTCAAGCTAAGTTCTTCCGTCTCATTATCCAAACTGGCTCTGTCTCTTCCCTCAGCCGCTGTCAACTATAGCTGTTTGTTTTAAGCCTGCACTACCACAGATTGTCCTCTCCACCCAGGTCTCAAGTGACTGCAGAGCTGACAAACTGGACAGATGCTATTCCAATTAACAGTTCTAGCCAAAGAGCCAGCCCCTTGAAAGCTGTACCATACAGCCTGCACTTTATTATAAAATAGTGTACGTGTATACCAAAATAGCAGCACCACAATTCTGGTGTTTCAGTGACGCAAAAAGCAGCAACTCAGTTGTCCTCTCACTTCAGTAGCCGTGCCTCTGTCAGCATGGAGGGATCAGGGTTACAGGCAGAGATAATAGTAACATCTCTCAATGCAGTCGCGATGAAAGCTCCCTTTATGGGCAAACCTTTGTGAAAGAGGATGTGGACTGCTCCACATCCAGAGCAAAGCCTCTCACCCACATACATCTTCCCTGAATATCTTCATCCTTCCCCAGAAAACAAGCCAGCCTAAACTGACAGCACACTCAGAAGCAGCTGCTGACTTTATAGATGCCTTCCCAACTTTTGCCTTTTTTCTTTTTCTTTTTTTTTTTTTTTTTTTCCAATTAGAAGGCTATAGAGCAGAAAGACGATGGGAATGCATCACAGTATCCTCTGGGAAAAGTCCTTATCTAGGCTACAGGCTGCCTCAAAGCTACATTTAAGTCAGCTACATCAAAATGTGGTTAGTATGATAACATTTTACCCTATATAATACGTGGGAAAGAGGTGAGATGGCCACCAGTCCCCCAGCCTGTGTCAAAAGTCATCTGGCAGAGGGAAAAGAAGGTTAAGCTGAAGCAGGTCAGACAAGTGCTAGTACTGCCCAGCCATTCACTGAAATTACTCAGGGAAAGGGAAGCAGGGCCAATTTCAAAAGAGAATTCAGAACACAGAAGCTGTGAAACTAAAGGTTTTCAGAAGTGGAGCAACATAATGTATGCACTGCTTTCCCTGTGACTGCGCTCCAACACACCACCAGCAGATGCTGTATGTCACATCTAATGCCCCAGTGCCACACAGTTCTGCTAACACAAGGCCTGAATTAAAACATGGTACCTCTTACACATACAACAAAGTAGTTGAGAAACTGTTGGCATATTTATTTGAAGGCAGCAATTTAATAGTGGTAGTAGACAATAGCTAAAGCAACAGTGTTCTACAACTCGTTTTAATGTCAGCTTTCCTACACTCAAGAGTGACAGCAACGGAATTTTCAAATGGAGGTCAGGGTGTGTGAGGCAGGGGCTCTCTTTAATTATAAAAGGCTAAGCATCCATTAAAATTCACTGTATGCTTTTGCATCAGTGGGACAGCTACTGTCAGACACTCTTGCGTGTTTGTATCATAGAACAATATGGAAGGGACCCTTAAAGGTCATCTAGTTCAACTCACATACACAGACCATAATACTCTGGAGAACTCACTCAAATGCTTTTAAACCTTGTCTGAAGAAGGAACCTTGGTCCACTCTTATCACAGATCTCTGCTCTGATTTGAAAGGCAGATTTGCTTTTTAAAGAATAACATGTTAAGAAAGGTAAACTTCAGATTTGTTGAGATTTAGTTGAGGCTGGTCTTGTCCAGCAGACACACTGCCTACAGTTGGTCACCAGGACACCTGTCAAGTTTCCTTGGCTGGAAAGAAGACTCTCTGTTCTCCTTCAAAAAGCTGTGCCTTTTTACCCACATGCCCTCACAGCCAGCACGGGCTGGCTGCCACATTTCACTGCTACATTCTCCCATCAGCAGCAGGGTGGGTAGCCCTGTGTGTGTGGATTCAGCCTGCAGTTCTATAAACAGCACTGGAGGCTTGTGCAGGCACCTCAGGCAAAAAGAAATAATAAAAAAATAACAGATCCTTTCACTTTTCCTCCTTCCCATTCTGTTCAGAAGATATCCCCTCTCAGCTTTCTTTCTTTTTTTCCTTTTTAAAAAAAAATATATGAGAACTAAGGCAGCAGTCTGCAGAGAATCAACAGGAATAATTTTTCCTCTAATTAGCTGCAAAAGGGGCTTTTATAAATGGAAAGAAAAAATGCATACGTACACTACATAGTTTTCTCAGCAAATGAATTTCTTGGTATCCTGTGCTTTAAGAACAAGCTCTCAAAAGAGTCTATTATGTAGGTGACTGAAAACACTTCTCCTGGGCCTTGGACTTGCTATTTTTAGTTTGGCATTTATCTGTTCCTTGAATGGGTGACTGAAACACTAGTCAGGGGTCACACACTTGCAGTGTTGACTCTGGTCTGCCCATACACAGTAGTTCTTGGATGAGCAGCTGTTTAGGAAGCACTTGCTCAGATCTCCTGCTACAAACATCCAACAGAGAGAAACCAAAATAGGTTCTGATTTGGAACAGAACAGCTTATAGGAATCTGAAGCTGGCCAAGGTTTGGCAGACCTTGCTTGGCTCACGACCTCATGGGTCACTCACATTGTTTCACCCTGGAAATGGAAGCTGAAACTCAGATACTGCATCTTATTTCACCATAACTTCTGAAAAAATGTGATAGCCCTTTAAAATCAGATATTTTAACTATGACACTGGAGCAGCTGCCCAGTACCAACAGAAACATGGCAGTTTCTCTTGAGCAGGGAGAATTCCTAAACCGTGCTTTCATCTGCTGGCTAGGAAATCTTTGCCTTCTCTACCAGAAAAAAAACAATGGAGACACATCTGCTAAGTTAGAAATTTCTCTACAGAGAGAATATAAGACAATAAGAAACACAGAAGGAAAACTCAGTTTCTCTCTCACCTGACACCTTAATAAAAGTCTCTTTTGAAAATCTGATAGGAAGGGAAAACAAGAAAAGAAACCAAGTGCTGAAAGGTGAAAACTGAACAAAGTTCAGACTATATTCTCTGCCACGCTGACTGAAAGGGGTGTATTAACTCTTTTCAAAATTGAGATTTTCAATGGAAGCATTCAGTTCACTTTCTTGCAGAGAAGTGTTGTTTTCCCAGCTGGTTTGTTAACTGAGATTCTGTCTTGGAGCACCACCCCTCCTTCACACTTGCAAAAGAACCGTTTCACTACTTGACATACCTGCCTACTGGTCCTATATGTCATCCCATCCAATTTCAATGAAAGTCTAATTGCCAGTATATTTTAGTCCAGTTGTCTTTCCAAAATTCTCTCATTACATCCAAATTTGGCAAGTTTGAAAGGAATTGAAGCTTCAGACTTTAGTGTAAGACATCTCCATTTCAAAGCTCTAAAAAATCTGAATATTCAGTTAGTTTCAAGTATACACTTTCACTCTTTTGTGAGTCTCTTAAAACTCACAACTTGTAAGGAGACACTGTATTTCTACATCAAGGGCACTTCCTTGGGACCCAAGTACTGCAGTCAAGAGAGGAGATCATTGTAATGCATCACAAGAAGAAAAACATCCAGAAAACCCTTCTGAGTCCCAGTTCCTCCCATCTTCTTTAACTCGCTTCACCAAGGAGCACTCATCTATGTTCTTAAGCTCACATTTAAACGTTCCCAGAAAAACGAGCCTCTGCTCACTGCTGAGCCAATCTTAGAATGGATTACGCTTTTGTCTGCAGGATTCTGCCATCTTGAAAACGCAAGCTGAGCAAGTATCATGTCAGAGTCAGAAGACAATCTGCAACAACTGTTTTAGGAGCAGATGAGGCAAACTGCCTTTCAAGGTAGTCTGCAGCATCACAACCTCCTGTTTCAGCTCTCAGGATCCTTGAACAATGCACTTTTTCATCTAAATATTCATTTTCCTGTAGTCAGCCTGAATGTCTGCTCTTCTTCTGCTGGCTCCTACTTCAAGATTTCTTTTTTTTAAGCCGATGTCGTAAAAATATGTTAAAATATTTCCCTCCATTTTTCAGAGACACAAACATGCAAAGTCAGGACTTGTCAACAATCTCTGATTTTCTGAATTGCTGGAAATAGTCAGAGACTAAATAAAAATGTGTGTTTCTGCTCCCAGTGGCATTCCAGAAGAATTAGATGTCATGGATGATAGGGATATCTTTTTCTTTCTTTCTTTAAGAAATGAAGGCTTTGTGGTTCCATAACCATAGCCCTGAGAGTCATTTAAGTCATACTGAAAGAGGAAATTATATCATAGGGCAGGATATTTGTTGCTTTGGCTTGGTATCAAAGTAAAAAAAAAAAATGAAGTCATTCTGAAGTGTCTAATTTACTCACAGCTTTACTTTTTAAATGCTAAAGCGCTCATCATCTTCCAGGACAGGCTATCTTGCCTGCAGCAAATGTGTGGCAGACCTTTTCATACTGGATAATGAAAACTCGTGGCGGGGTACATAATCACAACAGGGTTAGAGAACCCAAAACAGAATTCTGCCAAAACACTGAGGAGATGTCCCTGTGCCCCTTGGATGCAAAAACAAACAACATTTTTCAGCACAACTGTAAAAATTCCAGATGTTTGTGCAACAGCTGCTAGCCCATGCAAGCCACTGTGCCTGAAGGACAATGCAAGACTTACAGAGCAAGTCCAAGGCCTTTAAAGAGAGTCCAAGATGAGGGCCTTTAAATGAATGTATAGACTGGCCATACCAAAGAAATTGCAGTTGGGCTGAGCTGAAGGGAAAGATGCCCAACAGGGTGCTGAAGGACAAACACAGACTAACATTTTTTCCTTTTGTAGTACAACCCTCATTGACATGCTAAAGAAAACAGTCACTTAGACTGTTTCCTGTGATTGCAGTACAGCTCTAGGCAAAGACTATTTTTACACAGCCCCATCAACCCCAGCCCTTCCTTACTGGGATGGTTCCTTAGCAGAAGTGCTATAATCCTCACATTTTCGAATTAACAAAAGAATAACAGTCTACTTTTAAATGTGTTAATTAACACAGCACGATTAAAAAAAAAAAAAAAAAAACAGTTGAGGAGGAGAGGAAGACTTAAAGAGAAGTGGAATTTTCACAAGTAGCCTTTAAAATGCTCTACAGAGCAACCGGCAATTACAGGGATTACCAAAGCTTTGCTGCTTCCCAGTACAGGGAGAACTCGCACCTAAACTCAAGATCACCCTTCTTCAACAGCGCCCTGTGCTGGCAGGACAGCACACACCAGGTCTACTTGAGGTATGAAATGCTCCGGTGTAAATCAAAGACCTATGCAATTCCTGCAGCCCAGAACACAACCTGGGGGTGCTTCTGGTTGGAATGGAGATCCCTGAAGCCAAAACAAGTGGGTGGTAGCAGGGGCTTTGTCTGTGACTGACTAAACACAGCTTTTCAGAGAGAATCCCACCCAGCACAGCAGCCTTTCAGATTTCTCCTACAGTTATTTACCTACTATGCAAAGCGTTTCCAGCAGCTTAGGTGTAGTAAAAACATAGCCAGACAGTAGCTTCATTTAGTTTGATGTTATTCTGAACTGCAATACTATTTCACGTTGTGCCATCCAACAGCATACTATACAGTCTACACACATATACACACTAGCCCTTCTGAAGCCTATAAATAGACTACAAGTATGTGCCTACATACACAGATGCATGAACAGTTACCTGTTGCTACAGAAGAGAAAGAATCTGCACACAGATTTCTGCAAAGGAAATATGGGTAGCAAGGTCTCAAAGCACAGCATCCCATAGCACTGCAGAGCACACCAACATACCATCTGCTCATTATAACAAGCTAGACAGGCTTCAGCTTCTTCCTGCAGAGATGCACCCACACCATGTCCCTTGATCATGCAGACAGCTGTTGGATATTGCCAAAAAATCTTGCCACAACCATTTTGGATTGTCTCTGGATTCAAGAGCTGCTTTCCCAGGCATCCATGCCTTAGAGCAGAGCTAGTTATGCTAACATACAGCCCAGAGTCAGGTTCCTCCAGCTAGAGATATGCAGACATAACCGAAGTGATTTGCTTAAAACTCCAGACTTCTGATTTCACCTCAAAAAAGGCACAATGAATTTCCTTCAAACATGAACACTAAAGGATATGAAATCTGTTCACAGGGGAGATACTGGCTCTTGAAGCAAGGACAACATTTCTCCCCAGTCCTGCAGGGAAGATGTCAAGTGTTTCAGTCCCCCTCTCCTCCCCTTGTTATGTTTCTCCCTTCAAACACAGAAATTATGGAACAGCTGTTGCTTTTGCCAGCTTTGTGAGAGGCAAAGAGCAGCAGTCAGAAGGAGCAGCAGGGAACAAGACTCCAATATTCTCCAGGTCCCATCTGTTGGGACTGGGTAACAGAAGACAGCGATTGAGGAGGGAAATGGGGACTCTGATGTGCAGTCCAACACCTCCTTTCTTCCCACCTATCTTACACTCTTTGGCTCCATACTCAGTGACTATAGCAAAGGGAAGAATAAAGCTAGTCATGTTAAACATACAATATCAATCAATTTAGTGTCCTGGTAGTGTTCACAAGCAAGTTGTTTAATTAATACACTCTGCAGGCAGTATTTTGGCTAAGTCGTATTCTGCCATGTGGCAAACTAGACAAAGCAGATGGTCAATAAGCTCTGTTAAACTGTCAGGGCCAGCTATTATAAAGAGACACAAAACAGCTCTCTGATAGTTCCAAAATTTTTAAGCTTAGTCTCAGCGATCTCAGTTTAGTTATTCATCCTAGAAATGCCGGCATCAAAGGAATAAAGATTAAACTAATAACTTTTCCCAGGATTAGAGCTCCCCAGGCTCCATCCTAAAAGATGCTCAAATTCATCAAAAACACAGAAGTGCAAGAATGGCCAGAACCATCTGCAGTACACTGAGAAACCAGTCATGTGTGAAATCAGCTTTTTTGCATCTTAAAAAATAATAAGTAAGCATGGCACTTAAGTTTGGAGAGCTAGGATTAAAATCAAATATTAGCTCCTCTGCCTTTGAATTTCAAGCAGGGAGACCAGCACAGCATGAGCCCTACTACAAGGATGAACGGGTTAACAATATGGATTTCAAAATACCTTCTGTTCTTTACCAAAAAAAGTCACTGTCACACTGAAACCCTGAAACAAACCCAGACACTTTACCTCTCGTGTACATCCAGATAGCACTTTGATCTTCCCAATGGATGATCTTAAAAAAATAACCAAGTGGAGTGGAAGTCTGGTTCAGCAACAGCAGCAGCTTTGTCAGGCGGGAGTAGAAGATATCTGGCAGAACGCTGCTACACACTTTGCTCAGCTAAAACCCATCTGTTCCTGCTACAGTCCTCTCTCTGCCTGCTAACCTAGATCCATTCATGTAGAGGCCTTGTTCTTAAGGCACTTCAGAGACAAGCACTCACATTTTGATAGAAACCCACTTCTCCCTCCCCAGCACTTCCCATGACAGCATACTTTCCTTCAAGGCCTCCAGGTGCTACAACAGTTTAGCTCCTGCATTTCACCTGAGGTAATAAAGCATCCTGCAGGTTCAGAGCAGGGTGTTGTTATGACAGCCCTAATCTCAGCTGCAGCAAACTCAACCAGCAAAACATGGCACATCTGCAACCCTGGGGCTCCTCAGAGCTGCAAAGCGTCAAATAAGGTGAATGGTATTTCTAGAGTGCCCAAACAAGATGCAGTGTGGATGATATGAAAAAAATAGGAAGTTCTGCTTCCTCAAATGAAAGCAGCTAAGCCTCTCCACCAGAAGTTTCAAAGCAACTAACATTTTTAGTCTGTAGTACAAAAGATCAACACACTTCAAATAGAGCCAACCAAATAATTACTGTTTGCTTAGCACAGATGAAAGTGAAGGGCTTTTAATTGTATTTTGTGCAAACTTTGACCACTCAGAGGCTCATGTATCCACATCAACAGACTTCAGTCCCACCTACACAGGGTAGGACACTATCACAGTACCAGCACATTTTGCTCCCAGGGCCATAAAGAGATCAGGTAATGTCAATGTGTACTTCACCCTGGCCAGATAATGGCTGAGCATGAGATGTAGCTTCTGCTTTAGCACTGCATCTGGTTTATCTAGCCAGAAATTGGTTTATGTTACTTCTTACTGCAATTTAGTATTAATATTTACAGTAACTTAAAGTCTCCCTTTTCAGGCAAGCTAGAAACCTTACTGTCAAGCCCTGACAGGGTGTCTAGTGAGCTGGTGCTGGTCTCTGAGCTCATGAAAAATTATCAAAGGATCCTTCTAGAAAGCAGCCTTTGTATTCACAAGAAAACTATTACAGGCTAAACATTTCCACACAGAGCCTTTTCAGGGTCCAAAATGTACCTCATCTTTAGGATGCTACTTTGAGGCAATCCACCTCAGCACTTCTGTGTGAACTCTATACCAGCTCACCTGGGTACATTTCAATCACCATCACCACCACATTTTTTAGGAAGGACCATTTCTCACTTGAGTTTATAACTAAGCTTCTGTCACAGCAGGGTTCTAATATTAGTTGCTCCATCTGGCAAGTGCTCCTGCAACAGCCACCAAATTCATTTTAATCGCAGTAAGTTTACAATTGCTGGCATCCTTCAGGAGCTGCTGGCTAGAGAAATTAAAGAGTCAAGAGGCAAATCAACTTTGTTCTTCTAAATTATCTCATAATTTGAATAAAGTGGGCTCAATATTTCAATGTTTTGAACTCAGACAATGCACTCTGTTTACAGCAAAAAGTCAGACCAGCTTGAGCAGCATCAGGTAAGGCTGTAACAGCATGGGTTTCATCCCCGTGGACAACACTGGCTAGCATCTAGCCTCTGGCAGACTTTCAAGGAACCATTCAAGCAATCTACCTGAATTCAAATCTCAAGCACTCATCACTGTATGTTTCCTTCCACTGCTTTCCATCTGGAAGCAGTTGGAGGTTAGCTTGTCTTTTCTTCATCTTCCCTGCATCCAAACACAGTCTGATCATGGGACAGGCAGAACACATGCACATGTAAACAATCATATCTATTTCAAAGCAGATTGAGATCTTTATCTGATCAAAAAGATTCACATTGTGCAACATCTTAAAGAAAAGCTCAAAAATGAGTTTTGTTTGTTTTTCTACCAACACCCAGGACTCATAAGCTCAGATTTCCCTCACCAATCTTTAGAAGTCTATTCTCCCTCTACAGTAAACAACAGGAGACTCTGAAGAGAGCGTCAAGCAATTATAGCATAGATGTCTGTCTCAGGGCAGATGAACCTTACTCATGTGTCTCTCATATACCAGCATGAAAGACCAGTATCCTCCCGTTCTGGCAAAAGCTGAAATTTACCATCACTACTAAAACCTGACAGCAGCATACAGCACTACCCTAGCCCAAAAGAACTGGAACCAGTGTCCTCCTTCAGATCTTGGTAACGTTAACCACTGTAACTTGATAAAGATTGAGTCAGGATCTAAGACTATGGACAGACTGTCTCAAAGACTGGCTTATTCTGGCATTGCTCATACTGGCACTGCTCACACTGCTTAGCCAAAAGAGACGTGCTACAAATCACAATGAATATCATTTAGATTTTCCATCTGTTACATTGTATTTTAAGATTAAACTTTTTTTACTACCAGCTCAAATGAAACGTATCAAAAGTTCTAAAGATGGGCACTACCAGCTGGCTACTTTGACCACCCAACAAACATTAATCTTTGTACCAACGCACCCCCCACCCCCCAAAGAAAAAAAAAAAAAAAAAAAAAAAAATTCAACATTTAATTTGGACAGATTTTAATCAATTTGTTCAAGATAGTGCAATAGTTTATATTGTTTTGTTTTCCTGTAGAAAACAGATTTCCACATCCAGACACCAAAAAAAGGAAGTTACACTATGTGAGAATCCTTTCTGCTCTTCTTATTAGAACAGAACTGTTTTTGTGTTAGCACACCTTAGTAAAAAATAGTTGACTGTAACCTGCATCACATCCTTTCCATGCAGTTTTCATCTTTGAAAGCAAAGATGTGACTGGAAGCACAGGAGGCATTACAATTTAAAATAAAACTTTCAAGGAGAGAATTCTAATTGACACTGTACTTAACGTACTTAACATTTTAAATCCAGAGATGCTGTACAGCAGTGAAGTATGCATAAGAAACATAACATCATTATCCCATAGGGCATAGATAAGGAACTAACTCCAATGAATTCAAAATGAAGTCATTCAGTAGAGCTTCTCCTCAGATGAATTAGGCCTGCAAAACACTTGCACACAAACAAATACCCACAGCACCTTATTGCCATTTAAGGGACAAAATGATTATAGAAAGAGACCACGTAGCCATAACTAATTGTGCACTTTCTGCAAACAGAAACCCCTTTAAGTCAGATTTCACTGTCAAGGCACTGAAGTCATGCCATCACAAAGCACCCAGAAGAGCTCTTGTGCACCTTAAAATTTGAAGCACCTAGTGCAGCCCCATTGAGTCTGTGTTTAATGGAGACCAGGCAATTCAAAGGAACATTGAATTCACAGCGTGATACCGTGTTAAACAATGTAAAACAGTCGAGTTATTTTTAAGTAGCTACTCTTCATACAAATGTCCAAAGTCTGAGATTTGAGGCCCTTGTAAAGACCAGCCTGGGCACAAACACGTTCATGAGGAAGATTCCTACAATCTTTGCTCCTTGAGATTCTCACAGGCTCACTTCCATTCCCACCTACAGCTTTTCTCAAATGGGAGATATTCCAGGGACACCAGAGAGGAAAATCAAGTCTTCAGACATGAAGCTGCACAAACAAGCACGCAGAACCAGGTGGAAGGGAGTGAGATCAAAGCTAGGCGCTCCCTTTCCTTCTGTGGGAAAAAGAGATAAGAAAGGAAGCCCTTCGTTGCTCCTCTCTCATATTTCTGATGTTTTCAGCTGTAAAAGGTTTCGGTTGCCAAGAGTTTTCAGCTACATCGAATGCATCCTAAAGCAGCTGGCTTGTATAAGGACTTCTTGTAGATGGAACAAGAGTGTTCTTTTAGCTGTTGGGGCACCACATAAGAACATTAGGTCTTGTGGGGTATGTGAGGGTGGCTCAGTTTATTCTGTTTATTCTTTTATTTGTTTTTCACACTGTGGCACACAAGAGAGATTACTCCCTTTGCCAGTGAAATGGAACACGATCAAGGTCTCAAAGTAGCAGATTTATACCTGGTCTGACAGAGACCAACACGGGAGCTACTCAAAATTGAGCTACGTTCTACACTTGTGAATGGATTCCTCATGTCTGTCCTTACACAGAGTAGAAATACTGACATGTGAGAAAGCAAAAGAGCTAAGGAAACATGGGCTTCCTGCGAGTCAACCCTTGATTTTCTGCCCAAAAATAAGCACTTCTATTGCTAGAGATATAGCTGCTTACCTACATGGTTTCCCTGCCATCTTCCCTTCAGTAAAAGTATTCATGGGGTCTATAATTTTCATGCACACAGGCAGCTGAATTGTAGAGTTATCATCACAGCCGATGTCAAACCAGTGTTCTATATGTCAGCATGGCAGAAGTCGCATAGACATGTGTGCACAGATGGTGTTGTGCCAAGCTCTTGTAGCCTGCCATTTTAGCTTAATAATGGAAACAAATATACCCAGTGCCCCTAAAATAAAATCATCCTCTTCTAGTAACAGTCAAAATTGGTGCTGGACAGATAAACAGCTTTCAGGATTTGTATTTAAATGGGTTTTAGCTTGGAAGAAATACTGATGCCCTTAAAAATAATCTGCTCCTGCTCAGCTTTTAAGCACTGTGCATCACCAGCTCAGGAGACTTTCCACAGTGGAACTGGATCTTCTCAAAGCTAGTAATGGACAGACAGTGTTCAGGTAGCCCAAATACCTCTTTCCTTCCCAAATAAAAAGTCTGAGCTTCAGAGGACTTCCCATGAAGCACAATTATACACAGTCTCTCTTTGTCCAGTCTACATTACCAGATTTCTTTAAAACTCACGGTCTCCCTTTTTATACATTCTAAAATATGTTAGCATGCCACATTAGCCACAAGCTGCAAGCAATGCACATTTCTCTAATATTTTCTCTTATCAATGAACAAGGGGAAAAAAAAAACAAGGAAAGAGTCAGCATAATTAAAGTGACAGGTGGATTTTGAAAACCACTTCAGGCTACAGCTAATAATAGAATACCCTATTTCAAATTAAAAGTTTGGATGCAGAGTCTGGCATGCTTAAATGCTAAAGAAACACTAATGATTCTCCATGAGCCGGTCAGGGAGAATGGAAATGTTGGAATGCGGGAGCAGCACGAGAAGCTTCTCATACAGTAATTGGCCTGAATCCAATTCCCTGGAAAGACCTTTTCCTCCAACAAAGGGGAGCTGGGCTCCACGCGTATGCAGTGACTAAAGGCAAGTTTTGCTCTAGCAAGCCCATCCTCAGTGTTGCTCAGAAGAGGCACTGCCTGGCACAGGGGGGACGACGGGCTCCACCTCACCAGCCCTCAAAGTCATTCCAATAGCCAGCAAATTTCAGGCTGTTTCCAAAATGAGCACAAGTATGGTTAAATTTTGCAGCTTCCTCACTAACATCAGCAAACTTGCTTTCCCTCATACATTCATTTACTGAACTCCAGTAACACAGCAACAGCTTAAGTAGTGTCTGACTCACTACTGACAGAGGGTTTTGACAGCTTGGGTGGTTTTTTATCTGCTGGTCTACAGAGAGCACAAAGGAATGGGGGAGGGAGGGCTATTTTCTAATAATAAAGAAAGATGTTGATATGCTTCTTAAGCCGCTACATGTGGATACTCTTTGACTTCACTTTTTCATTATACCTGAAAGCTACCAAACTGTTACCATCAGTCCTCCTCAAGTTCTTCTAAATACACAGAAGACAGCAACGTCCTCAAATCCATCTTCATGGCTTGCAGAAGGACACAGCACCCATATTCCTCCTATAGGCTTATATAGCTTAGATAAAGCATCACACAGTGCCCAGCACAGGAATTAGGACCCTAATAAATCCTACATTCATAATCTGCATTGTTACCTCTACAGAGTAAAATCTGTTGAAAATAGAAAGAGTGCAGCAGCACAGTGCCTGGGCACTGCAGCACAGCAGAACACAACATCCAGGAAGCACTGTAAGGAAAGGAAGGAATCTCACTCTCCTATGGATTAGAGAGTTAAACCATTGCTACTTGCTAAAATTAAATGTAGCCAATACTCCTTTGTTCAGAAACCCCACTACCTACAGCTGCAAACAGGAGGTCAGCTATGCCAGGAGAACACACGGACTCCACCTTAAAACTGCTGAAGAACCTCCATACCATGCCTTTCACAACTACTGCTGAATAAAGACATGTCAAGACATAAAATGCTTTGTAACACAGATATATTCGAAACTGAAATAAATGAACTTGCAACATATTTTCCAATCTAAAGGGATAAACCAATTATGTATTTAATTAGAAAAACTGGGACATTGGTTTCACCCTGTTTCTGTGCAGGCCAAAACTCATTTCCTACTGTGGTTTCAGAAGCAGCTCTGGATAACTACATATGCAGAGACAGTTAAGAAAGCAGGATAATTTCTATGCCACTCCATATTGTGGTTCGTAACAAATGAATCAGCAAACAAAAATTACATACATAGAAAAAAGGAGTGGTTATACCATCAAATATGAATATTCATGTAGTAAATCCTTAAATACTTTAGATACAACAAATGGAGAAATAATAGCTCACTGAGTTTCCAGACAACAAGGAAGATTCAATCTACACAGAGGAACCTGTAAGGGTAAATTAAAGGTGCAGTTTACAATTACTCATTCCTTGGTAAGCACTGTGTGATGGCCTTTGTTGCATACACTTCAGCCTGGCAATCTGGCTCAGGTGGCAGACTTGTTTTGAACACTAGGCCAAAGTTTTACATCAAAGCAATTTCACATTGTCCTAGCAGCCAAGGGAATTACCTTTTTTTTTCCATAAAAAAGTATTCAGCCCTTCTTATAATGCTTATTATGCCAGCTTTGGCTCAGAGATTGCACCATCCTACCACACAAGAAGTTCATCATGCACCTTGGAGCTCCACTCCCAGCCTCCCTGGAACTACAAGCAAAGCCCAAGCACGGCTTTCTCGTGGGCTGGTGCTCTTCCACCTTTTGATAATTATAACCCTTTGAATGGAGCCCTAAAGCAACTTCAGTCATTTGATGCTTTCCCACAATATCTTCCTCCCTTCCCCCTCAAAACACACGCCCAAAGGACAGACAAGTTTACACAGTTCACTGGGACATAAAGAGCCACACAGTTAACTGACACACACAAAAAAAAAAAAAAAAAATTCAGAATAAAGCACTGTCAGTCCTAGCAATGGGCATATATGAGTGAAGTGCCTAGGCACACACAGTTACCCACGCTGCTTACAAGCTCTCTGCAACTAGCAACACTAGTTAGTCTGTCCACCTGCATCCAGGTGTTTTACAGACAGGGCTACTCTGTACACAGAAGAAATGTCCAACTGAACACCAAACTCATTCCTGCACTACAAGACTACCGTCTAGGACTTGCAGGAGTGTACTATTCTCAAGTAAGTTTGTTCTGGCAGAGTAAAGAGCTCGTTTTGGAAAGAGGAATTACAGGTAGTGAACAGAGGTGTTCTTCCAATTAAACTAGATGAATGACAGTGACAACCTCTCAATCAGATCTCACCAAGAAGTCTTTGTGTGACAACAGGCAAGTCATAATGTGACTGTTTCCATCTCTGATGTGGATGAACTGCTTAGTTAGTCCTTAGTTCTGACACTTTGTTCATTAACCTTGGAGAACTTGAGACAGCACTTCAGAATCAAAGCAATGTACCTGGGAAACAGGAAAAATAAAGTACCAGGAAGTGTTGCACTAAAGCTAAACTGTTTTAAAATCTGTCTTAAAGTTACTTGACTGTCCTCAACCATTCAGCCTCGAAGTTACATTAGGAGGCTTCTTCCTGTTTAATTGCAAATATTTTTTCTTAAGATGTGTGTTTAATACCGGTAGTTAAATGGATCATTAGGACTGGAAATGCTCATCTCTCAGGAGATGAATAGGTTAGGGTAAGTTTCTGTTTTCAAAGCTGTCATTAGCCTGCTGATAGTTTTCTTTAAGACACAATTAACACAGCAGCAGCAGCTTACTCTGGCTCACTGATAGAAAGCAACTATCTACTATCCAATTATTCTTCTCTCATTCTAGTGCAACTTTCTTGACATCGATTTTGCAACTGACCACTTGCCAAGCAGAAAAGCAGAAACCTAGACAAATGCAAAAAGAAAGAATCATACAAGTTGGAGTCACCATGAAAGACAAGGCAACATAGGAAGACAGTCAGACACACTCTAGCTTCATTGCTTTTATGCCTAACACTGCAGCTGTGCAAATCAGAAGGGAAAAAAAGCTGCTTTTTCAGGGCACAGAAAGCCAGTCTGCATTTCAGAAGTACATCTCTGTTCAGCACTGTGGAAATAATTGCAAGTATAGTTCAGGTTCTGCCTTCTTATAAAGGTTAAAAAAAAAAAAAGTTGAAAGAATGAGAAGATGGTGATAGTCTGGAATGAAAGCTGTAACATGGCAGTGAAGAGGTCCTTTGTTGAAGGACCACTACATTCTAACACTAACTGTACGTACCATAGCTGAAGTACTAAGATTAAACAAGCGTTAAGCTGGGCTCAGCAAGTGGAAAATTGCTTCTATTAAAAAATTTGCCTCATAATATTCCTCTCAGAGGCAAAGAGTGCAGAAAACCAGTTCACAACTGTCCATTACCTTGTTTTTACTACAATCTGTAACTCAGACATTTGGACCTGGTATTTGCTGTTCCATGAAATGCCAGCAGCAGTTTATCCTACTGAACATCTGTCAGCCCAGACCACTTCAATCATCAGTGGTAAGATTAGAACAAGTTAGCAACTGCACAAGTGTCCCTGAAGACACCTGCCCACACCCTCTGCAAAAAGAAGTTAGCAAAAACATTGGACAAATTCTCTAGAAGCAATTGGGCACATTATGCCTTCCAAGGTTGATGTAGAGACATCCTCACTTAATCGTAGAAATGCCAGCAGCTGTTGAGTGATTACATTATCTCTCCTTCTAATCTGTTCCCACTGTTATTGTAGATTCTCCGATGCTGGCATTGCTTTAAATTTTATTCAAACAAGTTCTCCTAAAATACAAAATTCCAGTACTCACTTGTCTCAAAAGCAACTTCTAGATCAAGAAAAGCAAACATAAAACACAGCAACTGTCAATCTCATTGTTCCTACAATCCCTGACTTCAGATGTTCCCTCTTCCTCCACACCTACAGCGTGAACATTCCTTTGAGTCTTTGAAGGCAAACAAAGAATAGAAAGATAGAAAAGTTGGGTCAGGGACCTGGGGACACAGAAATAAAGCAGGGTACTGAAAAAGGACTTCTTTTTTATTTTTATTTTTTTAATCAAATGAACACTTTTACTGACCATAATCCTGCTGCTAAAAGCAAGCTAGCAGAGTTTATACAAGCAGACTTCTACCCACATACCTGGACTAGAAGTAGGGAAAGAAATAACATGGGAAAACATGGAGAAGGCAGGCATTCTGCCATAGGCTTCTATATATTCATTCCACCACCTCTACCTTATCTTTACCTCTCCAGACTCACCCACCCAGCTTCCCATTTTCTCCTGGCCCTGAAAACCCAACAGTTCATTCAAGGGGAGCAGACATCCTTCCACTGCTTACTACAGAGATGTACAGAAGCAAGCTCATGAGGAGCAAGGAGTATTTTCTCTCCCCTATTGAAAAACATGCTTGAAGACACAGCAGTGGAGAAATAGGTGAAAGAAGAGTGGGAAAATCAGCATCCCTATCGACAACTGCAGCACTTTCACTTTTTAGGACAAATGTTTCCAAGAGTTCCCAACTGCTCCATTCTCTTAAGCAGTTAAATTTCAGAGCAGTTCTCAAGGCAGATAGGCCCTTGTGGTATGCATTCCATGTGGGTAGATTACCCCACAGGCAGTAAAAGCAGGGATGTAGCCAGCAGGTGGAGGTGTGGACAAGACACAAGGAGCAGCAGGTTAGCTGGGATTCAGATCATTGCTACTAAATTTTGAAAAACAAGCACCAGAAGAAATAGAAGACCAAATGCCATAAGATTCTGAATTTTGAGAACTCCACAACTCATGGTGCCCATAATTCTTGCAATAAAAGTCAATCCTCTCTCTGCTACAATGACTGTAGCTTTCTATCATCTTTATCACCATGCCCAATAAAATCAATTGGTGAGAAGATGTGATTATAAGAAAAACATTTTTGGATTCAAAAATACCTCTTCACTCCCACAAAAGGAACTGCCAGTAATAACACAGTACTATCAAGTATTCTACTCAGGCATAAGTTTAAAAAATAAAAATAAAGGTAACTTTGCTCATTATAGCTGTGGTTTAATCCAGCTGAAAATGAGACAACTACACAGAGAAAATGAAGAATCTTGCAATTTGCAGCTGCAATTTCATTAGTAAACATAGAGAAGAAACCGACACGCAGTCACGGAAAGGCTTAAACTCCATTTAGCCTTCTTTGGAACTAACACTGGTATTTTGCTGTTCTCATAAGCGAGCTATCAAAACAACCTCAACTTATATAAAAAAAAAAAAAGTTCCATAACATACTGGTTAAGAAATTGTTGTCTAATTTGTGCATTTCTAAAGAAGTCTAAAAGAATCACTAACGCGTGAAACTGATAAGTGAAGAAGAGGCACTGATCACAAACTACACTGAGCAGAGTAAGAGGGAAGCATTCAGCACTTTTTAACCATACCCATGACATAGATCTGATCTCAGCAAAACATTCATTAAAAATCATGAGCTGTCTCCAGAGCAAATGCCTTGTGTTCTTGATTTAAAAATAGGACATGCTAAGTCTATGCATTGTTGTCACTTCTATTAAACAAAACACTCCAAAGCAGATAGGGAGGACACGTCATGTTTTTTATCCTCATGCACTTTCACACAAGGCAGAAATAGTTTGGTATTAGCAAATACACGCTGTAGTCCAAATCACTGTTACACAGTCATTCTGGAGCAGTGCAGTAATTTAAACCATCAGGAGCTTACTAAATGGTGGCATGTTGAGGATTATGCCAGCGGAATGATTTTCCACACAGGTATCACAGGACATCCCTTATCACTGCCTTATCCACAGTAGCACACCAGTATTCACTTCAGAGTAATGGAAGCTGACTTCTTCCCTGCAGTTTGTGCATAATTATGCATATGGGAAGAATGCAATAGAGAGAAGTCAAGTAAGCTCATGTTGTGTTGCTGCACCACACAGAGGGTAATGGTGAACCAGAGAAGCTGGATGGAAAACTCTTCATCTAGGAAAAAAAAAGTGTTTGCAAGTGCAAGCTGTGCTACATGGAACCAAAGTATGGACAACCCTTGAGCTCCACAGCTGGACACCACAGGAGGATCATGCAGAGCATTTTCTACAATTTTTCTACAAGGTTACTACACCTCATCCTTGCATTTCTGCACAAATAAGGCTTTACTTAGAAACCACACACAGTGTTTGGAAACGCTCTTCTAGCCTACATAAAGATCTGTCTCCCTTTCAGAAGGGAATAAAGTTCATACAGAAGTGTGAAGTTCCTAAGCATCAACCTAGCACTTCAGAGAAGCCCTGAGATTCACCAGCAGCTTTCTCCTTCAATCAGACCAGTGATGTCACACTCTCCTAGCAGGATGCCTGATAACCTTAAATTTGACAGATTGACTGCTTTCTTTTCAGAGGGGTGAAAAAGACCCAAGGAACAGAGTTCAAGAAAACATTTCAAGGAAACAGGATCAACACCAGGTCTTTTGTGCTCTAAGGATTTAGGCTAAGGCAGTGCAATTAAGGTTTGCCTCTTGGGACACTTGACGGATTAATTACTCCATCTGAAAGCCTCAGGGAACACATGGAAAGAACATGAGAGATAAAGAGGCCTCTAAATGGTCCTCTTCACCTCAGCTTCAGCAGTCCTGCCCAATACCTTAGTCCCATCCTCATTTTCACTTTGTCTAGAAGTTGTGTACTAAGTGCCTTCTACCACAAAAGCCAGACCGCTGGGTACATCAAGTATCTGACACAACCCCTTCAGGTCCCTTCCAAGCCATTCTACGATTCTATAATTTTTGTCAAACCAATCAATTACAGCACTACTGGCTGAAATAATAGACATTTTTCCAGCGCAAACATTTCCTCAGTCAGAAGTATTAGGTCATATCAAATTTGACAAGGGAGACAAGAAACCTGTTTTCTGTGAGGGAAAACCATTTTATCCAGTGGCGTCAAAACAAGTATTCTTGCACTCTGAAAAATCCAGGAACAACTTCTTGTTGCAGAAATTTGGTTGGTAAGAGATCTGGAGAGATCTCCATAGTCTGCAGCAAGCTGTTCCTGGTGTGGCAGTGTACCCTGCACTGTGATAACTGCTGTGCCTCCTTCTGCCTCCTCCCAGATACCAGTTTTGAGCAGCAGGCAAGCTGGGGACTTGCAGTTGATGCATTTTGGCTCTAGTCCACCGATGTCAAGAGATGTCAGCAGGAGTTCTAACATGCTCCAAAGCCGGCACTCCTCTTCCCCAGGGGCCAGAGACAACAGTTAACTAACTCCCTGGGCAAGCCCCCAGATTGCCAACAATACAGCACTGCCTAAGGATTTTTTAAAATGAATTTGCTAAACTGCTTTAGATCCAGGGAGCGGAGAAATCCACTGTGACCACTCCACCAAGGACAACAGACCCTGGGAGAAGGGAGCAAAGACTGTGTGGGGCCATGGCGTCATTCCATTGTTCTGACTGTCAGCTCCCCAAAATGCATTTTGGCACACACTCCTGCCTTCTTCTGCTTGCTATATTCAAGGTGAGATCTAAAATTATAGTCATTACATCAATGCTTTAAGAGGAAATCTGACAGGAACTTAAAAGAAACAAACAGAAAGATATGTTTGGAGACCAAATGAAAAGGGAGGCAAAGGAGAAAGGTGGTTAAGGTGTTTTTCTTCTATGGATGTAGTCCTAGAAATTTCCACCACAGGCAACCTGAGACAAGGCAGTCCTCAGATTACAAAATGCATGATGCATCCTGCTTCCTCCTTTAATTCTATTTGTTGATCAGAATTACTTCAAGACCCCATAGAAAATCTTCCCTGTATGAATCTGCCTCCCTGATAAAGAGATGGCAGTTGGATACCTACAAGCAAATCAACTCCTAGTCCACTCAGCTCAAGGCTCAAGATAGGACTGCACACAGCTTCAGTAAGAGTTGAGATGTTCCTGGCGGCCAGTGAGCAACTTCCCACCAGTTCTTCCCCACATTAGTTTCTGCACTCAAAAAGGATTCAGTTTTCAAAATGAAGAGAAGGAATTCAACCACAGTCCAAACTCAGTAAGTTTTATTAATTTTCTTGTAAAGAAGACTAAGCAGTCTTGCCTCTGCACCTGAAACTGGAATACAGTGCTCCACAAAAAGCCTAAAAAAGCTTGATTACCTATCAGCAGCACAGCAAAACCAAGAAGCTTCAATAATTTATCCCATTTATTCTTTTCTGACATTAAGCAAAATATGCACTTTGGGTGTTATCTTTAAAAATGGAAAAGAATCAATTGCAAAAGCTCGAGACACCCTTTGTGTTTAAAGTTCAAGGGTTGCTCTGAAAGCAGCACCTCCCATTTTACTATGTTGGCGATACTGCAGTACAGACTGAATTTTTCCACCAATGTTCCATTACATTTTGTTGCCACGTGACAGAAGGCAGCAGAGGAAAAGTCTGGCAGAATGGCATCTGATATGGAAGCGTTAAGAAAGGAAAGGTGCTCATTGAATTCCTCCATGTAGAAAAACTGGCACCTACTGACATTCATCAACGCTTACTGAAAGTTTCTGGAGGCCAAACAGCAGATGTGAGCACAGTGAGGCAGCAGATGTTGCATCACAGGCTCCTGTTGACCACTGGTGAAAATGCACAGCTCATGGTGGTGACTGTGATGAAAAGCTTTTTTGTAACTGAGAATTTGCTCTATCAAATAGTATTATTGTACTCTTTGTATCTCATAATTTCCAGGAGGCATTACTTCTGGAGCAACCTACATAAGCATATCAGATTGTTATATATCAGCCATCTAAAGCAGAACAAATCATTTGTACTACACTGGAGTTAATTTATATATCTACTTCAAAGAATATATCAGTCAAATGCTAAAATAATTTAGGATCTTGAGCAGCTAACATCATATATTTTCCAAGTTCTGCTAAATTAATTCTATGAAATATTAGTCAGTACATTTTTCTTGAAGTTTGAAGACTTCTGTTGTAAGGTAACAAGTGACCTATAGTAGAGTCATTACCTTCATACTTTGGTCTCTTTACTGTGACCATCGCTTGACCCCAGTGATATTCAGTGTAAGGACAGATGATAAAATGCATTCAAAATCCATTTAAGCTTCATTCCAGAGTGAGAATCCAGGCAAGACCATCCCAAGCAAGCACAAGTCTTTTGCCTGTGTCTTTTTCTAATTCAAGAAATAAGTGAGAGCAAGCCTAATTCCTTACAGGTGTAAACAGTTTATTTAATCCCATAAAATAATTTGAAAGAAACATATAACTAAGTTGCTCCATTAAAAAACTGTATCAAATGAAAGAGCTTATTTGCAAATGAGAAAGCAGGCTCTGCAACCTAGGAGATTCTTCCCAATTCTATCTTCTAGATCGTAATCCTATTAAGACAGTGCAATACCAGGATTTTCATTAGGCATTCATTGTGCCATCACTTGCATTTGTGATTTCCAGCACACAGGAATGAAGCGTGTGAACCCCTTGTTAGTATCACACTCGGAACTGTTCTCCATCCAAAACATGTGTCACTCAGTGCACAAACCAAACACTTGCCATTATGCCCCTTTTAAACTAATGCTCTCTTTGTGCTAGATTTACACAATTAATTAAGCTATCAACAGTATAATTAAAGATCTATAGCACACATTTTTTTCCAGGTTCAGATCTACCAGATCTGTACTACTGACTAATATCACGTGCATTAAAAAAGATACAAGATGCCTTCCAGGCCTGTGATCTGCGTGCTGCCTCAAAATAGTATAAGATTTTGCGTTGAACTGGTTTCCTAGAATAGATACCATGCTCCTTAAGGGGAAAAGAGGTAACAGCTCTGCTGTTCAAATGTGAGTCTCAGAATTAAACACTTATCACTTCAAAGATGATTTGATTTGTTTCAGTGTGCACCTCTGCCCAAACAGTTCCTCATTCCAAGAAGATCATTAACGTGCTATATTTGTTCTACCTTTGAAATGCAGTCATACTGACACTCACTGTATGGACTGCATCCAATTAAGATTTTTGTCCTCTCCTTCTCCAAAGTTATTAACTTCTGGAAATCTTGACTTGGATAATTCCACGTGTCACAATGCTTTATGACAGGCAGCCAAAAGCTGCAGTGACACAGATGGATGGCCATGTGTAACCTACTCAATTTGCGCTGTCAAAGAGAAGTTTCTGGAGTCAGATTGAAGGAAAGAAAATAAAAAGGGAAGGGAAAAAAATGAGAACTAGGGCTTCCATTGCAGGCTAGACACAAGGTTGCTGGAAGAATGGATTGATATTGCCGCTGCTTTATCAGCTGCGGTGACAAGAAACAAGGTGACCATAACTCAGACTGAAGTAGGCTAGAGATGGGGACAGCACGTTTTGCCACAAGCATTTTCTGCACTCTTAGAGAACTGCTTCATACAGATTACACATGGTAGCGTGCACTACAAAAATGCACTTCAAAACTGGTCGGATCTGGGGCCAAGTACTGTGCCTTTTCAAGTGGATGGACATATCCTAATCAACCAGGAGTTCAGTAAGACTCTGCAAGGCATGGAGCATTAGGGAATTAGTTAAGTCATATGACAATCCCAACCACCATAATACTTGTGAAATTAAGTTCTATTTCAAGTAGAACATCTTTTAATGTAGTTACAACACCTACTTAGAAGCATTCACTATGCGTTTTAACAGGAGGCAGATGCACCATGAAATACATATTTTCCTCATTTAAACAGGGCTATTTTTGTTTCAGGCATTTGGTTCTGTAGCACAGTTCAGACCAGCTAATGTAAAGCTCTGTGAATAATGGGAAGTACACCATTCTGCCCTGCTGGAGTACAGGGGTACAACTCCATCCCACGTCCTGCAACGAAGTTCAGTGCAGCCAGTTATCCCAGATATCTGGGGATAAAGCATCCATGTTGTAGTTTAACTGCACTGCAAGCACAGGCACATCCAGGCTAGACTCAAGTCCAAAAGCAGCACAGGTTGAGTTTGTGTGGCAAACCCAAACAGGAGAAAAAAGATAGGTCAACTATTCCCTTCTCTCTGCTTCAGTTGTTTGTTCAGTGCATGATTTGTGGAAGCTCGTAACTGTTTTTGTTGTGCTTATTTTAATCCACATTTTTTCCATCTTCTCTCCACTCACTCATGATCCTGGATAATCAAGCACTGACTACATAAAGTGATTTGCCCAAAGGCAGAACAGTCTTTGTAGCCACAACGGTTGGAAGATACTGTTTATAAGAAGCACAATTATAAAAGGTGATGTAAGCAATCAATTATTTCTTTGCTTCATCATAAAGCAATCACACCCACACCTCCAGCAAAGAGACTGGTTCAATCTTGAATGAAGAGGGAAAGGACAAGACTTGATATGGAAGAGCTGATGGAAGATGAAGATTCGTGTCATAAAACTGCTAAATTAGCAACCACAAACGTTGCTGGAACTTAAAGAATGAACCATGACATTCAGACTATACAAAGCTCAAGTGGTCTGAAAAATAAATTTCCTGGACTCCTTGAGACTTACTATCAATTTTGCATTTTAAAAGGATGAAGGTAGCTGAGTGGTAGTACACTTCCTAGGAGATTACGGTCTTCAGAACCTAAGATTAGAGTTTAAGCAGAACTTTTAGAGACAAAAGTCTCTGGCCTCACTGCCAGCAGGTGGCTGGCACCTTAACAGGTACTTAACCCCACCCTCTCTGAAAGCAGCTGCATGCATTTTACAAGAGTTGTTTTACAGCTTTAAGCACGTTATAAGCCATTTTGCGCTTCCTATTTTCCACTCTTGGGACTCTTCAGATACCTCTCCATAGCTGCTACATGACTTCTGCCATGCCAGTGTTGCTGTCTTCTTTGCAGGCCTCCGATTATAGCAACCTTTGCCCTGCTCTGGCTGCTGAGCAGGGTGTCTGTCCACAAGAGTCTCCATGGCATGAAAATGGAAGACCTGACAGGACACAAGTAATAATAGTCCAAAAGAAATAACTCGAGGAGGTGCTAAGGGATTTGATTTAGTAGCTTGGTGGGTAGGGATGGTGGTGGGAGGATGGTTGACTAGATGATCTTGTAGGTCCTTTCCAACCTAATGGATCTATGAAAACTTGAAATTTAAGCAGCATGGTGAACCTCTAAACACTTTACTTCAATGCATCTAAATTATCATACTCCTTTTCCTAAAGGAAGGAATCCTTTATTGCACTTCTAACTGACAGGCTTATTTTCAAGGGAAGAGTCCCCTCCTCCTTTTCTCTAATTCTCAGCCTCTTTCCACTTGTGATCCCTCTGCAAATGAGTTCACATGCAGTTACCATTTGTGAAGCTTTTGTCCAACTTAGAGGAAGCCTATTTAACGAGCCACTCAGCAAGTTTGTGGCTATGGTGTTTCATTCGGTAGATTTCCTCACAAACACCTCTGTAAGAAACGAGTCATAAATTTCAAACATTGCTTCACAGTAGCCTGAGAAGTAAGTAGTACCCAGTCACACCATGACATCCACACAACTAAATGCCAGCCTCAGTAGCACGCTGAGCACACTGTTTTGGAAATACCGGTGTGCCTTTTTAGAGGGGAAAAAAAAAAAGGTAAGTATTCATCCCTTATACTCAGCATTCTTCCTAACCCACAACAAACCAGACCACCAGCAACTCTGGCAACTGCCTCAGCTGCACAGGACTGCCCAGAGCCACTGACTGCTAGGAACAGGCTAGAGAAGGCAATCCACAACATGCAGAAGGTTGGTGGTCCATACGGATACAGCCCCAAGCAGCTGGGAGAGAAACAGCTGCAGCAGGGCCCATCAGGTCACAAAACACCTGTATGCATTGGATGTAAATACACAGGAACTGATATCCTGCACAGCATCTCCTTGTTATGATTAAGCAGCACTGCTCTTTAGAAGACCATCAATACTCAGGCTACAACTTGATTTGTTATTGAAGAAATATTTTGGGAATAGTCAAGGCAGCCCATTTGTTCAAAGACAAGGTTAAGTGCCTAGAGTCCATCTTGCAAAAATCCATCCTTTCCAGAAAGCTTGACAAGAGGCACAGCACACCTTTCCTGCAACCCTTCCTTAACGCTGACACTTCACCATCAGCTTTACCACTGCAGACCCGTGTGGCAGGAAGGGAAATGGAGCACCAAGAGTTCTCACTTCTGTGATCTCTCTCTCCAACCTAAATAAGGGTCTCCCTCTTGTTTTCTCCTGTCTAGCACCAAACAACTTAAAGTCAAGCACATACAGACTAGCAGACTCTGACGCTATGCCAGAGACAAGCTGCCGCTATGAGTGCATCCCAGCAGCTCCACAAAGATGGCCAAATAGGATGCTCTCCCACAGAAAGCCCAGGGTAAGGGACATCAGGCCATGCAGGAATGAGTTGAATTATTCCCTTCCCTCTCGCTCTTATTTTTAAACTAACGGCCACAGTGATTGACCTTGCCAACATGAAGCCCTCACCCAGTTGAAGCCTTTAAGCCATTACTGTCCTTGCAGCACCCACACATCAGGGAGTAGAAAAGAATCCCATCCAAAGACAATCCCCAGTCTGGCACAGCTCTGTGCTCTGAAATAAAGTGCTTGAGGGGCTGTAGCAGGCAGCCTTCCCAGTTGTCATTTACTCTAGAATTTTTAAACAGAGAATTCCATAAGCATGTGCTGCCCTGGAATGGAAAGTGTATGCGCAAATTGGAACATAATTCCCTGTTACTTCCAGGCCAAGATCACAGCTTATACTAAGCACTGGCAGCAATACGTGATTATAGACTACTCTAATAAAACAACTGATTATCCAATACACTCACCAACAGCTCATATTAGAAGAAATGTTTACCTTCAGCTTCTAGAATCCGAAATCTAAGGGCTCATTTAATTTGTACATCCACATCTCTACATTAAAAAATACTTAGCAACAAACCCACAGGTCAGCAAAATCTTTCTTCATTGTTTATTAATGTTGCATAAAATCCATATGTCCTTTGTGCTCTTATTCCATCAGCATTCTGCCATCTATAGCAAATGCTGTACTCATGGGTAGATGGTTCCACTGGGCATAGTGATGTACTTGAAAATCTGAATGGTTTCTGAGGACAAATCTATTTACTTTTATTACATTTAAAGTCGTACAAGCTTGGTAGGTGCACACAAGGTGGATCCTGCATTCGGAAAGCTAGGCTGCCATCACTTACGTGATGACATACAAGTTGCAAATCATTACGGAACGAATGGTGATGATGAAAGTTGTTCTGGGCAGTATTATTTAGCAATTCTTAACCAATAATGAGTTTAGCCCAAAACATGAAGCATCTGGAGAAACTATTTTAAGAAACAAGATACCTAGTAAAGACTGACACTGAAGTCAGTTCAAGCCCTGTGATGAAAATGCAGTGCTTTAAATGCACTAATACGAGACTGCATCCCGATCTCATAAACTAAAATGAATGGGCTACAAAACTCCTCCCCTTCCCCCTTTATTTTTTGTTTTTAAATGGCAGCAGCCCTAGGAGACAACAGTCAGACCAATGTCCACCTGAAGCATTTGCCCTTACTATGATAGGTCAGCAGGGGCTGCTGCCAAATGAATCCTGCTGAAAAGACCCTTGTCCAGGGTTACTGCCATAATAACCCTTCACCATTCAGATGGGTCTCTATCCCTAGAATGTGCTTCACGTAGAAGCAGTCTTATCTGTGGCTGGTATTTGCATCATGCATCTGCAGCCACCATCAAAAAAATCATCTCAAAGAGCTCCTTTTAAACAACATTCCACAAGCTCCATTACCCAATTTGACATCTAATTTTAAAAATTAGACCTGTTAAAACCAAGATTCTCTTGAAAAAGCGTGCAAACCTATCTCCTTAGTCCCTAATCTCATCTGCTAAACTTTTCACCATGCCAAGACATGTTCACAAGCATATAGCTAGGATAACTTGCAAGTACTTGAGGGACTGTGAATACGTGTCCAGCTTTGAGTACAGGGAGTCTTTCAGTAAGTGCCCATCTACCAATAAACCCTGGCATAATTCAGCAGAAAATATTATTTAAACAGCATACAGTGGGTAGGCACCACATTTATTTAGCCCTATATAAAGACAGCCAGGCCTCTTGCAGATTAGCAGTACTGCCCTGCAAGTACCCTCTGCTGTCTTATTTCTGTTCTGCCCAGAGATGAAGCACATCGTTCCCTAGAAACACAGCTCTGGACCAGGATAGAGACAAAATGCCGACACCTGTTAGCTCTTTCAAGATTAGCAATTTCATGGCTATTTTTGACATTCTTGAAGATTTGAGGTTATTTCAGAACTGAAGTGCCATCACAGCAAGGAAGATCCTTCACAGAAGGTGCGATTCCCACAGTGCCTCCCAATTTGCAGACAAAGTTATCAGCTCTGCATAAGGCGATGAGCTTTCAGCGTGAGAGCTACATCTGTAAGCCTAGAAGTAAATTGGGCAGATTCCAACAATGCATCTTCCATTAAGTTGCTATCGCCTTTATTCACCATATTCATCGTGCATTTTCAGCTTTGTTTTGACAGCACATTAACTGCTTGACCTTTTCATACTGCCATCAGTGCTGACATTGGTCAGAGTTCCAGCGTGACAGTGAAGAGAAGACTTACACGTTTTGTCCCCAGTCTTCAAAGCTATAAACATTTTCACCTGTTGTGTCAATCCATTTTCCCACACATAAAAGACATAATAGAAAAGGGAATTATAAAAGGAATTTTACTTCGTTTCAAGCAATCATATATGGTCTCTATCTTCATGGGAGCCCTTCTACTTCAGTTGGAGATAACACCAGCAGCAAGGAAAAGATGAATTCCTCAGGCACTCATACACAACAAGCCAGTTATTTTAATGCTGTAAATAGCACCAATAGTTCTTCAAGACCTTGGTTTAGGCCAACTTGACATCCTTCTACGAGAAGAACTACACCCACGTGTTAAAAGCACACAGCCCAAACAGGCTTTGTGTTTCAAGCAACATGCGTCAACTCAGAGGCAAGAGATTCAGCAAGCCATCTACTGACCACATCATCACACGCAGACACTAATTCACCAGCTGCTAACAGATGTAAGTACTTCTGACCTCAAAGAAGTCCTCATGGCCTACAGGTTGCACGGCTACAAAGGCAATTCACACCACGATGACAAATAACAGCTGCCTGTTTTTAACCAGTTTCTATTTATATCCTTCCTTCCCTTGGGTCACAGGCAAATAGTTCAGAAGGTTTAATTCATCACATGCACATTTCTGACGAGGGCAAGTGCTTCTGACAAATTTGCTGATAAACTGGTTTTGAGACGCAAGGGAGCTTCTTCGTATGACGTATACACTGGCTACCAAGGCCTGGTCACTCGGGCCCTCCCCTCCACACCTCGGGGTTGCCAGGCTCAGCCCGGCCTCACCTCGAGCCCGGAGGTGAGATGTTGGCCCTGGGGATGTGAGCTGCAAATCCCACACTGAGCTCCAACAAATCTCTCTTCGGAAGTCGTTAATGAAGGTGAATTAGACGCTGCTGATGTGAAAGGCACGAGCGAGCCTCGGCTCAGACTGAATGCTCTGAGACTTATAATAGTAGTAATAGAGAGAGAGAGAGCGGAGGGGGAAAGCAGGATGCCTTGGGGAGTAGGGCTACATTCCCAGTAAGGCTTTGACAAAGCTCCTTTACTTACAACTGTTATTACGCCTCTGAATAATCTCGAAAGCCTTCCCGTTCACACACTCTCTACAGAAGAGAATTCGAAAGGCAGCGTTGACACTCGCGTCTTGAATACGGTAAGCACGGCCATACCGGCGCTCGCACTCCTCCCTCCCACGACCTTCCTTCCTCCCGCCTGCCCACCGAAGCCCACAGTCAGCGCCCACCGCCGCTGCGGGCGGGGCGGGGCGGGGCGGGGCAGGGCGAGGAGCGCCGCCGGCCGCCCCCACACGACCCCTTCATGCCACCCCCTCCTCCCACCGCCGCAGCCGCCCCCGGGCCGCCCCTCTGCGGGACGGGGCTCCGCGCCGGGGACACCGCCCGCAGGCGGCTGCGGGAGGTCCCGGCGCCCGCGACGGGCGGGGGCTCTGCGGCAGCCGCGCCGGGCGGCCCGCGCCGCGTCCCCGCACCTGGCAGCCGTAGAGCTGCCCCAGCTGCTCCACGATCCACTCCTCCAGCACCAGCCGCTTCCGCAGCTCCTTCCGATCGTATTTCACCGTCACTTTGCCCTGCTGGTGGCGCCGCTGCTGGACCTGCACCGCCGCCGACACCGCGTCCTCCCGCCCCGAGCCTCCGCCGCCGCGGGGGCTCTGGAAGAAGACGCGGCCCCCTCCTCCTCCTCCGCCGCCCGCCGCCGCCGCCTCGCTGCCCCCGGTCGCCACCGACATGCTCCGCTCCGAGCCCAAAGGCGCCCGCCGCTACCGCCGATCCGCCGATGCCGCGTCTGGCTGGCTCCCCCGCACCTGCCGTTTAAAGGCTGGCATGGCACGGCGGCTCGGCCGGCCCCGCCGCGGGGAGGGATGTGGCAGCGCGGGGCGGGGACGGCGGCGATGCGAAGGGGCGGCACGACCCGCCCCCACGGCTGCCGGCATGCACGCCGCTGGCCCCGGAGTGGGGGCTGAGGGTTTTCGGGGGTTTTGTTCCGAGAAAACGCTCGTGCTGCCCCGCCGTGCTCACTGCGGTTGTCGGTATCGCCTAGCTGCACGCTGTCGCTTTCTTCGCTCCGGGACAGCGGGTCTCGGGGGTTGAATGGTTTCAGGGCATTGAACCCAAATAAAAAAGCAAATGTTGCGAGCTCTCGGCAGTTCCCGTAACAATTAGCCGTCGGAAGATGGCTGTCGTTCTAAAAGCCACCATTTAGCATCAGTGTGGAGGCACCGTTTAGCGGCAGTGTTTTACTTAGCGTGGCAGCTCCGAGTATCTGAGGAGACGCTGAGTGAAGCCACGATGGCCCCATGACACGCTGAAAGACACCTGTGAGCATAGTTTGCAAGTTTGCAAGTAAGCAGCTGACCTGAGGCAGGCTCTGCTTGGGGCCCCAAGCCAGACCCGATAGCAAACAGCTGCGGCGGGGAACAGGAGCCAGCTCCCCGCCCATGCAGACGTGGGACTGAAAGCATCCAGTGCCCCACGACACTGTATGGCCGCGAAGAGTGTGTCTGGCACTCACAGAGCACACCCTGGTGAGGGTGTGAAGGCAGCACAGGGCAGAAAGTCACCAGCCCTAACCCCAAGGTGTGTCACAGAATCACAGGATGGCTTGGGCTGGGAGGGACCTTAATGCCCACACAGTTCCATCCCCTCTGCCATGGACAGGGCTGCTGCCCACCGGATCAGGCTGCCCGAGGCCCCATCCAACCTGACTCTCCACATCTCCAGGAATGGGGCATGTGGAGCTTCTCTGGATAACCTGCACCAGGGCCTCACCACCCTCCGAGTAAAGAATTTCCACCTGACATCTAACCTAAATCTCCCCTCTTTTAGTTGAAAGCCATTCCCCCTTGATCTATCACAATCAGACCATGTAAAAAGTCAGTCCTCCTCTTGCTTGTAAGCTTCCCCCAAGTACTGGAAGGCCACAGTGAGCTCTTCCCAGAGCCTTTTCTTCTCCAAGAGAAATAAGCCCGGCTCCCTCAGCCTTTCTTCATAGGGCAGGTGCTCCAGCCCTCTGATCATCTCCATGTCCCTCCTCTGGACCTGCTTCAACGGCTGCATGGCTTTCTTGTTCTGGGGGACCTGGGCCCAAGTGCAGTGCTCCAGATAGCACTTTGAGTACTGCATCCATCCTAGGGGCCCCCACCCTGTTCCAGGCAAGTCCCCATTGCTGCACGGCAGGCTGTGTGGTGGCAGCAGCCTTTCGGCCTCTGCCGTGCTCTCCATTTGACACCACCGCTAAGCTGGCCAGCGTGAGGCATCCCAGCCTCATCTGGCTATTTATGTGGAACCCAGCTTGTGCTGCTAAAGAGATCATAATCTAATATGGGCAGGAGATAAAATCTCATTATTGGTCTTAAATGCTGTGATAGCTTTCGGATTGTCATCTAAAACAAAGCCAGTTCTTCAAAGCTAAGCACGCGATGTTAAGCTCCTTGTGTGTATTCAGAGACCGTGTGATTTGCAGAGATGGGCAACCGCAGCTGGACATCGGAGGAGGCCCCGCCAGGCTGCAGGCAGAGCTGAGAGAGCCCCATCCCACAGTAAGAAAATACCACTTTCAACAGCTTGTTCTTAGAGAAACCAAAAAGATGCAGAAGAGTTTTGGAAAGGGGGCAGTGGGTGCCTTTCAAATTTTTTTTTGTTTGGAGTGGCCTGTAATTTGGGGCTTCAGATCTGCTTCAGATCTGTGTGTCATCTTGAAGTCTGATCCTGAGGTTCTCAACCACAAAACTTGACAGTTTCCCATTTAGAGCAGAAACACTTCCATCTTTACAGGCTGATTTTGTTGCTTCTTGCTGGAATTCACTACAGTTCAATGGTCTGAGAAAAAAATAGACTCACATGAAAGAAGGTAAATGAGGCATTTTAAAGACACCAAGGATCATACTTGCTTTTCCATGAGGTATAAAGCAAGAGGAGCCAACGTGTTGCCATAATGGTCTTTTCTGGAGCAAAAAAAACACCGTGAAGTGTTCCACACTGGACCTGTAGCTTGAAGCATTAGACCTGGATGGCAAATACTGAGATTTGGGTTACCTGGTGTAAACAGTATCGAGTGTACAGTCAATAGTGTTGTTAATACCAGACATACAGAAGGCTGGCATGCTCTTATTGAATCTCAGTGTGAGAATCCAGAAAGCCTTAGTGGAAGGACTCCTTCAGTGCTATTATTAATAAGATATTATAATTGCTGCAGATGTTTGAAAGCTGGCACCCATTCTTCAAACAGCATTTCTACAGCACACTTAGAGTAGAAAATGAGACGCTGGGGATGGAAAAGCAAATCCTTAGAGTTTATCGTTTCAAAATTACAGTTCTAACATAATGCATAGTGCTTTGTAAACGTGGGTGGATGAGAAACGGGTAGAACTGCCAGCATTGTCGCAAGGCGGCTTTATGTACCACTGGTTTTTCATTCAGTTTGTAAAGACAGTGCATTCCTCGGGAAGCCAGGGCAAAAACCGCTGCCAAGAATGTTTCCTGAAACAATCTTGCTTCATTTAAAAACAAAACAAAACAAAAAAAGATCTGGTTGTTTAAAAGTCAAAGTTGAGCAAAAACTTTAGATCTGCTAACATCCTGGGAATGAGCAATGCAGCTCTGAGTGGGCACAATCTCTGCTTTAATCCCGAGTGTCTAGAGGTATTATGAGAGCAGTTCTTGGAGTGAGAAGCCACAGAAGTCTTCTAGCAAATACTTCTCAGTACCCTGATGAGACTGTACATGTGTAGGTCCTTTCCAACCTTATGAATCTATGAATCTATGGCTGCATCCATAAGAAAGACATGCATTCATATGGAAGAGGAAGAAAGAATCCTTCCCAACCCTTCAGTCTCTTGAGAAGTGAATTCAGGACATAAGAGATCAGTATTTACAGACAAGCACCTTCCAGCAGCTAGATCAGCATCCTGGCACTGCATTCCATTTGAAGCTAGTGGTTGATCAGTAAAACTGAAGGGAAACTAAAACACAGTGACGCTGAAATATTGTGCTTTCTCCATGTGATCATGTCCAGGACTCTCATCTCTCAAATGAGAGCACTGTGTTGAGTGAAATGAAGAGCGAGAGGCTTGTGGTCAGCAGGGAGCAGATAGCATGAAGTAGGAAACACTTTAGGCAGAGGAATACTTGTATCACCTGCACTTACATGTTTCTTTCCTGAAGGGTGGATGTGGGAATTCCTGTGAAGGTAAGCAACATGGAGCTGTACCTGCTTCCTGTGGACTTCATACATGGTCCTTCCCTGTGTGCAGTTAAATGAAGTATTTAGGATTAGCCAGACTAATTCTTCAGGAGGCTGATGCCATTAGCTGGCTGTTCAGTACAGTAACTCACACGGTGAGCATGTCTATTGTCTTCCCAAACAATTGACAGTTCTATTGGTGCTGGACATCAGTGTCTCTGTTGACCTGTTTCTGTGGCTAATACGTTCTTCCTTATACAGGCTTTTTAGGAAACAGAGTTGTGACTTATTATCTTCAGTGACATTCACTCTAAATCCATTTTTCTTCTCTGCTGTCAGCTACTACTCTGGACAAAACCAAGACTCCATCTTTCTTGTGCCACTTTCCAGAAGTTATGTTTAATAGCTGTTATTTTTCTGTATCATTTGCCTTTTATAGGATTCACGTGTATGCAGTTTTGGTGGTTTCTGCTTTACATGATGATGTGCTCAGGAAGAAATCAGAAATGAGTGTAAGACTCACAGGCTGACCATTAGCTGGAGATTTTTAGCAACACAAAACTGTCAGCTGCAAAATACACACCAGTTGGAGATCTTATTTCCTTCTTGATACACACATTAGGTTTTGTACATTTGTAGAATACCATAATTGTTTGATGCTTGTATTCTTTGTCTTGCTAAAAAATATTTGAGTGAGGAGTTGTTGGGGAATCTCCTGAGTATGTAACAATTGACTCCATTAGTTTTCCAACGCCAGACTATCATTGTCTATGGGCTACCCTGCCATGTAAGCACTCCACGTTCCACTCTTGTTGGTGAGCTCTGACACTTTGCTCCAAGCACACTAGCACTGTCCCAGGGCTTCCCTTTTTCATAATTATTGTAAATTTCCATCAGACAGATGTCAGCCCTGTCCACACTGGCCGCCTCTGAGAAGTGTGAAGACACTGGACCAAGATATTTAATGTTATTCCCATGCAAGAAAAATGTTTCATAAACGATGAGCAGTGACACCTTGTTCATCTCAGAGGAGCTTTCACCCCTCAGATGTGGTGCAGGGTCACACATGCACGCATCGTCTTTCCTGGGTCTGCATTGTCATCTTCCCCATCAATAAGCAGAAGTGGTTTGGGAATGCTGCATTGCTCACAAACAATTGCAGAACTGAGCTTTGATTTTAGCACAGCAGTAGCCCATGTGTGTCTGTCAGCTTATAACTGCCATTTCTGTGTCTCCCACTTGAATTTAGCTTGGGGCTATGTGCTTTTAATGGGCTCTGTGTCTCTAAGTGATTTTTTACTTTCCATGTCCTAATTAATGCCCCTCCCTCTGATTGGCAACTTCCTTGTCTCCCCAGACACACTATGATGTTGTTTTCATTTTCAGCTACCGTTTATCAGGTTGTGATGTTGAATACTCCAAAGATTCTCTGTTTAACTGTGTTAAACTAGCCGTCTCAGAACTGTAGGCCTTTTATTCTTTTAGCCGTACTTCTTTTGCTCACCAAAGAAAAATAAAACCACCTACATTTTTAGTTTATTTCGCCTTTACTAAAAACTCTTCATTCTGTTTCTTACAAATGCCATCATTAAGGTCTGTGTTTTCTTCTTCATCCTTTTAAAGTAGAGATCACTGGCTCATTGCTCAACCCTCAGCTATAATATCTGTGGGTCAAAGCGATAATTCTAGTACTCACCACTGTTGACAAACTAATGACACAAACATTTTTTACACTGGAGTGTTTGTTCTAGTCCCCCTTGGTTATGATATGTTTACAGCTGATACTCTGAAAACAAAACTTGGGAAGATCATTGAGTTTCAAGGGAAGACAGTTGGGTACTCATGAGTTGCTGCACACAGATATGAAGGTAAAAGCTACATGAGGAGGGAAAAGGAAACACTCATTTGTGCCCATGTGCACATTATTTCCTAAAAGTAGGTGGGCACAGCAACAACCTTTCTCCATCTGAGTTGCAAGAGTCAAGCAGGAGTGAAACCTCTGAGTGGAACCTCTTGTCTTTCCAATACCAGCAGTGCCCATCTTGGCAGGTTGTATGGAACCACACACTATCTGGCCCCTGCTGCCCGAGCTGCTCTTGCAGTGGCTGTGGAGAGAAGGAATACCCTCAAGAGCAGAAGATCTCTTTGGACAGGCTTCAGTTAGCAGAGGTCTGGCTGCCTGCCATTGATTCTCAAAAAGCAGCCTGAAATTCAGAGCACTCCTGGATATCAAGCACAACACCTCTGAGCATCTCTGTCGCTTGCTGTTTGGTCATGTTCAGGTATGCAGGTTGTGCTGTCATGGTCAGTAAAAAGAAGTATTTTGTACTGAGGTTGGGGTGGCAGCTAAACAAGAAGTAGGTAACCTCTGTTTACTTTCACTTGCCCTCAATAACATCTGTGATTCCTGGTACAAATAATCTATGATTGTTCATCTGAGCGCTACCACCCAAGCTGTCACTTTCATTTAGAAAGACGTGGACAGCCTTCCTTTTTCCTGGAAAGGATTAGTAGGGAGGTAGGGAATCAATAAAGGAAAGGATTCGAAAAACAAACAAACAACAAAAAGAAAACATTAAAACAAACCACGGAGTAGGACTGAACAATTAACATCCCATAGCATCTAGTGATATTGATTATTGTTTTGCCCTCAAGTCCCACTCTGCCTGCATGGAAGTATTAACCCTTTTGTAAAATACAAAGGGGGAAAACAAGTGACACAGATCAAGTGTTTGTATCAGTCCATGAAAAGAATCAAACAAAAATACTGAAAGGAAGCGTAGGTTAGAGAGTGAGACATGATGTCTACATTAATGATATTCTGGATCTGTAGTCTCCCAGACTGGTACTTGTCACCTGTGCTCCAGTCTGTTCTGTTCATGCTGAAGAAAAATTGAAGAATGACAATAGGCTACTCTGATTAGCTTGGCCAGCCTGCTTGGCCAGCCTGTAGAAAAGTGATGTAATGTGCTTTATGATTATTGGGTGATGGCACTCCGGTTCTTGGATCTGCTAGTTGAGCAGAAAGCAAATCACTTAGAAATTTAGGTGCTAACAGTTCTGCTTTGCCTGAAGTCACTTGAAAGTATTCTGTAGAGGAACATATACAGAGCAAGTCACAAGTCTGTCCATAAAACAGGATGGACATGCAGCTGAAACCAGGCAATGCTCTTCATTGTACAAGAATGATATGATAAACTTTCCAAGTCTTTGGTTACCTCTCTTGGAAAAGTAGGAATGGTACTTGTGTGTGGTCTCTCTGGCTATAATAGCAGACATCAATAGCATAGAATTGTTATGATGCCATCCTAGTGCATGCTTTTTCAAGCTAAAAGCTGTTTCAATGGAGGAAGCATAAACCATCAGGTGGGCTACTTGGTGAAATCTATCAGCTGCCTTTTTGGATGATTTTTACGAGAAACACACATTTCTAACTGAGCACACTTTCTAACGTTGAGGGTATTCTAAGTTGCCATTCAAAATCCAGTAAGTGAAGAACATAGAGGATGTGGGCATTAAAGAGAGGAGATCAGCAGAATCTTAGAGTAGCAACAGAACTAATTAATCATTCTGCAAGTATGTAATATACAGCAAGACATAATTCAACAGAAGAAATGCAAACACTCTGCATTTGTTTGGAGTGATCAACTGTGGAAACACATGATTGGAAAAAGCAAGTTCAACAGCAGTTCTACCAACAAGGGCCAAGGGGATCTGTATCACAGACTGAACATGAGTCAGAGATATGCTGTGGTGAAAAAAGCTGCATCACAGAAGGGCATATAAAGAAAACTGTTGGTTATATGAGATCTGAAGTAACTTTACTGTGTTAGATTCTGTCAATAAGATCCCTGCTAAGTGCTGGACTCCAGAAGAGATTGGATCAATTTGGTAGAAATTGGGGAAACACAGCTGGAATGATAAGATATCTAAAAGATATGTCCTTTCTTTAGTAACCCACAGGGAAAGACTAATAAAACAGGAAATATTTCATTTACAAAATGCAAAAGTGTCAATAAAGATGAGGGAAATACTGTGCTCTCCATCTCATGGAGCGAGCACAGGGAATGATGAGTTTAAATTGAAGCAAGGGAGATTTTGATTTAACAGAATGAAGAATTTTCCAACAGCAGTGATAGAGAAATAATAATGCTGCCTAAAAAGGGTGCAGAATCCACATATTCAGAGGTTTTTCAGGAAGAAAAAGGCAAGTATTTTTTCTTTATTTCACAGTGGGGAGAGTTTATCCAGCCTGAAGTACAGGAAATGAGACAGAAGTCATTCAAATTACTCCTATCCTCATGGATTCTGCAGAGCCAGGGGTGGGCTCAAGTTCAGGTACCCAGATACCCCCTAAGGTGCCAGTGGTGTTCTCAGCAAGGCTCAGTCCTATGCTAGGCACTATCCTGAGGATTGAGGTTCTGAAGATTGGTTTCAGTGGTCAATATGGACATGGCTTTTGCATCCAGGAGAGAAAGTGTTCAACTACAGTAACCTTAGGGCCAATGCACAGACCATAGCCCTGTTCCTTGTATAGATGGAGCTTAAAAGCACCCCCAGTCTTAATTTCTGTGGGCATTTCTGTACCAAGCTATTTTTAACAAGGAGAATCCAAAAGCCCTCTCAAAATATGTGCAATTTAAATGAATAAGCCTTTTTGTATACAACAGCCATCCAGCTCTGGGACATTCATGCAGTTTTGCTACACTTAGAAGCCCTGTATAAATAACATAGGAAAATAAATATTCCATGTGTCTGCTCATAAATTCAAAATAGTTATAATAATTCATGGCAATGTTACCAAGAAGAAAGTTCTGTTATTCAAAGTATTTTAACAAACCAGTAGCAAGAGGCCCTTCCTGTCCTTCCATTGCACAGTGTGGTCCAAAACAACTGAGCAGAGGGTAAGAAGGCATGGTTATTTGATTCTAAAAAGATTTCTGAGTGTAAAAAGATTGTAGCTATTTTCACTATAAGGCACAATTATTTATTATTTCCTCCTCCACTGAAGCTTAAGTCAATTTTCAGGAGGTTCAGTTCTGTAACATTTATACAACGGCATGACTGCTTCAAATTTTGATTGTCTTGTACAAATAAATATACCAGTTAATCTGCTTGTCTAGGTTGTTTCCATTTATGAAGCTTTAAAGAGCTGGGTAATAAATGGATAAATTAGGAACTTTTACCTACAGATACTGACCTATATTTAGATTTCTCACTGCAATGGGAAGAGAGTGAAACATGGTCTGGTAAAACAAATAATACTCTTTTTCAAGCTGAAGTCAAGTTCAAAGTGCATCTATTCTTCTGGCCTTGCACATTCCTCAGCATCACCGAGACTTTGATTTTCAGCACTTTATAAAAGTGTTTCCTTGTAAGAAATTCAAATAAATGTCGGAAAATTGGCCCATGTATTTCCTGCAGTAGTGGCAATATCATATATATCAGTGTTAGTTTATTTTCTTCTCAAAGTACCATAAAAAAAAAACAACAACAAAAAACACCACAGGCACAGGCATAAGCTAGTTAGTAACCTCTTAGTGCACTGACCTGTTTGCTGTTCACAGGAGGGTTAATCAATATATTAGCTTTAGATAGGGTACCATTAGTAATCTATGCATGAATTTTGTTACATAGATTAAACCCCATCTGTCCCACAGAACAAAAACGCCCATTCATCTCTCACTACTGCATAAAAAAGATAGGTTGTGGGGGAAAATAATCAGTAATTCTTTTTTATGTAGTAGTCCTATGCAGTGTGAAAGGTGTGGTACTGAGATACATTTCTAAGATTTCACAGTTCATAAAGGGCAGTGCTATGCTACTGGTTTCAAATTTAATATCCTAGCTAATGTTAATTGAATCATTCAGTTTAAATTTTATGTCATTTCTAATGATTCCTACCATATAATCCTAATCCTCTCTATACTTAAAAATTCACTAGATTGATCACGAAAAAGAGCCCCTGGCATTTAAAGAAATCAGATCTAGATATACACTGGTTCTTGTGAGTAAGTACATTATTAACTCTTCTTGAAGGAACAGACAACATTGAAAAGAGAAGACTGCAATCTGCCATGGATCTTCTTGAGAATGGGAGAAAGAGCTTAACGGATCAAAGGAACACTACATAGAAATTGAATTTGACAAGGTACACCTGCTAAATTACATGCTTTCTGATGACGAGGATGGAAGTAAAGCAGGTCTTCTAGAAGATGTAACGTGGCATTGAAGAAACTAGAGAGTGCCAATGAAAAAAGATTACCTCAGTGTTTGGCACTACTTGAAATGGCCCTTGAAGTCAGGCAGACTATCTCTCTATCCATCCCTCTTTTTTACTGTACAAATGCACTGTGCACTTGCATTTTTCCTAGCAACAGTACATTTATACTCATCTGACTAAATTATTCCCGAAAAGAAACAAAACACAGCTCTGTAGCACAAGGAAATGAGGCAATTATAGGTAGAGTTAATAAATCCACTTAGACTGCCTTCTCCTTTCAGAGCTGCATCCCAAGCCCATTGTTAGGAAGATACATTTTTGACAAAATGCAGTAGGAAACCTGGAAAAGCAATAAAAAAAAAACCCTCATGCTTTTGCAGATAGTGCCAGAAATGAGCCTGATGTGGTGAGCCTTTATGGCATAATCTGCTGCTATGCAGAGGTCAGACCTGGTAACCTCCAGAGTTCCCTTCCCACTTCAGCTATTCTGCAATTCTGCAATATGGCAGTGCCACACTGTTGCCTCAGCTGAGCCTCAGCAAGAGCACAAAGCATTGTAGTGGAATTACTGCAGAACTTGGTCTCAGTTTGTATACTCTGTTTCTCACAGCAGGGCTTTACCTCACCTGCAAGTGAGAGCACATCCCTGCATCCTTCTGGAGAAGGCAACAAAGTGCCCATCCAAGTCATGTTTTCAGGAACATCCTAAAAAAAAAAAAAGGAGAGAGAGAAAAAAAAAAAGGATGGAAAAATAAATGATACCACCAAAGACAGAGAATCCTGAAGGGAGGAAGAGAAATTAATTCTGAGTTCAATCTGAACTGATGATACTTGATATTGCACCCTGACTGAATCAAAATATTAGAATGGACAATATTATTACCATAACTGATAGGATATTAATTATGAGGCAGTAACTATCTTACCATTAAGTAACTCAGCAGTAACCATCAGTTTGTTCAACTCAGCTGATCTCCATCTTTCTGGTTGGTTGTGTGTGTGTAATGCCATAATGCAATGGAAAGCACAGTAATGATAACAGAATAACAAAGTCCTAGGCTGTAGCAAGTGTGGATATGCCCAAATGCAGCACTCATAGATATAGAACAAAGGAAAAAAAATATCCAGCAAAATACCACTGCCTCCACTGCCAACCCTTAAATGAAGTCTTGGATGGATCCTGGCTCCATTCCTTCCTGTCATTCACATACCTTGCATGTGGCTGAGCTCCCCTGGGTTGGCCCTGCCTTCCCACCAGTTGCTCAATCACTGTTTCAAGCCATGACTTAGCATTTCTGCCACAGTCACAGGTTGTGTGAATCACTGAGGTTTGTAGATTAACATGACGTGAAAGAAAACTAGTTTCATTATATGTGAAACTACGTTTAGAATTTTAATCAAAATCGACAGAAGACATTAAATAAGACTATTTTATAGCACAGCTATGTTCTTTGTTTCTATTTTTAATTCAAGTGTCATCATTAAGTTTTGTTTCTCATTCTAAGGTCCACTATACTACCAGTCAAGTCAGCTGAAGTGCTTTCTCCATTAGTGTTGGTAATAGCTGTGGCAAATCTTTCTCTTGCTGCCCGTGCCAGCTCTGATGGCCATTTCAGAACTGACTCATGACTGAGAGGAGATTAAGACTTTGTTTTGACAGGTTATAATCCTCTGCCTGCAATGGGAATGCCTGCTGCCTACTGAGCGAAGCTATGCTCTCATATCTCTCGACCGCCAGTCTGTGCCCAAGGAGGCATGATGGCCCTGTCTGATGTAATTCAGTTTGTTCTGATTAGATATGGGAAAATACACACATATCTAATTGAGGCGAGGGAATTATTTTATTGGATTAATAATGCACTTGGAAAATCTGCGCCGGCACTTATTAAATAAGTGTTTGGTCTCATACATAACTGGGCTCGCTTCGTTACGCAGGATGAAGGCTGAAGACTGCATCCTGCAAAGGGTTTGGAGCTTTTCTTGGTTGCTGAGCAGGCAGCATTTTTCACATTCTTTCCAGACTGTCCTTACGTTTCACAACTATCTTTCTGAAGCTGGCTTTGTATTATCACACGAGTGCTAAGTGCAGCACCTCTTCTACCAAGCTTTACCAGTGCTTTGGTACGCACCACAGTTCGTTGCATTCACTTAAAAAAAAAAAAAAAAAAAAAAGTGTCCTTAAATAAAATATAGCAATAGTTACACAAAATGTGCCTCTTTTGTATTTTCTGTGCTTAGTTTCTTACCATCTGCTTTGTACGCAGTACTCATGCTTTTGGGGCAGCTTCCAGGATTTTGGTATTTCTATTGCGGATGGCTTGCTTCTTCCCTGATGTAATGCCAAGGTTTTCTTAAATTTGAAGAACAGCATACACAGGTTATACACTGACTGACAAAGCTGACATGGTTTAAGTGAAAAATACTGATTTCCATAGGAAGCTCCCTAAAATGTATGCTACCTTACATCATATCAAGCTGGCAGTTGTTAATTCCCAGTTCACACTTAACTGTTGTTAGCTGTCACGCTGGGGTGATGTACCCAACCAATTTAGAAAAATGAAGTTCACCTGTAGCCTGGTGCTACATAGTGGGTCTCCACTTCCTTAAAGCCTCATTCCAACCATGATGTTGGTGGTAAAATCAAATGCAGAACATTTGAGCAGCATGAAGCCTTAGGATCAGAATGGAAATGAGAAAAGCATTTTTCATTTCGATGTGATGCATCTTAAGGGGCGATGGTAATAGACAGATGGACCTGAATACCTGGGCAGTACATAACATTCACTTTCATAATTGGTTGAAGCCAAACTACGTTCACGCTCTCCTAAAAGTACAGCCACCCCAAACCTCACAGCCTTTGGCTGCATGTTCTTACTGTCACTACTGGGAATATGCAGCACCCATGTAGCTACAGTTATCCAGACCGGGGACCTGATCCACCATAATGCATCCATTCTTTGGGTAAGGATAAGGAGAGAAGGATGTGACTCCAATACAACCAACCAGCAAGTAGCAAAGTAGAAATGTTTGGACAGGGGCCAGGAGAAGGTGGGATAGTCCACTGTGGAAGCAGCCGGCGCTTAAGTCAACTTAAACTGATGGCTAATTCATACACAGAGCTGGCTAAGTGCGGGCACCCCCTGTGCTTCCAGAGCGTAATGCTGGACCTCACCAAAATGCAGTTATAGATCAGACTCTGATGTATCATTATCCAACACAAAATCAATTCCACCACTCATATGTGAAATTCACTATGAAATTCATGAGGGCAATGAGGCTCTTAAATAGATTGCCCCAAGTGGAGCATCTCCCTTTGTGACTACTTAAAGAATGGGACAAACACAGCTTGAGATGCCTCCCTGCAGCCTACCCTCATCCCTGTTTCTGTGATTCTACAAGAGGAAAAATATTGCCAAGGTATTCTAAAACAGTTTCAAAACCTAAATGCATCCAAATGTGTCAACATGCATCTCAACCAAAGAAAGCATCAAAACCATCTGTACGTTCATCAGATAGCTACTGCTTTGTCCTGCTGTTTCACTGGAGACATCCCATGTGCTGGCCTCACCAGCAGTGAGCACCATGTAATGAAAATTTCTACCTAGTTCAAGAACCAGGAAAATTCTTTAAATCATTGTTCTTCCTTCTCCCAAACACTTAGAAAGAACTGATATCTATAACTGAGACTCCAGTTCAGAGACAGCTTTATAGGGTAGATACAAGTTAGTGGCTTTTCCACTTGGAAAGTTCATCACGACTTCTCAGTTATGGCAGCATGGTCTCTTGGTGAGGATCACTCACACCACCCCTAATAACCAGCAGAAACAGATGTTTAGATGTTCGTAACATTTCTTCATCTCTCTGCTGCAAATTTAGGAGCAAATCTAGCCATTGCAGCCAGTTATGTCCTTCTCTGCATGCCAGCAGGATGTGGCAAGTATTTATTAATGGGCATTTTGAGATTTTTTTCTCCACTTATTTAGTTTGGAACCATCACATATATGCAGGGATTTTCTTATATTTGGGGGGCACAATAAATCAATTGTGGCCACGGGAGACCAAAATCTTGATGGTTCATCGGTATTTCAGCCCCCATCAACAAAGCATTCAATTTTGTTTGAAAAGGAAATGGAAACTGTGCCCCTTTTGTGGCTTTGGAGAGGAGCCAGCCCTGCCCAGGAACTTACCTCCTCTGCAGAAGTTTCATTTTCTGAAATGAAACCCCCCTCTCCATATTTGCTGTGTGACTGTTTCCTTTGCGACTCAGTTCTGCCAGCCCGATGTGCACTGGATTGACTAATAGAATCAGTCGTGAGTCTGAAAAGCATTTCCAAAACGTGTGCGTGCTTGCTCGGCTCACAGTGTTCCTCTCGGAGGGAGCGTTACCGTGCTCAGACAAACATGTTGTGCACCAGTTAGTCAGGTACCCTGGCTATTACATGTAGCTCTTTAAAGGAACGCCATGCCTTTTTGTGTAGTTTTGACTTGCTTTTATGGGCTTTTTTTGGCAGCTTGCTCTTTCTACTGTTTTTTCTTTCCCAACTGTATTTTTTTTTTCAAGAGTCTTAGAAAATTAGAAATGGGTGTTTTGATTTTTTTTCTTCCTGTTCAATAATGATGCAATTCCCCCTCTATTTTCGCTTTCCTCCCATCCCACTGAGATTCATGCTCAACATCACAGAAATGAATCTTGCAATTACTGAAAATGCCATTCAGAACTACAGCTTCCTGAGATCAAAACAAGGAATAACCCACAAAGAGATGGAAGTCTGATTTCCATGTTCTGTCAGACAAGGCAGCATGTTGAGTCAAACATGTAGTTAGGGGATAGCTCAGATGGTAACCACAGCATTCAGAAAGTGGCTGCGTGGATTAGGACTGCCCAGCAAAGCCCAGCAAAGGATGAGTCTGGAAGTGGCAGCAGGGAAATCCTGCTGCCAAAGGGAGGACACAACACGTCCTTCCCCACTGGAGGTGTTTGACTGAGGTGGGCAGGTGTGGGTTCTGCTTCTCAATTTCTGAGTTCCTGGTGTGACTTCTTTGGCCTGCAGTTTCTCTGGCAGCCCAGCCTCTGGTGCCTGGGAAGCTGAGGGTGTTGAAAATCCTTCTGCCCTTTTCTGCCTTCCTCGGGTTAAACAGAGATGCTGAGTCTCAGGCAGGCTGCCAGAACCGGACGCAGGCTTGGAAAGGCAGACTGGAGCTTTGTTTTTAGCACTTACCCCAGGAAAAAGAAAAAAAAAGAAAAAAGAAAAAAAAAAAGCTGTTTTCTTTACTCTGGAGCAAATAATGGGCATGTGATAAATTTGGAAGAGAGATTGGGCTTGGCAGTTTCACTGCAAGAAAAACTTGGTGAGGTAAACCATTAAACTCTGCCTCTGCCTCTTCTCTCTAAACATCCTTTCACACCAAGCTCATTTATCCTAAAGCTGCAGGGTGTTAGCCACACTTCGTATCTTGTTTTTGTTTTAACCTCAGGAGACTTCATTCATGGGAAGTAATGCAAGGTGTAAAATACACCATTTTTTAAGCGAAAAATGCAAGTTGTGTGTTGGACTGGTGTCAACGTTTTACAGGCTGGTTCAGTTCTGTTCTGTGACAGATGGGGTGAGGGGACCACAGACCCATGTCCTGGGAAAGGGGAAGGGGAAAAGGGGGAAAGGATGTGGAGGTGGGCCTAAAAACAAAACAGTGGCAATGATCTGAGTGGGAAAGCTAATGTACTAAATAGCATATTGGAATGCAAAATAACACAATATAACACAATATAATTGAAATTGAAGCTAATAAATAAAATGAGAGTGGCCAAAAACTGAAGGCATTACTCTAACACTGAAGGTGAGATGGCTAGGGAGCACCTGCTGCTGGGATTATCTGAAAGGGAAAAAAGGAGAGATCTTGTGTCCTGACAACAGTTTTATCTTTCCTTCTGAACAGAAAATGGAAGAATGCAAGGTAACGCAAAGTCCTCTGGGGTATGTAGTTCTTATTCTCTTCTGAGACAGGTATAACCAGAACTATGGACGATCCATGGAGCTGGAACATTAACTCTTTAACTGCCAGTGCACTACATGATATTATGATGTGGAATACTGATAACAAAAATCATGAAACCATGACAACTGGATGCTTTTCATTTTAAACTCTTCCATCCTAAATTGTGCTTGTTTTCTGTGAACCTCAAGCCAGAAGAAAGCCTGGGGAGTGGGTTGGGCCTATCCTTCTCTCATTTGCAATAGCACTGGGGAGAGCATTGGTGGATCAAGGCAATTAAAGGAGAAAGTCTCTCCGGGGAACACAGAATGTATTTTACATGACATATGTTACGTGACATATGCAGCTACTTACAAAGAGGGTTTGAGGTTTAACTCCACACCCTGAAATTCCCCAATAACAACATTAAGTATTATATGCAGATAAAATCAGTTGTGCTGCATCATTCTTTCCATCTGCCCAGTAAAAGAGCAGAGAAGCTGTCAGGGCTAGCATCCACACAGTCCAAAAGCTGTTTCTCTGATTCTACTTTCTGCATCCCCAGGCACACACCTTCCTAATGAACTAGAATTGGCTTGATTTGATCTCGACAAATGAAAATTAAGTAAGCACAAAAACACTGAAGGTATTGTGGAGAACATCTCTCTGAATCACATTTAGCTTCAAGTCATGCCAGGAGATTATCTCCAGTTAAATCCACCCTTAACTGAAAGGAAACATGGAGCTAATTCAGCTCAGTGTATTTCAGATATCTGCAGACCAGTAGCTACAGTCTTCATTCCCAGAACATCTTAGGAAGTTAAACTAGATAACAGCCCTCAAAACTTCATCTTCCACATGCAGTTTCAAAAAGTACATATTTTTTTTCAGACGTCTCTTATCTACCATGGTTTTAGATTGTCTAAACATGGCTACCTGGGGCTCAACTGCCCATTCCACTATTCTCTCTGACTACAACAGGGTTTTTCTGAGAAATTTTCTCCTCTTTGTAACTAACAAATGAGCTTTCTCAAGTGCTTTGCAAGTTTCTGTCCATTCATTTAAGCAGAGGTCCTCTTCAATGTTTTCTGTAGCTTGAGGAGGAAGCAGGGATCCTGCACCAATTCCTGCTGAATCAGGGCTCAGTGCATACACCACCAATCACTTTTCTCACAAGAGTTTTTAAAATAGCAGCTTCAGCCCAGCCTTGTTCACTGGGGAATCTGTCAGCAAATTTCGTGTTTCTAATATTAAAAAGACCAATTTTAGAATCAGAAATATATATATATATATATATAAATATATATATATACCCTAGTAGTGATAAAGCTCCAGAGCATCTGGAATCCAGGTGGAGATGGGTCATCTGGCTTTTCACAAACATTTAGGCAAATAAAAACTTGAATGACAACAGTGTTTATGCTTCATTTCTTACGAAGCTCTACATTCAAGTATTCATAGTAAAAGGGTTTTTCATTAGCATTAGCAATCTTGCTAGAAACACCTTGCACACTCCTGAGTTTAGGAGAGCAGGTAGGTGTCCACTGAGATCTGTCCCTATTCTGGGCAGTAAAGAAATGTGTGCCTACCTCCCGAAGACTTCCTGTAGGCGCAGTTCTAAATTCATCTATTGCCATGCAGAACCCAGAAGTGAAGCTGCAAAGAGACTGAGGAAGGTAGAGATTGGGAACTGTATGACTTACCAGCTACAGAGCTTGAGTAGCTGACACCTCGCTTTATTCAGAAGCTTTAAAATAAACACAAGTGGTTGCAAATTTTCTATTAACACATCCTGAGAGAAATCACAACTGCCTGTAGATGTCCTACTATTAAGAAACATCAATTGGTCATTTCTGTCAAACATCACTTTAAAATCAGACAAGTCTAGCACTTGTGTTCGTTTGTTTCTTTCTTTCTTTTCATGTTATTAAGTTCTTTTAAAGCAGAATACAGGAACCCTGCTTAATAATAGTAGACAAAGGAGTTCTGACATTTTTAAAAGAGAAAAGTGAAGAAAATTCCCCAATATCCATGAGTTCTGTTTAATAGGACAAAACTAGGTAACTCCTAATGCCTTGGTTAGCTATTCAATCAACATAGAATCACAGAATGGCTTGGGTTGGAAGGCACCTTAAAGTCCACTCAGTTCCAATCCTCTGCCATGGGCAGGGCTGCAGCCCACCAGATCTGACTGCCTGGGGCCCCATCCTACCTGGCCTTAGAATCAAAGAAATCACCAAGGTTCGAAAAGGTCTCCAAGATCATCCAGTCCAACTGTCCACTTACCACCAATACTTCCCCTTAGTACAACATCTAAACATTTCTTGCATACCTTCAGGGACACTGACTCCATCACCTCCCTGGGCAGTTCATTCCAGTGCCTGACCACTCTTTCAGATAATTTTTTTTTTTTAATATCCAACACAAGCACCTCCAGGGATGGAACATCCACAGCTTTTCTGTAATTTAAGTTACTGAAGGAAAAAGTCTGATCAAAATGTATGTACTCACCTCTTGGAATACTTTTATAGGCTCTATAGTCCTATTTCAGTCACATTTTGAAAGGGTGTCTCAGAGCCCCTCCTTGTGTGGCACAACTCTGAGCTTCTTGTAATGGTGCTGCTGAGCAGGTATCATCCACTTACATTTGTGAGGGCAGAAGAAAAGCAGCCAGTGTCTGAAGAAAGTGGCTGATTTCAGTTAGGAACTGAAGTAAAAATAGAATTAGATTCTAGTAACTTGCCATTTCTGTGAACTTCAAAGGCTGAGCCATGTCTCTCAGACATGCCATTATGAAATATGATTCATGGTTCTTCATGGATGTGTCCCTCTGAGTCCAAATGCAGCTCAGCATAGATTGTTTCACATTTGGTTGACTTTCAGCAAACCTATAAAACCTATTACTTTTCCCATAGTCAGTGTAAGCAACAGAGATCATGAAAGTTGTAGTAAAATCCTTATTATCCCTGTCTCTTTTCAGGCTGTAAGGGAGGAATGCTGTAAAGAGTAGGGTGATTTGCATTTATAGGCATGCGTTTGGTGTAATTTTGTGTTCCTACCTTGAAGACAGGCGTCAGGACACAGATTTAAATGTCTTAATTTTGGAGTTCTGCTAATTAACAAACATAAATTATTTTTAAAATGCAACAGTAATTGAGAACCTAAACACTGCATGATGTTAGAAAACAAATAGCCTGTCCTTGGCCATAAAGAATAACTTCTCTTACCCATATGCTTGCTGAAAGAAAACAGAATTTATAGTCCCTAGGTACTGCTTTGAAAAATTGATGTCAGTAGAGGTGTAGGCCTGAAGACAGGAAGGATTCAGAAGAAAAGAAAAAACAACAAACAACCTAAGGATTCTAGCTGGAATCTGAGTATTCTGCTGGTAATCAAAAGAGCTGCTAGCTGGTGCTGCTGACTCGTGCTGTTCCCGCTGCATCTGCCACCATATTACTACTATTTTGCCTCAAGCATTGCTGTGGAGATCACTTTAGCTAATGATCATGCAACTAACAGTCTGTCAGCCTTAATATCACTGGGAAACAAAATGGAATTTGTCCCTACATTATTAGCCATGCTTTCTAAACACACCTCCTTTGGCCAAATGTATTGAACATTACATTTGATGGCCTCTGTACTACATGTCTAGTGGATCTATGCAGTAAAGGCAAACATTGCACAGCAGATAGAAGTCTGCACAAATTTCTTTGGCATAACGTTAAAATACAAAACCATTTAGATCATTGCTCAGTTTTGGGAGTATATGAAAGAAACTGGGAGCAGCAAGTTAGCAGCCTGGCAGTCAGTAAATATCCCAATTTATTGTGAGACTCGGTTTTTGCCTGAGGTCGTCTGCCTACGTGTATGGTAACCACAATGAGATGTAACACAAGGACAATGAAAGCTTCCATTCTGAAGAAATACAAAGGTCTAATCACTCAAAAATGACTCAAAAGGGAGTATAACCAGCTGAATCCAACCTGAATTCAACCAGGGGTGAATCAGATGGGATTCCAGATCTGTGATCTGGTTAAAACCGGGGGGGGAAGGGGGAGGATTACTCTCTTCAGCAGTAGCCACCCAAATCATCACTCCTAAGTGATGAGTAGCAGCCTGTGTTGGGCAAAAAGCTGTCTGCCTATTGGTGTCCAGAGCAGGCTAAGGCTCAGATAGGTATCCAAGTTCTCCCAGGTCTAAGGGATACACTGCTGTGCTGCTATGCTGACCCATTTCTTGTGGCAGTTAGCTGATCTGCAAACTGTCAGAAAAGCGTGAGTGATGGGAATAGGAGAAAGCGAGCAGTGGATTCCTTTTGGCCGAACTACTGCTGCAGCAAAATGGATCCCTGTAGACTATGTTTTCTTGCCTCATAAATAGGTTTGCTTTAAAGAAAACCAGGAAAACAAAATGACTGTGTCTTGCTTTTAACAGATTTTCCTTCTCTGAGTGCAGTCATTGCTTTCTTTCTCTGGTCAGCTCTTCATTCCTCAAGTTTCAGTCCCTTGACTGAGAGGAGAAATGCTTGCGATTAACTGGTTCTTTCCAAGTGTCCAGTGACAGAAACAGGAATCTGCCCTCCTGACTTGGACTCAGGAAACTTTGAGTGCTGGCTGAACCTCTTAGCACACATCCAAATGAAGTGCAAAAAGCACTTGATCCCACAGTAGTCTCCACTTTTCCTAGGTCAAGGAGCCAAGTAGTACACAGAAGCTGGAAAGCAATGTAAGGTTTATTCTCTACACTTAATATCTGCTATTCTCCAGCAATCAAGGTTGTGTTCCTGAGTATGTACTCCTGCTTTGAAGAAGCAACTGAAAATACAACCAGTGCACTGACTTAGTTTTGTTTTTTAGAAGAGTAAAGGATTTAACTCTTTATGCTGTAGGATGCACCATAAGTACTCTGAAAGGAAACAGCACTAAGTAGGTAGGTAGGTATATTAATTCTCCATGTCCTTTAATTATTTTTCTTTCTGCTTCCACGTCAAATTCTGGTTTCTTCTACCTGCCCCCAGGACTGACAAAATGCCTTTTAACCCTTCCCACTTGCAGCCATGTTTTGTTTAGTACCAGCTTTCTACCAAAGCCAGTTGGTACCTTTCACCTTTTCTGTATACAACATCCATTCTCACTCTTCTCATCAGTTACTGGTATTTTTGTTTAATTGAAGACTTCATTTGTGTGTCTACACTCCCTTAAAAAGCCTCTGTTAAAACAAACAAACAAACAAACAAACAAACAAACAACAACAACAAACTGTAAGAAGGCATCTAGGGAACCTCATTTTGCCCTCTACATCTTTTGTTTTATATTCTATGTTATTCCTCAGAAGTATGTGTTTTAATGATGATTCAACTTCAGAGCTGAGCATCTTAGGAATAAAGACTGTCTAATGCAGACAGAGGAAGTGTATATAGGCACCCACTCAGAGTGCTGTGTACAGCTGTGAGTATCACACTCTTCAAGAAATATCCAGATCATCTGGAGTGAGCCTAGGGAAAGGGATGGGGTTGTGAGAAAAATGAAGAAATGGATTTGGTTAGTTTAGACAGGTAGTGCACAGGAAGCTTTCAATATGCAAGAAAGTTACTGCAAAATAACCCAAGTGAATTAATTTCCATGTGACTGGGGATGGGGGGCAGGGGCATGGAATAATGTGTTTGTGCTGCAGCAGAAGAGAGATAAGGTGGCCCTTAGGAAAACCTTTCTAAAGGTTAGTGGCAGTTAAACACAGCAATATCCAATGGGGAGGGAATGGGGTGTCCAGCTGAAGTAATAGGGGATAAACACACTGCTTTTACAGTGCTCTTGACATTGGATGATTACAGGTTCAAATGTGTCTCTCCAGAACATCTATCTCTTGCCACTCAAAAGGCAACTGGCTGTAGATAGCAACTTCCTAGGGAGAAAAAATTGCAGTCTGCTTTGCAGCAACACCTGCTTTGCTGGCTTTCTTTGCTATTTACTGATTGTTGATACACCCTGTGCAATAAATCCATGGACCCTTCGCACTTTCAGGTAAGCAATTCAGTAATTTCTGTATTCAGGTAGCAAGTGACTTTTTCAGCTGGTTAGCAAACACTGCTGATTTTGGTGGGGTTTTGAATTCTTGAAACCATACTTTTGCACTACTATGCTTGAGAGACCACAACAGAAGCTTGAGGAAATTAAAGCAAAAATGAAAAGTAAAATTTTGCTCTGTAAATCATACACAAAATCTTGAGAGCCTTCAGAAATTCCTTTCGGTTTTTGGAGAAGTTATCTCAAGCTAAATCTTTGTTTTCAAGTGTTTAATAAGAAGTGAAATAAGAAAAATGTTTAATGTAATGAGGGATCTGACATAGGTGAACCTACTCAAGAGCTCTACCACCCACTCTCTCACCTGTGTTAACTTCATAGGGAACTGAAGTGTAATACACCATGCCCTTCTATTCACTGGAAAGGTCCTTTAGTTTAAGCCACCTATTAGGTTGCAGGTGTTGCCTGGAGGAGAAAACACTCAGTTTCTCTATGTGATAAATTTCAGAAGAGCAAAGACACATGTCCCAACCTCGTTTCAACCAGGGGCAATAATTTAACCAATGAGTGAGAGTGCTGGGGAAAGGTTAATCATGTACAGGCTTAATGAAGCATGGGAGATACTATTTTAAACAGTGACTGGCAAACTAAATACAAAGTTAAATATGAGACCTCATAAATAAGTAGATTTGCCAACGTTTTCTTTAAAATGCTGCATAAATCTTATAATGTAATATATTATAATAATATAATGTAATACTATTATATTACTAAATTACATCCATTTTTGTTACTGTGCAGATTTCAACTCAATACCAACTCAATACCAGCATGAGTGCACAGGAGCCCCCACGCCCACCTTCATTCTAGTGACAATTGACGGGTTTGTTTCCATCAACTGATAGGATTATGAACGTCTGCATTTATTGCATTCTTTTCTCCACAAAATTAGCTCAGTGTGGCTGACAAACACATTTTGACACCGAATGAAATCTGCTTAAGCTTAGCAAGGCATCTCCATTGTATAGGAAACAGTAATTATTTGCACATTAGGAATGGCTAATATGGAGAAATCCATTTGAATTGTATGCAGTGTGTACTGTTTAGGGAAAAGAGGATGTTTGAATCTGCCCAATACTTTCATCTTTGTGGTAACTGTGCCATAGGTATGTTCTTCCAAATATAAAAACAAATTGGGCCTTTACTGGGACAGGGCACTTAGGGCATGAAAAAACATTAGAATCTTGTCCTCTATTTCAATTAAAAGAATATATATATACACATATAATGAGATAAAGAGTCCCTAGATGAAATTTCAAATTTAAAGCAAAAATCACTCAGGAGGTGCATGTGGATTAATGCATGCAGGAATACTGACTAACATTGTGAATGAAAGAGTTAAATCTTCTGCTCAGAAGTAAGCAGGTGTATTCCTTCTGACACACTAGCCATCACACTGGTCTCTGCTATGCTGTGACTAATAATCAGAAAAATTTATGGAGCAATCGATACTGTCATTTTTATGCCAGAATTGCATCTTCTGTCCAAATGAGACACCTCAAAGCATCTGTATTAGCATGGCAACAATCAAATTGCTTGGCTGCTCTATGTCACACGTAGAGAAAACGCTGCAGAATAAAAGAGGGATGGTCACACATGGGTGTGATCTTTTAGCCAGGGAACAGCCATGGTAACAAGCCCATACGCACAGTTCAATTTTCAGCTTCCAGGGACCTAGCTAGTTCAGTGTACTAAGATGTTCAGCATCTCTGTTTGTCAGTCAAGCCACCATCTGCTCTCACTCACTGTAACCCCTTACAGGCTGCCTATGCACTACCACATATCTTCAAATACTCTCTACTTCAAACTGTTTGAGATAACCTCTGATCCTTTCCCCCACCCCCTTTTCAGCACATCCGAGCTCCGTGTCATGCAGACTAAGTGCTGCCCTACTGTATGGCCACACAGTATTTTGAAGGCAGATGTAAGTTTGCTTCAAGGTGGTAGGAAGCGAGCCAGTTTGGGAGCAGAAGGCACGTGACTGCATTATCAGCACAACGCTGAGCTTGATGCAATAAGCCTGACGGAGAAACAGAATACATTAGCTGAGCTTCAGTCAGTGCAGAGCACTGGCAAAGCAAGCTTACATCTGTCTACAATCTGTCAGGCAGCTCCATGTTGTGCCTGAATTGCACAATTTCCCCTTGAGTCTTATTAGCCCACACACAGACTGAAGCAGGGGCAGAAAGTGATTCTGTTTGCTTTCTATGGACAAATCTGCTGATACTGGGCTTCTCTCAGAGACAGAATGCAGGCATGGACTGAGTTCAGCTCTGCCCTGTTGTCCCACCGTATCTATCAGAGGTACCAGGTATGTATTTGCTAGAAACATTTCATACCCCACATCCATATTTACATTTGTTCAGTTTACCAGCAAGAGACTATTTTCTGCACTGCTGCCTGCTTTCACACACTGAAAACCAGCTTCCCACTTTTGTTACAAGAAAAAAGTGTTCTACTCTCTTTCCACTTTTGGTCCATCCAGAAGCAGTAGAGTGCCAATAGTATAAGACTTGCATAGGAGCATCTTGCTTTTGGTGGGATCCACATTCCAGCATCACTTAGGATAAAGCACATAAACATTACTAGACATAAAGAGGCTTTACTAACCCTTGTGACTGTACCTCCTGGGAGTTTTTACACCCAAACTTCCCCAGAGCCCATTTTCAGTGCTACATCTAATGGACAGAAGAGTAGCACATTACATATATACTCTCTTTGAAGCCAGCTGCTAGGTGCGATGGCCCTTTCTTTGATAAAACTTGGAAGACCTGTTTTAATTTCAGTTGGGACACAATTGTTTTTCTTCAGAACATCTGTTTTTATGCTATGTTTTTGGTTTAGGAGAAAAGCAATGTTGATAACACACTGCTGAGTTGCTGAGTAGTTCTGTAACAGAATCAAGGATGTTTCAGTCTCTCAATTTCTGTTGCCCAGCAAGAGGGCTGGGCAAAGGGTGGGGTAGGGGCAGAGTGAAGGGGGAACACAAGGAGCTGGAAGAGGACAGAATCGGGACAGTTGGCATGAAGTGGTAAAGGGGATGTTCATATGACATCATAAAGAAGGAAAGCTTGAAAAAGAGGGCAAATTCTGGGGGTTTTCTTCCACTGCTCTGGAAGTAACTGTGCATCAGTCAGTGGGTGGTTAGCAATTGCTTGTGCATCACTTGTTTATGTATACATACATATATATAATTGTTATTACTTTTACCCTTTTTTTCTCTCTTCTCTATCTTAGTAAATAATTTTGATCTCAATCCAGAAGTTCTACTTTATTTTTTTCCTATTCTCCCCCCCTCCTACTGGGAAGAGGGGAGGAAGCAAGCAAACAACTGTGTAGCTCTTAGCTATACCAGGTTAAACCATACGTTTCTGAGAACAAAATCACCAGACGTGCTGATCAGAGCCACATCCCCTCAGAAAATGCATTAGGATCAGGCTTGTGATAGGAATGGGCAGGATACAACACCAGCAGATATAGCCCAACTTAAAGTTCATGGGGATCAGGCACCTACACGCATCCATGAGCACTCCCTGTACAGCCTGTAGGATCCAAAGGTCCCCTGCTTGGCTAACATGTCTGTAAAAACCCAATGGGAGCAGATACTAGGACAAGCAATGCTGCAAGCAGAGATATCTCTTTCTGCTGATAGAGCCTGCATTTAGGCATGCTTTACACAGAACACAGTGTCAGATCTGGGGAGGAGCCTGGACACAGCTGACAGTACTTTGCACCAACAAAAGACAACCAAAACCCACTGATGCAGCAAGGCTTGGGTGCTCCTTTGTTTCCTCCTAGAGTTGTGCCACCAAAGAACATCAAAAAACCAGCAAGTGGATCAGGCCATAGGGACTGAAGATACTTGGATAGATCTGGACTGGAAACATAAGGTTGTATTATTTCTAGCTCATCTGGCCAGGATACCTCAGGCCAGTGAGAAAGAGATGTGACATGTAGGTGGGCTTGGGACTGAGGGGTGGACTTGACCATAGAATCTATTGCACAGGTTATCCATGATTGTGAAACGTGCTCTAGTTAAGCGAGCCAAGCAAATAGAGCCTCATTGGTATGGAGGATGATGGCTGAAATTTAAGTATGTAGAGGCCAGGCAGGTAGATTATACCACACTCCCACAAACTTTCCATGGCAAATGCCACACGCCTACAATTGTGGAAGCAAACACCAGATGTCTGGACACATATTCTATGTCCCATGCCACTGCCCAAAATACCATCCCAGGTCTTGAAAAGCAAGTTTTGTGGCAACAGGGCACCCCAGAAAGAACTGAGTCTGACAACGGGACTCATTTCCAAAAAAATCTCATAACCACCTGGGCCAAAGAAAATAGCACTGAATGGATATATCACATCCCCTATCATGATCCAGCCTCTGAAAACGTTGAACGATACAAAGGACTGTTAAAGACTGCACTGAGACCAGTAGGTGCTGGGACATTCTAACACTGACACACATTTATCAAGTCACCTGGTTAGTCAACACTCAGGAATCTGCCAGTCAAGCTGGTCCTGTGAAATCAAACCTCTTGCACACTGTAGAAGGGGATAAAGTCCCAGTGGTGCACATGAGAACACACTGGGCAAGACAGTCTGGGTTATTCCTGCCTTGGTCAAAGACAAGCTTGATCGTGGGATTGCTTTTGCTCAAGGATCTGGGTGCGTGTTATAAGTAACGTGGAAAGATGGAGCTGTTCATTGTGTATCTCAAGGGGATTTGATGCTGGGTGAGAACAGCCAATAATTTGAGCTGTATGATGCTGAATTGCTACATAATACTCCATGTCATCATTATTATGGTTGGTATATGTCAGCTCCCTGAAGCAGCTGCCTAAAGCTCAGGTTGCAGCACTGAGCATAAAGCAGCCTAGATCCCTTCTTGCATGCTGTTCTCCAACAAAATTTCTCTCAAATCACACAGTTCATGCTAGAGAGATAGCCACCATCCACACTGTTTTCTTCTGTAAGTACTGAAGGTGCTGTTCAACAAAAAAAGACCGGCTATTCAAAGGGACAATAGAAATTACTAACTCTAAGAGACTTACAAATTCAGTGAAATGAAAAATATGAGAAAATTTGAACAGACTTCCAAGAAAAAGTTCCTGCAGCAAAATCTAACATAAAGGTCCCCCACTCCTTCCCTAGCAACAGCCAGTGGCAGTCAGTACAGGCTAGTACAAGCAGTACAGGAAATCCTAGGCCCACCTCCAAGCTAAAGCAGAGGTTGACAGGAACAGCATGCCCATCGTGCAGCAGTTCACTGTTCTCTTCTGTGACTCCTGACCTCATTTCTCCCTGCAGCACAGGATTCATCACCCGTCTCACAGTTGCATACATGTGGCTTGACTGAAGTTCCACTGTGTCAATCTGCTTCTGAAATTGTTTTCTCAGTAATGTTACTGTGAGCTGAGCAGAAATAGACAAAGCAGACGAAAAGTGCTTAGGGCCATTTTGAAATGGGGGGTTTCTTTCACGCTGAGTTTCACTCAAAAAATCTACCCCAAGAAACTCCTCTGCCTGCTGTCTTACACAGATTTCTCTTCAAGTATAGTCCTGTGACCACACTTCAGCATCTCCCATACAGCTCCCCAGGATGGAGCACCATCTCTACACAATGATCTCGGTTCCATATAGTTCCAGTTCATCTCTAAGACTATCTGTGCAACATACTGATATCAGGAATGGCAGCAAAACCTATTTGACCTCCCACTTGAGAAATGTGATACAAGCAGAGTCAGCGTTACCATAATCACAATACCCTGGTGCTACAAAATCAGTCTCTCATCCCTGACTAGAATGAGAGAATCAGTGAACCAAAACTTAGTCCCGGTTCAGCAAACTCCTGTATGCTGCCTCCTTTGGCAATACTTAAAGCAGGCTGTAGAAGCACAGCTTACCATTGAGAGCAAAGTGCCTTTCTGGCACAGTAGCTCCTGCTCTCCTGTATAGGTAACCTCCCTCCAAAGTGAGCTGATTAATGACATAGGTAGAAACTATACCATTTGAAATTAGGAAGAGGCTGGCCCCTGTGAAGAGACTGCTGGAAAATCTGAGGCTGAGCAAAGGTCAATCTGCCCATGGCACAGGATTAAGGCCCGAAAGATCTGGCTGCCAAAAGGCAGCAGAAGTATTTGCCAGATACCATTACACCAGCTGGAGTAGAAAGACAGAGAAGAGGCAGAGGAATGAACATTAGTTTCCCTCTAAAGCAGACCCAGGAAGCTGAAGATTAGAGGAGGGAAGATGCTGACACTCAGAGGGCAGAGGAAGACTTGGAGTGCTCTTGAAGGAGAAATGCAATGCATATTTGAAGAGCCTGACACACCAAATGTACTGCATAGGGAAGATGGATGGCCCTCTCTGCTGAACATTAGATCTTCATCACACAATGTGTTGTCCAAGGCACATTCTTTATGTGCAACGGCACTGCAATGAACAGTAATTCTCCTCCACTTCTGCCTTGGGATTGCCATGGCTCTAGCCACCCTTGGAAAGCTTCCTGCATTGGGAAAACAAGTGGGGTTTGCAGCTGGGCCCTACCTCAGCACACCAGGCCCTTGTGTGTCAGTCATACCCTGGCTGACCTGCTGCTGGAGGGGAAGGCATCTTCCGGGGCACAAGGGTGGACAGAAGCTCGGCTGCAGCGTGAGCAACCCCTCCTGCAGCAGGTCAGGGTTGTGGGGAAGCTGTCTCCCAGTCCTGCTGCAGCTGTGAGAGTATGTGCCGAGTCATGCCCACCTTCCCTACAGTCACAGAGATTCCCTGCCCTCTCCTCACATGGATTTTCAGGCTTCCTCTGACAAAGCACCTGTCACCAGTGCCTTTCTAAACCAAAAATCCTGAGGCTTTTCCTCGTCTCAGAAGGAGTCACCTCTCACTGTCTGTCAAAACTGAACCTAAGGGGCCATTTCTATGTTCACCGCGGCTTTTAGTTTGACCACCCCAACATTAAATCACTGCTTCCCTGGCACTCAGTGCAGAGCTGCCTTGGGCTTTGTGTCACTCAGTTACTGCCTCCACTGCCCTTCCTTCCCAGGGCGGTTGTCACTACTTTCCTCCCAGGTCCACAAAGAAGCCACTAGTTCACACAGCTGTCTCTCAGCCTCATATTGCAGTGACCTCCTCTCTGGGGACCAAGATCTTTCTCACACTTAACATCAACTGAGATCAATAAATCAACTTCCCAATTACACTCCCCTACTGTCAAGTAGCTCCAGCACATCCTGTTGACACTCATATTAAATGTAGAGTAAACATAAGTCTTAGGAAGTAGTTACACTCTTCTGTAGGTGTCTTTGTGCATCTTTGGTTTGAGTACAGACATCCTTGGGGTGTGCTCATGCAACAGCTGTTTGTCTCAACCACCCTCTCAGGCTGACTGAGAGAGATGGTATATTTTGAACTGCAACAAAAGAGACTTAGTGACTACATCTCTGTCAAAACCATCAAGCTGCATTTTCAGTGGGCTGAAGCCAAACTGAATCTAAAGAAGTTAAGCTGAGATGAAACAAAAAGAAGATACTCTCATGGAGCAATAAATGATTTTAAAAAGTGATTGAAAGATAGGACACAAAGCACAGAAGTCCCATTGCTCAGTGGAGGAAGATCACCAGGGAAGACCCACAGAAAGACATACTGATGGATCTTGAGGTAAGTGACCTGGAAAATCAGACAAGATGAAGTAACCATTTGCTGACAATAAGTAGTTATCCAAAGTACTTTTGAAGTAGTGCTAAGAGCTGCAAAAGGATGTCATAATACAGAATTACTTGCAAAAAAAAAAAAAAAAGCTGAATTCAATATTGATAAATGTAAAGTAATGAACAGAGGAGAAAATGCCCAACTGTACATAGGCACTGATAGCCTCCAAAATAGATGCTAACTCTGTGGAAAGCAATCTTGAGGTTATTATAGATAAGTCTTTGAAAATGTCAGCACAGTGTTCAGCAGCATTTAAAAAAGCAAATCAAGTATTAGGAAAGAAATGCAAAGCAAACCAGAAAATATGATACCACCATAAAGTGACTTTATCTGAAAAGTGTGTGCTATCCTGTCCCCATTCTCCCAGCTTGAAACTGTGGGAGAAGAAGAATTAAAAAAAAAAAGAAAAATTCTCAGAAGTCTGGAATGGTTTCTGTGTGAGAAATGAATAACCAGAGCAGGAGCCATTGTCTGTGAGAACAGAATACCAGCAAGGAGACACAATCAAATCTGAACTGTCTTAGGTGGCCAGATGGATACAAGCAGTGAATAATTACTCACCATTTTCCAATATGTGAATATAAAAAGAAATCTATAGTGAGAGGTTCAGAGAACACAGAAGGAGATAATCCTTCAGTCAGCTACAGTTCAGCAGTGTAACTCATTGCCACAAGTGGCTGAGGGCAGAAAAAGTCTCTGTAGGCTTGGAAGGCTCATGGAAGATGGACCCTTTTGAGGGTTTCTGGATAGAAAAACTCAGTTTCCCAAAGAAGCAGATCTCAGAACTACGGGAGATCACCCCCTTCCTGCATCCTGTTGCCACTGGGCATCCATTACCACCCACTGCTGATAAGCTGTGGTGGGACTCACTACAAGAGTTCCCATGTTTTCAAGTTATCTTCTCCAGAGATTAGAGTCGGCCCCAAAGATGGTTTCCTCTCAGAAGTGAGGCAAACTTAGGCCTGATGTCTATTTTATGCTGAAATGAAATATAGTTTGGTCAAATTCAGAAGGGAGGTGTAAGAGGTGTGACTTGGATTAATTTGGCATTCAGTGGGTGTGCGAATGATGACATACCTACCAATGGAACAGATGGTCCAGGCAGCAGAAAAAAATAACTAGATATCTACAAAAGAAAGCTCCCCCAGGCAAGTTCTGATCTTCATTTCACCAGGATGAACCTGAAGCAGTTCCACTGAAGGGACTAAGCTGTTTACCTGTTTTTCCGGAGGTGTATATTAGCTCTTTGCTTATTTTGACCTCTTCCTGGAATGTACTTGCTGGAAATTCATCTCCTTCCTCCAGGCTGAATTTGGATCCTTATGTTATTAACTCTGTGTTGTTGAATCTTTTACATGGTCTCTATGGAATAACATACAGACTGATTTCTGGAAATGTGAAATCACCCTTACTTACACCTCTTTTCAATTCCCAAGGCCAATGGGCAACAACTCCATTGCTCAGCACTGTGGTGCATGCAGAAACACCTTGAACTCCCTTTCACTTATGTTGTAAGAGTCTTGGAAACCCATAACCTTGGAATGCATTAGAAATATAAACCTAACAGTTGTATCCACCATCCCTCTTTTTCTTCTCTTGCCCTGCCCACCTACTCCAGATGTGCTGCAGTCACCTTGGTGTCAAGGACATATCCCTCATGTAGAAGGACAGTGATACAACATGCAAGTAACTCCCAGTTATGCCCAAGACATGTATCAGTTGGGCCCCGAAGCAAAAAGATTTTTACATGCCCTGAAGTGACAGATAAATAATGACATCGTGCTAAGCAAAAATATTTAAGTTTTAAACATAATACTGTAATGGAGAGCTCAATGACAGAGCTTTATCCTAATGTTTTCCACACTGCAGAACTCAGTTTTCTATATTTTTTGTGTAATCTGTTAAACACAGTTTCTGTTATCATAAGCATGAATGTTTGTCAATACCAACTTTAAATAATGAGAGGGTGATTTGATTGCAGGAAAAAAAAAAGAATGACTCATCTGGCTGCACATAAAACGCTGAATTCTTGCAAATGCATCCTGTATATCTGAATACTTAAACAAGCCTAAAATATGAGGATGCAATATTGTTTCCAAGTAGAAACAGTATCCAGATCTCTGTGTGGGTGGATCGGCAGTGGGTGGGTATAATAAAAGCCTCTGTGATGTATTGCACATAATCCCTGTTGTTTTCAAATATGGTTCTGAATTATTAATATCTAAAAATTGAATTGTCCAGTTCTGCTCCTATGCATCATTGTTTACATCAATAATACTATATATAGCAGGAAATACTGAATATTTAATTCTGAAGCATAAATAAAGGCTCTCAACCATTTTGGAAAGACCCCAGAGATGGCAGCAGTCTTGAAGTACTTAATTTTTTTGTTTTTTGTTTTTTAACTGCTGCTGAGGTCTGCTGATTTATGACTCAGTCACTTGATATGCTGTGACAAACTCCTCACTTTCACAAAAGCAGGGGGAGAAAACTGAGGGGCCTCTGACTTTATCTTTTACATCCAGGACATCACTTACCAAGCAGATGTAAGCAAACACCCATCTGCTTTGGAGCGACTTTGGCTTAGCTCTTCCTTTGAGACCCACTAGCAACAGATGCTAACTTTCCTGCAGTTTCCTTGCAAACCTCCATCTCAAGCATACAAACCCCCAAGTATAGGTGCTCTCCTGCCAGAGAGCGGGAGAGTATTCTTTCCCTCAGCACCTACTTCCTTTCATGTCACCTGAGAGCCAGCTATGAAGCCCTGGCGGAGTTGCAGAGCAGGAGCTGCCCAGCCCATGGTGACAGATAAAACTGGAGGTGCGCTGACAAAGTGCTGATCTACTTCAGTCAGTAGTTTTTTCTGCTTTCTGGCACATGTCCATGCCTCTCCATCACTAACTTTGATCCACACCTGAGTGTTTTGCAGTTATGAAAATCCTGTGGCTGAGGTATCATTGGGCTGTTTCCTTACCCCAGGTCTCCAGGAAGTCTGTGGCCTCTTCAAAAATCCGTGTGGGATTCCTAAGACTAGTATGAGCAGCTTACAAACCAGGTGCACCCTGCTATGGGCCAGCACGCAAATGCACAGCTGCATGCAGTGTGGCTGTGCTGGGGGCAAGTACGTTTGTTAAAATCAGGCACTCTGGAAGAGATGCTAAGCACCTTTGGCAAGCTCTGCTCCTCCCTGCCTCTCATCAGCAGTGCCAACCTCTAACTGCAGGCTTTCTGCCTCTCTTCTAGGCACACTGGAGGCTTCAAGTCCATAAGTTTCTTGTGCCTCACATGTTCAGCACACCTCAAAGCAGCCCTTTTTCCTCCAGATGCAGATACAGCTGCACAGCTACTGCTTGGGCCCACAAGCATTCCTGAAACCTTCAGGATCCCCTCCCATGTACACACAGACAAAAAAATCCTCTGCACACTCTGAACCTCACCCCCTACACAGCCTCTTGCCTGGTGCTGCAGTGACACCTTATCCCACACAGTCACAGCCACACATATAAATACAACATGAGGATTCCTCTGAACACCAGGCAGTATTTCTGTACTGTGAGAGTAACTGTGCAACCTGTGCCAGTGCTCTGAGAAGCTGTGAGTTCTCCTCCTTGGAGAACTCCAAACCCTGCCTGGACACAGCCCTAGGCACCTGCTCTGTCCCTGCTTGAGCAGGGGTAGAACCAGATGGACCTTAAGGTCCCTGCCAAACCGAGCCAGTCTGTGGTTCTGTGATACAATAGGAAGCTAAAGTAATCTCAAGATCCTAATGCATCACTGCCTAGCATGGAATACTAAAGCAAAGTCGAAACGAATACTAAAGCAAAGTCGAAACCTCTGGCACCTAAAGAGATTCATCTGCCTATGCCAAAGGGCTCCAGAGCTCACCTTCCTTCTTCTACTACCTGTTCTGTACAAGGGCTTTAGCCCTTCTTTATTTACTACCACAAAGTACTGGATAGGTAGAGCCAGAGAAAATTGAACATTTAATAGTTTGGTATTTTTTCTGTTTGTTTTTATTTCTATTTATTTATTTTACAAAATGGTGAGTGTGTCATCTTAAGAGTTGGGAGCTGTGGGTGCAATCTCCCTCTCCTGGAACACAATAGAAATGGAAGAGTGCTTATTTTGACAACACACTCACATGGAGCTCTTGAGTACAGCTTGGGGTTTCAGAAAGGTATTTTGGGGAAAAAGATTCTACAGGAAGATAAAGAACCAGAGACAAAGGCACACTGTGTGCTTTTTACACCACAGATTTTAATCTTAATTCATATCAAGACTGAGTATCTGGGCACTGGTGAAACTCCATCAGGCTAACAGAGCTTTCTGCATATCATTGCTCTCCAGAACTTCAGAGATATACAAATGCTTCCTATAATTTTCATTCAATTGTCCAAAGCATGATATACCCAATAGCTTACCTAAAAGTAGAATTTTAAAGTGTATTTCTTCAGCATAGGGAAAAAAAACCCTTTCAATCATTACTCCTTCATTCTTCTTATGAGTTCCTCCAGTGCAACAGAAATTAGGAAGCATGTGATTTCACATTTCCATATGTAAAAAATGATAAACAATTTCAATGTCGTAGTGCTGGGTCAGAGCTTCAGCTTCATCTCTGGTGAAGACCAAGTGTCACATCCACACACCACACAGCCATATGCATGCAATATGTAACTCCCAGAGAGAGTGGATGGGAAACGGCCCAAGTCAGGAGTTGTGAAAAGGTCTCTAAGTGTAATTGTAAAGCTAGAGACTGACAGAGAAAGAAAAAAAAAAATGGAGTGAATATGGCACAATAATGACACATTTTGGAAGGTGCTCTTTAGGACCTGTGCAGCCCTTTCTGAGGGAAGGCAGGGAGCAAGGAGCCCTTGATAGCCTGGTAACAAGGCAGATTGCTGCAGTGGAGTGTGAAGCAACAGTAAACAAAACTGCCCAAATTGTTCTTCCAGAGCCCGCTTGGAATGAACAGTCACAAAAGTAGTACTTGAAAACTGTAGCTAACAGCCCCATTCCTGAGACAAGGTGACAATTTCCACTGCAAGGATAAAGCTAATCGATATGCATCTCTTTCAGAGCCTAAGGCTGAAGGACAAACTCCTGCAGCCACCAAGATCCACCTTATCCTCCACCTTTCAAAAAAAAAAAAAAAAAAAAAAAAAAAAAAAAAAAAAAGAAAAAAAAAATTCCTCTTGATCCTTTTCTTCTCTGAAAAATGTATACAAATATGTTTTATATAAGCATAAAACAAAAACAAGACCCTATTAAAGAGAAAACTAAACCCTATTAAAACAAAACATTACTCTAAACACACAATGTTTCCCAAGAGAGTGATGAGGATGAGCTGTTAGTGGCAAGCAGCAGGTCCATTGCCTCCTATACTTGGCTTGCACTCAGATATTACTGCATAAGTGAAATGTAAAGCCGTGCTGAACATGACGGAGCACTCTCTGAGTGCCAGAACCATTGGCTGAGGAAGAGGACACCCTTGTATGAAGGATGAGGCTGGCAAAACTTTCAGTGAGAACTTCCAGGCTGCTGAAAGTGTGAGGTGACCATGCACTGCAGTAACAACTGTGTTTGTTGGTTTGTTTGTTTGTTGTTTTTAACTGAAATGGAACCCTGATGACGTTCACCTCGGAGAAAGGTACAGGCTTGAAAACAGGAGCAGAGGAACATAAATATCTCTCTGTTCGGAAGAGGTGGCTCAAATATGCAGGGAAAGATGGAGGAAAAGGGATGCAATGAATCTGACCAGTTCAGGAGGGGTGACATGATATTGCCTCGGGCATTAAAGAAGAGAAGATGCAGAAGGGCTGTGTCTTAAAGAGAGGGCAGACAGCTAGGGAGGGGGAAAGGGCACGAGGACTGTGCAATATGCAGATTTGAGATGTGAAGATTCTGAATTTCTAGTGCAAATTAAAAGCCACATCTCTAAGTGCAGGGTCAAACTCTTTGAACTGACTAGGCTCCACTGTAGGCACCCTATAGGGTGGGGCAATCTTTTGCAAGGATTTGGTGGCTTAATTACAGGAGACAATTATACTGGCAATATGCAGGCTGTTGCTAAGCTGTCCAGAGCAATACACAGATTAACAAATAATTAAAATTAGCCTAAAGGAACCTAAATTCATTGTAACCAAGTTACAAATTATGCAAATCATGGCAGGATCCCAAACTCCATTTAGAGTAGGTGTGTAACAAAGTGGTAACTTGACCAAATGCAATACCAGCCTATGAATAGGCATGCTATTTTCATTGAACAGCCTACAAATGCTTAAGTAATATTTAAACTTATAATACACTTGTTAATCCTTCTATGGTAGACCATGGGAGAGAGAAAAGAGTAAATAATGAGAACCTTACAGGAGACCCAGATATCATGGAAACAAACACCAGATTTTAAGAAGTCTTTACCTTGGGATGATATTCCTTCTCAAGACATACTGAATAGCAAATAATATCAGTCAAATGATCCTCAGACTTGGAATTTCAGCATCAGCTCAAGAACAGTGAACAATAAAAGCAGAAATGTCCTATTAACATCACAGCTAATAAAACAACAGCAAAGTTCTTCCCTCTTTGTCATTTTTATGGTGTAATTGGGGCATGTGCATGCTGTAACTAACATATGAAATGGCTAATGGCATGGTTATTAAAAAATATTAAGTTAGATTATCAAAAATCTGAGGAATGAGAGGATAGACTTTTTAACATTAAACAAAGCACATGAATTCTGCTGAGAGCTACTCGAAGGCACCAGAAGATGCTATAGCTGATAGCATTATCTCTTGAATCTACCTCTCAGCTGTCAATCCCACGTGCGATCCAAACTTTTCATACCATCTAGCAGGAAGACACAAAACCTGAGAAAATTCCTCTGATTCCAGCCTGGATGGACATAATGTTATGACTTGTGAGGCTGACATAACTAAGCAATATATTTAGACTCTTGTCTCAGGCATAACCAAATCTTTTGACCTTTGAAGAAGACATGCAGTTTTTATTGAGAGAACAGAATGGATACTTTTTTTTTTTCCCATCTCAAGTATTAACTCATATATAGAGACCCTGAATACCTGTACACTGCACATCAACAAAGGGCAAGAGACTCTCTGGCCTGCTCAGACAGACCCTGTAAGACAATTTCTAAAGATCTAATTTCACCAGAAAAATAAATTCACTTTTATCAAAATGAGCTATGAAATGACCAGCCACAAACATCTGACTTGTATTACTGCATTGCTGATATGGACTTGGGATTAGTCCTTTGGTTGGAGTTGTATAAAAATATGGGCTAAATTCTCCAGAGCTACCAAGCATGTACTACACTCTACTCTGATCATTCTGGGAAAGCCTTTTAAAATGCCTTCCTGATGCAAACAAAATACACAATCACAGTATGAATTGCATTTCTTCTAATCATAATTTCCAAATTTCACACATAACCTCTGTGCAATATTAACATGAAGAAAACATCCTGAATGAAATGTATATTGTACAATGCATATAAAACAGCATTGATTCACAACACATATACTGGAGGAAGCAGACTGGTTAAGTAGGAATACAGTACCTTAATCCAATATACACAGGTCAGCACTCCTCCAGTCTAAGTATTTCCATTTTCTCTCTCTAAAGAAATATGAGAAGGGACAAATTAGTTTGGTCAAAATATGAACCTGATGGAATTCTTTTTACCTCTTCTGAGGAGCAAGCTTCAGTTTCTTCTGAGGGTCTGAAATAGTTTTTTTTTTTTTGTTGTTTGTTTTTTTACATTGATACTTCGCAGACAAGAAGCACAAAAACGAGGAAAATCGTCATTGCCACATTTGTATTAAGAAAGCAGTAATTATTACTTTAGAAGAATTCTTCATATAGTCAGTAAATACAGGTATGCATTCCAGCTCTAGAAGCCTACTAAATGATAGCACAACACAGAGTGTTGGGAAATATAGTTTGAGAGAATGTAAGTTTTTGACATCTGTGTTGTATTTATGACCTTTTTTTGTTGTTGTTGATGTAACCAGTACATCTTCATTGCCCAGTTAACCTCAGTAACATGTATTGGAATCTAACCAAAATACAAATATACCCCAATACAATCTACACATGGTGACAGTATTTAAATTTTAGGTGAACTGAAACAATGTTTTTTTTTGTTTTATGTTGACACCATCCATAGTTTCTTCTTAGCCAAGTTTGTCACCTGTAAGGAAATATTTGTACACAGGGGAGAACACTGAGAAGGATGGAAGACTTTCTGCATTCAAGACATTTTGTCTCATGCTTCATTACAAAATACGTGATCCCGCTCTCATTCACCAAGTAATTTAACAGCCTTCCTGCTTTGAAGACTGAGAACACAAATTAAATGCCTGGGAAAAAAACTCATATAAGAGCTCCAATTAAGAGGCCAGTTACAACACACCTAAAATCCATTTTTCCACTATTACCAAAGTAGGAACATCATTCAGCCATGACAATGACTTCATCCGGAGAAATTTGTGTGTGACCTACAATGCAATAGCAGCTGCAGTTCTAACATGACAGTGGTCAGAAATACAAGGAAACTGCTAGAATTGCACTGAGTGCTTGAGAAAAAAAAGCCAAATGCAAATAGAGTAATTGAGGACAAACACATTCAGCCCAACATGCAAAAGAAAAATTTGATTGTACTGAGTAAAAAACAGACAAGAATATTTTTAATTGCATTGTTCAATTATTAAATGCAATGACCTCAGAGGGTGTTATTAGTATTAATTACTTTCCCTATTGCAGTTCTCCTTATGTAGATACCTACTAATATTTCAAATAAGAGAAGAGGATCATGAATCCAGCCCAGAGCCTTATGAAGTCAGCAGAAGTCCTTCCTCAGAGCTGGGAAGGCAAGCTGTATGATCTGCCCTGCAACAGGCAGAGATCTCCTGCCTCCTCTTTGAACACCTTCAGACTAGGAAAAACACATTGTCCTTTCAGATCTCATGAGCTCACTTCTTGTGTCAGTAACAGGAAAATATATCAGGCCATAATTCTTTAAAAAATGATGGCCAGGAAAACAAACAGGATAAGGCCACAAGTCACCACCTCTATTATTAAAAAAAAAAAAAAAAAAAAAAAAAAAGAGAAAACCTAAGGACAGCATTTGGCTATAGCTGAACATCAGAATGTTCAAAATTAAAGCAATTATTTATCTGAACTTGATAGCCTTTCCATCTAATTGTAGCTGTGCTCCCTTAAGACAGTAGGAGAATGTGAAAGCAGCAACTCAGGTTGCTGAGCTGAACTGTTCACATTTTCACTAAGCAAGATAGCTTATGAAAGCCTAGCTGATGCATTTCCAGCACTAAGAGACTATACCTTCCCAAGAAACTGACGTAGAAAAATCACTGGGAGAGTAATCAGCTTTAACATAACAGGTTAAAATAATAAATAACAGTTGCAACAGCAAACTATATTGTCTTGGAGAAAACTTTGAGTATATTTGAGTTTAAAATGGCTTTTGTGTTTTGTGATGGAGGTTAAAAGGAAGCTTTAATGGAGTAAAGAACATTGCTAGATCCCACAGCAGATCAAGCTGGCTAGTCAGTACCTCTACTGCAGCTAGTACATTAAATACTATCATAATCATATTGTTATTTTTCTGTAGTATCAATAAAGATGTGAAGGTCTACTTCATTGACTCACTATTCATGACCTTACAACCCAATTGATTTTTATCAACATACAATACAGCACAAGAATACATGGCTGAAATAGCAGTCACTTTTTCAGCTATCTATTTTCCTTCTGGGAAGCGATCCTTTGTAGTTCTGTACACAATATCAAAGCTTCATGTATTTGAAAACATTCCAGGCTGCCACTTTTGTACTTTCAGACAGTACATGAAATAGTTTTCTGCATCTTTGGTGTACAGCAGGAGATTTTTCATTGACTGTTGGACACATTATACAAATATTTGCTTAACTAACGGCTTGGAGCACAAGTTGTTTTCCAGCACAAATAAAGGCAGAGGCTGTGTCTTCAAAGGTTAAAATATACTACACATTTTTACAGTTAGCACTGAGCTGTCTTCTTCCTCTCAACCACTCCCATAATGAGAATGCTGCTTACAAACAAAATGTATTTTTCTAGATTAAGCTGAGCTCCGGACATTAAACTAGGTTTTTGCTGTTTGTTAATAAGTAGTAACTCACCTCTGCAGAACTGGATGAAATTTCGCTTTTATATTGCCTAAGAGAAGAAGTTGCATTGTATTTTCTTAAATAGGATCACAACTGTCTTTCACCTCCCAGGTTCTAATTTCACAGACCTCTCTCCCAAAGGAGCAGCTGATGGTACCACCGCACTGACAAAAATGTTACTGAAGTATTTGGTGAATTTCAAATTGAAAGATAGTCTGCATTTTTTCCACAATACAAACAAGAAATATGGTAAGAGCAGTTCTCACTCAACCAAAAGCTAGAATATTTTGTCCCAGTTTTCAAGAAGGGCAGAAAAGAAAACCCTAATAATTACAGACCTGTCAGTCTTACTTTGGTTCTTGGCAAAATTATGGAGAAAGTATCCCTAAAATGCACTGAAGAACACCTGAAAGACAACGCAGTCACTGGTCACAGACGACACAGGGTCACAAGCAGGAATTCCCCAAACTTAATTTCCTTCTATGATACAGTTACCTATCTACTCAATCAAGACAAGTCTGTTAGTGTGCTGGGTTTTTCTGTTTGTTCATTTGTTTTTAATTTCAGCAAAACTTTTGACATGTTTCTCACAGTATCCTTCTGGACAAAATACCCAGGTCACAGCTAAGTAAATGCATACTGTGATGGGAGAACAGCTGGATACCAGGTCTGGCTCAAAGGGTTATAGTAAGTGGAGTTACACCCAGCTGACAGCCAGGGTTCTGCGTGGCTCCATTTTAGGGCCAGTTCTATTCAGTGCTTCCATAAATGACGTGGACAAAGGACTTGACAGTATGCTAAATCAGTCTGCAGAGGACACTGAACTGGGAGGAACAGTTGATTCCTTTTGGTGTGGAGATGCCTTGTAAAGAGACCTTGGCAAAATAGAAGGGTGGATAATCACCAACAACATGAAATTTAACAAGGGCTAGTGTCAGATTCTGTACCTAGAGCAGGGCAGACCTGGGTCTACATATAAACCAGGGGATGAGCTGGCCCCAGAAGGGCCAGCTGTACCCTGCAGTTCATCAGGCCCAGCACTGCCACAGGGAAATGAAGGAGTTATCCCACTCTCTCTGCACTGCATGTCCTCACCTTAAGCTCTGGGTACAAGATTGGGTGCCACAAAGTAAGAATATAAAACTATTATGTGTGTCTAAAGAAGGGTTACAAAGATGGGGAAGGGTAAAGATGGAGCCGCAAGTGGTGTGAGAAATGGTGGAAGTCCTTTGGTTGGTTCAGCCCAGAGAGCAGAGGCGGCTGAGGAGAGACCTCACAGCAGCCTACAGCCCCTCACAAGGGGAGCAGAGGGGCAGCGCTGATTTGATCCTTGTGGGTTTCTTCCAACTCAGGATATTCAGAGATTCTACAGCGTTATGCTGTCAGCAATACTAGGATTTCTTTCCTGGGCTCCACTCTATCCATTTCCCCCCCCCCCCCCCCCCCATGATCACTTTCATGTTTCATTTTAATTAAGCCATCTGTTCACTCCAGTAGCATCCATACCTTAGCAGTGATAAGGATAGCCATTATGTGACCTCTCCTCCCACAGCAAATTTCACCTTAAACCAGGCTAAGAAAATAAGTTAAGAAATTCCTTTACAGAAATGCAATGTCCTTCCTCTCCCTACCCCCATCTTTCTTCACAAGGTATTTAAAACAAAAAACAAAAAGCAATGCAATCTCTAAGCTTTCAAGTCAGTACCAGATCATAGGTGCTTTTTTTTTTTTTTTTCCAGAATATGTGTTGCTATACCACGTGGTACCTGGCTAATGCTGTGCAGTCAATTATGCAGTATCTGGGCAGAGAAGCAAGCACAGCACAGAAGAATGTAATGTTAAACAAATCACCTGATGTCTTTTTTTTCCCCCCCAATCCTTGCTGTTCTTGGTAGTGGGAAAGGGTCTCTAAAATAATTTAATCCTTTTATCTTTCTCTGTCAAAATAATTTAATCCTTTTATCTTTCTCTGTCTCCTTCCCTGTCTTAGGGAAATACTTGCCTTTTTTAGGCATAGTAATAGTCAGGTATATAGAAAGGAGAGGTTTTTGTTAATACTATTCCAATTTATCAACTAGAGAGCTTTCACTTGTTGTACACTGACATTTAACATACCAGTAAGAAAGATGAGAAAAATCATACCCACCCACAAAGCCAGGACTGCAGGGAGTATTTTTCTGTCTTTAAAGAGGGAAAGGGAAACTACTTACCATACCCAGGCTAAAATCATCTTAGTTGGAACTGGACTTTTCTCTTTAACTTGCATCACAGTGGAATGTACATATAATCACAAAAATATTCCATATCATGTTGATTAATTTTTTTTATCAATTAGAAGTTTGAAAAATGATTCCTTCTGTTGTTTTCATAGCACCGATCCCCCACCATCAAGGAATTTTGCTTAGGAGGAATGGGAAGTATTAAAAATGACAAAACACAGAAGATAAATTATATACCTGTAATTCCTCTGCTCCCACTGCTAACATTTACCACCCTACCCACTGTAAATTCTGCTGAATGCCTCAGCTGTAACTCTCAGTCAGAAATCTGAATCTCCTTGCTGCAAAGAAAAGGTTATCACTCCAATTCATTCATGGGCAAATTGTTCAAACTCAGCTGTCAATCAGCAGTCCACTCAAGCATCCAAGCAGATTTGTATCTATCACAGGTGTTTACCTGACAGATTCTCACAAGCAAGCTGGAGCAGAGAAAATATGCTTAACGGCAGCATCATGCTGATGACACATTTTCTGCAGATAATATTTGCATTGTGTGTTTACCAGTTATACAGCATCTGAAAGACATCAAATGGAAAAGACAACATTTCTGGTTTTAAGCACATATTCCAACAAAAACGAAAACACAAGTCTATAGGAAAGCACTTCAGATGGGAAAGCCTGTATACAGTTTCCCCTTTCCTTTCTGCTCCCTTTCTTCCTTCGCTATTTCTTTACGCCCTACTCCATTTCCCTTCCATCCCCTGGCTTTTCTTTCTCCCTGTTCTCTTACTTTGGAAAATACACATCTCTAAAGGAAGAAAAAACCAAAACAGATCCACTCATATCCTATTCCCATCGCTCCAGCAATGTATGGATTTTGAACACAAATAGATATTTAAACAAATCAACATATGGTCGAAATCATGAATATTCATGAATCCTGAAATCCTGTATTCCTGTCAGGTCTTGTTCAGATGTAAAGAATGCATTGTTTCATCACCATTTTTGGAAGAGAAAGCTAGTATTTCCTCTACTTTTCTCATGTTCTTATTATGTGCACGTTTTGGACAATAAACTGGAACATGCATGTATCCTTTGGAAAGTGAAGAAAAGCTAACAGCTGGCAAATATCTTAAGGCTCTAATGCCCTCCACTTGAAAAAAAAACAAGCCACTCTAAAATTCGACCTTTGTGGTAGGCAGGAAAAGAACACTTAAGTATTACTAAATGAACAAAAAAAAGTTTAGATTTGCATCTCCACAGCCTATTGAAAATCAAAGCACTAATAACAGTGAATCAGTAAAGAAATATGACATTTAATTATCTATTTACAGTTATGCAGACATTAACATCCAGAAGCTATCTATTGTTTTTAAGTAATAAGCTGCTGCCACCTTCTGAATAAAACTCAGAATAACTACGAATGTCATCTTACCAGGCTGAAGAAAGATGAGCCACACATACTGATCCAGGAAAACTAAGTTCTGCCCTAGAACACTGCAGCGCTGTACTACTCCTGGCTCCCTACAGGAACCTTCCACCCATAATCCTGAACAGGCAATAACAGTAGCTGCAATAGACACATCTGGTCGTGATAGCTGAACAAGGGTCAGAGTGGGTTATTTAGGAGAGATGCATCTGTATTTGGTTAAATATGGGTGGTACACAAATATGACCTGCAATCGGTTGTCTTGCACTATAAAGAGAGGACAACACAGAGCCCAGTGAGCTCCTGTACATCAAGCTGCATCTCAGTCTTTCCCTTGAGCAGCAACACCTCTCAAGGTTACTCCTTGAGCTGGAGAAAGTCTTTATCTGAGACAGATACACAATAGGCCACTGAAGTTGCTCTGAAAATAATACCTCCTATTTTTTTCCACAAAAACTGCAACAGCCAGAAAGAGCACAGTAACACTATTTGAAAGAGCAGATTCTCATCTACAAAACACTACTTTTTAACATTTTCAGCACAGATGAACAGGAACCTGCATGCCATGCTTGTAACAACCTGCACCAGCAGAGATAACCCACTGTCAGCACTGCTGAACCACACCATCCACCACCTCATTGTTTTCGCATCACGTTTGATGTCCACCAACATTCAGCAAGCATCAGTGAATGCCAGCGGATGCCATTTAGTCCACATGGTGGAATTCAGTTCCACCTCTTGGCTCCTTCCACACTTCCATGTCAGATACCATTTGTCAGACTGCTCCTCTACTGCCATCTGTCGCACAACAACAAAATGCAAGGAAATACTGGTGGGAAGGTTCAATCTTTACTGCCATACTACCAGCACCTGCCTCTGATATCATGAGGCAACATCATAGAATAGGAGGCATTACTTATGGAGTCGAACTCTTGCAGAAGATTCTACTCTGAGTCTGATCTGCTAACCAACATATAGGTAGAAGTGCCACCAAAGCAAACCATAAAATAGTTCTTCAGATATTTCCTCTTCCCCTCTTAAAAACTCACTAGAAGAATTTACCTTTCAAGGATGGCCTCCTTTGTAGGAAGGGACAGAAAGTCAGTATTTCCCTCAGTATCTTCTGTAAGAAGGTTTGACACACAGAACATGCAGTAGAAGAGAGCCTTCCTCTCCTGAAGTGCCACCACCATCATCAGCAGCTGGAAACATCATGGGTAGCAGCATAAGCCACGGTCTGTTCCTTTAGTTGGTCCCTGCTGATCAACAGACAAGTCAGATCAGATGATCTCAGGGTCCCTTGCAACCCTTACAATTCTGTGATTTTGTTACACCAGCTGTGCACCAACTTCAACAGAGAAGCCCATTGGTTATACCATGAGAATGTGACAAGTAATGGGCAACACTGGGCATGTAAATGTAATATGAGCTTTATTTGCACTTTACACTCTGCCAGCACATGCAGTAATGTGAGAGTGTAAGGGCAGAGCAGGAAAAAAAATCAGTGCCACACCTGGCTAAACAGTGTGTCACAGTATCTGTCAGTAAAAAAAACTCTCTCTCTAAAATCCTTCCACACAACAAAAATCAAAAAGCCTGATTTTTCAGATGAAATGAGGAGTAAGTTATCTTGTTGTCTAGATGTTCCTTCCCTCCAGAACTTCTGCATGTATTGACCAGCTGAAATAAACTTGATACAAAACTGAGCCTCAGATACACACTTCCTGGAAATTCAGAGAGCCCACAAAGACCACAGAGAAAAGCAATATTGAGAAGCTGCACTGACCAGCCTGCTTCAAAGAAACTCTGAACTATAATTGTGTTCCATTCCCTGAGCCTGTATTTTAATTCTTCCATCTTAATCTGTCTAGACCTCTGTCCTTCTGCCTGTTCATCTTCCCCATCCCTCCCATCCTTATCTATCTATGTACTCTTGTTCCACCTGCATCTCTTTCTAACTGGCACAGCTTTACTTCATGTATCTATCTCTGCCCAGCTCCAGCCCTCTTTCTTCCTCTGCTCAGCCTGTTTCAATCCTCCCTTTTTCTCCCTTGTCTCCTTTCTCTGTTTTCTACCCCTCTGTCACGTTTTGTTGATGCTGCTTCTTTCTACAGCCCACTGTGCCAGTCTTGCCCAGCTTCCTGTCAAGGATTTATGCCTGTCCCACTCCCTGCTATTCTCTTCCAGTCATTATTGCTCTGTCCTATTGCCTGCGCCTCATCTGGGAGTCACTTTCTTGTCAGATTCTTAGGCGAGTTAGTCGTACTGCATAAAATACTTAACCCTGACTTGAATTATTCTGAACTCAGAATAACTACGAATGTCATCTTACCAGGCTGAAGAAAGATGAGCCACACATACTGATCCAGGAAAACTAAGTTCTGCCCTAGAACACTGCAGCGCTGTACTACTCCTGGCTCCCTACAGGAACCTTCCACCCATAATCCTGAACAGGCTGATCAAATTAGCATTGTATTGGTGTGATCAGAGCAGGCACTCTTGTGTCTTTGAGAAAGCAGGAAGGCTAAAAATCTTAGGGCAGCATCCACAAACCCCCCAGCCTCCCTGCAAAGGCATGGTGGGAATCAGTCTACAAAAACACTATGAAGACTTGAAAAAGCAAAGGGAACCCAGTGGTGGCCCTGAACTAACTCCAAAACAGACAGGGTACAAGCAGAGCTACAGTCACCCAGCACTAGATACAAAAAGCTGGGGAAACCAGGAACTGCAACTCTGAGCCAGTGTCAAAAAAAGCAAGCCTGGCAGCAACAGCCCTGAGCTAGCCACACACACCCCCCACCCCTCCAAAAAAATAAACAAAGTAATAAATAAATAAGGCAGGGGAGGCCAGCAGAAAACAGCAGCAAAAAAAAGCAGAGCAGAAACCCAGCATCATCCTCATGCTCACCCCTGCAGAAAATCAGGGTGTGAGCTGAGCAGCCTCTTACCACAGTCAAGAACCCTCCCCCCAACAACTTCTCCAAAGCTTCTAGCAGGGTTTAAGAAGCCCTCGGGTCCCAACAAGGCACAGCTGTACCCAGGCAGCCCCAGCCCCAGCTGCACAGTGCACCTGGGTTCACTGCTTTGATAGCATGGCCAGGCATTGTCAGGGCTAGCCTTGACAAGTGCCCCAAAACTTTTGGACCTGAATCACCCAGGCAATGATGTCCCCATGCATGTCCCACTGCAAAGTCACAGATGCTACCTTGCTATGTAGGACATGGTGACAAGGATGGGATGAATGGTGCAGGGTAAAGATTGAAAGGATAAGTGTATGGGATGAAAGATGTGGGGTCAAGCTGTGGGCAAAGGGAAAAAGGGAAGGATTTTGGATGGTGCTGGTGTGAAGCTAGGAATTGGACTAAATGGTCCTTGTGGGTCCCTTCCAATTAGGGACACTCTATGGTTCTATGATTCTGTGAAAAATCCTAATCTAAACCATAAATTGCATGTGAGTTTCCTGGGCAACATCTCAGGGCCCGTAGTAGCAGAATATTAGAGTTGATTTGTTTCGGAGGCAATTTTGAGTTATGCTGGGAACATGCTCTAGTATAGCTTAAAAATATGGAGGAGTAACAAAGGTGGAAAAAACCAAGGAGGCTGCTGTTTGGAGCATTGCTGGCTCTCGGGGAGGTTTTACTGATATTTGTTTTCTGTGCAGAATAGGAGAAGCATTAATTTGATTATAAAAGTTTAAGGTTTAAAGCTGATCGTTTTTATTTTGTGTGCAAAGAGGGGAAACAAAGCTGGAGAGGGGTTTGGAGCACAAATCTTATGAGGAGTGGCTGAGGGAACTGGGATTGTCCAGTCAGGAGAAGAGGAGGCTCAGGAGAGACCTTATTGCCTTCTACAACTGCCTGAAAGGAGGTTGTGGTGAGGTGGGTCAACCTCTTCTGTGTAACTAGTGATAGGACTAGAGGGAATGGCATCAAGTTGTGCCAGGGGAAGGTCGTGTTGGACATTAGGAAAAAAAAACAGTTCTCAGGAAGAGATGAGGCGCTGGCACAGGCCTGCTGGGTGGAGTGATGAAGTCATGGAGGTGGTCAAGAACCAGGTGGATGTAGCTGTGGGGGCCATGGTCAGTGGGCACGGTGCGGGTGGGCAGGCAGTTGGACTGGATACTCTTTGAAGTATTTTCTAACCTTAATGATTTCGTGATTCTATTCTGTTCTGCTTCTGTGCTTCGAAGCACCTCTCATTCAGCCTCCCAAAACCTTGCAACCTCAAGGAGTTCTACCACCACCACCACCTTAAGGGTTTGACGCTAAAGCCGAACAAATCCCAACTGTGCCGATAACACTTTTTAGCACTCAACCGAGTCCCGGACGGGGCGCTCCGCACTCCGCCAGCGCCTGCCTTCCCTTGGCGGGCCCGCTCCCCTGCGGCTCTAGCTCGGAGCTCTCCAGCCGCTCCTTCCCGCTCGGGGCGGTCCCCGCGTTGGCCCCGCCCGGCGGAGCTGTTCAGGGCGGCGGGTGCTGAGCACCGCCGTGCCAGGCAGCCGGGCGGGGCCGGCGTCTCCCCGCGCCGCGCTCGGGGGGAGCCGGGCCCGCCGCCGCCGCCGCCGCCGCCGCCGCCGCCGCGTGGGGCCATGGCGGCGCTGGTTGTGGTGCTGCTGGCGGCGCTGGGCGGGCGGGCCGTGCTGCCGGGCGCGCGGAGCGCGGCGCCGCTGTCCGACTTGCGCTCGCAGATCTCGGGCGTGGAGTCGCTGCTGGAGGAGTTCCGCCGGCAGCTGCAGCAGGAGGAGCCGGGACCGCCGGAGGCGGCGGGAGGCGGCGGAGAGCGCTGCGGCGGCGGCGACGGCGGCGGCGGCTTTTCGGCCAGGCCCGACTCCATCATCCGCACCAAGGACTCCATCGCGGCCGGCGCCACGTTCCTGCGGGCCCCGGGAGGCGCGGCGGGATGGCGGCAGTGCCTGGACGCGTGCTGCGCCGAGCCGCGCTGCACGCTGGCCGTGGTGCAGGGGCCCGGGCGGCCGCGGGCGGCGGCGGCGGAGCTGGGCTGCTTCCTCTTCAACTGCACGTACCGCGGCCGGCCCGTCTGCCGCTTCGCCCCGCACCGCGGCTACAGCGCCTACAGCCGCCTCGCCCCGCCGCCGCCGCCCGCCGACGCCGCCGCTTCGCCCCGCGGGGCCGCCCTCGTCCCGCCCGCCCTGCCGCCGGGTAAGGGCCGCCGCGCGGAAGGGACGCGGGGAGCGCGGGCGGGGGCCTCGCCAAGATGGCTTCGTGCGGGGACGGCGGCGTCCCGAGCGCGGAAATGGCGGCGGCCCCGGGGAGGGCACAGCCCGGCGGGGCACGCTGCGGCCCCTGGGCCGCTCCCGGAGGGGTCGGGCTGCCCGCGTGCCGCCCCACAGGTACCGCCCTGCGCGGGTTTCCCGTGCGTTCGGTTTGGGGTTGAGCGTTCTTGAGAGCTCCGGGGTCAGGAGGATGGAGGGGACCACAGAGCGGAGGTGGAGTGGAAGCTCTGTGTGACCGCCAGTGTCTAGGCCACGTGAAAAGCAGCGGTCTCATCAGCCCTGAAGGGTATTTAAGCACGGTGCAGTCCAGAGCAAAACGCTGTCAATGAAAACAGGTCTGTATCGGAAAGCATAAAGTCGATTTCCTGACTTCTGATCCGCGGAGCCTGTGCTCTTTCCCACCTCCTTCAAGTACCTTCCATTGCTGCATCTTAACTATTGCCTTAATTTAATTACCTTCTGCTGACAGTATTTTCTAAATGTCCTCCTCCATAAATGCCCTCTTTGACATTCATCTTCAGTAAACAAATTGCTGTGTCTGTCTCCCTGCCCAAGTAACCGGTCACTGCATGCAGCCCGGAGGAAACCTGGTGCTGCTGTGAATGGTGTGCACTGGAGGCCTCTGATGCTGCTCCCTTGACCTCAAACTGGGCTATCAGTTCCACTTGCATTGTAGGAATGCCAGTGGAGGCTCCTGGATGTGAAGGCTTTCTGGTGGCAAAATGTTTTTTTGCTGAAGGGCCCAGATGGTTAAGCTAGAAAACTACAGGGAGACATTTGTGGAATTGAGACAAGCATAAGATGCTGGAAAAACCCAAGGTAACGTGTTGATGTTTACAGCTGGGCAAGTGCTAGACACACAGTATTGTTAATGTAGCAGCTCCTGGTAATTGTGTTTTATAACCCTTTATGTATGCACTCCTTGTGTTTTATAACCCTTTATGTATGCTCACGCATAGAGGGCTTAAGTCACGGAGAGTTTGGTACCTTTGAAAACCTCCAGAAATGTCTTCAGATGTCCTTCATCATTTTGAAGTGCCTTAATTCCACCAAAATGTGGCCCTGGTGCGGAGCGTGGTTCTGACATGTTATAACTACCACTGTTGAAACGATAATCTGCCTTTTAGAAATCCTGAATTCCAAAGCCTTGCCTTTTCAGCTGCTTTCGTAAGTATCAGCACTGGGCTAGCAAAGCCATTTCTGTTCCTAATCTGCAAATTGCTCCGTGTCCTGTTGGATTTATTTAGGAGTCTGCCCTGCAGGCGGTATCAGAAGCAGATTATGACTTCTTCATGCAATTAAGTCAGAGCTGAAGCAGAGCCACAAAGGAGAATGAAGTTCTACTCAAACATCTGCCAGCTTTGACATAAACCAGGAAAGAGAAATAAAATGAAGATTAAATTATTTTGCTGGCTGATATCATGTTACCTCTGCGTTCTTGAATTACGCTGAAAATTAATCTGGACAGTGCAGTGAGGATGGATCTCTTTTCCCTTATGTCACCATATGGTTACATTTGGGAAATTCAGGAAATATCTCTGGTTTCAAGATTTTATGCCACCAGGGAATCACGCTTTACCTGTTCTTTTCTTTCAGAGTACTGTGGTGTTGGGTCTTCTGTTTCTCTTTGATAGTCCCAAACTCACATCTGTTCATAAATATGGCGTCCCTGTATTTCTGAGTATTTCTGAGGAGCAGCATGCAGCAGTCACTGTGGCAGTTTGATTTTGTTTGTGTTGAGGATCTTCGGTCATCTGAAACCAATTGAAAGTTTGGTTGTGGGAGCAGCGATGGATATGTGTTCTTCAGATGGTGTGCACCACCCAGGAGGGTCTGTGGTGGGCTGAGCTTTGGAGGCAGAACTTCCCAGTTTAAAGCAGAGCCTTGATTTTTCCCCGAGTTTACACCCAGTTTATGCAGGTTTAAATGGTGGATTTATTTAGCACGTTCAGGCAGTTTGTGCCGTGTTAGCACTGAAAACCCACTGAACACCGAAGAAGAAAACCTTTTTGCCTACGTTAGGCAAATTCTTTAATTCTGGATGAAGAAAGAGTGTTTGAATGCCTCAACAGAGATGTGCAGCTTCTCATCTCTAATACTCACCACTGATGTGCAGTGGGAATTCAGTAGTGAAATAGCCCTTTAGTGCCAAGCCCTCACTCAGGCATCCATCTCTCAGCTCTGCTACTGGTGGGCCACATCTGTGGGAAGGAGAAAGGAGAACAAAATCAAGCCTGTTGTGTTCCTCCTACTTACAAAAGAGGGGTTACTTATAAAGTTATAGCCCCTTTTAATTCACGGTGCTGCCCCAACCCATTCCACAGTCTCTCTTTGGTTGTTTTTCTTTGATGTTGATTTACCTTTCTGAAAATATTCTGGGAGCATACAAGGCAGGTGTTGTGCCTTTATCCTGCATTTTGATGGGAAGGAATCTCTGTGCCGTGCCCCAGCACAGCTCCTGCCAGCAGAATGGCTTGGGCTGCTTCAGGGTAGCATTCATCTGGGAAGGGAAAACATATCAGGTTGGATATTAGGAAATATTTATTCTCTGAAGGAGTGGTGAGGCAGTGGCACAGGCTGTCTTGGGGGGTGGTGGAGTCCAGGGATGGTGCACTGTGTGCATGTGGCACTGAGGGAAATGGTTATTGGGCATGGTGGTGATGGGCTGCTGGTTGGGATGGGTGATCTCAGAGGTTTCTTCCGACCTTTATGATTCTATGATCCTTACTGCAAGGGAGCTGGGGCTTGCCTCTGTCTCAGAGTTAGCAGGGAAACCATCAAGTCATGTAAAGCAGACAGGTGGCACGCAACCACTTCCTAAGTAGGAAGCAGAAGAATGAGCTGTGCCATTTCAGACCCAGGTCAGTCAGGTTCATTGTCCTTTTTTGACAGTGATGAGTAAATTAAATAATTATAAAACTGCACATAATTCATAGATACCAAATAAGAGCTACCCTGGCACCGTACTGTTGGTGTTTAGTAACAGTAAACCTAATTTGTACCTAAATGGTGCTTTTTAAACATCCTTGCTTCTGAAAACTGTGTGTGTAAACATTAAGCAAAGCTTCCTGGGCCAGCTGGATCAGTAAGAACTGTTTCATACTTTCTTATGTCAGATTCTATTTTAAGTTATTCGTACATTTTAACATATTAAGGCACTTCCATTGAAATTTTCTGTTTGTGAGGGCTTCGTAGGAGTGTCTTAGAGAAAAGCAACAGGGAGAGGGTCTGCTCTTCTGTCAGTGGCAATAATGTGTGCCACTGCTTTGTGAGCTTTGTGCCTCCAGGCAGGTTCTTGAGTCTGGACGAGCCAGGCGGATCCCCACACTGGTAGCAAGCCCCTTGCCTCTCCTCATGCAGCTCTACCCAAACAGAGAGGATTTACAGGCATGGGCTTAGGAAGTGCTTTTAAGAGCTGAATGTCAACATTCTTTGCATCTACCTTCTTCATTCAACTTGCTGTATTCCCTGGCTGTTGTGTGTTCATCCTCCTGCAAACGTAATAATTACACAGATAATTAGTACTGAAAGCTCTATTTTCAGTAAATCTGGTGCAGTTTGAGGAAGGGAGCTGTTGTGGATTGCTTGCATGGGGTCAGAGGGAAGGCAGAGCGCAAAGAACAGAAAGCACACTGCCACTTCAGACTGACAGAAGTGCATTGTGCTCAGAGTATGAATGAAAACCGGTCAGGGAACTGCAAAAAGATAAGATCTTGTGGCTAGAGTAATCAATTGCTGATGTGTAGAACTAGATTTTATCCTTCTCTTCCCTGTACATTCCGAATGCTGCAGCCAAATTACTTAAGCCACATTTCAGGCTGTTTCTCTTAAGGTAAACAGATTTTCTTAGAGTCATAGAACAGCTTGGGTTGGAAGAGACCTCAAGGATCATCAGGTTCCAACTCTCATGCTACAGGGATCTAGCCAACCTCTAGATCAAGTACTAGATCAGAAGGTCCAGGTCCCCATCCAACCTGGTTTTAAAACACCTCCAGGGATGGGGGCATCCTCAGCCTCTCTGGGCAACCTGTTCCAGCACCTCACCGCTCTCTCAGTGAAAAACTTCTACCTGACATTTCATCTAAATCTTCCCTCCTTTAGTTTAAAAACATTCCCCCATGTGCTGTCACTATCTACCCATGTAAAAAGTTGATTTCCCTCATGTTTATAAACTCCCTTTAAATACTGGAAGACTGCCGTGTGTCCTGCCCACAGCCTTCTCTTCTCCAGGCAGAACAAGCTCAGTTCCTTCAACCTGTCTTCATAAAAGTTCTCCAGCCCTTGGATCATTTTCATGGCCCTTCTCTGGACCCTCTGCAATAGCCTCACCCATTTCCTGTGCTGGGGGCCCCAGACATGGATGCAGTATTCCAGCTGGGGCCTTACAAGAGCAGAAATAAGGGGAACAATCACCTCCCTGTCCCTGCTTGCCACCCCTCTTCTGATGGAACCCAGGATACTGTTGGCCTTCTGGGCTGCAAACTTCCTTAGCCTCACCTGAAAAGCTTGTGCTCTGATTGGCAGAAGTATTTAATACTCACAGGTTTAATCAATAAGTATTGTATTTAGAGTGTAATGAAATACCACAGCCCCTAAATAGTCTGAAAATCAAGTGTATTACTTCAGCCACGTAAACATGGTGCTTATTTCTGATCACTGTTACCATCATGCTGTTTCACTAGGATGCCAATTTACACTGAACAACTATCAATCCTGGGGGAACATATCACAAAAAGAGACGAAAAGAGTGTTAAGTTATGCAGAATACTTCAAAAGGTGTGCAGCAGCTGACATCTGAATATCTACATGGTTTGAATTAAAATCAGTTTTCTTTAGTTCAGATTAAAAACGCATTGATGCTGGCAGTATTAGTGAAAGATGCACACACACTCACAGAGGATTTCCATGCCACCGCTTGCAAGGTAGCAGCTATTTCCTGAAGGTGTCAGTGAATATTGAGCAGTGAACCAAAACGTATGTAGATGTTTCAATGAAGAAAACACAAGTTTGTTGACTCAGCCTCTGAAGAGCTTTTCTTTTTCAACCTGCACTGAGTTTGGAGGGCAGCATCTAACCGCACACTCAGTGAGCAGATGCAGACATGCTGAGGGGGTTTCACTGCATGGCCTTCCCATGAGTCTTGGAAGATTGCTGCTGAGTGCTGAGTAGGGTTTGTCCTCTTATTCAGGAAGTTGCACAGCAGCAAATCAATAACACAACCAAGAAAAATATGTTTTATATAAATAATTACTGAATTCCCCTTGAAGAATGACCAAGCCTCTCTCTCTCTCTTTTTTTTTTTTTATTTTAATTTGAAGAAGAGGAATTTGATGAGCCTCCAGTGTGCAAGGCAGGACAAGATCTTGTGCTGCAGTCACCTGTTGACTGGGTGATTTTGGATGGTCGCGAAAGTTCGGACGACCGTGGAATTGTGCAGTATGAATGGACGTTGCTGCAAGGTGATTCATCTGTTGAAATGAAGGTACACATGGAACTGCACATGTAGCCAGTTATTTGCAGGCTGTTGTATTCCATGCAGCTCAGGTTTAAATGCAGGGCTAAAATATTAAATGTGTTTGAATGAGTATGGCTAACAAGCACCCTAATTAGGAGGACTGCACAGCCTGAGCTTTTATTTCTGGTAGGTTTTGCAGATCATCTGTATCTAGTGTGGCAAGTAACAGCAGCAAATGTGTAGGTTCTAATACTGTACTGTGTTTCAGCTCTGTTTTCTTTCTCTGTTGTTTGTCCTCACTGAACTTGGCTTATGTGATCCAGGTTAGAGACACTTCAGTGATTCTGAAAGTATTTTCACTAACAGTCTTCTGTCAGTGTTTGTGGAGAAACTGCAAGGAAATGTGTGATGTAGGCCTTGTTAAATATCTTGAGATCCTGTTTTTTTATACCTGTAATTGTGTTTCAGCTTAAAATTAACCATCGTGAGAAGGATTCTCCATTCTGCACTTGTTTACAGCTGCTATAGGAGCAGCAGAAAAGGAAAGGAAAAATGTTTCAAAGCCAGAGTGCCTGCTCACAGCCTGTATATAGGCCGTGGTGATCAGGGCCATAGACCTTACTGTTGTTGGGAGGCTGCTCATGGATAGGAAGACTTCAAACAGGACCAGCAACGGGAACAGTCCAATATTCAAGAGCCACCATGAGTCTCTTTCCTGCTTATAAGCTTCTTAAATAGAGACCAGTCTTTTATTTATTTAAACCTGCTAAATTCTCACGTTTGTCTTGGTGATTTCTTCATATTCAATAAATGAAAACAGCTTTGAGAGTCTTCTGCTTAAAACAGATACTTCTCCACTGTGTTCAAATGAACAGAGATTTCTCCCACAACTATGTACCCTGATGGTTGTTCTTGGGACCTTAATTTTTAGAGAGGAATTGATAGTTGTGATCATTAGATACTTAGTTTGCTACCCTTGGTGCTTTCGTTGTCATCCTGATGCCGGTGGATTTCTTGTGGTTTATTCTTCGTGAACTGTACATGAAACCACAGCTGCCAGAGAAAATGGGATTGTGTTTATTTATGATAACTGGCACCTGTTGCTTTGTACTTAGGTACCAAAAGCAAATAGAAAGCACCAGACGGAAAGACTGCCATGAAGAGCTCTTATTGTATTGCAGACAAAAGCCAGTATTGTGGGGTTTTTTTTGTTTCAGTTTTTTTGTACTGTGACTGCTTACCTTAAGGATACTGTGCTTCTCAGATTGCTATCCACGTGCTGTAGCTGAGAAACTCTGTGGCAGTTGTGGGTGATTGTTGTTTTTTTAATGCTGATTATCTGGAAAGTTCTCTAGTTAGAGCCAAAGTTTGGAACAAAGCAGGTACAGTCAGGCATCCTTCAGGGCAGAATGGGGATGAAAAGGAAAGCACAGGGATGGCATGTTCTGAAGTCAGCTGTGCTTCTTTGGAACTGCACCGAGAAGGGAGTTGTACTTTGCATTTCATGAGTTTTAAATGCCACACTTGTTCTCCCAGCAGTCATGGTGAAGGACAGCAGATGCCTTTTAGAACGTATTTAGTTCTGCAATACAATAAACAGTAATAATCTGCAGTGTCATATCCATCCTGAGGAGGTAACCAGTAGAAGGCTGAGATAACAGTACATTTGGGTAAGCACAAATGGAAAGAAATTTCATGTTGGGAAATCAACTTCCTGGAAGAAAGAAATTAATTTATCAGGATACCTCTTTGTAAAGGGAGGCCTAGGACTGCATTTATGGATTTATGGAAATTCCAGCTCTCTTTGTGTGAAAAGCATTGGACAGAAATAAAGCACCTAGTCCTAGAAGTTACAGACAGATCCTTTATTGTAGAGAGCCACAACGTCACTGCTACCTACAACTTCCTGAGGAGGAGAAGCAGCGAGAGAGGTGCTGGTCTCTTCTCCCTGGTCACCAGTGGTAAAACATGAGGGAACAGTGTAATATTGCCCAAGGTTGGTTCAGAGGGCGTGTGAAGAAAAATGTCTTTACTGTGTCTGTGGTCAAATGCTGGAACAGGCTTCCTGGCAAGGTGGCTGATGGCCCATGGTATCAATGTTCAAAAGGACAATGTCCTCAATAATTGGTTGGCCCTGAAGTCAGGTCAGGCAGCTGGAACAGGTCTCTGAAGGTCCCTTCCAAATGAGCTATTGCACTGTATTGTATACTACCGTATTGTGTTCTACTCCGCTCTGCTCTGCTCTACTCCAATCCCATTTTTTTCACTGTTTCCTTTACCAGGTACCACAGCCAGGAACACTGAAGCTGTCACATCTTCAGGAAGGCACATACATTTTCCAGCTCACCGTGACAGACACTGCTGGTCAGCGGAGCTCGGATAACGTGTCTGTGACTGTTCTTCCCATGGCTCATTCTGCAGTAGGTGAGAAGCTGACTGCAGCCACTGCCCATATGAAACCAGGGTATGCTGCTCAGAGCAAGGGCCTCCATGGAGGCAGAAGTTTTATTCTCCATTTCTATCATATTATTTCACCCCTGTTTGTTGTATAGTAACATTCCTTTCCATTTTGAGTTGCTGTTTCAAATTGAGGAAGCAAACATCACGTTTGTCAGTGCAGTAATACTTCAAGCTTTTAAACATTTATACCTATACTGATAATAAGCAGGTAGGGCTGGAAATACTGCCGTGTGTGTCAGACACACTGAAACTGTTCATTATGTGCTCAAGAGGGGCATGGAACAGGACAGGGCTTGTGCTATTGGGGAGACACAAGTAAAAGCAGTTAATAATATGTATGAGTCACAGACTAGTAATAATGGTATTTGTCTGCATCTGTGGGCTGAAAGGTGGGATGGTTTTGTGTTTTCATGCACTTAAGCTTTACTGTGTAATGTTGGTTAAACACTGAAACCTTCTGTTATTGTGAAAGCCAAAACTAGAACTGACCCATTATTTTTTAAACTCTGAAATTGAGAAACGTGTAAAAACTGAAAAGGTAGAAAAGAAGACAGATTTCAGTGGCTGTTTTGGGCTCTTTAATGTAATAACTACCAATTATGTTGTAATTAGCAAGATGCTAATACAAATCTGCTGCTTTGGCACAAAGTGAAGGATAAACCAGCATCGTTAATGTGTTCAGCTGGCCCAGTGGAAGATCTGCACCAGTGCAGTACCACCACATGAGAGGGTTGTCCCAGTGGCAATAAATAGGCATTATGAAAAACCCCTTACGAGTCCGTTTAATGATATCCATGCTCCAGTAATGGGTAATAGAATCATATTCATTAATGCTTAATTCAGCTGAAGCCGCCAGAGAATTTTGCTGATTTATTTTTTGCTTTGAGCATGTGAAGCATCTCTTGGGTAAAACACAGAGAGGATTTGCTTTTTTTCTCATCCCCCAGTTATGTTTGAAATTCAAGCACTACTGCTCTAGTTAAACCAGTGCACAGTGCTTCAGTGCATGCAGGACCTGTACTGTTATGAGGGCTGAAGTTAACAAGAGGCGTTTCCAGAGTATGATTTGGGGGCTTAAAACATATTCAATATTCAAGTTCTCATCATTGGCGCAGTACTTACTGTTTGGATTTGTCTTTTGGTAATTTGAACATTGTTTCTCAATAGCCTGTGTCGGGGTTTGCTCTCGCTACCAGTTTATCTGTGATGATGGCTGCTGCATTGACATCACATTTGCCTGTGATGGAGTGAAACAGTGCCCCGATGGCTCCGATGAAACTTTCTGCCAGAACCGTAAGTGCCACATGGGACAACGCTGATTGGGAAAGCAACTGCAGATTGTACAGCCAAAGGGAAATGATGTCCCCATTCATGGCTTCTCCTCTCATGAAAAAGCAGCTTGCTACCAGCATGGAACCACCCATCAAATACAGTATGTGAGAAAGTTTTATGTCCACGTAGAGCAGGTGCTCAGAAATCAATTCCTTTTTTTTTTTTTCAATGTATATAAAAATGATCAGAGGTTCCCAAATGACAGATTTTGAGTTGGCTTTCAAAAGTGAAAAGATCAGTTCTTTCTGTCTTGATCTGGATGGGTGTGTCTGAGGTACACTTGAAGGCACAGCCATGTACCTCACCAGAATGTGAAAGGCCAGCTATCTGAGCATGCAGGGGAGCCAGTTCTTTCACTGTTGTTCTGTTAGTTTTCATTATTTGCAGACAACGTCAGCCTACAGTGTAGCGGTAGAGTAGAGCAGTGTAGCAGAGTGAACAAAAGCCATCAGAGGGTGAATTGGCATGATGGATAACCTCTCTCACTGATATTTCAGCTGCTGGATTTCACTTCAGAGTTCACGGGTATATTCTTGCTCAGTAGCTGACTTTGGGCAGCTAGTAACTGCTGAGTATGTGGAACTCATGTTTCATCATGTGTCTGAACGTGATGAAGTTGTTGAGTCTAGCTCTTGAGGTACACTTGCAGAGTTCTCCATCAGAATGTAAAACTTCTGATTCTTGTTTCTGTTAACACAGTCAGTCCAGGCCGAAAGACCGTGACTCACGCAGCCCTCAGCGCTACCCAGCAAAGGACTGCAGGGCTGACTGAAAAGACAGATGAGAACTTACCTGCGGAAAACACCCTGAAAGCCACTGTCAGAAATCAACTGCTTCTCTCAATGGATGCAGACACGTCTAACCAATCGCTTTCTCAGGGACCAAAGAAACAAAACAGTGGATTTGTGCCAGGTAAGATCTGAAAAACATCAGTTTCAGTAGATCACCCAATCTTGAGGAAGAAAATATCTTTCACTCTAACCTAAATTAAACTGGCTTCTGGCGTCTGGTTGAGAGAAAACTTCTGCAAATGTAATAAATAAATAAATGAATGCAAAAGCAGTTTGCAATAGGGAAGTTACCACTGGGTATTGCTTTGTAAATTTCAAGTCTGTTTCTGACTAGATGCAAAATGCAAAGGGAAAGTTAAAATGTAGAAATGCCACACAGAAAAAAAAAATACAGTCTAACGAGCAAATCATGCAGTGAGCTAAGTACAAGCTCTGTCTTCCACAGTTTCATCTGTGTGAGCTGATGTTTTCATTTGTAGGGTGGTACCTTCAGCAGAACGTTAACAAAGTACAGTTCAACTTGAGTGGAAGTAATTGCATCTCTTCTGGTGCTGATTGATTGTTGGTTTTATCGTTATTATTATTTTGGTTCTTTTTTGTTTTGTTTTGTTTTCCTTGAAGCAGTATCTTGATTGTTATGGGCACTTTTATTCTGAGTTGCATCTCTGGGGCAGGAGAAATCTTTCATCGCTGTGGAGCAGTCTTTGGTAACAGACAGCCCCAAGTCCTCAGCAGTATTCTCCATTCTGGCTGCAAGCCGGTTGTGAGTCACTGTGTAGTGATACTACAGGCACCACTCATCAAACACTGCCTTGGTAAAGCTCCAGAAGCTGCAGTGAAATTGGTGTGCCTTTTAAGGCAGCCAAAATACAGGTGGTTCCCGCTGGGAAATTAAAATGACCTGAAATGGCATTTGAATGAAGGCAGATCTGTGCACAGAGCCTTAAATGAGTGCAAGACCTCCCGTTTTTATTTCTTCGGAGTTTGGACAGGTCCCTGCTCCCCCAGGATGCGGCTAATTATAGACGGTGCTGTTTTCTTACAACAGAGCAGTGCTTAGTGCCCTCTGCTGTTGGCTCTCACGAAGGGCACTTCCCTGGTTCACACTTGGATCTCCTGGTTCTTGAATTTCATCTATGAAGACCGCAAGGATGGTTGATTTGGTTTAGAATAACAAAAGTAGAAAGTCGAGGTCAAAACTCTTAGTGGTGAGCACACTCCCTTGGCAATCCTGACTACTGGGCCTTTCTCCAGGCACACGTGTGTGTTTTAGCCAGTGATTACTGAAAGTTCAATACGAGCCACTATGCTCATGTGCTGTAGGGAACCCACTTTAGCAGGGGGTTGGACTGGATGATCTCCAGGGGTCACTTCCAACCCCTAAATTGAGTGATTCTGCCCGGGAGAATAGTAGCAAGGGAAATTTATTCCTGAATGTCTTATCCTCCCAATAATTACACTGTTCCTAATTTCCCTTAACTTGCTTTCTTTACTCTATTAGCCCCTCAAATTTGGTTCCGATTTGGTATAATTTCTTTGTAAAGATTTACACTTCAATATAAAAATGTGAAAATATGCAAGGTAAGGACTGTCTAAAAATTCTACCTGACCTAGCAAGGGGTTTAGTAACGGCAGAGTTAGAAAAATAAAAGGTCATTCACTGTTGCCAGTGGATGCCCCCTGTTCTGCACGCCTGCAGAACCAGTGAGGTTCCCTTACAGCAGTGTGACTCCAGGGGGATGCCAAGTCCAACATAGAGCTTGGGAGCTAAGTGCACGGAGTCATTTGTAACAGACTCACAATTTACTTCCATCCAAGCTAGAAAACCAAATATTTTATTCCATAGTTGGAGTGGATGCAGGAAGAGGAATTTGATGTCAGTAGAGGAACTCTGCAAATTTCCCTTTGCAGACATACCTCCAGAGTGAGGTAACCCTGACTGCATCTCCTCCAAAGGCCAGCACAGCAGTTCTGCATGGCTGCCTCCATAGTGCCCAGGCATTCATTTCCAGGGAAGCTCTCAAGCCAAACTGTGTTCTGGCACTGCTGCACTTATAAATGAATCCAACAAAAGAATAGTTGCAGCAAGGGGCTGGGTTCTAAGCATCAACAGCTATTCTAGCAACCACGCTCATGTAGACAGGTTGAATTCATAAGCAGCCTGAAGATTTTCATTTTCCAGCATAGCAAACTCGAGTGTATAAACCACCTTACCATCTCTGCATCCCCCTGCTCTGTGCATCACTCCAGGCTGTCCAAACCAGCTGTTCTGCAGTACTGTTGAGGGGTGGGATTACAACACTTGACTGAGTGCCCAAGCATTAGTCATGTTTTCATTGCAGAGGCATGAACAGCAGTAGCTGTTACTGAGAGCTGAAATTTAGGGCACCTGGAAAGGGCTACAAACTGCAGTTTCCTATGCACAGAATAGAAAACAAAGAGAAAGTAAAAATAAAACCAAACTCACATAACGTGCTTTAGCAGCTAGGCAAGAAGCCCAATTGTCAGGCTCTCAAACCTGCTGGGGGAAATCCATTTTCTAGTTGCTTAACAGGTAAGGTGTTGAGTGGTATTGCCCTCGGTATCCTCCAGTCCTGTAGGAACTGCCCTAAATCCTAACCAAACTCATTGTTGCGAGTGAGCTCCCAGGATGAACGCTTCTTGGCACAAAGTGTGCGCTCTCCTCTTGTGTTGTTACACTGTTGTTTCACTGGAAACATTCTATTACAGTGTTCTGTTCTCTCTTCCACAGGAGTAAATCATTGTCTTTGAAACATTATCCCCACAAGTCTTCCCAGTACCTAAGTATTGCTTCTCTGTGTGGTAGATAACAGGCAAAACTAGGGTAGCTTGGGCAGCCATCCTATGTATTTCCTGCTTTATGAGCTAGAAGGATGAAGGTAACATAACTTGGAACAGTCTCCTTTTCAGCTGCATGCAAGTGCTTCTAGTGTGCTTTAGCTCATAGTGATCAGTCCATACCCTCTTATGAAAATATTTTAAAGAGAATTTACATCTTTTATCTTCTTTTTCTTTTTTTCACCAGTGGAAAGTGGGTTTGAATGAAAAGCACTGTGGTTTATGATGCTAAAAATGAATTTACATTTCAGCATCAGTTTCATATTATTTCAAAAATGCAGATCAGCGTTCACTTGTCTTGCTTGGCTTTATGCAGATGACAGTTCCTCAGGGAAAAAAACAGATGATAAAAGTGGAAATGGCATAACAGTGCCAAAGAGAGATCAGCTCGGAGATGGTCGTCCAGTCCCAGAAACAGGTGAGCCTGACCACGTGAACATATTTGGAATTAAGTTACAATTTTTCGGCCAGGCACTGCAGACCCACACATTACAGTCATGGCCTCAACAGTGTGCTTCCCTATTCTAAGCCATGATGTGATCCCACATTTTAGCTTCCCAGCGTGAGCTGCACCAAATGTTATCACCAAGTTGATAAGCCAGTTGTATTTTTATAGAACAATTTGAGTTCTTCCTCTCCTGTTTTCTCACTGCATTAAGTAAAGCGTAATCTCTCCCACCCTTTCCGTAGGTGCTGTACTGCCGTTGGCCTTAGGCTTGGCCATCACTGCTTTACTGCTGCTTATGGTTGCTTGCAGACTGCGTTTAGTGAGACAGAAGCTCAAAAAAGCTCGACCCATTACATCCGAAGAGTCAGATTACCTCATCAACGGGATGTATCTCTAAGAATCAGACTTAGCTCTGTCGTTTTCTCCCCTTCCTCCTGTGTCCATGAACCTCTGCCTCTACAAAAGGACCAAAATCTTTAGTTAAGTTTCAAACATAGAAGCTTCCGTGATAAGGAACGTGTTCTCCCCCTTCAGTGAAGAATACAGATGTGGGTGGGTGCCCGTGTTCAGAAGCTCAGAAGTGTTCAGGATCCAGAGGGTAGCTCCAGCTGGCTGTAGAAGATGCCACAGGGTGGAGAATCCCCTAGGGGACTTGAGGTGCCCTCGTCCTCCCCGTGGCCACCAGGGTCCTAGGGCCAGAGAGCTGGGGCAGCCAAGACCAGCAGGTCCCCGTAGCGTTTAGCAGGGATGGAGGACAGCTTGCCACCACCCTGCTGCCACCAGCATGCTCTGCTCTGGGCACAGGGATGCTGAAGACCAACACGAGTGTGCCATCCAGCAGAGATGGATGTCTGTACTTTCCACCTCAAACACTTGGAACATTCTCATAAAATTTTGTTTTGCTTTGTTAACTAAAAGCAATTGCCATCTAAACACCAGCATTTGTATCGACATTTGGGATTTAAGGAACAGAACATATTTTCCAATCATAGTTTAAACCCCTGCGCTGCTAACAAAGTCAATGCTTACTAAATGCTAAAGTGAAAAAAGCAAGCACTCAAAGGATAAGTTGGGACTTACCAGTGCCTGACAGCCATTGTATGTGATCCCAGAGCTATCTCTCTCCCCACACGGCAGGCTTCAGCCTTTTGCATCCATAGCTCAGCATGCTCCACCCCGTGACAGAGCACTGGGTGGTGACTGTTGAAGGCAGCAGCCCCTGCCTTGCTACAGAGGCAGGCTAGCAGTGTTGGTGCTGTGCTGGGTGAAAACCGGTTAATTCTAGGCAGATGAGTACAGTCAGTGAGACTGATGCTTCCAGCAGAGTGGTTAAACCCCAGCCGTGCTTCCTCCACAGCAAGGGATTCGTGCTGGTTGATTCTTAGCTCCCTGCAAAGCTTGAAGGCTTCAGCAACACGTCCTCACCCCAGCAAAATTCTCATAGAATTAGAGCAAGTAATCGATATGTGTGAGTGAACTTCAGGTGTGTTAACAGTAAATTGTGTACAGTACATGTTATATATACACACATATATATAGACACCGTGCTGTCTACTTTGTTTGACTGTCCGAGGATGTTGCATTCATCATGGGTCCCAATAGGAACGGAGGCAAGATGAGGCATGCATCTTTTTGTATGTCGTCTTTTTACTTTGGTATCTCGAAGTCTACGAGAGCATTGCTATGGTATACAAATAGTTACTTGAGTTGCTCAGTCCTGATTACTTTATGGAAAATAGCTCTAATAAACTATTTTATTCATACATTTCTTGCACTGCATTCTCTTCAGCTACCAGGTAAGCGTTCTTACCTTCCTCTCAGTGGGTAGGATATTCCATGGTGTGGGCAGACAGGAGTATAGAACAGCCTCTATGAAATGGCCTTAGTTCACATCCTTAGCTGGGATGTGTAGCAGGGGGAAACTGTAGGGACATTCTGCTGCATGAAGACTGATAAGAGGCAAGGCAGAGCTTCTCTCCTACCATCACCAGCATCAAGAGCACAGCAGCTGTGGAGTTGGGCTGTCAGCACTGCTTCACAGGGCCCTCCTCCCAGCGAGGCAGAATCCAGTTGCTCAGACTGAGGCAGTTCATGGCATCCAGGAGTCTCTGCTGCTGTCATCCATTTCGAACCTGGGAGCACAGCTCTTCTTCCCACAGCAGGCATGGCAAATCGTGTAATGCCTTAAAGATCACGTTAGAAATACGGCCATCCAGGAACAATGCGCTGCCCACCTGCTCAGGGTGTATTTCCTGTCACTAAAAAAGACCCTTGTTGGCTTTGTTTGCAGTTTAATGAAACAGCAAATCCTTCTTCACCATCTCCCCACAGCAGCAAGAAGAGCAGTGTAGCACGGACGGGGCAGCAGCTACCACTGTGTCACAGTTGTCTGCTTAGAGACTGCTAAGAATTGAAGGTGGTGGTGCTTTCTACAAGCTGTTTGCCTGAACTCTGTCTGCAGTTCAGAATCCCATTTCTCTACACAGTCCCATCGTGCAACGTCCTGTCCCAGAGACCCCAGGTGTTCCACGGTCCTGCAGCATTAGGCAGGGGCAGTTCCAGAAACACATTCGCAAAACAAAAGTGCTGAGACCACTCGCTTTTCAAACCCTAAATAAAGCACAAAGTTCCAGTCCCAAACTGCACAGTGAGCGGGAGGTGGGGAACAGGGCAGCACAAAAGCAGCACCACACAAAGCCCTCTCCACATCAGAATGGGTTTGTTTTGCTTTCTAGTGGCAGAAGCTGAAAGAGAATGAGCAATGGGAAAAAACTAGAAAAGATTCAAAGAGAGCTGACAGATGACGGAGGCAGCTAATACATTGTGATCACTATGCAATGGAAGAGAAAAGGAGCCCATAAAGCAATCCGTTTGACCAGTGTAAGAAAAAGCAAATGCATTTGTAAGCAGAAAATATTTGGTGGAGGGAGAGATGCGTAGAATTACCTTTACCATATAGTTTTTTCAAACAAGCTTCTGAGTTTCAAGACATGCAACCCCACTTTAAAGACATTAGAGCAGGAAATTTTAACATAGTTTTTCATACCTTCCAGTTCCTAATGCACAAAGGAAATGCACTGACAGTGCTTAAATTCAAGACTGCTTTCTTCAGCTGTGCTGTTCCCCACAGCTGTGCTGGCTCAGTGCTATCTGTAACCACCTAGCAGCCACGTATCTCAGAAAGAAAAGCCCAGAACCCTACAACTGAGAGACCCAGGCAGCTCCCCTCAGCCACACAGGGTGGGCAGAAACAACACTGCACACACACAGAACTCAGGGGCCTGGTGAGAACGTGCTCACGTGCTCCCCAAACACACCATTGCCCACTGCAACATATAATAGCCCTTACTCCCCAGGTGTCAGCAGGCTCAGGAACTGCTGCCATAAGCTGCAGCACATTCACTAACTGAAAACGGACACGTTTCTGGGCGTTGAGCATTTTTTATACGGGCTTGCTTTCTTTTTGGATGCGTGCAGTCCTGTGGTGAAGGCAAAAGTTATAGAAATAAGTAAACCCAGACATCCAAATACAGCTTCCTCTCCATTTATTTGGCAAAGTAGCAATTCAGACATTTCACACAGCATTTATTCAAGCTCTTTGACTCTTGTGCACATCAACTTGCCCTCTTCTCTGAGAAGTTCCTACTTCAGAACCACTGCTCCACCACAGAGGGGTCTTCATTCCCCAGTTCCTAAACGCTGCCCCTGCATGCTCTGTCCTACCCGAGCACCCTGACCGCCACCAATTCCTTCTGCGGAACGGGTGCCTCGTCGCAGCCTTGGTCCCTGAAGCGTTCTCCCCACAGAGCTGTGGCCAGGTCTCAGCTCTGCCACCTCTCCTGCCTCAGGATGGCTCGTTACGCTGCATCCAGAGACAAGAATCTGGGGACAGTTGAGCTCTTATCTTTCCTTCGATTGATTAAATTAGTGAGATGACGTAAATAAAGCTGATCTCAAACTGAACGATACAGTGACCGAAAGGCTGAACGTTAGCATGCATCATTCACTTCAACACCAACAACTAGATTCACAGTTGATTGTGGGTTAGTACAAATTTGTCGGACGCAGACAGGTTTCTCAGAACTGTGTTTTCTAGAATACACACTGTAGTAAATCCTTTGTAAGGCTGATCCTCGTGTGCGTGCTCCCAGGCCGTGCTCACACCAGGAGGTGGTACACTGACTTCTAAACATCCGCATGGATTGATACACCGCTTTGACACGGGAATGGGACTGTGCTGGCCCTCAAAGGGAAGGTTATTTAAAATGTCACCTCCTTCATATCCAGAGGCCTCAGAATTTTTGAACGTTCGTGCTACCAGTGAACAATCCTATCACAAAACAATGCAGTTCCACCACGGGCACCCAGATGCATTTTACAGTGACCACGATGGCTGTGTTTATACTGGCTATTTTATTCTATAATCCTTTTTATCATTAAGAAGAAAACAACAACATGCTGCCTGCAGTATTTCCTGGTCGCTCAGGGCTGAGCAAAAAGAGTCAGACACGCTTCTCCACTTTCCCAAAGCAGCTCAATTTTTTGAGAATTTCCTTTTCCTATACCAGAACAGAAAGCCTGGGGCAGAAAAAAAGCTTGATAGCCTTCCAACTGTTCTTCCATATGAACACTGAATAATTATAGGTAAGAGTACAGATTCCTACTCGTTCTACATGTATCATGTTTTCCTTGTAGAACATAAGGAGTTGCAGGGTGCCCAGAGTCAGAAGACAAAGAGAACATTAATTCAGCACACGGCCTCGTTAAATGCAGCTTTCACTTTGAGCCAGACTGGACATTGATCTGCTTCCTGCTTCTAAACAACGCAAAGTTCTGTGTCTGCCACATACTGATGGCAGTGCTCCACACAAGCACAATCTCCCTCCTGCTTTTAGCTTTATTACCCAGTGAACGGGCTGCAGCTTGCATTGTATTTTTGGAGGTAAATCTATGCTTACTGTAACAGCAACGAGCTACAAACCAAAACAGTTTCAAGTCTCCATTAACTAATTTCAGAAGGAAAGGGAAAGCCATGTCTTTCATGTCCAACTCTAACAGCAATGTTTAATAAGAGCAGCCAACTCTGATGTTTTGAAATTCAATATATACAAATGCCTGGTTTTAAGGTAATAAAGCAGCTGATTGTATCTACTACATGCTAGTCTATGACACCATGTCAAAAGCTTAAAAAAAGAAGTTCATCTCCTTTTAGTAGCATCTAGCAGACACTGGAACACAGAAAACCTGGTATTGCCTATGTAGTGTCATAAGGTGCACAGAAGCAGTTTTACCAAGGGACACAGGAGCCGAGAGAAGTGAGTGTTCAAGTACCCCCATCAAAATTAGAGTTCACAAGCTATAGATCTTCATCCGCAGTTCATCTGCAGAAATTCACTTTGAACAGATGAAAGTAAAATAAAGGCATGTTAAACAAAACAGTGCCCACATAAAACTTTCCGCCGTGTCTTTATCAGATTTGCCTTGAGCATCTAAAAAAATAAAACAAACACCACGCTTTTCCATGCTGATAACAACAGTATAACGAAGTCCAAAACAAGCTGCAATGCTGTTGGTTTTCAAAAAGCTTTTAGAACTGGAGATGAGCAGTCCACTGTAACACTATGTTTGGGTCAAGATGACGTAGCTTTTACAATTCATCCCTGCAGAAAGAAAACACAGGCAGTTATGCTTTTACTCCCTCTGGAAATGACAGTCTTGTTACTGTATCAGAACACATTTAAGAGCTCAAACAAATCTGCAACATTTCAGAAATCTCTTCAAGCGTTTAATCAAAAAGGAAAAGCAACAGCAATCCCATGTTGTCTCAATTACGTGAGCTATTGTGAAATACAGGTCCCTCCTCTGCTTCACATTTACTTGAGTGAATGTATCCCACACCACCAAAATCAGTAACTCCGTGAAGTCACTCAGCTGCCTGTCACCCAGCCTCCACTGGCTCCATGCTGGCAAGAAACCGAGCCAGCTTACTAGACAGAGTATTGGCAACAGCCATTCACGGCAGCTGCCAAAAAGACAAGTTTAACTGCAGTTGCAGTCTCTCAGAAAAGCTGGGAATGCAGAACGTCAGGGATTAGAAGGGACCACAAAAGATCATCCAGTCCACCTATCTCACACCAACATCATCAAGTCTGCATCAACTATTTTCTCTCTTCCTCGGAGGAACTCTGTTAACTCCTGAAGGACTCATATACTACATCACAGTGTATGATTTGGAAGGGGAGTTGTTACATCAGAAGGAAATTCAGGAAGGAGAAAGGATGCTTCAAGAAGTCTCTAAACTACTGTGAGGACACTAGAAAAATGCAGGCTTTTGTTCCTACATGTGGTTTAAAACACATGAGACAGGGAACCCATAGACCCCACATTCCAGCAGTGAAATTATATCAGCGATTCATTTAAATATTTCCAAAGCATTAACTTTAATGCCAGGTCAAAACTGGAAACTGTGCATTGACACTGTGAATGCTGGAAAATTTCATTGGGAGCCTTTGTTTTATTCCCCCTCACTCACCCACAAGGGATAAGTAAACTATGAACTGAACTTACTGCACTTTTTCTTGTAGTACGTGCACCATTCTCATTAGCAAAAGCTAACATCTGAGTTAACAAAACCTTCGCTAATGTGATTGCTGGCTCAGTACACTCCAGTATTTCCAGCTATCATGCAAAGTAACCCACAAGAAATATAGCACTACATGCATACAAGCAAAAGCTTTGAAATTACACAGGTGTTACTGTACACAGATCATAGCGCGTGGAATGGCAACATGCACATCATCTTAAAAGCAACTGAAAAGGCTCTGCAACCAGTTCTACCTAATGCAGACAATACAAATCTTTGGATTTGTTAGAAAAATATTTGCATTCTTTGCACTTTGCACTGCCTTCTATAGTGTGGGGACTGATAACACAGCTTCAGAGTGTCACAGAAACAGAAAAAGCAGAAAAAAGCAAAAGGGAGAAGGACAAATCTTGGCAGCAGCAAGATACAAATCTTCCAAACATTTGGCTGTAAATGGGTCTCCATATTCTTGTGTTGCATGGAAGAGTTGTTTGTTTGCTTTAAACAGATGAAATTAATGAACCACTGCTACTGAGTTTAAAATGCAGCACAGGTGACTCTTAGCCAGTTACTCCGCTCTTCCTTAATGCCTCCAGGAGCTGTGCCACCTGTTGATATTTACGTCAGAAATACACAAATAATGACTACTGTTAGTGCTGGCTTGATCTCAACATGCCTCATGGCATCCTGAGTCCTACCACATACTCTCACAGCTTTGCAAAAGCCTGTTTGTCACAGTAAAAAACCACATCTGGATCCTTCACACCCAAGCTAGACCCTCAAAACACTGAAAGCCTAAGAAAAACTCTGTTTTTTACTCTGGAAGTATTAAACATGGCACATTACTCATTCACAAGTTTTGGCAAAGTTTTTGCACGCTGCCAGCTCACTTATTGTATTTGAAGGTTTTTCCTTTCAGAAGGTGGTAATTGTACTCCAAATGCAAATGAGTTATACTGATGTACCAGCATGTTAACTGGTATCTTCCACTGCTTTAAGCTGCTCCTAACAAAAATAGGTAAGTACATCTTAAATGTCACTTTCAAAATGGAGACCTTCATATCCTGTTTGCCAAACATACACTGGGAGTATGTCTCCCTCATGAGACTTTTTATCCAGGCTTTACTACTTCTGAATCTAACAAACAGCATGCCAGCCCAAAACAAGCCATTGTCTGTGTGTCAAAACTGTGCAGTACTTATTTTCTAGTTATGAGAAACTGAGCTCATGGGTGCACTATTATATGTGTGTATGCGTGTACACAAATGCTAAACAAACACTCAGCTTTTCACCTAACACAAATAGCTAACACACACTGCAAAACAGCATCAATTGATCTTGGTTTCCACTGTACAAATCAGAAGCCATCAAGCTAGAATTATTTTGTGAAAGAACAGTAATTCTGAACATGATGAAACAGTTCCCTGTATTGGGAATGAAACCACTTGATGTGGTGCTAACTAAGAGAACAGAGCTAAGCATAATGGGTTCTTGAGCTCCTCTTAAAATACATATATACACTATTCAAATCCGATTAATTTTTACAATTTACAGCCACAGGAGCCTCTCTTATGCTACAGCTCTTTATCACAGAGAGATCTAAATAAGCTCTTTCAGAAGAGGAAATGAGTCTCTCACTGCTCTCCACTCACAGGTCTTCAACGACTCAGGAAAGATAAAGCAAAAACCTAAGCAGCCCAGAAAATGAACAAGAAAACACCTTTATCCTTTGATGATAGCAAATACTGAACAACTATTAGGAGATTCCTTAGCAGCAGTTGGCTGACTGGCACTTTGGACCAACCAGTAAGGAAAAACAGCAAAACCAAACCCAAACAGGTAATCACCTCTTTTAAAGTCTACAATACAATGGCAGTTATCCTCAGGAAGGGAATGGGAGTTTTCTTCAGACTAAAGGACAATTTAAGAAGAGAGATATTATACTAACTGAATGTCAGAGATGTCTTTTCACAGAGAGTTCCAAGTCTGAAGCAAATTAAACGTACATAGGAAGAGAAAGCCTCTATGCCACTGTAGGAAATCCAGGTCATACTTCAGGTTAAGCTTATCTGTTCTGATAACACCAATATATTTCTAACACTTAAAACAAATCATGAAGTACTTCAGAACAGATCAAAGACTTCTTTAATGTCTGGGGGAGGGGGAGGGGGGGGGGGAAATGAAATAAAACAACAAAACAATCAATATCCAGGACTAAAGAAAGTCCAAAAAAACTCACTGCCTCTTCCCACACTAGTAGAGAAAACAGAGCACGGAACTGTGCACATGAAATACCAAGAGTTTAAAATTCTAAGGTTCTGAATACACTACCCCACCTAGCAGTATGGGAGAGCCACGCATTCCAGAAATCCTTCAAGAAACACTATAAGAATACCACTGATGCTATGAAAAATGAGTGCTACTATAATTAGGTCAGATGGAAAAGCAGATAAATGCTTTAGAACTCCCTGGATAAAAAAAAGATAGCTCAAGAAGAATATTCTTCTCTTCAAAGCAAAAGCTCCAGATTTAATAAAGTTGTCACAGTTGTCAGAGGAGGAAAGCGATCACAAAATTAGACTTTCAAATCCTTACACTGTGGCAAGAAATCCCTGAGCACCACGCTGACAGAACACTGCTAAGATTCAAGGATAAAGTGTAAATCTGCACAACGTACAGGAGATCTGAATAACAAGCATGATCTACAATATCTGAACTAAGCAGTAACTCAGAGCTCATGTTCTAGCACTAACTTGTACGTGGCCACAATACAGTAATCCAACAACACTAAAATGAGGTTTCAGCAAGCAGCAGTAATACAAACTGCTTTATTCAACTTGAAGTGTCTGAGTATCCAAACCATAAGCTCTAACACAGAATATCTAGGAAAAAAAATAATAATCAACATGTAAGGGAGAAAAAGCTCAAAAGCTGTTTTCAGAGCTCAGTGCAGACCTGTGCACTTTGTTGAAAGATAACACATTCACAAGTGTTTTCTGTCAGGAAGCAACACAGGGCTGCTGCTTTGTTCACTGCCGTACAAATGCCTAGTGTGTGGTTTAAGCTGGCAGCCTGGGTTACTGCTCATTCAGCTCAACTCACTGGAAGGTTTACTATCCCCTGAAAGGCCTTCAGAGCTTGCTGTGTTGTAGAACTGAAATGCACCCCCGAAGACAGGTGACACACTTATTAACAACCCTGAGAAGATGTTCTTAACACGACTCAAATGCTTTTATACTTCCAGCTAATTACCACTAACTTACAAAATATTTACTCTGAAGTAGTATTTTACACTTCACCCTAATTACCTGGTAAGCTGCTTATAAAAAGTTCTTTAAAAGGGAAGTTTAAATTTAGAAAATACTGTATTTCAAAGAAACTAAAAAGAAAAAAAAGTGACTTCAACACACCAAAACTAAATAAAATATGAGTTCAAAAGAGACAAAGTGCAACCCATGCAATATTTTTTTCTGCTTTTAATTCAACTCAACCTTAACATATCCTCCTCTCGGTGATGTAGTAATGCAAACTGAGGCACTTTTCACGGTATGGAGCAGCAGAAAGCAATGACAGCAGCAAAGGCAGGCCTTGCAGTCTATCTGCTTAAAATTCACACCCTTTCACCTTGCGTGTGTGTGGAAGAAGTAAGTGGAACAGAAAATCACTTCCACCTGGACCACTGCTTCTCTTTATCTGTTAAAGGCACGTATATCACTCCCATCAGAGGCTTCATTTTGACACTGCCATCTTCTAGTTTGTCATACTGTTCAAGCATCTGGTTTCCCCCTGCAGGACCAACTGGTAATATCAATCTTCCTCCAGGTTTTAACTGATCTATAAGCTAGAACACAACACAGAAATTAGAATGTAACCAGCTACTTAGAGAAGCTGGATCCAACATTACATCAGCAGCTTTGCCACATTTTGTTTATTTGCTATTATGCAGTATATAACTACTTCAATTAATAAAAAACACTGAAAATGAGAGAAACAGGCAGAAATAATATTACAAAAGACATTCACAGTAATTTCACACAATTCCAAAGTAAGGTCAAATAGCTGGGTTGTGTCAGATGCAGTTTTAGTTTCTACACAAGATGGGAAAACATCAAAGTCATGAATTATTTTTTTATTTTACAGTAAATTCTTCTGAAAGTGCCATTTGGAACAGTCTGGTACTCATTATTGATTGGTACGGGCACACTGTCTAACATTCTGCAGGGTAACTGACTCCAATGCTCTCAGGATACAGTTTGACATTTGTGACATTATCTTCCTTGAATAATTTCAAATTGTCAACGCCACATGGGTTACCTGAAAGCTTTGCTTTTCTTCTGTTAATGGAACAACATTTAACGAAACCATTCTACGCGAATGTGACTGAGATAAGTGATAAGAAAGACAGCACGTGAGCAAACTGCCTGGAAACTTTTTTGATTTAACAATTAAGAAGGTGGTTAATTACAGCCATTCAGTAGTTCCAGAAGCTGATAAAAAAAATTAAAATGTGCTCTGTATTTCCAGCTAAGGACATTATTTTTCCAACAGGCCCAACGTCCCAGAAACTGGGAAACAAATTTTGTTATTCAATTATGACAAAAACAGTACATTAAGGAGAATACTCCATTATTGTAGCACTGATTTATGCACCTGTCAATTTAAAATACATCCACAGGAAAATTATTAGAACATGCACCTTTTCTTAAACCAACAAGAAACCCAATAAAGGGGAAACACCATATGCTAACACCATGCTACCCACTGATACTCCCAGCAGTGCAACTCTCTGAAGTATTTTATGTTTTCAAGTATTTAAAATGTATTTTACAGCTAAGAGATTAATGAATAACACACACAAAACATAAACGGCTTACTGCTTGGGGCACAACTGGTGCTGCAGCTCCTACATGAATTGCATCATAGGGAGCTTCTTCTGCATATCCCATTCTTCCATCTCCCACTGCAAGAAAACACTTATTTTTTTTAACCTTTTCAAAGGTTTTTCAACTCAAATTCTGCTTAGTCATAGTAATATGATGAAGCCAATATAAAAATCTTAACATAGTTATAAAGTCGATGCAACAAAAACAACGCTAAGTAGCACAGCACATGAAATCAGAAGCACTCATTCATTCCAAAAGCTCTTTGAGACATGTTGTACATCCAAAAAAGACACCTAAACATTTATATGCCCCTTAATTCAAATGCATGTGACTTTCCCCTCATTTATACTCATAGAAAATATGCTTTGCCTTGCTTTTGCTTATACTGTCCCTAAGTATAACACACGCCACAAGTGTCAGGCTTGAACTGAATGTCAAAAGTACATATAAGACAATTACTAAGGTGAGGAAAGGACAAATTAAGTATTCACATGGACTATACATTTATAACTGCTCTATCAGTTGGAATGGAAGACTAAGTACTCAAAGGGCTACAGAAGTAGCCCGTAACTAGATGGCCATGATAACTAGAACCATTGAGATTACATTATTTGGAATTCATGCAGGTGAAGATATCAGGGGCAGTACAAAGCCAATCACACCAGCCATCTTGACAATGGAAGAAAAAACAACCAACCTATCATCTCTCTCGCTTGACAGCAAAAGCTCAGCAACACAAAAATATTTTACCTCAGTAGGTACTGAGTACCTCAAAACTGCTTGCAGAAAAGTGACCACGTTTTCTAACCACAATCAGAAAAAGCAAGGCATCAACACAGGGTACACAGGACATGAAATACAAGTTAAAATGTTTTCAGTGCTAAAACCCTAAAAATGTAGGAAATCTAACTCTGCTTGTGTACGTGCTGGCTGTACTGACCATCTTCGATTGCATAAGATGAACTCAATGAAGCAGACAGAACTGCTTCCATTTACTCTGCTTTAAATTCTACAGGTCTGACAGGCAGACTTCAATCCCTTTGGGGAGCAGCAACATCAGCATGACTTCCTCATTCTCAAAGCAAAGAATCAGCAATAACTAAGTTGGAGGGAAATGGGTCACAGAAGAGCACCCCTTTGTTTGTGCTGGGCAGACATATACTATAATGAGGAGCATCTCACTTCTAAAGACACAGCCACATACACGCACAGGACAAAGTTGTGTTTGGAAGCACCATTACAGAATTTGTCTTCAGAGTGCCACACAGCAAGAGGTCTGCAAGGACCAAATGAGTTAGTCTCCATCTGTTCATTAGTTTGTAATCCAAATATGGAAATAGGAAAACCTTTTCACACACTTCCTACTGCTTCAGCTGACAACCTCACCTAAAGTAAAGACATATAAAGATCTGAAGTAAAGCTTGAAAACAACCATTCCGAAGCTTGAGAGATATAAGTTTTTAGATGATCTAGGCCAGAGTTGCACCTCAGCTCGAACTGAAAAAAATAAACTCATTGTTCAAAGCCCAATGACCTCTGCTTTGGTCACATTAAGTGACCACCTGCCATAAAAACATAAAGCCGAAAACCACACAACATCTGCTCGTGTGCTGTATGTACTAATTCACACAGCAGGCCTATTGCTTCTAATTAGCACACCATCACAAAAGGCCAGTACTAGTAAAGAGACCACGAGGCCTATGGTGGATTGGATAAAATATTAAACTCAGTGGAACAAAACTAGTTCTGGCATTCAAAATTTACAATTAAGAAAATAAATGTCACTACTGATGGTTACTCACATGCAAGATATTATTATCTATGCAGATAAAGGAGCTTGACCTTATTTATGTTAATCTGGCATAAATCTGTGTATTGGGTTTACGTGCCAACATTTTGGCTGCAAATGCTGGAGGGGAAAGGTGTTACAGCTTACTTTTCACTGTACTACTCTGTTTTTAATTGGCAATACAGTACTTTTCCCCAGGTAGGTTTTTCTTTGCCTATCACAGTAATCAGTAATTACATGTGACCATGGCAAGAACATCTGGACAGCACTTTGAAACAGTTAAAATCAGAGGTCTATAGTCCTTCATATTAGGTCCTGAAGCAAGACCCTGTGTGCACACTCTACACCCAAAGCTTACAGGTAAGACAGCACACTTCCTCAGTAGCTGAAGTGCCCCTTAAAGTGCTTTCTTCCTCTGCATCACAAATTTTGGGCAGCACAAGCTCTTCCTCCACAACTTGGAGGGTGTAAAGCACAAACCACCAATGGTTCAAGAGAACTCATGCCTATGGATCACCACTTCCACTACACAGGGAGACATGCATTCTCTTTGATTCATCAGCAGGTGCTACATAGAAGCCCCAGTCTACAATACTGCCAGCAATTAATCACTGGTAAGTTGTCTTCTGAAGAAGAAAGCACTCACTCTGAGACTTAAACACACTTTGTGTCCCACCTAGAAAAGCCTAAGAAAATGATCTCTGCACATTGCATCGCTGACAGCAGTAGAAAGAATGATATCTAAAGCATTTCCTGTTAGAATCAATAGCCCAGAACAAAGTTACATCTTCAGGCACATCTCCACTCACAATCATAGAATACCCCAAGTTAAAAGGGACCCATAAGGATCAAGTCCAACTCCAGTGTGAACATAATTCCAGATATTCAGAGGACAGCTAATTTTTTTTTTGTTTTGTTTTTTTTAACGACAGCATTCATATATTCATTGTGATCCAAATTGTTACTTAATTCAGTTTCCAAGGGGAAATGGGTCAAGTTCTGAGCGTGTACACACAGCTTGAAAAATGTCTTCCATCCTACTCAAATTTCCCCTAAAATGCAGCTTGTTAATGAACTAAAATAGAGACAGGGCAGAGGGGAAATAATTACGTTCTGACATGAAAGGGTTTTGTATTTCTTTTTGAATCTTGATCTACTTGTAATGGTACTCACGCCTTCAGCACCTCTATATAGACCTGTTTCACAGAGAACTGCAGCATGAGTACAGAACAGAAGAAAATTACTTCACTGTGCTTCGAGGAATCTTATGTCTGCATTAGCAAACACGAAGTACCACAGCAATAAATCCATACAGCAAGACAGTTTGTGCTCAGGACCTACTGTTTGTGCAACATATGCATTCCAGAATGATTGCTCTGGTCTAGTTCTAGTCTTGTTACCTTTATGTGACCACATTCTCACAGCACTTCATCCACTATAGTTTCATCTAAACAGAATCAAAGTTTGTGCTCTCCATGGATGCTTTCATAGGAAATCAGGGTGGTAAGAGGAAATGGTTCAGAGATTCACCTCAAAAGGCACCCTCTCAAAACTCTACCTACACTCCACAAATTCACCTACACATACCCTAGGGATACCTATTCCCCAGTTTACAGTGCAGCTGTGTTGAAAAATAACACTGATATTTCTGAAAGGCCATTACAGTCAACCTGATGTGCAACAAAATGTTTCAAACATACCTGTCAAACACTGTCTACTGACTGACTTTGTCTTAATTCATACAGCTCCCACCACCAACTAACTCTGCCTTTTCAAGTACTTTTTCTTGGTTTTAAACAGCTCTATCTCAATTCTAAGCTGCACATCTAGCTCCCAGGACTCCAGCACAGCCGAAGCATTATTATTTTCCATCTAGTTCACACACCTGCTACTCCTTTCCCCATATTTAATACACCTGCTAACAGAAACATTCAGAAGTCTCTTAGTCATGCTGCTCTACAGACGTACTATCAGTGATGACACTTACTTAGAACTCCAGATTCCAGAAATCATCAGTTTGTTTCAGGTTTAACAAGAAGCTTAAGTCAATTTGCCCTTGTATGGCACCAATAGAAGTTATCACCTAATCTCCTCTCCCAATCCTCGCTCTCAGTTATGCCTTACATTTCTTGAAAAAGAAGTCAAAAGTGTTCTCAGTAAGTAAAATTGTATAAAATAGTGTCCAAGTACATGTGTTGATGAGCTTATTCCAAAAAAGATTTTGAAAGTCCATCATGTATTGAAAAAAATAAAAGAAATCAAGAACCCAAACAGAAGAAACTAAGATAAGAGCTGAACAACACAAACCATAATAATATTCCCAAGCACTTTTGAAAGAACAGCCCCAAAATAACTTCAACTTTTTTAAACTAAATCAAAGGAATGATGATAATGAAGGAAATACTTTCCTCCTGCCAGCTTCGTTTCTACTGAGAAAAACAGGTGCCTTAATCCCTTTAGTCATATAAGTAACACAAATATGAATTCACTCTCCTTGTATAATTCTAGCATTATTTCTCCTGATTTAAACTAGTTCACATCCAATAATCACTTCCCTACAACAAAAGCACTGTTATTTTTAAAAACAAGTGAGAAGCTTCAGTGATGTGTATTACTAATCCAGTACCTTTTCTGCACAACTCTTCGCTTGCAGCTTTCTCGATTACTATATCAGAAGTACAAATGCTCAGCTAAAGTGCTTAAATTTAGATGACAACACATTCATTTAAAGTTGTGCACTGAGGCCCAATTTTAAAAAGCAAACATAATGACAGCTTCAGCATGAAAAGTATTTTCAAAAATACCTACACGTCGAGCTTCCATAACAGAATGAGTACATATTCCTTAAGATAACCAGAAGCCATATTTTCAAAAGGGTACAAATATGATATTTTTCAAAGGCCAAAAGAATTGGCTCTTCCTTCCTCAGTTAACTGGCCCTTCTTTCTTTGGTTTAAACTTCTTATATCAGAATATTTACTCACATTCAAATTCTAGTCACTTTCAACCAGCTGTTAGAAAGAATACCAGTTTAATTAGTAAGTATATCAGAGTTTGATGCTCACCAATCAGTTTCACTCTTCCTGAAGACAGCAATGTGGGATCGTCTTTTTTGACATTATTTATTGAGTCATCTACTAGTTCTTTGATATGATCAATTCCTACAACTTGTCCTTTGGGACCAACCTGAAATAAAAATATACAGTTGAATAATTCCTGCTAATTACCGTTTGCTTATAGAATCAGAATTTCCATTCTCCTCAGCCCATTTCTCTAAAATAAAAACAAATCAGCAAAGTAATAGCATACCTTCCCAATGCTACCAAAACCATTGCTTAGAATTACACATTCTGACTGCGAGAAGCAAACACTAACTAAAGCTTGCCAGCTAAGACTTATGTTTGTTACAGTAAAAATTCTAAGAATCAATTCAGTCAATTTAAAATATTAGAGAGGATTTATCCTCTGAATTTTTAGAAGTCAAATTATATCATGAGTATATGTATTGCACTCAGTAAGAGTGGAGGATTTCAAGGACAAAGACTTGGAATGGAAATAATTCCAGTAAACTTAATTACATTGAGAGTTGTTTTTTTGTTTGTTTGCTCCAGAAGCTTCCCTACTGGAATTGTGTCTTCATTCCAGAAAACTTATTTCAGTTTCTGAGAGAGAAGAATCCAAATCTTAGAATAAGATAATCTTTATCAAGATCCAGTTCAAAGAACATAATAGCAAAACATGTCCTGACAGTCCATGTTGTCACATAACTCTGTCTTTTAATGGCCACATTTGAATGTGTAGGCAATGTTTCTGTACCTTTCATTTTAATCCTTCTAAGACATGAAAAGTTAAGAAAACTCCCATCGTTGTAATAATCAGCTTTTATGTTTCATTATGGGTAAGTCCTACACTAAAAACACGGAAAGAGCAGGACTACCTCTTCTGTTTCAATTGGAACAAGATTGGCCTCACACATGAAGAACAAGACACAGGGCAAGTTTTCACTACAGCAGCCACAGGCTACTATCTGCATGAACGTACCAAAAGCTGGCAAGATATCCAGCATAGGCCCTTCAGATTATAATGTCACAGAAATCAAGATTTAACAAAATGATCATAGTATGAAATAGCCTGATTTAAAGTAACAGCACCTTCAGCAGCACGCCATGGCCCATTATGCTAATCGATGAATATTCATCAACCTAGATAACTCGTGTCTACTGTCCAGGAACTTCAAAGTGTACATTATCAAGGCAATAATAAAGCTGAAAAACATTTGGGGTTATTTTTTTCTTTTTTTTTTTTAAACAGAAATACATCCCCACTTTTTAATAACTCCAGTGCACAGAGTTCATTTAACTTGCCATCAGCCTTTAAAAGTGGATGAAGTTACCTGTGAGGCATACAGCTTAGTAAGTCTGTGGTAGCAGTTTAACAATAAAAACAAGCACACACACACACTGAAGTAAATACAAGGTTCTCTAGGAATGCTACAAACTAGACTACTCCCACAGGAGTCAAGCTATCATGACATCAACACGCACTCAGGAGCTCATGCCACAAACACCACATGTTCATTCTAGATCTCAAGCAGACTGAGAAGTATGTCCAGTAAGTGTACCTCCAACTGAACTCTGATAGGAAAAGGCTAACAAAAGCTTGAAAATACATTATTTGGAATGATGGTATCATTAGAAAGAATTTTTACAGAAGATCGAGTCAGAGTAGTATACACTCCAATCTACATCCATTCAAGTGGATGCAGTGAGATCTATCAAACAGAACAAAAGCATTTCTTCAACACGCGCCACAAAGCATGTGTCTGTAGTATGGCATTCTACAGCATACCACCGAGAAGGAAATTTCATCGGAATTCAGAAGAGGAACATTCACATGATGATAAAAAGTGTGGTTAAGCTTAAAGAACTGAAAAGGGATTTCATTTTTGTGATAACACTGGCTTTTCTGCATATTTTCTCAGCTCTTCTCATATAATTGTTTTAAAAGAAAAAAAGAAGCACACTTCTACCTTTGTCCTTAATTCAGTTATGCTGCAGTTCAAACAGTTTTGATGGACCAGTGACCGAACTAGATTTCTTACCATTCGTGAAAAGCATGCTGTAAGGATTCCACTTCCAGATCCCACATCGAGTGCTTTGGCTCCTTCATGTAACTGATCAGACAGAAGTTCAAGAGCATACGCGTGCTAAGGGAAGGAGACAGAACATTTCAATTTCTTCAGTGTTTTGTGGCAATGCACAGAAGATCAGACCAAGAAATTTCAGAGTTATGTTTTTATTACATAAAACCAGCACAGGGGTGGTAGAATTAGCTGTATGATATAATCATCATTACTTCTTTTACTTCAACTTTTTTTCTTGTTTGTGGAAAGACAATTGAATGAATTCAATGCTTTTCAGGTCTGGTGGTTCCCAGTGTTCTGGTGGATATAAGCCTAAAAGAATTTGCCATATCATTACGCTATGTACATTGGAATACACTGAGACAGAAGCTAGCTTTAGAGGATCAAAGAAATGTGATACTGTAGTTAATGCTGCCTGCACACAGCTACTCAAGGAAAAAAAAGAAGGTGGCTTTCACAAAAGCTGCCACCGAAAATAGTCACATATGAAACCTTAATAGTCTACAGACACATCATTAGCTGCTGATTTGCTTGCTTACACAGCTGACCAGTATACAAACTAAGCTTGTCTTATGCCAATTAATTCATTATTGAGACTAACAGAGTTGTTAGTTTAACCTCATCTTCTGAGCAGAGAAGATTACTCTGGGAAATACTGAAAGGCAACTAAAGAACAGTGCAATTATCAGGCATAGTCAACACAGGCTCATGCAGAGAAAAGTCCTGCCTTAGTAAACTGATCTCTTTCTTTGATAAGGTCACCTCGTTGGTGGATGAAAGGAAGGCAATGGACAGTCTACCTGAATTTTAGTAAGGCCTTTGATACCATTCCTTACAGCATCTTTCTGGACAAAATGTACAGCTGAGAAATAAATAAGTTCATGCCATAAACTGGCTCAACAGTAGAGCTCAAACGGTTGTATTGTTCCAGGCAACATCTGGCTAGTAGTCAGTCGCTAGCAGCATTCCCTGGGGATCAATTCTAAACCTGGTTCAGTTCAATATTTTTATCAATGGTCTGGATGCAGGAGTGATGCGCATCCTCTGCAAGCTGTCAGATGATACTAAGCTGGGAGCTGCTGCTGATTCTCTGAGGGGGATGAGAGGCCTTGCAAAAGGATCTAGCACTGGGCATTGGAGCACTGTGCAACCAGCAATAGAATGAAGTTCAACAAAGGAAAATGCCAAGTGCTGTAGGTGCAATGCAGTAATACCAAGTACTGGTACAGACTGGGAGATGAGTGGCTGGAGAGGAGCTCAGCAGAAAGGGACCTGAGGCTGCTGGTGACAGCAGGTTCAGCATGAGCCAGCAGGGTGCTCTGGCAGACAAGAGAGCAAACTGCATTCTGGGGTGCATTAAACACAGGATAGCCAGTTAGCCAAAAGAGGGAGTACTGCCTCCTCTTGAATACTATGTGCAATTCTGGCCTCCACAATATAAAAATAGATATCTGAAATTGTCATCAGGAGGGGAACAAAGCTGGTAACAGGGCTGGAAGACATGTCCTATGAGGAGAGGATAAGGAAGAACGCCTGAGCTGTCCAGCCTGGAGAAAAGGAGACCAAGAGGTGACCTCATTACTCTCTACAAGTTATTGAGGAGAAGAAGCTGAGAGGGAGGTGCTAGACTCTTCTCTTCCTTTAGGACCCACAGAAAGAGCACAAATCTGCACCAGGGGAGGTTCTAAAAAAGAAAAAAATTCTTCCCCATGAAGATGGTCAAACACTGGAACAGGCTTCCTAGAGAGGTGGTTGATGCCCCATGTCTCTTAGTGTTCAAGAGATACTATTTAGATAATGCTGTTAATAATGTTTTAACTTTTGGTTAGCCCTGAAGTATTTGGACAGTCGGAATAAATGATCTTTCTTAAGGTTCTCCCAACTGAATCACTCTAACTCTAGTTCTTTAATGTTTTTCAGATAGCTATTATCACACTTTCACAGGTTATTCCCCGATGGACATGACTTTTCACTTGCCTCCACCTCTGTCACTGACCACAACCCTCCAACCAATTCCTTTTCCACTGTACAGTCCACAATTTGAATTCATCACTCTCCTATTCAGAGTGATAACAACATGGTACAGAACCATGCCAAAGACCTTGCAGCAGATAGGTAGATTACATCATTAAGTCTTCCCTTGACAAAAGATACGGTCAATCCATCATAGAATGGAAATGTTCCAGTGCTCGAATATCTTCAGTGTGATTTCATCCCAATAGAATCGAATCAGAATTTCCCGCATTGCATTGTTTGTCCACTGTCCCACATTCTATCACTGTGCATCTGCAGGAAAACTCTGCACCATCCTATTAAGTAGTTTACAACCACATTACTGTCATCAACTCCTGGTTAAATTTGTCAGGATAAATATTTTTAATTTGGGAACATTTGCATCATAAAATCATCTACACAAGTTTAACGCATACCATATGTGGAGCGCTGATTGTTGCTTGGAAGCCTGTAAAACAAGAAAACAGAAGAAGATTTGAATAATGATGGTCTGAATAACTATCATCTTGACTGCAAAATGCACTATCTTTGCCGTTAGCCTCATTCAGGACATCAGAAGCACACTAATGGTTATGTAAGTATACTACTTCAGAAGTGAGTTAAGTACATCATCTGTAAGCTATGCCTCCGTAACTCTGAACAGGAAAAAAAAGTTCTACACTTGACCTCAGTTACAATTTCCATTTTGTCACTTTATTTCCTTGGTTTCATTAAGTATGTTGAATACACATGAGCTATGTTTCCCATAATAACTTAATCCCCCCCCCCCCCCCCATCCCCTTTTCAGAACCTCATATAAAAACCCAGATTTGTTAGTGATTTTTCATAATAGGGACCTCTGGAGACAAGGACTTTTTTCTTCCTCTCAGACAGTATGTAAACCTAGGAATACAGAGTTTTTCCTCTAGAAATGTACAAATTTTTGAGTACATCTAATAAAACTTGTTAGTTTTGCTTTTTTTTAAATATACCTACACAAATAAAATCCAATTATTATTCATAATGTTCACAATTCAGGGTAGAAGGGAAAGGGGAAGAAAAAATAGTAAAGAAAAAAAAAAGTACATTAATTCAACTTGTTCTCCTGCCTTAGGATGACAAAACTAAGATCTGAATGAGAAATTAAGGTGTTCTAAACAACTATCCTATCAACAGAGCCCCCCATTAAAAGCCTATTTTTGAATAAAAACCATTTCGTGTAAAACTATGAAGAACACTGTACAGATATCAAATGAACCATTTCTACAGATAGAGAGACTGTTCCTAAGGTAAACTGGATACAAGTGGTTTATAAGTACTTAATTATCAGCTGCACCACTTCAAATTGCTCTAGTATAAATATACATATATATGTATGTATGTATACATACATTAATATTGGCCAAAAAAACAATCTACTGGATATATCCAAGTATGCCAATTGCATTCCATAAATTCTAAATGTGTAGTTAAAGGAGACTGAATAAACTGATAAAGAGCTAAGATGCTTCCAAATATAAACATAAATTTGCACATCTATCACAAAGGCAGTCACTGCTACACAAATTAGGACAGAGCATTTTATAGAAACCGACTTACCTATAGATTGTGGAGAATCCATATAAGGGTTGTATTTCGCATAGTGGCATCGGTCTGTAGCCAGCATTACTTCAAATACCTTGTCTGATTTGATTATTCCATTTTCTATAAATAAAACAAATTACATTGAGGGCATTGTTTCTGTTCTGCAAGGCAAGAGCATGTAAAATACATTAACAAACTCCTAACATCAGAAAACATGCTATCTTACTCTCCCTATTACTCTAACCCTCATCATCTCAGAAGTCAAGCTATGACATGTTGGTCAAACACTGCTTAAGACAGTGAATCATAAGCAAGACTCTCCCAGAGTCTTCCCAGAAAACAGATGGCTTTCTGAAACAACAGAGATCATTTGTGAAGACCAAATTCCTAAAGAAGCTGAGCTTCATGCACAGCTTTGATTCTCCTGAGAACTTAACGAATTAGAAATTCATACTACTCTATACAATAAACAAGATTTACTCAAGTTGTTCAAGTGATCGACTGCTGAAAAATATACAACAGCAGCTTAGCAGAAGTCATTGCATCCCTGCTCAGTATTTTATTTTCAAGCTCCATTTCAATAAGGCGTTGGCAAAAGAAAAAAGTCCCTTGTGAAGTAACTGCTACAGAATGAGAATTCTTATGATGGGACAGGCTGAGACCTAAGATTTTTTGCATCAAAACACTCTGAATCCATTTGTTCTTAAAAATAGAGGGTACATAAAAAAAGAAACACTGTGCAGTGAAGTTACTTTTTTTTCTTTTTAACTTACAGATGTAAATTCTGATGAGATACTTAAAAGCAACAGAAAGCTTTAGAAAACAAATAGGAGAAGCTAACTAATCACTTTCATTAAAAGATTCAGTATAAACTCCAAATAATGGATATTGCAATGACGGAAGCTTTACTAAGTAGCTTACTAACTGCTAACTTTATTGTAAAGCTTTACTAAAAGAAAAAAATAATTTGAGTGCTTTCAAAATCTAGCTCAAAATGCAATAATATAAAAGTAAGATTTGTCAGCTCTTGAAAGATTGTCTTAATTGAAGTCACATCACTTTTAGAGAACTACCAACACTAAGACATCTGTGGCTAGACTACAGCTAACTTTTGCAAATGCTTTCGTGACTTTTTACAGTATGCTCCCATCAACTATTATCAAACATGGCTGTGGGTCTTTGTGGTTTTGTTTTTTTCTTCCTCAACACTCGTCCTCAGTATCCAGTATGTGTCCAGTTTCATCAGCCTATATAACAGAGAGAAAACTGACTCCCATGCTCTTTGTTATGAAGACAAAGTATCAGTTGAAAACGTGATAGCAATACACCATCTAATCATTAAGGAAGATAGCAATGCTTTACCAAAAAAAATTCATAATAATATTTTTATCTGATAAACCCTAGAAAAAGCAAAAGCTCCCTGCAATTTGCATACATTACACGTCTCTTGTGCTTTGACTTCATTCAGAACTTCATGCTACAGGTCTTAGAGGAAACTCCTCATTTCAATTTGTTTTTTAACCTGACAGACAATAAGTATTTGCAGCAGTAGTTCATAAGTTGACATCTTTGCCAACCTTGGTGATTCTATACTAAGTGCCAAAACAAAAGAAAAAATTTAAATTACTCAATACCGCACTAGCACAGTGTAAGATAATCATGAGGAAGATATAGGGACCTACAGGCCTGACCTTGGTGCCAGGAAAGGTTATGGAGTAGGCTAACTTGAGGGAGATTGCACAACATGGAGGACACCTAGGGAAGCAGATTCAGTCAGCACAGGTTCATGGAAAGCAGGTTTTGCCTGAATCAACCTGATCTCCTTTTATGACTGAGTGACTCACTTGATGGATGATGGAAAGCCTGTTAACATAGTCTACCTAGACTTCAGCAGAGCCTTTGACACCATCTCCCACAGTATTCTCCTGGGCAAGCAGGCAGCCCATGGCTTGGACAGATACACTCATTGCTGGGTAAAGAACTGGCTGGAAGGCCAAGCCCAGAGGGTGGTGATGAATGGATTTAAAGTCAGCTGGTGACTGGACACCAGTGGTGTTCCCCAGGGGTTGGTAATTAGGCCTGCTCTGTTCAATATTTGTATTAATCATGAGATGAGGGGACTGAGTACATCCTCAGGTAAGTCTGCAGCTGACACCAAGCTGGGGGAAAGCACTGATCTGCCTGGGGGTGGGAAGGCCCTATAGAGGGATCAGGACAGGCTGGATTGCTGGACTGAAGTCAACAGGATGAAGACCAACATGACCAAGTGCCAGGTCCTGCACTTTGGCCACAAGAACCCCAGGTAATACTATGGGCTTCAGGCAGAGTGGCTGGTAGTATGTGTGGAAAAAATGGACCAGAAGATGTTGGTCAACACTCAGCTGAACATGATCCAGCAGTTTGCCCAGGTGGCCAAAAAAGCCAATGGCATCTTGGCTTGTATTAGAAATAGGATGTGGAGCACAACTGTTATGAGGAATGGCTGAGGGAACCGGGATTGTTCACTCTGGAGGAGGCTCAGGAGAGACCTTATTACTCTTGCTCTACAATTGCCTGAAAGGAGGTTGTGGTGAGGTGGAGTCAACCTCTTCTCCTGCATAACTAGCAATGGGACAAGAGGGAATGGCCTCAGTTCGTGCCAGGTGAGATTCAGGTTGGACATGAAAAAAAATTTCTTTTCCAAAAGAGGTCAGGCAGTGGCACAGGCTGCCCAGGGAGGTGGTGGAGTCACCATCCCTGCAGGTGTTCAAGAAACATTTAGATGTTGTTCTAAGGGATGTAGTTCAGTGACGAAATATTGGTGGTAGGTGGATGGTTGGACTGGATGATATTGGAGGTCTTTTCCCACCTTGGTGATTCTATCATTCAATACCATAAGAAGAAAAAAGACAAGAGCTCCCCCAATCACTTGGGATCAGTTACATATCAGTCCTAGGAACTAAGCTAAGAAGAAAAAGTATATACATACGTGTACATATATCTAGTTAGCATCTCATTAGATATCATCAAGAAAGTAGCTTTTCTAAAATAAGCATCTCTAAAAAAGAGAGGCAGCAAAGCCAATTATAACAGGAGTAAAAAGTTCTGGGGAGAAGAGGAAGATAAAAGCACACAGCTGAAAAGCATTCAGGAAAAATCTAAACTAGATATTTACTCCCTCATGATGCATTGTGAAGACAGATGCATAGGTAACCATCTGTTCTTTCCTTTTGCACAGAGAATAAACAGATGAAGCTTTCAGCCTGAAAGAACTGACAAATGTCTCAAGGGAGGCCCGGTGATTGGGCAGAAAACCTCCCACAGTTTTTAGGGGACCCTCTCTATAATTCCTGAACTGCAAGATTTCTTTCAAACCTCTTATTTCACACTACCCTGTGATCTGATCTGCTGCATCCCTCCCCTTTTTTCCTTTTACAGAACTGTATGCCAGCAACTTCTCTCATCTGCTCATCATCTTTCTACTTAAAGCATCACTAATTAAATTTCCTTCTTAGCATTTACAAGTTTTCTTCTGCCCGTATTATATTACTTTTCTTGTATATTTTATCCACTCTTCCTCCTATCCTGCTTTAGCAGACTCTAAGTGCTCCTTGGATATTTGTACAAAATAAAATTCCAAATTCTGTTGCAGCACAAGTATAACAGGGCATTATATTATCCCCCATAGAAAAAAAAACAACAACTGTTCTTCAAACTTCTTTGCTTGTTTGGAGAATACCACAGAGCACAATAAACAAACACACACTCTTATACGTGCTATTCGGTCCTAGATAGAAGTAATACAACTTAGGAGGTAATTAAGAAAAGCAATCAAGATCTAAACAGTAAAGTTAATATTTCCTTTGTAGTATTTTTCCCTGTGTTGATAACAAATAGACTTTTCCCTAGAATCATTTAAATATAGAGAAACCCAGCAACTTTAAGGTTGCTTTTACTCCAATGAAAGCCCTTTTCTGCAGAAGTCAGCCCCAAGAAGACAAACAACAAATATCTTAATTCCATCTGGAAAGAATTGCCTATTAATTCACAATCTGACAAGAAAACACATATCACCTAAAAAAAAAAAAAAAAAGCCAATGCAGGGATAGCACTCTAATTTCACGCTACATTTAAATTAAAAAATAAAAAATAAAAAAATTCCAAAGCAAAATGTTTTCCAAAGCTATACAACACAGAAAAATCATTTACAGATGAGTATGTAGAGGTTGATTTTCCTTTCCAATGATTAGCATGCACTGACTTGCAAGTTGAACAAACTGCTCAACTTCAAGATATTCATAATCAGTACAAAAACCAAGGCACGTATTAAATTATTTACTGCTCACAAGCAAACGCAAATATGCAAACACACTAGTTTAGAGCTTAAAATAAAATGTAAGCTCTATTTATTAGTGATACAAGCACAAGTCAAAATCCAAAGCCAAAAAGTAACTACTAAGAGGAAAAGCACAGCCTGCAGAGTTCAAAAGTTATTTTGTGCAAAAGCTGCGGCACCACCAACTTGACATAATTGGAGCATGTTTTGAAAACTCTAGTCTGCTTCTTTTCCATGAATAACACGGTGGAAACAGGAAAAGAGCTCACACAGCAGTCCTTGGGTTTGAAGGTGAATATTACTGATGTCCAATGTAACCTGGGAAACCAGGCAGTTGAATGTTGGAGAGCAATGAAAAAGAGCTGAAAGCTTGGAAAGACAAGATGGATTTGCAACGAGTAAACAACTCAACTTATCCTTTTACTGAACAATAGATCTTCAGTGAAGTTATCTTTAAAAGATCTGCCTACATGAATGATTAATCCTGATCATTGATCAGTCAAGTTTCCAACGTCTCCAAACATACTAGGAGACAACACACACACACTAACACTAGTTTCTAGATCATAGAATATCCCGAGTTGGAAGACCCACAAGGATCACAGCCCCTGGCTCCACACAGCACTCCCCCATTCCAACTACATCTGAAAGCGGTGTCCAAATGCACCTTTAACTCTGACACGTGGGGCCAACTCAGAGACCTCAGCCATTTCTCACACACCTTGACCTTCAGACCCTCTCCCATATTTGTAGCTCTCCTGTGGAGGCTCTCTGCTAGTCTGATGCTCTTATACTGCAGGACCCAAACCTGCACAGAGTGCTTGAGGTGAGGCTAGCACACAAGCAGAAAACACAAGTCTTAAACAGTCCTGCTGCAGTGGTCTGCCACAGCTGAGTAACAGCTGCTCAAACACCCTATTTCTAATTTATGTAAACAACATGATCTAGATGCCAAAACTGTTTACAGTGGCACTTTTTTCATTATCCACATGCTTTGTTTTTTCCACTGATTACCTTTACCATAGCCACTGCAAGGTACTTCACTTACAGAGACAACTTCTCTATTTAACAGCGACATATTTAACATCATAAGGAAGTCTTAAAATTTGATGCAAAGAAAATATAGTGTTGTACACCAAAAGATGAAATCAAGTAGATTGAGATTACTCGACAACAGTTTCAGATGTCACTACCTGAACCAGGCAAACCACCTCACGACTTTCAGATGGAAAGTGGGCTGGATGAGAACCATCTTCATTTTCAAACAACGGAAAGCTAGTTGGTTCTAAATAGTTCACCAATAGTTGGAATCCTTTTGCTGGGGAGAAGAAAAGGATCAGAAGGAATTCTAGATGATAATTCGGAAAGCACTGTAAGCTTTCTCTGTAAACCATGAACAAGAAGATGGCACTTCTAGCACAAAATGATGGATCAGCACCCTGAGATCCAACAAAGGACACTGGCCCCAAAGCATGCAAAGATCTTTGTGCTAAAGAAACAAAGCACACTCTTACAAATAAGTGGTTTTTAATCCATTCATACATACAAATCTCTTGGTGCTTTGCTGACACTCACAGAGCACCTGCCTCAAACATTCAGCTCCTGGTCTACTATCAGTGTGACAAGGCTTAGAAATAACTCATTATTCAAACAGAATATTGCATATCGCTCACAGGAAGAAATCAGTTCAGAGATAGAATGATGACAAAAATGTCGAGGAAAGAAAGGGATAAACAGAGCTAGTCTTAGAATCCAGAAATAAACATTGTAGATGTAAACTCACATAGGAATCAAAAGCTAGGTTTAGTGCAACAAATAGAGATTCTCAAGATCTAGTTAAGTGAAATTTTTGAAGGTATGTTTGCACTTTTATTCTACAGGAGTACTCCATTTCTGTTCAGTAATTATTATTTTCAAGCCAACCTATCCATTTTGGTATCACACATAACCAGCTCCCTGTTCATTTTCATGGCAGGTTACTTCTTTGCTTATAGCACCACAGTGTATCTTTACTACAAAACACACCACAGTCACATTTATTGAATCTCTATGTTAATCTCGATCTGTATCGGTATCCAAGTGAAGAAGCTGTTGAGAATGCATGAAAGAACGAGGTGAATGAAGTCGGGTCCAGCCTGCAAAAGCACACGAGTGCTTTCCAATACATTTTGACAGCCTGAGCGTGGGAGATCTCACCTGTAAACACATTTTACCCTCTACATTTCAGAGGGCTGAGCTCCACCTAGAAGTCGCAAATGATGTCAAAACTAAAGAGCTCAATACAAAGTGGCAACAACCATCAGCAATAATAAAAAACTATTATGATAAACTTAGCTGGACAGGACAGACAGGTAGGGAGCTTTCCTCATAGCAAGGCTTCATCAGTAGCTTTAATGGATCACTAAAGAGCAGCAGCTGCTGAATACCTTACGCCGTAAGGGGCAGATTCCATGCAGCATTTTTGCTCACCTGCTTTCAGAAAAAGTAATGCTGTCAAAACTAGCAGCTGTACCACGTTAGTTGTTGCTTACTTTAAAAGCAGTCTCATTAAGACAGCCACTAAGTACAATGTGAAAGCTAAGGGAAGATCAGTGTTTGACTGTTCTTCTATTCAAACTCCCAGGGCATCCAGGCATGATTCCCACTTCTGAACTAACTACCTCTCCAATGATAAAATCTGCCTTAGAAGACTTGTGAAAGAACAGCAGAATACAGTTCCTACAGTGCCTACTGCTCTGCAGTAACTCCATTAAGGAGGAGCACCAAGCTGACACTCCTAAAAGCCACAAGAAAGCCAACCACTGTGCTAAGCACATAGCACTCTACTACCTACACCAGTGGCTCAAGCTAAAGAGACAGGTATATATAACAGAGCAATGTCTACTGACTGTAAAGCAAAGAACCAAGATGCAAAATGACAGAAAGTTCGCACACTAGCAGAAACAAAGGACTTCTGAAGCTGCATTTGTATGATCACCTCTTTTAGTATTTGACAGTACAAGCATTTAAACCCATTTTGTGCTCAAGTTCAATGTTATGTTTTCAGACTCCGGAACCTGAATGCAACTCACAGCAACTCAGGAAAGACATTACTCCAAAAAATTATTGGACTCCGTCTCTGAAAAAGTTTACTGTGTTTTTGTCAAAGCTTGATTACTCAAATCAAAATTAGAAGCATTAAAAGAGTGAATCTTGTGATTAAAAAAAGATTTTCTTCTTTTTACTTCAAACATTATCATCATAACACTAACAAACATGGCTTTGAAGTGCTATATCCCATAAGCAACCATTCAAAAGAACACCAGTGTTATGTAGTCTATTCCCAGCCTTACTAACAGGTCTTAGGCAACATTCCATGCTATGCCAAGATGAAATAACAGCAGCACTTAAAGAAAAGGCTTGGAGCTGTATTGAAACTAAAACATACCAGATTTTCACTTTTTAACAAGCCCACATGCAACAGTAATCACCTGCAAGGGATAGATTCACAAAAATTATTCCCATTCTGCCATGGATTATCAGGCAGCTTCAGACTACCACTAAAGCTGTGTTATGCCTTTAAGCCCAACCAGACACAATACACACCTTCAACCGAGCAAAAGTACTCAACATTTTTAAATTAAAATGACTGATTCTAAAGTGTTGTGATACAAACAGGCAGCCAGAAACACACTCTTCCCCCTCCCCCAGACCTGTATGTCTGAGGATTTGGACTTTGTAGCACTGAATGCTGGGGTGCCAGAGGAAAGAAGGAGGTATGTTCCTACCATTACATCAGCACTTTAACATTTAGGGGGAAAAAAAATGATACGCCAACAACACAGAAGGAGTGAACAACACAGCCCTCGTTGACACACAATATAATATTTCATCAATTATTTTTTGTTTCTATTACACTCTCTTATTTTCTGGGATTTTGTCTTGACTTATATGAAGGCCCCTCTCTTAGAACCACAGATTGCACACCTATAACACCTGAGACACTAATTAAGAACTTTTTTTTATATCTTTAACAAATCAGTGCACGTGCTTATTTTTAACTAAAAAAAGCCTTTGATTCCCAGGTGTTCCACTTTCTTGCCATGGACTACAATGCTCAGTCACTCATATCTCAACACAGCGAATGTGTAGAAGGGAAATCTGTTCACTGGATACAAATAATAGGCAGCATAACTGATTGAAAATCATAAGGATTAAATTCGGGGCACATGTATTGGTTTATGTTCAATTGCTATTTCCCTTGTTCACGCTCATCTAAGCTACGTCAGTCTTCCAGGCACAGAACTAGTCAGATGAGGAAAGGGTTTTGATGAACCAAGGGAAATGACACAGTAGGAAAATAAATAAACAAATAAAACCACAGAACCCAAACTTTGGGAACATATGCTCAGTTCTCGCTGAACCAAGCTTAGGCTCAGCAAGGCCATTGCAGCACCACTGTGTTCATGGCATTTCCATGAAGCAAGCTATCAAATTCTGTGGAATCTGCAGCATCTCATCAATCACAGTTGCTAACTTTACTGAAACAAGTCTATTGGATCTGCTGGATGAGGGAGAGAACTGAATGTAGCAAAGGACAAGCACAAATAAGATTAACAACATTATGCAGCTCTTAGTCACATTCAAGTTAATTCACCTTCGCATTTAAACCCAAAAACGTGCATTCAAAAATACATATAGCTTGTTATAACACCACTGGCACAACATAACCAGGAAAGCAAGCAAAGAAAGACTGTCATATGGCAGCACACCACATTGTCTGGAGGAGAGAAATAAGGGTGTGATAAGGAACCCTAATTAACTTCACGGATTGTGAGCTGAACAGGAACCAAACTTTCAGTTCTGCAGGTGGAAAAGAAAAGCCAATTTCCAAGGTGCTGGTGAGTATATAACAGGATTTGACGAGAGCCCGAGTACAAAAACCAAAGAGGGATTAAAATGACACAACAGCAAGGTGAGAGAACAGTGACTATCTGAAGATAAAGGAGGAGTAGGGGGAGAGAGGTAAGGATTTAAAATCCAACAATTCTCAACGAAGTCATATAATAGTAAATTAGCCATATATCACTGACTCTCTTCCTAATTTTCAGCATCCGCATATGCTAGCTTCACAACAAGAAGAAACTTCGGTCACAGCGATGACTTTGAACACAGCCAACTATTTCTACATTAACATGATCTATAACTCTAAAGTAACCTGCCCCTAGATAAATTCCCAGAAGTGCTGCCTACACTTTGTTTAAACATTTTTAGAGGTAAAGTTTGAACAAGTACTCAATATTTCCAGCTGAGAAGAAGCAAAGGCTTAAATAATTACCTTGTAAGGGTGAAAAATACTTTTTCAAATAACACTAACACTTGAACAATCAAAACATCCTGGAAATTGTTTTTGTTTTTTTTTTAACTAAAACACTTGAAAAAAAGGTAGCTAAACTCCTTGATAGAACAAGGTGATGAACTCTAAGGCAGCACTCTTGTTGGACAGGTGAGTGCTTTTTAACCAAGTTTATTTTGTATACTGCACAAGCTGTACATCTGCAATGCTTCAAATCAACAGAGCAAGACATGCAAGGGCAGCTAAAAATCAAAAGAACAAAAAGTCACAATATTCTTCAGTCATTTGGCTCTAAGTATGCACTAAAGAATATTCTAGGACCTCCTTCATTAGTTTGTTCCTTTCAAGATGTGAAAACAAAGGTAAGGCTTGCAAAGAACAGTTACCTAAATCTGCATGCAAGTACAAGCACTTGGAACTGCTCTAAAATAATTCTTATTAACACTATAGAACAACCTAACCCTATAGCTGAGGCAACACTGGAATAAACATATATTAACAAGTCTTCATTTAATGTAATAATTAATTATATATTAATATTAACCATTTTATTGCCACAAAATAGAAGAAAAGTAACCACCCATAGCAACTTATAAGAAAGAGTCGTCTTTACAGTTGGTTTAAAATCCAAGAATACATAGCTCACAGGAGTTTTCCATTGATGCTTTTATACAGAAGCAAAACAAGAAGTTCCCACTCTGCCCAGCCCACTTACACCCACAGCAAAGCTTACTACTTCTCTAAACATAACAGCACAGCAGCTTATGGATAATGAGGAGTTTAAAACGTGGGGTTTTTTTTGCCCCACAGAAGGGAACATCTCACAACACATCCTCCTTCACACGTATAGGCTCAGGGAAGAGACAACCAGTGGCACGAGGGCAGGAGCAGAACAACTGAGTCAGCCTTTGCTGCAGGAGACAACATCCTGTGGCACTACCACTAGAGTTATTTAATTTATGCAAATTACACAGTTACTCAGTTACACACACACACACACACACACACACACACACAAGATACCCCACACACTCAGAGAACATCACGCTAACCATCTGATTTGTATTCTTACTTCTAGCACAGAAATGCTACACGGCTCAGCTGTTTTTAGAGTGAAAAGTTAAACATGCTGAGGGATCTACTATTCAAATAGAATTTTCTAGAGCACTTCACTCTTTCTGTAGCCAATGATTGTTAAGCTTGCCAAAAGCATGCCTAACTGAACTATATACCACATAAAATGGAACTTTCTTCTTTACTTTTCCCCAGCTTTCAGCAACAGGTGATCACCTTGCCTGGAGAACTCCTACTTAAAATTCTTGGTCTTAATCCCATAACTGCTCTGCACTGGCAAAGCCCTACATCATCACTGCAGTCCCACTGAAGTTGACAAAGCACCTGCCAGCAACACAACCTTGCTGCAAGATCAAAAGCATCTGTGCTTCAGCAGTGATGACGCGTGGAATCAAACTCCATAACCCAGGTGAGGTTATAAAGCAGGTTATGTTCATTATGGCACCAGGTGCACGCGGAGTATCTTCTGCCTAACTCACACACTGAAGAGAGAAGCAACTACGTACCTTAAGGCACAGCACATACATATTCATTACAATTCAAGGACCTGACAGAAACTCCAAGAAGTGATTACACCCCTGGTGGTCGTGGGATTAAGGCTAACAGTCATTTTGTTGTAAATTCCCAACCCTGTAAGGGGAGAGTAGCCTGAACACGCTCCTATTGATGTTATGCTGAGCTGAGGTAGCTGTTTTGCCATTTTAACTTCAAGAGCAGGATATCTATTTGCCTTTCTTATGTTCACTTTGATAACAAGCTCCGTGGCCTCCTCTGTGTTTCATTCTTGAGCTTACATTTGCACAAGCCTCTGTCCTTTAGCTCGTGTCCACTCAATTTACGTTCTCACGATTCAGTGATTGACTTCCACTCTATTTAAATATCACTCAAAATATTTTGAGACACATACGCAAAACAGAGGGAAAAGTAAAGAATGCAACTTTTCAGGTAATTGCTGCTACTTAAAGTTTTGAGATAAAGCTGGAAGTTTAACACTGCACTTTCCTCTTTGTTTGCGAGCTGCTGTTGTCACATTCTCATAGTGGCGTAAGAAAAAAAAACAAACATCATTTGCAAAGCACTGAAAGCTTCCATGTGTTGGAACAGTCATCGTTTTCTTCAGGAATGAAATCAGTTTTGCCCTCAGATGCTCAGAGCTGTAAATAATTCTGGCAAGGATGACTTTTTGGATACATTTTGGAGTCTGATATCCGTTCCACATGCTGCGTAACGGACCTTATGCCACGATTTCATTAGGGCAGTACTTCTGGCCCTTAGAGACAGAGATGAGGGGCAGCACACTGGATAACTATAGGATTCGCTAGCTACTCGTTAAACTGGCAGTTTTTAGTGTCAAAATGTCAAATCATTTCAGCAAGCATCACTCTGCTGAGCGGAAGAGTTCTTAATAGCAGCAAAAGAAAATGCTGGAAATGCATCTACGGCAATCAGGCTAAAGACAGCAGGGCTAGTTCTCCCTAGGTAGATGAAGCTGCATGGGGTCTGGCAGCACCGAAACGAGAGACAGCGGCCACAGCACAGGCTCCGAGTCTGCGTACACCCTTTTGTGAGTATAACCCGTGCATCTGAGGGTAAAGAAGAGAAACGCCGGAGGCGCGCCTACCTAACAAAGGCTAAGCGCAGGGCAGCGGCTACCTATCTATCTATCTGTCTGTCTGTCCATCTATCTATCTGCCTGTCTCCCTGCGTGACCCCGCAGCGCCCGGGTCACGGGAGCAGAGCGGCGCGGAGCATCCTGCCGGCACCGCCCGCCTTCAGCACGGGGACAGCACGAACCCTCCACCAAGGCGCGGAGCGCAAACCGGGCGGCCCCGGCTCACCGTCGCCCGCCTCAAACGGCAGCGGCTCCGGCCCTCCCCGCCGTGCCGCCGTTACGCACCTTTCGCCCAACGAACGCGCCCGCTTCCCCGCGAACCGCCGCGAGGCCCCGCAAGGGCGGTCCCCCCACCCCTCCTCCTTCTCCTCCCCGCCGCATCTCCTCCCGCACCGCCTTCCCGCGCCCGCCGCCCTCAGTCCGGCACGGCTGGCGGGAAGCGCGGGGACGCCGCGCCGCTCCGCACGCCCCCCGGCCGGGCGGGCGCCGCCCTCGCCTCCTCCCCCCGCCGCCGCTCGTTGACAGCCGGCGGCCGCGGGAACTCCGCGCTCGTGCGGCCGTGCGGCGCCGTTACCGCCCGCCCCGCGGACTCACTGCGGAGGTTGTGGATGAGCTCGGAGTGGCTGGCGCCGCCCGACTTCCAGGCCATGGCGAGGCACGCTCTGCGGAGCAGGTAGAGAGCCGCCTTCAGCGCCGCGACTGCGCACAGCAGCTTCCCCAGGAAGGACACAACCTCCAGCGCCGACACAGGCGCCGCCTCCTCGCCGCCTCCTCCCCCTGCCCCGCGACCGCCGGGGGGAGGGGCCACGCGCCCACCGCCCCGCGCGCCCGACATGCTCCGGACGGTGCCGCCGCTCCGCCGCCTCGCGCCGCGGACCGCGCATGCGCGCCCGCCGCCGCCGGGGCGCGCGGGGGTTTGGGGGGGGGGGGCGCTGCGCACAGTACGGGGGGGTCGCGGGACGTGCCCGGCGCCACGCAGCGCGCGGGCGGACACGGGAGCGGTGTCGGGAACGACCTCCTGCGGTTAACGACACGAGCGCAGCGGCCCTCCCCGGTTAACGCGAGTTGGTTACGAAGATGTCCGACGGGGGAAGGCAGCAGGCGCTCGGTGCGAGGTGGGTTAACGACAGAGGCACGGCACGGCTCCGCTCCCCTGAGCGCCCCCCCCCACCTCCCACCCTTTGTGGCTGCTCTCATGAAACGCCCCCCCTCCTCACACCGCCCGACATTGCCTGGCCGTTATTGGCCCGCGCGCCCCGCCGCCCTCACGAGACAGCCAATGACTGCCGTCTCTCTGCGCGGTGTTTTGCATGAGGTGCGCCTATTGGCCGCATTCGGTCCGTGAGGGCCGAGCTTTACGTGTCGAAGGCTGCTATTGGTCAGGCGGCGCGGGCGGGAAGATGCGCTCAGCCAGCGTCAGGCTGACAGGAGCGGGTGAGCGCTGCCACGGCTGCCGCCGCGCCGTTAAAGGGCAAAGTTGCTCGCTTAAAAGGCCACGAACTGCCGCGTCCTGTCGTCAGTGCGTAGTGTGAACACTGGAGAAAACGCAGTGTCAATCGTAAATTCAAATATCATATTGTTCTCTAACTGCACTCCGGGTACAAGGGCACACACTGCCTATTATACCACCACGAGAGATGTGGATAACATCATACTGTGCAAAACCCCATCTCGGGAGCAATGAGACAGACAGATCTCCATCCCACGGTCATTAATTCAGGTAAGGGAAGTGAGGTGAGTGTGGGAATTGGCTTTTTTGGCTGTCATTCTGTAAAGGGCAAAGCTGACAGTGCCCAGTGCACACACCAGGATAAATGTCCATTGAATTCCCAGAGCTTTCCCATCTGGTTCTTGTAATATTGGAGACGGATCTGCCACTTCATTCTGTATCCAGGCGTGATCTGGAAACTGCTGTACAGCCCACAGCATGAGGGGTCTCCTTGTTGTGTCTGGGGGGTCAGGAGGGAAGGAAAAAAGCCACGGAGTTGCAGGAATTCCCAAAGGGCAGCGAGTACAAAGAACAAGCAGACATTGTAAAAACACACAAACAAAAATACTTCATTGTTTTAAATGCAAAAGGCATTTTTTGTAGTCAGATGCAAGCAAACTGCACTGCTTTTGCATAGAGAGGCTGTTAGCAACAAACTAGCTGACCCATGCTTAAAAGCATTCCAGGGATACTTACCCCCTTGGGAGACCAGAAATACCAGAGAAGCCATTATCATACAGCCTGACTGTTCCTACCAGCACCAGCTCGAATCAGGCTTAGGCTTGTCAGAGCACAGAGGAAGAGCCTAACTTTATCTGTGAGGAACATACAGACCTGCCCTGCAGCTTACAGGCTGACCTTGGCCATTTATTGGCACCGTGCTTGGCATGGTTTCTCAGATAAGGACAGGGACGTAAGTGATATCTGGGGTGGCAACAGGCATGTGTGAAGGAAATGGTTTGGCTCTGCAGATTTCCAGGAACTTTAAGATGAGCCAATTTGTCTCAAATGACACTGAGAAACTACAGTGCACCAATGGCAACAGGATGCACCCTTTTGTGCAGTAAACAGCCATACAGATCACTAGCTCTTTTTGCTCTATAACCGTGGGCCATGAGTCTGTTATTAAAACTTACGAAGAGCATGCTGGTCAATAAAAGTCTGTGAAAGAATTCCTGCATTCTATGCTAGAATAATAATAATAATAAAATAGATTTTTTTTCAAGTGTTTTCTGTCCATCAGCACATTTTCATCTGTTCAGGGTTCCTTCATCTTCCTCCTCACCTGTCCAAACCAGCATAAGCACCTCAGTCCCCACATATCCATGGTCAGCTGTGGGCCTCTCAGTGCAACCAGCCCCCCGGGCCCTACCAAGGAAGGGACAGAGGAATGCCAGTAGTGGGCCATCTTGTGTGATTGCTCTGACATGGAGATCCCATTAGATTTAAGTATGCAGCCTGTCTTGGTTCTCTCTCCCTTTCTCCACATTCACCCACACCTTAGTCTCTGATACATTTATATATAAACCCCTCCATGCCACTGTTTCTGGTTTATTTTTTTCCTCCTGCCTCATGCACCCATTAGAATTTTAAAAGCCTTTGAATTTCAAAAGCATGTGAGAATTTCTTCATCGCTGTCTGGTCCCATCTGCTTCTGCATATACGTACAGCAAGCAGAAATTTCTTTATGAAGCATTCCTGCTGAGCATTTCTGCAGCTATGTCCCAAACCACACACTAATTGGCTTCTACACCTACACTCACTGCTCTCCCTGCCTCTGTTCTGGTTTTAACTTCATCATTCTTCTTCATCTCTTCTCCTGTTGTCCCAAGTCAGCTTTAATGTTATATTTCCATTTCAGAAGTTTGCATCCAAGGTTATTTTGCACTCTGCCCCCACAGGTCAGGGCAAGCAAGGGCTATGAGCGAGCTTTGTGGCCCCAGCACTCTGCTCTGCAGTGTCCTGCATCATCAACAGTGCTTGTTCAGGAGATTGAACTGGGTGCGGCTCCAGGAGCTATGACCAGCAGTAAATAACTTTCTTAGCATACTGCTGTGTGATAATTAGAGGAAAGCAGATTATTGGCAAGTAGAATTCAGAACTGGCTTCATCCTGCCTTTGCATACCCACTGACTGGCAGGTGCCTGCCTCCCCAGTCTCCGCAGCCTCTGACAGAGAGAGACATGCTTTGGCTTCTTATCCCTCTCACTCACACTCCTAACTTTAACCACACTGAGGACAACCCATACAAACTCACTTCTGCCTCTGCTATGTTTGGGCCCGGTGCCCAGAGCTAGCTTTGTCTAGTCTTAAGAGTCCTCATTGACAACCTCAGGAATACTTGATGAGGCATTTTGTCTCACAGGCTTTGTTTCTTTCTTTTACTCCTTTAATTAAATCTGATATTATACTGAAATAATGTACTAACATGGCACCCACCTTTCACGATGCTCAAATGCAGTGATTACATTTAAAGGCCTGCAGAGCAGCCCCAAATCCAGCACGGAGCTGGATGAAAATGGTCCGTGTGTCCCACCTACTGTCTTTAATACTTCCCAAACGCTTTTGATCGAGTGCTCCTGAGCAGTCAAGGTGTGGTCTCTCCCCAGCTGGGAGCAGCAGCACGGAGCACTGGCCGAGCTGGCTGCGGCTTGCAGGGTCACTGCTAGCAGCTCCAAACGGTGCTGCAGTGAAATCATAAAGGCACTGCAGAGAGTGGCAGGGCTGAGCTTCATGGTATGGCAACTACCGTAGCATCTGCTTTTTGAATACGTTCCGCGTTGGATGCTGCTGTGTTGCCACGTATGACGCTGGAGCAGTGCACAAAGCATACGGACTGCTGTCACCGACCTCGCATCGCACCTGAAGAACGGCGATGCCGCACAGCAGAGCAAAAGCGTGTCGTAAAAGACGCCAGAGTGCTTTGTCAGAAGTGCAGTAGCAGAGTTGGAAGCCTGACCGAGGCACTGCTGCCGCCGGTAAGCACAAGCGGCGGAGCAGCAGGCAGCGCTATGCGGGAGGAGAGGCGGCTAAATGCGGGCGGGACGGGGCGCGAAGCTGCCCGTGGAAATGGCCGCGCCGCAGCGTGCTCCCGTGCCGGCCCTGTCAGCCCGGAGCTCGCCTTACAGCTGACCCCTGAACTTTGTGCTGCACAGTTGCTCGGGGCTCTGGTGATCGCAGAGTCACTGGGAAGGGCCCAAAGGGATCTCAGAGCCCAGCACCCGGCGTCACGCGGCACCACCCGGATTCCAGCCCGATCTCTGAGCGCGCCCTGCAAGCGTTGTTTCATCGCAGGAGGGGGAAAAAAGCGCTCGAGCGCGGGAGCGCGCGTCTCGCCGCGCGCAGCGCTGTCCCTCGGCGCTCGCCGTCGCTCCGCAGCCAATCAGGAGGCGCGTGGCAGCGGCGGGAGCCGTGCGGCGCCATGGAGGAGGTGTGCGCCCGCTTCGTGTCGCAAAAGATCAGCAAGGCCCGATGGCGGCCCCTGCCCGCCGCCGTGCTGCAGCCCCCCGACCTCTTCGCCACCGGCTCCTGGGACAACGAGGTAGAGCGGCGCGGCCCCCGGGAGCCGCCTCGGGCAGGCGCCGGAGAGCCCCGTTACGCATCGTCCAGGTAAAAGCGGCGGTTTCGTTTCCCCGCAGGACAACCGCATCTCCATTTGGTCCGTGGGAGACGTCGGAAACGCGGGCCTCGATGGGGAATATCAAGGAGAGCCGCAGCTGCTGTGTGACATTCGGCACAACGGCGACGTGATGGACATGCAGGTGACGGTGCCGCTCTGTAAGGGCTCGCCACGTGGGGGAAATGGGCTGATAACGAGCTGCGGTAGGCGGGGACTGAAAAAAGAAAGTTATGAAGGATGGCAGAATCAATCAGCGTCTGTGGGTTTTTTGTTGTTCCTGCCAACATACTTGAGTAATCCAAAATCAAAGTTACCGTCTTAGTACTCATATAAACTCATAACGTGCTTATTAATCTCTTTAGTTTTTGGATCAAGAGAGAATTGTTGTTGCCTCCTCAACAGGAAGCGTGACCATATTCCGTCATCATCAGAACAACCAGGTAGGTTCCTTCTGCTGCAGTCTGTGCAGTGCACGACACTTGGGTCTCAGTATAAGATTTCTCAAATTTAAAGCAAGAGATATCTGTATTCAACAATACATTTGCTTGAACTGTGCTAGAAGAAGATTATTTTGTACCTACAAGGACAGGAAAACATCTTGCATAGATACAACATTAATCAGATTCCAGAACCAGACAATTAGTTTGTGTTAATACAGGAATTTACATCTCTAGTTCTTACTTACATAGAAGATTCCCATTCCAGTGAGGCAGTATGGACTTTCTCTCCAGTTTTATGAGTAGTTGTGAGTATTTCAAAAGCTTTGCTCAATAAGGATCATTATTTACCAGCAGAATCTCATGTCTGGTTACTACTTAGACTCTGTCTGCCAGTCACCGGTGGGAGAACGCCCATTATCATGCAGATCAATACACAGCTTGTGGAGGAGCAGCATGTACTGGAGTCATCTGCAACAACCCAGAAATTGTCACTGTTGGAGAAGATGGTAGAATAAACCTCTTCAGAGCTGACCAGAAGGATGCAGTGAGGACAATAGGTATGCTGTGTGAACGCTCAGCATGTCTTAGTTAGGAACAGTTTGGTTGGTGTATAGAATAGAATATATATTTTAGCCAAAGCATTGCTGTGTGATAGAAAGGAAAGCAATTGAAAATTGAATTAAATGTTTCAACATCAGTGTATTTCCTCCAGCTTCAAGTATTTGGAATATGTTTCAGATATATTTATATATGCATTCAGACTTCAAGTGTATGTAAGTTAATGTTTTAATGTTTCAACGTTTTCAGTAAGACAATGCTATGATAGAGCGCATAGAATAGTTATATTTCCAGAAGCATTGTGTCAGCAATTGTTTATAAGTTGGGGTCAATAACTGTTGTCATTTCAATCCATTATTTGTAGTAAGATTAACCTTCATGCTATCTATATTCAAAACCATCAATTTCCTCATGCATAAAGGAGCATCAGGAGCTAGAAGCCACTATTTGTACCCTATTCTACCAGATCCCATGGCTTGCAGCCATCACCTCTTGCTTAGTGAATTGGTTCATATTTCCTTGAGTAAGAATTATCAAAGAGAGTAATAGGTGTTTGTGGAAGTGTCAAACCTTACTCTTAGCATTTCCATTATGCTGGTCTCTTGGAAGAGCGTGTAGCAACTAGGGGAAGTCAAACTGAAAAGCAGAAATTATGTGAAGCACAGTAACAGCATTCCTGGTAATGGAACTTCCTCCCTGAAACCTCAGTGTGACACATTGCCTGTGTTTCTCCTCAAGTGAAATCTTGCTTCAGATTGAACAGATGAAGGAACTTAGACAGTGATAAGCCAATTAAGGAATGAAGCTCTGGGGTTTCCAGAGCGGGGTACTTGTGTGTGCATGGCTGTATACTTGCACACACAAGGCAAATCCTATTAATCACATACAGTCCTTTAGTGAAGCTCTTTGAGAACTGCAAGATTGAGAACTGCAAGAAGTCACTTTAAATGATAGGAAGAAACAGTGCTGCACAAGGCAGGGTTTTACTGTTAACCCACAAAATGCAGTAACTCTTCAGTGTTGAGGGGGAAAAAGAAAAACCTTTTAAATTAATTACTTTAACTTTTCATTTATAACAGATACTAACACAGTGTTTTGATATGGGTTTACTACAATAGAACATTTCACTGACTTTAGAAGGAAAAGGTCACCAAAACATTGATCTTTCTCTGAGCAGTTGCTCAAATGAACATATTCAGATTTAATAATGTGCTAAATGCAAGCCATTAATACTTGATAGCATTACATAAAAAGGTGTGCTTCAGAGTGGGAACAAACCACTGCTCTGATGCAGTGAGACTGTTGGGACTCAGCAGGTGTACACACAAAAGAAAACACATGTGAATTAGCTGAGAAATATCCTTTTGGAAACAAAATATAAACGAACCATAAATAATCCAGTCAAGCGTATGACTTACATAAGTGTTTGTTTTTAAACACCAGTGGAACTGGAACTCCTACACCCTGTAAAATATTCATACAGAAGTACACTGACATTTCTACTACTGTTGAATGGTTTTAAAAGTTTAATACAAAATTGATGGGTTTATACCCAGCTGTAGTGAAAAAGGCCTCAAAATTTAGAGAAGTAAAAATCTTTTGGACGTTAATATGCATCATTGATAAATCACTCACTTATTTTGCCAGAACATTTCAAATCCATCATAACTTAAGTGTTCAGTCATCCAGCATTTCTGACTGTCTTGCAGCTTTCATTTAAACAGCAAGTAGAAAACACTCCCTCACTCAAATCTCTGTAACCTGACAAAGACATAAACTTTGTCTCAATACCAACAAAGGTATTCCTATTATGCAACCAAAAAAAATCACCTTTGATTTTAATTAATTTTTAAATAGTTGGAGTGAAAGTAGACTTAACATTACCCCATCATAATCAAGATGAAATATTTATGTAAAAGAGAACAGTTTGCCCTGAACACAGAACTTGTCTTTCCTAAAGCTTCATGTTTCAAGTCAGTGCTGCAAAGTATTATTGAAATCTGTAGAAAACTACGATCAGGAAGAAGCTGTAGAAAAGAACCTGGAAAATGGCTTTCCCATGTTACGACTAACCGACAAAGTATGGTTTCTGTTTGTCGTTAAGGACAAGGATGAGTATAATATTGTTGACTGTGCTGGGCTGCCTCAACCCCTGGAAATGTGGTCTGGTTTTGGAACAGTAGTTTTGTGTTCATTCAGTGGTGACAAGCATTCAGTAGATTACCCTGAACTTGTAGTTTAATGCTTTTCTAACCTCTCTTGCAGACAATGCAGACAGCAGTACGCTCCGTGCCGTGACTTTCCTTCGCACAACTGAGATCCTGACAGTAAATTCAATTGGACAGTTGAAAATATGGGACTTCAAACAGCAAAGAAATGAGCCAGCTCAGATATTTTCTTTGTAAGACCTTCACTTTTGTCTACTTAGTGAGAAGTACATGTTACTTTATGTATGATTTAAATCTTTCCTGATACCAGCCCATTCTTGGCAGTTTTTTCTAAAGTATTTGTATTGCTTTAGTATTTTAGTATCAAAAGCACGTTCTGCCTACTTGCTGTTGTGACTGAGCACTGTGATGGTCTGCTTTGTGATGTAATTGAAAGACTATTGCATCTGCACATCTGTTTTAAGAGAAAAGCTAAACACTTCTCCCTGTTAACCTGATTAATTATACTTTTTTTTTTTTAAGAGAAAAGCCCATTAAAAAAAAATCACTGACATTTGAGATATTTCTAAATGATAACTTTATGCCTTAAACTAGAAGATCTCCAGAGGTCCCTTCCAACCCCTACAATTCTGTGATTCTAAAGTAATGTGAAAACAAGCTTAGAGCTTGATTCATATTCTGTTGAATATGGAAAATTCCCATTGCTATTAATAGACATAGGGTTTGATACCTGTAACAGCAACAGGTCCAATGCAAGGAGATAGCATTACAAAGGAAGGAGAGAATAGAATGCTTACCTGGCTGAGGATTTAGGCTCACAGGAAAAACTCCACAACAGAAGTATCTCCAAGAAGAAATTCTTCTTCAGTGGCAGTCAGCCCTTAAATGAGGTCTGAGTGGGGTTGAGCCTGGCTCCACCCCTTCTGATCACACAGGTCCATTGCTTTCAGCTGTGCTCCCAGGGCTGACCGCGTCTTTCCTCCAAGTGCTGGATCAGTGGTTCAGGCTGTGGCTCAGCAGTTCCCGTATGGTACCTGATTAGCACCTGGTCTTCCTCTGGAACTGGTTGTATATGTTGCAACTGCAATTATAATGTCAATATCAGAGTAACCTTCTTGTAGTTATGCTTGAAATATTTGTACACAAGGCTTTCTTACTCTTGTAAAGCTGTTGCATATTGTGTAGGTGCCCTAGGGCACAGAGCCTACAGCCCCTCCGGTTGTTGCTGCCTGTTACTGCTGTAGGTCTAAACTCCAGGAGGTGACATGCATCTGCAGTTGGTGCAGTTGCCCTGTTGGTCAACACTCATGGAGATTAAGAAAGAGGAAATACAAATTGAATGAAGAATTAATGTATATGTATTTTTCTTCTCCTTTACAGGACAGGTGACAGAGTTCCACTGCACTGTGTGGACAGGCACCCCAATCAGCAACACATTGTGGCTACAGGGGGCCAGGATGGGATGCTGAGTATCTGGGACATCAGGCAGGGTACCATGCCAGTGTCCCTGCTAAATGCTCATGAAGCAGAAAGTAAGTGCCTGAATTAAGGAAAATAGAAGGTGTTTTAGAAAAAGGTTCTTTAAATCCTGGATAAAAATTTGGACATGTTTAGCAACAGTAGAAAGCAATTATATTTGCTGTGTAAAGTGCCTTTACCCAATTGGCTTTTTTTTGTTCCCTCTCTGTATATGAAGTTGCTCTCGCCTAAAAGGCAACTTGGTTAATTTAAAACTAGAATTAGCAAGCAGTTCTTTGTTAGCCTGTAGAGACACTTAACCAGAAAATATTTTTTATGAAGTAGGTATATTAATAGTTTCCACTTATAGAAACTGACACTGTGGTATATAAAGTAATAAAGTGAATAAAAGCAAAGTACAGGAATAAACAAAAACATGGAGGAGGGAGACGTGAAGATAGTACTCAGGTATTTGGTGATTTCATAGTGCTGAAACAGCTCTCTTCTCTGGTTGTTTTATATGGATAAGATAGTAATTCATATTGTGCTAAGCATTTCTGACTGCCACAATTTTTATTTAAGGAGTAAGGAATAATTTTTGAGTTAAGTTTTACTGTCAAATGCTTTTCCCAGTTGTGATATTTTGGCAGAATTAAATGTGTGTGCTGGGAAGGAATGTGTGTTGTGGCAGATTTAAACTGGTAGTAGAGAAGATGGCGTAAGAAATTATTCAAAATGTGTGAATTCAGGTAAGATTGTAACCTCTAGCAACATTCACAGCATTGAAAATGGGACATGTGGTGGTGTTTTTTTTCCCTCCCTGGAGGGAAAACTGCAGTAATATTTAAAGGTAAGGTTTGGGGCCCTTCTCCCAGCTACCCACCAGTTCATAATAGAAGTTTTTGGTGGGAGCCTGAGTGCGTGTTGGTATCATACTAACTGCAGGACGCTGAGCTGCGTGCTTGATATTGTGAAATGGTTTTGTTCTTCTTCAGACCCTGAGGGTCCAGTCTGTCTTCACTAGTCTATAAAATAAAAATCCAAAACAAAACTATGTTGTCTTCTCAGGAAGCAGTAGCATTCTTCTGTTCACTTGAAGCTCTTTTTTCATTTACTGGAGCTGCCTGTTCTTTCTTACTGCTCTTCTTGCAAACAAACCCACAGCAGGCACTTGCTGAGCGACTCCATTCTGTGTATGGCCAGGCTAAATAACACTGCTCCCACTGATGTGAATTACTGTGAAGTACACTCCCTTTTATTTGTGCAAACATTGTAGTTTTAAATTGTGTGTCCTGTACCACTGTGGCGACAGCAGGATGACACCAGCCTTTGAGGTGTGTAGTGCACTTCCAAACTGGGTGGATAAGTGAAATATTTGTATGTGAAACAGCTGGAAATGGTGGTCTCTTTATTATCCATACCTCTATCCTTGCTGAAAGAAGCCCTCCTGATTTACAGTTGCAAAGTTGTCTTTCTCCTTTCATTCATAACTCTTCAGTTATTTTTAGACGAAAGTCAGCTCTTAAGACTTTATAGTCACTATTTGGATTTCAGTAACGGAGGATCATTGCAATGTAGAAATGTTAAGGAGTGTGGTTATACTTTTTAAGCATGCTTTGTTTTATGGTTTTGTTTTTTGTTTTTAATATCTGTAGTGTGGGAAGTTCACTTCCACCCCTCCAATCCAGATCACTTATTTACGTGTTCTGAAGACGGATCTCTTTGGCACTGGGATACTTCCACAGACATATCGGAAAAACCATCTTTTCTTCATCAAGGTAAGGATGTCTGAAGTTGGATTGCATTTCATTTGTCAGGTGGCAGCATAATTAAATCCATTGTGCTGATTTATATTATCCAATTACTAGTAGAGTCCCAATTCAGAACGTTAAAGCTGATTGATGTTCCTAGAAAGAAAGCACTGATAGGATAGGCAGTTCAGGAAAAGTACTTAAAAGGCAAACACTTGATTGGGGCACTCCTGCGTTTTTAATTTGATCTTGCCCTACTCTGTCCTGTACGTAAAGAGGCACATCTGGAATTTCAAAGATAGATTGGGTTCAGTTAAAATTCGTACATACATAGAAAAGACATAAAGGCAGTCTAAATGACTTTAGTCTTGGAGGGAGGTGTACAGCATTTTATAATACCAGAATAAATGGGAATAAATAAATCAATAAAGTTATTAATATTGTGGAATTATGCATTTACTCCTCTTGTAAACTTTTCAAAGTCACAGCTGGAAGAGTTACTGAAACCAGATCCCTTTGTGCTGTGGGAACTGTAGTTGACGATAGGATACTGACAAGATAAACATTTCACATTCTGATCATAAAGACTGCTCGATTGCTTGCAACTTCGGATTGTAAACAGTGGAAAAACTTCCCCCTTTTTTATAAACTGATTTCCCTGTCTTCCTTATTTTCTTTCTTTTAGGAGGAAGAAGCACTGCCTATATTTCCCACAACACCATTAACCAGTCTGTAGTAAGTGCTTGGCTAAGCAACGATCCAACCAAAGACCGAATGGAAATCACCAACCTAATTCCAAATCAGACTTTGTCTGTGAATACTTTAGATGTTTTGGGACCATGTCTAGTGTACGGTACTGATGCAGAGGCTATTTATGTGAACAGACAACTTTTTGCATGAAACTCTTCCAGTATCCCTTTGAAGCGCTGATCACCTTTAACTGCAAGAGAAATGTTGTCCATTGGATTCGACTTCTTCACTACGCTGAGTGTTATCAGCCTGTGGGGGGAGAAGCCTTGAGCTTAGTCCTGGCATTGCAGAAATAATGCAAGTTATCCCAGATTCTGAAAACTCTCACTCATTGCTGATGCTCCATCGTGAGTAGATCAGCAAATTTACATGGCAGCTTGCACTGATTTCTTCCCTGATGCCTGCTTTTGCTAAGCAGACATAGTAGTTGCTAGGGCAAAGATGGATGTTGTAAGATTATTTCCATAATACACCCAAGGTGATGTAAAGGCAACACACTCTTCCCTTTTTTTTTTTTTTTTTAACATGAAGACATTTTCTTCAAGTTTTAGTTCGAGGCCAAACTATAGAGTTCTTTGGCATTCTTTTTATGCCACTTGAAAGACAGGGATTTTTAATCTGAGGGGTTTTTTTAATGTATTTTGGGAACATTTTATCTTAGGGCTTCAGGATTAGAGAGGAAATCTCTTAGAGCTCTGAAATGTGAAAGGTCCTGTCAGAGCTTTAACATTTCAGCAGCCTTATTTAATGTTATTTACAGCTTCGTTGTGGATGTTAAATCTTGAATGTTAAAATGTCTCATGTTAAAACTTGATGGAGGTAACCTGTCCGTTACTTTCTCAAAAGAAGACTGTAGTTAGTGGTTCATCAGTGAGAGACTTGGCTGTTTTTTCAGGTGTGAGACTGAGACTTCCTCAGCTCAGGACACAGTCCTGTCAGTCAGCATTTCACATCTGGTCTGTTGTAATCCTTGGAAGGTTGATTTTATTAATAATGTGCCTACCTTTTTTGTTGCAGAGAACCATTTCTCTTTTTAATAAATATTTTGCACAAGGATACAAGGGCTTCTTACATTAGTTGGAACGGATGTACCTGTAGCCGTCTGCACAGGAAAGCAAATGGGACAAATTCTGGGAGTGGGATCTGGGAATAGAGGGCAGTGCGGGCGTTTGGGCGGCAGCAGATGATGTTACAGGGCTTTATAAAGGCGTTTTCCATCAAGCGAGCTTTAGAACGTATGTTACTTTCCAGTTGGCTGGAGAGGCGTTCTTGACGTCCTGTTGTAAGAATCCCCTGAGCCGACTTGCGCACCTGGCCGGGCAGCGGTGCTCATTGCCAGGACCGGTAGAGCGTTCAGTTTCTCTTCCCGAGCGGCGTGGAAGCGCAGCGTACCGCCGGCAAGAGAAGCACGTCCCCGGCCGCACTGCCGCCCCTCGGGCCGGGCCCGGCCCCGCCTCGCTTTCCCCGCCCGGGCCGGGGCCGCGGGGGGAGCGCCGAGCGCGCAAAGGCGGCCGGGAGCTGCCCATATCCGGGAAGCCCTCCGCGGCGGAGACACCGACAAAATGGCGGCGCCGAACTGAGCGGCCCGTGGCGGCGGCGGCGGGCCGTAGGAGGAGGCAGCGAGCGGCCGCGGCGGGCAGCGCGGAGGGCCGCGGCGGTCGTCGCCGCGCGGGCGGGGCCGGGCCGTGTGCGCGCACGCCCGGGCCCGGGGCGCTGCTGCCGCCGCCGCCCTCTCGCCGCAGGTAGGCCGGTGGCGGAGGGAGCGGGAAGCCGAGGCCCGGCCTCGAGCGCCGCGCGGGGCGCCGCGGGCCGGGCCCGGTTCCGCGGCCAGCGGTTCCGCTCGGCCGTCCGCTCCCTGCTCTCTCCGGGGGGCGGCGGGGCGACTGCCGCCCTTCGCCGCGCGTGGGCCTGCTGCCGCCGGCAGCGGCCGGGCTGCGTCCGACCGTCCGTCCGTCCGTGGGAAGGAGGAGATAACGGGGCGGGAGGGAAGCGCGGGCTGAGGGCAGCGCGTCCTTTCGGTGCCTGTAAGTGATGGGAAGAACTGCCGCCTGTCCTTGGTTCGAATCGAGCGCCTGCGAAGTTGAGCTGATGCCTCTCGAGTTCTTGCCTCGGTTTCGTTGGGTTTGGTTTTCTTAGCGGTGAAATCTTGATTGAGGTCACAAATCAAAGGGATTACTGCTACAGGGGTGTGGGAGGGGGAACCGAAGGCACATTACAACGTGGTGCTCAGTGAGGGAACGGGAATATTTAAACGTTTTCAAAGTTATTTAGATATGAAAAGGTTGTGGGAAAGTTGTGTGGGGCTTGGTTTTTTCCTCAGATGCGTGAGCACCAAGGAGAATACCTGCTGTAGGGAGCCTGCTTCAGCAGGGAGTTGGACCAGACCATGTCCAGAGGTCCCTTCCAGCTCCGGCAGTTCTATGATTCTGTGGGTGCGTGTCGTTTCCCTTGGGTGCAGTCAGTGCTGTGGTTAGAGGTGAATGACTCTGATTGATCTCTTACCGAACAGTTAAAACGTTGTTGTTTTACAACGTATACAAATGTCTCCAAGAGGAGGTGACCTGGATTTTGTGGTTCAGATGTAAAGGAAGGTGAGTTGTAAAGCTTGTTTTCTCTCATTTTTGCTAAAAAGGGGGACAGGTTTAATAGTGTTTCTAAGCAATTAAGGCTGCTTTTTCACGTAGGCATCTAACTGTTACTATTTAATACTGCAGCAAAAGGAAGCAATCCAGCAAAAAGTGACTGTTTTTCTGAGTAAGTTGGCCCAGCCTGATTTGTGCTGTGCAGCCTTCCACACCCAGGTGAGCGGTGGCAGGTAACCAGGCTGGCTGTTTCCCGCTGGCAGAGCTCAGTTCTGTGGTGTGAGAGCACAGCTTTGCCTTCCTCCACTCCACGCTATCAGCGTGCATCCCTGTGCATGTGAATCCGATCTGTGTTCTGAAGTCGGCCCCTTGGAAGGAGAGGGGAGGTGTGCCAAGCAAAAGTATTTTCTAGCGAAATTCTAGAAAAAATAGTTATGTTCACTTTTTCCAAAGGAAAGGGATTTTTTAGCTCAGTGTTTTTTCAGTGTGCTCTTAGATGTTACGTGTTCTGAGAATAGTTTTGCCTGTTTTCAAGATTATTTAATCTTCTAATTGTTCTCATGGCGTGGTTTCTGCTGAATTAAGATTTCTTAATACTTTGGGCAAAACAAAACCTTGCTGTTTATTATTAAAACTCACTTAGATGCTCGATAATCATTTCCTTATTCAGCGAGCGCTGTATGCTACCAAACTGCAGGAGAAGGCTTTAATATCAGCACCAGACTGTTCTCATTTGAAGTTCTGTACTTGGGTGCAATTGTAGCACCTAAGGCTTAGGCAGTTCCATTCAAGGAATGGCAGTGCTAAGTGATTTGCCAAGGCAGGTGGAGTTGGAGGGTGGTCCTTTGTGTTCCTTCTTGCAGGATTTGTGTCTTTCTTCTTTAAGCTTTCAGGTTTCATCCATGTATGGGTAGCACCTGTGTGCCACCTGGATAATTTGTATGGGTTGGGTATCAGAAGGTTCTTTTTCCTGTTAGCTTCTTGTCATATTCTTCCTCAGTTGTTGAATTGCTAATTGGTGTATGGCAGTGCAAATATCGTAGATGTGAACCAGGATAAAGAGTGGCTCTCATGTGGGCTGTGTGGAACTCCTTAGACGTGTTTAATTCAGATGTCTGTCATGAGAAACACCTACACGCTACTTCAGGAGACAAATGATGCTCACGAGCATCTCGATCCTCAAAAAGAATCCTTCAGAAGAGTGTGAAGGCAAAATTAGAGCACATTAAGAAATGGAAACAAGAAAAATACTTTTGTATGGCTTCTGTTGGGTGTTGCACTGTAGTAAAGGAGTGATGTGAGCTCTTGTTGCCTGTGAAGACAGAGCTAAAACATGTAATTCTTGTATCTTGTACTCTCTGTAGTATGTGGTCTTCTGTGGAGCAGTGCGGACTGCAGGAGGTGTATTCCGTGGTACTCTGAAGGGGCAGAGGTTCTGTAACCTCTCAGTGTATCACTTCAGTTTCTGTAGCTTTACCATACTGGTTACAGAAGATGCTATCGCACAGCACAAAGGCAGAAATTTTGGTTCACCACAGAGCACAGTTATCTCCCTGATGAGTCAGGCCCTTCAAAATGCAAAAGTTATTTGTTTTTGGCAGAGTTTTCTGTTTTCCTTACCAAATGTTGCAGTTATGTTCACAGTGAATTTAATGCTTGAGTTGTTAAAATGATATTGCAGTAAGAGAATTTTGGTTTTTCTTTTATTCTACTGCACTTATCTCCTTTTATATTAAAAAAAATAAATACTTATCTACTAACAAAATACAACTGGACCAGGATGGCTCAAGCTGAGAGACTGTGACTGCCTTAGAAAACAGAGACCTTGAAGGAGATTAGGTGGAAGATGGTACAAGAAATCATCAAGTTGCATGTGATGAGATTGGTCATTTTTTATGTATGTGGCTGGTGGAGAAATGGATAAAATCATAATAGCTATATGCATACTTTGTGCTTCCACCTGCTCGTGGAGCTTGGTGGCAGGGCTGCCCAACAGCCAGCGTGTTGGTTTGTGCTCTAGCTGGCTGCATGGGGAGTGGAGCAGGCAGCTTCAGCTCTCCAGAGCGCTGATGAGGAGAATGTGGCATCAGGTTGGGAATGGCAGATGGGGAAGGCAGAGGGGCAGCGATGGGGGAGCGTAGGGGAAGAACACTTAGCTGCCATGTCTGCTCTCTAGGCTTTGAACCTCACCACGAGTTTCTGTCTGTTCGCACTTGAGGCATCTATGGCGTTCCTTGAAGGCCTGTTAGGAGCCTAGCAAAGTTCCTAGTTTGAGTTATGTAACGACTCCCTGAAGACTTCGGGTAGCATACCTTTACTACCTGTGAAATCAGTGCTGCACGTCAGTGCTCTGTCAGTATTACTGCACATTGAGCTTTTTCTCCAATGGATGTGTAACAGGATTTTTGTTTTGCTTTCTCAACAGGATAGCTGCTTTGGGTTGTGTCACGTTTCAGCGCTCTGAGAATCACAGTTCAGCAGCAAACAGTCGCTGCCTTCACGTGTTCTGAATCTAGCAGCCAGCCTTTCTGGAGTTCCGCATTAGCACGAGTCCTTGGTGAAGGCTGCTTATATACATGTTTTCATGAAGAGAAGTGAGAAGCCAGAAGGTTATAGACAAATGAGGCCTAAGACTTTTCCTGCCAGTAACTATACTGGCAGCAGCCAGCAGATGCTACAGGAAATACGAGAGAGCCTCAGGAATTTACCCAAACCCTCAGATGCTGCTAAAGCTGATCTCAGCATGGGGAAAATGTCATCTGAAGATCCTCGACAAGGTCGAAATCCCCCCAAATTTGTAACTTACCATAAAGTTTTGCAGGAGATAAGAAACTCGCTGCTGCCTTTTGCAAATGAAACCACTTCAGCTGTCAAAGGAACATCAGAAGTTAATCGACAGATGCTGCAGGACTTACAAGCTGCTGGCTTTGACGAGGTGAGATATTTTATTTTCAAGTTGTAGTGTTCTGCTAACTCTAAACTATTAGAGAAAATGGGTTTTTTTGTTTTGTTTTTTGCTTGACAAAAATATGTGATAAGATACACTATAAAAGAAGTTACAGGGTATCTTCTCTGCAGTATGTTCTCAACAAAAATGTTGAGATCACAGTTCAAGTGACTAGTCACTGTTCTGCTATCACTGTTATAGGGGGAAAAAAACCCACAAAAAAATTAGATTCACTAAACTTACCTTCCATTCATTCAGTTTGTGGAAGGAGTTTGAAATGCGGTTTCTAGGAATACAAAACGGATATACTTAGATCTCCCCTGTTTTTACTGGGAGTTGCACATCTGCATAAGTTTTATCTGTTCTCAATCCTTCTCTGTAAACCTGAGTAGAAAAGCAGTTAAAATACAAACTAGCAAACCCCTCTGCCTCCGTGAGGTGGTACAGTGCTTACCTTTAAGGAGTGCACTGACTGCGCTAAGAACTAGAGCATGAGTTATGCGATGCTTTGGTATTCACAGGGAGGTTGAGAGGAGTGAATTTCTCCAAAGCTATCAATTGCATTTCCTCAGTAATGTCCCAAAATTGGGTGCAGATAGTGCAGGTTTATTTCCACATTCCTTTGGCTTGCTCAAATGCAAAGGCTGAATTGGGTTTTCAGTAAGAGTGGAAGGATTTTATAATGATAAGTGATTTTATAATGATTTGTTCCTGCTCTGTGGTTTGCTGCTGGAGTGGTTTTGTTCTTTTTAAGTAGGTTAGCTTTCATATCCATTTTTACAGAATGAGTCTCCAGTCACTTTCACAACTGTGGAATGGTATGTGGCTGGATAATGAACTAGAAGAGCATCTCAAGTTGGTATTTCTGTTGGAGCCTTTGTGTCTTGAAACCTTTTGCTCCTACCCTTTGTTCTTGGATGCAACCAAGAATTCACAGGACACTTGCAATTAAATGGACCTCTTCATCAGACACAGAGTCAGCGAAAGCAGTTTGTGCCATGTGATAACCCATGTCTGTTTCCACAGCAGTCTGTATGGAGCAGCCTGTGAACACCACTAGGGAATGAATACAGCTGGTAGCATTTTTTTTGGAGCAAGGGAAGAAGTAGGAAGGAAATAAGGGGGCATTTTGATCTGGGTATTTTTCGACATTGTTGTAGTTGGGATGCGTGAGCCACTTACGGTTTGGCCAGACTAGGCTGTTCCTGACTTACATTAGCTATCTTTGTGCCTTAGCAGATTATGTGGACGTTACTTTCAATCCAGTGCATTAGATTTTGTAATCTGCTGTATTTCTAATAGAGGCAAACTGTAACTAGTGGATACCAACTTCATTTTCTGTTTTACATAGCTCTGGTCAGAACCTGTATTAGGTTTTAGTAAGGTTTTATTAAGGTGTTCAAAATGGATTTGAAGTATACAATAAAAGCTTGTTTTAAATGAGAGTAAGGTCTTCGCTGTATTCTGGGCTCAGTAATCACTTGAGGTTTGGAAACATGATTAGCTTATTCCCACCTCCTTTTTCATTCTGCAAGTACTGATTGTATCGTGTTTCTGATACCCAGTTATACCTACGTGTCTGATGTAGGTGACCATTAAAATATCCTTTGTTAGGAAAGGCCCCTTGGCAGGCTCTTCCTTGTGTTATTTCAGTAGTGGACAGGGAGTTTAAATTTGATCTTTTAAAATATTGCTCATTCTGTACTTTTAAGTTTATATTTAACTTGATGGTTTGATGATGTGAACTTGGTATTTTATGTTTGTGTATTGTAGATTAATTTCATTGACAAGTTGGTAAAGCTGGTTTTGGAACTAAGAGAATTAGAGTCGTTAGGTGGAAGTGAATGTCCTGTAAAAAGCATTTTCAGATTGGAAATGTAATACTACAGACAGTCTAACCTTTTGTTTATACAGTGATCCTGTAGCTTACCGATGCTGAAAGCATGCTTCTGTGTAACAAGTCAGGCTTGCCTGTAGCAGTGCAAATGTTGCAGGTGTAGCTTAGAAGATCAAATATTGTAACTTCTTCATCCAGTGTGTAAAAATCAAGGCTATCTTTATATGTGTGTATATATATAATGTATTTTCTGCTTTGATCATTCAATTATTGTTTCTGAAGGCTGTGTACGTTTCATACATTTGCAGTGTCAAAATTATACAAATGTGGTGAAAAGTATAAATGTGAGTTTCTAATTTGAGATCGATACTGACCACCTCCTTTCTGGGCCCTCTCGGATTTCCCATTGATTTTGCTAGTAGATGAATCATAGAATGGCTTTGGTTGAGAGGGACCTTAAAGATCATCTAGTTTCAGCCATCCTACCATACACTGTTGTAATTTGGTGACTTGTTTGAAAATAATGTGAACTGTTGGCTTTGATATGACAAAGTACGGCCATAACAACTCAGTGGAAGGCAGTGTGGTTAACTGAAGGGAGTCACTCTGTTTTTTTCAAATTCTGAGTCAACTGCACAATGGCATCCAATAAAAGTGGGAGAGGAGTGCCTGACTTTTAATCACCTCCGTTTCTTGACCTCAGTCTCATTCAAGTCTGGAGAAACACTACTGATCCATTACACATTTTCCATTGACAAACCTGGGACTGGTCATCTGATCAAAGCTTCTCTTTGGTTCTCTAGGGACACAGCAAGCCTCCACCAAAAAAAGAATAACAGAATTTCTGCCAATCTTATTATATTTACTAGTAAAAACACAGGAGGTGTAGCTAATGGATATTTGTTGACGAAGGGCTTTCCAAGTTAAAGAAAAATGATCAAAAACCAAAGTACTGAATGTCACATTTGGATATCTTTTATAGAATAGGTTAAGTTAGATGGGGCCTCTAACTGTTATCTGAGTAGTGCTTGTAAGTACCAAATCCCTAGATAGGCAAACTAAGAATAGCGTGGTGAAATGGTTAACATCAGAATATAGTTGTTTTTTGGAAGATCCAGACAATTAGTTTTTTGGAGCATCTGTTTTGGAGGAAGTGTTATTAGATTATTTTTAAGTTGATTGAGAGAAATCACTATGTAGTTTGGTAAAATTACTGGAGGATATTTTGCTAAATTCTCATGGTTTTTATTATTCTTGCCATTTTTAGTAACTTTTTGTACTTTATTCTTCCTGCAGGATATGGTTATACAAGCCCTTAGACAGACTAACAACCGTAGTATAGAAGCAGCCATTGAATTTATTAGTAAAATGAGCTACCAGGATCCTCGTCGGGAGCAGATGGTTGCAGCTGCAGCAAGACCTGTAAATGCAGGTATGAAACCACCAGGTAGGTATGTCCGTGGTACTTCAGTAACTCATTAACTGTATTCTTACTGGTGAAAAATACAACGTGGCAAATTCCAGAATTGCATGCTTTTTCATGCGCTCAGACTAGAAGAGAGGAGATGCTGAGGTACAGGTTTTTGCTTTGAAGATAATATGTGATGTATATAATAGAGCTCTTCTGAAACATGAGTGTCTTTCATGTGAATTTAAGATTTCTTTTTTAGTATATAACTGCATGTTTTTAGCACTTTAAGTATTAGGATCACAGAATGATAGAAGCACCAAGGTTGGAAAAGACTTCCAAGGTCATCCAGTCCACCCATCACCAGTATTTCCCACTAAACCATGTCCCTTAGCACAGCATCTAAACAACGTCCTTGTATTCCATCCAGGGAATGATATTCAGATCTCAGTCGTTTTTGCCCCTAGTTACTGTGATGCTTGTATTTTTTTTTCTCAGTCACGTGCCATTTAGAAATCAGTGGTAAGTACTGAATTCTGATCTTATCTTTTTAATCTCTCTTAACACACTTTCCCGTATAGTAGCACTATACATATGTATATATTATTTATACGTACGTGCTTAAATATTGCATGGTTTCAATATTTGTATTTTATCTGCAGCGTCTATAAGGCAGACTTTACATTTTAATAGATATTAGGGGATAAACTTGGCTTTAATAGTGGCAGAGTCAGAATTTGCCACTTGCTGTTACTGCTTTCATGAAACATGCAAACACTTTTTTAATACATCTTGATGCTTTTCAGGTTACCAGGATTTTGTAGCATAGATTTAAAGGAACTGTACTTTCTCGATGCAGCAGAAATGCTGAACTTTTATTTGACTTTAAGTTGAATAGTCAGCAGTCGTCTCTAAAAAGTTATGTTTTAAATCCGCTATATAGGTGTGAGGAAAAAAATGATAGTCAAGAGTAGCAACATACAGCATTTATTTTCAGCTATCCTCTGAAGCAGAACTAGCTGTTGCTTGTATGAAGCAGCTAGCTAAATGCAACTGTTGAGCCACGCTTTTCATTATTACTTGCAAAGTTCTCATGGTTAGCACGTTCTTTTACTGAAATGATAGAGATGTTGTGTTATCTTTTTGTAAAAGCAGGGACCGTACAGCAGTCGATTAACCGCAAGCAGAGCTGGAAGGGTTCTAAGGAATCCTTGGTTCCTCAGAGACATGGCCCTTCCCTGGCAGATGGAGTAGCGTATCGCTCAGAAAGTCCCAGCTCTCAGCCCGATGTAGGAAGGCCGCTATCTGGATCTGGCATTGCAGCATTTGCTCAGGCCCACCCTGGCAATGGACAGAGAGTGAACCCCCCGCCACTCCCACAGATAAGGAGCGTCACGCCGCCTCCTCCGCCTCCTCGAGGGCAGACACCCCCTCCCAGAGGGACCACGCCACCGCCGCCTTCCTGGGAGCCGAACGCTCAGACAAAGCGTTACTCTGGGAACATGGAATATGTGATCACCCGTATTTCTCCGGTGCCACCAGGTGCGTGGCAGGATGGTTATCCGCCTCCACCCATGAATCCGCCACCCATGAATTCTTCCGCTCAGGGTCAGAGAGGCATGAGTGCTGTCCCCATTGGAAGGCAACCGATAATCATGCAGAGTTCTGCCAACAGCAAGTTCAGCTTTCCCTCAGGAAGGGCTGGAATGCAGAATGGTAATTGTCAGGCAGAGTTCATAGTTCACCAGAACGTTGTGTCTGGGAACTCAGTGAGTCGCCAGCCACCCCCGTACCCCATGAACTCAACTAATAGACAGAGTCCTACAGCACTACAGATGCAGGCAGGGGGATCTGCTCCTCCTTCAGCATACACCAATGGGAATCTTCCTCCATCAATGTTGGTGCCAAATAGAAATAGTCATAACATGGAACTTTACAATACGAATGTGGCTGGAATAGCTGCATCCTGGTCGCAGCCTCCCCCTGTGCAGCCGCAGTCATCCCCTGGCAATGGGCACGAAATCCCTGTGTGGCAACCCAACCTTCCAGCACGGTCAAATTCTTTCAACAACCATCATGGAAACAGACAGAGTCACACTAGCAGCTCTCAGCCTTCAGCCACCACAGTAACAGCTATAACGCCGGCTCCCATTCAGCAGCCCGTGAAAAGCATGCGTGTGCTAAAGCCGGAGCTGCAGACTGCCTTAGCACCGACTCACCCTTCGTGGATGCCGCAGCCAGTGCAAACCGTTCAGCCCATTCCCTTCTCTGAGGGTCCATCTACTAACATGGCTGTTATGGCACCTGTGGCAGAGGCTCCGAATTACCAGGGTCCTCCCCCGCCTTACCCCAAACACTTGTTGCACCAGAGTCCGTCTGCCCATCCTTATGAGTCGGGACCCAAGCTCAGCAAGGAGGAACCGCCCATTTCATCTAAGGAAGAGGAGAATGAAAAGAATTATGAATGTGTTGATTCAGCAGACAAAGAAAAGAAACAAATCACAACATCACCCGTTCCTGTTAGGAAAAACAAGAAAGATGAAGAACGGAGGGAGTCTCGTATTCAAAGCTATTCCCCTCAGGCTTTTAAATTCTTCATGGAGCAGCATGTGGAGAATATACTCAAGTCACATCAGCAACGCTTACATCGGAAGAAACAACTGGAGAATGAAATGATGCGGGTAAACTCTTTCTCCTGAGTCTTTGACTAGAATTGCCTTAATGGTAGGGCACGTAGTACAGGTACATAGGGCACTGTGGTACGATGTGGTGCTGAGGGCTATTCTTAGTTCTTTTATATTTCACATGTGGCAGTTTCTTCACTGTTTTGTTTACATACTCCATTGTCTTCTTAGAAATGAGTTTTACGACAGAAGAAAGATTACTGTGTGTCTAAACGTAGCTTATATGGCTCATGGTAAGGCAGAAGAAGCAGAATTTCTCTATGAACTGAGATGTAACTATTTGGCTTCTAGCTTTTTTTATGGGTTCTATTTAATCCTGATTTTTTGAGTGGGCTCTGTGCAATGTTTTAATGGTATGTATATACATATAAGCAAACATTGCAGGAATGAGTTGATAGGCCTTTTGTATCTGAACAGTAATATCTTCTGCAGTTTGCTCCCACTAGTAAAAGGGTTTTCTGAGTTCAAACCTAAAAAAATCAGTGTTTAAAGTTCTATTTCAAAAATGATACTTTTTGGTAAAATCTTTTGTAATCCAGCCCTTGAGGTTGTCTGTTTAAACAAGGTGTAACTAAATGCAGTAGTAACAAACACACACCTGTAAGAATATATAGAAACAATTTCTTTGCACCTACCTGAAATCAGTGGTCTGTTCCTGAGATTTCATGTTCTGTGAAACTAAGTCTAAAAGGTTTAAAAAAAAAAATGCAGCTGATGTATGCGTGTGTAATTTCAGAAGTGAAAATCATGAGAAGTAGATTGACCTGCAGAAATGAAGATTTGAGATGCATTTTTTGTGTTCTTAGCAACTGTAGTTGAAAATTCAGTATAATTGTGACTTGCCTTTTAAAAATGTACTTGGCTTATGCCGCTTTCTTGAAATGCTGCTTTTAAAGTCCACGTTCTCTTATTCTTTGAAAATTCTTCCTGTAAGCTATAGTGTTTTGTTTGGTTAATCATAAGATTAATGTAAATGTTAGCAAGATTTCCTGAAATTCTTTCTAGATCTTCATTCTTAGTTTTCTCTCTTTCCTTTTCACTTCCACTAACAGCTGGTTTAGACTGTTAAAGTGTGGGAAGCTTTCCTGAACTCTGTAGCCTCCATCCCTGTGTAGGCAAGTAAGATTTTCTGGAGCAACAGTATCTTTCCTTAAAGAGCAGCATGATCCCCTTTTAGAGGTCTTTGCATGCAATCCTGCATTGAAATTAAGCATGAATTTTATTTTGACTATTTTCGAGTACTGGAAAGTAAGATTATAACTCATGTTGATTTGCAAACTTCACTTTCCCTTCTTCCTGTGTTGTTGCATAGCATCAGAATCATGTCTTACTTAAGTGAAGACAGTGATTGTAAGCTTTCTTGGATGTTTTCTTTGTACATTTAAAGCACCTATGTGAATGTCTTTTTTTTTTTTTTTAATATGAAATACATTTTATAATATTTATACTAGATTAAAAGCTGGGATGTTTAGTTGCAGACTGAAGCAGGGGAAATGCAGTGTTACACTGCAGCGGGCCTCTCCTTTTTCATCAGGTTATAAGACAGTGTTCCCGCAATGGTGAAGTACATTTGGGGTCTTCATGAGGAGGAGAAAGGGTAACTAGTTCACTACATGTTGGTAGGAAGTTTAAGAGGATTAAACAAGCATTGAATCCCCTCTTTCCTCTTGGTAGGAACTTTGAAAATCAAAAAAGAACACAGAATGTATCCCAACAGAAGCACCTACCATCAGGAGAGTATTTCTAGGATAGGTGATGTATTTTCATTCTGTCAGGCTCTTGGGGGACAGAGAGGAGGTCTGTCAGGAATATTCAATTTGAGTGTGTGAATTTACTTCACTTACACCTGTGCTGAAGTATTATGCTAGTTACCTCTGCCACAGAGAGGAACTTTAGTAGTCATCGTCATCATCTAAGGCACAGATGAGAAGGAAGCAAAATGAGAGTAAATGGTGTCATATGATATAGCAATTCAGGCAACTTGTGTCTGATGCTGAGTAGAAGCAACTAGAGGTGTGAGTGCATAGGTGTTTATGTACGTGACAATAAGTTAGTTAATTTTTGGTAAATGCCAGAGCTGACAAGACTTCTAGGAAATTATTGCATTGCAGGGAAGAGTCAGTTTGTGATGAACATTTACTTTAACGAGTGGCATAGGGAAAAGTGGAGACTGCATTTGTGTGAAGAGGTAACAAAACAGGCTACGAAAGCTGGATTTTACAACAGAATTGCTAGAAAGCAGCAGTGAGAAAGCTACAGGAATCTTGGAGACTGTATTTTGTATGTCTCAGTGATTAACTCCCTCCTAGTGTTTTGTTCCCTCGTGGACTGTTTTCTGTGCTAGTTTTCTAACTGATCACTGGGATTCTGTTCGTGTGCAAGTGGGGCTGTCCTGAAGTAGATGCCCTGGTGCAGGGGGTGCTTGAGGAGCTGGCACCCTGTTGTCTGAACTTCAGAAAAATGCCTTTCTGACAATCTGAGTTCTTCAGAAATGCCTTCTTCTGCATTGAAGTGTACCTTAAGCATGTTCAGTTACAGAAAACTGAGATGCTTTCCAGTGTATCTCTGTTTTCAAGGACAGTGCCATGATATTCCTACAGTCATGTGGAGGTCAGTTACACACAGTGGCTGCAGCGGGGCAGGGAGTTGAACGTATTTCCCATATCTAATCTGAAGCTAGTTCCACCTAGTCCTTATTGCTGCTTTTCTGATTTTGATGAAAAATTTTGTCTCAGATTTGAGACAACCTTCCCTTAAATCTTACTGCCAATCATTGTGAAGTTTTTGTGATCCTTTTTTTTTATTTTTTTTTTAATGCTTGTAAAAAAAAAAAAGTGAGTTTATTTTTGTTGCTTTGTTTTTGTTTTCGTGATTGATACATGGTGTACTGAAGGCATTTGTAAGATACTGAGTCATGCCTAATTGGTCTTCTAATCACTCCTTTTTTCTCAATCACGTATTATGTTTTTTAACAAGTTAAATTTTAAGTTGGGCGAAGTGTAGGAGTCATCTGTTAACAGTTTATATGCACCTCAACTAGTGGCTATCTCATCCTGGAGATGGTGTGGAGTAGTATTATGCTGATAGTATCTGAAGCGTTGAAGCGTTAGGGCAGAGAAGTTGCAGCATCTGGCACTGAGCATCAGTAAAATATCGTGACACTAAAAAATGGAAAACTTGTGCTGAGTAACTGTCGGCATAAACTGAATCCCTGTAAACATAATGTTCTATTTTATGACTGGAGTGTCCAGGAAAAGAAACAAGAAAGCATTCTGTAGGTTGCACTGGCAAATCGTTGCTGTTGGCTGGCGGTTTCAAGTCAGATGGGCAGAAGGAAAACTGAAATGCTATAAAGAAGGAACATAGAAAATTTGGAAAATGTTTACAGAAAATGAAAGGAAGAATGAACATAAAGCCCTGTGGTAGTAGCATCACATATAAGAGTATATTTGAAGAAAAAAATGTATCGTGTTAAAAACTCAAATGATATCCTGATACCAGGGCCTGAAATTCTCTCAGGAAGAAGCCACTGGAATGCTTTAAAGAAATTGAAGCCAGAAAAGCACACCAGCAGGAGGAAACCTGGGTTGGAATTTGATGAGAATACTTAGAAACTCTTATCTACTATAATCACACTGTGCTTTAGGTGATGAGTTGCATGTGGCTTGTGACTATTTCAGCTGTCAGTGTTAGGGGTATTGACCAAATGCCAGGTATGTTCATTCAAGATAGCGATACTTGTTGAGAAATGATAGTGGGTGGAGGAGTGAGCCACTTCCAAGAAGCTGCTCTGTCCAGCTTGCTGGTACATGGAGAGCAGCAGAGAGAACGTGACTGAGGCCCTGTTACAGAGAGGTGGAACTTGTGCTAGGAGGGAAGACTGGGCCTGGACTTGTGGTGGAGGCGTGCCCTGGGGTTGGGCAGGCAATAGGACGTGGTGACAAGGTTTAAGGTGCTGCCTGGTGTAGATAGACATGAGTGTGGGAGCTGCCTATTCCCTCCTGTCACTGAGGTTACAGATGTGGCCAGGACGTTTAGTAACACTGCTTCAGCTAAGGTAGAGTGTAGAAGGCTTTCCCACTGAGCTCCCTTGTTAGCTCTCAGTGGGTTACTGCTCCTCTGCATGTCTTGGCTGCTATTTGCTCTGCATGAAGAATCAGGGAGACAATATTCTGGTTAATAAAAAAAACAGTGCAGGTAATACTTGATAGAATTCTCTAAAACACTTCACAAAGGAAATAACTATTCCTATTTTTTTAGGAAGAGGAGCTGGGGAACAAAGACATGAAATAAGATTAAGGGGATCTTCGTAGTCTCACGCATATAAAGTGTTTAGTTTATATTGCTTAAGTCTTGTAATTATTGGGAGATCACCTAGAACTAAGAGTACTGTTCACTCTTCAGATGTAATTCTGTTTTGCTGCACAGGTTGGGTTGTCACCAGAAGCTCGAGATCAAATGAGGAAGATGTTGTGCCAGAAAGAGTCTAATTATATTCGGCTAAGAAGAGCTAAAATGGACAAGTCCATGTTTGTAAAAATCAAAACCCTGGGAGTTGGTGCATTTGGAGAAGTTTGCCTCGCAAGAAAAGTGGATACTAAAGCTTTATATGCAACAAAAACTCTGAGAAAAAAGGATGTGTTGCTTAGAAATCAAGTGGCTCACGTTAAAGCTGAGCGGGATATCCTTGCGGAAGCTGATAACGAATGGGTGGTTCGTCTGTACTATTCATTCCAAGATAAGGACAATTTGTACTTTGTAATGGACTACATTCCTGGAGGTGATATGATGAGTCTCCTCATTAGGATGGGTGTCTTTCCAGAAAATCTGGCACGGTTCTACACAGCAGAACTGACCTGTGCAGTTGAAAGTGTTCATAAAATGGGCTTCATCCACAGAGATATTAAACCTGATAATATTTTGATAGACCGTGATGGTCACATTAAATTGACTGACTTTGGACTCTGTACAGGTTTTCGATGGACCCATGATTCAAAATACTACCAGAGCGGTAAGAGAAAGAGCAAACTTCTGTTATTATGGTTGGCATGTTATTCTGTCGAGGAGATTTAAACAGTGAGTCGAAAGATGACTGCAACATTACCTTCATGAACATTAAAGCAGTTAACAGTGTTTCTGCACACCACTCAAACTACAGAAAACAATGTTCAGGAAGCATTTCTGAGTGTAGGCAGGCACTGATTCTTTAAGGGAGAAGGAATAAGCTACATTGCTGAAAATTTGTCCCATTAATACCTTCTGAAACTTGGAGAGAAAAGATGTAGCAGCAGAATTAACATAAATAACAACTACGTGAAGGAAGGACTGATGTTTTAGATTAATCGTCCTTGAAAATCTTTCCCCAAGTGTCTTTGATTTCCTTTAAAGCCCTACTTAATGACTTAAAACAGTGGTTTTAAAAAAGTTAGAGCAAAAGAAAAAAATGCGTTTCTGTGAGTGATGAAATACAGATTATAAAATAATCTAAAATTAACTTTTTAGTTCTTGGAGGCTTGTTTTTATCTTAGGAAAAAAATTTTAAGTTGCTGTTACAGCAGGCTACTTCATAGTCTCCCAAGAGAAAGCACAAGTGTTTGAATTATTCCAGATGAGAAATGGAAGCTGATTACTTAGAAGGTTTAAAACCTGATCAATTTTTATCTGTTGGTAATTGGCATCAGTTGATGCTTTCAGTGTTGTATTTCTCTCTTTGCATAAGCGCAGGAATAATATACACACTATGCAGTCTGTGTGGTTATGTTAAGAAGAAACTTAGGAAAAAAAAATCAGTCTTTGTCTTCATTACTCTAAAATTTAGCTTCTCAGATGTTGTTTGTATCATAAGCAAAAAGTCAAAATCCTGATGTTTTAAGACTTTTCAGTTCTTTTTCTTAAATTGTTAATTGTTTCTATTTTGTAATAAAAATAGAATGAATGAAAAAAATGTCATTCTAGTTGAGCTCTGGAACAGTCTTTCTCAATTTTAGCGTTTTTCTCACACAATTACAGGTGATCATGCCCGTCAGGACAGCATGGATTTCAGCAACGAGTGGGGTGACCCAGCAAATTGCAGATGTGGAGACCGGTTGAAGCCACTCGAGCGCAGGGCTGCACGCCAGCACCAGCGCTGCCTGGCACATTCCCTTGTTGGCACGCCTAACTATATTGCACCAGAAGTATTGCTACGAACAGGTAACGCAGTTATGTTTATTTCTTACTGTAATCCTGCTGCAAACTAACTGGCATTCAAGTAGCAGCTTCACTGTTCTTACAGGACTGCTTTTCCAATGTATCCTGAGTAAAATTAAATAGCTGTTAATATCGAAATCTCAAATTTATTGAAATCTCTTGCAAACTTCCAAGATTTAATTTATACTGATGCTTTGACTACAATTTTTTTTTCTCCAGGTTACACACAGTTGTGTGATTGGTGGAGTGTTGGAGTAATTCTTTTTGAAATGTTAGTGGGTCAGCCTCCTTTCCTGGCACAAACACCTCTGGAAACACAAATGAAGGTAGCTTTAAAAATCTCATGCTAACAGGTAGAAAAAGCTGAAAAGGCAGGGTTGAAATGGACATAATCTTTCTATTTTATTATGGAATCAAAGGTGATTTTTTTGGGGGGGGAGTGCTGCTCTATTCAAGGATGTTATGAACTAGCAGGGTTGTAAATGTTACATTACGTTGTTTTTTGCTTATTTGTAAGAGGCTTCAAGAATCACATTCTTTGTTATATCTAGTTAGCTGTAGTTTTTCCAAGTAAAATCACATTTCAGATCTCTGCCATCCCCTATAACTAGAAGTGGGTGCAGGAAGTTATTTCTGCTTCTCATTTTCCAGCAGTCTGAGTGGTGTTCTGCTACCACTTGGCTTCCGTGCTCACTTATCTGCAGAAGATTTCTTTTTGAAGTATCTGCAGGTGCTCAGCATGTGAAGATGGAGGAAGAGCAGATCGCTGTGGCTGTTTAGGGTTGCTGGCAGCCCAGAGCTGATGGTTTCTCCCTTCCCTGACCTCACCTGGTTCAGAGAGGCCATGAGGCTTCTGCAGTCTTCTGCAGTGCCATTTTCACAAAACAGTGTTCAACTCTCAAGATATGAGTTGGCCAAATATACTTCTGCATTAAAGTGTAACTTTAAATTTGTTCATCTCTCCAATAGATCAAATAATTGAATATTCATTAATCTTGTTTCTTTTTAAGACTGTGAACTTTTTTTTGACAAATTTTCACACTAAACATTCCTTCTGTTTCTGAGGAAACAGCTTCAAATTTGCCCTCTTTAGTCTGAGAACTTCTGTTGGGTGTTTTTTTTTTTTTTTTTCTTTTAATTTTCACGGGGGATTTTCTTTTTTATGAAGTTGTAAATAAAATAACATCTTCTTGCTTTAAAGGTTATCAACTGGCAAACTTCCCTTCATATTCCACCTCAAGCTAAGCTGACTCCAGAGGCATCCGACCTTATTATTAAACTGTGCCGAGGTCCAGAAGATCGTTTAGGCAAAAATGGTGCAGACGAAATAAAAGCTCATCCATTTTTTAAAACTATTGATTTTTCAAGCGACCTACGGCGGCAGTCTGCCTTCTACATTCCCAAAATCGCCCACCCTACAGACACCTCGAACTTCGATCCAGTCGATCCAGATAAATTGTGGAGTGATGACGATAAGGAAGGGAACATAAATGATACGCTGAATGGGTGGTACAAAAATGGGAAGCATCCTGAACATGCCTTTTATGAGTTCACATTCCGAAGGTTTTTTGATGACAATGGCTACCCGTACAACAATCCAAAGCCCATTGAGTATGAGTATGGTAGTTCCCAAAACCCAGAACAGCAGTCTGATGATGATGAAGAACAAGCAGGTAGAGGGGTTCAGAATCGTGACCTAGTTTATGTTTAGTAGAGGAGTAAGCACCGAATAGGTTATTTTGCAGCTGATGTTTTTGAAAAGTGTTTTCTCTGAACAGAACTGAGAGAAGATTGCTAGGGTGAATATATGCACGTTCTTTATTATTATTTTAAATACTAAGTTGTCTTTACTTTCCATCTCTATACATTTTGTTCCCCCAAAATCCAAGAAATTCCTTCACAAAAATTAATTTATTCCAACGTTGTTAATTGCTTAATTTAGAAGAGATTCAATGTTAGGTAAAAAAAATTATCATTTGAATTTTATCATTGATCTCTGTACTCTAAGTACTTAAAATAGGAAATAGTGATTTATTTTTTGCACCCTGAGATGATGCCTGATATCTATTTGTACATATACTAAATAATTTTTAAAAAACAAATCTTTGTTTCAGAATTTTTTAATGACAGTTCTTCCTTTGCTTTGACCAAATATAAAACTAACTTTACACTAATAAAGCTATCTGATAAGTTTGGCAGCCTCTTCCTCCCCTCTCCCATACCCTCACTGCTCGCTCTGTTTAGCGTATTTATTCAGAGTTGGGAAAAACTGAGCCCTCTCTCTGGTGAAATGTTTCCAGCTGCTGTGGTAATGGTGTAGTTCTCAGTTTTCCAACAGGAGAGTGTATTGGCTATACTATCATTGAAAAATGATAAAAGCATTAGAACTGGTCTTTTATTAAATACATAATTGAATTTGGCATTAGTAATGCAGTAGTGAGTGGTACTCTCAGAGCAGGAGTCCTTGCTCAGAAGCAACTCGATTGTCTCCTGTCATCAGTTCTCTTACGGTTTTGAGAGGAAAGCAAGCTTTAGGAAAAATACTCATTGAAGTCTTGTTTAATTTTTTACTACAACTGAACTGTAAGGTGCTTTAAAAAAAAAAACTATGGCTTTAGTTGGAATTTCTAGTTTGAAAACTAAATTTTAGAGTAGTTTCCTTATTATATGTTTGAAATATTAATAAGAAAGGAGCATAAATTATGGCTATAGAGACTGGTTCCACTTGCTTTTAACAAGTTTCCTCCTAGTGACACTGGCAGTGAGAAATGCCATGCACCTGTCTACCTGAGCTGTTAGTTTTCCTTGCTATGTTTTCAGTGGTTCATCTTTCACGACCCAGTTCAGAACAGAACTAGTAACCTGTGTCTGTCTGCTGCACGTTCTGCACTCCTGTCTCACAGCTTCCCCCACAGCAGGTGAGCAGGTGTCCCTTTGGCTTCATGGTGGGAGGGCAGTGAGCCTGCTGAGGTTGCCAGGAGCGGGAAGCAAGGCAACCTTGTGGGGAAAAAAAAAATTCCCTGAGACAACACCAGGTGTTTCAGGTGAGAGACAGAAAGAATTACGCTTTTCTTTCTCTCCATCTTGCTCTATTCTCTGAATTTAATACAACGGTAAATAAAATGCACTATTTTTCATAAACTTCATTCCTTTTTAAATCCATCCTGCTTGGAATTGAATTGCAATGGGTAATTTGTAATAATGTACCTGTATAGCATTAGTGCTTTCTTAAGTTATTATTTTGTGCCATTGCATTGTCATTATGGCTATTCTTGCAGCAGTCTTCAGTTACTAACTCGGTTTTCTCACTAAGCTGGTCTAAGAAATTCTTGTGCGCTTTCAGCCATTCATTGCCTTTCTGTGCTCCAGTTCAGTACCTGTTTTTGTGCCAGTGCAACCATTTACACTGCTAATTATTGGCTCAGTGTGAGAAATGGTCTTAAGCATCTGTAGGGTTGTTGTAATGCTTGTTCATTGAAGTGAATCGGTGTGGCCCAAAAATTGTTTATATTGGCATAAGTGATGGAGGAGTGGATTGCAGGAAATAAAAAAGCTTGGCAGCATGAAAATTTCATAAACAGACTTCGTTACAAGAGAAACCGTTCTTTGAAATTCACCCTTCTCCTCAGAAGTGCCTAGAACTGGAAGATGCAAAACAAAACAACAAAACACTTTTCATAACCAGATAGTTATTTTCTACAGTGAAAATGGGCTGTAGCTTAATAAAACAATTCAGGTTCTGTCCAGCTGTTCTACAGCTGTTGAAGCAGAACAGCTTTTAAGATTAATTTCATTTAGTTTGAATATTATAAAATGGCTGCAGTGTATAGCTACTCCATTTTATGTAAAAAAGATGGTTTTCAATGTAAATAAACTTTTAAAGATTATCTTCATTCATAGTAAGTAGCCCAGTAAAACTGGTCTGCTTTGCTTGGAGTAAAGTATAATATATTGCTGGTTAAAGGTAATTTAATGAAACCTACCTTACCATTTGTGAAGTTTGCAGAGAAAATAATGTCAGTTCTTCATTATAAAATTGACTGTTAAAATTGCATTTTCTTTATCTATGTCTCCTTTGCTTGCTTTATGTTGCTATATTCCTATTTAATATTGTAATTGGTCTTTAGCTAGCATGTTTAAAATACAAAAACAAAAAAAGCCACCAGTAACAAAAACCCAGAGTGGTCCTGCAAGGGCACAGCAGCTCTGTATGAGCAAAAATGATGACTTTTGAGGACATACAAGTTTCCTTAATAAAACACTCAGTACTGAAATATTAAATATTATTTTACCATTTTGAAACAAATACAGTAAGAGCTCACACTCTTAGACTTTGGTAGATGCTTCTAGCATTTTCTGTTGCCTTGTGTTAGAAGTTGTAATATTCTTTGTTTGAATTTTGCCATCCGTATGCTAAAGTATTATATATTTCTTTGCAAAAATGCAGTGTGTTTCAGTCCACATTCTTCTCTAAGAAGAAAAAGTTACTTACATAGTGATGGTGCAACTCTCCAACATCCTATGCCTCACCCATGTTTGAAACTTCATGTTTCACACACTTTTTGAGTCTATTGAGATTCTTCGTAGCTGCTGCTTGAAACATGGGTATTTCACTGGCTACTCATCATGGGGATTGGATTGTACTGGCAGTAGGTAAAAGGCTCCCAACCAGCAGCTGTGGAATTTGCAGTGAGTTTTAGTTCAGATTACTTTCATTCTGTAAAGCTGAAAATAAATTTCCCGTATGTGTCCTTGTATACATATAAATTGTATTTATAAAATATTCTATAATCATATACTGTATTGTAAATACTATTTGATATTCAGTGGCATTCTATCCTAGGGCAGGCCCTCTTGCTGTATCTTTTCTATCCTCAGTTTGTAATAGACTATAGAATATATGGCTAGGAAGTCATTGAGGCTGTCTTGCCTTCTGCTGTTGCGAAGCTCAAAGCTGTGAGTGGAAATGATTTAAACTCATTTAATATTGTGTAGCTAATAGGCAGTGCAGTGGGTGGGTGTGTTCTTAGATGTTGCTGCTGTCACCCAAGATACCGTTAGGCATTGGTTTCAGATGTCTTTGGCATTTCAGATCAGACCTTTTAATGTTTGCTTTAGTTCAGCCGAAGCAAAAAGATATTAAATTGGGTCAACGTGATAGTAAAACGTTTGAATGCCTTAAGATGCTCTTGATAAAGGCACTATTCAAGTTTACTGATTTATATATATCTATATAGGCACATATATAGATATATTCTATGTGTACATGTGTGTATATATAATGTCTTTTTTGTATTATAAACATTCTTCTGATTGTCACAGTTCCTTTGGATCTTCAATTAAATACATAGACCACTGCACAATTCTGCTCAAGCAAAATTATTTATTACGTGCTTCATAAGTGAACTTAATCTTGCGTTATCTCATGGCCATCGTAAGTGATTCACCAGTCTTTGGGTGTTCTGTGCTTGTGTCGTGACATGGATGCCCATTTCGGTCAGGTTCCTGCATACCTGTGGTCCTGTGCTGTGTGACATCCAGATGCCTGCCTTGAATCCATTGGTGCTCTTTCGCTGCCCTCCGCTGCCTCTTCCTTCAAGATCATTAAAATGTTGCTTATTTATTATGTGTAAAACTGTATGGTGGAGCTATTCCTTGTCTGAAGAGATGCACCCTATCTCGGCTTGTTTTTTTCTTTTGCAGAACTTGACCTTTGTGACAAGCTGAAGGCTGTAGGTTGTCACAAAGCAGCCACGGGGTATGCTTTGTGGAAGGAGTTCTCTTCTTTAGGCAGCTGAGAAATAAACTGAGTCAGTTTGAGTCAGCAAAATCGAATAAGAAAATGGGATTGGGTACCCTCAGCTAAAAACAACTTCTATGGGGGCAGCTGGGCTGGCGGTTCTAAATTGCGTATATCTGGGAGTCGGGGGGGGGGGGGGGGGGGGAATAAACACACGATAAAAATGATTTAATTCTCGCTCTGTTTGAGCACTGAAGGACAGGACTTCACTTTGTTCAGGATTGGCAGCGCTGGGGTGAGGGCCGTGACGCGCGTCCCATGCTGTCCCCTCAGCTGCGGTCCTCACCCGCCGGCGCGAGCTTTCAAACGGCTGCGGCGGGGAGTGGCCATTTGTGCGCATGCGCTGGCACAGGCCCGGCCCGCCCTCGCTGTATTCAACTGGGGCAGTGCAGAAAAGAAACAGAGTGTCAGCATTGGTGGTTCAGTGGTAGAATTCTCGCCTGCCACGCGGGAGGCCCGGGTTCGATTCCCGGCCAATGCAGAACTTTTAAAAATGTCTATTTTTTTCTCAATTCTTTTTTTTTTTTTTCTTTTTAAAGAACCGCAACCTCCGCTCAGGCAGCAGTGACCCTGAAACAACGACGTTCTTCAGGCGCCAACGCGATAGCGCTGAGCAGCACCGCCTGGAAGTGACGCAGCGGATTTGCCTTCAAACCGGCGGCGGCGGCGGGAGGCGGGCGGAGCGGGGCGGGGTTACCGGGCCGGAGGAGAGGAGGAACGCGGAGGGACGAGCGACGGCGCTGGGAGCTGCCGCCGGACTCCGGGCCGAGCGGGTGAGACCCCGCCGCGGGGTGTCCCCGTCCTCCGCCGGTCTCCGAGGTGAGGGCTGCCCCGCCCGGCACCTGCCGCCGCGTTGCCGGGGCCGCACGCAGGGCCGGAGGGCTCGGGCCGGCTCTGGCGCTCGGGGCGGAGCCTTCGCGCTGCCCCTGCACGGCCGCGGCTCGAGGCGGCTCGGCCGATGCGCCCGTGCCCTCCGGCCTAAGCACCGGCAGGGAGCGCGGTCGCCGCTGTCGCGACATCCGCGATCAGCTCGTAGCGCGGGCCGCTCCCGGCCGGAGCTGCCTCTGCAGCCGGATTTCTCTTGGTGCTCCCTACTTCAGGTCTCCTGCTGTTTTGTCTCCCTATGCTTTACATCTCCCCCTTGCCCTTCCCTTCCAGCCTTGCTGAGAAGCTCGGTGCTGTTGTGGTTCTGGTTGTCTCAGAGTGCCGGCCCCGTGGTCTTCTGAAGAGGTCGGTGTTGAAAACGCGGCGTCGTCTGTGTGCACCGTGAGGTTTTGTATATACGCAGCGTGCTCGTAGCTGTGCCTGCTGATGGCTGTCTTTTCACTGCCTTCAAACACAAGTGTGTGAGGAGCAGTGTGGGTAAGCACGGCGAGCTGAAACAGTCAGCAGGACCACTTGTTGATGCCAAATCACGGTGTGCGTTCTGCAGCGGGGTGGTAGATCTGAAGGTTTCTCAGACGTACGCGGCCCGGTCACTGCTTTAGAAGTGAAAAAACAGAGCTCTCGCGGCTGCTTTCCCCTCCCTGCGTTTGTGGAGGGAACTTTCTGAGTCTCACATGGCTGCTTCAGCGTCAGAGCCTGCCTAGCAGGCTGCGGTAACAGCAGCGTGAGCTCTTCCAGAACCACTGGTGTAGGCAGGATGTGAAGGTCTGACCAAATACTGTCCTTGCCTGGTTTGTGCTCTTCTGGGTCAGCAGGGGGGCTGGGGGTCCCATGGTGGCTTTGTGCTTCCCTCCTGACAGCTCAGTATAATTTTCTGTTCTCTTTGTGCTTGCACAGGGGGTTTTGTTGTGAAACACTGTTGAGATTGTGTTCAGCTCCCTGATTCCCAGTGTACCGATGTGAAGAACTTTGGGTACTTCTTAATCATTTCAAAAACTTGGTATATCCCCAGTGTTTTTTTGCTATCTTTAATGTAAAAGACAAAAATAAGTTCCAAAATGTCCTTCTCAAAAGCTGTAATACCTTAGGTTCCTCCCGTGCTACCCTTGTCTGTTTCACACCCTAGGAATATTTTAGGTGCAGATGATATAGTGTACGAACGCATTTTCTTATTGGAGGTGAGTTAAAGTGTGACAAGTTCAGTTTTTTCTGTCTGTGGGAACCAGGAACATTCGCAGCTAGTGCAGAGAGGGAGAATGACGTGTGTACACACATGCAGAATTAAGCTGCAAGCCTTAGGTTGTGTGTGTTGTGCTCTGTTTGCCATGAGCTTTACAAGCCCATTGCTCCTCCAGTGGCTGTGTTGGAACGTAGATAATTTTGCAGGGGGTGATTCACGGGAAGGTTGTAGCTGATAAGTGCGTTCCTGCTGCTCTGACATCCGGCTACGTGACAGCACCAGGTATTTGTGAACACTTTACAAATTAAGTGGTTACAAATCAGATTTTTTTTTAATTGTTTCCTGAGTTCTTTCTGGTCTTGGGGTTTGTGTGCGCTTGCGCCTCACTCACATGCCTCTTCTATGGTACTCTGAGCTGCCACAGCCTGCTTCGTGCTGTAAACCTTAATCAGCTTTCAGATTAGTGCTCTAACTCCGTCTCCTGCCTGTCTTGGAGCTGCTTCAGCATCTGCAGTTGCAGCAAGCTGTGGGCTTGCATTAGTGGACCTGCTCTGGCGCTGCCGTCTGCAAGCCACAATGGCACGTCCAGACATGGGCTGAGCCAGCAGCTGTCCTGCACAGGAGGCACGTGTCTGGGAGCTGCTCCAAGCTCTGCTCTTCTCTTGAGTCAACATGAACAAACACATGTATTGTTTTATTACCTGTTGCGTCCCATCTCTAGTATTTGAGCAGAATTGTTGTTCTGCTCAGATTGCTCTGCAGTATTCAGTGTGTTGGGGGTTTTTTTGTCAGTTGTATACTGCTTCTTACGGTGTTTGAAAGTCTTGTTTGGCTCTAGTAACTTGCTGTTACTTGATTTTTAGAGTGTTTATTAGCATCTTGCTCAACTTGTGATTTCAGAGGTGTTAGTCATGGGTTTGAATTCTCAGGACAGGCAAACAGGTGTATCTGGTAGGATGAGCACGGGTGGAAAAGCTTGCTCCTAAATATAGCAGTAAAACTTCAGAAACATCTGCATGATGATCCAGGCAGCAGTTGACAAATATCTTCAGGCTTCTTCTCCTGAAATTAAAAAACACAACAAAACTTCCAAGTCAAGCTGCGTCTCCAGAGCTTAATTATGCAGGAACATGGCGGTCTTTGTAGTTGCTGGTCACAGCCATACCAGCTTGCAGGTGTGGCTGTGGCCGGCTTTGCAGAGTGAGCTGTGTGGTGCAGGCTCTGGTAGCAGGCTTCCAGACCCAGGCCTGCAGGTGGGTCTAGATGCTCACACCTTCCTACGTGGCCCTGCAAAGGGTGCATGTGGGCTATGGGGCCCCCTCCACCTCCACTGCTGCCAAATTGTGCTGTTTGGGCTGAAAATTTTCTCAGCAGCTGGCTGCTTCAAGGGGAAACAGGCAGGAGGAGAAAGGAAGGAAAAAGCTGTGTTGGCTCAAGAATGGATTACCTGTGTATCCGTGCACAAAGTTACTTGGGAGGGGAAAAGAAAGAGGAAGAGCCAGAAGCTTTAAAACGTTTGATTTGTACTTAGCAGCTTCTCCTGATGGAGGGGACATCACATTTTGGCTGTGGATTATCTGATGTGCAGTGTGACTACTGAAACCTCTGGTAATGTGTTCAGATTTGACCATGACCTGGTCTTGAAATGTTTGGTCTTAAGTCGTTTTATTGCGCGTGTGAATTTAGTGCCTCTTACATTCTTTAAATAGTTGATCTGTATCGAGTATGCTTCATCCCAGGGCTTAGCAGGAATTGCTTGTCTGCAGTTGCTTTGTACTGGTACTGGGTAAAGGTACTGCAGTGAGAACAAGACGACTCTCTCGGGCTTGTTTATCTGCTTAGTTTGATGTTTTCTGTGCTTGGTTCTAGGAAATTTGGAGGAGAGCAGGTCAATTCTTGGTGAGTAAGCAGCAGGAAGAATAGAGATGATGCGGGTGTCTTAGAGAGGAGTGGAATGGGATGTATAAATGATGTGTAAAACAGAAGGACCGCTGTATGATCAAAGGCTGAACTGTGAAGAATGACTCTAAGTCTGCTTTCTACTGTATTTGCTTGATATTCTATTCTAGTCTGGTTATTGCTACGCTTGTGTTAGTAGTTGTAGTGCTATTCTAATCTAAAAGTGCAGGTTGTGCTAATCTGCAGAGTGAGAGGTCACGTCCCGTAGTATTTGCTAACAGAAGAAAACACTTGTGTGAATGTTAGCGTGGTTTGAACAAGATGTTAAATGAAGTTGGATGACGCACACTAAGTGATTCTGGCTTTTCCTTTCCTTAGCAGCCTCAGAGTTTTTCAAGAGTCTCTTTTTAAGGGTAAAAATGAAGGTGATAGAAGGGGCAAGCTGAGCATGGAATGTGGAGACGTGATTCAAAGAATCATTAAATAAAATGGAAGAACTGTAAAATTAAAAACAAAACAACAAACAAACAAAAAACGCAAAACAAAGAACAAAGAAGGGGGAGGGAGAAATGGTGTTTTCCTCTATGTCTGTATATATCATACCGATAAATTTGTGTGAATGGAACAATAAGGCAAAAATATTAGCAGAACCTTATACTTCTGGAGGAAAGGTGTGGATTTTTTTGTTTTTCTTTAATTGGAATGATTGCAGTATAGAGGATGTTGTAGCACTAACAGCAAGATACCAAGTTGTCTCACAGTAGTGCAAAGAGGGAAGGAGAGTCTGCAGTTCTGGTTTGCAGAGATGCATTAAATCTACATGTTTTGCATGTACTTTTCAACAGAGTCTGTCTTGCGTGAAATGAGAAGTTGCACTTCTTTCAATAGAGAAACAATTATCTTTCTGTATGGACAACATACATTCTAGGATCCTTTTATTAACAAAGTTTTTCCTGCTTCTGTATTTAGATATGCTTGTTAGGGTCACAGTAATGTAAAAATAGTTGCAAAAAATTGTTTTCTTCGTGGATTGTGGGTTGTTGTTTTTTTTAATTTAATCTAAGTGTTCGCTGTCTTTTTCAGCTTCATGTTGACCATGAGCCTTGTTATGATCAGTGAGAATGTAAAGCTGGCCCGTGAATATGCCTTACTGGGAAACTATGACTCTGCAATGATCTACTATCAGGGAGTTCTTGACCAGATGAATAAATACCTCTACTCTGTCAGAGATACGTATCTGCAACAGAAATGGCAACAGGTGAATAATCCTTTTCTGGGACATTCTGAGGGTGAAGTATCAAACTAGCAAAAATGGCTTTGTTGATGGTGAACGGAAGTATAGAAATATTTATATCATTTTCTGATAAACTGTAGTATTATAATATATATGTGTTTAAGGCTCCACTTTGCTCTGTCACTGACAAAATGGACTATGAAACACATCTGTGAGGAGCCAGTGCACTGTCTGCCTGGTCAGCTTCTTGCTGATCTGTGCCCTGTTGTGCTGAAGTTATTCTTTTTCCAGCCTGTACTATTTCTTACTGTTTCAGCAGTGTGACTTACAGATCCTTAATAGGAACTGAGTTGTGGCTGCCGTGTTAATTTATCCTTAAGACAAGACATTAATTCTTCACTGACATTCCCTCTATAAAGTTGCATTCTCTTTTCATGTGTAATGTTTATTAAACAAAATTTGTCAAAAGTCTCTTTGGTATTGAATTCAAAATATTTTCATTAATCCTTAAATGTACAGGGAAAAGCAGAAGAACATTTTTAATATCTTATCTTAGCAAAGTAGGATCAGGTAGCTTATGAAACTTTGTGGAATCCATCCAGGCATTACCTAATCTTAAGCAGAAGATTACTACAAACTTAACTTCCACTGTGCTTAACCTGACTTTTTTTCTTTTCCTATTTATCAGGTTTGGCAGGAGATAAGCGTGGAAGCTAAGCACGTGAAAGATATAATGAAAATGCTGGAGAGTTTTAAACTAGACAGTACTCCATTGAAAGCTTCACAACAAGAATTACCAGCTCATGATGCAGAAGTCTGGTCTTTGCCAGTACCTGCTGAACGAAGGTAAGAAGAAACTTGAAGACCTGTGTTAATGCTTATCAGGGCAAAGTGTGCTTTGACTTCAGCCTGCTCCTGTGAAGATTTTGTTCCAGAGCTTATATAACTTATGTAACACACCAGCTGCATGGTTTTTGTTAAACAAAACAAAAACCCAAACCAACAAAATGTCTCTCGTTTGCTTGTTCTGTTTTGTTTTGCCCGAGGCTAGCATTCTGCACTAGTTAACTGGAGTTTCTCACAAATGGTAGAGATAGCATGAGGGACAGGGCAGGAGTGCATGCAAGAGGGGCATGGATCTGTGCATTTGACAGAAAGTAACTGTTAGACCAGCTCAGCTGTATCATCAAATTGTTCTTTCAGGCTCTGAGGTTACAAGCCATTTCTCACGGATTTATTTTAAGCCTACTCTCTGAAAGAAATGGGTCTTTTGTTCACAGTGTTTCTGTTTATCTCATTTAATAACTTGGGAATACCTCTAGCCAATTGCATTCGAGCCTTTTAGAAGATTAGAGTCTGGCAGGCAGAACTTTTAGTGCTTTAAAACTTTCTTGAGAAGGCAGAAATTCATAATTCTAAAGAGGAAAAGGCTTGATGGACAAAACTCTTTCTGTTCCATTTACCGTGCCAGCTGGTTTAGTGTTGGGTTGTTGTAATGTGAAAAAGCCACAGTAAAAACTGGTTGTGTTGTGTTAGACTTATTTCTGTAAATTTAGATACTGAGGTAGCAGATCACACAAATTTTTATGGAATTGAGATGTTGGAACAGTTTATTCTTTTATTTGAACTTCGTACTGGAATTCAGAGGTGGCTAAATGTTCATAAACACGAGTATAGCTTGGTAGATACTCTATTTGGAGAGTTAAAAGACTTTAATAATTATCATCTTATCATTAGCATATTCTCGATCCTTAATCTGCATTTCACCCTGAAGCGATTCTATGGTTTTGACAAACTTCCTCCTGTGAATCAGTTAATTTCTACTTTTATGAAGGTAGTTTATCCTGATTAATCTTGAATGAAATGTCAGAACACATCATCTGATTTGGATAAATGCTTTCCGAATCACTCTTCCCTTTTCTGTTCTATAGAAGAATCCCCAAACTTAAACTTGGCTGGTAACTAGTGCCAGAATTTCAGGAAGGCCTGTGGGAAAAAGTGTGTCTGTGTCTGTGAGTATACTGGATTTAGAAAGGAACCTGGACTTAAAAACAACGTCCATTATGATACTGGTTTATTTGTATGTGCTTAATGAAAGTTTGAATCTCTGAGCAGTCTAATTTCAAACAGGACCTCTCTCACGTATTGGAGCCTGACACCTACTAGAAAGACAGGACAGCACAGCTCTGTCTGTCTGGCAGATTTGTTGGGTGCACTGATGATTCACAGGTAGTTAAGGAGTCAACAAGGAAGAGTGCTTTGGACATAGGCAAATAATCTTAGGGAAGATGGTAGGGAAAGTCCTTCTGGAAGATGATTCCAAGCACGTGAAGGACAGGCAGGTCATCAGGCATTGTCAGCATGGATTTACAAAAAGGAAATGATACTTGACCAACCTCATTGCCCTCTGCGATGACTAACTTGGTGGATGGTGGCTGAGCAGTACATGCCATTTACCTCAACTTCAGTAGAGCCTTTGATACTCTCTCCGTAGCGTCATTGTAGGCTGACAAAGTACAAGTGAAGTGAGTGAACAGGGTAGATGGATTTAAAAACTAGCTGAATGGCTGAGCTCAGAGGATTTTGATCAGTGGCAGGAAGCCTGCCTGGAAGCAAGTCGATATACCTGGAGCACTCCACCTAGTTCTGGGTTTCTCAGTGTGAGAGAGATGGAGCTAGTGAAGCAAGTCCGGCACAGACCACCAAAGATGAGAGGAGAGGCTGAAAGAGCTGGGACCCTTCTATTTGGAGAAGAGAAAGCTTAGGGGAACCTTACCAGTGTGTATAAACGACTGAAAACAGGGAGCCAGACTCTGCTCAGTAGTACCTAATCAGTGACGGGACATAAAGCAAGACACATATAAAATGCACAGAATCCATCAGAACATAACAAATTGCTCCTTTATTGTGGGAGCAGACACAAACACAGATTGCCCGGAGAGGTTGTAGTCTCCATCATTAGAATTATAGAATCATGGGGGTTGGAAGGGGCCTCAGGAGATAATGGAATCCAACCCCCCTGCCAAAGCAGGCTCCCTACACCAGGTAAATTCATTAGAGAGAATCAAAATCTGACTGGACGCAGTCAGATGACAGCAAGCTGCCATAGCTAACCCTGGTTGGACAAGGTGATCTTGAGGGCCTCTGTCCAACCTAAATAAATGATTATGTCTCCTTGAACTATAACAGGAGTATCCAAACTATACTGACTTTCCTCTTTTGTAAGCTAGAGGTTCTGAGAAGAGTAAGTTGAGAGATAAGGACAAAATGGCGCCCATCTTTCCTTTGGGAATCTTGATTGGGTTCAGAAATGCTTTTTATGTTATTTTGTGTCTGTTTCTCTGCATTTGTCTTTAAAGCAAAAAATAATACATCTCTGAAATCAAAACATGATACCTGCTTGTAACATTACAAGTTGGCTTATCTTTTATGTAGTCCTAAGCTATTCCAGCAACAGAATGATGCACGGCGATGGGAGAGAACAGATTTTTTTCTTTTCTTTTCCTTTTCCCCCTTGAAGATGTAAAAATAATACTGTGATTCCCAAGAAAAGTTTGTTTACGTGGGTAGGAAGGTGAGGAAATTGTAATAAGGATAAAATATGTCATTTTTCCTTTGTGTTTTTCTCAGCTCTGTAATGGCGGAATTACTTTTATTTGGAAATACAAAAAGAGCTTTCTTTAAACATATAATGAGCTTTGAGTTTATGGTAATGGGAAAGTGAATGTAACTATGTAAAAATGTTTGTCTTGTTTCTTGCCAACATAGTTCAGTATGGTGACTTGTAATGTTGTTGGTACCTTTAATTGTGTCAGTGAAATATGGATGTACCTAGATTCTTATCTTGGGCAAAATGACGTAGTTGTTTAGTGCTCACTGGTGACTTTACACTGAGGCTTTTTGCATATATTGTAACTAATTAGACCTTCGCCAGGACCCAGAAAACGCCAGTCTGCTCAGTGCAGTGATTGCAGAGGTCACAGCAATCGTATAAGTGCAGCTGTTAGAGGCCCTCACCGTCCGTCTTCTCGAAATCCCAATGATAAAGGAAAGGCAGTCCGCAGCCGGGAAAAAAAAGATCAGCAAAATAAAGGAAAAGAGGAGAAGGTGAGTTTGTGGAGAGCTTCTTGGTGTTTAGAAACTTGGTGTCTTGTTTTCCTGGGTATTTTGTAAAGTCAGATGCTTATAAACTGTTTCTTTTGTTCGTGTCAGCATGCCAGTTTTAATCTCACCTTCAAAAGTATCTTTATTGTAGGGACAGCCTTGCTTACTGAAAGGTGCAAAATAGATTATTTAAAACAAACAAAAACTTAGTAATAAACCCATCTAGAGGAAGTGACCTCCTAAGTGTGGGCTTCTTTACTGCAATTTGGAGATGATTTGCTTAAATGTAGCTGATAATCAGAGTAAGATGTCTTACTGACACTAAATACATTATTTTTCAGAATCTGAATAAATCAACTGCCTGTATACTAGAGTTTCTCTTAGTTCTAACAACCTTAGGTAGTGATCTGAGAAAGCAGTATACCTGGGTGGGAATGTTTGCCTCTGAAGTTCCCTAATTCTAGTTACTAGGAGTTATATCACATTCTCTGAATGATGATGGTCATTCACAAAGGAAATATACATGCTGAGGCAGGATGTTGTGGGATTTTCTTTGTTTTGTTTCTTTTTTTTCCCTGTTCTGTCAGTGCTTGCTGTTGATTGTATAATCTAATGAAGCAAAGAAACTGCATCAGTGCAGTGTGCTGGCTTTGGGGAGGAGGAAGTTGAACTAGGGTAGTCCAGAAGTATGGGTAAACCAAATAGACAGTACAATGCAACAGTGATACGGACACCTCACGTTTGTTTTACGTCACCTCTGAGAATCTTGCTGACTTGTGTATGCTGCTAATGGATTTTATAACATTTGTTTCATATTTACACTACTATATTCCTTCTGTGTAGAACAAATCCGCATCTGAAATTTCAGAGTCTGAACCAAAGAAATTTGATAGTACTGGATATGATAAAGACTTAGTAGAAGCTTTGGAAAGAGATATAATTTCTCAAAATCCCAACATTCGATGGTAAGTTTGAATACTGCTACCAGCTCTTAATTGTTTCTTTTTCCTCTCCTTACTCATTACACAGTTAGCCGAGCCTCTTGGGCAGTTGAATATTTCTAGAACTCAGAGTATCTCATTCTCTTCTAAGAATTCTGAAACCAATGTAGGGGATGATATTTTGTTGTGTAAAAGGTTTTTGCTACTCAGAGGCATACCAAGAATGAAAACCAGTTGACAGAGAAATTACGTCAATATAGGAACCCTTTAAGGTCTCACTGGATGTGATGTGACTGCCAGTATAAAATATAATCACGTGTCAGCACCTTTACATAAATGTGTTAAATATTAAACCTTATACAAAGGTTGTTTTGTGTTCAGAATGTTTCCAAGCTTAGGTGATCTTGTGGGGATTAAGTGAGCAAAAAATCTGGCAAATAAAGTAAGCTTAAAAAAGCTGAACACTCCAACAAACCTTAAGAACTTTGTATGCATAGGACAGCTGACACATCTTTCAGTTGGGTATGTGAATATATCATACTGTTTGTACACTGAATCTTAAATTGCAGCTTTAGATTTGAAACTTAACTGTCCACCTGTGTGTGTTCTGTGACCAAAATGTTAATTGGGCTGTGCTGTTGAGTGGAATGCCTTTAGAGTTATCCTCAAGAAAAAAAAAAAAGCTAGCCTGTAAGATATTTAAGAATTAACACGCTGTAACTTTGAAAAGGAATTCAACGTTTTTATTCATCTCTGTTTACTGGCCTTTAGTAGCTGGTTTTCTTACGCTGATATTCAGGTTTCAGGATCAGCCAACCTGTCAGCAAAAGAGAAAAGCATAGTTTGTCTTACATAAGTTCACCCAATTTGCCTTATTCTGCTTATTCTTTCTGTAAATAAAAATAGTGAAATAATGAATGTCTGTTATTTGTTTTTGCAACCAGCTGGAGTCTGTCAGCTGGTTCTTGGCAGTAGTCATAGGATTTTGCCATGAGGACTTCATTAAATCATTATACTCCTATGATTCGTCCATAATTCAGGCAAATAACAACGAATTCAGCTGCATTTCGACTTGAGCTGTGCGCTGATTGCTTTGCAGCCTGTCTGAATCTGTGAAACAACTTTCTCTTTCTTGTCAGGGATGACATTGCTGATTTAGTAGAAGCTAAAAAACTGCTCAAGGAAGCTGTAGTTTTACCAATGTGGATGCCGGAGTTTTTTAAGGGAATTAGAAGACCATGGAAGGTATGAAAAAATCTGATCCTGTGATCATAAGTAGGATTCTGGGATTGGATCTTGGAGCATCAAGAAATTACAGGTGTCTTACAGTTTATATAAACGCTTTCCACTTTTAAGTAATAAAATTATGGCAAATAATACTAACAAAATAACTGTCAGATAATCACTATCTCCAGCTGTTTTTTGGTTTTTTTTGCAAGTAAGCAATAATAATTACTTACCTTTGAGTAACTTTTAAACAGAATATGTACATTTGGCATTTCTGTTACTGTACTATTAATTGAATCGTGAAATTGTCTGTTTTGATTCTTGTCTTAACGATGGTTCTTTTTTTTATTTTAATAGGGTGTGCTGATGGTCGGTCCTCCCGGTACTGGAAAGACCCTTCTGGCAAAAGCTGTAGCAACTGAATGCAAGACTACTTTTTTCAATGTTTCTTCTTCCACACTTACCTCAAAATACAGGGGAGAATCTGAGAAACTTGTTCGTTTGCTCTTTGAAATGGTGATTGAAGTTTCTTAACGTAAATAGTGAAATGATGAAGCAGAATTATTTCTGGAATAGTAAAACCTTGGCAAGTTTTAGAACTTACAGTGTATGTAAGAAAAATAAATCTCTCCCAGCTTCAGGTGCTTTAGAACCTTCTGATACAGCTGTTTGCACTGGAAATTCAGTAGTGTACAGCTGCTTAACTGAAGAAGAAAAAAAAAAAAAAGATAATTTTATTTTCAGGGTTAACTTGTTACGATAGAGTTATTTAGGAGCTGATGAGTACTGCAGAACAAACCTGAAGGTAAATCTGGAAATTGAATGTAATTGCTTTCTGGATGGGAACCCTGCTTAGGTTATGCGTGTTTTGTGATGCGTGTTTTTTTTTGTTGTTGTTGTTGTACTTTAACATAAGCAGGCTTTCAAACTGTACCAAGTATGTAGTTGGCTTCAAAGCTTGTGACACTTGAAAACAGCTCAGAATATGTAGGGTTTTTTTGTGCATTAACCATGCTTGCATGCAGTGTTTGCCAGGGTATCCGATGCTGAAAGGGGCAGCAGAACTGCAATGACGGCAGTCAGGAAAGAGAGGACAATATAGTGTGAACATATTTAATGAGTTAATATAATAACTATCAGTCAGAACTGAGTGTACACAAGGGAATGTAGTGTAGCTGCTGTATAACACTGACTTTACTATCAGAAACCCTTGTTTAACTTCTTTCATTTTTAGAAAGGTGAGGGTTATTTTTGTAGCTGACCTGCCTATTGAGCAGGTTTTGTGTCATGGTGTCTTAGGACTAGTGGTACACCTAACTTTATCTGAGATCTTATTCAAGCATTCTACCAGATATTGCATAAAATTAGAAATTATATTCCTAGTGTGTGAAAATCTAACCTTATTAAATGCTTGTTTTAGCCCTAGCAGTTATGGTTGCCAAAATCTGCTCTGCTCAAACATCATTAATGGATACACAGCTTCATGAATGTGTGCAATGATCAGAGAAAAAAGGTTGGGTATTGTTTGATACTTAGGAGCTGATTCGTTCAGATAAATGATTCGTTAGTCTGCTCTGACTGTGCTGCTGTTTCTTAAATGTGAGTAGGCTGCCATTTCAGTTTCTTCTTTATCTTTTGTTTCTCTTAGGCTCGATTTTATGCCCCGACAACCATATTTATTGACGAGATAGACTCTATCTGTAGTCGACGGGGAACTTCAGAGGAGCATGAGGCGAGCCGACGTGTGAAAGCAGAACTGCTAGTCCAAATGGATGGTAAATAACCTAATCCCTCTGGGCTGGAGGAAACTTTAGGGAGGAAAAAATAAATCTAAACTTCTTTCTTCAGAAGCAGTTTCTTTGAAAGGCCTACCTAAAAGTGGAGCATACTGATACATTATTCCAACTGCCAGTATGGAAGAAAAAAATAACAACCTATTATGTAACTGTCTTTCATCATCTGATTAAGGACCTCAGATATTAACCCACAATAAAAAAAGACTCAGTAGAGAATGTAAGATTTCAAGGCTGCAGAAGGAAGAAAGTATCTTCTTCATATATATAAACATAGCAGTCTGGCTGGCATTTAAGTTGTTACCAAGAATATTGTCTGCTTTTTCACTTGGTTTTGGGGAAGTCGTTCAAGATAACTGTCCCCCTATTTCAATTTAAACTTCAACAAAGGCAGTCATTGCACTTAACTTTGTGATCTCTTTGGTTGGTTGGTTTTTTTTTCCCTCCTAAAGTTAAAAATGAAGAAAAATGAAAAGTGAAGAACATTGTTTTGTAGAAAGCATTTAGAGAATTATCTTCTTAAACCATTTTTTTATATTACAGTTATTTGCTTAGTATGTAGCAAATCTCAAAACTTAAAAGTAGGTAGCTGCAATTTAGAAGAATCCTTCTGCTCTTTTGGCAAGAAGGGAGAAGAAGGCAACTGGAAAGTATTAACGTATGTAGTAATTTGTGATAGAATTCTGCACGTCAGGAGACTTGTATATTCTGTCTCTCTGATGTTGATGCCCTCTTAATTCACAGCACAGCTGTGATACTGTTCTCATAATTCAAGCATGTAAGCTAATTTTATTATTTGGAATTACTTGACATTTTTGCTGGAGAGTTCATGAATGTTGTTATATATGCAAGCTTTCAGGCGTACTGGAACTGCTGCTATTCCATAGAACAATCCTGTATTACAAGTTAAAACAGTAATCACAGAGCCTCGCAAATTTTATTTCATTAAACTTCTTAATTTAGCAGCAGTTTCGTAGTGCTTTGGAGATTGGAGTGATATCTCTGTCTCTGAGAAGCCGTGATTTAGTTCAACTGATTTTAACATTCACTTCAGCAGCAATTTGTAAGAATCCACCCAAGAATGTGAAACATTTGGCCTGAATTCAGAAGTGAAGAAACTTTTGTTGGGGATTAATGCTGCCTTAGTATGGCTGTTAGTGAATACTGCGTGGGGTGATTCTGGTGGTTAATTGCCTTCATGGTTGGTCCCTTTCTGCCTGCAGCCATTACATAACATTGGTGTGAAAATTACAAATGCTGTAAAAAGAAGTATGAATTACTACTGTGGAAGTGTTGTAGGTGTGGTAGAGAGGAACTTCCTGACCCTGTTCAGCCAGTCATTGCTTCTAACTGAATTGAGTCTCCATTTTTACTTACAGTGTGACAGATAAGAACCTGAATTCTGTTGCACTGCACTTGGTCTGCTGCTTTGATATTATAGAATTGTGGATATTATTTTCTCTGTGTCAAACTTGATATAAGCATATGTACATTTTACTTCTCCTTTTCTCCAATGCAGGTGTTGGTGGGGCCACTGAAAACGATGATCCATCTAAAATGGTCATGGTACTTGCAGCTACTAATTTTCCTTGGGATATTGATGAAGCCCTAAGAAGGAGACTAGAAAAGAGAATTTACATTCCTTTACCTTCAGGTATAAAGATTTGAGGAGAGGAGGGGCTGAAAAGACTGCAATCAAAGCTGTGTCAGTCTTACCTTTTTTTTGCTCACTTGATTATATATTTAAACAAACTTGTTGATACGCATACCTGAATTTATTTATGAATTCAGAATTGGGTTAAATACTGTTACTTTTATGGCTGGTACAGTGTCCTTTGGCCATCCTTCCTCCTTTGCTCTCTTCACCTTATTATTTGTATTCAGAAAACAGATTGTATAGCCTTGATTTCTGTTCTTTAATTAGCAAAAGGTAGAGAGGAACTCCTAAGAATAAACCTGCGGGAGCTGGAACTGGCTGATGATGTTGACCTTGCAAATATAGCTGAGAAAATGGAGGGTTATTCAGGTGCAGACATTACCAACGTATGCAGGTATGTTAACGCTGTATCATTTGTGTTATCGCTGCTACAAACCCTGAGAATGCGGTTTTTAAAGTAACAGAACTAATTTACTTTAAGTTTTTGGATAAGAACAGATTGTAACTTGTCATCTGCGTACAGCTAAAAGATGAAATGCTACATTAATCTTTGCTTATATTTGTTATTTTTGTAAGAAAATGATGAAGAGTAGTTGCAGCGTAGTATGATTTTGGTAGTGCTCTGCATTCCTTTATGTATGCATAACTCCTTGTGTGGGGGGTATCCACAGGATGATCAACTTCAACCCTGCAGGGTTACAGTCATTCCACTGAGATCATAAAAATGGATGTTCTGTTGAAGAAGTAGCTGATAGTGAAGCTGAGACCAGAGTAACTGAAGTAAAAATATAGTATGTTCTTCGCTCATGATAAAGAATGTAACGTACCATACTGTGAGACAGCACAAGAGCTGTGTACCTGGCACATTGGCTTTAGTGATTAAAGCTGACCTAAGAAACTTTCTACCTTCTCTATCTTCACATCTGCTCAGTACAAAACCACAGACTGGCTGAGGTTGGCAGGGATCTCTGGGTTCGTCTGGTCCAACCCCTGTTCAAGCACGTGCACCCAGAGCAGGGTGCTCAGGGAATGTCCAGGTGGCTTCTGAAAATCTCCAAAGAGGAGACATCCATGGTCTCTTGGCAGCCTGTGCCAGTGCCCCTTCATTCTCACAGCACAGAAGTGTTGCCTTGTGTCCAGGGAGGATCTCCTCTGTTTCAATTTGTGCCCTTTGTCTCTTGTTCTGTAACTGGGAACTGCTGAGAAGAGCCTGGCTTTGTAGCCTCACCAATGCTGAGAAGAGGAGAAGGGTCACCTCTCTTGACCTGCTGACAACACTTTACCTAATGCTACCAAAATACTGTTAGCATTTTTATTATTAATACATTCTAAGTCTTTCCCCAGTTATCACTTTCTCCTTCATTCAGAGCTGGCAAACTATGGAACCAGCAGTAAGAGACGAAGAGCTGAAACTTCTGTAGATGCTTTTGTCATCTAATAAGCACCTGTATAACTATGCTTCCAGGATTTTCAGATAACACTGAAGGGTGGCAGTGAAAGCCTGGACCTCCAGTTGTGTGCTGACACAGCTGTTGTGGGGCTGTGCTTTGAGCAGGATAAGAGAACTAACTGTTTCGGGTTAAAAACATTGCTCTCCTCAAAATCAGATCCACTTATTGTCTTGATTCCTAATGCAGCTCTGCAAGTGTTTGTTCAGTGAACATGAGAGGACAGTATGTCATGCTGCAGGGATCTGTGTGGCAAAACTGACACAAAAGGCTCACTCAGGAGGGTTACTGAAGGGTTTGGTGACTTGGTATTATTTCCAGAACAAGCCTTGCACAGGATCTGAGAAAAGAATGCATGAGGTGTTCTGAATCAGTGCAGTACTGATTTGTTTCAGTTGTGGATCTAAGAGTTGAACTTGTGGTGGTGTTCTGCTCAATTTTGGCATTCATTGTGCATTGGAAGGAGTTTGTGCTTGTGTTGAACAAAAACCTCTATTTAGCCTCCTACTTTGAGTGGTTTAGCTGCAGTTTGCTTTTTCTTTTGCCTGATGTTTGCTTTTCTAGATACTGCATTTGTTATTTGAAATTCATCCTGCAGTGGATACTAATGGACTTGTTCAAAGTCATTACAATATTTGTGTCTTTTAGTTGTACAGTTGCTTTTTAGTTTTGAGCAAAGTTCATTTTGACAAATAGTACAGGAAAACAAATACAGAAACGTCCAGGTCTTTCATCTATGGCAGTCTCCTTAGAATGACTGAGGTGATAGCAACTAGAAATCCAGAGAAGCTGGAGTCTGGATGTGTGTGATTTGAAATGAATGAGGAAGTGCTCAAATTAGACCGTGTATTTGCACTTCGTCGTTGGCATTGGGGAATGAGGATTTTTAGATGTGATTGCTTTGTTTACATTGAGACAAAAGACATATGGCTGATTTAACGGCGCTTTCATATTGTTCAGACACAGAATACAAACACAGGTGAAGTTCAAACTTCTGGAATACAAGTCCTTGCTAGTGACAGAAGCCGAACTTGGGAAAACGTGAGCAAAGAACTCTAGCTTGCTCAAATTTTTCTTCTACCTTAAAGAACTTAAAGTAAAATCCCATGTTTGCCGAGCCAGAGTGAAAAGTAGTCAGAGCTATCAGGGCAGTTCCTAACAGTCAGTACAGAGTCATGAGAAATTAAGTTAGAGCTTCATTTAAAAAAAAATCGAAACAGCAAAAGCAACAGACATGTTCAGGAAATGTAAGGTTGCGCCTAAATTGTGTATTAGCTGTCAGTAGGAACTGAGTTGGAATCATTTTGTTAAGCAAAGTGAAGCTTGAAAGGCATTTGGAATGGAACAGACTCGGACTGCGTGTTCTGGTGGGTGCTTTCTTATTTTTTGAGGATAGCTTTGGTGCTTCTCCAACTGCTAAGGGTGTGTTTGAGAAAGCACTAAGAGCTGGAGTTGGAATGCCTGTCAGAAATGACCTTCTGTGGGAAAGTAGCGGTGGCTGCAGTAGGGGTACGTCAGATGCACAGTGTATTCCCCCCTTCTCCTTTGCAGATTGAGTAATGCTGGCCTGCAGTTCGTAAATGATGGCACAGCAGCAAAGCATGGTGCCATTTAACTAAGATGGAATTTGACAAGGCAGCTCTTTGTTGTTGCTGCTGCTGCTCTAAAGTTCTGGTTATTGTATTATTCATGAACGTGATAAATAATTCTTAGCAATTAGAATGCGGAAGTCTGTCAGTTATGGTTTCTTTTTGTGGGGGGTGAGAGGGGATTTGAAACAGAAAGTGCTGTAACCATCTTTGTAAATCCTTCTACAATGCTGCGTAGGTTGTTTTCCTTCCTGGATCCTGACCTACTGCTATGATGTGATACTGCTGTGGTATCACTCTTCCTTTTTTATTTTATTTTTTTACCGCTAGACAAAATCAACAGTGTTTTATTTTTTATTTTATAAGCTTTGTATGGAGGAATTAGCACGAATGGTAGTCTTTCAGTTTTATCCATTTACAAAAGCATTCAGCTCATCATCTGCTGCTTCTTGTTTTAGTGTTGGAAATTCACATGCAGTCAACACAGTACAAAAATGATGCACTTGAAACTTGCTGAGGCCAGAAGTTAGAGGAGCCAAAAGCTGAACAGGTTTTGTAGATTAATGTTTTGTTTTGCAAGCATAGGCTGGAGACAGGTATTGTAGACCTCTCTTTGAAGTAGACCTACTTGGACCAGGAAACATTCAAAACTTTTCAGCTGTCTTGTTCTGTACATGGGAGTAGTGAACCATCCTTTCATTCGTCCCTGTTTAAAAACGCTGTATGCTGCAGCTGCATCAGTGGCCTTAGGTAAATGAGTTAATCTTCACCTCTGCTGCCCAGCCTGTGTGTGTGGTATAACAGCTATTGGAAGATCCAGTGATAAATCAGTGTTTGAAAAATACAGGCGGCGTAGTATTGCAGGCTGTCCAAGCATTAAGGGAGCTTCCTATAAAAGCTTAAAACTATTTTGATCTGTTTTTTGAATGCGGTGGCTTAACTGGAATGTTTGAGCAAGTGAACTCATCATCCCGTACTGGATAACTTCTTTCTTCTTTTCTTTCTTTCTGCTCCTCTCTTGTACCCAACAGAGATGCATCATTGATGGCTATGAGGAGGCGTATTGAAGGCTTGACACCAGAAGAAATAAGAAATCTTTCTCGAGATGAAATGCACATGCCAACAACGATGGAAGACTTTGAAATAGCTTTAAGGAAGGTTTCTAAATCTGTATCTGCTGCGGACATTGAGAAATACGAGAAATGGATAGTTGAATTTGGATCGTGCTGAGTTGTCTTATCTTGAAGCCATCTTATGTCTTAAAACAGCTTCAGAAGTAATTAGTGTCAGTTCACTGCGTGCTCTTTTTAACTTTTGTAATTTAAGAGCAACGGATATCTAAATAAATATTTTTTTAAAATGCAAATTCTCTCTTTCTTTGAACTTGCTCAGAAGTGACCTGTTCTTTCTCAGACGTGAAAGCTGTTGACCAGAATGTGTGCAGCAGAGTACTCTTGGCAAAAACAAACCAACCAAAAAACAACGGCTGTCTTGAGAACAAACAGAGACAAGAGAACAACCAACAACCCAAACCCACTAAACGAGCGAGGGGTGCTGAAAACTATAAAACAAGATAAACACAGTTATATGGATGGTTTATGGGTAGAGAATTAAATGATTTCGAAGCTATTTTTGCAGAACCTGAGATTTAAAGCAGCAGCCCTTAATGCCACTACTCCCTAATTCAGCTATTAAGTAAATAATAACGAACATCCAGTCTGTGTAAACTGTGCAGCCAGCAGTGGTGTGGCTGTGTGTGCAGTCTCCTTGTAAGCCTGAGGGAAAACAAGAGCTGTCTTGGTGTTACCCCTGAAATGTTTTCCTTCCTTCACTGTATGGCACTGTGACCTTCAAAACTGGTGCGTTCACTGAACATTTGTTCTGGTAACGCAGTTGTGATAAGCCAGAACAGTTTTGATATCTCTGTACTTAACTGACTTCTGCTTATAACCTTCATTTTACAATTTTAACGTTTGAATTTCTTTGAGAGAGTTCTCTTCTTGCAGGAGTTGCCAGGTGGACTGCAGAAACACATCTAGAGAATGTTCTACCACAGCCATTGAGGATATAATTTGAGATTTTGCTCAGTAGTGATCACAGTACTATTGTTACTGACGACTCCTTAAAAATAACAGGTATTTTGGAAACACTTCTTCCTCGCAGCTCATCTCAGAGCACATGGCTGCAGTTCTGCTTGCAGCTGAACTTCATGCTATCCCGTGAGTCCAGTGTGTCTGGATGAGTAGATGTGCACCATACAAAGCCAGCTGTGGAAGTTCCCCTGATGCCTCCTCACGCGCTGCAAGGCACATGAAAGGACACGTGGTAATGAAAGTCGGGGGTCTGAGTGCAAGGCAGTTGAGTCCCAATGAATGCCGTTACCGTGAACCTCTTGTTAATGTACTTAATTCTCCACTGTGTCATGAGTGACAGACTCCACTTATTTATTTTCTTACAAGGCACTTTGAGCAGTGTCAGGTGTTGCTGTTAGATGCTGAGATGCAGGCCTTGCTGACAGTTTTTGAATCCCATGGTGGAAGTGGCCGTGATGAACTCAGAAATGAAGGGAGGAAGTTCAGGTAAGAAATTAGACAAAGCTGCAGCATTTTGAAGTAGGTTCTCTTATTGCTTACTTCTGTTTGTATGTGAGAATGAAGGTAGAGCTGTCAGTCGTATTACAGGAGCAGATTTCTTCTTGGAAATCAGTTCATTGCAACCAAACCAGATTATTCAGCCCCATCTGAGTGAAAAAGGGAAATTTTTAAGCTTTAGTCCTTGGAAGCAAACCAGTAAAGGGCCACTTAGACTGAAGATGTGATGTATTTTGAGAACTTCTAAAGTAAACTTCGTTTAAAAAGCTGCTTAGTTTTCATTGCTTGACCAGTGCTGTTCACACTGAATTAACAAAATGAACACCTATGTAATATATGGTACATGAGAAAAAGTAATAGATGCTGAATGCATAGCTCAGAGGTTCATTTTATTATAGAGAGGAAAATGCGATGCCTGACCCTATCCACTGCAGTTCTTGGATGGAGAACAGGGACAACTCATGCTCAGTGTAACGTGTATGAAGGTAGAGATGCATTCAGGGGCTGAGACAGCAGAACAGCTGCAGTGAGAACCACAGTTGACAGGAACAAGTGTGGGATCTGCCTTTCCTAGTCTTACAGGGTGATTTATCTTTATTGTTTTTTTTCTTTCAGATTGCACCTGTGTCCTTCTCGTGTATGGAAAATGGGACTTGCTACAACTGGTGTGCAGGACAGTTTCCCTTCCCTAACTTGTTAGCTGTGTTACAAAATGGTTCAGATTTGTCCCAGCTTAACTTGGCCTTCCTCTTCAAGGTATGAGTTTTTTGAATCAGTAAAACCATGTGTGTGCTGAAACAGAAATCCTCTGTTAGAAGTTTTTAAGACATGATAGCTCAGGAGCACAGCAGTGTTGTCTGGTAACTAGTGTGTTTCTGTTCAAGGCTTATACTGCTTTTCTCATTGCCGTCAGCTTAGAGATGTAAGTATTTCTTTCCAAGTGCTTTGTAACTTTGTAGAGCACAATGCAGAAATAAGATAATCATTTGGCCTGTGGAAATAGGCCAGTCTGTGAAGCCCTACCAATGCTTTCAGGCTCAACCACTCAACTTATTTATGCTGCAGCTGTTTAGCACACTGTTAAACCTTCTTGTTGCGGTGCAGGTGCTTGGTTTAAAGTTTCATAAGTAGGGATGCAAAGAGCACTCACTAACAGCTGCTCAATTTCTATCCGCATTGCAATTCATACCATACTTATGCAGTAAGGTAAAACTCTTGTATGTTGTCTGCCCCCTCCCTCATATTTTTTGTGGTTAAATTTGAACCTTACACAGTACTTGGCACTGCTGAGGCCGCTCCTCAAGCACTGTGTTCAGTTTCAGACTCCTCACTACGAGGAAGACATTGAGCCCCTGGAGTGTGTCCAGACAAGGGCAGCATAGCTGTGAAAGGTGTGGAGCACAGGTCTTCTGGGGAGTGGCTGAGGGGACTGGGATTGTTCAGTCTGGAAAAGAGAAGGCATGGGGAAACCTTACCACTCTACAACTGCCTGAAATGAGGCTGTGGCAAGGTGGAGGTCAGTAACAGTGATAGGATGAGAGGTAATGGCTTTAAGTTGTACCAGGGGAGGTTTGGGTTGGGTATTAGGAAAAATTTCTTCTTGGAAAGAAGGGAGGTCACAGTGTCACCATTCCAAAAGATATTCAAGAAACCTGTGGCACTGAGGGATGTGGTCCGTGGGTGTGGTGATGGCAGGTTGGCCGTTGAACTGAGTGATCTTAGTGGTCTTTTCTGACCTTAATGATTCTGTGAATGGACATTCATTTCCACATGCGTGGAAGAGAACTGTCTGTGGGAGACTTCTTGTCTGTGCAGGCACCACCTTTGTGATGGAGTCTCTGTGGTTTCCTTATTAGCTGATTAGGATGACCACAACCTCTGTCATATTTTCTTTCACCAAATTTCTCAATTCAGAACCCTTGAGCTCTGTGTCTTAATGAGTCATGGCATCACTGTGGTAGCTCTGTTGGGGTAGAGCACTGGGAAGGCATTGCTTGTGACTCCAGGGACACCAGTCACTGCTGCTTGTCTCAGATCAGCACAGTATCTGCCCTGCTTGGATATGTTGTGCTCCACACCCACCTGAAGCACCACAGCAGCCACAACGTGTCCAGCTGAGGGGCCAGGTGATGTGGGAACAGTTGGGATCCTGCTCTCTGGTGACACTGAGCGTGACGAAGGAGCTGTGAGTACAAATGCGCAAGATGCTAGAATAAAAAGCGTGGATAATTTTCATCTGCCAAATGATAACTGCTCAGTTTAATGCCAGGTAGTCTGGATTCCTTCCCCCCCATCATTCTGAAAAACAACTCCTCTAAGTTAGAACAATGAAAAGCTAAAAAAACAAACAGCTCCGTGTAAGTAACACATCCCCCAAGCTGCTGTTTACGTAGCAAAACAAATATATGCGTTACCACAGACTAATAAACAATTGAAATGTTTATTTGAAAAACATGAACAGTACAAATCAGCACGGGAAGATTGGGCCTACTCAGTAAGCCAGTACTGTGGATTTGGGTTTTTTTTTTCCTTGATTTTGAGATGTCACATAGCACTGTCACAAAAAGAACCTCGTGAACAAGCCAAGTTACAAGTGCTAACAATCTTTATGAGCGTTAAGGGGTCATAAAAGTATAAAGTGCTTGAAATATAAATCTGCCTTTTTTAACTTTGTTTTGCATATATGTCAAATTACTTGAGCAATACAAATGTTTGGTAGCGATACTTTTCCTTGCAAGGCACACTCAATGCTGAGAGACCTGAACCCAGGTTGGGCAGCTCTGTTTTGGCTTGCAGGCACACGGAACGTTTGTGATACTCCTTTGTCCTTTTCTGGAAAGTGGTACTTGGAGACTTCAGGGCACCCTGAATTTCATCAGCTGGCTGCTTAGGAGAGCTGGTTTATCTATAGGAGTGAAGGCAGCCAGCACCCTGTCTGAGCTGCAGAGACGTGACTTCACAGAAGTTAAAAACCAATGGTAGCTGTATTTTGAAGCTTCTGGAAAAGGCTTGCATGTTTATGAAGAGGCACAGGGAAGTCAGCTTGGAGCCTCATCTTGACTGTCCCTTCACCAACTCCCTTAGTTTTCTCAGTAGGAAACAAAGTATTAAGATCAAGTGCCAAATTTCAAGTCAACTAAAAATCATTTAAAAACAAACAAACAAGAGCAACTCTGAAGTAAATACAATATTAAGTACATGTTCTCTCATCTAGATTATTTTTCCTGTCTGGAACATCTGAAGGTAAGCTGATGGTAATCACAGGTACAAAGCTCATTTGATCCAGGAGAAGGATGCCTCTGAAAGGGAAGATTAGCTGGCATTAGAAAATAATACTCAAAACAGTGCTCTGTTCTAAAAATAAGACGTATTCTTAAAGCACCCTTTCATTTAAATTAACATTATCAAGCATTATCCTAATAAGACTTCTTTGAAAGTAGAATGAAAATCTTACAAAAAACTCCGTTCAGTTTGTACATCTGAGCCAGGAGTAGAGTAGGCTCAATTTCAACACGGCTTAAAGCTGTTCAGCCTCTCAGTTCCTCAGAATGCTCTGACAAGCTGCACGCAAGCTCCGTGTTCTGCAGCTGGACGAGAAGTTTCTGTGATCTGATCTGGTTCCTCGTTCTGTACTGACCTCTGCCACGGGCATATCATCAGACACTTTCCCTAGTTCTGTTTATTTCAAAGCTCCACAGCATTAAGCTCCTTATGGCTGTGGGAGAGCAGCTGTTACAAACCATTTCTTTACCTTCCTTACTCTAACAAGACAGTTTCAAGAAGTGCTCTGCTCTGACAGCAGGCTTTGGGAAGTGCCAGGGGAAGCACGGTATCTTCCATCGCTGCGCTTTCCAGCCTTCTCAGTTTACCAGCCCTCCATTTTCCTAGCTCTGTCAGAAGCACTAAGGCCAACTCTCATCCCTGGGTGAATGCATAAATCAGCCACGGGCCTTTCAGAAGCACAGCTGGTCAGCAGTATTTGAGATCAGCTGTGCTTGCTCTGAGTGAGGAAGCACAATTCACTGTCAATCATTCCTCCTTAAAGAACATTTGATTCCAAGGGTTAAGGCGTCCTGAGTTGACGTGGGTTCCTTAAAAACGTTCGTGCGTTCCTACTCCAGCACTACACCTCTACTGATTCCTTAGCTGCAGCTGCCATTTCATCCTTCCACACCTTGTCTGGAAATCTCTCTTCTCTGAAAATATTAGTGTTGCTGGTAAGATCCCAGCCAGCCAGTTTTATTTATAACCTTTTGCCATGAATGATGCCACCACTCCCTCCAGCTTTCAAGCTGCCGATATAGGTAACTCCTTAAAGAAATCCCATCCGGAGTTGCAAAGCCAAATTTGAGGCCTTTCATAACTACAGTCATGACTGCAACACTATAAAAAGACACAGAATTGCTGGGAGGGCTTAGCTCTAGCTTCTGCCCTCCTCTGTTGGAGCCACGTTAATGGTGTCTCAAAATGCAATCCTTACAAGACCTAACACAGATTTGGTATTATCACAGCCAAGCTAAAGATGCTCCCAGTGAAAGATTTACCTCTGCATCAGAAGGTTACTTGGAATGAACATTTGTTGGCTTCCTTCCTATTAAACTGCCTAGAGAGCAGGGCTGCTTCTAACTTGAAAGATTTTCCAGTAATGCTTTGTCTTCGTGTAAAAAACAAAAACAGAACAACAGAAGTTACTTACCTGGGCTCACAGGAAGGGAAAATCACCTTTAAGACTTTTACAATGAGCGCCGCTCCAATAACTCCAACCACAATGACTTCCATCAAGTTAAAGAAAATGGGTAAAGATTTAAACCAGAATCTGCAGAGCCATTTTCTCAAGTCTTCCACCCACTGGCACATCACCTGCGATCGAACAGGTAGAAATAATCAGGTTGCAGAACACAGCAGGTGCAGTTCTGTAGCTACGGGGAAAAGCAGCATGTCATTCATTGGTGACTCAGACTTGTTTCTTTTCTAAAGTTTGGAACCTTGCAACTGTTTCTACAAGAGGGTTTAATTTGTGCAGAAGTGACTCATCCTCAAAAGAGTCCCCTAAAAGGAAAGGCCACTTGGGAAAAGAGTTGAACAGAGGGTAGCTATGATTGCATTGCTGTTTGCAGCACAGGAGGGTCCCTGAAATGCAGGAGAGGGTTAGGGAACGTGTTCCCCTATCTGTAACTTGCAGCACACTGTTTTTTGCCGTGCTCTCTCAGCAGTGCACTTTGAGCTTTAAGGGTTACCCTCTGCCACAAAGTAGGCTGTGGAAACCCATCCCTAACTCATGTGGAACTGAAGCTTTCAAGTTGCTGCTGTGTTTCTTACAGTTGGTGAAACTCACAGCTCATCAACCAGTGGCCAGCACCTGCCTCTAAGCAATGTCAGAAAAAAAAAAAAAGCAATTTAAAGCTAAAAAAGAGTTAAAACTGCTGTAAATATTCAATCCGTTATAATGTTAATGTCACATCTCATTTTCATGACACACCCGTGAGGTCACAACACTGCAGGATTCAGACGTTCACATGACTCTGAGTGGAGTAAGAAAGATATCTCAGCACTAAAGGGCTATTTAGGAAAGTTTTGGCTTAGTTTTGATTTTGTTGTTGTTTTACAGTTTTCTGGAGCGTGCCTGTAACACTCTTGTTCACAGCGGCTGGCTGTGGGGATTCCCTTGACTTCTCAGATATCAGCCACTGTCACATAACTAAGGAGGATTGGTAACTCTCCTGAGAAATCTATTAGATGCTATATTGCCTTCTTCAAATGCAAAGGAGAGAACCAAAGGTCTAGAACGTTCCACACCTTCCTACCATCTTTAAATAATGTTTTGTCTGGCCTCTACACAAAGAAAACCCGCTATCTGAATCCTAACAGTGCTCTAATTTGATTCCTTCTGTAACCATCCAGGAAGGAAGAAACCCAGCAATTGTGCATGTTTCTGTGGAGTAAAAACAGAGAGGAAGTCTATTGGTCTGTTCTGCTTTATCAGCAACGCGTTACTACATTTGTCTTCCTAGGAATGCCACCAAGTCGTATTCTCATTTCTGCGGAGACATGAGAAAAAACGGGAAGGAAAAAAACCTGCTCCTCCTCTTTAGGCCAATCTTTTAAGGAAATACTAATGAAAACAAACAAACAAGGAAAAGCAAGAAGGGCACCCTACCTTGTAGGAGGACGGAGGCTCCACCCTAAGAGGTGTTTCTGGTAACTTGCCAGGTAACGTCTCTTCATCCACTGTGGTTTCTACTTGCCACATCAGGTACTGACTGGTAGTTTGCAGGGGATCTTGAATATCTGAAGTAGAAAAGCCGGATGTAGTGGGAGGGTTATTTTTTGTTTTGGGGGGGGGGGATGTTTTCTTTTTTCCCCACTTTTTTTTATTTGACTCTCTAAGCTAGGAAGCAAAAACGTGCTCCGTTTCAACAAGATCAAAGAAAGCCAACATTTATTTTTCTCCTGATAAGAAGCAGCAGTATTACAGGGCAGCCCTTAGCTCTAAGTGTCAACTGTCACCACATTTAAAAAGTGACAAACCAGATACAAATATTTATCTCCTATGAAATTCTTGAGTTTCTGACTAAACTAAACTGAAATAAGATTAAAGTATCCAGCAACTTCTCTTTCTTGAAAGTTATTCAAGTTTAATAACTTTCCTGTGGTTTGGAAGTGACCCAGACAAGGTATTTCCTCCACAGTTTTCCCTTCTGATCTCAGGAAAAGGGGGAGCTTTAGGGAAATTTCCAAAGCAGCACCAAAAGAGATATTTATTTATGTAAATGTCTGGGCTATGATTTTACCAGCACCAAGTAATTCAAAGGAGAACAGATTTGGAAACAAAACAAAAGAAGTAACTAGAATGCAGAAGAGTGGAATTTATGTCTAACTATATCTATATATACATCATGGTGAATCTGACAGCTGTTTAACCATGCACAACAGCGGGATAACAGTGTTCTTTTGCCCTTGTAAATCAATATGTTAATTATGTGCAAAAATATTATGTAACAGCTAAGAGAGAGACCTTTTCCTGAGAGGTTGGGAAGTGTAAACAGCACGTCGTTGTCCCTTGGGATGGAATACAGCATGCTCTCTTTCAAAGGGACAGTGTAGTTTGAATGTCTCAATACCCTCAGGTCCTTCACTAAGATATCTATTTCTGTTACTTCTTCCTGCTGAACCTGCAAGGGATGCAAACAGATTGATATTATTGAATTTAAAGACAAAGTAGGCTGGCAAAGGAAACCAGTACATGCTAGTCAACTCCAAGCCAGTAAGATTTAGACAGACAGATGCTGTAACGTGAATCAGTACTCCTAGTTTGTACTTAACACACTGCTACTGCCAACGCCGTATTAGAATGCGTGCTGAACAGCCCAGCTCTCCCTCTCCCTGCAAAAACGCGTGGTCATCAATCCGTGGGCTTTCAGCCAACTCTTACACAGCTCCTCTTGTCAGGGAGGCACTTTAAAGCACGGGAAACTGAAATACATATTAAAAGGGCACAAGGAAACATTTAGTGTGTTGCTCAGATGAGACTGACACTGCTGCTTTTACAGACATTGATTTTTTTTTCCCCAACAAGTGAAAAAATTCCTGCTGAGATCATTCACTGCTGCTTTTGTTTAGCTTAAGCTTATATTTCTTTTAAGTGACATCATTCAGAGCAGACAGCGATGAAGTACAGAGTAACTGCGTGTTCACATATTCGACTCTCCTACTACAGGTTGATATAAAATAGTTTGTAAACACACACATGGGGATGATGCAGTTTCACTGATGCTTTCAGAGCCTTTGCTTTTAACCTGTGCAGAACAATACAGCTAAAAAGATGGCTGTTCCTGTCAGCTGGTACCTGATTAGAAAGATGGAAAGCTTCTGACTTAAAGGAACAATGAGGGAAACACACACAGTTTTGTGTGTTCTTACCAGGCCTCTGTGCAAACCCAATATGCGTTTTGATGTCCAGTTTGAGATCTGAACTAAAACACTACTGTCTAACAACAGCACCAAACCAAAGCATTATGAGCCAACTGTGAGGTTCAGGTCTCTCAGGGCAATCATCACTTCTATCAAGAGAAAAATTTTCACAGGGAAATGCGTCACGTCACAAGTACCTCATGATGGGCATGCAATTAACCAACAATCGATGGTTTTATCATCATCCTATTAAAAAAATGCAGCAGAATATAGGACAGCAGCTATGTCTTCTAACTATAACCACTCTGGTTGGAAAAATACTGGTGACTGTGAGAACTCAGCTCTGCACGTTTCAGTCTCAGCTGCAGTTGTAGCCCCTCACATTCTCTGCTATGTGTGCAAATACAGTTGCAGTTCTGTGGATTTATTTTTTTCTGCTGTTCATCTAAAAAAAAAATCCATCTTCAAATCAATATTTTTATTCAGATGAATTAATTAGCTTGCATACAAAACAGTCTAAGGCTGAGCCCTCAGATGATGGATCCTAGTAAGCCCACTTGAGAGGAAGCTGCTGCAAGCTGCATGGTTGAAATGTTTTATTAGCTTGGAATAAACAGTGGGTACAATCTCAGTGTGCAAATGCCCAGTTATTCGTTTTGTACATTGCTTTGAAAATGAAATATTGCTTGTGAGTTTGACTTTCCTTGCATTTTGGAAAAGCTCGTGATATTCTAATGAGCCTCATGGAAAGTCGTCCAACTGCGAACTACTGAGATAAGAATGTAAACATTAAAACTTGAGTTCTCCTCATGAAACAGCTTTGCTGACCCAGGTTGGTTTTTATCTCCCTCAGCACGGTGCTAGCTAGCATTAGATTATATACTTTGTACCTTGACCTCTACCTACACGCATGTAAACCCTTTAACTCTTGGTTACTTTTTGCCTCTCCTAAATTCAAAACAAGCAAAGCGTTATTTTTCCCTACCTGTCTTCCATCAATTTCTGTCACTTCTTCCTGAATGACAATCAGCTGCAAATCAGAACTGGATGCCAAGGGCCACTCGTGAACCATGATGCGAACGCTGACAGTTCCCAGGCGCTGCCGCTCTGCTACATCATCCAGGCTTCCATTCTCCACTGGTAAGACACAACGGCTCAGTTTTCAAAGAGAAACCATCCCAAGCAGAAGGCAGTGTATGCTGGAATTCTACATGGGGCAAACAGATGCAAATAATGTGGCATCCCTGCAGGTGAGGCCACGCTGGAGCTGGAGGGAAGCAGTGGAAGTCTAGGGAGACCTATCCACACAGTACAGGAGCTGAGACTCTGCTGCCCATCTCTAAGCCAGCAGTGCTGTGTGTCACCTGCAGTGCTTGCTTAAGAGGCACTCAGGGAATATGCTCCACTTGTGTCCCCCAGTTACACAACTCCACCTGCGACCTTTTTCCTTATAAAGCTGTTTACCTCTTTTAAATATAGATAAATCCTTTCTGGAACCATTTAGGAGTATCTTACTTTGGGAAAATAAGTGGCAGAAGGAAAGAAAGAGGGGCTGTTCCCCACGGGTATAAGCACTGACATGCTCACTGAATATTTTCTGAACTACAGCAGCAAGATGTTAAAAGAACAAAGATCCTACAGTCCCAACCTTTCACGTGTCAGACTGGAGCTAAAGGTGTTCACCGACCTGAAACTGACTTTGTTGGAGGTTGAAGAGGGGATACAGGTACAGGGACAGTGTAACAATAACGTCAAGACAGTGCTGCTCTGGAGACTTGGTCTCTTAATATTCAAGAGCGTGAACATTTGGCTCAATTTTGATTTTATACACAGATATTCAGGATTATTTTTCCCCTTTCTTAATAAGTAACAAGTATCTCAGTACTCCTTCAGCCTTTTATAAACATTCCTTTAATCCACTATTGAGAATTTAGTTAGTAAATATGTAACTGTCTGCAGCAGGTAGGCAGACAAGAAGTACTGTGCTGAGGACCCAGACCCAAACATGAGGGTGGACAGTTCCAGGTCCCCAGCTCTCAGGTCAAATCAGTGTTTTTCCCATTGTTTCAGATTCTCATTCATAACTGCAGCCACTGCAAGCTGTACAATTACGGCTTTGGAAATTAATAGGAACCACTACTGTAGAGTGCTCAGCATCTCTCAAAATTAGTCAGCAAAATCATATTTGTTTTTCCGTAGTCAGTTATCTCGTAGGTAAATGATATTTTGCCAGGTTTTTCTATCCTAGGATAGAAAACACAGAAGCAATAGGAATATAACTACCCCAGAAATAGAGAAGTGAATTACTGTTCTCCCACTTCAGAAAAGAAATAATGTCATATCAATAATTGATAATATTTGGGAAGAAAGGGTTCAAGAGACAAGGCTGTGGCTCAGAGAAGCCACTTAGGAAAGCATTAGTACTCTCTAAGTCAATGACTGAAAGTACAGGGGAGGTGACCTCAGAAACCAAACTGACTGCACCTGATCCACCAAGAGATCATTCTGTAAACAACAGAAGCTTAAAGCAAGTAATACAGCGGGCCTTGCTTCATTATACAGCATCTCAAAAACCACAGTTCCTTCTGATCTTTCACAAAGGGGTTGTGTCGAATTGGTGGAAAAAACAGCAGTTTCAAGATCATTTGAAAACATTAACTAACACGAAACACAGCAAATCTGCAGTACTGGTGCCTTAAATATCCTGTCCAGGAGAACCTTATTTGTCTACGAAAGACAGAAATGAGATAATTAAAAAAGATCTTCCCAAGAGATCTTCATATTTTTGCTATTGAGCCTCTGTTTGGATGCATGCCAGTGAGCCAAGGGACGTGGCCATTAGCAGGGTGGAGCTGCATCCTTCTGTTTACATTGTCTAGCTTGTCCTGCAAAACACTCTTCTGAAAAGACAGGCAGGGTCTTGAGTTCAGATTCAAGCACTTAGATACAAGCATGTCAGTGTGACCGGAGTACAGGGCACCAAGATTTTTTCCACACACATCAGTAGGAAAACTTTCCTGATCTGGGAAATTTGCTTCTACAGTACTGAAGTTTGCAGAGTACAAGTACACGCGGAAATCGTAAGCTTTCGTTACCAGATAACAGGGAATCATCATACTGCAGGGAAAGGAAAGACAAAAGGAGAATACTCACATATGGCTGTTTGACACGTGATGTGGGCAACTCCACTTCTCATAGGAAAATCATTCAGATACACCTGTCCGTTAACATAGCTGATATTAAACACGACCTGAAAGACAGACAGACAGAATGAGCGTGCAGTCCACCCCTATGCTGCACTTCTGTTCTCAGAGGAACACGATGAACACTGACTGAAGTCAGACCAAGTAATGTATTCTCATCCACGTGCTGACTTTGTTTCGCTGCATATTAATTCATTGAATAAATAGAAAAACCTGACAAACCTGTCCTTTGTGGAATTCTCCACTGCTTTCCAACACTGTAACGTTGACTCTGATCGTTTCCTGGAAAATAACAAAGAAAAGAGATGTAAATTTCTATGAGAAAACACACAAAGCCCTACAGGCCATATACAGCTTTCACACGCTGTCCTGCAGAACGGCCCCATGCAGGTCCCACAGCTCTCAGGCTTTCAGCCTTGCAAACAGAAAGAACAGGGATACGCTTCCTCATTCCAGGCACAGGCTCTTTTCTCCTCTTTTTTAATAAAAATGATTGATGAGGAAAAAAGTGAGTGCTTCCTTCTAAGCGTAACATATTTGTTAAATACAGATAAAGTAATAATCAAAACTACCAGAAGAACTTGTTATGCATGGACGTAATGGAAAAGAAGACACAAACATTAGCTGAAACAGAACAGACAACGCATGAGACAGAGTATCAGTCTCTGTCAAGTTCATTAAGAGCTCCATTAAGCCTTCAAGCTGTCAGCCTGTTGTGATAAAGAGCACCTGGCCTTATCAGCACCAGTGTTTTGTTTTTCTCCTCCAAGTTATTCTGCACAGGCCACCTCCAAGCCCTAGGGATTTATTTCCTTCTTTCAAACCTCAGTTGCTGTGATTTCTTGTTTCCTTCGTTCTGTGCTCTCATTTCTCCTTGCAATCCGAGGGGTTCCTGTGCAGATGGGACCTGAAATCTCCCAGCTCTGCCCCATGACAAGGCCTATATACAAAAACCATCCGCTCTTGGACATGGCCACGTGTAAAGAGTGCTACACTGCTTTCCTGAGTCGTCTCCTCAGAAATAATGTTAAATTCTCTATTTGCCTTTCAGGAGCATTGAGTTATTCTAATCCATGTTTCACTTTCCCCTGGAAAACTCTTCTCTGTCCCTTCAGCATCTTTAGCTCTGTGTTTGAGGCAGTTTCACATCACACAACTGAAAAGCGATGCGTGTCTCCAAAGAAAGGAGAACTCCTCAGAATTCAGAATGAACGTGCGTGAATGAGTGAAAGGTTTTTGAGGCAGGAAATGTTTGGAGCACAGATTTCCTTAAAGCAACAGGTACACATGGTGGCCAGAACTGCCACAAATTGAAAAACACCATCCCAATCTCATTCAGCAGAAATCTGGCTTCGTAAGGGAAGTGTGGTTTGAAATCCAACACAGATTTATGGGAATTATCTATTTAACTAAGTACAGCATCTTTTTTAAAGGAAGGTAATTTCCTCTTGGTTGGAAATTACTTGTTCCTGATGTTCCAGGTGCATCTGCCAAGAAAACAGCAAAATTCTCTGGCCACTGAGATCAAGAAGAGAAAATCTTTTTCCCTGCCCTTCCTAGGAAATGGGCGTTGATGCTGACTTTTCTCTGAAGTTCCAATCCCAGTTATTCAGATAACACATACGTTGATTTAGGAAACTGGGTATCTGAAAACGTAAACTAGATCAGTCACACAACTGTGGGACGTAATCTGTTCTGTCATCCTGCAGCTCCCTCAAACCACACTTACTTTGTTCCTCATATGTTAAGAATGCTGTACAGTTAAACAAAAAAAAAAAAAAAACTGCCAAGTCCCCGGAGCTGTGCTTCTTTTACACACCCAAACTGCATGACAGATTAGCAAAATGTTGTGTCCTGACTTCCGAGTATTTTCTCTCTTTTGGGAATTCAGAGGGCCTGGAGGATGGACCTTCCAGGCAATCTTAGTAATCCTTGAGTTTTAAGCTTCAAACCAAGTCTGAGTTCCTTCGCACAGAAAGTATTTTGCAATCTTCTGTCAACATCTACGAAGTGACTCAGATTACTAGAAAAAGAAAACAACGGATAGCTGGTCACTTCTGAGAAGAGGGAAAGTCCCCCACCTCTTGTTTTAATCAAATGGCGTGTATGAAAATGAAGGGCTTACAGCAAAATAAGTGTGCTCAGCAAATGAGCACTGTATGTGATGATTTCTTCAAGTTGTCAGTTCTGTTGACTTGGTACTCAAAAGCACAGTCATGACTTCTGTTGTACACGTAAAGCTTGCACCTGAGGAGCATATTCTGTGCTGAAGAAATTAAAATATTTAGGTGAACACATTCCTGCTGTCAAAATTACAATAGTCGGTACTGTGCAGGCAAATAAGACAGCTGAGCTGATCTAACAGCTTTCTGCCACTGACTGACTGCAGCTCCCTCCTCTCCAGCACATCTTCCTTCCCTCCCGTTTCTGCCAAGTCAGTGAGCAGCTACAGCTCATTAAGCTGGCAGGAGAACGGCCACTTCACTGCCAGCCTGTTCCTGTTCCCTCTCCATAAGCAAGAGGCAGACAAGCAGTGGAGACACGGGCTCACATCTGGGAGAGGTGTGGGACTCGCTTGTATCTGAATTTTTCATGACCCCTTGTATGTTCTCATGTTGCCGAAGCAGTTTTATCAGCCTTGTGCCAGACTTGCTATGAAAAACTGCAAGTAGATCTCCAAGTTTTGGTGTGAGCGAATAACTGGTTTTCAACTGCTCTTACTCCAAACGTTCCCAAACTGATACAGAAGCATCTCAAGGACCAGAGGAAGGAAGGACACCTTTTCCAGAGTAAGAATCAACTCATACTGACATTGTTCCTGGCAGCGTTCATTTAACCTACTCTTAAAGCTTTCTGGTGACGTACAAAAAATGAACACTGTCCTCAATTATTTACTCTAGCATTCTCTTTTTTTTTCCAGCTTTGATGTTAAAAGCTTTCCTGATGCCTAACCTGAAACTTCCTTGCTGCGGTTTATGAACATTCATTAGTCTTGACAGCACCTTCCCATGGAAAACATCAGCCCTCCAATTCAGTTTTCCTGATTCTATACTGATGCTCCTGCTCACTTCATTCTTCCTAGGAGATCAGTTCCTCACGGCTGTCTTCCCACTGGTCCTTCCTGAAGCACTGCCCCCAAAACTCAATAGGGCCCTCTGTGACCCAACTGCTGTGGCCAATCTCCCTGACTCCACACAATACACAGCAGCCTACACGAGGGCAGGAGCCACGAGACACACACCCACCACAGAGAGGAGCAGCACAGGAGAGTTTCATAGATTCATAGATACATTAGGTTGGAAAGGACCTACAAGATCATCTAGTCCAACCATCCTCACACCACCATCCCTACCCACCAAGCTACTAAATCAAATCCCTTAGCACCTCATCTAAACGCTTCTTGAACAGCGCTAGGGACGGTGCCTCAACCACCTCCCTAGGCAGGCCACCACAGGAAGCGTGTGGTGCTCAGGATTCCCTGTTACTATATCCCATTGATATCTGACTAAGAATAAGTGCCAGAGAGCCATATGTTAAAGTTTGCTGTTCTGGGAGGAAGGAAAACAAGCCAACCCTGCAATGAAGCTGCTGAGTCCAGAACACAGGGCATACACAATAATCCTCAATCGTGTTCAGCTGAGTTCTGGAGAAGCCTGAACCACAAGTGTAAAACTTGTTTTCATAACTTACAATCACTCTTAATGCTGTCATAGGGTGCAGATGCATCTCCTGAGTTTTCCTAAGACTTTTTATCACTGTTTTAGCAGCACAGCAGTGATACTTGCAGCAGTAATGGCCCAGCAAGCGCAGAACACCTCACCAAATTTTAGCACAAAATCTGCTCAAAGAAAGCTTGGTGTCACTGAACGGCATTACGATATTTAGGATAAGTCAGTTAAATCCATTATTTGCTTAAGTAGCTACAGCTCAACTATCTTGTTGATACATACATCTAACAGTGACACTTTTGCTTTATTTTACTTTTCCAAACAAGCACACATATTCCTTCCTCGCTTTGTGATGCTCACGGAATAATACTGCTTATCTTTTCCTCTGCCCTGTGCATGTTGCCTGTGCTCTCCCCTTGTTAAATCAACTCACACTATGACTCTTTTATCCAGAATTTTAAAGGCAAACACTTTATTTCACATCATCAGAACACAGCTGCATCACACTGCTTTAATTTAATCAAATATACACAGAAAGATGAGGCGGTATCTTTTAGGTATAAAGTTCAGAACATAAGCCAAGATGTTAATAGAGAAATTGGCACAGAGCTATGAAAGAAAGATGTCAGCATGTCACCATAAACAGGTTTATTTGATTAAAATATGTAACACCCACTGCACACGCACTCATGGCTGTTGTAGCGAAGATTACTTTTTTCTGTTGTGAAGCAACCTATCTTCAACAAATAGTCAGAAAAATATTTTTCAAGCAGCTGCAAGAACATAAGGTCTGGTAGGCAAGGAAGCCTTTTTCAAAGAACAGTTAAATCTCAATTTTCAGTAGCAAACGGAGTAAATAAACATCAGAGCATCCAGCCCACTGTGCTCTCAGCAAGCTCCTGACAGCACGTCAAAAATACTCAAGTATAAAATCTAATTCTTGACCTAGCACTAGAAAAACACGTTACTTTGATGCAAAGATCACTTCTACTGTTGCTGCACCATTGCCTGCCTTTGTTTGTTGCTGCTGTTGTTTTTTCCCAGTCTGTAATCCAGTTTTGCTTGTCAAAACGTCAGGAGGAGAAAGCAAAACTAAAGCATGCATGCTTACGTTCTTTTAAATAAATAAATAAACAAACCCCAGATTTCAAAACAGCTTATTTAAGAAACGACCAGTGTTGCACAACAATGGAGGCGTTTGCATTCCGGATCTGAACAAAAGCGTTTCAAACTTAGAAAACAAAATAGCACAGACTTCTCCGACGTTCCCAGGTCTTTCCCCAGTCCTTCCACGATGGCTCCTGTAATATCTCGGAGGTAAACTTAACTGCCACAACGCAAAGCTAGCAGAAGTACTCCACCGCTGTGCTTTCAGGATGATGCTTTCAGTACAGCCATGGCAGCCAAGGAGAAGCTGCAAGCTGCCCACAGCCCAAACCCTCCTGAGGAAAGAGCCTTCTGACTGCATGCCGTGCATTGTCAGGCTCCTGGCTGCTGATGCCAACCCAACAGCACCGAATTCCCATCCTGCCCAGGCCCTTCTTCTCCCACCAGCTCCTGCTCACGCTGTCAAGCTTCATAAGGGCTCTGAAATGCACCTGCACTACTATGCCCAAAGCAAAGGACCGCCTGAGCTATCTCTGTGCTCCCACACTTCACCGCACCCGACTCGGAGTCTGAAGATCTAGATCACAGTTTCGAAGAGCTAACCCCATCTCACTTCCAACGTTCCTAAGGGGAAGCGGAGACCGGGAAGCGAGCTCAGGATGAGCCAGGCCCTCGGGAGTTTCAAGCAGCACCTCGGGGAAAAGGGGCCCTGGCAAATCCCCCCACGGGACAGGGACTGCGCGACGGTTTGCGTGAAGCCACGTACGCGCGGGCACCGGGAGGAGAAAGCAGCCCACGCGATGAGGGTCCAGTTCAGAAGCACAGCCATCAGCAGTAGGAGACGTGGCCACAACGCACAGCAATACTCGTGCGGCCCCAGCCCGTCACGACGCGGCGGGCACACGCACGCAGCACGAGGTGCATCTGCCCAGCAGGACGGAGAACCAGACCGCTCCTCTCCCTCACCCTGACAAGACGTTTTTCAGCTATCAAACGCCCTACGGATGAATCCCCGGAGGGGACCTCCCCCCCCACAACCGCCCCGCCGAGCCCCCGGTACCTGCCCCAGCTGCAGCGCGGCGGCCAACGGCAGGAATAGCAGCAGCAGCCGCCCCAGCGCCGCCTCCATCTTGCGACCCGGGAATTAAAACAAAGTGAAACATCAACAAGCGGCGGGGCGGAGCCGGGCTGCGGAGCTGCCGGGCCGTGAGCTGCTCTGGTGGAGCAATCTGCAGCCTGATTGCGTGTTGCTGTGCGGCTTGCACCGCTCATCGTCAGCGTAAATAGCCAGAGAAACACTGCGACTTGTTATTTCACGTGCAGTAGGCGTTTATGGCGCTGCCGTAAACATCTGGGACAAGATGGAAAGAGAGGCCCAGATCAAGATGCACATTAAACAACAACCTTATGTGTCTAATTTCAAAGTACGTTTATTATCAGCAGCACTGTTTCAGAGATTAGAAAACACAAAGTTGATTAACTGTCTCCCATCAGCACACAAGTCAGCACTGGATGAAGGAACAGAAACACTGATGTCATCATTTCCACAGCCTCTCTTCAGCATCACCCAATTTCTCTTAGATCTGTCCTAGGCTTTAGTTTGCTTCTTTGAATCTATTGTGTTTGGTCTACTAAAACAAATAGGCAAAGGATCTGTTTTCTGTTCAGGCTCATGCAGCAAAAATCCCCACGGCGTGTCAGCTCCAGACGTTTTGCTGAGTGATGTAGGAGTCTGTGGGGACAGGAGGGCAGCTGCAAGAACACAGCTCTTGTTGGTACTTGCAGCCATCTGCATGCTGTGGTGGGAGGAGGCCTATATATCAAGTGTATTCCTAACTAGGTGTCTGACTCCATTAGTAAATCAGACGGGGGTTCTGTCTCAATGAGCCTGGTGGATCCTGTGTTCTGTAGGATGAGGGCGATTATTAAAATGCTTAAAGCATGTACAAGGTACATAATAGTTGATGGTTTCATAGCATATACAAAGAGAAGGACTGAAGGCTCGCTGACCTGCAGAATGCTTCAGCAAAGGTTGGGCTGCTCACCTCAGCAAACTCAGCAGCTCACTGAGATGGAGCAGAACACCTGTCACTTTTTGAATGTCAATGAGTATCTCCTTAGTGTGTTTTCTTGTTTGTTTGTTTGTTTTTCCCTTATTTTTTTCCCCTTTCTCCCAGTTTTTTGCACCTGCTGTTCTTTAATGTAAACGGTGAAGTTCCTATCTCCTAGCGATAACTGCATAATTATCACTATTATTTGTATTTTTCTCTCCAGTTTGTCACAATCTCAGTGGGAAGGGACCTTCGGAGATGTCTTTTCCAGCTGCCTGACCACCTCAGGGCTGAGCAGAGAGCTCTGTCCAAGCTGCCCTCAGACAGCTGTGGGGCACCAAGCACAGTCTGGGAAGCCTGCTGCGGGGTCTGACCTCCCTCACGACAAATAAGTTTTTTCCTAATGACCGCTCTGAGCCTCCGTGGCACAGCTGTGGGTGCTTTCTTACTGAAGGGCAGTGAGCTCTCAAAGCAGCAGGTAAATAGCTACACCAGCACACGGGCCTGAGTGAAGCCGACGTGATGTGCGATCGTGCGTCTGTCTGTCACTAAGTGCCCTGCAGGGTGGCTCAAAAGCCTTCCAACAACGCCCGCTCTGCGCGCGGGCTGGGAGGAGCACCACAAGGCCTCACACCGGCAGCGCCGGCTCGGGGCCGGCGCAACGCTTCCTCCGCGCCGGCAGAGGGCGCACCCGCGGCGGGCAGGGCCGGGCCGGGCGTTGGGAGCGGGAGGCGGCCATGGCTGTGCTGCTGGAAACCACGCTGGGCGATCTGGTGATTGACCTGTACACGGAGGAGCGGCCTCGCGGTAGGAGCATGGCGGGCCGGGCTGGGGGACCGGGCTGGTGCAGCGCCGTGCTGGGCGCTCCGCGGAGCCGCCCTTTGGCTCCCTCGGCGCTGCCCGGCGTTGCTGGCTTCAGCCCGGGCTTTGGGGCCTCCGTGCTGTAAACGCGTCTGTGGGTCTCTCAAGTATGCTGCTGGAAAGTTTGTTTGTCTCTTTATGTGTTTACGCATGTAGTACGCGCTCAAAATGTTGATCAGTGACAGTGTTTGGCGTTGAAAAGCAGCAGTGGGCTTCTTTCCTGCCTGCCCTGCGTGAGCTGGGGAGGGGAAATAGGTTCCTGCACACGCAGCCCTGTTAAGGCGGCCTTACAGCATCTCTGACAGCGCTTGTGCTACCAAGTCTTCACACGCCTGCCCCAAAAGCAGCTTTGTACACACTGAGTCATAAATCTGTTATGTCTGTTCCTATCATAGCCAGGGTTTTCTTTACTAAATGTGAGCATCATTTCCTGCAGCTTGCCTGAATTTCCTGAAGCTCTGCAAGATCAAGTACTACAACTACTGTCTTATTTATAATGTACAGGTGAGTGTTCTCAGATTCTGATGCGTTTCTTTCTCTAAATTCACAAACGTGACAGTATCTATTCTGCTTTGTGACAGAGAGACTTTATCATACAGACGGGTGACCCCATGGGAACTGGCCGTGGAGGTGAATCTGTATTTTGGTAAGTAAAACACCTGGTAATTAATCAACAGAGAAGTCATGTGGGAGCAAAGGGTCACACTTGGATTGTTTTCAACTCTTTTGGGGCAGAACTGTTGTTTGGAAGTAAAAATGTTGACGCATAAGCTTCTTTGGGTATTATAGCTGAATACCTTTTTAGTTCCTACACTGCCTTTGGGCATTCAGAAGTGTTTTATGGGCAGCATTCTATCTCTGACCTTAGAAACGAAGTTATAACAAGCTGTCTATAAATCTCTATTCACTTCTGCATGAGCAGATAGCCAGGTTTAATTTTGTAAGATGAATACCATAACTAGGTGCTCTGTAAAAGGCACAGTCATTAGCAGTTTGTTTCCATACATATGTTTTTACCTACCAAAATATATTTAATTGAGCAGAAGGAGAACACAGAGGCTATGCTTCGTTTCCTCTGTGCATTCTTACACCCTAAGCAATCCTGCTGTCCTGAAAACTTACCTGAGCTCATTTTAATCATGCTGAATGTGTATTGAGTGCCTGACCACTCTTTTGGAGAAGAATTATTTCCTAATGTCCAATCTGAATCTCCCCTGGTGCAAAGGCCGATGTTAAAATGAATAAATGAACAAAAGTTTTATTTACTGGTTTACAACGTTTGGTTATCTCACTTTTAAAAGTTCATTTGCTTTGTAAGATGTTGATTAACATGTTTGTTATATATTTTCAGTAAACTGTATGGCGATCAAGCTAGATTTTTTGAGGCAGAAAAAGTGCCAAGAATTAAGCACAAGAAAAAGGGAACGGTGTCCATGGTGAACAACGGCAGCGATCTGCACGGATCACAGGTCAGCACGCACAGTTTGGAGGTCTCTAAGTAACAAAAATGAAAATCCCTTGAATTTGCAGTATTAACAACAATGATGTCATCTCAGCAGCATTGTCTTATCATAGAGTCACAGAATCACGGGATGGTTTGGGTTGGAAGGGACCTTTAAGATCATCTAGTTCCAACCCCCTGCTATAGGCAGGGACACCTCCCTCTAGACCAGGATGCTCACAGCCCCGTCCAGCCTGGCCTTGAACACCTCCAGGGAAGGGGCATAATATGGTCAAAAGGTCTGTGCAAAAGGGGCCAGAGATGAGTGTTTTTCATTGTGTTCCAGGTGCCAGTTGCTATTTTATTACTGAGAAGAAAGAGGTGAAATGTTCACATTCAAATCCCATCCTAGAAAGACTTCATAAATGTTAGAATTTAATCCTCTATTTTTTTTTTCTTTTCACTCTGCTTATTTACTGTTGCTAATAACGTTATATGATTCATCTGATCTATAGAGTGGACAGGGAAAAGTCCTGTAGTTAAATGTTCTGAGTTTGGAAACTGAATTTAGAATTCCAGTGTATGATTATGTTAAAGCATGCATGAATACAATATCCTCACCAAAACTATTGTAAAACAGTTTTTGAAAGTGCTGTTGTTTCCAGTTCACATGAAATACCCATATGTTTGAATTAAAAGATGTTTATTTATATGATCAAAGAGCAACTTAATAAAAGCCCCACAGTTTTATTCCACCTAGAGCTGGTTGTAATCTATGGAGTTAATTTTCCTGCTTGCATGCATTGTAAGTTAAAAAATAAGTGTAGTCTTCTAGGAAGAAATAGTGTAATATGTATTTACATTTAAAATGCAGTCTGCTGGCATGTGAGCAGGCACGTGGCAATAAATGCAGTTCCCACTAGCAGTGCTGTGGCTTCTGTGTGGGGAAAGATAAATTCCAGGAAAAAAAAAAAAACTTAACCGTGGATGATTTTTTATCTTCTTTTGCAGTTCCTTATTACAACAGGGGAAAACCTGGATTATCTCGATGGTGTGCATACAGTATTTGGAGAAGTGACAGAAGGCATGGATGTGTTGAAGACAATTAATGAAACCTTTGTGGACAAGGATTTTATCCCGTATCAAGATATCAGGTGTCATTGCATTTAACTTCACTTTTTGAGGAATATGTTAGAATGTAACAGATCTATCTTTTTGGAAACTAAATCAGTATAGCAATGTAAACTGACTTGTATGTGGTATCTAAAATGCTCTTTTGTTGTGGTGCTATTGGTAAAGTGCTTTGTAATTGTGTCTTAACAGGAATTTCTTCTAAAAGGAACTTAGTATTTATTGTGGAAGTTTGTCATGAGCTACTATGAGTCGTGAGCCATAAATCTGTAGGCGTGTGTTCTCACATGGAATTGGCATTTTATATAGAGTTGTTTAAGACCTCTGTGAACGTGCAGGACAGGGATGAAAATGCTGACTGACACTAAACTGCTGATGGACACCAGAAGAACTGGTGGTCTCTCTGAACAGTTTAGTTCCTTTTGATTCTTTTAACTGTGAATTCTTTGTATAGTACGAGGAATTAGATGGCAGCAAAATGGTGAAGTATTGATATTAGACTTCGCCAGTCTATATGTTAGTCTGGAAATAGCTCTATAAGAAGACAAACAGCTAATAAAATAAGAAAATGTGCATCTGTGTTGCCTTTACAGAAGCATCATTTCTAGTATTTAAAAGCATATTTAAAAGTTATAGCTGGGAATCACCAGGGCTTTTTTTCTTGGTTTTTTTTTTTGTTTGTTTGTTTTTGTTTTACTTGGGTAAAGATCTTCTAATTTGCTTGTGACTGATACTGATCTCGATGTTGCTTTCTGTTAGGATAAATCATACAGTAATTCTGGATGATCCATTTGATGATCCGCCTGGCTTGCCTGTTCCTGATCGCTCACCAGAGCCTACGAAGGAGCAGCTAGATGTGAGTCTTTGTGATGGCTTCTTGGGGAACAGTTGGAAGAAGGAATTAAATAAATAGATCCCTGTTAGTCACCTGCACAGGCTTTGTCAAAACCTATATCTTTAATACTTTGTAATTTCTTTAGCATGGGAAGGTAAGAGATGCTCTGGAGTTCTGATTCATCAAATGCTTGACTTCTGTTTGGGGGTACTGCTGTGTTTAGTCAAATGTCTGTTTAACCTTTAAGAAAATGATAAAAAGAAGTGACTTGGGTGACTGGTTATCCTGTGGTGGAATAAGTTTGGAAAGCCATATTTCATATTTCTAATTAAAAGCTCTTTAAGCACGACATTGAGATGTTAGTTTTTGTTTTTGTGTACTCTTCTGGTAGAACACAAATATTCCATTTTTTTAATATGAAATATTTGTTGTAGTTTATCATAACTTAGCAGCTTTCATAGCAGTATGCTGTGACTAAGTGATGTTATCTCTCTGTATGGAAACAGTTGTTCCAAGCAGTGAGTACATTAACTAGAGAGAATATTTTTTGTCTTTAAGCTCAATAGATGCATAACTGCAAGACTGAAATTAGGCTTTTATAGTACATCTGTACTCTGCTTGATCTCTGCCGTGCCCTCAGATCTGCTGAACAGAGCAAGGAGCTTTATATCTTACTGCCCAACTTGGCAGAAATTTGAAAGCTTGCACTTGGTTTCCCCCCAGCCTGTAGCATGACAGAAGATCCAGCTTTTGATGTAAGAACAGCAGTGCCCTAGAGATGTCGACAAGGAAAAAACCTTAAGCTTCAAATCTTCCTGATGGTACACGTGCAGAAGTATTTTTGTTGTTGTTGTCACAGTACATGATATTTAATAATACGGTCATGTTAGACACAACAGACATTTGTGGTGTTGGTTATTTTCATTTCTGGCAGGAACTGTCTAAATTAGGGATGAGCTGATACTTAAGCTGAGTTGTTGAGTGTGAGATGGGGTCATAAAAGCATTGAGAAGACCAAGCTGTGTTTGGTTCATATAGGACCTTGGAGTTTATATATAGTTCATGGTGCCCGAAGCTTATGAGGATAGCATCTTTTCTTTTTTAGTCTGAGTAGAGAGAACAGAAGGAAAGACCAGTTCTGCAGATACATCACTGGAGCATTGTCTTGTCTTGGGGAGGAAAAAAAAAAAAAGAAATCCAAGTAAGATTTGGAAATTAAGAATTTTTGGCCAGGAGTTTAAATAATTTTATCCTTAATTTTTTCAGAGTGGAAGAATAGGAGCAGATGAAGAAATTGATGACATGAAAGGACGGTCTGCAGATGAAATAGAAGAAGTTCAGGCAGAAAAAGAGGCAAAGACTCGTGCCATTCTTCTGGAAATGGTGAGCATTGCTTTGCTTTTACCTTTCTGGTGTTATTTCTGTTTCTGTATATGCATGTGCTTGTCATATGATGGCTAGTAAGATGTGTACTGTTTGTCTTGAAATTGCTGATATGATGTCATGGCTCAGAGTCTGTGCTGCTACACATCTGTGGTACAATGAAAAGAAGTAAGCATGAGCACTCGATCTTTGTGTCATGTAGGAAGTGGTTTTCTGATAAAACCAGTGCTATGTCATTTCAGGGCCAGGAGGAGGCTTTATAACAACTTGTTAGAAATGCATCCAGTTTTAAAGCTTAAAATGCATAATGTGCTGCTGAATGTCTTTAATCCCACAAAAGGTTTAGCACGCGTGGGAAAGAGCTGAGCAGATTTGAAATAAACTCTTTAACAGTGGAGACACCGAGTTTACATTAATCCTGTGCGTAGTGGCTGTCTTCTTTCTGTGACATGATCTGAAATGTAACATTAGTCACAGTGTTGCAGAAGGTCTGCAGCAGTGTGCTCTTGTTTTGCATCAGCGTTGGGCTACTGATCTGATTTCTGGATAAAGTTGTTTTAAAAAAAACCCAAAAAGGCAAGTGGGGAACGTGAACCAATGGGATAATGAGTGCTGCTGGGTAGTATGCAGTAGAGAGCAATGTTCTGTAAGCAGAAGAGATAAGTATTTAGTGTGCTGTTAGTTTCACTGGTGTAAAAAACAGACCTAAAAGCCTGCAGCTGTTTGTTTCTTTGTACCGTTGTCAAAACAGTAATCTAGGCACTGTCATGTGCATAAGCTGTTTGCTGAAATCTTTTACTTACTTGTGTTGCTTTGCTTATCTAACGATGTACCTTTTTATTAGCATGTGAAGTAAAAGACAGAGATAAATTGTTTAAATATCACAAGTCTTTTATTCAGGTTTTGTAAAGAAGTGCTGCGATTCAGCAGGAGGTGTTGTGATTGTATTTTCCTCTGGAACATAAATTGCTGGTTTTGGTGTGGGGATTTTGAGCAGAGGTTGCATGCATCAAAGTTGTGTATGTTGTAAGCAAGTGTTGCCTCTAAGTAGGCATGAGTGCTGGCTCCCTTCTGTCTTTCTGAACAAGGTTGTGTGATTTTAACTTCTCATCCTTATTAAGCTAGGATGGACTGAAATTCATAGACAGAATTGATGAAAGTCTGTTTCTGAACCTCACAGGTGGGAGACTTACCAGATGCAGAAGTCAAGCCGCCAGAAAATGTGCTGTTTGTTTGTAAACTGAATCCCGTGACCACAGATGAAGATCTAGAGATAATATTTTCACGATTTGGTCCAATTAAAAGGTGATTATTATAATGCAAAACAGAAGGCTTTCTTGCAACTGAACGTGATACCCATCAGTCTTATTTAGGTTTATCTGTTGAGTAGTTCTTCTGGTGTGTCTAGTAATTTACCCTCTGTCAGGGTACCAGGATGGTGATACAGAGTCACATCTGACCAGCTGAGCATGCTGTCCCCACAGTGGCTTTAAGTGAGCACCTAGGGGAAGTACAGGAGCAAGTGAGGCAAATATGGTACTTTCCCCAGTTCCCCACCCTCTCCCTCTTTAACTATTTAATATTATCAGCAAACTCCATGAGTGACCTTGTCTGAATAGTCTTTTCTCCCTTTTATTTTTTTCACCTTGACCATCTTATGGGTTGTATTTAAATCCTAGTGTGTTAGTTGCTCAGTGCAGATGAAGGACATTCAAGTCTCACTCTGATATCTCATGTACTGTACTCGTTGCCTGTTGCAAATATTGTGACCAGAATTCTCACATTACTTGTAAGAGTTTGGCAATCCTTATGCAACACTGTAATTATTCCCATTTTGGGTTTCCTAATCCAGTATTTTAAGCTTCCTATTTTTGCCCAGTGACCTTCCTGATAAGATGGCTGCTATTGAGCTGCTTGTTAAGAAGAGAAATTGGTCACAATATCGATTTAAATTTTCCTTTTCCTCTCTAAAATCAGATTGTGAGGTATATTTTCTTTTATTAGTGAAATGCAAACTCACCAGCAGTACTGTTGAAAAATAATTTCATCAGAATTTCATTCCTAGCTCTACATTTCATCCTTATCTTGCACTTCAAGTTAAGGACTTATGAGTTAGATGTAATAGTTACTTAATTGATTAATGTCACATGCACTTTCTCTGTGCAGAAACACTACCACCTCAGGGGCCTCAGAATCAGCTGTTACAGTGCTTTTTAGGTCTGTTTGTTTTTCTGTTATGTTTTAACTGTTACTCTTTCTTTTAATCAATGCTTGCCTGTCCTGCATTTCTTTCTCCAGAAGCACTGACGTTTTAATTTCATGTCAATTTTTCAGCTGTGAAGTAATTCGAGACTGGAAGACTGGCGAATCTCTTTGTTACGCTTTCATTGAGTTTGAAAAGGTACGTTTTTTTAATTATGCTGCATGTAGATTTTGCTTATGAAAGTTCATTTTCAATATAGTTCCATTAAAGAAGGATGATAAAGATGTTCAAGTGTGGGGTAGCTAACATTTTCTCTTACTGACTTAGTTACAGAAATTGTAGGTCCTAAAGCAGGCCAGAGTCTTGATTCAGCCTAGCAATACCAGTCTGTGCTTAGCTTGTCTTGAAGCCAGTACGTTTGGACTAGGGCCCTTTATTTCTCAGAGCACACTAGGGCTTTCTAATTGTGTTAGCTTTGTCAGTGTGCTGCTTTTACAGTGTTATGGATAGGAGTTTTCTTTGTGGTATAGAACTTCATTTGAAATGGCACAATGCAAAAACTGCTGTGGTTTGGGCAGTTTTAGAAAAATACTGTGTGGAATGTTCTTGTATACCATTAAGCAGTTGAGTTTGTGTTTGAGCTCTTCAACGAATACTCTTACGAAATAGTCACGAGTCCACATTTTCTGGAAATGTTAATGTCAGGAGGAAGACTGTGAGAAAGCCTATTTCAAAATGGACAACGTGCTGATAGATGACAGACGAATACATGTGGATTTTAGCCAGTCGGTTGCAAAGATTAAGTGGAAAGGGAAAGGTAGGTACCCGGGAGATTCTTTGGCTCTCATAATTTAATAAGCTGTGACTTCTGAACTATAGTTACGTGAGGAGAAGCTATTGTTAGGAGCTGAAGTCCTCTCACCACGGGGATGTGGATTTCCTTGCAGCAGGGGAACACAGAGCAACAGAGTTTCTAGCTCTTCTCTTCACTTGTTTCATAAGGAAGAGTGGAAGGGTTTACTACTGCTTTCATTAACGGGGTGTGTCAGAAACAAAAAATTGTTACCTGAGATGGTCTTTTACGTGGTAGATTTTTTTTGCCAGTAAAATGTGAGTTTCTCATCTCAAACTTTACCAGCAATGCTTTTCGAAGCACTCACTAGCAACATGTATGTTGTTACTTTGTGGGTACTTTTCATTATTCACTGTAGGACATTGAAGGTAAAGGACAAAAAGTGAACATTCAGACCGTGGTTATCCCTTCTTCCCCTTCTGTAATCCAACCTTATTGTACAGCTTGCATTAGGCCGTATTAACTGAATTACATTTCTTTATGTGGGGCAACGTAGATCTAAATTGTCCTAAGTGTTGGAAAGCTAACTGTGCTATCATCTTGTTGGGCTTATCTGGTACTCGTAGGATGACCTAGGCAAAGTACTGTCCTTCCCCTTCGGTTGCCGTTTCTCACGTAGCCACTCCGTCGTGCTGTTTCAGGTATCACCGGGAGATGGCAGCACGGTGCTGTCAGATAGTACCTTGGTCTGCGTGCTGCTATTGCTAAGTGAATGGACAGAGTGTAATCTGGGATGTCCCTCTCAAATCAAGCCGTGATACTTTTTGGATAGCTTGTGAATTCAGCTGGAGGCTTGCAGCTGTCTCAGGGCTTTCTCTTGTGCTCCTCAACAGTAGAAAGTCATTTAATAATGAGCACGGTCTGTCATTAACAGAATGTTAGATAGTGTGACATAGATCCCTCCCCCGGGAGGTGGTGGAGTTGCCGTCCCTGGCAGTGTTCGAGAGGCACCGGGATGAGGAGCTATGAGATGTGGCTTAGTAGCTTGTGGTAGCAGTGGTAATGGGTGGACAGTTGAACTAGGTGATCTTGTCCTTCCCAACCTTGTGATTCTATGATTCTATTATGATGAAAGAGGGACAGAAGCAGTTTTTAAATCCTGCTTTGTGATAGCATTCATGTTTCATCTCCAGTGAACATGACTGAGCAGAAAGCCATGCGCTTTTTAATGAGATCTGCAAACAAGAGAAGCAACGGAGTCATAATTTGTCCTACACACTTCTGCTCTGTCGTCCAAATGTCAGTATTGCTTCTGGAACTGCAAACCTCTGCAGAGGACGAGCCCTCAAACTCAGAAATGGGATGCAGTGATAGGTGTGACTCCTGGGTAATTTCTTTTTATTTCTGCCAACAGGTGGGCATTATACCAAGGATGATTTCAAAGAGTATGAGAAGGAACGTGACAAACCTTCAAAATTTGCTCTAAAAGAGAAGTTGAAACCAAAGCATGAGTATCCTTTTTCATCAGAGGTATTTTTTGTGCCAAGGAGAGCTTATGAAAGCAGGCTGGGAAAGATAGCATATTATTAAAGCTTGCCAAGTGGATGTCATAAAGCCATCTCATGTTTGCAATAGAATTAAACATTTTGCCTTTTTCATGTGATTACTTGTGTGAGTTTAATGAAATCAGAATGTGCTGTTTCACTTTCATGTTCTATTCAAGTAAATATTGTTTCCTATTTAGAGCCATAGAGTGGCATACAGAGTTTTTTGGTAGTTCCACCTGGTATCTGCTGTATCCAGAATGAAAGAACAGTAGAAACTCAATGATGTTTTGCGATCCTGCTTTCCTTGTGGTAGAAACAGAAGGCAGAAAACTGTAACTTGTTCAGTGATACACAGATAGGGGAAAAAAAAATAAAAATGGAGACTTGTCCATACAGTTTGTCAGGATAAGATCCCCTTGTTTTAGAACAGTTGAATTTTTCAGTACCTGTATGTCTTGGTAAACCCCTGCCTGGTAAACTGGAGTTTGTCTCCTTTATGAACTTACCCGTTCTTATATTTATTAGCAAATCTGTTCTTAACCAATACCATCAGTGCCAAGTATGACCTTGTTCTAGATGAGGAAGAAGATGAGTCTCAAACAAGTCAGTCACACTTGGCTAAAAAACAAAAGAAGAAAAAGCACTACCACTCTGAAGACGAAGAGGATGACAAGAGGACCAAAAAATACAAGGTACTTAGCTTTTCTTTAGCTTTTCTTGAGCAGGTGATTTAGCTTTATACCAGTTTGTTGCTCTAGTAAGAGAAGCCAGGAAGAAGTTGTCTGATTTTCAGCTGTGAGGACCATGCGTGCAAAGTCCCACAAAGTACAGCAGCTGTAAATGTACAGAAGACCAGTGTCAGTATCTGACTGTGAAGGAGGCTTCTGGACTTTGGAAGCAAGGCTTGTCTGAGTGGCCATTTGCCAAAGCATCCCGAAGAGGCAACGTAGCCTCTCGTAAAGAAGAAGATCTTCAGTGCTTTGAACCTGCTGTTCGCATATTCCCAGTCATAAACCAGAAGTTCATGAAATTTCATGACTGCAAACTATTTCTGGTATTCTTGCCAAAACTTTGTGTGTTGGCTTTCTCCCATGTGGAATGAGAAACGCGGTCTCTTTGCATTGTCTGGTTTTTTTTTTTCAAATTGTTTTGGAAGTGTTTGCATAAAATCTGCATGCCTGTTTGCTTGGATCCAGATCGTGCTATAAGACAGGCTGTGGGGGAGGCTGTCAGAAGGCAGTGTTTCTGCCGCTCCTTCATCCCACTGCAGTCAGTATTTTCACATTTCTGTGGACCTGAGGTAGTCAAGATGTTGATTTTTCATGGGAACTGAATGCCTGCAATGATTAAGTGGAGAGTTAAGAGGTAAGCTAAGCAGGAAAAATGAGCATCCAATATTTTAACGAGGCAAGTTTTGAGTGGGAACCAGGCTGTCTTCAATCAACTTTGCAGAAAGTGATAAGGTTCCAGCTGCAGTAAATAGAATCATCCTGGTGGATGTTTTGAGTACTGCCTTAAGTGCTGTGTACAGAGAGCATATGTGGTTCTGCTGTTGCATCACTTGTTGCTGTGATACTAAAAATAACTGTTCTCACAAACACTGTCAGTGTTTTGTTACTTTTCATTGCCACTCTTGTGGTTTACTGCTGATTCGTGATACCAGTCTTCTAATTGCTGCTTGTGTACTAGCTGGACTGGGATCCTTAGTTTGGAGGGAAGGATCTGTCCAGATAAGGCTGGATCACAGAACATGTGCAGGGGGTCTGCCCTCCTGTCATTTTGGAGTTCCTTCAGTGTTTTTGACTGATTGACAGCGTGTTTTTAACATTCTTGCAACAAATATCTTTTGGATGTAAGATCTGCACTTGATAGTTCAGAAAGTACACATGGAACTGGCTGGCAGTGTGTTACCAGCAGAGAACATGTTAAAATCATTCAGATGTCTCTTCACTTGTACAGCTGATACAAGTAGTGTCAGCATTAGAATTTTAAATGTACTTAAGAGGGAACTGTAAGGCACATTAGGAATGGATTTTGTGATGAAGTCAATGTGGAGGCGGGGATTCATGGATTTGGGAAAAGTATTTGTCAACCGCTTGACTGATTTCTCCTGTTTCTCTGTTGTTGATGGATTTGTTTATTTGCTTTCAGTTTAATCACCTGCTTTTGTTGTGATTTGTGCCTGTAGCGTACTGCTACTCTGTTTGCATATCATCTTCTTTCCTGCACCTTTATGTGCTCAAATGTAAATAGGTCAGCTTTCTTACGACCAAAATCACAGGTGGATTGCAACAACAAGCAATATAACTTCTAGGAGCTGTGAATTCCACTGTATCCTAGGAGGCTCTGTCTGCTTCTGTACTTGAATGCCATCTTAGCATGTACTCTACAGTGTATGTGTACTGAGTAGAGTAGGACGGAGTAGAATAAGTAGTTGGAAGAGACTTTCGGAGAGCATGCAGTCCATGGGTGTCTGACCTTTTGGCTTGCTTGGGCTGCACTGAGTGAAGAGGAATTCTCTTGGTCCACATGTACGTAGGTTGCTCCAGAAGTAGTGCCTCCTATTTATTTCAGTGGAAACAACAACAAATACAAAGAGCATAATAACACTGATAGAGCAAATTCCCAGCTACAAAACACTGTTTTTCCACATAGTCAATACCATTAACTTTGCATTTTCACCAGTGATGAACAAGAGCCTGCATGCTGGGGCTGTAACAGTCTGTACCAGTGGAGGTGACCCACTGTTGCTGTTGTCACTGCTGAAATGCATCACCCACTGTGCTCACATTCATGGTTTAGTCTCTACAAACATTCAGTAAGTGTTGGTGAGTGTCCCTGAGTATCATTTTTTCCACATGGAGGCATTCAGTGACACCTTTGCTTCTTATATATTGGAATATTGGTGGGAAGGTTCAGCCCCTGCTGGCATAAACCTCTGACGTTGTGAACCAGCACCAGAAAATAGGAGGCATAACTTTAAGAGCAGCTGTTGTGAAATATATATATATATAGTTAATGTATGTAAAGTAACAAAACTTATTTTAATAATATTTTTTATTAGAACATATACAAAAAAGAGCAGCAAAACTAGTGGGATGTGTGAGCTGTTACTGTGAGACTAACACACCACTCAGGTTCATTGGCGTTGGTTTTAGTTCTTAGCGAGCTCTCAAGTTGCTCATCAGAGATTTTTTGGTCAAATTTTACTCTTTCTGTACTTCATCCTTCAAAATAGTTGTTCACAAATGTGCGTGCTGCCAAAAATTACATGAATAAGACCTGACTGTGAAGTGAGGGGTATTTCTCTCTGGTAAGAGAGTGCTTATAGAAGTCTGGTAAAGAGACACAATCAATAAGTGCAACTCAGTACATTCCGTTTGAGAGCTGGCAGCTAATGTGTTTATGCTGACTTAAAATGTAGCTGCAAATACACAGAAAAAATTGATGATTTTTCAGCAATCTTGAATTTGAATTCTCAAAATACCTTTATCAAAACAGAAAGCACAGCTGCATATTTTTCACTGTTTACAGGGCCATGTTTAGGCAGCGTGTCAAAATGCAGTCACTTATTTGCCATCACTTGAGGTGTCTCTGGCACTGCTCTGCACCCCGTGCCCGGGATCCTGCCCAGGCAGGGTTAATAGCACAGTGATGTTCATTGGTGCTATGGAGGGAGGAGCTGCTGCCATGATGGTGCAGGGAGCTGCAGGTTGGACGTGCCTGCTCTCGTTCAAATGAGTGGTGTGTACTTAGTTCCTCACAGTATATCTGTGAGTGATTTGGATGTGACCCTTCCCAGGTAAACTTTGTTGGCAGCTTAGCTGACAAATCATGCTTGGAATGTGCTATATATATTAGTTTTTAACTAAGTCTTCATCTGGGGAACTCATACAAGAACCAAGGAGAGAGATGTGTTCTTGAGGCAGTGTCTGAGGCCAGCACAAAGCAAAACAGTATGGATCTTTTTGGACCAATGGTAGCATGTTTAGTATAAGCATACAGTTTTCCCTTACTCCTGTTTTAGAAATAAGAGATTCTTGAGGTAAGAACTTTAAAGCAAAACAACAGTTGAGCTGGCACGGTCAATTGCCAGAGATCACAATGATCGTGCATCACATTCGGACTTCTATTCTGAGCCCTTGGCAGAGATTTTAAATAACAGAGAGCAGAGTCCAGTAATAGAAAGTTCTGGCAACTGACATTGAAGTTGGTGCTACCAGCTCCAGCTATGACTGAAGACAAGGGACTTTATTTTCTGAATAGTTTCCGTGATGTTGAGTTGTTTTTCTATTCTTACTTTTTTTTCTTTCTCTTTAGTGTATTTTGACTCATCCCTTTTCTTAGTTTGACACCAGCTTCCTGCATCTTCAGTCTCTGAGTTGAATGTTAAGAAGGTATTTTTGAACCTTGTGCTGTTTGATTTGATTCCAGAGGGCTGAAGAGGTAGGGTCTTGTGGCTGCTTTCAGTAGGCAACAGGATGTGGGTCTGGAGCACGAGGCTGCATCAGCGTGTGGGTTTGAGAATAGAAATTGGCAGAGTAGTTTGGTTGCTTCTGCTTGAGATCCACTTTATGACTTTGTTACCCTTAGCAGTTTTCTGTGGAGGAGTATAGCTTATCCAGTGGATTTCTGTTTGACATTTCTGTTTGCAGCTTGACATTTTAGCAAAATGTCTAATTCTAATCTCCTGCTTTTACCACTTATTGGACAGTGTTTGATGAGGTTCGATCAAAATCTCCCTACTGAAAAGCCTGTCTCTTTGTTTGATCCTTTTAACCTTCAGGTATTATGCTTTATGTATGTAGAAATGGTGTATTTTTATTCTGCACTCGTAGTCATGGTATTTCACGATGGTTTACATTCAAGAATTGTTTGGCCCATTACCACTTCTGGCAGAGTCAGATGTGACTTCCAGAGAAGTTTCTTCCCCCCTTGTAATGTCTCCTCCCTCATGTGTTCACCAATACAGTACTGGATCATTACTCATTTGTTGGCTGATCAGTGGCAGTGAACCTTCCTCGGGAAATCTGGACTTCAGCAGTAAGAAGAAAATCTGTTTCTGAGTAGTAATCTGCTTTCAGCAGGAAATCAGCCATTTTCTGACTTGGATAGTGCATAAAGGATTCAGTTTCAAGTACCATCATTACTTCTAGTAACATAGTGTTTTGGAAATGGGATGTTTTTCTATGCCAGAGACTTGAAAAAGGTAAAATCGTAGTTAAGGGGAAATGTAACTGATTTGTCTGAGGGCTGAGATGCAATTCATCCTGTTAATTCCAATTGCTATACTGTTTCTTCAGACTGTGGTGGTATAATGTACCATCCATGCCAAACTTTTCGTGGCAGTTGCAGCTTCAGACACACCCTGTACACCTTTGCCTTAAATGCTTTTGTGAAGATCGTTGTGCTTTGTGGCTTTGTTCTCATGTGACTTTTTTTAATCCTTTCAGCAGTTGCCCTTTTCTGTGACATTCAAGGCAGGCTATTTGTCATTACCTTCAAATCTTCACTAGCCTCTTTTCCCTTGTATATGAGGAGTTCTGCTTCTAGCTGGGCCAGCAGCCTCACTCTGATGTTGGCTTTGGATAGGCAAACCTCTTAAAAGTAACTGGAAGCAACACTCTCTTTTTTTTTGGCTTATTCAGATTTTAAAATCTGTACTGAAAGAGAAGTCAGCAGTAAAGATGTGGAATAAGCATTTCACGATCAGTGAGATGACTGTATTCAGCAGCAGCAGAAATTGTTGGTTATGCAGATAAAGATCAAATTACGATTATTTGTGTGTGTATTGGTTCTGAGGTTTTGCATTTCTTATGGCAGCCGTAGTATTTCAGCACTATCTGCATAATCCCAAAGGCAGTGTTTGCTCTGGGGGTCGTTCCCGATGGCTGTTTTTCTGGATAGGAGCCTGCTTGGAGGAGAGTTTCCACTGTTCTTTTAAATAAAGAAAATGTGCTTGTTTGTAAATGCGCTTTAGGTTTTAACCAAACACTGTGGTGGGCGTTGCTGTTGTGAGCACATATTTAGAAGTCTGAAACTAAGACATATATTTGCAAACATTTCTCCTAGTGCATAAAATATATCACAGCCCCCCTAAAGACAAAGATGGTCTCTACTTACCAGAGTATGTGCAGGTACAAAACTTTGAGGCGATCATACCTTCAAAAGTGGCCACTGCCTTCTTACTGCCAACTTCTGTGTGGATGTTCCTGCAGGATTTGTAAACTGCCGCTTGTATTTTTGTCTTCCCGTACGTCTGAATTGGTTAGAACAGAACAGTTTTTAGTGGTACTTAAAAATGTCAGTGTTAAAATGTGTTAAAACTCAGTGGTGTTTATTAAGAAAATCTTTTGAGTGCTGTGCCTTTCCAGGTGAGATGGTAACTTTCTAAAGGATCTTGTTGTTTTAAACTGCAGTGGGGCTGGGGCCCGTATGGGTGTTGGTATTACCACGTAGCTGTTCCAGCATGTTGTGTGCCATAAATCTGTTAGTGTGACGTTTCACAGCCTGACTAATTAATCCATCTCTCCTTCCTTTACTAACTGTGTCAGTGATTTTGTACCATCCATCTATTGCTGCAAGCAGAGCAGGTGTGTGTGTGTGAATCCATCTCACGTAGAGTCACACAGTTAGGGAACCAACCATTCTTGTCTCTTTCAAGTTCTTCTCATGCCTTTGTATTGTTTTCCACTTCTGCCTATAACTGCATGTCCATCCAATTCCTTTAACAGGATCCTGACCGAAGACACGAAGCAGAACGCTGTAGAGAGAAGATGAAGGGTGAGAAGAAAGACAGGCATCGGAGCCGCAGCCGATCTCCAGAGAGAAATTACAGCAAACATAAAGACAAATACAGAGAAGATGTCCGAACAAGGGACTGGGATAAAAAGAGAGACAGAAGCAGAAGTCCTAAGAAATCAAAAGACAAAGAGAGGTCCAAGTACAGATGATGGAGGAGTGGGAGAGATGGGGAGAACTAAAATAGTGTTTTCTTCTTACAACATGCTGTCATATGACCATGCAAATTCAGAGCAGCTATGTTGTGTCAGCTGTTTGGCCTTACGATTCTTTGAATTCCCAGTGTGTGACTTGGAGTAAGGCTTGATTCCCAAAAGGCTTTTTTAATAAAATGTTTAACATCGCTGGAATGATTTGAGTCTCCAATAAGGAATATTGTCTAAAGCTTTTTGGAAATGTAAAATCAAGTCAATTGCCCACTGAAGGGATTGCAGGACATGCTTCCTTTCTGCAAGGAGAATGTGTTTGTCTTTCAGCACTCTCAGGTGCTCTGGTAAGGGAGTGTGATACATGACCTGGGTGTCACAAACGTTACGTGCACACTCCCTCTAAAAAGTGCACAGACATGCTCTGAGATCTGTTTCCTTCTTATAAAAAGAGCTAAAGGTTGCCTTAATCCTGGCAGCTCTCATTTGCTGAGGACTGCAGCAGTGGTTAAACACACCCAAGTGCTGCGCTGCTGCTTGCAAGGGTGATGGAAGTGCTGCACTATGCTCAGTCATTTGCATTAACTTGCTCAGTTGTTACATAGATCACTAGGCTGTGTGGCATTGTTGGAGGATGTCTCTCAAAACTTGCTCCTTGGCACAGCTGCAGTCACTGTTAAAAGGTCTTGAGCTCGGTAGTGTCAGGGCATCCAGTTGTCGTGATGTCAGGCAGGTAATGCTGAGGGGATAAGAAGGAAGAAAGTCATTGGCAGGAAGGTGGAATTTGTAAATTGCATTGCACTTGCCAAAGCCAAGATGGGATTAATTTTCAGGTCCCATGGCAGAAGTGGGCCAGTAAATGAATCTTCACCTACAAAGGAATGCAGGTGATGTTAGAGTCTGGATCTTACTGAACGCCAGCAGGCTCTTAAGTGTCTGGTTTGCTCTGATATATAAGACCTGGACATCTGAACAGTGTTATTCAGTTTGCATACATGTTAAGAATGTGCATGCTTGCCTCTCTCTCCAGAGAAAGATCTTCTTATGCTGATAAGAGGGAAAGCGCAGCAAAGGCTGCGGCATTCGTTGTTTCTTCCTCCATGAAATGTGTGATGACTTGGAGGAGTCTGGTCCGGTGAATAAATTTAATTTCTGTGGTTGTGGTTTTGCTGTAGTGTCTGATTCTGTAGTAGGCGTGTAATAAGTTTTTATAGGTGGGTACTCTCGTTGGAACTTGATCTGAAGTAGAAAACCCAAATCTGAAATACTCGGTGGCCATAAGGAGTCACAATATGTTGCTCTGCCCTGGAGGGCCAGGAGCAGTTCTGCTTTGCCTGGTGAGTACATTTGAATGGGCTGTATGCAGAAAGTGGACTTTGGATTAACAGACTTCTATGGAAAGGTTGCTGCTGAAGGAACAAAAGAAATTAACTCTGCTGGCAGAGGATTGTCACTAAGCAGGCCAAGGCCAGATGCCTACAGTATTCAGACCCACATTGAGTGAGGATACTGAAGGGCATTGTGTACGGATAGGAATGTGCTTTCCAGAAACAGCTGCATTCCCTTTGGTTTGTAAAGATTAATTGTGTTTGGTGAAGAGGCTGCCTTTGCTGAATCTATCCTTTCTAATTTGCGTATACTCTGAAGCACGGAGCTAGAGATCCAGTTTCCATGACTGTGTCTATGTTACTGGGGGCTTGCAGGGACTGAGCGAGTGTGCAGGGTCCCTGCCCCACAGGGGGAGCAAACAGGAAGCCTGCTCTTGGGACTGAGGGCTGCACGCTGTTCTCGTCAGGATTTCTGCTTTCAGAAGATTTCCAGAGAACTCTACAAGAGCGAGACGTGATGTGTTTGGAGTAGTGCTGCTGAGGCGGTGGATATTCTCATGTTCTTCCTGCTTTGTTAAAGAAATGACGCTGGTGCTGGCATGTTATCCTCAGTTCTTCTTTTCAGTGGCACATTTTTAACACACGAAAAACAGTGACCAAGGTTGACAGGGAAGTGGAGGTGCTGAGCAGTTAGGCTCTTGCTGTTTTTCGGAAGTAAGAGTCATAGAAAAAGTTTCCACTCTGAGGAAAGAGCTGGATTCTTGTTGAACGCCCCAATATCCTTTTATAGGAAAGGTGATAAAAATGACAGCACAAAGAGTTTTGGCCGCCCTTCCTGGGCCTCAGCACGACCCCACGCACACCTGTGGGGTGTAGGAATGGCTTAGTGTATAAAAAACACCCAATTCCTGGAAAAGGAGCTCGCTTCCCAGCAGCAGCAATGGGTTCTCATGCAATGGGCAAATGCTCAAGTTTATATGAATAGTGTGTGGAAGTAAGTGGTTACTTTTGTGTCGGTGATCGAGGAGTCTTCAGAAAAGAAGTTAAAAAAATAAGCACATTCAAAAATCTCTGATTTTTTCAGTATGCCATAGAGCTTTTAAAAATGTACCTAGTGCCTTCACTAAGCCTTGCACGACAGCTCGGCATTTGTTCTGCTGCATGCCCTGCCTGGTGGCTGGTGGACTCCACGCCGGTGGCTTCCTCTTCTTCTACCAAAGCTCACTGATGTGCTCATGAAACTCACTGAGCGTAAGCACGGCTTGAGCTTTGTGTGGGAGAGGGAGCTGGCCACCCTTCAGCTTTCTTACCGAAATCCCACTTTGTCACGTTGACAGCCTGTCCCCTTCCTCTGGGATGCGTGCTGCAGTGTTGTTCTGCGCAGTCCCATATGCAGCTGGAATGGCGTGCCACGTGCTCAGGCCTGCCCAGAACCTCTGCAGGTAAATCTGGCCTGCTTTGCTCCTGTCCAAGCAAACCCAAGGAACTTAGGAGTTTGGACAAGCATCTTTAATTGCACTGTTAAGAAGTTACGTTCAGAATTTTCAATAATCTCGTATTTATGAATTTGTTGCTCTTCCCTTTCTTCATCTTGTTTTCCCGTAGCCTGAGTGCACATATACAACTCAGATATTACTGAGTGGAGCATTAGGATTTTGGCTTGCCAGGCTTTCTAGGTAGAGGACTTACTTCCTGGAGGAATAATGCCTCTTCTGTCAATCACCAGTTACATACATAGGAATACTATGAAATCTGAAAGTTGTGATGCTTACGTATAGGTTATGTGAGTTTGTGCCATATGTTAGTATTTCTGCTGGCTGCTTTCAGGATATGCTTTTGTCGGTCAACGAGTCAGTGGCCGTGTTTGAGGTGGTATGTTAGAAGGCCTCAGTGAGCCAGATGAGGGTTTAGGTCTACCAAGCATTTGCTAAATCATGGAAACGGAAAGAGCGTTCCAGGAGCTTTCTGAAATCGAAGTCTTAAGCTAAAGGGTGTTAGACTTTTGAAGTCGAAACTTGTTTGGGGCTTTCTGGTTTTAAAAGGTACTTTTTATATAAGCTCAGTGGAAAACACTTGACTAATAGCGAGATTTTTTTGATATATATAGAGAGAGAAAGGAGACCAAAAATAGTTATTCTAGACTGGCAAAAACAAGTTGGGTTCCTGCTGTGTCAGATCTTAAGATGGGATTGTAATTTTCCAAGAAGCAAAAGAAGTTGTCCATAGGCCATACGGTTTGAATAGATGTCTCTCTCCCTGTTCTGTGATCAGATGCAGACCTAACAACCACTGCCTGTTGCGGTAGGGGAAAAGTTTAGAAAGCATATGAAAATAGCTCTTCTAAAGACACTGGTTGTTTACCAACCTGAACACTGGGTTGCCTGTCGACAGCTGGTACAGCACTCCAACAGGGCCCGCTGGGAGCAGGTGTTTGCCCCCCAAATTTACACCGTTCACTCAACAAATCAAAATTTCCAGGATCTTCAGCAGTGAGAGAACAGCAGAAAATGTCTAGACTTTGCCTAGTGGTGCATAAAACCCAGATTTAACGCTGAGAGCACGCCTTGCACTGTGTAACGATGAGCTCTTCTTGGTGTCCAAGAGGCCAGGTTGTGGTGGCGTGGCATGAGGCATCAGGGAGATGCTCCTGCCCCAGGCTGATTAAGGTGCTCCTTTCATTAGAATTGCATTTAACTGCATGCTTTATCCTGGCTCTGGTGAGGGACTGGAGAATTCTTACTGTCGTACTGCAACCACATGAGTTTGTTTGATTTTCCCAGCAGGTAAACTTTCTCACATAAGGAAGATGTGTCTTTTCTGTGTTTCTGATGCAACGAATGAATGTTTCCTTTAACAAAGCAAATAACTCATTGGGGTGTGTAGACCAGAGCACCTGCGGTGTTCCCTACTACAGGTTCAAGAGAACGTTTTCTGTACTTGGCACAACATCTTATCTATCACCATCAGGAAGGTGGGGCTGCTCTGATCCTACTGAAATGGCAGGCCTCAGGCCTGGTCCTCTGCTGTGGTCTCAGGAGCTGCCGCAGCAAGGCTGTTCTGCTTGGATGTTGATGTAATTCTTTCCAGTGCTAGTCCAGTTCTTTCACAATGCAGCAAGTTCTTAAACTTTAACTCAGCTTAGGAACATCCATGAAAGACCTCACCCACTGTATCTATTTCCTTAATTACCACAACACTGCAGAGAAACAACAGATAGCACTGGGAGTACTCAGCGTGCTTGTCAGCACAAGGAAGCAGAAGAAAGAGGAAATGTCTATGAAACCACGGCTCTGGGCTGGCAAATGTTTATCTGTGCTGGTGAACAAAAGGGTTGGAGAGCATTTTAAAGTTCTGTACAATCATCTGCTTGGTGGGGTCTGCTGCCACGCACCGGCGGTTGCCTTGGTGAAATGCTCTTCCCAGCTCTGGGGAGGAGGGAAAGGGTCCTCCTGGCTGGCTGCAGTTTGAATAATGTTCATACTCATGGCTTGTTCATTAACTTTAGTCCTTTTGTTACAAAGGAAAAATGGACATAGAATTCTCTTATCTGACTTTCTTCTAATTGCTTTTTTTAAGCTCTGCTTGCTTGAATCGAGGAATCATTAAGGTTAAAAAAGACCGCCAAGGTCACCCAGCCCAACTGCTAACCCATCCCACCATGCCCACTAACTGTGCCCCTCAGTGCCACATCCACATGGTTCTTGAACACCACCAGGGACAGTGACCTCACCACCTCCCTGGGCTGCCCATTCCAGCACATGACCACTATTTCAGAGAAGAAATTTTTCCTGATGTCCAAGCAGAACTTCTCTGATGCAACTTATTAAAGCTATTTCCTCTCATTCTGATTATTGCCCGGGAGAAAGGGCCAACCCCCACCTGGCCACAGCCTCCTTTCAGGTAGCTACAGAGAGCAGTAAGGTCTGAACAATTCCATCTCCCTCAGCTGCTCCTCTTAACACTTGTGCTCCAGCCTCCTCACCAGAGGAGTGTTCTGTGGACACTCTCTGGAGCCTTATTCCCGCATTACAAGAGTGTTTTGCTGTAAGGTGGGAGTTAGTGATACTCCGCAATGTCATAAGCTCTACTCCATTGCAACCCTTGATTGCATACTTCTTGTTCCTCTCCAGTAGCACTTCGTAGTGGTGCTGTTATGAGAATGCCCGTGGCACTCTGCCTGGCTCCTTCCTCAGGGCGTGGGGCCGAAGGCTTTGGATGTTCTTCTGGGCTGTGTGTGCTCTGCTGTGTGATGGGTGTCCTGGGTAGCTGAAAGCTGGCACGTTGGTGCAGCTGTGGCCTTAGGAACTGTTTCCCGTGAGGCTGACCTGCCCAGACAGTCCCATCCAAGTCCCAGAGAGATCTGTGCTGTGTGCAGGTAGGTTGCACGCTGCCCTTCATTCTGTCCTTTACAAAATTTACTCATTTTTTTATGTCCCTGAAGGATTTGCCAGATGCAAGGGAGAAAGAATAGCTTGGTGCCAAGTGTCCCTGGTGGGAAGTTGTCCATTCATCCCCAAATTCCTGTGCCTGGCTCTGATTTCTGGCTGCTGTGGATCCCTGCCCATAAGCATTTGACTCATCTTCGCCATGACTCAGAAGACAGATATATGGGGAACCCTTGTTTATCAAAAGGGAAAAAAAAAGAAAGAAAAAAAAGAAGTGAAAGTTTATCAACCTGTACAGTTAAATGAAGGACCAGTGAGCCAAATGAGGAAGTAAACCCTTCCTTTAGAGTGAGCTCTAACCTGCTCACGGCACTTGTTTGCTCTCTGCTGACTCCAGCCCTGCTTTAAGGCTCTCCATACCGGGCAGCTTCCTCCTGGCTGCTCTCGGGGATGGCACCGTGGGGATTGGGCAGGTAACACAGGGTGAGTGGGGCTGCTGGTGGGCATGGCTCCCAGCACTGCTCGCTGCTATGGTTTCTGGGAAGTGCAGCATGGAGGGTGGGGAGGAAAGAGGCAGATCGTTTTGTAGTCATCTGGTGTTCTTGTAGGGGTTTATATGTGTCCCTCATTTGGGAATCTAAAACGCTGATTTATTTGAAAATAAGAAGAAATAGCTCCTGGAAGGGCCCAGGAATGCTGCCCAGTGCAGGCTGGATGAATTATGGGGGGGGGTTCTCCAAAAGAGTGGTCAGGTGCTGGAATGGGCTGCCCAGGGAGGTGGTGCAGTCACCGACCCTTGGAGGTATTCAAAGAACGTTTAGACGTTATGTTGAGGAACGTGATCTAGAGAGATCTGTCGGTGATAGGTGGATGGTTGGACTGGATGATCTTGTAGGTCTTTTCCAACCTTGGTGATTCGATTCTATTCTGTGATTCTCAGGGTCAGGGATAGAAGAGGTGGCCAGGACTGGGCAGGGGGAATGCTGCCATGGTGTGGAGCAGTCACTGTGCCTGCATGTGTGGCCAAATGCATTTTCTTTTCTTTTATTTTTTATTTCTGGCTAAAACATTAAGATTATAAAATATTTTACAAGTGATGCTGAAGCCATTCCTTCTATCTGTGTGGGGGCACGGAAGGGGACACGACACCGCACCACAGCTTTGTGGGCTGGGCACATTTGCCTGGCGGAAAGATCAGCACAGGAGCTGAAGGCTGAGTGCTACCGGAGCGCAAAGCCTGAGCGGTTGCCCAGTGAGTCTGCGAGGAAAAGTGGCAGGAGGAAATCCAAGTAGTTTGCAAATGAAGGTTGTAAAGTTTATAAGTTGGATTTTACAACCTGCTTGTTTCTGATAGCAAAGGGTGGATGGACTCGGCGGTGCACTGCTTCTTTTGTTGTGTGTTTTTGCACTGATTGTAGCAACCAGCAGGCCTGTTGGACTTGGGCATGCTGCTGATCATCAAAGTGTCAGCTGGTGACTCTGTTATTCCCTGGGTTGCTTCAGAGCAGAGGGGCTGAGGGGGGGGCTGAATGCAGCTACAGCTTTCATAGAGAGCGGAGGGGCAGCTCTGAGCTCTGCTCTGTGTGGCAGCGACAGGGCCCGAGGGAGCGGCATGGAGCTGTGTGGGGAGGGGCAGCTGGGGACCAGAGGGCAGTGGACACTGCCCTAAGTGCTGGAGTTCAAGGAGAGTTTGGATGCTGCTCTCAGGCTCCGGGTTTGATTTTGAATCATGCTGTGTGGAGCCAGGCGTTTGACTTTCTGATCTTTGTGGGTTCGTTCTGTCTGCAAGGTGTCTTTTTACATGATCTCAAGTCCTATAGGAAAAGTAGCATTGAGATTTAGAGCTGAATGCCTCACTCTAGCAGAGCTCCAGGACTTGCAGCATCTTCCCTGAGTGGTTTGCATCATACTCAGGAGTGACCTGCACTAGGTCTCCTGTCAATGAGGGTGATGGGAGAGCTACAGGGAAGACAGCCAGACTTGTTTCTTGCACGCGAGTAGGTGATGCAGCCGTAGCTCTGATACTGCTGGTAGCAGTAACTGCAGAGATCTAGTGAGACAAGTGTCAGTGCAAGCATGCCAACCATACCTGAAAAAATGTGGCTTGATTGTTGAGTAGTCACCATGTATGTCCTTCTGCTGTCACGCTTGGTAGGGTGAAGCAACTCTGAAACTTATGATGCTGCCCATCATGGTCAGTTACTAGGTAGACCAGAAACGAAAATACTCGTGCTATGGAGAAGGTTGAGGTAGCCTCCTGCTACTCTGGCACAGTCATTTCTGAATTACCAGTTTCTTTTGACAGTGAATCTAAGTGAAACTGAAACCAATTTTCAGATTGTTTGCTTCCAACCACTGCCCACGACAACCTTCGAAAAACAAGCCGCTTCTCCGAATACAAAAGCAACAGGAAAATATTAACTCAGGCATCACTGGAACAGGTGAGTGGTAGAATTTCATAAGAGATGCCTGAACATACACACAAAGGCACATACTAGGAAACGCAGTTCTATTAAGAAAAGTTCAGAGTTCACGGCTATTTTGCGAATAACGTTTCCCTAAATCGCTTGGTGAAATGTGTTGTATATGTGAAGTTGCTATGGCATCTGAGATCATTCAACAGCATTCAACTGATAATTATCTATGCCTCATTAACCACACTGAGCAAATTGAAAATCCCCGGTTACACCGCCTTTTATATCATTTCCTGTGAGATAAGTCCAAAGAACAAACTTACGCATAAAGAGAACCTGGGTAAAGACAGGCTTGCACAGCCCGTGAAGTAGGATGACACCTGTGTGACATAACGCCTGCAGAATGACAAACGTCGCCCGGACCAATCGGCTGCTTTTATAAATAAGAGGGGAGCAGGAAAACACTTGAACATTGAGAGAAGACTGGGACAGTGCACGACACAGCTACCTGAGCTCACACGCTCTGCCTTAACACTTGCATTTTGTTCTTTCTAATCCTTCCCCTTCCTAAAGCTGATGCCTGCTGGACGAGGCTGGGAAGACAGAAGCGCTGCGTTTGGAGGGAAGGCAGATGCCTGCTAGGATGGCCCTGGCCAGTTCATTTTCCAGCAAGACTGTACCACCAGACCCCAGAGAAGTTTCCACAGCAGGGGGAGAAGTGCACCAGAGCAAGCTGGACTTTTTCTGCAAGCTAGGCTATGGTAAGCAGGACATCTGCAAAGTGCTGGAGAACCTGGGCCACGAGGCCTTGGAGGATGATGTGCTCAAAGAGCTGATTCGGATGGGGAGAAAACCTCGAGCTCTGGATAGCCAGGCTCAGCCTCCCCCACTAAAGCTTGTCGCCCGTGGGTCATGCAGCACTTCACCAGCGCCGAAATGGCTCAGAGAAGAGGAAGGCAGTCCCTCCAGTCACTTGAGAGCCATTGTGATTGATGGCAGCAACGTTGCAATGAGGTAAGCTTTGCTTTTTAAGGCATCTCTCTCAGTAGATTTTGATTTTTAAAGCTGATGGGTCAAAGTGTGTTTTTCTCCATGTGAGATGTGTATTTGTATAGTAGATGAACCACTGCTTATTCCTGTTATGTGTCTGGGGACCTTTTGTCTCCATGCCCATAAATGCACACACCAAATACAGTCTCTGGTTTGCTCTGCATTTTGACCTTTTATGAGCTGACAGCAGCTCATGTGCACTGTTTATGGCAGGATGATTCAGCAGCTCTTTCCCTTTTCGTTCACCACTGGTGTTTCCCTTCCTTTTCATGCAGTTGCCCAGGAATCCCAAATGGACAGAAAAGCCCCACTAACATAAGAAGGAGAGGGAAAATAAAGATGAGTGGCTGTGGTTGCTAACAAAATCACAGTTGTATTGTCTTGACTTGCAGCTAAATCCCACCAAGGTTCTTGGCTTGGTACATTTATGGTTTATTTTATAGAAATGCCAGGAAATTGATCATTGGTTTACATCTTAAATATTCTCATTTCTTCCTGGAGTAATTCCGTTTCTGAGAAATGTTGTAGCAACTCGTCTTTGCTAATTATACTTCCTAAGTATTGCCCTGACACTGTAAAAACATTCTGTGATGTGAAGCCTAGCATTCTCACATGGATCAGGAATCCACAGGCAGCAGCAGCTTGGCCTTCGCTCCCCTGAGCAATGAGAACTGTCAGAGGCCTTGCCAAAGTCCAGGATGTGCTTTGTTTCCACCTTTTCTCCCTATGACTCCTGCTTTCTCCTTCAGGGCTGGGCCCATCTTTGCACTTTGGAATAAAGTGGAGGAGGGCTTCCTCCTTTGCTGTGAGATAAGACCACATCCCCTCTGGTAAGAGGGTGAAAGAGACTAGCGCATCCAGAGCGGGTGTTCCTGGAGACTAAGCAAGTTGTGCCATCTTCTGGAAGAAGGAGGCAATTCCACCCAAAAGCGGGGGGATCCTCAGGAAAGCTCACAACTAGTGAGAAGTACACAACAGAACAAAGCTCTCTAGCCTTAGCCAAGCCATCTGGGTAGCCAAGCCATCTGGGTAGCCAGCTTCTAGGGTCTTCTGAACTTTCACCCTAGACCCCCCTCAGGGCCTTCTACTTCTCTGTAACGTTTCTTTATTTATTATTAATCACCAAAATGCAAGGCAGAGGGGTTCTTGCCTGCCTTGATTCTTGAAAGCTAGGGTTTTGCTGTGGATTCCTTGAATGAGAAGTAATATCCAGCTTCAGAAAGGCAAAGGCTTTACAGCTCCGCTCAGACATCCCCCTGTCTGCCTTGTTAAGTTAAGGACTACTTGGCACAATGGAGGAGACTACTGATGCTGTCAGGATAAATAGATCTAATGCAGCCTGGAAGGAGCTACTTTCCTGTCCAGGACACCTGGACAAAGTGGTTCTTGCTGATATTTTTCCTTTGGCTAATGGGATGGGATTGCTTTTGGTATCCTCATTTTAATATTTCTGATTTGTTACTGTCAAGTAGAGAAGAGCTGTTTACAGCATAATCAGGGAATAGGGATGTTTGTTGGATTTTCTTGCTGGAAAAACATCATCAACACGATCAGTTATAAAAATGTAGGAGAATCAACAATTTAGGGATGGAGCTGCCAACATCTTGAAGCACAGAGAGTCATTTGTGTGGGGAAAAAATATCTCAAGCATTTGTATTTCTGTCTTGGGACTGGCGTTTCTGGAGCACTTCACTGTTAACACTGAAGGACTATTGCACGGTGAAAGGTTTTGAAAAAGGTGTATATACCCCAAAACCCATCCATCATGTCTGAATGGCAAGTACCCTTGACTTTAGCCAGTCTCAGTAGCCAGACACCTCAGTATGCTTTGCGTTTCCACCAGGCGTAGTCAGAAGCTTAGCTATCTGCCAGCCCATCTATGGGTGGCTCAAGATGGTTTAGCTAGGCCAGTGGGGGAAATCAATCAAGTTGTGTTACTATGAAACAGGAACTGTTGTGACCCTGTCCACTGTACTCTAGAGCTTGCACTTACATCTATTTTTTAAGCTGTAATATGTACAGAGGCCTTTTCTTGGGCCAGCTGAGCCCTGATTTGTGCTCTTAAGTTTCCTTACTTAGGCAGTACTCAGTTATCAGAGGAAATTAGTGTTGGAACTTGATGTTTCCTAGCCAGCAGGCCTCAGGCATTTTATGAAGGTGAAATGATACAACTACAGATAGGGGAAGAAAGGGCGTAATTGCTTATTTTAACAAAATCAGGATATAGCCCAAGAGTCCCCTTAGGCCTGTGTCCTGTAAACCATTGTTGTTGCCGAACAAATGCTCTCAAAAGAGTTGTTCTGACTAAAGCTCTTCTCAAAGAGTTTGGAATTGTACAACTGAAAAAGGAACCACTTCCTGCTAATTATGGAATAATTGGTGGAATGGCTTGCTTTGTTCCCTGAGCCCTCGTCAGGGGATTCTGTTGGGTCCTGGTGACCTGCAACCAAGTGATGAGCTGCGCTACTGGCAGGAAGGAGAGAGCAGGGACAGAGCTGTGACAGATCAGTTCAGGTCCATGGGGATGGGGTCAGTTAAAGTGGTCCTGTTGGTCAAAATAAATTCAACATGCAGGAGATTAGAAGATTTGAAGACCCTGTAGCATTGCATGGCAGGTGTTGGTATTCAATGATGCTTGATGTGGCAGTGCACCATGAGTGTATCTACTACTGTGGGTACACATTCCCCAAGTTTGGCTGTAGTGATATGCCAAATAGATTCAGTGATGACACTCAGAATCAATACCAGGTGCCTCTTGCTTGTTCTGCCTGCCCTCTTGATCAAGTTGTTTGTGCTTGACTGTTTTACTTCTTACACTGGGAATATATATAAAAGCACTTCCCTAAAGCTGACAGGGCTATATACATATAGATGAGCAGTCATTGTCCAAGTAAGTTATTGTTGTAGTGACCTTGACTTGAGACCCAATGTTACAGAATGGCCTAACCAATTGCACTATTTTTCATTTGTAGTCAACATTTCAGCATTACAAATTTTATTTTAGGTGTAAAATGCGATTTTATTATTATTATTTTTATTATTTTTTACATTCAATATAAGCACAATCTGGACGTGAATTTCTGCAGGTCAGGGATATTTAAGATTGCAGCATCTTCCTCAGCTGGTCAATCACTGCAGTTAGGTGTAGCAACTTGAGAGAGGCATTTACATCAGTGTTCTGCAGAATGTGAGTAAGGTTCACCACAGTTATCCATATTATTCAGTAACGTTGAAGTACAAGGATGATGTTTCTGCAGGTACTGTGAGGTTGTTTATCTGTTCAGGAACCGTGTGAGGAGTTTTTGTTTCCTTGTGCAGAGGCAATTAGCAAATTCATCCTTCCTTCCTATGTGCGCTGTGCTCCAGTCATATTTTAAATAAGAGGAGGGCAAGGAGTAAGAATTTTCAGTGGGGTAAAAAAGCTTAGAAAGGAGATTGCCTCTAATTTGGGGATTTCTCTGTGTTTTGTTCTAAATATTGATAATTATCCAGAACCCACCTTGCATGCATCTGCTACAGTGTGCATATGGGGGTTTCCTAACTCTCTGCGCTACAAAGACAAAATCCAACAACCTAGGCGGGGTAACGTTGGGCCTGAAGCATCCATGGCCATCTCCATAGAGGTCTTGTCCCTTTTCTGGTGGCTTGGGTTGGATTCTCCATAATCCCCTTCCTTACTCTTGCAGGCTTTTTTCTCCTTTAATTTGACTGCTACTTCCAGAAGAGGTCAGTACCAAGCTGACTTGCAGCTGCAATTATGGCCATTTCAGACATAAAAATCCATGTCACCATTAGCACGGAAGAAAACCCCCGTATTTTATTTCATACGGGAGAGCTTCAAGGGCCTCTGTGTGTGTTGGATGAAACTCTATCCTCAAACCACTATCAGAAGGCATGTGAAGAACTGACATGACTTAGGGTTTTGCTGGTACTTTAGGACCCGAGTCCATCTAGATATGGATGGAAAGAACATGCTTGGGTAGGAGGCAGGTCAAAGGAATTGGAGATCATAGGGTACTCCTGACTTAAGGTATCCAAACTTCTTCAAATAACAAGTGCCAGGTTCTGCTGGAGAAGGTATTTGAATTTATCCAACCAGGACACCCTGCTCAGGTATTGTTTTCTTGGAAAGTAATAAATGACACTCAGACACTGTGTTCTGCCTTGTCATTACTGATTCAGTTAGAGACCTCTATATGCTTTCCAAAAACTTTACCTCATCTTCCTCTTCCTATTTCTTTTATAGCCACGGAAACAAAGAGGTGTTCTCCTGCTGGGGGATCCGCCTGGCAGTGGACTGGTTCCGAGAAAGGGGACACACCTACATCAAGGTTTTTGTTCCACTCTGGAGGAAGGAGCCCCCTCGACAAGACAGTCCCATTGCAGGTAGGTCACCATCCCGGGCATAATTTGGTAGCCATTAGGTGTAGCTTGCAGGCAGGGGGTGTGAAGAGTATGGTACAGCTTTGCTCTGTAAGATAAAAACTGTATATAACGTCCCCGTTGCTTAAAGTACTCATTAATTCATTGCCACATGCAGGCTGGCAATGAAAACTGCAAACAGGGCTCTGTTACTATGCTTAGAAGTACCCTGTTACAAAACACTAGTTTCTGCCTCAGTTAAAGAGCAAGATTGTTAGCTCACAACAGCCTGTAGAGTGTTTAAGGCCAGCCAGTAAACAACAACATTGCTCCCGACTAGATATAATGTTTCACACGTTTTCCAGAGGCGTGAGTATCCAAAGCATTCACTATTGCAGGCTGGCACCAATTAGCCTGGTTCCTGATGCAGGGCCTACACAGGTTCCTCAGTCAGGAGAAGCATGTGCATTGGCTGAAGTCTGTGGAGGGTGGATTTAGGTTGTACGGAAATAAGGAAGGTGTGTGCCTGCAGCTTGACATCTGATTCTTTCTTTGAATATTTTTTCCCCTTTATTTCTGCTAACCACCTCACCAGATCAGCACATTCTTGAAGAGCTTGAAAAGCAATCAATCCTTGTGTATACCCCGTCTCGGAAGGTGAAAGGCAAGAGGGTAGTTTGCTACGATGATCGCTATATTGTGAAAGTTGCTTATGAGAAAGACGGGGTCATTGTTTCCAATGACCATTACCGGGATCTCCAGAATGAAAATCCTGAGTGGAAATGGTTTATAGAGCAGCGACTACTCATGTACTCTTTTGTCAGTAATAGGTAAGAGAACTTGGTTGGTGAGCAATCTGTAACTTGAAGTGTATGGGTCAAGACAGCTCAAATATGAGTGTACTTCTGGCCACCACAGCTTTTCTTATCTCATTTCTGTAGTTCCTTCTTATTCAGCTTTGACCCTACAAGGACAGGCTGAGAGAGCTGGGCCTGGAGTTCAGCCTGGAGTTCAACCTGGTCTAGGGAGCCTGCTTCGGTTGGGGGGTTAGACGAGATGATCCCTAGAGGTCCCATCCAACCCCTACAATTCTGGGACTCTGTGGTCTTAAAACCCCATGCCACTCCTTAATCAGCTTCTCTATTTGAATAGCAACAGTAACGACCAGCTTTCCTTCTTACCGGTTCAAAATGGGATGTTTACCCTACACCTACTCTGTATTCAGTTCTATTCTGTAGTGGTGTAATTAAATTAAATTAGTGAGGGGACACTGGCTGAATTAATTTTTAATTTCCCTAAAAGGCAGAACAGCACATTTTCCAGTGCTTTTATTGTTGTGACCTTTTAGAAGAGAAAAGAGAAGCTGGTCCCTCCGGCCTTAACTATCCCCTTGAAGAGGCTGGGCTACTTTGTTGCACCAGATGGGCTATCAGCTGTAGCTCTGAATTAAGTGTGGCTTTAGACATATTTTCCTAAAAACAGGAGGAAAGTGAGTTTGGTGTGAAGGGGAGCTGACAAGTGCAGGGACCGCAGAGGTATTTCCTGCTGCTTCGGGGAAAAAGGAAGTGCTACTGTGATGTCTGGGCTGCTGACAGACCAGGGCTGTGCCAAGCCTCAGCATCTTTCCAGTTGGTTGAAGTTTTTAGGAAAGGAGAAGGACAGCAACACGAATGTGAAGCACAGCTGGCTTGGTGAGCAGGAGGGATAACGCAGCTTCCAGAGGCCAGGCTACGAGGGCATCACACACCTGCCCTGCCCTAAGCACGTGCAGCAAGCTGAGGCAAAGCTCAGAGTACTTCTGCTACTCTGCCACTTTTCCTTTTTCAGGTTTATGCCTCCTGATGACCCGCTAGGCCGGCACGGACCCACTCTTCATAATTTCCTCAGCAAAAAGCCAGCGCTTCCTGAATCAACATGGCAGCCTTGCCCCTACGGTGCGTTCCTCTCTGTCCCTCCTGGGCCTTGCTTCTTCACTGTGCTGTTCTCAGCTGGGGGAGACTTATGGTCCTGCACGTGCTCCTCCTTCACACTCGGTGTGGTAGAGGATGGGGCCAGGGCCGCTCAACTGTGTGGTGCTCCCACCCCAGAACAGTTTTGATGTAATTCAGAGGTAAACTTCTGCCCCGTGTTTGTTTGAAAGCCACCCTTTTCAGCAGCAGGTTTCTCGGTCCACTGAGCACTGTAACCAGAAGACATGTGAACTTCAGACACTGCCAAAATAGACCTAAATCTTTACGCAGAATTTTCCCTCTGTTGCTATTTCAGTCAGCAACATGTAAATGTGGGGTCAAAAGTGCTAGGGCGAAAGCAGTGCTTCCTCTGTGTGCTGCTGTTTGTGCTCACCAGGAGCTCCTGGCTGCATGGTCCTGGGGGACTATCTATCTCCTGTTTGATATTTTTTTTATTCTTTCAGGTAAAAAATGCACTTATGGTAACAAATGCAAGTTTTACCACCCGGAGAGGCTGCATCAAGCTCAGCTGTCCGTTGCTGATGAGCTCAGAGCCAGAACAAAGGTGCCCACAAGCCTGGGGAAGGAGGAGGAGATGTGCAACTGCTCTTCGTATCAGACTGGCCGAGAACCTATGTCTCATGACACCGTCACAGAAATGCCTCAGGGTGCCAGCAGGGCCTCGGGGGCCTCTTGCTATGCAGCATGGTCCCCAGGAAGCTACCACGTGCCACCAGTTGATGCCTGGGCCATCAGCTCCAACCCTGGCCTGGAGCTCAACCCGAAGCCACCAGAAGCCCTCAGAGGCCAATCCCTCGTAGGAGAGATGGCAGCACTGTCCATCAATGACAAGGTGTACTCTGGAACCAGACCGGCATGCACCTCGCAGGACAGAGAGGTGTCTGACAGCCCTCATCGCTGCTGTAGCCTGAGGCACAACCCCTTCCTGCTGCACCACCACCACCACTGCATGGACTGCACCTGCGTACCAGGAAGCCCCTTCCAGCACTCAGTGCTGCTGCCCGCACCGGGCAGGCAGCTGGAGCACTGCTGGCCCCAGGAGTGTTGGCCTGACAGTGCCCAGCCCAGCCCAGCCCTGGACGCACAGCAGCACCTCCCTCCATCCTCTGTCATGCCCTTGGCTGAGTCGCTGCAAGTGTACAGAGAGAGGCCCCAGGGCTGTTTCCCCAGCCACCCCTTTGTGCTGGATGCCAGCAGCAGGCTTGACTTCTTCCAGAAAGCCTGTGCTCAACGCAATGCTGCTTACTGTGATTACTGGCCACCCCACACTGCAAGACCTCCTTCTGCTCAGCAAAGAAGCGTCCACAGGGAGCTGTGCACTATTTTCCCCTGTGCTGAAGTCAATCGAGTCATGGCACTGTACCCTGAGATCAAGGATATCACGAGCTTGGCATTACTGATTCGAAGACATAGAAACTTGTGATGCCTCCAGCTAAACCTTTCCCTCCTAGTGCAGAACTGCTATTCTCAGGTTAATCTAAGTAAGTGTTATAAAAGGGCTTTATGAGCTGAGTAACAGCTGTTCAAGTAGCATATATCCAACCAGTGATGGTGCGTGGAGCATTGAATCAAGGCAATCTCTGCAGTTCACAGCAGTAGGCTCTTGTCTGCTTCACTTAGGGGTAAGTAGGAGGGCTTGGGGTAAATAACTGAGCTGCCAGCATGTGCACCTCACATGTTTTTAATGATGTCTTAATGAGCCATTGAAGTACCACCAAAGAGCCATTCCCATTAAAGGGCTCCTCATAAGACGTACTTATAAGTACTAGTCTACTCAGCTAGCAGAAAAAGTAATTAATTTGGCATGTTTCACCTAACACTGGACTGCGCTCCCTGCTTGAAGGCATCTTCAGGTCCATGTAATTATCTGATGGCTTTAATCACAAAACAGCCATGTCCTACAGCATTAAGAGATGCAACTAGTATTTATAAACCAATGCTGTGAACCCATAAGCTTAGTAGTAGAGGTAGCAGGGGGAGATCCCAGAGCACTTGGAAACAACTGCAGGTACACTTCTCAGGGCTCATGCATGATATATGTCAAGAAGTGAGGGACATCTTCTGTGATATAAATAAGTAAGTCCTATTGTGGACTGAGTGCTCAGAACTGTCCTTGTTTGAGTTAACACAGCTGATAGCAAATGAAAACAACAACAAAAACAATAACAATAGTAATAGTAGCTTTGAACTGCTTCTGTCCCAGTAAACGAGAAAAAAAATGAATTAACCCTTAATTATCATGTGGTCCTATAATGCCTCTCTACATATGATTTATGATTACAAACATTTAAACTCTATTCTGTTGGGACACATTCAATTCTCAGTAAGCTGTAAAGCTGTTAATCCTTGTGTTATTCCACTGAATTTTTAAGTTAAAATTCAAATGTTAAGGTTGATCCTGGAAGTTTTTGGCATTTTACCAAAGTTTACGTATGTCAGTATGACACATCTTAGCACATTATAAAATGATCACCTAGAACACTTTGCTCTGAATATTTTTCATTTTTCTCATTCTACTCCTTTTAGCACTGATGGATTATCAGGTCTAACATTCAGATAGCTTTATGAAATCTCAGACCCATCAGAGAACCTATAGTGGGTTCTTCTTATAAGTACAGTTGGGCAAGAATTAAGCCTAGCTCTCACTGAATGCTCTTGGTTTGGAAAGGTGACCAAGCAGAAGTAATTGACCCTTAGTGTTATCGTCATGTGATGCATTTTTGTATTTGTATGAAGATTCTTCAGGCAATAAACCGTACCAGCTGAAACTCTTCTGGTCATGTGGAGACTGACTAACAAGGCATTCTGAAAGAATGTGGAAGTGAGACCACAAAAATGATTGTTTTTTCCATGTTTTGCGACTTTTCCACTAATTACAGTCATTGTCAGTTCTTTGCATTTTCATTTTTTACATAAATCAATCACCTCATTCAGACTGATATGTATTGGCTCATCAGAACAGCATGCAGTGCACAGAGTAGAATGGTCATTAAACCAAAATTACGGAATATGTGAATTGCTCTGGAAAGTATTTGAGCTCTACAGCCAGCATTAGTTTCCTTGAAATAAGTCACACTACTTTTACTCTGCCCTGCGGAGTAGAAAAGCTCCTTCCCTGTACAAACAGCAAAACCCAAACGACAATGTTCAGAAAATACTCACCAAGCAGTAGAACAGGCTACAGCCATACATGTCAGCAGTAGAAGTTGTGTGTCTGGAATGTAGGTTACATATTTCAATATAGAGAGCATTTAAAATGTATAGGAAAATTGGCACCGTGCCTCTACATAGCGCCCTGGGCTTACTGGCTCCATGTCAGTAAGGTTTTTCTCCTTTTTCTTCAAGAACGCACAGGAATTTGGTGCTCACTCAAAACTCTCTCATGTTTAATAACTTTTCTTTGCTTTCATTTCTGCCTTATTTACTGTGAAGTCTCTCAGTAAAACACCCAGAATATGCATTCTGTTCAGAAAGTGCCTGAGAAAATAAATCAGACTTTGGTGCTAAACAGAACTTGACTTCCCTTGGCTCATCTGCTCAGAGAGATTTTTCTCATGAAGTTTTTGTTTCAAGGGCAGCACAGCAGCAGCGTTATGTCATTGAGTGCTGTACAGAAACACTGCCCTTGGCAAAAGGCCCACGGCAAGCACAAACCATTTTATTATTTCACCACTGAGTAAGCATCTGGGACTAGGGGCCTTCTGCTGCAGCCTTTTATACTCTCCAAGACAGTAGGATTGCTTTCTGGCCTGAGAGTTGAAGGAAGAAACTGCTAACAGGAAGGAAGAGGTAGCTCTCACACAGACGTTATGGACAGCTGTTGCCATTTGGTGTCTCTGCTGAGATGCATTCGAGGGCAGCTCCTGCTGCCAAGTTGAGAGTGAATCCATAAATCCCCAGAGGCTGAGAGCCTCTAAGCTCTTTGCTTTTTGGGTCTCAAGACAAAAAGAAGAGGATTGAAGCAGTGGGAGTGATTCTCCAGGAGATGTGCTGCTTTCCTAAGGAAGATTTTACAAAGATGATGAATTTTAAGACTATATAAGAAAACGAACAACAACCAAAAAAAAACTGACACCAAAAACACAGAAGGGGAGGCTCAAAAAGCTGGGAAGCTGTAGACACACCCCTCTGTGAGCAGCCAGGGAAACTGATTATGAGTATCCCACTGAAGAACTGTGGGCATGTCTGCACTATGAAAAGGGACTGCCCTGTGCTGTGTCAGCACTGCTCCTGGAGCCGCTGTCCCTCCCTCAGCTTCACCAGTGCACGTGTTTTTCCTTCATGGCACACGGATCACGAGCTTACTAACGTAGTCCAACCATCCTCCTACCATTACTACTGCCCACTAAACCATGGCCCTCAGTACTACTTTTACCCTTTCCTTAAAAACCTCCAGGGACTGTAAGTCCCCTACCTCTGTGGGCAGCTTGCTCTGGTGCCTGACCATCCTTTCAGAGAACTTTTCTTTCCAAAATCCAATCTGAACCTCCTCTGATGCAACTTGAGGCTGTTTCCTCTAATTCTATCACTAACAATGGGAAAGAAGAAGCCGACACCCAGCTCACCACAGCCTCCCTTCAGGTACAGTTGTAGAGAGCAATAAGGTCTCCTCTGAGCATCCTCTTCTCCAGGCTGAACAATCCCAGCTCCCTCAGCCATTTCTCATACAACCTGTGCTCCAGACCCTTCACAGCTTCATTGCCCTTCTCTGGGCACACTCCAGGGCCTCAATGTCTTTCTTGCAGTGAGCGGCCCAAAACTGAACACAGTACTCAAAGTACAGCTTCAAAAGTGCTGAGTGCAGGGCACGGACACCCTCCTGCTCCTGCTGGCAACACTATTTCTGATACAAGCCAGGATGCCTTCTTGGCCACCTCAGTACACCGCTGAATCATGTTTAGCCAAGCATTGACCAACACCCCCAGCTCCTCCTCTGAGCAATTTTCCAGCCCCTCTGCCCCTCAGTGAGCTGACTTGGTAAAAACATTCAAATTTGGGTACTTAGAAACTGTTGTTTTTGACTGGGAGACAGAGTAGTTTCCTTGTGTGTTTTCTGAGAGGAGAATGCACTGCTGACCCACCACAGGTGACACAAAGGGTGAAACAAAGCTGTAAACATGACTGTGTGTGAGAGCAGCACATACAGGGCAGGGAACCATCAGGAGGCATGCAGGGAACACAGGCTGTTGGACACAACTTGAGGTCAGACAGTAACTCCGGTGGCAGATCCCCCTTGTCACACAACATCATCTCAATTTTTTCCACATTTTCTCTCCCCTGTGTTACCGGACTCCATCAGCACCTTCACTGGGTATTTCCCAAGTCACAAAACAGCTCCATGTCGATCCTGTCCACCCTGCTGCACAGGCACCATACACCCCCCACCTGCCGCCACCTCAGGCCCTGATGTGGTGCTCCTCCTCTTGGTGCAGCCACTCTCTGTTCCTCACTGCACCATGTGCTCCTCCCTCTCCTCCTCCCCAGCCCCAAGTGTCCTTACTCCCTTTTCCACGATCTCATTTCTTTTCAGTTTTTAACTGGAAATGTCTGCTGTACCCCTTCACCAAATTCTAACATTTCTCCTCCTACTTTGTTCAGAGTTCAGCAGCGTGGCTTTTTTATATTTTCCTCTTTGAACTTGGCATGGATATCTCCACCCTGGCAGAGGCATGACGCACTCAAGCTGTTTTCGCATCCTGCCTCAAAGCAGTCCTATCAGCAAAAACTTTTTGTACATGGAAACAGAGGCCTCGTTCAACCCACATTTGCTTATGCTGACCTTACACGGCTTTTCTCTAAGGACAAAGGGGGTGTAGCAGAACCTCAGCCATCCTATATTTAGCTACAACAAACCCTAAAATTCACCTATCCTTTGCTCGCAGGCAAGAAAAGCTTAGAATTGGCCAAGCAACATTTGTTAATGTGTAAGCTTTCAGGAGAGATGCAGGGCAATGCAGAGGCTTTTATCGCTTTAAATTGTAAACGGCAAAATGTACTTCATAAATAATACCACATTATTCAACCTCATGGAAACCAAACACGTAAACACCACGATACCTGGGCAGAAGCTGCAGCCCATCCGATCGCTGCTCCAGAAGCTGTGCTGAAGGGATTTTAGCAGGGAAACAATCTTGAATGTGATTCGTTATTGCCAAAAAACACACAGCCATTGGCAGACAATTATAAATGTTACTCAAAACTATCATCGGAATGAGAAATACTGAGTTCTCCCCACAGGAGGTCCTGTTAGGAAGAGGCTGAAGGGAATACAGAAGCTTGTAAAAATGTTATTTCCAGCAGGGAAACATTCTCGGATAAGAAAATCGGCATCTGAACATCCCTTTGCTCATCATGACTGGCTCTCTAATACACGACATGTGGCGGGTTTGGAGCCCCGTCTTCCTTTAAAAAAGCAGATGGAAGATTCTGAAGCCCTTGGAGCATCTTTCTTAAGTCAGGCGGGGAGCGTTGAAGCCTCGCAGAGGAGGAAAAAAGTTGCTGTTAGCAGCTCAAACTGAAGTCGAAATAAGAGAAGAACAAGTAAATAAAGAAATGAATAAATAAGGCAGAGAATCAACACTGTGCACAAAGTTTGATGAGAAAAGGCAGCGATATGCTGCAGGGATGGTCTGTTCACCTGTCACGCCGTTGCAGCGCTGCCGGCGGGATGAGATATAGGGCAGCGTGCTCTGGCGCTCCTGTCTGTCCGACGGGACTCGCGCGGAGCTGTGAGCCTGAGCAGGAGGAGGACGCAGCTAGGAACTGACGCCTGAAAGACATACAGCAACCAGCCCGCAAGAAAAACCGCCTCCGTGAGCTCCCTCTCAGCTGAGGGAGAGCTGACCGCCCTTCGCCACCAGGTGTCGATGTGGAAGCAGCAGAAAAGCGGAGTCCGCGCTGGAGGGCGGTCAGCCCTCAGCCCGCCCAAATCCCGCCTTCGCTGTCAGCCTGCGACGGCTGCAGCCCGCCTTCAGCTCCGGGCGGGCGCCGCAAACGGCAGAAGGGTCGCTTCAGGGCTGCGGGCTCAAACTCGGAGAGGCAAGCTCGGGGTCATCCCAGGAACGGGGCACGGCACGCGATCCGCCCTTCGCTGCGGCCCGGCCCCGCTGGCTGGCGGCTGCCATGCAGCGCTCGGGTCGGGTTTGTGTTGGCGGGCGCCCAGGTGCCGCTGCCAGGCTTCCCTCTTAGGGCAGCGCCGGGACAGTCACGCCGGGTTAAGTTTAGAGTTCCAGGTTGGCACATTCTTAACGCGAGCCAAAACTAAGTGTGAATGGGGATCAATTTTATGAATTTGCTGAGCTGCCAATTATATTTTAAAGCTGAAACTGGAGACTAGGTTTGCCGGTTGGGAAAGTATCACGGCCAAGCCCCAGAAATTAATTAGGAAAACACTTTCTGTTTGAGTCCAGAGGGCATTACCCTACAAACTGTACCTCCAAATTATTTCCAGGTGGTTATGGGACACCACTGGTCAGCTTGAGTACAGAAAATTTCAACTAATTAAGCTTATCATCTTGCATATACATGAATCAGGAGTTAAGAAGGATTTGACAGGCGTTCCAGGCATGCAACTGGAAGGCAGCACTGGGGGGCTAGAGGGTGGTGGGACACAGACGCACACAAAAAAAGCCCTGCTTCTTCCAAAGCACCTCGAAACGTTACTATTTTCTATGGCACTCCTTCCCTGTGTTCAGGAAGCACGGTTACTCAGCTCCATGAGTGCACAAGGTAAGCTGGCTGTGCACCCACGTCTCCATAAAACAGAAATGTCAGCCCTTGGGCAGCCAGGAGCAGTATTCCAGCACTGCCTGAACCCTGCCAGCAGCGTAGGCCTTCGGCATCTCACCTGGGCCACAAGGACTATGGAGGTATTTTTTTAATCCTAAGGCCCAGATCCAGCAGGGAGCTTCCAAAGCCTTCTGACTGCCCAGGGAACAATTCCTTTCTCCTCTGAAGATAAGCAAGACCCACCTGGATTCTTACCTGTGCAACCTGGGCGAGGGAGCCTGCTTTGGCAGGGGGGTTGGACTTGATGTCTCTATAGGTCCCTTCCAGCCCCTACAATTCTGTGATTCTGTGGGAACAACTGAAAGGAAGAAAAGAACCGAAGCGGTTTCCTTTAAGCACGAGTGTTAGCTGACAGTTTAGAGGAACCCACAGGAGATGCCAACTGCTGATGGAGAGAATGCTCAGAACAGTGAGCAATCAGATTAGCACCACCTAACCACAAATTTTTATCTACAGTTTCTTCTCTGGTATATTTTACGCATTGATTTGCCGTAAGTTTGCAGTTAAATATCTTTGTACAAAGGCAAAAAAGAAAAAAGAAAAGAATTAGGCTATGGTAGTCACAGCAGAATCCAGCTGTGCTGTAAAGAGAGCTGGTGGGCCTCACGCCCGTGCTCCAGAAGATCACGGAGCAGATCCTCCTGGAAGAGATGTTATGGCATTTGCAAAATGAAGAGGTGACCTGAGACAGTCCTATCACAAACAGATTGTGCTTGAAATCTGATGGCCTTCTATGATGGAGTGACCTCAGCAGACAAAAGAAGGGCAACTGATGCCATCTGCCTGGACTTTGGCAAGGCCTTTGATATGGTCCCACAACTCATCCTCATCCCTAAAACTTGAGATAGGTTGGACAATTTGTTGAATAAAGAATTGTTTGGACAATCGCAGCCAGAGGGCTGGGGGCAATGGCTCTATGCCCACGTGGAGCCCAGTTGCAAGTGGTGTCCTCCAGGGGTCCATCTTGGGACTGGTGCTCCCCAACGTCTCTATCAGCGATGTAGACAGCGCGATTGAGTGCACCCGCACAAGTCTGCAGATGACACCAAGCTGAGCGGTGCAGTTGATGCGACAGAATGAAGGGATGCCATCCAGAGGGGCACGGGCAGGCTTCAAAAGTGGGTCTATGTGAATCTAATGAGGTTTAATAAGGACAAGTGCAAGGTGCTGCACTTGAGTGGGGGCAATCCCAGAGATGTGTGCAGACTGGGAGAAGAGGAACTCAAGAGCAGACCTGTAAAGATGTACTTGGTGTGTATTAAAAACATGAGATAGCAGAAGATGCCTGCAGCCTGGAAGGCCAACTGTATCCTGGGCTGCATCAACAGTGATGTGGCAGCAGGGTGAGGGAACTGATAGCCCACCTCTGCTCTGTTCTCGTGAAGCCCCATCTGAAGTACTCACACCCAAGCCTGGGGCCCTCAGCACAAGAAGGCAGGTCCAGAGGAGGGCCCATGAAGATGATCAGAGGCTGGAGCACTTCTGTGAAGAAAGGATGAGGAAATTTGGCTTGTTTAGCCTGGTTAGAAGTTCGTGGAGACCTCCCTGCAGCCTTCCCGTACTCTAGGGAGGCTTACAAAAAGGAGGACCAACCTTTTACAGGGTAGACAGTGATAGGACAAGGGGAAACGGCTCGAAACCCTCAGCCCTTGGGTACCTGGCAGCTCTGCTTCACATAGTCTGAACTCTCATGGCTGAAAGCAGAGATTGGAGGGGCAGGACTGGCTGAGCCCTGCAGAAACTGGCTTCCTAGAAGGTACAAACAGCCTAAAGCAATCTGCTTTATAAATACCAAGCTCAGAAGAAAAATAAATAAATAAATAACCACTTGGTAATCATTATTAATAAAGAGGGAAAACATTTGTCATGTCCTCCATTGCAAAAAAATGCTCAACATGACATCTGTGCCAAAGGATTAGGAAATGTTTTTAAAGCCAACTGCTAAGCTGCAGGCTCTTTTTTGTGTGTGTGTGTGTGTGTGTGTGTGTGTGTGTGTGTGTGTGTGTGTGTGTTATTACTGAAATACAGCAGCACCTTAGTTACACTGGCACAGCACAAACCTGTAACACACAGCCCCACTTCCTGCAGACCTTAGAATTCACACAGGGACGGCACCCTTGAAGATCTAATTAACGTGAAGGACAGTGGAAGAGGTATCTGCCTCCAAACACTTCCCCAGTCATGTGGGAATGGGCTTTGGAAACTACACAAATGAGAAAGCTGCTGAATGGCCAGGCTGGGAGCTGAGGTAGGCAGCTCGGGTGACCTCCTCCAGGTGCCTGCCAGTTTGCAGCACAGCCCTGAGTTGCATCCAAGCTTCAAGTTCCAGACCCACTCCCTGATGATGGTACCCAACAGCCTCTCTCGGTCACAAAACTGTCATGTTGTCATGGTTTGTTTGTTTGTTTGTTTTTTATCAGAAGAAGCAAAGATCAGAACAGAGAAGAACTAAGCCATCCTGTCATCAGAGGAGCATCATCTAGAAAGTAGACCAGCGACAACAATATTACCGAGACAAATGCCTGGCCTCAGATTGCTGTGGTGGCACTGTCACCTCAGGGATCTTCACCATTTTTTTAAGTATCGCCTGTGAACATTGCACCGTTTCTCCAAGAAATTTCTTTGACTGGCAGAAGAAAAAAAGCCACTGCAACATAAGGACAAATAACAACAAATGAAGAAGCATCCTATTTTTAGGATGTCTTCACTGGTTACGGAGGACAGGAGTCTACAGCAGTGTCACCATTCTGCTTATTTAATGCAGCACCGTACAAGTCTGCAAAGAAATAGGGATATTTTATGTTTCTATCAGAAACATATCTTGTCATGTTGCTGAGGAACATAATACACTGCTCAGTTCAATTAACCACCACAAATACAACAAACTCCCCTCACATGGCTCCACTAAGCATAAAACTGACTACCAGCACCAATGGATTTCTAAGGTCACTACTTTGGACCAAGAAGACAGGGAAGTCTTCACAGTCACACTTGCCAAGTTCTTATTATTTACACCCTTTCCAACTCTGAGGTTCTGGATTTATGCTCACCGTATCTGAGCCTCTGAATTACAGAGGGGTGCAACCACTGCCTGTTTTTGCATACCATGAACAGAAGGGATGGCATCCCTCTTTCCGTCTCTTCCACATCACCACCTCTTTTCTCAGCACTGGATCTCAACTGTAAGAGGAACTTGAATTTAGGCAAAGTGTATCAGTCACAAGCTGGATGTGATAACTGAACACTCAATAAGAAAAGAACCAACATTAAAATGCTTCATTTGTTACCAAGTTAACTATAGCAAAATTGCACTGACACTGTAAACAGTGTGGAAAAATAGCATGAAGTCACAGAATTTATAACTAAAACACAATACACATCCTTAAAATATACGGGATTAGGTTTATACAATCACCCCTAGTTGCTCATTTGTGTAGTACAATACACACGTACCAAGTAATATGCTCCCAAACCCACACTCACGTTCAATAGGACAGAGATCTGTTCTTTTAAATATGCACTGTGAACAGAACCACAGACTGGCTGAAGTGGACGAGGATCTCAGGGTCCATCTGGCCCTACCCCTGCTCAAGCAGAGACACCCAGAGCAGGTGCCCAAGGCCGTGTCCAGGTGGGATGTGGAGACGTCCGAGGAGACCCCACAGCCTGTCCAGGCAGCATGTCCCAGTGCCCTGTCACCTGCACAGCACAGCAATGCTGCCTGGTGTATGGATGGACCTTCCTGTATTTCAGTTTGCACCCACTCTCTCGTTTGGCACTGGGCACCACTGAAAAGAGCATGGCTCTCTTGTCTTTGCATCCTTCCTTCCTTCCTTCAAGGTGGTAGTATCTGACTAACTGCTCTATAAGCAAGCACATCACTGCTGCAGAAATGCTCATCACAGAAAGCCAAATAAAAAGCAAAGAGAATTATATAAACACTTTTTAAGGAAGTTGAAATGTAGTCAAGATCACATCGTTCTCCATGCTCAACATTAAGGCTTCCTGTACCACCTAAGCTCATCATGGAGTCTGGAGCCCTCTAACATTCCATACTAACTCCTGTTCTCTCATTCTTTGCAGCTTGCACAGAAATGGACCTCAAGTCCAGGACATACCAGACCACATAAAACCAAAGACTACCCCTCCAAACCAGTAATTAAAACAACAAGTACAGTCAAGGAAAAAGGACTGCAATCATTACACTCAAAAAATGAAAGGAATCAGAACTTTAACAGCTGTGCTTTCTGTTCAAGGAAAGGAATTTTTAAAAACAATCAACAAAAGATAAAATAAGTCAAAGCATTTCCTTGCTATTTGAAGCTAGAACTAAATATTAGGAAGAGTTGCCATGGCTCCACAAGAACCACTAAAAATGCTGCTCATTGGATGTACTGCAAGATTATTTCTTCTACAATTTTAGCAATACTCTGATTTTAGAATACCAGATAGTTCGTATTGTAAGGAGTTCACACACACACACGCTTCTTCAGTACTTGCCATCAGCTCTTCTTTTAATTTGTGTCTGGGCTCCAACATACACACAAGGTAGAGGAATGTGATTTAAGAAATGCAACTCTTGCAAGGATGGAAAATGAGCTGTCCCTGGGCGCCTACAATTTACAGGGAAGGTGTATGTTTTGACATCACAGAACTGGTTCCTGAATTCACACAGATAAAACATACTGATCACGGAGTTTTAAAATCATTAAGTGGGACAGAAATGACCCAATCTCACAATCAATCCAAAACACAACCACATCCCTAAGCAAAAGGACTCACCAGTGACTGCAAATGTTTCTGACTTCTAGCTTTCTAGATAACAACATGAACTGAGATCAGTTCTACAGAACTGACACGTGAGGACAGCCCAGCACGTGTTTCACTACCAGCACTACTGAAGTTATTCCGGCCTTGAAGTTTGACCAAACGAAGAGATTTCAGTCATGAAAAATAAACATCAGCATCTCTAGAAATCTAGAAGTGTACCTCTCCCTTTCTGCCACAAAATGACGTCCTCTGTTTCTTTTAACAATTACAGAGACCCCTGACAAAAACAATAAGAAATGTAAAAGCACCGGTCAGTATCCAAGATGAACTACTGAGGCCCACAAGATGAATTTTAACCTTACTGCATTCAGTGTTTCATATTTACCTTCCAAGAAGAGGAAAATGGAGCCGTGAAATCTAGTTCTGCTTCATCTTCAATACATTTTCAGTCTTGAAATCCCACCCTTCCACAACATAATAGCAGTACGTTGATATATTGACATGAACCTGAAGCAAGATCCAATGGTACACGTGGCATGAGATACAGAAAGAGCACAAGAACCCTGAAGGTAAAAGTCAGTACCTTGGGGAAGGGCAAGCGTCATACATACAAAGTCCCACTCTAAACAGGGAGCAAGTGGAAGAGACACGTCCAGGAACATTCCTTGTCTATTACAATATACAATGCAGCAAAATAACACTTAGTCCTTAAACTATCTTTACATTAATGCTGTGCAGAAGTATTTCATACATTACCTTACTCTTAAAGCATATTGATGACACCTGCCATTCCCCCTCCTCCCATTACAATGAACGGAGGCAAGACACAAGCCAAAAGTTTATACAAAGCCTGCGGTCATAAGAAATCATCTCATTTTCAATACTGTTACTACTTCCTGCTCTGTTGAGCACTCTGTTGCTCCACAGCATGGAATAAGTCAACAAATCACAAAAACAAACATTAGAATATAATTTTTTTTTTTAATTTTTATAAATAACTTATCTGTTACAAAGACAGTTTACCCAGCTAAATCACAAAACCATCAACTCAAGATATCCAAATTAGGTTTTATTAATAAACAGGTAAAAACTGATTTGTCAATCTTCACATAGAACTGCAGATGAAGCTGAAAAACAAGGCCTCATTTTATAAACAAAATGCATTGAATGTAAGTGCTTTGGGTCTACTGCCTAATTACCTGGGATTGGCATTTTCTTCCCACATAAAAAAATGCAAAGCCTTCAAAAGAAAGGCCTTCGTGTATTCACATAGATCACTTGTAAAATTCCTAATGAAAGCGTCCACTGGCAAATGTTTACAGTGGGTGACAGTCTACTTTGTCTCCTGCTACATGGTTAGCACTCCCTCCAGCCTCACTTTAAGTGCTGCTACATAATCGTGTGCTGTCTTTCATACATACTGTAACTCCATTTTCTCCATCTGTTACGTACATTCCCGATCATGTGAATATTTTCCTTAAAAAAATAGATCATCAAAAAAAAAAAAAAGAGATGCTTGAGGTTGCTTCAGTGTTCAAGTCTGTTTGATTTCTTTTTTCCAGCCTTTATTTCAGTTGTCCTAAATACTGCTATCCTTGTTTTCTATAAATACGAGACTTCACCACAAGTCAGGTTTAGAAACTGGCTGCCAAAACAGGAAAGCATTTAAAAAGTTCTTGAACAAAGCTGCGTGATGCTGCCGCTGTTCATTTGGCACTGTGTGTACTTCCCCAGCGAATCTCTCTTCAGGAGTCTGCAAGATACCCAGCAGATGAAGCAAGCTTAAATCGGAAGCTGATCTGTTGGTGGGTCGAAAGTTTCTTAGTTTATTTCCTCACGCCAGACAAAACGCTACCTTGTGTCACCCACCGTAAAACTCAGTGTACAGAGTGAACTATATGCATAACTCTTCCAACTTTTCCTGCATTTTTACCACGCTGCATCTGCAGGTCTTCACAGATCATCAGCATTTACAAGAGCAATGTACAGAACAAGCAGAGGAAAGCTATTTTGTGCATAGTTTCTTATTAATGCTCTTATTTTAAGGCATTGCTTCTCTCAGATAAAAGCTTAAAAAAAGGGACATGATCGTGCTTAATCACTTAAAGGGAAAAAAAAAAGAAAGTTAACAAAAAGACTATTACACTATACATACAGAAGTACAAGAAAATAATAAAGGTGAGGAAAAGAAATCACTTAAAGCAGGCTCTAGAGCTATGTACAGTAGGAAAAGCTTCGGGGTATTTCACTGTGTGTATTGTACAGACAACGCATGCAGTTTTTCCTTTTCATCTTTAGATGTGATTGTACTGATTTCTGGCTTCACAGAGATGTTTTCAGGGAAGGCAAGGCAAAGAGTACCACTGGTTTGTGAAGTTCCTCCCTTTATCAAAGGCACTATGTGGCAGCAAACAGTTTAAACGGTTAAACCTTGTTCCTTTTCAACTTCCTCTGTGCATGTAGTGTTTCACTGAAAGCTCTGAAAACAAAAATGCGAGCACTCTATTCCTTTCCCCTGTCAAAATTCAGTAGTGACATCGGGGCAGAGAAGAGGATGGGCAACACCCAAGCACTGAACACGGTGTGTGTTACTGGGACATGGTAATACTGTACATGGTTTAGGCAGCTGGCAACCGAGTCTTTCAGCAGATTACCTTTCAGTCGATGGAATTCAACTGCCTGTGACACAACACTGAGGCATTACTAGCTCTGTGGGCTGACACTGAACGTTAACAAAACACCATCTCGTCACGCCTTCGATTTTACAAAATCCTACACATAAATGCTTTTTCTGCCCCAATGACTGGATAGTTCCTTGTACGTTTGCTGTGTTTTCACAGAAGATAACAGGCCTGTTGGCTCAGAAATGCCGGGGCATTTCACACTGTTCACAGCGATTTAAGGCTGGATGATTTAAAAAAGTACAGGCAGTACAACTCCACTGAGCTCCCTCATCTTCCTCTGCATCTGGAACAGTCTTTGGTGTTTTCACAATGGACCTCTGATCTGCGACATGAAAGAGATAAGATAAACAATTACTGACCAGGAACAGCACGGAAAGAATTTTGAGATCATTTTTTCAGTAACAGAACTATCTCGTTCCTCCAAAAACCGCAGTTATTACTAATGACAGAAGCAGCTTTTTACCACCCCCTTGACTACCTCTTGATTGTAAGTCTGTCAAATGGTAAAATGTGAACTACACAAAGCTCTGAGCAACCCCCCTGGGCTCAAAGCTACTGTACGAGATGAAATTTAGAATCAGCACAGTGAACAGGCAAAAGACTGAAGTCTGAAGCCTATGGACAAAGATGTGAACTAAGTGCTCTGTAACCTATTCATGCATTTAACATTTGGCCTCCAGAATAAGCATCAGCAGCTCTTCCCCAAACCACAAAAGCAGTCAGACGTGCTGCCGTGCCGTACAGCAAACCCTCCCAAGCACACAAGTGCATCTTTTTCCACTGCATGTTCAACAGCAGCCTTAAAAAAGAGAAGATTAAGAGGGTAATTCCTAAAGGTGAGGGTTCCTGGCTTACACAACTGCAGCAAAATCTTCAGCCAATTATTTCAACTAGAAAACATCTCATTAGCAATCATTCAATTGCAGCTGCTGCAAGATGACAATGAGCTTCAGCAAGTACAATGCTACAGACCACAGCTGCAAAATTATTTGTCATTCTTTCATGAACAGCGGTAACTGGACTAAGCCACGGCCTTTATCGCAGCCAAAGGAAAATATGAGATAAAAATGAAACTTAATGAAGGACAAAACCAAAATATTGACCCTTCTAATAAAAAAAATAAAAATAAAGAAAGAAAGAAAGTAAAGAAAGGGCAAGGAGGAGAAAAAAACTTGTTTACCTGACAGCAAACCAGCCAGGGTTAAATTGATATTTTCCAAATGGCTTGCACCCGATTATAACTCACTTATTTTGGAGTTGCAATACAAATGTTAACAACTAGTCATGGAAAATTAATTTTCATTTCCTTCTACAATAGGTTGGTGGGTGGGGAAAAAAGTAACAGCATTTAGATTTATTTGCTGTAGAGGGAACTACAGAGCTGACAGAACTGATACTTCCTGACAATCTTCATGGTCTGACTACAAAAACAACACATCTTCAAGGACCGTGTGTGGGTTTATTTTTGCTCTGTTTTTCATCAGCAACTTAGATAAAGCATTAAAAACAAACTTATAAGACATGAAGAGCAGTACCAGTCTGGAAGAGCTGCACACAATTTAAAGGATTAAAGCAAGTTAAACTTATCTTGGCCATTCTGAAGGAAGATTCTCTTGAAAGGAGATTCTGTGGTGAAAGTTACTGCACGCTGCAATGACCACTCGTACCCACACACAGTATGTGGAAAACTTTCTGCACAGAACTACTGTACAGAAACACTAGTGCATTAATTATTCCATCTGGTGGTCTTTTTAGGTGACACTATGATGCTGCTACAAAGCTGCTGATTTCATTCTTTGCTTTATGTAATACACAAGAGCTGATTATTCTATTTTGTTTGATGTCCCACTATGGCAAAAAAAAATTCACATGCAAATTCAAGGGCAAGAAGAAGGTTCAAGACTAGTAAGTTCCAGAATATTGACTGCTCTATTGGGCAACATCCCTCCTTTCTTCAGCTACTTAGGACAACTACTTAGCTTAAATTGTGCAAGTGCAAGGAAATGCTCCAGCCTAGGTAAGCGAGTTACTGTACTAAGTAACTTCACCAAAGACAATGACCAAAACCACTCTTCACCAAGGACAATGACAAAATATTCTGAGTTTCACTCCTGTATCTTACTTCTAAAAAGTCGGATGTTCCGTTTACTTTAACTATGCCCCAACATATCAGCCTTCTTTAAACAAAGACCATTTAATACACTTCTCTTTCCTGAATGTACGAATAGCAAACAATATGCTTTTGAAGAAATAATCTTCACAGTCAATATTTAATCTAGAATCACAGGAAAGAATTCAGTACTACATGCAACCCAGATATTAGCTTAGAAAACAAATTCTACAGGTACAGTACCTTTGGGTTTTGGTGGCACCGGACCAAGGAATCCAATATTATCATAAAAATTATGAATAGCACTGGGATTAAAATGTGGTCCTAAAAATAAAAAAGAAAACAATGTCCAGTGTTTTTTAAAATATACCTGGGTATAAAAGCATTTATTTTTTTCTACTAGATATGATTTAACATTTACATCAAGGTGTCGGTGCTGACCCGCATGAGATATTAGCAGCATCAAGAATACACAAACTTAGTAAAATATGCAATATAAGAATGTTGTCAGAAACAGAATTCAGGAGTCCTGACTTCTATAACCTGGTTCTTAGTTGACTGCCCAATCTCTTTAAACAATTTATTTCCCCCACTCTCATACATTTAACTGTATTTTATTAGTAAATTTTACCTGGGACTTTTTTCCTAAACTCTAACTGTACTGAAGAGATGCACTATGTCCTGTACAGTTTTTCACGTTCTCCTTATCTGCAGGTACACTGTCTAAAGGAGAACTTGTGTGGCTCATAACTGAGCTGATCAGCTTGCCACTGCTTCACATGGAAAGCACCAGTCCTTCTTCTCTCACTGCCTCATTCCTCCCCTCCTGCTGCTTTCCCTCACACCAGCTGCAGATGCTTCCAGTAATCCCAATATCATTTTCCTTTTCCCCTGGAATAGAGTGCAGTATTAGCTCTGTAAAGGGTCTACGGGTAAAGCACAGTAATGCTCTACAAACTGACAAGAATGGGAACCAAGGAGAGAGGAGGACATGGTGTTGGCAGCTCTTAAACTGGCTCAGTTGTCTCTATTTCTCCCTCATGACCAAAGGCTGAGTCTCTGCAGACAGAGAAAGTTGATGGAGAACACAGTATTACAAAGGTACTTTGTTAGCTAACTAGAGATACCAAATACAAGACAGAAATGTGAGATGAGAAAAAAGGACATGTGGGAATGACTACATCGTTTAGAAAACGTTTCCCCTTTTCTTTGATATTCAAGCCATCCAAGAGCTTTTCTTCCAGTATTTTTTAAACAAACGGCATCACAATTCTCTCTTTGGTGAGAAGCAAAAGATAGGAATGACCATGGGATTAGGAAAATCATAAAGCCGACAGAAACAAAAGGCTTAGAACACAGTTCCACTTCAATTAACATGGTGTATGCACTGTTTGCAAAATCATCAGTAACACAGTGCATGTATTATTAACACAGCCACTTCTGATAGATGCAGTGAAAGGAGAAAGTAAAATTAACATTCACATTTGTTGATGTACTAAGAACATACTGTACCTCTTGCTTGGAAAAGATCAATCTCTTTGGTTAGGCAATCTATGTCTATCTGCAGCTGTCTGTTACAACTTCTTAACTGTTGCATTTCTTCCAGCTGAAAAAATAAATCTGCTTGTTAGTCTAAGTTTTATTATCAGTTATCACTCACACATAGTTAGACAGCCATCTTAGAAGTGAAGACAAAAGAATCACCCCTTACTGTTTTATTTGTCAGTTCAAGCATAAGCTCTGAAAAAGCCTTCAGACCCACTGAACTCTCATCAGACTTCAGATTTGACTGAACAAACTCCAGACTGTGGTGAGAACACAGCTAATGGTCCAGCAGATCAATGGCTATCTTCTGGACTGAAAACTGATGCATTATCAGCTTTCTTTGAGATTAGTATATGCACGAAACAAAATACTCTGTGGATAGCCATATGAGTGTTAAGTAATCTAAACCTCTAGGTGACCATTCCTTCAAAAACATCAGGAGGGTCCATCAGGTGCAAGCCTTTTGTGAGTTTGAAAGCAGAAACAACTGGTGAACGAAAAGGTGGATGGCTAAATAGTACGTTTAGTCTCTGCACCACAGTGTTCACCTGTTTAATTCTAGGTATGCTATCTACTGCTAGTACACTGTCAATATGTGAGCAGCTATTCCTTTAATTTGCTCTCACAGCCCATGCTTGTGGTTTAGGCTTATAGCCTACAGCCGTTTCAACTTACTGATGGAATTTGGGAAACAGAATTCGATCTTTTCAGCCGCCTTCGTGTCAGATTATTCTCCATTTCATTGACCTCTGATTTTAGTTTATCCAACTTTTTCTTTTGAATCTCAAGTTCTCGTTGAAGTCGCTCCATCCTGGCCTTCTGATGTACCAGTAAAGCTGCAATACATAAAGTCCCATTTTATCTACTTTATTATCCCCTTCTTATGACAACATCAGATAAAGATGAAAGCTACAATTCCTTTGGGAAAATACAGACAAACATTTCCACAGATTCTTTTTCCATTCTTCTCATAAGAAAGCCTCTGCTAGAAGACAGAAAACACTGCAGTTTGCAAAACAGCATAAATCAGTCACAGACAACAAGGAAATACAACGAGAAAGTCATATAATGTAACAGATGACCATGCAAAACGTAGCTGTAATCTGCAAAAGACTTTTTTTTTTTTTTAAGAATCCAGCAAATCTATGAGAAGAGCTTTCAGAAGCCAACAAACATTTTCTTGCATTGTTTTGCCTGTTCATGGTAAAAGAGATGGTGTTATGTAGGCTTCAGAGACAACTGCACAAGAGAGCACTACAGCTGAGATTTCATTTTCTCGCTGTTTGCATTGGAACACAATCCAGTGTTCTTTTCATAGCAGGAGACATCAAGTGAAACCAAAACAGAAAGTACTACAAGTGATACTACTGGTAAACATCCGCTATATTTATCATGGAGGCTGGACTGTACGTTATTTCATCCCCCAACCATTAGCTCAGCTTCTAATTTCTCTCACTGCTTACTATTCGTAAATTATATGGCATACTTTAAATGGAAGACTTAATTTAGAGTCGCCCAAGTTAGCACTTCAACCAAATCTTCTTAAACCTAAAGAACGTAAGTAGAACGAGCAATTGAATACACACAATTTAAAGAGTTTATCTGATTAAAGATAGGTATATTGCTAAGTATCACCGCATGAGCAGACAATGCTCCTCAGAGGAACACTTTCTGTACAAGTACTTCATTAAATAAACCCAATCATTTCAACTGCTGCACAGCCATTCATCCATTAACTTACTAAATCGTATAAATATGGACCGTCTTCACAGACTACAGGTACTTCTATAGCACTTTAGAAATAGTAATAACAAAGTACTAAAAAAAAAAAAAAAAAAAAAAAAAAAAGACAAATCTTCCTCTGAAACAATCTGTTTAAACAAGACTGGCTTAAATGCAAGGTTTAATTGATTTATGTTTCTCAGGTACCAATAAGCTCAAAGCACTCTGATTTGATAGCTAGGTTTCCTGAGCAGTAGCATCATTAAAACAAACAAACAAGCAAACAAAAAAAACATATAAAAAACATGGAACTTTTCTCATTTTCAGCAGGTAGAACTGCCCTCCACTGCAATCCTGCCATTTCATTCACACATCATACTCGGTCTTCCTTCACAAGGAGGAACTGCGCCAAACTATTCTCATACAGTTACAGAACTGCGAGGCTGCAGACAGATTCAGTCCAGGTTTTTGATGTACATGCTAAAAAGATACTGAAATGGCACAGCTGTAGAGGTTTCTACTTGGTTTTTGTTCAATTTAGAACTGTTTATATAAATAGACATCTCCACTTGTGGTAGCCACTATCCATGCTACAGCAGAAGGTGCAGCTGCACTCTTCTGTAGTATAAAAGCACTGTAACCAAAACTCCAAGATGCAGATTTTTGTTGGAAGACCAGGAATCGTCAGGTAAGTAGTCTCAAAGAACAGCCTCCCCACTTGAACAGCATTTATGAACAACTAAAGAACTTTTTCTAATTTATGATCTCCAGGAGCTAGAAACATAGCTGCAATGATAAAGAAAGGAAATCAAAGGCTACTCTGCCCCTATTCTTGAGAGAAATCACAAAGCCTTCCTCCCAGACTCATTTTTTCACTTTTAGACAGCCTCTTCTAATTTAATTGCCTTGGTATTACTGTTGAATCCACTCCTTGAAGGCCAAGTTACTGGTATGTGACCTACAGTAACACAGCTGTACTCTACCAAGCAGATGTGGAACTCCTCAGACCTATCCGACCACACATGCAAGTTGTCGGGTAGCAGCGACAGAGCTGGATGTGGAAGGTGAGAAACAGCATTACTAGAGTGCCTCCAGGACACACATGCATTTTTCCTAGATGTTCTTATAAAGGGAAAGCAAACAACTCTTTTCAACATTCTCCAACATCTTTGGTTTAGAAACTAAGCTATCATTATGGAATGGCACAGGGTGCAGAAAGGACTGATGGATGCCCCCAGCGTTTTCATTTTCTCTCCTAGCAGCTCTGCAACTATTTCACCGTTTTAAATCCCAACAGATTTTAAACACCCTCGTTATAAGATTTATATTACAATTAAGGAAAACTAATTATTTGATACCGCAATGCTAAACATTTTCTATTAAAAATAACTTGGATAAGGAACTGACAAGACTAGTGGTGGATTTTATACAGAAACTGGCAATTCTGAGTAAATATTAACTTGGCAGCTGTAGAAAAATAATGAGGTGACAAAATCCACCCACCTCCTCGGTACTTAGTAATGAAGAACAGCAAGTGAGTAATCAGCCCCCCCTAGCGTTGATCAGAGCAACTCGAAATGTTAAGAGAAAACAGTGCACCTCTGAATTAACTACAGCATCACTCCAACATAATGCCTCTATCTATCTCCATGGAAACTACAACAGCTCCTAAAAGCACAATAACACTATTTGATAGAGCAAGTTCCCTGCTACAAAACACTCCCAACACAGACACCACTATTAGCTATGCATTTCCACCAACAGTCAGCAAGAGCCTGCGTGTCCTGCTTCTAACAATCTGCACCAGCAGAGGTGACCCACTGCCACCATCCCCACTGCTGAACCGCACCACCCACCACCTCACTGTGCTCACATCCCCTGTTTGTTCTCCAGAAACATTCAGCAAGAGTCAAATGCCAAGGTTGCCATTTTTCCTGCGTGCAGGGATTCAGGCCTTCCTTTATACACATTTCCGTATCAGATGCCAACTTATCAGGCTGCCCCTCGGCTGCCATCTGTCACCCAGCAACAAAATATAATGGTATATTGGCGGGAAGGTTCAACCTCTACTTTCATATCACCAACATCCACCTCTGATGTTGTAAGCAAACATAAAGAAATAGCAGGCATCACTTCTGGAGCAGCCCTTGCACAATTCAGGTAATAGCTCTACTGGAGACATTTCAATGGTCTGTCCGTGATAAACCTGTGTTACTCGCAGGAATGGAATTCTAGCTGTGCGGGCAGCACTGGCACATCACAGTTTACTCTCCGTAGGCTAAGTGCAACACAAGCCAGACTCAAGCTTGCACTTACATATTTAGAAGAAGCCATTTATTGTAATCACTCTAGCCTGAGAAATATAAAGACTTCCTCCTTGGCTCACTGATAGTGTACCACAACTTGCACAGCTCTGATGACCAACTTTTTCATTAAGTGGAAACAGGATGCTGTGCACCTTCAGCCTTTCTCAGTTCCTGCACTGTACACTCAGCTGACTTCAAAGAGCAATCCACCTCAGCTCCCAGGCAGACGTGCACTTCAGTGTCACAGGAAACAGTGGCACTTACCACAGAACAGCTGCAAACCACTGTAATTACGGGAAGCAAGAAACTCTGTGGCACAAAAGGTCACTGCTCCTTTACCAGGGGCCCGCTCTAACAGATACCACACATAACTGGTGTTTGAAGAGGTACACCTAATAGTTTTCTCAAAGCACCTGTGAGTTTGCATTTCGAACAAGCACTGCTTAACGTGTCTCTAACAGAAAAGCTAATTCAGGAACACAGGGATTTCACCCTACTCTACGGATGCATGCATCTTCAGTCTCAAAATGTCTCCGTCAAACGTGGCAGAAAGCGGAATTCTGGTAATGGAATTAACAGATTTGTGAAGTTCTTCAGAATGCTGATTATGCATATTTTCAAAATCTGCATCTGAAACTCTAGAAAATTCAATCATTTACTACGCAATTTCAACCGTTCTGATTCGTTTCCCCCTTCCAATACTCTTCCCTTTTTCTCTGAGCTCCACTTAGACAGTGTATATGCCTGATATGCAGAGCCAAATATAACGCTGTGTATTTTCTTATGTCACATGATGCAACTAAGTTGAGGCCTCTTGGAGCTGGGGCACAGCTGCATCACTCAAATCTTCTCTTATTTCTGAACATCTGTGAGGCTCGGTTAGGACTTCAAGTTTCTTTCCTGCAGCTTCTACTCCTTTTGAAAACTTTAAAAGCTTTGAGAAACAAAAAGGAGGATTGTGCAGCATGTCAAGTTACTAATTGGTTTCACAATTAGCATATTCACATGAAACTGCAGAGACAAGGTCTGCTAAATAAATGTGCACCCACAGAAATATCCGTACCTGGTACAGATGAATTTGTCTGTAACTACGCAGCATAGCAGCTCCTCTCAAAGAGGAAAAGAAAAACGTCATTCAAAAGCCAAGAAGTAGTGAACTAACAGGCTTAAGCGCACTCACTAGCAGGAAAACATTAAGCTAAAGATTTTATTTCAGAATGAACGTATTCCGTTCATAGCACAGTTGCCTTCCATTATACAGGCTGAATGCTATACTGAGAATAAGGAATTACTAGGAACTGTTTAGCCTCATTGCTCAACGTAAGACTACGTGCACAGTAATACAAAAACACTCCTGAGACCCAAATTCTCAGTTTCTAACTGAATTTCACCCTTTCATCCATAGGGCACTTTACGAAATATATTGAGACCTCAGGTAACTGTATTAGTAAAATTATATTATGCATTGAAATGTCTTAACTAATGGGAACTGATACTCCTGTGCAAACAGAGAATTAATATTAAAGTGATCAGCATAAAAATTTATCTTGGTCTTTTCAGCATGCTCGTATTAAGATTCTTTTCTAACGTTACTGACTTCACTAATGGATGGATGCTGTCAACATTTCCATAGGAAGTCCACAGAATTTCAAACTGGAATTCCAAAAAACGAGGAACGTACAATTAGCAACTGCTTCTGAAATGTCTGCTGACAGTGACTTTCTTGCCATCACCAAGCCATCAGCAGAGATACAACCTAGTACTCCGTGCTAACAATGTCTTAACTACATCAGTTTGATCTGAGTATTACCCTACTCCTTTTCTCATCAGACAACCTCTGGCTCTGGCAGCAAGCTAAACAAAAATCTGCAGCAGACTTCTACTACCCACTGAGACTTACTGAAGGGAACAGCAAAGGAAACCAGGGCAGAAAATCAGAAATGGAATAAAGAAGACTGGAGTGCTTACAGACATCATAACTGAAAGAGCTCCTCAGATGTTTTCGGTTCTGGATGTTTGGATGCATTTTTTAACTCTGTGTGAATACAGAACAATACTCTTCTTGTTTGTGTTTTTTTAAATTCACCCTCAAGAGAAATCTGGAAAGAAACTCAATCACAAAAAAATGACCTTCCTGAGGGTTTAGATTTTTCAGATTTACAGAATGAGAACCTGTCACTTTATTCCAAGGAGTTAATGGCTGGTTACAGATAAACTACCAGGCAGACAACCCTGTGCTTTATCAGAGAACTCCGCAGCTACCCGCTGCCTGAAGAACAGTACTCCTGAATCCCAATATCTGCTCTACGCTTTCAGTGAGAAGAGTATTTTCTCATGGCCAGAGGTCACTCTGCTCTAAACTGGTTAGGCTAGTGCTCTTTATACCCAATCTAGTACTGCCCACCAGAAATCCTTGTCTCAGACTATCTTTCCTTTCTTCAGGATGATTGTTTCATCCTGCCTGTTGACACCAAGTTGAAATTCTGATGTTCAGGCATCCTAGTTAGGGATGTATTTCTGTCTGAGCGGAAATCAAAATGATGGAATAAAGAAAGGAGAATTCCTGTCATCATCAAATCCCTCTGCTTTTCAGCAAAGAAACTACAGGCAGCCAGGCAGCACTTGCAGACAGGTCCAACATCTTCTGCTCTTCTATGTTTATGAATCCATTTCACTGGAACAAAGTGAAAGAGATCTCCTTTGTCACCAAACCAACTCTACTTTCCACATTCCTCCTACCCTAAGCCAGACTTAGTTCTCCCTGCCAAGATACAGAGCATTCTGGGCAGAAATGGAAAAGCTGATGATAATGCATTTTTTCTCTAATCTTAGCCAGAGAAACGACTCATCTGTTTTGGCCAAAATTAAAGTGAGACAAGCACCTAGGTTTCTGCACACTCTTGCTAAACTAGCTGCAGCTTAGAACATGCCCTCACAATGGAAAGCGTCAAGTAATTCAAATCACATTTAGTATGCTAAAAAAAAAAAAAACAACTAAAAAACCACCACCACCAAAATAAGAAAAAAACCAAACCATCTCTAAGTAAAAGATCTAGGTCTAGTAGTAGTAAGTCTTAAAGAAATCAAGAGAATAGCAGTACATCAAGTCACATGCTTCTCAACTTTCAAAAGACTAAATCATAACAGAAAATAAAAAATCCTGCACTTTGCAGGAGAAACAGAGCAACATAATGCCAGAAATCCCAAACACTTTTGAATACAGAGAACGTGGGTAACATGAGAGTACGTAATATGAACTACTGAATGAGCTACACAAAATGAAGGTATTTCTCCAAAGTCAGCGTGGATACAAAAGCCCATGTCATACATCCACATCTGAAAACCGGGTCTGTCTTGGCTTCAACAGCTGGGCCCCACAAAAGCTACGTGTCATTCAAAACTTCTTAATTCTAGGCTGCGTAGTAGAAATCAGCTTTGCAAGCTTGCCTCAGCTTGATAAATTAGACACCGATATCCACCAGCCTGAATAGACTGTGCAGAAGTCAGGCTCTCACTGACAACAACATAACTGCATCGAGAAGAAGTGCATAAGCTATAATAACTTCCAATTAACTTCACTACTAGTGTAGTCCAGATGTGCAGCAGCCTTTCAGTATCCTAATCAATGCACTTACACAAAAAGTATCATCTGAAGAATATTTTTCGTGTTCAAAGAACAAGTCAGCTTTTTAATGCTAATTGTTGCAAAGTCTGAAAAGGAGCAATAAATTGAAAGAGAAATGACTTTGACAACCTATCCTGAACACTGCATGAATATCCTAAGATCTATTAACAACTTAGTACAAAAGCCCACAACAGGGTTAATAAGCCATCAAGATGGTAATGAAAGCATGAAAAAATAGGAAAATGGAAAAAAAAAGTTTTAACAGACTGGGTTACCATATCACGTTTAAGTTTCATCCCCCTATTACCCCATTGATCCTTTAAAATAACTGTCTTTGGTTAAGGTACTCCTTCCTTTCCACATTTTAACAACATAAGAGAAGTATAAATACTCAGCACTTGATTGTCAGGCATGCATTAGGCAAACACTTTGTGCCACTTACTGTTTTAGAAGTTTGCTTTTTTTGTTTTCTAAATAACACTCACAAAAAGAAAAAAAAAATGGAAACTGTATCTAATGGAAACAGTATCTCAACTGATGCAAATGTCTGCCAGAAGACTTGTAATAACTTTAAATTGTTAGGGACGAATTAAACAAGCTTAGATGTTTCCTTCAGAACAACATAAAAACTGCAACTCCACTTCATTAAACAGATAACGTATCTTCTTAAGACGAACGAGAATTACCTCCAGATATTCAGTTACATGTCCTTGCCATAAAAAGAAATCTATGGCTTGCTTATAAACCTTTTTGTTTATTTATTTATTTAGGAAATGCTCAAGAATGCTAAAATTGAAGATAACATTAATATCATAACGGTTTATCAACTGTTTCACACTCTGCAGTCTACATACTGAATTGACAATCTGGTTGAAATCTCTACTACTTATATTAAGAATATTACCTTGCGTGTAGGCAGCATCATCAGATCCCATACTCAATTTTCGTGCATCACTGATCCTATCCACATGTGCTAAAACAGGGTCAGTAAGATGCTGGATACCCTCTGGTTCAACATAGTGATCAGGAAGGTTTAGAAGGTTTGTAGGTTCAAAGGTTGGGGAGACTACCCCTGGGGAAACTGCAGGGGGCTTATTTGGAGAAACTGTAATTTTAAAAGTATATTTTGTGTTAGGCTGCGTAACAACCACTCGAGGAGAGGTTGCAGTGGTGCTGTTGCCCACTGCTCGACTCTTGGGTGGATGGTGATGAATAAATGCAGGACCCATGCTTACTTGACCAGACATATTCCTAGAAGTGGCAGATACTCCAGGATTTGTCGATATGAAAAGCGTGGGCTGGTTCCGTACAAGCTGATCATCCCCTGTGGTGGCATTTGCTGAAATGTAGACCTTAGGCTGACCACGTGTGATCACTTCATCGGTATTTGGAGGACTGGCCGATATGTAAACAGTGGGCTGACTTCTACTTAATGTCTGGCTGTTGAGGGAAGAGGGAGTGGTGGAGGTGCGAGGGCCAGTTGAACGCAACTTAGAAGAACTATTTCTCTGCGGTGGTTCAAGTTTGATTTCAATTTGGTTTTTGCGAGGTCCTGTGGATATATTCTGAATGTTGTATTGGCTATGAGCAGAGGATTGGGAGCTACCAGATGAATGAATCATAGGCGCTTGTGGAGTAGTAGGAGAACTGATAGGCATATAGACATGAGAAGTCTGGTGGCCTTGCTGATTTGGCTGCGTTGAGTGTTGCGATGAGGTATGTGGCGTAGTATTGGATGTAGGAAGAGTAGTCCAAGGACTTGGCTGCGAAGGCTGGTAGACTTGCTGAGGGTGCATAGGATTAAACTGAGATGCCCAGCCTGCCTGCTGCTGTGTCTGTCGAGCCGTACCACTAGGAGCTGTGATGTAAGGCCTAATATAGATAGAATTTCCCTGTGGACTGTTAAGTACAGGAGGAGGTACACCATGTATGTGCAAAGACGTTGGGGTATTGCGGCCAGGCTGAATATTTGGGGCTAAAGTTACCATGATGGGGTTGAATCTGGGCGTTTGTTGAGACAAGTTAGATACTCCTTTGCTGCCTAGGTGAAATCCAAGATGTTGCCCCGGATTAGAAGCACTAACTGTATTACCCATTCCAAAGACATTAAATCCTTGTGGAACCTGCGCAGGTGCAGTCTGTGGTTCCTGCTGAAATAGTTCACTGTTGGACTGCTTGGTTTGAAGGTTTCCATCGCTAACGCTGTGAGCTAGAGTCCTACTTCCATTCATTCTTCCATCTCTTCCATGGTGATACACGTTCTGTGACTGCAAATCCAAATTCAGAGATGTCATGTGATTTCGTAGTCCAGGAATCGCAGAATCATCCGAGAAACTTAGGTCTCCTTCACCATAGAGATACTTCGTGCTCTCCTGAGACAGAACTGCACAACAGGCATCCAAATTATTGTTATTCTACAAAAGACAGATGAAAGTTTGACATTACTGATAAAATACTGTTACGGTTAGGTATACATAGACACAGAATCATCAGTAAAATTTAACAATGTAGCATCAAATGGAAAGCTTTAGGTGGTTGGCCAACATAGCAACTACACACATACACACAAAGGGCTTGCATGTGAAGCTTACTATTCTGGTAACAGCAACTCAGTCACTGGAATCAATAACAGAGGTCTGCACTGCTGCTGAAGCAATGACAGGGACATCTTACTAACTTGGTACAGTATGATACACTGAATTCCCTCTGAATTTCCGAACAATCTTCATCAATGACCACATCCCTGACTTGAGAAGAAAAGGATGAAAAGAACAGACCCACAGCACCTGCATGCGCACATTACTGGTAAATGACTTAAAATCAAATCACATGTTTACTTAAAAAAAACCAAAACAAAACAAAACCCAAAAAGAACAAAATCCAACTTTTTGCAAGCACTTTAATAGCAGTTAAGTAGTAACTCCTACTGAAAATGAAATCTAAATCTTATGCAGAGAAGAAACATGCAGACCAAAGAAGTTGCACAGAAGCATATGACTTCAGAAGCAAAGTAAAAATTCAGTTTATGCACATACAGCATACGATCACCTTTTTGCAAGTTGAAAAATATTAACAAAAACCCAGGGGCCATTTAATACACTGTTTGAAAAGCTTTTAAATACTTATATTTGTATAAGATTACTTATAAAACCTGTAATAGAGAAACTTAAAAACCACCACCTAGCTGATTTGCTTTCTTAAGGACATATCAGAGGGAAACTAACTGCTAATCCCAGTTCTGTATTTCCACACATTTAATAATACTGTACTCAGATCTCTATAATGTTTGCTCTACGTGAGGGCTTTGCTAAAAGAGCCAACGTGCACTGGTGGCATAATTTCAGAACGCTGTGCTCTGTCCATATTACTTTCTGTACACTCCTCCCTCCAGCCCTTGCCTTGAGAAATCATTCGATGCTTTCAGCCAGAAATGCCCTTGTTAAGGCCTAGATGTTGTAAAAACGAAGTAGGTGTCAAATTCACCCAAACACACCAAACACGAGTTACCAGAAAGAAGAAAAATGATCAAGGAAAATACTGTACATGCCAAGCAGTAACATTATCAAATAGTTAAGAACACAAAAGCAAGAGAAAGTGTTCCATGCTACAAGCTTTGCATCAAGTTATTTTTGTTAAACTAGTAGATAGTAGCTCCTTCAGCAAGGTGAGAGCTTGGACAGAGTTGTGCAGACAAAGCAAGCCTGTCTCTATCTGAAAAAAATACTGAAGATAAAAAAAGAAGAGGGAGAGGGAGAACGAGGCGAAACTCCACCCACAAAACCACAACTATGTATTGATACAAGCCAGATGAAGCTCTGAATTCTTTAGTAGTAATATTAATAATAATAATAAAACTAAAAAATAACACAAAACCCAAACAACAAAAAAGACAACTTTAAAAAATAAAAACAAACAAAAAAAAAATACAGGGCTCCCTTAAAGGCCATCTAACTAGCCAGTCATATAAAGGAGCTGTTGCAGAAGTGTCTTGAGAGAGATGAAAATGGGTCAAATGATTGTATACATAATGGCTCTAGTTTGGAATAAGCACCAGAAGACAAAGTAATCAAATAAAGTTAGTAGTGAAGAACGGATCAAACTATGAAAGAACAGCAGGTATGGAAATACAGTAACAGCAGCCTTGTATTTGTTACAAAGAAGAAAAGGGAGCCAGAAAAGGGACAGGATGCCACGCAAAAAACAAACTAGAAATCTTAAAGATTTTGTGTGAACTTCAGTGAAATGAAATTATTAACAGAAAATAAAACAAAATTAAAAAATCAAACTGAAAAGGAACAGGCCAGGCTTGCAAGGCCCTTACATTCAACTTGAATGCATTTTCTTTGGACAATTTTTTTTTTTTTTTTTTAGAAAGACTGCATCCAATCAGTTCCAAAATTTCAGTGATGTCAACGAGCAAAGTGGCAAACTCAAGGGGGAAACGGGGGCACATGGAACCCCTGGCATCTTCTGGCTGGCAGAGGCAGAGTTTCAACCACTTCTAGCTCTTTATAGATCAGAGAACCGGTTGATGGCAGAATTGAGCATATTCCAGCAAAACAATGCCCCTCATCTTAGCTCTGCCCATGTCCCAATTGAGTTTAAAATGCTGGCACCCTGAAAGAGAAAGAAAAAAAAAAAAAAAGAAAGAATAAGAATGTTAGAGGAAAATGAGGGAGCAAGGAAAGGACGTAGACTTGAGGCACAGGTGGTTATAAAATGCCCCAGACACAAAAAAAAAAAGGGAAAATGTCCACAGAGAGGGGAAGCTGTGGCAATCCCTTATGTGAAGAGAAGGGGAGGCTTGAATGCAGGAAGCTTGCCAGAAAGAATAGAGGGATGCAAAACTCTTCCGGAACACTCAATGCAGTCAGCCCAAGAAAGCAGTAAGAGACCATCAGTTCCCTACATGATACAAGTTTCTAGTTTTTGGTGGTCCTCTGGTTTCAAGATACTAGATATCACTTAGATATTTTAACACTGGACAAAAGAACAGCACTGAGACATCTGTATAGTTTTCCTGCATGATTCACAGTGATCTTAAGAAGCCTTCGCTGTTATAAAACCCTTTTGTCACAATCACTATGAAGTGCCTAAGTGCTTGAACTCTTTCATGTTCTCTCCTGTGATATTTTATACTTCCTGTTATAAAAAAAAGCTTCACTCTGACACATACTGTGGGGGTAAGGCAAATCACAGCATTTCCTATAACCAGTAATGTACTGTACTGTGTATCTCTGAGCTAAGCTACAGCTATTAACATTTACCAGAAATTCATTCCACCGTGCTCAGCTACTACAGAGCACTGCTTGGCATGCAGATACTGTTCCAGAAGCACCACAAGTACATGTACAAGTACTCTCAAACCCCACAGTCCAATCTTTACCACCAGCTCAAGTACACAATTTCCCAGTTTGGAAAAGTCCCATTTTTTAAAGCAGTCCATCTTAGCACAGCACAGCCAGAAGCTGATTCAGAGAAACCAGAGCTCATGAAATTTCAAACATCAAAATGAGAGGATTTTGTCTTAGAAAATCTCAGCCCTTGCATAACCTACTAACAACAACACCGTAAGTAGCTTTAGGATGTACTGAATTAGTGTAATAATACTGCACATACGGAATATAAGTTACCCTATATAATTTTTTTTCCTCCTTTAAACACACTTATGAAAGCTGACCTAAAAAAATTCTCTCAAAATCCGAACTCTCATTCCGTATCTCCATCAAAGTACAGGATGCACAATATCTTCACAGTTTTAAGGTTTCTTGCTGTATTAAAAAACAAATACTACAATTCAGTACTATGCAAACACTACTGAATTTTGGAGAGCGTGCACTTTCTTCTAAAGAACCAAGAACCAAACATACAAAATGTGAAGACTCTTGCATTCACTCCCATTTCATTGACCTTACTCAATAAGCAACTCTCTCTCTAAAAGAACAAAACTGTAATTGTAGTATAAAAGTCAGATTAGTTCTATGGAGAGCAAGTATAAAAAAAAAACAGCAGTGGACTACCCTGAGAATAAATACAAACAATTTATTGTCTGGTTCAATTTTCCTTCAGCTAGATAATTAAAGAGAAAGGGCTGGGGAAAACTTGAACCCTCACAAGTCCTCTTTCAAATCAAAAACAATACTCTCAAGAACTGCCATTTTCACAAATTCGCACTCTATTACAAATGCAGAGTTATGATTAAGCCTTAAAAATTCAAACATTAAACTGGCACAGTCACACTTCCAACAGCACAACAGGCGTAGCACTATTTGGATGCACGTATGTGTGACTACATATATGTCATGTGCAAATACAGATACATGTATTTTACATATTAAAATATATATAAAACTTCCAGCATTCTTTGTAGCATAATTCTACCATCACAGACATATCACAGTCACAGTTCAGAAACAACCAGCTTTTGGGAACACACTGCCATCTTTTTTCCAATCAAATTTTGTATACTGCTGATGATCAATATGAGTATTCACACAATCCTCTATTATCCAGAGTACTCAAAGGCTGAATACTTAAGATAATGATGAAATCTAAATAGCACAGATACTTTGGCATCACCAAAAAATGCAAAGCAAACACATTTAAGCAAAAAATGGTTAAGTCAGTCTAACGGTACTTGTTAGCTCTAGGCATTCAGTGTCCTTGTGTCCTGCTTCCATAATCTTTGAACAGGCACAATAAACCACCTTCCAAAGGAGCTAATGCGATGTTATAGAGCAGGAGTGATATAAAACATGGATATGTAAGTGTTCCAACATTGGCAGTAGAGGAAATAGTTGGTGCCATGGCAAACCACAGCCATAGGATTAACTGTAGCATCAGACAAATTCCTTATTACTTCTGAAACCAAAAGGAATCCATAGATTAGCAGCATGGATTTCAATGCTACAATAAAACTAAGGCCATCTGGCAGCCAAAACCCTGAGAGGAACTGGGCAGAAACACATCAGTGCACCACAACAGCCCAGATCTAAGCCAGGCTGAGTGCTAGCTGACTCTGGCTAACATCAAAAAGGCAAAGGACTTGGGTGAGTGGGGTTTACTACAGTCTAAGGCTCCCCTGCTGTAGGACATATGTAAAGCCACCAGCACCAGCTCTGCAGGCCACGTGAGCTGGGGCAGGACAACAGTGGAGCAGGCAAGCACTCAGTAATGAGAACAAAGTCTGACAGAAATCAACGTGGATCTGATGGAGATCAAAACTGCTTCTGGACTTGCTTTGATGCTGAAAGCATACACAAAAATATCACAGCAGCATCTTAAAATGTCCCTGCTGGACTTCACATCTCTCCTTTGGTCACAATTAACTTTGGCTCCTGAGTTGGCCAAAAGGCAACAAGTACACACGTTATCAAGACTGTAGCCTCCATGCACACCGCTTCACAGGATGGCTTTCTTAAGGTCAACCCTGACTACTCACAGAAGGAGAGAGGCTAATCCAACACAGCTTGCTATGTGGAATAAACAAATTGGCTACATATATTTGTCTCAAAGAAGAAAACAGAAAGAAAAACAACCTGTTTTTGATACACACACTCACACATGATCAGTTAACATTCAAAAATAAGTGCAATCACTTATACAGTCACTAACAGAGCACTGACCTGTAACATGCATCTGGAGACAACACCTTCAGGTACCTCAGGAAACTTCTGTCGCAGGTCATGTAAAACCTGAATATCAATTTGCTGGCTTCCTTGGGCCATTCGTATATTGCCTGGTCAGGATTGTTTTTCAACAGGCAGTTTTAGGCCTTAGTAAAGGGAGTACTCATCTCTTCTGACCCAGCATTTTCTGAAAGAAAGAGGAAAAATTTAAGACATATTTAATGCAGGCACTACTGATGTTAAAATATTAAACAAAACAAAACATGAAAAAAACCCACAAGAATCCTCTTCAATTATTCGGTTATAAATCTGTATTTTACATCAGCATTTTTCCACATCACGTCTGGCTAACAAACTGCCATTTCAGACTCTCACAACCTTGAAAGTTACTCACTTAACAGCACATCTGATCAAGTGCCATTTTATTTCTTTTAAAGAATAGAAATTTATCAGAATATTAAAATACATTGTTTTAGGACCAACATTTTTATTTATTCAAAACATAAACACATGCAAATAAGCTTACATCAACAACAGGGAGAAAGCATTAATTTAGCTTTTGCACGTAATTACATTTTCAGTTACTGTTTCTTACAGAAAATTGGGGCTCGAAGTTCAGTGTTTTGTAAGTTTCAGGATTTATTAGCGATTGTACATTAGTTTTTACCTGATACACTTCTGAGACTATGACTAGAAGGAAACTACCTATAACTTATTTCTTCAACTAATTCTTTTTTCCAAGAATACACCATAGTCAGCCACTCATGCCTGGGTAAGATATCTGTCCTGAGTTCACAGCATCCGCATGCTTTTATCAAGAATGTTTCCAGCAATTAAGTTTGAGAAAATGCAGAGTTAACTAAGGGAATGTTATCTCCTTTGTCTTCTTATAGTCACATTCATTTGTAATTATTCCTTTACACACAGTAGTCAACTCCAACATTCATTCAATATATTCACTTCTTTCTTCCCTTCTCTTCCCGCTTTTCTCTTTGATCCCCCTATCAAATCTCTGATTCAACATGCACCCTTACCCTACTGCTGTCTTAGCTGGTGTAGTGCTCACCTGTGTAGGCTATCTCCCTGTGCGATGCATACGCTGCTTCAGACAACACCGTTTCCTCCCCTCCTCCCCCCCCCCCATAAGAAGTACTCAAAAATTAAACTGGTTTGGAAACGTATGAATTGTTGGTTCCTCCTTAACACTTCTTGTTAACAGCATTTCACACATGACTAAAGAAATAATTTAAGAACTTAGTATTCAAAGCAAAATAAACAAGTTCTCACAAAGCTGAGACCACACTAAAAATTCACAAGTAATTTTGCTGCTGATTTAATGGGACTTCAGGTTTGTTTGTTCGTTTTTAGATATATACATACAATCAGATTACGTAACATTCCTAGGCAACTCACAGACCATCAACCTGTCCACAGCAGGGGAGGGTCACTTCCAGCCAAAGCTGCTTTTGCTCATTAAATGCTGCCTAGAGGTCTGCCCTTTCCTACAGTGCCTCCTTAGTACTTTGCTCTACACATTCTGCTAAGATTTTCCCCCAAATATTGCTTTAGACCATTTATTTACCTCATACCTCATTTGATTTTCACCGTTTTTCTTCACTAGAAAATATTAAGCTAAACTCAAAGACAATGTAAATTTCTTAATTAAAATGGCAGCAATTCTTATTTATTTTTAGCCAGTGCCTAAGAACTCTAAATGTATCAAGGACCTTCTCCTACTGCAATGCACTCGATGCCTTAATCTTCCCAGATAAGGGCAATTTCATTTGTTTGAGATTCAAAATATCACAAAAATCCATGCCAGCCTCCCTTTGTATTCAGACTAGTCTCCTCTAAAACAATAACCTACAAGCCAAACCTTGACTTGGGAATTCTGAAGCAGTATCAGTACATTGAGGTCTTGCTGAGCCCAGTGAAAAAACAAACAAAACCAAAACATATTCCTTCCAATTACGAAGAGTAGTAACTTTTGAGAAAAATTAAAGCATATTACTGAATCCCTGAACATAACAGACACCCCTCTCTCGCTCACATCTGTGGAGCTTCTCTTCCTTCTTCCCCTTCATCTGTGCACAGGACTTTCCACCCTGACAACAAGAAGCTCTAACCCCCCGCCTGAGCACTCAGCTGCTGAGCACAGCCCTGCCCCCAGCACTGCCAGCCACTTCTAAAGGCTCCTGGCAACTCGAGCTCTTCCCCCAGCAATGCCACGACCACACTCCCTCTGCAAATGAGTCTACACACTTGTTTTTCCTGTACCCCTATTCCTTAAAAGGCTACTACTAGGGAGTTAGGAAGCATCAATGCCAGTTCTCTAATCATTTTCTAGAGCATTAACACTACTTGTGATTCAAGTGTAATCACTGTAGTGCCACAGCTTTTCTTGAGACCAAAAAGATGGAGGAAACCTGCAAAGAACTGATGACAAAGCACGAAGCACATGACTTAGAGCATGAATCACAAGACAGGCATAATGCCTTCCAGGACATAAGGCCTGAATCACTCCTTTCTAAGACTTAACTCCCATGTCTTTTGTGGTCTGAACTGGTAAAATTACCAGTCAATTGGTAATTAGCCCAAACACTTCCCTTTAAGCAGGTTCTAAAATAGCAATGCTTTTCAACTGTTTGCCAGCAGTTCAAGCTTTTTCTCTGTGGAAGAAAATATATATATATATTCGTTATTTTAATGACTCTGCCTATAGATGATTTTTATTCCATATATACATATAGAATAAAAGCTTGTTAGCTAACAGAATAGAGAAGACTAAAGGTCCTAAGAATATTCCAGGGAACATCTGCTCATTATTTAGTCTCATAAATCCCATTCTCTATGATGGAATCACAATACATATTTAATTAAAAGCACGGGAAAGGACAGGAATTTTTGTTAGAATACTGAGACATGCTTTGATAAAACAAAGACCACAGTCCTACCCACAATTTTTAATGTACATAACAATGTAATATTCTACTATGGAAAACAACACCACAACTTCAAAAGGCCTTAACACAAAATAAGTATCAGCCAGGACTGCTAGAGTTGGGAACTCAGATTATGCACATTACACACATTCTGCTTATCTGGCTATTCTAATTCAGCTTCTCATCGCACATTCAATAATGGATGCAGAGCAGCCCAACTCTTTAGGAGTTAAGATTAGTTTAGGATTTGGTTTCATTCAGACCCATACAACTCAAAAACCACATGTGGATAGAGGTGATCAATATGAAGATCTGGGAGAAAGTCCTGCACAAGTCAATCAGAAGCAGCACACTTCCAAAGGTGACAGGCACAGTATGACAGGAGCTCAGCTGAAGCAGACATACCTGCTCTAATCCTGCAGTCAAAAAAGCATTCTTTCTACACTAGTCCCAGTACTGGAGAGTTCTTTTTCCTTCTTCCTCCGATGTGCAGCACAGGAAAAGGCACACACAGTGCCCAGTCTGTACATGTGCTGCTAAAGTGACACTGAAGACTATTTGTACTTCAGTATGCTTTTCTGTAGCTGTCATCTGATCTTGTATTGATGATCACAGATGCACTGAAGATGAATTGCTCTAAATCACATGGCACTGTTTAGCTAAAAATGCTAGAAAAATAACTCATCTAACAGTTTATTTCAGAAACCTGTCTGAAAATATTTACTGAGAATGATAAGAATGCAAGAACAAGAGCATGCTTCCTCATACAAGGGCTGCTCTGCAAGTAATGCCTCCTATTCTATTATAATGGTCCATAATATCACAGGCAGATGGTGGTGGTATGACAGCAGAGGTTGAGCCTTCCCATCAATACCTCATTACATTTTGTTGCCACGCGACAGATGGCAGCAGAGGAGCAGTCGGACAAAATGGTGACTGATATGGAAATGTGTATGAAGCAGAGGTGTGCTGCTGAATGTAGAAAAAATGGCACCCGCTGACACTCACTGACATTTACTGAACGTTTCTGGAGACCAAACAGTGGATGTGAGCTCAGTGAGGAGACAGGTGATGCATTTCAGCAGTGACGGCAGTGACAGTGGTCACCTCTGCTGGTAGAGATTTTTTAAAGTGTGACATGCAGGCTTTGTTGAGGGCTGGTGAAAATGCATAGCTAATGGTGGTGGTGATGGTGTTGAAGGACTGTTTTGTGGCTGAGAATTTTCTCTGTCAAACAGCGTTTGTGCTCTTAGTATTGATTGTGGTTTCCATGAAAAGAAATAGGAGCCAATACTTTCAGAGCAACTACCCCACTATCACACTTAATTATGCAGTTAAACCACACATTTAGCTACTTTTTATCTGAGTCCAAGTCAAAAATAAGCATCAAAAAAACAGCTGGCCCTTCTTTTCAGCCAAATCCCAATTCTGACACAACACTCCAAGTTGATGATTCGATTGGAGACCAACTGGAGGTCACTTTCCTATGAGGACTCCCTTATACACCAAACTGCTTCAACTGACACAGAATTATAGAACAGTTTGGGCTGGAAGGGAACTTGAAGATCACCTAGTTCCAACCCCCTGCTATAGGCAGGGACCCCTCCCTCTAGACCAGGTTGCTCAAAGCCTCATCCAGCAGAGCGGATAGAAACATCAGTGTTATTTCTCTCAGCTTTCTATCAAGAAAGTAGAAATGTCTCTGGCCTATACTTTGAACCAGTAATTGCACCAGAAGCTTAACAAAGTCTATTCGCAAAACATCCCTAGATGTTTGTGGGAAATCACCACATGTAAAGCCAACTGACATTAAAGGAATAGGGCCCTTGCTATAGCTACACAGTTTTAACTACAAAACTGGCAACTTGCATCAGGGGTGATGTGCCAAGTAAAATCCAAACAGAGAAGCATCAGAACTGTATGAATCTTTGAGACGCAACAGTACAAAAAAGGTTCAGAAATTTAACTGCATGGGATAGTGAGGTAATTGTTTCCCCCACAACTAACCACAATACACTTTTTCTGAATGCCAACACAGAGTCAAAAAGCGATGATATTTTTTTCTCTTCAACTTGAGAAAAAGTGAGTAGGGAGAAAACTCTGAAACAAAAACATTCCACCAATATTCACTCTGCAAAAAGGGCGAAGTTAAACAACAACAGAAAAACAACAGAGCTTACAGTAATATCATTAATACTTTAAATGTGTACTTTTAGAGAAAGAGCAGAAACCAAGTGGTAGAAAACCAGCTGCATTTCATTCTTCCAACGCACTGCTCCTATGACTATTCCAAAGCCCTCTCAACAGTCCCTGCAGTATTTTTACTTAAAATAATCAAATAAACAAATCTTCCTGTCAAAAATACAAGTTATCCGCCATTTGTTACCATCAACTTCCTAAATAAAGAAAGAAAATCAGCTTATCAAAAATACAATTTCTGGCCCTATCCTCAATCTACTAAAAAACAATACTTATGTTTGATTTTTTAATCAATCTCTACTTTGCAGTGTTCTGAAGACAAACAAGAATTAAAAGACAGGAGATAAAACTGACTTGGTCTCAAGATCATAAAAGCAAAAAAATCAGAATTACAGATACAGCATGACTAAAAGTTCATCCCCAAACACAGTACATATTAGATAAAAAAAAACGCGTACCAAATAATGATGAGCATGGGGAAGATTGAAAAACCTGCAACATTTCAAAGAAATAATCTGTTCCTATGATCACTCATATTAATACATATACACACACACACATACATATACGCATTTATAGCAGGATGCCTACAGAGCTAATTGGAATCAAGGCTAATTCACTGTGGGCCGTTTCTGTAATTCCAACAAAGTACAGCTAACTTTTTTCATCACTCAGCAACATAACCCTCACTCACCAGCACCTTAGAAATGAAGTTTCTCAGATCAATAAGTAATTCCCCAGGTTTCATTGCAGAAGTATCTATCACACCAGCTACCAAGCCTGCTTTAAGCTACCGTTACAGGTGGAAGGTTAAAATTTGGTCTCTATTTTTTCCACAGCATACTAATAACATCAAATTCAGATTTGCAAACTTAAATTCTTTCAGCAATTACCCTCAAAGATGTACCCATTAATTTAAGAGCAATAGTCTGCACTTGCTCTCCTGTCCACTCCGTTTTTCTAGAACTGTTAAAAGCTTTTCCTCACAAGAAATTAAGTCTCTCTGCAATCCATTTTCTCTCACAAAGTTGAAATCAAAAGATCACAACAAAAAAAATTTAAGCATGTTGCTTTTCTTCATTCTTACTCATTTATAAATGAAGTAAAATTGCAACTGATTGCTACCTAGTAATCAGTGACTTATTAGGTATTAACATGAATCTGAAAATAGGGGCTCTATCCATTAAGGTAAACAGGGAATATACTTGAGAAGAAAAACCATTACCACTGAATGCTATATACACTGTTTCCTCTTCCACAGAAGCAATCGTGCCCACATCTGGCAACACCTGCAACGCAGCTAACATAGGACATGATATGGAAATGGAAAAGGTTAAGAATTGCACGACATAACTTAGTCTGTTATTGCGAACCATATTAACTCCATGCAACTCTAAATTCTGCCTGTATTGGTCATATAATCCTACAGGTCACTCTCAATAAGGCAATCGATCATCTTCACCTTTTCTTCACATTTTCTGTCCTTCTGTACCTTCAAGTTTCCTCTATGGCTAGAACACAGCTTCCATAGAGATAATCCTACATGAATTCCTAGGAGTCTGCTCTCAAACGCAAGAATGGGTATTTTGCAGAGTACCCATTATTTCTAGCACAAGTGCTCTGAGATTTAGAAGAAAAATCAGAGAAAGAAGCAGGAAAACACACTCTTATGTGACCAACCTTTATTTAGAAGAACAATTCAATAAGAGTGAAAGTCTACACACAAGCAATATTTGTTTAAATAAGCTTGTTTTTCTCTCTTGCTTGCCTAGATTGATTTGATTGATGCTGGAGAAATAAAAAATGTAAAAGCTTCCTAAAATGAAGTGTTATTTTTAAACGAGTTTAAAATGGAACTAGATGCTACAGTCAGTCTCTTAGAGATTCTCTGACCAAAGTGCACACTAACATAGTAAGAAATATTCCCATGAGTCAGACAAATGGCCCTTTTAGCCTAGTGCTGTCTCCAGCAGCAGCAACAAAAAACAGGAAGAGCACATGAGCCTGAGCCACTCTGTAGTACATTCCTCTCACATTCTTTGAGTATATACAGATGTTTGGTTAAGGAGATTAGGACAGATCCCTGTCTAGTGCCCCGATAACCTGTTGAATTGTATTTATCCAATGGGCTTTTTATTTTGCTCAAATTTCTCTCCCTCCACAATATCCTGCGGCAAAAGACTCCAGAATTTTACTAGCCAGTGCTTAAAAACATTAACAAACAAACAACAGCAGCCAAATAAAAGCAAATAAAAGCATTCTGTACTATAAGTTTTAGTGCTCTGAAGTCCTTCGGTTGCTGGTCTTAGTAACAGTTCTGCACACATCACCTCTGTGAATTTGCAAGCTTCATTCATAAATTCTTTTATACCCCTTCCCTTCTCCAAACAAGTAAACTAGACTTCTAAAAGTCTCCCTTTGCAAGGCAAAAGTTTCCTTTTCTTTTTTAAATCTTCTGCCCACCTTTTGCAACAGCAGTACATCCTTCCTGAGACAGCCAGGCCACAGAACCCAGTACTGAAGAGAAGGGTCTCTGGAGGCTTTTCTGGCTGCTGCTGAATACTGGGTCACATGTTTCAGCTAACCACCATAAATACCTGACATCTATATTGAATTGTAACAGCGGTGCAGAATATCATACCCATGAGCACTGCCCAACCTGCTGCATGCCACAGTAATTCCACGTAACGGAATTCGAGTCACTTACTGATACTCCTCCTTCCATCCGAATGCAAACTTAATTTTTAACTATTTTTGAACAGACAGAGGCAAACAATTACTATAAGGGGGGGGGGCACCAAAGGACACCACGTGGAAGGAAGCACAGAGAACAAGCACAACATTTTTAGCCCTCAAAAGCTCTCAACACCTGCAATATCTCAGGCTTCCTCAAAGCAAAGCTCTCTACAAAATTATACATAAACAGTTTATTTTTAGAAGGCACATGATTTATCAGGGAAATAAATACAGACGGAAACAGTCTGAAATTGCATTTTGAAAAAGCAAAACTAGGAGAATCAAATCGAAGTGACATACTCAAACTGAGAATAATTACTGAGTTTCAGCTGAGGAGCCAACAGCTTTTGTGAAATCACCTTAACACATCACCCATGTAGAGTCAACCCTTGACTACAGCATTGCCATAAAGCTTCCCACTAATCTCTTACATATTTTGCTCTTAGTATACACCCACTCTCATTCTAAACAGAGCAGCAAGATGTATTATCACTTATGCAATACAGAAAAGTACTGTTATTACAGCCTTCTCAGTGGAAACAATGTCAGTCACACTTTAAACCTAACTGTTGTGTTCTTGGAGTAACTGTCAGATTTATCCATGAAAGAGATTTTTTCTTTTTTTAACCAACAATATCTTTGGTTTGCTAATTGAAAGTGTTTTCCCTATACTGTAAATTACAGAGCCATAGAATAATAGAATGGGCTGGGTTGGAAGGGACCCCAAGGATAATCAGGTTCCAACCCCCTGCCACAAGCAGGGCCTCCAACCTCCAGATCTGATACTAGACCAGGTTGCTCAGGGCCCCATCCAACATGGTCCCGAACACCTCCAGGGATGGAGCACCCACAGCCTCCCCGGGCAGCCTGTTCCAGCACCTCACCACTCTCTGTGAAGAACTTCCCCCTGACATCCAATCTAAAGCTTCCCTCCTTCAGCTTTAAACCATTCCTTCTTGTCCTGTCACTACCTACCCGAGTAAAAGGCAGATTCCCCTCCTGTTCATAATCCCCTTTTAAATACTGGAATGCTGCTATGAGGTCTCCTTGCAGACTTCTATTCTCCAGACTGAACAAGCCCAGCTCCTTTAGCCTGTCCTCGCAGGGGAGATGCTTCAGCCCTCTGACCATCTCCATGGCCCTCCTCTGAGCCCTCTCCTACAGCTCCACATCCTTCCTGTATTGGGGGCCCCAGACAATTCAAAAACAAAAGAACCATTAATTCTCTAAAAAATGGTGTCACTGTTACATTTCTGAAACTCATAGGGAAGTCTTTGCAAATAAATTTCAGCAAGACAAGCATGGTTGTCCTTATTATCACTGCTTGAGAGGTAAATCAATTTCTGCTATGCGTTTTGGATTGTTTGGTTCCCAGCAAGAAGCTCTGGAACATCTCAGTACTCATGCAAATATCTAACCACTGCAATTCAAGACCAAAGCCAGCAACACCATCACACATCTCAGAGCTTCCACCTTACAGTGGTTTGGCTTATGACCTGTTTGCTATCTGAAGGTGTTTGCACATTTCACACTTAACACTGAAGCGAGTACCCCCAGAAGTGAAGCACATCAGGTATCAAGAATCATGACTGCATTTTAGGTGCAACATTTCAGAATCAAAGCACGACTCAATATTTGCCCACACAGAGACAGACAAATCTTATGAAAACAAAATGTCAAAATCCCATTCTAAGTTTTCAAAACAGCTACTCTATTCAGTTATATGGTAAGATTTATTATGGAGAAAAAGAAGTGGCATAGTAGAACTACCACTGATGTCCTACAGGCTACAGTCTCATTTGCTTTTATATCTCCTTGATGAGTGGGCCCAATACATGTAATGGGTTCCACACTTTAGTATGTATCTATTTTGAACATAGCTCTTCCTGAACTTGAATGTATTATTTTGTTTTCTCGATTCTATGTGGTTTTAGGTCATTGAGAATGCAAAGATATACGGGGCAAAGGAGACCAGCAGGAGACCAAAAAAAGACAAAAATGTAAGAAATTTAGCAGGTAAGAACTGGCTTCCTAAAACAACACTGTACACCTACATCAGTGTTTTATGTTTATTAATACAGACCTCACTGAAGGCAAACACATCAGCGTTACAAAAGGTATCAACCAAATACCAGCACCAGTAGTACCAGTAGCAAAATAGTTCAGTGTACTAAGCTTTTAAGAACACTTTCACTGTTTTTACATTTCTATTTACATCCTGAATTAAACGATAACCATATTAAAAAGGACAACTGAACTGTAAGTCTTTTTAGGTGAGCTAGTTCTCAGTGCCAATTAACAATACAGCCTTTCCTCCAAGACTTGGAGACAAACAGGCAAAAAGTCGCCATGAAGAACTGCAGCATTATCACAGTACTTAAATATTCAGTGGTCAAAGTTATTTCCAAATCGCACGTTGGTGACTTGCAAATCAAGCATCTGCAAAACTCTTCTAAATGCACCAAAATGCAACACACTAAATAACAATTTCAGAATTTCTTTTTTTCCAACCTCTAGATGATACTGCTGCTGCAGCCAGTCTGTACAGGTAGACATTTGCCTGCAATTATGTTAGAAAAAATCACAAAAATTCTAGTAGTAACAAGATATGTCAGTTGCTTTTATTCACACTAAATGCTGCATCCTTCTTCATAATTTTTTTTTTTTTAATTACAATCTCTTAAGAAATATATTTTTTTAAGGACAGAAATGACTTGCTTATATATCAGTGCCTGAGGTGTTGCCATTGCGCACAGTGCCCTAACAAGATTTTCTGAAACAAAGCTCATCCCAAATACACGTATTTTAAATGAGACAAAGCTTATTACTGCTTCCACTGAAAACCTGAACTCACAGAAAAAAAATCATAAACCATTTGCCCCTCTTAGGCACACATCACTTGCAGCCCATTTCCAGACTTGATGAATTTTTTTGAGATTGCACTGTTTCCCTGATAAGCTTGGAGAAGACATAAAAACAGGTCATCAAGTTAGTTTCCCCTTTTTACTTTTAAATTCAAACTTTTTATTTCTACAAGGGCGCAGACCCAGTCTAGACCATGACTCACTTCAGCACACACTGGTGGCTACAATGTGGCCCGAGCAACACAACTGACAAGTTCAAGAAAGGGAGATCCTAATTCAGAAAAACTTGTTATCTCTATTAAAGCATCAGGCTGAGGGGAAGGAGCTACAAAGTCAACACAGTATATAAACTGTATTCTCATCGACCTATAAAACACCAGCTCGGATTTAAACCCCACTTCCACACCTTAATACAGCGTGCATTTCTATTTTTTGACCTCAAATGTTTCTATGACAGTAAAAAAGAATGAATATGAGAATTTGTTGTCTAAAGAGAGAAGCTGAAGTATGCTGACAGCTCAATTCCCTTATTGAGGGCAAATAGAAGGGTGGCTATGAAGGTAAAAGGGGACATAAAGGATTTAAGGCTAATTCTTGCCATAAGCAGAAGCTGTAGAAAGCAAAATACTAGCTCTGGAAATCTTATTTGGAGGGAACAACCACCTCTGCTCTATGACTTAAGAGGAATCTTTTCTATGTAATGTTCCCAGAACACAGGGGCCAGATCTCCACATCCTTCATTTATTTTATTGCTCTAATGGTTGTTCCTTCTGCAGCAAAGGTAACACTAGCTATTTTATGTGCCAACAAAGGTCAGACTGACAAAATACCTAAGTAAAAGACTTCAAAAAAGCATTTATATATTGAAAGGAAATGAAATCTAGCTGTTGTACTATTTATAAATGAAGAATAACAGAATATCTTAAATTAACGTAGCTTTACTTAAAACAGATGTTATTTTTAGAGTTTGTCTGTCAGAATACGACTGAACAATACTTACATGCCTATCTTAAATAGCTGTGCTGTATTGAGCAGCTGATGCATCTACTGCACAACTGTACATATTCATGGCCGCTTAACTCAGTACAACTCAACTGAGCAAAGACTTTAAACAGACACCTGCATAAAATACAAGGGCTGCTCCAAAAGTAGTGCCATCTGTTTTGATATGTTGGCCCACAATATCAGAAGGAACACTGACAGCATGGCAGTAGAGGTTGAACCTTCCCACCAATACCGCATTACACGTTGTTGCCACGTTACTCGTGGCAGCAGAGGGGCAGTCAGAGAGCTGTCTGACATGGAAGTGTGGATGAAGCTAAGGGGTGTCACTGAGTTCTTCCACAAGGAAAAATAATAATAATAATGCACCCACTTACATTTACCAACACTTGAGGTATGTTTCTGGAGACCAAACAGTGGATGTGAGCACAGTGAGGCTGTGAATTGCGCGTTTCAGCAGTGGCAACAGCGATGCAAATGACAGCTATGAGACTGTGGTGAATCGAGCATGCAGACCCCTGCTCATCGCTGGTGAAAACATACTAATAGCAGAGACCACGTTGAAAAACTGCCTTGCAGCTGAGAATTTTCTCTGATAAACAGTGTTTTGGTGCTCTTAGAAGCTGCTGTAGTTTTCATGGAAATAAACAGGAGGCATTACTTTTGAAGCCATCTAGGTAGCATTATGTTTGAAAAAAAAAAAAAAAAAAAAAACATAAGGAAAAAAAAAAAAAAGAGTAACATTTCAATTAAGCTACATGACTTGTGGTTACACGCACACACCTCTAAATGTGTGTCCAGCATCACGCAGTAACTCCTCAGAGAGAGCAGGAAGAGAAATGCACTGATTCTAACACATCTGAACACACCCACAGAGCTTTTCTCTTATTACCATACTCAGCACATTTAACAACTTATATCTGACTAGGCAAAACACTATACTTTGCAACTACGATGTTTTGCAAACTGTCCTCTCCACACTGTCTCTCTGCTGATCACATATGGAAGCACAGCAGCATATCTAACTTCTGAAGCAATCGCTTTACCATGTCATAGAGACACCTCCAATACCCCACATCCTAAGTAGGCAGAGGACAACACTGACATTCTGCAAAAAAATTCCAACAACTGCTCTGAAATCTGTTGCAGTCACACAGTGACGGCACTTTGTATTGTGTACAATGTATATAGAAAGACACCTTTTCAGCTGCCTCGAGTTACATAGCAACCCATATCTATGTGTTTGGGCTGCATTAGAAGAGGTAATAAATCAGCTGTTTCAATTCTTCACAACTGCCATCGCTGTATTCTTCCTCAGTACATAAGCACTGCTTTTCAAGACACCAAATTCTGTTCAAGAAGCGTTTAGATGAGGTGCTAAGGGATTTGATTTAGTAGCTTGGTGGGTAGGGATGGTGGTGGGAGGATGATTGGACTAGATGATCTCGTAGGTCCTTTCCAACCTTATGAATCTATGAATTCCCATCCAAAATTTGAGTATTCATCACCAAAATCCAAATCCTTCCACTTGCACCTCAATGCAGATGTAAACAAAGTTTAAACTGATTGGCTTTCATTTGTAACTCAGCACCAGTAATTAACCGGTCAGTTAAGAGCACCTTGTAAAACTACCATTCCCCGTATTTCAACTAAGTTTCATTAACAGAGGCTAATGAACTACATTAAAATCATTCATGTGTTACTTCAGTACATTTATACAAGACATAATGTCACAGTTAGGACGAGCACAGTGTAGAGCAGCCTAAGGTTCATTTCCTCTCAAGCATTAGATCCCCCTTCTCTCCTAGATAACGTAACTCCATCTTGTCCCTCGTGCAAGCACTTGCACAAAGACCTTACATTTCTTATTCAAAATAATTTTAGTCCTCTCAGTTAGTAATCTCATTTTTGGGGGGCTAGGTTAATTTTAATGTAGATCAGTTTCCCAACCTCGTTCATCACTTTGCAGTCAAATGGTTAAGCCAACAGGAGTAATTGGGGCTGGCAGAAGCAGTGCCAGATGAAAGTTCTCAGAACCATGGTGTAAAGATGAAAAAACTGTTTCATGGGATACCAATGCTTGCCCTGTTTCCTGACGCTCCTCCCTACAGGGAAAAAAAAAAAAAAAAAGAGTACTATTTGATGCAAAAGAAAAAAGCTTTTGGAATGGCCTTTCAAGTGTGCATCTAGAAAGACAGGTATTTTATTCTCATTTACAGGTCCAAAACTACTTCCAAATGACAGAACCCAGGCATTTCTACTTCACAGCTGTCAGACCAAGAGTAATCAAACAGCAGCAGCCTACGGTACTGCATCAAACCCTAACGTTTCACTGATGACCACATGGTACACAAAATTTACAAAATCAAAGCTCATTTTTCCAAAGGAACTATTCTGCCAGACTTCAACTCAAGTACAGTTTGATAACTTACTGACCAAACTCTTGGGCCATTACAGAAAGCACGAATGCAATCAGTGTCACAAATAACACGGATTTACAATTCGTTAGCCCAGAGGAAAAGAATATGTAACCCAATAAAAGAGAAAGCTTTTAGACTTTGGCAGTGTGCTTTTCCCCTATGGACAGAACAAGCTGTCCCCACAAAACTACTATTTACCAATCGTGGCTCAGTGATCAAATTACACCTTCTCTGGCATTCACCAAGTACTGAATGCATGTGTCACAAAAAGCCACAAAGAATCCAAAATGTTTATAGTAACCCCAAAGTATTCACTCTCCTTTCCACATTCTCCTTTCAGGAAGCACTCTCAAGTCCCCACTGTGCAGGCAAAAAGCAAGATGCTTGTTTTACGCACTCACATTTCAAGAACAAATCTTTTTCGATCAGACAAATTAAAATGATCTAAAATTGATCAGCGTATATCATCACATAGTAATGTAAGTCACGTGCCCAGCATAATAATGATACTGATAATAACGTGTCAAGGAAGAAGGCCTCCTACTCTTTATATTCAGCATTAAAAAAAAGATGATGTATGCTAAAAACTTAACGTATGTAAGTAAAGAAATTGTTGCTAGAATCAGAACCGTGCTTACTCAGTTTAAAGACTGCAAAGTTAACATTAATTCCTAAAGATCCATAGCTTTCTTGCTCCTTGTTAACCAAATAATGGCATTTATCTCATGGTACTAATGCAAATCGCCTCCCTCGCCACAGAAATATCAATATGAAATATTCTAGCTACTGGCACAAATGAAAGCTGGCTTGTCAAACTCCCATTTCCAATTCTCAGCTCTTGAAAGTAATTTCACAATGAACACATCTAGCCTATGGTGTTTCACAGGAAGAAGCACAGAAAATTCTCTGAACAATATTATGTCCCAAATACTCACAAACCTTTCTAAGCCAGGCACAAAGGACACTCAGGGTTGTAGATGCAAACAATGAAGCCCTGGCATGGACATTATTAGGTTTGTCAGACAACGACAGAACCACAAGTCCAGAGAACAAGATACCTTAACCAGGAAAGGACAACCATCTTGAGATGATTTTGTTCTTTCTAGCTTCAGCTTGCAGACCACTTATGATGAATACTCGAGTTCATCAACACAATTCACTGCGAAGATGAGATTGTAAATTGACTTCCCCCATGAGAAGACTTGGGATCTCCTATGATACGGAGTACCTGCAGTTATTATATATTATTAGTTATTTAGTTACCTGGCAGTAATATCCAGCTTTGCACACAGCTTTACTGAAGAAGTGAAACTGTATAGGAAAGCTGAGAAGACTGAAAGCTTCAGCAAGAGAACAACTCTTTTTGTCCATTTTGCTCTGACACTGCGGTTCCACCATCTCTCTTGCTCAGGCCACAGTATAAGCTGGCTCAGAGAAGAGGCCAGCACGTCATATTAATACATTTGGAAACAATACTCTTCTTTTCCTGAATAATCCTTCATGCTTCAGCAGCACTGAACTGCTGTGTAAACCCAACATGTCTTGGGTACATTTGCCTTTTCCGTATCCAGCAGTTAGTAGGGCACGCTGGAAGAGCTGAGCAAACAAAAATCCTGAAGTGTTATTCAGAAATCAAAGGTGTCACTGCTAAACGGAGTGGAAAGAGACTGACACAAATCACACCTGTTTTCCAAGACTCATTAAGAATTTAAATAAGAGACCCTGTAAGCCTGAATAAACCAAAAGGTGAATCTGAATAGTAAGTTGTGAACCATATAATACATTAACGTTGAACCAATTCTGGCTACTATGACTGCAATGTGAATATTATCTCCTTTGAGAATTGCATGTAAAACCAATTCTGCAGCTAGAACAGATGCATAAGAGTGAAGACTGACTAAACCAATACTTGACCCACACATTTCCAAGAAACATGTGAAAGCACACCCTAGGGGGCTCCTGACTCGAAGTATCAAACACATTACTTGAGACAAAGAAATCTTAACATAGTTGCAATCTCCAATAGTATCCCTGATAATACAGTACTGATCTGGAATATTTTCTAAAAGAAAAAAGGAGGATGGAAGGAATTTCTGTAGGACAACTGATCTGATCATCCAGCCAAAGCAACGTTATTCCAAAGTTTAAATCAGAGGCATAGGACCGTGGCCAACCAAATTTGAAAATTCCCAAAGATGGAGATTTCATTATCTTTCTGGGAAACCTCCTCTTAGTATCTAATCGCTCTTACAGAGAAGAGCTTATTCTTTGTAACTGGGGTTTCCCTTGCTGCTCCCATACTTATGCTTACCACCTCTGAGAATGGTATTACCTCTAATCTCACCTGTGATTCCCATTAAGTATCTTAAGACTCTACATAAATTCACCTTGAAAACTTTCTTCCCCACTTTTAAGAAACTGCATTCCCTTAGCCTCTCCTTGTATCTCACAAAGCATCTTCACAGCCCCCTACACAATTTGTTCTAATTTGTTGGCATCTCTGGCAACTGCAAGTTCAAGACAGTCTTTCAGAGGCATCTCACGTTAAATAGAGGGGGATAATCACATCCTACAACATGCAGGCTCTGCTCTTATTATGTACAATCTGCAAAGCCCTTTCTGCTCTGAGAAGACTGACATATAGGGTAGTTCTCCGAAGTCAGATTAGAATCAGAGCTGCTGTTTGAAATGTGCCTTTTTATCAGGTTAACTGGAGGCTTTTACAGTGCTTTTGCATCAGGAACTGAATTCTAAATAAAAGCAGTTATTTACAAAACAATAATCATTAGTATAGAAATACTGTTCTCTAATTTTACATGTGTAATACTTCAACATTTGAACGCATTCTGATGATTCTGGGAACACACAGAAAACCTGCAGAACCTGGAGAAAAGCATTCAATCTGACAGCTATCTACTAAAGAACTTGAAATAGAAAAAAGAGAGAATACGATATGAAAAAAGCAGGAAAGTTACGAGCCTGAATGTGAACGCTCTACCTGTTTTCAGTCCAAACCTCCATACCAAGTATTTATGCACCACTGCTGGATTCTACGTAGAATCTTAATAAGTAACTTCTGTGAACTCCAACTAGTTTTTTCTATTTCCCAGAGACCTTTAGATGCCTCTCCGTTGGTTAGATGGCATACTTCCCTAGAATTTATTTCCATTTGAGTAAGAGCTATTTCTTTCTAGACCAGACCAATGCCCTCTGTAGACATTGGAGAACTCATTTAAATATCTGAAATTCAAATTTGAAAATGCTAAACTTCTTAATGCCAAAAATCAAAGCTACTGCTGACAATGCTTTTCAGAGTAGAAAAGTTTTAGATGCCAGTTTAGACTGTAAGTTTAAACAAAACCAACACAGAAACTACCAAGCCCTTCAGTGTGTGAGCCACAACTACCCTGACCATAGCAGCTGACTGGTCTTGCCCTGCCTTTGTGAATAAACACTGAACAGCCACCTACTGGTTAAAAGAACAGGAAGCCTTGTAAGTGAAGGAGCACTTAGATACCAGAAGAACTACCAGAAGTTCTTACTGGCACCAGTTATTATGAAACTAAGGAAAGACAAAACAGTTTCAGATGATTTCTGAACCTCCCTTAAGCTGCCTTGAAAGGCAGCTTCTCTCCAATAAGGAATGGAAACTGCTATACTTTTTCCATGAAATAAAAGTTACCACCATGTAGCAAATGAATATTCAGTTCTTTTAAATGAGGTGGTATATTAAGGTATATTATTCTTTATGTGGAAAAAAATCCCCAACAATTATATTTTAAAATGCTGTGGGTTCTTCTTATACTAGAGACCACAGAAAGCTTACTGCTTAGTCGTGAAACAGGCAGATAAGCAATCATTTTTGGTCAGTGCATGAGAAACCCTCAGAGCAAAAGAAAAGACAATAGCCTACGAAATAAAATTGGAAGAACAGATCTTTGGGTTTTGATGGTTTGCAGCTGACCATAGCTGTAAGGGCACGGTAGACAGTGATCTATCTATGTAACGTATCAATGGAAACGTCACATCCTCCTCATTCCAATACTGTCAGGATATATTACACACTTTATAAAATGTAACATTCTAATAATTGGGTCCGAGAAGGAATCTAATAGCGTCAAACTCCAGGCATCCCTGGAATCTTGCTCAGTTTGGAGATGATTAGAGCTCTCATTATTATGTAATGTTATTAATGACACTGGCCAAGGCATCTTAACCATTCCACTGGGAGCCACATGGGATAGACACAAGAGCATTGGAGTTTCTATTGTTTGTTTTTGTAAATCAGCTTGAAATAAGATTTCATAAATAGCAGGAGGCAGAAACTCCAGCACTTCAGCTGAGTTAACAATAAGTAACAAAATCACATCTGGAGAAATTTCCAAGGCATTGCAGCTGGAATTTTGACCACATTGCACTCATTTACGTCAGTGAGAGCTATACAGCTTTAAAACACAACTAATTTTATTCTCTAAAACAGACATTTAGTGACCAGCTACCGGCAGAATTCAAATAAAAAATAAAACGCAAAGCAAGTCTTTCACAGAATCCAATGAATATATCATAAAGAGACACAAACTATAACAAATGAAATTAATGAACCTAAACACAAGCCATTTCGCAATATTACAAAGATCTGAAATATTTTCACTTGCTTCACTGTTCCCGACGGAGTGAACTCAATCCCAATTTACCATCAGAACAGGACTGATTGCCCCAATCAAGTGACATCAACCTGAGGGGCAATCTACATACCCACGTGTACTGCAACTGCTGAGTCATGGCCTGAACTTCTGACTGAGCACCTGAAGGAAAGACCATGTCAACCAGGGAGTACAGGTGAAGGCAATTCACCTGTGTGACCAGAAGGGGTGGAGACAAGCTCAACCCCTCTTAGACCCCATTTAGGGACAGGATTAACACTGAGATTAATACGCAAAACAATCTGTTTAAACGTATTACATCCACAGTGTACTGGTTCCTAGTGAAGACTAATTTAATCACTCAATAAATTAATAATTACTTGAGACCAACTCTGTAACAATAATTGACTCGCCTTTTGAGAAGCACGCCTTGTTTCTTAATTTATACCAGAAAAAAGACAAAAGCAAGTTCTTCCCATTAACTCTTAGAGTGCCATGAAAGATGACTCTCCTACAAACAATACTGGAAGCTAGAAACATTGTTACAGATTCCACGGGAAATTACTATTCCAGTGAAAGTAGCTGATCACCCTCATGCCTTTTTCCATCTTTAGAAGAAATTTCTGCTTGAGTTGTCTTTATAGTTTCTAAAAAAATGCATAACTTTCTCAAATATCAGTGATTTTAGCAAATTTACTCTTGTGCAGATCAGTATCTTTACCCACATATTAAAATTTTGCTTCTGTGCTTAGGAAAGCTACAAAGAATCAGCAAAAACACTGTCTACAAAGAACGGATTCATATTTCCTCTCCAAGCCACAAAATGTAGAAGGCTAGGAGCTGCTTTTTTCCTATTTTTTTTTTTCCTTTTTAACGAAACCTTAAACTTTGCATAATTAGAAAAAGCTCCTTCTAGTTGCTGCCATAGGGATAATAAACTCTTAAAGGAATATGCACAGATTTCAACTGCAATATCAATTTGAATTTCTCAATTGATCTGTCACTGTTCAACATTACATGATTATTATCAACACCTTATAGAACTACTTAGAGAAATATTCTGGTTTAAAATGCAAGATTTCTCATTGTCATTTAAGTTGTATAAAATCTATTCCAGGCTGCAGTTAGAAGTAAAATTTGGCATAAGGCATTCCAAGCACTAATTAGCAACTTAGATCAATAAAATTGTGTTTTATAGCCATGTGGGCTGTTTAAGAGAATAAATCATAAAATACTCCATTTACAGAATGAAAAGTCAATTCTACACTAGTAGTCAAACCTGGCTGGAAGAAGCCCAAAAATACATAATCACCTTTGCAAATACAGCAATATAAACATAATTGTTTATATATAAATAAACTGCACCTTAAATCTCTTCCTCCTAAGTTTTATCTCTTTATAGTATCTACTTAGGGACTGACACATCTCTTGTAAGAATCTCGCTTTGTCATCCTGAGGAGTAACAATGCAGTTTAAGATGGAAACCATGAACTCAACATTACATGTATTTCAAGTAGGCAGCATAAGTAAGCACTGCCTTGGCTTGATAGTTCTTTCACCTTCTGAAAATACATAGTGGTTCAAAACTGTTTATGTAAAGCATATTCTACAGAATTAACATACACTTTAAGTGGTGTATATATGTTTTGACAACACCAAAGTGTAAGAGCAATCACAATACGCTGTACTGATGAAAGCTGCATCTGTATGAGGTGTGTTTTGACAATGTAGTCTAGTGATAACAGCAAAACATCTACAATACACAGACTGTGCCATAAGCTCTTGTTTCACAAGCACTTTTGTTTCACCAGCTCATGCAGTCCTCGTCTCTCAGCTGTGCGGGCACAACTATTTGTGCAGCTGAGCAGTGAGACCAGTCAGGGAATTGATCCAGGTTAAAAATAATATTTTTCTGATGGTAAATTCCACAATCTGCTCTGCTGCACAGCCACCTGGAACAGTTACTGTAGTGCAACTGAGGGGCAAGGCAGGAATAAGCAGCTAAGGTCAGGGTGGATCATGCCAATGTTGACATGGAAAGAAATGCTCATGAAACTACACCCTTGGTCTTTAAATGTTTTGGTGTTCCCTGAGTAAGTACATTATCCAAACAGTGCAGAAGAGAAGAATATCACCGCACAAATGCATTAAAAAAAATAACAGAAGGCTTACACCTTTATTTCATAGAATCACAGAATGGCCTTGGTTGAAAAGGGCCTCAAAGATCATCTAGTTTTACCCCCTGCCATGGGCTAGATCAACCGCTAGATCAGGCTGCTCAGGCAGTATTTCAGGCAATACTGTACAAAAGCTATAGGGAATTCTCATAGAAGGTACAGTTTTTCAAGACAGAAGTTTAAAAAATAAAACCAACAAATTATTGTTCCCTGTTTTTGCTGAAGAACAAGTGTACTCTATCATTTACTGCCTGTTCACTGGTTGGCACACAATAACCAGTTCTTGATTTCTGCCCTTCACGCAAACTGGCAATGTTCTACTGCATTTTTCTCTTTAAAAAATTTTGAGCAGTGGAAAGAGAGGAAAATAATGTGAAAGCTAGGACAATAACATCAATTTACAGCACCTTTACATGTAAGAACATTTCTCTGTTATAATAAACAAGACAACTAAGAAAAAACAGCTTATCTAAATATTAAGTATCCTGTTTATGTAAGTGCTGCACATTATCTCCTTGTGAAGATTTTACCTTCAGCATCAGTAGGACAAGCCTTTCCTTCAGTGATCTTCCTAATTTCTCAGGTTTTACAGTCCAAAGGAACTCTTGGATAAGCAGACCTACAAGGCCACAAAAAGGTACAAATCCTGCACTCTACTGATGCAAGTCCTTTCAGGTCTGTGGGACAAGTTATTGGCATGCAATCTCCTTAAGCTCACCATCATATGAAGAAGGCTTCCAGTCAGAAGCAACTCTGAGTTACGAGAGCACCCATGCAAATCACAGCAAGCCCAAGTCAACGCCTATGCTTTGGTCACATTCAGAAGAAGCACCTCTGGCACATTACTGTCTTCCTTTTTAAGAGAACTGAAGTTAATACTTGAAAGCAAATGCATGGTTTTATTTAGAACAAGAGAAGTAAAAAATGTCGGGAATGATGCAAGTCGATTAGGTTAGTTCCTATCTTATTTGCACACACATGCTCCACACTTGCTTGAGTTAAAAACTACAAACTCCAATAGACCTTCTCAATAACATTGGTATATTTTCAACATAAGCATTTGAACAGCCAAGTCTGATTTTTATCACCTCTTCTGATGAATAATTACCGAGTGTTATTAAAATTTTCCTGAATCGATGACTGCTGAAATAGACTGCATTTTTTCTTGTCACTGTTGGGCAGAGGCACTCCCTAGAAACGGTCTGTGATCTTGTTTGTAATAAATCAGGGAAGAGTAATGAATTTTGATTTGCTCACATAACCAATATGCATACTACCTGCTCATTCACAAAAAAAAAAAAACATTTTTTAAAAATGTGCTTCCTCTTGTTTAGGTCCTACCATATAATTATGGTTATCTAGCTGCTTGGCTTACATCTCCCTGATTAGATGTTCTGGGTGACTGGTAAGGTTCTGCTCAAAGGACAATTAAAAACATGGAAAAAACCACCACTAACAACAGAAACAATCAGACCTCCACCCCAAAAAATGTTGACAGGGGCAGCTTTCAGTCCTGTGGAGGGTGCTGGAGAAATGAGTGAGATTGTGTGAAAGAAGCTGTGCTGCTAGGGAAGCAAAGAGTATCAAAATGTATTTGTTTTTGTAAAGTATTTTGTGTTTGGGATGGCATTCAATCTTCCCTCTGGGCTTCTGAAACGTAGACAGGAATGAGCAGGAAGGTCTCTGCAGATACAGACCATTCCTACGATAATTACACACACCTCCTTTTATCTGGCTCCTCAGAAGATCCTACAACAGGTAGTTCAGTAAACAACAGTTGTCACTTGCAGAGATTCCTTTCTAAATAATTTTACAGAGTTCTTGCAGTAAATATTCTTAAATTCAGTGTTTCATGTCACAACAGCTGTGGCAGACTGATTTTTCTGAGAAAAATCCTTTAACAGGATGCTATTTATTAAAAGCCAGTAAATTAGTGAAATTTCTTTATCAGTTTATCATATACCTGTTTCCGTTTTTCTGTCCCTGCCAATTCAACCCTGTACAAGTTGCTACTGCCACCTATTGAAAGACATCTTGAGGCTAACTCCTCTTTTTCCTCTATGCTTAACTCTCCTTTGGTTCTCTTGCTCATGGGCTTTTCCAACCTTGGTGATTCTACGATTCAGGGAGGCCACTGATTTTACTACAGCAGCAGATACTGACAGTACTGGGTTAACGGGTAGTGGGGGAAGGCACAGATATACGCTGCAATGGTAAAGGAGGCTGAAGCAGTGTATAGCAAATTTAAATGCCTACAGGAGGGACCTAAGAAGTGCCAATACAAGAACATGATGAGCACTGGCGGGAAATCCATCCCCTTCGTTAACAGGAGAGAGTCATTAGATTGGCACTCATTTCCAATTATGTGAACGAGGATGACTGAGCCCTAACAACTACACAATGTGTTGTTAGTTATAGACAAACAATCTTCAACAAATATCTTATTATACCAACACTGTTAGAAGAAACTGTGTGGTCTTACTTGAGTAGTGAGATTGGATGAGATGATCTCCAGAAGTCCCCTCCAGCCTAAACAATCTTGTGATTCATCATTCCGTTAGTTTTCCTAAAATCTGAACTAAGTCCCCTAAAACAGAACCTAAGATCAAGTTGATCAATTAACCTGAATTGTAAAGGTATACGGTAATTTACAAACAGTAGTTTCAAGCATGGGACCAAAATTGCAATGGTGACACCTTTGCTCAGACTGTTATTTTGCCACTCAGCCATGAAAACCCTTCAGAATACCACATTCTCAGCTAGATGGTTTGACTTTACAAGTGTCATTTTACAAAAATGATAGTTAATCCAATGTCATCGCCAGCAAGAAGCTAACCTGAAGTGTTCACATTTTCAGTTTTAAAATTATTAAACTGTTACAAAAAAAAAAACAATTGCTGTAAAAACCTAAAAATAAGCTCAGCTTTTCTGAAAAGCTTCAGGTAAGAAAGAGTGAAAAAATTCTCATCAGATGTATTCCTTTTTCTCCCTCTGATTCATTCACAACAGGTAGCAGCTACGCTCTTTAATGGAGCAGGCAAACCACTGTAGTTTAAGCTTTGGGAAATTCTGAAGTATGAAGCAAATATGCTAGGCTCCAAACAGCCTCTGTGTGACAACATGAAAGGAAGACAGTAAAACCACTCAAACCTTAGGATGCTGAGCAGCTGTAAACCCAGCAGACTTTCAGTTTCACATTCAGCAATAACATTACTAGACCTGACGACTGTATTTGACTGAAAGGCTCAGAAGGGAATTAACCTCTATATCTTTTTAGATAAAAGACTGATCTAGAAAACAACCTTTTCATAAACAAACCAAACAACAACCACTCTTCAGACTTGTAGCCTTGATTTATTTCAGCAGACTTTATTCTTTAGCCTTGAAGGACAAAATCTGCTGTAAGAACATTCAAATTCTGAGGTGATGATCTGACTTCAAGCGCTGAGTCCAAGAATACCAAGTACCGTGAAAATTATTAAAAAAAAAAAAAAAAAGAAAACAACACTGGAGTTGGTACTGTATCTTCTTTGCTACTGGTTCCTCTCACTTCTTCACACACATCCTACCAGCCACCAAAAAAAAAAAGAAAAAAAAAAAAAAGATACACTCAGATATCACAGAATAAATATATTCAGATACCAGCACGTCAATTACTCTATACCCCTTCTTTCCCCACTCAAGTCATCTGCTAAACAGCAACCACAAACAGAAATTTCACTTTCAAATCACAGCAGAATTTCCACTTGCTGCAATCAGCAAAACACCAGCAGCAACAGATGTTCTCTGAAACAAAGCTGTCACTATAGGCTAGATGACAAAGGTTAAATAACATACATAGAGTGACTAAAGTGCATCTCTTCTTGTATGATATGTAGGAAAGATCAGACCAGAGGAGTAGTGTCCTCAAGCAGCCAATAGTGAGAGCACTGCAACCTAGAAGTTTCCATAGAGTGTAAGGGGTACGATGCAGTCAGTACAGGAAAGGTGAAAAGTACTACTTACACATAAAAGGTCCCCCACACCAAAAGTCCAGCATGCCCACATGTCTCACTGACCCAGTTCTTGGAAACTCCATCTGCTCGTGAAAGATAATTATACTGGCTCCTGTGCCAACACCACTATCTACATCAGAACATACGATACTTGCATGGCTTTAAGATTCAAAGCTCACTCTCTCCTCCTTTAGCAGTCTACAACATCTTAGATTTCATTCTCTTGGCCCAGGGAAGAGGTAAGTGGGCTGCAAGGAAAAAAACATCACCAAAAAAAGGTAAACATGATTATAACTGAGACACCTCCAAGCCTCAGAACTGATCATCAGAGAAGAATTACCCTCAGTTATAAAACCTATGTCGCTACTTGCCACGTACTAAATAAAAAAGGCAGGTGTCTGTTCTACATATATGACGTTAAAAGTACAAACATGTTTGGAATAGCCAAATAATTTTTTTTGTTACATTTGTTACATTTGTTTAATTGTAAAGCAAATAACTGAAAATCAGTCATAATCCCTTAACAGATCATAGCTGCTTAAAAGCATCACCGTCCGTAACTGCTGGAAAGTGAAGAAGTAAAAATAAAATAAAATTATCCCTTACAAATACCTGTAAATCCTCAGGCTTCTTTAAAAAAAAACAAAATGAAATGTTGATGGCAATTAAAGCGTTCCATTACAGACAATTCCACTTCTTCACTCCAGAAGAGAAACACTGTCAGCTTGTTGAAATGTTTCACAGATCTACTAAAATACACCATTCAAAATAATTACATGTTACGGACTAAAGCTGTATCAAACAGAAGAGTCTAAGTCAGAGAAAATTTCATTTTGAAAGGTAAGGGTTTTTTGATTTTTGAGAGAGAGAGAAAATGCTTGTAAAACTTCAAGATCTACTAGCTAAAGCAACCAGTCACGGGTTTCTCTTGATATAGTGGAGTAAAAGCAGAGTTGTACTGAGAACAAACATTCTTGGTTATTTTAAGGATTCAGGGGAAATTCTCATGCAAGTGGCTTATTCAAAAACATATTCTGAGAACAGCAAAGATATAATATAATGATAACTGTACATGATTAAGAGGCAAGTCCAACGCTCTGAGAACAGAGCACATCTTCAGTTTTGCGCACTGTTCCTTTACTTTACCCATACTTTCCTGAGAAAACAGCTACAGTTACTAAAGGAAAATGCTTGATTACCTTGCTAGGCTTGGAAGTCTGACTTAGCAGGACTACTGACACCTTGTCCTGCAGCCTCCAGAGTGGTGCAGTGTCTCACTGTTAACTCCCTTTCCATAATAATTAGATCAGCTGAGAGGCAGGGAGGCAGAAAGAGGCTAAAGAGCAAGGAAAAAAAATCCATCCACTGCTTGGAAGCACATTTTCAAAACACTATCACCTTTCACAACAGTATCATCTATTACTACTGAACAGTAAGAAGAGTAAAATGTATGAGCACTGCAAGACACTCAGGTAGAGAAGAGAGTGCGCTAGGCCTTATTTCCCACAGAAATAGATGCAAACATGAAGAAAAGGTCTGAAGTAACTGGACCAGTGGGCATGGAACCAGGTAACTAAGCAGCAAAGTCTCCAACTTCACTTCCCTCAGCAACCCAAGCAACACAACTTCTGATTCCTTATCGCTGGCTCTGAAGACACACCTTGAGAATTTCTTTCAAGAACTTTAAGGTTTAATTTCAAGGCGACCCTCATTACGGTTCTCTCCTGGTCAAGGACTACAAACCATTACATAATACATGTACTTTTTATCCTGGGTAGCTGCAGCTGGTTGAGGATTTTCTGTCCCATTTTCTTTTCCTTCTTTCACTCTTTACAAAACTCAAATAATTTATGCAGCTGATGAGAGACGTGTCACTTATAAAGCCAGTATTTGGGTAAAAGATGACTAAAAGCCAGACTCTGGCAAATTACTTTCTGCATCTTAGTCAGGGACTCAGCCTGCTTACTAATCTTCCATCTACTGGTGATGTTTCAGTGCTAGTATGGCTAGATCCTTCAGGCACTTCTTAGAACACAAATTCAATACTGCCACTATCTTTCCTCCCGTTCCCAGGCAAGCATATCCCCCTCTCCCTTCTGTGATCCGAGCCAAGGCTGGCACACATCTGATCCTGCTGTGAGCCAGCCCAGAGAGCAAAACCAGAAAAAAAGAAAACAGAGGGTTAATTTTCTGCTAGATTAGCTTTGAGTCAGACAAATGCCAGTGCCAACACAAGAAAGGGGCTGAGCCAACAGAGATTTATAAATCACACTCTTAGGTTTTCCTGAGAATAATCTTGGAAGAGGGAGAAAAAGCCCTCTTTTAGCAATGTAGTGTTGCAGAAGAGTCTTCTCTGATTTTGTTTCTTTACCATGAGAATGAGCACTGAGGAAGCAAAACATCTAATCCAACTGCACAAGATAAGTTTGGCTGTGTTTTAACAAGAGTGTTAAAAGACAGCACAGAAAGTGAGAGCGGGTGGAGAAGTTTCAGCAAGGTTGGTATGACACCCTCAAGAGGGAAGCTGCAAGTGCTAAGGAAAAAACTCTTCAGCTATTAAACTCAATGTTGTAAAGAAGAATGCAAACACAGAAATCCACTTTTCTGTCTCTCCTCCTCTCTGGGGGGGGGGGGGGGGGGGGGAAGCAGGGCCCTCGGATAGGAAGGGTGCTCATACTAGGAAGCAGCCTATAGCAAGGTTGAAGCAGTTTTAGCTTAACAGAGCTCAGATTGAGCCTAACTGCTGTTACCTTGACCTGGAAAACTGCACTGGCAGAAGGTCCTAGGGTAAGAGAAGATTTCTTTCACAGAACAGCTGCCAGGGAAAGTAGAAAAGAAGGAAGGAGGCGGGTCGTGAAGCCTAGGAACTGTTTTCATTTTCTTTTCTGTTAGTTCCCTAAGTAACATACATTCAGAGAAAATCAAGGCATCTTATGCACCATTTGGAAGGAACCTTCTTGTTTCCACTTACTTTTTGTTAACAGTATATTTTCAAAAATAATAAGAAAATTCACATCTACCTGAGGGAAACCACCATCAACAAAAAACAGTAACAAAAAGTAAAAAACAAAAACCTTACATGAAGTAACAGACACTAGCAAGGAAGAGTCAAACAGAAATAGTTATATCTGTGTCCACAAAATGTCTTATTTTTCCTGCTGTATTCCTTCAAGGAGGCAAAAGATACATACACCTCTAAACAGCTGTACCTCTAGCTCACAATGATTTTTCCATATTTACCTTCTGAAGAAGAAAAAACACTGATTTCCTTCCCAGGAATCTTCATTTATTTATTTACCTTCCCCTCCAGAGCTTCCCACTACAAATTTTCTTCAAAGAAAAGGAAGATGCTACTTTTTCCTCGAAGTTTTCATTAAGGAAAGAAAGATGTGATTACTGTACCTACCGTCATATAAAGAATACTATTTTTTTTTCCTGCACCTCATTCCACATAGGATTTGGGAAGAAGAGATTACCATGGGATGGGGACAGGTGGGAAGAACAGAAATGCCCATACTGAAGGCCTCTCACTGGCACTGCTTCCTGCTGATACAACCTTTAAAAAAAAAGGCCACCAATCCTTTTACAGATTAAACTATCTTCCACCTTTGTTCATATTTAACAGTATCTCCTTATAAAGATCTTTACACCAGATACAGACTAACAAGACAGCAAGATACTCAAAAGGAAAAAAAATTAAAAATATCCTGCTCTTAAAAAGGCAGACGTGGAAAGTAATAGTTAGGAGTTAAGAAAGAATAGAAAAGATGCCTCAGTGAAGGGTGAGAAAAAAGCTTCTACCCTTTTAAGGTCCTCTACTTTTTGTCAGGCCGCCTGGGAGGAAAACAGACTCCTGCAATAGCGACAAGATTTACATAAGTCTAAAAAATATACTCCCTTAATCTAAAAAAAAGAAAAATGTTCCCCCCCCTCAAAAAATAAAAAAAATTAAAAAAAATATCAAGACTGTTTGCAGCTAAGATTCTGTGTGTGGTTCATTACTGTTCCAAGCTCCTTCTGGCAAACCGTGTGCAGAAAAAATAAGTAGAAATTATTAGTTAAAAAGTAACAAACCAAGATTACACTATAATCAAGCCACAAAAGTAGAGAAGAGCTGCTTTCTGAAACTGACATACAAAAAAAGCTACTAGTTCAACTGATTATTAAAATGGTAAACATTAACTTGTTAATCCTAAAAATGAATTTCCCACTTCCTTTATTAATTACTTATCTGAGATTGGGCATTTATCTGTGCTCTCTAAATATTACATCACCATCTAGTCCCTGACAAAGAAATTAGCTCTCTTTGCGACTGTGGTTTAACACTGAAAATATCAAAGTAAAGAAGAACTGGCATTTTGCTAAGCCTCAGTGTTTATGCTTACTCTTCTGAGTACAAATACAAACAGGTATCAGGAATTTTCAGGAAATGAAACAGAAATCCTATTTTATAAAAACACACAAAACAAATGAATACGGAGGAAAAAAAGGAAGGCTGTCAGTCTGGATAGCTCTTCACAACTTTGACATAATAATACATTTCTTGCACTTGCAGTAAAGATCAGAGGCCTACTAACAAAAGCAGACTGACTTTAGAAAGATGAGATGAAAAATATGAAGAATAAGAGGCAAAGGATTTCTAACCACTACACTTAGATCTCTATTGTTTTTCACCCATTCCAATTTTCTGTTTGTCCTGCAAAAATACTAAGCTGTTGCTTGCAGGCTGGGGTAATTTAAAAACACTTCTGGACTTTTAAAAAGAGCTGGCAAGAATAAAGGTACGAAGAAAACCTACACACTTCAATTTTGTGACAAAAGTTCTTTTTCCCCATAGATGACTCAAAAAAAAAAAAAAAAAAAGAAAAAGAAAAAGAAAAAGAAAAAAAAAGCACATGCAGTTCCATTCTCACAAAAGATTCAGAAATGAAGGAGTGACAACAAACTGCTAAGTCCAGAAGTTGCACTGCTGCTAGGCTGATCCTGCATTTGAAATCTTAGCTAGCCAATGCTAGCTACAGCAGAAAACAAAACTGCAGAAGACAGAGATGCTGAACAGCAATGATAAAATGAGCAATGAGAAAGCGCTTTTGGAGTCAGTGAATTCTGACAGCCAGAGGAGTTGCTGTAGGCATCCTGCAATGTTCACTGACCGGCCAGTGCAAGGTGATGACTTGCCCTTATCGCAGAGGCAGAAGTTTGAAGGCACAAGGGAAATGCTGAAATATTACTCTGTTCTGGAACTTCCCCCTGAAGACTCCAAGTCAGAAAAAAAATAATAATTAACAAAATCTCACACTAATATAATGTTGTTTGTTTTGTTTCTTTTTAGCTAAAGTTGTTTTTTTGTTGTTTTTTTTTTCGTATTAACAATATTTTCAGTATCAACTATATGTTGAGTCAAGTTACAGGTCTCGAGATCTCATTTGCGTTGGCAAGAAGCTCCCTGCTCATTGACAGAGAGTGGAAAAAACATTCCGCAGAGTTGCCATTGGCTCTACGCTGCAGAAACACAAGCTACAGTTTGGCCTGGTCTTCTGGCCAGTTTCAACAGGAAGGAAGCCTGAAGCTCCATCAACTCTGCTAACAACATTAGGTGGTACTTTGACTTTAGGATACCCTCCAACACTGGGAATTTACTTGAAACTAAACCCACAACAAAAGATGTAATCAAAAATAAAATAATAAAAATAAAGCTACGATGTTTAAAGGCCTTAGAAAAACCTATTCATTCTTACTGGGAAAGAGGAGACTGCCAGGACTCTTCGAGGCACCATCACTTAAAGCACACTAGTTAAAATACTCCTGTTTGAAGTGTTTGAGATTCCTCAATTATCTACCTGTGACAAGAAAAATCAGCGTTAACATCTTTCACTCAAATAGGCCACTGGTGAAGACATCACTGCCGGAATCCATGTGTGTGCCCTGCTGGTGAAGTGAGCTCAAGGAGTTCCTGTCCCACTTGAAGCAATAGCCTTCAATCTGCATTATTCCAGAGATTCCGTTGGTAACCCTGCACACAGCTGCATGGCCATAGGTTGGCAGAAGTAGCTTCTTGAACTGGTCTTACCCTCTGGTTATTGTAACACCACTCTTAGCCTCTCATGAAATTCTAGATCTTCCTCCATCAGCGACACAGGTTTTAAGAACTTTTCACGCCTTCTTTTTCCTTACCTTGGCTGTGCAGAAAAAGTTACCTGTGGTATTATACTGCAAACCACATCAGTGAACAAAAGGGAAAGGATGGCAACTTCGCATGCTGAAACATCACGTTCAGCACAAAGTTACAAGAGACTGCTGAACTGATCTAGCAGCTCGTCAACGAGATCTTCTAAGAAAGAGCACAGCAATCCACTTTTCTCTGGTTAGCTTTCTAACTTCCAGTCACAGACTGACCAGGTTCACAAACACTCAAAACATACCAAAGGCAAACCACTTGTGTTGGTGAAAGAAATTTTCATCTTTCCGTCACAGAAAACTCTCAGACTGACTCACATGTTCAGAAACATCTGCACTGTCATTTTTTTCTCTGAAGCTGCTATCTCAAGGCTACCTTGTTTTGTATATTCCAGGAGTGTTTAATCTACACAGATTTACTGACAAAAGATAAAGCACTGTATTGGTGGCAGTGAAGGCATATTTTGCACCAATAAGACTTCCACCCTTCCAGAAAGACCATCATTTTGCACACCCGACTGCATTTACATTGGCAAACTCTGCAGACATAACGCTATGTTATGGAAGGACTTCATGCATTAACAATAATCCAAGAGCGTTAGTACTGTTCACAGCCTTGATGAGACCTATCTTCCCAAAGCAAAGATAACAGATTACCGTATTGATATTTTTTTCACCTAAAGTGTATATACGAAAGCAGTAACGGAAGAACTGATGTTGTCCTTTCAGTGTGGAAACCACAGGGGTTTTCTGCCCTTTGCAGAGGAAAAAGGAACAAATAACGGGTATTTTCTCTGAACCCTGCTTCTCAACACACTACCTGCTAGAAACACGAGGCTGGAGAAAACAGAAATTTCCCCAATCTGAATAGCAGTTGCTCTCCTGCTGCTTACAATTTATTTTTCTTCTCCTTTACCGGACAGTATGGAAGAGGAACCCCCAAAGTACTGTACTTTTTAGGGATGGGAAAGAAACACCAAAATGTGCTTCACATAGTGGAGCTGAAATTAATTCTTAAAGAACTCCTTTTATACACACATGAAGTCCTAACTCAAATATAAAATAATTGTTTACTTATATTCAACTCATTGTAGCCAGAACGAAGCTGTGAGCGTAGTAGCACAAACGTGAGCCACTGCCACAGCCTCCAACAGAACTCCCAGCTTTGATACGCCTACCTCTCCCCTAAGCAGCTACCGATGAACGCAGGCCGGAGAGGTTCTACTTAAGTAACTTCATAACTTTTGCATGAATCACTGAGACAGATTTTAAAAGTCATGTGTCAAAACGGCTAGATGAATTACCACTATTAAAGATAATACCGCAGCAAGCAGACAATTTCATTTTTTTCACCCTTTATGACACGCACTGTTTAAACTCACTGAAGAGCTAACAGCAGCGTAACAAATGAAAGCTAACACAAATACATTGCTAAATGCCTTTGTCTAATTCAATGTATGTGTGTTGGTAAACCTTTTTAATTTATGGGACTGCAAACTCTTCTGAGGCCGACTTAACAAATGTTTATGCAGTGCCTTGTACAATAGAGCCTAATCCAAGTCAAGCTGTCTAGCCAGCACCAAAGCATAAATAAGATATACAATAATCTGGTACTGGCAACTACTTCGGCAAAACAGTTTAAACTACACAGTCCAAGGCAAACATAATAAAACAAACCCAACGACAAAAAAACCCAAACCCTTACTCTTTTACCAAAAATCAGACGAATATACTTTTTTAAGGGAGGATAAGACATTGACATTTTTAACTCAAGTAGCTCCTCCAAAAGACAACCCGTACTTATTGAACTAAAATGCCACTTAAGCACATTTTTGCTGAGCCCATGGAGATTCTCACTGTTGTTCACAACTGCTTAAACCTGTCAGATTAAAGGCGGCTCTCTAAAAAAAAGAATGAAAACAAAAAAGTAACCTACTATTCCCTTTCAAAAAAGGCTTTGTGCAACAAAGGGAAAGTAGCAATTTGAAGCAGATGAATGAATTGAACGAAATCCAAGCACAGAACTCATGACACTTTATTTTTCTCTCTGGAAAGCCTGACCAGAGCAGGGGCAAACTTGGCAACAGATCCTCTGAAGAAGAAACAGAACCAAAAAGAAATGACAAGTGCTGAACTGTTTTCTTAGGAAGGAAGGTGAATTCACAAGGAGAATGAGTGGAACAGGTGAAAAGAAATGGCAAAGAAGTATAACCAAGAGGTTAACGAACATCTGAATTGTGAAGCAGATACCATGTATTTGCTAAGCAAAAGGGAGAATGAAGAAAGGATACAAACGAACAGACAGATCAGGTCTCTTCTAGACCACATACAAATAGGACAGGATCAGAGCAGAATGGTGCTTAGAGGAGGTAAATTCTGTGTGCTACAAAATCTGCATAGACAGATTTTTAAAAGTCAAGAAAAAAATAAAGTTCAGAATGCAGTAAAAAGCAAAGTACTATAAAAAGAGATACTCAGTACATAAAGGGTAGAGGAAGTAGAGAATTCAGGGTTCAAAGACAACATGAATTGTTAAAAGATGCAATCAGATGCTGCATTATATAACTTCAGTTCTTTGAAGTGTGTGAGGCTTTTTCCTATGAAGGTGAAACTATTTATAATTTTTTCCACTTGGGGAAATCACACGTAGGACAAACATGGGAAAAGTCTTTCCTGTATTTCTAAATTTCAGTATAAAGCATTAAGCCAACTTTTTTTTCCTAAACAGCTTCAAGAAAATAGATGATTTATCTTGATGTGCCTGTTATTCATGGCTTCTGAGGCATCTGACTGAAATAGGTACTAACGTCTGGAGAGGTGGTTTGGTGCTGAAACCATGAACTACTGAAAAAGTGAAACATACTGATCAACAAATAACAGTGAGCTTTCTTTGTTTTTTTAAAAAACAAAAACTGATTTTTCTTTTATTTAAAAAAAAAAAAAAAGCATTCTGAAGCCCTAAGCTCGACAGGCATTGGGAATTTTTCTAATAACCACTCCTTACCAATGTATTTAACTCTTGGTCTTCGCAAAAGTCACCTATGAGAAAGGCAAACAGAACTGAAATGTTTACTGTTATAGAGCGTATGCCTGCCAGTGAGTTCTCACCTATTTCTTCTAGCATTACCTACAAAATACAAGAAAAAGACTTAGTTCATAATGCAATGAACTTTGTAAAATATAGTGCCTTAGAAGTATAATAAAAATTACATTACTTTAGGGTCATTACAATAATCTGATACTGCTTCACAGATTCACCTAATACACTTTCTAAATACACCACAGGATGCAAGAGTCCATGTAGACACGATTAATCAAATTATTAACATCAAACATTTAAGTCATTCCCACTATAAAATGAGATGTAACAGTGAAACGATGCATTTGCTATAAAGCGTGCTGAGAATAACATGTATTCCTTGTGCAGCTTACGCAACTACTCCCTCACTGGCACACATTCTTGCCCCATGCTGCTACATGCAGCGTGCCAGGATAGGTCTAAGTACAGTCAAACACTGAGCCAGACCCATACAAACAGTCAGGCACAGAAGAGATTTCAAGAGTAGAAGGAACATCACCACCACACACCTAACAGCCACCTCACTCTCAGAGCTGCTGGTCTTTTTTATCACTCCAGTTGAGAGTGTGCCACTGCTGCGACACAAGCTCAGCAGCCCAGCTGCCTGCCCAGCTACCTCACCTACCACTTCCCCTCTCCTTCAGCTTTCATCTTCTTAAGATACCTAACGTGACATGATTTTTGTTCAGTAAAGCAAAACTGGCAGATGCTGCTATCCCTCTTGTTCAAGGCACTGTCCTACAGTCGGCAGATCACAGCCCTGTTTCCCACAGATCTGTAGGGAGCCGTGCCCCCACGCTCCAAGTAATCACATTCCACCTCTGTTCCAGATGCCTATTATCTTACCCCCTCTCTTCCAAGCACTAGCCACAGTATACTTAACCTCTCACGTTCTCTAACTGCTGACTGCAAAAAGGAGCATTGCACATCATACCTAGTTTTTAACCTGAAGACAGCTGTTCGTTGGCCAACTGGCAGGTCAAACACAGGTAACTACTAAACCTATGCAAAACTCTCCCCTGAAGAGATCTTCTACTCAATGAAGCCATCAACGAGAACATTCCTGTTAAATATTATTAAAATGTAAAATGCCCAAGACCATGCCCCATGGCTAGTTTGCTGAAATTAGCTGATGAGCTTAAAATTTATTGAGGCACAGGATTAAAGGAAACATAATTGCTCAAGATTTATGTCTTGAGAGGAATAAATTAAAGATGGGTATTAATACACTACACAAATATGTATTACAAAAGATGTCAACGACTTGTCTGAAGCAATACGTTTATTGTTTTGTCTGAAACACTTTTCTATTCAATTTCTATACAGCCCTCAGCATCACTACACTGATTCTTTTTTGTTGTTGTTTTTGCTTCTAATGTTGTCCATGCATCAAAGACAGCACGAGAAGATGTGAAAAATGAAGAGGTTTGGAGTAAGCACACAGAAGCACCTGCACAAAACTCAAGTCCAAGCTCTCCAACAGCAACTCTTCGTTGAAAAGTTCCACGGAAAGAAGATGCATCTCAACATCATATCCATGCAAGATCAGTTGATGCTGAGTTCTCAAGCTGCAATAATTTTTACTGCTACACACAACTAAGCAAGCCTTAGTTGTTTTCACACGTTCTAGTTGTCCTTTTAATAAGGATTTGCATCATTTGACCATTTCAAGGACATTTTAAAGGAGGTGTAAAAGTCTCAAGGATTAAAAAAGGCCTTGGCAGGTTTTGTGAAAACTGGCAGCTCTGCAGAGAAAAGAAACTCAAATTAGCATCTTTGATGAGGGGATAAAACACATGGAAATGTGCCTTCTCACTGGCAGCCCCAGCAGCCCAAGTAGTCCCGGTACACGTAACACCAGATTGCATTAAATCTGAAACAAGCTTTACATAAACACTCGAAGGCAAACTTAAGAACATCATAAAAGTACTGAGCATGTATAGCAGCTTTGTTCTTTTTCTTGTTTGTAAACTCTAGCAAAGCTAACAACAGAATGACTATCGTGTGCACACTTCTTTTTTTAACGTTTTAAGAACTACTCCATGCAACCTATAACAGAAATGTACCTTGTTTTTCTGTTGTTGCTGTTTTTAAACTACTGTGCATTATTAAGTCAACATCTTCCTAAGCATTACAAGGAATACAAGTTTAAAATCCACTCTGAAACACTGATGTTTAAATAAAGGAGAAACCAACAGCCGCTCATAGCGCAACCAGAATCCGAATGAGTTTTAATCCACTCATCATTAAGCACAGTAAAACTCGATCTTGGTTTCTGTTCAGGATAGTAAAGAGCTATTTTCCATAACGGCATAATATTTGACTGTACACAGCATCTCGCTAGAAATACAATAAGTATTTCTTTTTGCTAAAATTCCACCAGTTATTAATTTAAACAGAACTACTTAGCACATTACACTAAACAGTGTTCAACTTCTTGTCGCCAGAAGATGCCCAGAACATCCTAAGATTATTAACTGTTTAACTCACCTTAACTGCACCTCTTTAGAGGTCCTTTCATTCCATGACAGACGCATTCCAAGAACATCCAGATACCATGTACATGCAACACAGAACCCTCAACTTTACTCACATCCAGCTATTTCACTTGGTTTCACCAGAATCTGATTACTAATTGAGGAACACCGAAATCCAAAGGCAGCACAACACAAAGCTAGAAGGAACTCCATACATCTGAACACTGTTTAGAACACTTTGAGCTTGCTTGATCAATTCAGTAACTCTGTCATTCTACCACAATTACAAAAAAAAGGTCTACAAAAACTTGCGTTAGGGACAGCATTAACCTTATCACAGTGATTCTTCTGGTAAACGTTAATTAAGAGAGGGAGAAACAGAAGCAACCATTGTAACGAAACCTCCAACTGCAATTATGAGCTTAATCAAAAATTTTATCCAACTGCGAATCTGACAGCTTTCCCTCTCTCAGATGAATTTAAGTTTGGGGAATCCCATCAGGATTAGTTTGCTAATCAGCATTCAAGACGTTTCAGGGCAGCCACCATCGTTTCTCCTGTTTGAAATACTAAGTATATACTTTTCCAGTTGAGACAATCTACTATGCAATTGAAGAGAAAAAAAATGCAAAACCCTATCACCGTATACGTTAGCGGAAAAAAGTTAACTTTTGGTTCAATCATTTAAATATTTGAGTTTTGAGTATAGCTTTAAAAAAAATCCAGTTCTGAATCACTGGAATTTTTGTTCTATTTCCTGTAAAAGCACCAACAGCAACATCATTCAGCATTCCGCTTGCAACAGTTCAGAAAAGATCAGCCTGATCCCTCGGTCCTAAATTTACAGTCATTTTATAAACTCGAGGTCACATCTGACCAACTTATTTCTTCCAGTGCTTCCAACCAGAAATCACAGTAAGAGGGAGGAACGTGCCATAGGATGAAGAACAATCCAGTTTTACGTTACATAGTACTTAGTCTCACAAAGAAAGTTTGCCAAAAGCTCTTAAAGCTCCCTAGCAAAAAAAAAAAAAAGTATATAAGTTTGCAGAAAATAATCTCTTCAACAGATGACAGGTTTGATTCTACAAGGCTTGAAAAGCATACTAGTTATTCACGAAACCCTTATGAAACAACACAGCACCTCAGTCTTCAAAGCAATGCCATATTCAGAAAAACTGCTGCTTTTCTCCATCCTGTCACTGGATGAGAAATTTCTACCAGGACACTACCAAAGGAAGCTTGCCCATTTTCAAAAGTCTATTCATATCAACGTATTTAGAGGAAGAGCGAAGAACCCATTAACTCCTCTTGGAATGGAAAATGCTTCACATTTCACAGAGCCTTTGAGAGCTGACAAAGGCAAGGGTAGCATATCAAGAAGATGGCACCGCCCACACACGTAATGATGGGGAAGTTATTGAGCATCTCTCAATCACAACATTGGGATGACCCAAACTTCAAGTACCTCCTCCAACAGCTTTTCTCCCCCTCCTCTTTTGCAGGCCCTCCCACGAAGCAGCATTGGAAGCAATGACCCAGGTCTTCTCAGCTTATGAAAGAAACTGAAAGCCAGCTCAGCTACAGCATAAGTCAAAGTACTATCTACCTTGAGCCTCCGTAAGCTTAATACGTGAATAACTTCAATCGTTACACTGACGAAAGTCTCATTTAAATTGCAGAGCAGAACTTACCAAAGCCGATGACACTTATGTCTCCTAATCTGTCAGTGAAAATTCCCTCTTACCAAGATCAGAATTTTGAGTTTTGACCATACCCAGTAACGACCGTATAGATAAAAAACCAAATAATTGAAACATTGATACAAAATGCAAGTGCCTGGTTATCCAGTAAATCATTGGGAATCACTCTGAGTTTACCCAATTTCAGCAAATTGTGGCTGTGCTATTGATACAGCAGCTAGCCCTCCCCGCTGGATGCACGCGCATCACAACTCTATCATCTACGATTATGATGGAAAACAAATTCAGAAGTCCCAAAGAATGATGTTAGCTTTTATCTTTCACATATCTGTGTAATGAAAACGATGTGCAACACCATTTTCAGCTGTTTACAGATGAGCCTCGGCAACAGCTTTTTTTCAACCCGAATACCCTACAACTAAGGACCACAAACCACACCTTGAAATCCACTCCTCGGAAGGAAGAGATTCCGGGGATTGTAGGTACCTACTCGCTGTCACAAGTAGGGAAACACCTCCGGGCCTCGGGCACAGGGCAGGGTCCAGCACAAAGAACACGAGGCCCAGCCCCGAGGGCCGCCCAGCAGCTCACGGGACGGGAGCTCAGACCACCGACGCAGCCTCTCAATGAATGAGACCAAGCGCTACGCACCTCCCCGCCGCCCTCATAACCCTCGTGGGGGTGGACAAAACAAGAGAAAAACCCAACCGGGCTCAACTCCCGTCTTGCAAATCCCTCTTACAAAAAAAAAAAAAAAAAAAAAAAATTCCTACGGAACAATTAAACCCAGTCGGATAATGGAAACCGGAGGTGGGCTATATATGGCCTGGGAGCCCGCAGACCCCGCACCTCGGCCCGTGGCTCAGCCCCAAATGGCGGAGCCTCGCCCCGCAGCCGCGCACCTGTCACCTGCCGGCCCGCCACGCACGCGGGGGCTCCCGCACACGCGGGGGCGACACGCGGAGCCGATCCCTCCCCGCTCGCCAAGGAAAAGGATTTCCACCTCCCGCCGCCGCCCCGCAGCTCCCTCCCTCCCTCCCTCCTTCGTGATCCCGGGTTCCCCCCCCCCGCCCGCCGGGATGCGGGGTGCCGGCCGCCCCCTCCCCGCACCAAGGCCCGCCCCGGCCTCGCCGCGGGGGCCGCAGAGCCTCGGGCCTGCGGGCCGGGCCGCTCCGCGCCGCTCTCCGCAGCCCCCGGGGAGGGGAACGGCCCCTCGGCGGAGCCGGCCCCGAGGAGCCGCCGCCGCCAGGCCCGCCACGGCGGGGTCTGCCTTACCCTGCTGCCGCCTCTCCGCCTCCTCCTCCTCCGCCTCCTCCTCCTCCTCCGCCGCCGCCGCCGCCTCCCCCACCACGGCAGCCGCCGCCGCCACTACCGCCGCCACCAGCGCCGCCGCCTCCCGGCAGGGGGGACCCCGCCGACCCGAGCCGCTCCGCCGCCGCTCCGCAGCCTCCCGCCGCCGCCGTTCCGCTGCGGGGGGGAGGGAGGAGGAGGAGGAGGCGGCCGAGGAGAAGGAGGAGGGGGAAGGGAGGGGGGGGGGTCCGCGCCGTCGCCGCAGGCGGGAGAAGCGGGGAGGCCGGGGGTGGCTGAGTGTCTGCGGCGCCGCTCCCGTCCTCCGCTGGAACCGCTGCGGCTCCGCGTCGCTCCCGGCCCCCCCCTCCCCCCGCTCGCTGCGCTCCAAATCAAAATAGTGTCACAATATGGCGGCGGCGGCGACGGGCCAGCATCGCGAGACCGAGCCCCGAGCGCTAACGGGATGCGGCGCGCGCGCGAGAGAGGGAATGGGGCGGGTCGCGTCAACGGGGGCCGGGCCTGCACCGCCCCGCCCCGACCGGCCGCTCAGGGCGGACCAAGCCGGGCGGCTCCGGCGCTGCGGAGGCTCCGGCTCCGCCCCCGGCACGCGTGGGGAGGGACGGCCGCACGGGGAAGGGGAGCCCGGCGGGAAACGAAGCGCTGCTTGAGGGAGCCGAGGGAGGCAGGGCAGCGTCGGAGGGGAAAAAAGGAACTGGGAAAAGCTGGGTTTGAAATAAGCCCCCCAGTGTGCCGAACAGTTGTTCTGAGAGCGGGAGGGAGACAGGCGATTCTGTTTAAGCGGAAAGACGGCTTTTAGATGAGTTTGTAAAACCATCGCGCTTCTCGAATTTTATTGCTTATTTCTTTGTTTTTGCTGGGGGTAATAAGGCTACGCCAACAGCTCTTCCCCACTCTTCCTCCGATTCCTTTCTTCCCGCGTCTCTCATTTTCTAATCCTTGCTGCTTTTGGCAGGTGTCGACCCATAATGTTTTTCATTGAACTGTAATCCTCATCTGCAAAGTTAGAAATGCTTTAAAATGAATCTTCATAATTAGTAGCAAGGTAGAACTGCCCCTCTGCAGACTAGGACGCCTGGTGTGGAAAGGGACTTTCAGATTTCTGTGCAGAAATCAGTACAGTTTTGCTGTACCAGTGATTTCCGATGCTTTCCAGCATACGAAAGGAGCTGTGGAGCTGCTAGGCTGCCATCATTCTAAAACGTCTCTCTCATCTGCCATTCTAAACCCTTAAAAGCTGCAATAGCCTTTGTAGCACTGTGATGAGAAAGGGCTCTGGTTTCTTCACAGGACATCAGTTGAGAGACTGGCCAGAAAAATATGCAGGAACTAACTTATTTCTGACATGGTTTGGGCCAAGTGTCCAGTTCCAAGAAATGAAACTGACTTTGACGTTACAACAATGAATGTTTTCCAAGTGAAAGCACTAACGTGAAAAACACCCCTCTCAACTGCCTTTAGTTACAATTGCCAAACAGAGAATCCCAGGATTAGCAATAGCAGAGACTATCTGTCTTTAATGTAGCAGACAGGGACAAGGAAAACACAATGCCAACGTGTCCAGTAGCGAGGTGTTATGTTAGGAAGGAACAAAAGAAGAAAAGGAAAAGGAGGACAGTTGTCTTCCCCATCTAAAACATAGAAATACAGCTGTATATACAAATTTCAGAAAAAATTACTCGTTTTCACATGCTGCAACAGGAAAGTCTGCCGTTGTGTACACCAGCAGTATGGCACTTGAAATACTTGCATTCAGAGGTTATTACCCATCCTGTCTTGAGTTGTATGGGGCTGAGAGTCTGTTGGAATATGTTAATTGTAGACAAAATAATATCTCCCCCAAACCAGCCAAAACTGAATGTAGTCTCTTACAATAACAAGCAGTGGGGTATCTAGAGAAAAGACGCAATAGAAACACCTGATCCCAAAAAGCTGTACCTGGGTTGGTCCACTGTAATTGCGCAGCTACATTAACCACATCTTCTGCAACTTGTGCTGTAGGCAGTCGTGGTGAGCTCAGTCATCTCCTCAGGCTCACTGCTGTTCAACTCTTCCAGCACAACTGTTTCAAACTGCTAAGCAGTACCTGACCTTTCAGACAGATGTGATAATATACTTAACATCTTTTGCTTTAGAATCTGAGTTTATTTTATTAAATACCAAGTTAAATATTTGATCCCTTTTGCCTGCAGTTGCTAAAACAGGGATTTGCCTCGGAAATTTGCCCATCACTCAGCTCCATTAGCAGTATTTGCTGCAGTGCTCAGGAACTGAGACGCGTGATTGAGCTGCTCTTTTTTCTCTTCTTCCCAGACTCTGTTCACCTTACATCTGTATGTGGGCATGTTGCTAAAATTGCTCTTCTCTATAGCAGCCAATTTGAAATCACTTTTAACACCTTCCCAAAGGCAAGGAATGCTGTATTTAAGAAAACCATTCTGTATACTGATATCCAGAAATAACTGCTTTCCTATGTATCTGTAACAAGAAGCAGGAAGATAAATCTAATGTTAAAATCAGGGTGTAACTCCTAGAATGATGCAAATCATGGCTTCAGTCATCACTGAGGTGTAGGCAGCTGCCCGCCCACAAGTCCGGTAAACTCAGAGCCTCACCTCTTGCTGTGCTCATTAAGTATCACCCATTTTCTTAGGCATTCTGAAATCCAAGTTCGTGTTTTTCAAACCTTTGTCAGACTTCATATTTTTCACAGATAGGAAGTGAAATTATAAATTGGATTGGAAGTTGTTCTAAATATTTTGTACAGATAAACTTCTTCTGCAAAATACAGTGAATTTTATGAGCTCGGTGCAGATATTTCTGATGTTGAAGTCACCTCTCATAAAAACTACTGAGGAAAGAGAACAAGTGCAGTTAAAATCAATTTACAACAACTGGCATAATTATGTCTGAAATCAAGTTTAAAAATGGCTTTCTGTAATGGAAAATGGTGACACTGACAGCCTTAAAATCACTTTTCACTCAGCCACTTGGCAATTTCCATTTTTCTAGGCAGAAAGTCTAGAAAAACCCGAACCCAAAGCACATTCTTTTAAATCAGAAACAGCGCTCGGAGCTCAGAATTTGTAGAAAGTCCTAAAATAACAAACAAGTATGATCATTCAAATAGAAGAGAACGTTTCGATGAAAAAATGGATTTCAGCTCAAGTTATTCAGAGATTATGATGAACTCTAGATGATTGGGTTGTGTGTGCGTGCCTCTGGGAAAAGCTGTTGTCCCCTAACGTTCTCCTTGTCGACCCACAGCACACAGACAGCTGCACTATCGCTGTTGAGACTCCCCTGGTTTTCCAGGTTGCTCCTTTCCTTTCTTCAAGATAGCACCAGCTTTTTTACTTTCTCACAGCTCATCTATTTAGGAGTACAGAGCAGACATGACATTTGAGATAAGGATGTGATTAAGAGGTTCGTGAGTTCTAGCAGCCTCACAAGATTTGGATAAGGAAGGCTTTTGCTTAAGGGAAATCCATTGAGAGGCAGACTACCCTGGCCTTTCACTTTTAAAAGCTTAGTAAGCTGTCCTACAGTGGAGCAGAATGTACGTATTAAACTGACACGCAACAATAATACCTTTTTTTAAGACTTCGTAAGAGGTTTCTTTTTTTTTTTTTTTTTTTTTTTACTCAAGTGGTAGCTTGAAATGGAAGCATTCGTTTATATTGATCATGAGTGCCTTAGAAGAATATTTACTTTGGAAGGAAAATATCGTGGCCTAGCTAAAGCAATTCTGAGGGGATTTTTTTGTTGACTTTTTTGTTTGTTTTTGTTTGTTAAATAGCTGTTTTTGAACTGAGAAAGAGTGCTGTATTAAATCAGTTTTTTTTTTTTTTAACTAAGATGGAAAAAGTGCATAATTGATAGCATCAAGAGTACACAGTTCTCTCAGTGCTCTGAATAAGAGAATACAAAAAGTATGAATAAAAAGCCATATTCATTCACTGACGTACAGCTGAGTCACTACCTATAGGTGGGACACATTTAGTATTATTCCATGCTACCATGAGCATCTCTTAGGAAAACATTTTTTGATAACTCCCTGATATAAAAAGCCAAAATAATCCGAGGCTCAGAAGAAATAACGAAATAACAGTAGTGTTTCTTCCTAAGCCCACCATTTCCTACCATCAGTGGGAAGTTCACTGGAAACCAATGTTAAAAATACACTTCTGCTTTTTTTGAGATTTATATAATAGTAGATACCTTTAAGGGCCTTAATTCAGCAAAACACCTAGCATCTTGCTAGGATGCGTTGCTATTCAGGATTCCTCTCAACCACTTGCTTGTAGTTTACATTGTGTTGAAGCCTGAGGCAAAGTATGGTCTTCTGAACAGGTAGAACTTACAGGAAACCTACCTTGAAGTCATAGATTCATAGATTCATAAGGTTGGAAAGGACCTACAAGATCATCTAGTCCAACCATCCTCACACCACCATCCCTACCCATCAAGCTACTAAATCAAAGCCCTCAGCACCTCATCTAAACGCTTCTTGAACAGCGCTAGGGACGGTGCCTCCCTTGGCAGGCCATTCCAGTGCCGGACCACTCTCTCAGAGAAAAAAATTTTCCTCAAATCTAATCTAAATCTTCCCCGGCACAACTTGTGGTCCTAACAAATGACTTTCCTGTTCCAGATTCAAATCAGTTCTGACTACTTTCAGAGTAAAAAACCATGCAGAGTACCTTACAGCTCTTTCATTTTCCAGCTACTGATTTTAACCTCTTCTGTCTCACCGACTTCAGCCAATTCCCTTTCCTTTACACACTTGGTAAATGCAAGCACTAGAGTGTAAACTGCAGTGCCCTTAATCTGATTGTAAATGTTAACACACGAAGTGCAATAGTTAAATTGTGTTTAAATTCCCCCAGGAGGAGGTCATCAGTAGGTGGCTAGTAAATTTCAAAAAATAACCCACAGTACTCTCTAAACCTAAATGGTTCCTGGTATTAGACTTCTTCATCATCTTTTGGCCTTCTGCCTCCCTGCTGTAATTACCTTAACTCCTCACCCGATAATAAAACTCTGAACAAATCCTGTGCCCACTATTAAGTATGTAAAATTCAAGCTTAGCAGAGATTCCCCACATTCTTTCTTCCGTTCAGCTGTGGTGCTTGACAACTTGCATGGTACAAGTGGAACACACAAAGCCTTTAAGCCGTCCTGTATTTTGAAAAAAAAAAAAAAAAAGAAAGAAAGAAAGAAAAAAAAAGGTAACTTGAAGTTTTCTAATGCTGATATATATTAGAAACAGTTTATTTCAATGTAAAGCATGAAACAGAGTCACTCATGTAAACCTATATACACACCACACCATTTTGTTTCATCCCAGATCTCATGCAAGCCCTTGTAAGGAGAAGGCAGCTCAGATTGCAGGTCCACTCTGTCCTAGGTCTGCCTGAGACAGGAGCACAAACTGCAGGAACGCAGTTCACTGTGCAACCAGCCATCCTCTGTCCACTGCATCAAAATCACCCAAATCCTGTTTGACTTCTGTGACTTTCAGGTCCCATCCGAGCCAAGTTTCACTCACCAGCTCCCAGCTCTTTTACCTTCCCTAAGAAAAGATCACTTGTATATATCCGCAATTAAAAACGTTTGCTTATCACTGAGCAAATTATTAAGAAAGATTGAACTTCTAACTCATCGCCGGCTCTCTAGAAGTAAGGAAGATCACCCCTTCTCTTAGCTCAAGTACTCAGTATGGCTAGATGGTGCAGGAAATTAGGCTTTCTCCATGTGAAAATAACAGGAGGTGGCTAGCTGATCATTCATGGAACAATCAGCTTGTGACTCAGATGTGTTCAGCGTGCAAAGGCTGAGGGGGAAGAGTTACAGGAAATTTCCTAGGATTGCTTGACTTTCATATTTAAAAAAAACTCATTGATGTCCAAAAATTTTCAGCATTTTCTTGTTTGTGCATTTCTTTGCAAGACTACTCATAAATAATGTAGAATCATAGAATTGCTGAGGTTGGATAAGAACTTCTAGGCCATCATGTCCAACTGCATCCTAAGCATACTACCCTCACTCTAACAACCCACGGGTAAATCATGTCCCTGTGCACCACATCCAAACAGCTTTTAAACACATCCAGGGATGGGATGGTGACTCAACCACCTCCCTGGGAGCCTATTCCAGTGCTTAACAGCCCTTTCTGTAAAGAAGTGTTTCCTGATACCAAACCGAAACCTTCCCTGGCACAACTTGAGGCCATTTCCCCTTGTCCTGTCTCCTGTCACCAGTGAGAAGAGACCAATCCTTCTTCCACTGCAATCACCTTTCAGGTATTTGAAGAGAGCAATAACATCTCCCCTCAGCCTCCTCTTCCCCAGATTAAACAACCCCAGCTCCTTCAGTCACATGAAACCTTAAAAAAAACAAACATGATAGTCTTTTTTTCCTTGATGAGGGTGTCCATTCTAAGAAAAGCACATAATCCTTAAGACCGTAACCCAGAAATTATAGCCCCAGCTAGGCCGAACACAAATTTGTGCTTAAATTTGTGCTGTTGGCTTTATTTGCATGCTTAAAATTAAGCATATGTTTTAACACTTTACTGGATTAGGGCCCATGTCAGCAAATTAAATTTCTTGGGAAGAAGTAATAAAAACGTAGCTTGCAGGGGGCTACAGCAGAGCCATTCACAGCCACAGGAGCTTTAAACCACTGGCTGCTATTTATATATTTTAAAAAGAAATCAGGCATTAAACAAAACATTTATTTTAGATAGATATCTAATTAGTCTGCTGCAGAAGCGCCTTCAGCTTTCTTCATTTGATGAAAAACATTTCTTGCGTCCTTGCATCCCTAAAAGCAAGTTAAACTTCACACCGAGGAAAACAGTGCTTTCCAAGCATAGGTGTCAAAAGCAGTTTTCCCAATGCTTCGTGACAGCCTGCCTGCTGCAGAGATATGTCTGCTTTCCCCAGAGAAAGGGACAGACAGACAGGAGGCCAAGCTTTCTAAACTGAGTTTCAGTGCAGCCTTGCACCTGAATTCGCTCATTCAAATGATTTACTCTACAAGTAAATCATATAATTGTATATATACAATAAAAGTCAGCTAACTCGTTCTCTCGTATGTGCTACGCGCTGATGTGTGTTTATTTTTAACATTAAGAACCTCTCTAAATATTTGGTCCTGTGTGCCTGGCCTTTAAAGAGAATTTAGACCACTTGCAAGGAACAGAGTGGATACAATTCTAGATGGTGCCTTTGTTGATTTTATTTTTTCCAGCAAAAACACTCTGTTGCTAACAACACCACAAAGTATGAATCCTTGTGTAGACAGGGCTCCTTTGGCATTGCTACCTGGCCCTGTTCAGAGCAGATCTGACCTCATGCTACACCTCTCTGCAGCTTACTCTGAAGTTATAGTATCTCTTCCCAGCAGCTGCAACAACAGGCCATCCTCTTACTGCTGCCCTTACACAGAAAATGTGCTAAAATTGTGCAATAGCAGCTTCACTTATTCGTCAAGCACTATTTGACCCCTGTATCACCAGGCAGTGCACACTCACTCTGCTTTCTGTGTGGTTCCAAAGACACAACATATAATTTGTATTCAAGGCCAATATTTCTCCCCTCTTCCCTAGCCCCCTGGTATCATTCCAAAGGGAATGATGCTGCCCAGTACTCAGCCCCATGCACGCTCACCCATCCTCCTCAGCCACAGCTTCTAAGCCCATCGGATGCTTCCAGGCCAACACATTTAAATGTGAGTTTTTCAGAAAGTGCCTGGGGTGCAAAGAGGCAAACACCACTTCCAGTAAACCACTGTGCTGCCTGTTTGACTGGAAATAATGGCGCCGTATCAGTAGAGCCTTGCTTCCAAATCATCCCTGTCTTCTGCTGATGGCCAGGGAATCAGAGCACAAGACAAAGTTGTGTTGTGCTGCAAAGATTCAGTGCCACAAAGATGCCTCAGTATGCACCTGCAGATTGACCAGAAGTGTGGGGAGAATGGAAACTTGATTTATTGATGACAGCACCAAGGTTAGGGCTGGCTGTAGCTGGCCAGCTCAGTCAAGAGGAGACAACCTGTGTGCAGAAAGCATCCCTGCATACCAGGAAAGCCAGAAGGACAGGTCGGATTCACCAACAGTTAACTCTATGATGTGCTTTTAAATAGCTGTAGTAATGGGCCCATAAAAAATCCCCTCAGGTTGAGGTCTCCAGCTTGGGAGCTTTCTCCCAGTGTACTGCATGTTTTAAAGCTTAATCATCAGCCCTTCTGCAAGCAAAACTCCTACCTGTTTCAGTTAATCTTTGTCAGAATCAATCCTGGTGCAGAGTAACAGGCTGCTTTTAAAGCGGAGAAAGTTAAAAACAAGTTTATAATCACAGAAATGAAGTGCTGAAATAGTCTCCCAGAAGTAATGGGGGGTGAAAACTGGTTTCAAAATGGAATAAAAAAGTCTTACTGCAGCTTCACAGAACGATGTTCAATGAACCATCCAGTTCAGTTTCCCAGCTACCAAAATGAAGGGTCCGACAGTCACATGAAGTCGATTCACACGCTGAGCTGTTACCAGATAAAATAATTGTCACCTGTCTTTTCTTACTGTGACCACTGCCCTCAGGAAACAAGAAGATTTAAACCACTTATGGTAACATTTGTTTTCTTGTGATAAGCCTCTGGTCAATTTGCCTTGATGCCCTACAGCATGGACACACTTTGGATTTGTTTTTTTTAATTATTATTTTTATTTAGGGAGCTTCTCTTTTTTTTGGGGGGGAGTAATAATTCAATACAACTTCAAAAAATATACGCTGTTCTTTAAAATGAGGCTGACCTTTTTATGCTGTATTTTAAGGAAACACATTAATACGTAATTTATTTGCAATATAATCATTCAATAAATCAACGACTTCTGTACAGAATCAACAGCTTGTGTTAGATAAGGTAGAGAACGTACTCCCAAGCAATGACTAGAGAGGGATTCCTGTTTCTTTAGGGACTCCTATTTCTAGCTGCTGAAGAAATCAGTTTTGTCTACCCACATAGATCTAATGTATGCATAACTGCTATAGCACTGTGCAGAATTCCTTCCAAATAATTAAGCTCTATTAAGGCAATGCATATGTTATATTGTGGGAACACCTGTACATTCCCAAGGCAATAAATATTTGTGTAGTAAGCGTGTTTAAAGCATGATTAGTGCTCTTAGAGGAAATTTTGGGTTTAAATCTGTACTTTTAAACCTAAGCTAGTTTCTACCTATCATATGATGGTTCCCCCGCTTACGTAGAAGGGAGAAAAATACACAAAAGTATACCCAAAAGAACAGGCTTCCATTTACCCATGGTACCTCATTAATTTGACCTACACAGTTTGTGGCTTAGGTGTGTAGAAGCTGTTCCTTTGTCACAATTCGCTTGTCACAATCCTGTCTGCCTTAATATGCTGCTGTTAATTCTTGCATCTGTATCACAAGTGTAGATTTGCAATTTGCAGGTTCAGTAATGCACCATCAAAAAGGAATTACCAGAGACCACATGGCACTGTAACCTGGCAATGTAACTGTTTCTTTTAGAAGTATGACGACTTGCACAGGAAAATTACATCTATGCATTCACTCTTAAGCAATGTAATGATGAAGAAATATCATCTGGTATCATTTTCAAATGGGATCAAACAGAACTGTTGTAAAAGGGAGGGGGAAGGTGTTGCAGTGCAGTGTGTAATTTTGTCCTTAGATGAAAGGATGCGCTGCCATAGATGATGCAATAAAATAATAGCACACTGCAGCAAAGGAGGTGGCTAGCACATAGCACAGCCATGGTTCCTGTAAGGCTGTTTCACTAAAATCAAGAAACCTTTTATTGTTATATTTGGGCCAAGAATGACTTTTGTTCACATTGCTTTGCAACACTTCCTAGAAATCGCTGCAAGCATCTTACAACTGAGAAACTTTAAAAACTACGTAATTTTGAAACAGCAATAGTTTGAGACAGATTTTAAGAGGAAGTACATATAATATTACTTTGGGAATTACTTTTAGCAGTGCTGTGGCAGTATCGCTTCTAGGCACTGAAATTTCACTGAAAATAACTACTGAAATACAGAAGAGCAGCAGTATCAGTATCAGCGTGCCCCTTCTTGAGGGTAATGCAGCGCCCTGCCTATAATTATGCAGAAGGGATAATTAGAGTGTTCAAATATGCATTTAAGATGCTATACTGAGTACAGCTCAGACTAAGAACTGAGCAGGATGTTCCATCTGGATTCATATCTGAAGCAGTGTTGATAAGGACGTATTTTAGCACTGTGATTAATGTGCCATCTACCTAACTCTGAAGACACTGTAAGTGTCTTAATTTAAAGGTGAGCGTGCAGGGCAGCATGGCAACAAATAGGTTTGTAACAAACAAATCTGCACATAGAAAAAACTTTCCAAAGAGCAGCACAATTACCGGGGCAGAGGATCAGTCCTTCCTGTTAGTGCAGAGAAAATCCCTGAGCACGCAGTAAGGAAACTCATGCTGAAGGGAGGAACATGGGACCACAGAGTCATTGCTGTTGGACACTCCTCTGACACAAAGCAACCTGAAAGCACAGAAACCACCACCCCATTCATAGCAAAAGCTGGGAAAGAGGTCGACCAGATTATTGCAAAATCCAGAGATGTTCCAGTACATTAACATTGTTTCTCTTCCATAATATGGCCAACATTTCTATCTTGTGTTACATCAAATTCTAGCTATTATTAGAGCTCCTCTAGCTTCTAACTAAACTTCCACTGCTATTTGCTGGTTCATTTCTTCCAGGGTACTCTCCCTTGGTAAAGATTTACTGCTCTTAGACTTAAGTTTATTAACAAGCAACATTCCTTGCTATTTGTGCTTCTGTGTTTCCTTTTAAAACTGGAAACATATGCCTTGTAATTGTGCAGGGTTGTTGTTGTTGTTTTTTTTTCCCCCCTCATTTGTGGCTTATGGAAAGCATTTCTACTAAAAGCCAGCTCTTGGTCATCATTCACACGATTTTGTTTTAGTTCTTTTTTTTTTTTTTTTGAAACCACGTGGCTGACATTGGTTCTCACCTTCACAAGGTGACCTTTTTTAAAAACAGGAAGAACTTCCAAGGAAACAATGTCATTTTGGGCTTTATAAACAAAACTAAAGTCAGCAAGATGCAGAAATTAATCCTGCACTGCTCAGCACTGAGTTTCAGTGCTTTGGGTCAATTTAGATCAGTTTTATTGAAATCAAGGAAAGGAGATAAGGAAGGATTAGAATTCAAAGAATGAAACCAGTGAGGAAAAGACTGAAAGAACTGGCATTGTTTGATCAATGTTCTTCAAATATGGACAACTGTTAGAAAAAAAAGTAAAAAAAAAATCAACAACTTCATTTCCTGTGAGGATTGTGGTTAGACTGTAAGTGAAGCTTTCTAGCAGTGAGTGCAGCAAAAGCAGTGCAGCCACTGGGGAGGTTCACACACATCCGCCTTTGGAGACATCTACCAAGAGGTTAACAGACAAACATCTGTCAGGAATGCTGCAGGGTAGAGTTCGTGAGAAGGGGAGTGGATTACATTACTTCTTTAGGTTCCTCCCCAGGCCTACTTTTATTTTGCACTATCCTGATGATACAACCCCTCCCTTTTTATTAAAGTGCAACCTTTTTCTCTGGCCCATCACAAAATTTTACAGTTGTGACCAACTCTTTCACCAATTTAAAATACTACCATTTTAAGGTTCTACCTCTCTCCTTCACCTCTTCTCTCAAACTAACAAGCGATGAAAGAACAGGGCACTTTATTCTTTAATGCTATTTGAAGCAGTCATCTCATGCATTACCAGCTTGGTCCTCAAGCAGTCCAGCTCCTGTATCCCAAATTATATACAAAGTATTAGACAGGGTCTCCTGGGTCATCAAGACCAGGTTCCTGCTATCAGAGTCAGGCTTGTAGTCTATAATTTATCAAGCTCAAATTTGTTTGCACAGTTCTGTTTCGAAACACAGCTTTCATTATACTCACTGGATGCCTGTTCCAGACCACACTCCTCTGATGTTTCAAAACTTCTTAAGTTTTCAGTGTAAGTTTAGTTAGGGTGGTTTATACTACTTTGCTCTTATGCCAGCACTGATTTTTATCTAATATATCTCCTGCCTGCCTCACTTTGACAGCGCTGCTGTGCTCTTAGTTTTTTTGAGGGTGTTTAACTTCTTTTTTCTAACTTCTTAATTAGCTGGTCCCCTGGCCACTTTCTGTTTTTGTCTCCTGATTTTCAGCCTTGTGACATTAACTCCTGTTCTCCCAGATGTTTTATTGACATCCAAATGGCTTGGATTTGCTGTTTTGCTCCTCAGCAAGAAGATGAATTGGTAGAGTCAAGTACCTTATAAGCATGGCATAAAGAACTCTGAAACTGCATGTTTTATTTCATATTATTTTTCTCGATGCCATCAGTTATATTTCCTTCAATATTTAAAAGCTTTATATAGGGGTGAGATATGAACAGTAGATTCAACTTCAATCCCAGGTGCAGTATTTGCTATTGGTGCACTTTCTTCACTGTCTGACCTCATGTCAGCTACCTATGCAAAATCTTCAGTTTCAGATTCCATTTCAAGTGCTAAAGTATGAGTCCTTTTGATATCCTGGTTATCCTCAAATGATCATTGGCTCTTATTTAAAGTAGAAGACCTTAGGCAATATTCTTGCCAGCAACATTTGTGTGGTAGCCTACAGCACTCTCCAGAGAGGAGGCAATTTAGATGTGGAGTCTCCCTCAACTGGAAAAAATCTGACTCATCCTACACATCTTCTCACCCATTCCCCTACAGGAGATTCTCTTGTAGGACCTTCCTCGTCCCATCTGCCAGGCTACTACAGCATAGCCAGGCACAGAGAGGTGGGACTTCCAAATGGAATTCATGGCAAAAGTGCTGAGTGAATGGAAAATGCTGCCCCTCACTCACATTTTGGTGCTCGCTGATGGCGCAGGAGCGAGAAACCCACTCCTGTAGTGTGAACTACAATGAATTTGGACAGAGAGGTGTTTTGCATACAGCAGTTAGGTACCTGAATTCCACTTTAAACCAAATGTGACCACTTTAGTGCTTACAGTGTAACTTCTTGATTAACTACTTACTGATAGAAACTTAGTCCAGCAGCACTTAAAGGGAATGATTCTCAATTACCAGACTTTGCTGAGCGCTTCAGGCTCCCTTAACCTCTGCAGCTTGCCCCTCTCTAGAGTAGCAGTAACACCCTAGCAGGTTTTATGTAACTGCTACTCAATATTGCTTTAAGCTTCCTCCATCTGACATGTATAACTTCCACCTGCTCAGTCACCCAAGTCCTGACTTGAACTAATGACTCTTTATATACTACAGTGCTATATTTGCTCCCACCAGGCTGATAACAAAGCATACAGAGGAGCATCTGACCTAGTTCATGCTGCAGCTTGAGACAATAATTGCTTTACACTGGTTGCTATCACAAGGCAGTAGGATCAGTTTAAGATTGTTGCTGTCAAGAGAACAAGAAAACTGCAAATATGGTGAGAAATCTGTGTGCCACGCTGCCTTAAAATGCCAGAGAACCACTACTCTATCATTAGCGATAATTTTAACCTTTGACGATGCTGTCGATGAGTGTTGGTATTTTGTCATCGCTGTAGTATTTGTAAAGAAAACTGTTTCCCTCCATTGGCTTTTTTCTTTCATCTCCGTGGTTGGCAGCCTTGATGTTTGTTTTTCTGCCTAATGGAAACTCTAGAACTACTGGTAGAAAGTAAAGTGTTGCTATGAAAAACACAAGATTTCTCTCTTCCCCCTTTAAATACTTCTTTCTGTTTAAAAAGAAATACTTTACAGTGTAAATGAACGCTGCTTCCTCCCCCTCCCAGATTGTTCCAGAGGCAGCAGGGACTTTTAAAAAGCAGTTTGTCTCTAAACTTACCAGTGAGATAATTCTGAGTCACTGTGAAAAGTTTGTTTCTGCCCACCCCCTTCTCTTTTGCACAGAGGGATTTTCACAAATCTGTTATCAGGCAGTGCTGAGAGCAGAGCAACTGTGCAGTCTCTAAAATGCCAGCAAAGATGATCAAGTTTCCAGTGATAAAATGCAGGAATAAACAAAGCATTGTAGTGTGGTAGAAAGATTCAGTCCCTCTCTTCATTTGAGTGTTTTGTTTTCTTTCTCATTCACATAAAATATAAGGCCAGCAATACTCTGTACTCCACTAGTGCAGAGTAAAGCAGCTCACGGGCTTTCTGTTTTACGCAGCTTTGTAGAGTTCTGATTATCAGTAAAGTTTCCTCCTTTTTTAATTCAGGCCATTTTTGTTCCTCCCTTTATGTGATCTCCAACCTCCAGTCTCTGACCGCTTAAAGCTTGCCCCGTTCCTGCTGCCGTATGCAGGATGAGCTCTCTGAATGCTCCCCACAGAGTGCAGCACAGCTCCAGTTCCCATGTGTAAGTAACTGAGAAGACAGAAAAGTCCATTTGCCTTGCTAGGAAATGGCCGCTGGTGGCACTTGGGCCTTTTCCATAGCTCTCTAGAAAGCTAACTAAAAGAACCAGCTGGGTATTCTCTGCCCCACATTTCTTTGGACAATACTGCTTTTATGGTCACTTTATTTCCCTGTCGCTCTGGATATATGATGATGGGGAATGAGAATTCAAAGTACTTACATGCAGCGTAGGCAGGGCAGAGATGCTCTAACACATGAGATGGACATTTTCAGAGCTGTTGTATTAATAAAGGAAACTACTTGCCTTCTTTTTTCTGGTAGATTTTAGTTTCAACACAATAACAGACACATTCCTGGCTAAAGACAAGAGGATTCATGAGAAAATTCAGCACACCGTGCACTGAATTCAGTGTATCCCTGTGGAAAAAAGCCCCTCAAGTGACCAGAGACTTCTTGCTGCTGAGTTTATGATGGGGTTGGATAGAAGCAGAGTGGTGTGAATAACCCAAAAGAGTAGCATTCAGAGAAAATAGTGAGAAAGATGGCATACCTTGCTAGGCTTATATGGTTGGTAAACAGACAACCAGTGAATAAGGAGAGGCTCACCTTTTCCAGATGGTTGAGATTTACCAGTAACTCCACAGAGAAGGGATCTCCAACAAAAGATCCTTCCCTGGTGGTGGTCAGCCCTTAAATGGGGTCTGGGAGAGGTGGAGCCGGACTCCACCCCTTCCAGTGACACAGGTACATTGCCTTCACCTGTGCTCCTGTGGCTGACTCAGTGCTCGCCTCAGGTGACCAATCAGTGGTTCAGGCCGTGATTCAACAGTTCCCATACAAGCAGCAGTAGAGATACTCCATGGCATCAAGGAGCAGCTGTCCTGAGCATATGGCAGCAGAACCTGAGGGGTGAAGGGGAACTAGAAACACCAAGGTTGCCCTAGGTGCTAGAAAGCATGACACATTTTGAGGATGGCTCATTCAATTCTACTTTAGCATAGTTTTAGATTATTTTTTTGGTCTGTATGTAGCACCATATCCAAGCAGCAGTTGTGTCTGTGTAGTCTGGGAACATCATCTTTATTAGCAGGTGGTTCTACCTCTCTCTGCAGGAGAGATCTGTATGTAAAGTGAGGTGTGAAAGTGTTCAAGAAAATTCAGGAGGCACCACGCAGAGAATGAATGACACTTGCTCACATGTCTGGGTGCTGGATTTCATCTGTAGGGCTCCAGTTTAGGTTCCTGGATTGCTGATATCTGAGGCAATTTTCTATTCTGAAAATTCTTCTGCCCCAGTTCTTAGGAAGCATATGAACAACTGGCAGATGGGATTAAAACAAGTAACATAATGAAACATTGCCTTACTCTGCTGATACTAGCAAGGTCTTCATAAAGAAAGCTTTTATCTTGTTTGATTTATTTTATGCCCAAATAGCTTTTAAACCTCAACATGGATCCATTTAACAGTCTGAAACTACAGTTTGTTTTCCCTTTCTAGAGGCACAATGAAACTCAGTCCTTCACAATGGCTCAAGATATTGGGAGAGGTACATTCATTTTGTGCACATAACATTGTAAGCTGCAAGACAAATAAAATAAATTAAAAGAATATGCCAGATCCAGAGGTGGGTTTACATTTAAATACTAAGTTTACAAATAAGTTTCTAGGAGAAAAGTTGGAACAATTTAGAATAAGTTTGGATCTTTCCATTCTCTTAGGATCAAATTGCGTAGTATTTTTAGATTTTAACATTGTACATGTTTTGACCCAAAATTCAGTTAAGTCTTGGATCTACTGTTGTTTATTAGCACTTGACATTCTGTAAACTAGGGCTGGCTTAGACTTTTTGTTGTTGTTATTATTATTATCATTATTTTTAGTAAACACAGATTTATAATGTGTCAAAAACTCTACAGATCCCTTCAATCAGAAGTCAGGAGGGAGGCTTTCAAAGCACTCTGGGCTTTTTTATATGAGCCACCTCGTGGCTTTATTTTTGCAGGCATTCCTTCCCAGCAAATTGCACAAGAGCTAGCATGCTGAAAAAATAAATACACAAAGGTTGCTGAATGTATAACTCTTTCCTCCTTCTACCTGGCATGCACAAAGTGCAGGCTTAAGCTGCAACTAAAATTTCATTCCTTCTCTCTAGAGAAAAAAAAAAAAGCCAAAATAAAAAACAACCCTGTAAGGATTCAAAGAAAGATTATTCAGTCCTGGCAATTTGTTTTGCACTGAAGGTCAAAGAACTCACAAAAATAATTTCTTTTTGAAATAGTTAGTTAGATTTCCACTAAATATTCACCAGAGACTCCTTTGCTTTCCTATCTCATCATAAAGCAAGACCTGAAGATTGTTGATGACACCAAGTTCATGTTCTCATTCATCAAGTTTCTAATAACCAAATTTAACTCTGGTGGCATCTTGTTTAGTGCTATAGCAATGCACATGGAATGAGCACGACTCAGTACAACAGACACTGCTGTGCAATAGGGCAAATCCTTCCTCCTAACTTGTGTATAGGGCAGACATGGCCTCCTTAAAAGTGAAAAAGCAGAGGTCCAATAAAGAGAAGCTTTAGAGATGCTTTCCACCTAGCGTGCCTCAGACTTCACTTGCAACTTGTCAGAGTTGCGCTTCTCATAGCCTCAAAAATCAGGCTACCTGTTACCTAACAAACCATCTCTGAAGCCAGTAGAAATTTCAAAGAAACTCAAATCAACTGCCAGTAATCAAAAATGGATAAGGCTCACCCTTGTCCAACACTGACTTTTTTGTGCCATAAGAATGACATACTTCTGGACTGTCAAAAGAAAAAAAAAAAAAGGAAAAAACAAGAGGGAAAGATGTGAATAAGCATATTCACCAGTGCCTCTTTCTGCAGGGGGGGGCATTAACATTCCTTGCGTCCATGAGTTCTTATGACGGACCCCATCAGGGTCCCAGTAGCAGAAATCCTGTTACAGTCATTCTCTTGGGCAAGAGCACTGACCAGCAATGACACAGTGGCTGTCCAGGAAGAATAGATGTATACACAGGAAATCCTTCATGTTTAGGGTTTGTCATTACACCTGGCTCCCATGAAACTGGAACAGAAAGAAGTCCAAATTATCAGAAACCCTTGTAAGCTGACCTTACAATCTAGTAACTAGAGTGTTTCCCTGGGAGTTGAAAAGCATTATTAATGTGTCAGGCAGTGCCAGAGTATAAATCAAACCTACACTTTTATACATGTCTGTATTCACCCTTATACTGCAGACTCGTCAGAGAGAGAACTGGCAGTGGCCTGCCATAGCTGCAGGTGTGCCCATTTAGGAAAATGTAGCAGTGCTGGTTAAGGGTAATTAGAACACAGAATCTAGCCCACTTTTGCCTGCTGATTAGAAGAAAATACTACACTAGCATCTAGGGACATGTCCTTTGCTGTGACAGCATTGCTCAGTGATCTCTCCTAGTACTTTCTTTACACAAGTTTTCAATTTAAAGTATCTTATCTTGTATACTCCCAAAGCTTAAGCTGCTGCATCTCCCTTTAACCAACAGAAGTGTTATTTTATTTTCACTTCCCATTCTCATGTCACTTTAGTTCACAGGCTCTTCCCCAGCCCTTCCCCTCCAGGGAAGGCCTACGAGTGCAGCCTCTTGCTCCAGGAGCCACCGCAGCCTGCTCCCTGCAGCCAGGCCTGGTGAAGCCTGTCTCTGCCCAGGGGCCTAGGAATGGTGGAGCTGCAGGGCCCTGGCCTGGAGCTTTGCACTCCTGAATGCTTGGGGCAGGGCTGGATCCGGCCCTCAGCCAGGCGCGCAGCACAGTAGTGCCACTAAGTATAGCAACCACTTCATTTACAGTACGGTGACCCAATAATTATGCAAGATAATACTGTATGCAGCTTGCTCGCCTCGCCATTCAGAGCACTTGCCAATAATACACACGCACGCTTCGTTATCTCCTTTCCTAGCTGGTGGTTCTTATAAGCAGGCTGTTTTCTCCTGAGATCACTGCAGCTATGGCACGGAGGACTGTCTAGGTATATTTAACCCCGCGGGTCATTCCAGCGCACTGCTTTAAAAGAAGATCATATTGTTTTTCCTGCTTTCCATTTTTGAAAGGCTAGGCTTTGGCCAGAGGGCACTCTGCATATCTGGCTGCAAATAGACCGCTCGGAGCCAAGCAATGCGGTGCCTTGACTAATTTCAGCATTCACTTAAGCTAAATTATTTATGATACTCTCCGCACAGGCCTTTCTCTGTTGTTGTTGTTTTAATGTTGTAACCTCCGCCAGAATAAAGGGGTAATTTGCATGCATTTCAGCTACTGCAGTAGCTAACACATGGCTCTGCAGATTGAAGCCAACTGCAGTATATTCAAAGCTTGAACTTGAGTGGCCAGAAAAGGAAAATTTTGACGGGTCTGTAAATCATGTTGCTAATGGTGGGAAAACATAGCATTTTTTACATAAGCAGCTGAAACAACATCAGAAACATTTTCCAATGATACAGTTATTCATTTGTATCACACGCTCATCGCCTTTGCTACAGAAACGTAAATCAGGGTCACGTTAGGCTGACAAGTTCGTTGCCAGAGACGTGTGGCTCCATCTTTGTGAGAACACCAAACAGAGGAAAGAAATGCAGGAACCTTCGCATTCCCAGCAGACACAAGGTATAAGAGATAAGAAATCAGATGAAAGCTAGAAGGGAATGCAAAACAGAGAGGTGGCCCTGCTTCACCAGCTGCTGGCTTGCCAAGAAAAAACAACAGAAATGGGGATTAGAGCTTGAGGGGTGCACATTAGCACAGAGCTACCTATTCCCTGCCTTTTCTCTCTGAAAAGCTGCCATGTGAGGAGAAACATTCCTTTTATTATTTATGGGGACAGCCACTCTTGTTTATTATGCTCATGTTACTCTGCTACATGCCAAATACAAGCTCTATTTTTTGCAAAGGTTTTTTTTTTTTTTTTTTTTTTTTTTTGGTGTGTGTGTGTGTGTGCAGACAGGGGAAAAAAAAAATGGAAAAAAATAAAACCTGTTTGCAGTACTAATGAGGAAATTAAAGCCAGAGCAGAGAAAGGAGGTCTTTCTGTAGAGCTGGGAGCGGTAGAGGCAGTGTGCTGCAGTGCCCAGCACCAGAGTACCTGAGGGATCAACTTGCTCTGGCCCTCTCCATGCACCTGTGTGCCTGAGCAGCACCAGAAGCCCTAAGTTTGGGACAGAAAAAAAGATTGAAAGGCCAATACAGTGAACAGAAGGAGCCATACAGCTTGTGGGAAGCAAGCTCTCTGTTTGGAGCAACATTGACAGGACAGAAGGGAAAACAAATTCTTTCTCCCCTCCTGTTTTGTTTTTTTTGTTGTTGTTGTTGTTGCTGTGAGTCAACTGAAGGGTGACTGACCTATTTTCCAAGTTCTGCAGCACTGAAAGCTCCACAGCACCTGATGGTCTCCTTGTGCTCGTCCTCTGAAGCATGCTTAATGCTCAAAGGCCTCACCCTGGTCGAGGACTGCAAAGAAGGAAACATTGACTGCTTTTGGATCATGTCCTGAATGCGGGCAAGGATTTTAAACACCCAGCCGAATACAAAGGAAATCCAAAGGCAGAGGGGAGGAAAACAAAGCAGCAGCTCTTTCTGTGGTGGATGGCAGTGGATTTACTGCCTGGTTCACAAACTCGTACAGCTGGGGGAAATCGCTCATTCAATTCTCCCAAGTTTAATGTGATTACTGGTACTGGTTCACAGGCTTAGTTTCACTCCCTTGAACTCCTCTCCACTAAACAAAAATGTAACAATTAAGCAGAAAAAGGCACAATAAAAATCCCTTCCAAAAATACACAATGTAAAATGTGTTTTCAAAGCAGGAACTTTCACTCATTCTGAAGAGAGAATTCTCTCTTTTTTCTTCTTCTTTTTAACTGATTTATACAGAGAAATATTTTACTTTTGGAAGACAAATATGCTATGTTCTATGGAAGAAAGAGAACTCTTTATCCTTTCTCTCTGGAGTTTTTAAAGAAGATCCCACCTAATCTCCCTTGAGAACATAATCTAGGAAACAGATATTTGGAGACAGGAGAAGGTAGAAAGACCATAGATTAGGAGAGAGTCCCCATTAGGACCAGACCTTAGGGTGCAGCTCTCCCCCATCTGGGGGAGCTCAGTGTGGCAGCACCCTCACAGAGGTTTAGTTCTGCCTGCACCACTCTGTGAGCCTTCATGTGCCCCTGTCAAGCAAACACTAGAAACAGATGTAGAGGTAAAAGTCTGCCTCCTACAACTCTAGATTTCATGAAAGGGGCTAAGAGACTGGGAGGGGGATGAAGGAGTGAACAAGCAAAAGTGAACAAAAGACTTCTATCTCACATGCTGTTTTTCAAAACTTAGCTTTAAAATTCTTGCTGCAGCAACTCAGTTCCGGTTCAGAAACCATTTATTGCTTCACAATGGCCTTACACCAAGTTGTGGAGCAAACACAAATGCCATAAGACAGCAACACTTCAGATAGTCTTTTTTTCTTTGTTGCCATGATCTGAGTTACAGCATAATTCCCAATGGCCAAAAGCAACGTATAATAACTATTGTACTACAACAAACTGCATTTTTCTCTGTATGAGGCTGCTAATGTGAATTCTGTAAACAAACTGTAGGTTTAACATGCCAGTTCACCATTGTTTGCTATAAATTGCTGAGCCTACCGAGATTTCAGCCTCAATATAGCCTTAGTGGCTGTCGCAAGTAATGTTTAATACATTTCCAAGGCAGGTATCGTGGCGGATTGTTGCCTCAAAATGAATGATAATTTTCCATGCTGTTTCGGACTTGCCCTAATGAATTTTCAGACATGATTTCTCTAATGGACTGAACATAGATGTTTTATTTGACATTTTTCTTAAAAATTTACCTTGGAAAGGTAGAAATAATAGCTATGTTATAAACAGAATGTCTGATACGCCCTAGTCATCCCTGTGTTATCCTCTCAGTGCACTGCAGAATGCATTTCTGTGTGCTGATTTTATAACCTGTTAAATGTCTCTTCTCTGTCACTGAGGCTATCCATTTAGCTTAATTTAAATCAGCTCTTAAACTCTTACGTTATTTAAACAATTTCAATCATGTTTGCCAGTGGTTGTCTCAGTGTCTCTAATGTGTCAATTAACATTTAGTGTGTACCATCTGATTTTATTTTACTCATTACCTTAACTTCCATTGAATAAGCCACAAACAGATCTTATTATATATTATCAACTTAGATCAATACAAGATTACTGTTACGTTACCATTGACATAAAGCGGTGGTTATTAACTCACTTTCTGTTCTCCAGCCTCAGCACCAACACAGGCAAGGAGTTATTCCCTGGCTTTTTTACTCCTGGCTGTATGGCCCTGCCCGAGTCAGATGTTGTAGAGTTGAGTTGTATTCCAAAGTTCTCTCTCGCATGACCATCATCATTTTTTTCATCCCCTCACTGTCCTCACCTAAGGAAAGCCAAACTGAATACATTAGCTCCAAGGGAATTAATTTTATTTACAGTGCTGACTGGGACAGCACTGCCTTGCTGCCACATCCCCACCATGCTTCAGTGCCCTACCAGCCTGATTTTCTTCAGCCCTTCATTTCTTTGTTCTTTAGTCAGAAAGGACTCACAAGGATCATCAAGTCCAACCCCTGGCTCCATGCAACGCCACCTAAAAAATTCAAACCCTGTCTGAGAGCATTGTCTAAATGCTCCTTGAACTTCATCAGCTTTGGGCTCTGAGCACTGCTCTGCTTGCAAGGTGTAGTTACAATGGTTGTGAGGGCTCTGGGCAGTACTAATAACTGCTTGGTAATAAAAAAAAAAAAAGTAAAGTAATAAACTAAAAATAAATAGTAGCAGCAGGAATTAGCAAGAGCCAAGACACTCGAATGTTTTCACTTCTTTGACTTTCTTTTAAAACTAGTTGTATCTGAGAAATCTTTTTCAGATTAAAATGTCATTTTTTTTTCTGTAGAGTGAAGTTATCAACCGTTTGTTGCAGAAAAGTTTCTATATTATAGTCAATTTTATTCAAATGGTCCACCGATGTATCCATTAACTAAAACAAAACATTTTAGGCAAATGCTAACATTTGTCAGGAGTTCAAAGAGAACTCTTTAAAAAGTGTTGAACAAAAAGGATAGAATTGCTGAAAAAAGAAGAGAATTAATACTTTTGAATGCTGTCATGCAGATTCATTTGTACAATTTCTGGTATGAAACATTGCAACTTATTTGAATATATTGAAGACATTATTGTGTGTGCATGTGTTCTTACAGATGTATGCAAATGTTGTTTCTTTCTATTTGTGATTAATATCATTTATTGATATTTGTATATTATTGCATACAAATACTTATCTGTAATTAACTGTTCCGTAGCCTTAGGAAATACCACATCCCCATTGGATGTTGGCATTCACTGTCCTATGGGGCTCTGTAGCACTGTGTGGAAAGACCTGTACTATGGTAGGCACTCTGTGGATACCGAGGGGTCTGTAGAACCCAAATGGGTTACTATTTTCCAAAAGTTCATTGTCTTGAAATGGAAATAGGAAGCTCTTATACTCTGAGACAAAAGCTGCTGGCTTTTCCTGATTACACAGAGTGCCTTGGTCTCCTTCGCCTCAGAGCTTTTCTTGCAGCAAAGCACTGTGAGGGCCACCTAGCAGATGGCCTCCAGGGAATGGTTATGTTCCTGAACTGCAAAAGGTCACTGGTTTTAAAAAGTTTCACATTCCCACTTTGAGTGGAGCAATAAGTTCTCCCTGTTATAAATAACGTTTCTGTAATTTGGGTGTAAATTAAAGATCCTGATGATTAGTTTCTTATATTTGTTCTGCACTCCCAAAGGGAAAAAAGAACTTGGCAAGGAAAGCAGTCATCCAATGAATCAATCTTCTGTTGATTGAACGAGGTTACTATTATTTCTAAAGACTTGAAAAAACATGGCTTTGCTTCTGTATTTAGTTTTATTATTACTGACAGTTCTGGTCAACTTAATGCCCGATCATTCTAGTTTTTCTGTTGCAGGCTGTAATGAGTAAGTGCTTCCTACCTTTCTCCTCCCCTGCTGTCTTGGTTTTATAGCTATCACATTTCCTCACAATTCTCTCTTTTTCAAGATTAAAAAAGATTACAAAAATCAGTCTCTGTACCTTCCCCTCACATTCCATAGCTCTGATCAGCGTGTAGCTCTCTCCAACCTCTCTTTCACTTGTCAGTCCTTTCTGAGGCTGGGGAACAGAACTGCCTGCAGTAACCACAGTGTAGGTGGATGATAAATTCACACAATGAAACAACAATGTTTTTTGTTTCACTTTTCTGTCTTAGAATCCTTCTTTCCCTGAGTCATGAACAACCATTTCTGGAGCATTAGCTACAGTGACCTCAAGATCGCTTTCCTAAGCAGCAAGAAGTACATAAATAGGTATCTCTGAAAGCAGTGCCTCCTGCTTATTTCTGTGCAAATGACTACAGATATGAAGACCGCAATAACACTATTTGATAAATTCACAGCTGCAAAACATTATTTTTCAGCACAGTCAGCACCATTCGCTGTGCATTTTCACCAGCCATGAACTGTAGGTCAAGCTCGTAAACATCTGCACCAGCAGAAGTGACCTACTGTTTCTGTTGCCACTGCCAAGTGCCATGTTTTTCCACATGGAGAAATTCAGTTCCACCTTTTGGTTTATAGGTACTTCAACGTCAGATGCCATTTTGTCAGACAGCCTCTCTACTGCCATCTGTTCTATAGCAACAAAATATAATGGAATATTGGTGGGAAGGTTTGATATGTACTGCCCTTGCTGTCACAGTTTACCTTCGATATTATGGGCCAATATAATAAAATGGGAGGCATTACTTTCAGAGCAGCCCTCACGGTTTATTTCCCAGCATTCCGCACAAGGAGGTTGATTTACCTTGTTCTGTCTCTCCCCTGGAATAGGAAAGATGAAATGTCACATGCATCCTTTTATTATTTCTCTCCATCTGGACAATGTATTCCCCCATAGCCTACATGCTGTGCTGATCTCTCACTGACACACTCAAACGAGAAGTTATTGCTTTATTTTGTAGCAGCTTAGAGTGCATTGAATCACAAAATCCTTAGGATTGGAAGGGACATTTAAAGGCCATCTCACCCAACTCCCCTGCAATGAACAGGGACACCACAGCTACATCAGGTCACCCAGGGCCTGATCCAGCCTTGCATTGAAAGTCTCCAGGGATGGGGGATCAACCACATCACTGTAGCTGATCACCAGTGCCTCATGACCATCACAGTAAAAGACATATTCCTTACATCCAGCCTGAATCTACCCTCCTGAAGCTTGAAACCATTTCCCATCTATCATCACAGACCCTGCTAAAGATTCTGCCTCTTCTTCCCTGTAGCTGGCTTTTAGTTATCAAAAGGCCGCCATCAGGTCATGTTACAAGCTCTGCCATGACTACCTTGCTGTTTATTCTCTCTGGAAAGTAACCCATTGTTTGAATATCTTTACTAGAATTTTGTTGATAAGAAAGAAAAAAAATGAGTACACTCTGATTAACATTGGTCAGTGATTTCTCTATAAACATCTTCCATCCAAAGCAGATGAGAATTGGACACATTATCATAGTCAAACAGTGTATAATTTTAGTATCATCCTGGAGCTGTAAGATCTACATCACAATGACCTGTTTTGTATTCTTTACTTTTAAAACTTTAATGGTGGATACCTGTTCCAAGCAATGTCACTCAGAAATGGTAATTCCTTATTGGGCATTGGCCAAGTGAACTAGTGAACATGACCTGCCCCATGTGAATGCTTGCCCCACATTCTATCATCAGCACATAAATTCTAAAGCAACTTTAGGTGACTATTCCAGCTTGGCTCTCAGCCTTCTTTGGAAGTTCTTCTCCAAACAAATCCCATCTCACACACTTTCTGTTGCCAATTATGCATCGTTAGATACACCATGTTTTCTATGAAGGCTCTTTTCCAGTTTGATTCACCTTTCCTTTGTCTGTCCCCATGAGATAACTAACCTCACTTTTATTCCTAATTCTGCACGCTGGGAGGAAGGTCCCAAAAGCAAAAAAAGGAAACATTAAAATTGCAACAAGAGGGCCTAGGCCAAGGCAGTAAAAACAAAAGTCCAACCAAACAGGAGCCAAGTTTTGGTAGAGAATAAGATCCAGTTAAGCAAATTTCTGCCTGCTTCATTTCCTTCTTTTATTAGATCAGATTGTTCTTTTGGTGAATGTGCCAAACTGGCGAAGATCTCTACCACAATCTCCAGCTGCTTTCCATATCAAAGGCAAAAGACGTTCAAGTTGGATGGATCTCTAGGAGTTCCTAGGACTGAAGGACTTCCCTGACTGAAGTGCACATCCCTGTGCTAGGTGTGTTGCCTCCCAGGTTCCTCAGCTGCATACCCCTTCAGAGCTGTGCTGGAATGGACGCCTGTGAACACAGCTGCCTCTGCTTCCCTAATACCCATTCACAGCATCTGTTCATTTTCTGCATAGATACAGTTAAATGACACATTTCCTGCCTCCTATCTCACCTGTTCTATCTAGTTCTTGTCCTTTATATAGCATAAGAGCCCTGCAAGAAAAGAAATAGAATCTCACCAGCACTCAGGAGTTTAGGAGACAAGAGAACATGATCTGGAAAATTAATTTCAAAAGACAGCTTCCTATTTGAAAATATGATAATGAAAATAGAATACGTGAATGAAAACATATTAAAATACAAATGAAACATATACAAATAAATAACAACAGAAAGCAATCCTCTTACCCCAGAACTAGTGAACGTGCATACCTCGCAAGCCAAGATGATTTAGCATGACACAACAAAGCATGTGAAGTGACGGTGCCTGATGGCTGGTATCCCCAGGTGCAGCATTTCAGGGAAGTAGACTCACGCCAGGCCAGTGAGACCATCATAACAACATGAAAGAAAAGCTGTGCTCCATAGCATCAGCTGTGACTCATGGGTTCCCTAGAGGAAAAGCAGACCAAAGGCCCTACAGTGCAAACACACCCAACCTGCTCCAGGGCACACAAATCCCAGGCAGCGTGGATTTGAGATGGTCTTTTAACACTTGGCTGTAGATTTATAACCTGTAGTTATGTTTTTACTCTATATGTACACAACAAGAAACATTTTGCATCTTTTATAGACTTTGAGGAAAGGCTCTCAAAGCAATTTTTGAACATCGAATTTCCAGAGAGCCCAGTGAAATTTCTGTTAGGAAATGCTTAGCTGTGGAGATGAATAAAGCAATGTGCTGTAAGTCTGAAGTATTCATTCATCATCACACAAGTTATTTAACAGCAGAATTCCTAAATCCAGAAGCCTTTCTGGTGCGTGTTGAGCCTTCCATAAATGTCATGCTGTGATAAATGGTTTCCGAGGCAGGAGACTGCAGCTGATAAGGCAAGAGCTGCATTCCCACCCTGTTTAGACATTGTACTAAGGGATATGGTTCAGTGGGGAAATATTAGTGATGGGGGACAGTTGGACTATACAATCTTGGAAGTCTTTTCTAACCTTGGTGATTCTATGATTCCACACATCTTGCTCCAACCTCCTCAGCCACCAGCATTCTTTCCAGTGAAAGAAATGAAGTGGGAAACCCTTTCTCCCCTTCCTCTTGCAGAGCAGGCCCCATTTCTGGGCAGATCACAGGGCTTTACCTTATCAGGAGACATTCTTGTGCCACACAGCATGAGGAACAGTGTTGCTGTGCACAAAACATGCATCCCTGTGCCACAGTGTGTGAAAAGCTGTTGGATGGTGCAGCCCCACACACATTCTGGGAACAGATACTGCTGCAATGACAACACAGCTTAGCCTGAGTGGCCCAGGAGCATTAATGGGTTGTAATAGAGCTCTCCCTTTTGGGTGACTGATGACAGAGCTTGCATGGCCTGCATAGTTCAGAGCACTCCCCACACCTCAGCCCATGCCAGACAAGAAACACAACTTTGAGCATGACAACAGAAAGGCTCTCATCAACTAAAGCATAGCCCATGCCAGTGGAGCCCAGAGCTGCTGTGGTGAGTTTTGTTAGAGGCTGTGGCACTGGTGATGCTAGCCCTGCCTGGCAGCCTGACTGTCAGCATCCTCAGGAGGATGAAAGAAGCCCTGAGACACTTTCTGTTCTGTCAGATGTGAAGCCCTATAAGGTCCAAACGTATGCTAAAGGGGCAGCCTGGGGGAGTTCCTCTTACTGTAGCACTTGCTAGATATGCCTGACAACTTTCAGTCTCTTCTGGCTCCTTGAATAAACAGCACTTTCAATATAAACAATTTAAAAGATTTGAAGTGCAGACTCAGCTTGCTGGGGAGGGGTCAAACTGCAGGGCAGTCCTGGGCTGCACTCATGCTAGTTTGGCTGATCTCTTTCTAGCCATGACTGATAAGATTTTTACTCTCACCCAAAGCTCTGTTCCAGCTCCTTTTTGGAATTAGCACTGCAAGGGCCCCACTTGCATCACACTGCACAGTCACCAACATTTCCCCATCCTGACTGTAAAGAGGTCCACATTTGAGACTGTGAAGATGGGATTTGTTTTCAGTAAGTGCCTCTGGGCTCCTGTGACACCAGCAATAATTAGTCAGACAAGTAGGAAAGGGCAAACAACAGAATTTTTCCTTTTAGGTTATGGAGCAGTATTTGGCAGGCAGGCAGCATCTGTTTAGAACTTAGGGCACTTTGCCTACAGGTGAGACGCTCTGCACAAACAGCAGTAACCGCATATTTCCAATACCTTTCAGCAAAATTCTCCATTTTAGCAAATACCATCTGTTAAGAAGTGTCTGGAAAATCCACCTTAAAAAAAAAAAAAAAGCACCAATGAAGCAGCCTGCCAAGCTGCAGCTTCCCGATCCTTCCATTATAAAGAAATTTGCTTATGGTGCAATTTATGTAGGCTCCATATTCCAGCAAAAATACATCAAGTGGGATCAGGTTACCAGAATCACTCCTAAAGTAACTGTTCCTAGAGCGAGAGGGAAAATAAAGCTGCATGAGAAGTGAGCTGCTGCTTCAAGTCATTGTCACACAGGGAGGTAACAGGAACAAGAGAAACAGGAGAAAAAACAACAACTTTGTATGAAAACCTAATATGATAACTACAGGTAGAGAAAATGCCCACCTTTCAAAATCCAAACCTTGATCAGTTTTCCAGCATGGGCAGTGTCTCCAGTCAGCATTCTATCTGCTACAGTGAAGCAAACATAATGACACCCCTCCCTCTGCTCTGAGGAACATCCTGGAAAAAATACCACTGTTGTCTCTCAGTCTTCAAATGTTGAGAAATATCCTGCTTGGGGAAATAGAGGCTTCCCAAAAGAAGGGCTCACAGCACAACCTTCCGCTCACTATAGATAAGCTCATGTTCTACCTGCTAGCAGAAACTTGCTTTTCGAAGATGTGATTTGAAATAAAAATAAGGAAAGGGTGTCATCTTTTGCTGGACTGCTTTGGTTTTCTGTTAGGGAAACAAATATTAGCAGAAGCCAGTGCAGCTGCTAGTGAGCTTTTTTTCCCCTCCCTCTTTTAAGCGGCTACATAGATGCACGAAACAAAACTAAACCACATGTTCAATCAGTGGAAGTTAGAATAATTTCACCAGAACCCACAATCATGCATTCATCATCTGAAAACACCCATTTTTATACAGCATTTTCCTTCTTATCTGCAGCAGAAGCAGCAAGCCCAGAAGCAAACCTGACCCCAAACCGGTCCTTGTTGCAGAAATCAACCTGAATACTATGGAGAGCATTCACATGGAGTGGAAGTGACCTATTTCATGACCATGACTCACTTTCCACTCTAGGCTGGCAGCTAGCAGCCATCTCTCTGCTCCCCTCACCCCAGTGAAAGGGATCCTGTTTTGCTGAGTGCGTCTGTGTAACCTTAACTATGAAGTGCTGCAGAAAGTGCTCTGGAGATGAGGGTGAGCCTGGAGTACCTGCAAAACATCAGCTTATTCAGTCTTATTTTGTCAGGCAACGACCCTGCAGTTCTATAGCTGGATATTATACTGTCCTGCAGTGTGAATCCAGGTATGTGCTTGTTTACAACATTTTTTGAAATCATATCTGCAGAAGGTACTGGCTTGTCAGCTTTCTCAGCTGATGGGATCACCTCTCCCACTGCTAGACATTCTGTGCCATAGGAACAAGGTGACACCCATGTGAGGTGTTTACATACTGGCAACGGCAACTGAACTTTTAAAGCTGATGTTCCATATGAATTTGGATACTGCTGTGTAAGGGTCTGACACTGAGTATCTGATCTTCAAGGTTTTTTCTCTAAAAAAGATGTAGACTGCACCTTTCTCATGCTATCCAAGCTTGCCAGTGACTTACATAGCCATGAGATTATACACATGCCATTTAGTTTCAGGGCACTTCACAGTAATCCTCTCATTAATAGTCACCATGCATTCTGAGGAAGAGATTAAAACTCCTGTGGTTGCCTCATACCAATCAAAGGCTGGCATGCTGTGGTCTCATTAAGGAGGAGCTCTTAGAGTGTCCTACACACATATCGCAGCACGACACTTGTCTCCCTGGGACTCCAACCTGGCAGGCAGGGCAAAGCGCTCCACCTTTGTGCCCAGAGCATCCCCCATCACACACTGCCAGCAGCCTGGTTTCCCCACTGTGACCAGATCCACATTGGCATGGCATCTTCCCAGGCAGCTGCACAGCCTCAGGCCTGCTGTTAGCACAGGACTAGCCAGGGCTCTGCTTTGCACAGCTTCCTAGGGCTCAAGGTACAACTGACCACAGCATCCACGCAATTTGCTAGGCAGGCAGTCCTGTCAAAAGCAAAATAAATGAAAGCTATTTGTGTAGTTTTATCTCTCCGGCTAAGAGTAATACTTAGTACAATAAATTCAAAGTTAAATATGAAAATATTTGCTTCATATTCTGCAGTAGGAAGGGATGTGTACAGCAAATAGAAGAGGCTTTAAACATGATATAGTTTAGAACCCATACATCTAGAGTGAATCTATATTTATTCATTAAAATAAAAAGGTGCCTGTGAAAAGAATTAAGTTGTCATGTCAAGGCATATTTACCAGGTAACTTCCTTCCTTTGTGTGACTTACCTTTCTTGAAGACTGTGTGCAAATTAAAAGACATTACTCTATTTTCAATATTATTACAAAGCAACACCTTATCATGAGCAAGGTTTCTCTCTCTCTTCACTCCGGTTTCACTTTCTGCCAATGCTTGATATTTATGTACTTCTTATAGCTCTTCCAACCCAAAGATCTTTATCTCATGCATTTCTGACAGCCATACCAGTCTTCTCTGTGGGCCAGTTCTTCCAGTAATGACATACAGTTTTTATGGGATTAAGCACTGAAGAAAAAAAGAACAAAGAAACCAGCCCCAGAGACTTGACCAGAGACTGCTCTTCATGATATTCTTACACCACAGATGCTCAGTAACAAGCTAGTCTTAAAATTCACTTCATCTAAAAGTTCATAGCCTTCAACATCCCCTCTCCACCCCCTCCAAATATTTCCCCTCTAATCAGCCTCTCCAATTTTCCGGGTGAGTTTTTTTAGATAATGTATAGCCTACAAATTCAATTAAATAGCAATAAAATTAAAATAATTAATCGCTGAGTAAAACGTGGGAGTACTCCTGTGAAGATACAAGGAGAACCCAGCAGGCACAGAGCCTACATCGCAGGCAGAGACTGGCAAACTGCTGAGAAGAGCAGACACAGCCAGGCCTCAGTAATGGGTCAAAAGATATTTCCCAGAGTCTCAGGAATCTTTCTCAGAGGAGGCTTCGGTGCAATACAGAAAGTTCCTGAGCTGCTGAACTGTGAGCCCGAAAAAAGGACCTTTTCTGCCAGGACACAGTGGGCGAGAAGGAATTCAGTTTCCAAATGCTTTTTCTTCTGTTTTGTCTCCTGCAAAATTTTATCTGTTAAAAAAGCTACAGGATCCGGTTTCTGTTAAAATAAAATGAATTTGACTTCTAAAGTTCTTTTGCAGTCCTGGCAATGCCTAACTTAGGAAGAATAAATTGGTAGATCTACTGCAAATTTCTACTTGTCTTGGAGGCCCCTTCCACATTACATTTAATTGGAGAATGGACATTTGCTTCCTTCAGTAAAATAGATGACAGCATCTGTCTCAAAACTTGCAGAATTACTGAGACAACACTGCACAATGCACACAGGACCTTTCTTGTCTTCATTTAGTTGTGTAGCTCTTGCTGATTTTTGCTATTGTGTAAGATTCACCTTGCTTGCTTTTCTTGAAAGCTTGAATCTAATTTCATGATCACAGCAGTTTCAAATTGCAAAATAGATTGTCAGGTAAGCAGCACAACAGTCAAAATACCAACTAATCCAATGTGGAAATAATTTCTAGACTTTTTTTTATAATGCTAGTATGAAGCTCAGATAAAACTGTTACTGCAATATAGGGCCAAAATGAGAAGGCATTGAGAATGATTAATGTATACCCACATGTCACTCATCAATTCAACATTTCCCTGCAAGTTTTACCCTGCAATGAAATAGTTAACAAACCTAAACCATGTACTGCTGCACGACTTTAGTAATAACATGCCATTAAGATGAATGGAAAACATTCAGACCTTTGAAGATCTCGCTCCGCCTGCCTGTGGACTCAAGCAGACACCTTTGCATTGCTTATCTTTGGCTTACATTTTCAAAACCATCCTTACAGACATTTGAGAGGCAGCAGGATGTTTGTAAAATACTAAAGCCATAGGATACAGCACAGAGTGGCATCTGCTGCAGAACATACTCATCTAGTGCCACCTGTGAGTCAGCTCCAACTCTTCACACAGTGTGTGTGGGGGGGATTTGGATGCCTTTTTCGGACCACGTACTCTCTTGCACCTCACTTTGCCTTTCATCCCTGTACTGTTGATGTCCAGAAAGAAGAGTAACAGTTGTTTGGAAAGTGGACTTACAAATAGCATCTCATTGCTGTGCTGTTTTGTCAGTACATTTTACATGACATCCATAACACCCCCAAACCAGGACCTCATTGCCTGAGTATATTTTGACTTTAGTTGAAAACAGCTCTTCTATTTTAGAGACATAAACCATCACTGCATAAGTGTGGTCCCAATGAGGAGGCTGTGATCAAGGAAATAGAGGTCTTGATTTGACCAGGGTCAGGGCTTACAGCCAAAACACTTCAAAACTTTTCTTCAATCTGCCAAGCAAGACACTGCTGTATTTATGCATGTAGGCAAAGAAACCTCTAGCATTTCCAATTTCTTCCAATGCATATACCACACAGAAATCAGAATGTAAATACTACAAAACAGTAAATAAAAGCATTGGGAACCCCCAAAAGCACAAGCATTCTGAAAAATACCAAGAGCTCAGCTTCTGAGGCTTCCGCACAGATGAAGAGTGGTCTGCTAAGCAACAGCTGAGCAGGCTACCAGCTTCTTCCCCACCCCTCCAGACTGAGGCTGAGATCAGAGTTATCCATCCAGCTCTCCTCATTTGACTAACTTCTGATGCCTTCTGTCATGGTAACACAGGTTAGTTCCCCTTTACTTGAGGCTACCTTCATTTCCCCCCCCCCTTCATTTGCTGTGAGAGTTAATTACTATTACATTTATCACAACAACATCCACATTAGCACAGAGGGCTACTGAATATGCAGATACAAGCTCTCCCTCTTCCCGCCTTGCAGAGCTGTTTCTGTATCCCTTCTGAGTCCCAGAGTAATCATGGGTGAATGAGAGGCCTGATTTCAATGAGGTGCCAGCTGTCCCCAAACCCACATTCATTAATGCAACAAGCAAGACCTGCTCTGCTCCTAGCAGCTCACAAAATTCTTCATCTCTGTTGTCGGCTCCCATCTGCACCACTGCTTAGAGTATAAGCTTTCATACCTATTATTGTAATATGATCCCTTTAGCAATTGCTATTGCTTTTAAAACCTATTTGTTCTGAACTCAAAGGCCTCTAAGCTCTCATAACATTAGGATCAGTGCCTGCCTGCTAAGCTCTGCTTGCTAATAGAGGTCTTTGGAAACTATCTGATTACACACTGGGCTGGTATGGAAACAGTGAAAGAGAAAATGAAAGAGGAACACTTCAACTACACTTGCTAGTCTTTCTTCCATAACTACAAATTTCCCTCAGTTGAGAATTACTGATGAGCAGTTCCCCACATACTTGTGCAGTGTAATGGCTGTTTAGCAGCTCTTTGTTATCATAACATGGTATAGAACACTGATTTTGTACAGCAGATCTGAGAGTAGAAAGTGGTAGGGTATTGCAGTAAGATGCTTCAACATATTGGGCTACACAACATTGTTGTAAAGCTGCTGTTTTAAAACACTTAAAAATACATTTAATACACTATATGTGTTGGATTCATTTGAACTGAACAATTATGAAGGTATCATAACTTGACTCCTTCAGCTCTTCACTTTAATCTCACTTAACTGTGCAAGGGCTCAGAGGAACAAGGAACAAAGCCTATCAGCATGTAAAGGCAATGGGGCCAAGAACAAACAAGGAGATACTACAAAAGGAAGAAAAATGAATGCTCACCTACATCCAAGGATCTAAGGTACACAGGAAAAGAACTCCAAAAAGAGGAACCTCCAACATGAGACCTCTCCTCAGTGGCAGTCAGCCCTTAAATGGGGGACTAGAGGGGTTGAGCCCGGCTCCACCACTTCCGATCCCACAGGTGAGTTGCCTTCACCTGTGCTCCCAGGGCTGACTGGATTTTTCCTTCAGGTGCTCAATCAGTGGTTCAGGCTGTGACTTAGTAGTCCCCATACACAGCCCTTCTCCTGTCAGCTAGCTTTGATCATGTTTGAGAGAGCCCAGGCTTTTCAACCTAGTCTCGCAAATTTAGTAGGAAGCATGGTAGGTGTGTTGGTGGGTAGGTGTCATTCTGTTGGTAGGGGATATTTGAATCTGTTCAGCTGTTACAAAGTGCCAGTGGGCAATATCCCAGAAACAACAAATATGTGCTTTTTTTCTGGTCTAGAGATTGGAGTAAGAAAGTACTTTGAGGATGGCTTGATGCAGGGATGGGAGTTGTATTCTGCAGGTCACCCTGTTGTTGTCTACATGTTTACCCTGTAAAAACACACTGAGAAGAACAGGACTAGCATCTTGATATCCTTAGGATTTCCTTGTGCTCATTTGATTCTTAATTTAGAAAATAATAAAGTCAGGTTCTAAGTGTTTTGAAATAAACATACACACACACTTACTTTTTATTGAACTTAGGCCTAAGACAGTAGATCTTATATTAGATAAAGCAGAAAAGTGTCTCTTCTTGGGACTGCTTTTTCACTGCAATTAACTTTGGCATATGCTGAAAGGATAAGAATTAGTACTTCGAGAGTGACTACACCAGCCAGCTGATGATATGAAAGCAACTATGTCCTAGCATTTGCTAGGCCACTGAGCATTCCCAGCAGGAGCTCCAGAAGCATGAGCAAATTCAGGCTGAGCAAATTGCTGATTAAGTTGCTAAAACTGCAGTGCCTCCTTGTCAGCCAAACTCAGTGCTTAGCAGTTTTCACCATCTGCCCCCCGTGCAATACTCATAAATGTTGCAATAAATATACTATTTGGAATGTGTGGGCAATGCTGGAAGGTAAAAATACTTTTTCTTTGCCAGATAGATGTTAATTGGTTGTTCCATTTTGCAGATATGGGACAGTAAAATGTATTTGTTTTCTTGCCAATAAAGGAATATTTTCTTAACGCTCCGAAGTCGCATCATATCTACAAGAAGAGAAGGCTCAGATATTTCCTGTTGGGTTTATGGTTTACATTGCAATTCATACACAAATGCTTTTTGGCACTCTAAATCCTGAGCTAGAAGTATTTTTAAAATTATGTCCTGAAATAGGAACTTCAGAACACTGTGTCGGCATCTGGCAGATATCTCAAGAGTGTCATGAACTGTTACTGCTTGGGGAACTTGGCAGGCGCTTCACGGGCCTTGTGTACCTTACAAGTATGTAGGAGTCCACTTCCAGCTTAATTGTTGAGCATCTGCATTTCAGGTCTTTGTAGCAGACCTACATTCGCCCACCAACCTCAAAGACACGTGAAGATTTCACAGGGTGTGTCTGGGCTCCTGAGCAATAAAAGGCTGCTCCAACAAAAGACAGCAGCCCACCATTTTGTGAAAAGAAGCATTCGATCAGGACGAACCTTGAGCAGCTAGTCAGTTTCACTGCTTGAAGAGTTTGGCATGTGTGTTTCCATCCCTGTGTGCTTTACAAAGTACTGATATACATGCTAAGGCTTGAAGGCACTTTATAAAGTGTTTGGGATCTCACATACAATAGAGTTTCCTGGTAGGAGAGCAAAGGGAGCACAGCTGGGGCCCAAGGTGAGAGGCAGCAGTAGCCAGCAGGCCCCAGAGCATGAGTGCATGGCTGGCGACAACTACTGTTCTTTCATCCAGCAGAGCTCCTGTTCTGGTACAGAGAAGATATCCACTCGTGGTGAAAAGCAGCACCATGGTGGGACCTAGGAAATGCTGCCTCTCTTTCATATGCCTTAGCCCTGGCACTGTAGCCATGCTTAGTGATTGCTCAAGAACAGCAGCAGCTGTTCTTGTAGACAGAAGTTTGCATGGAAAACCAAATTCATGCCCCTCTGATTATCCGTGTCTTTGCAGAGGCTGTTTGGTGTAAGTTGTATGTGTGGTGGTATTATTCCCTATATCTCTGATCTGCAAACATGAGTTTTGAACAAACTATTGCTCGTTTGAGAAGACACACGTATACCGTACGTTTTATGTGGCTAATGACAAGGCAAGACTTTTGCCATTTATGAGGGTCTTCATGGAAAAAGTTACATAAATTTACAGAGAAATGTTAATATTTTTTCTTGGTTTATTTAAGATTCTGGCACCAAAATCACATAACTCCAACACAAAAAACAATAGCTTTGGCAGTGTCTCAGCCTTGGAACTACTGGCTGGAAACCCAGGAGCCCTATTGGGGTGAGCAGCAACACCAGCGACCTTGGAAGGAATTGAAGACAGATTGCCATTTACAACGTGGGCATGCATGCATGCTACAATGAAATGTAAGACAACTTTTCCCAAATGTCTCAGTGACACTTAATTCCTTCACCTCATGTATTTTAGCTGAGCAAGGAAATCCCTCAAACTGGGAAACGTGGAGAGAAAGACGTAAGGACTGAAGAAAAGAACATGGAGAAAGTCAGTTCCACAGTCCGCCTCCAATAAGGAGCAGTAGGGAAATAAGATAACAGGAGTGCCAGAAAAGCAGACACCTAGGTGACAAAAAGTGCTCCTCTGGGGCCTGTGTCACATGAACCTTGATATGATGCCAGCTTTCCTAGAGCTGAGCGCCTTCTAAGCCCTGCTCTCTCCAACAGGAGCTACCCTTGGGCTGTTACATTTTTACAATAGCTGAAAAGAACCAGAGTGCTCCTGCTCTCTATCTCTGGGCCTGGGTTGCTGGGACCAGGCAAGAGAATTCATCCCCCCAAGCCCTTGGCTCAAGTATTTATTGCTTCTTACCATGCAGTTTGGACACTTGCAGGATGTGTCGCAAGATAGAACTGTTAACTCTGGCCTTTATTTAATTTCACACAGAGCGAGGCCTTTAATCTACATCTTTCTTTAGCGGATAGAAATGTCTTTGGTCTATATTAATTTTTTGTTCTGTACCAATGGTTGGCATCAGTTGGTTTCATTTTTTTGCACTATAAATGTTAAAATAAACAAACCAAGGTCCCATGTGGTGGTCAGGGATTTTGCCAGATCATGGGAAGTAGTGGGCCCCGAGAGGCTCTGAAAACCACCCAGAGAAATACAGTACAGAAGATTTGCACCAAGCAGGGATAATAATCTGTTCCAGAAGCTAGAAAATATTTTCCAGGAGACTTGGCAAATGTGACTGGAGATGGAAAGAAAATGGAAGAGTGAAAGAAAGGAAGAAAGAAAGAAAGAGAGGAAGACAGTGAGAGAAAAATTGCCATTTTTTCTGGGAAAAACGAAAAATGTCTGAGAAAAGCCCTCATTATTGCAGGGCACTTAATTGCAATGAGAAGTTTGGTCAGCAGCAGCATCTTTAGACATGCAGGTAAAGTTCTTCACCTACTTCAGAGTCCCAACAGATGATAGCTCCACGAAGCCTTAGTTTATGGGAGATGACATAGAAGACTGGTAGATAAGAATTTTAAAATTTAAACTAGCTGATACCAGTTTCTTACAGCACAGAATGAGAGCTAGGAGGACCAACAGCACTTCTGGTCTGAGCCTCCTGAAGCTAGTTCAGTTTCAGTTTTTGGGACGGGCTATAAAATTTTGGACGGCTACTCTCATAAGGAGCTCAGTGACTGCCTAACAGAAGCTCATCATTTAAAGAGGCCTGGAGCTTTGATGTGATGATAGCTTGACATGAAGAACCCACCACTTTCTTTGGCAATTTGTTTTAATGTTTATTCTCACTGTTAAACATCTCTGATTATTTTCTCATTTGGATTTCTCAGGCTTCCGCTTTCAGCTATTGGCTTTTGTTACACATTTCTCTGCTAGATTAAGAGCTCTTCAGTCCTTGACAGCTTCCCCCAGGAGGGAGATATCCTCTGTAATCAAATCACTTCTCATTTTTTTACAAGTCTTTATTACACTCAACCAACTGAGTTCTCCAAGTCTTTGCTTTGGCATTTTTCTCTAGGCCTTGCACAATTTTTTGTGGCTGCTTTTCACACCCACTCCAGTATTTCAACCACCTTCTAAAAATGTGGGCCTTGAAACGATCTCCCTAGTGCTGTATGTAGGGATAAAACCGCATCCCTGCTCAAACTGGATTGAGGCAGTAAACTTTTCTGTTCTTACAATCTCTCTCTCTTTTTTTTTTTCTTTCTTTTCAGTCCCTATCAGAAGTTGATTTGGTTTCCAGCTGCTAATGAGATCCTATTCCCTTCAGCTCTTTGCTGGTGTCTCTTGCTCACATGCTCAGTCACACAGATCATCTGACTTGGCTTCAAAATAACAAAATGTCAAAGTCCTTTGTGAAGTTTTACAGCAGAAATCAGTCATGCCAGTGTGGCAAGATCAGTGCTGCCTCAGTCTTACCTGTGACCTGTAGCTGATGACTGATACACTGTAGTCAAACTACCATCTTGTTGGCTAAATCTGTTCATACCTAAGCAACACAGAATAACCCACTGCACATGCATGGCCATCTGAAAGGAACACGCTAATGAGCTTTTTGGAGTGGCTTCAAGCCCTATGTTAATCCCTTTAGAAGAAACTACACAGACATTGTGTATCATTAGTCTCCTACAAGAATGCTATGTTGTAAAACAGTGTAGACTTCTAGTGACTGCATTCTCGTCTTAATGAAATTAACAATTTATTTTTTTCTGCTTGCTATCCCATTTTCTAGCTTAAGATCCCCTGTCAGGCAAATTAAACTGCTGTGTTGTCAAGTGTCCTAGTGACCTACTGGGAGGTTGGCTGAATGCTGTGCATTGTTCTAGGGTCTTTCCAGTTCGTTGTAAAAGTATTTCTAGGCCAGGGTCTTGTCCATCATCTCTGTAGGTCTCTTGACTGCAAGTTATCTAGGCTTTCTGATTTTCAAAACATTCCTTCTGAGTCAGAGTGGACTAATATAGTCCTTTTTTTTTTTTTTTTTTTTTGTCAGAAGAACGAAGGCATACACGCACATCAGCTTCTGTCTTCCAGGTACAAATAAAACCAGAGTAAGTCTATTTTTATTATGTCACTATAAATCATTTTATCATCTTCACTTGTCAAGCAGCTACTTCCCTCTTCTCTATGCATTGTGCCAAAATAGTCATACTGTTGCTTATAACACAAGTTAGGCCGCCCCCTTCTTTCCCATCTTCCACTGCTTTGTATGTAGGTTCCATTTTATTAATGCTCCACACTTCATCTCTTATTGGTGCTTAGAGAATTTAACTCGAATATTGCTCTTGATGACTGGAGATAGTTTTCTGAGAGATGCTGAAGTACTCATATAGTCTGAAGTCTGGCATGTGAGCCAAGCTCTAGAAGAATCTAACTTCTTCAGTAGGGAAATCAAACTCTTTTGTGATGTGCTTTGAATTTCACCAAATACTGAAAACTTGAGTGAGGGTGGGCACTGCAGTGGCATGGGTTGCTTCAGATCAGTTTTCTATCCTGGTTTATTTCCTTTTAATTCAAGTTCTTTTCCTCGCTTCAGATGTACCAAGTTACTCAATCAGCTTGATATGACTATCAAATACTTTTTTTTAAGCTAATAATCATTCTTCTACTTAATTCTTTTTTTCTGCCAACTTGTCAAAGTTCCACAAAGATTTTGCTTTTTCTAAATTCGTATACAACTCATCAGCAGTGTCTTCTGTGTGTTCCTACTGAATGCCATGCTGCTACAGGCAGGCTACTATTGAATTTCAGACTAATTATCGCTATGTAGCATAAGAATATCTAAAAGCTGTACCTCCCTGGACACAATACTCTTTTGTTGGAAATTATTTTTAGAGTTATCTTGCAAGAGAATCCTCCATTTTTAGGATTTTATTTTTTTTAATAAAGTAATTAGTCATATCTGCTCCTCCATTTCTGAAAAGCCTCTGCCTATATTCTGCTTATTAAAACATAATTAGCTGACACTTGTACTTATCCTAAGACCTCTTAAATTAACACTCCACATTATTAAAACTCAAAGCAGCATTTCTCAGGCTATTTTCAGTGATGACAGTATTTCTTACAGTGTACAAACCTCTGATACTGCAATTAAACAGCAAGTGGGGTGCAGTGTTTGAATTATTACCCCCCATTTCAACATGTGTTCTTCAATTCTTTGATTCTTTTTTATTTATTATTTTTTATTTCTATAATGAGATGTAATTATCAGAGGTACACAGAGAGAGCTTCTTGTCTTTAAGTCCCCATTCTGGAAATAACAAAAATTGGGAAATGCTGTGTGGTGTCAAGAAATGACAGATGCGGTTCATCCAGTTTTCTGTGTGAACAGAGGAGGCTGTTTGGTGATGCCTCTGGCTACATATTTTTCTTAATTTCTGTTGAAATGGAACACAAAATTGTCTCCTGTCTCCTGTAACTTGCATATTAGTATTTTTTCTTCTTTGGTGATGATAGTTAAGGAGTTGTTAAATTCAAACCAGGAACATAACTGCATAAATAAACTGAAGTGATCCTAACCCAAGGGGAATTGGTATCCAGGTACTCAGCCAATCAAAACTGAACATGTTTATGTAAGAAAAGAACTTGTATTTCCTGTTCTGTGCCAGGCCCCTCGGTAATTAATGTCCCAATACAAAACTGTTCATTCACTAACACCACATGCACATCATGTGGAGCTCTTTCAAAGGTCCTGAGCAGTCCTAAACTCAGAGCAAGCATTACTGTGAGTCTCTCCAGGTCTGGCTGGAGACAGAAGAAGCAGGAGTGTGTAGGGAGTGAAAACAGGCAGGCAGGCAACACAGACTGTCCATTTCAGGTATGGGGTATCTGAGAGCAAACAGCCCACAGCAAACCCTAAGTGACAAATAATCTTAAATCCCAGCTTGATGCTGTCTCCAAAGGTGCAGGTGGTATCTCGTGATTCACACTGAAGTGGTCACACAGGACCACTCAGAAACTCACACTCAGACAATTGGCTGGCTGATAGGATTCCATAAAAAAGGAATCATAGATTCATAGATTCATAGATACATTAGGTTGGAAAGGACCTACAAGATCATCTAGTCCAACCTTCCTCACACCACCATCCCTACCCACCAAGCTACTAAATCAAATCCCTCAGCACCTCATCTAAACGCTTCTTGAACAGCGCTAGGGACGGTGCCTCAACCACCTCCCTGGGCAGGCCATTCCAGTGCCGGACCACTCTCTCAGAGAAAAAATTTTTCCTCAAGTCTAATCTAAATCTTCCCCGGCACAACTTGTGGCCATTCCCTCTCGTCCTGTCATTAGTTACCTGGGAGAAGAGGCCGACCCCCTCCTTACCACAGCCTCCCTTCAGGAAGTGGTAGAGTGCAATGAGGTCTCCTCTGAGCCTCCTTTTCCCCAAACTAAACAATCCCAGCTCCTTCAGCCGCTCCTTGTAAGACCTGTGCTCCAGACCCCTCACCAGTTTTGTTGCCCTTCTCTGAACACGCTCCAGGGCCTCGATGTCTCTCTTGTAGTGAGGGGCCCAAAACTGAACACAGTACTCGAGGTGCGGCCGCACCAGAGCTGAGTACAGGGGGATGATCACCTCCCTGCTCCTGCTGGCCACACTATTCCTAATACAGGCCAGGATGCCATTGGCCTTCTTGGCCACCTGGGCACACTGCCGGCTCATGCTGAGCCGAGCATCAACCAACACCCCCAGGTCCTTTTCCTCTATACACTCCTCAAGCCATTCTGCCCCAAGCCTATAGCATTGCATGGGGTTATTGTGGCCAAAGTGCAGGACCCGGCACTTGGCCTTATTGAACCTCATCCCATTGACCTCAGCCCAACTGTCCAGCCTATCCAGATCCCGCTGAAGGGCCTCCCTACCCTCAGGCAGATCAACACATCCTCCCAACTTGGTGTCATCCGCAAACTTACTGAGGGTACACTCAATCCCCTCATCCAGGTCATCAATAAAGATATTAAACAAGACGGGCCCCAATACCGACCCTTGGGGGACACCACTCGTGACAGGACGCCAGCTGGACTTGACTCCATTAACCACTACCCGCTGGGCACGGCCCTCAAGCCAATTCTCAACCCAGAGAAGAGTGAACCTGTCCACACCATGGGCTGCCAGCTTCTGCAGGAGAATACTGTGGGAGACCGTGTCAAAGGCTTTGCTGAAGTCCAGGTAGACTACATCAACAGCCTTTCCCTCATCTACCAGTCTGGTCACCCAGTCGTAGAAGGAGATGAGGTTGGACAAGCACGACCTGCCCTTTGTGAACCCGTGCTGGCTGGGTCTGATCCCCTGATTGCCATGCACGTGCCGTGTGATCTCCCTCAAGATCAATTGCTCCATAACTTTCCCTGATACCGAGGTCAGGCTGACAGGCCTGTAGTTCCCCGGATCTTCCTTACGGCCTTTCTTGTAGATGGGAGTCACATCGGCAAGCCTCCAATCTTGCGGGACCTCTCCAGATGACCAGGAATGCTGATAGATGGCAGAAAGCGGCTTGGCAATCACCTCTGCCAGCTCCCTCAGCACCCTTGGGTGGATCCCATCTGGCCCCATGGACTTGTGGCAGTTCAGATGGAGGAGCAGGTCTCTGACTGTCTCTGCTGGGATCACAGGGGGTGTATGATGCGCTTCGTCCCAGACTTCCAGGTCAGGGCGAGGAGTATCCTGAGGATAACTGGTCTGTCTATTAAAGACAGACGTGAAGAAGGCATTGAGAACCTCAGCCTTTTCCTTATCCTCTGTGGTTACATTCCCTGCCGCATCAAGTAAAGGAGGGAAATTCTCCTTAGTTCTTCTTTTACTGTTAATATATTTATAAAAGGATTTTTTGTTCTCCTTTACTGCAGTAGCCAGTCTAAGTTCAAGCTGGGCTTTTGCATTTCTAACTTCCTGCCTGCAAATCTTGGCAAGTTCCCTGTAGTCTCCCCAAGTAGCCTGTCCCATCTTCCAGAGGACATATACTCTCTTTTTCTCCCGGAGTCTCAACAAAAGATCTCGGTTCATCCACACTGGTCTTTTTCCCCTCCGGCTTGACTTACGGTACTCAGGGACAGCCTGCTCCTGTGCCTTTAAGATTTCCGTCTTGAGGAGGGCCCAGGCTTCCTGGACCCCTTTACCCCACAGGAGCGAGTCCCAAGGGACCCTTGCAACAAGCGTCCTGAACAGGCCAAAGTCTGCCCTCCGGAAGTCCAAGGCAGCAGTTTTGCTAGTCACCCTCTTGATGTCAGCAAGAATAGCAAACTCTACCATTTCATGGTCACTCTGTCCAAGACGATCCCCAACCTTCACATCTCCTACTAGTCCATCTCTGTTAGTGAAGAGCAGGTCTAGCAGGGCACTTCCCCTGGTAGGTTCCTGCACCAGCTGTGTCAGGAAGCAATCTTCCACACACTCCAGAAATCTCATGGACTGCTTCCTCTGCGCGGTATTATATTTCCAGCATATATCAGGGAAGTTGAAGTCCCCCATGAGAACTAGTGCTGGCCATCGTGCAACATCTACTAGTTGCTTGTAGAACACCTCATCTATCTCCTCATCTTGGCTAGGCGGTCTATAACAGAGCCCCACCACGATGTCACTCCTACAGACCATCCCCCTGATCCTTACCCACAGACACTCCACTTGGTCGTTTCCAACCTCAAGCTCTTCAACATCAAGACACTCTTTGATATAGAGAGCTATGCCACCACCCTTTTTTCCCCGCCTATCCCTTCTGAAGAGCTTGTAGCCATCCATCCCAGTACTCCAGTCATGGGAGGGGTCCCACCATGTTTCCGTAATAGCAACAAGGTCATAGTTTGCCTGTCTTACAATGGTTTCAAGCTCTTCTTGTTTATTGCCCATGCTGCGTGCGTTGGTGTATATGCACTTCAGCTGAGACACTTGCCTCACCCTTTGTTCCAGCACAGCCCCCCTGAGCTCTTCACTGGGAAGCCCTGTTATATCCCCTACCCCCATCACAGCTAGTTTAAAGCTTTCTCAATTAGTCCAGCTAGCTCCTGGGCTAGAATTCGTTTCCCCCTTTGGGACAGGTGTATTCCATCAGTGGATGACAGGCCAGGAGCTGAGTAAACTGCCCCGTGGTCAAATCAAAGCCAGAAACCCCTCTGAAATGCCAGTTTCAGCTGTGCATCTGTGTTCTTCCCCCAGCCTCCTTCCTATGCCCTGAAGGAATCAGATCAGATGGTGATTCAAAGCCAAAAAGCATTGTCTGAGATGTTTGTTTTATTGCTGAAAAATCAAATTGTGTTTTGAAGCGGAGATTTTGTTTTGGGCCAGTCTAATCTGAAGGCACAGAGGTTTGTCAGAGCCAAGGAAACTGTGTCCTAATCCCTTATGCCAAGTATTTTGCACTTCCAAAGTAATCACAGATCTATATCTGTAAACATACATAGAGGGTGTGCAGGACCTCGTAGCAGGAATAAGAGAACAAGGGAAAGCTGCTCACTGTGTGACCAACAGTGCATACTTTCAGGCAGATATGATCTGAAACAAGTCTGGAATGGAGAAATTTATCTATTGTGCCCTTTTTGTTTGTTTTAAGAAGTTTTTGCCAAGGAAGATGCCATGCTACCAGGAAATGGCTTTTCGTTGTTATACCATGTTTTCAGCTGAGTTGTTCTGGATAAGACACTGGACTGAATGCCCAGCTCCATGAAAACAATTGAGACTGGGCCTCCTGACACAATGGAGCTGCTTTCCATCAGCACAGACTGCTTATTAAAAATATTTGTGAAGGCATGGTAAGCCTAAGCAACACTGGAAAGACTATTGTCATGAATGTTTCTGACCTAATGATAGGCTTTTCTCAACATAAAGCCCTTTATCATGTTCTGAAGAAAAATCACCACATGAACAACCACTTGCTGCCCTCATATGACATCAGACTGCTCTCTGAGCGAGACCCCTGACATAGCGTGGTCCTAGCAGGAGTCTGGCAGGGGGATATTTCCATGCTACACTTCAGATAGAATTTAGCTCTTGAGTAGGGAGGGAGAAATACAGACAGGCCCACCAGCACACCTTCACTTGCTCTTTTAATTTCCTCAGCCGCACTTATGAGTGTAAACGATCACTGGCCAAGATAAGCATGGAAAGAAAAAACATACTGAAAGGCACATGGCTGTACTCAGGCTGCTTGTAAATGGAGGCCACAAGACTGCTCTTAATGTTGCTTGTTTACCTCCAGCCTGTGTGGATAAGAGTAAGCCCCACTGTGCTTGCATCGGCAGTCACACACTAGGCATATGGATAGGACTGAAGCCAGCTGCTGGTGGAGGGACTACACTATGACACTACAGCCTCCCACTGCATCTGCAGTGCTGAATCCCAAAGCACCTACAAACCCTACAGCTGACAGGTCAAATGCAGCCACTCCTATTGGAAGAGGGTCTGTCTACAAGCTGCCATCTACAGGGAGGGAGTGTTACTCGTGAGAGTAACACTGTGGTTGCATCCTTTCATTTGTTTCTCGTTCACAGTGATATAAAAGTTTTCTTGAAGTGCTTTCCTGTGTTTCACCATAATTTCATCTGCTTTGAAGTTGAAAGAGATGGTTAGGTTCGACCTGCTTCATCAGGAGTCAGCTGATTCCGAAAAATTTCTTTGGATACTTTGCTCCAGTGGCTTCTTTAGCTCACTATGATAAATGATCATTTTCACACTGACTTGGGAAATGCCAATTGCTTCCTTTTCAGTCTGGGAGGTTTTATTGCACTCTCTTGAGAAGAGTGGCTGTTGTGGGAATGAGACCATTTCAGTCCCACTGGCAGCACAGGAGGGGCCAAATTTGCCCTGTCAAAAAAGTAGCAATGTTCACAATTCTTAGCAGCAAAACTATTGCCCGATCTTGCAGGCATGTCCAAGAAGTCCTGCTGGGGCATTATTTACAGATTCTGTGATAGCTTTGAGGAGATTCTCCATGAGACACTGGATAGTCAGTGACAAAAGGGCACACTGTGTGGGAAGGGACAGATAACCTCCATCTGCTCAGCACAGAGAACATACGCAGGTGGCCATGGCCTGCTGTCAAGTCTGTGACTTCCAACTTGCTGACTGGAGCTAACATGGTACTGGTGGGCAGGTAGAGTGCCTGGAGCAACAGCTGAAATGCAACAGATTTCTTAGACCAGTTAGTAATTAAACACAAGCAGCCAGCTCTGCCGTGTAGGGAGCAGCCCTGTCTCATTGTTGCTGCTGCAGTATAACGATCTTGAAAACAAAATATGAAGATGCAAACTTTCTTCAGCAGAAAACAGTATCTGCATCTGCATTTATCCCCTTCTACTTCCAGTGATCATTGGTTGGGGCTGACAAAAAGTTAAAGAAATGAAAGACTGTCATCTCCTTGTATGATTGCCTGTCACAACATTGCCACCCTCTTTTCACAATGGTCCCAGTCAACTCTAGTACACTGAAGGATGCTATGCCTTGGGTTGGCGTATTAATTTTATCCAGGGTTCACTGACTGATGTGTGAGCCTGGCACCCCACCTTGTCTCTGAAGCCCAGCCACAAAATAAGGCTAACAAGACTGATACGAAACACTCTGTCCTTGAGTGTGTGAACAGAAGGGCTACAGACTGTGAATGAGATGCTGTTAGTACAGCAACAGCAGAATTAACATCCAATACTGTACACTGGAAAATGAAAGCAGAATTAAATGGGCTTACTGAGGCAAATTTTTATGAATAGCAAAAGTCCAGTTGGGTGTACAGCTCAGTGTACAAGCCCACTGAATGTTGAAACATCAGTTTGGCTTACCCAGTGTTTAGCCTTGCTTCTTTATTCATGTTTTGAACCACCCTCTGCCTTCCCGAGTGCAGTTAGATTCTAACACTCGGGTAGCTCTAGCAGTTACAGGCTAAGGATAAAAGCCAGGCAAGTTTTGCAGGAAGAGATACTTACTGTGCATATTTTCATTTGCTTTTGAATCATGTTTTCACATTGCATTCCACTTTTGAGTCTCTTATCAAACTTCTTGTGAGTCCAAAACTAATTTACAGAGCAGGGAGGGAGTTCACTGGGCCAGCGTCTCTATGCTGCGTGTCAAGCTCCATTGTTTTCACTTTGCTTGGCCAGCCAGTAACATGGCTCTGCCCTCACAGATTTGCTATCCAAGGAAACTTCTGGAGGAATGCACTATCCAGGTCAAACCTTTATGTTCAATGAACACATGACTAAGTCAGCATTTGTTTACATACAGAACTTTAAGCTGAAGAAGCAGCTTCTCCTTATGCTTAGGCTCAGAATGCTAAAAACTCTCTGAAGACTTAACTATTCTCCTGTTCAAGATTAGTTTCCTCTCACTGATGATTTCTGTGTTGCAGCAGCATCACTGTTGCTGCTGTGAGGTGCACCCTGCAGCAGCTGAAGACCTCATCTATGCTGCTACAAAGTGTAGATGTTCAGTGCTCACTTGCTAGAGCACGCTGCTGTAACCTGGCTGCTGAATCAGGTAAAACAGGGTGTGCATTGTAACAGAACAGATTGTTCAAGCTCACGTTATCCTCTCTCTTTTATGCCCCAGGAAAAAAGTACTGGTTTGTACCTCATTTCCCCTAGTCAAAGACCTTGCTCTGCAAACCAGCCTCTGAGCACTTACGTTTTCTCACTGCTGACCTCCAAACCCCAGAGCATTCATTCAGTGGATATTTCAAATGCTTAAGTGAGCAGGAATGTGGGTACATGAACTTGATTGCATTCCAGAATACTGACTGGTGTTACCCACCTGACTGGCAATTTGAGTTATTCAAAATCTTTGCTTTGGTAGGACAAATTCAAAAATCGAATTTTGGCAATGTGCACAAAAGTTCCATTCCAGAATACATTGCCCTACCAGTGAGAAAGCAGAAATAGAGAAGTGGTCTTCTCAGATATGACCCAACCTGTGCTCTTGAATAACCCCTAGGCCATTAACTCAGGATGCCACATTTCAAATACTGTAATAAATAGAGCCACTCCTTAAGAAACTGGCAGACTGTGGCCATCCTCCAGTATCTCTCAGAGTGGGCAGCATTTGGAAGTCTCAGCTTTGGATGGGGGAACCTTTTCCCTCCCACATCTGTAATAGCCCCATTTGTGACAGTGAAGGCATGTCTGGATGGTCAGTATTTTCTTGTAAACATTAGCTGAATATTTTCCCTATAGAACCAAAGAATTCTCTGTTAAAAATTAAGAAATTCTTCCCTCTCAAACATCTTGATGGCTGGACTCCCGTAACCCACTTTTACCTTGACTGCCACTACAGACCCGGGAAGTGCCGCCACCCAACCAGAGTTTAGCAGGCAGTCAGGCTGCTTTAAAACCCTTTCTCCTTCTCTCCCCTGCTCTTGTTTACAAGCTGTGTGTATAGAAGACCTCAGAGGAAGGAAACTGGTGAAGTCAGAGAGAAGAAAGGAAATTAAAATCTTCAGATCCCCCAGGCTAAATCCTTTCTTGCTGACAGCAGCAGGTCTGCTGTAAGACTCGGTGGGAGCTGCTCCCCCTCTGCCTGCTGTAGGATGGGATGATGTGAGGCTGTGTTACCTCTGGTGGAAGCGGCTCAGGAGCCACGTCGGAATGCAATTCTAGCAGGTGAAAGCTCATCATGCCCCAGTTGTAGCATCATTTAACTTGGAGAGACATGGGGAAGAAGGAGAGCCTGTAGGACAAAAGGAGTGCCTACAGCTTTTGCTAGAGAGATGTGCTTGTGAACCTGAAGCCTGAGAGACATCTGGGTCTGCCAGTCTGCAACAAGCACTGGTCTGTGGGCCCGCAGAGGTAGCTTCCATTTGCACACACATCAACAGAAGGTACTAGGAAAAACTAGCTTTTCAGCACAGCTTTTAGCTCTGACCTGCCACACGCATTAAGCAGTTTTGCTGTTCCACATCTTTTGTAATCAGCTCTGGGAGACAACACAGTCACAAAAAGGGTAAGAAAGAGCAGTGGGAGTGGAAGTCCTGACTCCTTGATTGCTGCCTGCCACTGCTTCTGCAGCAAGGACAGCAGTGGGTTGAGGACACAGGACAGGCAATGGGAACTGCAGCAGCTGCTCCATTTTCAGCTGAGATCTCCTCTTCAGGCCTTGCACAGCGATCTCTTTGTTTCCAGAGTAGGTGCAGGAGTCATCATATTTTCTTAGCATCGATTTTCTTAAAGAATGAACGTTATGGAAACCACATGCAATTGACATACAGACTGATGCTACCAACACCTGCCGTTCCTATTTATGTCTATTTTTAATATCTCCTCACACAGCGCTGATGCAGCAAAATCTCTGTTCTATAATATCCTTCCTAAGAGCTGAACTTTGCCAAGAAATTTCACACAACCACATGGAGAAATAGCTAGATATATCTCCAGCAGAAATGGATAAAGCCTTCGGCGTATTTTTGTGTGATTCAAAGGATTCTCTGACTTCATCTCCCACACATACACCAGGATCCAGAGAGGAAAAACCCTGAGCAGGTCAGCTGCCCGTCAGCACACCCTGATGCACAAAGTGTGCCCAAGCCCCCAGCACTGCAGTTCCTCACAATGAATGACAGTTCAACTGCTCAGGAATGTGAAGAGCTGTCAGTCATTTTCCCCCTGCTGTGAATGACTGACCTCTCAAGGTATTAACTGTAAGTCAGCCCAGTTTTTCAGTAAGGATCCACACAAATTCTCAACCCAAATTCAAAACCTGGACACCTATCCTACGCTAATCTACATTGACATAAATAGCAGTACTCATAAGAGCATTCCTTCTATATCTTAAAATTTAGATGAGAGTGAAATAACCCGTACCTGAGTTACAGCAATAGTAGCAACTTACAGTGCTACATAGAAGAGATCCATACAGTGCACACAAGTAACCTGTCTCTTCCCACAAAGCAGCTTTACTGAGTTCATACTGTGTATCTGGTGAAGATGAGACTGAACCCCCCAAGCTATTTGGATCATCTGCCTCAGTACATCTCAGCTATGTGATTCCTCTTGCCTGCTCCTGACAGCAGAGTCTCTTTTGCTTGCTATCCTCACTTTGTTGCCACAGATAATTCTACATAGCTTTCAGATATCAGCTATGGAAACCACGTCAGCTTCTCTGAAGTCACTTTTGCTAGTAGCTTGTCACAATTCAGTGGTGACAGGAAACTGAATTTCATCCCTGCACTCTGGAGCAAGTTAAAACACTATTTGATATTTAATAGGCTTTTGTTCTTTAACATGTAGCTGTTTACCATTGCATTTTGGCAGCTTCTTTGGAGACAGCAGCACAAGGGGCTTGTTTCTGTGGAAGGCCAGAAGTCCAGGTTCCTGTTGCTTGTTTCTGCCACGTGACGGAGAAGATGCTGTAGGGCCGTGTCATGCCTGGTTGAGTCCAACTCTCATTAGAAGTCCATGCTCTGTAGTCAGGAACTGCTGCAAGAATCCATTCCCTTCTTTCCAGACTACATTCCAGCCATTTTCCTCCATGCTTCTGGCCAGTATTCAGACTCCCTAATATATCACCTGTGTCTTAGAGCACTTTTTTAAGCTGCACCCAGGTGATTCAGGCCTCCAGCAGCTGCTATGTTTGTAGAGAGGCTAGTGTAACAGCCCTATGCCTCTTGTTTTGGTTGCTTCTCTATCCAACCCTCAACATTAAGGCAAACCTACTCACCTGTGTCTCTCCTACTGTCAATTATCCCCACCTGAGGTACATTGTACTTCTTCCACCCCACTCTGTTTTCGCAGATATGCTTTGCAGGATGTTCTGCCCAGTGAATAAGAAGGTTGATCCCACAGTGAAACTGTTCCATCAAGTGGATCAGATGACAAGAAAGAAAAAAAAACATTCAGAGACCAGAACTCTGCAGAGATAGAACCACTGGCTGCCCAGGTTCTCTCTCTGCCATTGCTGCACTCAGGAGCAGGCTTCTAAGTGCTAGAGCTACAGCCAAGTGAGTGATGAAAGATAAGGGAGGATGAGGAGTAAGCACCCAACTCTTGCTCAGGGAAATAGATTCTGAGTATCCAGAGGCTGTGAAACATTTGCCTTTCAAAGGCAGAGGCGCTAGTACATTCATACTTAAATTAGGCCCCATTACCATTTGACAGACCTTGCCAATCATCTTTATGTTGGATGGACTTCTGTTTCAATAGCACTCTCTGAGGCCTATCAGGCTCTCCTGGTGTCTCAGATGCTGGCAAGCTGCTGCTTAAGTTGATCATACAGTTGCTACATGCATGGTGGGAGAGATGAGTGGCTACTCTACTCAGATCCCATCTCACTTGCATTGCCATAATCACACTGAGAAAGCTGCGAGCAAATCAAAACACCTTTCAGCTCAGCACAAATTGCTTTTGTTAACAGGCGATGGTAGTCTTCCCACAACGTCTGAGCAAGAGACAATCCCTGCCGCAAATGCTTGGGTGTTGCCTCTGGAATTTGGAAGGATGAAATCATTACATGTCCTCCCACCCTCTCACTTTGAGGCATTTCTGACTGGGATCATATGATGCGGTTGCCTCCAATTAGACGGGACTGGGATCAGTGATTCAGGAGGTCATTTCCAGGCCTGCAGCCCTTAAATAGTATGGAAAGAGTTAGTGTGAGGTCGCCACGGGAAGGCAACGTTAATTGTTAAAAATGGCTCAGGGTCTGGTAGTGTGTGAGGAGGGCAGGAGAGGGGAAGATCCAGGGCCCAGCTGTCACTTAATTCTGTTTGTGAATTTTGGCAAATCCTTAATCGTGCTGCCCTTGTACTCCCAGTGTGTTTGTCCCCTGGGAGCACTGGCTCTTCTGGGGCTCTGGTGCAGTCCTGTGGGCTGTGCATGCCATTGACTCACTCTGGCTGCTGCCTCTTTGGCTCAGCACACGCTAGCCGTGTATTGAGTGACACAGCTTTCTGGTGCCCCTGGAAGTGGCTGCTGTGCAGTTTTGTGTTTTACAACTTTGTGTCACTCACTCCTGCCCTGAGAAGGATGTGCTTGTCACTCCCTTCCATCCCGGGAAAGTCTCCTGGTGGGGTACAGCAGGCACTGCTGCACCTTCTGCTCCTCAGGGCAGCTGCAGGTTCAGCAGTACACATCTTAGTGTGGTTGGGCAGGCTGCTTTAAGAGCCTTTACTCCTTTAAAAAATTCCAAAGTCAAGCGCTCTAATTGACTACCGCAAAATAAAGCCCTTCTCTTCTTTCCCACATGCGTGCACAATGTTAAATCACATCCTCTTGTCTAAACTGGGATGGATCCCTGCACACGCTGGGCACGCAGAGCCTCAGAAGAGCTTACTTGCGCATGGTATGTGGCCCAAAATATTTATGCACAAATATGTTTATGGGGATGTGTTTATATTCACAAGTAATTAAACAGCAGCAAGGCATTTCACAGGCTTGCCCTCCCTGTCTCCAACAAATAAGTGCCTTTAATGTCCTAATGATGTACCAACTCAACGTTTACATCCCTTTTTATTTTTTGTGAAAGCGGCTGTCTGATGTTTGACAGCAGTACTTCCTGCCTCTTACCAGCGAGACCAACAACTGCCTTTCATTTCCTTAAAGAAGAAACCCACATTTGTACTCACTGAAGGCAAAGAATCCATAAAACGTGTTTTCTGAGGAGTAATTTCTGGGCATGGTGCGATGCCAGTCTCCAGCCTTGGTGCCAAAAACTGTTGTTCTGCAACTTATTAGTGTTAGCTCCTCCTTTGGCCTGCGGATCAGAGCGTGTGTACTAATAACTCAGCAGAACAGTACATGTGGTAAGATATTCAGTAATACTCAGCTTTACCCATGCATTCCTTCTGCTCTGTTTTTCTACAGAGTTCCCCTTCTTCTTACAGTTAAGCCTGGACATATTTTTCTATTTTAGATTTTCCAATGATTTGTACAAGAGAGTATTAAATTGCTAAAGGGCATCTTAAGTATTACAGCTCTGTGAAACTTGAATGAAGCAATGCAAGTCTGGAACACATTTAATAAATCTGCAGCTTGATAAGCAAACTTTCTTTGCAAAATGTGACATTCCATTGCACTAATCAGCCGCGTGAATGACCTGCCTCTAATTCTGGTATTCTTCAACCTCCTCACCCAAGGACTCCAAGCAGCTGTGCCTCCCCCTTCTCTTGGCACCGCCAAGCTCAAATTCGTTTCCACATCCTTCGGCAGAAGGTGTGCAGGAGCGGGGTACTGCAGACCCTGTCGAGCTGTCTCCACGGCCTTGCTGTGTTTTATGTTTTCCAACCTTAGTTTCTTTTTCAATTGGCAAGTGAGCACACTGAGCTCTGAGGAGGGCTCACAGTGAGTGTGTGGAAGCTGTATCAAGAAAACACCTATGTCAGTGGCGACAGGGGGAAGTGTTCAAACAGGGCCGCCCAGAGCTGCCGGGGAAAGCTTGGAGGCTGGATAGATTTTTAATATTTTTCTTTTCTCTTCTGTTTCTGTTATTTATTTATTTATTTATTGTCAGAGTGGTCTTTAACTTAAGAAGATCACAGGTCATCTCCAGGGTGATGCACCTCTTTAATTTCACCCACAGAGGCACTGGCAGCTGGACTGGGCTCCACCAGGAAACACATGCGAAACGTGAGATCGCTGCAGTGATGATGTGGGGTGGCGAGTCAGTTTTGAGGGACAACAACCCTTCTGGAGGGCTTCTGGTACACTCCAGGCCCTTGGATGGAATGGACGCTGCCGTGCCCGCTCCTTGCACCTCCTGGTCCCAGGGTGCAGGATGCAGCCTGTGTGCAGGGCTCTGTGGTTACATTTATCATTATCACATGAATTCAGGAGGAAACTGTATGAAACCCATTCAAAACAGACTTCACCCTTTACAAGGAGTCTGTATAACCTCTCAGACCTGTTGATAACAGCAAAGAAAGAACTCCAAGCATCTATGATGAAAGCTTCAGCTTTCTCACATCATCCTTATTACAGTCAGCATGTCTTGCCTAGGATGGCCTTTGGACTTGCTCCTGATCCTAGGCTGACAGGGAAGGCAGAGCACACATAGGCCACGTGGCTGCTGTGCTCCTGCAAGCTGTGGCACTGCGCTGCTCTCTGCACCTGGGGCAGGCTGGTGGGCTGAGTGATTCCTCAGTGAGGCTTAATTCCTTTTCAATATCTTGTAGGAGCTTTGTTGTAAGTGATGTGAAGAGAGAGAGATCAAACACGTGTGCTCAGTTTTTGCAGCCTTCCAGCCAGCAGCGCTCTGGAAAACAGAAGTGCATTTTGTCACAGAAATCCATCTCACAGGTGCTCAAGAGGCTGATGCTGTGGGGCTGGCAGGCTCTGGAAGTGTCCCTCACACCCCTGCAGAGTCGTTAGGTGAGTCAATATGATGGCTGCTGCTGGGGTGTGGCATGCACGATGCTGCTATGGCACAGGGCCTGCCAGCTGCCCTCACCCCCTGTCAGCCTGCCCATCCCTCATGGCATCTGGGCACTGCAGGCATCCAGCACCAAGGAGGAGAGGAACAGGGAGAAGCACAGACACAGAGATGAGGAGGCTGGGCGCAGCCTTTTATCCCACAGGAGAGACGGGCAAATGGCAATGGAAAGGCACTAGGTGCAGGGCTGACTGGTCCTTGAGCTCTGTGGGAGATAGGCTGGTGTGCTTCTCCTTTAACGTGAATGTACAGTAAATGGTCCCCGTGCTGTGTGCCAGACGGACAGGACAGAAAAGGAAAGCCGGTCTGTGTGCAGAGGGCAAGCACTGTACTGACAGCGGGAGCACAAGGCTCCTCATGCTTTTCTGATGACACGTTTCAACCCAGATCGAGCTCTTTAGGAGTGAGATGCCTCATGTGTCACTGCCCTCAAATCCTTGGCCTCCGCACTGAGGCTACCAACGAGAATGCCAGCTATGACGGTGGGTTTATTTTCACCAGACTGAATGGACTTCCCTCTCATACCACAGAGAGCACGAGACAGCTGTAAGTCAGCAGCAGCTTTTCCTTGGAGAGGGGCCCGAGGGAGGCATAAGATTTAAACCACCTAATCTCTCCGTGCCCCTGCCCCGGGATCCACGTGCCATCCTGACCAAAAGAAATGACAGAGGGCTGCGGGCGGGCGCACCTCGCAACACCTCGGTGCTCTCGGTGCCCTCCGCCGCCCCCGGCCCCGCTCCCTCTGCCCGCACCGCCCCGCACAGCATCGCCGCGCCGGCGGCTCCCCCTAGTGCCCGCCGGGATGGGGTGGGACGGCCATACCTGCCCCGTGAGACATGTGCCTCCGGAGTCCCTTTTTCGCCTTCCCCCATTCCGGTGGGCAGCGGAGAGGTGTTACAAACAGACGCGTTCTTTGAAAGCTCGGCATGTGTTTTTGTGGAGCGTGAGCCCTGCCCTCGGGTTGGCTCCAGCGCCTGAAAGCCAGCGAGGATTTAAGCAGCGTCACCTGGACCCACCGCTAAGGCTTTGCAAGAAGTATGCCTACAGCAGTGCTGGGGGCTGCTTCCTGTGAGCTCTGCTATGGCTGCCCAGCCCCTTAGTACCTAGATGGGGAGCACCTGTGCTCTGTGCCCTGCTGCTTCCACCTCCTCCCATACCCCACCATGAGCTGGCTGCCTAACTGTGGTGCTGTGCAGGGGCCTTCTAGCTTGCTCCTGCTCCACCTGTGTTCTCCAGACTGCCATGTCCTGTGTGGTGGCACCTCCACTTGGGCTCCTTTGTCCCTGGTCAGACAGCAGAAGCCATCACACAGCCTCCCAGCCTGGAGTCCCAGCAAGTAATATAGTGCTTTCTTGGAGCTCATCAACCCAGAGCAGTTTTCAGGGCTTATCCACGCATTTCTGTGCCAGTTCTCCTCTCTAGAAGTGCAAACAGGGATGGGAGGAATACTTTTTGAGTCACTGGGCTAATAGCTTTTGGAAAAATAAAAAATTTGGTCTTGTTAGGCTTGCTGTAAATATTTTATTTTATTTTATTTATCTATTTTATTTTATTTTATCTATTTTATTTTTAATAGGAGGCTGTTTCATCTAAACCAAACCAGAGGGGAGGGAGGAAGGAAGAGTTAGCCCACTCTGGGCATCAAGGCATGCAGCCTGGTCCTCAGCAAAGAGGCTCCCATAGATTAGCCTGCACTGATCCCTCTACACAGTGAGGCGTTTTTTGTCTCCTTCCAGGTGCTGGGAAGGGGAAGCAGAAGCCTGGGGCACAGCGGGTGCAGGGCATGTGCTGCTGGGGCTCGTGGGGGCAGAGGGGCAAGCTCTCTGCTTTCTTTGAATGAGGCCCTGGCTTCGCAGGCCACATGTGAATAAGGCAACCATCACAAACATCTGAGCTTGAGAAGCCTGGCTCTGCCACAGCTATTGTGATCCATGTTATTCAGGAATTCTACAAAACAGCACCAATTCCCATAAAGTTTTGCAGAGTAGATAAATACTCTGCTCCAGCTCTCACAGTGAGAGAGAGGAAAGCTTCAAGCAATTAGGCCAGGCCACACAGCGATTCAGCAGCCGGCTGGGCTGCCAGCTGTGCGGGGCTCCTGAGGCAGCCGTGCTTCTGTGTGTTTGCCTGCATCAGGGACCAGCACTGCAACTCACACCACGGCCTGGGGAGGGGACACCATGGGACCATGTGCATTTTTTAAAGGGAAGAAAGGGCCTGACCTCATTCACCTTAGCAAAGGATGCGGCTCTCCTAAAAAATGCTGAGGGGCAGCTAAATGCACTTTCCCCATTCACCCCCCTCCTCCCTGGATTTTCTGATTATTTGGTAGGTTTTCCTATCTACTTTGCAGTTTTCTGTCTGTTTTGCAAAGCATTTGAAAGTTCTTAGCTTTGATCAGAGCTGGTCTTGGCCAAGGTTTTGCTGCTGCCTCTGTTCCCATTCCTGTGGTGAGAACAGAGAAATGGGGCAGTTCTCATACCATCTTCCTCACAGAAGCCGGCTGCCATCGCACAAAAACACTGAAGGTTCCTCTGGGGTGATGATGGTACATGCACGTGCAGGGTCACAGCAGGCTACAGAAGAGTCCCCTTCCCCCAGGCAGAGAGGACATTTGCTTTCCTCTCTGAGAAGCCTAAAACTTTTTCTTTGACTCAAAAGACATTGTTTTGGAAAATCAGAGCTGACTACACCATAATTCCATCCCCTTCTCCCAGTTTTTGAGTGATAAGGCATGCACGATGCTGCTTGACACTGTGATATTTATAAAACAAAGCAGAGGTCAAATTTGCTGAACAGTTTCCAAATTCCAGCAAGATTTATCACAAAGAGCCCCATGCACAAACCAAAGTGGCGTGACTGACAAGGGTGGGATTGTGGAGCCGCTTGAAAGCCCGGTTTCCAGCCAGCACCGATGGGCCACATCATGCTCTTGGGGGGCAAAACCTGCTGGGAAGCTTCAGCTATGTGGAGAATTCAGGCAGCTTTCACAGCGAAGATTCTGGACAAGAGACCCCATTGTGAGGAGCTCAGTTTCATGCTTGAGGAGCTGCGCTGTCCTCCATCAGTGCAGTCCTGCATGAGGGGCAGCCTGGAGCTCAGCCCCATGCAGCAGGCCCCTTGCTGCCTTGCTCCTTCCCTGTGCCCTGGCCTCCCTGGAACAGAGGTGCTGCTGGGTCCCCCCTGCCAGCTTTCCACAGTAAGCGCTGACAATTCCAACAGAAAGTTGTCCAAAGGAGATTAGGCAGAAGTGCCCACCAGATAGCTACAACTGTGAAAGTGGCTCCGGTCTCTCTACCCCCCCAGACACCAGCCTCCAGGGCTGTGGCTGGCACCCAGTCTGTGCTCTCATCTGAGGGCTGGTGCTGCCAAGACCTGTTTGCACCCTGGTGCTCTCACCTGCCAGCACATTTCAGCCTCCTGCCCCGAGCCAGAGGGGACAGATTTGACATGGCTAAGCCGCAGTTATTTCTACAGAAGCAGGCCATGTCTGGCCCCAGTACTCAGTGCAGAAACTGGATCTGGAGCAGAGGTGAAGGTGACACCTCTAGAACGGGCTCCACCTCGGCATCCTTGCCCAGTATCACAGGTCAGAGCACAGCTCCACAAAGCACTCTGCAGCGGAGCGAGGATTACATCCACGTTTGTTCACTCATCCTGAAGGTGCTCCCAGAAGACACGGGATAAACTTCCCCAGAGTGCACTGCCGAGGCAAGGCAGCAAGGCAGGGCTGGGCGAGATGAGGGACAAGCTCTGTGGCTGTCAGTGGGGAGGCACGTGGCCTGCATCCAGGCCTGTGGTGCTCCACGCCAAGCCAGCGGCACGGGGAGCGGAGCATGGCCTGTTGTCTCACTCCATGCTGGTGTTGGTGGCTGAATAGGAAGGCATCGCTTCATCTTCTGGGCTTCTAAGCACTGTTGGAAAACAAAAAAACAACAACACAATTAAGACTATGTATGCAAACAGATTTGATGACTTTTCAGGAATGCTACATTCAGGGAGAAGAAGCAACCATATTGTTACAAATGACTACCAGATGCGACTTCATCCACCCACCCATCCTCATATCTCTTCTTATCACCACAGGATCACCCTTCCCAAACATAAAGCTAATGTACAGCCATGCCATTTCTGCAGCTATCTGTTGGGTAATCGAATACGTAAGATAAGAAACAACCATTGTCCCAAAAGGACATAAACATTTGCTTAACAACTGAAAAGTCTTCGACATTTTGGCTGTTAGCTGAGAAGTCTGCAACTTTTAGGAAAAAAGATAAGTAAACCAAAAAATTCCATGGTACTTGTTTTGCCTTCTGAAATCCCGCATTAGAAAGAATGGGCTAAGACAATTGACTAAATTATCATCAGTGTTTTCCTCACAACCTTCCTGCGCTATGTTGGGAATATCACTTACCCACTGGCTGTATCCATTCCCAATGTATGAAATGGGGATAACAGCACTTCTTTACCTCCACTGTGGATCAAAAGGATAAAGTCGTTAATCATTTCCCAAGATGCTCAGACCATATGTTTAATGCAGAAATACCTTACACAGACAGTCTTTGGGAAATATACTGACAAGATCTATCGCTTGCTCGAGCACAAAACAAATGGAGAATATCAAACAGGAATGGATTGCAGCTCTCTGTGGATGCATAGGTGCCTCATTGTCACCTCTCCAGCAAATCTCTCCAGGGTGATCTTATGGATCTTTTCTTCTTTTGGGAATAAGTGAAGAGAACAACAACCGTACAGTTGATCTCCTTTCCCTCCCTCTCATCACACAAGCTAGTCAGGAGGCTTCTAATGGAGAAATCCCCATGTGCCATGGGAAGCCATGCTCCTGACTTGCTCTTTATCTGGCACAGACTGTAACAGTCTTTGCATCTTTCCTGCACCTGAACTGGAGACAAGTATGACTTCAAAACTGGGAGATGTCACTGACCTTTGCTATCTGACAGCAATCCCATGAGCGCTGACATTATCTAGTCTCCTGTATTGTCCTGGCATTCAAAAAGTGCAGTAATACTTTCCTTTGTGGCAACACTTCACTGATGCACATTCATTTCACTTACTAGCAGCCTGGAGAGTTTTGCTGATGGATGAAATTTTTGCATCGGATCAGTTCCTGCACATCAGATACAGGTATAGGCTATGCGCTCATACTCTGCCAAGCATTTTTAGGTAAAGTAGCAATCCAGAAATTAATAGAAAAAGCCAAAAGAATGCTGGCCGAATACAAAACACATCTGAATAAGCATTTCATTTTGAGCCATGGTCTCAAGTTTTCCAGATAGCCCAAGATATATAAGGAGAGTGAGCATTCTGTGTGACACTTCAGCTGGATGCTCTATATCATCCTAGCATTTAGACTGCTATTCTTAACTCTGAACAGCATTGCCTCCATCTACTGCTGATCTCTGCTTTTCACAGCACAGATTCTTCCACAGTCTAGCAGGTTCCTTTGCTATTTTCCCTTCTGCTCATCGGGTACTAGGATGGGAACTGAAGGATGGCCAAAGTCTGAATAAAATACACTCCTAACATGCCTGGCTGACACCGGTATTATTACTTACCCGTAGATGACAGCTAACTTCGACTACAATCAGTTAAATGCTAAAACAGACTTGCATTCCTCCTTTATGCACTCAGAAAAGGAAATCCACATGTTTATACTCAAAATCCACATCTAAATATACCATTGGTCAAACCTTACCGTGTAATGGTGTCTGAAAGGCCAAATACTTATTTGCAGAAAATCTCCCCCATTCCCAACCCGCTGTTGCCCTTGGAGCAACCTCTCTCCTTACCTCCAGACTCCAGACACATGCAACCCCACACATCATTGCCACGACACAAATCACTATGGCACACCCGTGCTTCCACAGCACACACCTATTTCCAAAAGCTTTTAACTTCTCTTTGAAGTTCACTTCACACTGCAGTGCAATTTCTGGACAAACTGATGAAAAATTATGAGCATTTTCTGGTAGCAAGAAGGGACATTAGCAGCTGGTTTTTGCTGGCTGAGGAACTGAGATGTAGCTTTCGACCATCAAATTAACATCCCTTCCACCTACTTCTAACACCTTGCATTTTTTTTCCCCAGTGGCTCTTTCTCGCTGAGCTGTCTTCCTGCACACTCTGCACCGTACCTCTGTGCACCTAGGCAGAGCCTGATTCTGCAAACACTCCGCAGAGACGCTGTGGTGTAACAGCACAAGTGGCCCCAGCAATGCTACCAGTGCTAAGTGGGCACTTTCGACCCTTGGCAAAACATCTTCCATTCGAGCCTGCTGGCAGAAACTTATATGTAGCGCTCAGTTCTACTTCTGGTCTTGGCTCATGCAAACAGATAGATTGACAAGGTTTTATATGTTTGCTCAAATCTTTGCAATAAAAACGGATTCCTTAAAAATAAAAGAGAAAGAATGCCGTGGTATTGTATTACAGACTTCTAGCTCTCGAAAATGTTGCTGCTGTTGTTTTAGGCAGTGGTCTAATGTCACAGATGTTCCCTCTCTTAAAATGGAGGAAAAGATCAGAGCGCCGTTACCCTTAACTGCGAACTACATAGCTTTATTTTTTTAATAAGATGGAGAGTTCTATTCTTTGGCAGACCACGTTTTGCAGTTTGATAAAGAGCATCCAAGTTGGCATGCAGTGTGTGGTTTCCTTTGTTAGTAAAAAAATGTACCTTTATATTAAATATTTTTATTTATTACATCAAATATGGAAAGGAGGAGATTTCAGTGGCTGATATCCACAGTGCTGGTCTCCAATGTTTAAAATCTGTAACTCCATGTCTTGATGATACTACGTACCATTGCATTTTACATTCAAACAATTCATCAGAAAGGTACAGTGGTAAAGAATCGCTTACAAATTGAAACACCTCAAATATATTTGTGATTTCACGTACGTTGAGTTCTGCTGAGGTACTTCTCTACATATAGGGAACATTTTGCACACTCTGAATTAGCCATACACCATCAGACCAATGCATGTGGAAGAGGAGTAAACTAAAGAGGAACAAAAAATGCACCATTTGTCACTGTAATTGAAACTTAAAACCAAAATTTATTTTTTTTTCCAGAATGCTGCTTTTTAACAATGTTTGATTCTCACTTTGGTGTGAATGAGCTGATATCCACTCACATTGTAGCATTACTTAGGACTTCTGCATCTTTTCAGCCTGGCCATGATACACCATGCCAAGTACAATGCTGTATGGGGACCAAGCTGTTTCCTTTCTACATAAGGCTTTCCTACTTAGCAGCCATAAAAGCAGATGACACAAGGTATCCTGGGGAACGTACTGTATATATCTCAGGTGAGCAAAATAATTTCACTTTCAATCTCACATTTCCAGACATTTGGGACACAGAAAATAACCCAGGAACAACCGGCTCCAACCTCTCTGCTAAAGTTCAATCTTTTAGATAATAAGCTATGTTGTATGAAGTCCTGTTCCATCAGGGGCCATTCCACACGTCCCCACATCCAGTACAGCCAGGCAAGGAAACTAGTGCAAGCAAGCAGACTATGGTGCTAAGAAGAAATGTACAAGTTTTATTTTTTAACCATTGCTGGGCTAAAAAATAGAGAATCATATGGCTTATTTATATTTCAGAAGATGGTAGTGAATAAGTTAAGGAATATTTCATCCCAAAACATACTTGCTTTCATTTATAGCTAAGCTGAAGTTACACATATATTTTCTTATTTTCATAAATGTCAAGCACCCACCTTTTTCCCCCAACAAAGACTTACAAGTACATGCATGGCACTTCCTACAAAGCTGTCGTGGGCTAAAGGATTATAAACAACATTTTTTTTTTTTTAATAAGAAACATGAATCAGATCAAAATATAATCTTTTAAATCAACTTCTTCCTGAGCAACTTAAAATTTGGAATGTGTTGAAAAGTTTCAATAAATAAGTCAAAGATGAGCCAGCTTCAAACGTACCTTTTAACAATTACGTATAACGTGTTTAATGACAGACAAGTAAGCTGTAGGATCAGGAATCTTAGATGCCGTGTGCCCCTTTATGAAGTACCATTCAAGGAGGAGAGGCCAGGTTAATTGTTATGAAAAATACAACAACATTAAAACCTAGCGAGTAAATTGTTTAACAGTTTTTGTAGTTAGATTATAAGTAGTGATGGCTGAAGATGCCATTAAATAAACAGATAAAAATAGACCTAACAGTAAGCGGCAGTGAATCTGCAGGAATGTGTTAAGTGACTGATTATTCTGTTACAGCGTTGGCAAAAAGTGTCAAATGGAACTTCTGAGAAGTGAGAATATTAATTTTCTTTCCAAAATATAACAATTCCACAGTGTGTAAACTAATCATTACTCATTCAATGTAATTTCATAGAAACCACTTAAAATATACAATGCAGCAGATTCATATTTTAGCTAATAGGTTAGTTGTTATCCATGCCACTTTCAGATTCTTTAACGTACTCCCTTACGGTAGCGTATTTCTACCACCAACTTGGGATGCTAACAGATGAGAACAGAGTTTTCTATGTAGCGTTTTCTGTAAATAAACACCTTTTCTTAACATGACTATACTTCTTCATTCTTGTTCACTGTATGTAGGTACAGTAAAGACTGACTGGTGATGGAGACAGGTCATAATTGGTATTGGCTCTCAGCAGGATCGTGGCAGAGGAAACCCTTGGAAAAACACATCTGAGCTTAGCCTGAGTTTATATGCCTTGTCCATCACAAAATAACTTTTGCCTGTTAGTTCACACGGAAGGGTGACCTTGCAGACAGAAGTCACACTGCTGTAGAACAGCTGTAGAATAGGAAGACAAAATTACCCAGCAGACATTTGAGAAGACATGAGTGAGTTACACAGGAGCCTTACTCCTGAAGTGTTTCTGAATGGGACTCATCCGAGCAAGGAGCTGCTTTCCTGTGCTCTGGAACAGGAGCTTACTGCTATTATCTTCCATTGCTTAGCTTCCTCTGAGCAAAAGCGTGCATAAAAGGCTAAGGCCTCATTGAGAAACCCTAGCACTACTGTGCTACCAGCCCAGATGTTGAGCACTCACCAAGCTGCTCATCACCAGGGGCCCCAGGACACATATCTCAAAGACGCTGCATGTGGGAGCTACATCCATTTCCGATCCCAGCCTCCACTTCCTACTGCCCGATAGTACTAGTTGCAGTGACCAACAAGGGCAGACTTTCACAGTACATCTCACAGCAATGCATCACTGAGCTGACAGTTTTACAAAGCATGGCTTCTTCTTTGTTTTATCATTCTGAAATACTTCAACTAGAGAAGCTGTGTGTATCTTTACTGTTAATTTTACTTCTAGCCATACTAAAAGCAGATGCTTGTAGGGACAGCTGTGCTCTGCTTCATACAAGAACAATTAAATTCTGTGACCACAGAAACAATCCTTATGCTGAATCAGAGCTCCATCTCTCTTAATCTTTTTTTCACTACGTGACTTTTTTTTTCTATACCTCTTTGGATTTCTAGTCCAGAACAAAAATAAAAATCTACAAATACTCTTCCTGAACATAAAAGCCATAGACTGCATCTTCTCCTTCAGCGGCCAATAGAATAGTACTTAACTGCAAGAAATAGAACTCCAGTTTACATCACCTGTCCCAGCTCTTCAAATTATTTGTCCATTCTTGCCATTTACTGACTTGGTAACTTTTTTATTGTATAAATTAGAAGGGCTTACCAAAAATATCTAGCTTCTGTAACTTGCCTTGTGTCCACTCACATCAATTTGCCAGAATAGTAGACTCACTCCTCCCACACTGAGAAATTCAGAAGCCACTATCTAACCCAGATTTGAGCCTGTTATCCTGAGATATGAACACATGGCAAAGGCTCTGACTGCACCACTGGAATGAATACCGGTGCTCCTGGGGCACACAGAGGCACCCTTCCCAAATGGCTCACTGCCTTCTCATTTCTGGTAGTTAATGCCACAGTATCATGCAATGACGACTTGCTTCTGGAGAGAGATGAGAATCTGTAAAACTCACTTTGCAATGCTTGATATATTTCACGTTTTGCAAATGCTAAGAGGACTGTGGTATACTCCAAAAGTTATTTTGTGATAGACAACAGATAATTCTCTCTTGAAATACACTATAGCAAGAAATCTTTGGAGCCAACAAAGTATAGTAACATCAATCCCACAAAACCAGGTATCTCCCCATTGCCCCAACATGTGGGAACACTGTATTTCATTCTGTTCTAAATGCTGCTGCGCATTAACTCAGTTCCTTAAAGAATTACTTTTAATAATAATTAAAAATCTTAAGAAAGCTTGAGGGGTCACCAGAAGAAAAAGGATAGCTCTTCCATCCATCACCTTTTATAGATATCCTCTAGCCACTTTTCGTCGTCTTCTTCCTCATCATCTATTGGTTCCTCTGTTTCCAGGGGAGAAGGAATGAAGAACTCAGGTCTGGGACGTGGTTTCCTGATATGAGACTTCAGTCCAAATTTGCGCTTTAGGAGGTGGAACTGTTCTTTGACATAGTAATAAAACTCATATTCATATCTCATACGCTGGTAGAGGATCTGTATTGCTTCTGGAGAGGGGACGGTCTTTTTCACTGTCACAGTCAGATTGCCAAGTTTCCTATGTTCTGTAAAGAAAACAAGCAACATGGCAGGTTCTGATTAATGAGACCAGACGTTAACTTTTTTTTTTTTGGTTAACTTTAAGGCATGGCTGTACTGCATTACTAGTAGAAATGACCTCAATCTGCCTTCTTCATAATGTAAATATTTTTATTTATTTGAAGTTAGACTTAGATGTTTAAATATGGCTAGTTCACACATAACATTTGGCACTGCAGTCAGAATCAGAGAATCACTGAATATGCTGCATTGGAAGGGACCCGCAAGGATCATGGGCTCCATATAGGACCACCCAAAATCAAACTCTGCATCTCAGAGCGCTGTCCAAACACTCCTTGAACTCCTGGAGCCTGGGCAGCCTGTTCCATGCCCACTGCCTTCTGGCGCAGAACCTTTCCCAAACCCCCACCTGTCCCTCCCCTGACACAGCTCCATGCTGTTCTCTCGGGCTGTCACTGCCATTGGAGAGCAGAGCTCAGCACAGCCCCTCCACTCCCCTCACAAGGAGCTACAGCTGTCACGAGGCCTTCCCTCAGCTCCTCTGCTCTGGGCCAGACAGACCAAGGGACTTCAGCTGCTCACCACACATCCTGGCCTCCAGACCACCTTTGACCTTCCACCATCTTTGAAGCCCTCCTTTGGACACTCTCTAATAGTTTAATGTCCTTCTTAAACTGTGGCATGCAAACCTGCACCCAGTGCTTGAGGTGAGGCCATTACCACTTTCTTCGCCCACTGGCAGTGCTAGCCCTACTGGACCCCATGGTACAGTTGGCCCTTCTGGCTGCTACAGCTCACTGCTGGCTCATGTTCAGCTTGCTGCTAACCAGAACCCCATGATCTCTTCCCAGGTCTGTGGGAAGTCACTGAGGATCTTAACTGGTGAAGGAATATGGAAATGGAAACGTACTTCGTATTGACTAAGCAGCTCTGAACATTGAAGGGATTCAAGAGAATTTGTCTACTAGGCATTGCAAATAAAAAAGAAGAAAGCAGACTATGAAAAACACTTCATTTTTCATACTAGACTCTGCTATATTAAGTGGTACAGAGAAAAGGAAAGAAAATAAATTGTACAATTTCAGCAACAACAGCAGTGTCAACGAAACACACCTGTAGGCCAGACTCAGATTACCATGCCCAACCTCAGGCTCCCAAGTGCACCAGGTCCAGCGTGTAGTGGTTTTGGCTGGGATAGAGCTCATTTTCTTCAGAGGAGCTGATACGATGCTATGTTTTTGGATTTGTGATATAAATGTGTTGCTAACACATCAAGGTTTCAGTTGTTGTTGAGCAGTGCTTGTCTTTAACCAAAGGCAAAACTATTTATTTCAACAAGCAATACAAGATATCCACCTAGCAAATGCAGCACCAGTGATCTCCAGACAGGAAGTACATGTTACACAGGAAAAATACAATGAAAAAGAAGAGAGCAGCTTTGTGAACAAGAAATTCTTTTCCTCCATTTTATAAGATTAATGCTCATATTGCTTAGGGGGTCTACATCTACAAACACATTCTATTTTTCAGACAATGGGCATACATTTTCCTACTTCAGAGTAAAGACAAACTAAAGAAAAACAACTGAAAGCTGATCATTTAATAATACTACGCAAGACAGCAAGTGCTGCTGGGCTGAACATTCTGCTTTTCATTTGGTTTTATTGTGTGAACACATTTGGTGCAGAAAAAAAAATGTTGCATCTGCAAGAGGTATTTTTTCCCTCATTTTCACTTACCAATTACAGCAGGGTAATTTGTAATGTTGGAAGGATATGATACAAAAAGAGAACAGTTGACTAGCTTACCAAACTTCATGCTGCTGTAAGTCACAAAAAACGATATGAAAATTAATTATAATTTGCATTTGCACTTTTAATTTATTCCCTAAAGGAAGAATGGTTTCCATTAGCTTCTAAAAACTAAAACATGCTGTTCTGTAATTGAATGGTGTTTTTAAACCAAACTTCCTAATTTTTAACAGCGAGATCTCTATCTCTACTCATATACCTAAATAATTAGATAACCTAGTGTATATAATTCTTTGTTCTTTTATTACACTAGTAACATTGACATATGCTGTATACTTACAGAATGTTCACAGATTATCAATTCATACAGTTTCAGTTAGATAGGACTAAAAAAATTAAAATTTACAAAAATTCAATTTAAGAACAATTTAAGAGGTGATCTTTTATATGCTGTCTAGATTAAAAAAAAAAAGGAAAAAGGAAAAAACACTACCTATGCCCATAGATTGAAAAACAATAATAAAAAAGTCTCATCTTCTAAAATTCTTAATTAGTTGTTCGAGTTGTTGCTGATGGGCATTTGACAAATATGCTGAAGAAAGGGTGCTGTACTCAGTTTGTCCTTGCGTGAGAAGGCCAGAGCCACCTTACAATGATTTAGCACTTGAAGAAATTCCTCACTCTGATGCTTGGTTGGCAGCTTCCACCAGCTTTGCAGTCAGGCTTTTTTTTTTTTACAAACTCAGCAGCAAATACACACTACTAAATATTTCATTTATTAAGTCTAAGCCTTTACAGCACTTGCCAACTGCATTTTTATTTTACACAGGTTATTTATGTTACAGAAAACTCCTTTTACATCGCTGGAAAAAGCTCTTTATTTATACGATCCCTCCAGGACTCTAACTGGGAAAAGCCACTTCTGAAGGCCCCAGCTCCCTTTGGTGGCTGCTCTCTCCAGCAGAGAGAAGCACTTGTGTTTGGCTCAGGAGTGCTGCCAATAACGACAGGCTGAAAGGTTCTGGGCTGTTTCTCTGAGGGTGACTGGCTTGGGCAGGACTAGCCACAAGGTGGCTTTCTGGTGTTGTGCCATGCAGTGGCCAGGTGCTCTGTGTCACCCTCAGGGCTGGCACTGCCAGGGCAGAACAAGCAAGCAGCTTGGTGCAATCATGGGCTGAATATGTAATAGGCATGAAACGCAGGATCCCTACACATATGTAATTATTCTTTGCTATATGCTTGTAAACATCTATCCATACAGACAGAAAAACACACACTCTGAAAGGCTACAGGAGCAACGTATACTTCTTTGCTTCTTTTGCTTTGCCTCTCAGTAGCTATCGGCAGCTGCAGCGCTGCAAAACACGGCTTGTCAGAAGGGACTGTGCCTGCCTCAGGCTCAGCATTTTGATAAAGCAAGCCAACTTCACTTTTTTTTTCTTACACTTTTAGATTGGTTTCTAACTTTAAGCGCTCTTGAAACGTTCTTTAATACAAACATGAATGAAATCACAGAACTGCCCCTTGAAATTGCTTTAACACCTCTCCTCCCCATCGTGTAAGCAAGATGGAAAAATTATGCAGACTTGGCTTGAAGCCAAAATAACAATCTGCATATGCTACATAAATCGGGCTGTCCCACTGAAGGACCTTACTTTATGACCTTTGAGATGGCTAACAACATGGAGGGCGACAAACTACAGCATTCACTTCTTAGAGTCATTAAAAAAAAAAAAACAACTGTGTTTTTTTGTCATTCTTTTGAATTACTAAAAAGAATTCACCACACAGGAACTGAACCTCCCAGTACAGCCTGCTCAAGCCCCGAATTAACACGGTCAAGGCTAAATTGATACGCAGACATGGATGAAGGAAATTAAATTCTTCTGGGTTACCAGGTGATGAACATATACCACACTTTCTCAACTCGTGCTTTTTTTTTTTTCCTCTCTGAATTCAGAAATCTGTGTTACTGTTACTCACTGCAGTAATCCACGCCAAAGGAAAAGGAGGTTTTCATTTATTTATTTACATTTTGTGGCTTGAAAAACCTTGGATTGCCGTATTTAGACAAAATGATCCTAAAGATGAACTCAAAAGAGTTTATGAGATATGCCTTCTCCCGAACCATGGTGCAGAATTGCTCCCGAGCTGAGGATGAGTGCAGTAGTGCTTGCCCATACAAAGTCAAGGGCGGAAAACCCTGCCCTGAGCCTTGCTGCTTGAGGGCCGTGTGAACACGATGGCTGTCAAAGATAGAGTAAGCTCATTTCCTGCAGCCAGGCAGGGAGGCCCCACATCTCAGTCCCACACTGTAGAGCGGCAGCACATACCTATTGCTCCATGGTTGTCCATGGAAATAAAGGTACATCGCTGAGGTTAGAAGCGATGTATGGATCAGTTAAGGCCTCTGCTTGACACGTCCCTCAAGGGATCAGTGAGGCACTAAAATGGGACTCTGATGGCTGAGCTAGAAATTATATTCCTTCAAATTACTTCACTGCAGCTCAGCAAAAAAAATAAAATAAAATAAAATTCAGGCCAAGTTAACTGGTATTTCAAACTTGAACTTTTCAGCTGAGCTCTTGAATAGCATCAGGGAAAGGATGTTTTTGGGAGAGCAAAGAAATGCTGCTGTCTGGCTTGCAGGCTGCCCATCCAACAGCACCAGGGATGGGCAGAGCAGACAGGCTGCACACCATGGCTGGGTTGCACTGCTCAGCACCAGGGCTTCTTGTAGTCACTGCCTGAGACAACGCCTATTGAGAAACAAAGCCCATGAAAAAGTAAGTGGTGACCTGTCCCACAGCATCTACTAACTCTGTCTGAAATATTCTGGCTCCCACCTATTAACCTTCTTATTGCTTTTATGCACTGGGGAATGGAAATAGAAGTTAACTTTCTTTTTTCTCAGTTGTTCACATTAACAAAATAAGGTATAAGATTTAACATTTATATAAAGATTAAATGTTTTTGTGTGTATTGAGGACAGTTCTGCGAGGCTCACAAGTAATGCCTGCCTTGTTTTAGCATTTATATATTAAATTACTGTGTTTCTGTCATGACAGAAGACAACTCCAGAGAGTTGGAAGAAAATCTCAAGCACATCTCTAAATTGTCAGATATGGGTAGGTGCCTCTGAAAGAGAGATATCTCATGGCAGAAACACCCCGAACTTCAGAGACCTGCAGTTCTAGGCAAAACTGATGTCCTGTTTATCAAACAGGGATCTTAGGAGCAAATACACCAGACTGTAATTAGTGCAGACACTGCAAAATGATGGCTGACAATGGCAGAGTCTGAACTAGATGAGACAGTTACAGCAATTCTCTTTCTACTCTGTTACAACTTCACTGAATTAAGAAACCAGAGGGAAGAATAACATCACTCTTAATCTAATATAATTTCATTATTAATGCTAACATAGACAAACCATAGGGAACTCACAGCAGAGAAACAGGAGGGAAGACAAAAAAGAGCTGAAGGCACATCAATTACTAATGCTGATGGATGTAAATGGCAAGGAGGCATGGCAGCAAATGACAAGGAAAAGGGAAGGGAAAGAGGAAAGGAAAATGTCAGCAATAAATGTAAGAAACACTTTGGATCAGTAAGATTGAAAATAAGAAAAGAAACGTCTTCCTGTAGTGTGGAAGTAACATGTATTGAGAACACGCTGCAGAGGTAAACACTGCACTGGCCTGGCTGTGAACCGGACAGCGTAACAGTGATACATATCCAACAGTACTCTGAAATACTACTTAAGCTTCTAAAGGCATTATTTCACTATTACAAAACACTTGTCTTACAGCATATTCAGCAACACAAATATATATCTCTCTCCATGTTTTTTTAAACAGCTACCACTCTCTGAGGTCTCTTCTCCAGCCAGGAAGTATTTATCATGCAGTTTCCAACTTTCCTCTTGGAAACTTTTCACAGTATCATGCTTTTGTCTCCACTAGTTCAAAGCTATGGATGCAACAATGGAGATTTCCAGCTGCATGGGACACCTCAGCTAACTCGCCAGTACAGTGAACTGCCTCTGATGCTGCTCAAACCGGGAAACGTGCTGTATCTCACGCATGATCAGATAACAAATCTCAACAGGCTCTTCTAAGAGACTCCTTTTTTTTATGCATTGCATTCCCAGTTAAGATAAGCTAACAGTGAAAAGAAAAAAACAAAACAAAAAAAGCTGAAAATTAACCCCATTGGTATGAGAATGCGGTCAGGTACTTTTACTGCTGTTAAGCAACTTGTGTGCTGAACAAAACAGAGGTGGGGGTGCCAAAACCAAAGTCATCTGCAGAGGAAATGCCAGGATTCTCTAGTTCAAGTTGCTGAGAGAACTGCTAGGTTTGCAGTCCATATGAAATTTCTAATGTATCTTTTATAGCTGTGTAAGTATTACTGAACGGATCCAGTCAACCTGACAAAACCACAATCTAAAAATAGATTCTTACAGATCACTTGTGAACAGCACTACACAGCAAGTTAAGCAGACACTACTATTATTCTTCTTTTTATTTTTATTTCTTTTCAGAAGGAAGTGAAATTTGCAGCAACAAACTCGAGCTGCACACTCGAGCAGGAAAAGCGATACCACAGATGGGCTGTGCAGAAAATCTGCAAACAAATATAGCCTGGGATTTAAGAATCTCGAGCAGGCATCTCATCTTTGTGCTTCAAGTCACTGCAGAGCACTACCTGTGATTCATGTTTGCAAAAGAGAAGCTGTAGTAGAGGCATGCCGTGCAAGTTTACAATGTCTACATGGGACTGGGTGACGTGGAGGTGTCTTTACTTCCATATATAGTATTGACGAGTGCAACCCTGGCATATAGCATTCAGCTTCGTAACCACATCCTAAATCAGACAGGATACGAGAAGAGCCTCAGAATGAATATCAGGGTTGGAAGGAACACTTTAGAGAAAGAAGATACATTTGGGCAGCTCTGTTTAGCTGTTCACCAAAAAAAGATTGAGAAGTGACTTGTTTATAGCACACATGTACTTTAATGGTAAGAACACTACAGATACTGAAGAGCTGGTAGCTGAAGCCAGAGTTTTAGTGGAGAAGGTGATTAATCACTAGAATAAAATGAATAAAGAAATCAGTTGATTTGCTATCACTTGGTATTTTACATCAGAACCGACTGACTTAACCAATTCAAGTTGATCTCTGCGCAGAAGTAGGAGAAACTGTGTGGCCAAGAAGAGGACAAGCTAAGTGATCCAATGGTCCACTGAAGTCTTTCACAGCTGCTCATTACAGTCTTGAACATCTGTTTCTAAGCCACTTGTGAAAGCTTCTTTTTGCCACGCCCTCTGAGATACCTAAGTGAATGTCATTTTGTGAAGATGTTTCAACACCTCATTTACTACCAGTTCCAGCCATTGGCTCTTTAAAACCCAGTGGTCACCACCCGGCAACATAAAGTCCTAAAGGAATGTGATCCAACACTAGGTTAAAATAGAAGTTTGAGTAAATGATCTTAAAAATTAATTTTAATATATCACTTACAAGTGATATATCACTGTTTATTGCTTTGTATGAGAATAATCACTGAAATGAAAAAAAAATAGAACAAAAATACGCATAGTAACCATAACAAAAGTAATGCCCAGTAATAAAATCTAAGCATTACCAAGGTAAAATCAGAACTTTTGTGGTATAATAGGACAGGAAGAGATATGTTACCATAATGAAAATGGCAATTAAAGTGCAGAAAAAAAAAGAAGGTATCAGTTCTCTTCTCCCATGTGAGAAACTTACTGGCTCTAAGATTTTCTCCTTTGTCTCCACACAGAAAACGCAAAAGCCCAGGAACTGCTTTACATCTGATTATTAAAAGCTAAAGAAGGTCAAGAGAAAATTCTCTCTTTTCCCCCTCAGGTTCTTTTGTGTATAATGAGCAACTGCAGGCGGCCAGGGGCTGAAGCACTAGTGAAAAAAAGAAGAATGCTACAAGAGCAGAAACAACACACTGTTCCTTTCAAGTTCACCCCCCTCCTGGCCCACAGCCCGCCTGCCTTGGCCAGCTGCCAGGGTATCGGGACAAAGGCTTCCTCCTCCGGCCAAAACCGAGGAAAAGGGTCCGTTGTTTAACACAGGCAGACTGGTTTCAGCAAGAGAAAAAAAAAATGAAAATAAGGGGAATTATATTAACTGAAGGTCCTGAGAGAGAAGAGTAATCTCCTAGTGTGGCTAATGCAATTCTCACCCCATGCCTTTCCCAAAGAGGGAACTGTCTTGACTCCCTACCTCTCAGACTAGGAGAAGTGAAATGTTTCAGCATGGCTAAAGCTATGAGGCTGACAAAGTCTTTGTGTCCCCTCGGGTTATTACAAATCAGAAGAAACAATGCCATCTTTCTTCTCTACAGGAAGCCCCAAGCAAACCACTCTCCCTCTGTGCTCGCTCATGCTCACCTGAAGGGTGAGCATCTTCATAAAAGGACAGCAGAAATTTCCATGCACCTAGCCAATCTTAAAGAGTCTCGGAGATGGACAAACTGAGCATTTAGCTATCCGAGGAATTTACACTGACCCAACTTCCTACTGGATTTCACAGATCATATTGAGAGAGATTACAAAGCATGTGTGGGATAACCAGGAGGTCATCCCCAGCCAGCATTGGTTCAGGAAAGGCAGATCCTGCTTGACCAACCAAATTTCCTATGACTGAATGACCTGTCTGGTACATAAGGGAAAGGATGTTGATGTAGTCTACCTAGACTTCAACAGAGCCTTTTACACTGTCTCCCACAGTATTCTCCTGGGCAAGCTGGCAGCCCGTGGCTTGGACAGATACACTCTTTGCTGGGTAAAGAACTGGCTGGAAGGCCAAGCCCAGAGGTGGTGGTGAATGAAATTAAAATCGGATGGTGACTGGACACCAGTGGTGTTCCCCAGGGGTTGCTATTGGGACCCACTCTGTTTAGTATCTTCAATGACTATTTGGATGAGGGAACTGAGTGTACTCTCAGGAATTTTGCAGATGACACCAAGTTGGGAGGAAGGGTCAATCTGTCTGAGGGTATGAAGGCCTTTCAGAGGATCAGGACAGTCTTTTATCTCTGGGCATTAAGTTTAATAAGACCAAGAGCCAGGTGCTGCACATTGGCCACAACAATCCCAGGCAATGCTACAGGCATTTCTTCAACTTCATGGACTAACCCTAGAAGGAAGAGTAGTACCTACAAGAAAACTTAATTTATCCAGTACAGTAACACAAAATAAAATAATAGTAAAAAAGATTAAATAAAATCAAGATAAAACTAAACAAACAAACAAACAAAAAAAAAACAACTTAACACCTCAGTGGTCATTATTAACAGCTAATCCTCAAAAAGCAGATTTTTTTTCCATTAAAAACTAATAAAAATTCACGTCCTTACCAGATTCTGTATCTATGAAGTTCTATTCAATTTGTTAAACTTAATAGAAGAATAAATGCCTATATTTCACTTGCACCAAACAGGCCAAGAAAAGCCTGAAACCATAAAGGATCATCTTTTTAAAGTCTGCAAACAGAACAGAATGCACCACACTCTTTATTTTTTTATTTTATTTTTGTTTCCAGGCAGAATATTTTAATAAAGTTCTATGGAAAGCAAGCTTAAAAGGATATCTGAGATTCACTGTTTCCATGGTAACCAAAACAATGAAAAATGATGACAGTCTTGTCATGGCCTATCCAAACACCCAAAATTTGTCTCCAGGAAACTTAGAGTAAGTTTCTGTGGAAGGGGTACCTACTGCACTGGCTGTGTATGTGCACTTACTTACGTATGCCAAGAGGGCTGCAAGGCCCATGCTTTGACACAGGCACAGCACTCATTTGGATATGAATGCATGTACAATCATTGAGTATATGGGTCCCAGAACACTTTTAAACTCTCCAATTCAGCATCTAAATGGAGGCCAAGTTTTCCTATATGTGTTGGGAATATGAATTTGTGACTCTGAGCTCTCTTAAAAATATATTCCCCACTGGCATGGCCAGTGGCTGTGGCCATCAGTCTCTGAACAAACATGGCAAGCCAGGAACATCATGTTCAGTTGACATTTCCGCCATCTGCTTGCCACAGTGGTTGACAGCATTTCTGGTGTATTCCTAGAGCATTTTATTTTGTTAAGTGCATTTACTGAAATGAAAATCCCTTAAAAGAGCAAATATAGAGTCCTCATAAACATAGCTACATTTTTTTCTTTTTTTTCATTTGCTCTGAGTAACAGCGGGAAATGAAAAACCACGAGGCTGAAGGAAGTGAAAGGACTATTTATGTATCATGGGAAGAATTAAACTGAGTTTCAGTGCTTTAAAGTGTCCAACATCTGTTTATCAAAACACTTTTGTTGTACTTCTTTTGTCCTCAGTTATGCAGTCTGACTGCTCTGACTTAGGAAGACTACACTAGATTCTTCCCTTGATTTTAATGGCAATCTGTGTAAGTTCTGCCACTACTTTGGAACCAAAATGTTTGGCTGGCATTTCCAATTACCAATAAAATAAGAACATGTGCCCTTTCTTCACAGAATTACTCACAAGTGCACATACATTATATAAAGATGTGTGGGTCTTGGAGTTCTTCCCTTTCTGTGCACGAGATACAAAGCTCTAAATTTTTATTTCTATTTCTGTTTAAATAAAATCTGTTGAACAAGTGGGATGTACACCAAGATGTGGCTTGGAAGGATAACAGAAAACAGCCTGTGAATTAAACAGTTGAATTAAGCAAGAATTCAAGCCACTGATTTCTACAAGAACCTTGCAAAAACATGTACCAAGGAAAATAACTTTCATTGAGTCTGTCCTCAAAATAGGCTAAATAACATATTCTGCAACTGCAAAAAAGCACTGGGACCTACCAGGAGACCACAAGCTATATTACACAAGCAGCAGAAGGCAATGCCAAGCAAATACTGAAATTCGGTATACAGAGAAATATGCTTTTCTGTTTCGCTGCCATTCTGTTATTAAAAGTTCTAGATGAAAAGGGCATTTTGGTAAGCTACTTGCAAATGTTGAAGAAGACAGAGGCTTTCTGCTGGCAGCCACTTGCACTGGCACAGTGGCAGCAAACAGGCTGAATCATACAAGCAGCAATTTGTACCTGTTACTTTCAGCATATAAGAGCTGGAAATGATCAACTATAATGGGATTTGCAGCTCCACAGAAGCTGTTCTTAGTATATCAGGATGTATATAAGTGTATATCACAATGGTATTCAGGATAATGTCTTTCTGTCATGCACTTGAACACAAACAGCACTCGTTTCACCTTTTTTCACCATTCTGACTGGAAAGCTCAATTTGTCATTTTTAAATAAACAAAATCTGAACAAGAGAAATCTGTTTCATTGAGATTAAAAAGATTGTACGTTCTCTAGCATTAAGCATCTCACCCAATTTGTAAAGAAAATCAATTTGGTTTAATACACAGAAACATGGGCTAAACTAAGTACCTTGAAACAGGAAAGACCATGACCTCATCGAAGTGTTCTTTGGCATCCAAGATTCCCAGCTTATACTCTGTTCTTAATGGTATTTAACTGACACCACAGGCACTCAGATCCTACCACTACATCTGACTGGGCTAAATTCAGAATGGGAATGCTTAAGGTAAGAATTCAGAGAAAGCCAACAAGCAAACAAAATCCACCTGAAAGGTCCAGAAATTCTGAAACAGCAGCCCTAAGGAAGACATAAAACACTACCACCTGATACTTGTATGGTGAAATTGGACAAACAATAATCCCTATGAACTAGGATTCAGAGCAGGAAAACAAATTAATGTCTTCTAAAGCAGTGAAATCTGAGTTGTGAACAGGGGAAGACCAAAGACACACCTGACATGTGGCTTCATCCAAACAAACAAACACCATGACAAAAAACACAAGGCACGCAGCTGGGGAAACCACCTCGCTGTAAAAAATCTGAGCAGTGTGTCTGATCATCATCTCCTGCTCCAGTTGGCTCGGCCTGGCCATACCCTCTTCACAATCCATTCACAACTTTACCACCCAAACTCCTTCCTCAAGTTTCCTGCTTTCTGAATTTCATTTTCTCTAGGCGCTCTTCTAGCAGCTGCTTTTCTCTCCACACAGGGAATTCTCAAGATTTTATTGGAACAGATCTTCATCCATCTGCTTTGCTCTTGATGAAGAAATCCTGGGTTTCTACTGCATGTGTTTGCCACATAGGGAACCACAGCATAGACTTTAAGGTTGCAAACACTCCAGCAAAAAATACTACCAATGTAATAAAAAAAAAACTAAACAAATAAAACCAAAACCCAGACAATCCTCCCACATCCTCCAAAAACTCAAAATAGCACTCAGTGATGTACATATCTATTAGATAGGCAAGAAGAACACTAGTAAGTCACAACAAACACTGTTTTTATACACATACATCTTCCTTGCTTCTACAAGCACCACTACATGCAAGCCCCTTGACAGCATCCATCTGCACTCAACCTTACACTAGTGTACAGCACAAGTGAGAAATATTCCAACCTTTTGCCTCCCAAACCCTTGCTATCCCTCCACCATGCAACATGTGGGAATTCACACATCACTGTGAAAGTCACATCAGCGGAGAACTGGGAAATGTCTACGTGGTTATTTGTGAGCCCTGAATGTGAGCTTCATCCAGCCAAAGTCAGATACCCACCTACAGCTGAGCTACCCTCTTTGTATTCTATACAGGTGATGATAGAGCAAGGCCTTTTTCAGTCAATGTTCCTCTCACCCTAAAATAAAGTCAACATTTCTCTTCATTTATTTCAAAAAAAGCTGAAAATAACTAATTGATTTAATACAAAAGCTATTATAAGAAGAATTAATTCTATGATGGGTTAGAAAAGCCACTGGGAGGTGACTGTACTGTTGGGTGAATAACCCAAAAGAGTGGTACTCAGAAAGAATAGCGAAGAAGATAGTATATTTTGCTAGGCTTTACAGACAACCAGCGAATAAAGAGAGGCTCACCTTCTACGGACAGTTGAGGCTGACTGATAACTCCACAAGGGAGGGATCTCCAACAAGAGATCCTTCCCCAGTGGTGGTCAGCCCTTAAATGGGGTCTGGGAGAAGCAGAGCCAGAATCCACTCCTTCCAGTCACACAGTGCATTGCCTTCACCTGTGGTTGCCTTCTCCTGTGGTTGACTCAGTGCTCTCCTCAAGTGATCAATCAGTGGTTCAGGCTGTGATTCAACAGTTCCCATACACCGTACTTAGTGGAAGAATGACAGGAATACCCAACAGTCTGGAAAAATACAGCTGAATATCTGGGGAAAACCAATAGGAGTTTTATAGAGAAATACCCACCCTGTACTGCAAGCAACTCTAAATGTTTTAGTATGGCTGTATGAATACCTGAAAAGTAATCACATATTGTCAGTGACTGATATTTATTCAAGCAGTAATCTTATTTTTAAGATACCTAAACAGCTTCTGACATCAGCTGTATTCACTATGTACTGAAAAGTGATCTGATGTGTAACTGTGAGAAGGATAGAGAATTTGGGAGGAAAGAGAGAAAAGAAGAAAAAAGATCAGAAACCAGAAGTAATGAGAAGTAGGATGCTGAACTAAAGAGTATAATAAAAGTGAAGGAAATAAAGAGAAATTAGAAGGCAAATATTTCAAAAAGTGATGTAAAAGGAGTTTTACCACTGCTTGTATGAAAACTGAGCTCTAACTGAGCTTCTAACATACAGGGAAAAGGTCACTGTTTTGTGGCTTTTTTAATTTATTTTTTAAAATCAATCTAATCTCAGTGACGTTTTCCTCACAATGCTCTGTGTTCCTAATAGCCTATCATTTATTCATAGATTGAAACAAACAAATAACCTCCCTCTGCTAGGGTTTGCTAGGTTCAGTAGTGCTTGTTATTCCCCTCCTTGTCTCTCTTTCTGCAATAAACAAGAAATTCAGTAATGTTGTGGACTGTTTGTAAATGAGTCAAACCAGTCAACAAGCAGGAGCAGAAAAGACCAAGTCAAATACGCATTCTTTGTTCCAAAGATGCAATACTCACAATGATTTAGAGGTACACGTACTCACAGTATGATGATATAGTACACAGTAACACCACTGATTCACGTACCCTTCAAAACCCAATTAGGAGAAAAGCTATGCAAGACAGACCACTATAATTACCTACTGAACATTCTCACTACACAAAGGGTGTTAGATGGAATCATACCACAAAAGGTAAAGGAGCAGGATATATTGTTTTATCACTGACCTGGCAGGACATAAGGTCTCTTCTCATGGCAGATACACAGAGATGCATTATTCCAATACAGGGAAGCTAGAACAGAGGAATCACAGAAAGCCACAGGGAAAGCAAATTGATTGTGAAAAGGGAATATTTCAGTGCCTGAGAACTGAGCAGGAGCACGTGCATGGGCAGACAACAGATTCCATTCCAGAAATTCACCAAGCAGCGAAGTTGGGAAGGATGGATAAATGCTCGAGTTTACTTGTTGTAATAGAGCAATTGAAGAAAGATGACTATTAAAGGCACCGCCTCCTGGATAGCTCTTCTATTTCTCCTGAGTCTCCAATTCTTCTTCTTCTCTTTCTCTTCAGTATCCTCATTTCCCCTGAGTATGTACTCAGCAGCAACTTGCATTCCCCAGAAATACTCCCACTAGCTGCCTGAAAAGACATTCATGCTGGAGGGCAAAACACTCTTCAGACATGAAGATGCCTTTAAAACCACAAGTCATCTTCAGAAACCAAATTGCATGGAGGTGCATGAAGAATTCCTCCAAGACCAACTTTGGAGGCAAGTGAATTCAGCCAACTCACAAACATCAGCAGTAATTTCATTTGAGTAAGCACGTTCGGTATTTTCAAAACCTCCCCCCAAACCACACACCTCTTTGCACGTGCACTTCTTTTAAAAATATTTTCTTCTTGGTCTGTTTTCAGGCTCACATTTTGCCCTCAGCCTGTGTGATAAAACTGTTTTCTGGGTGAGCCCTGGAGAACCAAGCAGACCAAACACTAACGCTCATATGGATTTTATTTAGAGGGGGAAAAAAATCCCTTAAGTTGAGTAGTTATGTTATTTTGAACTGGTTTTATATTTTATGTGTACATAGCAGAGTTGGAATTTCAGGGCTGGCTTTTGTTTGCATTCATCATGAAACATTTGTTATATGAGCTGCTGCTACTGCTACCAAAACAGCTGCTGCTCACTGCTAGAAAACTAGAGCCCATCTCAACAGTTTCTTTCTTTCTCTGGAAAGTCTATCTGGAAAACGAGGACTGGTGTTTCTACAGAAGACTGCCTTTGTTAGGTTTCACTGTCATCGCTTTTTCTACTTTTGTCTACTCTGAACATGGACCTGAAAAGGGACTGATAAATCAGAGCAGATGCTCTTGAGATATCTACAATTAAAGGTAGATCAGAACTACAGCTGTATGAGCTCCCTGCTCTGCTGCACCTCAAACATGAATGTCTTCCCTTCAGTTACTCCTGTGACTTAGCCAGAATTTAGCTTATCAGTCCTGAATCATCATTTTCAACCATTTGGAAAAATTGAGCCACAAATTGAGTGTATCAAATGGCTTGACCTCCCTTCACATAAAGATCTCTTTGCCATAGAAATGCTGCTGTTTAGTGGCTAGGGCAATCTGTAGGAGACTGCTTCCCTATCCAGAAAGAAATACCCTGCCATCTGACAATCTGTGTGCTTTTCTAAGATTGGACACAAACCAGGACCTAGCAGATGAGTGGACTGCAGCCCTGAGCGCTGACGTCAGACGCTCTGACCTGCACATAACCAGAATTTTAATACTTTACTTTCTTTGTTATAATTACTGAAATACTTCAGGGTTGTTCTTGTTGCTTCCTGGTAATATATCGGCAATGACCTCTCTCACCTCATTCCCTTCTTTTAAATGGAAGTTTATCCCAGACTTGAGCACAGTTTCTGCAGGACTCTACTGTTCTTTTTGAAGTACGGGGAGACTACCAAACAATTAATGCTACCAGTTTAACTCATTTTATCTTTCAGGAGAACTTTTTTTTTTTTAATCATATCTGAACAACTTACGTTTCTGAAGAGCTTTTGGACAGAGATCCTGCTGAAAATTAAACCTGTACCATCTCACATCCCTGAACGTGCTGACTCCTAGAAGGAACTAGCTGACTTTCAAGTTCTCAACTGTCTTAGAGTTCCATTTCTTATTATAGTTAAATGGGATTCTTTCACTTGTAGCTCTTCAAATTACATTGCAGCCCTTGGAGTAATGTTTACTACCTTCTATTCTTCCAGTATAGCTGCTGGCCAAACAACAGGACACACAGCTCATTTGGCAATTAGTTTCAAAGACACTCCTGGTGAGTACCAGTTAGGACAGCAGCACTCCTGACACTGCCACACAGGAAACATAAGTGAGGAGAGAAAACAGCCAGTCCTAGCAGCAAATCAAGCTATCCGTATTACAGATGGCATTGGCAAAGAATGGAAAACTTATTTGGAGTCAGTCCAAACAGATAAATACAACTCACAATACGAGATTTTTGAAGTGCAGTAACCATCGTAAATGTTGCAGATAGAAAAAGCAGCCCAGCTGGAAATAACATACTAATTAAACACAATAAGATTGCAATTAGAAGGAGTGAGAGAGGGAAGATGGGACCAGAGAGCAGTGGAGAAGAGGATGCTCTTTGCTCCTACATTTATAAATCTGTGATTCAGCTTCAAGAACAGAGAAAAAGAAGAAAAAAGGAATCTTCCAAGCCATATTTAGTAAAAGCCTTTCCTCTTGCTACAGCTTCTTGGAAAGTAAATTTGCAAGAGGGACAGGTCAAAAAGGCAGGGAAATTCCAGCTGGGAAAGGAAGCTGGAGCATAAACTCCAAGAAAGTCTTCAGCAATGGGGCTCTGAAGGAACGCAGGAATGGTGTGAAGTTATGCTCAAATGAGCAGATTATCCTCTCCCAAGTGATGGCTGGGAGACAGACTAAAAGAACTCACAAGTAGCAGCCGAGTGCTGCTCTGCTAACACATTTCCTTACTTTTAATTCACATAGCTCTGCAACCAAGGACCAATACCTACTCCTTTTTTTTTTTTTTTTTTTTTCCCTAATAGCAATTATGGAAGTCTTAAGGGGACTTAGGGGTCCTTAGGTGACTGAAGGACCCCCACTGTGCCCTCTGAGAGCAAATAATCCATTCAGATACACAGGATGGGAAGGTCAGCAGGCACTTACTACTAAATGTCATTTATTGATTTGTTCTAAACCTCTTTATACTAACCCTTCAATCTGCTTTACCCACAGGATAGGTAAGAATGGTGACCTTTTCTGTACTAGCTTTTTCCTCCTTGAGTGTGCCTGACTGCCAACTCCCCTAGTGCTCACTGTCTCCCTCCCCAGCGCAGATCTTTTAGTTAAGACATGGCTGAAAATAATCTTTGGTATTAGCTTTAATGCCTTTAGCACACTGCTTGCAAGTGCCTCACTGTAATTTCATCATCAGAATTCACCCTCTTTCATGTTTAGCTCATTTTAAGTATTAAAACATCTTAATTATTATAGCAAATCATTTTTATCACTGTAAAAAACTTGACTTTAAATTGCTATGTTTATATGAAAACCCAAAATCATTCCCTAGTAATGGCTACTTGACTTTACTGTACAAAAATACAGGAAAAATCTTGCTAATTAAATTTCTTTTTCATATGTACTTTACTTTTAATACTTTCCAAGACATTTTAGAATCACCAAAGATACTTTCTGATACTACTCACACTCCTCTTACAAGATGTCTTGGGTATGAGAACAAACAACTTAACATGCAACCTATTCTATTGCTGCTGCAGTGGGCAAGACTTAAGACCAGTTTGAGAGGTAAATTACAGCAGCCTACTTTGAATACTGAAACAAGGATTATGCTCCTGAAAGCAGACTGAATAGTCAGCTTGGGACTGCTCCACGCTGTTGCTGTTCCTTTTCTGTGTCAGATACGCTGAATTTTCAGTTAAACATACTTCTCTCCAAACACTGGCCCTGAACGTGTACTGTGACACAGTCATAATCATGCCAAATTCTGAGTTGTTATATGCACATTATTAACAAGAGTTCTTCATATTCTGCTTCAGGCAACTTAGTTGTTTCCATATAGGTGAAATGAAGATCTGTGAAAATGTACTGGAGCTGAAGCAGGCCTATTAACTGAAATTCAGCCATCCACTATGCCTTACACTGTCTGAAGAGAGGTCACAGTTGTTAAAGAAGCCTTTTGCAAAGTGTTACTACTATCATTTTTTATTCAAATGTTTCTTTTAAAGCACACATAATAACAAAGATGTAGGTGGAATGATACTGCCTAAAATAGCATTATGGTTTTATTGGTGAGTTAGTGAAGAAGGAATGAATCATCGATGCAAGCTTTAACTGTCTGCCATTAAAAAACAACAACAAAACAAAAACAAACAAACAAAAAAACCCACCTGCCATTCTGTCATCAATGACCTTGGATTATTTACAAGACATTCCTAATGCTGTATGTGAATGCAGCTTTCCCTGTGTACCAGAGCTCTAGGAACGCTGCTTGCCCATGCATTTTTCATTTCGTTATACTAGGGGTAGGAAACATTGTAAAGATGCATCAGGGAATTAACCTTGGATGAATATCAGAAGCACTGTTACAAATTCTTGACATCTTTAGTGACTGATATGCTTGTTAGATAAACGTTACAGTTTTTTTAAAAGATACCAGCATAAACCCCTCAAAATTATCTCCTGACACAAGAGAATATACATGAATTCTTGGCATATGGGATGTAAGGGTTTGGCTGACTCTCCCCTTGTGATTTAGACCACAAATACATTTTGTTTTTACTTCAAGAAAGTATGAAATCACATCTGTGTTGGTTTAATCCAAAACCAGACTGCCCATCAATAGATCTGATAAGGGCAAATTGAAATAAAGCATGACTCGTGAAGATGCGGAATGAAACTCAGAATCTGGAGTCTGAAGTCTTTTGGAAACGCACTACACAATGAAGATGAAGCTGGTCTCACTTTCATAATACTACAAGTATAAATGTATTAGACAGAAAATTTAAAATGGAGAACTGCTCACAGTGTAGAGGTTTGGACAAGAGCATACCAAAAAAAAAAAAAAAAAGCATTAAACTTCTGACACTGCCAACTGATAACCATCATGAAAAAGGTGATGGAGAGGGACAAGTAAAAGGTTGCAGACTGCAAAGCACAACCTGGAGTTCCGAGCACAATTCAAGGAAGTATGGGCAAGGTATCTACAAAAGTTCATAAAGAACCACTATTCAAAAAGCTGAAAACAGCATCCAGTGAGGACTGTGCATCAAGGGAAGACGATGCCAAAGAAACAAAGAGTTTCCAGAGAGAGCTAACAATCACAAGCATGCCAAGAAATTGGATGCAGTCTCCCAAAAAATCCTTTTCTATGAGAACTGAGCTTAGTGCCCAAGCCAGCAGTATTAATGCAAGCTAACATGTACTGCAGCTCACAAAAAAGAAAAAAAAAAAAAGGAATATTCTGTAATCGTATGTAATACTTAGTGTTTCTCTACCAATACGTTGTAGGTTGTCACAGCTTGTCTATAAGCTCACAAGACCAGAAACTTTAGCAGAAGTGCAGCATTTGATCTAGGTTTTTCAAAAGATGATCCACGTGAACAGGCACTTCACCTTCTACTATATCTTCACCTCAGGAGAAAGGAGAACCATAGCAATAATTTTGCCAGACAAATCTGTATTTTTCTTCCCTATACCCTAAACTCAGGGAGCAGATATAACCTGGATGAGAGCCCTAGTCATGTCGATCTTTCAGGTACCCCACTTTTTTTTCTGAAAAGGAATCATTAACTTTGGGTGAGAAGATGCACGTATAGACAAATGTTCTGCCGCATAACCATGTACATATGGACCACCTCCAATCTAATTAGCACATGTTAGCAAGGAACTGTAAATACAGCAGACTTGATCTTGGGATACCTACAAGCTCCCTGTGGGCTTGGAAAGCCTTGCCAAATTCTCTTGCTACAATTTCAGTGTTGCTCATATCTTAAGAACAAGATTAGAACTACCCTGGATAAATCTTTCGGTGCTGTAGTTATGTCTCCCATGTAATACATTCATGTTCTGTGATGGCCTCACTTCCCTGAGCAGAATAAAAAACCTGCAGCTGTTATGAACTGTCAGTCTTTCCTGCAGAACTTAACCAGAGAGAAGCTGAGATTCTGAGTCTTCAAAAGATCTAGAGGCTCTCTCAAAAAAGAATCACGAGAAAGCTCAGAAGTACTCAATCCCTTCCAAGAGTTCCTATTCTTAAAAAGTTCAGTTTATTCACAAAGGGATTTGAATCCTCAGCAAGTCAGAAAACAACATATTTTCCTATTATGGAATTGGAAAAAGAAAGAGTATTTCCACTTACTGTGCTTATCACTGATTGCTGCATCCACTAACTTCAAGGCAACCCAGACTAGGCAGCTTGTTTTTATTCCTTCACTCTAAATCTTACTTTCACGTCTTAAGAGTTAAATAACATGTTTACAGCTTTTGACACTACCTTCAGCTTTATGAAACAAGCCAAGGAGCACATTTTTTGTGCAGACTGTCCTAGGTGCTATTGACAAAATGGCAAACAAACATCCTCTGGGGATGTGTGCTGTTGCTCCTTCCCTTCCCCATTCTGCTTGCACACAAAGAAAAGGGAATTTCTTCCATAATACAGTAAATAACAATATAATTAAACACTCTCTATAGAGTATAAATGGCCTGTTTTCACATACTCATTGTTTTAAAACATTCTTCTGGATAATTTTGAAAGTTTACAGAGAGAAGACATAAATAGCTTGTTCACATTCCTATTTGTATTTTCTGTTCTCAGAACAGGATGCTGGGTGATAAAGAAGAAAACACCACCCAGGCACAATGTAAACTCACATGTGCTGTTACCATTGGCACAATGTTCAACTTCCCTCAAAGTCTGAAAAAAGCAGGGAGATTACACCACCTTCTGGACAAAACTCCTTAAGTCACACATACAATTATTTTCTTTCACATAATGGCCAACTTCATTTTTTACTTCCACACGCAGTTTAGAACTTCCCTTATCTACACAAGACTTTCACACAGACTGATTGCTCTCGAGACTTGCTCCCTAAATAATTCTAGGGAAAGCAGATGTCTGTTTTACAGGGGAATGCAAAAGAAGTCTCTGAAAACTTCAAAAATTTTCTAAGTTCTTGTTTTAAGAAAGTAAGAGATGCGAAGAATTTGAGAATTTAAATTTGATCTCATCCAAGCCGCTTTTCTTCTCACACCAAGAGCACAGATGTTTGTAGGTGAAAGACTCTGCATTTACGCACAAGAGATGACAAAATTTCCACTTGCCTTTCCACTTAGCATTCTCAGCTCTGCCAACTCCAGCAAGTATGGCTCATTAGAATTAGGCAGAATTTAGAAGCTGCAGATCACTTGTTCTAATTTTTTCTTTACTTCATTTCCTTTTGTACAGAACAAAGGCAAAATATAAGATGATGACTGGAGACACCGCACAAGAAGCACCATCTCCTTCCATAAGATTTCTTTCAACCCTTCTCATTCAGAGCTTTTGTTCTTAGAGGTCATATTTTCATCCCATTTCTCAGAGGGAAAAAAACAGTGGGGCCCTTCCTAAAGAATTTAGTGTTAAAGGCATCAGGAAGACTAGGAAGAGCACTGCTAAAAAAGTGATGGCATGGAATGGGGGATAAGGAAAGAAGGGCCTTTTCTCAGCCTTCTCCACTTGCAAAGAGTTTTTATTTTGACAAAGAGTGGAAAAATGCACTTCTCACCTTCTAGCACGAGAACCATCTTAAAGTCATGTTCCGCCTTCAGTGCAGTTTATCTCACCCTCTTTGTAAGCCCATCAAAGAAAGCTTTACCATCTGTGCCACAGGACCTCAGCCTTGCAATAAAGACAAATGGCAGCAGTGCCCTTCTCACCAAGTTTAAAGGGAACGAGAAGCTCACAAACAGGTAACATCCAGTCTGCATCACCAGCATTCATGAATGAAAAGGAATAAAAAATTCAGCAAGTTTATATTACCCAGTTACCCTGCTATAGTTGAAAACATTCCCTGTAAACACGATTCTTAAGGAGAATCACATCTGCATTGCACTTTCAAAAAAGCACATTATTTTACACTTAAACTGAAGAAGATATTTTATTCCAGCTGGCAGCATGAGCGATTTCATTGCAGCCAATAAAACTGTTTAAAGAGTCTTCAGTTAGTCTTCTTGTTCTAAGACCTATGCACTCTCCATAGTGAAGAGTAATGTTCAAAAAACTAAATTCTGCTATTGGGAAGAAGTGTTTATACAGGTCTTAAGATAAGAAGATACGGGTTATTCTGAGGTGATAAAGAACATTTAGTTGCCTGTTCTTTTGCATTAGGTGCTGTTAACTTTTACTCCTTGACAGAGAAGTTGAAAAGGCAAGAGAAAATTCCATGCTCTGCTGTGTATTTTGTGCATTGTCTGACACTGAAGATACAAAACTGATATTTGCCCACTTGAAAATAAACTGCATAAGTGTTCTCTACTTTCTGACTACAAGCTAGACCATGGGAGTGAGCTATAACCTGCAGAAATGAACAGGTCTGACTAGTTATTTTTCCTTTGGTTGTGCTTCAGAGAGTAAGGACAGATTTTGCACATAAAGTTATTCCATGACTATTTCAGGCCTGTCACACTGCAAAGGAATGCTTTCGAATTCTGAAGTGAAATTAATCCGAAGTTCTGCAACTGGACCCTATCTGCTCCAGTGCAGGTGAAAAAAAATGAAAGGCAGTGACAGTGAGCAACTTTTAGCATGATAGCAAAGAAACACAGTAAACAAAGTTGCCTACCTATCTACCTAACCCACTATCCTCCCCCACTTTTCATGTCTTGCCAAAAGCAGATGTGGCTATCGTGATAGGTGTTCAGTGCTTTGGACAAGAGAAGCACTACAACAGGTGCCCCTTTGCAAAGCTTCAAATAGTAACACCAATATTAACAAGATACTTAATATAAAGGAGAGTAGAAAAGGAAAAAAAAAAAAAAAAAAAAGAAACAGGAACGCTGTAGTACTAAAGAATGCTACAAGATTAAAAGGTTCCACTGAAAGCTTCAGCACAACAAAAGCATTCACAGTGTTGCATATTGTTATAAAACACACATCAAAATATTTAGCATATGGATTTCCTCAGGGCAACATTCTATTGATGCAATGAAGAAAATTATTCTAGCGTCCTCAGACACTAGAATTTCTTACCTTCTTTCAAATCTCCTCTTGTCAGCTTATGCAAAACATAATGAAACACATCACTGGTGTCACCAACAGATGTGCTTAAGCACATTACATTCAACAGTTATCTCTGCCATTATACACAGACAGACAGCTACACTTACATTTCTTTGCTCTGATGTAAATGTTCTACTAACTATCTGATCAACAGAGTTGCAGTTTTACCGATCCTTTCTTTCACAACGATAGCTGTGAAGTGTATTTGACAGTGAAAAATCTCTGGGCTTTCTTTTCTCGCAAGGAGGACAATAAGCAAGAAATCTTTAATAAATGTTCTTAACTGGTGTCTAAGATGAGAAATTCTATTGTATACAAAGAGAAGACAGAAGACACTTTAATAAGGTTTGCATAGCTAAAATAAAATAAAATAAAATAAAATAAAATAAAATAAAAGAGATAAGAAGAAACCTTCAGTATTTCCTGATCTGAAGTATTGCCAGTCCACACTGAGGGCTCCTGACAGTTAACAAGTTTGCATGGGTGGGAGCTGTAGTGAGCTGGTGCCCACCCAAGGTAAGTGTAATGAGAAGGAGAGGTCCAACTTCGGAAAGAAGAAGGAACTTAACCCCAAACTCCTGCAGTTGTCTCTTAAATGCTTTCCAAGTGCAACTGCGGGAGTGTCCAAAGGTCACCCTGCGCAGACAGGTAAGGCAACACGTTTCCAGAGCAAAGAGAATTTAAAAAGAGAAGAAAGATAAAGCAGCAGTTTAGTGAACAAAAGTACATTTTATATAATAAATCTGGAAACATTAGTTGCAACAAGAAAGTTGGGTTTAGCCTGATGTATCTGCTGCTTTGTGAGGTCACCATGAAGCTGGGCTGGAGAACAGTTTCCCTTCCTCCCAGCACTTCATGATGCAACAGCAGAGGGTGTTGCAGGTCAGGTCTAAGGTGCACTGAAAACTATATAGCATTTCTTATATAGGAATTGGATTCCTTTTTTTTTTTCCAACTGATTCTGTTAAGCCTCTTGTAAGCATCTGAACCATCTCTGAAATAATCTGAAAATAGTTATGACTTAAAAAAAAAAAAAAAGATATTTGCATGTATGAAAAAAGCAGAGTTAACACAAAGACCCTGTTTCTATTCTATTCCTCCTTCTTAATCAGTGAATGGTAAAAACAAATTCCACTTTTACCCACATGAGGAATACTGAAGGTAAGAGATGAATCTTCATACAATACTGATCTCTCGCACGAAAGCCTAGAGAAGAGTGTACTGCTGATCTGAAATCTGGGATCAGATCTCCCAGAGATTTTGTAGTACACACAGAGAGAAGAAAGACTGTCTAGCACTTTCTCATTCTGGGAGATTGCTTATTTCACATTCGACAATTTCAGTGTCATCCTGGTGAAAAATTAAGCCCCAACGTTTTTAGCTTCCCAAATTGGAAGAGAAGTGAAAATCTATGCTGCACAGAACAGCTGAAAAACCCTACATATTCTTACAGAAAAACCTGCTGACTGCAGAAGGCATCCTTCTGTTGATTCTCTACCTCCTTCTGGCCTAGCATCAGTATAGAAAAAATGCAAGGAAAACTTCCACATGCTAAAAATATGTCCTGTTATTTTAAAAGTTGCAAAGAAAAGTGAGTGCCACTCTTTCTCTGTGATATTTGTACACTGCTTAATACAAAACTTAGAAAGGTGCATCCCAGAAGGAGGGACTGGGAGACAGTCATGCACTGAAACCTTTCATTTTTCTGAACCGACTGATTGCTATTACATCTTCTCTCATTCAAAAGCCAGTGATAAGCTTCATGCATTAGAAATGAGATTCAGTGTTTGATTCATGTATTTTTAATATACAAATCAGTACAAAGCATACCTTTCAGTAGCTGTAGGCACTTCAAATTGTCATGAATGTAACAGCCACTGTGCAAGAAGCAAGTTTTACCCCTTCTTGGTTCATACCACGTTAACAGCCCAATCAAATGTAAGCAGCAGACCAGTTCTGCCAAAATGACACGTACTGCTCCACAGAAGCACCTTATTTCTTGATTTAAGCACAGGACACAAAACTATTCTCTACAGAGGTAGAGTGAAAATAAGCATTGGGAGTAATGGACTCAACACAAGAGAACCCTTTCACATTGATGTTGGGCTGCAAGTTAAGATGCTGATTAAGCTTCTAACCATGCTTTCTACTCAGCATACTGTAGCTACACACTATTACTTGTACTTCACCTAATCTCCATTGAAGTGAAGGGTAATTTCATCATAATTGGTAAAAATCACAGCAACTCAGTCAAGGCTGAGGGCAAATAAATATCTTGCTATTTAAGAAACCCCAGTGTTCAGCTCCCCAGCCCATTTCTTCTAGACTTCCTTATGTAGATACTGCTGACATTTTGAGAGCTGACGCTTGTTTGGGAGCTGAATATGGCAGAATTAAAAGAAGAAAAAGCCACTGTAGAGATAACTTTGAGGCTTTCGGGCATGTGGCAAGATTACTGGAGCACTAAGTGATTCCTGGGAAAAGAAAACCACCTGATGACATTAAGAATATATGTAGAATGCATATGCTTCCCCATCAATCAAATCTGTTCCCCAAAAGGAATATAAATCTGTTCGTTGACTAAATAAGACATAAAAGCTTTCCTTTCTGTGGTCATCCTGATTTTGCCAACATATGTGTGAAAGTAGTGTTTTTAATGGAAAAAGTTACCTGGGTTTTTGTAGATGCTAAGCACATCCTTGAAATAATGAGGTAAGAATCTTTCTAATAAAAGCAGCACATCCTCCAACTCCTCCAGAATCCCCACAAGCAGGAAATTTTCATTAACGTTCAGCTTTGCTCTTTCAAGGGCCCATTCACCAGGTTCCCTGTATGAAATTAAAGGAAGGAGAGGAATAAAGGTTTATAAAAGGGGAGGAGAATGGGTGCTTAGATATAGATTTACTTCAGAAATTCATGTTAAATATGCAAAGGTAAGTATTTGCAAATAAATAAATAAATCCAAAATACCTAAAGAAAAAAATGTTTGTTTCACAGTAGTACCCTCTTATGACAAATAAATAAATAAATAAATAAATAAATAAAGAGAAACTTTACAGTAAAGATACTTAAAGACAAAAGAATGATCTCAGAATGATCTCATTTTCATTTGTCATAACTACTAAAAGAAAATATGGCTTTTGTAATAACAAACATGAGCTAGTTCAATTACAGCAGCAGAAGGCTGCACTTCACTTGATTTTATGCATGATTCCTATTTCTTGTGTGGAAACCTGGAATTCCCAGGACATAGATCTGTTATCAGCATCTGAGCAGAACTAAAAAGTATGTATTAAGAAGTGAAGGCACAGGTAAAATGGATAATGAGTATGTAAGGTCACTACCAACTCAGAAGAGAAAAATCCAGATGATTACATGCAGATTCAATACATCATTCAAGCGTGAAATCAAATAAAAAGAACAATACTGCATTTGTAAATTTCCCTTCTTATTCCAAAATATATTCATACATGCATTTATCACATGCATCATCACATTGTACTTACAATTTTCTCTTGCACTTCAAATAACTACTGCCTCCAATTACCAGTTTTTGACAAAATACTGTCAATGGATATTGCTGAGCAAACTGGGATACCTCATGTATTTATTATTTACCTGCATCTTGGATGCTGTCCACAGAAATAGGGTATGATATAAAATAACCTGGGATTGGAACATTCAGGGTAGTTTTCAAGGATACACACATTAATGTCCTGTGGGTGAGAAAAAAGAAAACGAAGCTGATTACTGTGTATTCTCTATCAACAACTGTTTTCATACCTTACACAGCATCTCAGAATCACAGATTCTTGCTGAGGCTATATAAATACCTTAGAAATAATCTTCTGTTCATGTTAATACTTTTAAACTTTATTGAAAAGCTGCAGGAGGAAAAAAATGATTTCTTTCTATAATATCTTGTGGCAAGTAACACATTTTCATATTGGGATTAATGAGTGATTCAAAGCAGGGCAAATTGACTGACTTCTCAATGAGGTATATAAAATATTCAGGATATTATTTTCCGACTTTTCCCCGGGGCATACTTAGAAGAAAGAAAACATGTAGATAAAATTGAGACTATTTATTTATTTATTTTATTCTGCTTCATACAATGACTGGGATGAACAAACAGAAGCTATAAATCACAAAGCTTGCTCCCAATATAAAACACGTATTGCCTTTGATTGCCATTCAGGACATTTCTGAGATGTTCAGAAATGAGCCTATAGTGTAACCCACAAAAATTGTATCACTTTCCTGATTCATATCATTTCTCAACAGATGAGGCATAGCTACTGAACTCCAAGGAGTTAAAAGCCTATTAAAAGTTCACTCTTGTTACCTCCCCCATCTTACCTGTACGTAAACAAGATTTTATGGACATATCAGGAGATCACAGGCTGCAAATAGATTACATGGAGAACTATCAGAGAAAACAGCATAAAAACTGCCACGTGGGATAAAAGCAGCCCACCTCCCTGCTCTCCACAGTGCATTCAAGCACGCTGAGAAGGGTTTGCCTTATGTACGTACTGTAAGGTTTACATCCAAGCAATGAATTTTTAAATCCAAGGCTCTCAGTTTAAATTTAACCCTTCTGACTCACTGCTACAAATGCTACTCAGAAATTTACTGGTTAACGTGTTCCTTCTGCGATCTCAGTAGTTCTTTTGTTTTGTTTTATAAACAGAAGTGTCTTCATTGCTGCCCTTCAATACGTAAATGATGGTTATAAGAAAGATGGCAGAAACCCTTTCACCAGAGCATGCAGAGATAGGACAAGCACCAATTCCAATAACTGGAAGAAGGTAGATTTATATCAGCTGTTAGGAAGAAGTTCTTCACTCAGAGAAGGGTGAGTTGGTTCTCTGGTTGCCCAGAGAAGCTGTGGGCGCCCCATTCCTGGAGGCACTCAAGGCCTCAAGCCCTGCCCATGGCAAGGGGTTGGGGCTGGGTGAGCTCTGAGGTCCCTTCCAATCCAAGCCATTCTGTGAGTCTATGACCGTTAAAAATGACAGTTTTTAAAGGTTCACTGTATTTTTATTATAGGAATTACCAGAGATGTTTCAGGGATACATACTCTCAAGTTTCTGTAATAACACCTACAGCGTCTGGCAGTGAATTTATAATTCACAGCAAAGACATTTATTGTTTCTTTGTAAGAATAATGAATATGGTGAGACAGAAAGTAATATTCCTGAGATAAAAAAGATTAATATCACATACAACAGCCTAACAGGTTCCTCTTTCTCCTTTTGAAAGCTGTATTTGGTTAATATGGCCAAATAAAACATTCATACAATAAAACCAATGTACATTCACAAGAAAAATAGTGCAGCTTTAACAAGTGAATAGCTCATACTTAATCAAAAATATATGTTTAGTATTCCCTTGTAGTGTCAGTAGCTGTAGCTGTAGGATCACTGAAACAATTGGGACTGCACTAATCTAAACTACCTAGTGGCACTTCCCTTCAGGTTCCATTTGTGAATGGAAAATAAAAGGACCTTGATACAATAAAGGTTTAAGATAAAGGTCAGGTACATTTTCATGCGTATTTCTTATTTTCTGCCATATAAAGGCACACTCTTCTTGTTCCCAACATCAAAAGCACCAAGCTCGCTCTGTGTTCAAAGGGCTGCCCCAGTTCAATATTCTTTTACTATTGCTGTTGCAAAAAACAGTGTTACTTACCCACATCTGATCTGTATTATGGCTGCTGGATGGTCCCAATACATTTGCAACACCTGCTTTCCTTTCCTGCTTTAACCTATTAACTTGTGAAACAAATCACCAGCACCCATCCATCCCCTCAGAAGAGTTTCACTGGGTGATATGTGGAATTACCATTTTTAACCAACGGGGTTTGGGTGTGTGTGCTGGAGGTGTGTTACCCATCACACTACACAAACCTACACGAAGCTGCTCTTTGGCTGCTGGATGACTTGCACCAGTTCCTGCTTTTTCCGGGCACAAAACACTAAGGTGATATTATGTTATTCTAGGCAATGTTATTCTATTATCCTAAGCCACATTCATGCTACATTTTTACCATTAGTAGCATGTTTTCCTAGCAGGATATAGATCTTCCAGGTCAGAAAGTTCTTCTGACAAAAATTTGCAAGCAGATAGATAACAGCTTTTCGCATTTAGATCACTGGAAGAGTCTTCAAAAATAAAAAATAAAATTAAAAAAAAATAATAATTCAAGAACAGTTGAGAAAGATACAGAAAGAAAGATACAGAGCTACTTTGATCACTCCCTGCCACAACAAAGAAAGGGATTTTGCTTTATTCCTCAGCTCTCAACCACTATCCACGCTACTCATATCCCCCTGGGCTCCGTCTGCAGGAACACAGAAAGCTCCCCAGGAACCAGCAATGGCCCTGCTACAGCTCTGGGGCTGACAGTAATGACAGAAACGATTACTTTTATTTATTCATCTACATATTATTGTTACAATTTGGGCTTAGATGGCATTTTGGTAGCGTCTACTTCCTTCTATAAAAATGCCCTTCATGAAAAAAACTGTTATGTGCCCCAATCACTAATGTGCAAACAAGATAGACCCATTAGAAATCTATCAAATGTATTTTACTGGTTTTGTTTAAGCTAACAATAACAGAACTATTTTACTTGCTTGCATATACGTCATCAGTGAAGTCTGCATGTGCTAATAATAATAATAATAATAATAATAATAATAATAATAATAATAATAATAATATATAATTCGTTCTGGAATTCTAGTGCTGTCACTAATGTCATGGTTTTATGATTTTTGTTCTTGGTATTCCACATCATAATATCATGTAGTACATTGCGATTCAAAGAGTTGATGTTCCAGTTCTGTGGATCATTGATAGCTCTGGGTATATCTGTCTCAGAAGAGAAGAACGATGTACCTCAGAGGATTTCACGTTACTTTGCATTTTTTTCTGTTTTCTGCACAGAGGGAAAGATAAAAGCTGTTTCCATGTCAAGAGATACAGTCTCTTTTGTTTTGGATTGACCCAACTGTGGGTGCTCACTGTCTGTTTTGCTTTCAGTGTTCAGCATAAGGCCTTCGGTTTTTGGACACTTTCTCTCTCATTTTATTCTATTTATTAGCTTCAATTCAAATTATATTGTATTATATTGTGTTATTTTGCATTTGTAGTAAATTCGCTTTCCTCCTCATATTGTTGCTACTATTTTGTTTTTAGGCCCATCTCCCTTTTCCTTTTTTCCCTTTCTCCTTCCCCTTTCCCTGGGCATGGGTCCACGGGGCCCCAGCCCCAACTGTCACAGAACTGGGCCAAACTAACCTGTAAACTGTTGACAAACTAAAAAAGTAAACTTTCAAGCACTTTCTGTAAAACATAAACAATTTACTGAAGTTAATGTCCTTAATTTACTGCAAATACTATACCCTATAAAAAAAGATATGATCTTCAGTTTGAGAGTTAGGTGTTCTTTTCCCAATACAACATTGTAAACTATTGGAAAAAAAATCACTTTTTGGCCAGCAGGAGGAACACATAAGTTGAAAAAAAAAAACAAAACAAAATCTTGAGCTTCAAAACATTATCTGCATTATCAGTATCTCAACCAAAAGTTATAGCAAGACCATATTCTGCCATGGATATATGGCAATTCTTAGTACCACTAACAATTTAAAATAAAGACTAACAACTCAATCACAGAATCATTAAGGTTGAAAAAGATGACCAAGGTCATGCAGTCCAAGCATCAGCTCATCCCCACCATCCCCACTGATCACATCCCTCAGTGCCACACCCACATGGTTCTTGAACATCTCCAGGGACGGTGACTCCACCACCTCCCTGGGCAGCCTGTGCCACTGCCTCACCAGTCTTTTTGAAAACAATTTTTTCCTAATATCCAACCTAATACACACATGCCTGGCAAGTAATTTTCCGTTAATCATCCATTAACCTGGGGGAAGCCAAAAAGCGGCCTTTCCTTCTCTCTTGGTCAACATGCAAAATAGGACAGTCTTTTTATGCCTGCCCTGGTGGGAATACTGCAGCTCCCAGGGCAGAGCCATGAGACCCTGCTACAGCCTAGTCACAGTACAGGCTTCTTGTTTTGGTCTGAAGGCAGCAGATGTGAAGTATAGGTGTGTCACAAAGGCTACAGAGGAAGCAGGGAACTATATAAATACCTTTCAAGTAGAAATACTCATTAAAGGAAATGAAATAACATGATGTGGAAAACCAGTGAGTGAGCCCAGTCGACGGTGACCTCTGCTGCTCACAAGGCTGCTCTTAATACAGTGCCACAGACAACGGCCCAGTCTAGTCCTCACTATGTGCAGCCAAGGAAAATTTCTCAGCTCTGCTGAGAGCCCCCAGAATCCTCTCAAGGCTTTTCAAATGTTTTCTCACTTACTTGCTCAGTGTTTGTAAGGAGGTCAAGCTGACCATTACATCCCTAGGACAACGTTGCATCACACAAACTAAACACAACCACAGAAATGAAAGATAAAATAACCCACCTTTTTTTCTGACTCCTGGCTGTGGATTGCTGGGTACCAGAGAGCAATGGGAATGAAAACATAAAACAAATGGCTCAGAAAATGGTGTGGAAGTGTAAATAGGAGAGGAGAGAAGGAAAAACACAATTTCCTACTTTGAAAGGCTGCAGAAAGATGTACTTTGTTCTGGTTAAACTAGAAAATCAAAGTATGGTTAGAATTAACCTTTTCAAATACTAATGTAACACATCTTGCTGTTATGAATATATCTCAGTGTTATTCACCTATGCAAGTTATTTACATATTTTTACAGAAAATAAATTACAGTGCAATACATATTTTTAACCCTCATTAAAAACATTTCTACATTGTCAGTTGATGTACAATATTTTTGCTCAGTTTCAACCAAACACTTGGATAATCAGAGCCACACAACAGCCAGGTGACCTTCTTGGTTAAGATTCAGGTGCTTCTTGGCGCACTTAGTTGGCAGGAGCTGGCCATGAGGCATTGGGCATTGCTTCTCAAAGCAGTGCTGCCAGCAGAGCCAAGGCCAAGTGCCTCCTGTTGTGGTATCAAACCCTTTGGTGGAAGGCTGCCAGTCAGTGTGGGTGGAGACAAACTGTATGGGAGCTCTCTGAGCCAGCTGAAATGTCCTCTGGAGACCACAGCACATTGGAATGAGCTATTTGGATGCTAACAGCAGGTTCCAAAGAGAGCAGCTGTACATCAGGGAGAAGTTCCCAAGAGATGGCAGAGCTGGACTGGCTGACCAAAATACAGTTTTCTGTCCCCAGTTGTCCCCTTTGCATCAGCTGTGACGGTTCCTTCACACCCTGCAGGCTTAAAAGACCACAGAATCCCATCTCACAGAAAGGCCCCACTGATTCCCATGGCAGTACACCTGTTCCATGTCTGCATAGGGCACCATCCCATCTTGAGCAATACAGGTCACATTGAATATCTTCACTCACGCCATTCATTTACCTGGCTATTTCATTCATGTGGTGATTGCAGTGACAAGAAAACTGTCATCAGAGTGTGTGCTTGCGCTGCACTGGCACCAGCTGTATACTGGGCCAAAATACTGCTGACATGGAGATATCCATCCATGCCACACACGCACCTTGCAGCTGCTGGGGCCAAAGCCACTCCAAGCATTTTCTTCTGTGGCACTGAGAGGTCCACTGGTGCCACCAGGGAATTCTCCTCTCTTCACTGCCCAGGAATGATCTCTTTCACACTGCTACCATGCCTTTTGTATTTGAAGACCGAGCGGCAATGCTGCTTCACCTCTGATGAAAGCTACAAAGCTGAGTGAAGGTTTGCATTTTTAAACTGGTTTTTAGTCACAGGTAATATTCCCTTCAACTCTTTCATTTTGCATATCTGTTTCTGATGAGATACAACTCTGAGTGCTCTGTACAGCTCTGAAAAGGGCACACAGACATTTTACATATTTGCAGGTACTCAGCTTCCCTCCTTCCATGTATTTGTCAGGAGTTGAATTGTGCTTTTAAAAAGGACACTTGATCTCTTAAACTCCCAGGAAAGTTTAATGATCATTTCTTCCAAAAGTTGCTCTTCACTTTAAGCTAAATTGTGTATTTGACAAAAAGCAGCAGCAAAACCAATCAGAGAATGAAATGAAAAAGGAGAAAAATGGAAAAAAAAACCAAACCACTTTCTCATCACCCATACTCCTGTAAGGCACAGTGTGCTAGTGGTGAAGGAGAGAATCCAGCAGCCTACACAGGAGATCAGAGGAAACCCTGTTAGAAGCTTTCAGGGACTGAGCAGCAGCAAGAGCAAAAGCACCCCACAGAGCCAGCTCAATTGATTCAAGCTGCTGTTCTCCAGCCATCTTAGTACAAAACAGAAACTGTCATGTAAAACAAAGTGACGCATGCTTACAAACGACTTACTGAATATATATACATTTTTTTTTTCCTCCAGTTAATTTTTCACTTCCTAGCTTCAGACAATCTTGTCCTTTCTCTTTTTTTTCAGTCCTTCACATGCTTCCTACAACTCTACTTCTACTCACAAAGCATCAGCTAACCACTCCCAGGGCAAGTGGGACTTCTTACTTACCCATCTCTCTTATCCAGATAACCACCTTTCACTCAGAAGAGCAGAAATCCAGACACCAACAAGCAGTGGTGTAACCCTGTCAGTAGTTAAGAACCATGACTAATGCCAATCCTGCATCTTGCACAAGGCCCATGGGGAGTCCACGGGACACAATAAATACAACTGGGAGAGTTGGACCCTGCTACATTTTCAGCAGTATTCACAGGGCTATTTTTGAAAGAAATCTCATGAAAAAATTACCACATACACAATTGTTCTGAGGAAACCACAGAATCCCTACAGAGACAATGCTCACAGGCCTGCCTGCTCATTAGTTCTTCTACATATCTACCTTTCCACTTAGTTGGGCTACCCCATGCCAAAAGGCTGCAGAGACATCTTGTCCCCTGAGTGCAAGCTCCCTCTCTGGTATTACTGGTCTGGGTAGCACGTCACACCAGTACGCACACTTGAGGCAAGTCAAAATCATACTGAAAAGATAAAGAGGGGAACATTCATTCTTTAAGAAAAAAGCACGTTACAAACTTGAAAAATATTTTTCAACACAGTCCTGGGTAGCATACGAATACTGCATTTGAGGAACAATGTGGGAAGCTCACAACTATGACCAGGTGTCAGCACAGGCAGTGTAGTAAGGAATACATACAAAGTTTGATACTTTCCACGAGTAACTGCATTGGTGGGCTAAATATTTATATTCACAAAGTAATTAAACTACACTTTGTTTCATAGTAAAGTTTTTCTTTGTTTAAAAAAGCCTGCATTACAATAGTACAAATGTTCAAGAGAAAATCCTATTCCAAAAAAGCTGGAGAAAAAGACTAAGGCATTTTCAACTACTAGAATACTATTGTTGAATCACCTAAGTCTTCTTTTTGTTTTGTTCGAGCAAGGAAACTTGATATTTTGAAGCTAGCCTACAGCAGCCAACAGTTTGCTTAGATTTAAACCACGCTGTCTTTACATCAGCATGAATTTCCTTGATTTTTATTTTTTTATTTTTTATTTTTTTTAAGGATAATTCTGTGTTTTCTTTGAATTGACTTTCCACTTTTTTTTTTTCCTCTGGCAATATATGTGTTTTTCATTTTTTCCCCCAGACCACATAAGCAAACACGTTGCCAAGCTGAATTCCCACTTTTTTCTTTTTGACGGACTCCTTTGGCTCAGCTTATTTGCCTGCCTTTCCTGCCAACAATATATTCAGCTCTTCTTCCTGGCACCTCACCAAGTGAAGCAGCACCTAACAAAACAGTGTCTTCTGCTGTCTACATGTTCATTTAGCAAGGCATGCACTATTTATTCATATACAAATTTTTGCTGGCACTAACCTAGCAGAGGTGACTGACTGCCCATAGCACAAACATATATGTGACAAACATTAAACCCTTCTGCAGATTCTAACTCCTGTTATCAGAAACCTTATTATCAATTTGTAAATATTCAGTTTAACCAATTAGAACAGAACCACTTAATAGCTGTAAGTTGCACCTTCTCACATCTTCCTTTTCCATTGCTTTTGTATTTTTCACCTCAAACCATCTTAGTACGGGAAATATATTGGAAAAAAATAGAAACAAATTATGCCAAAAAAAGGAAGAGTGCGTGCCAGCTAGAAGAAGTGTATAAGCATTAAATAACCATCCTGTTATAGAGGGCACGGATCCAGGGAAGACAAAAAATGCAGAGCATTATGCTGCAATCAAGAATGAATCACAGAGGCAACAGCATAGAGACAGTACATTTGTAGAGCCTGCTTACTAACACCTCTTCAGAAAAGAACATGGAAAATTAGTTTGCTCAGACGATGACCGTCAATAAAGTCAATTAGGGATGGCATATATTCAATTCTGCAAACACCAAACAGAAAATAGTCTCTACAATCTCTGATTTCTCAGCCCTCATGAATGCACAGGGGCTGGACACTGGCTTAAAGATGCTAGTGAGAAAACTCCACAGACAAATGCAGCAATTTACGATCACCAAAGGTAGTTCTAGAGCATGGATGAAGTTATTCAGTGACAGGTGATGGGCTCAACCTGAAGAGGAATGCGATGGCTGAAGCCAGTGGGACCAAAGTGGGCACAGAAGTTTATGGTGGGTGAGGCTCATTCCAGGAGGGCTCGTGCCACAAGTAGGGAATGCTGTCTGTCCCCAGACATGTCCTATGACAGGAGGAAAGGCTGCTCTAGACAAAACAGAGCCTTGAGAAGCCTTTTCTTCCATCCTTCACTAATGGAGAGCCAAGTTTATCTGAAGCTGGTTGTTATTTGACCAGTCTGTTCATTAAAATGTTCATATGCTCTCTAATTTTATATCACTGCTTTGCTGTTCCTGAAGTCAAAAAGTCTTTACTAGTATCTGACAAGAATACAGCTTCATGCAACTTAAATAAACTTATTTTTGTCTTGAATTTTGGTGAACACTGGAGGACAACTGCATTACAGCATATTTTTACTCATCATAAGATTTACATTTCCCTGCAGTATTTCCTATTTAAGACTGTCTTCTGGACTCCCTTCAATTTCTTAGAAGCCCTAAAACAGAACACTTCCAGCTAAGCTTTTCCAGCTCCAAGTAAAGCAGAAAATACACTGCTGACGCCTTACATAAGTTCTCTTCTGTACAAGAGAGTGCTGATCAGAACTGAGCAATAATGTGCATTAAATACTGTTTGGAATGAAAAACTGTATCACAGTAAAAATCTCTCTTATCCCATATGAGATCTAGGATACTTCCACATACAGAAATAAGTCCTTTAGAGATGGAATAAGACAGAAAAAAACGTCTCAAAACGAAGCATCAGTCAAGACGCTTTAGGAAAAATGGATAAAATGAACAGAAGGCTGCCAGAACCAGACAGTATTAGAGGGTGCTATACAGAACTAGCAATAGCAAGAATCAACATACTTTTTTGCAAAGAAAGCTGTGCTCCTCCAACTTCAAAGAGTTCTGTGATTCAGTCACTAAGGATGTGATAAAGACAGTCCCATGACTAAATTTCCAGGAAGAAAAACAGAGCAGGAACTGATAAGGGATAGGAAACTAAAGGGAGGAAGTAAAATAGCTAGTTAAGGTTGTGAAATTAGATAATTAGGGTAGCACTGCATCTGTTCCGAGGCATTGCTTCTGCGTAACAAAGAAAGCTTAACAGTGAAATAATACGTTTTTCAGAGAGCATTAATGACAGTGGTAAGAAATCTGACCACAGGGAGTTACAGAAGAACCCTATTGCGCTAAACGATTAGGTGATAAAATGCCAGAAGAATTCAGGGCCAGTTAAGGCATATTCTGGATGACAGAAACATAGTAGGATTTTTGAAAATAAAATGAGAGAGCGAGAGAGATTCAAGAAAGAAAAGTCTATCAAAGGATATTAACTGCAGATACAGATACCAATGTCTGGATGAGATTTGCAAGCTGAAGAATGTCAGGAGCTGGGAGGAATACAGAGGGAGGAAGCAGCCCTACATTCCCTCCTCAGTCTGTACTGGTGCTTCTGTCTCATGCACCTTCAGTTCTCCACAAGAGCTTAATGTAGAAAGTTTCATATTTGCATATGATGCTATGTTAATTGCACAGATATCATGAGATTTAATGTTTTCAAAACATAGCTTGGTTGCTATAACACAGGAAAGCCTATTTTAATAACATGTCATTTCTGTAGTTTCACATGTTTCTCACGCCTCCTTTCTTGGGACAAATATTCTCGTTTCTTTAAGCCCTGACTTCAATACTGAGAAATCGTACTCATCAGATTTTAGCAAAAAACTAAAACACCTATACCAAGAGAAACACTGAAATTCTATGACTACCATATCTTGACAATAACATCACATTGTTTTAGTAAATCTTCATGAAGAAACAGTTTTAAGATAAAGAAGGTTATTTTTATAAAAGGCTGACAAGAACAATTATCAGAGTTCTGAACATTAAAGATGTTAACAGAGGGAAGCAATACATGAGCCAGAAGAAAACCAGTTCCATTGGCAATACACATTAAACGTGAATGCTATTTAACACACCTTCTCAGACATAGACAGAACCGAAGACAAAAGAAACCATTCCATCTGCACGTGCTGCAACAGAAGTTTATGTGACAAGCATTAGGGAGAAAAATGCTTACTTTCTTTGATATTTAGATGTTAGCTTTGATTAACTTTCAGGAAAGGCTTTCTTTAGAACAACAAGGTGTATATCTCTTCTTTCCTCTTGGCTCACCTCACTTTCAGTGGTACTTTACCACAAGCCTCTTGAATGGTGTGAGAAAAAAGATTACAAGTGTGAATACAACTGTTTTCTTTATTAGATTTCTGCCCAATGTGTACTGACCTTGAATTTTTTTCTTCATCCCTGAGGTCTGAGATACAAAAAGATCCATAGAGCAGAGAAGAAAAGCACATTACTTCTGCATGAGGCTTCCCTGCTGCTACAGCTGGGGATGGTTTCTACTTTGCTGACTCTACCTCACTTCCCTGCTTATAATCTTTCTGCTGAACAGCTCTAATGCTTTTCTGGATTATCACTAATACGCTGCATTAGTTCTAGCAGTGCCATTCCGGATAGCTGAAACAAACTGGAACAAACATACTGATTTCCTTCTTCATCCTGACAACTGTCACTGTGTGGACAACTCCAACTATTTAAAACTCACCAAACAACAAGATTTAGAAACATTAAAATGTTCCTGTTTATTTTCTTTTAGTTTTGAGCCTTGAGACATCTGCTGAAGCTCTTTTCTACTGCTTCCAAAAATGCAACAAGAAACAAGACCAATTACGAAATCATGGAAGTTCATAACGCTGCTGGACTGAGGGGCTCTTTTACCAAATACATCATCTCTTTGGATTATATTCTGATTAAATTTTGATTTGCTTTTTATTTTTCCTTCAACCGTTGATGTGCAGTTTTGTTTTATATTGTTTTCTTTCTTAAAGAGGACAGAAAATTTATTAAAAAAAAATTCACATTCAGCAACCCATATTCGCAATGGAAAGTTTCCTCTTTGCCACCACTTATTGGATTTTTCCCTAAGAAAAAGGAAATTACTCTTGACAAGCTTAGTTATGAATAGTGGCTGGCTTTGCTTGGACCAGAAATCATAGGAAAATGTTGTGTTCAAGGTAAGCTGGCTAGACTGTGTTTCAAGAATTCATCAAGCAGTATGCAGCTTTGTTGAAACAATGGTAGTCCATTTTCCAAAGTCCCTAATAAAAAATAATCACCTAAACGCTCTTTGCATGTTTTTTAGTTCTTTTCCTTTTTAGGTATAGCAGATACTGGAATTTTGAAATTACTAGTCAACAAGAAAATGCTTCAAATAAAAAACAGAAAAAGGGAACACTGCTCTGACTTGAAAGGAAAACTTCCCTACCTTGAAACAATTCACAGACAACATATTTTCTCTACTGATACGGAAAGCCTACTGTGTCTTCAGAATGATGGGTTTACCTTTTCATTCCAGACAGTCCCCCACTGCCTCCTGTGATAGTTTGTAACTGGGTAGCATCATGAGCCAAGAGGTCTGTGAGTGATGTGTGTTTTTTGAGTTGTTCTATTTGACTTCAGTAATCTTAAGACAAAAAACACAGCTTTTAAAGAAGTTGATGTCTTTCAAGCATCCTTTCATTAAAAAAGGAAGAATTATAAAGGAAGACAGGAAAATGAGTTCCTGGCAGCAATCCTCTCCCTTGCTTGCCTGGCTATAAAGAAATAATGGCCAAATGCTTCAAACCCTATTCAATTACAGCAAGTACAGGTTTGCAGCTTATCACAGTCTGCTCCCTCAAGTTTTCTGCTGGCAACACCACCCCACCACATTATTAAAAGGTACTTTTGTTATTTTGCTTTTTCAATTCTATGTAAAACCCACCACAAAATGCTGAAGGAATCAGAGCATACATACATCGTTTTCTGAAGGACTCTCAGTGACCACCAGTATCCCTCAGATGCCTGGGTTTGTTTCCACTGGGTTTTCATTTCACTTAGGTGCCAAGATGCCTTACAGTATGCGGTTTGCATCAGTCCTCATCTAAGGGCACAGAAGCCACCATTCTTCCCAAAGCAACTGCAGTAAGCACTTGCCAACTGCTCTTTTGATTGCAATTGCTTATCAGTCTGGCAAAAAAGGCAATCCATGTACTCACTGATCCTTTTATATCCCTTGAGAAAAAAATGAGAAGGGAGGACACTTAATACCAGCCCAGAGCCTCTGTGCTAAAAAGTTTTTAACTGAAGCTATCAGTAAGCTGATAACCTCATAATACAACTTCTACTCCCAGAAAAAAAAAAAAAAAAAAAGACTTAAAAAATAAAATAAAACCATCTGCAGTTATACCCTTTAAGCCAAGATGGAAATTCTGAACATCTGGAATATCTGACACCTGATGGATGCTCCAGGGGTAAAGCACAACAGCTACTTGCCAGGCAGGGCCGAACACTAGAGAGAACATCCAAATTCAGCTGCCAACAAAAACCTGTGGTGTTTGGTATCTAATTAGAAGTTGTAGAAACACAAATGCATGTTTCTACCTCACAGGAGCATGAAGCAAACAAAGCAAGACGAAACAATGAACAACTGTTTGTTGGGGGAAACTATTCCCCAGTTCAGATCTGTTCACTCTGTAGTGAGGCAGAAACAAAATCCAAATTTGTGTCTCTGCACTTCATTTTCATGGTCAAACAAATGATTCTTTCCTTTATTTGTGTGTGCTTAGTCAGTCAATGATTACAGCCTACTTTTCTTTTTTAAATGAAATTTGCTACTCTCAACATACACTGCTTTGTGCTCACGATATTGTGAATTTAAGAACTTTAAAATTTAAATATAATTCATTAAAGTTACTGGGCAACCTATTACAGTGCTCCATCACCCTTACTGTAAAGAAGTTCTTCTGTATGTCAATATGAAACAACAATTTCCAGGCTTACCTACAGTGAGGGCAAAGAGAACATGCTCTCGAAATAGGAAGTGTTGCCCTAGAAAACAACCAAGTCTGGACAGTGGTCACAGATACCCTCAAACTTCATATGATAATTATTTTTTATTATATTCCTGTTATTTATGTTACTTTCTTTTTCTTTCTTTCTTTTTTTTTTTTTGGTCTTCTTCCTGCATATAACTTGTGAGAACTAGACAAATAGCAGCAACACCAGGAAATGATCTCTGCACTAAGGACTCGGATTTGAGACTGCTTCTTACATTCCCTCCCAGCAATTCCTTCTTCCTCCTTCCATCCAGTCTTCCAAGTTGTCCTTCTCATTCTTGATCTGAAGTGCACATAACATTCTAATGTGAAAAATTACACTGTCAAACTAAGCAGAGCAGGCATCTTTTCTGTGCTGCTCTTTCAGAGAAGCCAAAAGCCATGGCCTACATTCTCCAAACAGGTGGTACTGGTGTAGGAGCTGCCACAGCAGAGAAGAGCTGTGAGTCAGAGGCACTAGCAGCTTTATTTAGCTGGGGCAGAAAACCCACACTGGCTTTAACATCTGAAAGAAAACTCTGAAATGAATCTCAACTTCCCAGCATGGATATGCCCCTCAGCTCTGTCTCCAGGGACATTCATGGACCCCATATATCCTGGCTCCAGCAATGTGAGCCCAGGTACTGACCAAAACAGCATGCCCCTAGCTCCATGGCAGCCTGGCACCAAGGCCGAGCAAATGCACCCTAGAGTAAACCCTTAGGATTTCAGAAGGGAAGAGATCTACAGTAGGAAACTTGAGTATGCCAGAACACCAAAGGTTCCTTTTTTTTCCGTGAGATGCTGCATCTTTGCTTCCTTGTCATTTCTGAATAACCTATGTTAATCTTAGGGTTCTGGTTTCAGCCAACAGTGCCAATTATACACCAGTGTTTGGACTGCTGCTGAATGATAGTGGCATGCCAGAGGCCAGGCCAGACCACCTGGTGGGGAAGAGCTGCTGCCTTTACATCACTGCACCAGGGCATGGGGTGCAGCCAGGGCAGCTGGACTGATTTAGGCACAGAGCTATTCTATACCATGTGACACCATGTGGAAGGCCATAGATCTGTGGGCAGTTGGCTGGGTGGTGACCACTGCCTGGGGTTCCTGGGCACTGGTTGGCAGGGGGTGAGACACTGCATTGCTAGCAGGGCATCAGTTAGCGAGCAATTGTATTGTTAGCTGGGCTAGGCTGTCAACTAGTTGAATTCCTGATAAATAAATAAATAAATACACACTCTTATCAGTGTATTCTTGTTTCCATTTTCCTCTTCTCTCCTAGTAAATAGTTTTTATCTCAACCCATGAGTTCTATTTTGTTTCCAATTCTCTCCCTCATGCCACATGGGGGAGAGTGAGCAAACAGCTCTGTGGAGCTGTGATGCTGTTGAGCTAAACCACAACACTTAACAATTCAGAATTCATCCACTTATTCTACAGTCCACAGAAGAGTTCACACCACAGTCAAAAAACAGAAAGCTGGAAAATATTTTGCTGATGACACTCAGTTTAAACTAATGATAACATGATAAAGAGATACCTTCAAATATATTCAGGGCATCAATAGAACTACTTTTAACACTACAGAGTACCTAATTATCTTAGCCAGACATCTAAAGCACAGTATGGTCTTGAAAACCTTTATGAAGTGTTACTAGCTCTCACCACATTATCAGTATGCTACAGGCAGCTGACTCCACCTGCCCCAGCATCTTGAACTTTCATTGTGATTCCACCTTCTGGAAGCTTTAGCAAGGAAGTTGCAGAGATCAGGATTTCAGTTCATTTCACTTTGCTGGCAGTGCTGACAGACAAAAAACTTATGTGTGAACGACAAAGAGGAAGGAGAATGACAGACAAGAAATAAAGCAGGCTAATACATTATCTTTTTTCTTACAGGTTGTCAGTTCCTGCAGTTTTTAATTCCTGCAAAATTAATATCTGACTGCTTGAAATTGCATTATCACACCATAATCTGAAGGAGTTCAATATATTGACTGTAAGGGGTAGGGGTGCCTTACCCTCAACCATTCGTAAAGAGCACTAAAAGGTTCTACAGTTTCTCTCTGCACCGCACCATCAATAAGCCAGTTTTTCTTTATGTGGTGAGAGCATAACACAAGCAGAGGAAAAAAATAGATTTACTCCTAGCTAGGAATGTACTTAAGAAGGTATTTAACAGGGCTTTCTAAAGAAGGCTACTATGATTTCAGTTGACAAGACTTCAAATATTTTTAATTAAATGCTAATAAAATACCAAACACTTAAAAAGTCAGACTTCTACTGATAAAATGATATCTTAAAAAAAGATTATCTGGTGGTCAATGCCTAAATACAGTAGGTAAGACAAGAAAGTATATCCATGTTACATTTCCAGAAGGTTTTGGAGGTTAAAAATAGGGCAGAAAGGGTCATTCTTGTGCTTGATACAGTAGACTCTGTTCCACGTTTGGGATTTTCCACTCTACAAACACTAGATTCCTACAGAGAAGCTGGAGAAAACTATCTCCCCAAGCTACCACAATGCATTTAGTCAAAACAAACGAACACATCAAGAGATATCTTGTTTTCTGTACCTTCATGAAGGTACAATGAACTAACCTAGCATAATCTCCATAAAAATGAAGGTTCATATTTCTCAACTAGAAGTAATGCAGCTACGTCCTTAAAATAAGAGCGCAAAATATTGTATCTACAAAAGCTTTAATGCCATGTATTGTTTATTAGTGGTGCTAAGACACTGTAATAATATTATGTTTAAATGTGATTGGAGGTACTCAGAGCATGGGACTCTTCTGCTCTTTGGCCTCTGCTATCTCATTCCATTTCTAAACATTTGCAGCAGCCAGAAATTTTCAGTCACATAAAATTAACCACTACAATATTGTGTGAAAATATACCTCATGTTTTTTAAATCTGAAACAAAATATTGTGGTTATTGCTGGCGGTAGAACCAGATTATCTTTGAGGGCCCTTCCTATCCAAAACATTCTATGATTTTATCCTGTATCACAGAATTACAGAATTGTAGGGGTTGGAAGGGACCTCTAGGGATCATCGAGTCCAATCCCCTGGCAAAGCAGCTCCCTAGCCCAGGTTGCACAGGTAGGCGTCCAGGTGGGTCTTGAATGTCTCCAGAGAAGGAGACTCCACCACCTCTCTGTGCAGCCTGTGCCAGTGCTCCGTCACTGCACTGTGAAGAAGTTCCCACACACAATTATGCAAAGTTTCCTATGCTTCAGTTTGTGGCCATTCATTTCCCCTCATTGTATCGCCACACAGTGTTAAGAGTCCAGGCTCGTCCCTTTGCCTCCCACATCTTGGCCACCAGGGTATCCTGTCTGCATGAAAAGTGTTCAATAATCAAAAGAACAGTATGAATAAAATCCATACCTTTGCATATTTGCTATTGATATAAGTACGCATTATGAATTACATAAAAGATTTCAGTGCTGCAATCTTAAACAATATTATGTTGCCTATTTACTGTATGCAATTGACTCCAATTAGTAAATGAGAACAGGTTAGTAAGAGATTTTCTAACACTCATAACTGTACAGTGCCATACTGTTAGGAGTGCAAATCCATAAGGGAAGATTAAAAAAAATATTGTCTTCTAAGTTACAGTCATTGGAAAGAAAATGTAAGCCACAAAAACATTCCCTTTAATGTTACATCTTCTAAGCTGTTTAACTAGCCCCTCCTTCAAGTGAAGTCTGAATTATCTTTCACCTCATGGTCCAATAAATTATTAATATAAAATGGGAAAATCTGGGGTAAGGATGGCTTGTTTAGAGCTTCAGAGTATACACAGTAGATGAAGAGTTACAAAAACATGACAAAAATTTTGCTGTGAGGAGTTAATACGGCAGAGGGAAACAGCTGGAGGCTATTAAAAGCACTCATTAGAGAGAAGAAGCAGCAAACTGTTCTAATTGGGTCAGCTGACAGGTGGCTGTGCTTCGGCAGCACCCTCCTGGCAAGCACAGAGATTGATGCTACTGTGCGATCCTCAGATGAGGGGTGCAGCTGCAAACTGCCCCACAGCTCACGATACCCTGAAGGACCTCAAACGACCATTTCAAGTCATCTCAACACTCAACAATGCACACGGAGCAAAACGGCTACTGTATGTTTGGGAAGGAAAGGAAAACACTGAGGGTGCATAAAACATTGGTCTCCACTAAAGCTATGAACCCTGTAACTGATATCTGGCATGTGCTGCATGGACATAGGCTTTCCACCTTCAATCAGCAGTTTCGCAGTTTTACATCAAAGTCATAGCACGCATTAAAGAAAGATGAAAAAGCCATACATATACACTGCAACTGTAGTAAGTGCCAGATAATCACTAATAGACCTGGGAAAGACAACTTCAATACAAAGCTCTCAAATATTTATGGCTGTCACGCTTTATCAAGAGTGTCTCTTACTTTCTGCATGTTCAGACCCCAAGCTGTATTATCTGGAGCATAGTCTCCCTTAACACAAGCAGTGATCACAGCTGTACTGACAAGAGATTGCTTGCTTTATTTTCACTAGCTCAATATGAAACCCAATTACTACAATGAATTCGAGTTCATATAATGAATTTATCCCCTCTTGCAGGAATGTAGGATAAGGTAATTCTTTCATGAGCACTCTTGAGGCTCTACCTGAAGCACTTGACATCATTTCAGACCAGCACCTTCACTGCAATAGTCCACACTATAGCACTGCCTCTATTAAATTTGGGGAAGCTTCGATGTAAACTATTGAAGTGATTGACAGTAACTTACTGTGGCATAAAAACTGCCAGGTCAGGGCAAGGAGCTGGCTGGTCTGGGTGGGAAGTCTCACATTGCAGCAGCTGCCTCTATCGAAGCTGACTTGTGAATAAAGGACTTGTTTTCTGTCTTGGCTTTGAATTAAATTTTGGTAAACACAGACATTTGCCGAAACATTTAAAACAATTTATCTGACTCTTGAATGAACGGTTGTTTTCTCTGGAGCAGAGTCAAAGCCTGAAGCTCTATTCAGAGAAAATTTCAAATGCTTGAAGAACAGTAGAAATTTCTGTCTCTGTTTCTGATCTTTGCAACATCAGCAGTTCTGATTTTCACAGTTAAAAATAAATAAATGAATAAAAGAGCACTCAAGGAACAAAAAGACTTCAAGGTATCTTTCCTACATCTTTCTCCCTTTCCTTTTTTCCCCTAAGGATCAGAACTGACAGGAAAGGATGCTTCCATTAATCACAATCTAATGGCACAGCATCATTGGGTTCAGAACTTTACAAAACTTGATTTTAAAATCTTTTTCCTCCTTTCAAGAACCCACGTAAATAGGCGCTGAGCTCCCACACTTTCCTGCTGAAGTTCCTGGGGCAAAATGCTTACTCTCAGCTTTTCAAGAGATAGAGGCAGTTCAGTGTTCATAGTCATTGACCAAGATGCCAGGGTGGCCTTGAAAACAACCCCATTGCCCAAAACACCTTCCAAGAGAAGCAAACCAGAATATCAGTGCTTGGAGATAAATACAATTAGCCTCTGAATATCCCAGTTTCAAAGGTTGAATACCTTTCCTCAGACAAACTTGGCCCCAGGAAAAACAGAGGAGGTACTGGGCCTTGGGCATTTACAGATTCTCCAGTGCATTTCATGTCTGTAACTGCTGCCAGCACAAGGCTTCTCAGGATCTTCAGCAAAAAGTTCGATGTTCTGGAGCAATCAGCAGCTTTGTGCTTTTCTAGCTTTTCATCTGAGGCATAATGAAAGAAGGGAAGTAAAAGCATCTTGTATCCTCCCTGGGCTTGTAAGATAACGGCTCACAGTCAGGCTTATCTCATTTAAAACACCTAAGATTTAATTCTGTGATCAATACAGTAAGTACTTAATATGCCAACAATATTGTTAAGCATATGAAACACACAGATCTCTTAATTGCAATCTTATTGTTCAAATAGTCCCTTGTAAAAAAAAAAAAATAAATAAAAAAGCAACACTTTACGGTGAGTTTTCAGTAAAATAAAGAGTCAAATATTAGGGAAGAACTGTGAGGACAATGAGACTGTGTCTGTGTACTAAAGGGCTGCCCTGGCTCACACACAAATGTAGAGCCAACTGCTTAGTTTCTTCACAGCCAGATCAGGCAATTTATTTTGCAGATTTCTGAAGCTACCATGCCACAAAACCCATTACCTTTGTTTCAAAATACATGCCAGCAGACTTTCTTTCACCACTGAGAAAAAAAATATTAAAACACAGTCACGTAGTGTGTGATTTGGTTGGACAGCAGCAGTCATAAAAATGCTTAATATTCAGAACGAGAGGCTTTTGTTAAAATGAACTTCACTGGCAGGTGGCCTATGCGTTACCCTGACAGGAACTACCACCCTTTCTGGGCAGTATGACTGACACTCAAACTTGGCCAAGGAGGGATGGAGATTACAGAAATGTTTCCAGGCTTCTAGCAATCAATTGGAGATCTAAACAGAAAGAAAATACGGTTTTGATAAAGGTTGCCAATGGAGTCTCAGAACGACAAACAGGTTTTTCAACAGAACAACTAATGCCCTTAGCAGATGGCCACTTTTTATTTCCTTTAGACTGCAGCTTTTTACTGGTTTGTGTGTAGGTACCTGTGTGTACATGCACATAAATATAATCTCCCAAAGAACACTCCAACACAAGTGAAATGAAGAGGTGTTTTCTGTTAATGCTTAAACCCACACAAACATAGCAGAAATTAGATTTATTAAATTTATTCAATTCTGCTTAAAATCTTCTCTAGTTATGCTGGAAAAAGTGCACATTGTGCCATTCATCTCGAATTATCCATAACTTATGGAATTATCTGTCCACAGGGCTTTGCATGACAAACAAGAGTACTCAAGTACAATAAATAAAATAAAATAAAATAAAATAAAATAAAATAAAATAAAATAAAATAAAAAAATAATACGGCCTTGTTACGTGGGAATACAACCAATTTTCTTTGAATCCATCTGGCCTCAGCTAGGACTGAAACCATTGTTTGGAACGTGTGGTGAAGCAGTCATTCAGTGCTATGTTCTCTTCTGCTCACCCACAGCACATCTTGTACTTTACCGTCCCTTCAAAACATCTCAAAATAGCGGTTGATTCTCTCTCTTTGTTCTCCAGCAACCACAGTCCCTCACTTGTTTTGTTACATCTGGCTTGCAGCATGTCACAGGAGAACATGAAACTGTCCTGTTACAGTTTTGTCACTGAACCTCCTGTAGCTCCCTGTGTGGCTGAGTGCAACCAACTGAACTTCTGTTATAGAGAAGGTAAGGTTTAATTCCACCTTTCTGTCTTCTTAGGTTGGTGGCGGCGTACATGAAAGGAGACCAGGTATCAGGCATCAAACGAGCCAACCACCACCCTGCTTCAATGTTTTTCACTCAGTCTTTGTACATCTACTGCTAAGAGATCCTGGTCTGTGACAAGGGTTTATGGGCGTTATGACAGTTCAGCAGTCGTGCAAAATAAAAGCTGTTGTTAGGAACAGCAGCTCACACAAGGTTATTACCGCCTTCTTAATTCAAAAAAAGAACACAAAACCAGATAACTGAGATCAGAGCCCTGGTGTGAAGAAACTGTGCACAACTTACCACCAAAAATATCAGAGGCTTGGGCTCACCGAACTGTTCAGTTTCCCAATTTTCCTCCAGTGAGGCTGCATTGTTACAGCCACAGTTTCAACCTAATTTTGTCTGAATATTCACAACGGTAACTACTGGCAAAATTATTATGTTTAATTACCAGATCCAACCCAGTAAAAGGGCTGAAATTCAATGGCATTTGGGACTTGCTGCCAGCTTATACAGATCAAACAGGACGACCAAATTCAACATCAGCAAGCAGTCTTCACATTAAGGCCAACCAAACTAAGGACCAGGCAAGACAACTAAAAAATGCAACAATTCCACACCAATGCCTCAGTCTCCCACTGAGGTCTGCAGCTTGAACATCAGCATTACGTATCTACACTGGGAAATCAGTAATAGGATCCTTTTGTTTAAACATACCAGATATCTTTCCTCCTGCCTCATGCTGGGGGTACGGATCATGTGATTCTGTTCTCCTCTCCAGTCCCCAAAACGTCGGAAAAAATAATTGGATAGAAATCGATTGACAGGATCTCTAATAATATTGATGTACACCGGCTGGTCTCCTCCAAACCTGGTGGGAAGCAAAACGGGTGAATGTCATCAGAAGGTTTCAGACACATGTATCTGTCTTTCACTTGAACACTCCCAAACTGTTTTCTACGGAGTTCAGATCATTTGCAAGGCTAGAAGCAAAACTGAGATGCTTGCAACTACTTATACGAAACTGTGTAAAAGCACACAAGATCTCTTGAGGATTAAAGGTAAATACAATATCACCTTAAGCTGGAGTGGACTGTGAACATTTAGGTCATACTAAAGATAACTTTTTTTTACTGCCTCTGTGGTTATGCTTCAGTTTATCTCTTTGCAATTTTCAGATGAAGAACCTTTTGCAGTTGAATCCAAGGACGAACATTTCTTTTTCTAAACACACGCTTCCTGCCTGGAAAGTCATGTCAGAGCAGGCAGTGCCTGAACTCTGACTGCCATGAGGCAGCCCTGAGCCACCTTCAGCTGTACAGTAAGAGCAGGAGCACGCAAAGGATTTTACAACAGTCAAGCATATTTCAAAAGGCCCTCTCGGGATGAGCCGAAAGATATGCATGGCATTTCCATCTTTAAATTTGCTGTAACTTGTGCAGATCTTCCTCCCCTCACTCCCAAACCTGCTCCGTCTGCTGGATTTGAGGTTATTTAGTGGTTACGCAGTGTCTTGCCCCTATACCACATTTACTGGAAATTTAAAAATTCTTGCATCAAAAAACAAATTCGGTATCAATTTGAAGTACACACAAGTCCAAGGAAAAATAAAGGGTAAAAACATCTGTGTTCAGCGTCTCTACAAATGACAGCAAAGAAACCTGCAGTTTAGGGTACCTGCCTCTGCCTTGTAGTTAGGACAAACACGTTCTATTTAATATGCAGGATACAGAAGGAGAAAGGGATGGAAAGGAAGCTTGAGCAGTTAAGGCCTATGATTATACTGCGTTTTCAGAACACTAAAATATTGACTGCTTATTTAGCATCAATACCCACCACCAACAAATGCGGCTAATAGCCAAGCCACTGCGATTATGTTCTTCCTTGGTCAAAACAGAAGCATGGACATTTATGTTCTGGAACAGACTTATGGATTATAATGATGTAAGACTGAGAAGAGTAAACCTATTTGGATTGAAAAGTTCCTAGGAGAAATCCAATTCAGAATTTACCAGATCTAATTATGATTACGTTTGTCCATTTTAGGGAACAATCTTTTGTTAAGCTTATTGTGTACTTCGAAAGCTTGAGGACATAGCCATATTTACATATTTAAATGCTCCTTGGATGATTTTCCAAGTCACAGTTTATATTTATTTTAAAGTGTGAACTATTAGAAGAGAGAATACCATTTAGATTTCAAAAATCCCCAGTTTCTCTTCACTTCTTGAGGTAGATGAATCATTGAATATGCAATACAAAAAAACAGGATTCTTCATAAATATTAAAATGGTTTAGAAATATTAATTATAGTAAGAGACAAGACATATCCCATCCAGTTCCAACTTCATTTTCATTCCATATGATTCCTTTGACCAGCAAACTCATTTTTTATGTACGTGTTTTCTATGCCTATCAATAATTATGTAAATAATTTATTTATGTGCATCAGTAATCTCATTGACCTTAATGCTGCAGGATCACTGTCACAGTTTGAAAATGCACAGACAGCAAAAAACTTTCAAACAACCCAATTAAGAAGGCAGATGCTTCTTGCTTCCTGTTTAGAACAGAGGCACATTAGGAAAAATGTGTATTCTGAATCCTTCTCCAAGATAGTTTCTGTAGCTCTTTTCACCTTCATACAGAAATAAGACACATGAAAAACAGACATTCCTTCAATTACCATAGACCATTAAAGGCATAAAGCTTTGACAGTATACATTTAAATAGAAAAATGTTGGTGAGTGCCATGGTTCGTAGCCATGAAAATGACCATTTTAAGTGAAATTGCTGCCAAGATTAGGTTGCAGCTAAACTACTGAGCACATTATTTTCCTGCTGTTTGATCAACAGTAATCTAAAGACAGAAGTGAGAGGAGAATGGTAAAGAAAAGAGGAAGTGATGAAGACAGTAAGAAGAGATTACAGTGGAAGAAAGTTGTCTCAAGACAGATTACAGGTGCCAGAGTGCAGGGATATCTAGCCTGGGATTTGTGGAAGATGCTAAACCTAAGGGCTCCTCAGCAGAGATGGAAAGCAAGAACAGATGGTTACCAGTGTCTAGATACAAATATTCAACAAATATTCACTGCCTTTTCTGAAGAAAAAGGAGAGGCCAGATTGCATAACCAACCAACCCAAGTATAAGAGCCTGTTCTTTTTCTGGTTAAGTTGTCTCCCTGAACATGTGAACTGCAGACTCAGTACCAACAGCAAGCAGACAGCTTAGATTTCTGATTTCTTGCACACTTTAACCAGGCCAGTACAGATCCAGCTGCATTTGCTCCATCAGGCAGCAAGCAGGGAATTTTTAGAAAAAATAAATCTGTTCCCACTCATATTCAAATCTGTGTGTTTTAAGCACAGTTTACTAGACTTCAAATTCCTACCACTTGTTTCTATAGACAGTACTGAGACTCTTGGATGGAAGCTCAGCAGCAGTTAAATTAAAAAATCAATAACCTTAGGTTTCTAAGAGAAAAAAAAACAAAAATGGAAAATCAATGTTCCATTTGGCCAAGTATGTCCTGTGTATTTTTAGTTATCTATCAGTCACATCATATTAGATAATACTTAGCTCTCCTAAACAGAACTTTTCAAGTTAATAACATCCACTTGAAAATGCTCCAGCAAGCACTAACGTACAATGCTCTCATTATATATCATATAAGCTTACATATACTCAAATAACTTGCAAAAGATCAAAAAAGAAGCAAATTACGTTCTTCCAAGCTTGAATAAAAGGCTTATCTTCTCTGAGCAGGATCACATTTGGATCTTGCATGATAAATGAACTGGATCCTTCTAATGCACAGCAGTGCATTGCTGTCACTGAGTTGAGTGGGACAAGACACCATTTCTCCAATGGACAGAGCTCAAAGGGTACACTCTGACTGTCTGCTAAGTTATTCTTGCACTTAACTTCTCCTGATTTATTTACCATATACTATTACATCACATTTGTTTTAACTGCTCTGTTTTGATAGGTGTATTTTCAGAGTCCTCATAAAAATAAATAGCATATTTCCATGCTTCATTCAATAATACTAAGATTTACTAATATTTCCCCATCTCTTTCTTTTTTTTTTTTTTTTTTTTTTTTTTTAATAAGATGGAGGGGAAAAAAAAGGCTGTGAGATATGGCAGATATTGTGAGTTTGCCCTGGAAAAATGTGTCTGATTAATTCTGATTTTATTACTTACATGAGCATAACCATTGCTCAAAACAGTTTACAAACCCCTTCTAAGTTAAGAAAAAACAACAACAGAATTAAACACAGATTAATAGCAATTTTCTTTACTATGTAATGGAGAATTTCTGAGCTCCTCTTATTCATCATTTCAATTCTCCTTAAGAAAGGTTAAATATGAATTTGGACCTGTCAGTTCACATCAGAAGGCTGCTGCATTTTTGTTCAGCACAAAACTTGTTGCACGAATGGAAGTAGGCTTCTGTATCTCTACAGACAGAGCACATTCCTAGAGGAAATTAAGATACCCAACCTTTTCTCTGAAAGATCTACGACTCCTTTACTCTTTTAATGTAAATTATTTCCTCTTAAATTAGCTAGTTTCTGTAAGTTCAGTGTAATGGAAGCAAACAGTAACTGACAGTGACCTAATGTTAATATGAACAGGCACATAGTGTCCTTAGAAAGAAAGCACTACTTTCTTTTGAAGCTCTATACAACCATGCTGAAAGCCCAATTACGTAGAAGCTTTACAGATGAATTATGTTATAGCTCCATTACCTGATCTGTAGCACAGCTTCAAGGGGATACCATACTAAAAACAGTAACATAAAACTTTTGGCTTTTTGGAACATAAAATGCAGTAAAATCAAATTCCACCTTCTTAAAATGTGACTTATTTGCAGAATTAGAAATGAAAATTTACTGTAACAACTCAGCAAACACATCTAGCAGTACTATTCCATACGAGAGACAATGGGCAGCTCCATGTTGTTCCACCAACCCTCTCCAAGGATGGGCTAACACCTTTTCTGCAACAATTCCCAGAGGAACAGCCCGTAGTTCTGCCAACCTCCAGACTCAGGGAGCTTATCTTCCTGATTTTGTGTCTTTACCCTGTGCTGCGGTTCTGCTTCCAAGCTTTTTGTTGGAATTTTGGAGGAAAAAAAAGGTAAGCTGAGGTAAACTTTTTTAGTTTCAAGATCACATTCTTGGCTGGGCTGGCCTCAAATGGAAGGTATGATACAAGGTGCACAGTGGTTCAAGGTTGACAGTAAAATGGCGCAAAGTGGCAACACTGCACTCATTAATTATGTCTTCTGGAAGTATGACAGTAGAAACTTCAGCTTCTGAACTGACTTGTGTGGGTCATATCAGTGTAAAAAAATACCAAAAGAATAGCTTAGAGTAAGCTGCCTCAGACTAGTGAACAGCTAGCAACTTATATGATAAGGCCTTGTATTTTGCTATCCAATAAATCTCCCAGAATATATGATGCTGTATTTCTTCCAGCCTTTTACATTCCTGCATAGTAAACATACAGTGAGTTATTTTTCCCCTATGCCTTTCATTATGCAAAAGATATGAAACTTTGAAATACAAATTCATAATGAGCAGCACCAACACTGATACAACTGCCAGTGTCTGTAAAGCAACCCCACCTCAAACAAAGGTAATACTTGAGAAGGAAATACTAATGGTATTTTCATTTATCTAATGGAAAGTAACAGCTGGAAACAAGAGAGAAAAAAGCTTATTATTGACACAACCCTAATCCTAGCTTAAGTCAAACTCTACGTGATTTAAAATCAATCAGTTCCAGACACCTTGCACTTAAGGCTTTTGGAAGGTCTGTCTCAAGAACTCTCTGGACCTCTAATTGACTTTTCCTTACAATTTAGAGAGTTTTTCATCAAAAGCAGATGTTGTACATTACATAGAAGAACAGAAAATGTAATCACAAATTATTAGTAGAAATTCTCAACAAATAGTAGAACAGCTGATACAACCCTTTGGAAAGTACTAGATCTACCAACACAACGTGCAGTAAAAATCCATCTTTGAAATTCATTGAGATCACAGATCTGTGATATGCATCCATAAAACATTTTGTGACTTGACCTCTTAGGAAGGCTATCACACAAAGAATGTAGGCAAGGGTCAGAAGTTACAATACGCTCAGTATTGGACATTCAACTTCCTGTCTGAACCCATTTATCGGGATTCTTAAGGGAGACTCCAGCTGTCTCATGGCAATGGCTGTCACAGAGCAGATGAAAACAAGGCTAAGAGTGTCCATATGGAAACTGAAATGCAGTTAATTGGGCGTAATGAAAAACTGCCTTTCATCGCATGCTATAACTTAGTAGTACATGTTGTTTTACAATGCACACAATATGGAAGTCAGTGAAACCAAAATTGCAAATGTGGCTGCCATGTCCCAAGTGAGAAATTCTAAGCAATCACCGTCAAACAGAAGAAGATGTGGATGTTATCATGCTTGAGTATCTGAATCTATGCTATTTAACGCTTTTATCTGTGATTCAGACGAAAAGCAGAAACCTGCTGATAACATTTTCAGATGATGACGTTGCAAAAGAAGAGGATAATGAAAGGACTAGGTTACTGATAAAGAGCCACTGGAGTCACAGGGCAAGCAAACAACAAATTGTTGCACCGCAAATGAAACTCAGAGTGCTGAGAACAAGGAGCAGAGGACATTCACAGGAAAGGAACAATTCTGCTAATGATACGTAGGCCTATACAGACTACCAGCAGTGAGAGACCTTATAGACCAGAATGATCCTATTTTGTTCATTTCTGCTCCAATAATTCAAGCATCGTCCCAGATACCTAACCTAGAATTCTGTAGATACAATTTAAAACCACCACTTCTGACATCATTATATTTAAAGAACAGTATATCCCCTTTGTTTTGTATAATATTCAAAACTTATCACTGTTTCTGCTTTCCCAGACATTTCTCTATTTTCTTTCTCTGTCCTTTCAATCTTTCATCACAAATCACTTTTTTCCTCTTTTCTTTTACTCTCTTTTGGACTTTGAGTAATCGACATCTTTCTTAAATTAATTTACTCCAAAACTGGTAATTTAATCTACAGCGCAAATGTGAGCACAGAAACCAAAACGACAGTAAAAAGCATAATTTAAGCATTACACCTGATCCCACTGGCCTTCGGTTCACACTTAACTGATTTCAAGTAATGATTTCCATTCAGAGAATACTGTATCATCAGCTAAATTAAAGCTAAAAAGTCTACTGCGTAAAAAATGCAGGAAGTCTGTGGAACTAAATTTTAAATCAGTTCACCTTAAAAACTGGAAAAACTCACTATGGATCAATTTTTTCTTAAAAAACCCAAAACAACCCACAAAAACAACAGCACAAACCCCCAGCCCCCTAGACCATACAAAGGTCAAACTGCATGTTAGGTTTGCGCTTAGACTTCCATCAAGCCACAGTTAAAAAACATCATTACACAGTCAGATCATTAAAAAAAATTAGTATAAAAAAAAAAGAAAAACTATGTAAGAGGGAGTACAGCACCATGTGGCCATTCATGAAATGTGTACTTTACAAGGCAGACCTCACATGGTGGTAGAAAGTGTTTCATGATGTGTTAGCAAAAAATATAGATTATAATGAACACACATAAAGACGCAGTGTTAAGGCCGGGCACATACATTTAGCTGACATTTCCCTACTTTTAAGGGCTTACCTAGAGGGCAGTAATTTTTTTTTTCCTCAAAGTACTTTTAATGGTATTTCCTAGGTGTGTATGCTTTTTCTTCAAGGAATAAAAATAATCAACAACTTGAAACTACTTTAGTAGATAAACTGAGACTGAAATCATTGTTTCAAGATGCTTTGTTATGGAGGAGCACAATCCCCCCAACAACAGAGTTGTACAGAATCAGTGCACGTTGACTGGACTACTGAAGGTCATACAAAGTATACTTCAGTTTGCCCTTGAAGGGATGTAACCATTCTGCATCTTCCTGGGCCAGCTCCATGCATTTGCCCAGCACACTTTGTTCAAAAACTACTAGTGCATAGTTAAAGCATGGAATAGGCATGTTCTTCAAGTATCTGCATTCTGTGTGGTATTTCTTGCTCCTGAGAAATGGAGAAATAAGAATTCACAAGTTGTTAATAAATGTGAGGGCTGTGACAAATATTCTGTGGTTTAAGTGACCTCTCACCAGTCTATAAAAAAAAATTAAAAAATAAATTCTATTACCAAATCAATGGACCAGAGACACAGCTTAAGTCATGCCAAAGCAAGACAACTCAGTTTAAAAAAAATAGCAGATATACCATACAACCCTTTCAAACAATGAACAACCTACCATGCAAAGCTTCCAAATACCAATCTTCCAGTGGGAAGTGTTCCTGCTTTCACATATACAGCTGATTCACATGACACAAAGGCAAGTTAATTTTTCAAGATTTATCTCTTTTCTGTTTGCTGGCTACACACATTTTATAGAACCCATGAACAAGGAATGCTGCAATGTCAAAATGCTGCATTAAGCTGTCATTTTTAGAGCTGCTTCTCTATCAGAAGAAACACACTATGGGTGGGGGAAAAAAAAAGAGAAAAAAAACCCCACAAACAAACCCTGAGCAATACTCAGAAATTAATTATAGTTTTGGTTTTATTCAAACTGAATCTCTCCCTGCCTTTATCTGCCTTCATAAAGCATGTGCTATACTGCTATTCACAATTCAGAACTTTGGTATGAACTGAAGAAGAGTCTAAACTCATCAGTACCACTGCCAGTGACTGTGTCTCTCCCTACAGCAGATTCTTTTTTATCAACCAGTGTTGGCCACTACATCTGTTTTAAAAAGTAATATGAAGTCAGTAATGCTGATACAGATTGTTTACCAAAAGCAGATTTTACATGAAAAACAAGAACTTTGTACAGTAACTCAGCTAATGAATAACAGAAAACCAGAAATACTTCTTATACTGATGACAGTCACTAAAGGCAAGTACCCTCAGGAGCAGGAGACTAAAGAGATCTTCCCTTCCACAGCCTGCCTCCCACATCCCTCACGCACCAAGCTAAAAAGACATAGCAGAGGTGGGGCTGGTACCCAAGCAGTGGTGGCCACTGGCTGTGGCTGAGCAAATTTTTGCAAGCTCTGTCTTGCTTGGCTTTCCCACCAGCAGGTGCAGCTGAAGAAACATAGTTGTCTCTGAGTGCTCTACTCACTTTCCAAATTTCACTTGAAACTGGTCAATGGGTTGATAAATCATTCAAAAAATAGGCATGGGAGGGAAACTGGAAAGACAGGGACAACAGTTGGAACTGCTGTATGAGTCTTACTTCCTCAGAAAATCATGCAAAAAGGAACGCATTGCCCCCTCTTCTCAAGCACATACACACAGATACTAAACTCAGACACACTGCAGGTATTACACTGCATATGAAAGAAAGAACAGGGAAGCAGCTCAGCAGCACAGAGAGTTCTGCAGCTGAGCATTAATTCATTCAGGCTTCAAACAAATAAGATATATTGAACAGAAATCTAATAAAAATGTGAGATTAATTTGAGTTCATGCTTTAACTCTTTGCATCTCTTTACCATATCGTAAGGAATTTTAAAGGAGATATTCCCCAGTGGTCTATGACTTCTGCAGAAAGTAAAGAATTCATTGCTTCAGTGAAACTTGAAAAAGCCTCTCTCTCTTTCTGGGTGGTCTTTTCAATGCTTCTCCTACCTATGACTTTATCCTGACCTAAGCAGCCAGCCTTTATGCAAGCAAAAGTCACTGACAGAAGCACAATTTTAGATTTTTACCACATTCCCATATAATGTTCGTTTACCCTGAGATGGGAAAGAGCAGGCAAGTTTCCAGCTCTCCCTGAACTGGGGGCTGTAGGTGCATGCACTGAAGATCCAAACACACTTACTGCAATTAGGTGTTGGAGAGAGGAAAGCTGCCTTACCACATCCAGACTGGGAGCTGTGCAATTCTCCCGATCCCTGACTCATTCCATACCGCAGCTTGGCCTCATTGCCCCTACATGCATTCCTGCAAATGTTCTGCTTCTCTGAAAACTGTGACACTTAGAGCACACTTCAAGGACCTTGAATATTTGCCCAAAGACTATAATAGTTATTTAATTAATGAGGAGATTTTACTAAGAGTTCAAGTGGGGCTTTTCCACAAACTTGAAGCTTCTTCCTGCTTGATTTTTCTCAGCCTAAATAGACAATGGGCATCTATGATGAAGTACAGTGAGCAACCTGCGACTATCATGGAACAGCTTTCAGTGCTTCTGCAAGCTATTCCAGTTTTTCAAAGCTTCAACAGCCTAACACTATGCTACTTGCATCTTCTAATAACACTTGCAATCTCAGCAAAAGCAGCAGCAACATTTAAACTGGTTCATTTTTCATGCATAGACATTTTTAAGTATTTGGTTCTGATTAACATTTTGGAAGTTTTCCACAGCAATATTAATATAGAAAATTCAGTTCAGAGACATAGAAGACTTTATGAAAGATGCCACAAAAAGACTCACTATTTTAAAATCATGGAATATTCTGCATTGGAAGGAATCCACAGGGATCATGGAGTTCAACCCCTGCTCCACACAAGACCACCCAAAATCAAACCCTATGTCTGCGAGAGCTGTCCAAATGCTCCTTGAACTCCGGCACTTGGGGCCATGCCCACAACCTTCTGGTGCAGAATCTATCCCTAACCCCAACCTGACCTTCCTCTTTCTCCAGAGAGCAGAGCTCAGAGCTGCCTCCACTCTCCCTGTGAGGAGCTGCAGGCCACCACTCAGCCCCTTCTGCTCTGGGCTGAGCCAGCCCAGGGACCTCAGCTGCTCCTCATAAGTCTTGCCCTCCAGACACCTCACCATCTTTGTAGCTCTCTTTTGGGTGCTTTGTAAAGTTATGTGTCCTTACATTGTGCTGATCAAATCTGCATCCAGTGCTTGAGGTGAGGCCACACAGTGCAGAGCAGAGGGACAGCTCCTTCTCTCATTTGCTGGCAGTGCTGGGCCTGATGCATCTCAGGGTACAGTTGGCTGTTCTGACTGCCAGGGCTCATTGCTGGCTCATGTTCAGCTTGCCTTCAGCCACAGCCCCCAGATCCCTTTCCATGGGGCTGCTTTCCAGCCTCTTCCTCCAGTCTGTACATAGATATAGGGCTGTCCTGTCTCAAGTACAGACTCTCTGGCATGTACTCTTGCTAAATTTCATGTGGCTGGTGATTGCTCAGCCTTCTAATTTGTCAAGATCTCTGCAAGTCCTACCCTCAAGGGAGTCAACAGATCTTTCCAATTCAGTGTTGTTCACAAGCATACTTGGTACTACTTTTGGGTTTATCTTCCAAGGTTTTATGAAAACATCAAAAAGAACTGGCCCTAGAATGGAGCACTGCAGAACTCCTCTAGTGATAGTCTGTTCACTTACTATAACCCTTTGGATCTGACCCATGTCATTATGTTTTTGTCTATCTGTATGCTAAATGTTTCATCCAGAAGGATATTGTGAGAAACAGTGTTGAAAGCTTTGCTGAAATTCAAAAAGATTACATTAACCATCTTCCCTTGGCCAACTAGGTGGGTAACTGCCAAATTTGCGCCCTCTTTCTTTTTTCTTGTATAACACATTTAATAACAAGGGCCATTTCCAGAGAGTGATAGCTTCATAAATAGTGACTAGAAAGGAATCTGGAAAACAATTTCTGAGAGGACGGATTATTCTGGGGAAAATGTAATTTTAGAGAGTGTAAACATGAGAGCTGCAAAAAAATATTCTCTTTTTTTTTGTTCCCCTCAATGGTTTATTTCTTTTTTCTATCTGATTATGGTATGATTACTCTCTTTTCAATGTTGTATAAGTATTACTGAAGTTAACACAAGTCTGGAATACAGACCTGACCATTTACGTTCTACAAAGACTATGGAGCTACTGAAGAAATTTGAGAGAAGAGTACAGAATTATTAAGCAGATGAGGAAAGCACCCAACTACAAGAGAATGAAGAGCTTCTATTATCAAAAGAAAGACTGCAAGGTGTTTGGAGACAGCAGTGGCAGCAGTGGAGAGATGCACAGTGAGAAGCATCAGAGAATAAAAAACATTTCATTGAATGAGAATCTAAATCTCTCCGGCAAAACACAGAGGAATTCAAATTATTTTGACTAATTTCCAGTGTAACTGTAAAGCTGACAGATAACTGGAACAAAGTATCAAAGGAAGTGTTAGAGGCAGTGTAATTAGATGCTTTCGAACAGCTTGGATGTTTTTATAGGAGACTTCTGAGAAATATGCCCTTTTTCCAATCCAGAGCTAGGAAACATGCTGTGCTAGCCTCAGCTGCAACAGCTAGTATCAAACAAAGAAGCATCAAAATATTTACCTCTATAGATAAGAATATTTCAAAGTAGGGTTATCAGAAGAAAGCCAGATACTAAGAGGTCAGTCCAGCATTTAAGATTACCTGAACAGGATGATGAATATGGAGCCATAATGAAAAGTCTCATTTTCATAGGGACTCATATGAATCATATACAAAGAATTCAACAAACAACTCCATCTTCCCCAAAACAATGGTTCTGAAACAGACTGGATGGAACAAAGGGATGTCTCCTAAAGCTAGCCCTATCTGCACAGGGTAGACTGGAAACACAAGCTGTGAAACTTTGTAAACTGAATTTTTCCTTAACGATCTATGCCAAGTGCCACACAGAAATTCCTTTATATCAGAGAACAGCAGAAAACAGACTTTTTAAAATCTTTCTGTTTGAAGCTGCAATCAATTAAGATTTATGTCAGTAAAAGTTAATGTTTTTGTCTTAATGCATTCTGTTAAGATTTAACTTTGTCTGCCTCTTTGCACTATTTTGAATTGAGGAAAGATAATACCAAGCTAAAGAAAGGCCATAACACAGGAAAGTAAACGAAGATTCAGTGACTGCAGCTGAATGAGCACACGCTCTTTAAACTGCTCTTCAAAGAGAGAGGAAAATGTCCCTGGCAAGCACCATAGTTTTGCATTTTCAGAATTTTATTCAGCAGAACTAACTGTGGCTCTGAAACATACATGAGCTCAAATTCATCAGTGACCAAAGCCTTAGTTCACTTCCACAGGAGAATTTGGTCTGGACAGAAGTTACAAGCGATACACGATTTTTTTCCTCCAGTTGGAAACAATCTAAATAGCATAAGTAACTGACATGATGTTTCTGTGAGTATTCAGAGAGCTTTATGTGCTGACAAGTTTATAAGCAGGTGCAGGTTGCAAAAGAAGAAAATCCAAATGATTTGTGAATGCTGCTATTCACATCACTATTCACACCAGAGACATTAAACAAAAAGCAAGTTTATTTTTCTTACTACTGTTTGGAAAGCTGAGAGGCACCAAAACTGGAGGCGAAGCAGTCTCCTGTTTTGCATAACTCTGCTTATGTTTTATCTCCTTCTCTACCCAACAATATGCTCTGAACAGCTCACAGCAATCCCTATAGATTCTGAAGTAAGTTTAATAAACAAACAAATAAATAAATAAGGAATATCCTTAGTGACCTTGCAGCTTACTAGAAGAGTAGTGAAGATAACTTGTCTTTACCCCCTATCTGTCTGCTCAGTAAACACAGATAGAAGGTAAATAAAGTGTTCTCTGCTCCCTTCTGCAAACTAAACCCTAGTTTCAAAGGTATAAAATATTAAATGAGAAGTGAATTCAGTTGCTGGACTAATGCCCAGGATGGTTGCCTGTGAAAAACTTTGTTATCTCCCAGAATGGTTCTGCTACAATGCCTTGAAGAAAATGTTGTCCCTTTCCCTGTGAAGTGGGCTTCTTTAATCTTTAAGCTGTGTTATCTTGCACATCTTGCCCAAAGAAGTTACATATGCTTCATTCCTGAAGTATTCAAGGCCAGGCTGAATGGGACCCTGGGAAATCTGATCTAGTCAGTGGCAATCCTACCCCTTGGCAGGGGAGTTAGAACTGGATGGTCTTTAAGGTCCTTTCCAATCCAAGTCATTTGTCGTTCTATGATTCTGTTCCACTCTCCACTGTATTGGCTTCTTATTAAGACTTGTTTATGTAAGGTCTTGAGTTGACAGTTAGTAAACACCAAACTGATACTTTGATGCTGCTTCTTTTAATTGGTAAGATATCAATTGGCTTCTACGCTGAGTTGGTAGAAAAGTTAGGGCAAACAGGAAGAACTGTGTTCCATAGGTAATCTGAGTTTAGCTATCTGTTACAGACGGACTATAAAGGAGTAGTTTCAGAACAACCCAACTAACTAAAAACACAAACTAATGCACAAGTGAACTAGAACACTTTAACAATACTATACTATTTATAATGCCTATTTAAACGACATTCTTGAAATTTCTGCAAAATTGGTACATCACAGTTCACTCCCCAGTGGATGACAGTCTAAAAAAATAATCCTAGAATTAAAGAACAAAGAAAAATATCCAAAATCCTACATAACAATTAAATGTAACACCACCAATACATTTTGAAACAGGACTAAAACTCTCACAAAAGTTCAGTTTATCAGAAAATACCAGGAAATACCAGGAAATAACCAGAATTAAGCAATGTTGATGAACCTTAATGGTATTTCTTTAAAAAGACTAATCAGCCTCTTCATACCAGAGAGCTACTAGTTAAAATAAGTCTTCTCTCATAAAAAGGAAAAACACATTTTTCATGTTTGCAATGAAGAAACAAAAGGAAGTTGCAAATATTTTTACACATTTCATGTAGTTCTATATTTTTTCACAAATCTGTATTGAAAGAAAAACGTGGATAGATTTAACCTAATGGATACACAACAAAAGAAATGTTACCTGCGTGACAAGGGTGCATAATTTTTATAGGAAATGGAATCATAGGAGGAGCAAGAGGTAATCATTTTCATGTTTTCCTCATATATCTAATGCTATGTACCATCTGTGAAAAATCAGTTTCATTCAAGATCTTCCCTTTGACCCTCAGGCAGGTTACATGTTTGATCCTGCATTTCAGCTGGGAGAAGAGATTATTTACCAAACATGTGAAGTCCTATTCTAATGAGTTTTATAATTTAAAAATACTGTAAACAGAATTGTTGCAGAACCAAACAAGAGAAGATCAAAATTCTGTTTAACTCTATGGGTTTTCATGCAATGAAATCAAGCCCATATTCAGTTACAGTCAAAATGAAGCTTCAGTTCCCCAAAATATTATATTTTCTGAACAAACACCTCCCTTACTACATTCTCCACCCCTGCCTGAAGCCATACATTCAAAGCAGATGTACTAACATTACTGCATAAGCAAAACACTGGGAAGCTAGGCAAGCTTCTGCAAAGACCTCCAGAAAATTCACACTTCTGCAGAAATTCTTTTATCTAAACACCAGGAGTCCAAATTAGTAGCACAGATGGCACAGATCCTGAATATAACTTTAAACGAAACTTAAAGCCTGGGCAATAACCATCTGCAGTCAGCTTTAACCTCTGTATCCTGGCTAAATGCTAACTGGCACAACTCATTCACATCCTTCCAAAAACTCCTCAGAAGTTTCATCCAAACTCAATTTTCTTCATATTCTATGCCATAAATGTCTCTAGAGCCTTACTGTGTATTTTAAATAGCTGCTACTTTTTATTACAGAAAAGACGACACCCAATATCATGAGATTATAACTTGTTTGCATGGTTTATACATCTGTATCCTGTAGAATCAGGACTCTTTTACCAGTACAAAATTAAATTGGTTAAATAAAAGTCAGCTCAGGTACAAAATTGATGAACTTAGCGGAGTTTTTATTCATAGACTAACATCTAATTATACAGAGAGGAAACATTCAAGAAAGTTTTCTGCCACTTTTAAATCACTAATGCACAGCTTAAAGACCCAAGTTGACACCTAATGAGTGTTGGCTGGGAATGTTATAAACCAAGGTAATCTTCCTGGTAAAAGCACGCAATAGCTTTCTGTATTTCAAAAACATACTGTGCATAACTATTTTGTTGCAAAGAGACTGCAGAAAAAGACAACCCTTTAAATGCAACTTTCATTGTCAGAAAGGAGAAAAGGTTTATTGTACTGTTTATATTTTAAAAAGAAGGGAAAATACTCTCCGTATTACAACCAATGAAAACATTTTTAAGTGAAAAAAAAAAAGCCTTACCTTGAGAAGTTGAGGAAATGAACGTGTCTAGTGAATAAATAGGGCTGCTCAGCAGTGCTTATATTTTTAATCAATTCCATCTAAAAAGAATGAACAAATCAAAATTTCCAAGTTATTGCAAGGCATATTTGGAGACAAATACAACTATCAAACAACATACAATGATTTAATTTTCAAGTCAGCATTACTCAACTGCTCCTTCTCCACTATCCTTCCCAAACACTGTTACCAAGATAACAGTATTACTATTTTACACCTAAGCCAAAAGGTTAAAGACGCAAACACCATCATGTCACCACAGAGCTAACATACTTCCAAAAGTGGGTATCAATTTAAAGAAAGGCATCAACTAAAGGAAAAATCTAAATTCTGCACCAGAACTTCATAAGTGACAGCTGCTTTCTGAAGATACTGGCTCTATCAGATAGAATGCCAAAATGAAAATTGTCTGAAAACATAACAGAAAGTGGGAGTTGAGTCAATCTGGGACAGAAAAGCATGGCAGAAAATCATGTCCAGACCGTACAAATACTGAACTACTTCTAAGAGACACCAATCAGTATTTTATTTTATTTTATTTTATTTTATTTTATTTTATTTTATTTTATTTTATTTTATTTTTTGTTTTTCTGTTTTGATATTCTGACATTTTGCCATGGTTTCCACATTATGTGTTACACTTTGTTGCTTCTTACCCCCTTACATTACATTCTCCATTTTTTTTTCCCTAGGATACACATCCTGCCTCCGTCTTTCAGACAAGAAAGAGCATAGACATTTAATCCCTGGAACCAAATAAAGAAGTGTACACACAAAGATGCTCTTCTCTACCTTCCTCTCCCTTCTACAATTGTATACACTTGTGTGTACAGCAAGCACTGAAGCAAACTGTTCATTTATCTTCTCAGAATTGGCCTTTCCCTGTCAAAGGAATTTGAGTATACCAAGCTTTATGTCTGAGAAAGGTTACAAGCCCTAAGAAATGGAACAAAATCAAGAGGTGGCCAAAAGAAATAAGAGGATGAATGGAAAAGAGATATAAGAAAACAAAGAGAAAATGTAATAAAAAAATAAACAAATAATACTGCAAGAAGGGAATATGCTTTAGGTGGTCATATTCAGACTCCGGACTGTTTGACCCAAGTACAAACAAGTCTTCATGAAGCTCCACCTGTATGACAAAAATGCAGCATGCAAGAAGTTCAACAACCTAAAGAGCAGAACTTGTCTAGCCCTCATTGAGAAAGCCCAGGACACCTTCTAATAATGATCACATAGAGTTTATCTTGTTAATGTTCTCAGAATACAAGGGCTTTCCTAGCAAACCAAAAAAGCTGATATTTAGTTAAGACTGATGAGCCTCTTTGCCAAAAAATTATATTTGTTTACCTTGCTTCCTGAATGAAACAGAGGAGATACTCTAGAGCCTGGATATCAGACATCTCACTTAGTTTCTTTTTTTCGCATGTTTATTTACATCCAGCCAAGTTACAGGAGAACTGAAACTCTCAGAACTGTATGAAGCTTTATGATGTATGGGTATTTTATCTGTTATTCTATCAGTATGAATGAACAGCAGAACAAAAATATTCATATGGGATAAAAACTCAACTCGCTATGGTTACTATCATAATTCCATCTTGGAATAAACAAAGAACCATCATTATAGCACAAATACAGAGATGTAAAGATTATTAGCTGCTCATTGCAGGGGAGTTTGACCAGATGACCTTTAAAGGTCCCTTCCAACACTAAGGATTCTGTGATTCTGTGATTACAAATGCATGAAGTAACTACGTTGAGTTTACATACACGGGTCAATTTAAAATAGTAACAACAGATAAATTGGAGGGGTACATGTGAGTACCACAGGAGCCTCCTTTTCCTCACCCTGTGGCAGGTACCAAGTGGCCAGCACTGCGCTGATTCCCACTTCAATAATGCAGCAATTCTCATTGTGCTTCACCTCATGTGTCAGGATTGGATCAGTCTGCTGCTGGACTAGCAGAGGACTTCTGCATCAGAAGCAAAGGTGCTCTGCAAGGATGCTGGACAGGACCTGGCTGCCTGGCATTTTATCTTTTTCTTTGTTCTTTTTTTTTCTGTTTAAGCTCTTGCTACCAAACTCAATCTCTTGTGCTATAATTATAACTTACTCTAAAGCAGATGCGGAATTTTGTTTTGACTTGAAGTACCTTCATATTTAGACACTTAATTTTCAACAGGACTTGTACGCAGATGTGGATAAAGCTACAGTGTGCATATGAACAAACAAGCAAAAAACATTCTTTTAAAAACCCTGCCAAAAGGGTAAGTAAGGCTCAAAAGATACAACACACAGATGTCAGGAGGGAAAAATAAATAACTGTAATGGCTCATGGCCATACGCAAATTGTGGCCATATTTCCCAAGGGCTCCTCTCTCTCTGATCCCAGTTGTACTGAACTGATTTCAGCTTAATGAACGAAATGTACTGCTCAGGAATACAAAGGAATCATCCCCCTTTTTAAGGTGATGCAAAAAGAAATAAAAAGTCTTCCAGTGCCCCTCAGAAGAGTAGGGCCTCTAGTATTTCTCTTCTACAAGAAGACTAGTGTAGAGGAAGACCCATGGAAAGAATGTATAGTGGTTGAGAACTCCAGAAAGCAAGTACCTCTGAATGGGATAGCTGTGAAGGAAAGGGAGAGACAGAAGTACCATCTGGCAGATGGTCTTAAACCACCCTAAATGCTGTTTTGCTCCCTAGTATAATATCTTTCTACCATTGTGATACCTTGTTTAAGTTTTTATTCTTTTTTTTTTCTCCAAAATTCAATTTCTGCATTGACCTTTAAAAAGGACCTTCAAACACGACTAGATCTGCAAACACAGACTACTCTATAAATTGCAAACCATTTTTGAATGCTAACACCCATCTGAACAAGAAAACCAAGAGGCCATACTCCCAGGAAAAAAAGTTTTCCTTTAGACTACTGTCCCACACCATCATTTAGGAACTCAGCTGGCCAACTTAACCAAGTCATCGTGCTTAGCATCAGCAGTGTTGTTTATATTTGATCACTGCTGCGTTACAAATAACAATCCAGCAGATGGCACAATAAAATGACTTGGAGAGAGACTGCAATAAGCCCTCCCCAAAAGGAAAGAAACATGGAGGACGGCTTTGTTCGAGCCAGAGCATCACTCCTACATCAAAACTCAACTCAGCCTTGCAAGATAAGACATCTTCTCTCCCTCATTCATAAACACCTAACCTCCACCACTGGCCTGCTCAGAGCAGTCCTATTTAGTTCAAGATTTGTAATAGGTAAATTCAATAGGGAACAAATGCTTATCTTGCATGGAGAATGGAAAAAAAACCCAAAACATTGCTACTCTCTCAAGCTGTTGTGTTTCGTTGGGAGAGACTCTGAGGTCAAAATGCATGAAGATGATAGGATACATGATCTTCCAAGTCAGGTCAGATTGATGACACTATGATTTCCATAAACTAATACAAACAGGATGAAACACTATCTGTACCTGACTCTCTTTCATTTACCTTCTTATATACAGGTTACTGTCTCTTCTGAAGGCGTGTAGGATCCAGGAGGCACAAGTATCTACAGGCACTTGGTATATCACTTTCATCTTGGTATTACTTCATTTCCATAAACAATTCAGAGCTCATGGGAATGAGGCCTGAATCTTCATTTCAACTCTCAGATATTTGGAATTGTTTCAAAAATTTCTTAAACTCTCCAGGCTGCTAGGACCAATTTTCTATCTTTAAAAGCACTCAAGAAAAAACAACAATGTACTTTCAAGTGAGTTAAACCTGAATTATGAATAAAGCAGGCTACCTGTCCAAAGGATGTGTAGTAGAGCGAAATGGGACAGATTATCAGTTACTCCCATATGTATCAGTATTTGCATATCTATAAACATACTTGTTTTCCCTTCTCTGAATCCAAACACTGGGGACAGGGGCAGCTAGAGAAGGTAAAGAATTCATTTTGCATTGGTACATCTGTCACTTTAAAACCACATCAAATAGGTTGTCTTTGAATACATAAATACTACATAAGTTTTGTAATAGGAAGTTTCCAATTCTTAATTGAAAACACTACAGTAAATAGTAAGACAAAAATTAACTCATCTTTTCCCAGAAGCCACTCCCTTATGCCCAGGAATATTCAGTGGCTGCACATCTAATTGCTGGCAGGCAGATGTAATTTGCGAAGATTTCTTACTAAGGAGACCGGAAAAGGCACCAAGCATATAGATTTCAGTTATGTGTAATCTCCATAGTCATTAAGAACACCTCCAAGCTTAATTTTATTTTAATAATAGCAGAATGCACAAGCTAAATATTTACAGAAAAATCTTGGCTGGACTAGAGCTCTAACCAAACACAGGAAAGCCAAATGACAGGAGAAAGAGAGTAATAACATCTCGAGCAAGTAGCCCATGCTCATGCTGGGAGCCTACAGCTCAGCCCAGCCCTTTTGTCTCTCATTCCGTATCTGGAACCTGAGATCATTCATTCTCTTAATAGCCTCTTACACCACATTTAAGATGGGAGAAAGTCCAAGAACACATATGCACCCCCAACTCTCCCCAATGAGCAACACAGATGGGCTGGTAACAATGGACAAGGAGAATGCTGAGGTACCCAACAACTTTTTTCCATTGGTCTTCACTGGTAACTGCTTTTCACACCCAAAAAGCTGGGGACTGGGGAAGCAATGTCCATCCCACCATAAGTGACAATCAGGTTTGAAACCACCTGAGGAACCCAAATATCCATGAGTCTATGGGTCCTGATGAGATATGTCCTTCCTGAGGGAACTGGCTGATGTAGTCAACAAGCCACTCTCAATATTTGTAAAGTTATGGCAGTCAGGTGAAGTCCCTGGTGATGGGAAAAAAGGTGGTGTCACACTAATATTTAAGAAGGGTAGAAAGGACTACACAGGCAACTGCCAACCTGTCAGTCTCACTTTTGTGCTGGGGAAAGTCACGTAACAGATTTTCCTGGGAGCTATAAGCACAGAACAACCAGCATGGCTTCACCAAGGGCAAATCCTGCTTGACCAACCTAGTGGCCTTTTATGATGGTGTCACTGCATCAATGGACAAGAAAAGAGCCACTGATGTCATCTTTTTGGACTTCAGAAAGGCCTTTGACATTGTGTCCCATAAGATCCTTCTCTCAAGTTGGAAATATATGAACTTGATGAATAGATCGTTCAGTGGTCAAGAAACTGGTTGCTAGATCATACCCAGAGAGTGGCAGTCAATGTATCAACATCCAGATGGAAATCAGTGACAAATGGCACCCCTCCTGGGTTGGTACTGGGTCCAATGCTCTTCAACATACTCATCAATGACATCAACAGTGGGATCAAGTGCACCTTCAGCAAGTTTGTGGATGGCATCAAGCTGTGTGGTGTGGCTAACACATCCAAGGGATGGAATGCCATCCAGGGAGACCCAGACAGGCTTGAGAAGAACCTCATGGGTTTCAACAAAACCAAGTGCAACGTCTTGTAACATGGGTCATGGCAACCCCCACTATCAGTACAAGCTGGAGGATGAAAGGATGGAGCACAGCCCTACTGAAAAGGACTTGAGAGTACTGGTGGATGGTAAGCTGAATGTGAGCCAGCAATGGGTCCTTGCAGCCCAGAAGGCCAACCATATCTTGGGCTGGATCAGAAGAAATGTAGCCAGCAGGTCAAGGGAGGTGATCCTACCCTTCTAATCTGCACTAGTGAGACCTCATCTGGAGTACTGTATCCAGATGTGCAGTCCTCAGAACTGGAGAGATGTGGACCTGTTGGAGCACATCCAGAGGAAGGCCACAAAAATGATTCAAGGGATGGAACATACCTCCTAAGAGGACAGGCTGAGAGCTGGGGCTGTTCAGCCTGGAGAAGAGCAGGCTCCAGGGAGACCTAATAGCGTCCATTCAATATCTAAAGGGGGGCTATAAGAAAGAAGGGTCAGACTCTTCAGCAGTGTTGTTGTAGGATGAGGAAATGGTTTTAAACTGAAAGAAGGGAGATTTAGATTGAATATAAGGAAAAAGTTATTTATGATTAGAGTAGTGAAGCATTGAAGGAGGATGTCCAGATGCTCCATCCTTGGAGACATTCAGTCAGGCTGGACAGGGCTTTGAGAAACCTCATCTAGTTATAGATGTCCCTGTTCATTGTACGACAGTTGGACTAGATGCCCTTTAAGGGACCCTTCCAACTCAAGTGATTCTATGATTCTGTTCAATGAAATATTTTGTTGTTCAAGTTCTACTTGGAAAAAAAGAAAAAAAAAAAAAAAAAAAAAAAAAAAGAATACAACCTTATTAAATACTTTAAACAAGAGAAATCAAGTTACAGTCTCCAGGCACGTAACCTGTGCTTTCCAGCAAAAGTACTCATTAAATTCTGAACCTGCTGTAACTATGTAAATAAGCCATAAATTAAAATAAAGAGACTCAAGTTACTGCAGAGCATAATAGAAAGTAAATCCTCAGCTCTATAGCAATACATACTCCACTATCAGTGATCCTAGATACTTGCCATATGGTAACCAAACAGCTTTTGTATTGCAAAAAATAATCCAACTATTTATCCGCTATCAGGCTGCATTAAAATTCAGTCTGGGCTCCTTTGGAATCCTGATATGTCAGACTAAAGGAGGGAAGACTGTTTACATATGATCTTCCACTATGTTTAACATGTTTTTGTCTACCAAAGAAATGCAGCAGATTATAAGGGTGAAAGATTGTGGCTGCTGCTACCTCAGAGGCTTTTAGATTTTATCATACGTCTCCTAATCGGTAATGAATCAAAACAAAACTGAAGCAACCCAAAACACAAAAAGAATCATGCTAACAAAAATCCCCTATCCCATATCCAACCGCTAAGCAGAAACAGTTAAAAGAAGAAAGAATAACACAAGATAGTCTGACTCATGACCCAGTGTGACCATTCTGCAAACTCCCCAGGCTGCACATTGCTGACAGCATGGTGCTAGCAGCAGCCCGTATGCACACAAAGATGCTGTGGCAGCTGCAGCCCCAGGCTCTGCCTCTGCGGTCAATAAGTGGGGCTGAGCAGGTTAGCAGGGTGACACTGGGCTCCTCCACAGCCTTTTGGCCGGTATGGCAGCCCTGGATTGACAGTCCCCCAAACTGAAGTGCCCTGAAAGAGCAGGTGAACTGCTCACTGCCTGTGGGATCTTGATGGCTACACTGGAACTTGGCAACTGCAGTAGCAACATCTCCTCCCAAATTTTAAACTGGAACAAACTGTTATATCTAAAATAACAAGCACTGAAACTTATGCTCATAAAAAAGCTACGTATAAATAAGCCCTAACCACAGGACGTTGTCACTGGTAGGCCTACATTTGTATTTTGATCTTCGCATACATCCTCTTGTGGTTTGCTAATCTTAGGGGTGACGCAGGCAGTTGCTGCAGCATTTACCTGAATCAGCAGATCAAAAGAACAGCTGTGGGCAACGTGAAACAGCATGTGTAATGCATATGAATTGATAGTACACTTTGGAGACTGCGTGTTTTTGAGTTACTTGCATCAATACCTGTTGATGGCATTGACACTTTTGAGTACATGGTTATTCTAGATACAAATGAATTTAAATATCTGGATTTTTTGGTCTCAAAGCTGCAAAAATAATGTCCTCTACAGTTTTAAGGGAACATGACTTTAAGAGGTTATAAAAAGGAGGTATCCAGGTAGAGAGATTTAACTTGTATATGCTTTATGTTGTGTAATAATGTGAAAAAGGCAGATGAGTGACAGGCTGAGGCAGGATCAAGGATGTGTCAAACTACAGCAAAATGGTTTAGCATGGCCCTAGGTAAGAATTTTTTGAAGCAAGTGACTAAATTGGATGGGAAACTGCTGGCTTTTACTTACTTGTACTCTGCATAAAGAGACCCAAGCTAGCTCTGCATATGCTAGCACATCTGTATGACAAATGGCTATGCCCTGCAGATACATTAATACAGGTCCCAGAAGCTGTTAGCACCTAACTTCACTTGTAGTAACCCTTCTAACATCTCTGGACTGATGCTGGGCTAACTGTTATGTTGAGTACATTCAAGAGCTGGCTCACTGGAAGCTAGTTTTTCTTGTAACCCTCCACATCGTGTTGCTCTTGGCTCTACCATTCATTTCTCCTGTTAACCGAAGCCACTTCAAGGATGATGATTTCTGGCACATTACTCAGGCCAAAGCAGTAATACAGCTTTTCAGTATGATTTCTGCTTGTACATGCCTTTGTTTCTCACCTTCACAAACACAACAACAGAACAGGCTCTAAGTAGAGCAGGAGTAACTTACCTGTTCATTTTTGGTCAGTCTTGTTTTGTTATGAATGTCAGACGTTACCAGGTTGAATCCATGTTTCTCTGATAAAATTCTCAAAAGCAAAACCACAGTTCTACTCCCACACTTTCCAACTCTGTTGTAGACCACCTGGCTGGGGAAAGGAAGTACCTAAGTGAAGATTGAAAAATACGGAGTCAGTATATTGGTGTTTTTGTTTCTTTGTATCTCAAGTCAGAGAATATTTTGCCTGTAAGCCAGCAGATATGTAGAAAAGAATCTCAAGGATTCTGCCCATATCAGATGCATTCATTTCCAGCAGCAAGCTATTGCTCTTCAGAATATAGAGCATATCATTCAGGAGATGACAAACAAAATTTTCCCCTTGTGACACGGTTTACAGTAACAGTGCAGATGAGTAGCTACTCAAGAAACACTAAACCACTGCTGATGACTTCCAGCAAAGATGGTGATGAGCTTAAACATACTGACTGCCTCCATACAAAGAACAGCAGTCAACTCGCACTGCAGTTTGGCAGCTCCAAGTTAAGTTGACCTAATGAAAGAGGAATGCTTGAGTTGCAAAACTTCAGCTTAAAAGAAAAAAAAAACACAAAAGCAGCAACCAATTGGAGAGAGCTAAAATTAATCATTTCAATCTAAAATATAAACAAGAATCTTCCACAGCCCTACAGAAGGAATCTGACACTGGAGAGGCATGTACTCGTGCAACAAACAATACCGGTGGCCACCGCTAGGCCTGGAGGACAAATGGCAAATTCTGGTCACACAGGTGATGTTCACACAATGTCATACCAGATTGCCCACATCTCACCTGCCTACTGACAGTGGTCTTCAGCCCAAGTCACTGTTGCAGCATGCTCTCCTCCCTGTCTGGGAGACTGTTAGTTGACTTGGGCTAAAACTACACCTAGGATTTATTCAAGTAATTTAATGGAATAGGCAGCTGCGATCCTAGGCCTGGAACTCCTCATGCATCTGCTGCAGGTCTGAGAGTTCTTTACAAATATCATCTCTCTGAAGCTGTAGATAAGTTTCTTTTGGGCTCCAAAAGTTTGAAATTTATTCTCTCAGTTATTTTTCCAAAATTCCTACCATAGTTTAGCAACTAATGTACAAATCACATTATGTTTCGTGCAGAACTGTTCATTTTCTTCTACTTTGAGCCTTAGTTGTTTGTCTGCATTCAGCCATGCCAGATACGGTACCCACAGCATACCAATGCCTCTCCTCTTCTGTTCTCACTGTGGCCTCTCCGTGTTCCCTACAGATCTCTGTCACTAACCTAGGCATACTCAAGTTCTACGACAAGCAAACAAGGCATCCCCTGCAGGCATGATCTGGCAGAAATAGTTTTCTGTTCATTCAGCAGTTTTTATTTCTTCAGTAAGTTGAGACAGGGTCACTGTTTCCTATCCATTATGTATTGAATTGTAATTTTAGCTATTCCATTTAGAAAAACCCAACCTTGTAGCTCCTAAGTTTCAGTTGATCCTTACTGGTAGTGAAGACAAGACTGGTGAAGTAATGACTTTGAATATACTGGCCTACTGTCCTGTTCACTTTCTAAGATGAATAAAACTTGTTTGTTATTTATCTTCTAAGAGCAGAACATTTTGTCATTCCAGCATACATTTCTAATGTGCCAGAGTCAGAGTACCACTGCTTCATGCACCATGCCTCAATAAAACAACCAAACAAAAAAACCCACATAGAACAAACACATATAATGATTCTATTGATCAGGATCCCTACAAGGAAATAACTATTCCATGTCATATTTAATATTCGTAGACTGGCTTAGAAGATCATATGATAAAACCGGGAAACCAGAAAACCAGAAAGTGCAAGCAGTAATTCGCTGTCCTAAAGGAAACTAGATGCAATTTTGTTTTGTTCCTGGTCAATTTCCATGGGCTATTTTTTTCAGCAAAAGGCACTCTGAAGTCACATTATCACATCAGATGAATATTTGGTACAGCAAAAAGCAACAGCATCAAATGCTAAAGACGAAGAAGCATCTGCTTTAAGACTTTTAAACTGGCTAAGACTGTCAGGACCTCAAGGTTTCACCAACAGCAGTGCATATATGCCACTCACACAGGGAAAGCTCGCATTTCTATTAAGAAGACTTAAAAAAATGCTTCCATATACAGGGCATGTACCCTGGTTCTGCATTTCTGGTATGTCTTATGATATTTGAGCAGCTAATAGATCTTCATCACAGAAGCAAAATGATTCCTCAGGCAACCTTTAAGATTACTTCCAAAGAGGTATGCAAAGTAGAGAAAAAAATAAAAGGAGAAATGGGAACATACTGAGATAACCATGGCATTTTATTGCCAACATTATACTTTATTACCAAAGGAACATCACTACTGCTACCATTAGCAATGTTTAGGAGATCCTTCACTACAACATAATCACAAAAGCTACTATTCCCCAAATAAGCTGGGGAAGGGATAGGTATATGGCAATTGCTGTTTTGGTTGAGCTCCCTCCAGGATGTCTCATCTGCTGATACAGTAGCAAATATGGGCCTCCCAGGGCTCATATAAAATCCACAGAATACACAAAGTCTTTGCTTCCTGCAACATTTACATTAAAGTTTTCTGTGAGAAACCTACCTCCCCTAATCTTTATCAACTTTCCTACAGAAGTCTTCCTTTCTATGAAATTAAAAATCCCACGTTTAATGACTTCAGAACTCCAAAGGTGAAGAATTTAACACTTGCATTATACAGCGGTAGCTAACATTTGATTTTGTAAGAATCTGTAAGGCTATGGAAATGTTAAACAGTGCTTCACAGTTATTAATTGCTTTGATTTTCATAGCAGAGTTCCATTTTGCAATACAGTGTGCAAAAATTTTCTAACTGATACTTCACTCATTTCAAGTGGAATTTTACTGCACTCAGATTAAATCTAATTTCTAATTAAATCCCTGATCTGATTAACCAATATTATTTGGCTGAATCATATTAATATAATTCTTAAAAAGACACAAATTGAAGTGGGTCTTTGTAAGGTTTCTGCTCTATATACAAACAACTTGCCAGCTGAAATCAAAAAGTGATTCTAAGTTTGGTATCTACGTTCTCTCATCTTCATCACCAAAACTCATTTTCTCAGGTAGGGCAATTCTTTTCTGTACACAGACAATAATCATGACAACCCGCCAAAAAGAAACCATAAACAAATGTTCACTACAGATAGAGAAATCTGAAATAAGGGGCCATTATTTCCAGCCAACTGTTTAGCTCAAAGGAGGCCAATATATCAATGCCCTGATTGAGAAAACATCTGAATGCACTTTGGTGAAATCGGACAAGATTCAAGATAAATGCTACAGCTCTAAGACCGCTTTGAAGAACACAATAATAAACTGTAATCAAATCTTCACTTGTAGTGCTGCTGAATGCGGCGAACTTTAAGGATTCACTGTAGAAGCTTTGCTAAGGTTTTACTTACGTCACTATCCCACTTTAACACCTAAATGCTCCAGAAAGTATACCTGATAAATAAAGCCATGCAGCAGACTGATTTTCGGTACTTAAGTAAGTATTTGTTTAATGTGACCAGTTCTCTTTGGACAGTGTTTTATCTGCTTTCAGCATTTTAGAAAGTGTCTAACTAAAAATACTTCTGGAAACCTGTTTGAATCAAGCAGAGCTATAAATGCAAGTCATCGAAAACCTTTTAAAAACAGGAACTTTTCCCACTCACAAAACACACAAGAGCAAGAATCAGACAATATAAGAAATCATGGCAGAGGAGACATCTGAAAAGAAAGCTCCTATTATGCTAGCAGAAACAAAATGGAAAACAGCAATTTGAGATTTACAAACTCCAAATTGGATTACATTTCATTTTACAATGAGAGTATGTATCATATGGAGGAACTAATTGTTGAGGTGATGTTCTGGCAATGTGATACTCATGTAACAATACACAACTTCAAAACAATTACAGCATGACATCATTGAGCACTGCATCAAAGCCCAGAGGTAAGATATACAATTCAAATACATAACTCATTTGGAGTTATGTGAATTAGTACTCACAGCTATAAAAAAGTAAAATCCACAGTATAATTACAACAGCTCTTTCCAAGGGTTTGAGAAGTTATACAACAATTTACTTGTCATTTTCTTTTCCCTTTTGGTTCAGTCAAAGAAGATGACAAGAATCATTCTGAATTAAATCCAGAGGAAGAAAAATCATGTTTAATGCAAATTCATTTTGCAATAAGCATGACAACTGCCATTTTCAGAAGCTGAGCCATTTCTCAGCCAACATAACAAAAATCCAGGCTCCGACTTTCAGTGGAGACTATGTTTCCAGGTGAACCTTCACACCACTTAACACAAATAAACTGGATAATTACCCACAGTGCCAACGATTTAGGGATCCACCCAAAGGCCCTAATAATTCCACTTTTACTGAGCCAAACACAGTATAATTTTGCAAATTTGTGTAACTTTTTCCAGCCCAGGAAGTATTTCCTCAGACAAATAACTCATGTCAGACATACACATTCCCAGAAAGGAGTCCATATTACTTCCACAAATTATGCAGGTAATTATGTGCTCACATATAAGATGGGCCAGAAGCTGACACCAGAACAAGCTTCTCCTTTCTGAGCAGATATTAATTTGGGGTCTGATAGTGCTCCACCTCTGCCACGTGAATGTGCTCAATCAATAGAGACATAAATTGTAAGATCACAAAAACAAACACTTGCTAACATCACAGATCTCTATGCAATATCGAATATTTGGTCTGCAACCCGTTCACTTTCTTCATGCCCAGACAGGCAGGAAGAAAGATCATTCTTACAGTTCTTGTATCATTCCTATAATTTAAAAGACATGAAAAAAATGGTTTACTGTGTGAAAGCAATGGTCCATTTGGCTTGTGAGAGGAAGAAGATGCTCACTCAGGAGAGCATACAACCCCTACCGTGTTTGCAGCCCATTTCTCTTCGATATCTTTCCTCCTCCTCTTCCAGCACCCCCAGACAGAAATTCTAGAATTTATTAACCACTGTGCATTTAATTTTTACATTACCTTCTACTGTTCCCAGTAAACACTTGTTCTCACATTGTGGGTTTCAAGAAGGCAGATTGTATAATACTGTTACACGCTTTGAGGTCTTAAATTTATCTGACACCTCTTTTTTTTTTCAGTGAGGTTTTTAACAAGCTTGAACACAGACTACTTAAAGACAAACACTGAGGTGAATAAGGAGAGAACATGAGCACACTCCAAAGAAGACTTAAAAAAAAAAAAAAAAAATCCCATTCCAAACAGAAATCACTTTAATCACTTTACTGTCACTAATATTTAAAGCAACTACAATGACGAATTATTAACACAGAGATATTCCTGTAGAAAGAATGGTTGAAATGTGAAAGATTTAGACTCCTCTCCTTCAGCTAAGCCACACACATATGAAGTGCTATCATACTTCATTTCAAAGCTTAAAAATCACAGAACCATGGAATCACAGAATGGGTTGGGTGGGGAAGGACCTTAAAGATGACCAAATTCTAACCTTCTGCCACAGTCAGGAACACCTTCCACTACACCAGACTGCCCAGGGCCCCATCCACCATGGCTTTAAACACCTCCAGCAATCAGGGGTCCAGAGCTCCTCTAGGCAGCCTGTGCCAGTGCCTTATTGCTCTCTGAGTAAAGAATTTATTCTTATCTCATCTAAATGTATCCTTTTGTAGTTTAAAACCATTACTCCTCCTCCTGTCACTACACTCTCTAAAAGAGAGACTCTCCCCATCTCTTCTGCAGGTCCCTTTTAAATACTGGAAAGTCATCATAAGGTCTCCTCAGAGCCTCGTGTTCTCTAAGCTAAATGACTCCAACTTTATTAGTGCAAATACCCAGCCAATTTCTTATCCACTGAGTGATCCATTCATCAAATCCATGTTGTTTCAATCTGGAGACATGGAGACAGTGTCAAATGCTTTGACAGGAACCTGTAGGTACCTGTCTGTCTACCTGCAGAGTGTAGTGATACTAGAAAAAGATAAGCTTTTTGAAGTACCCAACTCTAAAGCAAACTAGATAGCATGATCTTCTTTATGGGTAACTGAACATAACCGGAAACCACAAGAAAGACAAGGATGAGGTTTGTCTGCAAAGTCTGAAATCCATACAGCTGCAGTGGAGCACTGAAAACAGGCAGAAGAATAAACAGAAGAGCCTTCTGTTACATCTTACATCTTCATTAAGAAACTAATCCAATTGAAAAACGATGACTTAAAAACAAAGCATTTCATCTCTTTGGCAGCTGACATATTTGAAAGAATGAGTTAAAATGTGCTCTCTAACGATTCAACATTCCTAACTACCAAAATAAATTGAAAACATAAGCATGGAGCACAAACAACAAAAGGAGACTGGATGTAGACACAGTACTCTGACTTGCTAAGATGGAAGAAAGGCATTACTATAAAGCATCCTCCAAAGTTAATGATTTGTCCTATGAAACAGATCTATACAGTCAATATCAAAACCTAAAATAATTGTTATCTGGGAAGTACTGCATCCTTACAATTCTATCAAGAGCTCAATCCAAAGCATAATGATGTCTGCACGTTATGTCTCAGATCAGGACCTTTTACAAGATACCACATCTATATATGCAGCAGCACAAGAAAGTGAAACAGCACACTTCCCTATCTATGGCTGCATCCCGTCAATACATTTATTTTTGCTCCTTTTACATTTGATTTACTTTCCTACAGCAGCAGATGCAGATGAGCACAACCTCTGCATCTGCAATCTGCTGCACAAGATTTCCCACAAAAGAGAACAGAGAAGTAAGTCTATTTCAGGTATGTGAAATTACTGCAAATTTTAAATTCAGCACTTGCACACAGAGAGAAACAAGTTGGTGAAGAGCAGCTGTTCTGCTCACTTAGCATTTTCAGGTGGTCACTAATGTTAGACATTATCTTGATGCATGAGCAGATTTCGGGCTCTAATCCCGCAGCTCTGTATGGAAGTAGTGGCATTTCTAGCTCCTCTCAGGGATGAAGAAAGTGAAGGGGAATCACAGGGGGCTATAGCTGAACACCTGCTAGATTAATCACATCTTTTTGTCTATTCCTCTTAATACAGCATGCTTTTCAGTTTCTTCTTTGTTGTTCTTGCTTTCCCTTGCAGTTTGCAACTTCTTCACCTACTCTGTGACCAAGATTAGACACACGGCTGTATCTTTTCACCCTAACACTGAACCAAACAATCACCCTTCGTATTTTATAGGCATCCCTTCTAATACACCTGAGAATGGCATTTAAAAGAATCAAAGACTGTTTGTGGTAGAGAGAAGGATGCAGAACAGAATGTTATTTCTCTTTTCTTGTGGTTTAACCTCCTTACGCTGTGTGAATGTATGCAGACTGTAACAGAAAAGAGAGAATGGAAACACTATCATTAGTTCTTTTCTGAAATTCAGTGTAGTTTCATCTCTTACTTACAAAGTTCACCATGCTGTGGAAGTCATCTTGCTGGCATGTGTCCATGTCATAAGACAAAGGAGACCAGTGACATTTACTGATGTTGACATTTGAGGGAATGTGTGTGAACTCAGGTAGGTTAAAATATTTCTTGTCATTTAATTACTCAGCTTTCCACTGAAAGGTTTTCCACACAGTATCAGAATACTCTTACACTGTAGAATTTTTGCATGCCAAATTCTAACTCCAGAGCAGCTCCACATTTGATAAATATATACATGAAAAATACATGAAAATAAAAATGTTGAAACTGTGAAGTTTGAAATGGTTGTTTTTCCTCCTGGTTCCACACTTTGGTACACCGTAATGTGTTGAGAACACACTGACAAAGTTATTCACTGTTTAAGTAGTAAATCCTATCACATCCAACCCACATGTTTATATTGGATACTTACAAAATGAGAGATAAAAAGTAGCTAAGCCTGGCTTTGGAAGTTTTTACAATACATCAGAGCATTGGAGTTCCCTTAAGTAACCTAACTACCTTCCAGTAGTTTCTGTGCTTACAATGCAATATTCATGAGTCCACCCTGGAAGCCAATAATATTGGATTTGACAGGGGTGAGTGGTAGACTAAATAATTTATTCCTCTGTATGCATTTGTCTTTCTTCCCATTAAGGATTAACTCTTTTGTATCTATTGTAGTTGACTACCAATTAGGCTGTAAGTAGTGCAACACATCATGGCTTCACCACTACCAAGGACCTGTCATGCTGTCTCAGTACTTCCTTCTACACCTCCTTTCATGTTTTTCTTTAACATTTCCAGCATAGTCTTGATCCCGTTCATCTTTTTCTCTGCACTTTGTACAAGCACTTTATAAGACAACTGCAGAATGAAATCACTGCTGTTCATAGCCATAACTGGATTTTAAGTTGTAAAACAGTCTAGTTCTGCTGGACTGTAACCCACATGTTCATTACTGATGAGCTGGCTCTGGGGGTATTCTCGTTCCACATGTTCAGAGGAACACGAAGAGACTAAATTTCCACAAGAGAATCTGAAGATAATGGATTCAGTGATGTCACCACATGGAAGGAACAACAAGAAGCACGTATATGACGGACAACATTCCGGTAGCCAACTCTTCCAGAGCCAGAATGTAGTGGAAATCCCATGGTCATATAGAACTATTCACAGATCCAGAACAACTTTCCTAACTGACTATAGTCCACATTTGAATCATATGGGGATCTCTGGACCTACTCAAAATTCAGAAATGGTGCCAGCAGTGAAGGGCCCCACACTCTCCCAAGTTGCCAGGGTACCATCATTACTACAGGATAGGTACTATCCTGGAAATTACCTAGTCATACAACACTGCCTTTTGCTTACTTTACTCGCCCAAACTCCTCTACTTGAATTACCACTATTCTCATGCAGGCCCACGCATGACAAACTGCCTTCTTTGCCGATGATTTGAGTCTACCATTGACCACTCATAGGCAAGCTCACAACCTCCTTTTCTAGTAAAGCTCTTCTCCTTAGTATCATGTTTTCATTCTTTTTCCTTCAAACATAGTGGCTAGAAAAAAAATAATTTCTTCAGGTCAACTGTGGTCCTTACAGAAGTGTTAAATAGTAGCAGTTCAGGACTTAAGAACAGCATCAAGAAATATGAAGCTCAATCATTCATTTTCACGAGACATTCTGTCATGCTACCCCTATCCAGAATGGTACATTTTTGTATGTTTTCCACTGAAGGTTTAGGTCTTCTATACCCAGCCATAAACTATACTTTGGTATCATGAACCAGCTTTTCCTAATCAAGAGATAATTAAGGTAGTTGTGATTTATTATGTTTCTTATTTTACTGGCATTCTATGGAGCCATGCATTTCTACTACACTTTGTTGCATACTGTAACATCTATCAATTTCAATTTATGTGCTATAACTTTATTCTTGATAGACTGGTTGTGATTATTATCTCCTTTTATGCTATGCCAGTTTATGAATACATTCCTGTCAGGGAAAGAAGGAGAAGAAATGAACTGGGCAGCTGGGAATTTGAAACTGCAATATGTAGAGTATCCTCATGTGCTACCAAATAAACTGCAAATACACTCAGCAAGTAACCAAAAAATCAGCTCAGAATGAACTACATCCTAAATTTCAGAGAAATTACAGAGCTCTGTTAGCTGCAGAAGTGGTGACACTAATGCCTTGCATAGTATTTAGGTATGGTACATGAAGCAGAATAAAACCTAACCAGTGGCAAAATGGGTGATACCGGAAAGTTTCTGTTTTCTCTTTTGTGTAACACTGGAGTGGCTGCTGTGTTAAACTCACATCTGACTGTGCACAAAGCTTGGAAATTATCAAAAGATACAAAATCAAAAGATAAAATATTTTCAAAGCATCTTTCATGTAAATTGGATGATAACTAAAGACTACTATCATTCACAAAACCTGCAGATACATTGTTTCTCTGTCATTAAGAAATGAGAGGCTGAAAGTATACAGCTTAGTTAAAAGTAAATTCATTGTTGTTGGAACTTGTGAAGGATGTCAGCATGCATGGTATCCCTCATGAATTTATCTTCTCGTGACAAGTAGTCTGGCTTTAATTTCCCAAGTCTCTTTGTGCTATCCATTTACTATCAGTCAGCCTCCCCATATGACCACTTTCTGACATACTATGAAATGAAGAATAAAAAATAACTAATAATAGTCTTCAAGAGAAAAATAAAGTAATTCCTGAAGATTTCCTGAAGATTCTTTATCAACATATGAATACTAAAAACAAAACAAACAAACAAAAAACAGAAATTAATTCTCAACTACTCTATAGTAAAGATTAATAATAAAGCATTTGGTAATTTCTCCCCGATACTAGAGGGATGCACCATTCACCAGTTATAGCTTGAGGAGATTCCAACTGACAATAAATAATGTACAATAGAGTAAACTTCAAGAAAGAAAATCGGATTTTTATTCCCTTTAAATACTGCAAATAAGGAAAACACATTTTGAAAAGATGACTAAATAATGATTCTCAATACTTCAACTATTATTTTACACCTCTTTTAATAGAAATAGGAAAACTGTGAAATATTATATATAATATATATTTAAATCTAAGTATTTTGTTGATTGTACAGGCCTCAAAGCCCAGTTATATACAACAGTACTTCAAACTGTGAAGGTGTTTGTGACAAAGGCACTTACCGAATTATCTTTCAGTATTTTTATTTTATCAGCCATGTACTGTCTTGTAACCTCGGGAACATACTTTATTTTAGCTATTCTGAATTCTCACAACTCTTGCTTGACAAAAGCTTTCGCACTGCACACCTGTGCCACAAACAGTTCTTCATTTTATAAGCAGGATAACTTTAAAACAGCTGAACAAAATTTCAAATCTATCAAAACCATGGACACCACTATCCACGACTTTAGAATTCCTAATAAGCATGTATTTGGAAGAAAGCAATCTCAAGTTTAAGCCAAACAATCTCTAACGAATCAATCACTTAATACTGTACAGCAGTACAAGAGGGAAAAAAAAAAGAAAAAGATTGCTAGAACTAAAGCAAAAGTTCAAGTAAGACAGGAAGTATTCATCCCCGCCACCCCCCAAAACAAACAAACAAAAAACCTAAAAGAAAAGCATGCTCTTCATGGCATATGTTTGTAGTGTTATCAAAGAATTGGAGAAAATAAAGCTGACAAACATGATGAACATGAGAACTCAAAGGAATGGAAGGCAATGCAGACATCAACTTTTGGAACGATAAAATTAAATAACTGAAAGAAAGGTCTTTGAACAGCTGAGTGCAATGATAAATGGGTGCAATGCATATCAAAGGCTGCTCAGGATTTCTGCTATATTTTTCCATAGTCTTGATCCATAAGGAAAGCATGAACACACATGTATTAGGTAAGAACTAAAAGAATGGTGCAGAAGGAATTTATCAGCTTTCCAGCTTCAAACCACAAAATCGATTCGAACTTATTTTCTGCATGCATTTTGCTTCTGTTTGTTTTGACCTCATCCTGACTGACATCCATTTTTGTATTCACTTAAAGCTTTGAAGTACTGTCACATAAGTGCTAAGCGTAGGACTTCACTGACACCTAAACAGCCGCCAAGATGCATCAGAGCCAACACAGGCATCCTATGGGAAAGACATCAAGAAAAAGAGATCAGACCACTTGAAAGTAATTTAAGTCATCTGTGCACACAGCTCCTTTACACATGTATATCAGCTGCACCAAAAAGGGATGGCCTGATGTTCTTACCAAGTTCTTAGAGGAAAGGTTTTCATCAATACAAATTCTAGATTTGATAAAGATTATATCATTTGTCCTCGAATAACAGCTTCACCATTGTGGATGGAGAAAAAAACCCCTCAAAAAGTACTGCTAAGGAAATAACTAGAACATTTACTGAAACAAAGCACATCATATTCATTCACTGAAATGCTCACACAAGTAAAGCATCAAATGAATGTTTTCTGCCACTAATTTGCACAAATTTCACAAGTAATATTTAACATAGGCTGGCACCATTGAGAGACATTACTTAGACTGCAATCTACACAGAGTGTCTGCCTACAGTGACAGAACTACTGCTGTCACCTTTACTTGAAAAAGCAACCCAGTACTCTGACCTCCTGAAATGTAAACATGCTATTCCTTATTCAGAGAAAAAGTGCTATTTTCAGTTCTTCCACTGGTGAAAAAAAAAAACAAAGCTGGTATGTAAAATTAAACTAGTATTTTAAATTGGCATTTAGCCATGACAGAAAGCCAAAACTAATACAATTTGCAATAAAATTTAAGAATGCACTGCAGAACAGCTACTGTTCATTGTATATCAACTGTTGGTGGCTTTCCACTGTAGCTAACTACATATTACTGATAGTAACTATCATTCATTTCAACGCCGCACTATTCATTCATTAACTTAGCTTCCAGTTTTTAAGTATTTTTAAGCAGACACATATAATACCTTTGATTCTAAAACTTGCTTCCTAAACCTACCAAATCCCCTTTTACATTTCCATTTCACTCACAGCACTCTCTAATTCCCTCAAAATGAATACAGCTGACATTAGGAATACACCGGAAGGCTTCACACAGTATTGCCAAGTAGGACTGACCACAGTCAAATGCAGCAAGGCAAAGGCATCCTTCCCTGGCTAAGTGACTATCAATACCACAAGAGAGAAATCAAGGGTTATTGAACCTACTCTTTATACATACCAGTGAAGAAAGCTGCATAATGTCATCTGTGCTTTGTGTAAATTGAAAATACAATCTGCAATGAAATTAAGCTTCAACACCAAATTTCTTTTGATGCCTCTTCATATGTTAAATAAGACCACCCACTGACCTTAACCAGCTACCAGTCTAAATGTAGTTATCCATATGAATAGAGGCTACCTGAATGACAACATTTGTAACAGTGAAATCAGTTTCACTGGTGCAAGCAGAATTCACAGTTTAGACCTGAAGTTGTAAGAAGATAACTAATTGCTGTTAGATGGTGATGCAGTGCATGACATTTAAAGAGCAAGAGCAGAATCATTAGAACATGACCCAAAGCAAATAGCAGGAGTTATCCACTCTTTCAACAATCCTACTCTAAGTTTTGATTAGGCAAAACAAACGAAAAAAACAACACAAACATCTAAGAACAAACAGGCTTGCTCAAACATTGCCAAAGGGCTGATCAAAATGCTTGCCTTTGTCTTTCATCAGTGTCACTACACACAGAAAAGTGCTTCAAAAAGTAAAATACCTGTGACTAACACAAGGGTACATCCTGTTATTCCACTGAGCTATTTACCAAGTTTTCAGGAGTGAGGATGATTACAAAAAAGCCCTCAACTTTACTGACACATAGGCAGCTAATCAGAGAGTGCCTACACAATCAACTGCCTAACTCCCTAATCAGCTGGACTTTCTAGAGAGAGCAGAGCTCCAGCTGGATGAGGCCCCAGATTACTTGCTTAGAAAGGCAAGAGAAATTTTCACAATATTAAAAAGGAAAAATCCTGGGTTGCATAAACCTGACAAATAGGTTACTGTCAATTAGGGCATAGTTTCTATCCACAGTACCTTTAATCCGTAAAACAAACTTTCTTGAGTACCCAGATGCTAAATCCGGGTAGAGTTTCCAAGGTTCAACACTCTCATCTAGAGTAATGCCTTTCCCTTACTGGCACTGCTATCTATGCATTTCTGAATGCTAATGCAAGCATGAAAAACACAGGTCTGGAATAGGCTTTGCTTAATTCTTTGGAGATGAGGGTTCACAGCAGGGACCACACAAACACAGGGCTTTATCTTACAGAGGCTGCTGTACTTCTGGGCAACAGAACCTGACTACCCAAATAACAAGGAAATTATCTTTCAAGAACTCAAGAGGATAAATAAATATTAAGCATAAAACATTTGTTAGGCTTCAGATCTTTTAGATCTGACCTGCCATTACAGTTAATAATGATGAAGTTAAAAGGCTGATTTTATCACTTTTGTATACATCCATTTATGCCTGTGCATGCAGAAAACGTAACTTGTGTTGTTTGAGGGGACAAAAATCTGAAGTTCGTAATTCCTCTAGAACTGAAGCATCTGAACTTTAAGTGTGTCACAAATTTCCATGCACTAGCTGAAAATTACAGACTTCATGTGCAGAGTTTGCAAAAAAGAAGTGAAGAATCCCAGGCTACCATAGCTTGCTTTTACTGAGAACTAAGCTAAATCAAATTCCTTTCCACATTGCCCTTCTTCCGCTGACCAAAATCCAGCTGTCTCACCACACTAACTTACACATGTGGTTGAGAATTTAAATTCAATGCTGGTGGCTCAGGATGTGATTTCACAGTCATTTTGACCACTCTTAAGTGGGAACTGCCATGAGAACGAGTGCCTGGCTCTTCATCTCCACCATCTCTAACTACATGCACTCATGAGATGCATTGCCATTCACAGGGGGCCACAACAGTCAAGTAATCTGTCTGAAAGTTAAAGTAGAAGAAAGATGCATTTTCAGGTAACTGCTCCAGCTCACCCACACAAACATTTGTGCCAGGACAGTGGGAATCCTGCCCTACTGTGGAAAAAATGACGTTTTCAGCAGCACACCATTTTTTGGCTTGAAGTCATCACAGAATCTCACCTTTTCATGAGGAATTCTTAAAATAGGTAAAATTTCTACTGAAAAGCCAGGAGGGCTTACAAAAGCATTCAGGCACCTAAGTTCCATTACAACAACATTAGTGGATAAAAAATTATACAAACGAAAGTCACAGGCTTCGTAAGAAGTTTACATTATATAAAATAGCCTACAGATAATTATTATTATAGTTGATTATTATCAATTTAGTTACATTCTGCTTTGGCATTTTAAAAGTAACAGTGAAAATCTGGCATAATTTGAAGTTTCAAAAAAGTTGCATGATTAAATGTTGTGACTGCACAACATGAAGACTGAAAAACCACAGTTCCATCCAAACACCTCAACTCAGTAAGACCCCATAACTCAACATACAGAAACTGAGAATCAGGAAATACTAAAACATGGCAAGAAAACAGTTTATTTTTTTTCTTTTTCCCCAAAACACTACCATACAAAAGGAGTAATCTGAGACTTGTTGTCCGGAATGACAGACACAAGGTAGTGTCAAATCAGGCATTACAGAATAAACCATATAGGGAAAAACAAACAGCACAGGACCTTCTATCTCTGTTTCAAACTTTTCTTCTTGAAAACAACACTTACTGGCTCTCCAACTGAAATGTCATGTGTTGCCATGACTCTGGTGCAGGTACAGTCAATGTTGCACAGTCATACTTGATGGTAAAAGTGTACCCTTTGTACACTTACCCCCTGTAAACAGATCATTACATATTCACTGAATTTATCTTTCTGTTCCACTTGAAAGTATTGCACCTGCAGTAGAGTCCATGCTCCAGGTACCCAGGAAAAGTCCACTTTCACTTCCCTAATTAGCTCTAATGGTGTTGTTGGGCTTCCCACTGCATACTTGTAATGCTATAACTGTACTGATTTAGAAAATTAAATAGTTAGAGATGTTTGGACACTCAAGCGCGGATGCAAATTTTTGGTGCAACCACTGAAAGAAAATAGGTCATCAGAAGCCAACCATGTGAGCAAAAATTTTGCAAGAAATACAACAATGAAACAACTGGTAAGTCTTCTAAAACAATTAGATGTTTGTCCATGAGAAGAAATGTGCTCTTTCCATGACTGCTGACAGGCAAAACTCATCACTAGAATCCTATCTCCCTTTGACTCAACTGCAGAAATTCCACTAGTTTAATCACCCAGATATTTAACCCAAGTTTCTTGCAAATGTCTGAAAACTGGGAAAATAAGTTAAGAAACGCTAAGTGCTGTTGACATAAACTCAGCAGAAATGCACTGCATGTATTCCAGAATAAAAAAAAATATCCTATTAAAAAATAAAAACAAAGAAAGTAAAAGTAAGATGAAAACAAATGCAAAATAACAGCATCTCACCTTTTGAGGGGGTGGTCCGTGGTCATCCAAATAAGTGGAATTTCCTGCAAGAAGAAGAGGGGTAGAAATAAATAAAACTCATTCAATGAAACTTCAAAACTTGCCAGTATATGAAACCTATGCATCTCTACACCATTGCTTCTGTGGTGTCAAATAATTCAAGGAAAATAAATACCATATGGTTTAAATATTGCTTCAAAAGAGAAAAAAAAAATTGATTTGGCTCGATTTGTGATAAAAGATTAGATCCACATTGTTATTTTAGCATAAAATTAAATGAGCCAAGGCAGTTTTAATTAAACAATCATGGCATTCAATTACTTGCACGACAAAAACCGTCAGCTGCACCCTGGTACACTTTAAGCTAGTGAACACAGTTAACCTCAAAAACATTTCGTAAATAATAATATATCAAAGGCCTTCAACAGAGCTTGCTCTCATGGAGTTCACAAGCATTCCCTTATCTTCATTCTAACAAGGGTTTTTCCCAACCTCCAAGCTACAATTTTGTTCCCGAACAGTACAGACTGAATGGGAGATGTATTCTGATGTGATTGCATCAGCCATTTCAAGATGCAGAAGAAAAGCTTCAGAAAAAAAAAGCTCCTAAATTTTTAAAGCGCTCCCTTTTTAGCTAGCTACCATAAAAAAAGGCAACAATTTCAGGCTTTGTACCCATTACTTACAAGTCTACACTGATAAACAAGGGGGAGCTTTCTCAGCGCAGTAAAAAACCTTGGGGCAGGCTGAGAATTTCTCCACAGGTCCAGCACACCTCTCCTCTCAGCCGTCAGCAAATCAAGGGCAGAAGTACAGGCTACCAGAATGAGCTTTAACAAAGTAACCACTAGATACTCAAACACTGCAGTGAAGACTGTAAAAAGCCTGGCCCACCAGTGAGCATTTCTACTGTGGAGGTGTTCAAGGGGCAGCAGATACTGCCTCTTGAAGAACACCAACCAGCTGACTGGGGTAAGGCATAACAAGGCTCTCTTTTCAAGGTGGCAAAAAGGATGGTGTACCACATATATTTTCAGAGCCCTAGCAAAATAAATTTCTAGATCCAGGAGGCAGGAAAAAGATTGTGTTTGAGTATTTCAAAACTCCCACAGATGAACAGGCAGCTGATTTCCATTTACAATAACAAGTCAGGATTACTGCAGAGAAGTATGTTCTGCTTTTCTATGCTTTTCTAGCATAGGTTATGAACTAATGAAAACTTGAGTCAAAGGGATTTCCAATTAATGTAAAGATTAGTCTAAATACCAAAATGTTTATTGTTACTATTTTTTATGCAAGTATGTATGTTCATCTTGCAAGAAGTCTCATAACTACAAAAAACCTGAGCAATAATTTACCTGTGGCCCCCTAGACCATCTACTGGAGTATACTGTATTACTATTCAAATGCCTTTCCCAATTTTGATGCAAACTCCCTCATCCTTCTACATATTTTACACAAATACTCATCCTTTCAATGACGCAGTTGATATTTTAATGCTATGGATAATGTGGAGGACTCCTACGTTCAAGGATGAAAACTTTCTACTACTCATTCTTCAGATACAATTCTAATCAGACAATCTCTCAGTTGGTAAACTGCTAACAGAGTCTACCGTATGGCTTTTTAATAAAACCATTACCCTGCTCATATGGAGATGAAATTGAAAATAAGCATTTGAGAAAAACCTAGAGTTACCCACTGAAGGGGTACAAGGCAGGCCCTACTAATGCCTCTCCATCCACACTCACAAAGTTGTAGGTTTCCTGCAGAATCAGGCTTCGTAAGCTATCATGCTTCACTGAGACTTTCATCTCTTTCATAGAATCACTAAGGTTGGAAAAGACCACTAAGATAATCTAGTCCAACTGTCAAACCATCACTGTTATGCCTACTAAACCATGTCACTCAGTGTGACATCTAAATGGTTTTTCAATACCTTTAAAGACGGTGACTCCACCACCTCCCTGGGTAAACAGTTCCAATGCATTACCCCTCTTTCAGAGAATAATTTTTCCTAATATCCAACTCTCCTGAAAACTTAAAGCCATCACTTCTCAGCCTATTGCTGTTACCTGGGAAAAGAGGCAATCAATCAAAGTTACCACTGTTGTTAACAAAAAATAGCTCTTAGAGTTTTCTCATTGTTTCAAAAAGAAAGGTCTCATTTTTACCCATGCTAAAACAGGTCATATTTGGTAAAAAGCATCTTCATTATTTAAACAAGTTAACACACTGCAAATGTCATAAATAGTAGATAAAAACCAGTAATTTGTTAAAAAGCAAGAGCAGCAAAATTGAGTTTCATAATTGGCATTAAGAAAGAGACATTAATTCTATCTATTCACACAGTATTTCTCCACTACCAAAACATGAGCAGTTCATGCTTACTGAAATAAAAAGATGTATTAGGTGTACATGCATTTACTTCAACAAACATCCATCATAGCTCGTTTTGCCATCTGAATTTCCTTCTACTGAAAAATAGACAGTTACAGTCATCATTTATATATCTTAGAATGAAGCATCGAGAAAGTTTGAACTACATTACAGGAAACTTTTTGATTATTCTTTAAAATTAAAGAGCCATTAACTTAACAAATTTCACCTTTTTGCATCAGCAAGCTATGTGCTTACTATGCACACTGCATTTTCCCTCCTCTGCCAGTTTCTAATTCTTACAATTACACTCCAGTATTCCTGGCATTAAACATGCGTTTGATTGATTTATGCTCCTATTTTTTTTTTTTTTTATTATGGCACAGTCTAGTTACTGTTGTATCCACTCAATAGTAAAAATTTGGTCCATTTTATAAAGCTCTTTTTCATAGCAGTTTCTTCCTCAAATCCAGAAGAAACAAATGGCAACATAAACTAATCATAAGACAGATAGTCAACCAAATTCAGAGTACTGATCTGAACTCCAGTCAGAACAACTTGTAAATCAAAAAAAAAAAAAAAAAAAAAAAGAGTATGGAAACTGCAGAAATTCCCCAATGCTTCCTTAAATGCCATGAGCTGATTTTGGCACTGACAGTGTACCAAGACCAATTCAATTGTCTGAATTCTTCTAGGTTTAAAATATTTAAAACGAATAAAATGTTTTCAGTAATAAAAGTGAAACTATATCCTTATTAAAAGGATACAATATCCTCAGTAAAAACACTACAATAATGCAACATTTCAATTGTGGTGGTACGAAGTGAGCAGGCTTCGTCATCTGCCTGCCAGCTCCTTAACCCTAAGAAATTCTGTACATGCTCTTGATGAGCACCTTGTCATAGAATTGGCCTTGCTTCCCATTGGATGGTAAATCAAGGCCATGGTACTTGAGCCTTAATGCATGCAAAGACATCCAAAAATATCCACCAAGCTCACAACTTTCTGCAGAAAACCTGCAGGAAATAATAATTTCTAAAACAAAAATAAGCCATGAAAAGCATATGGCTCTTGAGTTGGGTATTTACAAATTTTATGAACTCTCAGTACCAGTTTTCAGAGAACGAATATCAGATTACGTTACTTTAAAAACAGTAGAAAAATCAGCATGGTAGATATTGCAGCAGTGAAGAACATCACGTTAAAGCCAATCTAGGAACCATTTCTACCAAGAAAAGATGAAGAAGTACAAACAGGAAAATTGCACAGTAAAAATCAGGGACTTAAGAATGAATACCATAAACACTGGGACCACTGTTCATCAGCTGAAGTGTTTACTGCGAGTACATCAATACAACAAGCTAACATAAGATGGAGCATATAACTATGCAGCCTTTTTTGTGCTTTGGCACAGACAACAACTAGAACATTATACAAACACATGTTTGACTTCAATAAGTGTCACAGTAAGAGAAAATGCTGAAAATGCTCTCTGTAGTGGATCTAGTATATCAGTAGAAGAGAACATCACTTCTCATTAAGAATTTAGTCTGCTGCTTTGAAACAACCTATTTAAATGCATTTTTAAGGGGATTTTTCTAAATTCCTTTAATAAAGCTTTTGTTCTTCTATGGCACCCAACAAGATGAAATATGTTGTTTGTTTGTTTTTCCAGAGAGAGGTATTTATTTTAAAAAATATATATTTTTTTTACTGTTGTATAATGTGTTCTACCTTCCCCTAATAGCATAATACTAAATCATTAGAAACAACAACGTAGAGAGAATGATCAATGATCAGACCAGTGGCATTATGTATCCCACAAACGCGCTCAACCACACAGTTGTGCTCACTGAACACAGTTGTCTCCAGTTGCTCTCAGGATAGAAAAAAAATAATCAGATTTATTACAGAACATGGTGAATACATGGAAGCAGACCAATTTTCTCCATAATTTATTGTCTTTGAGGTTAAGTGAATCAGATGTATGCAAAATCTTTGGGGAAACCTTGTGGTTATGTTCCTTTTTTCTTGGAATCACAGAAGTGTGGGGGTTTTTGCTTGAAGCAAGCCAAGTTTAAGCAGAAAAAGATGGTCCTGTTCCAGGATTAAGGACAAATATGACTGTGTGCAGTTCATAACTACAAAAGACAAGAGTAATTACAGTCCTGGGGGAAAAAAAAATAAATAAAGACTGGAGAATAAGGGAAGGTGTGGTAAATGGGATTATGTATGAACTGAAGATCCTTTAATAGTAACTCTTCACTTGATCACTGTAGCCAATGCATTTTTTATTGGCATACCATCCTGGAGATCACCTGGGGTCTAAAAGAAAGAAGCAGTTTAATAGCCGTCTGATGAGTTTTCTGCACTAGAAGTGAAGGCTCTGAAGAATGGCCGTTCCACCAAGTACTCCTAATCATTAAGGACTGCACCATGAAAATAAACAGAAGCACCAATGACTACTCTGCTCTGCTTCCAGCCAAACATTATTAAAAACAATAATCTGAAAACCCACCTCAGTCAACATTAGTTCAGACAAATGGCTCTCCAGTGTCAAATGTCAGTTTATACTGTACTCACTTCCTCTTTTCTTTCCACCATGAACAATTTCTCAGTACTGTAAAGACTGTGAAGGCTCCACCGGTAGCAGTGTTAACTTGAACAGAATGCCTGTGGGTATCCAGACCAGCCAGAAGCAACAGATTTAAGGTGTTCTTGGCCTTCTGCATTTTATAGGTCTCTATTTCTTTTTCTAAGAGAGCAGCAGACATCCTTAGGAATGTATAGATTTTACACATCTGAAATAATAGGATGTTCTAAGTCATCATTTCAAGGAGCTTTTTAGGATCAAAGGCAAGAAGGACATGGACTGCAACTAGCGGTTTAGCAGAGTGATGTTGCCCAGCTCAAATCTAACGCAAAAAGAAAACCCTTTTGCTGAAGTCAGCACAGCTGTAACAGTTTAAAGAAATAACATTTTTTTCACAGGTGTACAGAGAAGATTAGCACAGTAAAACCCTACTGACCAGTCTGCACTAGAATACAGTGTGATTTACTGCATTTTCTTCCATCATACATAAAACCTCCTGCACCTACTAGTGGTTTTCTCACTGTAAGACTAACACCCTGGAAAAATTCTCATTTGAAGTTGAAAAAACATACAGCAAGTATTTTATATATATATATATATATATATACACACATTCTGAAATCCATTTTTCTGCGTTCTTCCTTGCCTTTCAAAATAACTTGGTTATTTCTCATTTTAATGTCATAAATACCTCCTAAATAACCCCAAAGCAATGCATTAAATTCATTCCGTGTCACTGCATCTATGAAACACAGAATTTGAAAGATGACTAAAATACCTATGTGGTGTTATTTTCCAGTCACTGAACATAGGAAACTTCATTAAGGTACACTTCAGATTTGTTTACCTACAAGTTTTTTCTCACTAATACAAAGAGGAGAGAAATTGGCACACTTAAGTACAGTTAGGGAAGACGTAGTCTTAATCCTGCATATGTAACATAAAATAGTGCTATTACATAGACATGAAGGGTTTAAATAAGCATAAATTCTAAAGCAATGTAGAATATACATCAGAGAAAGACTTTAAAGGAAATAAAACAACTTTATATACACGGAAATGCTGACTTTCTTTATACCTACCAGTTTGTCCAAATCTACTATTGTTTATAAGCTTCCCCTTAATAAATTCAGACTAGAGAATTAACTTGTTTCAAAGATCAATGTCTTAGGAATTTTACAGATTTATTTCCTAAGGAAATATGTTCAATTATTTGCATTTGTTACATTCAAACACACTGAATATATCATTACAACAAATAAAAGAAAAAAGTTTTCTGTGATTCAGTTTTAATAACAAATCAAAGTTTTGGTATGACCACATCTATCATGATGGTTTGATCTACAAAAAGCACTATGGTGGAAGTGTCAGAGGCTTTGGTTTATCTGCAGTATTCCTAATGCATCTTGTTTTGCTTTTACCTTCTAACTACAAACTTTCCAGTCTAATTGTACAAGATGAAAGCCACACTTTAATAAACATTTAGAAATGCTGGCCAGATGAAATGGAATCTAAATATTTGATAAGGAAAGCACCTGGCTAAAACTGCTCTCAAACAAGGAGAAAAGTTCTTCCATCTTACAAACTCATATAGAGCCAGGCAGTCTGAAGTCAAGAAATTCCACATTTTTCTATTCTGAGCAACAACGTGGTGCATTCTTCCTATGTACATGACAAGTAGCTGTGTATTTCACTCTCAGATTTTCTGGGAGACCCTTCCTGTGCAGCAGAAGTGATGATGGGCACAGCCCTGCTCTTACAGAGAGGGGAGACTCCAGAAGGCACAGCTGCTCTGCACCAAGTGGTTAAGCTTTGTTTCAACCTGCCTCCTACAGAAAGTTAGCAAATCTTTCCACAGTGAATGTATAGGCCTGTGTTTCATTTTACTGTTTGTTTTGTCAATAAACTGCTTTACTACTACTGATGGTAGAAAAAAGAAACAAAATGAAATTGAGTAAGAAAAACAACCACAACTGGTATTTTCCTGCACTTTAAGAACAGCCCTCTTTATCAAGACAGTGCAGAGAAAACTAATGACCAAAAAAAAAAAACAAAAAACAACACATGAGGCATTATTAAGCCAAACTATTTCAATTTTACTTGAACTTGTCTCTCTATGAGAACAAAGGCTGCTGTTTATCCCTACTGCCAGGTAGCTCTTAGCTAAATGCACTTCAAAGCTGCATTAATCTATTCCTCATCTTCCCTCTGTTTTCCACCTGGTTCTCAAATTCTGCTTGCTGATATTACACAGCAAGTGAGTGCTGATTAAAATAAGGGTATTTTCTTTTCAAAGTAGCTTTTTATCCTACTTTCCATCACAAGTATGCCAGATATTTTGCAATGACTTGTATTCACTTCTTAATTTTCTTGTTAAGATTCATCACAACAAAAAGGCAGACTCAATTCTATAAATAAATACTGTTCTGTGCTCCCTGGAATCTTCTGGGAAGTCCCGCTGAAAAACTGTCCATTCAAGATGTGTAGTTAAGCAATATTTAAAGCTAGGTGAATGCAAAACAAGCTGTTGAAAGTTTAAGGGGCAAGCTGAGAAGAGCCAGCAGACTGACAGCTGAATTGCCACCTATTCAGATCACACAGGCAGAAACACTAGTCCTGACTTTATTTCCTAACCTGCTAAGATGATGGTAACACTGTTAACTGTCAAATTGCTGTGGTTTGGTACCAAAAGGATTCATGTTGCACAGAAAATGTCAAGTTAGAGAGCAGATAGAAGCATGATGTTTTGCAGTGAGCTGAGCTTAAAGCAATTCAGGCAGCATGCTTAGGAAACTGCCTGTGGCAACCTGCACTAATCACTACCTCCAAGAATTCACAGAAAAGGAGTGAGTGAAAATCTGTTGGAAATACAAAATGATGAAAGCAGTGATCTAAACTCAACACTTAAACCAAAAGGACAGAGCACAGAAAGCTGCTGTGGTGAGTTGTGAGGATGGGACTGGCCATCACTGGGGATGGTTAGGAGCAGACAAGCAAGACTACCAGGAATGGCATAGGTGTCACAGTGCTGCTTCAGATCAAACAAATTAAATCAGCTCCAATTCCAGTCTTTTTCCCTTTTTTCTTTTTTCAAATCAAGCAAGCTTCCCCTGGAGTGTTGTTCTGGGTCCTATCGTTCAATATTTCCATTCATGACTTGAAAAATGCATTAGAAAGCAATGTTATTAAATTTGATGGCAATACCAAATGAAGGCATTTGACACCTGCAGAACTTTAGGGACAGACAGAGTCAAAAAAAGACCCCGATTTTTCAATGAAATGATCTGAGAACACTCTAGAGAATTCAGTAAATAGAAATGTAAAAATTACAACTCAGCAACATCTTCAAAAAAGCAGAATGGGAAACAAAGGCAAAACTGCAGAAAAGAGCACAGGGAGACACGATGGGAAATGAATATAAATTTGCTTCCTTTGGATTTCTTTGAGCACTCTGTGAAAACTTTTCAGAAAGATCTTTCCATTCCAGCTGAATGTACAGTAATACTTTCACTAGCTTGGCAAAAAATCCGTTTTGACTAATCTTCCTATGAAGACATTTTTTAAAGCTTAGCATTAGTCTATTTCCTCCTTCTCTTCCAGAGTGACAGACACATATGAAATATGTGAATATCATTTGTCCACTTCAGAAAAAATCTCCTTTTGCTACTGCCCTGCTGAATGCACGACACACAGAAACTTTGTTGGGCAGAAGATGCTGACAATGTCATGACACTTCCCACATCTCCCACACTCCCCTACACTAGAGAGTAGGGCATCAAATTGAGTGAACTCCCAAACACATATCTGAAGTACTGCAATTCCACAGATTAATTTTCTTTTGTAAAGACTCTGCCTACCAAAGCAACAATTTAAAGATGGGTACAATGTCTGGATACTGGACATAGCGATGAAGCTTCAGCAGAGACTCTGTCAAGTGCAAGGCCTTTCATTCTCATTTCACTCTGCCATTCAGACTGCAAGCTCCAGGGAATCTGTATCAACCAGACACCTTTTCACATGATACCATTCTCAAGAGTTTCCTATTACATCAGCACCAGACAGCAGCTCTGGTCTTTTGCATGATGTTTTTCCAGAGACAAGGATTTTATTTGCTTAGTTAAACTTAGGCTGACTTGCAAGCATTATTCCTGTTCATTGCATTTTGCAGATATTTTCAGATACACTCATACGCTTCTCTCTATTCTTCCTGCATAGGCAATCTTGGAAATGAGCGAGTCAATGAATTTTAGAAAACATCCAGCTGGCAAGTCACCAGTTATCCAAGGAAGACTTTTACTACTGTTATTATTAATATGCACTTTGCTGCAAATGCTATCCAGAATGGATTACTTGTTGGGCATTTGTTTGGAAGTTCCTCTCCCAGGAGGCACATCTCCAAGAAACTGCTCAGGTCTGTGGTCTGACCCCAGCAGCATCATCTCAGTAGAGAAGAAATGAACACTCTTCACAGACAGTTGAACACAGAAAGCTCTAAAGAACTAGTCACATTTTTATCATGGTAAAACCAGATGAATTTTTCTTGCATATGCTTTTCAAAACATCATTCGGATCATATGGTTGCTCTGATTTTGTCACACTTCTTCACCAAGGCAGCCACATTTGAGATAATGAACCTGCCACACAAGGGAGGCATGCAGGATGAAAATGTACGTCCCTAAGTTTATCACTTTCTCTACACTGCAGGTTTCCTTTCTATCTGATTTTAAAAATTCTACTGGAAACAGAAAAAGAGACATTTCAATCTTTTTCCTGTACAAGCCTGTGTCCTTTCCTTCCCCTTTACCAATTCTTTGTGCCATGAGAGGATCAATCACTGTAAAACTCCTCCTTAAACTTATATAACCCTTGGAAAGCAAAAGCACTCTGGGTAAGAAGAGCCTATATCTTTCTTCTCTGAAGATAAAATGAAAAAAAAAAAATTACAAGTTGTTTAACTATTACTAGTTTCCTTTCCTCAAAAGGCTTGACAAGCATTAAGCATTGAAGTAGCACTTCTCGACAATGTCTGTTAGAAGCTTACAACTGTAATACAGAATGTGTAAGTAGGCCAGATAAGAAACATAAGGAACATACTGTACTTACATGAACTATTTCTTATGACATATTAACATAAAGTTTCATCAATCTCTATTACAAGAAATACCAAAATGTCAGATGGTTTTCCAGACTTCAATATGATTTAATATAAATATTTTCCATTATTATAAACTCTTTGGCCAAACTGCTCAATTTTCACGCTATCCAGCTACTGGCTTCAGTTCATGAAGATATTTTAACTCCTTTCTACTTGACTCAAGCAGATGCATTTTAATGACAGAAGGATTTTCTCTGTTAAGTGTCCAGCACAAACATCATGATTTTAAAAAATATCTTCCTCCTCCAACCTTATTTCTCATGATCTTAAGCAAGGTATGTACTCATTTTTCAACTAGTACACGATTTGCTAGACTGATCTGTAAACATTCTGTAAGATGCCTAAATAATCAATGAACTGTTATAAAAAGTTTTGTTCCAAAAACTAATGCTGTCTTTATTGCTGAAATCTAAGATCCACATCAGGCCTATCTGTATGAAGGTGGTAACACAACCCTCACAATTGTCATGAGCTCATAAACTTGTACAGCTAGAAATACAAATAGAATAAAAGAATATCTTGGGTTGGAAGACCCCAAGGATCATCAAGTTCCAAGCCCCCTGCCACAAGAATGCCAATCACCTCCAGATCTGGTACTAGACCAGGTTGCCCAGGGATCCCTCCAACCTGGTCCTGAAAAACTCCAGGGATGGACATCCACAATCTCCCTGGGCAGCCTGTTCCATCACCTCAACATTCTCTCTGTGAAGAGTAATAAATATATACATAAGAGAAATAAATATATACTGCTGTAAACAAAAGAAATCTAGCCCTCAGTTGAAAATTGAAAGCATACTAACTGCTTAACAAAAGTCTGCGTGACAATATTTGGAAAACTGGCCACAAGAGCCAAGTTCAGAAGTATTGATTAATTCCTGCAACCTCAAGCTCTTCAATGACTAAAATGATCTCTCAAAAATGTTAATGTAGAACCTGTCACTGCTAGTGAACTTCTTTTTCGTCAACCTAAGCCAAATTTCTCAAAATGGGATTATTTCTCTTGAGCTCTCATACTTGTCTGAGAAACATTTACTCTTTTATATACAACACTAAACACCTGCTCCTACTGGTGAGGAATCCAGCTCAGTGAAGGCACTAAGAAGGTCAAAAATGCATTTTGACTCACTTGGATAACTGTTTATTTATTTAGGGCTGCCCTTGGTTGCTTTGACCACACTTAGGAACTCTGAGATGCAAACATTCGCTACTGGCAACAATTACCAAGGCATGCTCTTTCTTTTTATATCACTTTCCTGTGTTTTATTTAGCTTGGAGAACCACATCAGGATGTCACAGCAAAGACATGGTAGTTTAATAGATCTCTAACTGCCACTCACCAGCCCTTCGTCAGACCAATGCTACTTATAAGAGACATCACAAAATACACAGAAAACATCTGTGCTATGTAGACTATCGCTATATAGTAGCCATTATCTAAACTTAGATTTTCAGTGTACGCATTCATTAAGAGAAGCTTTTCACTATATTTACATATAGCTATAGGTATCATCAACAACTTATTTGTTTTGCATGAATGACTGGGAGACTTCTAACCAATAATGAAATCATTTTAATTTTTTTAAACATACAAAGGTATTGCTTACTGCTGGACAATATAACTTAGATATATTACTGTATTTTATTATTAGCAGATATGCTGTCACTGGGACAGGTGTAAGCCTACTTGGTAGGAGGAATAAGGCTTTTTTAATGCCAGAACTTCTACATTTCAACTTTTGCTGAAATGTAAGAATAGTCCTTTTTCCTAATCAAATCGCAAGCATACATTTCTAGAAATATTCATTGAGTTTGGCTGAGACATATAGCAAAGAAACTGCAGCATACTGAAACTAACATTCAAATATCTGAACAGCTCCTCACCCTTTATTCTGTATTAAATTTTACACTTCTCTGAATTACTTATACAAATATAAAACATAAAGCATCTTCTCCCCTATTACAAAGTCTAGAGAGTTACGTTTTTCATTCATTAAGAAGTTTAAATATTAATGTACATACAACTACAGTTCAGTTTACTCTTATGTTCTTCCTTAAGTGAAAGTATCCCTAAAGGCAAGGTCATCCCTACCTCCCCTGTTAATCTTCTTACAGCTTTCTCTTTCTTGTGGAATTCATATCCCTTTACAGTAGGGGTTCTGTAAGTACAGTAATTGTAAAGCTAAATGATTGCACTCCCCAGTCAGCAACAAATTGCAAAACTCACTTCCCCAAAGCGAGTTCTATTTAGCATGACGGGGTTCTTTACCCAGATGTATAATGGAAATGTTTACCACAGAAACTCTGTCAAAACTTTTCCCATTTATTTATTTGTTCTCCGCTCAAAGGTTTACTTTTCTTTTAACACTAAACTTCTAAAGCTAACAGAACAATATGCTATAGAATCATAGAATGACCTGGGTTGAAAAAGACCTTGAAGATCATCTAGTTTCAACCCCCCTGCTGTGGGCAGGGCTGCCAACCATCAGAGCAGGCTGCCAAGAGCCACATCCAGCCTTGCCTTGAATGCCTCCAGGGATGGGGCATCCACAACATCTCTGGGCAACCTGTTCCAGTGTGTCACCATCCTCTGAGTGAAAAACTTACTCCTAACATCTAACCTAAATCTTCCCGTCTTAGTTTAAAACCATTCCCCTTTGTCCTATCACTATCAACCCGCATAAACAATGGTTCCCCCTCCTGTTTATATGCTCTCTGATATTAGTCACTCATGGATAGTTTAACACTTCTGAGGATTGTTCAGACCTCTGATCTAAAGACAGAAGACATTGATAGAAGAATACTGAACTCTGATTTAGATGAATTTTCATGGGACAAGAATTCTATTTCCAGTACCATCTAAAAATCAGTATAATGCCACCACCAGAATTATTTTTATCTGAATGTGGCCTTTACGTCACATAGTGCATTTGATTGCCCTGCTGTAGCAGCAGGTATGCTCAGATGGCTGCTCTGCTACGAGAGAACTAATCTTTCACTAATGGTTGTAGCAGTTAGCTTAATACATTGGTGCCTTTGGCCTGACAAAGCTGTGGGCACTAGGACACGTGTCAGGGCATTATTTTCCTCTCTAGTCCTCAAGAATTCACTCCAGACTTCCTAACCATAAGTCATCATGTTCCAGGTCTTGATGTCTTTATGGGTCCACTACCAACAGCTCCTGTTATGGTCAGCCAGAGTGTCAGCTCCTCAGCTTCCCTACCTCCAAACAAAATACAGCTGTGAAAACACATCCTTCTAAGCAGCTGTTGCAACTTCATACAAAGCCATTTTAAAGGTCTCCACTGTTTTCTTCTTGTTTCCCACAGCAGTTTCCACTGTATTACATTATTTAACAATCAAGAGCTTTCCAGAACTTATTTTTGTCTAACACTAAGAAAGAATGTAATTCCCCTAGCTGAATTCTCAAAAATAGCACATTACTTTTTTACTCATTTATACTTTTTTAGCCAGAGATAGACTTCTGGCACTGAAAACAAAGTTTGTCAAACTGACGAAAATTAGGAAATCAAAAATGGGACTTTCTGGAGGTAAATAAAGGGGGTAGAAATGTCAACAAAATGCTGTGGTATTAGGATTACCAGTTTTTGTATTTCAGATTGGAATGGTGTACTCAGGCTGTAACGTGTGTTCACAGCCAAGGATTCAGTCGTGAAGTGTTTCAGATGACTCAGCTGGGCCCAGAGCACACGCTCCCATTCGAGACAACTTCCCTCTCTTTGCAATCCTTCCTTATAGTAGAACAAAAATGTGTTACCTCAAACATCTCTAACAAGAATCTTAAAATCTGAATCAGTGCTTGAGATGTTTTCTAAGAGAAGACAGCTGTGAAGGATTACTTTAGTACAGTAGTTACAGCAAAGTCATGAGAGCAACTGAGTGTTACAGCAGCAATGCTCACAGGTCTAAGCCTACAGATAAGCATGCTCACCAACTCTTGCAATTAATTAAAGCACATCAAGTTTCCAATATCACTAAGAGTTTATTATTCATTTGTTTGATTCTATGATTTACGTACCTACAATTTTTGCTGTTTCTTTGGGATGTAAACAAGCACTGTATTCACCTTTGGAGAAATCCTGGAATGCACTGCCATTTTAGTTCTTGGAAACTTAAAGGAAAAGGCATAAACATAGTGCTTTCAGCTGGAAAATGCGGTGAGTGAACACAAAAAGGATTTTACACAGGCAGCCATACAAGGCTTGTATGAAACTATGGGATTTTACAGCAGGCTCAAAAGACTTGGACTCCCACATTGCGCTCTGGGTAGAAAGCGGGGAATTTGGGTTTCTTTTGTTGGCTTTTTACAACTAACACTCTGGCACATGGATCAAAACAGGGCATACGTACACCAAAAATAAAACCAAAGAGCCTGCACAACTCAGAAAGCATTCTGCCTAAAGCTTGACAGCAGAAGTGGGAAGGCTGGCTTTGTACTCCTCAATCTTTCTGTTTTTGATTTGTTTGCTGTTTCTCTCCTGCCCTCCTTCCTGATGCACTAATTTAGAAAGCCACCATTATCATAATGATATCACAGATTATTCTACCTATAATCTCTATGGGCACTTCACACTTGATTCCTGCTTTCACATCAGGCTACTGCGCTTCTGCTGAGCCTGGGAGTGATGCTGACCAGCTCAGCATACCCTATTCTGCCACCACCACACCAGTAAAAGATTTCAGAATCTTCTGCTTGCTTCCAGCACTCAAACTACAGATCTGATGATATCCTTCACTTTCTTGCCTCAGTTAAACAACAGGATACATTTTTACCATGTATTCTCATGGCATTCACTGAATGTTCAGTTGTTAAGTACCACGACTGAAAGCTATTAACAAACAGAAGTCTTCCCTTATGAATTCTCTGGGAGAAGGAAAACAAACAGAAACAAGGATATTACACCTCGTCACTGACACTGCAAAATCTGTCTTGTGCTGCAGCTTCCTGGGTTACTCGGGCAGCCTGGCCACTGCAGGCACACAAAGCCACAGTGAGGCCCAGAGCCCTCACAAAATGTCAGCCTTATTTCAAGGGGTTGAATTGGGTCTTCGGTCTCTTCCAGTATCACTGCTGAACTAGGGACTGCTACCAGCCAGCAGCTAGACCACTTCTTTTAAGTTAAATATTCACAGTGCCTGAGAGACAGCTTTCACAACTGCCAACATTCACAACTCCTGGGAACCGTAAGTCTTGGTTTATACCATAAAAACATTCAAAATTACTGCAGGAGCTAATGAAGAGTAAGGACGGTACTAATGAGTCCCAAATGTGGAGCAAAGCATTAAGCATCAGGTGAGGTGGGTTGGCAAACAAATATTAATAAGCCAAACAGTTGTTAAGGAGTTTATGGAATTTGCCAGTGTTTTCCTGGACTTACAGGATCAACAGAGCTGAACCTATACATTGACTGCCATTGACACCAATTGCTGGGACTAAGGTAGACCGAGCATGAGAAGCAAATAGGTTATTTCATCACACTGGATTACTGTGTTCCAGACACTAACTGCAAGAAAAAAATATCCTTTCTCAACCATTTATCAGTTCTAGAGAACAGATACTCCAGTCCTTAGAGCCCAAATATAGTTTCTAGCAAAAATTATTTTAAAAGTTCATCTTAGCTGTGCAAAGCTGCTTCTGCTCTTAAAGAAAGAGAGGTTTCCTGCATGAACCTGAGTTGCTGTAAAACAGGAATTTATGACACTTCACATTTCATGTCATTTTCCAAAAATATCAACATAAAAATACCAGACAGACAGGGCATGCTTCCCAAATCATGTATGCATCCATAAGTGCAGAAGTGCTTCCACACACACAAAAAAAGCAACACTGAAACTTCAAAAGCTTTCCCGTGTTTGAACTACTCTATGTGATATTGCTAGGACCAACAACAGCTTTGCACAGCTAGAACAGGACAGCAATATCAGAAGTAACCAGAGTAGGTTGGGAAATGTGATCTCATAGTATAGCTAAGGTCTAGGAATAATTTACTCATTCAAAGATCACAAAGGGGAAAGTAGTTTTACTCCTCCCAGCCACTCACCAGTATCCTGGAGGAGCTAAGTTTTCTGCTAAAACAATTACAGAGGAAAAGGCATTTAATAGTTTCAAAATTTGTTTTCAGTACAGAAATAAATGAAGGCAGTTCACACTTTTCAGGAAACTCATAAAGACAGTGCAGAAATGTCAGAAATCCAGTTCTGTTGCCTCCAGCGATTAGAAATTTCTGCCGTTACACATGGAAGAATATCATCACCTCTAACATAACACTGTTTTCATATGACTGAAATTATAGTCTTTTTTTGTTTCATTGCAATCTAGTATACAACCTGTTTTTGACTTGACTTCTGTTTTTAGTGTGGTAGCTAGTGCTAAGAACATGATGCAATTTTGGCATTTTGGATTACTTTTTTTTTTTTTTTTCTTTTTTTCCAAAAATGCCAGTTCTACATTTTTCCAAAACTGACCTGTTACTGTCAACCTGATTTTTTTAGATCGTTCTGAAACACATCTCTGCCCTTACCATCTTTCACAATATCTCTGCTTCAGAATCATCTGCAAAAATAATCAAAATGTTAACTCTGCACTTTCTAAGCATTTATGCAGATGTTAAACAAAACCAGAGTACTGATCCTTAAGACACCTTCCTTAGCATGTGCTTAAGCTGCTACCACTTAATGATTTGTTCTAAGTATTAAAATCACTGCTACTAATCTCATCAATTAACATAAATACTAATGGAGAGCGTGAGTGAAATGAAGTAAACAACATTTTATTCTATTCAGTATCATCAGTGTTCTGTTTATAAATACGATGCTGCACTCCAGCATGACCTCAGTGATACAAAACCCACGTTCAGCTGCCAGCAGCACCTTCAGCACCTCAAGAGACCCACACAGCTGGTGTGAGCCATGGTCTGCCTCCTGCACATTTGCCCCGAGGTAGGACTGGAGCTGTCAGGTCTGAGTGACAGTTCAGCCACCTTCACCAATCAGCATGAAACCAATCTGCATGTAGAGCCAGCTCAGGCTGCCCCCACTATCCTCCCCACCCCTTGCTGCATTACTTAATGACATAGCAGCAAACACGTATTCCCCCTTCCAAACTCTGAAAACTTGATAGAAAATTAATAAAAAACTACTAAGATTTACTGGAAATGTACATATGGTAATGGTTCTGATACAAAACACTTCAAGCCTGCCAGCCCTGACACCAGGACACTATTAAAGTTGAATTAGCTTAAGATTGAATCATCAACTACACCTTCAAATGCTCCAGAACTACAACGTGGCATGTACAAAATTATTCACTGGGGCACAGTTCTTTACTGTGTTCAATCCTGACATGACATTTGGAAGCAGAGCCTGTGATAAGCTGGTTACTTTTGAGACTTCTGGCTAAGGAATTAAAGTTGTTTTATTTCTTTTTTTTTATCCTTTTGCTTCTGTGGAAACTGTGGACACCAAAATCTTTGGGTTTTGCTACTGTCACTTTTATAAAAACTCACATTCACACTTTCATTTAATCTCTCCAGTCTGCATAATGGTAAAGAAAAAAAAAGTAATATTTCTGGTGTACTAATAACATCCCATATTGAACTGTGGCAGAGCTGTGGTACTGCTGATTCAGCTGCTTCTGAATCTCCTCCTGATTCCATTGTTCACCTGACTGGCAACTACATAAATAAATAAATAGAAAGACAGATAGATATGGATAGGGAAAATACTAAAAGTAACAGCTGAATTAACCACTACTCATCAGTGATATATATACACATCTATTTTTTCTCAAATTATAATAGATTAACAATGCTGTGCAAGGCTAGATCTTTCACTATACTCTATTATATGTTTACAATCCCTGTAAAATTTTTAACCACGAGACTTTGGCTTCTCCTTCAGCTGTTAGGAATGCCATCTTAACACAATAATAATGAAGAAAAGCCCCAAAGCCAAACATACAGTATTTATGACTGACAACTTCACTCTACTGCTACAGATATATTTCACACACTATACAAACTTAATTAAGCTCCCTGAGAGTCTCTTGCTGAAATCCAGGGCAAATATACAACTGTCAAGTGAGCACTGACTCATCTTTACAGTTTTACCAGGGACTGCACTGCCAGCTTACTTAGTGCAGGAATCCGTGTCCACAATATGGCTGAGCAATCATGCTCTCCTTCTAGCATCTGCTGCTGCTGCTGCCATCACGACTGGCAGCTCCTGCAGGAGCAGAGCCAGGCCACAGCTGATAGACCCACAGGAGCATTTTGCAAGCATGGACATGAGGAACCCTTCTGCAAAGCCACTGTAGAAAATACTGTGTTTTCCACACCCACAGGCACCCAGCAGGAGTTTCTGCCTCCCTCTGAGGCACCCAAGCCTCAGACCTACAGCCATGGTGAATTTGCCATGGCCATGCAGGCTGCAATAGTGATATCTGATGTGAAAAAGGTTCTTCAGTGGAACAAAATTGCTTGCTGGTTGAATGTGAGGCAGCAGTGTGTCCAGGCTGCCCAGAAGGCTATCACCGTCCTGGGTTAGTTCAGAAATAGCATGGCCAGCAGGACCAGGGAGGTAATCGCCCCTCTGTACTCAGCTATGGTGAGACCTCACTTCAAGCTCTACATTCAGTTTTTGGGCCCCTCACTACAAGAAAGACAGAGTTTCAGGAACGCATTCAGAGAAAAGCAATAAAGCTGGTAAAGGGATTAGAAAACAAGACATCTAAGAAGTGGCTGAAGGAACTGAGACCACTAGTTTGGAGAAGAGGAGGTTCAGGGGAAGCCTCATCACTCTGCAACAATCTGAAAGGTGGTGGTAGTAGGTGGGTGTGGGTCTTTTTTCTTAGGTGACAAGTGATAGCATGTGAGGAAACAGCATTAAGTTACATCAAGGGAGGTTTAGATTAGATGTCAGGAAGAATTTCTTCACAGAAATTGTGGTTAGGCATGGAACAGGTTTGCCCAGGGTAGCTGTGGAGTTGCCATCCTCAAAGGTATTTAAGAGACGTGGATGTGATTTAGTGGTGGAATTGGTAGGGTTAGTTGACTGATGGACTTGATGATCTTACAAGTCTTGTCCTGTCTAAATCATTCTATGATACTTGCTGCAAGGACACATCAAGGTACACATACAATTGAGAGCACTGGAAAGCATGCAGTTCACTGGACAGCGTGTTGCTGTAGTCACAGAGCAGAAAACAAAACCACACTTGTAAATTCACTTGCTATCCTGGGAACTCATCTTTATCCCACTACTGTAAATTGAAATAGGACTTTTCCAGTTTTATGATTTACTCCATGAACCAGGAGAGAGCTGCTGTCCACACACAAGGCAGAGGCAGTACCCCAGCTGAACCACAGCTGATCTCATTTGCACATATAAAGCTTTCAGAAATCTGTCTGGACTTTTTTTCCAGTTAGTGTCCAGAAGACAAGGAGGACTCAGTCTATGACCACCCACAGACATGGGCCCAAAATATGCCCACTGCTCCTGCCCCCTTCTTCCTCCCACCCCACCATTTTCTGCATGTGTACAGCAGCACTCAATGAAGCTGAGGGCAGCCTGCCTCCCTGATTCCACACAGAAGAAAATTCATTTCCTCTGCCTCTCTTGCACCTGTTTTCCAGCTTTTTACTTGCACATCCATCACTGCCGCTTTCAATTTATTAATATATATCTCCTTGACATATGTCCCCTCTGTGCTGCCTGTGTACAGGAGGCTGCCTGCTCTCACCAACATTCCCCAGTTAACAACACCCAACCGAAAAGGGTGAACACTTCTCATGAAAACAGTGAAAGAAACATCACTAATAGCTTAACTATCAGATGCCTGCAGCTCCACATGGCAGTATTACAACTTCCTGCATGTAAACACACTCACTTTTACTCACCTTCTTCACCCTTGTCAAACGATTATTTTCACAATGTGGTACCATTTTGTAGACTCTCAGAATGGCTTGGACTGGAAGAAACCTCAAAGCCTACCCTCCAACAGCTTGCCTCTGGCAGGACTGCCCCCCAACCTGATCGGACTGCCCAGGGCCCCATGCAACCTGATCCTGAAGACCTTCAGGGATGGAGCATCCACAATCTCTCTAGGCACGCTGTGCCAGTGCCTCACCTCTCTCTGAGCAAAGAGCTTCTGCCTAACATCTATCCCAAACCTCCTCTCCTTTAGTTAAAAGCCATTCCCTTTCACCCTGTCACTATCTGCATGGGTAAACAGTTGATCTCCTGACTGCTCATAAGCTCCATTCAAGTGCTGGAACGCTGTAAAGAGGTTTCCCTGGAACCTTTTCTTCTCCAAGTTAAATAAGCCCAACTCCCTCAACCTGAATTATTACAAATGACATTATTTTCTCCAATCTGAAGACTGTAGAATGTGTGAACAACTTTAAGTATTTTCCTTCTAAAATTTTATGACCTACAAAGACTTGTAAAAGCAGCAAACATTTATTCTGAAACAGATTTTCAAGCTAGGCATGGAAATTACAGCTGGAAATGCCACCTGTTTTTTTTTGTTTCTCTTTTAGTTGAGCAGAAAAGAAAAGGAAGGCAAGACAGCATGCAGACAAAAGAAGGAAACTGGGCTATCCAGAGGGTTTTTAGTACATGTTAATAAATAAATAAATCAATCAACAACATAATTATATAGTAAGAAATGAAAAATTAAAATAAAAACCCAATTTTTGTTGTTGTTGTACCATAAAGTATCCTATTTTTGTGCTTGATTGGATGTTCTCCAAGTAAGACATCTGAATTCAATTAACAGAAGTTTTGTTCTGGGGCTTGCATTTTTGTTTTGTTTTGTTTAAAAAAAAATTAACTATGTGAACTCATTTTTTGTTGAATGACAAGATCACAGGACAGTTAAATCATAGTTCCAAGTCTTTTACAGCTACATAGCAAAAATTGTTTGCAAAAGAAAGATGGAAAATTATCACACTGAAACAGTGAAGTGAGACGTGCCACAGCTATGCTGTTACTAACTCATACGTTCTGTATTTTAGAAGTAGTTATTTATCCTCAAAGTCCTGAGCACACAGCTGATCTGCTTATTTGTTCCCAGGTGTCTCATACTTATTTTTATTCTTCAGAAAAAAAGGCAGATTAAGGTTCATTTTGTTACAGGTAATATAATGGCCACTCAGATGAATCAGTAAACTTGAAAACTGTATGTAATTAACAGGTGTGTTTCACTTAGTATTTCCAGATATCATTTCACAGTTGGTATGCAGAGATAATCCACAGAAAGTCCTGATGCAACAACACAAAAGTACTCAGTGGCTTCTTTCTGCTGCCATTCATGAGAATTTGGACTTATCTACAAGCATAGTCCAGTCCTGGTGTTAACTTTCTGATTTTCATTTGGAGCATGTCTCATATGCAACCTACAGGCTGGAACCAACCTGCAGGAGGCTTCCTCCACCTTTCTTGACAAGGTACGGGTGATCCCTCAAACCTCCCCTCCAAAACCTGCCACAGTCCCAAGCATGTAGCTCATCCAAGAGGCCCGAGACAGAGTATTGCTGTTACAATACTGAGAGCTGAGTGGTGCATCAGAGCTGCGAGAATGTGCACAGGAAGGTGTGAAACCCAGAACATCCACAAAAACCACAACAGTACTGCAAACAACACATGGGAAAATGGTAACGTACTCTTGCTAACACACATTAAAATGGAAACATGAGGGATAGAAGCAGTTAGTGCTGAGGACTCCAGAAGCTGATCCAGACAAGCCATTCAGTATAGATAAAATACCCACTTTGAGTATTTGAAGACACTGATTAGTTTATTAGCAGGTCACAACAAATTCTTCTGTAAGTTTCTTTGTGGGGGGTTACCCTGTCTGACAGGTGCTACATAATAAACACTGACATCACAAAATCCTTCTCCTCTTTCACAGGCAGTAAATACAGAGGTGTCTCAGGTTGCTGTGCCATTCACAGGAACCACACGTCTTTTCTCAAAAAAGAAGAAAAAAGTCCTCATTCTCCTTTCTAATGCCTAACAAAAATGTACCAAGCAGTCTGTTTGCAACTGATCCACCTTCCTCTCCAAAAATATTTGTTCAAAAACAAGAACTGAGACAAAAGTTCAGAATTCAGCAAGCAGCAAGGGCAAGAGCAACAAGCCTTCCAGCACTGTCCATGTGAATACTTTCCTTTGCACAGCTTGAGCCCATTAGCTTCTTTTGTTGTTTCTACACCGTCCAATAAAATTAACTGAAGCCAGCCCCATTTGTAATATGCCACTATTAAAAGATGGGCATTTATGCCTCTCTCCTCCAGATTCATAGGGATAATTTTCCTTTGATTAGTAAGATGATCAGCCTGTTAGATGAGGAATAATAGGCTGTGTTATTAGAAGGGCGGGGCATGCATCTCATGACCCACGAATCCTCCGTGAGGTTGTAAATACAGCATCAAATCCACAATGAAGTACTTAAACCACACAACAATACAACAATGCCTAACAGCCATGGTAAACCCAACCCCAATTTTAAGGCATTCTTTTGTTTCTCCCAACTAGCAAATTTGGTTTCAGAATAAACACATTTGAGATTTGAGAAACTTTTTCATGCTTTCTGTAAAAGCTCACCATGCGCACTGAAATCCGAGTGTCAAACTTTGCTCACAGAACATAATTAACTTCACATAAAATTGGGGAAGACATGCTCTAGCATTTGTTTTCGAGAGCCTCTACAAGATGCAACCAACATCTCTAAATTTATAAAATTATTTCCACACCTCAGGTCATACAGTTTCAAATAATAAAAATACATCTTTCCAAATTGTTACCTTCCACACCTGACTAAACAGCATGCACGTGTTTGTTTTTCTAAAACCACTCTGTATAAAATTAGCTTGCTTAGTGACATTCTGGTGGCAACCTCAGGCAAAAGCATCTTCCTGGTTTATTTTAGAGCTTGTGGCACATGCAGGTAATGTTGAGTGTGTGCACTTCACTCCTACAGCTTAGGACCCTAAAATATCCCATTATTGCTAATCTGTTTTTCCTGCAGTTTTATACTAAGGAAAGAATTATCACTCAACAGTTTGAGTCCTGTTGTTCAAAAAATTAAGATTAGTATTAGAATCATAGAATGGCTTGGGTTGGAATGAACCTCAAAGATTATCTAGTTAGAGTACAAAAGGCTTATCTATCATTACAGGAGATAACTGACTGCCATCCCTGTGAATGGAACCCAGCCTTTGCAAGACCAACACAGAAACATGGCACTAATACTGACATTGATATTTGGCACCTGTTTAGAATTGTTTGGAACAATGAAATGTTTCAAGAAGGTATATAAATTGGACAACTGCTCCTAAGCTACAAAATTTCATGCACTTTTGTTTTTGTTTTCCAACCTTCATCCATCAAGGAGGTCAGACTCCAAATTCAATCTGACCCTAAGCTCTTGCTGTGCTCTATGAAAACACCAACACACAGCTCCAAGAACAGCACAAGCATCAAAGCCTACTCCTGGCACATCTGAAAATTTCCCAGGAGTAGCTATGATAGTTTAACTGGTCCTTGGCTCTGCTTCTTGGATGGGCCAGCTGCACTCCTGCTGTCAGAGCAAGTCCTGGCTCACTGGCAGACCTGAAGGCAGCACTGGCTGCTGGCTGTGCTCCGCAGCACCTCTGCCAGCCTTCCTGGCTCTCACTGCCACCACCCAGCCTGCTTCTTCTGTCTGATGATACCTGAAAAATGCCACTGGCTCTACTGGACGCTGTCTCAGTGAACCATCTTCCTTTGCCCTTGTCCAAGCACACTCTCAAGTCATATTTTGCCTGCAACCTTTCTTCCTACTTTGTTGTCAAAAGGGATAATGAATTTGAAGGGAGGGTCATGTGGGAAAAAAAAACAACATGAGAAACCATTCTTGTGGAAGAGATTTGCATAGTGAAATGAAAATTCTCATGCTGTGTTCGGACAGTTCATGGGGAACTCATTTTCATTAAAGCTTCATAGGTCTGCTGGCGACTGAAAGTTTGCTAGAGCCCAGGAGCACTCCTTTGTCTTTGGCTCACATACAAGCTACTTGTTCAAGGCTGCGTCATGTGTAAGCTATTATCCACAGTTGTTTAATAATTCCAAGCATCACAGCACTTGTATTTTGTAAAGGGAGAAATATCCAGCTCAAGCACAAAACGTTTAACCCTTGGGCAAAGTATGCAAAACAAACACGCTCAGAAAAAAAAAAAAAAAAAAAAAGCTGCATGAAGATGAGATTCCTTCCTGAAGAAAGAAAGAATTTCCCTTCTCTCCCCTCCCAGATACCAGAAGAAATTATTCTCATATTGTGGTCCTGTACAACAGGATCAACAAGTTCCTACCCCCTGACACAGCCACGGCTACCAGCTGCTAGGTTAAGTACTAGATAAGATTGCCCAGGGCCCCATCCTACCTGGCCTTAAACACCTCCAGGGATAGGGCAACCACAGCCTCTCTGGCACTCCTCAGTTGCTGCCCAGCTCTCTCTCCCCAGCAGTGGTGTATTTACAGAGTATTCACAGTCTGCCAGCCTTTGGGGTGACCTGCCCCACTGAAGACAGAACCAAAGCAGTCAATATTGCTCAAAGCAGCCCAAACCCACTGTTTGCAAAGACTGTTGCAACCAGTTTTATTTCAAAATTAAAAAGCTGTGATGAGGTTGTAAAAAAAATTAAATAAATAAAAAAGACTTATTTTTAAGTGCTGAGTATTTCAACCCTAGCATTTGCCAAAGAAATCAGAAATCAGAATCATTTCTTCCTTTTTTTTTCCCATGAACAACATATCTGAGTCCCTGCCACAAGAAATGTTTTTGTCCTACATTTTTGATAATCTCCCAGAACATTTTCTCCTCCCTTAATTAAAAAATGTGGAGTTTTTCCATAGCTTCTACACAAGCAGTATAGGAAAGAGAGAATGTTTCTCACAATGCAACTTCTAAAGAACTTGGTAATGACACTGACCTTGTTGCAGACAGATTCTCTGTAACAGGATTTTTTTTGAAAATCTCTAAGGGCTATCCCCAAATTTCTCTGAATTATGCAATTAGTATTGTTATACAAATTTATCTGATTTCAGCTTTCAGCTATTGCTTCCTGTTATGACTTTCTCATGTACTGTAATTTCCTTGGTATTTTCTCCCAGCAAAGGTATTTGACCACTGTAATCAAGTTACATCTGTCTTCTTTATGCTAAACCAATACTTACTGAGTTCTAGGTTTCATATTGCAAGGCATTATTTTTCCAGACCTCAAATCAATTAAGCATGTTTTTGTCTTGGTTTTTTTTGTCCTAGTACTCTCTCCAATTTGTTGTGGTACTTTTTCCTTCTAAAATTGTGACTATTGAAAGTGATATTATGCACAGAGATAAACGTCTTTTAACTCTTTTGCTCACAACATGAGGAGCAAATTATTCTTTTTTACTGCAGCTCCAGACAAAAGTACCTGTTAATAATGCTGAAGAAAGAAAACAATATATAAAATGAGCTTAAACTTGAATACTGCTCCACACAATTGGGTAATTTTATGTACATAAGTATTAGGGGTTAGAAACCTGGGTAGCACAAACATACTGTTACTGATGTATATATATGTTATAGATGCAGCTACTACTGCTTGGGATAAATATAAAACAGATTTAAATTTACAAAATATCAGTGTATCTTTGCAAGACTGAAAGGATTTTTCAGATTTTAACAAAGAAAAGCAAGTCTTACTCTTTAAATGACTAAGCTCAATACCAGGAAAACTAATGGATAAGAAAAGTCAAACTGGATAGTGCTGCTCACTAAACAGAGCTTGCAAGTATTATTTGGCCAATCCATTTTCAGGATTGGTCTTTAAACATTCTCTCTCAGGCCTGTGGACTGCAACTAATTTCCAGTTTGTCACAGACTACTTAGCATCAAATGACTTAGTCAAAAATACAGCAGGTTCCAGCTGATCCTAAAGAGGCACCAGCATTACATCTCTGTCAAGTTAACAATAATATAATTTACAGCTGCTACTCATGCTATCTCATGTTAGTTACTGCTGATAAATATTTATAGAGTGAAACTGCACATCTACATTAAAAAAAAAATCTGAAGCAGCAGAAGTCAAAGCAAGATTGCTAACAAAATTCATTATTATCTTTGGTCATCATGCAGACATCACATTTTGCATTCCTGTCATGGGAGGGTGGTTAATGTCTTTCTCCTCCATCCATGTACATAAATGTTTTCCTGAAGAATTTCTCTTCAAGGTCTTTGAAAAATCTTCCATTATTATAGAGGAAACATTTACTCAGACATAGCCAAAAAAGATAAAACATTTAAACTCAAAAAAACTATGTAATATTTAAATCTTTTTATTTTTATGTAGACTTTTTTCCTCTCTTTTGGTCACAAGTAGAAGAATTTCCTAAGTTACTGTGGTGACTCAAACAGATGTACATCGACAATTCTTTGCCTTCACCTCACCTTAAGTTTTAAAATAAGACAAAAAATATAAATGCTGAGCAACTACCCTTTCAAAACAACCAACTATGCCCAGAGAACTTTAAGAAGGTTTTCAGCTCTTCCAGTTTCCCTTCTGTATTATAACTACCACAGATTTTCTATTTTGGATTATTCTTAAATATAAATCAAGCAAATCTGAATTAACAATTTCAAATCTACATCTCTCCAAACATTAACATATACCTCTGCAAGTACCAGTTCTTTTCTTGCTGATCTGCTGGCACAGTTTTAAATCATGAAATTCTGTTAGAACCAGAAACAAGAAAAACATTTCTTTCCAAAGGTCTGCATTCCTTTTCCATTAGAAGTCCTTTCTTCAAAATAGCATTTCTTTGCTGCATTTGTTGAACCACCCTCATGTTGACAAGTTTCTCTTATAATAAATGACGAACTTCACTGGAACTGGCAATAAACCTGACAAAAAGCAAGAAATCACTTAAACACTTTCACCAAAATATGCACTGATGAGAATAATGAAAGCATGCAACTGTGGACACCTCTGCTCCACACAGAGAGTGTTGAAAGCAGAGGTGCACCTGGAAAAAAACAGCATACCACATGGATGGGGCTAGCACATGGACTAGCATGCTACCCAGAGGCAGAACGCAGCAGGGTGTGCGACAGTGCTGGTGCCACCACATTGTTCAGGAACACAAACATGCTGCCCTGGTTCTGTCCATGGGGAACCATCTACTCTCACCAGAATGCCTCCCACTGGCATGGACACCACTGAGCTCATCATGGTGTCACAGCACTGCATACGAGGCATCACGCATTCACAGGGGCCTTAAGGGAACCACACAGGAGGTAGCCATGGCCTTCAACTTGTTCCTCCAGCCCTACAGCAGTGGCTGCTGCAGGCATACGGTTGCTGTGTTAATTACCCAGGTTAACATTCACCTGTTATTGCAAGGTCTGATTTCCAGTTGCTTATAAACTAAAAAATGTTAGGCCATTTTTGACCAGTATTTTCCAAATGATACATTTGTCTCACGCTGTAGGTTTTCAGGAAACAACACTTGATATATGCAAAAATTAAGTCTTCTCTTATAAAGTATGCAAACAATAGCTATTAAAGACTACCTGAAAGTGCTTATTTATCACTGTCAGTTCTTCAAGATGAGGTAGATAGGAATAAATCTTACTGAGGCATGCACACACGTCATGAGAGCAAGCTATGAAATACTGTTCAGCACTGTACCCTACTGATTCTGTGAATAAAATTAGGGGGTTACCTACAAACTGAACAGCAAATAAAACAGGACCACTGAGATATCAGAGAAGTATTGATCACATCTCCAGAGCTAGTAGGAAATAATGCTTTCATAATCTCACCATCTCAGGTAGCATTCGTTTTTCCTATTCAGAATTTTTTTTTCCCCAGTGGAAACTGTTAACTAGTAAAACAACAAACTTTAGCTCTCTTTCTCTAAGACTCAGTTTCATCAGTCCTTTGGTAGAAATGCATCATGTTTTCATCTTTTCAAACCAGAATGCTCACAAAACTTCTTCCTAAATGTGGCAAAAATAACTTACACATAAAAACATGGCTTCTAGCTGACAGAAATGCTCAGTAAAGCACAGTGGATTGCATCCCTTTCTTTTAGGTAATTAATTCGAGTCCAGCATGACAAACATACCCAGCTCTGTCATGCTGCAGCATTTATCTGCCCATGCCAACACTGGCAGCACCTGTAGGTCCATCAGCCCTGAAGGCAGCAAAAGCACAAGTGCTGCGGTAAACTCTCAGCAATCCCCAGACAAGAAACTTGAGATAGACATGGTGAAAAACATCAAAAGACTCAGCCTGTCTTCACTTGCAAAGACATCATTCATTTTTCTTTCCAAGACATTTTTAATTGAAAAAGGCAAAATAAAGTTCAAAAGGTCATTTCTTTCAGAACTTCAAACGATCATTTGTCCTCTCTTCTATTTGCTTGTACAAGAAATGTTCTAATTCAGGACAACCGTGAAGATTTCTTTTTCCCTCTCTAACCCTAACATTAATATCTACCATCTCCTTTTCCATCTTTCAAAACAGAAAGTGTGTTTTATAATTACCTGCAATCATTTCCTATTGTTAAAAAAACACATGTACTTACCAAGTGCCTGTACCTCTGGAGGAGCTGTGGCCATGAAGTATCAGGCCCCAGCCCTCAGCAAAATCCTGTCACCTTGAGCAAATTTAATCCTGTAAGTAGAGTGTAGGCAGACATACTGAGATATATGTCCACTAAGAAGTCAAGAGACTAAGAAGACTCAGAGCTCTTCTAAAGCAGCTCCCTCCCACATGCCAGAAGCTCACTCCCACTGAGAAAGCCTCCCACTACAAAGCACATCCTACAGCCCTTGGTAGGAGAGGATCTGTAGCTGCCACCAGCATCTTGTCCTGCACAGCTCAATTTTTTTGCAACTCCTCCTGCATCTGTGTGAGTTCTCTCCTACAGTGGCAAATCCAACAGCCCTTCCCACATTCTTTGAATAAAAAAGTTGGACAGCGCTGTTATTGAAATAAGTATTACCTAAATAAAGGATTCAGTTTTTTTCTTCCTAGGAGGCACTTAACTGAAATAATATATTTTATTACTATGCAACCCCTATGTTTTAGGCAAATTATTCTAATCCACAACAAGAGTTCATGCATGAAATCCCACAGCCTGCAGATTCTAGCACGCGGCACTGTTTATTTCCTCTTTTGTTGCTATTGTAACACCATTACTTAATCACCCAACTATGAAAATCCTAACATATGCCTCTCATCTTTTTGTATATCTTCAACCCCCTTTGACCTACTTCACAAACAACTGCAATGAGCACACTCATCACAAATAAGCTTTCTGCTGGGTTCATACATATAAGCAGTAATCACTTCCAGAAAAAAAAGCAGCAGAGGTAACCAACCACACACAAAGCCTCTCCATTCTCTGGACTAAACGCACCAATTGAAACAAACACATCTAGTTACAGAGAAGTAACAACTTTTAAAACAAAAACAAATGTTGTTTCAAAAGAGGAGGTCTTAACTTGTTTGACACAAGCATCAATTCTCAGGCATTCATTGCGCTTGAAAGCCTTATCCCTGCATATGAGGAGGGAGGAATGGAGAAGCTGAATTACATTCAAACACTTTAAACATCATTACAATGTGCTCTCTTTACCTACTGGAAGTCAATTTCTGCAGATATGAGCGATTCCACAAAATATTTTTAAATTTAAATTTGTCTGTGTCATGAATATAGCTATAGAAACCTTTCAAGTTTTGGCATGAGAAGTGCTACATGATATGAGGTAGAATGATTTGGAATTATAGGCTATATTTAAGGACAAATAGTTGATAAACTCTACAACTCAATTGCTTTTTATTATTTCCTTTGATTAAAAGAGTTATACATTAAGACTGTAAGAGTTGCTTCCATTAGCTATCATGAAATCTGGAATTGCATACAATGGCTGTGATAAGGATATCATAGAATCATAGAATGGTTTGGGTGAAAATGCACTTTAAAGATCAACTATTTCTAACTCCCCTGCTATTGGCAGGGATACCTCACTCCAGACCAGGTTGTTCAAAGCCCTACCCAGTCCGGCCTTAAATGCTTCCAGAGAGGGAGCATCCACAGCTTCTCTGGGCAACCTGTTCTAGTGTCTTACCACCTTCACAGTAAAGACTTTCTTCCTAATATCTAGTCTCAATCCACCCTCTTCCACTTTAAAGCCATTTCCCCACATCCTGTTGCTACATGCTCCTACAAGAAGTCCTTTCCCACCATTCCTGTAGGTTGTTATAAGGTCCCCTGGAGCTTTCTCTTCTCCAGGCTGAAGAGCACCAACTCACCCTTCCTATCCCCAAAGTGGCAGTTCTCCAGCCCTCTGATCATCTTTCTGGTCCTTTTCTGGGCCCAATCCAACAGCTGCATGTCCTTCTTGCATTGAGGGACCCAGAACTGGACAAAATATTCCAGGTGTGGTCTCACAAGAGCAAAGTAGAGGGGTAGAATCCCCTCCCTTGCCCTGCTGGTCACACCTCTCTTGATGCAACCCAGGATATGGTTGACCTGGGCTGCAAGTGCATGTTGTTGGCTCACCTTGAGTCTTTCAACTGTCATCTCCAAATCGTTCTCCTCAGGGCTACTCTCAAGTCATTCTCCACCCAAGATGTATGCTTTGTTCCAGTAAAATAAAATAAACCACTGTAGGCAGACCGCATCTAGGACAAACTAAATCCAGTACCGTGATCTGTGTTGTTTTCTTTTTTTTTCCCCCTCTGCAGTGACTACTGCACTCACCAGAACTAAGATGCAGCCTTGTCAGGCAATCAGAAGGCTGTCAGTGCAAAACCAATGAAGGCTCACAGAAGACATTCTAGCTAGCCCTGAAAACAAGGCAGTCTAATATAGAACTGAAGTGGAATTTTTTTTTTTCACTGGAGCTCTTGCTAAACAAGGGCTGGATTTCCAGAGGCTGAACTAAATGTCATCCATCCCACTGATAATATAGACATGTCCCACTGCAATTGATTCTGGAGAAAAAAAAAATGCTTCCTGAGTTCCTTATCTTCCAAAAAACATTTGTCAGATATTCTCCTTCCTATCTATCCATTATTGTGTTAGGAATCGTGACTGCTCATGTAAGTGCTTTTTTCAGAATGGTTCAAGCCAAGTTGTTAACAACATTCACTGCAACAGTTAAGATACTGTAAGTCAGTCCAACCATCTGCTTAGAACTGTGAGCAGGAGCACTTTACCAAACAGAGATGCAACTCGGCTTCAGCAATACCAAACAGATCCTATGAACACTTCAAACCACTCAGAGCAGATCTCAGCATCTGGACAAACTTTTTGTTGCTAGAACAGATAGAAACAAATGCTATAAGAAAGCAGAAACAATACACTTAATGCATTTTAGAAAGTTTTTAAACAGCAGATGTTACTTTTCAAACAGCCCATCTGCCAAGTTACCAATTCCCTAACTCAGTAGGAAGAACAAGAGATGATGCAGCCATTCCAGGGCTATATAACCAGATTACAGCAATTTAGGCCAATCTTGTACAAATCCTATTTTAGAAAGGCTTTCTTGCCCTCAAGCAAAACTCACACTAGCTCTCCCTCTGTCTCCAAGTACAAGGGCAAGAACTGCCCAAGTACAGCACAAGAAAACATCAGAAAACCTTCCTTTGCAATAACATATTCAGGTACTTTGCCAACCTTGGAAAACTCCAAGAAGGAAAACAGACCACCCACATGTTTAAAGCTCTCTCGTAGATGCGGAGTTCTCCTTTTGCTTAAAAGATCAGTTCTTTACAAAGTAGACTTTCAAAGTAGAAACTATCTATCTTCATCATGACAGTTCATTTATTTTGGTAGGTAGACAAAAATTTAGGATGAGATGGAGGTCAACAATTAGAAGTATATCCTATATTTAAATGTCAGAAAGATATTTTAATATCTCACATAAATGACTCCATATGTTTTTCTCAAAAGAAAGCCGCCTGAAGCCGGCCAGTAATACCCAGAATGAGCTGTACTGCATCTGACACATGTGGAAAGGGTAAGGTATGCAGCTTACACCTAAACACACTACAATTTCACTTGTGGTATTCATTCATAAAACAAATTGTTTTATAACAACTTTTAAAAAGACTCCAAACATCCAAGAAGACTTTTCAGTTTAACATCTCTCAGAACTTTTCAGTCCTATCTGAAATCCTAAACTACATATGCAGAAACTTCCATGAGAGAAAAGACTTACATTATCTTAGATCAGCATCTTTCCATAAATTAGAATCATAGAATCATTAAGGTAGGAAAAGACCACTACGATCATCTAGTCCACAGTGGAGTACAAAACTAAGCTGCCTTTACTAAGATTCATCAAAAATATTCATTTTCTATTCCAATTTAAAACAATACTTATCACTGAATTATCAGATTTTTCCAATCAACAAATAATGACATTGCAAATTTCTGACTATTCTATGTCACTATTCAACAAGCCAGTTACTAGTGACAAGCCTTTTAAGATCCAGTCAGAGCCATTGTGATCTCCACAGTATCTCCTATCTTGTCTTTGGTCTCCTACAAGCTCCAAAAGGATTGTGGATGGGGACACACGAGCTGCATCTTCAGGCATAAGGCAGAAACAAAGCAGAGACAAAAAGAAGCAGTCTTCCCATTCTAAGAACTTTGTAGTGCTCCTTGGCATCATCCATCTCAGCTCTCACACAATTTTTAAATGTGTTTGCACTTTACAAATATATCTGAAGTTACAAGGAACAGAAACAGCAAATTGAGAGTGAAAGGCTTATTATATCATGATTAATCTTAAATCCAATACATGAAGAAAGGTAGAACCGTTACAGTTCCACATAATGACTGCAGATCAATGTCAGAAAAAAACGCAATAGCATTTGGTCCTCTGCTTTCAATTTACTCATTTGTCTGAGACAGACAGAAAGGAAGTTTGTAACTGTATAATATGTACCAAAAGTTGCACAAACCTTACTTTGGACATGTCATAGTCTATAATCAGAAAGCATAATTTTAGTAATTACTTCAGGAAAAGGTAAGACTGCTATAACAAAGTTTCCTGGAAACACAGAGCTTGAAGGAACTGTCAGCAGAGAAGGATTACAACATGGTCTAAGGAGAATCAAAATTTAGTACAAAACCACACTGAGATTTCCCCAATAAAGAAAAAGTAGTCAGCTGGACTAATAAGACTGGAGATTTTCACCTGGAAACAGTGGGTACTAATTAACGTGTCCAGACCTGTAAAAGGATGATAATCAGTATCAAGAAAGGCAAACAAAGGAAAGTTATGTCCAGTAGAGGAAACAAAGTGGTAATTAATGTCACTGAACAAAGCACTGCATGAGACTGTATATCAAATATCGCATACCATTCCTGTCAGTGTTGTTCCAGAATGAGTAATACATCTCATAGCTGGTTCAAGACATGCTGCACGTCTATCAGAGGGAAGGAGGGTGTCCAAGTCGAACCTAAAAGCACGTTTTTTCTTTACTTGAGAGGGTTATATTAGCCTGTGCAGGCCGGTCAGCCAGAGATGGTCAGAGGAACGAGAGCTACTTGAACTGCAAAAAAATCTGTGGCACAACATCAAAGATAGATAAAGATGTCATAGCAAAATGTTTCAGCTGGAAATCAGAGGAATTTTCTGCACATCCAAGCAGCGTTGTTTGGTAACAAGCTTTCGGCAGGCATGCAAAAGTAAACAAACCTAACTAGTTCTAAAATTAAATCTCAATAGCTATTAAAAAGAATGGTTGTGGGTAGCTGCTTACAGCACCAAACTGGATTTTTTAGTCTTTCCCTCCTGCATTGCTGGCTTTGAGTTACCCTATGATTCTATGACCACATAGCTTCAAACTACCTAGTTCTGCTCAGAAGAAAGAAAAGAGCAAATCAGCACCTGAGATTTCTTGAGGTGGTTTTCTGCAGTTTTCTCCTTGCAGTTTGGCAGACAGACAACAGAGCTGATACTGCTGGTTATTTTATCCTATTATACCTGGCACCCACGAAAGCCTCTTCTAACACAGCACATACAAATGCACCCGTAAACCTATTTTATAGATTCATGCATATTGTTGGAGAAAACACAGGGCCAAGGATTTTAGCTGCTCAGCAACACACGTGCACACACAGACCACCACATAATCATATGTTGCTGTCAGGGTAAGCAAGTTAGGACCAGGCAAAGTCCAAAAGTGGGTAAGCTTTCAGCATCACTCTTGAGACAGAGAGAACACAAAGAAGGAAGTGTGCTGAAATGGGATGCTCAGCCCTTGCAGTTGGATCTTTACAGATGACTCTATGCCTTGGCTTAATAACACTCCACTACAGATTCAAACTTATTTGCCATTCCAGAAATGTAGAAAAAACAACAACAAAACAAACAAACAAAACAAATACAATGTAAGATTAGCAAAAGAATTTGCTAAGAAGGAGGAGATGTTCTGACCTCAGCGAACTACTTGCATTGAAGATTTGAAACTAGAAGTTTCGATTTAGTCCACAGCTTGTTGCTCTGAAGCATCTAAATTGACAGGGAATTTAGCACAAGATCATCCTTCACCCACAATCAGTCCTTCACCTTCAATCATCACACAGGGTCTTCAACATGTACAAAATCCATAGCAGTCACAGCTATGAGACAAGGACGCTATACATTTCTACAAAGTAGTACTTCAGTACAGATCTGAAATAGATAATTCCAAAACATTTACCACCATTTTCTCCCGCTTTAACTTCTTGTTTTCAAACTTTAGTAATCAATCTATGCTGATCTCCATCATGAAAAAAAAATCACTTTTAACCTGGAAATATTACATGCTAGACCATTTGTAATAATTGGGCTCAATCCACAAATAGTCAACAGGGAAATTGTCGCAGACTATTGGCAACTTCGGCTTCTGCATTCTCTTCCTCATGCCCAATATCCTCAGAAGACGCATGGAAAACATCTTGGAACATAGCCTCTCACTGATGCTGAAGATACAAATCAAATCTGGAAGTGGTTCAGTGACAGACTTTTTTTAGCTTATTTGCAAATTTCTCCTTTTGACAACGCGAGCTGACAAATAAATTGATGTTTTCACGAAATTATGCTACATCATGCTGAAGTTTCAGCTGAATCTAAAAACTCAAGTACCAACAATAAAGTCAACATGTCTCATACAAACAGGTTTGTTGATATGTGCTATTAAAAGCAGTTTATTTTGGTCAAACTCAGACAACACCAAAAGAGCAGTTTCGATTATGTTCAGTCTTTCCAGTAATTACACATCCAGAACCACCACAGTGTGGTTTACTATTTAAAAACAAACAGCTTAGCCCATATCCTTATCGAAAGGGCAAAGGAAGGTGAGCTATATTAAACTACATACCAAATGTATCCAGTAGTAAGAGGCACTCAAAACACAAGTTGCCTCCCCATTTCAAGCCTCCAATCCACATTCTCCTCTCTGCTGAACTGTTAGAAAAATTCCTAGAACATCCACAACTCTTAACGTACTTGAAAAAAAAAAAAAAAAAACACCAAAGCAAAACATTTTAACCACAGTATTCCAAAGATTCTTGGCATCTGAGGAGACACAGTGCAAAAGCATTTTCACTCCTTCATGCTGCAAATACTTCCTAAACTCACAGTGCTCTAACCAGAAACTTTGCTGCCATCAGTTTTCAACAGCACTAGAAAGAAAAATTAAAAAAAAAAAAAAAGTCCAAAATATAATCCAGTTTAGTACCTCCAGCTTTGGCAAATGTCATTCTCTCGGACCTGCAGAAAGGGCTTCAGCATCTGAAGTAATTTATTTCTTGAATTTCATATTTCTGGTTTCACTATTGCACAAAACAAATTACCAAACAATCACTTTAAAGTGTTAACACACTTTAAAATAGAATGATAAAACCAGATAGGATAGATGGAATCAGGTATCAGAACCAAGGCCAGAATGTCTCTTTTTTACAAAGAGGAGATTCATAACATAGAAAAGTCAACCAGTGCTGCCTCCCAACATTTACATCTAAATCCAAAGAGAAAGTGAATAAACACAAGTAAATATTGTTTACATACTCTTAAATTTAGCCTATATACAATTTATCTCCAAATCTCACCAAGTAAAGCAGCGAGTTTATTCATTCTGTTTATCAGTTTGCCACCACTAACTCCTTTATTTAGGATGGGAAAAGAGGACCTACGCTTCAGGACCAGGGCAGGCACACCATCCTCTTCAACCTCTGCATCCCTATGGCCTTAGCCATAGCTTGTAGGTTCACTGAAATACATGACTATTTTTCTTCACACCCACAAAAAGCTAATGTAGAACCCCATCTCAGGAGCCAAACACACTCGTGGCATCATGTGCAATGCTGGTTGCCCACCCATCCAGCAGCCTGAGCCCAGAGCAAAATTTGAACCTTGCAGTTGATTGATGATTCATTAGGGAAGGAACAGCCCAGCCCAAACCCCACAAACCACTGGTGCAACACAAGGGAAGCTGACTTTCCTTCGCAGCCCTCACACAACTTGCAGCTCTGCAGGAGATGCTCTCTAGGCTATATAACAGGACACGGCCTAAGACATTGCTACGGCATGTCCACAACAACACTGCATCTGCAGTTTTTCAAATATCCATATTTTTTCCAGATGTTCATTATTACTGGTAGCTTTTATACAAAAATCTGTATTATGACCTTGTTATCATTTCACATAACCAAAGAACTTTCCAATTTGCTAAAGGCATCATCAATTTTCCAAAAAGTCAGAAGAAAACTGAGTCCAAGTACGGACAAAATGCAGGAAATGTGACAGCTCCAGAGCTTTGAAGCAACAGAAGAAAATTGTGAGCTGACCCATGAAAGAAGATAAAACAGCATAATTCACACAAAAAACTTTAAAGCTTAATTTTGCTACTACCCATGTTTTCTTCCTCTTTTCCCAAGCCTTGATTGTATACCACCACCATCAACACCACACTTTCCATTAAAACAATTTTAAATATTTTTTTCACTAAAAATAAATAAAAGTGGCCATTAGAATAAAAAGAGAGAAGCGTCTTCAGCACTTATGGAATAAACATCATAAAGGCGATAAAATTAAAACCAAATTATTAGGTAGATAGTGACAGACCAAGAGGGAATGTTTTTAAGCTCAAGGAAAGAAGGTTTAGATTGGATGTCAAGTGGAAGTTCCTCACAGAAAGAGCAGTGAGGTGCTGGAACAGGCTGCCCAGGGAGGCTGTGAATACCCCATCCCTGGATATGTTCAGGACCAGGCTGGATGAGGCCCTGTGCAACCTGGTCTAGTACCAGACTGGAGGTTGGAGGTCCTGCCTGTGGGATCCTTATAGCCTAAGCCATTCTGTGATTCTATGATACCTAACCCAGTCACACAAGAATCGCTTTAGGATGGATATCAATTGAAAAAGACCTTCAACTAAGTATACTAATGCATCATAATGTTCACAGAAGCCATTACTAAACTCAGATGCCTATTTTTCTGCCTTTGAAGTATTTGTCACCACAGACCACCCTCCTGCTAGTCCTTCATCTACTGGGGAAAATGCATTCTGGTGTATCATCCTATTTGTGTTCCAGATTACAGTCAGTGCTGAGGGTTATTATTCTGAGCAGACAGTGGTGCTGAACACCGGGGCAGCATGGAGAAATTGATGCTACCTTCCATCTTCCCCACATGGAGAGATGCTGCAGGAGCGGAGCACCAGCATGGGAACTGATAGACAGATCCTGAATGCATATCAAGGGTCCTTCAGAAACCAATATATACCACCACTTTGTATGTTTGGCAACAGCAGCACCCAAGTTTCTAAAACAGCATAGGAGTTGTAAACACTTTCAGAATCCGTAAGTGCTCTGCAGAAAACAAAATACTATTTGCCCCTGAGAGGAGTAAACCCTATGCAGGCAACTCTCCAGAACACTGTAACACAAATCCAAAAACACTTTACCTCATAATCACAAATTAAGACAAGCCAAACTCAAATGTTCTCCTGCATGATAAATTATATTGTGCTAGAAAATTCCACCATTTCACCTTTCCTAAATCACAATGTATTATTTGAAACATGACTGCATGGCAATCAAGGGATCAGACCCAGCCAGCACAGGTTCACAAAGGGCAGGTCGTGCTTGTCCAACCTCATCTCCTTCTATGACTGGATGACCAGACCGGTAGATGAGGGAGAGGCTGTTGATGTAGTCTACCTGGACTTCAGCAAAGCCTTCGACACGGTTTCCCACAGTATTCTCCTGCAGAAGCTGGCAGCCCATGGTGTGGACAGGTTCGCTCTTCTTTGGATTGAGAATTGGCTAGAGGGCCGTGCCCAGCGGGTAGTGGTTAATGGAGTTAAGTCCAGCTGGCGTCCCGTCACGAGTGGTGTCCCCCAAGGGTTGGTATTGGGGCCCATCTTGTTCAATATCTATATCCTTTATCCTGGATAAGGGATTGAGTGTACCCTCAGTAAGTTTGTGGATGACACAAAGTTGTGAGGATGTGTCGATCTGCCTGAGGGTAGGGAGGCCCTTCAGCGGGATCTGGATAGGCTGAACAGCTGGGCTGAGGTCAATGGGATGAGGTTCAACAACGCCAAGTGCCGGGTCCCGCACTTTGGCCACAATAACCCCATGCAATGCTATAGGCTTGGGGCAGAATGGCTTGAGGAGTGTATAGAGGAAAAGGACCTGGGGGTGTTGGTTGATGCTCGGCTCAACATGAGCCGGCAGTGTGCCCAGGTGGACAAGAAGGCCAATGGCATCCTGGCCTGTATTAGGAATAGTGTGGCCAGCAGGAGCAGGGAGGTGATCTTCCCCCTGTACTCAGCTCTGGTGCGGCCGCACCTCGAGTACTGTGTTCAGTTTTGGGCCCCTCACTACAAGAAAGACATCGAGGCTCTGGAGTGTGTTCAGAGAAGGGCAACAAAACTGGTGAGGGGTCTGGAGCACAAGTCTTACGAGGAGCGGCTGAGGGAGCTGGGATTGTTTAGTCTGGAGAAAAGGAGGCTCAGAGGAGACCTCATTGCACTCTACCACTTCCTGAAGGGAGGCTGTGGTGAGGAGGGGGTCGGCCTCTTCTCCCAGGTAACTAATGACAGGACGAGGGGGAATGGCCACAAGTTGTGCCAGGGAAGATTTAGATTAGATTTGAGGAACAATTTTTTCTCTGAAAGAGTGGTCAGGCACTGGAATGGCCTGCCTAGGGAGGTGGTTGGGGCACGGTCCCTAGCGCTGTTCAAGAAGCGTTTAGATGAGGTGCTAAGGGATTTGATTTAGTAGCTTGGTGGGTAGGGATGGTGGTGGGAGGATGGTTGGACTAGATGATCTTGTAGGTCCTTTCCAACCTAATGTATCTATGAATCTATGAAACAGAACTAGCAGTAAATATCAGTAAAAAGCTTTTGGCTTGGAGCACATAAAGCGTTAGCTTATTTTTGTGGAGTTCAGAAAAAAGTTATTTGTATCTAGTGGCATTTGGAACAGAACACACAACGGCAATGGAGACAAAACACTGACAGTTGTCAGTAGTAACTGATGCATGTAATACTATACAAAAACATTGGAGCCACTTAAAACAGCCCTCAGAAGTCAGATTTTATGGAAATATTAAATTTATATTCACTAGAAGGTGGTTAGGCAAGAGCTTCTAGATTGTAAAAGAGATTGCATGGAAAGGTAAGTTTAACAACTTCTCAATGAGATATAAAGTAATACTTAGCACACGATGCACACAAAAAGCTTTGAGAATGTACATTTCATTTATCACTCTTTATGCTTACATTTCAACTTTGTCTTACAATGTAGCTTATATTCTTATATTATAGTCACAACTTATCTTCTGTTTTAAAGCTACTCTTATGTAAATTCAGTTGCAGTCTTAACTGAAATTTAACACTCCCTGTTTGCTCCACACTTAAATACATCCTGCAGCACACAAGACCACCAAGTAAAAATACATTATTAGGTCATTGCCTTCACCTCTTTCTACCTGGTATTCTTATTCATCTGTGTGAACAAAGCACACAGACTTTTTGGTCAGCACACACTAACCTAACAACTCCAAGGATGCTGACTGCAGAGTGCTGTTATCTGCACTCCTCATCTGAGGGATATGGACCATGTACCACAAAAACATGGAAGGAGAGTTAGAACAACAAAGAAGTAGGATGCTGTTACTCTTGAAACCAACATACTGTTAGACTCTTTTTTTTTTTTTTACTGTAATTAAAAAATTAACCCAAACGTCACATAGAAAAGCTGCTTACTTATGCAAAATGACCCCCCTGCTCCCAAATAATAATAATTAATAATAAAAGTATAATTTTAGACTGAAACAAACAAACAAAAAAAAATCCAACAAAAGAGAATAAGCGAGGCGAGCACTGCTGCGTGGGAGTTATGCTGTTTTTCAGAGCACAGCTGTTCCCTCTCTCAGCTCTGTTTGTGCACTAGCTGGCAGCTACCATTGACTGCATTTTTCTGTGAGAAAGAGAATGATTTTGATGCAAGTCAAAATGATGCAGTGGTTATTTCTTCTCTTTAAAGCATGGGGTTTTCTTGACTATTAGTGGTGTCAGACACGTGATGACAATCACAGTACTTTTAAATTTGTATAGAACCGATTAACGTACTCTTTCTGAAAGCCAGATTCAAATGTACATCTAAGTTCTTTCTTTAAGAGATTGGCAAAAGTGATATTCAGAAACTCCTGCAGTTTCAAGCATTCCTCACTGAAGCTTAAAACACTGCTACCTTTCCAAAATAGCAGGTATCGCCTGCCTGTTTCTAGATACTTGCTCCTGTGCACAGAATGTCACATGGAGAGAAACAAGTTTAAAATCTGAGTAATTTTCTTCTTGTACCCTGCAGCAGTGAAAGGTTCCCTCTTTGTAAATTCTTCTCCATCTGGATCAAAGTTGATATTTATTGATGCTTTATGTATTTAATAATAATGAACATTGTCTCCTACACTACTTCCTCTTTCTGATCTCAAGCATTCTTTGTACAGTATTTGCATTGGGCTTTTGGCTTTGGTTTCTGATAGGTTCTTTCTACAACATCACTCTGATAATTTCGATTTGTAACTTCATATATTTTCTCTTCAGTTGGCAAGAAAGTAACTCAAAGCTTTAAGTGTGCTACTTGTAACAACAAGAAATCACACAGTCATTTTTCCAAACAATAAGTGACAGTTTGAAGTACTAATGTGTTATAAAGAGATACATTTTCATTTCTCACGCAGTTTCAATGGAAATTCAGCTAATAAGAATTATATAATCATAAAAAATAATTATTGTTCAGCTGTCCAGCTCTATTTACATGTCAGAACAGAGAATAATGCAGGGCATTAATACATCTGGGACCTAAAACAACAACAACAACAAAAAAACCAACAACACCATAACTCTTCTGGCACTTCCAACAGCACCCTGTCCTGTTCAAAGTTTTTTGTGTTTTTTCTTTTTGTTATTGTTGTTTTGTTTCTAGATTACAGTATCACAGATTTATTTTCCAAGAAAAGCAAGCAAACAGAGCAAAAGAAAAATCCAATCCAATAGAACAAACTATAGAAGTCGCTGTTAGAACTTTGATTTTTTTTTTAAATCTATAGTTCTGAAATGCATATTCTTTTTCAAATTTGACTGATAATTCTATTTATTCCGAACAAAGAAAAGAGAGAGGGAGTGAAAATATTCTTGATACTGATATATATACACATATATTTAAGTTTTACTAATCTATGAACACTCCTTCTGAAACTCTAATCTTATTAGCCAGAGATTGACAGCTCTACTGCAGGCCATGTCACAAGAAGGACTATTTCAGAATCAAAAGCAGGAAACAACTCATTGGATTCCTGTGAATTGAAGGTGGAAATTGATGACAGAAACATCTCTTAGAGGAACTCACCTGCTGAAACAGAACTAAAAGCTGTTAAAAAGTCATCAATTATTCCAAACAAAGGAAGAGTTTGTTTGTGATTACTCAAAGAATCTCTGCAATTCTAAATTAGTTGCCTTTGAAATATTTATACATGATGCAAATATACCTTTAGAGGTATACTCATTGAAACAAGGGTTTTAATTGTGTTTTCATGTGTAAAAGCTGAACAGCTGTCTTAAGATTAAAGAAAATTTTTATTTTAAGGCCTAATAATGGACTAAAACCAGTGCAGAACCCTCACAGAATGCAATTCATTAAAACTATGGGTTTGACAAAGTAATATGAACATGCTGGACTTGCATAGCACCATTGCCTTGTCTGTCAAACACAGACATAAAAAGTATTTTAAAATGCAAGTGGACGAGTCAGAATATTACCTATTTTAAAACCAATCCATCCAAGTTCATTGTGAAGAGGCAGCTACTCAAGAATCCCCAAAGCTTCATCCACAACCAAAAGCTCAGCTCAACCAAAGACCCTCTGTTCTTAGGTTTAAGCCTATCCAGTTGCTCTGAAAACTTTACAAACAGAAAAAAGATAGCAAAAACATTCTGCATCTTTTCTCAGTCCCACTAGCATCAAGAGTACTTACAAGAGTATTTCTCACAGTGGCTCCCCGCATATTTTTATAAGGAAAATAATGTTTTAATCAAAGATACAGCATGGAGAATTATCTGCAAGTGACAGAAATGGGGAACACCCCTGTACATCCTATAGCAAGACATCTATCTCACAGCATAAGCTTTGATGGCCATCCCACGAAGAAAAGAGGTGCAGTTCTCTGATCTTGATCAATTAATTTGCTCATATCTGCGTGCTAAACATGATTAGTAATGGAAGCTGATGATTTTTCAAAAATAAATAATTTTACTAAGAGTGCCAATCGAAATTATAATAGAAAACTTTTTATTGGAGCTATGCATGTGAGAACTAAACATGACTGGTTTAATTAAAGTCATAAATCACAAGCATTTCTTAGTGTGGGTAATTCATTAGTCTAAGCTGTTCTGCCTTACCCTACAATGTATGAATGTTCACACTCTTTGGTCAAAGTACTGTTCCTCCACCATAAAAATTCCATTTGTTCTCCTTCATATCCATACATATGTTACTTGTATCAATCATTTACTTATAATATCATATTACTGTATCATGTATATTACACAAACACACAGTTACATTACAGTCTGTTACCTTTTTTTGGTTTGGTTGGTTTAGTATTGCTCATACTTCTCCTTTGGAAGATGAGGTAGACTTAAAATGCAAATACAGTGGATGAAGGAAACCTGACTGCCAGCACATCATAGAATTGCCATTTCACAAAGGGCTAAGAAACAGCTCATATCTAAAGGTTATCTAAGGAAAATTTCCTGTTCCTCACAACAGTTACATAAAGCAACAAAGCACAATAATGTGAAAGTGGCATACAAGACAAGCATGATAACGCAGGATAAAATAATAACTTTATAGTATCAACATTTATCTGTATTCCCACTCCCTCTATTCCTGTTGCTTTTTTTTTTCCTCCTTTCTCAAAGCTGACACTTATTAGCTTTAAATGATCACTGGAGAGTAGTGCAGTCTGTCTTCCTTCACACAGCTCTTGCTTGCCGACTCTATGCTAGTGTACAACAACAATTTCACTCAGTCAAGTTTACATCAAAGAAACGAGCTGAAAGGACAGTGAAACAGCTGAAATGCTTTTCATTTATTTCTTAAGCAAGCCAACCCACCGCATTAATAGAAACCAGAGAGATTTTTGCATGGCCTGCAACTCACAGTGCACATCACTACTCCCAGATCAACAAAGCATTTGACAATTTTAAGTGAAAACAACATATGCCTATTATCTGAGAATTGCTGCCCAGTGGGCAAACCAGTGGGGAGAGCTACAGAGAAAACAAAGCCTCTTAGAAAAGTACTTGGTATCTGTTTAAAAGGAAAACTTCACAAGAAAGACTTTTTCATTCTACTAAAACATCTGAAGGGAGGAAAAAAAAAAATCCCTGGAAAGGAACTAACTGTAGGTCTCAATTCTATCATTGGAATTATTCAAATGAATTATTTCTCAGCATGCAGTGTCCATGTATGCACTGAGCCTCTGCAGAGATACCAAGGCCTGACTTGATAAAACAACAGCAGTTCTTTCAATCTTGATGCTTTATAGGCTTCCTTTAAAACTTGCTCAAAATCTTTCAAACGTTTAACGAGATCTAGCTAACACACCAAATTACAGGAGTGTAGGAAAAGGGAAGCAAAAGTACTCAAATTGATCTTTAACTCCAGGAAACAAAGTACTGAAAAAGAAGAAGAAAAAAAAGAAAAAAAAAAAAAACAAGAAAAATTCCTTTGGATAGGAATGCTGGCTAGTGCCAAATATGAATGTCATGTGTGTGCTGAAGGAAATCTCAAAATATTAATGTTAATCTCAGAAAATAAATTAACACAATAGCTATTCCTCTCTCAATCCACATGTAATTTTAAGATAAGCTTGCTATAATTTCTTTTAAATTAAACTGCAATTGAAAAAATTCTCCATTTTTGTCTCCTTAAATTTCAACTCCCATCCTTGGCACACCCATCTGAATTAGATCCAATCTGACGAAGGTATCACTCTCATTGAAACAAATCTGCTTCAATATTTTTCATTTGCAAAGGCATGGTACAATTTCTCTTGCAGCTGAATCACACTGGTGTCAGAGTAACAAAAACAAGCAGGCTTGATTCTGCCTAACTTCAGCTAAGAGACTGAAGCATCATATCTTTTGAAGTTAATACACCCCAGAGGCACAATGGATTTACTGTTCTACTTCCCTGTTCTTAGAAATTGTTCTTCTACTGACCCAAGAGGAAAAAGCAAACAAAGTGAGATGAAAATAGGAGAAACGCACCGTGCTGAAAGTGGTGAAAGATAACTGGAATCACTCAGGAACATTTTCTTCCCATTATAATCATATTTACATCTTCTCTTAAATTTCCTATCCACGGTCTTTCCTTCACACTCAGACACACTCTCTGGGACTCTTCTTGCTGCTTTGGAAGAACTTTGCAGAATATACACAAAGGCTAATCAAACTATACTTCTAAAATGTTTTCTACTAACAGTAGGTACAAATAATTTTATTTTGACTCCTAGGCTCAAGTCCAACTAGATATTTAACTGTTCATTAAAATGTAAGAGCAAGATCATTACTATTTTCCAGTAATCACTAGATCTATCTTTCTTTGAGAACAATATGATGTGAGCAGAAAAACATTTCACTGTTAATAAAAGGAATATCTGCAAGGAACATCATAGCTAAGAACAGCTTGCAGCAGTATATTCCACCTTCCAGCCTGAACAAATATTTAAGATTGAAAGCACTCTTAATTAAGTAGTAAGTAGTCAAGCATCATAGAATCACAGAATGGTTTGGGTTGGAAGAGACATTTTAAGATCACCTAGTTCCAATCCCCCTGCTATTGGCAGGGATACCACCCTTTAGACCAGGATGCTCAAAGCCCCATCCAGCCTGGCCTTGACTGCTTCACTTTATTTACCTTTATACATTTGGAAATGGTTTGCAGAGTTATTTGTTCAATCCCAGGGATCAAGGTGAGGCTGAGTGCTCTGTAGTTCCCTGGATATTCCTTCTTGCCTCTCTTAAATCACAGGATTGCTTTTTGCTTCTTCCACGGTAAATGTTTTAATTCCTCATATTCATTCCAAATTCATTTTTAAACTAGAAGGAGGGCAGAAATTCTGACCACCATATAGCAAGGCAAGAAGAAGACACATTTCAACACTAAGTTGTGTGTAATGAAGAGTATGAATTATCTTTTCAAATAAATTCTCACACACATCTGATCTTGTTTTTTTCCATAAGCTTGTGTCTTATTATGTCTTATTTTTGTTATGCAAGAAGTCCTGCAACCCAGCATCTAAGCTTTGCACTATTTCTATATTCAAAAACATGCAGGAAAAAAATTACTATTGAGGAAAAATCTAGCAGAGCCTCCTCTTGAAAATTAAAATAAGGCACTGACAACTGAACTCCAAATAAAACAAACTAAAGATAGAGTTACATAAATAAAATAAATTAAATAATGAAAGGTAAATTCTAAGAAATTTCAGTATTTGCCAGTATAATAAACTTACTTTGGTCACACACTCCACATTACTTCTAGTTAAAGAAAATAAACATCAGGCAGTACTGAACTGTAATTCTCAGCAGTAATGTAACATTTGTGCCACAGACAGACTGAAATTGGTATAATACATAAGAGCTGTTAATGCAAGCTCTGGCTTTTTAGTTGCTTAACACATACTTCCCCGAGTTTAAACTCCTTTACTTTCTCAGACTTTTAAGCTGATAAAGCATTTTTTTTTTTCCAAAGAAATTGCCATGCATTCAAAAGCACACAAAAGACCATTTCACAAATTTATACTTTATATAAACTGTTCTTTGCGGTTCACAAAGAAGTACAGCTGCAAGAGACAGAACACATTAAGCCATACATTAGTGCTAACATCACTTTGTTATAAGTATTTAAAAACACAGCAAAGGAAGAAAAAATGCTTACTCTTCTGCTCTTCCTTCTTCCCTCCCTCCAAACTTCTTTCCAGTTGAGCAGGACCATTTTCTAGACAATAGGTGGGACCTGCACAGTATTGTAAGCCTCTGTGTGGCACAACCAAACACATACAGGTATGCACTAATAAACCTATCTACTCATGTGGACTTAAAATCTTTGGTTTGCAATCCAGCAACCATTTCCTGCCCCAGTATGCTACTGAAGCAAGTAAAAGAGATTAACAATGCTTGGTCAGTGAGATGGATCCTGTGCACAGAGATCAGCAGTACAAATAGTCTACAACAGAAGCAGAGCATGGATGTCTGAAGAAAGAGTGTAAACCACACTTGGGACAAAATTCATAGGGTGTGAGTAAAGGAAATATTTTGAACCAGAACCATATTGGAATTATAAAAATAAAACTGGCAATTTTAACTCAAACTTAACCATATATTAAATCACTCTGGTCTTTTTTCGTTGTTGTTTTTAACCACAGAGGAAGAGCTCAAGATAACAACATTTACTCTGTACAGAAATGAAATTTCAATCTTGAATTAGAATACAGAGTACTAAGCATGTAGATAGACTTTTTCCATACCACATGAGCCAAAAAATCATCATCTAAATCATCATCTAAATGTGAAAAACTACCACTCAAACCATTCAGTCCATCTGCCTTAAAGTTTCCTAATTATTGTTTTTTGTTTTTTTTTTAATCACTTGGCATAGTAATGACTTAGAATGAGAAAACAAACTCTCTCACCTTTTTTCCTCATACAAGGCAACAATTACCTGGGAATTAAGGCTATCTGTAGATGTAAAATTTTAGCCAATTGGAGCCACAAGGGCTAATAAGTAAAGCTTGCATGAAACTCTAGTTGACCCTCCAAGTATGAGCTCCTTAGAATTAAAAACATTTCTGTCTTTGGCATAGATAAGAAAACATTTCTGAAGCTTGAATATACAGCTTTTAAACTGTGTTGACTCCGAAAAGCAGCTGTTTTAACATCTACCCATGCCACAAGGACATTTTTCCAACTACAGTAGCAGCTTTGGTGAGAAAATTACATAGAGGTGTTAAAGATAGCTTCAGAAGGCAACAAGAAATAGGCCAACTGCCTTTTTCAGTGGGAACAGCTCTGTACCATGCCATTTATCACTTATCTGCTCACCCAGTATTATTTCTGTCCCTTATTCACTCATTTTAAGCAGAATACATTAAAAGGTATGCTGTTCTAGCTTAAATCAAGAAAGAATTACCAAAAACCTTTTCTTCTCTCACCCCATCTCTTTCTCACCCAGTCATCACTCTCTCCCACACACTTTCCCTTTATTTCGAGGGTCTCAAACCTGATGTATATCTCTGCAGTATCAGGCTTCTCCTGCCAACAGGAACAGGTTGAGCAAAGACTTTAAAAATCTTCTGCTCGTAGACAGGAATATGTAAGTTACCATATGTACAAAGGATGGGGACTAAGTAAAAGCTACTCCAGTTTGGCAGACTTGGGGGGAGTATATATGTCCTGATATACACTCCACAGATTGCATCAACACAAATCACCCCAAACAGGAGAGCCAGGTTAAGAGCTGCGATAAAGGCAAGCAGAATTGCTTCTGCTTTGCATCAGTGCTTTCAGGCAAATACCTGACCTTCCAAGAGTCTAGAAATCATGGATCTATTCCTGATACTGCTGCTGACCAGCCAGATAATGCCAAGTTACATGCCCCCACTGCATGCCTTAAATATTTTTTAAAAAACTGTTCATATTTAATTTCCTCTTTGAAGCAAGAAATTCCTAGAGTTTTTTGTTTTCTGTTTTTTTTTTTTCCAGGAAATACGTGTGTCATTGATACAATAGTTCTACACAAACAGTTTTAAGAGCAGGGATAATATGATCAAATCCACTAAATTGGAACAGCTCTCACCTTGGGTACAGTTGAGTACTCCCCCCCACACACAATCTTAGCAAGATTTTGTTAGTGGTTATTTCCTTCTAGTACTATGCTTGGACAGTGCATACACCAGCATGAAGCCCAGCAGCACAGGGTGCTGGAACAGGCAGGAAAGTCCACCAGCCCATTGGCACCCACACCAGGTAAAATTAATTGAACCCTTCACTGATATTGCATGCTCACACTCCAGGCTGACGTGCCTTACTCTTGAGCCAAAAGAGTGAAAAGGAGAGTAGCAGTGCCAGCTATGGTATCACAACTCACATAATGAACTGACTGCATGCAAGCCACTGAACACCTCACCGCAGTAATATCTAATTACTGCCAACCTCAGCACTATTGGAGCTGAGGTCAGAAGGTGAAAGACACTACAAGCAATACAAAAATTGTTCAGCTTCTAGTATTCATAACCAAAACATTCCAGGGAAAAACTGAGGCTGTCATCTGTTTCCAAGTAGCACAGTGCAGAAAGCAGAGACTGTTGAGCTACAAAGAATCCCAGAGCTTTCCTAAAGTTTGCCTCATTGATTAGACAAGTATAAAATTCAAAATGAGGAGGGAAATATAATAGGATTAATAGAACAAGGCTGTTTATCAGGAGATAATACAACTTAAGTTGAATTTGACTGACTCACCAGAAAAATATTCTTGAAGAGATGAAATTAAGTGATTGGTTTTGCTCATTATTAGAGCAGCAATGTAGAAAGCTTGCAGTCTGAGAAAGAAGTTACTACTTCAGCTTCCATCTAATCACACTTCTGAGAATTTCTACTTCACATGAAAAAGAAGTAGTAATATTACTCAGTTTAGCATGAACATCAATCAGCTAAAAAGTGATTTAAGAAATAAATCAGCAGCAGAAAGGCAACATGCAAGCACCTCGTATCTACTTAGGTTTTTTCTTCAGCATGTATATCCAAGAAGCCTGTATTTTGCAAAGAACTTCCCTCTCACATTCCCAAATCATGTTCCCTTCTCCAGAAGGAGCACTGTTTGGTTCTTGGCATCCCAGTACAGGAGACATGGCCATACTGGAGAAAGTCCAGTGAAGGGCCATGATGAAGGGAGATAATGAAGGGATTGGAACATCTCTCCTATGAGGAAAGGCTGAGAGAGCCAGGCCTGAGAAAGAAGGCTAGCGGGAGTCTCATCTATGTAAATGTGATCCCCTGATCTCAGCCAGAAGAGGATGCGATGAAGATGGACTTGCAGATTCTTTTGGTGGTGCTCATTGCCAGGACAAGAGGCAATGGGAACAAACTGTAACACGAGTTGCTCCCTCTGAACACAAGGCAACACTCCTGTGCTGTGCAGGTAATGAAGCACTGGCAGAGGGCTGCCCGGGGAGGCTGTGGGGTCTCTACTATTGCTATTATTCATTACTCACTTATATATACTGCTACCTCTATCTAGCCTGTTGCACAGATGCAGTGATTACCAAAATGACACAAGCAAAAATAAAATCCAAACAACCAACCAACAACAAAAAACACAAGGAACCACAGGTGGTAAGGTTTAGGCACTGCTAATTTGTTATTATTCCAAGTTTACTTATTGTGATATTTCCCAATTGTCAGCACAGAAGAATCCATACGTCTGTATGGGGAATTCTGTTAGGAAATACAATCATCTGCAGATATGAAAGGATCTGCAAACTCAGCAATTTCACACCCTTTGCCTTAGAATATCTGCTACAACATTTTAGATTATATCACAACTGTTTTTGAACACACTTTTCATGGAATTGTAAGACTTAGAGAGAAATAAACATATGTCACTAAATTCACTCATCCAACAGTGACAGCCATTCCCTGCAGTGCTATTTTTCCAGTGCTTTATGTAGTCTTTATTTAGAGGCATCATAAGTACTGAGGTTTCCATGACCTACTGACATCAAGTGATGTATCAACCTAAAAATCTTGCTAGTACAATTTCCAGTTTCTTCTGCTTCTTCATCATCTCGTTGGAAGCCTTCCACTAATCATCAACCATGCTTTTAAGTATAAATACCATGATGACTCAGATTCTTCCCACCAAACTTCACTCATTTCTCTGTGCACAGGTCAGGTTCTTAGCTGTCAGGTAGTCCTACTTATTCTTTGAAGTTACCTCTCCCTCTCCCTGCTAACTTCAGAGAAAACCTCTGAAAGAAGTCCAGGCATTATGAACAGGCTACATTCAGTCTAAATCTCATGTAACTGTTCCAGATCAAGGACACCTTTTTGTATCCTCTTCCCCTTCCCACTCTGTCAGGAATGGTACTGTTCAACTTGAATGCAATTTCCATCTGTAAACTCATCAAACCTGTTCAGAAGTGGTCTACAAATGTCCAGCTCTAAGACGTTTCTGTGCATTTCAAAACACAGTGAAAGCATATTTCCTTGACTTAAGAAGACAAAAGCATGTGCAATTTGTGTGACATTTCTCCTAAAATCCTTACGATTTTCCATACAGAGTCAGCTAGCTCTTTGCTCAGTGTACGTCAAACAAGAGAGGGAAGGAAGCTCCTAAGGAAAAAAAGAAGCTCTGGAAGCTCGGAGTCACTAAATGTGGTCTGCTATTATAAGAGATGATAAATGAAAGAACTGGGTCACTGAAGCTCAACTCAACTATCTCCTCCATGCTAGCAGTCTGACGACCTTCTACCAAACTATGTTATGATACATTGAAGTTGTACCAATCATCCATTCGAACAGCAGTAGTTTTTAAAATGAACATGTTCAAAAGCAAGAGAGTTAAACCTTACTGCTCAGGTCTGGCAGACACACACTACTTCTTTACTCAAACCATCAAAGGCACCACTATCTCCATCCTCACCTCACAATGACTTCTGCCCTGAATCATTGTGTGCAACAGAAAGAAAGCTTCGGCAAGCACCCAAATGCCTGTTTCTAAGCCATTAGTACTAGAAACCCTAATACATACCTCATCATTGTAATTCCACACTTACAAACAAAACCAAACATTTATTTTCCACACAACAGGGCCTGCTACCCCCACTGCAGCTCTGAAGAGAAAGAGAGTAAAATAAATTTCAGGCAAATAATTGCTCTCCACTTCCTACTGACCCCACCATTCTCCAAACATCCTCTAACCCAGATTCTAAAACAAAGAAAAACAAATGCCCTGTTATATAAACATAAGCTAAGTTTGAAAATCTGCTTGCCTGTTCACCAATAATAATAGGAAAACTCTACTTGGTAAAAGATTTTGTGCCATCGTTTTCCAGCACTTTCATTTGAAAGTTAAAAAAATAAACAAAACAAGAACAACCAACAAAAAATAAAAAAATAAGCATAAAAATAAAAATCAAGCTTTTTGCTTATGCTTTTTGGTGCCACTGCTGCAGCAGATGAGGTCTTAGAGGCAAGAAACTCCATTACTCCCAGGTAGGCAGAAGTGGGTGGCCAACCCTGATGTTTCCTTTCATCTTAATGGCAACAGGCTACAAATTACGTCTCTAAGAAGAACTGACCCTACTTGCTTTATAAATCTATCACCAACCGTAATGACCTGGAAGCAGCTTACTGGTTAGCAAAAGAGACTGGCTAAGACCAGCTACCTGAATCAGCAGATAATGTGTGGGATGTGAGTCCTAGAGCAAGATCCAAAGAAGCACCTAATTCTCATTAATTTCAACGTAATTCTCATCATTTTCTTGACCCCATGGTACAAATGATCAAATTCTGGACCCTTGTAAGCCCTGGCTCCTAAATACCCTGCTCCAAAAGCAACACAACGAGTTAGGCATGGGGATCTCCTGCCCACCTAACCCTTCATGAAATACAATCAAATTTGGAATGGACGTAACCTCATCCTTAAAAGTTATCTGTCCTAAATTATAACAAGGTTTATTTTCTTAAGTGCATTCATCCAAACATGGATGAACACAGAGGGCAGCTATTTGCTCTGCTGGCTGTGCTTCATATCAGCAGGAACACACAGGACTTCCTTTCACAGCCGTAATTTAGAGCTGCGCTTGCAGGGGGTAAGCAGCAGGTGCACGGTCACAACTTCCAAAAAAAAGGTATAGACAGACTTCTTTTTTGAGTCCACAATACTAAAATGAATAAATAAATAAACAAATTAATTCTTAAAGATCACCTGCAAACCTCATCTTCATACAGAGGAACAGCTCCTACACTAAAATAACCAACGGCACTCTTCTTGAATGGGTTACAGGAGTCAGAAGTTAACAATGTGCAAATACTTCCCCCACAGCATTAAGGTAAACACAAAGAGAAGGGCTCTGTTCTTCTTACATATCTCAAAAAACTGGGGCAAATATCACACAGCAATTGATTTCAAGCAATTCCAGTTTCTTGCTACCCACAAAAATACTAAAAATATTTTTATTTTGTAATTAGGATATATTTTTAAATGACAGGATCAAAAGAAGAGGTAGGAGAAAGAATAAATTACCAGCTGAAAACAGGATAGAAAAGGATATCAGGAATAAATAAGAAAAAGAGAGAGATGAAAAATAAAAGACTGGCATTCTTTTTGGTTTTTACCCTTTTTTATTTCCTTCAGGCTTAATGTCAGAACTGTCCTATGATCTAATTTGATCTGGTTGACCATTTTACAGACTGTTAACCACCAAAACTCAAGTCTCTCCATTATACTTTTATCATATGTTCCATTTACTGTCACTACAGATCCTGTCATGTACTACTGATTCCTGAATAGTTTTATCAGAAATCAGTGCAGTAGAGCTAGTACAGATGTTAACCGCTACGCATCTAACTGATATATATATATTCAAATCAGGCTTTACTTTCTCCATAGCTATGTGTTGAAGCTTGTTAAGAATTACTTTTGGTAGAGAGTCTTCTTTCTAGCATTCTCTAATGCTTATAACTGTTTGTCAAATCCTAAGCAACAGCAATTTTATACCTCCCTTATTTAATATGAAAATACAAGAACCACTCCATCAATCACTTTTTTTCTCCCATGACAGTCACGGTTCTTTTGGCTGACAGCAAAAAATGCTTGACATTCACCTGAGGTGAATAAAGCTTCAAGAAACTATGTTTTTTTCTTTTGTTCTTTTTGGAAACAAATTCTAAGCATCACTAAAAGACTCAGCTACATACATCTGGATACGAAGCCTTTGATATGAGGGCATATATGCCAAACTGTTACAAGCTGATGCCCTTTGATATGACTGTGGATATCAATTACAGCAGTAACTCCTGAAGCAAAACTGCATAGAGCCTGTGCTAGTGAACAGCAGCAATATCGTTAGAAGAGTAAAATAGCTGGACCTCTAAATATCTTAGCCTACATGCAGCTCTCATTCTACACTGTCTCCCTTAACACTTTTGAAAAAAGCCCAAATCCTTCAATACTAATAGGATTTATACAAGTATCTTTCTTTTTTATGTATTTCTATGGCTAACATTGCTGTAATATCTAAGAATGTAATATTCTACTAAACATTTATTTTCATATGTCCTTTGGCAAAAAGGATTAAAAGAAGACAGAATTAACATCCAACTTGCTCAAGGTCACTTGAAGTCTGTCATAGCCAGGAACTGAACTCTCACCCATTCCCCGATGTCACAGTGCAGCATCTCATTTACTCAGCAGAGGCATCCTCTCTAAGGTGTGTATCTCTCTCTGTCATATAATTTCAAAATAAAACAAAACTAGATACTTTTCAGGGAAAAAAGAAAAAAGAAATAAAGACTGTTATAATATAAATCTCATCAGGAAGTTAATTGATCTTTTCAAGGTCAAAGACAAAGCTAAAAACATGAAACATATACATAGCAGCATATACAGTACCTGATTTCTAGGTTGGAATATAACTTTGAAAGCAAAAAATAAACCTCTGAGTAACTACTGTCCAATCTTCCAGATATATATAGAATATCATCATCATACATTCACACGAGCTTAAACATTTTTTGCTATGACTTCACTGTGCAAAGTTTTTAATGGTCAGGTAGAATAACATCCTGTGGTTATGTAGTCCAGAGACCTCTATAACCTTCCAAAAGGAAAAGGCTATCAAGTCACTCATAAAGCAAAGCATATTCTGCTTCTCCTTAGAGTATTCTTTGACAGCTTTAGGTAGAACACTCTTAATCTTACCAGTGAACAAGCACTGAATGATAAGCAAGTCATGCAGCTTATTAACACTATCTGGGAGATGAGGTACATCTTCTGTTTTACAAAAATGTTCATTTATAACAAATACTTAGCAACATATCTTGAAATACAAACATACTCTACTTCAAAATAAAAATATGCATCACATCCACAATAGCAAAATCAGGCAGCCCAAAGGTGTCAGAAAACTCAATGAGGAAAGATTACAGCTACAGACTTGTCACTTTTGTTCAGAATCTCTTTTCAAGGCTTTAAGAAGCAGTTTCTAAACTGAACTTTCAGTTACTTGTAACATTAAGGAATTTAAATACATAATACTTTGGAAGTGCAATGTGCTCTTAACAATCTACTGAAAAGCCAGACAAAAGCCGAAGTGCTTAGAAGTACTGAAAAACTCTTTTGAGATTGCTATTCTACATATTTTGAAATTACAAGGAAAAATAAAGTTGCCTGTAAGAACATAACCAGGGCCATGTTAAAAGCATATCCACTTAGGAGGCAGGTATCGCGTATTCCCACAAAATAAGCTTCATCTATACAGGAGACTGTCCTTCTTTGAATGTTTCTCTGATTATTGAAGGCCATTATGGGCCTTCAAAACTGACAAGTTTGTGGAAAACGATATTCATAATACACGTGCAAAACAAACCTGGATGAGGTAACTCTTTGGCCATAAAAAAGCAGAATCTGTCTACCTACGATGCATCATGCTAGGTGCTTTAACTCTTCAGGAAAGCTTGCCTATTCTGAGCTTTCCATCATTTGAGAAATAAATTCTCTAGCAATAGAGAATTTAGAAAAGGAAAATAGATCAACACTTTTTTTCTTCCCCCTGCTAGAGGTCAGAAACAAAACTTGTATTCAATACGTACTGTCAGACACTTCTATAGTTTCCTTTGCTCCTCTCTTAACATGTGGACAGGAAAAAGGAAGGCAATAAATAATTAAACAAATAAATAACCAAACCCTACTGAAATAAAGCCAATTCATAGTACATCAATGAAAAAGAAATTTATTTGGGTCTAGTTTAAAATAAGATTTCTGCTTCAATGTCCTCAAACACTCAGAAAGAGATCTCTTCCTGCTGCTGCCATTTGGCATAATTATGGTGTGTCCAAAATAAACATAACTCCTGTTGTGACAACTTTAAGCTTATGATGCACATCTCTTGGCCAAAACACTTGAGCGCATCCAACAGACTGAAGAGTGAGAGTGGGGAGCAGTTCAGAGCTTGTTTAAAGAACACACTTTGTCTTACATAGGAAGTGCACAGCGCAGGTCATTTCCACAAGCAATCAAACCCTGACATCAACCAGTGGACTTGTTGGCAGTCTCCCGGGGAGTTCAACAGGGGAAATGATTTAATTGACATGAACAACAACAACGTTTGCACTGCAAATACTAAAGATCAAAAGACTTTTTCTTTTTATTGGCCATGAGAGAGTTGCTACCAACCCTTGGAAATACTCATTTCTGTATTTTGTAGCATGTCTGTATCACAAGCCAAAGCTGGGAAGAGGAAGTAGTGCAAAAACACAGCAGTTCCAGGGGAAAGGAGTCCTCAGTGCCTTCCCCAAAAGCCATGTGATTGTCCAAGATTTACAAGCTCCGTCCTACACATCTTGCAGAAGATTCTCCTTTTTCCTCCAACTGCTGGCGCTGTGTTTGGATTAGTGAGCCAGAGTTACCTTGGCAGAATCAACAAGCAAGACCTCATAGACATTGTATGAGTCCCAATACTCCAGTTTATTAGTGAAAAGCCTAGCAGTTTTTAAGCTTTCTTATTTCTTGGAGCCTGTAGATGGTCCAGGACTGGTACACGCCCTGACACAGTAAGTTTACGCCTACTGGAAACAGACTTGCCTTTATGAAGCCTCTTCCAAATATTCTTCAGAAATAACCCACTAACACCCAAGTCCCCACAGATTACACAGTGAAAAGCAGAGCTCTACATCTCTCCCGATGGCATGACTGAAGCATGAAACTTGACCCTGCTCTTGCGAACTGCAGCCAGCAAGGACAGTGGAAACCAGCAGCATTCCACAGACCTTTTCTCCTATCAGAACTGTTATGAGCTTGAGCTCAGAACAGGATAAATAAAGCACTACAGCCTACTGTCTTCTGATCTCTCCCATTTTCCCCATACGACACTTCTAGAGTCTTACGAAAGAGAAGAGATGGCAATGCAAAGTGGAAATACTGAATATGGCTGCTTGCTTCCCCCTGCAAGCTGCAATCATATTTCTACCCACTCCCAGTCAGTACAACAACCAAGCACAAAGGGACACAGATATGGAGAAAACACCAGAGAAGACGGTCCAGAAGGACAAGAGTTCCTAATAGTTAGAATATTCTAAAAATAGTCATTTGCCTCCCAAACACACTCTGCTCCACCAAAGGAAAGTTCAGAGAATTAGCAAATCTTCACTTAATTCATTTAAAAACAGACTAATTCCTTCTCCTCTGCAGCATATGACGCAGCCATAAGAACAAAATGAAAACTGTTCAAGCCCACTGTTCTTCCTACATTTTCCTTAAAGCATACACCGGTCCAACCCAGGTATGACTCTCATCCTGGTAGCCTTTTAAGTTTTGCACTGTTACAATGCAGGCAGGCTACTAACAGTGGACAGCCTGCAAGGGGAAACCTCTGCGCTGAGGAAGATTATGGAGAAGATCCTCCTGGGTGCTATGCTAAGGAACATGGAATAGAGGGAGATGATACAAGATATTAGCACAGCTTCACCAAAATGAAGTCCTATAGCCAACATATGGCCTCGTGTGAATGGTCAAGGGAAGTGCCAGAGATGTCGTCTACGCGGACTTCAGTGACGCCTTTGACACGGTTTCTCATAACACCCTTCCCTTCATACTTGAAAGATATGGATTTGACCTATGGACTGTTTGACAGACAAGGAACTGGCTGCAAAATCCTACCCAGACAGCAGTGGTCAATGGCTTTAGTGTCTATATGTAGATCAGCAACAGCGAGACCTGCTGGAGCATATCCAGAGGAGGGCAACAGAAATCAAGCTACAGGTATACCTGTTCATTGCAGGGGGGGGGTTGGACCAGACAGCCTTTAAGGGTCTCTTCCAACTCACACCATTCCACGATTCTATAATGCTCTTTCCTGTTCTGAGGCAAGAAACATCCAAGCATTCCCTGCAGGGTAACACAATTAAACAGTGAAGAGCACGCTAAAACTTACAACGCAAATTAAGAAAAGCCAGACAAGGTGACCTCCCCCCACACTATGGAGGCTGCAAAATAATTAAACAAGTACATAAATCTTCCCTTTGGTCAAGTCTCTCTTGGTTCTTGTAGCTTTAAAGGCAGTTGAAAGATTCATACACTGGAAACACAGTTTGCAAACTGTTTCTTTCTGTTTGGGGATTTAAATCTTCACACCATAAATTGTGGCTTGGAAGTACTGGAAGGAAAGAGTTGCTTGTTCACTGGATCCGTGGCTTAAGGAGGAAAAAAAACATTTAATTTTCTTTAATGTCATGAGACTTGACTAGTCAAAGCTCTTGTATGAAACCCACGTATTTAGAGCTTGGTGGTTAGCGTGACCAGATGTCTACTGCCTATTCCTCCAAGCACTTCTATTAGTCCCCTAGAAGGCAGCAGTCCTAACTGGTTACAAATAAATGGTTTCCAAATTGCAAACCTTGCTAGTTGAATAAACCAAGGAGTATGGCTGTGGCAACGATCTTGCAAAACCTAAGCTAAGTGGGAAAAAAAAACATCAAAAAAACACCTTAAACAATATCAACCATGTGATCCACCTTGTCGGCCCAATTGTAGCTGTACACCTGGGAAGCATAAAATAGGTTTAGAAAATAATGCTCTTAACCTTAAACAACAATTTTCCAAGGAATACCTCCTCCTTCCCCAGCAGCTTCTCACATTTGGGTGCATACAAAAAGAGCTTTTCCACACCTGATGAGTGCCTCCCAAAAATGACCACTGCCCACTCGCCAAGACCCAGGTCTTCCAAGCTGGCCACCTGTAGGCCTCAGAAGGCTTTCCAGCAGAAACGGCTGCAGTAATTCAAGCAGCAGATCCCAGCTTTACAGCCCGGATCTCTCAGTACCACAAAGCGAGAAGCTGTCTAACATGGCACTCCTCACAGATTATTCCCACACTGCAGTGTTCATCCTTGATGAAGATCAAATTTTAAAAAATGGCATCAACCTTGTTTTGAAAAATAGTTATCTGTACTTGACCCAAATAAAACACCAATCAATTGTATGGAAAACCTGCTTACACCTTGGTGGAAAATTTGTCTACTTCCTCTTAGCATAGGAATTTCTTCCTAACCAACACTAAATTAAGAAAAAAAGCAGTCAGTAAAAGCCAAGCCAAAATGGCAATACGCTGTTGTGTTTGGGAAGCAAAATTCAAAGAGCTCCTTCTCCTGTTCTCACTTGAACCTCCACTCACGTTTTTATCGACTTAGAGCAGAACCACAGAGGATGAACTGGAAGGGATTCCTGTATGGGGGCTGCTCTCCTCTCACAAAACGGGCAGCTTGACCTGCGGTGCCCAGGGCCTCAGCCACTGGAACTCTGGATGCCTGTGAGCACAGGCAGACCTCACCGGGCTCCCTCCGCATCTGCTCCCTCACACATCCGATCGCCCTCACGTTGTATTTTCTTCCCTAATATCTATCTCGTCGGCACATGCCGTGTTGCAACGCGCGTCTGTTGCCTCTTGTCCCACTGCTGCGCTCCCTAGAGGAACCGGCTCTGCCCCTCTATGCCCTCAGCTGGTGGCTGATGGCTGGGCTCCTTTTGCCTTAAAGAAAAGCAGAGCACGCACACGAAGAGCTGTGCTCCCAGGATGTTCATAAAACACACACAGACCAATGGATTTTCGGCTTATACTCCTGAAATACAAGTGCTGCGCTTTACTTTGCGATTGGGTTGCAAAGCAACCTTGTATCTTATGGACCGCCTTAGCGGACAGCTAACGCGGTAAAAACTCACCCTGCAAGCTACCCCCAAGAAATCTTCCCGTCCGGCAAAACCCTCGGTTTCTATTCCCTGTTTGAACCAGCCCAGCCACTGCACGGTACTGACCTGACCTCTAGGATCACCCCGCTTTCCGCAACGTGCCGGTTAGGCAGGGAAGCAGCCCTCAGCGAGTCACAAACCGGGCACGTAAGGAAACCCGAGTGCCATGTGTCACCCTGTTTCTCTCCGACCGCTCCTGCGCGCACCTGAGCGCGGCAGCCGCTCGCAGGACGCGCCGCGCAGAGCACGGACTTCCCCGCTCGTAACCCGCGGCGCCCGTCGTAAACGATGGGGCATCCCCCGCAGCAAAACTGCTTCGGATTTAAAGGAGAGCCTCAGGGGAGCTCTACCTAACTCCAACGTTCAGTCGGGGGAGAACCCGCTCCCGCCGCCCTCCTCCGAGGGCCGCCTGCGAGTTGCCCGCTTCGGACGCGGGGCAGCGCCTCCGCCGGCGCTCTCCCGCACAGCCCCGGAGCTCCGGCGCGCAGCCGGGCCGGGAGCGGAGCGCGGAGCCCTTCAACAAGTGGCAGCGCTTACCCAGATAGTGCCGCAGGTCCAGCAGAAAGTGCGGGGGTCCGCCGTTGAGCTGGTAGAAGAGGGAGCCCACGCAGAAGAGCAGCAGGGCGGCCATGCAGAAGCCGTAGTCGCGCAGCGAGAGGAAGGGCAGCAGCGCGAGGGGCCGCCGCCGCTTCCAGCCCCCGCCCTGGCTCGGGCCCCCTCCCGCCGCCACCGCCGCGGGGGTCCGGGGCGCCGGGCAGTCCCCGCCGCCGCCGTGCTGCTGCTTCTTCTTCATGCTACCCCCGCCGCCGGCTCACGCAGCCCGCCGGGCAGGGCGCATCCTCCATCCGCCTGCTCGGCTCCGGCTGCCCGCGGCGGGGAAAGTTCGCGGCGACTCAGGGGGCCCGTCCCGTCCCCATCGCCGGCTTCCCCCGGCCCCGTGCAGGCGAGAATCGCAGCGCGGCGGCGGCGGCGGCGGCGCGAAGCGCCGCTAAGGGGAGGGGAAGAAGGTGGTCACCATCCCGCTCCCCGGGGCTCCTCTCCTCCTCCGCCGCTCCCTCTCTCCGCTCGGCCTCTCGCTCCGGTGTCAAGTTACAGTCCCCACTCCGCCGCCGACGGCCTGCGGCTCGCGGCCGAGTCGCGCGCACCGCACGGCCCCCGCCGCTCACCCAGCCCCGGCCCGGCCCGGCCCGGCCCCCGCTCCCGCCGCGCGGCCGTTGCCTCCGCGCGAGCGACCCCTGCGGGCACCGCCACGAGCCGCCACCTTCCTCGGCTCACCTGCCCCCTCGGCCCGGCCCGGATACCCTCCTCGGTGGCTGGGGCCTCGTGCTCGTGCGAGAGAGGAGAGAGAGCAACTCTTACGGGTTGCTCTTCTCGGAACCCTGTGACGGGGCTGATTTCTGCTGGAGACGGGGCTTTAGACAAGTGTGGAAAAGAAGCAAATTCAGTTCACTCAGCAACCTCAGTCTGACCCCCCACGGATATGGCTTGAGATATAGTCTCCAATTGCTTAATGATGCAATTTTCCCCACACAACTGCTTCCTACAAGGCATAGGCTGTGTGGTTTTCGCTCAGCGCTGAACATATGTCCCCATGGCTGCTGGGGATCTCTCATGTCCCTGGGCACTGCAGCAGAAATGTGCTACCTGGTGTCTGTCCTGCCAGGGTCACAATGGACGGAGATGTTGGGGCTGACAAGCACTTTTTCACTTTTCTCCTTCCCCTTCACAGAATCACATGCTCTTCTCTTTCATTTTCACACAGCACCATGGTTTGGGAGAAAACTAGGAAACCATGGCCCATGTACTACTTGCCAGGTCACAAACCAAAAAGCAATTGCCCTTTTCCTTTTCAGGCTTAAAAAATAGACCGTGAATTAGTGGGCCTGACTCATAATATTTCAGCATTCACAGCTGGAAGTTCCATCAGGCAGACTGCATTTAGGGGGTTTTGCCACTTAACGTCAAAAGCTGCTTGTTTGCAGATGACACAGCACTAGGAAGAAGTGTAGGAAGGCTGGATTGCTGGGCTGAGGCCAATGGAATGAAGTCCAACAAGACCAAATGCCAGTTGCTGCACTCTGGCTACAATGACCCCAAGAAATGCTACAGACCTGGGGCAGAGTGGCTGTGTGGAAGAAATGGACCCAAGGGTATTGGTCAGTGCTGAACACAAGCCAGAAGTGTGCCCAGGTGGCCAATGGCATCTTGGCTTGTATCAGAAATAGTGTTGCCAGCAGAAATGGGAAGGTGATCATCCATCCCCCTGTACTCAGCTCTGGTGAAGCCCCACCTCAAGTATTGTGTTCATTTATGGGCCTTTCACTACGAGAAAGACATCAAAGCCATGGGGCGTGTCCAGAGAAGGGCCATGAAGCTGTGAAGGGTCTGAAGGACAAGTCTTAATGAGGAGCAGCTGAGAGAACTGGGGTTGTTTAGTCTGGAGAAAAGGAGACTCAGGGGAGACCGTATTGTTCACTACAATTCCCTCAAAGGAGATTGTGGTGAGGTGGGAGCCTCTTCTTCCATGTAACTAGTGGTAGGATTAGAGGGAGTGGCTTCAAGCTGTGCCAGGGGAAATTCCGTTCTGAGATTTGGAAAAGCTTCTCCTAAAGAGTGGTCAAGTGGTGGAATGGGCTGCCCAGGGTGGTGGTTGAGTCAATGTCCCTGGAGGTGCTCAAGAAACATGAATTAGTGATACTAAGGAACATGGTTTAGTGTGCAATACTGGTGGTACTGAACTAGTTGATCTTAGAGGTCTCTTCCAACATTCATGATTCTATGATTCTTTGATTCTATGTACACGCTGGCATTTTACCTGTGCTCCAGGCTTGGGTTTGGCGCTGGCATCCAGCAGTAAGGAGCACCTGCTGAAACAGCAAAAATTCTGTGGGCAAGAGCACTGAGACAGAATTTGAAAATGAACATCTAGGCTCATTGTCTATGACATCACTGCACTGATCTTTCAAAATCCTACCCAAGGCCCGTAGCAAAAACAAAGTTAAAAATGGTACTCCATTTCTGAGAAAGAGAAAGCAAAAATAATACAGTGTAAAAATAATTCCACTTTTTCTTTTAGGTACTTACCTATTGACCAGGTGGCTACAATGAGCATTCCGTACGTTCATTTAGTGGTACTGGTTGCCGTTGCAAATGAGAAACTGGAGAGCACATACGCTGGAAAATGTATGTTAAATGTGTGCTTTGACAGGACAGACAACATCTGTAAGGTGAACCAATAAATCTTTATTTTTCTAGTTGCAAAGAATGCCTTTGATCTCTAGGAAGATAATTTGAGGGGGGAAAAAAAAAGGGAGAGATGGAAAAAAACAGACCTATCAATGGAGTGAGATGTAAATGGAAAGATGGTTCTGCTGAGAGAGCGGTTGCCATCAACAGGTAAAAAGTTCTTCTGAGAGGAAGAAGACAAAAATCATTGTTGCTGGAATATATATTTAAAGGTATAAATGAGTTGCTAATTGAGTTCCTTTCACAGGTATTGACTCTCCCAGCTCTGTCACTCTATCAATTAAAATTCCTAAAATCAAAGTAGAAGAACAAGCAGGAAAATAATTATTTACTTTATATTGTAGCTTGATATAGTGTAACTGTTCCCCTACTTTTAATTCCCGTTACTCATCTACTTTAAGCAATACCAGTATGATTTTGCATGCATAGTATAAAACAATTTAAAAGTATGCATATTCTTAACTTGCTATATTGCTTTTTACACACACTAAAATAAAAGAAGAATAAAAAACTCATAACCCACATTAAAGGAATAATACGTTGAAAAGTCAAGTGTCAGTTCTTTAGAAAAATCCAAGGGTAAGATTCTTCAGGCAAGCCTGTTTTAACTTGTTGAAGGCACAAGTTCCAGTTCAGCCTTTATTTGTGTGATTATGTTGTTTTGCTTTGAGGACTGATGCCTGGTACAGTGACTGTGGCAGACAGCGTTCGCTGAATGCACAGCTTTTCAGTTTATTTTTAATCTCTTTGTTCAACATATGTCCTCTGGCTTTGCTTAAAGCTATCCAAATCCTTCTTGTTATACAGAATCACTAATGTCACAGTGGGCTTTTCCACTGCGTTTATTATTATAGTGCCTTGAGTATATGATGAATGTTTATGATTTACTTTCTCGAGATGTAGCTAATATCAGCATTTTATTGATTGTGAAAATGACGCACATAGAGATCAAGGTTAAATGTGTCAATTAATTTTGGTTGCCAGCTTTGAGATGACTAGGGTTTGCCCTAGTGAAATACTCAGCATTAGGCATTACTTTGTATGTTCAAAGCATAGCTCCCATTGACATTATATGCAGCTGTGAATGCTAACTACTTCTACAAATCAGACCCCAGGCTCTCAAACCAAATACCAAGCAAGAAAAGTGCACTCAGTGGCCACTCAGTTCAATCAATCTGCTTGACATTATAGGAGTGCTGTGGTGCCAGCAGGCACACAATCAATAATTTTCAGAGCAGTATTCCCTGCAGCAGTCCTCATCCTCCTTGCCCATCTTGACCTTGTTCCACTCCTCTTTTTTTCCTCTCACCTCCGAGACTGTTGTCCAAACATGTTACCTTTCATCCAGATCAGGTCCAGCTTTTGCTCAGCTTTGCTCATGCTGAATCCCCCTCCTGGCTGCAGTGGTTCCAGCAAGATGTGGTGAGCACAGAGGCAGATCCCTGGGTCTGGAGGATGGTGCTCGGAACAGTCAAAGAAATGGAGAATATTGCTGCCAAAAAGAATCCCATCAGGTCTGCTTCAGTGCTGCGTTAGATACTGCTGAGCTAACTCATTACCCCAGTTCAGAAATTAATGCAATGAGCGAGAGGAGTATGTGGAGGCTCCTCTCGCACAACACAGGATCATAGAATATCCTGAGTTCAAAGGGACCCACAAGTGTCATGGAGCCCTGGCTCCACAAAGCACCAATCCGTACAGCACAGTCCCCAAGTCTGTACATAGATCCAGGGCTGCCCTGTCCCAAGTACAGAATCTGGGACTTGCTCTTATTAAACTTCATGTGTTGGGTGATCACCCAGCCCTCCGGTATGTCAAGATCTCTTTGCAAGGCCTCTGTACCCTCAGTGTCTCACTACTTTTTGAAGTGGTAGATTTTTTTTTCCAACACAGACAAAACATCTTCCACTTATTCTTAACAGTTAGGGTTTTTTTGTTGTTGTTGAAATTTTCTAAATAAATTCTCATTTTACCCAATTCCCCAGCTGGGATGTTTCATAATAGCCAATTTGCAGAGAAATAAGCAATTTGAAAGGGATAAGAAATGACCTGAGCCTTGATTTTCTTTAGACACTAGAGATAGACAAAATTTAGATGCAAGACCACACTGAATAAAGGATCACTGGTTTAGAAGAATGACATAATATAATGTCATCTGAGAAGCACCCATGAAAGATTGCAGCTTTAAATTCCTCCAGCGCTCTCTCTGATTCAGAAAGCATTGAAAGCATAGCAGGGTAATTGATGGCAACTGTGCAGGCTTTGTTTTACTTTATTCAGCAACAGTTGATTATTTGATGGAGATGAAATAAGGGTGCACCATGACTTTTCATTTCACGCACAAAAAACACCTGCAAATTTCATCTTCCTTGAATGAATTGGAATTACAGCTCTGTGCTGGCTGCTTGTATTAGTTTCTGTCCTTTATAGAAGGCTCAGGGATATATCCCTTGGAAAAAAAATGACAGTAAATATCTGAAGATGGGGACACAAGCTACATCCTACAGCTCCTGAGCCAGACAGGTATAATACAGTGATGCTCTGGGAGCGTAAGGTTTCCAGAAGAGGAATTCATAATTTGTAATTAAAATGCTGGTTGAAATTACATGAACATGCTATCAACATCCATTAGAGAATTTATTAAAAGGAATATCTATGAATCCCCTGGCATTGCTGACTCTCTCTAGCAAACAGCTACTTGTAGAGCTATCCTGACGCCTGTTACCACTGGTTTTGTTTATCAGAAAAAAATGGGTTACTGGGGAATTGAATCAGGACACTTTCCTTTTAAAGCAGCATCTTTATCATTCAGAAGCAGCAACAAAAGCTGAAGGTACAAGAGGATTTTGTACAATACGTAGTCTTGATGATCAATTTTTTTCCTTTATAAATACCCACTCAGAGCATCCCATCAGAATCCACTTTGACTTTGTGTCCTCTTTGTGTCACTTTTTCAACAGCAATCTAATTATGGCATCTATCTCCAGAAACCACTGGTAGAAAGGCAGATTTTTCAATGTATAAACAAGAGTTTTCACACAGCAGACTCATTAAAACAGGCACTTGTTTAGACAGTTAACAGAATAGCACCATATGATGTACTGGACAGATTTAGCGGAAGTTACACTGGGAAAATACAGTACTGGTGCTAATTAAGCATCAAATAAAGCAGATAGTTAGACACAAGTCTAAATCCAGGAAATGAAAAAATATGCTAGACACAGCCAGATATCTCCAAAGTAGTCAGTGCATGTGAGCCACACCGTGCAGAGCTATGCCATGGTAATAGCAGGGAGCAGTAGAGGCAGGTTCACACAGCACTCACAGCAGGATTAATGTCCCAGAGTGATTTTCACAGCTCCCTGTGGTCTGTAGCACAGGAGAAACTTAGACTGGAAGTAAGTAAATGCACTGAGAGACAGGAGTGTTGAAATGTGGATGGGAATGTTACAGGAGGGTGAAATGAGCGGTTAAAAAAATGCCTTCCAGTCTAGTCCGTAAGAAACCTCCATCCATGTCTCTGAATATACCCCTAAAATTGTCTTTTCTAATATTCTACTATTAGTAACAGCACCACTCTCTCATCCATCAAGGCAAACCAGGTTTCTCCTTCCCATAGAGGAATGCTCCAAGCAGTGGTGGAAGGCTCTCCAACTTGTGCTGTTTCTGTTTTATCGTTTTTGTCTGTTTGCTATGGCAAGGTGGGGAAGGAAGGAGAAAGGGCAAGGTGAAAAGAAATTGAAAGCAGGGGGGAAGCAGACTCTTACGAGAGACGTGAAAGGTGCGGTGCGCAAAAGGTAAAGATGGAGAAGATTCTGCATCTAGTGCAGCTTGCAAGGTGGAGACATAGCTTGTATTAGAGAAGAGGGTAAAAAAGAAGAAAACAGATATGATGTTCGAGTGGGACAAAAGGCCTCCAGGAGAAAAATGGATGTGTGTTTTTTCAGCTCATCTCAGACATTATATATGAAACAATTCACAAGCTAGAAGTTACTTTGTTGAATTATTCATAGGCAGATTTCATGTAATCAAAGTATTTTGGAAAAAAAAATGTTTAGTCACACATCAAAAAGCCAGCAAATGCCAAGCTCTTTATCATGGATCCTTCACTTGTTAAAGTGATACTCACACACACACACACACACACACACACACAAAATAACACAACAGTTTATGCATCAGCTGCTTTACATAATCTGTCACAAGGATGTCATTACATATGTTATGCCAAATTTTGGAAAAAATTTTGTATAGAAAAGGGACTCACCCACAAGTTGAATACCCACTGTAAAGCCTGTAAATATGGTCACTACATTTTGTGACCACTCACACAAGCAGTGGCCCCACAGTGCATGAAAATTTTACATGAAACTGCTTTTGTCTTCTTCAGTTATTGAGGCCCTGCTGCTTCCATCCCCAAAACAGGAGTAGATCATTTGTCAGATTATACAAACTTCACTAGTTATCTACAGCAGAGGGAAATTTCTTCAGAACTGATTGTCTCCACTGTATGGTTCACTTGATCTTTCAAACACTGTATTTTCCCAGCAGACTTGTAGCTCACAGAGTGGCAATATACTGCTGGAACAGGAATGGAAGGTCAAAATTTAAAGACCTCAAGCCAACAGAGCAATTTCAACGTGCTAGAAAAATATATGATAATTCTCTACAAGACCCTGTCCTGTATACAAGTAGGCAGACAAATCTATAGTATCCATAGAAGTATCTAAAGGTACAAAGCGTGGACTCACACCAGTTCAGGTGGTTTACTGCACTAGCCCAGAGCATTCGTTTTCTAAAATCGGGTTTGACTCAATTCCCAGACAGTTACATATGTGAACTTGGCTTCCTATCATTTCCTCAACATATAAACCCGAACATTTTAAAGTTCTAAGATACATTTTGATTCTGTCTGGCCAGATTAGGAATTATGTTCATTATACAGTTATTGTAGAATAACTGTTGGAAATATAGAATGTTCTAGTGTTGTAACTGAGTGAGAATACCTCTCTTCTGAATAATTCATTCTTGTTACTTTGACTGTTTCATGTCACAGTTAAAAAGTGAAATATTCAAAGCAGCAAGTAGATCTGTCTGTCATGAAATATTTCCCCCCCTTCTAAATTAGAGTCCTTGGCAACAGTGTTTCTGGAATGTAGTAAATATTTCCTTTAGACCTGTACAAAACACATCTGGAGGACAATGCCTATGGAAATGCCTGTTGAAAAGTGAGACTGTGTAAATCAATTGCGCAGAACCTCTAAAGCAGAGCAATAACATTTAAAAAATGAATATCCAAAGATACAATGCAATTAATGTAGTCATTAATGTTTATATCCAAAAAGCAATTAGTATTTACAAGAGGAGAAAGTATGTCATTCACTTATGATGAACTAGAACAAATAAATCAAAAAATCCTCTCTCAATTTATTGCATTTTACCAGGGCTTCCTCTGGACCAATTTGATTTTTCTGCAGTCTTTGGCCAGAATCATATGACTGGAGCAAAACTATGAATTGCTTTAAGCGCTCCCAGATGCTGGAGTTGTCAGTATTAGCACATACTATTTCCAATTCTTGTGGAAAAAGAAAGCATATATTTGCACGGTGCTGAGCTTTCAACTGAGCAATCACCTGATGGAGTGACCTGAGTTTCAAAACCACAGCAACCATTCCAATCAATTGGTCCGATTTCTGCTGCTTGATGAAATAAAAATTGATTCTGCTATTGCTGCTGACACTAGTTTGTCACCTCTGTGCTTTTCTTTCGTGCTTCTTGCTGCAGCAGGCTTTGCTGTCTCAGTGAGACTGTGCATGCTGCTGATGGAGCTAAGCCAGATTTTCACAACACACCTTGTAAAGGCAGCTCTTATTGCCCTTATGGGAAGTTCTTTCAAAAGATGTCACTTTTTTCCCCTCTTTTCATCTCAAATTAACACAAGCAGGCTCAACCATATGTCATTTGCATTTAAGAGAACAGTACACTCTATCCTTGGAAGATCTGCTTAAAGTGTTGTTGCCTTTCCATATTCAAAGAGCATGAAGCAGAAAGGGCATGTGTTTCTAATTTTATGACAGATACTTGTTAATTTACTGTAAAAGAAAGGTTGTATTGCCCTCACTCCAGCCTTGCCTCTTTGTTCACAGCTACGTGTACAGCAGACTCTTGGACTGGGTGTGAAAGACCCTGCTCACACCCTCTAGATGAATTAGAGACCTTATATATATGTGGAGTCCTGCAAAGGCCAAAGGATGGCAGATGACAGATGTGCATCTGGGTAGGAGATCTCACCCTGGACTGGGTAACCGAAATCCCCAGGTACACAGGGAAATCGTGAGATGTGTAAAGCCCTCTTTCCATCTGGGCAGATAACTAGGGCAGGGTGGCAGAATGAGACTATTGCTCCCGAATTCACACGTTGCACCAGCTGCATCTCCACTCCTCTGGAACCAAGCCTAGATTTCTTGGGCCAAGCACACCACGTTGAAGATTTATTTCTCCTGTGATCATCTGTGGCTGATCCTAGGTCACGAAACAGCTACAGCACTATAGTGCGCATGCATGAAATGCAAGTGCTTTGGAAGAAATGATGATACAGGATCAAAACTGTGACTCTCCCACTAAATTCAGAGGTTTGATTGGCTTGTTGGTCATGGAAAAAGCTCTATTTCTCCCTAGAAGAGTATTTTAACTGTAATTCTTCTGAGTGTTACATCAGCATCCGTGTGGTTATGGACCATAGCAGAGAATAAACTGCAGTTTCTTTCCCTGTTAAAGCTCTCACTCCAATTTGCAGTCTTATATTTCTAACTTCCCACAAGGTAGAAGACAGTAATTTCAGTGCTCTTCAGTACTGCAAGTGTTGGTCACTCAAATGTTAAAATGTCCCTCTCTTCCCAGATGTGGTTAGTTTGTTCAAGGGTGGAAAGATAGATGCAAAACTGAACCCTGGTATCTTGAAAATTCATCTCCTTTAACCAGAAAACTGTAAGTGGAAATAAATCATCATTAGACTTAAACTCTCAGCCAAAAGCAAAAGAGAAAGTTTGGTGGAGCAACGGTACCTTATTTTAGAAAAATACTGACCCCAGATGTTTTCTAAAAACAAAAAAACAAACAAATGAACACACAAAAAAAACCCAACTTCTGATATTTTAAAATCTGATCTTTGGAAACGTGGCAATGGCTTCATTATTAGCCTTGAGATTTGACCCAGACGTGATCCCCCACAAGGACTAGTGACTGTGTATTGTATATGCATACAATGGACTAACTGTTAGACTAATGGGGGGCTGCTGGAGGTTTCTGGGACTCCTTCATTAAACTAATGACAAACAATCATCTCTTGTTACCGAGGTAACACTCTCTCCTGTATCCCTTTTGCAACTCATTGTATTTTCCCTTTTTAAAAAGACTTGCCTTGTGTTGTCTGAATTCTTAAGAGAACATAAGATGGGTAGAACACTTTTTAATGTATTAATTATCAGTCAAAAATTCTGATACTAATGATCAGCTGAGATTCTTATAAGAAAACTTGTAATGCATCTGAAACATTTCAAATTCTCTAAGCTTGTAGATGTGGAAGATGAAACAAAACCATCTTTGCAGTGTTTTGGATGCAGGAGAATAGCAAGATAAGATATTTGCCATAGTGTTGAAATGACAAGCTGCTTATTATTATTATTTGCATATAACTTATTATATATCTAAATCTTGAAATACCCCATCCATCAAGGTGTTTAAGGCCAGGCTGGATGGGTCCCTGGACAATCTTATCTAGTACTCAATCTAGTGGCTTGCAACCCTGCCTGTGGCAAGAGGTCTGGACTTGAGCCACAGGATCCCTTCAAACCCAAACCATTCAATGACTCTTTGGGGCCCTGTTATGTACATGAGAGACCAGTTAAATAAGAGGAGGTCTGAAGGCCTCCATGTTCCTTTATGGTCCTTCCTGCAATATTTCCAGCTTGCAGTTTCCCGCCTTGATTCTGTATCTTTTGCTTTTTAAAGACTGGTTCTATTGCCCTGTACACTGCAAGTCAGGACTTTGATTGCTCTCAAGTTGTGAAAAGGCAAGATACCTTCCTCTGCTAACAGCCATATTTGTATTATTGTTGTGTTCAGAAAGCCAGAATCTGGGATAGCACAACTAATCTTCATGTAAATTCCTTCCCAACCTCTGCAAAAATGAGTGACTAAATGGCCACATGCTATCAGTGTTCAGTCCTTTGCTTTATTTGCAAATATTCAAAAAAATGTCTTTCTCTAGAGTGACTACCAGTCTAGAGAAAGGTGAATCCTGCACTACAAACCTTACAGGTTGCTATTCCCAAAACTTTTCCTTTCCTTGGGAACCTATTTGCTGCTGGGACAAAGCCACAACTGACCTGAAGATGCTTTCACATACTTTCCATATCTCAACCATATATATATATATACACTTTTTTTCACTTGAATTTGTGTGATAAATTAAAGGGACAATATTTAAATCCAAGTCATTCCCCAAAAACTTTGAGGATGACTTTGCATCTGGCTCCTGGCTCTGCCTTATGAAGGTATTTTCTACCCCGTACATAAAATAGATCTGCTTTAGTAAATGCACAGCTGTCAGTCAAAATTAGGGAGAGGGTAGTTCTATGGCTGGGAAAACTCTGAGGAGAAAGCAAAAGTACCTAACTTTAAAGTTACATGTATTTTTGAAGGAGTTTGGATAACATTTCTTATTAATTTGGTAATGGTGAAGGCACGTGAGTGCCCCACGTGCTGTTTTACTGCACAGCTCAAGACTTTTGTAAGTTAAAGCAGTGCTGGAAGATCCCAAAGAAGTTTGGCAGAGAGGCTGTGAAACATTTTATTACATTTACATCATTGTCTTATGTTTTTCAAGGGAAATTACTCATAGTATGACTTCTACTCTGAGTAGAAATCTACTCCTTCCTGCGGCACTGCAAGCTAACTTTCAGAGAAGCAAGGACTAGACAGTGATAGCAAGGTGAGAATTTCCAAAGATTGTCCAGTGACTCCTTGTTCAAACTCTAACTATCCTTTACTACGTGAATGTGAAAGCATGCTATTGCTTTGAGCGTGTCTGCAGTGAGAATCTGAAATGACACACTTGAACTGCTTGTTCCACACTCAGTAAGAAAGGAAGCTGCCACATGTTTGCACCTCAAGTATGTTTTGTAATATTTCCCTGAAAGGAATGATTACATACCTTCTTTGGAAGTGCCTGCAGCCAGGAGGAATTGTTGAAGAAGTTCCTTCAGGGACAACAGTGCTTAAAACAGGTTTCTGAGGAAGATGCAAAAACAAACAAACAAAAAAAAACCATCAGAAGTCTTGAAGCATGCAAAATACTTTGTAACAACATAGAATTGAGACCATCTATATTTTTGCAAACGTCTAGTTGAAATGTTACCTATAGGAAGGAAGTTCTAAATGGCAAAAATTTTAAAACAAAATTGAGTAGGGAATTTTTCAAATTGAGACACATCCCATTATCACAGCCCAAATAGCTTATTCCACAGCCATTATTTTCCAACTGTCAACATTTCAGTAAATGTCAAATACACATAATGCCCCCATTGCCTTTTGAAGAAGACATTGCTTGCCAATAAACCCAAACCACACTGCAGGAGTTCACTTTTTTGAGCTCTGAATACTGTGTGATACAATAATTGTCTTTCATGTTTAAAAACAGTAGTATTAGACTTGCAAGGAACAAAGGACTGAATTTTATATTGAAAGCAAGAACTACATAAAGAAGAAAGGTAAGCCCATTGGAATACTGCTGTGTTTTTCTTATGTTATGCTCTAGAAAGTGAGAAGAAACTGCTGTCACTAAAACCACCAAGTCCTGTTGGGATTTGGCTGTCTGGGAAATGAAGAATGCAAATAACTGAGAATAGGAAAGTGTTTTAAGAAATTCCAAATGCATCATGTTCAGAATATGTACAATTCTTGCAAAAGCCAGACACAGACAGACTGACACTGTCCCCAAACATCGGTCTTCTGGCTAGCAGGCCAGTACATGTGGTGCAAAGGCAGCTGGAGAGTATGCTCTGATTGTAAAAAAAAAGAGTAAAAAATAAAAACATGTGGAGTCCACAGTGCTGTACCTTAGAGCTTCTTTTCAATTTTCAGTTGAAATCATCTTTTTAAATAATTCATACCTCTTTTTTTTTTTTTTAATGTGGACTTTCTGAGCATGTAATTACTGCACTCCATTATTACAGTTTAGAATCTTCAGCAGTCTTTTATGCTGAGATTTTAATCACTATTCCTTCCTGTTACAGAACTTTCCACAAGAAGAACTTATTTGTAAAATCAAATCTTATACCATGGGGTCTGACTTCTTGCATAATTAACTAATTTGCCATAAACCATGGGTCATTCATTTTCTATAGGAAAAAAAAAAAAAAAAAGAAATCAGACTAACATCTATTATTTTTTTCCAAAGGACTGTTCTGCCAATCATAAATGTTCCTATTTCCTATTTCTACCCATTGTCATTTATACAAGAGATATTTTATTACTTAGATAAATGTGTCATGGTCTTGCAGTCTTCTTATCAAGATTAATTCTCTTTATATAAGAGCAGTTTTTGTTTCTGAATGTGGTCCAAGTGTTTTCTCCCAGAAACGCACCTGACAAAAGGATGCTTAATATCTTTTCATCTTATTTCAGCCTTTCCATAAAATCAATATTCTGTTTCTCTATGAATTATAACTAGCTTCCAGAATAACCTCCCTTGCATAACAGATTTTTTTCTTCTAACTATCCTTAATAACAGAAGCAAAAACAGAAAAGAAAAAAAAACAATAATGTAATCTTTGTATAATATTATGTAGATGAATGACTGGATAGGTCTTTCTAACTCTAATCGCAGAATTATTATTTTTGAAGCAGAGCAGTTTGATATTTGATGGACATACAAACATTATGTGTCGCAGCTTAATTCCTATTCCCTCTACACTATGAACGAGTAACTTGCTTATCTGCTTTTAGCTTAGTATTTCTCCCTTTCAGATAACACACAGTTGAATAAAATCTAGTTGAGGAAAAAATATATCAGCTTACAGAAGTGCAATGTCTTTGGTGTTTTGTTGTTACAGAAATACCTGTCACATAACAGGTTTCTAAACACAGGAAGGGTGAATAAATTAACAGGTGATAAGAAAAGCTTGCCTTTTACATCTAGTCAGGAATACAGACTGAACATACTGAGCTTGGACCTAGGGGATTTCCTGTGGGGGTCAGAAGTGATTTAGAAACTCCATCAGTTCCTTTAAAGATTTAAAAATTCCAGGGTCTTGCTCACAGAACAGAATACTGCTCTCGTCAACATTCCCAAAGCTCAGTGCAGAGCTTTTCCTCTTCTGCCTGTCAAATGCTATGGACACTTCTGACCCTGCATGAAGCCAAATCCTCCCCTAGCTTCCTTAACTGGCTGCAATTTTTGCTTCTACCCCACACTGCCTTCACTGGGGAGCTCTGCAGTTCTCAGCAGGATTCCTTGGGCACTGTTCTCGCTCTGTGCAAAACCATGGAATACTTTGGGTTGGAAGGGATCTCTAAGATCATCTAGTTCCAACACCCTGCTATAGGCAGGGACACCTCACACTAGACCAGGTTACTCAGAGCCCCATCCAGGCTGGCCTTAAATGCTTCCAGGGACGGGACAATCACAGCCTCCCTGGGCAACCTGTTCCAGTGTCTCACCACCCTCACAGTAAAGAATTTCCTTCTGATATCTAGTCTAAATCTACCCTTTTCCTCTTTAAAGCCATTTCTCCTCGTCACTACATGCTCTTATGAAAAGTCCCTCCATCTTAATTCTGGGCAACACAAGCTATGAATGCAAGTGTAGTTATTTTCAGTTTCTTGTCTTGCAGATTCACTTCAGAACTATCTCCTGTCCAAGATGACATTGCAGTCTGCCTCACTCATGCTTTAGCTCTTAATACAGTTGAAAAGGAGCTAAGCCTTTCTCTATATACATTTTTTCTCTTTTTTCTTTGTGCATTTAGCCATCCAGCTGATCTCCCAGCACTGGCATCTGGATGTTGCCTTAGAGTTGGATCTCTCTCCCATTCCACAATCTGGAACTGCTTCTAAACACAGCCAGTCCACTGTAACATGTTCTGTCTTCCCATTAACTCAGCTCACACTGCTCCAGGAACTTGTATTTTTTTATCTCAGTTATGATGCTATTTATTTTTCTGTCATTCCCTGATTACCATTTAAATAGAACACGGGAGAGGCAATAATTATGCCTCCTCTCCTATGGAGATAAATATGTACTTGCCCATTTGTAAACAAACTAATGGGAGACATGAAAGAATGCAGATTTAGAATAAAAATAAATAAACAAATAAATAAAAACAAGAAATGAAATCTGTTAAAATACTCATTTTGAGACTTCTACTTTCAGTCATAGTCAAGCGGGGCTCTCCCCAAGGAGAATGACTGTTGGGTACCACAGAGTAGCGTGGGAAGACTCAGGCTCACACCAGAGCTCAGTGGTCATGACACACAGGGGTGGACTACCCTTTGCCCATCTCACAAGATTTTTTCTGGGCCTGTTACTATGTTTAGCCCTGTCCAGAGCCCTTGGGCACAGTGCTGCTCATATTTCCTAGTCACAGATTGAGAGATAGATGCTACTTTGTGTCCAGGATCTGAGGCACTACATTTTAAAGTGCTCTTATTTGGTTTGCTTTGATTTGGTTTACCTTCAGCTTGGGGTTTTCTAATGCTGCTGAAGTCTAAGATTTAAATCCCTAGAGAATATAACAGTGTGAGAATCTTGCATCACCTGATGTATAACAACTGAAGAGCAAAAGGGAGAAGTGAAAGAGCAAAAAATACAGAGCCAAAAAGCATGCTTAACTGAATTTTCTCAGGAAAAGGCATTTCAAGGTACCAAAGAAACCTATGGATACAATAGGGACTCAGAAAACTAGAGAGGACATTTAAAGAGGGTACACTGAAATTAAGAAGGGAACAGTATGACAGCAGAGATGATGGGAAGAGCCCACAGCATCTAGGAAATTTTTAAGTTTTGTCAGGGAGCACTGTACATCCAAGTTATTGGATTTGTAATTGTGAACCATCAGACTGCATAATTTTTATTCAGCAAGGATCATGCCTGAGTATATTTAGGTAAAGCACAGAACTAATTAGATTTCAGAAGCATGTCTACACATTCTGCTGAATGGAAATCTATGTTATTATTTCACAAACTTCTGTCATACACAAAAGGCCAAGAGGCTTTAAATTACAGAGGCAGGAAAAGATTACGTCTCTTTCAATAAGCTTAAAGGTGGTGTGGACTGATCCTTGCCTTTCATTCTGTAGTTGTGGTTTCTGCCATTACCTCCAATGAAAAAAATCTATGTGCAATGGGTACAGCTATATATCATTCACATTTTCCTCCCTCAGCCAAGATCATAAACGTGAAAAACACTTTCCAAAAACAGAGGCATGTTCTCTCTGTCATGAAACCCCTGTCTTTCCAAGTAATTGCCGTGAAGGTTGAGCATCAAAATACTCCTTTTTTCCCCTCAAGCGTAAAACATTTTAGGACTATGTAGAGGTAAGAAAGGGTAGAAATTAAATATCTAGACAAAATCTGGCCAGATAATATTTCAGAATCTTCACAGCTATGGGATCTCTGTACCATTTATAATCCTGGGGAAGAACAAAAGACGGTAATAAGGGATTTTTAAAAAAATGTGTAATACAATAGAGTAGCTAAATTTTTTTTGTTTGTTTTTAACGTTAATAACAAAAAGAAGAGTAGGAGAATGGTGGAAATAGGTCCATCAGGAACACTGGAAGGTCATTCAGCATATCAGCCTCTCCCAGGGTAGAACTGACTATAGTTAAACATACCTTCACAGACATTTCTACTTAGATGTTTGAAAAGAAGTTCTTAAAAACCCTGACAACAAAAGGGTCTGCAGCCTCACTGGACACATATTTTCACTGCTTCTCTCTTCTGACTGATGAAAAGGCAGACACCTCAGCTACATCTCATTTGAGGCAGTTTGAGGTCAATACATTTTGTCCTGTTCACAGCAGTAGTGGAGAGCACTTTAATTCCCATTCCCACATCCCTTTTTTTACCCATTGGTCTTTAGCACTTATGAGGATTTTCCTTGCTATTTTTTTTCTAAGTCATCTTTTCTCCAAGCTAAACAAAATGAATTCCTGTGTCTTTTGTCACTGATCATGTTTCCTCAAACTCTGCTTACTGCAGTTACTCTCTGATGACTCTTAAGCAGTTCAATACACATTTTATAATGCAGTGCCAAAAAAAGGAGATGGTACTATGGTTTGATGATGTCCTACCAGAGCAGGCAGTTCTCCCTTCAGCCATTTAAGTACGCTCTTTGGGAACCAAAGTTGACATTTTCACAGACAGATTAAGTGGTAAGGTGAAGAATTTAGAGTCCTAAATAAGAGAATTGTCATTGGATGTTGGAGGTCAGACAATAATCTTCCAACTAACATTTCCCTTGAAACATAACAAAAGAAGCCTAAATTCTTTTCTCTTATATATACAGGAATATTATTCATGACTCTTCTGACTTCTTAGAGAGCCTTTCTCACTCCATACACAAATAACTGGATATGCAAAACTTTATCTTAAGCTGTAAGTTAATTAAGTTGTCCTTTTCTTAGAAACCTAGTAAGTTAGTTAGAAATTGGGAGTGGGGATTAATTTCTGCAGCATCTAAGTGATCTAGGAACTTGGTTATGCAATAAAGGTTATTAGATTCATTTTTTGAAATCTGCTTTTGAAAATGTGGCCCAGACCTAAATACATGTAACAATATGCATGCAATCCAACATCAAATATTTACTTGAAATGTATGTTTGAAAATACACCCAAACTTTCTGATCATTGTTTCTATGTCCTGTTCCAGTCACAATTAGTTTTGGTTTTATATTTTGATTTTTTTTTTAAAGACAGACACTCCCTAGTTGTATTTGAATCCTCTTGACTACTAGAATGATATTAAATGCACAGAATTTTTTAAAATGGCAGAAGTCATCTCTGTTTCTTGTTTTCCAAGCTAATAGCATCTTAGGGCTCCATTAAATTCACCATACATAAGCTGGGAAGCAGAAAATCCTCCAGCAGCTTATTTTCCCTCATTACGGTCTATCTCTACAAAGACAGAATTTGTAGTTCCTGGCCTCTGCTGAGATTCACTGATCACAGACCTCATTCTGAACTGAAAGGCCATGAAACAAGTCTTTAGAACCACAACTCAGCTCTGATGAGTTCCCTACTGTTGTCTGCACCCATGGCATAGGGTGGCGTGGCTGTGGAAATGCTGCATAGGCCATGGATGTTTCCCAGAAGCTGCCACAAGTATGGCTCCTTCCACCTTGCTCAGTTTTCTATCAATTTGCCAGCTGGCTTTATACTACAAAATGCTTCCCACATGACCCTGCCACATATGGCAATACCCTCAGTTTCATGCTGAAAAAAAAATAATTGTGTGCTGTAATACAGCTTCAGATGCTCCGAACTGAAGAAGAAGAAGACAAAAAAGCTATCACCTCTTGGGGACTCAGTGCATCAGCTAAGGCCCCAAGAAAGTGCAGCACTGAGCTCTGTGCATTGGTCATCCAGGCACTCTCTGCTTGGAAGGCAGCCAGGAACTGGGAGGACTGACAGGATGTGTCCTACACCACTCAGCCTTATATTACTTCCTGATGTAGTTTATTTAGCAGCACAAACATACACAAATAGGTCTGAGGCAAGGGGAACACTCAGCACTCATCTCCGGCAACTTACATGGGCAAAACGTGCTTGCCTGAAAATCATGTTGCTCCATTAAGAGCTCAACATCCTTTTGTAAGTTTAACTACAGATGAGAAATAATTTGCCAGTATATTAGGGACCATGCAAATAAATTCTAAACCATCAAACTTTTAGCCAAATAATCAGACTGTATCCCTGCTTTGTTATTATTAGAGCACATAACAACAAAGCACATCAAGAGTAGAAATATAAATGTATTACAATTACAAAAAACTCAGATGGGCAAACTGTCCCAAAATTATGCATCTATCTTGTTATGTAGCATAAAACACTTTCTTTTGTGCTAAAAAGAACTTTACTTACAAAACTTAAACTTTCACATCCCTTAAGAACAGCATTAATTAGTACCTAAACAGACCAAGAAAGAACATGCCTGCAAGGTTCTGAAAATACATTCACCTATTCACTGCTGCAGAGATGTAAACAAAACCCATACCACTCCGTGTATACAAATATAAGAAACAACAATATTTGATGGTAATGGTAATAACCAGGCAAGAAAATCTGAGAGATGATAATTGGTGTTAGAAAAGAGAAAGTAAGGTGGTAGACGGAAGAAGAGCACGTACAACCCAACTCTTGTGTTTCTGAAATTTCTTGTGCTGAATTCAGACAAGGATTTATGCTATTATTAAATCTGTTATCAAGTTGTTGCTATGAAGTCTCACATTCCATGTAAAATGAAATGTTCTTGGGTGCCATGACTGTGGAGAAATTGTTGAAGATATCGGTCAGACAGAACTGATGCATCCTCATCTTCAAGAGACCAAAGACAATCAGAATAATAATTTTCAACTGGTAATTTTCAATTGAACTTTTCATCCGTGCACAATACTAACTTTGAAATATGAAGATGACAGTTAACACAGTTACATTTTACTGATGACGATTTCAGCAGAAAGAGTCTGCAAATATGGAAACTATACTTAAAGACAACAACGTTTATGTTCTTAAAGCAGCGTATCAGCCTTTTTTGTATACAAATGAAATTGTTTGCACTTTAAACTGGATGTAGTTACTACTTCTGAAAGGAACCTCACAAAAATCTGCTCATAAATTATTCTTATCTGAATATATGTCATGATCCCAGCAGTTTTTCAAGGCCATCTAGAAAAAAGTTGCAGAGTTGGTAGCTGACAATCAAGTCACCCACTTCAAACTGAAATGTGCATTTAAAGATTTGTTATTAGTCAGTGTGAAGTTAATCACATATTTTGTCATCAAACTCATTTCAAGTAAACTTTCTGTTTCACTAAAACCCATAGTTTAGAACTAGCTTTGCATAAATTTGTTTTGACAGTCTTTTTCTCTCTTGTTTTTTCAAGATAAGCTCCCCAAAGCAAAGTGAAAAGAGGAAGTCTTTGATAAAACTTGAGCCAGAAGCCTCACTAACCCATCAGAGATTTGACTCCCTTGCTTTTTTTGGCACCTACAACCATGTTGGGGAAATTATGTAGATGTTTAAATTGTTCCTTCTAAGACACAGAATGGAGTTCTGCTCAAAGCTTTTTAATAATGTGTTTTTTGTCATTATAATTGTATTTTCATTCACTGCTCTACAAGCTTCACTTCATTGCTGCTGCAGTATACTCCCCTCTGGATTTTCTTTGTAAACTGTGAGCACACACCTATTTCTATACATAGGAATCATAGGAATCATGTACACTAATAGATGGATGATCTCTAGAGGTCCCTTCAAGCATGTAAGTCCAGCATTCTGACTGAAGTGGGACTATCACCTGCACTACATTAAACTGGTTGAACAAATTCTAATAGTTGTAGGCTGCTGCATGATCTCCCCTTAATTTCCTCTTCATCAAATTAAAAAAGAATCCCAAATCTCTCAACTTCTTGTCCTTTTTGAGGTTTCCCACTAGCCTGGTTCTCATCATTGTCAAGTCTCCTGATCAGAAGCTCTATCATTCAGCATATCAGCCACACCAATACATTCAACGTTCTCTGCAAATACATACCACATGTAGTCTGTTGCATCACCTGGGTCTTTGCTGAAGATATAGAATAAATTCGGCCCCTGTATTGATTCCAGAATGAATCTATGTGGTACCAGCTACTAAGCAGGTACTGAGCCACTGGCAGCTACTAGACAGCAGTTCAGACATGTTTAAGCTACTTCAAACTATGGCTCCTCAGCTCCCAAACAAGAATGCTGTGGGAACTCATATGTTGGAACTCTTGGTGAACGCAAAGTACATTTTAAGCAGCCATTCCCTCCACCTGCAATAGCTTGGCAATTCATCAAAAAAGGCAAACAAAATTGCAAAGCACAATCTGCTCATGGCTAATTAATATTGATTACTCCTGATCTCTTTTCACTCTCTCTAATCTCTATCTTGACTGATAAACTCCCAGATCTTCATCTGGCAGCAGACTGAAGGCACCACAGACATACTGCTCAAGTGGGCATTCACAACCTGAATGGGTTGGAGTCAGTGTTTCTGGGCTGGCTTCATCATCCTCCCTTCCTATTCAAAGCTTCTATTTTGAACATTTACATCTGTACTATTGTTTTCAAAACTTCAAGACAGTTTGTCTGTATTGAAATGTAACAAACAAACAAACAAACAAAAAAACACGGGGTGGATATCACCACTCTTAATTATGCAGAATGCCAGTAATCTAATTGCAGTGAAAGTCAGCAGCTCAGTTTCCCTAGTTAACCCTGAAAATTGCACCTTTCAGTACCAAGACAGGGTGCTTTGTTCCAGGTAGAAAATAACATCTGATACTCACTATGAGAAATACAGTGCTTATGCAGTTTTTTTGATGCCTCCTGCCCAGCAACTGCTCACATCTGCACTTCTTCAGCTGATGAGATTTGACACTGGCACTCAAAATGGCTGGCAATCTCCACCTGCTGAAGGCAGTCTTCAACGTGTAATTTCAACCATCTGGATACAGCACCATTATTTTATTTCTTTCTTTGAAATACCTCTTTTCATGAATTCTCAGGAAATCAGTTTTCACTCTTCTGCCTGAATGAAGCTGACAGATTTGTCTATTGCTTTCTTCAAACTGGTTGAGCTTTTCCTTCCAAATCTTTTTCTTCTGGGACAGATCATTCATCCCAGCTTTTACCAGCTCTCTCCCCAGTGACCTGCAACCTGCTTTTGAAGTATCCAACACTTTTTCTTTGGAGCCTCCTACATAGAATTGATTTTCTTCTTTTATTTAATTAGAAAATAATGTAAAAGGATTTTTTGTTTTCTTAACTGAAATTGTCACTTTCTGAACAGAACACACGGCCCTATTGCCTACAACTCTAAAAGTAACTGTAAATGAGTTTGGCATTAGCACTTAAGCCTTAAAAAAACATTTTCATCACTAAGAACATCATGAGAAACATTATTTCTCTTGGCAACAGATGGTTTAGTACATACTGCAAGCTTCAGTGATGAAGAAAATGTTAAAACACTGGGAAGTAGTTAGGCATGCACAGGAGGTGGAGCTTAGAAAGACTGCCTAGATCATTAATGCAGAATTATCCAAACATGCCAGAAGTACCAAACTCTACATGGAGGGCTTCATGATACTTTTCTAATGAAAAATACCACTAGTTTTATAGAAGCATGAAAACTTTTATGTCAGCTCTTTGTTTGTGTGTCATTTATTTATTCTTGTAACATCTGTCTCTATAGTTTAAATTGAGAATGGGAGAAACAATCAGCCACAATAAAACAGCAATACTATTTTCTGAAAAAGATCCAACTCCAAACCAGGCCAACAGATAGCACTCACAGCAACTATACTTGTCAAACTACTCTCTAACAAGTTGATTTTCTCCATTGTTTTTCTGCAATTTAACATGCTAGCTGTTGAATCTTTAGCTGCTCTTTCACTGGGGAAAAAACAAACAAAAACAAACAAACACCCCAAACACAGCAAACCTAATAACTGAATTTTGCATTGATTTTACTAAATGTTTCCCAGAGCTGGCTTTCAATCTAGCTGTTCTCCTACACAGCACTCAGAACTGGAGTCTCAATGGAATTCACCTCAGTGTTTATCTTTTCTGGAACGCTCTGTGTATTTTTGCCTTCCTACCAGGGCATATTTAACCAAGAATAATATATCTGAATAGGTTCATTTTCAAATATGGACTACTGTGATCTTGATTAAGATTGCAGTATTGTTCCATAGCCTCTCTTTATATGAATACAGATGTTCCAGGGATGGAGGAACTCCTTTTCAAGGCACCTGAACTCACAGTTTTCCCTGAATTGCAGAGAGGTAAAAATCTGTTTCTGCTTCTTTTATTTCACAGAATGTCTAAAGTATTTGCTCAAGTAAGGGGAACAGAGGACTGGCCTCCCACCAACTTTGGATCATGTGAGAATCACAAGGGAATTCTTACAGCATTTACAGTGTAAAACAGGTTCCCAGGAAAGATAACTTGCAAACATCAATCTAAAAATACCACAATTAGTGTTTGAGTCTCTTCATTTAGGTGTGGGTGCCCAGGTATGCCACATGATCAGGGTGCCAGATTGGATTTCTTGTTCAGTTTGATTTTTTGAATATACCATTAAATAGCGAATTTGATTTAGAAAGCTGTTACATCCAGTATGTGTCCATAAAAGCACTACAGAAACTCCTTCCATAAAAAGAGAACCTTGAAAAGTCATAAAGTCCATGAAACATGATGCTAAGTGACAGATGAGTGGATGAACGATCTTGATCGCTGTCAGAAAAAGATTCCACTCTCCTGAAGCGGGAAATAAACTCACTTTCGGCTTTTTCTGAACAGATGATGCTCTGTACAAGCCTGTTAGAGATGAGAGCAAAGGGAGAAGAGAACAGCATTTTTACGCAGTTCTTTACTCAGTATTCCCATATGGGAAAAGGGAATTAGAAAAAAAAAGACCCACTTTCCTTTCTATTTTTAAAGGACTGTCTTCTCAGAACACTCCTAAATAGGTTCCCAGCATTAGGATTTTTGAGCATGCTCTGAAGAAAGGTAGCAAGTAGGATGAGCTGCGGGATGGACCTGCATGAGAGGGTTATATTGTGGAGGATACCCCCAGAGCATTGTACCCACCTCCAGAGAGCATTCCAGCTTTACCAGAATAACGCTTTTATACCCTGGACCAGTCCTAAAACAAATGTATACTGCTTTTAGTCAGACCTTGATAGGGTGCTTTTGTGAAAAGGTCAGCGTAGGAGACCCTGGAGGAGTATATTTGCTGGAGAGCTTTACAGATCCAATCAGTGTAGCAGAGAGGGATGGGATGAGCATGCTGCACTCATACTTCTACAAAGGATGGTGATACAGTTCCCTCGTTTTCACTCCCTTCTTATGTCCCAGACATTTCAGCAAATGTGGTGTTTAAGCATATCACTGAATGAGTAATGCAAACAGCATGTTTACTGTACTGTCCTCAAAGCTGTCCCCCCAAAAGCCAAGTCATTGCAGGGCAGGAAGAGTGGGATGCAGATTAGCCTCTGTAGTCTCTCTGCTCATGCTTGGGTCTTGCTACTGTCTGCTTCCAGGCAGATACTACCCTCTAACAGCACTGCTTCCTGTATATAGGAGCAGTAATTCCCACAGGTAATTCATCACTGTCTCTTTACAAATACTGATACTTTTATGCAGTGACATAGAGAAATAATGCTCTGGTAAATCTTCCTAAAATAAGAGATGGGAGAAATTATTGCCACCAATAGCTTGGGTTAATCTGAAGCCAATGATTTGTGCTCCCTGGAGCCACAGTAGCTATATATATATATGTATAAATAAATAAACAATTAAAAAAAACCCACCACACACAATGAGTTACACTGTCTTTATCCATTTTGTGACATCCGTTTTCCCTCTTTCCTTTGAAAAAACAAAAGAGAAAAAACCACCAAAAATCCAACACTCCCTCTAAACTAGCTACTGGCAGCCAGTGGGAACTGAACCTCTTTTCTCACTGTGCCACTAGAAGAATAAATGAAAGGATGGTTCCCTGCACCTCATAAGCCACGTGCCTTATCCCTAAACAGAAAATACTGGTGTGAGCTGTCCTTGCCTCTCTTGCTGCTTGCCATTGCTGCAGAAAAATGTCTTTATTATTGTAAGAATAACTGTTTACTAAAATTAAATCGAACTGGAAACTATATGTATATTTGTGTGTCCATATATGCATATACATACATGCAAACACACCTATTCATACTCCTTGAAACCATGCTAAGGACTCAGCTGCCTCTTAGACTCAAAACAAAAATGAAAGAAGTCCCAACAGGTAAGTTATTGTGCAAGAAGTGTACTTACATCACCACACAACATCTTGCACTCTTACCCCCCAAAGGTGTAACAACTGATAAATGATACATTCCTTCCTTCCAGAATAGGGAATAGTTCAGCTATTATAGCTTAAAGATGATAATGCCTTTACTAGTCTAATGGAAAAACAACTTGTAACAAAAGTCTGCTGGCTTACACTGGGCAGATTTCACTCCCACCAGTGAAACACCTCATCCATTTAAAAACACAAATGCATTGATACTAAGTCAATAAATTAAACAGCTGCCAGATTTTTCCTCTTTAAAATGGACTGTTAGAAAATAGATGGGCAGTTACTCAGCAAAAAATGTTTCTTATCATTCTGCTAAGAGCGAGCACAGATCAAACCATATCAAAATAAGTATATTTATGCATGTGTACAAAGCCAGGAAAATTACCTCCTGCTGCAAAGCACTGAAGCCTGTTATTAGTATACGCACAGCCACACAGGCTGAGATGAGATACAAAAAAAAAAAAAAAAAAAAAAAAAAAAAAAAAAAAAAAAAAAAAATGCTGCCGAAGTGGAAAAACAGATCTGGAAAGTGGAAACTTATTAGGAGAAGGGAGAAGAGGCAGCAGGGAAAGGTCATTCAGAAAACTACACAAGAGAAACATAAACAAGTTGCAAAGGGAATGGAAAACATGCAAAGAGCTCTCCAACGCTGCACAGCCAGCCACGAGGAGCTCAGTGAAGGCTTTTAGTGACAGCTAAAGCTAAGTGATAATCTGTTAGTTTCTAAGAGTTAAAGCGTGTCAGGGCATAGAGGCTAAAAAAGGAAAGGGGAAAGACAGAAGTGATTCTACCAGTCACAGGGGTAAGGCCTGGGCTCAGCCACAGAAAGAAGCATACCATACAGGCAGCAAGGAACCACGCACTCCCTCAGCTCACCCCATGTTCCCTGACAACAGAAGCTCATTGAAGACATTTCCCCTAGAAACACGACTGATAACCATTGTTCCTGCTGCCACAGCAATCAGTACATGCCTGGGGAACACCCAGACTGCAGATGTGGCATAACCCAGACCCAGATACTTATGAGGCAGCCCTTACCTTAGCTGATCAGCTCAGTACTCCTTTCTTACCTCAGAGACAATCTCCAGCTTCCTTGCAAGCAGGAGCTAATTAGCAGTTGGCAGAGCACTCTATTTTTTTTCTTTCCTTCAGCTGAGGCCACTACAGGTGCAGCCACTTGTGCCTCCCTGCTCTGCCGTGCTCCCACAGCTGTCTTCAGCATGGGCTCAGCATTCTCCGTGGGCATTTTGCCATCACCCCAACCACTCCTGCCACAGAGCCTGGGGTTTCCTGATGATAGGCCCGGTGGTTGGTCCCACTGCAGCAGGGCTGCCATTTTCTGCAACAGCACATCCTCCCCGCAGCCACAGCAGCTCCCAGCTACCCTGGGGTGCTGCCACTGCTCAGAGAGCTGTGAGAATGTCCACATGTGCTGTTATACACCTAGCTCACTTCATTAAAGGAAAATAATGACCCTCTCAATTGACTGCTCAGTGAGTGTATGCTACCACTCTTAACTGCTCTTTCGGGAAACCTGGTACAACTTCATTTGAACGTGTTCAGAGCGGTGGTGGATGCCACATGGTGGATACTCAGCTGGATACTGGACAGGGCTCTGAGCAGCATGATCAAGCTTTAAGTGTCCCCGTCCATTGCAGGAGAACTGGAACAGATGACCTTTAAGGGTCCCTTCCAACTCAAATGATTCTGTGATTCTATTGAATGTTTCAGCTGACAATCTGATGGAATGCTTTCAGTTTATAAGCAAAAAAAAGTTGTTTTATGCAGCTGCCAGCCCTGCACGTGCTCTTAGGGATGTGAAAGACGAACTGTGTTCCTCCTGGCACTACTGCCCTATCCATAATCCCAGCCCAGCATGATGGCTTGCAAGCACAGTGAAGGTGCAGCTGAAGTGTGCAGAAGATGATTTGTGAGCCAGGTGCAGTTTAAGTTTTGGCAGAAGGAAAAACCTCTTTTTTGTTTTCACACAAACAAACCTGAGGTTTGAGTGACTGAGAGCCGATAAATGCTGATGTGTATTTTTACAGAGCATCTTTTCAGAGGAGAGCTCAAGATGGAGCTCTTAACCTCTGAGGCTGGAACAGGGCCATGCCATACATGTTTATAGGGCAGGACAGGAAAAAAAGTTATCGTGTTTATTCTGAAATGTTAACTTTCTACTAAAACCAAGCCTCAAGTCCCTCCCCTGCCCTTAGAGTGTAAAACAGTTTCACACCACAGAAGTGAAAACACAGCTGCTTGCCATGACTCCCTGATCTGAGTTAAGTCAAGCAAAAATAAATGTGGTGGAATTCAAATGTTATCTTTCTATTGAAAATGTCACTGGATAATCTACTGGAGTCCCAGCTGAACTCCAGAGCCAGGGCCACCTGCATGTGGCCAGTCCCTGCCCCTTTGCAGTACTGGAGGCATCGCTCCCACAGGCTGCTTTGGTTCATGGTGGTTGCTGCTAATACTGCTCTGGGGATTGGACCTCACTGACAGCAAATCTGTGACACAGATCTGCCCACAGATGTCTTCCTTGCCAATGATCGACAGGACCCTGGGAAGTGTTAGTCAGGAAATTTCAAATAGTTTCAGGAGTATTTCTTGCTAAAAGCAGACTTGCCCAATGGGGATAAGTGTTCCAACTTTGAGAGTATCGACCTATGAGCTCAGTGTTGGGGTGGACAAAAATAGCCTATCAGGACACTCGGACCATCTTTGTCATACTTCAAGTTCAGTGCTGTTGGATATTTTAAAAAGAATATGTTGTTGAACACTGCCAAGATCTTGTGAGATAAAGACTATGAAAACAGAGATTTGATTCTGGTAGTGGCAGCGTGCTATGGTTCAACTATTTGGGGCTATCAAGTTTATGGTTTGTCCACAGGTCTTTCAAATTCCATATGACACGATATGAGCTCAGGTATCATACCAGAAATTTTCTATATTTAGTCCTTATTTCCAGATGCCCTGTCTGTAAATGACACAGTTTTATAAAATACTCACTGCAATGTTCCTTCAAACTTTATCCTCTTTCTGACTCTGAGATGCAGGAGTAATCCAGCTGTCTGGAGTCAACGTGTGCTGTGGCTGGGGCTCCTGGCATGCAAATTCCTGCATCAGTTCAACTTAGAAAAGGGCTGTCCTGCCTGCTGAAAAATGCAGCAATCCAAGGCACAAGTGTGTAACTCAGACAGCAGTGAGAAAGATATCACTGCTACAGAGTTTTGCCTGGCATGTGTCCTGACACTGGCAGTTTGTGCAGTAATTTCCTCCCCAGATGCTCTGGACTTTCAGAGAATTTGGCTCAAGAGGTTAAAAAAATAACGATCTGGCAGTAAACAGCTTTTCAGAAACATTATTTGGAGACTTACTCAAACTTGTGCAATGCTTTGTCTACAGTAATAGGAATTGCAGCAAGTAATGCTATTAGGTACACAAACTGTTTCTTCAAATGATCTGTTTGAAAGACAGAATGCTGTTGGACTTCAAAAGCTTTCTATCCAGATATAACCTTTTTGTCTTCTTTCTTTTGTCTTGCTTGCATATTGCTGTGTGACATGACTCAAATGCCCCAGATCTTGGGAAAACTTGGCTCTGAGTATAAATGTGAGGTTTTGATTCTGTTCTATGGATTTACTGATTTGTCTATAAGGAAATCTCCCAGCTAATAACAAACAAACAAACAAACTCTCACACACACATAAAACACAACAGAAATAAATGTTTAATGATACTCAGAGCAGTAAATGGAATCCAGCTACCTTTCCTCCTTTCCCACCAAATTTACTCACTATTTAAAAGTCACTTTCTCATAAGTCAGTTGGTAGGAGGCAGAGCCTTCTCCTGTAAAGATGAATGCTGATATATAGAATCATAGAAAGATTTATCCTAACCCTTTGCCCTGGCTGCTCTTCCTTTCAGAGATGGGGCACTCTTCAGCTCCTCAAAGGGCCAGAACCACAGAAAAGGTTGAGCAAACAATGCCACAATAACCACGGGATTTATCCAGTCTCAGCAGTACTGCTGCCTGGTGATTAAAGCAATGAAATTGGCTCTTGGTTCTGCAGCGCAGGAGAAGACCTTATAGCACTGCACATTTGTGCCAGATGGATTGCTCAAGCTTGGAAAGCCTTCTCGCCTTCTCATGTACACATACTTAATCACAACAGGCCCTGTTCCTGGAAAAACAACATGGCACCAACAGAATCGTTGTTACTCACTTTCTAACAGAAAAACAATGGCTGGGAGTAGAGCTCAGCCCGCATGCTGTGGGTAGTGGAGGGGACTTTAACAGGCCACGAGGAGATGTTCATTTGCATTTGTAGCAGAGCCCAGGAGTGTGTGCTGGAGGTCCTTCTGGAGTGGGGCTGGCTTGCTGGGAGAGGCTTGGCCAGGTGGCCCCAGGACGGCAATGAAGGCCTGGCCGATGCTGTTGCTAATGTTCCTCCAGTTTGTGTGTTGCTTTGACCCTGAAAAAGTAACAACTGAAATAGCAGGAAGAAAGCAGATGTCTGGAATCTCTCTGAACTAACTGGGATGTTTTCTTTGCTTCCCACCTCGAGAGGTTTGAATGGAAAGCTGGAAGGGAAGCACAGGGGGCAAAGATGGCACCTGAGCCATGCCTATGTCACCCTCTGCACAGTGGCTGAGTTTACCCAAGGTGCTCTGTGGTGACCCTGGCAACTGAAATCCTTTTTCATCCAGTCCTGCTCACTAGGTACCCCTGGCTTGTCATAAGCTCCATTATCCCATGGAAGGAGAAGTACAGCATCTGTTTAAGGCTATACATTAAAACTAAACTCTATAAATCGTACATGAAAATGGAGTGTAAGCCAGGAGAGATCATTCCTCAGCTGCTTCTCTTGGCATCAGCTGAAGTTTGGGAAGTCCTGTGGAGTAACACAGTAGTTAGCTGCTCAGTTTTTAATGGGAAAGCCCTTTCTTAATTCATCTGAATTTTCCCAGGGTTCTGGGCAATTAAATTGGGGTGTGAGGGTCTGCAGCTCACTAGTAGCTGGAAGAAAAGTGATCTCATATTTGAACACTGGCGAAAGCCATGTGGTTACTGCTAGTCCAGACTATGGAAAAAATGAGATACAAAAAGAAAAGCACAAGCTGCACCTTCCAGCCTACGAGTCAGCCTCCTGAATGGATAAGTTAGGTCAGACCAAGGATTTATTCATCTTGGTATCATTTTTTCAACGCATTCTAAACTGGATGCTTGTGGAAAGATTGTGAGCATTTCCCCTCTACATTCTCTGAGCTACCAGCTATCTGTGATTTAAATGTGTCCAGATACGAAGCCTGCATTCACACCATTGGTTTTCATTGGCCTCAAATGAAGCCACTGATCTTCCAGAATCTCATGAATCCCTTAATTCTGCTGCCTTCTGAAGCAGCCTGCTCTAAGGAGCTCAACTGCTTAACTACATGGCTTCAAACACTTGTTTCCTCTTGCTGATTTAAAGACAATGACTGTCTTTACCATGAACAAACTGTTTTTCATTTGTATTTTCCCTGGCCATCATAATTTCACTGACCTCCATCATACCCTGCCTCAGTCTTTCCCCTCACACCACAAGAGCTGTTTAATCTCTCTTTATTTGAGAGCCTGCCCTAGCACAAAGCAAGTTTTCTCCAAAACATGTGTTAGCATAAACAGGTGCCCCTGCAATGCCAAGAGACAGGTGGATGGGAGCTATTTCCACACAGGCACTATGTCTCTGCAATCAGTGGGAACACACTGCAGACCTCTGGACCAGGACTCACTTGAAAGAGCAGCTGGTTTCTTTCACCTATCCTCACTGAGAAAGGCATTATTGGTTTATTAATCTCTGAAAACACAGTAAAACACAGCTACGCAGCTTGGATGTTTGCCTCTCGGCAGTTTTTAGAAGGAAGAACATATATTACATGGGGAGAAGTGTACTTATAGAGCACTGTACGATTATTTGAACCTCTCTGCAGTTTGTCAGAAAGCTGTGTTCCCTGCCATGCTTCATTAACAGCGCAGGTTTGCTGTAGCAAACAGCTGGAAGCTGTCACCACAACCCAGCTGGGCTCAGCACCGTGCCACCAAAGGATGAAAGATGGGGATCAGGGGGAGGGATGGTCCTGGCCAACACCAAAATATGAGCCAGCATCTGAAACACTATTGAGACTCCAGTGGACAGTGTTGATGCTTTAAGGACAGTTTCAAATAGTGTAAAGTAACCTTGTGTCCATCTACGGATGAGCTATTCTTAAATATGGGATGAGGCCAGGGAAGAGACCATGAAACATAGCAATGAGTGGAAGCAGGAATTGGCATTTTGCTGCTAAATGACAAATGACAGGGAAGGTCCTGGAGGGCTTGTGAAGGAAAGCCAGGAGAGATCAGCCACACTGCTGACCTGCACTGTTACCAAACCCCTCTTTGTATAAGCAGAACTGTGGTATTGGCAGCACACGTGCTTTTAGCCCACCAGAAACCTAAGATTCTTCCTTCTCCCAAGTGCTGTTTGGCAGCAAAAAGGACCAAGTTGAATTTCAGGTGATTCATATTAAAATTTGAAATAATGCTGGCTCAGACTCCAGTTCCATGTGCTCAGAAGTGAGCAATACTCGCCCAGCCTCAAGTAGCAACTTTTGAACAGGGATTTAAAACTAATAGGAATTTACTGATGGTATAAAAGTGAAAAAATAAAACATTTCCTAGAAAAAGCTGAGCTTTTCCAGAAGGTGAAGTGTTACCTGATGATAGACCAGAGACTATCTCCCTCTTTCAGCTCTGAATGGCCCACAGGGTAAGTGCTGTGATTTCCCTAACATTAAGTCTGAGTAATCTAGTTGGTTGTCTGCTATCCTTTTGTTTCTTTGTTTTGTTTTGTGTTTTTGTTTTTTGTTTTCCCAAGGAAACTATTTTAAACCAGCTCAGAACTGCTCCACAGAAGAAGGATGGCAGACCCTGCCACCTTCCTTTGCTCTCCAATAGACGCATTTCTTCTCCATTATGACCTTCTGGGAGCCTTTTGGTGATGATCTTCCCCTTCTGTCACTGAAAATAGAACAAAACGCAAGTGCATCCCCCACTTTATCAAATCACGCATCTGTGAAGCACAGCCTCCTTTGCCTATGGAGCTTTTAGCTCTCCGGATTTCCCTCCTGTTTCCTGCAGGCCTGAAGCCCCAGAAGGGCAGGTCAGTGGCTCAGCTGGTGCTCCTTAGCTCACTGAAACTGCTGGAGAGCAGCAGGAGGGTGCAGGCCTGGTCACAGCTGGGACAGGGGAACAGTGGTGGCTGAGCCTTGCTGAGCTGGAAAGGAATGAGTAGATCCCTGCAAAGCAGTAAGATGACATTCCAATCTCTGCAAAAGAAACAGGTCTGGAGCAGCCAGTAGTTCAGCCTAGTAGTTCCGAGAAACTTTTGGAACAAACCCCAGGTCTTGAGGGTATTTAGTATCACTTTAAATTACCTGTGAAGCCTCCTTTAGTGACCTCAGCCTTGGGCTGTGCCCTGGGGGATATTGGTGTTACACCAAGACATGTGCTAGCTTCCTTCATGGCACGAGGGCCAACAGCGGGTTCCATTTTGCTGAATGGAGGTGATCAGAAGTAAGTAACTTTTCCAGCACCTTAGTTCAGGGCAGCCCATGGAAGTCTATATGGTACTGCAGAATATCTAGGTTCTAAATGAGAATATTAGAGGATTTGTAAAACATAATTTGCCATCTTTTCATTTGCTCCCTCCCTAAATGTGCCTGTAATGGCTTGAGCTTCTACCAGACATACTCTGGATATCCTGGATAATGGCTTTGCAACCTACAGGTGGTGGTGGCATGGGATGAGGCAATGGGAAGGTGAACACTCATTTTTCAAGAAGTACGAATTACTTTCTGCAGTAAGATGCAAAATCAAAGATATCAGAAAACTCTAAAACAGGACTCTTTGACTGGCTAATGTAGCGTTGATTCTCATCAGGACTACCCAGTGTATTGAGAAGTGCATGGCATAGAGCTACATTAAACATTACCGAACAGTGTACGACAGAGCTATTTTCTGTTGATGTCACTCAGAAAATTTATTGAGCAAAAGAAATACAATATTATTTATGAAGTTTCTTTCTCTTGCACGCCATCTCTCAGAGCCTGGCTTGGAAATTCTCCCAAATCCGCCCTGTTTGGCTTCTTTTCTTTGTGTTCAAGATATACACTTTCATCAAAATGAAAAAATATCCAAACTGCTGCACAGAAATTTGAATTAATTGAGCATTTTCCTGTCTTGGAACCCAGAGGATGACTGTGCCACTAGCAAAGCGTAGCACTGAGGTTTGTCTCTGCCTTAAGGGCTGCCACAGTGTATAATAATTTAAAAAAGCATAAATTTGCTTTCCTCTAAAAATGAAAATCCAAATTAATGTGATGAGAAATGCTGTTCTGAGTGGCATTGGCACTGGGTGTGATGCACTCCGCTAGTTATGCTTCAGACTGATTTATTTTCTTCCCTGAGAAAATCAGTTCAACAACTTAAGAAAAACAAAAAGGAAAATAGGCTGTTATAACAACAATAATAATCCCTCAGCCTCTTGTCGTCAAGCACTCGCAGCCTAGTCGCATTGGGATCATGAATGTTGGTGAAGTCTGGGTCTCAGATCTCCTCTGATTTTTACACTTGCTAAAATGTAATAGTTAGATGATGAGATTTTGTATTTGCACTGAACACCATCTGGCATTAAGTGAGTCTTAACGCTGGCTGCAGCCACTGTGCCCCACACAGAGTGCCCAGCCAATGGGATTAGCACGGCAGAGCCTGAGTGGGCTGCTCTTGAACCGCACCGGTTGAGTCCGGGCAGCAACCAGTAACTGAGCTGTACTCAGTGAAACGCTCATGGCTGTGGTTTTCAGCTGTGAGGGGCAGGCTGGCAGAGGTGCCCTGACTGATGATCTGGTGACAGCTAAGCAAGGGGAGACGGTGAGGAGGAAAGGGGGAACAAAAGTATGAGGCTGGTGCAGGACAGACTTACAGAAACATGGGGAGGTGGCAGGTGGGCAAAAAGAGTCAGGAGAGTTGTGATGGCTGGAGCACATCCTCCGTGAGCCAAAGGTGGCCTCCCAGTACTCTTCACTCTTCCTTTTAAACAAGGTATCTGACTATTTTTTCTTGTGATTTTTCTTTTCTTCAAGTTTTCTGTTACAAGCATGACTTAAACCAGTTTCAACTGACCCAGACAGAAAATCCTTCTTTGTGTTGCTGTACATCTTTGCCTCATTTGATATCTGCCCACAATCTTCCTCAGCAGTGTAGTCTGCAAGCCTAGAAACCCATAGATTCTCTTTTTTTTCACTTGTTGTTTCCAGTCTGACACACAGACTGCTGTTTGATGCAGAGTCAGGTTCTTCCCTGACCGAGAGGAGCATTGTGTAGGAAACACATTCAGATCATCAAAGGCAGTTGCAGAGGCCTTGGCAGGGTGAGCTGGGGCTGTCCAACCAACTTTCATCCTTCTGCTTCCTGTCTTCTGAGAACATTCGGCTCTGTAGTCTTTTTTTGATTTTTGGAAGGCAGCAAGAGATTGCTGCATATTAATAGGCTTCAAAACACATTGCTTCACTATACAGGCAACTGGAGACTGACAGAAAGCTTCAGCTATTTCATTTCAATTTGTCTTTGCCACAAATTCTACTGGTAGTAATTTTATCTCTCTGAGTTACTCTATTCAATTCTCCAGCAGCCATTCTTACAACTCTTGGACCACAAATACAGAAGTTCAGGACCAAAAAAGCTTTAATCCCTGACAACTTTGTTTTCTGGCAGCTTATCTAGCAATTACAGCTCTAAATGGATGATACACGCTCATTTTGAAAAGCAAAGCATTTTAAAAAACATTTTTGAAGTGCCTCAATAAGATATGCACGCAGCCTAACTTGCAGGCCAAACCCTGAAGATAGTGAAGACCAGAAGCTGTCTGCCACAACAGAATAGAAGAATTCAATAGGCCATTGCAGATTTGGATTAATTCTATAGAAGCAGGGAAAAACAAAAAGGCACAGGCAGTATTGTTCTCCTACAATGCAGTATCTGTTTAGTGGACTTTTATTTCTTTAATCACCAGTAGATGGCAATCCAGTACTTGGCCAGCCAAATGCTGGTGGAGAGCCTGCTCTGTATACAGGTCCATGGGGGCTTTAGTTATATATCATGAGTGCAACTTAGGACTCAGAACAACGTCTAAGTGAATCATTGAACTGATGTTGTATTATGTTGCTGGCCAGCTCAGATGGCACCAGCACAAATAAGACTTGAGAAGTGCGTGTAAATGGCAACAAATTGGAAGATTTTTCTGTTCTTAAAAGATGTTGGTTGTTTTAGCTATGACAGTCTCTTTATACTGACATTTTTAGAAGCCTTTGGAGGTAATACATGTAAAGTTTAGAGTCTACTTGTTTGGAACTTCACGTGACCTTACAGTGAGCTGAACAGGGAGAGGCATACTTCAGCTAAGTCACCTGGAGAGAGGAAGAAAAAATCTTTCCTTCCATGAAAAAGCATGTCAGTATGCAGCAAAGCAAAGGGGAGGCAGCAAGGGTGGTATAGTAGAAGGGACGTCTTTCAAACATCAGGAGTTATTCCTTTTGCTCTCTTCAGGGACCAGTTAAGGTAAAGCAGGTGAAAAGAAAGTAAAGATAGCAATCTCAATTCCGAGGCAAATTTTTGGCACTTCCATAACAGAGGTAAACAGCAGCAGCCCTTGCAGAATGGTTTCCATTTCTGAAGCCTCATATTAACATCAGTTACAGTTTGTATTTCACTTTGAATCAAAGAGAACAGGAAGGAAACATTGCATGGGACTCAGATAACAGGCATCGAGTGGCACAGTTTCTATGCAAACGTTTTTCAGAGGTACTCATACCATTTATTGTCTAATTGGCTCATTAGCAACAAGAGTGGGATTGCTGATTTTGTGATTTTTTTTTTTAATAAAAAAAGAGCCCTTGAGTTCCAGGGGTCATTAACACAGTGCTGATGACAAACCTTGTATCTGTTACCTTCTTTAAAAGTTAAGCCAGTGAGCAGAAACTACGTGCCTGGAAAAACCAATGATCTCTTTTGTATTCCCATTGCTCTGCGTGAGAAAGGATGAATCAGACACCGCTGTGATTCAGAGCTAGTGACAGCCTTCTCAGATCAGCACCCACATAGAGAGCTGTGCTGCGAGCCGAACAAGTTCCTGCTGCCTTACACACTATGCTCCAGTACATCTTGCAGTAGTCTCCACCAAACGCTGACAAAGAATTTGGACTGATAGGAGGAAGGATCTTTGCTTGTTAAATAAAGCAAATGAGGATATGGCAAGCTGTCAAGCACGGAACCCACGTTTTTGACAGATATAATCAATAGTTTAAAAAAATCCTTTTTTCTTTTTTTGTTCTTCGGTGAAATGAAACTTGTTCTGCCACCAGGATACGGCAGTGGGGTCCTTTTCAATAGCGTGTGTTGTAGGTGAATCTATTAGAGCCAACACTGAAGCAAGTGAAAAGCGGTTGTATGCACTTATCACCTCCAAAAAGCTGGGCCACTCATGTCTTGTCTTGTCCTGCAGTGATTGTCTTGAGCCTGTTTTGAGGAATAATGACTAGGGTTCCCACAAGTGTTTAGAAACAAGCAAGAAACTTTTACTGAACTTCTCTAAATATTTTTGAGTAGTTCCTCCTTGAAGAACGTCTTCTCAAATTGATTCAATAATTTGATGGCACAGATTTGTACAATATACAATAAATGTACTTCTGAGGCCTCCATGTTCCCAGAGGGTAGCAATGCTGCTCAAACTTTTATGACCTTCATCAGCTTTCCACCAGTTTCTTCATCTATCCCTTCCTTCTTCCCCTCCTCTCTCTCCAGCATCATCTCATCTGTTCCATGAGCTGAATGACCCATTTTTCCCTCCTCCTATCTTCCTAACGTGGCCAGAGCAAACAAATGCCAGGAATATTCCTTAGTCTGTTTTATGCTTGGGCTGCTCTGCAAGAGTCGGAGTTGAGTGCTCCAGCTGCAGCTGAACAGGGCATGAAGGAAGAGCAGAGGCACAGCTGGTTGGTGCACAGAGATAAGGAACGCTTGGGGTGGGTGATACTGGAGACAAAGAAGAAAAATCAAGTGGTAGAAAAAGCAAATAATAGAAAACAAATGCCTCCCACTCCAGCACTGTATGAATCTCACACAAGCTGCAGGGTGCAACCCATTGTGCTCTAAATAGAATTACCCAGGTTTACTTCATGTGTATCAAGAAGATGGTGCCTAGGGAACTATGTTGCTACCTGGGGGGCCCTTCTCCAGGATCTCTTGTTTGTGCCTCAAAACTAAATGCTCCTTGTAAAAGCAAACTGGAATCAAAGACTGTGTCTGTCCTGAACCCATCTCTCACCTACCTGATTCAAATGAATTTCTCCTCTCCAAATCTTGACTTCATAGCAACCCAGAGAAGTGCTCACCAAAGGAGATAAACCCAGAAAGATGAGTAGAGACAGAAACCTACTGGCTTGGAGGGCCTGTTTCCAACTTGAATGTGGTACTTTCTGCCAGACGGCAGTAGGTACTTGCCAAACCAGCATCACAGCAGCTGTAGTTTCTCCCTGATGGTTCACACCTGTGGTGCCACTTGTACTGGGGTGGCAGAGCTGCTTTTGTTCACAAACACGAACACACAAGCACTGAGGGATGAGCTGGGGAACAGACTTTGACCTTCTTGCCCACAAGATAGCAGATTGTGGGGGCAATTGCAATTGAATTCATCTAAATAATTTTTCTGCTCTTCTTCAGAAACCACACTCCAAATTCTGAATGCCTCTATGATGCTCATATTTTGAAGCTGTAAAGCCAGAGATGAAAGAATGTCATGAAGTAAGGCAAATGGTACAAATATGTCCTGCCAGTTCTTATCGCAACCTGCGCAGGAAATACTGCATAGGCCAAAATGCACAAGATTTCAGACAGCCAGAAACCGTGTGAAGAAGCAAACCTGAAAAATATCCTGTTCTGAGCTTTAGGAAACACTGTAATGTGAACTTCACAGTGCAGTGACGGAGCACTGGCACAGGCTGCACAGAGAGGTGGTGGGGTCTCCTTCTCGGGAGACGTTCTAGACCTGCCTGGACGCCTACCTGTGCAACCTGGGCTAGGGAGCTGCTTCGGCAGGGGGGTTGGACTCTATGGTTTCTGAAGGTCCCTTCCCAGCCCCTACAATTCTGTGATTCTGTGATCCCTCCAATCCTGCCACAAGGTGATTTGGCAACAATGGAGGCTTTTTATGTAATGAAGAAATCTTACTGCATGGGAATACCAAAAAGACCAAGGCGTAGTGGAGGAAAAGTTTCTATGCTGTGATTTCCATTCTCGGCAGGCTTCAACCCATGAGTCTTCTAGGCCTGTAAGTTGGTATAAGAGATTTAGAAGAAATCAGTATTAGTTAACTGAACGAAAGAGAAAATATCTTGTGATGAGGGCATGAAAACTGATGATAATTAAAGAGAAAGCACTTCAAGTTGATAAAATAAAAGGAAGACTGGCCTACTGTACCCGAGCTCCATTGTGTCTTCTGGTCACCTCCATGGCATTCTCTGATGCTGGAGAGGGATGGCAATAAGCACGTGCAGCCTTTCTAACAGCAGCATGCCTTTGTGTGACGGGGCTTACACGTGAACCTTCTGCTCAGACACAGTTTCTTTTTAGAAGTAGCAGGAGCTTCACCACATTTCTCATGTATCTCTTTTTCTGATGCAAATGCTTTGTTGTGAAAAAAGAACTTTTAGGCTAAGGGAATCGGTACACATGTGCTGGGGGGAGGCTGCATTTGTTTTTGGCAGTTGTTATGGTGGTTAGCACACATTTGGATGAAACTAGCAAAACGCTGAGAGCAACAGATAGGGGCTTTGTGTTCCAGCTGCTCCCAAAGCAATCCTGGACCAAAGCAGTCTTGGAAGGGAAGCAATACTCCTTCCAGCTGCAGAAATGGCAAGCGCTCTGGCTTTTCATGTCTGTCAGTGTTTGTTTTGTTTTTATTTCTATTTTGTTACTTGAGAGACTCCTGGAAACGGCCTGTGCCGGAGCCAGCTGCAGCCCCCAGGGGCCGTCTGAACGCTCCCCCCAGCCAGCAGAGCAGTGCCCTCTGCTGCACAAGCACAGCAGAGGCCTGGTCCTCAACTGAACTGAAAGATAATCAAAGGGAAAATAAAAAGTTTCCCCTTGCTGCACGCTGCCTCATTCTCACAAACTGCTTTACAGTTCTGATGGGAGCGCTGCTTGAGGGGAATGGAAGATTCAGCTGCCTGGACCCAGCCCAAGGGATGGGTTTTCTGCTTGCTTTCTCCTCTTCTGGTTAGCATCGACTAAAGCAGGCACAGCCCACCCTTGCCACTTTGGGCAACGATCTGTAAAGGATTAATTTCCAGGTATGGTGCACCGTGGCCAAGCGGACTTGACAGCACTCTGTTAGATTACTAATGATACTCATTAATTATCCAGCAAGTTTAACTACAGCAACAAATGCCACTGCACTAAGCCAGAAGGAAGTCACGTCCTAAGGCCTAACACCTGGACACTGGCATCTTATTATATACAGTGCAGAGACGATCGACCTGCAGGTGTCACAGCTGCTGTCTCCAGAGTGAAGCACTCGTGGCAGCCCAACGAAGTGGAGCTGCATCTGAAAACCAGGTTTGAAATGCCACTTCCAGGCAAGTGCTGCGATGTAGCTACAGCTCCTGAGCTTCGTGCTCTCATCCAGACCCCCCTAAGCCTAGCAGCAGGATGTTAAAGGTATGCAAGAGACCAAGATCCAAATCTCAAGCCATTCTCGTAGCAAAGGTGGCTCGAAGCACTGAACTTTGATTTCTGAGCTATAGAGAATGCTTACACTGTGAGGAGCTGTGGGGCTGGGAGAAGAAATGAAGCAGCCAGACGCTGCTCCCACAGCAGCAAACAGATCTTTAAGTGACACTGAGAACTCCAAAAAACAAAAAAACAAAAGAGAGACCAAAGAAATTTATTTTTTTTATCTATGAACAGTATGACATATAATTATAGACAAGTTTTGATACACAGGAAAACCCTTTTGTCAACCATTTGTTTTGCTAAATGAAACAGCACAATAATCTTTACACATTCGTATTTTGTTTTTCTTTTTTTTTTTTTTTTCTTTACAATACACAGCTTTCTTGGGTTGAAGCAAACTGCGGGACATATTGAGTACTGGTATATTACAGCTACTTTACATCATATAAGAACAGCAAATGGAGAAAAATAAGTTATTTAAATATTGATTTCATATACAGAAAGTGCAACTTTGTTAGTTGTTACATAACTTGTTTGACAGTTTTGATTCCCCAAAGGGTGTCAATTAAAGATAAAAGTATCTTGGACCAAAAGTATTATTTATTCTAAAAATAATACAGTACAATTGCACAGCTGTGACTTGGTGAATCGACCACTATTGCTGCTCTTAGAGATGACGGCCTGTTTGAATAATGCAACGTTTAATGCTCCCAGTGTGCATACAAAGCCAGGCTCCTAAAAAAAGAGCACAGGGACCATCTGGGTATTAACAGAGTTACTGATGGAAGCTTACATTTATGGGCATTCTCTAATATTTGGGGCTTGCTGCTTCTTACTGTTCAATAGCTATTTGAGTAACAATGGGACAACAGACAGACGTGTAATGTCATGAGCCTGAGCAGAGCAGGTTAGGATTCCAGCAGCATGTTTCTTTTGTGCTTCCCCAGAGCAAACCTCTGCTTAGAGCACTGAACGGCTGCGAGGAAATGTAAAAGGTTATGGCTCTTTACCACATTGCCTCACCTGCGTGGGGAATGCCACAGGTCACTGAAACCACAGCAGGGAGGCTCGAACACTGAAAAGCTTAAGGCTTTTTTAGACTAAAATATGAGCTAAAATTATAATTCAAGTAAGACCACGGAGCACAGACTTAAAAAGAAAAACAAAGCAACTTTCAGCACTCACAAATCTCAGACTGCTCACTCCAGTCCTGGATGGGTGGGGTTTGGTTTCTCTGGGGTACATTGTTATCTAAAAACCATGGAGTTACAGTGTTTGGCACATGGGTTTGGCTTATTCCTGTATTTCGCCTTCTGTCATTAAATGAGTGGGAGCAATTAAAATGGGAGAGCTTCATTATGTGGCTTGTAAGGAGAAATGTGCTTCCCTTCTTACTGCACGCAGCCAGCTTGGCCTTTTCCTTTTCCCCAAGGAAGCTGCTGTCTATTTACTTTCAGTTCTGGTCTCTGCCAGTACACCCAGGAAGCCTCAGTACTCTTTCATCTCCTGCTTCCTGACAGTTATCATGTAAACCTCAGAGAGGAGATGACAAATCATTATTATTAAAATGATTTTTTTTTGTTTTAATTTTCACCAGCAGTGCAAACCACCCATGCTACGTGTTTCCTGATGCTGTCACATTAGAACAACTGCTTTATGCACTGAGGAGAACATCACTGAAAAAAAAAAAAAAAATTTGGAGGGGTTTGCTGTTGCTACAAGCACTCAACAACTCTGAAACTAGGACATGAGCCTAACACCTCTCAGTTCCCCAGGAGCCAAATTAACTGCCACCTGCAGAAAAACGTGTAGCTCACCTGACTTAAAACACAGCCATAGTAAGGACTGATGCAGTAAGCAAAACTCTCCATTCATCGTTCTGAAAGCAACTGATCAGGAAAAGTAGTGCTGTGAGCTCAGTACATGCATGAGAAGTGAGGCAGCACACTGCGGAGCGACTGGCCTGGTTCTACAGGAAGCTGATGTCAGAACTGATACTGGAAGCAGCCTCACTTCCCATCCTGTGCCCTCATCTCTGTGCCTCACTTTGCCTGCCAGAGTAAAGCTTGCTCTGCCTTCCGTGGAGCACTTGCACTACAAGAAGCTAAACAGTACAGAGACCCCAAATTATAAAAAACTACTCATGTGTTATTCGTGATAATCTGTATTTGGTATATAAATGTGCACCCATATATAAAAATATTATCTGTCATTAGCCACATACATGAAGGGAACATTTCACATGGATTTAGGCAGGAAAATATTGAGGAAAAAATGGCTCACGACATCTGCCAGCACAATGCTCTCCTCCAGTGAGAGGCAACACTGACACTCAGACATGAACGATACCAACTGCTGTAAAATCACAGTGTAATTCTTAAGACTATATAGGAATTTTGTTTTTGTCCACGCAATGGAATTACTGGATCTCATGATTTCTTTGGGACACAATTTGCTTTTTCATACATTTTATCCCCCCTAGAGTGATTTTTAATTTGCAGAAACCCACTGTTTGGAACCAATATGGTCAGGATACCAAGTCAAAGCTGCAGCATAATGATTGACAATATAACACAGTACACAGAATATGATTAAAATGAAAAGCAGTTACATATATACAAGGCAGTATATTTTGGACCTGTTTAGTAACAACAGTAAATGCAGACTGCAGTGAATGGGAAGTTAGCCTCACAACCAAAACCTAGCACAACCCTGCATTTGTAAAAGCATCTATACAACGCGTAAGATGTCACGATGAGGCAATTTATAGAAGCTACTTAAGCTGAATATCACCCTAAGTGCAGCTTATGAGTGACAGGTTGAAACAAGGCTTGGGAAGCACGAGCGCAGGTAAGTTGAACGTTAGGTAACTGCTCAAAAGCTTGTTTTAAGGCAAATAAAAAGCAGATTGCTAAAAAGCAGTTATAAAAAAAAATGAACTTAATTCTGTACAAATTAAAAGAAGCTTTCTGACTCTCCTAGTGTTAATTGCATTGGAGTGACAGAAATGGACCATACTGTAAATTAACTTCAGTCCATTGACTTTGGCCTAGCTAAAGGCTTCGAGGCGTACTGGGACCTATATCAAGCAACAGCAAAAATGACCAGGGAAGAGGGGTATGTATTTAGCTCTAGACTGCTAAAAAAAAATTGGCATTTGCCAAACAGCTTCTACTGGGACTTGCACCTTGATTTGTACATGGTCTGTAGGACTGACTCCACCTAAAGAAAGCCCTCAGCTTAAGGACTTCTCCACAAACATGTGGCCTACTGTTAGTATCACTTCCACAAACTTATGGAAAAGCATGTAAGGTCCCTTAATTCTCTGAAGCTGTCTGATCTCAGGCCAGCCCTGTGCACTTTATGAAACAAGAGTACTTTACAAGGGAGTGGGGGGGGGAGGGAAGTACCACATCTGTGTTACCTGGTGGTTGCTTCTTTTCTCCATTGGTTGCCAAAGTCGGCAATTGAAACATTTCATATCCTCTGAAGAAGCAATCTGCCTGTCATTGGGAGCCACTTCCTTCATCCCTTTAGTTATGTAAAGTAATTGGGGCAAAACTGGTGCAGGAAGAAGCAGTGCGTTCTTGACTAGGCAATGTCACACTACGGAGCACGTTAAATTGCATCTGGATCGAGAGGTTTGAAGAGTCTTGCTGCCGCCAGGAGCTTGCTTATGTGCCTTTCCTCTGTGATGCCAGCTTCCTGAAGGCAAGTTTGTGACAGAGAAGGCACTTTGCTCAGTGTGTTGAACCCTGCTTCTGTGAGTGGGCTGGAATACATAGGTAGGCCAATGGAAATCAGCCAGTCAGACACAGAGGTGATAAGTCCTGGTGATACAGGTTTTCGGCAAATTTCAGTGAGCCCTCCACTTGGAATCTGGACAGAAAAGAAGAACAAAGGGAAAAAACAACATCTTCATGTTAAACATACTGCTCATTTTACTGCAAGTCTTCTGCTTTTCTTTCAAGCTGGCAGAATTTGACAGCAGATGTTTCAGCTTTTCTTTCTCACATGTGCCACGCTCCCAACATCTTTGACAGACACCTCCCTTTACCAGCAGCCAGTCCTTTTTAAAAGTCTGCTCATAATTAAGAAGCTTGGGTTTAAGGAAATACTCACTGCCATGCGATGCTGCTTCCTCAGCTGCTTTACCCGGATTTGGTCCATGTTTGCAGCAACATCTTTTTCAGGCTGGTCTAAGTCTTCAGAGTACCTCTGTACCAAAGCCTCAGGAATGCCACAGCGACCATGCTGAATGTTCCCAGGCAGCCAAGAAGACAGATGAAAGAAAAGACAGATGAAAGAAAAGCATCAGTACAGATCAGTCAGTCAGGGGAGAAAGAAGGATTTTTCCTTGAGATTCATAAAAATAATTGTATTTAGCTATAAACAATAACAGTGGAATGGTGGAAAAATAGCAGCATGCATCTTTCATGAGCTTTAAGATCAGTTCCAGCCTCCCTGAAATCAACAGCAAAACTCCTTTTAAGCTTAAGTTGAACTGGGGTCCCCCCAAAGGCCACATTGTTACATTTTAAGCTACTGAGCAGTAGCACACTTTCATGATGATAAGTTTATCTGGATAATTTTCTGAGGTTCGGGGTTCAATTAGTTAACTGATGTGATCCTTTGACTAGATGTTTACTGATTCCTGGTGGCTACATGACAGAGTTGCCATATCTCCAACAGCAGTGACAGGGGAAGATCTCCCAGAGATAGTCTCGTGACAGAAAAGTTTACACCGAAGAACATCCCTTAAATTCTCATTTACTCTATTCACATCTCCTAATGGATTTATTCTTCACATGAGGACTCTTTCCACAGTTTATGTTAGCAATACGTTGGTTTTGATTTATAAACATGTTACTGATTTATATACATTTCCTACCTGGTCAGGATATAGGTAAACTAACACCTCATCCTATGCATGATGCCACTGCAGTTGGACCACCTATCCAGTTCTAGTGCCAAACTCTCCTTGGCCACTCCAAGACCAAATACTCTTGGGCACCACCTAACTGCAAAACACTGCTGAATCAATCAGCATTTTTATTTTGAATTGTCATGTTTCCTAGGTACCAAAAGCTGCAGGCTTTTACAAGCTTAGTAATATTCTCCCTTGTGGCATATGATATGTGACATGTCAAAATTCGGCAGAGCTTTTGGAGGGGGTTAAAAGCATAAAATTCATGCAAGTCTGCTGCTGGCTCAGTTCTGTCTCTGTAGGGTACAGGAGAAGATGGTCCAGAAAAACAAGAAATGAATGAGCCTTATTTACTGATACTTCTCCTGGGATATGGGAAACTGCTGTGTTCTGTTGTTCTTTCCAACATTGCTCACATGTTTTAGCCAATGACTCTTCCAAGAAAACTGAAAAAGCAATCCTCAAAGGACTGGGAGTTTGAACTCCCTCCTTCCCAGAAGCATGTCCTCATCACTATGCTATCAACTCATACTTTCTTGAGAACATAGAATCTATACGACTTTCTTCCTCAGCTCCACTTCCCTACAGTGGCAACATTTCCATGCTCAGTGCCACCAAGGTACTGAAGAGCTGAAGGCTCAGATTATGTCTGCGATATCTCAATCCCTCTGTAACACAACTAAATGGTTACCTTAGACTTCAGGCCTGATCGTAAAGTTAAGCATCATTACAGAATACCTAGTGTCTTAATGATTTACAGTTTATGTATGCTGGTTACTCACAAAAATATGACAGATACAACAAGTGAAAGACTAGCCCTTGCGACACTGGTGTAGAAAACATTGAAGCAATGTGCTCCACTTACCTTGTCTGAGTACGGTTCTTCAGTAAGATCAATACCTTCAGACTGCAACTTGTTTTCTATTACCATTTCCAGATCCATTCCCCTGCTACAAGAGACCTTCCTCGCTGAAGCAGGACCTAGCTTTATCATGTGCTGCTGAACACTTTTAGTCTCTGGTTGCTCCAACAGCCAGGGTGGCAGTGAGCTGGGGGGGGTACTGTGCTCCTGTTCAGATGTCCTATGGACAGGTACTCCATGAAAATCAGTGGGAGTGGATGCACTGGTCTTTTTCACTGGCAAACACGGTGCTTCTTGACTTGTCGAGCTGTTCCCACTGGGGGTCACGGGAGGATGATATAATCCATTAGTAAGGCGTTCTCGGCATTTTTTGGCAGGAACAGGTGGAGGCTGAGAGGGATTTTTTGGTTGCATTCTTGCCTCATTTGTGCCTTTTTGCTCAGCTTCTAGACCTCCCTTGAGGACTGGAGCATAGTCAGCCCGTGCAAGGTCATGAAAGCCCTTACTCTGTATTTCCAGAGGTGTCCTTGTTGCAGAATGTGTCACCAAGGCAGCCTGAGCTTCACAGTGTTTCACAGGTAAAGGAAAAGGTTTCCCAACTGCACTCTCCACTACAGAGCACTCCAGCTCCTTACCTCTACCCTTCTGAGAACTAGCAGCTGCTTTACCCTGCTTAGGCATCAAGTCATCTACTGTACAACTGTCCCCATAAGACTGAGGTGGCAGGGCAGATCCAGTTGCCTTTCTTGCTGCATCCAGTGAATCCTGAGCAAAACAATCTTTCTTGCTACTGTCCTGTAGATTAGCATTGGAATCTCCCTGGAGATCATCCAGGGAGTGAGATCTTGGCCATACATCCACACCCTGGGGGCCATCCAGAGTTTCATAGCTCCGACAGACAGCAACTGGTAAACTTCTACGGTTCTTCTTCAGACCCATAACAGCTGGGGGTTTGACAGAGCTCTTCAGAGCACGATGTGCACAGCTCAGTCGGCTTTCCTTATCTCCTTGCTGTAGAGTTTCTATTGACTTGGTCAGTGGGAGTGTAGGATAATTTGATAGCTGGTGTCTGCTGAAGTCTTTAAAGCTATGCTCACTTGACGATTTTGAGGGCAGAAGACAGGTCCTTCGGGTTTTACCTAGAAGCAAATGAATCACAATCCACCATTAAAAACACCTTCTGTGTACTAGTAGTGGATCAATTCTAAACAACTTTGAAACACAATGATTCGCTGATTTTGTTAACTCTGAACGTACGGGAGCTCAGTACCATATTAAGCATATGAATTTTGCTTTAAAAAGCAAAAGCTTTAGCTTTATAAATGAAGCACTGGTAATCACCATCAAGTAAAGAAAACATATTTTAAATAATTACTATCCCTTCCAATACACAGTTTACAAAGCTCTGAAGTCTAGGTCACTTAAACCCTTTTCAATGAGAAAAATATCCTGTATCTAGACCTGATATATTAACAAGTTTGACCCCATGCAGAAATAACTCCACAGATCTACCATTCTTTTCCACTGCCCTAATTCATTTAGGATGCTGATAATTATGTTCATTGCCCAATGAAGTTTACTAGATGGCTCAGGAATGCTTTTAAAAATTAGATCACTTTTATTTGTTTTAATCACAAAGCTTGCCAGCAACATTATTTCATCTTCTAAGTAAACAACAAACTATTTCCAGTGGCAAATTAGAAAGCATTAAGGTGTTGGGAATACTGGTGTTGCACCAATCCCTTTGTAAAGTTACTTTTAGTGACAAAAGTTTTATGGGGAAAAAAATAAAACTATGAAACAGAGAATGGTTACAAAAGAAAGTTTCTAGAGTGAGTAATCTTAGGGTTGTTCTCATGTCACATGCTTTCTCAGAATGGAAGGTCTTAGAAGTGTGGTGTTTTATTATATCATAGAAGATGAGATGACTTGAACCAATGCAAACCACATGTCCTTTGTAAGCTTTACTTCGTATTTTTTATGGGATATGCACCATCACTTTTAAACAGTGATTCTATCAAATCTCCTTGATAGAAAAATTCTGATCTCATTACCGTATTCATGAGTATGAAATACAAGGTCATTTCTCCAATGCTGCATAAATATATATATCTTTTACAAGAAGTAAATTTGTCTCAAAGCAGACAACCTCTCAGAATGACAGCACATCCTGAATAATCATTTTCTTCTGATGACAAGGACACTTTTCCTCAGCTACAGTAAACTTTCTAAAATAATGACAAATAGATAAAGCTTGGAACTTCTTTTTCCAGTATATGTGCTGCAGAAGCTTTATCTAAATACTATCAAAATCCCATAATAATAGGCAATTAATGGGTCATTTACTGTTTTAGATCTGAGTATTTTTGATAGCTTAATTCAAATTAAATTAATATTGAGTGCTTTTAAGCAACAGATGCTTTCTTTTCATTCACTTTTACCTCCAGAACTTGATCCCAAAAGAAGCTTAATGCTTTGTTTTTGAGTAACATACATCACTTTCTTTGAATACGAATGCTAACATGCATCAACTCTCACTTAAGAATATCCTTTCTTCAAAATTCCTGTTATAAAAGGAAACCACCTAGTTAACCTAAAGGGGAAATAGCTTGCTTCTCCTCTCCTCTGCTCAGGGAGTTTAAAACCAAGGCATTCAGAGAACTAGTAAAGGAAGGTGAGGTTACTTTTAAAGAGAAATAAAGAAATATGTGATTCCTTCTCAAAAAGGAGTTGACCACATTTACTGGTAAGCCAGCAAGATTTAAAACCACTGTCTGCCAACAATTGTGAATACAAGCTTACAAATCTCTTCTCTTAGAAGCTGTACAGTTTACAGTACATCTGAAGCTAAATATCACCATTCCCCCCCAGTGCTAATAAAGATATATCACGCATTGGGTTGGTTCCTTTACTATTAAACGTGTACAGCTAACTTAGAGAAGCAGTAGAAAGACTTCTCTATCTGTCTGCACTTTCCAGGAGTTTGAGAATGTGGTCTTCTGAGAGTTAACTTACAACCACATTAAAAAGACACGTTTAAGAAACATTACTTTGACTCCTTAGCACCCCATCCACAAACGTCAAGATGTAGTGAGTATGGAGTGTTTCATTCATTACTCATATTTTCTAGTATAAGTTTGACTCATGCAGCAATTCATAGAATTATAGAGCCAGGGTTCAAAATGTAATTCCACTTATGTAGATTTAAGTCATGAGCAACAGCAGTAATGCCACTGTGATTTCTCTTTTTCTAGCTATTCCTTTCCCTTTCCTTACCAAAAGGTAAAATTTCATCATGTTGCTGAGAAACTAAGAAAGGAAGGTAAGAAAACAGACTTTTAATTATGTTTTTAAGTTGTCTTCATAAAGTGGGAAAGTATACAAACAAATGTCATCGAATGTAACATTCCCTTCTTATCTCAAAAAACAAACAAAACCTCAAAATACAATGGTTGAAGTGTGCAGCTATTGCAGTTTTAAACACATTTTTAATGTCAGCATTTTTGCTAGTAATTCATTCCTTGATATTGTCAAATAGTCAAATGCCTTTCATAGTGCTGTCAACCATAGGACCATCTCTGATTTAAATATATGTAGAAGGACACTGGAGTCTGGGTGAAAGCTAAAACAATAAGGGTGGTCCTTACACAAAATTAAAGGAAAGTTAGTAGTGTTTTCAGGTTCAGATTGAGCTAAGCATACTTTGCCCTTTTGTTTAGCATTATGCTGCAGTTTTTGATAGATAAAGCACCTCCCTAATAGTTCACACAGAACACAAACCTTTCAATTCTCTGTCATCATCTGCCTCAAAAGAAAGGAAATAATCTTTGGGAGTATTTCCAGAGGTACCTGAGCTACAGAAACAATATTTCAGTGTTTTCTTCAGTACTTTTTCTGTGCAGAAGATCACCCTCAGGGAATTAAGCACTCAAAACCATACACAGAATACCTTCAATAGCCTGTATAGGGCCCAGATTTTATTAACTTCTTTTCGGCCTTGTTTTCTGAGCCTATATTTCTGTGTACATTTCAAACAGCTCTACTGACACAAGGAGGACAATGGCACCAGAATGAATCCTCGCCTCGGTGCTTTTTTAATTAATATAAACTAGTAGAAAAGCACATTTCATCAGGCAATGTGATCACCTTTCCTGCTACTTCCTTTTCTGATTAATTAGCACTGAATGCTTAAGTGCTTTGGATGCCCAGTTGGCACTACGGCAATCTGGCTTTAGTTCCTGAACAAATCCTACCTGATAAAGCCATGGTTTATCTGCCTTCTCAGCTCTCTGCATATGAAATTGCTACTGCCTTTAAACGTCTTCCCTCCTTACAAAACTATGCACCACAACTGGAAAAGGTTCAAAGAACACGCATGACCAGGGATATAACATGTAATGAATAATTAACAGGATTTAGACTAGAAAATAGATGACTTGAGGAGCATGAGGTCTATACACAGACACTGTTAGGTATGGAGGCTCTAAGGAAGAAAAGGGATTTACATAAAAAACAGATTAAGGAAAATGGAACACAGTGAACTGTTCAAAATTCAGGGAATCCTTAAGTTCCTAAATGATAAATGCCCCAGAAGTACCTTAGGAAGCCTCACTTATCACTTACACTGTTCTCCTTACTACCTGCTTTTGACTGCTTACTGAAAGAACTAGATTTCTGATAACATTTACAAATGTGTCTTGGACAGACAACACTTGCATATCTGAGAAGCCAAATAACTGCACTGTTGCACAGTCTAAAGGAGAGCTCACTCTCTGCCTTGTTTCAAACCAAAGACTGATCTATAGAGTGATGATACGATCCTGCTCTTATTTTCTTCCTGACTAAAACTGAACAGGTCACAGAATTATGTTCCTTGCAGTCTGTAACTTGGAATAAAATTACAATGTTGCCCTAAGTATTTCTGAAATGGGGTCCAGAGAAGTACCTAGATAAATTATACTTGAACCACTGGCAGCAAACCAGTATGTGGCAAACCATTTTTAATCCAAACTAAGATGAGCAGAATGACTGAAGTGATGCCAAAAGGTACAACATCAGCCCAGAACAGGGCAATACTCACTAAAATATTGTGCAAAATAATTTTCCAAGAATTGTGAAGATCCATTTCTTCTCAGGAAGTATTTCAGCTTCCCATTTATGAAAAGCAGATTATTGCCAATCTACACATTACACTAGACAAATGATTATCCTTATCTTAACAGACAAGCATCAACTTATTCTGAAGGCAACATGCACGTAAGCAATTAGGGTCCATGAGCTTTGCAAAGAAGTTGGAAGCACATGTCGGATTAACCAGCCCTGACAAAATATCTGAGTGAATCCCATCCTGCATATTCTTTTTATCATGTTTTTCAAAACAATCACTAAATACATTCTTGAGCAAAACCAATACAGAAAGCCATAGATGAAAAGCAGTACAAAAGCCATTAGTAGTATTCCACACTTTGCAAAACTCAGATAGAAGTAACAGTTTAAATGTAAGAGCAAGTATCTAAGCAGAAAGGCAATAACAATTGCTTTCTTAAGATATTATTATATTGTTAAAATAAGGAAAATGTATAGGCAGCAATTTAATGCCAGTGCAGTAGCTGTCATTGTGATGGTGTCTAGAGATAAAACAGAAAGAAAATTGGCACATATGTCATATATCTAGCTATGATTACATTCCAGCATGCTACTGCATAAGTATTCATGCTCAAGAAAAAGAAATTCTCTCTGCTTTCAGGAATTTAGTACGTTGCTAATTTCAGGCACACAGCTTCAAAACAACTTGCAATTTTCGTCAATAAATGATTATCTCTGAGTGGCAAACTGACAGAAAATGCATATAGTAAACAAAAAACCCTTAGCTCCTATTTTAAATGGGAGAAATGGCTACTGAAGGGAATACACAGTGTCTCTGTTTATTTTGTTCTTGGTTTCTTTTTTTACATTCTTGTTCATGCTAGTGATGAAACCAGGCTGTCTGAGGCCAAACCACACATCAAAAGTTTGAACTGACAATGTCAAACACCAAGTGTAACCCAAACTAACTTCAATTTCAATAGGTCATCCTTAGTCAAATATTTGTATGAACATGATTACACCACTCTTCAAGTAAACAATCCTCAGTCAACACAATAATCATAGAGAGGAATCTCTACTATAATCTGTGTCAGAAATTTTTCAGTGCATCACCTTTCATGGATGTAAGACAAGGTAAGTGGAATTGACAGCACAAAAATTTCTTCCTTTTATTTTCATTTGTTTTCTCACCAACTTTTCCGTTTTTCCATTATTTTAGCATGCTAGCCACTCATTCATACACTAAAAATTCCTAGATTTCTGCAGTTGCCTTCCTATCAGATGAAAATGCAATGTGTAACCTGAGTAGATAAAAAATAGCCTAAACCACATAATGTTTCTTATAAACTGCTTTTGTATAGGCTTAGAAGTTCTCCAAAGCTCAGTGGAGTTCAGAGACTTTTCCACTGCCAGTGGTCCCTTAGTAAGGCTAAGTAGAGCCAGCCTCACGAAGCGTGGCTGCACTAGACTATGATAGGGTGTGGAGACATCAGAAACAACAGTGAGAGTATCTCTTGTCTTATGATCACAAAAAATATGAAACAATTTGTGAAACGTGATTTGTTTTCTACCAATGCAAATGAATAAATTAGAAATCATAGAAATGAAAACCAACAGCCTCAGCCAAGAGGGAAATAGGCAGACAGAGTAAGGGAGAAACTCAAGCATGAAGTAATTTGTATAAGCTAAGAACAGGAGCAAAAAGGACAAAAATTTATCTACTGAAAACAGCCTATGAGGATTGTAAGGCTTACTGTAGTCATTAATACCATTTTCCAGGTTTTCACTGCTTTCATAGCAGCCAGAATCCCGAGGAGAGCATCCAGCTAAGCCTTGACCTTCAATGAGAAGTTTCTCCTGAGATCCCGACTGGTCGCTGTTACCTAGAGGAAATGAGAATGCAGTGAAAATAGAGGCAAACTGAAACTTCAGCTGAACTTCTCAACCTTCCATTTCTAGAACAACTATAACAGATCAGACTGCAAGAAAAGAGTGAGCGTTAGCAATAGCCCACAACCATTGCTGCAAGCATTCATACTGAAGTACAGCCTCTGCTTAAGTTTCAGGGAGCACTGCAGCATACAATTGAATGAAATAAAATTCAGCTGTATGTGCCCCTCAGCTGCCCCGAGGACAAGTCCTACAACTTAAAACCACCTGGATTTTGAATACCTCCAGACAAAGAGATTCCAAAATCTCTCTGGGTAGCCTGTTCCAGTGCTCTGTCATTCCCAAAGAAGTTTTTCTTTATGTTCCTATACAACTTCCTATGTGCCAGTTTGTCTCAATTGCCCTTTGTTCTGTTGCTGGGCGCTGTTGAAAAGAACATGGCCCTGTATATTTGTTTCCCACTCTTTGGATATTAAAGTAAGTATTGATAAGATCCCCTCTTGTCCAGGCTGAACAGACCCAGAGCTCTAAGCCCTTCCTCATAAGAGAGATGCTTTAGGCCTATCATCTTTGTGTCCCTCTGCTGGACGCTCTCTAGAAGTTTCCTGTCTTGGACTGAGGAGCCCAGAACTGAGCACAACATTCCAGATGTGGAAGCAAAGTTTCTTCAAAGCAAAAACGAAAAATGTGATGAAGAATGAAATAAAAAAAAAAAAAAAAGAAATCCTAACCCTGACCTATTTTGCTGATGGGACCAAGAGGAAAGATCAGGAATGGGTCTGGCAAAATTAGATAATGTCCAGTAAGGAATTGGGAAGTGACAAGGGAGAGACTGGTTGTAAAAATTCCTTCTGTCCTTGTTCTGTGAAAAGAGCCAGCACTCAAGTGTGGTCCAGTCCAGGCTGTATGGACTGGATTCATGGGATTTACCCACAGCATTCAGCTGGAAACCATGTCTTGTAGAGGAACTAAATCTGGAGTTGAAGATATAGAAATAAACTTCATGATGCAAGGATTCCATCTATGCTACATTCCCTGCCCCACCCTGTCCTGAAACAAAAATAATCAAAAATGATGATTTTATTTTCTATTCTAAGCAAATGAAAGGTAATTATAGAGTAGAAAGAAATGCTTCTGTCCTTCCCAGGTTCCAGCAGTCAGGGTTCCACACCTCTTTCTGTTCATCATCCTGACTCGGAGTTTGAATTCATACTTCCCAGCTGCCACATCAAATAGTTCCAGATTTCAATATAAAACTGAAGGTCCCTAAAAAAATGACTACTTCAGATAAGTGAACATTTTAAATAGGTCTGAAAATATTAAAGAGAAACTCGTATTAGGTGGCAAAAAACTACTCCGATGCTAGTGAAAGGGAATCCAGTTCTGCATCTGCTTGTTTTACTGGTGTGTGGCAAAAGGCTTAGAAAGTCTGGATGTCTGTGAAATGTACAAACTACACGTCAGCAACAGCTTGGGGCATAAAGCACTACCCAGAGACAGCAACCACAGATCTCTTTATAGCAGACATAAGCATTTCCCACTTAATAAGTGACTGTTTCAATTGTTGATATGGCAGTTTCAGCTAAAACATAGGATTATGTACAGAAGCAGCTGAGAAAGTCCTTCCAGAATTCACTTCACTGATTCTGCTTTCTGGGATACTAAACTTCTGCCAATATTTAGGGATGGAGGAGAAATTCAGCATATGCTGGGTACATGTAAGGCGTACATAAACAAAGAACTTCAGCAGGACAAATATCAGTCTTAAGTCACTCCCCAATAATCTAAACATTGTCACCCAGGAAGACCCCAGAAATAAGTAGATTAGGATAAAAATGTCAAAATCTGGGGAACAGATCTCTGCTGTAAGGGTTTCAAAAGGTTCTTGATAGAGCTCCAGTGAAACTGAAAACCTCAAACAACCCACGTACTGTCATACTCCTGTAGATGTTCCACTGCTGTGAGGAGAACAGCTCTGTGCTCAGGATCTCGGATGTTCAGTTCATCCAAATCCTCTTCTTCTAAAAGCTTAAAGGTATCCAGATCTTCATAACCATTGAACAGAAAAGTGGGCATGTGCTCCTGAATAAGATGAAAGAAGTAAAAAAACCAAACAAACCTGAGCTATAAGACATCATTCAACTTAATTTGGCAATACAAATATTACAGGAGATTTTCACAATCAGGAAAGAAAAAAACAAACCAGTAATTTCAGAAATGCAAACAACTGTATAACAGCAGAATTATAGGATTACAGCTTGAATAAAAATTGCTCAAAGATCAGGAAAGTAGCTGTGCCAAGCTAGAACACTGCACACGTCTTTGTATTTGGAATGTACAGCATTACCTGGCCTGGGCAGCACACTATTCAGATACACAAGATAGCACAGCTCTGAGTGAGCACACTACAACATATTAACCCAAGCTACACTCATTTATCTGCAGCCCCTCAAAGAAGAACATGGAAAATAACCTGCTCTTTAAAGACAGGGCAACTCTGGTTCTGCTTTTGAAGAGTGTTAGCTTTTAGCCATACTACATAAGGATTTACAACTGCAGTGTGCTCTCTGGGCACATACAAACTCCAGACATCTTAGAAGCCAGCAGCACTCCATCAAGCCTGATGGGCAGTCCTGGTTGGCCTTAACTGTTTTCATTTTGCAGTAAGACCTGACTCTGTTAAGTAGGGTCATGTTCCTTAGGATTATGAATTTGATAAACAACTTCAAAACTAACAAATCTGAAAGTGTGGCTCCCTTCCCACAAGCAAAACTGAAGGGTAAACAGAGAAAAAATGCAGACCTTTAAGTTGATGCGATCCAAGAGATCCTCAACTGATTTGGGTTGGGGTGGCCTGCTTTTTCGGCGTCTCCTGGTGGGCCGCTTTGGCTTCTCTTCCTCTTCATTTAACACATCCACGTAGATAAATTTGAAAGTGCCAACTTTGTTGTTTAGTAGGCCCATCCAAGTGCCCATGGGGGGTTTGCTGATGATATCAATGATATCACCCTTCTGCAGACCAAAGATGCAAGAAGGTCAATTAGGCATGCTCTGCTATGAAGCAAACACATCACTTTCCGATAGTTTTCCATGTATGCAGAGTGGACAAAATGCAGGGAAACCTCAGTTTTCAAAAGGTTAATCGGACCTTTTGCAAGGATATCCACTTATGCCCTATCTACAAAGGGGGCTGTGAGAAAAGGGAATTAAATAACGTCTAGGATCACAGAGCAAGTCAACAGTAGAACCTGGAACAGAGCACAACTCTGCAGATTCACAAATCCACTCACAGTCCAGTTTGTGCAGAGGTCTCTGTGTGCAACTACCTCAAAGTGGTGCAAATAAGAACAGTCTCAGACCGCTTGGGTGTGCAAGGACACAAATCTGGCACGTATCTCATAACATGGTTGAAATTCATTATTTGAAATATTTCTAAAGGACACTGTGTGTAGGCACAATCACATTTCTTCCACTGACTTTGAAAATTGTTCTACTGACAGACTAGCTCATTGCAGAAGGCAAGGCACGTTTCCAGTCTTTCAAAGAAAAGTCTTGCAAAAGACAAAGTTATTTGTATCATTTTTCTTTTCCCAGAAACTAAAGCTGCCTATTTATATTGGCATATATAAATACTAATATATTCTGCAACATTTTGATATAATTCAAGCAACTCTTTAACGCAACAGAAAAAGACAAGTTAAAAAGCTTAAAAACCCCACATGTAACCTCATTAGAAGAGCAAGAATTGTACAGCTCTCACAAAAAATCCTTAAAGTAAGAGCTTTGCCTAAATAAACATTTTATTCCTTCAAAACAAACACAGCTGGTACCTTGAGCTTCAGAGAGTCTGTATCATAAGGACTTGGAGTAAAATCAGTGTGAACCCTGGCTCTTCCACAGAAAGGTCCTCTATAAGGAGGTTCTTCATCATCCCCATCTTCTGACTTCACGCTCTCCCTGTTGCTGGTTGAGGAATCTGTTGTACTCACTGTCTGACCACCTAAGCACACGTGCATGACAGGCATCATCAGAACACACCAAAGAATCTCTTTGTTAAGAAAGTTCATTAACAGAAATGCGTTCACAAGACCAGTCAGAGCTTCCTAGGAAATATGGATTTTTTTCTACAAGTTAAGACTCTTAAATGCTGTTTCTTTCATGTACCTGTGGTGGGAAAGTTAGTTAATTTACTCTGCACTCCTGTTTTCCCAAATTCAACACCTCAATATTTAACTGAGGAGCTGGCTGACTACTGCCTTGTCTGTAGTACACCACAAGCAACACCATCTTTCTGGCAAGTTTTGTCCATTAAAAAAAAAAAACAAAAAACTGATGTGAACTTTGAATTTTGTATGAAGTTTCCAGAATACCCTTCTTATCCAGTTTTCTGGCAGCACTGTATCAATTTAAGGGAAAAAAAAAAAAAAAAAAAAGATGCTTTCCAGAGTACCTTTTCAGTTATTTAAAAATGAAGCTTTCTCTTCGGTGTTTTTTTCCAGTATGTTTTTGGCTTCTATTAGTAATTCATAGAAGCAAGTTCACCCCATCTGCATCCTGCTCGAGTTCTGTGTTATGCTAGAGACAATCTTAACCAGAGAGGTTTTAAATAATACTTGTCTATCTCGTTAATGGGAAAACCTTAAGGTCTCTCTGGGGAGGAATGAAAAAAAAAACAACAACAAAAAAGCCCAGCAGGAGTTCTCAGGAGAAATCTAGCGTAAAGATACGCCTGTCCTCTGGTGACCCTTTATCTGGAATGGAAAAAGCACTCTCACTGCAATGTTACAGGCGAATGGCTGTCACTCTCACTTAAATCAGCTGTACTACAATAACGGGATCCTGAACAAAGCCAGACAGAAGAATTTCACTTTTCCAGGGCCCTGTATTAATGCAGAGCAAAAACAGACTGCACCAAAGAGCTTACGGTTTTTCACAAAACCTTAGTGACTAACACTTTTTTGTTGTTGTTTTTTTAACTTACAACTACTGCTCCTCCTTTGCTTTTCTCTGATACTGTTTACTGTGGAGATCTCTGTTCCTTGCAGCCACAGAAATGGAGCAATGCAATTACAACAGGACTTACTCATTGAGCTCTGACCACTTAAGGAACTCCTCAGGCTCTCGACAGAGCCACCAGCTTTCAGCTTGGGCTTGTCCAGGGAGTCAGTGTCTGGCGGTGGTGACTGTGGAGAACCTGGTATGACCCCAGGGCTTGACTCCTGAAAAGGCATTGAACCATTTTGTTTGACAAAGGAGCATAAGCACTGACAGGAGCTGCACAATCGCATTTGGGAACTTCTTGAATTTTCCTGCTCTTTACCAGACAAGAAGACAGCTTCTACATTTATCAACTTAATTAGTGGTATTCAGTTGCAGCAGACACCCCCCTTAATCAGGCATGATGGCAAATACAACAGCCTGAAAAGGCTAGCACTCTAAGCAGAAAGAAATAATACACAAAACTTTAAATTCAAAGGTTTAAACACTCATTGCATTCTTTTTTTTTTTTTTTTTTAAATCAGTACCACTTACCAAACAGCTCAAGTCAAATTCAGCTTTCTGAATCAGGACTATGTACAAGGGTGAAAACAAACAAATCAGACACCCAGCAACATATGAAGGCTGCTTTGAAAGTAATGCCTCTTTTATTGCATTGTCCCACAACATCAGAGACAGATGTTGGTACAGCAGCAGAGGTTGAAGCTCCCCACCAATATTCTATTACATTTTGCTGCCGTGTGACAGATGGCAGCAGAGAAGCACTCTGACACAATGGCATCTGACATGGAAGTGCAGATGAAGCAAAGGTGTGGAGCTCAATTCCTCCATGCAGAAAAACATCCAGTGGATGTGAGGACAATGGAGGTTGTGTGTGGTGCATTTCAGCATGTGAAAAACAAGCCAGGATCTGGAAGGCCATGCAGACTTTTGTGACTGTGATATGCAGGCTCCAGCTTTCATTGCTGGTGAAAATGCATAACAAACGGTGGTGACTACAGTGAAGAATAGTGTCTTGTACCTGCAAATTTGCTCTATCAGATAGTGTTATTGTGCTCGGTGGTAATTTCCATAGAAATAAATAGAAGATATTACCTTCAGAGTGACCAATGTACATTTTTGCAGTTAATGGATATTTTTCTTCATTTACGTCGAAGGAAAACTAACCAGGAAATGCAGACTATGCATAATATATATATACAGATAATAAACATAAACATAAATGCATAAATAGAGAAATGATTTTGCTACATAAGCAATAGGCAAGCAATTTGTCTTTTCATTCAGTTAAACACTGCAGAAAATTGAAAGGGTCTTTCCTAACCTGAAATTCTGTTAGCCATGTTAAAGCTAAGCAGCAGATAACTTGTGGTCAGAGCAATTTTTGCTTGTTTTCTTTGAATGCAGGCTGGGATACTGGCATAGTTTGAGTCATGCCAGAAAGAGAATATTCTGTGCCAAAAAGTTGGAAAACAAAAGCAGCTTAGCTTGCAAGCAAAAAAAGCTTTTTGTGTTGATGTGCTGAAGCTTTTAGATGAAACCTATTATTTGCATGCTGCAGAATCATCAGAAAAAAGTCATCAAAGCATATGACTTCAGAGGTCAAGTCAATCTTGGAGAGAGCTAGAGAGCACAAGTGTTGCTAACCCACTGTAAACTGATTTCTCAGTGTATTCTTTCCTTAGGGAGACTTTCAGGAGGGACACTTTAAGGCCAGGCAGATAACAAAGCATCTTAAATCATACCATTAGACCAAAAATGTTTTAAATATAAATGAAATGTAACCATAACTGTGGCATTGTCTCTGGTTATGAACAAGCAGGAGTAACAGTCCCACAGGAAAGGAATTCTAATGTCACTGTGCTTTGCACAGATCTGCTCACCTCCCTGCTTGCCATGCCATCTCCAGATTTTGCAGCTTGGAGTTGTTATTCTGAATCTTATTAATTGCAGTTCCTTCTGTGACCAACAGTATTTTGAATGAATACTAAAAACACCCTCTGGTGCAGCATGACATTTCTGTTTCCATTTCCGCTCTTCTTACTATAAGTGTTCACGGCCATCCCAAAATTGCTAAGAGGCCACTTGGGGGCAATATCTGCCAGAGAAAGCTCTACTTTCCGGATGGTTTCTGCAGCTATTTCTTACATATTTCAATGGTTTTAAACAACTACTGGAGAATTTTTGACACTCCACCAAAATGAAGAATCCAAAGTATATCAAAAGGGATGTTTACAGAAAAAGACAGCAATTGTTCCCAGGCCACTAAAATCCAAAGGCTAATTTACAATTAATGTACTTGAGGTTCGCCTTTAAGACTGAGCTACAAAACTCTATAATGAAAGAATAATAGGAAAATCTTCTGCCTCTTCTGACTGCATTGTGCACGTTTTAATAAGCTGGTAACAGAGAGCGAGCTATGCTGGAGAACAGATTGGAAACAGCAGAGAGTCACTGTGTATGTGAAATTATGCTGGGAATTTAAACTAAGGTGTAAATTGCAGATTAATATATACTTCTGTGACCTTGCATCACTAGCCAGTTCTCCTAACAAATAATGATGATAAAGAGATACAAAATGTGTAATGCCATCAACCACAGGCTTCTGCTAATGAGTTACTTGAATGAAAATCTGAAAATGAACTTTCATGGTTGTACTTCTCCAAGAAGCCATTTCACACTGAGGGACTTCATAAGAACACAGGAATAAGCCACATCACGTACTCTGGTTAGAAGTTTCTTTACAGATGCCTTGTGATACCTGGAAGCATGGTAATCAATACTGATTATCACTTCTGTGCTATTAAGTAGAGTACACTGCAGATCTTACATACCTGCTCAGACAGAGAGCTGCTGTATTTTTTAGACATCCTTTTCTTCATGGTTTCTTTCACGGATTTCACCTTTTTGCCCAGAGATATACGGGAAGCAGAGGGTGATTTGATTACTTCTTTATAAACAAAGTCTCCTTCTTTGCCCTGCAAAATAAACAAGGAGTTACACCTATAAAATACCTCCGCCAGAGGTACCCAGGCAGACACAGGATGCGTCCTGTTTACTGCTATAAATTCACTGTTGAGAAATTGTGCAAACACTGTAGCAGTCATCCCTACCTTACTCTTAAAGCCTGACTGGTAACCTTTTCTGTAGATACTGTGTAGATGGTGGTGGGGTGTGTTAGCAAGCCTGTATTCCTTTGAGTTTCAAGCGAGCATGTGACCCTTACAAGAGAACTCAACAATTTCAAGCTAAGCCCTACCAATGGGACATACAACAGCAGTTTTTCCTCATGTGAGTCAGTACTACAGTATTAGAGTTTAACAGGACTCAAGGTACTTTTGAGACACTCGCGACATTCATATACATGTGTGAGACACTAGCAATGAATATACACACACAACTTTATATTTACATATATCCATCCATTCATACTTACACACCTTTATTTGGCTATTCAAATTTACATTCTATATTCAGGCAGGCATTCAGCTAATCTCTCTTGAGCATCTTTGTGGTTTTACTGTGAATTATTTATTAAAACAAAACAAAACAAAAATGCTACTAGATCCACAAGTCCGGGTAAAGAGGTTGCACTTGCTCCTTCTTGAGACATGCATACAGGCTGCTGCCAAATGAAATTAGCTGCTCCACATACAGCAAACAACAAAAGTCAGCTGCTTTGAACCTATTTAACCTTTTCTAAACTAGCTTATGATACCCAGTATTTACTTAGACCACAAGTGGATACAAAGAACTATCATGGATCAGCTAACACTGAAGGATTTGTATGACTCAGCACTTACTCAGATTTACTAGGCAGCATGATAAACACAGTACTTCATTCTACATTATTTCAGGAAGTACAGCAAGGCAACTCTTCAAGAGTTACTACCAGCACTTCCATTGGTACAGATGCAACAAAAATCACTACGCAAAAAGGACCAAAATCCGTTTGGTGGCTGTCAGGTTGCCAACTGAATTTGGTTTCTGACTCGGTTAAATAATCTTTTAGATGAAAATTTAGGTTCACAAAGTAACTAGCACTAAAATAAGTGTACGCTGCATTCTACATAAACAAGTTTTCTTTTTTTTCCCACCCCTTATACTTACACCTCTGCTACTTTCTTTCAAAAACTTATCTGAAGATCAGCTGACAATTAATGAATTAACATCCTGTAAGTTTTTTCCTTAACAAGTTGCTTGTGAATATAACTTCTTTGATAACTTTTGGCCTTTCAGCAGAAATTAAGGACAACTATTTCCTTCACCTTTTTGGAAACAAAAACCAAAAAACAACAACACACCCAACAACATGTTTAGGTTAATGGACTTTTCAAAAAAGTTTTGTTTTCAAAAAGCCCAGCCTAACCTTGATCTGCGTTCATTAATCTGGGACTCTACCTGCCCTGCCACTAAAAAAAAAAAAAAAAAAAAAAGTCAACAATTTTATTTGGTAAAATGTTCTGCCTCATTTCTGTTATATAAATAAATACTATTTATTATATAAATAAATACTATACAAAAATAATACTATTTTTGGCTATGGGCTGACCAACACTGGGATCAACATGAGTAACATAAAATGGAATCAATTCTCCAGAGAGTTATTTTATTGCATATAAAAAGCTCTCCCAAAGACAAAGAATTCTGAGATCAATTGTGCAGCACCTGGAACAATGGGGTCCTGGTCTACTCCAGTACTCTTAAGTACAATGAGAAAAGAAATAATCTGTATCACGTGACCTGTACCCAAATGATCTGCAGATCTTCACTGAATGAAGTTGGTCTTGTTATTCCAAAAAGTTTTACTAATAGAATATAGTAATAATACGCTTTGCCTGAAGTGATGCTTTGAGGAAGTCAGACACAGGAATAGTTCACAGATGTGCCCCCCAGATCTGCACTTTGATCACTTGTTCTTGCCTCCTAACACATACGGTATATAAATACTTGCACATACATGGATATGGGTGGGTATGTTATTCTCAAAGCTAAGGATGTCTGTGGTTAGCAAAGATGCTTTGCTTTCTTGGATTCTCAAACTACTATTACGGACGTAAATTACACTTCAGGCTATTATAACTCCATTGCCTGTTTCATTTTATCCTATTTCAAGCCTGTGCTTTTTTGTCTTATACTCACCACTTGGTCAGAATTGTTTCCAATATGAAGGGAACGATTTGTCAAGTCAAATCCTCCAAAGCTGCAGGTTCTCTGCAAAAAAAAAAACCAAACAGAATGATGGAAACAGTTTTTATCACAGTGATTGCTCACTCAAAATATTGTGATTTGGAGAACACCAGCAAAAACACATACATCTGCAAAAATGGAAACAAACAAACAAATAAAGAAAAGGATGAGAGATTATAAATCAAGAATGCTGTTAAAAGAAATTTGAGTCATTTGTCTTTTCCAAAGACAACCCCTTGGCATAAGGTCAGCTGCTGTTGAGTCATCTATTGCCTACTCTTGTTTTTAAATCGAAAAAAGACTTTCTGGTCTGAGGAAATTGTTGATGTTATGCATCAAGTTTTCCAGATTGTTAGCAATTCCACCTCAGCACTCCCATCTGCCTTTATAATTTACTTCACAGTAGCAGTGAAACAGAGAACCACCAGTGTCTTGAAGCACTGGATAACCTACCTTCTGGGAATGGCTGCATACACTGTATGCACACAGAAATTCAGGGAAATAGCAGACAGACCTGAAGGCTGTGCTACCAATCAACAAGACCTGGGAAGACTGGAGAGTTGGGTAGAGAGGAACCTGATGAGGTTTAACATGAGCAAGTGTAGCATCTTGCACCTACAGAGGAATAACCGCATGCATCAGTACAGGCTGGGGGATGACTTGCTGCAGAAGAGCTTTGAGGAGAAGGTCCTTGGGGTCCTGGTGGATGACAGGTTGGCCATGAGCCAGCAGTATGCCTTTGTGTCCAGGGAGGCCAATAGTATCCTGAGGTACATTAAAAACAGAGTGGTCTCCCTCTTCTAAATGTGGTGAGGCTACATTTAGAATACTGCGTCCAATCTGAGCTCCCAAGTTAAAAACAAACAAACAAACAAACAAACAAACAAACAAACAAACAAACAAACAGGGATCTCCTAGAAGGAGTCCAGTGGAGGGCCACAAAGAATGTTAAGGACCTGGAGCATCTTCCGTATGCGGAAAGGTTGAGTAACTGGGGGTATCCTCAGCCTGGGGAAAAGACGACTGAGAGGGGATCTGACAAACTGTTATAAATATCTAAAGGGAGGTGGGAGGCAAATTGATGAGGCCAGGCTCTTCTCAGTGCTGTGCAGCAATAGGACAAGGAGTAAGAGCCTAAAACTTGAACAAAGGTAGTTTGTTCAACAGAAGAAATTATTTACAATAGGGGTGATGGAGCACTTGAACAGGCTGCCCAGAGAAGTTGTGGAGTCTCCATTGAAGGAGACTTCAAGACCTGCCTGGACGCCTACCTGTGTGACCTACTGTAGGGTTCCTGCTTTAGCAGGGGCACTGGATTCAATGATCTCAGTGTCCCTTCCAACCGTTGCAATTCTGTGATTCTGTGAAATGCTAGAGGCCTTGCAGAGTAAGCACTTGGTAAAGGGAGTGAATAAACAACCCCCGCTAGTGATTCAATAAGTCCCAATTCCAGATTAGGTATTTACAATCACACCACTGGTGGTTGGTATATGGCAACTCTGCTACTTCTAGGAGAATGTCATATTAGCAGTGCCACAAAGACCTGAGTGATTCAGTTTGGGTTGAATGCGCAGAAGCACTTTATCACAATCATCCCCGCATAAAATAGAAAATCAGCTCTACGATATCACTTTCCTCCTAAGAGAAGAAGATAACCAAACTTGGTAAGTTGCATCTCCACAGCCAAAATCAGACTATGTAACAGATGAGACTCTGCTAGAGCTTTGGTATCACCAAAGACCAGCCACTTAGGGAGTTCAGAGATAATACAGCTTTTGCCTTGCAATCGAAAAGGTCAAGTCTTCAACTATTTTTCTATCCACAGTACAATCAGCTGCACAGTACTCAAATAACTGGCCTTGTCAAAAGGGCAATCCAGGAAAATAAGAGCATGACAGTTACAATTTACTTGTACAGCTTCAACTCTGACCTCTAAGAAAGGGTTTTGAGAAAGTCATATCTCTGTTATAAGTATTCTCTTAAGAGTTAGATGTGAGACAATCAAGAGGCATAAAATCAGCAACTTGTGAACTGTAAACCCTTAGGCCCTGAACTACCTAAGACAGTAACTTCAAGGACACCTCAAAACTAAGCTTAAGACACTCTAAGCATAAGACGAGAACTACAAAGCATTGCCCAGTTAGTCTCGTGAGCGTATACTTGGGAGCTGGTGAAGACTCACCACCTGAAAACCACCAGTCTTCGACACTTTAATAGAAAGAAGCAAACCCTATAAAGTACCACTTAATAAACAATTAGATCAATTAGTTCTACTAACATAAACACTCTTGCTTCATTCACTACTCATCAACATATACATGAACTGCTTTTAAAAAGTTTTTTTTCCTGACTTTACACTGAGTGTACATCACAGCTACTAAAACTCCAAGCCAGCTTTGTCTGGGCCTCACACACATCAAAACTAAGTACCATAATTAGAGATCAACAAGTAATAACATCAATTCTTAAAGCACAAAACACGTTTAGCTGTGAGTAATGTTGATCTGTCACGAGTCCATTCTAACTAATCCTATAGTGTATGGTAATCTCAACAATGAAGAAAGGATATCTGCAACTACCCTGAGTAAACTCATCTGTCAAAGCTGCCAAAGCTCTTCCTACAACAGTCTCACAAGATCAAAACACCTGTTGGTTAAAAGCTTCTGAATACTTGTACCATGTTAAGGACTCTTATTCTTTCTTTATTGACCTTCCCATACATTTAACATCACATTCTGCCTTCAGTTCCAGTAATGACCCTGGAAATTATGTACCAAACAAAAGGTCTGTGGATGAGGAAAGGGATATTCAATGGAATGGCCATGCAATCCAAAGTATTACATTTTTGGGAGAAAAGAAAAACTGATGCTATCTGAAAACTCCATGCATGTCCAGGTCACTGAAACAAATATAAATGACAAAAAAATGAGCGGCAAGGCAAGACAGAGTGACCAATTCCACTGAATACACAGGCATTGCAATTTCCCTGAGGTTGCAGCAAACAAACATTAAGTGTTTCTAGAAAGGAGTGGCATTAGCTGAAGTTTGACAGCCTTCTGCGTTTTCAGGAAGAAGTGCATTGAAAAAGCATTTATTTCATTTAAATAAGGTGGAGGGAACAGTTAACAGAGGAGTTCCTCAACAACAACAACAAAATTATCAATTTCTTCTCTGATTATATCTCTGCGAATAAGCAGAAGTCATTCCAGGTGGTTTTCATAATGAAATGACTTCTAGAATGTAAGACTACATTCTAGAAGAACTGAAAAGCTTATTGCTGGTGTCTGCATTTACAAAGACAGCCTCAGAAAGCATTTTTAAACAATGCAGCATCTCTAGCCCATATTAATGTTCTCTTCTACCTGAGATAGCACCGACTTACTGCTCAACCCTCAGAATGACAGATCGGGTTTTTTTTACCATTGTACTATCATTAAGGGAAAGTCATGACTTCTGAGTATGCCTAGGAAAATAATCCTGTCAGTGGCAGGGAAAGCAGTTACAGCAGAAGAAATACTGAAGAAGCCAATTAATGGCACTGGGTAGGAAAAAATCCTTAATTTCAGAGGTCCATGGAACAAAACATGTACCAGAAGGATTTGGTCAACTCCCACGTGTAATTCAAAAGAACAAGGCTGCTACTCTCATATTGAGAATATCTCACACCTGAAGAAATGAAGTATTCCTCTCAAAATAAGATCTGTAACTCAAGAGGAAAAGCTTTTTTTCTAATGTAATCTTCACTGGAATATCTTGCTTAATGTTATGAGTGAACTGCTGTTTCCACCCACTGAAGTAGGGAATATATCTACACTGTCAACAAGAAAAGAGACTTAGCTGTTTCAGCTTTGGAAATCTGGCTGGCCCCAAAGGCAAGTTCCCAGGAAACTCAACATCATGGTGAAGGGAACTGTCAAAGCCAAGTCATATAGCCAGGAAGAGGCTACTCTGGGTCTCTCTGGAGTGCTCAAATCATATAATTTCCCACTGTGTAGTACCACTTCTTTTTTATTTTTTTCCTCCTTTTGTTCATTTTCCACACTTCTCTGGTGGAAGATAACACCTTCACCAAGAAAGGAGGAGTAGTGGCCAGGAAAAGAACAGAAGGGACACTTCTGATGCGGTGAGCAGCAACCAGGAAGGTAGTGTCTAGTTAACATAAAACTCCATGTACTTCTGCACCACCTACAAAACTGGGTGGGCATTCTGACGAGATGTGAGCTGAATGGGTAAGGGCCAATACGAGGCAGTGACAGAGGGCCATAGACAAATTGAGCACAATTAACTAAGCATGCTTTAATCCTTTGAAAATTCTGTAACTCTCTCAGTATGCCTTTAGAAGAATGCTAATAAAAAAATGTTTTTACAGTGCCTCAAAGCTTTTCATCAGTGGTCTCAGTTTACGTTCTACAGGAATTTTATAGGAACAGCATTTTGTCATATTTGCTCTCTCTCGAAGATTTATTCAGTGAGCATAGAAACTGCAGTCTCAACTAAACTATTCTCTGATGGGATTATATCAAACTCCTCGTGGTATAAGGGAATATTCTTTCCTTATAGCTCAACTCCAGTTCTTAAGCTTTTCTAATGGCAAGGAAAGCAGGAGAAGCACTATGTTTTAGTTAAAAGTATAAAGCAGAAACAGAGTTGACTGCAACCTCACAGAAACTGGAAGACCACCTTCATCGCAACTCTTTGACTCACAGACTTTTGGTGGATTCTCAAGAGAACCCTTTTAGTACAACGATCCACTGTGGCAGCCCACTTCCTCTTGGCCTCCTCATCCTCCTCTAGCAGGCATCTCCTCAGGTCCTGCTTGTCAGCTTTGCTCAGGGTCCTGTCAGTAACGGGACGCACCAGCTGTGAGAGGTTGAGGTGACTGTACAGGCTTCTCTCCACCACATAGGTAATATTGAACTCGCTGACAGAAGTGCGCCCGCGTAGCCTTCTGTTTGGGAAGCCACAACCTCCACCCCCTTTCGCTTTGTGTCGCAGTAATTGTAGGTCACAAGTTGTGGCGGATGCTCCTTTCCTAGCAGGGCGCTGGCAAAGAAAAGCTCTGGAACAGGAATAGTTAGTATCCATTTTCTTCAATCGGATCTGCTTCCTTACACTCTGAATCTCCTCCAGGGACACCAGAAGATGGTGCTTGTGCCTGTTGCTGTCATAAAAGCAAATGCTTTCTGTACTTACCCCATGGCTCAGCGAGCCGAGGCTCTTCTTCATTTCCCCATCTGTCAAGGAACGGCAAACTTTCTGGGTCTTCTCATCTTCTGGGTAAGAAAAAAATGTCCCAAGTTTCTTGGGAGGCTTGATAAGGCCACGGCTATCAGTTTTGCTGAAGGTCTTCACCAGTTTCCGGCTAGCTCCCCACGTATCGAGACTGCTAGATGAGGGAGAAGTAGTAAGTGAGTCCGAGTCATCCTCTGTCTGCTTCTCGCAGGAACCATCAAAGTAGAACTGCTTCTTGTGAACTCCAGAGTAAAGTGCTGATCTGTCATCCAGTATAGCAGAGTTGTCAAGTGACTGCTCTTCCACGCCTGCAGGGGACAAAAGCAGGACAATATGCATCATAGTGCATAATTCTCTAAGACATTTCTCCATAAAATCTTACTTTTTTTCAACTAAGATATCAACAATCACCCACTTAAAATAGAAGGAAAATTTTTCCCGATACAAGAAGCACAGAAAATATTTGCAGCTGGGTGAAACTGAAGAAGCAACATCCATTTGTGAAGTGACAGTTCTGGGGTGAGATAACAATACGTAGACTACAACATCCTGTAAGTAAAACAGTTATTAAGCTTCTCTCTTTCATCTGCTGCTATATAAGACCTCAAATGGTCTCAGAAACTCTGAAACTGGGATCTGTTAGGGTTTTCTCCTGATGCTTGCATAAGATGCTCTCTTAAAAATCAACTTTAATGAAATCACAATAGATTGGAAATATATCTTGGTATTAAACAAACAAACACAAGCACCTCTTGTTTAGGTTCAGTTTTCCAATACTCAACAATTTTTCTACAGAAAGGAGTATCTGTGACAGAAAGTTGTAGAGCTGAGCTTCGGGCTGAAATGAAAAGATCTGGGATTTTGATAGGGAAGAGGAATCAACTTTAATTGAACAGAATTTACTTTACAGATGCAAAGTAGAAAAGCAAGTGAGTCAAGTCATGGCTGTTCCAATTACAACAGTGCTCTGCTAACCACAGAAACACATTATTTTCAATAAATACATATTCCATAGGAAGGGAAGAAAAATTTTTGAAACATGAGTACTGGATATGGGAAAACAGCCAGGACTCCTTTGTGGAATAGAACAAATGGAGAAAATTACCTGAAACTGCTATTTCATATCACATTTATCATTTAAGAAACATTTTTCTCTAGCATTCTCTGCTGTGCAAAATATAGGGTCAGTTATTTAGTGCAGTCACAAGGAAAGAATCAAACAAGAGTACACATCTTGGTCAGTCTTGCTTGATAAATGTTAAGGCATTCATGGGTACAGAACAGAAACACACACAAAAAAAAAAAATTTCTGGTATGACCCAACTTTGCTTTCTTCTTTGATGGCTTCTTGCATCTTAAAGCAGAGCTAAGTTTGAACCATTTCTAAAATACCTATGACTTACTAAACTCATTCATTCAACAACAGGGGGAAGAAATTAAGACAAAAGAATATTATTTGCCTTGTATAAGCTTCCTATCTCATCTTCAGTTCACTCACTGGGCAAAATACGTTTGACACTTTCATTCTAAAGCTAAGACACTCCTCTACCAACATAAAACTCAGTATGACAGTGAAGTAATAGTGGATATATCTGACACAACTTTTGCTCTTGGGAACTTTTCTGGAGTAGGTCTGTAGTTTGGAATCTGACTTTAACATTGCTTCCACTGGACTGTTCAATGTGTTCTTTTTCCTCCTCTAATTCTCAGTTTGAACAGAAAATTGACATCGCCTTGGGACTGAATATGTGCTGATAAACAATTTCAGTCCACTAAGTAAATATGTTTTTAAACAGCTTGTAAAGTATGCATTCTGTGTCAACACTGTAACAGATGTTATTTGGAGTAACTCCATGACACAAAGCCATAATGACACAGATGTAGATATGATTTGTTTTAAAATGTTATATAAGAATGGTGCCCAAGAAACTGAGCCTTCAGTTACTCAGCTTACTGAGAGAAGACAACACAAATACACATGGATTCAGATATTGGCATATTCTTGTGACCATCAGATCATCAAAACTTGTATTTAGTGCATTCAATATTCTTCTATTCCTCAATAGTAGAAACGTGAGAAAAGGATCTTGGACTAGGATGCCTTTCTTTAAAAACAATGGAAATGTACATGGAATTTTGGCAAAGTTTTTCTTCTTTGTGAAGGAATTTCTGAGAAGGATTACGAGGAATGTTTCTTCTGGTGAAATTCATGTCAGTTTTCAACTCTAGCTTACTGTCATGCTTGGACAGAAGCTGTTGAACATAGGCAAATTTAGTGCAATTACACTGATAAAACCATATCAAATTTGATACCCAACTTTCAAAAATCTGGCCATCTAGGATTTCACATAACTTCACACTTATATATTGCTCCAAATAATAGGAGCAAACAGCTCAAGAACCAATTCAGTCAACTACAGGTTGCCTGGAAGGGCAGGTGAAAATCCCCAAATCTATTTACATTATCATTTGTGATCTTGCAGAATCCTTTGACATGTTCAAGCAAGAACACAGACCTACATCACAAAATGTGGGGATGGACAGTATTTATGAAGCACTTTTCTATTCCTAATGTGTAACTGGATACTTACAGGTCCTTTTACTTATGTAGAAGTGATGTATAAACAATCCATATTGGTATTTAACAATATTATATTCTTGCTATGGAGTTTTCCAGGAAACAATGTACAAAAGAAATTCCACAGTGCTAGATAAGATAAAATCTCAGAGCTATAGATTAATTATTCAGAAAAGCCTTGAGTTGAAAGAGAGAAGACTGACAGGAGATGGAGAAGGAAGGAAGCAGAACAGAGTAAGATTATTACTATTTTTATAGTTAATTCAAATATTTTTCTGTGAGGACTACAGTTGGAAAAACTCAGTGAAAAATATTTGAAAGAACTGGAACACATAAGTGAAAGACTGAGGGGGAAAAAGGAAGTAAGGAGATGAAACAGAATTGCAAGTGAAGCACTGTGAGAGAGGGAACTGAGAGCAAATCAGACAGTTAAAAAGCTGAAGAGAAGTCTGGTCAAACTCTAGGAAGGCACCTGCACACCCAGCAACTCCTCAGCCACCTGCTTGTGCAGCTGCTCCCACTCCTGGCACCTCTGGCTGATTGATCTCTGCAGCTTTTTCCCAAGGTAGGAAAAGCACCTCTGGCATTCTTTCCTCTGAGCAGGGTGGAAAAATGGCCCTGTTTTGTACAACTCTGCTCATAAAACACACTTCTGCTTCCCAGATTTGTGCCCTCTTCATCTCCCCTACAAGATGACAACAACCTCCTCAGACCAAGATAGATGACCAATGCACAGCCCTAAGGTAGCTGAGCCTTTCACTCCAGCTAATTACATGACCATCGCATGCATGGGAGAGGTGGGATAGATTATGAATCAGCCAACAGCTTCCCGCTGAAAAGATGTAAGCATTTTCCTTAAATACACTCAGAAAAAATCATAATATGACTCAGTTCACTACAACACTGAGGGGAGTCACAGTGTACGACCCTGGGAAGGACAATAACATAGACAGGTACTCACAATTCCAGTAAGGACTCAAATAGGGCTTTGCAGAGGGGCTACTCTGAGGCTCAGGCTTCCTTTAGTCTGAGTGCTTACACACAGATACAGGTCATCCAGAGTTAATTTTGCAGCATGGCATTCCCAGGGGCTGAACTCTGTTTCCCATTTCCCCACCCTCCTCCTCCTCCTCCTCTCTTCTCTCTTCCACTCCCCCTCTCTCTTGGCAGCAGGGCTCATTCAGGAGCCAAACTGCAAGCAGGCTCCTCCTGAATGAGGAGTTAATGTCATGTGAGGCAGCAGCTATCCCACAAGAACATCTAATGGAGTTTCTGTACTTTTGCCACAGAATGATACCATGCAGTGCAATGGCTCTGCCCAACAGCCACTCCCCTCCCCAGATTCGCTAAGTGCTTCACCTGTGTGTCATCCCTACAGCTGTCACACACGCCTGGGAGATGGGAGCAAAGCAGTGGCTGCTCTGCTTGCCTCCCTGAAGTGCCTGCAGGGCAGCCGGCTGTAATCGCTTCTGCTCCTATTCCCTCCACAGTGTGGGGCATAAAACATAAACCAAGTTCTGATCTCTTAATGATGGGCTCTCCAGTGCTTTGGAAATGCCAGGAGATCAGCAGTAACCACATCCTAGATGGTCACTTTCCTCCTTCTACTGTCTCAAAATGTAATTACTTGTGTAATGCATGCATCACAGACAAAGCAGCCTTTCCCAGCGTCCCCTCAGAACACTTCCCACCCCTGCCCCCTTCTGTTCCCTCACATATACAAGTTTAGTCATATACATGTTGATTTTACCTTCCGTACTGGGTTTTTTCATTTCTTCCACTCTTATGAGTTTCTTCCTGACTCTGCGAGTAGAATTTACCAGCTTGTGCAATCTCTTAAACTTCACCGACTCCTCTGTTTCATCATCGGATTGTTCTCTTGACTGGCAAAGAAACAAAGGGAATATTAATAAAGTAGTTGTTCCACAGCTTGCTCCTTCAAGTCAAGTTAACCCAGTTCATCTGCTGCGCTGTGTCAATGCAGCTCTGTAACTGGTGTTATATTTTCAGCCCAGGTCAGAGAGAAACATTTAAATTACTGAGGGTTTTCTTTTTTTCTTTCTCTTTTTCTGAAAGCGTGACATACCATTTTGATTTCTAAATCTGTGCAACGTAAGATTCTAGGCATTGAAACGCATTCCTGCCCTTGTCTTTCTTCCCATGCATCGTGTAATAACTACTTCCACGTCCTCTCTCAGTACGTTTCAGGCAGGGCTCTTTCCCAGGGCTCTTCTTACCATACCAGTTACGCTCCTGCGGTTTGGGTCAGTCACTGCTCTGTCTGGCATCTCAGAACTTGCAGTTTAAACCTGGTTACAAACAGCTTCTCCAAACCAAAACTCTGTCATTGATGACTTTTCTTTTTCTTCCCTCAGTCTTCCCAGAAAATCAAAACCAGCAGCACAAAAAAGGGACGGGAAGGAAAAGGAAGGAGGAGACCTCATCTGCCTCGCTCAAGCTGCCGCAGTTACAAAAAACTCCTTTCCTCCTCCCTGCTCCCTGCGCTCCTCCTGAAGGCTCTCGAGGCTGGAATTAGGATGGACACAGCATTCCTCCAACACTGACCAAGGGAAAACTCTGACCTTTTCAGATATACAGTGCAGTCCATATTCCCCAGCATCCCATTTCGTTTTGCATCTGATCCAGTATGCTCAGTTCCAGCTGTTTTCCCTCAAGCATCAAACATTACAGAGACAAAAAAAAATTCTCCCTCTCCAGCAGCAGTGACACAACAAGCTGAAACAATCCACTCCTTGTGAACGAGAAGTCGGCTTCGATTTTCGAGCCAGATTCAGCGCTCGATGTGCTACTTCCTCTGTTTTAATCAGTTCAGAATGTGAGTGGCGGTGGGGGGAAGGGGAGAAGAGGCCGTTAGGATGCTCAGGCTCGGCCAGGATAGCCCTGGCATCGTACACTGCACATTCCTGCGTGCCGCAGGCTCCAGCTGGAGCGCGGTGCAGATTGCGTACCTCACTTTGTGTTCACCCACGGACCCACAGCCAGTCCTGCATTCCTAATGGCTGGCTCTAAAACCTTAATGTGACTTCCTGTCAGTGGAGCTATCTGGGTTTCCATGGCATCCTCATCCTTTTTCTCCTTCTCCTTAATTAAACTTTAAAAAAAGAAAAATCCCCAGCAGATGTGAGCCAAAAAAGGGAAGGAAAAAAAAAAAAAGGCCACTCTCCTCTTCCACTTCAAGAATGCTGTCCTTGCTTATCCGGAGACCGAATAAAAGACAACCCAAATATATAAGAATGCTCTCTGCTTTTCAGTTGTACTTAAATATCTGAATTTGGTAATAACAGTGGATGACACATGACAGGACACCAAATAGCAGTTGTATACGCATGAGTACTTTTTCAAAAGCTCAAATAATGCCTGAAGGGAACAGCACTGCTTTGGAAGTCTCCTTTGCAGGAACACATTCTACAGAGCCAACAGAGCCATGCCAGAGCAAATGCCAGTCACTTTTTTCAAGGGCACTGCCAATTCCAGATTTTCCACAAACTTCCTGATATTCCGAAACAGGAGAGAAAACCAAATGAGCAACATATGGCAGTAGGAATTACCATGCTGCCATCCAAGAGCCACAGGAATGCATTTATTATGGGAACAGACTGGATAGGTAATTAATAATTTTCCTTCAGGAGAAATAAGGCCATAGAGAGGAGTAACCTACTTGTTTATATCAAGATAAATTAAGCAGCAAGATGATCATTTATTCAGAGATTATGGCTGGGACAACTTAGTGATGTGTCAAACAGCAAGACGTACCTCAGACATATTTAGATAAGAAGAAGAAAGGATTATTGACTGTAATCAAGTTCAGGTAAGACTTCTTAGGCCATTAAGCACAGCCTGGCAAGCAACCATCATGCATACTCTGCACACCAAGTACATTTATTTAAAATGCAATTACTCTATGCCACTGCTTTCCTTCATTACTTTGCATCCACCTTCAGTTTGTAAGGCTCCTGTTGATAAAAAGGTGAACAAACAATCCTCCCTCCAAGGACTTCACTGATGAGTAAGAATGCTGCTGTGCAGATCACCCAGTCTAAAATCTGTACCACCGGTGTCCAAAGAAGACCTATCCCTCTCAATGTCCTCTACAAAGATTAAACAGCAATAACAAAGGTTTTTACAATATATCCTGCTTGCGTTCATTATTACTGCATAGAAAGCAAGTGTCAAAATAGCCCCCACACAAAGTAGTGACATCCAACCCAAGTGGGTGGTACGGTAGAACCCTACCACACATCAAAATAAATAGAAGTGCACCCTAATAAAGGCCTAGCTGGTATTTCCTGCCATTTCAGGATTCTCGGCACCCTTTGTTCCAGCAGCCAGGGTCCTTTATGTGCACTGACAGAAACTTCCTAGTCCCGATGCTCAGCCGGGAGAGCAGAGAACAGCCTGTATTTAACAACAGGAACCACCGGATAATAGCCGGACTGAAAACTAAGTCCGAATCTTTCTCCAGCAGTCTATTTCCGATCGTTATGGAGTACCAAGTGGCATGGAAAATCTTTTGTAAAGGAAAAGGATGGCTAATAAGGTTACACAGAAAGGCCTAAAAACATCTGCAATTACACCAGTGGAGCTGATCAGGAAACTTTTATTTTTGTTGTCAAATAACGCTGATTCCTTGAAAACGCACCGGTTTTGAAAAATGATCCCTTTTGATTCATTTCCTGATTCCCAAATGATTTTATATAAAAAAATAAAATGGCTTAAAATTATCAAATGATTCCATTTTGGCACATGGAAAACAGAGTTTAATTTTCCAGTTCAAGCAATGTTTTCTTTCACAGCTAATATCAAACAGAAAACAGAAATGTAAAGCATTCAGGCTTCAACGACATATTTGGAAATTATCAAACTTCAACGTTTTTATTCATCCAACCCATTTTTCCTCTCCAGCTTTCAAGATGACAGAATGGCCTTTTTTGGTTGCTTTTCCTGCCTTCGGATGGGAAAATCAGCCTGGCCTCTGCAACTTGCAGCAGGCTGGGCAAAAGGCCTCAGCACAGCCTAGGCAGGGGGCTGCAGCGTCCTTTCTGCTTCTGTCCTGCAAATTGCTGAGTGTTTTGGAACGCTGCAGCACTACGAAAGGGCAGACGTAACCTGTTAAAAAGGGGCCAATGTGCCTGCAGATGGTGAGGCTGAACAAGGCAGGGAGGCCCACTGAACGTGGGTGCGCAGAACCGTCCCCGCTGGCCCCGGTGCGGCTGTGGTGCTGATGGAACATCTAGGGCCTCTCACCTACCCCAGCTTGTTGTGGGCGCAGGACTCTTTGTGTGATCCAAAGGGAAAACAAGCGGATTTGCAGTACTGTAAATAGGAACAACTTAACTTCCACCTCCTCTGCTCCAAATTTTTCCATCCGAAGGCCCACATGGCTCAACTTTTAATTATTTTGGCTAATGCTATATGTAGTAATTCTGTGGTGAATGCTTAAGTGTTTCATTTCTGGTTTCCATGGCAACATTACATCAGATTGCAGACAGCTGGCTCCACAGTCCTAAACCATAACAAATTGGCCAAGCCAACACACAAAACTGCGCTTGCTTTAAAGAGATAGCGCTGCTGGGGAGCCAGCGCGGCTGGTGGGGCCCCTTGGCAGTGCCGGACGGGTGGAGCCGCCTTCCCACTCGCCTTGGAGCAACTGTGTCCCCGGCACATCTGCTGTGCTCTCACGGCGCGGAAGGCCGCCAGCTCCCCAAGCCTGGAGAGCTGTGCTGCACAAGCGCATGCAAGGCCACAGGGAAACGGAGGCTAAATTAACAGCATCTGCAAGCACCCAGGACTGCATGCGGAGGGCGGCAGCCTTCACGTACCACATGGCTGGGAAACTGCAGACAGGCCAAAGCCCATCCCTGCTGCACAGCTCTTCGTCACTAACAAAGGCGGATGTAAGCCTGCAAACAGATTCTCAAGCCTGCAAGAGACCAGTTTCCTCTGCTGTCCCTATCACCTGGCCTGTTTGGACCACCTTTGTTACCTGCGCATCTCTAAAGGCTATACATTACCTTGAACATAAGATCAGGGTAAAATGCTGTACGTCCAGGAGCAAGTAAGAAATTAACACATGATATTTGGTTCCCAGTATACTCTTTGCTTTCTGTAGTGTTTTTCTCATTCACTGTTGCCTGCTCTGGAGGGAAGAAGCATGCCTGTCTGTCTAGCTGTAAAACATCCAGCCCCTTTCACACGCCAGAGAAAGAACAACTTATAATCTCTCCCTCCAGACAAGTGCTTTACACATACACACACGCTCCTAACATTTATTAGGGTACTTGGAATTAACTGGCCAAATGTGAACCAGAATTAGCTAACTAGCTAGCTTTTGGCAGGACTGGGTTTGGAAACACTACAGGGTTACAGCAGCAGCCTTTAAAAAACACAAGACATGCAAAGCCCACCAGCCAGGCCCAAATACAAACGCTTAAAAAACATCAGGACTATAGGCAGTTAAAGCTATCACAACTGATTAAACCGTTTCAGCTCCGTGAACAAAAACATACCTGACTTCTACATGAGCTGTATGAAGCCATTTAAAGGAATGTTAAACTTCTACAACCCACTTTAAGTCCCAAACAAGAATCTCTAGAAAACTTCCCATATAAGAAACTGGGAAATCTTATTATCCAATTAAGCCCAAACTGCGATTACTTTTAGCTATAAGACAGTTCTTGCCCATCAAAGGACAAAAATATAAATGCAGATTTGCAACACAACCTGTTATCTTCCCCTTACTTGCTTACTTTAGAATTCTAAGCTCTACTTCATATGCAAAGAGATTCTGCTGTTCCTTTTAGGAGACGTGGCTACACGTGTCCTTTCTTCTCTCTCTCAAACAGACTTTACATTTGCCAAAAAAAACAACCATTCTAACTTTTTTTTGGTATTAAAGATGCCTGGAAAAAGTCAGAGACAGGAAAACGAAACAGAAAAGAACTTAAAAGCCCAACGAAAGGAAGAGAAAAACTAAGAAAAGCTATACATGCATTGCCATGCCTAAGAATAACCACAAAAGCCTTTTTTCTTTCTCCCTCTCTGAAACAGAAGGCACATCCTCTCCACATCACACTATTCAGTGACTTACCAGCTTCGGCATTTATAGGCCTAAAGCTCAGTTTCGAGTAATCCCCCCTGAGTGCTCAACTGCTGTCAGCTTCGTAACCCTGAAATTTAGGATTAGACTCTTCTTCTTCAGTATTGCATTCGCTCAGAATCCTGTGCACAAAATGCCTCTTCTCTGGAGTTACATTATCAGACACCAAACTGGTTCTGATTTCAACGCTGAGTACGTAAAGAAGAAAAAAAAGCGTGATGCTGGACTCAATTAGCTGTTTTCTCCTCACTGATTGATTCCCCCAGTTACTCGCGAGCTGCATAACTTGCAAGAAAGGCATAAGTCATCAGCTCTAAGCAAATCTTCTATTCACCACAAGGAAAAAGGGAGTGTTGTACATGGCAAACAATCCCTGTTTTCACTGACGAAGGCTTGCTGACCTCTTGCTGGCCTCCAGTTCCTTAATTACTGTCTATGGAATTTCAGTTAAAGAAAAAAAATACAGAGAATCTCTGCAAAGCCAGGACGATGACTGACCCTCAAACATGACCACTAGAGTGGAGGCTGTGTCTATCGGAAGTATAACTGAAGCCGTTTACCAGGCTCTTTAGATTTTCCCTTTTAAATTCTTTTGATGAAAAGCCCCCCTGATAATTTCCCTTTATGAAGGGCTAATTTGACAGAATAATAAACCCGCTTTCATGTTTTTTAAATTAGCAAAATTCAATACTTTTTTTCCTCAGTTTGTAGTGCTACAAAAAAAGGAACATCACTAAGAATTGGAAAGCTAAATAATGTTTAATTTATAAATCTCAGACCAGTCTAGAATAAGGCACTTTGTGGCTTTCTGAAGGATTGTAGCATGACTTCCAACTGCTCCTCCTAGGCTGGGCACAAACCTCCCTGCCTAAGAAACAGATTCTGAGATGCTCAAGTAAATTACTTTCAAGCATATCTAATTCCAAAATTTGGGCAATTCTTCCTAGAACACGAGAAAACACAGGCCAAAATCTCTGCTAATTAGGACCAGTGCTATTCAGTGATGGGAAGCACCAGCAAAGGCACACTGCAAAAGCACCCTTTTTAAAACAAAGAAAAGATTTCTCTGATGCAGAACAATGCCTTTAAACAATGCCAGTTTATCTGGATTTGCTCCAGATCAATGACATAATAAAATTACAGCAAGTTTAAATATCTTCTTCCTTTGATGACTGGCTAATTTTAAGGAGCCACCTCAACAAATATCATTCAATTTTCTTCATCCTTGTACTAACAACTGTGCAGCTTTTCTATTCTGTATAAGTCACGTAAGTCATGTAAGCTAGATGCTGGCGTGGTCTAGCTGGGTTCTCACCCTTGAATTACTTCAACCCCTCAACTCCAATGTGAAACCCCTCGGAAAATTCTGAGCTTTGGATAAAACCAGCTGGCATTATCCAGCGTCAATAACATAGCAGTCCACATCAAGTGAAACATGACAGCAACCTCCTTGAAACGTATCTCAGATTTGCTTAGAGTTCATGGCCACAAGTGAAACTGATCTAAGTTTTGGGCTTTCAACTTGAGTTCTGAAGGTTTTACATTTCACTAAGGAAGTTTCAGAAAACTCTAATCCTTAGAGAGGCTGTTTATAGAAAAGTGCGTGAATTCCAATGTGATAATCTGCATCACATTCTGAGGTTACAAAAAAAGGTCGTCAAAATTTTTATGGAAACTGCAAGAGGTAAAAAAATGTTTTTGCCACTTCACGAAGTTAATTGAAGAGCATGAATTGCAAAGACTTATGCAAGTCTAAAACACGCAGTGGTAATGTCAAGCCCCCCCAGGTAAACTGAATGAAAGGGCAATTCCATGTCTGAGTTTGGTCTGTGGTTACTTACAAGGAAATCAAAGGAGAGTCCAAGAACTACATTGGTGAAAGATATATTACATTTTAGCTAGTGACGACACTGCTTGCTGAAATTAGTGGGAAATAGTTGTCATAAGTAACGAGAGCACAAAAATTTAATTCTCCCTGGAGGTCTGTCTTGATACTAGAATAGCTGCTTAGGCAAATTCCTAGATGTTAACTGTTTCCAGGTTTTAGCTAAATAATTTTGTGAAACACACTGCTGACATTTGCATCTGCAAGCCAGATACTTTTCCTCATGGTGAACTGTTCCTCTCGCTGATGAGAATAATGAATTTTAATTACATTACAACTGCACTCACGTACTCTTCATCATAGGTGCACATAGCAGAATGAAGCTCTGCGTTACATTACTTCGTATCTGTTACATTACAGCATTTCTTTCTAAATCTCTTGCAGACTCTCCAACCCACGGGAAAGTGAGCATCTACTATATTTTATGTTTTGGCAAGGGTAAGATGGCCTGGGGAGAATCCCTGCTCTTTAGCATTGACTATTACTAATGAATGGAGCACATCACTAGTCCTGTAACCTCCAAGCATTTCAGAAAACCAGCTGTGGAAGGACAATGCATGAAATACAGAGAAATTCACTTCAGAGATTGTTTAGGGGAAAAAAAAAAACACAAAAAACCAAAAAAACACCAAAAAAAACCAACAACCAATGAGAACACTTTAGCAAAGGGTGTGCTAATTAAAATTACATTATGGTAGTATTTTTGAACAATCAAAACTGTTAATGCTACTGTTCTAACTGTGAGAAGTCAACCCCAGCAGTGGGGAGGAAGGAAGGGCAAGTGGGGAATGACAGGAGTGCAAATTAAAATCTTCTACTGTACCACAAGATTATTCAGTCTGGGTCTGCCAAATAGGACAGTGAAACACATGGCTTTTGAGATTCCTGATTTTTGAACTGAGCAAGACTTTGTTTTGATGTAATAGGCTTGGTTGCTAAAAAGATGGGGGCAGGGAAACCACGTTATGGATTACAGCATCTCCTGCTGGCTGATGTAAGCAGTGAGAATGGCCACATGAAAAAGCTGTAAACCACAATCTTCCATCCTCCAGGTAATATAAGGAGAAGTTAGGGAGCTCCCCAAATGCCAAAAGGTTTAAAATACAAAGGTGTTGGAATATATATTCAACTGATTTGCCATCCACCTCCCATCCTCCCAAAATACGTGGCCAAACACACTAGGGTTTGATTTGCATGCAGTCAAAACAGAAATGGTTATGAACACAGTCACTGTGCATTAATGCAAGCTGTCTTCTCAGTCATGGTAACGGGAAGATGCTTCTTGGAGACCTTACTACAGGGTAATTTCATTCAGTCTTCACACGCACAGGAGCAACTCCTGCTGGCAGGGAACAGGAGGTGTACTTAAAGTTACTGCCAGTTGTTCTGCCATAACCCTGACACTATTTAGCACCATGGGCCAAACAGACACACACCTAGCTAAATCCTATCTAATGACAACTTGGCAGATCCTCCATTGTAAGCAATACTTAGAGAAGTTATAGTTTTATTCCTAAACAAATGCATTTCTTCCTCAAATTCTAAAATGTTCTAGAAAAAAAATCAGGACAAATAGATTAAAAGAAAACCAAAACAACACAACCAACACCATACAATGTTTTTTTCAAAACAATATATAAACACAGATGTGATCTTCCACTCTGTACAGCACTGATCTAACTTCAAACTTTGTGTTGTCTCCTGGAAACTGTAACGAGGGTTTGTCTCTCTCATAAAGGCTTCTGTGCTACTACACCCATGGGAAACCCTGCTGCTGCTAGGCACAGACAGAGATGGGGGGAAAGATCATAACAAAAGATGCAGCCATTCTTCTGCCACTAGATTCCAATGAAATGCGCTGGACACCTCCCCTGTCTGAGATCATTGGAAAATGAGGACAGCCAGTGACTCCCAGGGCAGGTCCCCACGATAGCTGTACAGCGTGGGACTTTTACATTTTGAAGCTGTGTCTTATTATTGGCTCTGTTTTCATCGTGACTATTAATAGCTCCTGACGATATTACAGAAACTTGGATATGAATAATAACTATACCATCCAATGTATAATGAGGGACACCAGTGCCTTTCTGGAGATCTTCACACAAATTGGGTCACTAGACTCTTCAGAGCAAGGATGAATGCTCTGCATTCATTCCCAGCCATACTCAGTGTCAGCTTGCCTCTGCTTCTTCAAAGAGCATACAGGGCCTGGAGGCGGCAACAATATCTCCAAGAACTGAAACACAGAAACATCCTCTTCCACCCTTAAGCTTTTCAAGGACTTAAAAAGAGTTGGTAGATCCTCTGGTAACAGCAAAAACAGGCCTAACAGCGCATAACTTTCAAAATGCTACAAGTACCAACATTGTTGAGGTGTCAACGCTGTTTAAATCACAAAATCTGGACCCTACTCTACTCTCTCAATTCACATCTTACTGGTTCTCAGTATTCACTGACTACTACCTTAGCTCTAAAAAATTAAAATGAAGGACTTTTTCCTCCTGACCATAATACAATCCCATGCAATTGGCAATAATAATGATAGCAAATGGTTAAATGATTCAAGAATCCATCAGTACTAAGAAAACAAATCCATTTTAAAAGTACTCTGTTTAGAAAACATCAGCAATCTGAATCACTGAAACACAGCATAACCCTGAAAAGTAAGAATTTGCTGTAGTTACACTTAGATTTACTCCGTGGCAATTGGTGCTATAAAAGTTATATTGCATTATATTGCATTTATTTCTTTTCTTCCTACTCTCGCACTTGTCGAACAATACAGTAATAACTGTTGTGATTCAGAGGTAACTGTCAGACTTGGTCTTTTATTAGAGTTACTTTTGTGTTACAAATTAAGTAGGTGCATAGGTAGTACAGTCCTGATTCAACAGCTACAGCATGTCGCCAACACAAATGAGTAAGTCCCAAACATCACTCTTGTCTGTTATTCTGCTTTTCACAATGGTAGCAGATACAACACGAACACTGAATACTCTTTCAGCCCCATTTAATGACTTGGTGAATAAAAATGTCCTCGGGAAATAACACACACACAAAAAAACCCAGAAACAACAAAAGACTATTTTGGTTTAGCTAGACCTATCTCTGTGTGGACTTGATTTGCTGCCTTCTACTACAAGATGTATCAATAGCAGATGGGAAAGAGAAAAAATGTGACTGGAAGTTTTTCTGAGCAATAGCCTCACTGTGGAAGACCAGCACTTCTCACCTTCTGTTTAGCAGAACTGTTGTCAGTCACTCCAGAGAAAACAAATAGGGTGTAAATTTCCTAACAGTAGAGGAGCCATGCCAACAGTGCTGGGTGAAGAGGTTTTCAGAGGACAGGTGGAAGAGCTCTACTGCCTTCCTCTCTGTTGTTGGGCTGTACTGTTAGAGGAAGGTTTTTATAATTTCCTTCTTTAAATTTTAATGTCTCTCTTCTGAGGTTGACAAGGCAGTACGTAGCAGGGAGTGGGGTTCAGAGGCTCTCACTGTGGCACTCCTCAAATGAAGGCGTGTTATGCTACCTGGACGCCTGCGCTAATGAGCTCTGATCATTATTTGATGATCAAAACTGCAGCACAAAAGACCAGTGAGACCAACAGAACAGTTCAGTCGAGGGATAATTACAGCTTTATTAACTCACATCTACAGAAGCTGTCAGCAAAGATAATTAGTGGTTTGTTACAGCGACAGCATATGTATGATACACACACTTCTGTCACAATCTTCCTCCTCTGCTTCCCCACCCTCGCGGTAAGTACGATGACTGGTACCAATTAGCAATCTTTCAGCAGAGTGCACAGGAAGGATTTATATGGGTTTCTCCCAACTCTGCTTCATCCTCCAAGCAGAGCTTTGGGGATGCAGCAGCCTTTCCAGGCTTCTGCTTTAGATGGACAGAGAATTTCAGAGCCCAAAGGTTATCAAACGTGCTCGTATCTTTAAGAAGCATAAAAAGCACCTCAGTAAATGGAAAGAAAGTGATAATTTGGAAAACCTCCTTCCCTTGACTTTCTTACTCCTGAGGACAAATAGGGCCTTATCTAAAATCCAGAAAGAGATTCATTTGTAATCTGAGCCTGCTTTACAACTCAACACCTGGTAAAAAGCAAGGTAAATTTGTCCATGGCTACACTGAGCAGCCTTCATTTCAATAACGATGAAAATATATATTCAAAAATCAATTTGTTAAAAATATGAGGTGTTTCAGACTTGATACATCTGACTAAGAAGAAAAACAATTTCAACTGCATTTCCACATTAGTAAATTAATACACATACTTTGTTGCAAATAAAAGGGATTGTAGTAGAAAGGTTGAAAGCTACCAACTGCTCTAAAGTGGCAGAGAATCAAGTCATCTAGTGGCTTGGAAAAGCTTCTATTTGTTCATTTATTTCTTATAAGAAAACAAACAGGACCAAGAATTAATAGCACAGAAATAAGATCAGGCTATTTCCCTCTGGAAGATGCTGAGATGACCCTCCAATCCTTTGTTCATCCCTAGGATTTAATTTTAAAAGGGTATGAAATGCAAGTTTCCATTCCCTGACACAGTAATTTAAAGGAAGAAGGGGTGAGAAAAAGAATCTTTAAATCCTAAAAGTCAGTTCAGCATCAACACCAGTCATATTAGTCATAAACACGTGAAGGTTATACATGCTAAAAAGCACGTTGGTTTTTTTGTTTCATCTGTTTTAACAGAATTGAAAACAGCAACTAATTATATTTGTCCACTAGATGCTATGTCATAAGTGGTTGTTCCTATGCTGTGGACAGGCCTGACTTGAGATTATGGAGAGAGATCACCAGATGTTCTGTCTCCATATCTAGATTCTCCAAATGCTTAGTAACTACCTTTTTTTCTTTCTTCTTGAAATGCTGTTAGTGGGCAAAGCTAGACCATAAAAACATAATGACCCATCCTCACAAGTGCTCCTAACTACCAGTAGGTTTCTTTGCCTAGGAAGAAGTGGGGGGAAAGAGAAAAGGAAAAGCTATTATACCAGTGTTTTGATCTCTCTTTAATACCCAAGGCTGTTGAACAAATGCACAGCAAGTAAACTAAAAATTACGTTCTACCTAAGTTCCCACAATCTGCAAGTATCCAGCAATTCATTTTTATCATTTGTGTTTACAAAATGTTGACAAAACAATCAAGTATGATCACAATGTTCCACTAAAAACTGCCTAGTAACAGCTTGGCCATGAGACATAAAAAACAGAGATCAGAAAAAATGCCAGCAGAATCAGAAGAGTCATTGCCCAAGGAGTTTTAATTCAAACCAGAAACTTCAATTTCAGTGACTCATATTTTAAATTACTTTCTGAGGCTAGAAGGCAGTGGGCTATCTAACAGAAGGTTTCTAATATATGGAAAAACATCTTCCCTTCACGGCCTCTATAAAATGAGTATGGTAGTTCCCAGTTTCCAAGTTCACAGAATACAAATCACACAAATGGCACCGAAGTTCAACCAATTTGGCAAAGCAAAGGCTTGAACACAGAATCATCTCTGAGCCTTTCAAAAACTGTTCATTTCAGATTAATAGATATGTCCTTTGGCATAGCAGTCTGGTTGAACGTATGCCTCATCTCTAGATGTATCTGATACTTTACACTGCTTGGTATCCTCCCTCTGGCATGTCAATTACAGCCCAAAGTCTTTCACCCTAGTTAACCCTAGCTGCTTTTAGGTCCACTAAGAAAGAAGTCAAGCTGATATTTGTTCTAACATGAACTTTCATTTCTGCTCATGAACTGCTCTTCCTGTGAAGGCAAGCAGTTTCACAGCTTGCATTAAATGCAACCAGGATTAAAAAAGAAAAAAAAAAAAAAGCTGGAAGGACAGAGATATTTAGAGCAATGGCATGGAGATCCCTCAAAGAAGTTAGCAGAAAGATGGTTCAAATCCTACCAGAACAGTGGAGGGATGCAATAGAAATCTTGGCTCAAATAGTAAAAACAGCTTACAAAAATAATTTTAGAGAAAAGGTGACTAGGTGTCCCATTAGGGAACAAATACAGAGTCACGTTTGGTTCCCAGAGGTATACACAGCTTTCAGTAAATTCAACATAAACATAAACCATTATCAGAAGATTTAAACGATAAACTTGTTATCCCTCTGAAACTTTACCAAAGTAAATGTGAATTTCATGGCTTTTATGCTCTAAGTATCCTAGTCAAAGGCCTTAAGAGGGGACAGTCCAGGCTACAAATACCAATGAAGAAAATAACAGCAGCTTTCACCTGCATAACCAGCGCAGGAGAATCAAGATTCTTCCTTCCACATTCTTTACACATTTCTGATGTAGCAGATCAGAGCAGAAAGCAACATCAGCCCCCCTGTTTCCATCTAACTGAAGATGGGATTTATTTATTTATCTTTGAGTACCAATAAGAAAATCTTTCTCCATCACAAAATATTTTAAACATCTTATAAAATGATACAGAATTCCTCTTTCCATTTAGGGAGGAGAATCTAACTCTGCTGCAGTTAGCAGGAAATTCCATTGACAAAATAAATAAATCAATCAAAGGGCTCAAAAGTCTATGATTCAATTATATGGGTTACAAAGAGCTTGGGCTTGACAGCTGAATGTGTTCTTCTGTAAGATTTATTTGTGAACTTTCAATTAGAGAAATGAAGTGGAATAAATTACTCAGTGAAAATGAGGATATTTAGAAGGAAAAATTAATTAATTCAGTATGGCATGACACAAAGACTGCCTGGTGCCCATAAAACAAGAGAAGCTGCACAGCTCAGAAGTAAAAATAAGGAAGGAAAGCTGAGCCTTACTACTTATGGACCTGGCAAAAGCTGCAAACTCCAGGCTGAGTTAGTCAAGGCAGAGCCAGAACTGTTTGAAAGCAGCAAGAAGCTAAGACTTAGCCAGACCCTCAGCTAAGACACATAAGTAAGGGGTAGGAAGGATGAGAAACTCTGGTGATTCACAGTAACTGAGAAGTAAAATGAAACAATTTTCCCTAAACAATCAAAAAAGAAAAAAAGACCACTTTGTTTGTATAAATTAAAAAAAAAAAAGTTTAGTCAGTTTAAGTCTACAACACCAGATCCTGAAGACTTAAAATCCCCACTGAAGATTTTCTGTAGATAGAACATCATGAGATCAAATGACAAATTTGCTATTATGAAAATCACCAAGTAAATCAGGATACTTTAAACGAAAGACTCCAAATATTAAAATGATATAGGGGAGCTATATCAGAAGGACAGGTACTTACATTACAATTGGAAGACCCATCAAATGTTGAGTAAGAACCATCAGGCCAGTCTGTAGCATCTACAGTACTTGATTGCCTGTGCTGGGACTCATACTCCTTCAGCTGAAATTTGAAAAGACAGGGAGCCCATTTTCCAGTGAGAAGAAGCTATGAATCTTCATTAAAATAGCAAGAGTTAATGTCCCTTCATTTTTTCTCCAGCACCATTGTGAAACTGGGAAAATCAGAACCTTTGCATTTCCTGCCTCACTTGTTTAAAATAAACTAATTTATTTTACAGTCAGAAGTTTTAATGATTAGAGTTATTTTTTAAAAGGAAGTAATCTGCAAATACTCAATCTAGATGAACTATAATGGCAAAGCATACACTATTCATCCCCATTTCAGAGGCATAGTTTAAACTAGACAGACAGTATCACAATAGGCCATCCATTTCCTCCCAGAAGAAAGTAATCTACAGCGAACACCAGGAGATGCCTTTTGTAATTTTAAGACTAGGGACTATTTTTACCATTTTCCAGTTGAAATCTCAACACATATAACTAACCCTACCCCACGATTATCAGGAACTGATGACTTAAAAAAAAAAAAATTGCTGTTAGTAGCTTAGACCACTAGAGGGAAACAGTACCAGTACATACAGCAAATAGTAAAGGTTAGGTGGAACACTCCTCCCACAGAATTTTTAACGGCAGAGATCCCAATATTACTCCTTGGTAACTTTAAAATTTTACTTGTTTTTTCCTTTGTCTTTTTTTTTTTTTTCCAATTTATTTTTGGTGATATGATTCCCAGCAAAGCAATACTTTCCTCAGACAATAACATAACTTTATCTCCTGTGAACCTATTTCAAGACATACTGCGTCAGTAAAGAGAATTCACTTCAGTGCTAATTTGCAGTCCAGCTCGTGTTTTGCAAACCTCTGCTGCCCACACAGAATACCATGTGCTCAATCATGGTATCTTGCACAAGGGAATGACATTACGATGGAAGAAGAAATTTTAGCATTGGCCTTTGGCTCCTGAACAATTAAAATCTCAGCACTACTGCCACAAAACCACAATAATCTACTGTTAACCATGTTTCACCAAAATTCAAATTTTGTGAAGATACACTTGTGCCAGTCACTGTATTTTATCATAAAATTGCATCTGTTTTGATTCTAATGTCATATGCCAAAAATGGCTGACTACATTTTCCTGAACGCTAAAACAAAACACCATCTTTCTGTCTCAAACACAAGCAAAATAAACTTTTTGAGGTTTTAACTAATGAAAATGGAAGCATTCAATCAAACTGCCCTTCAGCCATTAGCAGCAGGGAAATGAAAAGAAATGTAAGTATTCTGAAGTAAATAAGGCTAGCACAGCAAAATATGAAGCATTCTTTTCAGTATTAAAAGAAATATATGAACATGCATCATAAATTCAGGCTAGGATTGGTAGCATTCATATCCCTTCACTTTAGACTGATACAATGAAAATGTCTGTACTTGAGCTTTGCCTTGATTGGCACCCTTTATTGCCAATGAAAAGAAGTAAATGCTTTAGAACTTGATTCATTTGTCATACATCAGGCATTTTTGGCTAGGCTTAACCTCGCTTTTCCCATAAACAAAGGTATAGCTATCTGATTTATGCTGTCTAGTGAGATGGGGCAAACAGGCAGTTTTTACCCCCTTCTGTGTTTAGTAAAGCAACCAGAAGCTCCAGATTGGTGTATCTCACATCATAACACAAGTTTTCAAGGAGAAATAAAATGTGTACTTATCATACCCTAGCAAGTGCTTCCTCAATAGTGATCATCTTCTCTTTAACCATCATCATCAGCTGAATCCGTTCCTCATCACTCATCGTTATCTCACTGGCCACGTACCCCACATCTTCTCCTGCAGAAAAAGGCACAGAGATTAAAAAACAAACAAACAAACAAAAAAAAACATATGTAAGAGGTCATGCAGAAAGTGGAGAATACTGGAACTGGATTTTACACAGACCTCTGAAATCTGGTCACCACATGGATCTGGCTAGTCAGAACAGACACTCCCCAGAGTAGTCTCATAAAATGATCTGAGAGGACTGAACGCTTTGTAAATAACTAAACAAGAATAGGAAGCAAATTAAGACTAGAAAACCCAAGTATACTTTGACACTGAAATGAAGACAGTATGAGAAGAAGAAACAAAGCAGGACTGATATCATAATTATTGACTCTGAAGAATCTAAAGAGAAAATGGCAGCAAATGGCAACAAAGTTCAGAACTCAGCCCTGAGGAACACTGTGGTCAGCTAAAAGAGCAGATGAGAAACTCTTCTAGGAATGATGCACTGGGCCCCACCAGCTTTCTGCTGCAGACTGCCCCCCCTGTCCAGCTACCTAACTGGCTAGGAGCAGGCACAGAGTGCTGGACACGCTTCTCCTCCAACCTCCAGTAACTCACTTTCTGGTTTAAACTTTGCACGTCAGCACAGGCAGAATGTACCTTGAGTGCCAACAAGGATCTACACTTCAACTGAGTATAAATGTGACCTCTTCACCCTCATAAGCAGGTTCATATCATTTTTCACAATCCATTTGAAAACAGTCATAGAGATGTAGGGAAGCATCTGTTTGCAGCAGAAGGATCTAACAGATACACATGGGAAAACAGAAATTTTATTTATGAAGAAAACGACTTAAAGCGATGCACAGCTGCATCTTTTGGAGAACTAGAGAAAGAGATCTGACAATTTAAGTGGAATCAAACCTATATTTTCACTATACACCAGATGTACTTTTACTACTCCTTCTTGTAGTGTCTTTTCCTGAAATGAATCTGGATTAAAGCCCAAAGCAAACAGGTCAACATAGCCAAGTGCCAAAAAAAGCTTTTTTCTAATCAAGAAAGAAGAGAAAACACCTTATTCATTTTTATGTGTTATTCATAAGTATCTATTAATTGTGTCATTTTGTGCATGTGGATCATTGACAATCAGGACTGAAGGTGTTCCAACTCTCAGCTCCACAGATCTGTGACTCTCACACTGTTGCAAAGGAGATTTAATCTTCAGTGAGGTTGGATAATTATACTTTATATGGATCAGTCCAAAAACCCCTTAAAAAAGGTTTACCTTTTGACGTCTGCCTCATCAGACCTTTCTGGTTCTTTCGGAAATTCTGCCAAAAAAACTTATTTTTCTTTTTCCAGTCTGCTTTCCCTAAAAGGAAATTAGGGAGGGGGAAAGAAGGGAGGGGAAGAAGAATTTCAGAAAGAAACATTAGTTAGTAAACATTACGAAAGTTTTCAAGATAGATTTCCAAAATCAAAAACAAGAATGAAAAAAAATTCAAATATCCTGTTTTTCTTGATTTATTCTGTATTACAACTATGCTGATGTAGTCATTGCAGAGAAATGCACGTATTATTTCACAATTGCCAATGCTACAGATGACTGAGATAAGCCAGTAACATATATACTTTGAATTATAAACAGAAAATATTTTACATTCACTTTGATATCTGTTATAGTCTCCAGTCTGTTGATAACGTCAAGTTTGGAAGTGGTTTTGAAGCATTTTGTTGGGTTTATTTGCTTCAGCTGAACCCCAGTTATGCAGCCTAAGCCACAAGACAGATAAGGAATTCTCTGATATATGTTTGCATTTCTGTGGAGAAAATAAACACTTCATATATATAAATACACACATGCACATACTGCTACTTGGCATGAGAAATTTAATGAGAGCATCAGCTACATGTGATTCTTGCTCCCTGCATGCCTTGATCGTACAAGGCTGGGAATATATGCCCGTTAATATCAGATCTGCATATTGTTCAGTGACCCAGAAGTGAATTATTTATTTTAGAAAGAAGACTTGGAACAAGGGAGGGCATATAACTGTGCTCTGTTGAATCAATCAGGGCACATGCTAAGAAGTTCATGCCATCTGCAAGAGAACATACTGTGCCTGATCTGGCAGAAATGCTACTGATATGGAACTATTTTATCCCTCTGCTGTTTTTGAAAAATTCAGATAACACTTCATTTTGTGCCACCAAGTTTCAGCGTATAACTACAGTATCTTGGATCTTGTCCTTGAAGCTCCAGAGTTGAGTTTATTGAAACTCTGAGGCACAGATTCTTTTCAGACTGTGAGGAAATGACCCTAGAAAAAATTTACAAAAAAGCAACTCCAATATTCCTACTAAATTAACTACTAACTTTTTTCTTTTTTTAAAAAAAGAAACAGAACTATAGAGAATGTTTACAGCTCGACTAATGAATCTTCATAGCAATTAGAACTAATTATGTTAAGTTAGTTGAAAAAAAGTGAAAGAGAACAGAAAACAAACAGTTATTTAAGAATGCAAAATATTTCAGAAACAAAGGATAAGACATGCATGCATGACATGCACAAAAGAAACAAAAAAAAATAGTTCTTCATTGGTGGTGGTGATAGTAACTTTCAAAATACAAACAGGTAGGCTAGTAGTGAGCTAATATCAAGGAATTTTAAAAGCAATACAACAAGCCAAAAAGCTATGATAGTCTTATCACAATACTATGCTAGCTGAGCAGTGTCCAAGATCACTGAGACCCTCAGTGTCCCACTTTTAAAGCACCTGAGAACTGTCCTCCCCCCATCCTAAATGCTGCTAACTTCTGCTGGCATTGTGTTTACTCAGCTCTTCACATCCTAGCGCAAGCAAAAATGAAAACCTGCTTAAGAATTCAATTGAAGTATCAGATAAAATGAAATATACTGACCTACAGAGCCTTCTTCCGAGCTTGATTTATGAATGGAGAGCCTAGAACACAAAAGAGAAATGGACTTATTGGTGCAGACCTCTCACATTTCATGGGAGCTGTCTGATTACAGTAAATTATAGTTGCAAACAATACATCATGGGCTGTTTTCTCTTACCCTTTCTTCCAAATGCAGTAAGTTGGAGTCAAAACCTAAACTCACTGGTTTGACCACAGTAACTGAGTTCCCCTTTGAAAGCTCAGAGACAAGCCTTTTGTGACCAGCACTAAAAAATACAGTACTAACAGAAACCTACAGTTAAGCCAAAAGCATCTAGGAATCTCTCAAAAAAACTCTTTTGATGTACTTCCTTGCCTTACATTTCATTGGCTTCCTTAAAACTGTGGCACTGGGATGCTATATTTGTTTGGGTTTATAACAGTTTTTGGGTCATTTGTCTTTCAATTGAACATGTTGCCTAAATACGCATTCATTAAATTTCAGAAAGCCATTGTGAGGGGGACAAGAGTAGCAATTTAACAGGGTGAGGAAAATTTGTCCCATCAAGTGAGATAGGATACTATCTGTGTGCTTTTCCGCCTATTCATGTTCCCTTACTCAAAAGCTAGATAGAGAGACTTATTTTAACAGAACATAAACTTTACAAACACTCCAGTAAAACAGTCTTTTGTTCTCACTCTGTACGTTCATTGAACCAGTTTTCCATATTGGATTCCAACTCAGTACCAATGGTTCACTGCAGGTTTTCTGATGTGGCATCACTTCCCCTTTGGGGTTTTTTGTTTGTTTATTTTTTGTTTAGTCTATGTAAATGGAGCTAATAGAAATTACCAAATCCTGTGAAATTCTTTGAAACCTTCCTATGGGAATCTCTATCCAAGCCGAGCCAAACCAGTGAAATGACTCTTGCCAGCTTCAGTGACTTTGCTTGAGGCTCTCAAGTGCAAAGCACTACTGCGCTGATTTTGCCAAGAGCTTTGCCCTGTTACATGACAACGACCTATTATGCTCTGCCTGTACTGTATTCATGCAAAATGAAAACACATACATCCCAGCATACCAAGAAGACCTCAAGCCAAATCGTTCTGTAAATGAGGCCACGTAATACATACATGTCATATGCTAGCTGCTGTCCGTTGTGTTTAAACAGGCTCCTTGCATTCTCCTAGACTCCCATAAGAGGGCAATGAAGAGTTTTTGATAAATTCCATAAACCTCTTGAAGGAAAATTTCAGTTTAAACCAGTTGAGAGCTTAAAAGATGTAGGCAATTACTGGCCAACATTTTCTAAGCATGAAAAACACACTCATCAATTTGAAAAGACATCATTAGCGGGGAAATGAGACAGTATGAAGTTTCAGTTTGATTTAGAAATTCATCTGGGCAAAGAGGGTTTGGCATAGTGAAACTCTGAAATCTAACCTCTTTTCAGCCTCAGACTAATTAGAAGTTTAATCCAGCACAAACTGCAAATCAGCTGAAGCAACCAAACTTCAGATTTGGAGTGTATCAGGTAGAAAGAGACATTTAGTGACTTCACTGATACTGAAGTTTACCCCTGAATGGGTAAAGTTAATGATCTAGGTGTAAACCATCCCATACTTTCTGGGAAATTAAAATATTCAGAGTAAAAATTAACAGACTCTCCACAGGGCCAAAAACTCATTATGAAATGAAAGGTAAAGTTCCTAGTGATAAACTTGTAAATAAAGGAAAACCAGATTAAAAGTATACGGACTTCTATAAGGATATGACAAAATAAAAAGTCAGCTTCTGTTGGAAATAACAGAACTAATGCAAGTACACATTTTGTACCTAAGCACAGACTTCACCCATCAAGTAAACAGCTATGTTATTTATCATAAATGAATTTGTTATCCACAAATTGTACCAAACACCATCCCTTGAAAATGAAATTTCTTCATTGTTAGAACTTTGTCTCGCTAGAGACATCAGCCTCAAAGTACAGAGGCGGTATCTTATGCTTTCCAGTCTCTAAATCCATTTTAATTTTCTTCTTCTCTTCCACAGTTGCCAACAACAATGCTAGTAAGCAGTAGGTGTAGTGCCAGTGCTTGTGATGTAAACATCTGTTCCCTGGAAATTAGTCTGAGGCCACCAACTTGTTCCATGCAGGCTTCTAAAGAAGGGGAACAGCAACAGCAGCAAACTCGTGATGCTCCTGAGCTAGAGGGGGTGAGGAGATGAGTACAATCCACAGAGAGCAGTCTACCTGCTCTTTTACAGATGATTTAAGAAGTACACTGCATTTCCAATTATCATCTCATGCATCCCCTAGAGAGGAAATACTCCATGTCTGAGCTGACCTTGAAAATGCTAACAGCTAGTCTTAAAGGATGGAAATGCCAACAAAACCTACCACATAGAGCCTGACAAAGCACTTGCTTTTCAGCTCTGTCAGACAACTCCGACGCATGAGAATTCTCAGTGAAATCAATCCAGTGCTTTACTTCCTAGATGTCTAGTGAAAAATTCTACAGTGCCTCTGAGTTGCTTTATGTTTGATTTGTCAATTACACTCCCTTACTCCGTTAAAACTGCAGCTACTCTACGAACGTGCGCCGAAAGTGATTTGTGTTCTTCCATTCATAGACTGATAACTTGTGCTGAAAGTTAATGATGCAGTGACACTTGGCAGAAGTTTCAGCACTGCGTGCCTGAAAGGGAGCCAAATGCCATTACTCCACTGTGGAGGCCTTCATTTTTGTTGTGGTCTGATGTACAACTTCATTAGCAAGCTTTCACATGAAATGTACTCTGTCACAGCATATAGCAGGAGAAATGTATGGGCAATGTTCAGACAGAAAAGAAGACAAAAGATTTATGGTCAGAGGGAAGGAGTACTTTTGTATCTGCCCAGAATCTCTGGAAATGAGCTTCAGAATGGATCAAAAATATAATCCATTAATCTCATAAATTCAAAACTATCTTCTAGGCTTTTATTTAGGGCCTCTTGTAGCCACACTGCTGAAACAAACAAAAAAAGCAGCACAATAGAGCATCTAAAAATTGAACTACTTTGGGGAATAACAAGATACTACTTCGCTTCTGTCTCAGAAACATGATGGATTTCCGTAGAACTGAGTAAATTACAACAGAACACTCACAAAATCTGGTAGCAAAAGCAGCAGAGCATAACCTGGGCCTAGAAACTAGATGATTAGAAAGACTGGCTTAACAAAATGAATTGGTATTCAATGCCAAAATGTGTAAATAAGTGAAAAAAACTGTCAAGCAAAGCCAGTATTTCAAATGCTGGAGGTTTGCCAACTGCAAATGACAGAGTACCTGGAGATACCAACTGAAGAAGATGACAGGAAAAAAAGCCCTACACTTTAATCCTAAAAGGCATAAGGATGGGAAATTCCAATGACAATATGACTGACGAACATGCATAGGAATAGCCATTATGACTGTAGTTACCCACGTTCAGAAAAACAAATTCAAATCAGAAGAGTTAAAGAGAAAAGCTGTTAGAGTAGTCAGGAAACTGAACACTTTATCTTACCAGAGAGGGCTAGAAAAATTTTGCCTGTTCAGTAAAATTGAAAGCTGCAAGATTAATTTACAACCTATTAATAAAACAAGCACAGGAGCAAGCAGACATAAGCTGGAAAGAAATGAGGAGTTAGCACTCTGTAACTATTTGGACAAACATCCAACAGTAGGCAGAGAATGGGAAGGGAGTTGGTAGAGAAAGGAGGCTGTAAAAATGAACTGCTTTTAAGAGGGTTCCTGAAAGATGCAAACCAGACCAGATGTCTCTGATCAGGATGAGCTGGACATGAGGACTGCCTCTGGAGGGCACTTCTAGTCCCTTTTTTCCAGCCTGCAGGATCACTGCTTTTGTATGAATAATGGCAAAGCTGCCAGGCATACAAAATTGTCTTTGATTTCATCTTTCCATTAACGTGCTGCAGCTCAGATGACCTTGCTATACTAAAGCAATCTCTCCCTCTGAGGTGTGCTCCAAACCTTTCTCTGCGAACTCTGGGCTGATTCTGACCCAGACAGAGAAAGCCTACAGCTTACCTCACATGCAGAGTGGCTGATTACATAAGAAACAATCACACATGCCTTGAGATGTGATATGCTGGTACACCACAGAATGGGAAAAAGAAACCAATGACACCATGTACTGCCTTTGCAAAGGCACCCGAGGAGTCCTGAAAGCTCATCATTCTCCAAGCAGAATAAACACTGGGACTGAGAATGACAGGACTGTGGATGGGTTTTTGTTTCAGCACTAAGTATGTCCGATGCAGATGTGCTTCAACACACAGCCACATCTCATTTTTTGGCACATAAAATCCACAGGTGCAGAGCACCATCTGACAATGAAACCACTCCTGTTACCAACTTCAATGAACTGATACTAGCCCCCTTCTTTTTTCCCAATGACTACTTATAGACCATTGAAGAAAATGTTTTAGATGGGATTTTCTATCTATAAATACTATTTACGTTCATAGCGGTGAACAAACTGATGCAAAGCTCTGCTGCAATGCCATTTGGTTATCCATGTGCATTGGAAATGGCCCAGTCACATCATTAGTATGAAAACCGGACAGGCTTGTAACAGCTCCTAACTGAATACAAGGTAATTTATCTAACCAGAGCTGGCAGAGGGAAGAAAATGGGCCTTTGGTATTTTTATCAAATTTGCATGAACCTGAAGAGAAAGCAGGCCTATAAGGTACTGACCTCGCTGGCACCAGCGTGAGAAAGAGATGGAAAGCAAAGACATGTGATTCAATTATCTTCTCATTAGGTTTCCATAGCAATGGCTCTTAAAGCAGGTCAAAACTTTCTCAGTGGAAACAAACACGGAGCTGTGTGTGGGCCAGGTGCACACGTGCACATCTCCCACCCCAACCACGGTGATGCCATTGGGCTGGTCGTGGGCCCTCGTCACAGAAGCCGGAACAGGCTTGCACATTGCATGAGTGTGTTTATTGCAGTAGTGTTGGGGCAGGCCACTGCCAGCTGATTGCTCCTCCACAGCGAAGAACAGGTGCAAAGCTGCAAATGCCATGTACCTCCCCAGCCCGTATGAATTGCTCACCGCTTTCCCTGCTGGCTGGCTGTGACAGAGTTGACTATCTCCTGAGAGGGCTAGCACCAAACTAGAGGGATTTAAACCCCTTTCAGCAGCTCAGAGGCACACTGGTTCTCCTCCTCACGTGTCCCAGACAGTGCTTGGCTGGCCTCTGGCTCCCATTGTGAGGATTATTGTGGGAGTTTCCTGCCCTACTTCTCCAGAAGAGGCTGTTTAAAGGCGTCATGAATAATCTGTCTTTGACTAAATCAGGCCTCAAATAAGTGAAAACAGGGCCAGACACATTCACTGCTTCTTTTTGATTCCTGCATGCACAGGGTTTAAAGGAACACATCTTAAATGCAGACATCTCGAGTATGGCAAGATTTTTCTTTTTGTTCCTTTTTTCTTCCTATATATCATTTTTAGCTAATCAAAAATGACCAATTTATTCTGTTAGTAATTAAGCGTGGCCATTGGCATCCTCACTTGGTGGTTCGTTTGTTTTCTGCTTTGTTCTTTTCAGTTTCTGCCCACCCACTGCCTCTCATCCTCTGGCAGATCAGAACACTCCTGTTTCTTACCAGAGGAGCTCACAAATTTCTGCTAAAGTTAACTCGGGTGCCCTGACAAGTGGCCAGAATCAAATATGACAGAATTAAAGCCTCTCCATCCGTGGAGGCTGAAGTGATGACTTAATAGCCTCTAACATTCAGAGTGTGACCTGTAGTTTGGACGCTACAGGGGAAGAGGATTAGGAAATCTAGCATTAAAAGCTACTGGCAAAGGCCAGCAGATTAGGGCACCAAAGAGAGCACAGTTTAGGGCTGCATGAACTCTTCTGCTGCAAAATGAAACCATTTTTAAACTTGACTGTTTTCACTGGAAACCACTGCCAAACATGGTGACACCAGATCGCAGGCACTCTCCCAGCCTGACGCTGACGTGGAATACAAGTGTACACCGCAGGGTAGTGACTAGCTTCACTATGGCACACCCATTGCAGAAAATCCTTCAGTGTAGATCCAGCCCACAGTTTCTCCTGCAGAGCTGAGAGCATGCAGGCAACCACTTCTGTGGCAGCTTCACTGGCTGCCTGCTAACAACCTCAGGGAAAGCTCCAACTACTAAGCAGCCTGCAACTCCTTCTGACATCCACAACAAGCAACCAGGGAGCTGGCTAAGATGCATGAACCCAATGTGCAAGAAACTTTGTTTAAGATGCTTTCTGTCCTGTACACACAGAAAGCATGAAAATGATACTGTGGTGAGCAGCTGAAGCTGGGAGCTGAAGAAACAGTTGCCAGAAGCACAGCAGCTCCCCAGTGCTGGAATGTAAAGCCCTTGAGTAATGCCGACCATGCAGTCTGTGCCATACACACAACGGAAATTTCTACCCATCTCCCTGCTCTGCCAGAGTCTGGAATTTTGGTCTTAAAAATCGTTTGGGTACAGAACACTTAAACTGTACTGAGCTGGGTGAATCAGGGCACTTAATACAAAGTATGACCATTTACTTGTTCAGTAAAATGCTTGAGTGCTACAGATCAAAGAAAAAACAAACGATTTTCATACAGAAGGTGGCAATTTGTAACATCCACTGTCATCCAAAGGTGGAAGGAACACCTGTGAAATGCCAGATACAGCCACAAGTGTTACCCCCATGCATTCTTTTCTGTCTTTCCTTTCTCTAGCAGCTGCAAATTAAACAACAACAACAAAAGTATACAGGAGTGACTGTAACTCATCCTATCTGTATGCAGTACTCCTGGGTTTCTCACTTACTTCCCTCTTTTCTGGCAGTTTTCTGGTACACCACAATTGAAACTTGTCTAAGGGCCACTGGAGTAAGCACTGAGAGCAAACAGATCTATTTCCCAAGAGGGAAAACACAAAACTTCCCCTCTGCAACATCCCCAGTTCTTCTGAAAACAGGATGAGAGTCAGGATGCAGAAGCTTAAGTTCAGGGGACTGAGTTTAACCTGGATTTCCTGGCAAACATGCAGAGCTCATCAGTCTGTCATGTAGGCTTGAATGGTTAAAAATGGGAACAGGCTAAAAGTTGGATTACATTGTTTTAAACACTCTGTTTACAATTATGAGAAAACCCTGCTCAGGCTCCTGCCTGAGTAAACATCCTTGGGGTGTTGCCATCACTTTGAAATAATAGGGATTGTATATACAATATATCCCCAAATCAACATGCTATGGGGACAAAGAGAGGACAGTAACTACTAAGAACAAATTTACTGCCTATTTGTTGTAGCTATTATTCTTCTAGCAAATCAGAAGTCAGCATGTCTACACAGAAGTGCCTGCAGTTCTAAAATGAAAAGCATCACGGTTAGAGGTACTGCTGCCACTTTGTTGGAGCTGCACTGAGAATCTCCAAAGTTACACTAGCACAACTGAAAGTACCCCTGAAGTTTAAAAGGAGAATTTTGGGAAGGGCTGAAGGAAATGAGAGCAATTATTACAAGAAAAAAAGCTACAAGCACATCCTTCCACACTTTGCTGAATATTATATGACCAGGAAGCCTGCCTATTTCAGTTTACAGAAGTAACCCTAGTATGGCCAAAAAACGTACAGCAGTCACAGGCTGAAGCTTGAACTAACACGACTTTCTATTCTGTTTTTACTGATAGCTTTCCAGGCCACATCAGTACCCTTGGGTGTTATTCTCCTCACATCTTCACATAAATCTCATAGGCCTTTGCTACAGTGAAGCTTTTTCTCTCCTTGTCAGAATCAATCAAATGAAAAGCATCTTTGCTAGGGCATTTATAATGCATAGCACAGGTTCATATGTGCACATTTTTTTTCTTTTTTCTTTTTAGCTTCATCTAATTAAAAGGAAAGTGCTGGCAGTGACAGAGGAAGGTGGCACTGCCCCAAGTAACTTTTCGAGGGACAAGCACTTGAAATGACAAGCAGCTCTGTCTCCAGGCTATTTAACTCCTTTTTGCCTCCCTCCAGGCACTACGACTGTTCTTCTACGTTACAGCAAATCAGGTACTAGACAGATAGTTGTTGGGCAACTTGATGAACCAAGGGAACCAAACTAATTTCACACTGGCTTTGAACAGATGTTAACAATAATGAGCTGGGCAGCACAGTTGCTAAGATTCAAGGCAAGACTGAACATACTTGTGCACATAAACGGGATTTTTTCCTACCACAGGGCATCAAGGCTAGTCTGTTTTCACTGGTGAATAGTGGGGCCTGTCTGACTTCTTTTCCAATCAGGTATCACAAAAAAGGAAAACCAAACCAAAGGTTAAAGCAAACATAGCTTATTCTAGACTCCCTCAAAGCCTCCTTCTGTCTGGAATGTCTCAACTCTGTGAAATTCAACAACCATCCAGGTGTGTTATTTTAAAACGTTATATTCTAGTAAGGTTAAGCTGCAGGGTGTGCAAATAGAAACTTTGGATGAGGGAGCTACCAATAATTCTGGCAATTTACTGGGCCACTTGCTCTTACTTTCCCATTCCACGTAGGGTTTTTTCCTTCACTTTTTTGAAGCAACCTGCTCAGAACACCATGCAAACAACTCCCTGAGCTCATTCTAGGAAAAAGATTGTATTTTCAATATGACGATATGTAATTTTTTGTTGGCTAAGCTTTTACTGGGGCTTTATAATCATATTCCTAACAATAGATTTTTCAGCACCTAACCTGGACAAATTTTGCAATTCAGAGCTCCTAAACTGTCTATGAGTTCATGTTTGGAAAATTAGACTCTTTTAACAACAGAAGCAGCTTTGTAAAAAGTTTACCCCAGATCTATCACACAGCAGAAGTGGCCATAGAAGTATTGTCCCCAAAAAGGACAGGTTTTCCTGTCTCGTGCTGTATGACCATGCAGCAAAGTTTAGTCAAAAATCATCAATTAAATAGTAAACACGAAGAAGCCTCTAGAGCTGACACGTCCTCACCCCAAAAGCTTCCAACTCTGCATCTGAGTAATAACTGATAGACCTGAAATACTCATTTTTTCTGGAGATCAATTTTATAACCTCTTCCTTCACTGAAGAAGGCTGAATTGTCTCTCAGCTAGAGAAACGAAACCAGCATTAATGGGCTGGCTGCCATGAATAAGCATAGGCCTGTACTATTTCTGTTTTGATTATTTTCTATGCCACTGAGTAGATACTTATTATTTTAAACACTTCATCCACATCCTGGAGGCTGGTTTCCTACTGTGAAAAATTTTGACAAAATCTCCCTTGTGTCACTTTCATATATCCAATTACATCCAAAAGGACACTTGCAATCTTGAATGGTCGACAAAAATCTTGGGTCTCTTCCCTCTGGTATAAGATAACACGGTTAACTTCTCTTTAATGAAATAAATGGGCACTCTCAGAATACAGTCACTCAGGAGATGTTACTATAGATACTCTCTCCTCACTCAGTTATTTGTGTACCACATCTACAAAGAGACACAGTTCAGGAAGCCGGCTAGAACCAGGAAGAGGACTTTATTCTCACTTGGATGCTGTCCTTCTGTGAGATCTTTATCTTATCATTACCTGAGGTGGGATAATGATATTTGCTCATGGGGAAAGTGTTCTGAGAAAAGCATTATTATTACAACCCTAGAAGCTTACTTCCCAGACTACAGTACTTGTAATGTTCCCATCCACTTGGCACTTTTAGTTTCATAACAATGCTAAACACAGGAGTAAAGGAACTTCTCCATGTTTCAATATCTGAAGCATCACTTTTAAACCTTAAGCCTTCCAGGCTTTCTCAGTTAACAACAAACAAAATGGAGGGAATTATGTCACCAACGTAAAATTCACCTTTATACATTTTAAGCTATTTTGAAAAGGAATATCTACCTCAAGCAAGCCACCACTGCTTTTTCCGTGTTGTGATGAAGAGAGACAAGGTACCTCTAAAAATAATTAATAACTTCTCAAGATCTTTAGTATCAATCAGCTTTTAGACATTCGTGCAAGAAGCTGGTAAGCAGTTGTTCCACACTAGACACACTTGACTTCCATGTGGCAAACACTCAGTGAGTCAAGTCCCATGGCCCACATGTACTGTAGCTCCCTCTGGGACTGTTTTAAAAATACTTCCTGCTGTGGTCCAGTTGAACCATGGCTCCCCTAGATGTTATTCAAATGTGGGGCTATAACTTTAGTAAAGCACCTTACGTTCGGAAGTGGACTCTATGCAGTGCCTCTGAATTAATCCAGCTGGCACAACCCTACAGCATGAAGGGAAATACAGTATCAGTTGTCTTCCTGCACTGCTGTACGTTACTCTTAGCAGTAGGGATCCAGGATCTTGGGATCAAAGGAAGGAGGCACTGAAAACAAGCACACACATTGCAGCAGGAGGTGACAGTAAACAGAAACACTCTCAGTCCACACAGAGAGCTTTTTATTAAGGACTGCTAAAATTAAAGTTCCTTTTAACTTCGTTTTTAAATGCTTTACTCCCTTGGCACCTTCTTCAAAAGCACAGTTACAAAACCAGGAGTGCACAGGAAAAGGAAAGTGGTTTAAACTTGTAGCTCTCTCCTCCCCTCACTGATCTTTCCTTGGTTGTGTTCAGGTTTAGCCCCACAAAGTTATTTTTAAGCAGCTTTAACTTGCAGAGAACATGTAATTAGTGCCAGTCCTAACAGTGTATCACATCCCAAGTACACTCAGAAGGGAGAAAAGATAACCTTCTTCAACTGAAAAACAATTTCCCCTCCCTCCTTTCCAACCTTCTGTGCCTTCACTTACTTTCTTTCAGTGTCAGGTGTTGATGCGGTGCTGCTGAGACCAAGTGACTCCTGTAAGAGAAGATACACAGCACTGAGAGCAGACGCGAGAGCAGCCTTCACCCAATGTACGTAGAAAGCCAAATTAAAGAACAAACTAATAAAAATAGATGACCAAAACCAAAGTGCTTACCTCAATCTGGGATCGCAGTTGTAGAGATGTGGGACTTGCATCAGGCTTCTCCTAAAACAGAACAGATGTCAGGTTAGTTAAATTACACAAAAGAATTTGGAAGGGATGAAGAGAAGAAACAGGGTAGAGTCTCAGACTATCTCAAAACCTGTTGAATGGGAAACATCAGCCTCTCCAGGGGAATCACTCTCTAGATACATTGAAATACTCCAGCAAAGGAGAACTGCACCACTGGAGGGTACAGAGCAACATAGGATTGTCACACAGAGGGGATTCAAAACTAAATATAAAGAGGAATAAGTTCTTCTAACTAAACAATCAATGCTTAAGAGATGGTCACAGAAAGATTTATAACTCTTTTCACTATTTCAGTATTCTTTCCCTGATATGTTTGTGATCTACTGTTAAGCCACTTGAAGTCTCTATGTCCTGTAAAGGGTTCCAGATAGGTTAAATTCCCTGGCAGAGATGGGGGACAGAATGGAAAATAAAGATCCATTTCTATTAACAGACTGAATGCGCCTAAACATACCTGGCTAAAGTAGACTGACTACTTATCATACACTGCTCCACAGCCTCTTTACCACTTGCAGATGAAAAACAAGGTTTACCACAGTCAGTCGACAAATGCTTTGCTATAACAAAAATATTGCTGTTTTGAAATCGTAAACCATCATTTATAAAACTAATGGATAACAATAAAGAATAAAAACAGTATTTTTTGCTCAGTATTTTCTATTACAAGTTGCACAGAAAGTGCCAACTCAGTTCACTGCTACACACAGATAACCATTTTCCATAGCACGGTGTTAAGGGTGCTGCTCAGGGACAGTTCACAGGAGCCAAGAATAACACCTATGACTTTTGGGTCCCTAACGACAAGGTCACAGAAACATGTACGAGCTTTAGTTTCACAAAAAAGTTTCAGAATGCAGGCAGTTGAGGTTTAGGGTTATGCATCATGAAACACCCTTTGGGGAAGGGATGAAGAATTTTCCTCACACAGGAATCTGTATTTCTGCTACTGCTGTGGATTAAAAAAGACATGAAGAAGCAAAAAAAATTACATTAAAACATCACACAACTTACTAGTCAAATCCAAGCAGAGTTTCTACAAACTCACTTTAACGAAAAGTATGCAGGAAAAAAAAATCAGCACTGAAAGAACATTCTCTTCTAATGGGCTACAATTACTGAGAGGATTCTGATAAATTTCAGCAAGGCCTCTTTTTCATACAGAAACGTGCCAACAGGATGGAATTCAAATTCCCTGCCTCCAAATACCTGGGACAGAACCATGTAATTGAGGGCCCAATCACATAGATTCCCATCGTAGTCAACTGAGAGGCAGCAGCTCCTACAGAACAACTTGTCCAACTGGTTTCAGATACCTGAAGTTAGATGAGATGAGCCCCACTCCTAGTATATAATTTAAGATTAAAAGACCCATATCGTTAACAGTGATCTACCTGAAATCAGTGGGAAAATTCCGATTAGAATGAAAGAACAAATTAAAAGTTATTTGTCAGTATCGAGAGCTGCAATTCACTTCATCTGCATGTGAAACAATGGGGGAGCCTGCTTATAACCAATTATCCTCAGCCAGCTCACAAAATTACTGCAAAGGTGGTACTGTACCCAAAGGGCCATCATAGCTGAGAATGCAATCACAGTAGTACACATACTCAAAGAAAAAAAAGAATATGGATTTATTTATCAATCCTGGAGGTCTTTTTGTTCATGCATTCCTCAGCCTACATGTAAATCTCTTATCTCTGTGAAATTGTACTTCCTATGCCCTCTGATTACAGAAAGGGCGACAAAATGTTCTTAAGATGTAATACAAAAAGGAAAGCTAGACACAATTTTCTGGAAATGCAGCCTTTTAACACAGACAGGAAATTACCGCTGACTGCCATGAAGTGGCATTGGATTAGTGCTTCCAGAAAGTTCATAAGGGCAGAGTTTGCAAATACAAAAGAGCCCACCCTGTCATCATGCAGCTGCCGGTCACAGCAGCCAGAAGGACGCAGAGCTGCTCATTGCCACATGCTTGCTGTGAATCGTTCAAGGCTGACACAGGGTCACTGCCCAACTTGGGGACTTTGTCTGTGGTCTGGTTATCTGCTTTTGCTGATCTTGTAGCATAGAAAGGGAACTGAAGGCCTTGAGTGGAAGACAGCATGAAAAGGAGATCACAGCCACTCACTGACAGACTTGAGGGCTTCTTCTGCAGTCAAGCAGAAGCTGGATTGAAACCAGGGAAATTCCATAGATGCTCACAAATCAAGGAAGTGAAATTAGCCATTTGGCACCAGACATCCCCCTCTTTCTCCATTAGCACTGTTAAAATGGAATCCAAGCAAGTATTTCATCCAGGAAGGACTGCAGGCACACCACTGGAATCCTCCTTGCCCAGTCTCTCACCCTGGCCTCAAGGAGGGAGGGAACAGAAGCCCCATGTTCCAAACACACCTCATGAGCACTTCATTCGTCCACAGATTGGCACACAGCTGAGAAATGGAGCATTTTGCAAGTTAACACATCTTCAAGCTTCACATAGCCACTCAGGAGAATCAACTGTGTGTCCAGCAAAGCTTTAGACTCCAACTTCTCAGCAGTAAAGTTTCTACTTTCTAATTTATCTGTTGCTTTAAAAAGTTGCCTGCAAGTACTTTTTAAAATGTATTATAGTTATTGTAAATTATCATTTACAAGACACTATCTGTGTTGCTAAGGCTTTATAAAAGCCTTGTGCTTGAGCAGTTACTTGTGAACTCATAGCCTGAGATTGCAATTAAATGGAAAATTACCACTTCCAGCCTAAAATGAAAACTATGCAGATGAATAGCCAGCTGAACCCCATGTAACAAAATCCTAAGAAAAGCTAACTATATTTGCTTTCTTTTTTCTCACTGTCAAGCCCACCCTGTTTTAACAGAAGTGGTTTTATAAGATCAAGATGACTGTGGAGGACAGAAGCAAGGACAACTCTCCTCTTCCTCCTCAAAAACTCTGCATTGCTGGAATGCAAAGCACTTGATTGTCTTGTACTGTCATGATCGTTCATACCTACTTGCCTTTCCAACAGAATGATATTTTTGCTATTTAGACAAGAAACCAAAGCAGAACACTTAAGAAAATACTACTCTTGACTGAACTTCTGGCATAGATTTGTATCATTGACAGAAATTTTATCATCCTAGAATAATTCTATTTATTTAGGCTAAAATCAGTTAAACCTCACATTAAAATCCACAGGTTGTGTTGACTTGAATCCAGCAGGATCAGAGCCTTTTTTCAAACAAGGGTTAGGTCTGGAAGGCTGAGAAAACCCTGTACTGTTGGCATGCTGTCAAGCATGCCACATCGTCTCAAAAAAATATTTTCAAAGATTAGGCTCATGAAACTGCATCTTTCACCATTTTGAAGAGAGTCTTAAAAATGAAACATAGGACAGTTTGGGGGAAGAGATGCAGCCACTGCAGTAACCCCAGCTGGCATTGCTAGCCCTTTGGTCCACACAGAGCAGGCAATAGACCTTCTCTGTCCTAGCCCCAAGTAACTAACTGCCCTTTGTGTATCCATAAAGCTGGTCTGCAGGGTACCACACATTCATGCTGCCTGGACACTATGCAGTACTGGTGCAAGAGCTCTACCTGATCTCTGGAAGTACCCGCAGATTCCCTGACTCAAGTGTGATTAAAGCCAAGACCCAGCTGCCAGGCGAAGGGAAACAGAACACACAGTGCCCTGGTACCACCCACATGGCAGCACTGAGGACACTGTCCAGAGTGGGCACTGAACAGAAGGAAGTGGCAGGGCTGGTCAGGTGCACAAGACCTGTGAGAGAACATGAAGTGATTTTATATCTTTCCCCCAATCCCTCAAGTTGAAAGAAAACAGGAAAGCTTCATGATCAGGATTTGAGGCTTATGCTTCAGACCTTCAGCTGCTCACCTCAGGGCCCAAGGAAGAAACCTCCTTCACATTCACTTTGTCACTGTGTGTTTTAATGAATCATTTGGATTCACTTTCAGTTCAAATAATGTTGATTTCTAAATAACATCACTTTTGTTTTGTATCTTACCCCTCCTCATAAAAATTTTTAAACCAATTTTACTGCCTTTTATAAACCAACCCTAAAAAGTGCATATGGAATGATGTATTAAAGCACACCAGCATGTAAGCAAGAAGCTGGAAATGCACTTCCCAACTGGAACAAAAGGTTTTGAATTCACGAGGGCTTTTTCCTCCAGTGGTAACTCCAGTTCAGTTACTCAGAGTGCAGCAGAAGAGATAAGGAATACCTCTGCCTAACCCAAGGTGCTATTGTTCTGCTACTGAAATGCATGAGTGTAGCAGAGAAAAGCAGCCAAAAGGAAACCTGAGCACCTGGAGTAAGGCTCCTGCATTCTACAAGAGAACATTCACATGTTTTAATCACCTAAACATCAAGTTTCATCTATGCTCTGCGCTACAACTTAGTTCAGGAAAGTACATTTATTGAATGAATCCCCTGTAATTAGAAATTCATGAACCTCTTTGCAGTTTCTACTACAGGAGCTGCAGGCATCTGAATTATAAATTTAAACACTCCTGTGCAGATCCCAAGGCAGGATTAATCTCACTGTGCAGACAGCAACTGTGAAAACTGAAAACCAAGCAAGTGCTGGGAAAATTTAGGGACATAACCAATGGGAAAGGAGATGACTAAAACACTTATAAATTTATAAACTGTTTTATGAATTCATTGTAGCAGGCATAAATAAGGCACCTACAGGGGAAAACTTATGCGAGAAAATTCTGACAGCCTCTTCCCTCAAACATCTTCCCTGTTTGCTCTGAAGGTACACTGCATGTTCCAGTCTAGCTCCTGAAATGATTAAACAGAGCCATATGTGAAAGACAGCCAGAGCACAGAGGCCTCTAAGTGTCTGTTTTGCTTGGAAAGCAGCTGTTCTGCCTGAAGTCCTCCACCACGTCACATCTCAAGCCCCTGCGTAAGCTCTGCAGAAGGTGAAGACCAGATTCTTGTGCAGAGACTGTACAGGTACACAGGTGCTCCATGGAAATTGCCCATGAGTCACTAGCTACGGGTCACAGAGCAGAACAGAGAAATAAAATCACCTATCCCCGTAGCTATCGCCTCAGCAAGTACTGGAGGGAATTACCCAGCTCAGACTTTACTGTGGTTCAGATCAGTTAAAGTCCCATTTTGAGCCTCAGACTGCTGCCTCCAAACCATACTTTCAGCAGAACTGTTTCAGTGGAGAGGGGAGGTTTTCTGCTCCGTTACTCCTGTGTGTTATGCCAGAGCTGACACATGCTAAATGATAACATCCTGCAGCAGCAGCAAAATGCTGGGTCAAGGAAATGAGCTATGTAGGAGGAATGGTTAAAAAATGGGAATTCAACCAAGTAAATAACTCTTCTACACATTAAATAATAGTCCAAAAGTCTCAGAGCCTCACAAGCAACACAGACATCATCCAGCTCTTAGCTTAACTAATGATGACTGCAGCATTCAGAACACGCTGCTACAGCACTTACATGCCTGCTTTTAGTGTTAGGCATGGAAGAAAAACCATACCTCTTGGCCTGATGTAAGTGTTGGGCCTCTCCAACATAACACATCATAGGGAGCAGTGTTTGACATTCTCCCCTCTGCCAACAATAAAAGTAGAAGTACTGTTGTTTGCTTCTTTTCCAATCTCAAATACATTGTATTCAACACTAGGCTTGGAAAACACAGGCACTGAAAAACAGTCCACAGTGATTTTGAAAAACATAATTCATTAGTAATTACAAAGGAACTTTTGTACAGCCCTATAGCAATAAAAAGGTGTGCAGCGTTAATATGAAAATGCATGTGTTACAAACAGGGTCTGAACCCAGAAAAATTACAGCAGACAAAAAGTAACTGCAAAAGGCTTCAGAGAAGAATATAAGATACAAGAATACAGCTTTCTACAGTTCAAAGATCTGATACATCCCAGTCCATTTTCCAAACAAGAAGATGCCAAAGCTACAGTAGCTGTATCTGTAGTAAAAATGTCTTAATATAAAGCTGTATATAGATAATTGGGCCACTGCAGGTCTTGGAATGATGTATTTTGCACCCATCATGAACAGTAAAACAATAAAGCATTCTTGTGCTGGTATAACTGCATCTGTGCTAGAGCTGTTGCTTGGTATAAGTAGCACCTCCTATTTCCTAATAAAACTCCTAATGTCTGTCAACATCAACAGGTAACCTTTATTGCTCGAGAACAGTCAAAATACAGTTATGTGAGGTGAGAAAACAATGGAAAATAAAGCAAAATATGTAGGGTTTCAGAAAGGACTGAAGATAGTGGATGGGAAAAAAGAAAAAAGTCAACTGAATCAAGAATGGTTAAATGTGAAACCACAGAGGGATGAAGATGCGGCACAAGTGAAGAAGGTGCAAGACAAAGTCTAACTGGATATATTGCACAAGGCCAGAGCAGCACAATGCCCCTATCCTTTGATTTCCAGCAACTGCAGCATCGCAGATGTGGAGTGGTTTTTAAGTGAAATACTATCACAGGTAAAATGGCAAGAACCACAGGCAGCTCCAGCTAAAGGCATTATAGAATATTCCAAACTACTCAATATCGACAGCCCTAGTCAGTTTTTATTCACCTTTCAAATTCAGAATACCAATTCCTTGGGTAAGTTACGCTCTCCATCTCCTTCTGTGAAGCATTTCTCAGAACTTACTCATTTTTCATTTTCACGTACACAAGGCTGTAATGCATTTAAAATTAAGCTTATTCACCACTTTCACAATTTCTCATCAAAATACGCCTTTTATTGTACCTGAAAATATCAGTTTTGAAAATGTGCAAGGAAAGCAACACAGAGTCTGAGGCTAAGACCAGTGCCTCCAGTAAACTTACACAGCCATGCTGTGTACATCTCAAACTGACCTACCACAGAAACGCTGACTAACACAGATCCACTCAAAGTTGCACTGATATAATGATATGATAATAACCTCTATGTTGTTTTCACTTTAAGTTGCACCAAAAAGTAAATCACCAATGACTTATGAATAAGATATGTAGCACAAAATCTAAAGTTGACTTCTATTTACTAATGCCTTAAAAATGCTGGTGAACTTCAGGAGAAGGAAAATCAGGAGAAAATGCTATTCATTAAGAAATCCACAAAGAAGTTTTTTTGGTAATGCCACAGATGCATGGGGAACTAGCAGTCAAGTCCTTCATTTCAGGAAAAGAAAAAAAAAATTCTTTATTACTTTCATTCTGGAAAAGCTGAGATTTATTTTACTTCAAAAAAAAAAAAAGATTTATTCAAAAAATTGTATTTTTCTTATTTATGTCATGTTGATAACCTGCAATGCATTTTATATTGCAGACTTCCACCATTATCACCATTGGCAACTGCAGTGAAACAGTTCTCCATTTCCTTGAGACACCTCACATCAGAGACCCAAAGCCCCAAACACATTTCAAATAGATCCATATCTTTTGATTCCTTTCACTAGATCCATGAGCTGCAGTAAGAGCCAGCCTTGTTTCTGCAACCACCTGCTTTGGGACATGTCACCTGCAGGCAGGGCAGCCCCACACTCAAGGCTGCCGCTGTCATGCCATCCTCTACCATACTCACAACCTACCCCTGACTTCATGCTTCTGCAAGAGAATCTTATGTTAAAAGATAAAATAATAATAAATAAATAAATATATTTAAATGGGAAATTAAACCTCCTAGAACATGACTAAAATCTTTTATTTAATAAAAGAAAACTAAATATTTCTCACATCCAGAACAGAATTTCTAATCAAAGATGCAGAAACCCTGAACTCAGGTTTTCATTAGTAGAAAGCAATGACTAGACTGAAGGCTAGAGCTGCATTCTCAGTAGTAGACTCAGTACGCCTTCTCTGCTGATCCACAGTTTCAGTTTAATGTTTTTACCCAGTTTAGTTCCCTTTAGTGACTCATGTGTTCATTTATTTCCTGAGAAGACTCGAGTCAGAAATCTGTAACAGCTCTCTGTGTGTTTCACCATGCAGAAGCACATGAGTTGGTGGGGTCTGACTCTGGCTGTTCAGACGCTGAGAACAGAAAGAACACAGTAAGAAAAGGTTTTGAAATATTTTCTATCAGTCAAACCTGAGTCAGCAAACAAATCTACTCTTTGCTGACATTTTTTATTACAGCCCGATCTTCTCAAAGAAGCCATTTGTTTCAAGATCCTTTTTATGAAGGCACACTTGAAGCAGAAAAGAAACTGGGATATATTTCAGTATTATTTCTTTCTTCTTTTGAAATCTGACATTTAGAAACAGAATCAACATTTAACTTCAAATCAAACTGATTTTGTTTACTGTGTACATATGTGAAAGTGAGCACCTGGAAGTTAAGGTGGATAGTATGAATCCATTCCCTAAAGCTATACACTGAACTGTTTGGTCTCAACCTGTAAAACACACTTCAGGAATGTGAGGGGGTGAGGGAAGAGATGCAGGGGTTGGTAGTTGGATGCTAACTTCAAAGTCTCCTAGAAAATGAAGGATAAATTGATTTTCTGAACAAGAGAACCAAATACAAATTAACCTACGTTAATTACCTATGAGGCAGGTCGCCAAATACAACAACACATATTAATGCAAAAAAAAGGATGAGCCCACAAAATTGCTAGTCCATATTTATACATCCACCTTGCTATAAAAACTGCCTTTGATAAAGAAGCTTCTAAATTAGTCACTCTCTCTTTACCTTTGAAATTTACGCCTGTATTTGATGGATGCTGTGGGCCAGACCTTTGGTGACTGAAGCCTTCACTAATGGCTGTCACATGATGACTATATCAAACTGAACTGTATTAAATCGAATCCACTGTATCATATTTCCAGCCCCACAGATGCCATACAAGGTTGTTCCATCACAGAATTACAGAATTGCAGGGATTGGAAGGAATCTCTAGAGAACACCTAGTCCAACCCTCAAATCAAATTATCACATCAGAAATGTGGACACGCATTGCTTCTTACATTTTTGTAGTTTGGAAGGTCAGTTATCAGGTGAAACAGAGTCCTCAGCAGCCAGTAAGTACTTCTGTTTGGAGGTCCTCTGCTAATTGTGCTAACAGTGCCTTTTGCCACAGACAGAAGAACACAAGAGGTGACCATGAGCTGCAGGGTGCCCAGGTAGTCTGGGAAAAAAACAGCCAGCCCAGCAAGCATGCCTCACCTGTACTGGCACAGAGGAGGTTCAGCAGGTTTACAGTCCTCAACAGGACTGTGAAGCTAAATAATTTGAAGGAGGACATTTACAACTGCAAATGCAAGAAACGCCTTTGTAAGTCTAGAGTCCATCTAGGGCATGTGTTCTCCACATTAAGCCCTGTTGGTTTAATGACAATATAAACGCTGTCTCCTGCTGTCTTCCTGCAGCAGCTCAGGGGCTTCATGATGGCTCCCTATCTAGGTAACTAAGCCTTCACAATCTTCTCTACATACATTGAACAGGAACAGTTAGAACAAACATAGAAAATAAACTCAAAAGACAAATGGAATACTGCAGGCAATGAAATGACAAAGCACCAGACCAGAAGTGACAAAGGAAATGCTGACAGCTGGAATGTGCAGTAAAAGTAAGGCAAAAGCAGGCTGTAAACTACAAAGTTCAAGGTAAGATGAAGTGCTGAGCCAGACCTCATTGTGGAGACAGATCAACCATCAGCACAACAATTGAAAACAAACACTGCACAAACCTCTCAAACAGAAAGGTAGTAGCAAATGTACATATGAAATACGAAACATCAAGTAAATCGGCCCTACAAGCCCAGGGACCCTTGTTCCCCTTAATGGCATTACACTACTGGAGCGAGTGATACCAACTCTCAATTACAAGCTAAGAGAAATGGGATTCAAAAGCTTTCCACTGTGGAAATCTATTCAAGTTAAATCATTACAGCTAACAATTTGCTACCAAGCACTTGCGTACTGCTTTGTCACTGCTGGCAAGCATACCGGTAAGGCACGTTGCAAGCTGCCTGGTTGCACCAGCCAATGCATCTGCTGAGGGAATGAGCATGCTGTGTCTTGACTCCTTCGCCTACAGGCAAACACAAATTATGCGCACATAACCCTGCAACAAATGACCAAACATCTTGCCATTGCAAATGCCTTTGTGTAAGGCACTGTGACTCAGTTCACTAGTAGGCCCTATAACAAAATTATTTTACTGAGGTAAGGAAAATTAGAGCAAAGTCACATTTAAGCTGTACAAACACCGGCAAGAGTTTCTAAATGCTTGGGTTTTTATGCAGCCAAGGTCTGCTTGTTTGGGCAGGTGCTAGCAGTGCTATGGGAGCGTCCATGGCACAAATTCCTCCACTCAACCACCTTCACAAGGGAAAGGTGCCCTAGCTTCTGCTTGAATAGCTACACAACGGCTTGTCCGAAAAAGCTGCAGTTTTTCTGCTCACACTCCCTGCAGTACCTTAGGTTTCTTCCAGGTTACGTTCCTAGCAGGGCTTAGTTACAATAGCTGAAGGCTCTTCTTCAAGACAAACACATTTCTTTAAGTGCTCATGACATCTGAGACCCAGTTCTACTATCAACTATTCCTCAGTATTATTTTCTCTTATTCAGGTTTACATGAATTCTGTGAATGCATGCCCACCAACAGATACAGAATGGGTCTTATGTTACACAACGTTTTGTTAAAAACAAGTCCTTAAGCATGCAGAGAACACTTCACAAGTGCAGCGTAACCACCACGTGACTCTCTGACGTAGTAGTTTTAAACAAGGCTGTCTCTTCTCATAAATCCAATCACAACAGTGACTCTAATTGCACAGGTTAGCAGCACAATTCTCTGCTGGTTATTCTGACACTGATGCACTGTATTTATGCTGTAAATCAGATAAGTTTCCCTATAATTTCTGAAAAGATTCCAGTTTATATTCAGGTTAGTAAACAGAGTTTTTTGGTAAAATACCTGAGAATTGAATTGGCCTTTGTAGTACATACACAATACATTCTCTAAGCCAGGACAGAAAACGTATTTTAAGGCAGGAGATTTAGAGTATTCTTCATTTCCACATTCGGTTAAATAAAAATAGGACATTAGCAAGTGTAGCTGAAACTACAAAATAATCTCCCATACGCCACAGTAGACTTTTACAGATACCAGCAGGTCCTGCTAGAAGAACTAGGTCAAGTATACAGCAATGTGCTTAGAGTGCTACCTACTTCTATATAGTATGGTTTTATGTACTTTCACTGACTTTTAAAGCAACATTGGCATCAAATATTTTCCCTAACCACCTACTCTGCTATTCATTTACCTTAATCCCAGATCCTTCAAATAGATATATTTTGAATATACTCTTTCCAAGAAGTTGAGCAGTTAGGACAAAGTATTCAACCACCTGCCTGTCAACAATACTCACATGCTTCAATTCTAGCTTGCTTTTGCACACTTTGTGAATGGAATCCTGATCCTACGTGTGAGGTATACGCAGTAAGGGTACAAGGTTAGCAGATAATACAATTTTGTATTTTTTAAAATGGAATTGCAGCGTTCATAGAAACTGCAGCTTTCTGTATTTCACAGTACACTGGGATGCAGTTTCCACACAACTAACCTTGCCTGCGTTGGACAGACAGATCTTTTTAAACCTGGGAAAAACAACAACAACAAGAAGATTAAATCACTCACTGTCCAAGCATGTCTAGAGGCTCACTGTCAATTTGTAACATCACAGAAAGAAAGAAGTCAAGAGGGTGGAAGCTGTTCAGTGCTATGAACAAGTCAGGGCTGCAGCAAGGACAGAAAGCTTATCCAAAGCCTGTTTAATTAATCACCATTCCTCATAAATACATGCAAATTCTCACACCCAGGAATACTTCTCACGTATCTAAATTCAATAAGAACTCCTGTGATCGCCAGATTGCAAAGGCGGATGTAACTGAATTTCTTAGATGTGAGGGACACGCTCTTTGGAAAGCAAGCTTCAAATCCTGATGAAAGTGAAATGCCAAAACCAGATCAATTCCCAAGCTGAAGTTATGCTTTAAAATACAAAAACAAAATCAATCCAACTTTTTGCTTGTAACACTTTATCAAGTACTCAAAGTTAATGATGACACTGAACTAGATCCCATCACTTCCACTTGTAACCCTTGTTGATTTCGTCCTTGTGTTTCCCTACTCTTGACAAGCATCCAATTCTAGCTCCCTGTAAAAGAAGTGCTTGGCAAATGTACATACTGAAAGAGAGGCTTATTTTCACATCATCTTTTGCTGTAACTTCAGAATGTCAAAATTTAAGAATGAGTAAGCTGAGAGCACTCATCTGAAGTGAACTTTATCTTTTCACTTTTTAAACAATAATTAATTGCCTCTCAACTGTCAACTTGAATTACACACTATTAACTACACAAACTATTAGCTTTTTACATTAACAGCTCTGCTTGTTCACTCCTTCAACGCTGTTCAGATTTGACTGAGAAACTACTTCTACCAGCCCAACACTGCTTGTTTCAGAAAGCAGTAAATGGATTCTCACAACTTCTGCAGCTGCCCTCACTGCCCCCACCCTCACCAACGTCTTGACGTGCCTGCAAAGATTGGAAATGCTGTTACTGTTATTTAGGTACTAAAATGTGAGGTTATCTCAGCAGATCACTCCCACTCCAGCCACTTTGCTGGCTTATGCAAGATATATGCTGTAAAAACTGTGCTTCGTGGCCCTTGACTATTTGCTGCTAAATTAATCGGTTTTCTTTGCACGTCCTTGGCTTCTCTAACACTGGCAACTGCTCATCTTTTATGCCATTCCTTTCTATCATTTCAAGTCTGTGTTAGAGGACAAAAAGACATTTTGCAGTTCACTGAAGGAAGAGTAACTTAAGCTGCTCAAAATGAAGAACGTGATTCATTTGCTTTTGCATCCTGAAATACAGCTTTTTGGTAGCTACAAATGCGCTTGTGATGATTCTTTTCAACAAACCTGGAAACGGTGAAACTATCTTAACTAGCAGCTTGTTTATAGAAAATAAGACCAATGAGGCTTTAAGAGATAAGCATGCAAGGCTACTTTAAGAACGTCTCTCTTTCCTGCTGCATCCCCATCTCTCCCCACTCTGGGTGCTTTGCAAGCCATAAATTTTGATGTATCTTCCCCACCAGGGAAAGGGAAAGTAAAACTCTTCAAAGAGGCGAAAAAGTCCCCTCCAGAGTTGTCTTCTGCTTATAATGCACTTTGTACTGCTTCGAGCAATTTGCTTTTTAGAGCTGTTTTTACTGTACAACATCCTACTCGCTGTGGGACCTACTCCTGAGGGATTTTTCCACAGCTACACACTTAGAAAAGTGATTTATGTGGGGATCATGAAACGCATGAGGCATTGCTGTTCCCAAGAAGAGAGAAAACAAAATGAAACCCACTCAACCTTGAAGATCTGCCTCCCACCAGGATAGCAGGTGGGTTCAGGTCTGTTGTACTGATTTGAACTCTCCGTTTGTACTCCTGAAGAGCAGAACAGCAGCCCTGCAGGCAGAATTGGTGAGAGCATGGTGCAATGGTCAAGAGAACACCGAGCAAAGCTCAAACACACAGAAGACTACTTCAGAAGATCGTGCTCCGTGGGGTGAACAGCTTGAGACAAATTAGCAATGCAGTGCTGATGTATCTGTAGATTACATTTGATAATATTCCGACAGCTGTGGCCTTCCAGTGGACAACAAGGCTCCTGACAAATACCGCTCTTTCTGCAGTAAATAACTCAATATGAAACTGAGGGTGGTAAGTTTAGTCAGATAAGCTAAAAGGGAAGAAAAACCTCTTCTTCATTATTTTCACATGATCCCTCTGCAAATACCCTGAACAAGCCTCTCCAGGATTCAGGAAGCTAACTAAAGCGAGATGACTCAGGCTTTTGTATCTTAAAAATAAAATGCTGCTATTACCAGTGTCTGTTCTCCCTCAGAATTCACAAACACATTTGAAACACAATTTATAACATATCTATAGTGCTCACGGACAAAAATGGAGAATAATTTGTTGCAAAGATAAAAAGCATTTCCTCCAGGAGGGAAAAAACACAAAGCAAAACAAACGCACACATTCAAAAAGGCCGACACAAAAAACAAGCCCAGCATGGAAGCTAAAAACATATTCCCCCTTTTAGTGTCTGTGAACAGAATTCCTGAAACAGTAATAGAGAAATCTAGAAATTAAAATTTCTGAGTCCCTTTTTCAGTTCTACTTTTGATTTTCCATATTATCCCAAGGAAGTTAATTAAAACCTATGTGCTTATATGTATTTATCTGGAAAGAATTCTTATCTACTGTTCTTCATGGCTTTTCCAAGACAGTACGAAAACTTCAGAAATGTCACACTGAGCTATCCAAAAACTAGACCTACACCTCTTATTGTCATGTCACTCCGTATTTGCAGCGGATCACAGAATCACAGAATTGTAGGGGTTGGAATGGACCTCTAGAGATCACCAAGTCCAGCTCCCTAGCCCAGGTTGCACAGGTAGGCGTCCAGGCAGGTCTTGAACGTCTCCAGAGAAGGAGACTCCACCACCTCTCTGTGCAGTCTGTGCTGCACTGTGATGGTCGTTAACACACGCAATCTCAACTCAGCTGGTTGGCTGAAGAGAGCCCAGCTACAGTGGCCACTCAGTTGTCCAAAGGACCCTTGAAAACCATCTCAGATCCCCTAAGAAAGTGACCACAGAACACTCCGACTGTTGGCCACTCAGTCCCAGCAGACAAAACTCTCAAAATTCTTATACAGACATGTACATGCCTGCATGCATTTGTAACACAAACAAGGTTTGACTAGACTTGATCACTGAAGGTAGGGGTAGCTATCTTTAGCAGAACAAGAAAGCAGAGACTACACAGAAAGGTGCAAGTTAACAAACAGCCTTTGTGATAGCACATTGGTGAAGGCCACAGCAAACAGATGAAGTCTTGCTGAGTAGGTTAAATGATTCATCCTACCTCATGCTCATTGTAACTGCAGGACTATTGTCAGGTCTTTCATTTATAGAGTAAATAACCACTCTGAAAAAATAAATATAGAGAACGCAAAACAAAACACTATAACTGCCTTTTTATGACAATCCAATTCCCTGAAAACTCATTCTTCTCAATTTGCCTTCCTTTATTAAAAGCACACATGCCAAGTTGAGATAACATCTCCTACTGTTATAATTTTGATCTACACAGCAATTTATGGGGTACTCTGTGTCAGCTGTGGTGCAATCTTTGGCTCTGATTCCGCATAGAAACATTTGTGCAGTCATGCACACTTCACAGCTTGTGACTATACTTACAGCACTTGCATTAAAAAATAGTAATAACAAATAGGTGGAATTAACCAACTTAATTTTCATCCTCAAGCTTCCCCTATGCTTTGAAAAAAACATTTAGAAATCACGCTCTGAAAGCAGACTTTGAGGAGAACACATCAGCAGCTCGCGTTGTGCCCTTAATTAAACCAGCATATTCATGCTCTTTATAAACTCTCTCTGTAGCCACAATGTAATTGCTTCTATATGTCAATTTCCATAGTGTAAGCTAATGTTTTCATATGCATTATCAGCACTGCCTTGCTGACTGCTGAAGATAAGGCTCTTGTCTAGCGGTGCCAAGGAGACTTAAGCTTCCTCTGTCATGTAACAATGACAACAGGAGCCATCCAGAGAGCCTTCTTTCTGCTCCTCCAGGAAAAGCCCTAACTACACAAGAATATAACTATTTCTAGATTTATTATCATCATTTTTTTTTAAAGGGACAACACTAAGAATGTAATTTTTTCTTTTTGTTCTTCTTCCCCTGAGTTAGCATCCCTGAAACAAAATGTACTTAGTTCTTGTTTCAGCTCCTTCAAATACTGTTTTACATTTCTTCAATGATTGCCTCTTTCTGCAGCTGGAGAACCTTTCATGTATATATAAATGTATGTCCTCAAATTTTCAACAAGATCAGAGAATTATTGCTGCTATAGTCACAAGCCTATTTTATTTTCTTACAGTTTTGGATCAAAAAAAAAAAAAAAAAAAAAAAAAAATCCATCTTGGCAAATGAAAAACCAGAAATGGCTTACAGCCAACCATCAAGAAAACACAGAAACCCAACCAACAGAACGTCCTGTACACCAAACACCAGGAACAGCAGCAGGCTGTGTTACTTCTCAGTGCCACTGAAGAGACACCATTTATCATTAGTCAAATCCAGTCACTGTCCCATTTCAGGCTTTGCCACATCCAACCAACAGAACAGGCTTTGTCCATGGGTAAGGAATCAAAAGTCATCCAACAACTCAATTCCTGTATGCTTCTGCTTAACACACTGTAAAAACAGGTATTTCATCAACTGGGTCTGCAAAATGCGTGTATGGAAATTATACATTACAATAATCTGTCAGCACACACCTTCATATCATGGCACAATGGAATAAATTCCCCATACTGCTGTAGATAGAAAGTCTGTCCTCCACATGACAGAACTGTAATACTCTACCTGAAAACGCATTTTCAGAGAAAGATGTTATCATAATGTTGGGAAAGGACAGAAGCAATTTTACCTGATGTCCTCTTACACTTCAAAAATTATTTTCTAGAGACAAATCAAGCAAGCACTGCTGAAGTATTCTTTCCTGTATGGTTTTTACCCCCCCCCCCCCCCCCCCTCCTTTTTTTTGGACGTATTTTCCACAGAAAAAAGGGTCAAAAAAAACATGACAGTAATTTCTGTTGGAGTATATGTAGAATTTTCCCATCATGAGATAAGTTCAGGATATTATTTAAGAAACACTAAATCTGAATCCAAATTTTAAACTACAATTCCATTAAACAAGGGAATGGCCAATAATGGAGAACAGCTCATGCAAACAACAATTTTGTTTCACAAAGCAGGTCAGTAATTCTACTTCTGTACAATATAGTTTGGTAATCAATTTCAGGGTCGTCAGGCAGAGGACTTGGTTTGTACACAACAGAGAAAAAAATAAAAGAAATATTCAAAATAAAAGGTGATAATATTACATAAAACAGAGAAAAAACAAATGCTAAATTTTACAGCTGGGCTCCACTGAAAGAAAGGCTTTATTGCAGTCCTGTTACAACCTGAGTTGACCTCTTGATGTCTCTTTTACTATACCAAGTGATAAATAAGGTGGTCAGGGTTCATGACCAAGTAATTTATTACTAAATTTATAGAAGGCTCCACTACAGAAATCAATAAATAGCAGCTAAAGAAGGCATTATGAATGAAACAGCTTCCTCATAATACTAACTGTTATGGTAATACAGGTAAATAGGTGACTATTTGAGAAGATAGCAAATATTTTTCTCTATCTAGTAAGTATATTCCAAATCAATCCATGGTATGTAATTTGAATAATTGACTTAACATTTTACAGATTACCTCAATGCTGAGGCAGGTTAAGTTCTGTCCCATCTTTCTGCAAGGTCACATGTAAATTCAGAATGTTCTCTGGACCTGTTCAATGTCACTCACACTTCCAAGTCTGATCATTTCCTACATGTCCACAGTGGAAAGTGCTTTTCAGTTAAGACTTGAAAAAAACATGTAAGTCAATTGAGAAGTCTGAAAGAGCACATACATGTAGGTGCTCAATTAAATATGGCCATTCCAGAAACTTTGTTTTTGCTAAAACAAGATTATCTATCTATAGGCATACAAATACATATTACATTAATAAATATGGTTGATCTCTGCTAGAAGATGAAACAAGAAAGGTGCAAAGAGACACTCTTGTCTACTTCTATTACTAAGGAACAGAGGGGGCTGGAAGGTACTGTCATTATTCATTACACACACAAAGGTTATTTTAATGCAAGGCATCCTTTTAGAAAAACAAACATGTCAACACATCAACACTACCAGGGAAATAACTGATGAAAAAGCAGATTATTCACTGGTCTAATCTGGTAACAGGATGCAAGTCTGTGAAGAGAACTGAATGATACTGCAGTTAAACAGAACTTTTCAGACAAAGAGACCCAGGGTAAGGACCATCAAGATAGCTAAACAGATTGGCTGAAAATGGCATAGTGATTCAGGCCCTGGACAGCCTGATGTAGCTGTGCTGTCCCTGTTCAATGCTGTCCCCTGCACTGAACTAGATGGCCTTCTGAGATCCCTTCCAAGTCTAAGGATTTCGTGATTCAGTGATTACTATGCATCAAAAACCAAGCACAAGACTGTCAATGCTGCTGCATTTAGCACAACTGTTGAACTCCAAATATAAACAAGATAATGGTGTGCTACCAATCCTTTCTGTCTGTTTGGCCCCACTAACGCTTCAGGTGTTATCATGCTTAGGTTTTGGTAATTCTGTTAAAAAACAACAACAGCAACAAAAAACAACAGGCAACAGACCAGAACTCAGAAAAAGGCAGTGATGGCTGTGGATGGTCAAAAAACCCATCTCTAGCACTGGAAAGCAGCACTGTTTAACTTGTGAAAAAGGAGAAAAAAGACAAAAATCTTTATAAATACAAAAAATTGCTGTAAACAAGACAACAATTTAGAGTGAGATGTCTGTGAAATACCAGTAAACATACTCAGTGCTAGGGACTGTGCGCACTAGAATAATTTGCCTAGGGACACTGTGGAATTAACATGTTGGGATAGATTTAAGAACAGGCCAGATCAACATCTGTCAGGAATAATAAGCATTACTGAGTCTGTCTTGAGGCAAAGGATGCACCTGGTAATTTTTCAAAACTTAAAGATAAAGCCAAGGTGAATTTCATGTCATATGACATAAAATACAGAGACTGAGGCAGCAGAAAACAGATTACGCTTGGTAACCCATCTACAACCACCACAACAGCAACAACAAATGCAGTTCTTGTATGGCACATGAGGCACTCAGTGAAAGAAGGCGAAGCACGTGGGATGAGGTGAATGGAGAAAAGGTGCCGAAAGGACTCTTCTACTCTGAGTACTGATGAAAGAAAGGGTTGTGAAGCTTTGAAAACATGCACAGAATCACAGAACTACAGAATAGTTTTTGTTGGGACAGACCTTAAAGCCCGCTGAGTACCAACTCCTTCAACATAGTGGAAATAGTATTAAAATCAGTAGAACAATGTAAATTTGTAACATTTGTTCACCACATCCCCCATTTTGAACATCTTGTTCGTCATAACTGCATTCAAGTCGACGTGGAACTGCTGGTAAGAGAAGGTAAAAAAAGATTTACAGGCTTATGTTTCAAGAATCTTTTTGTTTGTGTGTGAGAAATTTCTTTCTTTAGGTTTCTACATTGTTCAGAATGGTAATGTACCAGGTGCTAGTCCAGCCAGCCTAGCTCAGCTACTCAACCCTCAAATGAGCAACAGCAGCTAATGACTCAAGGATAAGCAGCTGTCAATCATACCAAGTCATATCAGCCAAGATAAAAAAAAATAACTAACTTCTTAGTATTATGCCTAAGATGGTTGTGGTTTTCGTGTTTTTTAAACACCATGATTGTAGGTACCAAACTTTACTGAAGCTGGAATTACAATGAGTAGGTTCCCTAAAACTTCTAGTAGGCCACTTTTTATTTCAAAAAGCTTTCAAAATAATGTAAAAACCTCATGAGTCACAATTGTTGTCAAGAAACCTCAATTTGATTCTCCATTCCTCTGTTCAGGTGATTGAAAGATCAATTTATGTAAGAAATCCTTTTAGCTTTACAACTTCCTCTGTTGTTTCCATTAGCTGTTAAGTGAAATGTACCATTTACCTCAGCTTAAAGAAGTGAGTCAAGACATCTCAATTTTGTACCATTCCATCTGGAGTATGAATAATCCAAGATTCTATGAGCTCAGGGGTGAGAACTTCAGTGTTACAAATATTACATTATCTAAAGCATTGTCACAGCAGAATATATGCTCATATAGAAAAGGAATTACGTGAACATTATCACCGAACTCTTTAGGTTTTACTCGTTGGACAGGCTTTTTCTGCCTGCAAGTGAATGAAACCAGTAATTTTCAAGGTGTCCCTCAGGCAACAAAGACCAACCAGGATGAATTGCATTAGCATTAAGAAACGGAATGGCCTTGTCTTGTATAAGATTAAATTCAGGGTTGTTTTTTTTTTTTTTTAAGATGGAAATTGTTAGGCCCCAGGTTCTAGGAAACTGCTGTAATTTCATATAGGGAATACTATACTATTTTCAAGTCTGCTAGAACGTAAGAAAGGACAGTGGTCATAAAATGGTAAAGGGAAATAGTGTTAAAACAAACAACCACAAACATCACAGAGATCATGACAAAAAAAAAAAAAAAATCAAGAAAATTAACTTCTTAAGGGAATCCATAAGCTTATATGCAGACTTTGAAAAATGCTGTAATCATCTCTAATGAAAGTTTTCACACTTGAAGCAGAGATCAAGAGCTACCACTGTACAACTAGAAATAAACATTTAAAGGTATTATCTACAACTACCTTGAAGATAATGACAAAGCATTCTTCAGTGCTAAAAGTACCCTAAAACTCATCAGAAGTATTAAAGAAAACACTTATGCACTGAAAGGAAACAACAGTTTCAGGCAGAAGAATTTCAATGTCATCACTACTAAGTAGAGAAGACCAATTGTGTTTGCACTATTTAGAGAAAACAATAACTGTTTCCTGTTCCATTTAGCATAAGTTAAAGGAAAACACAAAGGGTGTTTCCTACTATACTTCACTGTTTCCCATGAAAGCGACTTTTGGCAAAATGCCCATCTCCTTACACTTCATTATAGACCTTAGATTTTTAGTATCACCCATTCAGCTAAAATGTCCTCCTGCTTCCTTTTGCATTGGCTGCTGGACTTATGGTCAGGAAAACATTTGTATTTTTATAATTTTTAAGAGTAGAAGACACCCTACAGATATATATGCTCTTCCACTACTCCAAATGAGGCTATAGTGTAGTAACTACATCTTGTATTGCAGAATATTATTGTTTTTTACATAACTCCTGCAGTTCAATCTTAAAAGAATAATAATAGATTTAAGACCTCTTCTTATTTTGTGAGGCTAGACTAAGATAGAGCTAACTTCAACTTTTGTTTGCTAAGGACTTTCAAGCATATAAAAGTCTATGAAGAAACAGTTCAAACTTTACATGCTTCTATTTTCAAACTTATCTCTTCTCATTAGCTTCATTTTGAAGTCAGCAAAGTTTCAGAGCAACCAGTCATAGCAGAAATTTGAGCCTTGACTGTGACTTACAGCCTCTGCTGCAGCACTCAAAAGGAAAAGGTTAAAATTCATTCAAAACCTCCATATCATATTGTTACAGCATCCTGATCAACATTGCTAGTATACCTCTCACAGAAGTAAAAACAGCACAAGGCTTTTGGCAATTTTTTTCTCTTGCACCCTTAAGGGTGCACCACCTCCTACCAACCTCCTTAATACCCTTTGGACTAAAACTTCAGTGAGAAAAACTCATGGCTTCTTCTTCACTCCTGTAACAACTCTTTACCTTATCCAAACTCCAACACATTGAATTATTGTGGATTTTTTTCCTTTTCCATGTTTAACTATATGTTTTTCATTTCCATTTCCATTGTTTAAAGACATTTTGAAGACTGTTAACATTAAAATCTAATGGACAATTTAGGATAACAGCTAGAAGACACATACAGACTACAGGAGTGAAGGTGTAAATTAACAGCTATCACATGCAATTCAAAAACTAGAACAAAATAAACCCAGTATTGCTGAACATGTCAGTTCAGTGGAGTTATAAACAAAGTTATTAAGTCCCCTAAAAAAGATCATCCAGTCAAGCAGAAAGGCAAGTTCTAGTCTTGCTGTTAACTTGGAAGGCTGCTCATAAACAAAGAGATCAATGGAGACAGTCTGCCTGTAATCATCTGCCTTACGAACAAAGAGTTACCCAAACTAGTTATGGAGTTAAAAATAGCAGAGGAGAAAAATAAACTTGAGTTTTGCTAGAGAGTCAGCAAGTGATGCATCAAAAACACACATACACACACACAAAAAAAAAGAGACAAAACCCATTGGTTTGAGATCTGTGCTTCTACTCCATTCCTAACAAAACTGTTTAGCCTTGTTTAAAGAACTTACATTTTTTAAACTGCAAATGAAAATATAAAATAAGATTTCCTAGTCTTGTAGAAGAGATGTTTACATTGAAGATAAGACACTAGCATTCCCATTGCTGCTCCAGGAATTGTTTATATATACGAACTGTGTTGATCAACAGATAAGATACAAACAACGATAGAATATTAAAAGCACTCCAAGATAAGAGATCAGAGTTCAGGTTTCCCCAGGCAAAGAAAAGGACTGAACTTTGGTTTTCTACACCTCTGCTTCAATCCTGTGCTTCCTACTCCTACTACTTTGCAAACCATGCCCCTTGTTTCTCATACTTTCCCACAGGTGTTCAAAATGAAATATTTAATTTGATTCCAACTGAAACAGCATGCTTTTAGCCAACTGATGTTCCAGTGAAACGAATGCATTTTTGAGGACATGTAAACCCACTCTACAGAGAAGCAATACAGCTCTCCACTTCTGCATATCAGCATGATCTCTTCCATGTATCAGACAACTATCTAGGCAGAGGCAGGATAGCAGGCATAATAGTTGGCTGACAGTGAGCTGCTGACTAACAGAGCTAGATTCTTCTATAACTCAAAGAGAAAAATAATGAAGTTCTCTGAAAGATGCTAGATCACAAATACTACAATGATCTTGCATAATCTTAACAAATGTCTCACTTCAAAAAAAAAAAAAAAAATAAGCATAATATATTGGACTGGGCTTCAGGCTTTAGCCTGAAGGTCATCCAGATGGTTCATAATTCACTGGCCATATACTAATTAATTACTTAGGTCTTATGACTAGTATTTGTTTACAGCTACTCCAGGTTATACCCAGACTAATGTCATTAATTGTTAAGTTGTTCTGAATTTACCATAAATTTTGTGCTACTCTGTTGAAAACTTGATTATTACAGATGAAAAAAAATAAAGAAATTGCAAAGGTAAATCTTCATCAGCATCAAAATCTCAGAGAAGAGGCCTAAATAGAGATAACAGTACTCAAGTTAGCAACCGCAAAGGACGCAACAAAGGTGAAGTAATTTTTTTTAAAGAGCTATGACACTGGTAAATGCTATACTGAGTAGACTGAGAACTATTTTGTAAGCTTCTTCTAATTACACTGCTCACCACACGAATGTAATAAAGTGATCGACTTTCTTCTTACATCTCATTGGCATGACTTTCAGTAACTCCCTCACACTGTTAAACTTTAAAAGCTATCTTTTCTGCCATAATGGATTTGAACTATGGCTTAGTTTTTGCTTTGATACCAGAACAGGAAGATACCTAAACACCTCCAGAGGTATTCCAAGACAGAAAGCTGACAGAAGACTGAAACGTGTCACCTGAGTTGAAGGAGAGATGGACCTCTTTCAAATACTGTTTAAATTAACAGCCTAGATTTTCTTGAAGGAAAACTCCAAATTCTTTTTTTTTTCCTTTTTGCTAGCTTTCTTATCTGCTTAATTAATCTTGGTGGCATGAAATGCTTGTCTGTTTTTCCAGTTGTATCCACTGTTTTCGTAAGTTGTTTTTCCTGCAAATACTGCTTTCCGTACATCCTTCAGCAAAGCTGGTTACACAACTATATTGCCATTTTTTCACATGGAGACAAATCTAATGATTACAACTATCATCCTATCAGGAGTTTCAACCGCAACAGGCAAGAGACACAGATGTAAATGAAAACGATATCTGATCTAGTGGGTGGCAACTCTGCCCACCACAGGGCTTTGGAACTAGATGATTTTTAAGGTCCCTTCCAATCCAAGCTACTCTGCGATTCTTTTCTATGAAAATTACCACCATGTGTATCGTAAGGATCTTATGCAATCCAAATTCTGCTAATAATTTCAAGTCTTTCTTCTTTAATTAGTTTCTAATCCACAACTGATTTTGTTTATCATGCCCAGCAACAAAATAAATTCATCCTTCTGATAAGGTACTGAAAATGAATGCTGTTTCGAGGTATTAACCATTCATTTTCATATGTATATCAGAACAAGATTATTGCCTTCAATTACTACTGAGTGGCTATTATACAATTTACTTGAACATCAAAAAAATGACTTAAGATTCAAGGAAAATCTGGATGCAGAAATCCCAGATTACTCTGTTTCCTTATGCAAGCTACAGCTGCAATCTAAACTGTGGAAGAAAGAGACATAAATAAAGAGGAATATGGCAAACAGGAGTCAGGAAGAGGGGCTTCCATCTGAAACTCATCCCTTTAATTATTTTGTAGAAGAAAGACTGATCAATCACCAAATCACATATCTTCAGAATGCTTGCATTCTCCTTCAAAAGCAAAATTCACAGACCGTCTTGTTTGAAATGGAACATTTCTCTGTGTGCTTCAGGCAGTACTGCCGAAACAGGAAACCATGCACAACACTGAAAGAAGATAAAGCATGGGGGGATCAAAGGAGAGCTGTGCAGCAGCAGAATCTACATCATGAAGATCAGGGCCAGACTGGCAAAAAAAGAAACCAAAGCTTTTGAGTTTGCAGATGGAAGTCTGCCTTCCTCTGGGCATCTTTGCTGGCAGTGTCCTTCCGCTGCAAAGAAACAGACTTTCCAAAGTACATCCAGATGTGTAAAAAAACCAATGTGTTTCTCATTCCCCCTGGAACATAATCTTGATTTATTCCTGATTTTAATTTGCCTGTTTTCCCCGATTACCTGTAAGTCTGTTATAGTTTTTACAAGCATAATTTTTTTGATACCTCACGAACTACAAGACTTCTGTCTTGGGCAATATCCTCATTATTCCTTGACAACGAGTAGTGCTGTTCCTCTACCCAAAGATGCAGAAGTGGAAGCTGGCACAGCAATACTTTGACATCTGAAGCTACCACCTTCAGCAACCATCCTCAGCCTATGTAGATGGACTGGTTGGAGGACATCAGGAAGGAACATAAACTGCCTGGGGAGCCAGAACTAAACTACACAAGGACAAAGAAGAGTAACTTATATATTTATACTTCACAGGTTAATTTTTCTGTTAGTTTAGCTGCTATCATGTCACAGAAGTCTGTTCCTCTACTGATGCAGTACAAAAAAAAATCTCACTAAAAGTCTCTATTTAATCCAACAGAACGATCAAAACAGGTACCTGAAGTTAGCTATTTTGAACAGAGGTCTGGAAAAATCTCAAGAGATTAACTATCCTACCAGTGTTGGGTATTTTATTTCTGTCTGCCCTTATCTTCAGACAAGTCTCCTCAGTGTTTACAGTTAGCTATCAGCATTGTCTCAAGATCTGCTAAAACACAAGAAACAACTGCCTGCTAAACAAACTCGAGGTTGCCTGGATTATACAGCGAAACTGTTAATTGTGTTCGTAACTTCCTAGATCTTCACTCCCCAAAACTCAATGGCCTGCCAATACACATCACTGCCCTTCTTACAGTAATATCACTCAGGTGGTTTGAAATTATAGCAATGCATGAAAACTTGTGTATCTTCTTATGTGATAATTTAATTTTCTCTTTCCTTTTATTAATAACTTTAACCTTTGCAATGAAGCGCACCTAATGACCCAGACAGCATGGCTCTCTACACTTCCATTTTTGCAGTCCTTTCTTAAATTTAGAGGGGAGAAAAGTAAAACAAAATACACAAAGGGAGCTGATGTTAGTCAACCCATTTCACTCACTTCACCCCCCTTCCCCCAAGTCCTCAGGCTCCAATGAGATTAAATCACAGTGCTAATACAAATCTTGTCTGTCAGTTGCAGCTGATATGCAGTGCGTTTAGCATAAAAGAAAAGCACAGCAAGAATATATTCAATTGATCTTAAGTTCAAAGTAAAAGTCCTGCTAAATGTAAAGGGACAGGGCAATCACTAGAGATGACACAATGAGATTGAGTGGAGAAGCATTTATAACACTAAAGGACAATTTCTCCCCTCCAAAGTTACCAGTTAAGACTTCTCAAAGCAAGTTAACTCTTCTGCTTATAACACAGTGGGTTTCTTATGTAACAGTATTATCAATTCAGAAAGAAATAACTTCAACGTGTTCACCACAGAATACTGACATTGCCAAAAATACAAACATTCAGGAGATCAGAAGTGCTGAACTGAAGAGCCTGCTCCAAAAAGCAAGGGTCCTCTGTATGCACTGAATGAAGATAAAGGTGACTCAGAGCACCTTAACGGAATAATCTGCTGAGTCTCCAGCCTCTACACAGACAGATTTTGCTTAAGAGATTATTCATAAATGCGCTTCCAACAGAAACAGAGATGAGACTGCAGGAAATCATTAGCTTACAGAAAGTGAAGACAGTGAAGACTTTTTTTAAACTAAGTTTGAGAGTACTAAGTAGCCAACTGACTGCTGAGAACTGCATTTACTTTGAGAGTATGGAACAAGCCCTGCTTTATTTTCATGCTTAATGCTAGCTCTGTATATAAATGCCTTGGCTGTCTTGATGTGATACATGAGACACTAAAAATAGCCTGTCTGTTCCAGAATTTCCATTGTGTCTACCTTTGAAAAGCTCCATTTACAATGAAAAAAATATAAATTTTACTTATATAGATAAACCTTAAAATATTGAGACTGAGACCGCAAGCACAGTAAATCTCTACTATGTATTTCTTACATATGTAAATCTACTTTATGCACCTCATATGTAAGGGGAAAAAAAAAGTCATACTTCAACCTATACTGGAGGAAAAAAAATGCTTAGATGTCCACATCTTTTACTACTACTTTTTCTTTCTGTATCTAACTGATAAGGCCTGGAAACTCTCCAAAATGTAAGGACTCTTATCTGTGTGCTCTCCAGTTCTCTTTTTGTGCTGCAGATACCTTTCTAATCCAACTCAGATGTTGTTTATATTTTGGAGAGCCTCATGCAGCCAGCAAGACAAAACAAATCAGTGGGATTCTGCTCCAGCAAGATAGAGGTGTCCTCTTAGGACAAAGGTAAAAGCACACAACATTGCATTTGCAAACCAGAGCTGATCATTTCATGTCAGGGAATAAACAGTCTATTTAAGTCTTGGAGATTTTAATGTATGTAAGACACAAATAATAGGGGAAATGGTCAGAGCCAGCTCTAGCACAGGCTCAGGTAGATTCCACAAAGATATTCATTAACTTCAACTTAACTGGCCAACTCCCACAGAGATTTCTCAAATGCACATCAATCAGTGACTGCAACAGTTCCGGGTATTTTAGTCTGCTTTAGTGAAGGTTGGCTGCATTTCTCCAGTGGTCTTATGATACCGCCAACCAGTAATGCAGTATCAAGCAATTTCACCTCTAAAAAGGAGAAAGATTAATTACCCTGTCACTCTAATTACTAATTACTCCGTTTGTACCACTTTCCTTTACTCTGTCTTGCTGGACGTGTACTCATGATGATATCATCTATACTGTCAACCCTATTTGTCATCAAACAACTGGTTGCTGAGCACCTTCCAAAATCAAGCACAGCAGTCATGAGGCCTACACACTTACGCACGAGGGCAGCAAGGCAGGAATTGTATGCTGTTTTTATATTTGTTTCTATTTTCTGACTGCAAGTCACTATATATGCAGATTCATAAAGACAGGTTTTATAGCCTGGTCTTTCTCAGATACAGACACTGTACTTTACCACCATGCAGAAAGAGAGATTCTGAACACCTCCATTTCCATGCAAGGGACTAAAACTATGCAGAGAAAAAAAAATAAAGAAAAGAGGTAAACTGTGTGCCTTGTCACTTCCCAGTGACATTTGTTTCAAATTTATATAATTTACAAGTCAAAAGATAAGTGCAACTTCCCAATGCCACAGCCGTAGCTGTCAGAATCCATCAGGAAGCCTTGGGCTGCTCTTTGACTTTGAGATCACCAGTGACAATGCAGGCCTTGGCAGCAGCAGTTAGTTGGCCACTGTCAGTGATGGATGAGACAACAGAATGCAGTTTGCTTTCTCACAGCTACATCAATATGTCCTGCTCTGCTGACAGGCAGGGCAAACCTGGTTTTGACAGCAAGCCAAGCAGATATGATCCTGAAGACACAAAGGAAGCGGAGATGAGCAGTAACAAGGTGTCATCCTCATGGAATCACTTTTCTGGCCATAACTGCATTTTAGCAGATGTCCAGCTGAATATCACCAGTGATACATCTATTATGGCCCTAAAAATTCACTCTGTCTATTCTGACCGCAGCCAAAAAAACACATGGTGCACAGGAACAGGCCAAATGCTAGGAAACGTGGGCAACTCCCATGCTGTTCACAAACATTTATGTCCAAACCCAAGCACATTCTCCATTACAAAAACAGAGGCAGAATTCCAAAGCACAAAAAGCACCTATCGTGGTTAGAGACAACTGAGACCCTGACGGCACTGCCAGTTGGAAAAATAATCTGTGTTTAGCTCCATCTGCAGCTACTGTTCTGTTGTAAGATATGCTGATCTCCCAAACAATTTCATCAAGTGATTTTTCTTCTTTAATTCAACATGAGAGCAGGATATCCAGACAGAAATGGCCATGGTCTGATAGGGAAGGCTGGGGAGCTGATTAGAAAATACAATACACAATGAAGATATCAACACTTGCTCTCAAACAGCTAAAACTGTTTTCAAAGTATACAGAAGCAGCAATAAACAGTTCATATTTCTGTCCTTTCAGAGAGCAAACTACAAAGGGCACACTGGGCGAGCCAGCACTGAATGCCTGTCCCTGGTAAGACAGTGCCAGCTCAGGCACTTTGTTAGTGCTCTGCTCCTCCCGATGAGGCCTTGCTGGGTTCTTCAGCACAGCACTCAGCCCCATGGTGTCCCACGCCTTCTCTCCATTCCCAGAGCATTTAGTAAACCTAACCATGGTCTTCAGTGTTCATCACTTACCCAGCTTTAAAATCTAAAGGTGTATGCCAATACCTACAACAATTTTTACACAAAGGATCTGTAGCATTGAGAGAGCTGTCAGAGACTCTCCTGTTCCCTGGTTCCTCACCTCAGTACAAGGCTTGGGCTGATTCTATGTCACACCCTCTCGCCATGTGCATCAGCTTAGCTCTGCCCTAATGCTTGGATAAAGAGAAGAACACTAGTGGGGAAAAAAAAAAAAAAAAAAAGCAGAATTGTTGTCCACCTGCAGCTCTGGCATGTCCCCATTGCAGGGAAGAGGCTGCAGAGCTAGCATGGTTCCTCCTCATCCCTGCAAGGAGGGTTATCAATGGCAGAAACAAAGCCAGGCTAGACTGATAATATTGGTGCATAATCATTCTATGACTGTATACATTTGCTACTGGGATAAGATGTGTGAACCTGGAACTTCCCCAGCTTTATTCACCATTCCAAGCCTCTACAAATACACTACCTTTCCTTCATAGAGAGAAAATATCACAACAAATGAGTCATCTGTTCATCTTTCATGTTACTACTTTAGAGGATGCTTCAGCCACTCTTCTGTTTAAACCAGCCCCTCATTCTAAAGCAAATCCTAAGTAGGCTTTATGTGCTATCACAGTGAAAATACAAGCCAGTCAACACATTCATCCCCTGCTCCCTGTGTACGTATCGAGTCACAACCAACTACCTACTAGTGAGAGCAAGCTTCAGCTGCAGTCAGTGCTGTTTGGATGCTGCTGTACAAGTGAGCTAATATCTGTGATCTCATCTGTTATCAGCACAATGGCTATCTGATGTCCTGAAACTGGATTATGCTGGTGATGGATGTAGCAAAAACTAAGCACTAATTTAAGTCTGAGAGAAGGTATTGCAACTGAAAATTAAAAGTTCAGAAGTCGTCACGGGACTACTACAGTAAGCAAGCTGAATATGGGAGCCACTGAGAAGGAGTCTGCAGAATGTCTTTTCAAACAGCCATTGTCTCTGTCCATACTTTCTCTTGAACAGAATGAGCCAGTGAATCACTCACTGGTCTGACTTGGGTTAGCTTGCATCTATTTAAACCAGCATGAAGCTCTGCACCTTTGATGTGAGTTAATTAAGCTCAGATGGCTTTCCCCAGACTGGCTTCTGCAGCTTTGGAAGAGAAAGCAGCCAAATTAGGCCCATCTGTCCAAATGGAAGGGAGTCCTCTCCTGCCATAATGCATGCCTCATTACCCAGCATGGGAGCTGTCTTCCAAGAGCCCAAGTGCCAGGAGAGGGAGTTTCATGGCTGGCACCAGCTACCTAACATACCAGGTATGTAAAGACTTGCACACGAACCACAGTTCTCTGCTGTCTGCTGCCACACACAGAAGGGTCCATTTACAAAGGGATTTCCTACAATCATCTTTTGTTTAACAGTTGGAAGTTCTTGGTAAGAATCGGTTTGTAAAGAACACTTGATTTCCCCCCCCCCCATTTTAAACAAAGAAGAAACTAACAAACTGAAACTAACTCTCTGCCTTAACTTAGCAGACACTTTGTATAACCGAAATCAGTATGACATCTGGCAACCTTTCAGCTGTCAAAATGGAATCCCACAAAGACATAAAGTAGCCTTAAAGTAAACCACAGCATCAGGTACAGCTGCTATAGAGTGGGAAGAAAATATTCTCTGGATCAGGGGAAACAAAGGCAGAAAACATAGTTACACATCTTCAGCTCCTGTATTTCTCTGAAAGAATTTAATCTTGTAGAGGAACTGCAGAAGTTTGATCAGATCCCAGGCTGGCTCTGCCACAGCACTATGCATCAGTAGAGGTACTAATCACACCATGCTTTCCCAAACAGACAAGATGGGGTATGAGATCTACAGCTTGAGATATTCAAGTAAGAAGTACTGCACTAAAAGACAGCATAACAAACCTATTCCCTATAAAAAAAACATTTCATATCAGAAACACTACAACATTCTAGAGCAAAACTACTAGGAACAGCTACATCATCAGGTTCACAATTTACAGCTCTTCAGTAACTAGAAAATGCCATTCTGAGTTTCTGTATGTGATACATAAATATTACTAACACAGCAAAACCAAGTATGGAGTAATGAAGAATTCCTTCAGTAACCTGATTAGAGCCAGACAAGCTTTCTAGGGAGCATCTATGAAACTTTAACTGAAACATATCATACAGTTGGGAAACAAACTTAACTCAGGAGACCAAGCAAATCAGATCTAAAAGATTTTTTTCCTGTTTGTCAGAGATTTTTATGAACATCATGAAAAGTAATGAAAAAGTTTAAAATGGAAAAACCACAACTATCAGTAATACACATGCACAATACATACACGTGCATACATCATGAGCAGTGATAAACATATGTATAACTGAACATTACAGAAACAGAAATCATCCAACAAGTGAGAACAATGTTTTTGTGACAGGCCTCCTGAAAAAGCTCCTCCATAAAGCTAACAAAAATGAGTTACGGAAATAATCCCCAAAAAGATTAGCTTCAGCAAAAGTGGGACTCCTAAAAGAATCTGTGCCACTAAATGTGTGAAAAAAAAAAACAAACAGCAGGTTAGACTTTAAGTGTAATACAATGAATGGAGAGTGTGCTGTACCTGAAGGCTAGTTATAATCAGAGCAGTGCAGGGCCTATTCTGAGGCCTGCCATATCAAAAATCTGAAAAGGAAATAGATGGCACCTTTATCAAGGTTGTAGATTATGCCATCCTTGAGCTACAGCCAATACACTTAAATGTAGAGTAGCCTGATAGGAACCTCATGAAACTCAACACAGACAGTCACAATGCCTTGCTCCTGAGAAGGAGTAGGCCCATACACCAACATAGACTGGGGACTGACTGCCTGGGTCAGACTGCTCTGCAGAAATGAAACAGGGGGTCCTGCAGAACAGCACCAACAGCAGTGCAGCCAGAAGATGGAAGAGATTCTTCACTTTCACTTGACACCGTTCAGACCATGCTTAGAACACCACCTTCAGGTATGCTAGTTTGCCAAAGCATTTGTGTGTGTGAATGTAATCACGTAGTTACTTCCCTGAACAGGAAAGGAACTTTCAAATCAAACCGAAATACTGGAGACCCTTTTGAGTCACAAATGGCAATCACTTGTTAATAAAGTCGTAACCTCTCTACATACCACATCAAGGTCTTGGGAAACCCTCCGCTTGCGTAGCTCTTCCATCCTCTCACATACGTCTGTGAAGCAGGTGTTGTAGTAGTCTGCATACTGCTGTGCAAGGTCATCAATGTTTCCCAGTGACCCATCCTGTGGCAGAGGCAAAGGGAAAAAAGGAGAAGTTAATGAATTTAAAGATCAGGTTTAAAAGTAACAGCACAACCCCAATGGAATTGCATCCCTGCAGCACGGGTGGCACGCAGCTCACAGACCATCCTTTCAATGAGCTGTGGTGCCACCGCAGCCCCCCGGGTGCAGGTTGGTCCTTGTTAATTCCTGCACAGCCAGACCAGCAGTGCACAGCACTATCCCAGGGCACAATCTGTTTTGGTGAGCTCCCACTCACAGACAGCCATATTCCATCTGGTTCTCCAAGCAGCTGCCTGCTCACCCCATTGCCAGTCATTACATATGCTTTGACAACCTTATTTACTGGGAGTAGCCTCGCTTTCCTTGACACTCATTAACAGCAATGTCAAACATTAAAACTTCTTGCCTACAAGCACAATCAGCCAGACTGCAAACAATTTCAGCCAAATGACTTGAACAGGAGAGTTTATACTACCCACAGAGACACCCTATTAATAAAATGGCCGTAACCAGGAACCTAATTGTAGTCACTCATCAATTCAGTCTTTTTAAATGATGGATAAATAAAGGGGGAAAAAAAGCTGGATTTTATAAGTGGCACTAGAAATCTTTGTAGACTCCATGCATTTATGCCAGAGAGGGAAGACTAACAATTTTTGGTACAGTAAGCACACACTTAACTGGGCACAAAACAAGGAATGGAGCACTTCTGTTTCTCTTGTTTTCCAGTTTATGTAAAAGCATATGTTACTGTTGAGATTCTTCAAAAGATAACAACCTATACTTTGTGTGTATATTCTGAGGGAATACCAATACACTGCAGTGTTATTTCATTGCTGCTACCTGTAAGGAGTTGCAACACGAACATTAAATTGTCTTCAATATTAAGGAAAAGCTAAGCAATTACAAAAACATTTAAAAATAATTATGCTAATATTATAGCTAAGACGCACTGCAGAGCTAAGAGGAAATCTCTTAAACAGAAACCACATCTTACAGAAGCTATTGCCATTTGAAAATAGTCCTGTTTTTCTGTGCTGTGACTATGCGGAAGAGGCAGGTCTGCTCTAACAAAGTATCAGTTCCAGGTAATTGGAAAAAAACACTTCCACTTAAATCAAAGTGGATGCCTCGCAAACCTTGTGACCTGTGAAGTACACTTTCTGCTTTTTTGAAGCACATTTCCACATGCCCAGCAGGTATCTAAAATTCCCCAGAACAGTTCCCCAGAACCATCTGCAGTTTCTTCAAACTAGCGCGTATGGTACAGATGGAAAACAACTTGTGTTTCAGTTGTTGGATCAGCAGAAGCAAAATAACTACACTAAATACACACATGCACATTCTTCTGTACATATATATATATATTTTTTTTTAATACTGTATTTCTGACCTCTCAACGTGTTTATAATCTCACATGGGCGTCTCAAGTGCCATAAGATTGAGTTCATTTGCACAAGAAGATGCCATTTTAGGACCTTTGGACTTCACACAGCTTCTGATATACAGCTTTCCATGCCACAGCCTATCTTGCCTCAGGAGCAGTGGACAGCAGCCACGTTTCCTCCCAAGCCACCATTTTCCAACAGGCTGGGTAAGAAAAGGGCTCCCACACCCAACCGTGCCAGTGGTCACCATGGCCTTGGCCTAGCTCACAGGAGCAGATGCCATATGCACAGTGTGTCTTTTCACAGAGTCTTCAAGTTCTGTGTGGATAAGCAGCTCTGCTGTGCCATGAGGGATAACAAACACCAAGCAGAAAAAGTATCCCACAAATATAACCTTCAATTGCTCACTGTTGCAGGCAATATGAAAACCTGCAGGAGTTCCAAAGAGAGGACATGAAACCTGACTACCAGCCATTCCATCCTAGCATTCATTTCTCTAAGGATTACAAAACAATCCCACTACTGAGTGGCTTCCCCAGGTGTAACGAGCCTGTTTTTTTTTGCTTCATAAACCTTGCCAGTTAATACCACAAGAGCTGGAAATGGCAATAATAGAAGGGTAAGATGGGAAACCATCATTTCATTAGAACAATATGCAACCCATTTAATTACTTTGTCAGTCTGTCTCCTTTCTGAACTCTGGACACCTTTAAATTTCAAGCAGTAAATTTACTGAGGAATACATATGCGTAGTTAAAGTTTATACATCATAACAGTTTAAAAAGTTACTGTAATGACTCTGAAATAGAGTAATATACTCCAAACCCAAGTAGCAAAACAGAAGCTCACCTGATATAAGTCAGCTCTACTGCAAGTGAAGTTAAGACTGGATAAGACAGCAGCCTGCCATGAACAAAGGATCAAACAAAGCTTTGCAAATACACTTTTTACTTATTTGGTGCAGAGTTTGTAGAGCATTCTATAAAGGAGGACTCCACAAGTCTAAAGGCTTGTGACTGTTGCTAGAGGAAAATGAGCTTGGTGACAGCACCTCAATTAAACCCTGCAGAGGAAGGGCTGTGTCACTGCAACTGAGCATTTGATAGCAAAGAGCAGACAACAGAGAGATGCCAAAGACTCCGATGCCACAAAACCTGGAAAAGCTGACAGCATTTCAATCAAGGCACAGGACTCAAGTGAGCGGCTAAGCTCCAAACACAACTCATGACTGCGCTCCAAGAAAGACAAGTCCCATGTGAAAGAAAGCTCAATCATGTAGTAACAAAGAATTGTATCACAGAATGGCCTGAGGTGAAAAGGATCTCAAAAATCATCTAGTTTCAACCCTCCTGCTGTGGGCAAAGTCACCAACCCCTACACCAGGCTGTCCAGAGCCACATCCAGCCTTGCCTTGAATGCCTCCAGGGATGGGGCATCCACAACCTCTCTGGGCAACCTGTTCCAGTGCATCATTACCCTCTGAGTGAAAACATACAGAACAAATGATGGGACAGAAACACTAAAAAACTTCAAATTAATAATTTATTCCTGATGGATATAGGCATTCCAACTCTGCCATACATTTCTGCCGGGTTACCAAGGGGAACATACGTAGCCTCATAAGTTTCCTACTCCACAGAAGTAGCACACAGCCCCCTCAGTAGATGCTTTGAAGTCTCAAGCTTCAAAAGATGATGCCAAAATGTAAACGTTCTTACTTACATCTCAACTTTCCACCCCCACCCAAAAAAAAAAAAAAAAAAAAAAAAAAGAAAAGGAGTTTACATGGAGGGTATCCCAAAAAACACTGCTTTTGTCAGAAAGGAAAAACCGATCCACAAGTCAACTGAAGCCAAAGACAACAAGTATTTCACATGCAGCAGCATCCGTTCATGTCATACAAGTGAAAATAATGCCACAAATGGACAGACAATTATATATGTGATTTATATTAGCTCAAATTTTGCTCACATGGTGTGTTAAGTGCATACAATTACCTCCATCATCCACTTATATTCTTTAAGCACTATTAAAAATATGCAAAAAAGAAACTTCAATTTTTCTCCTGCACTGATGACAGCTGAGAGGACCTACTTGAGACATCTGGTGATGTCAGACTGGAGATACAAGTAATCAGAAAATGACTTTTGAACTCCAGATTCTTGCTTGTCAATGCTCTGAATTGAAAGCTTCTCCAAGTAGCTTCAAACTTCCTCACACAGATGCTGCCAGTGTGCTTTGTGTTCCAAGTCTGTTTCCAAGTGAATTGAGTAAAAAATACTCACATGCAGAACTTCAGCACCCAGCTTAAGAACTCATTCATCTCCCTTGCAAGGCAAAGATGGCAAAGATAGGAATTGTCCAAAACATTAACTAGGGAGCTTTTAGAATAAAATAGAACAATAAAAGCATCATAACTAATGATACTTTAAAACAATTTCACCCTGATGCATAAAGAATAAAAATTGCTATTAACTTTCACAACTTCCTTTGCAAGCCAAAACGTAGGGGGTTCTTAAAATAAGAGAAATAACAGACAAAACTCTTTTGTTTGCTTATTTCCTTTCTTCCTTATACATAGCCTGACTGCGTGGGCTTGATTCCAACACAAAAACAAACTTGAATTGACACTTTAGTTTCACAGCTATGAAAAGAGCATAGAGGTATGTGATACTAAAACTAACAAACCAGTGTAACTTAGAAGTAAGCCTTCAGTTACGTGCCACTATATCCCACTTTGACACAGGGGCAGTCCTATATTTGAACTAGCTTACGTGATCCCAACAAAGAATGGCACAGCTTTCTAATATATTCTTGTTGATATGTCTGTAATACAGCACCCAATATGTGCTTTTCAATGCTTTAGATCAGTAATATTTAAAAAACAAAACAAAAACAAAAAAAAACAAGGCCTCATGACAAACTCCTCTCTTTTTTTCATTTACTACAAATTCAACAGTTACGACAGCCCTGCCATGAAAACTGCTGTGCATCAGTTGTGTTTACTGCCACACAAACTGCAGCATTCAAGATATGTAATCCCACTGATCTTCTCTGGAGGAAAAAATTTGTAAGCAACACAAATATCCACTGCAAATACCATTCCTGAAATATTTGTATTTGTAAAAAGTGACAACATGTTATCTCTTAAAATTCTACTACTTCTTGAGACGTTTTCAGAAATAGTCTGAGACTCAGAAAAGTACAACAATCCACTAGCTCTGAAAGGGCAAACCTAAAATTACGATTTAACAAAACATTTTAATGAAAACTGAAGTTCTCAGATTTCTAGTTTTGGTTGTCAAATAACGCTCATAAATTTACATCTAATAATGTATGCACGCAACATTTTTTGGCATAGTAAAACAGAGAGTAAAAGATGAATTACCCTGGAATGCCCAGAGAATTAGTTCTGATATGCATGTGAATACCAGAGGAATCCATTGAGATTCATGTTAATGGAGTGACTACAAAGAGGAGCTGGAATGATCTGACACACTTATTATGAAGCTAAGATTTATCGGTCACTGCACATCAGTTAGCTTAACACACTGGCAGAGTCCTTTGTATTTGACATCTAAAAATGTAAAGAGAAAAATGTTTTGCCAGCAAGCTTCACTGGTAGTAAAATTAAGTAAAAATACATTCATATTTGAATAATAACAATGGAAAAAAAAAGAAAGAAAGAAAGAAAGAAAAATACACCTACCAGGACAGGAGGAATAACTGCCTTTGCTAGTAATAAACGTTTTGCGAACCTGGGTATGCACCTAAATCGTTGGCATTGCACAGCATATACTGTTTCTGCACAAGTTTCCATGCAGAATAAGAGTTTTATAAAAGCTAAAGAAACCAGCAAAAACCAACCAAACAAACAAAAATCATCAATGACAGCTTGTACTTTACTACCTCAGATTCTGTCACAGTATTACAAAGCTGCACATTCCAGCCCATCCCCCTATCCTAGCAGCTACAGATGCCAGGAAAGAGGTCTTGATTATCAGACAAATGTGCTCTTTCTCCAAGCCAGGGGGTGGAATTGATGCAACTGTGAGAATCTCCAACTTGTAAAATAAACGTGAATGCTATGAGCCTGTTTGGTGAGACAGAGGGGTCTCCAGCTGCATATGGGAACACAGATGACAGCACACAAAGCAGACACACAAGTTACAATCACCATACTCACTCCAACTATGACCACAGCACAGGAATAATCCTGGGAGACTCAGAAATTGGCAGGAAAAAATTGACTCCTTCATAATCAATGTATATGGAAAGACACAGACAACAGGAAGATGGCCTTTTGCAATGCTTTTCAATCATGTCCTGGCAAAGGCATGCTTCTGACCTTCTCAGCCCAAGATGAGAAAAATCCATCCCGTGCTTGAGACACAGGACTACTGTGTGGAGAATGGCTGTAAACACGAGCAGCTTATTTCTGGCACTTGGATCTTAACAGGGACGCCTACCAAAAATGTGTGGAACATGATCTTACGTTTCAATAATACCTTTGGTTTGGATAGCTCTAAGGAGTACAGAAATTAAAGCCAGAATGTGGTCCAGAGCAAACATGCTTGTTTGGGCTGGAGAGGAGAAGGATGAGGAACCAAAAAAAAAAAAGCTGAGAAATGGGAACATCTGTGGAAAGGGAAGATATCTGTGCATAAGAAAAGCACTGCTTTCAACAGGACTTCACATATCCAACAAGATTTTCAGAACTAAGCAGAACTAGCCTATCTAGTCAGCAAAGGATGCTCAGATTTCCATGGGACAACTCTGAACAAGACACCAGCCCATTTAAGATGTTTTTCCTAATGTGGGCTGACAGAACCTTCTGCATACCACACTAGGCAACCATTATGTGGCTATTACAGTTAGTAAACAAAGTCTGCTCTCCTCCTCAGATTGCTGTCACTGATTTTTTTTTCTTTTGTTTCCTTTCCTTCTTTTTGGGCTGGCTGTGGGACTGCAGTCCCCAACATCAGCATGAATCTAGAGATAAAACCATGACAGCACCTCCTGCACTGAAAAGGGTATGAATACACAAATTTAGGTTGCTCATCTAACTAAAAGAGACAGTATTTCACATTCCTCCACAATTCCCTGTAAGGAAGCAGACTTCTATCAGGAGCACACCTTTCCAAAACAGAGTGGTTAAATTTACGTGCACCTCTCTGGGTAGTGCCTGTATATGCTACCGTAATACAGACTGAAGAAGAAGGCAGTCTACAGGAAAGCTTGTAGAGCTTGACCATAACTGCTCACAGTGTCCATTTCTGACTCTCTTACCTGACTCTTGAGAGCAATGTATTTCTGCCAGGAATATGGCTGACATTTTACACTCTAGCTTAGCTTCGAAACAGCTGCCATTAAAAATATACCAAATGAGCTGCTATACAAATGTCTCTGTCTCTTCCTAGGGCTCAGAAAGGACAATTTTCCATTCATGAGAAGAAACAATTCCACCATGCATAAAGTAGCAACTTCAAAGTCTATCTTGACAGTCAATGGGGTCAGAAGTGTGTGAGAGAGAGAAGCGTGAGGCCAGGGAGCCTCACACTCATCTTGATATTCAGGGGAAGGCATAAAATACTCAGTGTAGGAGTCATGACATTTTTATATTGAGAACAGCTATTTTAGATGAGTTGAAGGGTTGTCATGGTTCCCTTGACCCCTCTATAGCTGGATGTTGAGAGAACAAAGAAAACATACAGATCACACTGATTCAATGGAAGACTTTATGTTAATTTTTACAGCATCTGAGCACAGAATCATTAAGTTATGTGGCTTTACAGATGGTTATAAAAATAGATCTAATAACACGGTCAAGCTCTCAGCAGCATATTTTAAACAATTCAAGATTCTTTACAATAAACAGAATGCACAATGGTGCAGTCTGTTGGAAAAGATTTTGTATAACTTATTTGATATAATTGATACAGCTCACTAAATTCAGAGTACAGTCTCTCTACATCCATAAACTCTACACTGGATCACACAGCTGTGAAACCTGTTTCCATTATGTATGATACCTTACCATATCATTAAAGCAAGAGAAACTCTTCCTCTTTTCAGAGCTGTTGCAAATCAAATGCTATCCACACCAACTGCACCATCACCTTTTTTTCCCCTTACTTCTTATTGTGAAGTCCTGAAATCTCTGTCAAGGTGTAACAGAGCATCTCTGAAATGCATTACCAAAGTGATCTACTTTTCTTCCCAATGGTAAATTAAAATAATTTGAGAACACACTATTGAAATCGCTTTCTCTGGCACACAACCAAGGAAGTCCTCTATGTAAAAAAATAATTCAAAACAAAATTTATATATAGATAGATATATATGCAAAAAAAAATATATATATCCATGCAAATGTACATTCCAACATAAAGTGGGTATTTATCAGAAGTAGAACCAGCTCTTTCACATGCTCATTATCTTGACAGACAAGATTATATGCAAAGTTTTTGAATAAAAAGTTGGTTCAAAGCATCCTTAATGTCCAGCTTCCCTAATAAGAGAATATTATCCTCCACACTCCTCTCCCCAAGGTGATCTGCACTAAACTCATCAAAACACAGTTCAGAACTCTTATGACTATAGTGATACCTGCTAGGCCACCACTACCCACCCAGCTGGCCATCAGTCAGGCACAGGCGATGGCTGCCAGCTTGTAAAGCAGAATAAGTGAACAACTCCTCAAGCCATGCAAGAGCTGCACCTGACATCATCTACCATTAATTTGTGTCCCTTGTTATCACTGCCTCCTCCTTTCACACAGTGCATTTGCCAAATCATTTTCCCACATTGAGTGGAAATGCATCTCTCTCTACCCATCAACTACCCTGGCACCTGGGAACAGAAACAAATGATATACACGAGTGACAAGAGTTAAGAATGAACTGTATGTTATTAAAGCACCATTACAGAGATGGAGATGAACTTCTTGTCTCAGTATTAGGAACTCCAGCACATTAAGGGGTGGTTTCAGGTTTGACTGGGCTGCAGTCTAATGAAATAGATATACAAAAACCAAACACCTTAAGTAGATGATGGAATAATTCCACACCACAGTGAGCTGGCCCAATCAACTGTAATAGTAAAGAAAGTCTCATTAAAATTCTGCCTTTTCTTTCTATCCAGTAGTAACACAATATGACAGAAAAACCTAAAACAATTCTGTGTCAGCTTGGGCCCTATGCAACTGAGGTGTGAACAACTCATTGAAGTAGTACCTGAAAAAGAACCCGAAGAACTTGCAAAACTTTCCAGGAAGAAACAACAACTTGGATATTTGAAGACAAAGCAAACAGTACACAACTGCATCTCTGGACAACTGAGTTACAAAGTCAGTAAGTTTAAGCTTACAGGTTCTGAGTATCCGGCAACAGACTGAACTGTATGGCAGACTCAAAGAAAACAAACCTTGGTCTAACTTATGTCCGAGTATAGTCAAATCTGATTTCTTCTTTGTAGCAGCATTCACAAAAGGTCATTCCCTCAGAACTGGATGTATTGGTAAAATACAGTAAAACAATCAAATGCACTAAAGTAAGCTTAAAGAACCAAGAAACGCAGCAATCTCATTTAACAATGATTCTGCGGTATCAAATTCTTTTTCTATTTCAACTGTGAAGGGAAAAAAGGCAGAAACTAGTAAAAAAGCAGGGAGTTTAACTGCGAACGTATTCTTAGGAGTGTGCCAAGATGATCTTATTTAAGGAGTAAGCAATAATTTTTCAACTGTTTTTGCAGCTTTGCCTGAAAGTCAACACCCATACAGGAATGATATCCGGAGTATTAATGCCATTTGCCAGTACACTGATCTGTTGCTTTACAGAATTTAATTCTAACCTAATGCTTCTAATGTTGAGTATCAACATCACAAACAGCAATGAATGCACAAAACTTCAGATTTGTAAAACATATTGCATCAACATACAGCAACAAAAAACCCTCACAGGACCACATCACTTACATATTTACTGTTAAAGCTCAAGGTAATTTTTGCCTGAGATAGAATACACGTAGGTTCATATTAGGGATGCATACAAGAAGTAGACATGTAATGGTCACCGCACGACTTGAGGCAAAAAAAAAAAGAAAAAAAGTAAAATAATTATTTAATTAGGTGGTCCCTAATTAGTTTCTCCAAGTAAAATACAATAAATCTGTTTTTCCAGTGTTAAGCATCTCTCTCAGTCTGTAAGTTCTTTGTGGTAGAAATGGTATTTTATTATTGTGATAGGTGCTCTATTAAAAAAAAAAAAAAAAAAAAAGTGACAGTAACAAATACCACCTTTGACCTCTGTGTCTCTCTACTTGCATGTCTTTCCTAGCACCATACCAAGCAAGAACACCTTCACCTTAAACCCTGCTATGCTTTTTACCAGGAAATAAGTTGTCTAGAAAAAGGAAAGTTCACTGAAAGAAACTTCTTATCCTTTTTCCTCCCCACACCTTTTCCTGGCTTCCTCAGCACAACATTGTTTGTTCCTCTGCCTTTCACTTCTCTTTCCTGAGGTGCGTTTTTCCCCCTTTTTGGGCACCAGGCCTCAGCCCCAGCACAACTCTCCAGCCTGGCTCCCCTGATGGACTGCAGCATCACCTGCCAACGAGACCCCACGGTGCTGTGGGCATGTGCTGAGCAGATGTGGAAATCTGTCACAGCCACTACACCCCATGACACAAGGTGCTGAGAACCCAGAAACGCAGTCCACCAGCACAGAGGGCAGGGAAGCTGTGGGCCCTGGAAAGCCTGCACACAAGTTGCTTGCTCTGAAACTCTGCTACTCTTCTGATCTTTCCCGCAGGGAATTCAGCAGCCAGCAGTCTGGAAGATGTATCCAAACCTTCTGCATGCTTGGAAACTAACCTCTCCTTCACTCCTACTGCTTCCTGACAGGCAGTGTTTTACCAGAAAAGGAAATAACCATAATTGAATATGGCAGGAATCCATTTTTCCCCAAGTAATCTTAACAGTTTCCGGCAACCTGTGCCAGCCCTGCCCATGTTGATAGGGGGAGACTGCCCAGCCCCACTGCCTCTGTAGCAGCCTCTTGAGGACAACCTCGCTGTGCCCAAACTGTGTCCCTGCCAGCCAGCCCCATGCCTCTGGACAGAGCTGCAAAGAGGTGGTGATGAAGTGTGGCAAGGCAAAGAGAATCCTAACAAAACCAAAAAAGCCTAGAAAGTCACATACAGACAGGGCACAGCGACCTGTGAGGAGGGGAACCAAACACAAGGGTGAACCCACACCAACTATCCATACTCTGCTCCCCACCACGGCCACATGCACTATATCAAGGGGCTGCAAGCACAGAGCCTGGCAAACAACAGAATCCTTCAGACTTGGAGCAGTCTTCTACTTTTGGGTCTTTCTTATGTAGGCGCTTCCTCATGGGATGTTTTTTTTTTTTGTGTGTGGCAAGAATCAGAACACAAGGGATATTGTTCTGCTTGGAGATATTTTAGTTTTGAAGGAAAGGGCTTATCCCAGTTTGTGTGTGAGGCAGCCATAATGACAGCCATGTTATTTATGAGGGAGCAGTGGCAATAATAAGCTTGCTTAAATAGCCAGCCCGCATTTACTCAGGGAGCCAGAAGCAGAAACCAGACAGCAATGTGGTTAACTTCACCACTGCTTTCATTTATTTGTTGCGTGGGCTGTTCTTAGCACACCTTCCTGCTCTTAGCTTAATAAAATAATACCCACATAAACACAGTAAAAACAGAAAGACTGACTCTGTATTGAAGTAATTCAGTGAAGTGCCAGGTTCTGACTCCAACACAGCACAACCAATGCTTATTCTTAACCACCGCAGGTAGCATGGAGATGAACTAAACATAAAGCTGCTCATGCAACACTTCATGGTGCTGGGCTAAGGCTTTTATCGTTTTAACTAAGCATCATGAAGTCTCTTTGGAGAGTCCTTTATTTAGGAGCAGTAATACACAGCTATCAGGGGGATTCAGTTCATTTAATTAAGTTGAATACAATTACACTCCAGTGGGCCTTAAAAATGTAAGAATCTATTTAAATATTATTTAGATGCGTATCTTTTAACTACCACAGACTGCACAGGGCTTCCTGTTTATATCAATTAGGGACATCAACCTAGCAGTAAGAATTCTCTCTCATCAGTGTATAATTCTTTCTGCTCTGGAATCTGGTATTTTATTTGCACATTTACCTTCAGCTGTGCACAGAGAAGATGTGCATTTCGCATTCCTGTGTGCCCATATTGCTTCATCACTGCCAAAGTGCTTCCTAATTAGGCTAAAGAGGCCTCTTACCCAAATAAAAGAGAAATATTTCTACCTACCTACTGAGCAAATCCTACAGAGTCCAGGCTTGAAAAATTGTGTGGTTGCCACACAGGTGTTTCAAACACATTTCTCTGAAGGAGCAACATGCAATTTACCACTTTCAGGAGCACCCCAGCAAGGATTAAGCTATGTGCGTGCTTCAAGAAAGTGCTTAATACTATGGAGCTGTCTATGCAGTACTGTGTTCCACTAATAAATACTTATGCTTTCACTGGTCACTGAATGCATTACTCAACTGTTACACATCATATTTTATGCTTCAGATGGCACGCATCTGTGTAAAAAGCCCCACGTGTAGGGTTTTTGTTGTTGTTGTTGTTGTTTTTTTTTTAGGGAAGAACCTAAAAAGCAGAAGCTGGCAGAACCCCAGTGTCAATAAATCATGTGAAAAATCACGAGTCTCTACAAAACCCAGTAGTTTGTTGTAGTCAACCCAAGGCCCTGAACCACAAGTCAAAATGCCTGCAACTTTAGATAAAGACACTTGGACTTGGAGAGTAAACTAAGTTGGCACTTGAACAACAACACAGCAACCTGAACATCAAAAGGGGGGTGTCTCGCAAATGAACCATTTGTCAGAAAAGGTGTCACACACAAGAAAAATATCTCACTTAATTGCGAATGAGATTGTAAGATGAGAAGAAAGCCTCAGATGGATGAGTTCCCTCACAGATTCTGCTTCTGAGACGAAAGCACAGCCTGTAGTCTGGGGGAACAGCAAGCCACAAATCCTGCAAGTGTAGCAGGACAACCTAAGTACCTGGGCCAATCTGAAGAGCCACAAGAACAGCAGGGAGCTCTCTGAGCAAAAGGAATGCATTACACATCACACCACTTTTCAAAGCATGCATCATTATCAGTCCAAACCAAGAATGGATTGTAATAAGCTACCTCACGCATAAAGAATCAGGACTAGAAGGGAAGCCTCTCGCAAAGAGAAAGGAGAATCACACCTGTTGAGATCTCTCTTCCAAGCTTTAGAGCTATGCCTCAAGGCATCAGGGCAGGCTGGCAATGAGTTACAAGTTAACAGGCAGTGAGGGCATCTGCTGTATCCAGTGGTCAACAACCCTCTCAGCCTCAGCCTGTTCTAGCTAGCCAGCACTCTGCTATAACTTATCCACCTAAAGCATCTGTAGGTAATACCTACCCCAGATTACCTCGCATGACTCACATGCTCATTAACAGCTTAACTCACTTATGCTCTGTCTTTAAGCAAAACCAGAACAAGGCACAACCAACTGGGCACACAGGCTTTGCCTTCTGATCTCCCACCCTAAGACTGAAGCAAGCCCTGTCATTTCAGAGCCAGGCCTGAATCTCCACCGTTGACACTCTGTGTCCCACCAACAGGCCTGGGCCTCTCCCAGGGCAGCCTGTGCACTGACCTTCCCCTTCCTAAGTCTCAGCACACGCTCTGCTAATTTCCTGTCATGAACGTTGCAACTCTTCCTTCCACAGGAGCTTCCCAAATCCCTCTTCCTAGTCATTGTCAGCTGCTCTTCTCAGCTGGGACCCTTTCTGCATTTTTGTAGCCACGGAAAGACAGTTCTGGATATGGAGCCACTGCACATTTGCTGTGTGCCATCACCCGTTTTCTCATTACACTAAAAACATTTCCCTGAGTGAGGTAGAAGTCTGGAACAGAGAGAGTCCTTGTTTTTATTTTTATTTTAATTAACTGCTCAAAATAGGAGTCCTACACAGCAACAGCTCTACCCAAGAGAGGGAAGAAGACCAGAGATGTAAAATACTCCTCCCCATCTTTTCTGTGGCAGCTTTCACTATAAATACCTTTCTGCAAGCACTATGCCATAGTTTTAATTAGGTTTGGCAGATGAAAAAAAACCAAAAAAAGAATTTGTAGATTCTTTTGTATTCAAAGTACATTTGAGATGAGGATTAAAAACCACAATTAGCTTGGCAAAGAGTACTTGAGGAAAGTAGCAGCCAACCAGAGAGGAAAACCAGCATCCAGGACTTGCACCTCTTTCTTTTGTCTCAACTTTGGTAATTACAAACTCGACCTCTAGACCGAGCAAACCCAAAGAGACTCATCGGGGTTGACTCTGCAACAAGGATATGCAGAAGCGCCCTTTGCTATTCTCTTCTCTGCATGAACACACACCATATGTGGAATGAAGTAATACTTCATCGCCGCGCCAATATTTTGATTAGGTCCTTGACCTTATGTTCTCAGTTGACTTCCTGAGTTTAGATAGATATTATGCAAAGCCTGGGCTTTACAAACGTTACCCGTCCGCATGTATATGCATACTTATTTCCAGACACAATACCTAAACAATACACTGTGGGATGTGTGCTGAGCAAGAAACAATGTACCCCACAGAGGTGACATACCCCAATTTCCCTTCAATTCGTTAAACAACAGACCATGCCACCACAGGGGAGTGGGATGGCAGAGGATTAGACTGCATTTCATGCCTCACTGCAAAACATTCAGGTAGCCGTAATTAAAGAGGAGAGCAGAATTTTTGAAGACTGACAACCATTTTGCACTGCCTACAGCTGAGCAACTTCCACTGATGAAACAAGAAATAAACAGATCTCGTTGCAAACCTCTTCTAAGACTGAACAGAATAAAACACTGCGGAACAAAATATAATGAAAAAATAGGCACCTTTCAACTTTTATTTACACACTGCACAGAAAGCAATGTAGGAAAATTACAAGCAGAAATACTGAGGGAAATTTGGATAACTAAGAAGAGATACCAGGGACTACCATTTTCCTCTACAAGAAAAACACGACCTCAGAGAAACTTTAAAGAAGTACGGTATGTAAAAACAAACAAAAACGTCCAAAGAATTTGCCACGTCTGGAGATTTCCCCAACATGCCCTGCCAGCAGGAAAACTTCCTTCACTCAGTCCTTTTTCTCCAGTGAAATGAAAACAGACATAAGGATACACATTCAGAGGGGGAAGAGAAAGCCACCTGCTTTTGAGCTGAACTAGTGCTGCTGCCTCATCCGTAACAACACAGACCCACCTGACAGCACTAGTGCATCCTATGTATCGTTCACATCCTCAGAAAATGGACCACAGCTCATGTATGTTGCATATAGAAATCTGTTGTCCCTAACTCTTATATAAAACAGGACATATTCCCCACAAAACATTCTGAAGCACAGAGCTTTTGGAGCGTAAACATGGTTACCTTCAAGTTGGAAACCTGAAGACTGAAGTTAAAACCAACATGCCACGTGCAACCTGTCTCCACCCTTTTCCTGTTATACCATGGTTATTTACGAATTCTGAGGTGGGAACAACGACAGATAATGGAGTGGAAGTCAGAGCCTGCAAGTGGTAATGCATATCACATATGGATATAATTACCCATACATTTTAAACATTTTTTTTCTTATTTTCATCCTCACAAAGCACACATTTTGGCTTAAATGGAAAAAAAAATGTTCAGCTTCCAGAGTTACTGTGCTAAGATAAGCAGCCATTGTGAACTCACAAGTATAATCAAATATTTGGTGTTACTGAAGATTCAGTTTACATCTACGGGGCGATAGGATAACAAAACAAAACAAATCTAACAGTGGTGATTACAAGGAAAGCAATGAGCTTCAATCTAGAAATAGAATCTAAGTACCTTAAATTTACTTTTCAACCCTAAGATGGTATAAGAAACTTCTGGTGCAAAAGGCCCTTTCAGACAAGTCAGAATGCACAGGAAGCTCCTGCTGTGAGACCACAGGTACAAATTCCTAAAGTGATGGATGTATTTCAGAACTTGTAGAGATACAGTCAATACAGATAGAATGTAATTCCTGAGATCTACACAACTCTAAATATATCATTAAGGTGTTCTGGTTGCCATAATAAAGGAATAATATGCTTTTTCCTAAAGCGCAATGCAATGTGATCGACACCAACGGGTGTTTTCACCAAAGCTCCAGCTATAGATGTACACTCATTTTACAAACGTGCACCCCACTAACAGGGAGCACATGAGGCTCACATGAAATACGAGCCCTCATGATCAGCACCCTCCAATCCATTCACCTCCCCATCACTGGATGGACAGAAGAGAGCCAGCTCCACACAGCAGGGTCAGCCTGGCATTGGCACTGGAAGAACCAGAACACGATGGAACTTGAAACAGCAAAGGGTATTTCTCTCCTTCCCAGTTTAAAACCTATGGACTGTGCTTAATTTTAGCATAAGTAAACTCTTGTTCCCAAGGCTCGTGACATTTTTATGTACAGAGTGCAGAAATTAGACCCTTTATCTGTTGTGCCACTTCATCTTTTGTTGCACCCGCCACACCTCCAGCATCAAACAAGATCAGGAACATCCAGCACCAAGACACTACTCAGGTGCTCTTCATTCAGCACTGCAGCAGGCAGGATGATATTAACACTGTTTGACTCCACCATGCCCACTACAAAGCTTTCAACATATCGCTTTTACTGTTCTATTAAATTGTTACCTAATCTCCTTTATATGTGCCCTCCCACATATCAAGAACAGGACAAACACAGAGAACACTGACATAAAATTTTAACGTGCAGTTACCAGAGTAAAATGCAGTTCATCATCATAAGTACAGTATCAATGATGAAACTGAAAAAGACATATAAGTGTAATTATCAGGAATATATATAACTTTCTATGTGTATGTGTACCCGTGTAAGTAAAGATGACTTGCCTTCCATTTTAATTTTTTTTTTCCTCATCTGGATGCCTGATCATCTAAACTCATCTCAACAGCATATGCTTATGTTCATACAGGGCCACAGAATGAGCACAACCCAATGGGCCTATAGTACAGCACACCTGAAACAGCTCTCCCATCTGACAGCATTCTGAGCAACACAGATCTCAGGAGTCCATTCTCCAATGTACTGTACTACATTCAGTAAAGAAGCCTGAAAATACAATTTAGAAATCGTATTACATTCTTAAGCTCGTTCATCTAATTTTCCCTTGCTTAAAACTGTTCTCCTGACAGGCTGCACAATCCTCACTCTCAATTTCAAACTCTTCACAGGAAACATGCCCCTGAAACTAGCACGTAGCTCAAAAAGATTTACCCTGGTGTCATAAGAAATTGAACTGTTAGGTATTCCATTATACACATTTTAGTTTATATAGAAATAGCCCATAATAACTTCCTGTTACAAAGCACAGAGGCGGACAAGGAAGGTCTGCTGTTGCTTTCAGAATGGAAAGATGCTCCACTCAGCTCACAGAGATGAACACAGGGCCAATACACACGCTCCTGGCTCACATTCCCGCTACTGGACAGCAGCAGTGCAGCTCTTCTTGCTTTAAGATCAGCTATTTTTCATAATGTCAGTTTGTGTTGAGAATTCCTGGATTTGAATACATTTTGGTAAATTGTTTTGTGATTTTTTTTTTTCCTGCCGGTTAAGCCTCTTGAAGAGAGAATAACTAAAAGCCCTCCATGTCTCTTTATCTCATCACACACATGTATAGACTTCTTAAAGGGAGAACGTGCTTTATAGCAGAAAGCTAATTGTTTGGAGATTCGCACATATTAAGCCCCATTCCTTTTCTCAGCCCATTTCTTTACAAACACCTGGAATCCAGATTCCAGCTAAGTAACCCTGCCACTCATGCAGTCACAGCCTCTGTCTCCTCCCACAGCCAATCACACAGACAAAGATGCAGGTTTGTTAGTCATGGTCCAGGTCATGCAATGGCAAAGCAGAAGACTATCAGCAGCCTTTTATGTCAAAACAGGTATTGCTATCAATCATTTTTCAGGGTCATTACCAAGTATTTCTTATTCATCCTAGGTTTCTGAACCTAGCAAAGCCTAAGCACAGTGTATGCACCAGCCCTTAATACCTTGATAACAGGCAAAGTGGAAATGAACAAAGCTCGTGCTGCTGCGTGAAGACAAAGTTACGAGAGGACCATGGCTACAGCAGAGTTGCCACATGACTGAAGGAGACTCCAAGGAGGCTCAGTGCTCCAGCATCCTCTTCTGCACCACACAGTCTCTGGAGAGAAGACAGCCCTGAAGGAACTGACCCAGGATCAAAGCTGGAGCTCTAGTTTTTGTCCTGAATCTTTAATCGAAGACCAGAAGGACAGCGATGTTCTCCCTTCTCCCTACCTACATTGCCATCCCTCCACTCCTACCTCATGCCCCACCAGCTGCACTCACTGCCATCACCAGTGCTTCCATTGCCTGCACAGCAGGCACACCAGCAGGAGCAATATACACCCAGATCTAAATGGCATCACACTAAGTGAGATTAATCACTATCTAATAACTATAAAACATTATTTGCTCTGAGATGCACTCCAAATGAGACATTTTCACATGACTATAGAAAACTGTAACTAAGTTGTGTACCATAACACACTGGATTCCATGCAGTACAATTCCATTATTTGGTGATCTGTGCATGCAGCACTTCTCCACTTCTCACATTAATTTTTTACATTTCCTTGCTGTTCGTAGACAATGACATTTGTTCATATCCTCAATAGGAAGGCAGCATAGTTAACGTCAATCTTGCAAGCCACTGCTCTTAACAGAGTGAGCCTGGTTGAATGATTTCCAAAATGTACAGTTATGAGGAAAAAGTATTCCAAAACACTAATAATAGAGCAGGTATTCACAGCAAACAGCAACACAGTACAGAAGAGAACGTATCTCAAGATCCCAATTTACTGTAAAATACTCTCTAGTAAATAGCAGCTCTCAGCAGAAAAGGAAGAGCTATACAAACCCTCTATACCTCTTCTTCTGTAATTCAAAGGCCAGGCAAACTTGGAGTTTGCCTTCAGAAAGAACAAAGTGGGCACCAGAACCAAAAACTCTTATCACTCCTGACCGCACAGGATCTTGTGGACCTTGCTGCCTGATGGAGACATCTGTGTTATATGACCTGACATGTGAGAAAAAGCCTGGACCAAAGGTTATCTCTCTCTTCATAAAGGGATTAGTATAACGAGGAGCAACATTTTGTGGAGAGCAGAATGGAAGGAGATGCAACAGGTTATGTTTGAAAAATAAAATTAAACATCTTAACTGAAAGCCACTCTCCATTTTAAATGCTTTATCTGAAGGCAAAATATAGTCCACTTCATGGCTTTGTAAAACAGGAAAAAAGAGAGGTGCCAGCTGGGACAGTAGAAGCTATCCTGCTGGGTTTATCCTAACTCATGCAACTGGGATACAATTTAAAATACAAAGTAACAAAAGTCCTTTGAGCTGGAATGTCCCCAAGTGCTTTCGGAGCCAGCTCACAGTACCATGGCCATTTTGCAGACACTAGAAGAGTCAAGCACATCCTGTTTCCAAACACCCACACCACAGCCAGGACGGAGCTGCCTGCCCACTCTGCTGCCCTCACATTTTGGTACAACAGCACTGAGTGCTCATACCTGAAGGGCATGAAGGGATGAGATTTCTGCTACAAGTTCTGGGAGAAACAAGCAGCTGGAGCAAACTGCCCCAGCACCTTTTGTTGCCGCTATCAGCTGGGCATCTCTTCCCCATCTCCAGATTTCCAAGTTCCCTGGCTTCCTATCAAATTCCTCTCCCCAAAGTATGCTAGCCAGTATGTAATTACATGTTATCACAGCAGTATTATCAGCTGGCGTCCTTCTCTCTTTTCGTTTGTTTCTTTATTACTTTGATAAGAAATTCAAATAGTCACTGAAACATGGAGAGCAAGCTAGATTGTGTATGTAAATATTACCGCTCCCAGTAGAATCGCAGGGGTGCTTTATGGTCCTCAAAGCAGTTACACTCTTCTGCTCAGCTAACTGCAGTCACTAGGAACACAATGGCATTCTCTTAGCATGGTAACTAAGTTCCTCAGCATCTCCTGCACCTTGGCCACTGAAGACAAAAGCTCCTCACACAAATAAGCATTCCTCACTGAAATCCCTGCTCTGTCAAAACCAATCAGAATTTTGCCAGTGATTTCATTAGTACCAGCATTTCACCCAAATACCTGACCCAGCTGCAGAAGGAAGAGGAATAACATCGTATCAGCACAGAAGATGAAGCTGAGTCTGTCTTCCCCATACTGAGATGAAAAGGGCAGGTTTTGAAAGCACATCATTAAAAAGAAGTCGCAATTTTCATTTCACAGTACAACTTGTTTTCAGGTTGACAGACAAACCTTCAGACTTCAGCAATGGAGAGTTTTAAGATATCAAATAAATATCTGATTTTACATATTTCAACCCCCCCCCCCCCCCCCACCACCCTTTTCACGGTGTTGAATTCCAGGGATGCAGGGAATTTCTGCACTATTGCTCATGACCCATGTACTGCAATCTCAAAACTTTACTGTATTTCAACCACTCGTCACCGCTTTGAGATGCTGCAAATTGCAATGAACCAGTACATTCCAATGCCAGCTTGCTACAGACTAAGCAAAAGCTTTCAAGTAAAATTATGTTATCTAGTGAGCTCCATTAACAGTCCAAATAGCTCTGAGTTGCTTACACCACAGCTGTGACTATGGAATATTTCATTAGAATAAGTGCAAAAGGAAAAAGTTGCACTCATTTCAACAAAATCCCAGTACAGCTGCAAGTACACTCAAAATTTGTCAAGCAGGGAGAGAGTTATTATGCAACTTCAAAGTCCACAAAATATGCTGCTTACTACTTGAAAAGTATTTTCTTCCCCTCTGGACCTGAGGATCTGTCATCACAGGTTCCTGCTTGTGAAGTCCTACTCAAGGATAACTAACTCAAATGTACACAATGAAATATCAGCCTGAGCAAGGAGCTCAGGCTGCATTCAGAGCACAACAGCAGTGCTCGCCTTTGTGGCCTTGCTTCCTATGCCCAGGGCAGACACCAGTGTGGTTATTTACCTGAGTACGCAGCTTCAGCAGGCTTCAGAAGACCTGAAGGAGAAGGGGACACCTTCCCTTCCACCCACTTCTCAGTAGGAGGAAAACGGCACCAGCCATTTCATTACTTTTGCACAGAACAGCTTCTCCTTTCCCACAAGGGCAGCAAAGCAGCAGGCCAGGCCCACTGTCCTCAAAGGTTCTCAAGACTGAACTGGAAAAAGTCCTGAGCCTCCTCCTGACCTCAGGGCCTCCTGCCTCCAGCCTGCACTGGGCTTCGTGCTGCCTGAAGTGTCTTCCACCTGCATCATCCATCCCATGACCACTGTCTAAGAAAGACATTTGTTTGGCAAAGGAACTTTTGACATCCACCTTTCCTAGTCTCATTCCAGCTTTCCCCTCTCTCGCAACTCCCTTGAGACCTTGTCTCTTCCTGCATGCCTTGGTTAGCTTCCAAGCTGCTGCAGGGCCAACCTTCCACTGTATCACAATGCCAACTTCTTGGTTCACCATGACTCACTCCAGCATCCATCTCCGTGTTCCCAAAATATTTCAGATTATGAATTAAGTCCCAGGAATTCAAAACCCATCCTCTCAACTGACAGCACAGGAGTGCCTCTTTCGGCCACTATCAAGGCCTCACGGACCACGGCCAACAGCCTCCAGATGCTCAGGTGAGAAACACTCACCTAGTTTACTGCTTGCCTTTTGCAGTGAAGGTTTGAAAGGAATGAACTGTGCTAAGTATCAACAAGATGAACTGACTTCAGGAAGACAATACTAAAGTTTATGCTTAGTTCACGGGAAGATGTACTTCACAACAGCAAAAACCAGAAATGCTTTGAAAACCTGAAATCTGAAGAAAGCTGTTAACTTGCACTGAGGAGAGCTTCCGTTTTCCCTCAGATAAGTCATTATCTGAAACCCAATGGAAGGGTAGCTTTTCTTATTTGTCACTGTGCTGTAACACAAAGCACAAAAAGATAACAGCAGCGATGTTTGCAGCCCATCTAAACAAACAACGCTGCAATCACAGGATGATTCCTTCCTGTGTAAAGCAAGCTAAGAAAAATGACTCCCGCTTAGTTTTATGAGAAGAAAGATAACAAATACATAGCCCTGTTTTCCCAAGACAGAGAATAAGTTGTACAGCCAAAAGAAACCTATTCTAATTATTGGTCGGGTGAGAATCAGATCTTTTCTGCATCGTGCCCCAGCGTGCTACTCTGTTGCTTGGCCTCCTTCAGCACTCCTTTCCAGGCATCCAATAACCCTTTGCTTTTACTAAATGCAGTACTGAAACCTGCCAGAAAATGAGAGAAAGAGACCGTTCATGAAGTACCAACTGTCCGCTCCCTGCGAACTGGCAGAACTGACTCTGCCTGCATGCTTAGATTAAAATCATTAACAGGGAAACAGTGTACACAGCCGGGCAATGTTAAACTGAATGCTGCGTGAACGGAGCACTCCTGTGGGGGAAGGTAGTGGGGCAGCCTTGTTTTTGTTTGTTTATTGGTTGGTTTTAATGAAAAAGTCTCGTTTAGGGTATTAACAGCAAAGTCTACAGGGGAGAGGGGAAAAAAAAAAATCAGCTAACTTCACTCTTTGTTAAATTCAGTGCCACTTCGGATTGGATCCCACTTGTTTACCATCAATTACGTGCCAGAGCAGTTTTCTATATGAGATTTCTCTTCGCACCCTTTAAACACCCGCTGGTTGGTCGTTTAAAGCAGAAACGGAGGCACACCGGCACAGTCCGTTTGCTCTCAAAGCGGACAAGCAGGACTGCGTGCCGGCCGCCCCGCTCCGGCCGAGCACCTACACAACGTGAGCGCTTGTTTTTGGCCGAGCGGCAGTTGTTCGGTGCGGGGCCGAGCAGCAGCGGAGCAGCGCCCGCTCGTCCGTTCGCACTCCGCGGCCGCAGCCTCGCGGGGCACAATGGCCCCATTGATCGAGCTGCGGGCCCCCGCCGGCACAGGGAGCGCAGCTCGGCGCTCGGTTTCCCCGCGGAGCCGCGCAACTTTCCGACCGCGCCGCTCGGAGCGGGGCGGCAGGTGCCGCGGGGACTCACCAGAATGCCCATCACGTCGGCCCACAGCTGCGCGAACGCCTCCGACGGGCCGCTCTCCGCGGGGCCGCCCGGACCCCGCTCCCCCTCCATCCCGGTCCCGCCGCCGCCACCGATCAGCGCCGGCCGTCCGCCGCCGGGCCGCCCCGCCCCGCCATGCCGCCGCCCCGCTGCCTGCCGGCCCTCAAACTTTCCGCCCGGCACCAGGCGCCCAGGCCCCTCCTCCCGCCCGCCCCCGGGCTCGCCCGCCGCGCATGGCAGCCGAGGGGTCCCGCGGCCCGGGGTGCTGCGGGAGGGCTGACCCGAGCACACCTGATGGGGCCCCGTGCTCCCGGGGGCCCGAAGCCCGGCAGCGGCTGTACGCGAGGCACTGCGCTCCTTGGGGAAGGGCTGTGGAAGCGTTGCCTCCATGCACGCCTCCTGTTCGGCTCTGCTTTTCCCCTCCCCCGTATTATAATGAAATTAAGTAGTCATTCATTACAGGCAGCTCCCACTTCTTAGCCAACAGTCTCTTGCCCGTGCAGGCACACAGGTGCGCTTGAGACGGCGCGTTCAATCGCAGCTTCGCGATGTGCCCGAGCTGGGGCCCGGGGCTGAGCCTGCGGGCACGCCGTGCAGCTCCGGACCTGCCGCGGCCTCGTGCACAGCGACGGCGGCTCTGCCCGAGCCAGCTCTCAGCCCTGGTGTGCATCGTAACGCTTGGAAATCGCTGGCTGCTCTTGAAAAGCTGCCCGTTCGGGCTGGTATTCACTGGAAGCACCTGTCTGCGCAGGGGGGGGAAAGAAAAGCTGCGATATCAGTGGGTGTGCAGCTGTCACGCACTGGCCAAGCATTCGGAGTGCTCCCGTTTCAGGGTGGCCTGCAGCATCCCCACTGTCCCTCCAGCTGTGCTCGCTCCAGACACCCAGCCCCGCACCCACAGCCCAGGAGGACTGGAGAAACAAATGACACCATCTGCTAATGGGACTGAAATAGTTCAACAGAAAGCATGAAGCAGCAGCAGGTGCCTATGCGTTCCTCGCTTTCCTACTCATGCTTCTTTTATGCCCTCAAAGGTACCATAGCCTGCTTTGCAGTGTGAAGTAGCCTGCTAGTGCCAGAGAAAAAGGCCCATTGAAATCTTAGAATGACTTTGGTTGGAAAGGACATTAAAGATTGTTGAGTTTTGGCCCCCTGCCATGGACAGGGTTGCCAACCACCAGATCAGGCTGCGCAGAGCCCCGTCCAGCCTAGCCTTTAACACCTTCGGGGATGGAGTATCCACAGCTTCTCCAGGCAGCCTGTGCCAGTAACTCACCACATTGTGAATGAAGATTTTCTCCCTAACATCTAACCAGTTTACACCATTCCCTCTTGTCCCATCACGATCAGACTGCATTAAAAAGTCAGTTTCCCTTCTGCTTATAAGCTCTCTTCACGTACTGGAAGGTCTCAGTGAGATGCCCCTGGAGTCTTCTCCAATCTGATCAAGCGTCAACCTTTCTTCACAGGAAAGACGCCTCTTTGGACCTGCTCCAATAGCTCTACATCTTTATTGTGCTGAGGACTCCAAGCCTGGATGCAGTACTCCAGATGGGGCCTCACAAACGCAGAGTAGAGGGGGACGGTCACCTCCCTCTCCCTGCTGGCCACTCTTCTGTTGATGCAGCCCAGGATACAGTTGGACTTTCAGGCTGCAAGTGCACGCTGCTGGTTCATGTCCAGCATGACTCCCCCTACTCCAAAGGGCTGCTCTCAAGGAGTTCTCCTCCCATGCCTCCTTTCCCAGCAGCTGCTGTGCAAAGCAAGGACATAGACTAAGCACTGTTACAACAGCTATTGCTGGAGTTGGGAATGGTGCATGTAGGGAAAAACTACAACAGAATTATGCCAAGAGAAAGTACCAAGGAAACCTCTGATGGTGTGAACATAAGGATACACATGTAGGACATACACAGTGTAATTTGTCATATTACCTACTAATAATAACAATTAACAAAAGCTCCCAGATAGAAATAAAATCCCTGCTAATTGGCCTTTCAATTGTATGTACCTATAAGCCTGTGAAGTATGAGGATAAGGTGTGCCAGAGAAGTCTCTCTGCACTTTGAGATGACAAGCATAACACCAAACTGGCTTAATTAGTTGGGGTAGTTTATGTAGTGACCATCTTAGATCCATGCTGAACCCCATACAGCAGTAACACCAACTTACCTGCAAAATATCTGAGCAAAGCACACTGTTCATCTCAATACTGAAATGACCTGGGCAGCTCTTGTGTACACTGTTCCACGTATGCTGCCTTTCTTATATTTTGGAGGCATGTTTTAAAAAAAAGCAAGCTGCAGCACAACATCTAACAAACCTCATCACTGTGACTCACAGCAGTGATTAAGATTAAGATCAAACAGGCACAGTGGGCAGTGTTCCCACTGCCGGGCACCTCCCTGCCGATGGAGGTCATTGCTCCCATGCAGAGATGACTCAACAAGTTGCAGAAGCCAGCCCCGAGCACTGTGCTTCTGAGTCTTCTGGTGCAGGTACAGGAACCGGGTATGAGCCACGGTGATCCCACAGCTGCTTCCTGAGCCATGAGGTCACTCTTTTGTGGAGGCAGCAACTGCCATCAGCACAATCAGCACAGCATGGCGGTGGCACTCTTCCCTTGGCCAGTTGACTTTAACATATCTGATAGTTGGAGCCTTTGATTTCAAAAAAGGGAGATGAAGGAAGAAGAGATCTTGCCCAACCACTTAACTCCAAGAGCAGTTGCTTTAAGAAGGAAGTTCTCGAGTGAATTGCAATGAACCCACAGCAGAGTTTAGATAGCTGCCATCCTCCATGGCCTTGCAATTACAGCATCTACTGCAATTCTTCTTCAGGCATTCATAAGATGTCATTTTCCCAATATTCAGTAACTACTTCCCTGCTCTCCTTCCTTCAGATTGTCTACCCTTTTCAGATTGTTCACACAGTTCCTCTATTTCAATGATGCCAGTGTCCCACAGCAATAAATCCTAGTGGCACTTTACAAAAATCAGCTGCTTCAAAAGCATGGAATCCAGATCTTTTGAGGGTTTTGAAGCCCTGTTCTGACAGCAGCTCAGGCAGCAGGATTTAGTTTGTTTACAACTACTTCTAATTAATTACAAATTTATTTCAGCTCAATAAGTTAGAATACAGTTTTCATTTCTATTTTCATCAGCAGTTGCCCAGACGGTAACACAAATGCCCACAAAACACCATGTTCTAGGAGCATGTTGTACTGCACGTATTTATGCTGCTGGGTGGAAATAAATCCAGCCAGTTGTTTGAGATTTTGCGATTTTTGTGTACTGATATCTACCATGCCATCAGCTGTTTGTGGGTGTGCAGGTAATGAGAGTTCCCTGCATCTGCACACCAGACAGGATTAGCCAACACAGAGAGCACCCTACTAAATCCAAGCCAGATGGACCTGCTGCCAGAGGATGAGGCAGAGCAGGACCCCAGCTCCAAGGTAAGGCAGTCCTGCTGTTGTTATTACAGGCTTAGGGAAATGACCTTCACCTGGCCGTGATGACTCTGTAAATCCTTCTTCACGAGTGCAAGCCTCGAGCTCAAACCTCCATGTCCTTCAGAGGAAGGATCAGCATCTTCCTGTCCCACAGCAGCATGCACCACTGCACCACAGTGTCACAAAGCATAACACAATGGTTTCAGCAAAGCAAATTATCCATCAACATAAACCAGAAAAGGTGACATGTCATCCAAAGCAAATGATCTCAACTGCTGGCAACCATGTAAAAGACTTTCGATCCACAAAATCTACACCACAAACAATTTTGCTACCAATTATAGACTACATGGAAGAGGCCAAGAGGGACCAGGCTGCCCCGGGAAGTGGGTTGTGCCATACAGAGCAGTGTTCACTGGTCATTGTGGGTGCCTGGAGATGGCCTGGGGGCAGTGACTTCCCGCTCAGAGGACTGGCAATTAGCTCTGCGTGCACAAACAAAACACAGGCTTCTCAGCACCACCACCCTGCCTAGTATATCGGGTCTAAATTGGAACATCAAAGCTTCAGGGAAATAAACAAACAGTTTTCTTCACAGAGCATAGGAGCTGGGAAAAGGAGAAATTAAAATTCCAGCTAGTTCTTACAGGTGACCCACAAAAGCCATGGAATTACCTTAACACAAGCTAATTACGATACAGCATGCCATTAGCAGTGACTGTATCTCCTTTCAGCCCTCTCTCTATTTACCTGTGGTGGAGTTCATCATATTGAAACATGCAGAGTTTCAAATCACAGCCTTTAATTTGAACCCTTACCAGCTGCACACTCCATCCCATAAATGTACAGCATCTACACTATCACAGTTTTTTGTTTTGTTTTTTTTTTAATCTTATTGTCCTCCATCACCTCTGGTGACCCCTCCAGAAGGGCTCTGCTCTGGGGCAGAATGGGGCCCTGCATGCCCAGCCATCAGCAAAGAAGCTGTTGCTCTACCTCAGGCACCGTTGGTACATATGGATGTAAATTATAAGAGTTAGGTCTACTGTGTCCATTTCCACATCTCACTGCTACTTATTCCTATGTTCCTGAAGTGGTTAAGTTTCAGCATCCTCTGCCAGTTAGGAAATGGCAGGGAATAGACCCAAATTAAAACGCAGTGCTTTCATACAGAAAGCTAGAGCAGTGGGCTGATACAACCAACATGAACCAGATGGAGTTCAAGCTGCACACTTGCTATCAGTAGAAAGCAGTTACAAACAATGAATTACTTCATTCTGGTGAAAGTCTGAGCTCTCCACATCATACCAAACCTGCTGTTCCTCTGGACACTTGTACCCTAGTAGGTTAAAAAATAAGAAGAAAGAGGTGCACAACCAGAGAAGTCATCCAGCAGTCTTAGCACCACACTCTGTAGATATGTAAATACAGTTCAGCATGGCAGGCTTCAAGAACTGGGTGTGACTCCAAACGACAGCTCATAAGGAAAAGAAATTTAAGCCTAGCATACAGCGAGCACTACAGCTCTTCGGGAAAGGTACCTCCTGAGTCACAGGGAAACGGAAAGGCTCACATCCTCTATTCCTGTGCACAGAGGTGCTCCACAAAGGCCTACATCCTGCTTGACTGTGTGGGACACAATTTTACTGTGAGGCCTGGTGCTCACCCCAGGGACACCACAGCCATCCTCTTGCCTGAAGCACAGCATGCCATTGCAAAGCCACCTGCAGACCAGTGCTCCATCCACCTCCCTCGATACCAGGAGCTGTCTGGACAATTCCCAAAATATGCCAGGACTCTCGTTTTTCATATCAATTACTTCTGCCTTCTCCACCCAAACTCACCATCCCTCCTTTTCAAATAGCATGGCAAAGACACCTCTGATACTTTGGAGATTATTTCCTGTCACCATTTATATAGCATTTATTTTCTATTAGTATTTCTGCAGTGCTTTTTACAAGCAGTTTTATAAGCACTAGCTAACTTTTCAGACAGGAGTTCAGTATCCTTTGGGATGTCTGGGTGCTGTCTCTAAACTGTAGTTACAGGAGCTTGCTCAACTTCTTGCAGTATTTTGTAAGCATCTACTACAAAAGACACATAAAAATGTTTTGGCTTTTTTTCTCTCTAAGAGACTTACAAAATCCACACAGACGAAACCATTTAGCTCTGTCTATTTAGCATCCTTTGGCTGCTCTTATCTCAAATTACTTTAGAACTGGGGAAATCAAAGGAGAAAAAGCAAGCCTCAGAACTGGGAATAAGGCCTAGGCTCTCCTTTTTCCAAACATGGTGTCCTTTGACTCCTTTGTTGAAGCTCTTAGTAAACTGCTAATGAAAAGGAGCCCGATGATCTCATCCTAAAGCCCATTTTAAAACCAACAATAATTTACAAGCTAGCAGTGGGTGCTAGCTGTGCATTTCAGAGGTTCTCAGTGCTAATGCAAGTAGCATGCCAGGGCAGTTGTAGCAAGGTGAGAGGAGTGTGCAGACGCTAGCCTGCTGTGGGACTGTCTCCTCGGGACCAGTTCAAATTAGTAAGGTGAGAACCGATACACCTCCAAGAGGCTCAGTGCTTCTCCCTTTCAAAGGAGAAAATATCTTTCCTTAGAGCAGTAAGTTTTTCAGGAAGTGTTTTTCAAGAAAAACAAAACCCACTAACATCTGCTAAAAAGGGACTTAATTATGAAATGCAAATAGAGACCTTAAGGAAAAATAACTATAGATATGTATCTGCTTCTTTAACAAGGAAGAGGTAAAAATCTACAGAGCTGCCCTTGGCAAAAAGTTGCACCAAAGTCTATGTGACACAAATGTGCCAGTAGTAGAGACTTGCAATAAAAGAAAAAAAAGACTGTTTATTTTCTCTTCCAGAACAGACCACTTCCACCAAAAAGTCCTCCAACACACACTTCCCATGTGCTTCACTGAAACCCATTCTCCTATTCACCAGCTAAATACTGCCCCAAACCTAACAAATCATAAAGGATTTACTTAATTGCTTCTCTGAAGACTAACCCAGCACTCTACTGAAGAAGCAGCACACCCCACCAAAAGCCAGACTCGTGTTCCCACAGGGACTCAGCACTGAGTTCAGACTTCATACTTTTTAAGCCTACCTGCCAGGTCACACAGAGTGAAGGAGTGGGTGAACTTACTTCATACAGAAGCAACAAGAAAAAAGACAACACACACACACAAAAATCTGCCTGATGATCTCACCTAGCCACAGATATAAATAGGCTGGTAGCCAGTGCAGTTATTTGATACTTGCTCACAGACAGTGTCAGTCTAGGGTCAATTCTCCCTACCAAACATGCTCACTTCAACCTCTTCTTTCAAGGCCTGCTAGAACAACCCCATCATCAGAGCTTGTCTCACTGCCATCCCTAAAAACAGCTCACGTTATCAGTCTCTGACAAATGCAAAGCACCCAGTCTTCTCTCACTCTCTAAACAGCTGTCCCATCTTTCCTTTTAAACACTTTCCTGCCAGTGCCTGTGCATACAGGATCTGAAGAAAACATGGGTCTCCTCCTATCTCAGAGTTGTACCCTTAGGTTCACTGACCTGTGCACCACCCAGGAAGCCCAGACACCTAAATTAAGAGAGAATTTATGGGAAAGCAACCAGCAGCTGGCTAGCAAGCAGCAGGCAATCAGCTGTATTACCAGTTGCAGTTTCTGTTGTAATAACAACTATTCAAAATTGTGCAGATGTCAGAATCCTGAAAATTGCTCTTTCATCTAAATATAATGGAATTTTTCAAGTAATACTTTTAGAGTACTTTAGCTTCAATTGTCTGAGTCATCAGGGTGCGCTTAGTCATTTTTTTAATACTTTTATTGGAAAATAGAAGTATGAATTTACATTTCCATTATTAAAAAACAGCAACAAATTGAGGGTTTCACATCACCTGGCTCCAGTTGGTGGTAGGATGTTAAATAAAACAGCAAGCCAGTGAGGAAGTCAGGAGCATTCATGAGACTGTGACAATGCAGTCAACACGATAAGTATTTGTTCCAGCTGTGCCTGTAAACACAGGCAGGGGCCTGACTCCCAGAGCCTGTGCTCTTCTGGCAGAGACTTTCTCTTCATTGCCTTGTGAGCTGTACAGTCATTCAGGCCCCACTCCCCCAGATCAGTTTGAAATTGCCATGGAAAGATAAACTAAAACCTGCTCTGTGCTCACTAATAAGAGTAAGTAAGGAAGTGGACAATCATATTTGACCTGGATGTTTTATCTTCCCTCTATTGTAAATGACACACCAAATGTTTCACTTCATGAAATTTCATGAATAAAGAAAGAAAACAGACATCCCTCCACACACCAACACACCTGAAGTTCTGTGCATTGTACTTCTATAAATTCATAGAAGGGACACAGGACACTCGTTACTTCTGTACCACACCAAGGCAGAGAAGTGGAGGGGGAATCATTGCAGAGAGCAGCTGCTTCCAGTTAGGGCAGTCCAGCTGGAAGGCAGAGGTGCCTGTCAACTAATTAAAGTTAGGAGAAGCTGTCCATCTGAAACTGCAGCTTTTAAGCACTGGCCAACCCACTTCCAAAATGTAATTTAGAGAAAAAAAAAAAAGTAAGAGAGAAAGACAAGTGAAAACAGGCTAAGGCACTGCTGAAAACATACCTCTGAGCTATTCTCTCAATAAATATTTTGGGAAGTTTGTGAACAGAAGGATTATTGTTTCTGTGGTGGCGCGAGTGGGAGGAATTTACCCTCTACAACTCAAGCAACTGCATGGATGATGATACAACAGCCCTCGAGGGTAATGAGCTAGTTACTTTGGCTGATGAAGTTTTACAAGGGAGTCATTTTGTTTAAGCACATTTGGAGTAGGCTGGTATCGCTAGTTCTCAGAAAAATGAATCTTCATTTGCAAGGCTTTAATAATTAGGCAATTCTGTTTGAAGGTGGCCAAAGACACTCCTGCAGCTCAGTGCGTATCCCACGGGCAATGCATGCCTAGCAAAAGTTAATTGTGATTTCAATTTTTATAAGTTATTGATGTACTTAATCCCAGAATTGCATCACATGTTCCTTTTGACTTCTGCTGGAAGATGTAATTTATGAAAACAGATTTAAACAAACAGCTTGTCTAGATGAAGGTTAGAGGGACCGGAGAGGATGCAATGATTATCTGTAAGCATGAAGGGTGTGCAAACACCAAGGGGAAGATTAGGCTGCTGAAGAAATCTCAGGAGGGTGTAACTCGGGGCAGTGAGATAAAAGCATGTGTTTTTACGCCTGAAACATTGGCTCCTAAAACAATGACGTTATTTGTGTATCTAAAGAAGCTCTGGTCATTTTAGAAATCATCTCTACTTGTCACTGAAGAAAAAAAAAAAAAAAAAGTAAAAGTAGGCTAAAAGGAATGAAAGAAATTTACTGTTTTGGTAAAGGGAATATGAGAAATAGCACCACTAACACTGTCTCTGGGGCAGTTGGTGACCTTCTGCAGTCACTGTGTATTATCTGCGAACTCTACCACTGAGAAGGGGTAGTGAGCCCAAGAGGCTCTGGGCTAGATACAATCCATCACTTAATTTCACATGGCTTACAGCATCATAAAATAATTTGGGTGCTTTTAATGAATAATTGTAAGGCTCCTGCAAGCTGAGCGATTGCCTAAGAAGACTGCAAAGCCTATGCAGCCCTTAAGTTTCTCATATTTGCTTAAAATTTCTCAGCTAACCTTGATTACATATGTGACATATGGGGGATATGTAAGAATGTGATAAGATACCAGCAAAGTATAAGGCCTCATGGAGACGATTTTCATTACTCATCAGCTTTTAATTTTTGTAAACAGAAATTGAAAAGTCCTGCAGATAAAAATGTTTCTTATACGCTTCTTATATGTGATTACTTAGTATTATTTATTTATAATATGTAAATGCCATGAACACATTGTTAAGAGAAGACTGCATGACCAATTTTTTACACCCTAAAAGCATTCTCAGAATGCTGCAATGCCTTTTTATCTCTTTGCATTCTCTAGGTTCTGTAGAGTTTTATAAAACTTTTTGCTACCCTAATTTCTTGTAAGAGTTTAAAAAAGCCAAATGGATTTGTCAAGAATTAACTGTATCAAATCAATATCATTTCCTTCCTTGGAAGACATTTGGTACTGGATGAGAAGTAGCAGCAGCTGAAATACATACTGAATTTAACAAGGTTTCTACTTTAATCATCCCAGTCAGCCGATACTATTATAAAGTCGTACACAATTGGCTGAAAACATACTTTCAGGAATTAGTTTCCAGTAGTCTAAGGCCAAAGTGAAAGAATATATTGAGTGGAATTTTGTGGGGGATCTGATCTTCAATATTTTAATTAACGGCTTGGGTAGTACGTGCTTACTACATTTACAGACAACAGAAAGCTCAGAGAGCTTGAACATCACTGTGGAACATGAATCGAACATTTATTTTATAATGGAGTGGTGTTTCACAGTAGGCTGTGCCCAATGCAGCCAGTGGAACGTACAACCCTGGCTCTGCTCACCAGCTGCTGTGTTAGGTCACACTTACACCCAGTACACACCAGGCATCAAGGCAGACACAGCCTAATGGGAGAAAATGTAAAGGACAGGCACATGAACAGGGGATTTATGAGCAGAGATTGAAAGTACTGGGATGCCATAGACCTAAACAGAAGAAGATTGACAGAGAATGGGATAATCATTTTCAAATATGTAAAAGTTTGCACCACTAAGAAGGAGAATACTCTATCTGCCGGGGATAGGGCAAGAATGAACAGGTTTAATTGCATCAGGGGCAATGTTAGGTTAAATGCCAGAAAAAGCTTTCCAACAGCAGAGTTCCTGCACGTAGTGGAATTGATTGCCTGGGGTCAGTGTGGAGTCTTCATCACTGCCTGACCTGCTCTTGGGAGCCTCCCAACAATTATTTTGGTACAACTGAATCTGCTTCTGAGCTTGGAGCAGGCAAAATAACCTCTTAAGATTCCTTCTAGTCTTTTTTTTTTATTTTCTTAATACTTTCTTGTGTTTAATTCTTTAAAACCAGTCTGAGAAAGCCCTGTGTACAGCAGCCTGCATTTATTAAGAAGAATATCTGAATGCTATTTGTGCCAAAAAGCCAGTATGCAGTGCCAAAATTTATGCATTTTGCTGAATTATAGCCTATATAGTATCAAGGACACCATGAAGCTAAGCATTGAAATGCTTTGTATACCAATGGAACAGAAATTACTACCGATGCATGGAGACCTCCTCTGATTTTGATATTGTCCAGATCAATCCATGAGTTCGCTACCACCTGGCTTGCTTTTAATATTACCATTTGCACAAGATGTTTGAGTGGCTTTGGCAGTGTGTAACTGATATGACTGAGGATGACAGTTGCCAGAGGGACAGGCTGCTGCACAAGGAAGCCAAGAATCTCAAACTCAATCCACTTCATAGGAATAATCCTAGAAATTACAGCTGCTCAAGAGCAAGGCTTTTGTTCGTTCATTTGCACTCAAACTGAAATGCATTAAATGTTTCTTTGGGTATTCCTGCCCCTCTTGGTCTTAGTGAATGACAGTCACCGTAAAATACAGCCTAACTGCCTTTCCAAAAGTGAAATCATTGCTTGGTTTCTTCACAGAAGCAACCCTTGGGGAAAAATAGCTATCTGTTGGGACTTAATGCTGAAAGCACATTCCAAATATGGTTATCCTGTGTAAATCAGATCTGCAAGGCAGTGTACAACTTTCAGCAAAAGTTGCACACAGAAGAGTTATTCTGCATTATGCGCAGGACTTGAGCGTGATGCCAGTATGCTGAGATTTGCAGAAATGGTTAGGACAGCTACTTTCTTCTCTGAGACCTCCACAGACACAAGGCTTTTGAAAGTCAGACCCAGTGAGCTTGAAATCCCCAAAGTGGATATTGGCAGTCATTCCTCTGGGGGCCGTGAAGACTGAAGAATCAAGGAGAGATGTATACAGCCATGAGACAACATGGCAAGAACATCTTCACGCATTCTACACATATTCAACTACATACATCATTATACAACTGTACATGCAGACAAGATTTCTATTTATATAAGAATATATGCTTACACTAACACCTAGGACTGCGTGTATGCATGATATAATGTATGAAATCCAAGCCAACAGCAATTGACGAAGTAGCCAAAACAGAAAATTCAGCATCGAGAAATTATCTCCCTGGATTATTATTTCCCAGAACCTTTAAAGGCCAGTTAACAAGCACAGCTCCCACTTCTCACCCAGGGCATCACTTGCAAGGAAAAAGCTCTCTCCACGATCCCATGACCCATGCTTTCTGAGGCAGGACATGTAGAGAGAGTTATTAAGGTTCTGTCAATCAGATACAAGGTTAAAATGACATCCCATCTGCTCTACAAATGTCAAAGAGCTTGTGGCACCTGTCTGGGGAAAAAAAAAAAAAAAAAAACAACAGGAGCAAGACTTCACCACAGGTTTGAATACTCCTGTGAAACAAAGGGCTTCTTGTGCTAGTGCTTTCCACAGCAAAAATCATCCGGGAAGTTTTGGAATATTTTTTGCAGTGGTATTTTATGTTGGTGTCTGAAAAAGAAAAAAAAATCATAGCCCTAATTGTCTTACCATAAAAGTGAGACTGAGATTTTGTGTAGCTTTGATGGTGCAGTACCCAAAGTCTGCACTTGTAGGAAAACATGTCCCCTTCCCAATACAAGTGTTTAAAGAGGACTGCAGTTGGTAACTTACACTTGAAAATGCTCATTTCCCTGCCAGGAGGACCTAAAACAGTTCCTGGCAAATTCCAGATTTGTATGTTGCAAAGGTACAATGTGAACTGTAAATCTCCCACTCACTTCCCCTGAACGAGAACAGTTTCTGGAAGGAGGACAAAGCCACCAGAGGTTCCCTTTCTCTCTTCTAGTCCAGATGGGACCAGGGAAGAGACAGTCCCTTGTCTCTGTTGCATTAAACAAAGACTCCCTTGGAATCCCAGCACTACCTTCCACGACCTCTCTGTGCTAGCTGCTTATGCTTGATTTCAAATGTCAGAAAACTTACCCAATTTGCAGGAGAAACGGAAAATGAATGTTGACAGAGATATAAAGCAATAACCACAGCTTCTGAAAATAGCTTTTTTTTTTTTTTCCCTTGGTTTGACTATCATCTGTGTTAAAAACAAACAGCTGTGATCTGAGATCATCAGTGCTCTGATTTTATCATAGCTGACAATTACCTTGGCAACTGTGAAAGGAAGCTTTCTCTTTCCTAAGTGACTTGCTCTTACTGCCTGAACTTTCACGATGCCAACAGTCCACAATCTGAGATGTTAAAAGTCTCGTGGTAATAATGAATGACAATGCTACCAAAGTTGGAGTTGCTGAAGTCAGAGGGACATGCCAAGTAAAATGAGAGCTTTTCTCTACACTTAATGCTCTGGAAAGTCCAGAAATAACTACTGCAGAATAAATCCAGGAACGGGAAATGACAGGTAGTGGAATTACGATCAGATTTTTCCTGACAAGTGTTTGCCCAGAAAGACCTTTTCTGTTGTTCCATTTTCTAAGCGTATTTTGGTACTCCATATGTTATTCAGCTTTTAGCATGTATTTAGTGTCTATTGCAGAACGACCTGGGCTCCATGCTTACAGAACAAGACTCTTATTCTAGTAAACACTCCATACAGAGTAAGGGAAATTTTACAGTATATCTTCATCAGAAATAGAAGGTAAGGATGCAGTGAAACAAAATGATTTGCTTTGGGAGATATGGGAAATCAGCAGCAGAACCAAAAAGGAAATTGTGGTCTTCCTGAGCCCCAGTCCAAGGCACTGCTGACTGAATAAGGATGTAAATAGCCTTGGACCAGCCCAGGTTGCTCATCACATGTTCCATGAGTCTAAGGAAGTGCAGATATCTTAAGAATTATCTATTTTGCTGGACACCTTTCATACAACCAGACATAACAGAAATAAACCTGCTAAAAACATTATAGCAACAACCACAGAAAACACCCAGCTGTAAGCAGACACTTGTGACTGGAAAGGGGAAATGCTGTGCAATAAAGCTTCAAACCATGTGAGGATGTGGGAGTGCTAACTGGAAAGTGATACTTGATACACAGTGCTTGCAAAATGCAGTTTCACAGGAAAATGAACTCAAATGCTTTGGAAGTGAAAGGAAAGTGTTTTTCTAAGGAAACATGATATGTTAGAACTAAAAGATGTCAGTAATCCACAGAACTTACTCAGCACCTAAATGACTTTCTGGAGTGGAACACAGTTATAAGGAGCCACATTTTAATTGCATCTTCCATGTAAGATTATATTAATAATGATTGTGGATGAAGCTGACCCTACAGCATAATCACCATTTGTTGGAACAGCACTAAAGATGAAGAACCACGGAACATTAGGCCACAACTGTGCAAACCTACATTTATGAGAATCACGACATAATTTTATCAATCTTCATTTCAGGCTCTCTCACCTGTCTGAATTTCATATTACCCTTCCCTATTGAAAACCATATGCCAGTATGTGGAAAGGAGAGAAAGAGGAATGCGACATTTAGAGTAAACTCACTACTGAAGTCTCTCCCATATGCTTGAGGGTGGTGAGACACTGGAACAGGTTGCCTAGCGAGGCTGTGGATGCCCCCTCCCTGGGAGCATTCAAAACCAGGCTGGATGGGGCTTTGAGCAACCTGGTCTAGAGGGAGATGTTCCTGCCTAAAGCAGGGGATTGAAATTAAATGATCTTAAAGGTCCATCCCAATCCATCCCATGATTCTATGATATGGTATAAGTGGAGGAAACAAATGGCTGTTGAAAACTCTACTGCCAGAGTTCTCTGTTATAACAGAAAGAAGCAGCCTTCTCTTATTTACAAGCAGCACTCCAGGTAACAAACACCACAAATCCACCATGAATTCCTAATACATCGCTTCTGATTTTCATGGATTTTTGAAGCCTCGTTAAATACCTTAATGAGGTCCTTTTAAAGCAATTGAGAACACTTCTTGGTTTTTAACCAAGTATACATGTACATACATTGCATGGATTTGCATCTATGCAGTTTAGGAATCCATCAAAATAAAATCACTTCTGCTGTGATTCAAGTAGTCAGAAATGACCGAGGTGAGTGATGGTACCAGATCAGTGATGAATCACACTACACATCATTGTGACCTCCCTGCTGAGCTCCAACCCACTCCAAAGCACCAGGCTCTGCCCCCTCCCCATGGGTAGCTGTACCTGTGGCCATGGGGCTGTGCTCATCCCCATGTCATGCTCACCTGCCACAAGGGAAATTTGTAGGCCGCAGCAGAGATCCAGCTGAGTCCCTTACTGCTGAACGCCTGCTACAGTATATGAGGAATGGTACCAGCCCTGCTTCATTATAGTAAGTGTAAAGAGGTACAAGCACTGCAGGGTGTTTCAAGTAAACAAGCACGGCAGTTACTAAGCTAGATCTATTAAATCAGTGAGATTGGCTTTTCTAATGGATTACAAAAACAAACCCAACCGTTTTGGGACAAGCCTTTTCTGCATACGTATGCACTTTTACCCACTTGGAGTGCACTCAGCAAGCCAGCACTTCAGTTGCATGCTGCTTCTGCAGGCAGAGGCTGAGGACACTTCTGAAGGAACCCGGTGGCCTTCCAACACCTTTGGAAACCCTAAACCTCTTGGTGCTGCCTGCCAAAGCCAGCAGAAAGCTCCCTTTGTTGGCCTCTCTTTGTTCCCTTTGTTGACCTGCTCTGCCCTCCAGCTGGCATGTGCCCAGGGACGGCGTGTGAGCTGGGCAAAGGAAGAGAGAGGTCGCAAAATAGAAAGTTCTGTACATGCCACATTGCCCCCCCTTCTCCGTGGCAGCTCTGATGAGGAATGGCTATTCTTCCCCCTTCTTTTTTCCACAAAGAAGTTTATCTGCATGAGACTGACTAAGAAATCCAAATTGCTGCTTTTGCTGCCTGGCCCCCAGGCACATGGAGCACATGGAGCCTGGGGCTCACAGACCTGGAGCTGGCTCCTGAGGCTTGTCCTTCTCACCTCTCCCTCTAAACAGAAGGAGTGAGGTCCTGATCCCTGCAGAAAAGTGCAGGCTGGCTGGAGTGGAGCCCAAAGCCTCCCAGACCCAGTGAGAAGCCAGTAGAAAGTTCTCCTGCTCCTTCTTCTATAGTTCTGGCCTCTTTCCAGAGGGGTAAGTAGCTTATTTCCAAAAAACTGAACAGGATGTACACAGAAATCATGAGTTCCTAGGGAATGGGGCAGAAATGTAGAAAAGAAATGAGCGTTAAGTGACAGTGCAGGAGGCTCCTGAAGCAGTACCTGAGTGAGAGCCTACCATGCTGGATGTAAAAGACTAGACAGAAAGAAAGGCGCTTGCACAGAGACTTTAGCGATGAATGTACAGCTATGCAGAGGATACTGACAAGAGTCATTTGACTTCTTTGATAAAAGGATAACCATTCCCTGCTATTCTGTTGTTAACTATCTGGCGAAGAAAGATTAAAAAAAAAAAAAAAAAAAAAAAACACGCCAGAAAACACAGAGAGCAACCTAAATTCTCCCCTCTCAGCCAAAACAGTGTGGCCAACAGTCAAAACCCAGGGAAGCGATGGAAAGGAGGAAGAAAAGTACAAGCTGAGAAGAGGGGAAGAAGGGAGAAGAGGTACCTGGGTTCATTTTAAGGTCATAAGAAAGAAAAGAACAATGAGCAGCTCGGAGTGGAAAATGTATTAAATACCTATGTGCTGATGAGAGGTACGAAGGATAAAACAGGAGGAACTGGAAGTCTTAATAAAATACATAACATAACTGGCACAACATGAACTTGTGAAGAATTCACACAATTGAAACATTAGTATAGAATGGTACAGCTTACATGATGGGCATTGCAGAGGCCTGCATTTGAATTTCACAGTTACCTACACTTGTTGTACACTCTGGAAAGACATATCAGAAAGCCTCATTGAGAGTCTGAGGGAATTAATAAGAGAAAAGTAGCTAAGGTCCAGTGCTACTGAACACCTACCAGAGTTGGAAAAATCAAGTATGAGCCAAGGTGAGTAAAGGTTGTTTCTGAAGAGTAGTATCACAGCAAGCTGCTGGTAAACAGAAGGACTTAACCTACCCAAAAGCTACTAATACACAAAAACCACAGGCTGCTAAGCACAGCTTTGATGTGCAAGTGAGGGAGAGTGGCTGGAGGTGGTCATGGCAAACAGCCTGGTATGAAGTAGGGAAAAGAAGAGGAGGCCAGCACCCTCCCCAGGGAGGTGACACACAACCACGTCACCACACATGTGCCTGCAGCTGGACTGCCCTTTGCCATGGGATGCTGAAATCCTCCTGGCACAAATCTGAAGAGCTCAGTGGCACAGACTGAGGCACACTGATACAGAGGGTTAATACTGCAGAAGACATAGAAAAGGCAAGTAAATGCTAAGCTAATGGGAAAAAACAGGCTTCACGGGGACTCCAGACGGTCTTTCAGACTGACCTAAATTTACAGAAAAATGCTTGGGAACAAAGAATGACATGCGCTGTTTGCAAGCATTTCCACATCTCACGCTCACATGCCTTTGTGAGAAACAATTTAAATTCTTGTCACATAAAGCTAATTTTCTTCAATAACATGATTCTGTGCCTTGTGGATAAGGAGGAACAGATGAGATATATCTCCAGCCTCACTGGGATCCTGTTGCTTGGGACACTTGTTATGAGAATGGTCTACACGAAGTTATCAGGGTCAGTGCATGGCAGGGAAACCACATCAAAGAGTACTCATCAATAGTTCCTCGTCACATAGGCACTTCACGATATTTTTACAGCAGGCTTGTCTAGGTGCCATTCACATTTTGAAAGCTGTGACCCAGCTGTCTGTTTTGAGGCTCATCCTGGGCCAGCAGCCATCCTCAGCGGCAGCCTGCAGCAACCTGCACAGAAGTGCTTGAGCCTGCACTGGCCAGACAAAGCACTGAAAACTGTGAGTGAGTCAGAGTATGGCATGGGCTGTCTGCTGATGAGGTTGATGCTAACTTTTTAGATTGTTCAAAGACTGAAGGAACTGCAGGCCTGTTGGAGGGCATAATCAGATGCAATCTGCAGTCTGCAAAAAGGACATACTGTTGCAAAATCCTTCACTTGGGAGGAAATAAGTCTGGAGTATGAGCAGAAGATGAGAGACAGCTGGCCCTGCAGCAGCTCTCACAACAGGATCCAGAGGCTGCCGGCTGAACATGAGTCAACTTTTTCTTGCTGTCACAGAAAAGCAACCATTATATAAAGATTTACTCACAGATGGCATATAAAATGAATCCGTTCGCTCTCCTCAGCACAATAAGGCCTCCATCAGCTGAACTACCAAGACTCATTGCAGGCATTAACAGATTCAGAGAAGTGCAGAAGAGAATACCTGAAACAACCCAGATACCTAGCTGTTGGGTCTACACCACCTGTCCTTCAAAATTAACAAAGAAATAAAGATAAAATAAAAAGCCTGCCTGGGAGTTGCTGCAAGGTCTGTTGGAAGATCTTCAACCTAACAATTTATTACAGCTGGCTTTTACTTGCTTGTCTTCAATAGCAAGAGTTATGCAGACATTAAATATTTTTATTTTTTTCAATAGGAACAGAATTAGGAAAAGAAAGAAGAAATGCTTAAATCTCTTGATTTTACAATCTATGAAAATACCATCTCAGCATATCTTAAATACTGAAAAAAAACCCCACAAAACACCCACCATAAAAACTCACTATAAGTAATATTCATAGTGTATTGCCTAAAGAAGAATTCTCATTATTCAGGAAGGCTAACCTAAGCCTTGAACAGTCGAGACCAAGAATACTGCATATTTACAATAGAGTATAAGAGGAAGAAAATGGAAAGCATTAAAAAAAAATGACGTGCTTCATATTTTATGAAGAAAGGAAATAAAGCCTAGTTTCTTTCTTTTATGATTTTCTCTTAAAATAGCCAATCTGCACTTAAAAATGTGTAATATTCCCTTCACAGTGATGTCTTCATACTGTCTGCAATTGATATCTTTCAAATTCATTTAAATGACTCTTCACTACAGTGCATTTCTTTGTTATTTGCTCCCTGTGCTCGCTCAGGGACTGGGCGAGAAAGGGCCAAGGCACAGGGCAGAGCCAGGCAACCTGTAGGAGTTTTACTGAGTCCCCATGAGTCCTGGTAAGCCTTGGCTGTGAACAAATTTATGCTAAACCAAAGCTGGAGGAGCACTCACCTAAAATGCCTTGCTCTGGGGCACAGTGGTTCCCACAGAGGGGGATGCAAGCACACAAGTCCTTTCCAAGCAGACTGAGTCAAGTCCCACTGATTTCCCAAATGAGGATTCTAGAAGTGTAGAGATTTTGAAAATATTTGTCTTCACTGTTTCTCAATGGGGCTGTGCTCTGTGTTTGTCACCACTTAAGGAATGGTGAAAGTGAATATCTTGTTCCCAATTACCACTTTTTTTTTTTTTTTTAATTTTAAATTCTCATGCTCTAGTATAATACCATAATGTATGAGATGGTTACACCTGGGGAAACCTGCTTATTTAGTCAGGACAAAAATCTCTAGTGACATTTTTTAAAATAACACAGTTCAGTTGTAGGTGCAATTTTAAAAGTTGAGAGTCAGAAGCTTGATTTTATACATCTATTAAAAAGCAGATACGCTGCAAAGCACTATATACTATGAAGTTTATACTTTTATATTTTCATAATTCATTTCATTGAAGTGGACTCTGCAAATTTTTTAGAAACTGGGCATATAACTGAACAGCTTCTGAGTTAAAATTGCAACTCATTTATACAGAAGGCACTGACACAGAAAAAATGACAACCACTCGTTTCAGTGCCAACAGAAGACTATACTTTTGCAAGCCTTCACACACACACAAGTGGCCAGGCACAAAGTTCTAGCTGAGAATGAAATGTTTTCTGATTTTATTTTCCTGAAGACCTTTGATTTGACATCTAATTTAATTCCCAGAGAGTGGGATGGGAATATTCCGCTCTGGGATTTTATAGCTCAGATTGTTACCAACATCCATGCATCACAGCAAACAGGCCTTGCATTGCATGCCCACAGGCACTTTCTTCCACATCTTGACTGCATTTTCTCAACCAAATTACCCCCACCCATTTGGCAGACAAAAGGCTCCAAGATATGCTCTAATTTGAAGACTTTACCGTGTAAGAGAAACTAAATCTTAATTGAGCTTTCATTTCTTGTGCCATCCCATGAGGTACCAACAACTTTTGTCCCAGTGAATCACCCAAGTCTCATTTTCTCCAGGATGGGTGCCCTGAACAGAAGATCACATCCAGACCAAGTGAACATGTAGGCACAATATTCATTTTCTATTGGTTCCAAAAGCGTAAGAAGGTGAGCAGTTAGAAGTTGTAGCCAGTGAGAAACAATCACAACCCAAGGTAAACTCAAGCAGCATGTTTTCAGGAGTATTAGAGCAGAGAGGAAGAAAAAAATAGCCTGCCTTTATACACATCCTGCTGCTCCGCATTTGTATTCAGTAGCCTGTTTTTTTTCAACTTAAACATATCTTCATACTCATCCACCATTTTTCTTTAATTGAGGCCATTAAAATATAAATCAACACTGAAATCTTACCTGTAATTACAAACAACTGTCTAATTTAATTTCTTACCTTCTTCTGTTGAGCAAGACAGTAAGCAGCAGAACTATTCACACAGCAGTATCACAAGGAATATTTATGTTTCTCAGGGTGAAAACAGTTTGAACTCAACTACTTATTTTCAGTCAAATGTGCAATGACAGTAACTATCAAATTCAGCTGTAATTAACCACATGATAGATTTATAAAAAGCATCAGTGCAATCTGAATGTAGCTTGGAAATCGAGGTAAAAAGCTGGAAAGAATGTGAAGATGGAGGGATTTAATGACTTACCATCTCATATCAATAGAACAGCAACTGTCTCTGTGTGCTTATTAAGTTCTTCTTTCCAGCCTAGGCTGTTCTCCAAAGCATCTGTGCCACACACTCCTGCACCAGCCTCCAGACCCAGCAAGGGGGAAAAATCATTGACCTCCTCAACAGCACTTTGCGCTCCAGATGAAAATCATTGGCAAGCCCATTCCAGCCTTGAAGAAGAGCCCTGCTTCCTGAAAATGCTGGATAACCGCTGCCTAAACGATTGAAACCTGCAGTGCCAGGTATACACAGCGGCTCAGAAGAGCCTGGCTGACTCTCCAGAGCTAACTTTAGACAAAGGCAGAGCCACCAGCTGCAGTTGTACTGCTTCTGGCCTTCCTCTGACAAACAGGGCTTTCCCTTTGTGCTTCTGTGTGTCACTTCCACCACCTCACCGGGTGCCAGAAGGCTGTGGGGCAGCCCCTGCACCTGGGCTCTCCCGCCCCAAGGGATGCATACCCCCAGCATGCTCCACGCTCCAAAACTTGGCCCTGACTTTGCTGAGCCCTGGCAGCTCCCCTTGTGGTTTGCCTTCCAGCACAGTCCTGCCAGGGATGCAGACTGCCCCTCTGAACCTCACCCAAGATGAAATCCGTCAAAAACTTTGGGACTGCACTAGCTAAAGTGACAAAAGAAAGCAAATAGTTTGAAATGTAAGTGCAAGTTGTACGTGTATTAATATACACACACTGATTTATCTTATACATAAGTAAGCATCCTCACAGATTTTAAATGCTAGGCCTTTAGAAATGTTCTTGAATGCAGTTCACTAGAATATCTTTTTTATTTTAATTTGGAAGCAAATTAAAAAAATAAAATCCTCTATCAAACACACATATCATGAAGTTCAAAAGGGGTAGAATGACTCTGAGTTGGAGTGCCACAGACCAGGTCATTCCACACCGATTTAAGGTACTCACATTCCTTGGACTTTCCCTTTTCAGGTTACAAGATTTTCTTTCTTTTGTGAGCAAAAATGGCATTGCTATCTGTGAGTAATGGAAAGGCAGAAGATGATTTTCTAAGGATAATGGTGATTGTGATAATGTCACAATCTTGTTTTACTGCTCTCCACTACTTTCGTAGGCTCACCAGGGCAGCTTGGCTGTTCCTGTACATGCAAAGCAATGCTGTGTGCTGGCAGCAGCTCTGCTGCCACTCAAGGTGGCAATTCCATCTGCAGATGTGTGCAGCCAAACTGAGCAGCTCCTAATGGGTCTGGATCTCCTACAGCCACAAGAGAAGAAACCTGAACAAAGGGGATGAGCAGTGCGGGCAGGACCTGCATGCCATCCTTACCATGGGACTGTACAGCAGCAGTGGCCTTCAAGGCCAAGGAGAACAGAAGCACAAAGCGTGGCACCCTTGGAGGGGGACAGCCATGAGACAAGGACAGGGCTGCTCTGCAGGGGACACAGAGGATGGAGCCTGACAGCAGAGAACAGCTGTCAGGGAGCGCAGGAAGGAAGCAGGAAGCCTGCTGTCGCCTGTGCTCAGGCTTATATTTCAAGTCTTGAGGATCTCCTGTTTTCATTAAAAGGAAAAAAAGCCGTTTGCTTGTCCTGGTACCAGAGGCAAAGATTAAAGTGAGAAAACTTGAAATGCTTCCTTCCACTCCACATGAAAAAAAAAATTCAGAAAGTAAATACTAAGAGTTTACCAGGCTATTTTTAACGTTGCCATTTGGAGTGAGTCAAGCACTTTGAATATTTGCATTAGGCCATGGAGAGAATGACTTCTTTTTAACAAGACTTCCATATTCTTAACGTGTGTGTGAATTTTATGTATGCTTAATGGCAAACATTCATTGCCTTTCTGCATGCTTTCAAAAACAAGAGACAATTGCCCCACAGTGTGAAATTGAAAGCAGAGAAGGGACAAAACCACAATATGAACAGCAGGATTTGTAAGAAAGTAGTCAGACAGAGAAGGGAGAATTTCTGGTCTTCAAGTTGATCAATTTCCCCTCTAAAAGTTGAGCTTTGCAACCTCTGTTGAACAGCTATAACTGCAACAAAAAGGTGCAAGCTTTGAAATTTAAAATATGAGTTGGAGGTAAGCTACCACATTATCTTTGTTTCTGCCAGCTACCGCCCATGGAAAATAACAGATGCACAATATATCTCCTGTGGACGTTTTACTGCTGCCAGTCCTGTGAAATGTACTGCTGCTGGCAATCTTGCTACTCATGCTATCTCAGCTATGCAATGAACAAAAAAGCAGTGGGGAAAGGGTTCTGAACCACTCTCAAGACCACACAAAGTGGTCCTGTGGCTGTGTCCCTGTGACAGCAATCCCACATGTGCATCCTCATATCACAGCCCCTCCAACCCCTCTTTGCCATTCATGTCACTGTGATCCACGTACTTGGGTCCCTAAGGTAAGCAGAAGATATTCAGCCATGTGTGACTTCTTTCCTCCTGTCTCCTCCTTCCCTCATATACCCAATCTTCCTTGTTTGCCATTTGCCACAAGGGACCATGACTCCTAGGTGTCTGAGCTTCATCTTCCCTCTGTATCAAGGGGGTAAGAGCAAGTTCTTTCGGTGATAGCTCTCGGCCACTTATTTTTTTGTCTATCTACTATCTGCCAATAGTTGGAGATAAGTTCTGTGGTTTCCTTTTAATTCCTCCACTGCCAATTTGCTTCTTTCAGGGGAAAAAAAAAAATTAGTTATTTGTGTTTAAGGCCATGAACTGAGATGGTTGTGCATCAGTTACATGCATTTAAACATAAACCAAAATGTGTTAAATGATAAACTCACTTAAGCATTGCATTTAAGCAATCACACAGTGTTTAAATGCTGCAGATACATAAACAGAAGCAGCACCTTGCTGAGTGAAAGGTCTTCCTGACTGCCAGTTAAAATTGATTCATTCTTGACAGCAGAATAAGTACTGACTCCATGTTCCCCTTGTAAAATCACAAGTGCAGAGATTAAAACAAAAATGGCATGGAGCAACCCAGCAAATCATCAATGCACACAATAACTTTAAAAAGTTTTGAACATACAGCAATTTTCTACTTGGTGCTCTTGATATGCTGTTTTCCAGGGTGGACTGGGGATGAAGAGTTTGAGACCGCGGTTCACCTAATTTCAGTGGTCTACTGCTTGTCCCTTGCTACAACTGCTCACGTCAGATGAAGGCAAGCTGGATGAGACTCAGGTTTCCATGAGCCCTCAAATCTCCCACGGGCATGGCTCCACCATAGCTGTATCTCCCCAGCTGCACAGAGCCTTCCTTGGCAAGCTGGGGAGGATAGCAGAGAGACCATGCACAAATCCCTGCTCTCCTGAGGTATCTGGGAAATGCCTCCACCCTTCAACAAGCTTGAGGGCTGCTTGTCAGGCATAGACAGCCTCTGCTAGAATAATATATATATATTTTTTTAAAAAGGTCTGTTTCCCAGAATCCATGCTGACCTTTCTGCATCCAACAGTCCCAGCTGCCCTCTGAGCATCCTCTGGCCAAAATCCCCTACATAGTTGAGATGGAAAGGAAAGCTGATAAGCACGTGAGTCTGCGTGGTTGTGTGAGCCCTGTTGTCAGGCTCAGAAGCACATCATTGTCTGCATGCTGAATAATCAATGGGCCAGTCTTGCAAGTGATCACTTATTGCCCTGTGCTTATCAGTCTGAGCTCTGTGTAAAAGTCCTGGGGAGCTGATCACACAGATGCGAAAGGCTTTAAGGCCCAACTGCTTTCAAAATACAGCTGGGTTTAAGGACCTGGGTGCAAAACGGTTCCAATTTGTAGTGCCAACAGGACCTTAATAGTATCCCATAGGCAAGCACAAGCCTTAGGCTGTCTAATTTGTATCATTCCTTGTTCTGCTTTCCCTTTCTCTTCAAATAAGGGACAATACAAGGAATGAGAACTCAAAATCCAAGTCATGCTGTCAGGAAGAATAATGGATCTATTCTGTACAAAAATGCCTTTATTGTTGGTTTGTTTACTTCAGCTGCTCCATTGCTGTGCTGCTGTCAGGGCTTTGGAAACAAAGCCCCAGCTCTGAGCCTGCCCCATGTGCTGAGCACCCAGCCCCTCTCCCCCTGCTGCCTGCCCTGGGTGCGGGGCACCCAGCGCTTCCCTTACTTGGGTGGCAGCCGAGCTTGGTGCTGGAGCAGTGCACTCCACCCACCCCATCACCAGCACTGCAGATGGGAGCTGGGAGATGAACCAAGAGGCAACCAGGCTTCCCATTACACCCACTCCTCCTGCACAGATCCAGGCTCATGGGGATTTACAGGCAAGAAGCCTATTAAGCTTGCAAGTGAGTTAGGCGGGCCTGGTGCAGCTCTGCACATCTGCGAGGAGGCCTGAACCTTGGTGTCTGTCACTTGGAAGGGCGTCTCCAAACACTACACAGTGCTTCGTGTCACTTTAGTAGTGACTAATGCATTGTCCAAACGTCTCTGTTAGATTGATGACAAGGAGAGGGTTTTAAAAAAGTCCCAGTTCAAATAAATAACTCAGCAAAAATATGCTGTTCCCACATAGCTATAGCAACCACAGTCTGCTGGGAACTTTTGAAACAAAATAGAGTCAGAGTCCTACAGGAAAACTAAACAAGGATCTAAATAAGAAGACAAAGGAGGCAGATAAAGGATGGGGATGGCTGCACAACATGCAAAGAAAGAATCAGCATGCTAGACTGACAAATAGATCAATGGCCACGTGGTTTTTTGTTTTTTTTTTTAAGGGTTCTGATCTATTATGAAAACTACTTTAAAGCAAATTTCTCACTCTCAGGAACGATGATTGCAAAAAAAGTTCCAACCAGGGGTTACAGAACTGCAGGAAGAATAATTAAATCATCAGAATGGCAATTTAAGTCCCGGTGTGGAGAAAGTGAATGCTGAATCTCAGTGCAGCCTGTGGAAGAAACAACTCTCCTCCTGTGTTCTGATAACTTTTAATGAAGACATTCTCATGATCTTTAGGGAATCTGAGCTTCGTAAACAAATAGCGTCATAGCAGGGCTTTTTAACTCAAGCAGGAATAAGTGTACTTTCATAGTGAGTTTCTTTATTTGCCAAGAAAAAGTCTCAGCCCCCTCTGCCCCAGCACGATGAATTGGCCATGCTGCTGCCACGTCTGTGGAACAATACGGTGATAGAGTCGAGGCGCACTCGGCATAACACGGCGGCTCTGTAAACAAGACAGCTTCCCACAACAAAAACACCAAACATTTTGATGTTAAATTCGATTTAGTAGAGCCAGCCTCGTGCAACGCTATTTTAACTCGGCGTTACAAAAATACGCCTTCACATGAAGTATTTTCAAAAGCCTGTGACAATGTTACTGTGAAAACTTTTTCAACTCATCCACTTCATTCCTAGATGATGTTTCCTGCCAGTTACATTCACCACAAATGCCTTCTGGTAAATAGCAGCTGCAAAGGAAGGATGAGGGTGCCAGGGTACAGATCAGTAAACACCCTTCAGAGGCTCGCTGTGCCCCAGGCCAAGCATGCTGACACACATTTGGCCGTGCTCAAACTCCTCAAGCAGAGCAGGGCCCTGCTCTCATAGTTCACTGTGGTGAAGCCAGGAGCTGAAAGGCTGAGGGCATGCTCATGCTGCCCTCATGCAAAGGGATGTGACCCTGTGCTGACAGCTGCTGGTGCATCCGGAGTGATGGCAGTGGCACAGGCAAGATGTGCACTGCTCCTCATTGCAGCTATCCTGCTGGCTGTTGTGGCCTGCAGCTCACAGAGCTATTCTCATGCCTATTCTTGTCTCCTCACCCTGTCTTGTTCTCACAAGCTAGCGCCTTTTTCCAAAGGGTGCTGAGTGGCACCAAGAAGTGCTAGAGCAGGTTGCCATCAGCTGCAGCCCAGCTTGGGCACAGCATTTACTTAGAGTGACAGCATCACTCAGACAGTCTGCCTGAGGAGGTTCTGCAGGCCTGGTTCAGTGCTCTGCGAGGAGCACTGCTGGAGCCAGGCGGGCTACCCAAGATACTGGGTCTGACAATGGACATCAGGAGCAGAGGCAGGGCCTGTAGGAGCCCCACCTGCAGGGATAAACAGACAGGCAGGGCAAGCAGCTCTCCAGAGAAAGGTTTGCTAGCTGCTGACATCACTCCTCTCTGCTTCTACTCCTGCTCCATCCTCTGGTAACACAGAGGGCTCAGCTGAAAGGGAGCAGCCCAACAGATGGTGCTCTCAACCAGTGCACTGTGCTCTCCACCAGCACTGAGGATGCTGAAGAGCAAGATCTAAACATGGCCTTATACCAAACTGTATAAGTGCCCAAAGGGGCACTCTTCTGCACATCTCCAGCTGTGTGTTTTGTTGGCCCTGATCCACACATCAGCAACCTAAGGGAGCCTGGAGCTCCTTCCTTCCATGTCACATTTCCTCTGAGCAGCAGGAACTCTTCCTGTCTCCCCTCGCACCTCTTTTTATGTGAGTGCTTCATGAGGTGGCTACTGCCGGTGTGTTTGCTTAACCAGGCAGTGAGGTGGGCAGGAACACTGAGGGCTGAGAGGCAGGGCAGAGAGTGAAGAAAATTCAGTGCTGGAAAGCCACATGACAGCTCCTGACATAGAGAAAGAAACAAAAATGGAAGGTAACAGAGGAGCTGGTCCATAAGAGCAGCAGAAGAACTAAGTTTTGTTGTCCTCCCTTTTCCTCTTCTCCTTCTCATTCTTCCAAGAAAAAAAAAAAAAAAAGAAGGAGGGAGGCAGGCACATTGCTCTTCCAGAAGATGAAGAAGAGAGAGCATGCCTTACCCCTGTAACCACATGAATGGCACGAGAAGAATAACAAACAGCTGAAATGACTGTGCCAACTCAGTGAGCCCTCTGCCAGCTCTGCTGCCTCAGGCAGCGCCCAGTGAATGCCACCATCTCACCTTCCCAGCATAGCCTTGTGCAAGGTGAGGACAACTGACTCAAGGCGTGCATCTGCTTGCACCCACCTGCAGCTTGGGAACATGAAATTTGCCTGAGGTTAACTGGTAATCAGTATTACCAGCACCATGTTCATTAACCAATCTAAACTCCCATACAAAAGAAATTCACACGCCATGGCTTGGGAGTTTTTAAACAGCACTAGCCATAGGCATCACTGCCAGCACTCAGACAGTACCTTGTGACAGATTTTAAAAGCAGTTCACAAGAAATAGCCATATAAATGTGTAAATAAGAGGAAGCCTTCCCACGGATCTTGCAAGCCAAGAATCTCACTAATAGGTACAGGGGGAAAGAGGGAAAAGTGTGGTGATACCATCACATAAGATGAAATTGCCCCTATGGTACCAAACTTCCATGATTTTTTTCCCTCCTTTTAGCTACCTCTCATATTGTAGATTGCACTACTTAGATGGCTGAACCCATACAGGATTTCATTTGTAGCTGTTCACCTTCTCCAATAGATTACAGACTGTTTTATTACCTAAAATGTAAAAATCCAAACAGTTCAAAATAAAGAAAACACGGGTCAGGATAGCTTAAGAAAACAGGGAATGTGGGAGGAAAACAGCCTGTGAGAAGCTGCTGCAGCATGAGACAAATGAAATCCGCTCTCTCTGGACGCAAAGACATAACTCTTATTTATGTGAATAGGAAACATGCTCATGCACTGAGGGGAGAATAACCACCATAGATCAGCAGAATGACTGCACTGGAGATAGCTAAAACCAGACTACATGTGCCGCGAATGTGAAAACCATTTTAACCATCTGGGCTATGTAATTTTTCACAGATGCTTTGAGAGCTGGATGGACATTGTTACTTCTCCTTTCCCTGACATCTCTCCAACGTTTGTGGATCGCTTTCTGTGACGTGTAGGACAGCACGCTGCAGAAATTTAGTCTATCCCTTTCTGCCATCATCCCAAGTGCTCAAACCTGACATCAGTTTTCCTTCAAGGATTCTGCAAAAGTCCCATTCAGTCGACCACAGACACCTGGCAGACATGCAGTCCAATAATACATCCACGCAGACTGCAATATAACCACAGATGGTTTCAAACACCTTAACATCTCATTGTACAAAAGCTTTTTCTTAATTTCAAAATATACCTCTCTCACTTGACCCATTAAGATCTAGAAATACTGCTCTCACTCAGTTGCTTTAACTACTAAAATTAACCACCCTCCCTCCTTAAAAAATAACTACCAGAAAAAGAAAATAAGAAACTCCTCCTATTTTGGATTCACAGAATCACAGCCTGATTGAGGTAGAAGGGACTTCTGGGTTCATCTTGTCCAATCCCTCTTCAAGTAGGAACACTCAGAACTGGTTACCCAGGTTCAGTTATCTCAGAACAGTTTTGCAACTCAGGCATCAAAGAAAAAAGTAGAGAAAAAGCAGTTTAGATTTCATGAGCCAATAGTGCTTAGAGTTTGTTATTGGCATCTTAACTGATGGGATTTAGCTGGAGAGATTCTTTGTTTTCATTCCTTTTGTAGCTGTTGTGCAAAGTATCACGTTGTTGTCACACAATGCAGTGAATCTGGTTCTAGGGCACTTAGTTCCAAATCAAGTAAAATAAAATCCATCTATTTGACTTAAAGCAGTGAACCTGTCCAAACCTAAATTTCTGGTTCTAGTTTGTTTTAAAATATTTCTGAAAGATAACTTCTGTTCTGGCAGGCATTACTTCAGGTTAGGAACTGTCTGTCCTCCGATTCCAGCAAAAACACAAGCCTGAAATACATACTGTTTTGCAAGCCTTGCCTAACTACGTAGCCACATGCCCAAGTCTGATTCAGGACATATCTGTGTGGCCAGTTGATCTGGATCTGGCATTGCATGGAACTGGTCCTAAAGGCAATGCAAGTATGGTGCCTGTGGGAACACGGAGCCATCGCCATCCATTCTGATTATCACTTTCATTTATATATGAATGGTCATTTTTAGAGGCACAAAGGTTATTGGGGACAGTATCCAACAACATCAAGTAGTAGCTAGCGTGGCATACTGAGCAGCCCACACAAAATGGATCAGGGTGACTTTCATACCTGTTGCTAATGGTTTCCCAGTTTTCTAGATGTTCTTCATGGAGACGCTGAGAGCAGTTAGGAATCTAGACCTGTGCTCTTTGTGCAGTTCCTGCAGCACTTCTCTAATGGCAGTGATAGTTTAAAGAGTACTCTCCCTTTCACCTTCAGATATCTGTGCCTACTCCACTCCTCTCCCAGCACTATGCCACAGCCAACTATTTTTGCAGCTAGGGGGTGGGATGCATCAAAGTGCTGATCTGGCTAGGGAAAAGAGAACCCTGAAATCAAATTTGAGGTTAATTTTCTGGTCAGCTCACTAGTTCAACTTGGTAAATCCGGGAGTCTCAGGAATACTTTTGTTGGCATAGCCTGGGGTGGGGAAGTAGGAATAGGGAAGGATGCTCTGTGGGAGTTTAGACAGGGATCTGCGTACACAGCCCAGACACTCATTAGTTATGGCTGGGCCCTGTTTTTTAACTTCCCTTCATTCTTAAGAGGGGTGCGGGGAGAAACAGGCTTATTCAGTTCTGCTGTAATGAAGCTGAAGCCTTGTGAAGTTAAATAAAGCTGGGCACAGTTTTTATAATCTTGGTAATAGTGCCCCGTGGAAACAGGCCTTGATTGCAGCTAGGCAGTTTCTGAGTACTGCTTTAAGTGACATCCCAAGTCTGTCATACTGGTAGTTTTAAAGGGATCTGAAGCAAGAACGATCACTGCTGTTAGGAGTAGGCAGTTTTACTTCTTTTAAACTTCATTCATCGGAGGCACAAAACTAGGTAAGCATTTTATACAAATCCACAGGAAACCAAAGAAGTTGAGGCTTGCTCTGTGATTTGATTCAATTACTGTTAATCTTAAGAAACACAACAAATACGTGCAACAGCCAAGCCTGACTCATCACATCCCCTTCCTTCACTCTGGAAAACCATCTGCCATCCAGTGCTACACAAAGGCATGGGCTTGGTGAAAGAAGAAAAAGACTTCACCCCTGCTCACATATCTCAAAGCACTATTTCGGAAGTCCTTAAAGCACCCAGGGCCTTATCAGGAAGAAACCTGCCTGTGACTCCAGAGCCAGCGAAGTGAGAGCATGCTGTGGGCTCCCAGCCTGTTCCCTGGCTGTGGACTGAGCCTCCCTGCTGCCTCCAGAAGGAAGTTGGCCTTAGTGACAGAACCGCTATGGTGGTGACGTGTGTTTGGCTTGTATGGCATTGGAGGCAGCGCGACAAAGCACGGTGTTATCCTAAGCAACAAAAATGAAAGATGAAAGTCCAAATTTCTGCTGACTTATCATGCGGGACCACAACTCTACCTGAAGGAAATGAGAGGTGATGAACAGGCTGGGAGTTTTACAGCTGCTCTCACCCTTTGCAGTGTTTATCAGAAGGAAAAGATCGGAGCAACAGAGAGCAACAGAGCACCCCCCTGTGACTGAGGTCACAATTCCTCTGAGAGGTGTGCTGCAACTACTTTCACCCTGATTAAGCAACAAGATCACATTAAACTAAGTACAATTCTTACATTCTTCCAGCTACCAAAACAAAAGCTGAAAGCAAGCAGCAAACACTGCAAGCCTCTGCTAGGCCACTTCTAATGGGATATACACCCAAATTGTAAACAGCAAACACAGAATCAATTGCTCTTTGTGAGCTGGTTGTCTTCTTATTTGGAAACTGAACACTTCGTTCTTTCTTAGTATATCACTCCTACAACCATCTTAGGTCTGCTGTAGCACCTAAGCAGATCTAAAGGAGTATAGAAGTTGCACATAAGCTGACATTTATGCACAATGAAGTCAGAGCACCGCATTCAGCACCAATACCCAATTCCCCTGCAGGTTGGCTACAGCGTCTGCCTCTCAGCCTGCAGCATCATGCCAGTTAGATGAAGCCTCACAAGGATAAAGTAGAGGGGTACAGTCACATCGTTCCCTGCTGGCCACCCCTCTTTTGGTGTAGCCCAGAATACAGTTTGCCTTCCATGCTGCAAAAGTGCACTGCTGGCTCATGTCCAGCTGTTTGTCCACCAGGACCCCAAGTATTTCTCTGCAGCACTGCTGTCAAGGAGTTCTTCTCTCAGTCTGCACACATATCTGGAATTGCCCCCACTCAAGTGCAGCACCTTGCACTTGGCCTTACTAAACCTCACTAGGTTCACATAGACCCACTTTTCAAGCCCACCCATGTCCCTTTGGATGGCATCCCTTCATTCTGTCGCATCAGCTGCACCGCTCAGTTTGTTGTCATCTGCAGACTTGCTGCAGGTGCACTCAATACCACTGTCTGTGTCATCAAAAAAGATGCTGAAAAGCACTGAACACAAGACATGACCAGCCTCCACCTGGACATAGAACCATTGACTACAACCCTCATGTTGCAACCATCCAAACAATTCCTTATTCATCAAATCCATATTTTCAATTTAGAGATCAGAATGTGATACAGGACAATGTCAAAGGCCTTACACAAGTGCAGGCACTGGATGCTTTTCCTTTGTCCACTGATGCCATCGCTCCATCACAGAAGGTTACTTGATTGGTCAGGTACAATCTGCCCTTGGTGAAGCCATGCCAGCTGTTTCAAATCATCTCCTCATTCCTCATGTGCCTTAACATCTCTTCTAGGAGGATCTGCTCCATGTCCTCCTAGGCACAGACATAAGGCTCACTGGGCTGTAGTACCCCATGTCTTTTCTTTCTCCCTCCCTTTCTTAAATATGGGATTGATGTTTTCCTTTGTCCAGTCATTGAGGACTTTGCGTAACAGCCAGGGCTAATAGAATACAATGGAGAGCAGCTTAGCAACCACATAAGCTAGCTCCTGCAGAACACTGGAACACACGTCATCTGGCCCCATAGACTTGCACACATTCTGTCTCATAACGTGGTCTCAAAGTTGCTCTTTGCTTACAGTGTGAGGGATTTTGCTCTCCCAACCCTCACCTACTGGTTCAGAGACTTGAAAGACATGAGAAGCCTGAGGCAAAGAGCTTGTTGAGTACCTCAGTATCTTCTCCATGCCTGTTGATAACATTTCTCCCCATTTATCAGAGGGGGTACGCTCTTGTTGGCCTGTCTCTTCCAACCAATGTACCCTTCTTATATATTTTCATATCCCTTGCCAAGTTCAGTTCCATCTGTGCCCTGGATTTCTCAATTCCACCTCTGCATGTCTGAATGACATTTCTGTTCTTCCCAGACTACACATCCCCACATCCCCACTTCCACTATACTATACATACATATATATATACTATATATACACTATATTTATATACTATATATATACTATACATATATACTATACATATACTTCAGTTTAACCAGCAGGAGTTTTGCACCTCTGGAGTTTGTTTTCAAAATCTTCTTTGCAACAGCAAGGGCTGAATTTTACCACTGATGCAATTTCTCATTTGTTTACTTTATTGAAAGCTGTCTTTCTCGTGTGATCACTATATTCAGTAACTAGGCATTAGCAAAAATACCAAATATCATGAGAAACCCAATAAATTAAAAAAGGGACAACAATATTCACCACTTGTTCTACACTCCCACTTTTGCTATTGCCAGTGGATCTGGGCCAACAGAGTAGAAAATGGAAAATATTTATAAAGAAGACATCATGCATGAAGAACATTTAATTTTTCATACAATAGCATTCAATGATATTTTCCTGACTGCGTGGGGCGGTGATTCCCTAGTGAGGTTTGCTTTGAGTGCTTGCACAACCTCATGTGGCTGACAGAAGATCTGTTGGTTTAGGAAACTGCTATATTAGTCAAGGTAGTCCCCTGCATTTTTGCATAACAGGTGAGAACAGCTGCCTGAATGGGGGAATAAAGGAGACTATCAACCGCTTAAAAAAGAAGGCTTTTAAAAATGTCTTTTTAAAAATTCTCTTCCCAGATCAACTTTGACGTGTGAAGAACAACAGTACAAGATCATGTGTTTTAGGCAAATGTGGAAGGTCGAGGGGTTTTTTAATTTATTTATTTTATTTTTTTATTTTTATTTATGAGATTCTGAGACTCATTTTTAGAGATCAGTCAAAATATAAATTACTGTATGGAATAATTATTGGCTTAGGTCATGGCAAATAGCTCTGCTGCGCATACATACTTTGCCCTTGAATTAAAGTGCAACCCTAGCTGTACATTTCCTGCGTTTGTGTGCCTAACAAGACGGTACAGTAGATTAACTGCAGGGACCACAAAATGCTTTGATCCACAATTCAACAGGAGTGTAAAGCAAATAGGCACTACAGAGACTGCTAAAGCACGTAAGGATTTTTTGCTTCTGTTGCGCTAATTAAGTTAACTTATCAGGTGTCTAACGCAATCAAGATGAGTGATAAAGGGGTGAGAATTCAGGCTGGATTAGGAAAAAGAAGAGCTAACAGACTGCTTAGATAAATGTTTTAAAACAGGCTAGTTCAAGATGAAACTCACCCTAAGGAAATCCAAGAATTAGGTGAAGGAATCTTGACCTTGCTAGCACTGCTGCTAAACCTCCTGAATGGAGGCAGACATTCTAGGGACTGAAGAGAGGCAACCACGGTGCTTCAGTTTGGCACTTTCCATTCAGATAGTGCTTTATTACCTCTCTCTGTCACACAATTTGAAATGTTATTCATAATTCCAATCAAAGATCTCAAATTAAAATTCTGCTCTGCTTGCATAGTCTGAAAATGTTTTGCAGACCATTTTTATTTATTTATTTATTTGTTTGTTTTGCATTTGAAAAAGCAGTAATTTCAACGATGCTCTCAGTAATGGTAAAAGAAAGAATAAATGTAATTCATTATCTTTTGCGTGCCTTCCCAAACTAACAAACATTCTGAACTTTAAAAAGTAGATGCATTCTCAAACAAGCAGACTTCTAAAGATGAGTCTCTGAAAGCTTTACAGAATACAATGGAGTTTTGGATTCACATGGAGTACTTGTCACTCATTATTCTGGTATGTCATTTGCTCTATAATTGAATAAATGAAAAAAATAAAAAAAAAATCCTATGATAATAATAACCCCACTTCTAAGGTATTAATCTATTTGCAAATCATTTGTCATGGCTGGCTACTAATAAAAACATGAGTATTAATTAATACACATCACTCATTTCCCTTGAGAAATGTTTAGATGGTAGAAATCCTTCAAAAATGACAAGTAAAATAATTGACTTCTCCTGAAATTATTGCATGAACAAAATAAACAGACAGATCAGAGGTCTCAGTAGAAAATAAACATTTACCACTGAAAATGAGGAACTTTGTTTCAGGAAAAAAAAGATGTGAAAATAAGATCATATGCAGATATCCATTGATACGAGTAATACAGAAAAGTTTTGGTGATATAATTAGTAGCAAGTCATGGTCTGGCTTTTATTATCCTTATTCTTTCATGTTACATTTCACACTCAAGACTACAAAGCCACTGTTTGTTAGAGTACTAGTTTTTTTAAGAGTTGACTGAATTAATGCTGTTGGTGATGGTAATGTTACTTCTGGCTGTGGAGGGAGCCCCACTGATGAGAATTAAACATCAGGGATACTCCTCAGCCACTGTAACAGTGGTTCAATGTGCATGAAACAAGAATTCCGTCACCCAGCCAACCAACCAAATAAGGAAATAAAACTCATAATGGTGGGCAAAACCAGTAGTCTTGTAGCTGGATGTCCCGATATGGTCACGACTGTAGCATAGACAAACCCGTATGTGGTTTATGTTACTTCATTCTGCCAAACAGTAAGACAAGGGCTCGATCTAGCAGGATGCTGCAAAGTGCTGTGGTGTCAGCCAACAGGCCTATTATACACGTATCTAAGAATAAAAATGCAGGCCACCTCCATTCGACTATTTAAGTGATTAAAATCAAATCCATGCTGCCTCTTGGAAGACCATTCTTTAGCTGTGTTTTAGCAAAGCAGACGCTGGCATACATGGAGTAATGCCATCTCTGAGCAAGTTGGTTGGTAGCATGCAGGGGTGACACATCACAGCTGCTGCAGTTGCCTGCTGCAAGTCTATACATGCTGATGTATTGTTCTACGCACAAAAAATCTTATTTATCTAATCTAATAGATGACAAGCAGATTTCTCAGGAAGAAGCTAGGGGGACAGTCCCCTTCCCTGATGTTACAGATGCCCAGTAAAACTGTTTCAGGTGACAGCACAGCACCTGCATAGCAGTATCATTCTTTCTTCCTCTGCTAACCTAGATGGCGCTTTCATTCATATATTTCATGTTAAGAAATCACACCTGGATAATTTAGGAAATAATTGCTTACACTTCCAGCTGTCTGCCTAGAGAACAGCAGTTCTGAGAGCCTGATGACAACTTGCAGAGCATACAGTGCTTAACAGTGAAATGTGGACATTCTGTAAATATTTTCACAGAATCATAGAATTGTAGGGGCTGGAAGGGACCTCTAGAGATCAGCGAGTCCAACCCCCCTGCCAAAGCAGCTCCCTAACCCAGGTTGCACAGGTAGGCGTCCAGGCAGGTCTGGAATGTCTCCAGAGAAAGAGACTCCACCACCTCTCTGTGCAGCCTGTGCCAGTGCTCTGTCACTGCACTGTGAAGAACTTCCCACACACATTTGTGCAGAACTTGCTATGCATCACTTTGTGGCCATTTCCCCTCATCCTATCACCACACACTGCTGAGAAGAGTCCAGCCTTGTCCCTTTGCCTCCTGCTCCATAGATATTTATAGACGTGGATCGGATCCCCTCTGAGTCTTCTTTTTTTCAAGGCTGAACAGACCCAGGTCTCTCAGCCTTTCCTCATAAGGGAGGTGTTCCACACCCTTTATCATCTTTGTAGCCCTCAGCAGAACTCTTTCAAGGAGACCCATCTTTTTTGTACCAGGGAGCCCAGAACTGGACACAGTACTCTAGGTGAGGCCTCACCAGGGCAGAGGGAGAGGATCACCTCCCTCAACCTGCTCGCCACGCTCTTTTTAATGCATCCCAGGATCCCATTGGCCTTCTTGGCCACCAGGGCACACTGCTGGCTCATGGCCAACCTGTCATCTACCCAGGTTCCTCTCCTCAGAGCTCCTCCCCAGCAGGTCATTCCCCAACCTGTACTGGCGGCATGCAGTTATTCCTCCTAGACGCAATACCCTACACTTGCTCTTGTTAAACCTCATCTGGTTCCTCTCTGCCCAACTCTCCAACCTGTCCAGCTCTCACTGAATGGCAGCACAGCCTTCTGACGAGTCAGCCATTCCTCTCAGCTCTGTATCATCAAGTCAAAATAATTGAATACCAGGTAATCTTAAACTCATACAACACAGACACATGCACAAAACCTCCAGGGAGAAAAACAAACTATAGAAATCAGGTTGTTTTGTTTGTATTTTTCTCAGAAACGTTTTCAAGTTTCTTCAGTAATGGCATACACAAGCCTAAATTAAAAATAATTATGCAGCAGATTTTCTTAAAAAATCTGGCTTGCGTAGTGGTAAAACATTCAAGTTAACAATATTCTTCCTTTCACATAGGAAATACTGAAAGACTTATATGAGTGCAAACAGCATGTCCTTCCCTCAGATAGCACTATCTCCCTATTCTTTGTACTCCTCTGCCACACTGACATTGTCAGCAGCAATGCCAGCAAAAGACGTGTTCTTATCTCTGATCAAAGATGAATTCAAGGACAATATAAACACAACCATCAAAAATACCATCCAATTCCTATTGATTTGGAAAGATCTGAATTTTCAGAAGCAGAAGAGTTATCTGCTAATCTACTTCCTTATCCGTATCCCAGCAATCTATTACTGAAACAATTTGAGCTGCTGGTAATTTGTATATTTTACCAACAAACTTTCTGGATACTTCAGAGTTAGGTGAATACAAATAAGCTTTCCTAAATAAATAAATAGATCAGTTTCTGGCTGAAATGATAGTCCCATGGCAGTCTGCAGTCATTTTTGGCATGTGTGAAAATCTGACATCATTTAAGGGTTGCTGGCAGGTTCTTAAAACACAACAAATTTTCGAATCCTCTGCATAAAACATCACCTCCCAGTCAATATGCTTTATATATTGTTACTTCAGCTATGGGAATCTCATATAACGTAAGTTCTCTTAACATCAAATCAATATTTATGATCTGTGGACTGAGAAAAAAAAAGAAAAAAAGGTAGCTAACTAGATCAGATCTTGCTCCCATTTTTCTGACAGCTCTAAAAGAAAGATAGAAGGGAAAGAATAAAGCTTCCCAGTGATTCGTACCCCGGCTTTCCAAAACCTTCATAGCTTTCATTATTTCTTTTATAATGAATCAACAAAATTCCTTTCCACTTTTGTCAGCTATTTGGCTCCCTATCCTTCATGTGGTTTTAGTTGCTGGAAGTAACTCATACCTCCTGCAGGGAGTCAATCTTTCATTCACAGCCTCATTTCCTTAAAAAGTGGGCTTATTACCTCCCTCTGTCTTGACCTGTCCCAGGCAAGCAGTCCAAAAGCAATCAAGAAAGCAGTTGTCCTGTCTCTCTAGCAAACTGCTTCTTAAACTCAATCAGTAAATAAATGATTTGGTTTCCTTTTTTGTCAGTGTTGTCCCAGATACCAAGAAGAGTCTTCATTTTGCATGCCAGCACCAATAAAATGGGTTAAAATAGCAATGCAGTGTAACTTTATGCAGTCGTTTTCTCTAAAGGGAGGGGGCAAGTAGAACTGTCTAGGGCAGCTACAACATAAATGGCTAACTTCGATCAAATACTCCATGCTTTGCTGGGGCATTACTGCCATAATCTCCAGTACCTCTGACTGTTGAGAAGCAAAATAAATGACGAGGTTGGAAATTCAAAGTACTCTGATAGCAATTAAAGTATGCTTTATGTAGTTTTCAGATAGATCAATCCTACATATGTCTTAAAATGCATAAAGACTATGAAAAGCCCATCTCGCTACTAGTTTTTGTTAATAAGTTTCTATGGCTACCAAGAATCAGTAATGACTAATGAGTCGTCCTTATGGGGCAGAGGTAAAAATGCCCACAGTGTACCAGTTTTTCAGTTTGTACCAAGGACAGATCAACCTGATTGACCAATTAAAACCTAATTACAAATGAGGTGTTGGGTCTACAGAGTTGCAGCCTCTTGCACTGTCAGAACAAATCTAAATCACATACTCTGCCATACCTAGGTAATGCCAGTGAGGCACCTGCATGGTTAGAGATGGTGGAAGGAGGGACCATTTAACTCCCTGAACACCTACCACTTACTTGGGTGAAACCAAAGCAATCAGTCCTTGATTCTGTGCAGTACACTCTTCATTCACATTGTTCCTGCCTTATTCTCTAACACTGTGAGGCAGTTTTAAAGAACGCAACATGCATCCTGTACATTTCTGTTATCTCAAGAAAGAATTTAATTGCTTGTAATTCCATCATATTTTATTTGAAAATATACTGTGATTTAACTTCCTAACTGACTCATTTCTAGCCTATCAGCAACACTGATGTAATGTTCTTTTAAGCAGATCTGTTTTCAATCCAGGGCAGATGTAGGGTATCATTTTTTATTTTTTATTTTGCAAACAGAGGGATAACGAAATCACTCTCACTGTGGTATATAAAACAGAGAGATTGATTCCTGACGCTTACTTAAGGTTCTGTCAACCTGTCAGTAAGCATGGGGGAAAATTAAGGCTTATGTAACTAACAAATCTGAAAGAAAAGAGATGAATTTTGCAACGCATCCTCTTGAGAAATCAACAAAATGTTAAGCAGCGCCATTGGGTGCCTGCCACACTATACATTTCAAACAAGTTTTAAGGAGATGGTGCAATTCTGTTGCTCTGCAGTTCAAAGGCAGCGCATCTCAGAAGCAGTTATACGGTCTTGCAACGCACGTTCTATTTTCCAAATTGATTTAAACATTAATGCTTGTGTTATGAAAATCAGGAATGAAGCTCCAAAGACACTGCAATCCTTTTCAGCAGTAAAACTGCTCTTAGGTTGCTCTCTAGCTTGAATAAAAGTAAATTACATCAAAATTCTCATTTATGAAAAACTGAAAAGTGTTAGATATAAAACAATGCCCTTGCAGTAATAAACATAGAAATACTGATGCCTTAAACAAAATCACATAAAAAAGAATATAACATTGAAAATGGGTCCATTCCTCTTTCTTTAATATGTAAAAGAAACAACATTACAAAACTACGCTTGCAACTGACTTTCTGTGTTTGAAAACAGAGTAATGAATGTATTTATTAGAGCAAGATTACATGAGTTGAAATGAAAATGTGACCTATTTCTCCTGAAATTATGAGCATGTGCCACCCAGTTATTTTTCTCAGAAAAAAAGCCATGAACAAAACAAACAACAAAACAACCTGAAAATAATTCTGATCCCTTTCCCTAAGGCAGTCATTTCTAGCCCTGCACAGCAGGCTCCAGCCTCCCATCTGAGGTGCGTCCCTGAGTGGAGCATGGCTCCCCAGCAAGGGCAGGTGCAGGCTGCACAGGCACCCATCAATTGCCTGCATGACACCTCCCTTCTCAGAGGTTCAGATGGGGGTGCGGAGCTTCCAGAAGGAAGGAGTTTGGGTTTGCATCTTTACCCCACTGATGCATGTGATAAAGCTCATTTCCTTCTTGAGGCAGTCACATCTACACTGGGGCTCGCCATAGCCTTAAATTTACTATTTGTGAAACTCTTCATCAGGGAAACAGGGATTTCTCCGGATAAAAGAAATATATATGCATAGATAATTATTTGCCTATGCAAATCCATGCTAGTATTTGTTCCAAAGGGCTAGATCATGCCCTCAAGGAAACCTTGTCCCCATATGTCCCCATCCTACATGAGAGTAAAAGTAGACCGTGCAAAATGCAAATGTTATTGTGGTCCAGCCACAGAAACCTCACTTCTTACACATTGAAAGAAATGACAGCAGCACAGGGCCAACTACTGGAAAAGAATGCAACTGCGATATATGCACTGCTGTATTGCAGATTTCTATTATTCTGTCATTTACCTTTTTGAAAACACTGGCTAATGCCAGGTCCTGATGTCTCAGCATCCTTTTTTTTCTATTATGAAAAGCTTTTGCCTGCGCTGGAATTTGCAGCTGGGAGCAATGGCCCACGAACTAGTCCAGAAGGCAAACTTTGGCACAAAGCAAAGGCAGCAACATCTGCTGCCCTCATGAACAGCTTGTTGGCCAAGTTCAGTCACAGAGGGGAGTGCCAAGCAGCTGATCTGCTCTCCCACCTCTCTGGTGTGTCTCTAAGATCCCATCTAAATTAATCTAAAACACTTAAAAATTAATCAATATGTTGAGCATAGTCTACTTGCTCTTAAAAGGATTGATCAGAAAGGCATTATTCAGATCAATCCTTACAAAAAGTGAAGATTTAAGCAGATGCCCTTGCATCCCGAGGAACACATTCTTCAAATCACAGCTGTTTTCTCAGGTTTTTTAGTTTTTTGGTTTTTTTTTTTAACGTTACTGCTACTACTGAATTATTATTATTACTATTATTATATTCAAGGTTTTTATTATGTAAATTGCAGTTCTGCTGTCAAGAACCAAACCCTACCTTCATTTGTGAAAATGGAAAATATTTTATGGCAATATATTGTTGTGTCAGGTCCTAAACTTTTTTTTTTTTTTCCAGGCCAAAATAGGAGCCATTTAGTTAACTTGAATGTGTAAAACACTCATGCATTCCTCAAGCCACCTTCAAAATAATTTTTACAAAATTTTTAACATATTTACAACGTACCCATAGCTCAACTTAGGTAACTGAGATGGTGACATTGCTGGGGTGGAGCACAAAGTTTTTCTTTTGGCTCATTTAATGACTTACTGTACCTCCAGAGAAAGCTACACCATTGTGTATTAGCTGTCCCATACTCAGCACATTGTTTGCAACGTTTACCTTCCTTCCTTGCCAATATATTTGGAGGAATTCTTTATTATCATACAGCTGTGCCATGCTTCAGGTAACATGTACAGAAGGAATGCTTAGCATGTTTTACTCATCTGCATACACCATAGATTATATGTATGATGAAACTTTATGCACATGAAACTTTATGCACATGTGCTGAACAGTAATACGGGCATTGGGAATGATGTACAGGCAAAGTTACATTCTTCCATTGGTTGCATTGATTGTACACCCTACAGGAAATAACTTTCCCGTCTACATCCACCTCTCCATTGCTTCTTAAATGAAAGTATGTGGAAATCTCACTATATATATCCCTTAAAAAGAAGAAAAAAAGCCAATCTAAAGAAAATCAAACACCAGAAACTAAAAAATGACCCATGAACATACTGAATGCACTAACAGTGCCTGGGCCTGACTGGCTAGCTAACAGCATTGCAGAAAATCTCTGGGGTTTCCTGATGGATGCCAAGTTGAAGGTGGGCCTTCAATGCACCCTTGCAATGACAGAGGATAACTGCATGCCAGATTGGGTGAGCCAGAGAACACATGCAGGTCTGGGGAGTTGGTTGTTCTCTATCTTCAACACCTGAAGCCACATCCAAAGCACTGTGGCCAGACTGGACCACAGCGTAAGAGAAATACTGTTGCACTGGAGAAGAATGCAGCAGAGGCAAAGAGCTATGGGGCTGAACCCAGCACAAATACTGCCCTGTTTGCTTACCCTGGAGAAGAAACAGCAGAAGGGCAACCTAACCGCAGCCTTCAGCTATCAAAAGCAGCAACTTAGAGAAGATGGATCCTAACTCTTCTCACAGATGCACAACAACAGGACAGGAGCCAACAGCCAAAAATTGCAACAGGAGAAATTCCGATTAGATACAAGGACAAGATGCTTCACAGGGAGACTGGTTCAGCACTGGGAAGGATGCCTGGGGAGTTGGTAGCATCAGCATCCCTGGAAATTGTTAAAATTTGACAGGACCTGATCTAGCTTTGAAGCTAGCCCTCCTTCCAATGGACAGCTGGGACTAGATGGTCTACATAAATCTCTTTCAAGTGAAATTATTATGTGATTCTATAACTTATGACTAATAAGAAGCATCATTAATGTTCCCATTATTTGTGCTCTCTCTCTCCCACCCCCTCCTTTCCCTGAGGGGACATGGGCTAGCCAAGATGGACATAATTGTCTAAGAATATCCTTAAAAGCAGTACACCCTGTCCATGTAAGGTGTCAAGTATGAAACACTGGAGTTGGCGAATATCCAGATGCCAAAATATAAACTTCTAGAGCTCAACTGGATTTTTTACTTGTCAGATCTGTGTCATAATTACTGTTTATCCACATTCTTCCTTGCTGACATGTATTTGCAGTCTTGTGGTCCCACTGATTTAGCTGGTCATTTTGTGTCTGTAAGGAATTGTATAATTAATTATTGTGATTTAAATCCTTAAAACACATTAATGTTATTTGCCAGACTTAAGAACACAAAGCTGACATCTTCAGGGTCTATATTTATGCATTAGCGTTATATGTCTTAATGAATCTAAGCATCTTTTAGGGCCTGTCCACACTGGCAAACTTATTTTAAAAGGAACACAATTCAGAAATAATTCATTGGAAAATTTGTATTTCAAAACCAAAATGCCTAAGTTTTAGAAATTATTTAAACCCATTCTCAAAACTATGTAAATATTATATTAAGGTGATATTCTTATGATGAAGCAAACATGTTTGCCTTCAGAAAATTAACCAGGAATATTTTTTCTCAAACAGCTATTCCTCTGTTATTACTGGAACAATTATTATCCAGACAGAAAAAAAGTGCTGCACAGCCATAATGCAACACAAAATTTAACTGAGAAAGGCAAAGTTCAATTACAAATAAGATAATCTTACAACTACATTTTCAGACAATGCACAATTTTAAAGGTTAATAGCCTATTCAATTGCTCTGAGTGCAGATGGAGGATGTGTCCTCCAGTGGACTTCCAAGACTTTTCAGGCATTTCCAATTCTCCCATTGTGACCTAGGAAGATGCATGACTTCACTGTCATCCTAAGACTGCACGATGAATGTCACAGCTCTGCTAACAAAGCAGACAGCCTCAGAAAAAGTAGAACTTAGGTTCATAATATTTACGTTGCTTTGAAGAAATCCCAGTCTGATATTTAGTATTCAGGTTGCTGCTCAGAGGTAGGCAAACTTTTATGGCTCAGTTATTAACTCCCGAAAATAGAGTTTTATAATAGAAATGCTGACAGACATTTCAGAACAGCAGTGCTATTGGGCACTGCCATAGTCATCAGTTTTAATGAGAGCTGTTAATATCACCTCAATCAAAATGGTTGCCCTGGGCTGATGTCTCGGGCTGTGCACAGGTGCTCTCAGCCAAAAATGTAATGAAGGTTATTACATTATCAATGAGGCACAGATGTACATCCAGCCTGAACTCAAGGCAGCGTTAGTGCCAAGCACGCGCCTCTTTCAGCAGGTCCCAAGTCTGTTTATACCAACGCACTGTTCCAGCTCAGTGAAGCTAAGCACAGCCTTCTGCTTCTCCATGGCATTGCCAGTGACAGGAGGAGCAACTTTTAAGAATGCAAGAAGGATTTACCACTGCTGTGCAGGTAGATCTCAAAAAATAAATGCATAAATAAATAAAAAATAAAAAAAAATCCAAAAAACAAACAGTCTCACTTGGGTTTTGATATTTCCTCAGCTTTGAATGAATGTTGGATCTGGACTGCATTTCAGAGCTGTTCTTCCCCTTCACCTACAGCACAGCAACAATGCTGGCTTGGTGGAAAAATCTCAGCTGTTTTCTCCAAAAGCTTATAGGCACATCCTGAGTAATGGGATCTACACCGCCAGATACAGACTCTAGAATGGATTACACTTCTATTGAGATAACACCTGGGCATTCAGAAGCCAGTTAGAAATGAGACATAATCTCAGATGAAGTCATCCTTCTTCCTCTGCCCTCTTAAGACCCCAGACTGAGGGAAGCAGCACTGAAGGAAGGCTGCTGTAAATGAGAAATGGCATCTCATCAGGATAAAAGCTATATTTGCTTGAGCAGAGGAGGACAACTGCTCACAGACCTCAGCTGTCACAATAATAACTTTGCTCCCTAGAAGCATATGTGATAACTGGAAGGACTCACATGTAGTTAGAGCCAAAGCAAAAACTATAAATTCTTTTTTTGTCAAAGACTGACGAGTGTGTGAGTAAATGCATATACATGTGTGTGCATGCGTGTAGGAAGGAAACAGAGTTGGACAAGAACTCACTATTGTTCAGGCATCTTAAATGTAATTCTTGATGGGTTCTGCCTGGATGGTGATGATTGTGCTGTACTGCCTTTTCCCTAGCCTTCCTCTTCGTCTTTGCCCATTTTAGGCTTTTTCTTTTTATTAACCACTTTAAACAAAATACCAAAAACAAGCTGTTTATACTTTCACAGCTTTCTCTCCATTAGTTAAGGGACATAGAAAGAAGAACTCTCTCTGCCAGACTACATCTGGGAGTCCCAGTGTTGGTCCAACATAACTGATAAGGCTGAATGAGCTCAGTGCTGAAATCCCTGGCACTGCATCATGCAGATGATACTACTGATTCCCTGGTATTAAGATTTGTGCTCTGAAACCATGCTGGAAATCAAGTCCCTGCAATGAAAAGGCAAAACGGAGCTAAACATGGAGGCTATCAGAGCAGCACAAGTACTGCAGTGTAAAGGTGCATATGTAGGTACTCTGGAGATGGAGGTGATGGTGAAGAAGTGACTACATCATTCAGCTTCATTCTTATGGGTGCAAAGTTCTGTTTCCAAAAAAAAAAATTCCCCAAAACAATGTTTAGAACAAGTGATCTCATAGAGGCAGTGAGAGAAGAAATCAATAAATTCAGTGGTTTGAACTTTGACCTGGAACTACTTCGGGTAATTTTTTTTTCCCTTAAAAAACATCGTTCTTGTTTTGCAAGGGATTAGGTCGTTACAATAACCAAATCTGTATTTAGGTAAACAGTACTAAAACTAGAAGGAAACAAGATGGGGAGCTATAGCTCCAGCCAAGCAGAAGTAAAACTGCCACAGAGCACTGTTTTCAAACGAGGGAGATGAGGGCTAGGGCTGTTTTATTTTTAGCAGGAGCAAAGCTGCAGTCCCTCATTCCTCTTCAGTTGAATGCCTGAGTGGGGAAATGTTAGATGAATGGAGATGCTCGTTCTGCATTTCCCAGCAGCAAGTATAGAGTAATCTAGTTTCAATTTATTCTGGCTGCCCTAGCACGCTCCTGTATTCTTGTTATCATCCAAGTGGAAAGAAGTCAATCTGTCCCAGTATACACAGCCCTCCCTCCTGACAGCAGGCTGTCTATGTATGCAGGGTTACATGCCTTAAGCCTTGCCTCTGTGGGTATGTGCTCACAGATCTTGATCTAACCCTGAAAACAGTTCTGCACAAGACTTCAACATTCATGACCCATTTATACATTTCAGGAAAAACTTCAAAACAGACAGATCATAAAACCAACTACAAGTGACCCAATTATGTCCTAGAGAAGAATTATTTTGAGAGCCATCGCTACAAAGGCAATGTTCAGCTATTGTACTCAGAGTGACTTTCAGCCTGGGGCTGAAGTGATAGCAGCAGCCTCTGGTGCTTCTCCACATCAGCCCTTTCTATTTGGTCTCAGGTCTTTCAGCTGCCACAAACCCCATGCAGTATCCCAGGAGGCAGCTGGCAAGGTGTGCTGCTGCACACCCTGGTTCAGCAGGGAATTCATCAAAACTTTCTGAAGCTCCTTTTCCTGAATCATTACTTGCATTCAAACTTGGCAATGCAAAGCTTTACATAGAACAAATGCAGATAAACACTTAAAAACAGCAGCAGCAGTTCAAGTTCCCTCCCACTCAGTATAGTAGATGGCTGAGTAGGAAATTAGACTGGGATTTCCTTAAATCAAACAGCCTGATTGCTTGGTTTAGAAATGGGTGGTTTTCTGCTATGTTTTCTTCAGTAATGAGTGCTGTAAGATGATAGATAAGACACAGTAGCATCAAGGAAGGGAGCTCCTGATGTTACACAAGGAAATATTTGTTGAGGGGAGGGGTATGACCTGGGATAATTTTCCTAAAACCTTTACATTCTTATTTCATTACACCTCTCATATATGTCTTCCTCTAATAGTTTAAATATAAAAGATGAAATCTGTATTCCAACATTGCATGAACAATTTTCTCTTGTCACCAACAGCTGTCCTTGGGTAGGTAAGGAGGAACTACAGGATGAGAATTGCTCCAATTCCTAGCGAGTGGAAGCATTAGTTTTAGAAATAGATTTCAGCATTTTAAACTCAACTCTCATTTACAAGAAGACATTAAAAAGAAGTATATTAATCATACTGTAGACAGCACTGGTATGTCCAGCTTTCCATGCTGCCATGATATTGGATATTGGTGGTGACTCTCAAACCACTGCAGGGCATTCCCGGTTGGATGGTCCATTATGGACTTGACAGCCACCAAGAAATTATACCTTATTGTCAATCCTGAAAGAAACAGCAACTGCTTTCAGCTGTTTAGCCTAAGACTGGTAACTTTCATGTTATTGCAAAGCTTTTTAGAATAAAAAGCTATATGCAGCTATGGTAGTAGTGGCTGAAAAATAGATTTTTCTTGTGATCTGTGGTCCAGGAAGGAAATACTAGTAATATTACCCATCCAATTTGATTAGGTACAAGTTGATACTATCTTTGTTTTGTTTCTTTGGTATAAACAGAATAATTAGTGAAAATTAACTTTTTTTTTTTTTTTTTAAGAATTTTGTAAGAACTATTTACAAGATTTAAACTAGTTATGCTTCTCCTTTCTACTTTTATCTTCTGCTTTTGGGAAAAAGAGAAAAGAAAAAAAGAAAAAAAGAACACGACAAGAGAGAATGAAAGACTGACATCAGTGCAAATTCAAGAAATGCAGCTATTGTGAAATCAAGCCACCCAAGGAGGGAGCACGTGCATATCCACACATACACTATGTAGTTAAGGTACTGACATGTTGCCTAATATTTCTTTGCCAGTTACTAGTATCTTCCAATTACATTTTCCCCTTAAAATACGTATATTTCTTCTATCCCACAGTTGCCTAGAAGTCCAATATAATCCAAAAACTAACAACCACTTCAACCAAGTTATGTCATGAAATGTAAGGCCTTTAGAGATTTACAGAAGAGCTGTTTAAATTAACTGGCAACAGTTTCAACTGCTGGGAGTTAACACTGTACAACTTCCATAAAAAAATATAAAAATCATTGTTCAAGTATGAATTAGCTATCCAACAAAATCTGTAATTCCTTGTCATTTTTCAGGGATTTCTGCCAAAACAAACATACAATGTACCTTTCCTCTCCATGGAACTCTTCTAGTGCTTTTGACAATACCATTCTTTTTATTTTTTTTTGTCACTGTGGCCCATGTTTAGAGTTTGATTCTTCCCTCTTAGCCACATCCAGACCATCACCAAATCACGACACTTACCTCTCTCACACTTCAAACTCCACCCTTTCAGCTCCATCTCTCATTTGTATCCCATCTTGATTACTGCAGCCTCCACTCCTCTTTTCTGGCATCCCACAAGCACAAAGGCATACAAATCAAAGTGCTGCCAAATAAACATGCGTTCCTTGCCTGGATCACCTCTTTTCCTTCCTTTCCCTCCATTCCTTTCTTAGCTTCACCACTGGCTTCCCTCCAAAATCATAACAAATGTCAGCATCTTTCAAGCTCAATGTAAGTCTGGAGCTTTTTAATTTATCTTCTCCTTGTTAAGCTTTATATTAACTTCTTGCCCCTCCTTTTCTTTCAGTTCTCCCCAGCCCTCCAGGCTTTTGTTTTCCCTTTCTTTTGCCCCATATGATCCCTCTTGCCCAAATTTTTCCAAAAGTCTTGCTTTACACAAACCTGGATACGTAATGTTAATATACATTTTTTCTTACCAGCTGTCCAAGTTGCCATCCTTGAATGCCTAGGCAGTGCCAAGCATGCAGCTGGCACTCCTGCAAATACTCAACAGCAGCAACCAGACACAACACAGAAAACTGATTAAACTATTTAGCAGGAGATACAGCAATCACTATCAAATGTGTGAAATAAGCAAGTCGGAAGAAACAGATAGAAGTGCTTGGCTTATGCAGAAGTAGTGTAATCAGACAGAGCATGGCGTTCCTCTGTGCTCAGTTCTGGTGAGGCTGCACTTCAAGTACTGTGTTCAGTTTTGGGCCCCTCACTACAAGAAACACATTGAGAGTGTCCAGAGGAAGGCAGTGAAGCTGTCGATTCTGCGGTGAGGGGTCTGGAGCACAAGTCTTATGGGGAGCAGCTGAGGGAACGGGGATTGCTCAGTCTGGAGAAGAAGATGCTCAGGGGAGACCTTATCGCTCTTTACAGCTGCCATTGTCATAAAGAGGTTACTCTGGACTCAGAGCACTACAAGTGTTAGCAAAAAACATATTCTTATAACACTGGGATAATGTTTCTGATACAAATACCAATCTTTTTTTTTTTTTTTTAATGTAATGCTTAACCTTAATCTGCTACAGGCCCAACTCAGAAACTACCTATTTAAAGAAATACATGCATGAACATGTGCATGCATTTGGACATTCAGACCTTAGATTCTTTGCCAGACTCCTACAAGGCTGCTATTGCTCTCTGTGAGTAATTGCTAGGAGTCAGACACATTACAGCCTTATTTTTGACTGTTCCTTTCACGTGCATTATAGTAATAACTTCAGCCAGTAATAACTTTTGTAGGGGAGAAAGTCACTCCACTTCTTTTAATAGAAAAGTAGGATCTCAAAGGGACAAAAAATTTGATTCAGTAAATCATCTATCATTTGACCAGCAAACACTTTTAAAAATCTTACTAGCTACCTTCAGAAGAATAAGTACCTTTAGAATGGTACCTCCAAGTTGAAAATCTGAGCCCTTGTGCCAATATCACATCACTTGCATCTCTTCCTCAACAGAGCTTATCAAATACTATTAAGCTATATGATTTAATACCAAAGAGCTGCCCACTTTAACAGCACTGAGAACCCTCAAGGTACCACGCTTCATTTAAGCTAACAGAAAGTTCTAGGCTAATTCTTCATCCCCTGACTGTGGCAAGAGATGAGTTAAATGCTGCATGTATTACCAAAGAAGCAAAATTACATCAATCCCCCAGATTTAAAACCTCAGGAGTTTTCAATATTTCCTCTCTTAAGCATGAAGCAGCTGTTTCTCCTGGGAAGTCTCCTGGAAAACATCTGAGATGAATGCAGGAGGCTGGAATGCTGGGTGGACAAAGGAAGGCAAGGACAAGAATTCCAGGCTTAGGCAATACTCACAGCTTCCCCAGCCCCGCTAGCTGCTTAGCTTCAGCCCTTCTGTCCCTTGACATAAACTGGGACTGCAGTTAATCCTCTTGCCTAGGTGACATGCTCTTTTGAGTAGAAGCTTGTGGGCAAGCACAGCAGTGGAGGGAGGCCAGCCTTGGCAGGAGCACTGCTCTGACACATCCTCACATGGCCACTGATGCAAAGCAACCACCCAAGGCTGCAATTAGAAAATAAATAGGGGATTTTTCAATGAATTCAAGATACCCAATCATAAGTTTCAGGATTAGAGTTTCTACACAAGGACATTTATCCCTATGTGTACACGCAATGCTGTTAAAAATCCCTACCATGTATTCTCAAGGCCTTTCAGAGTTGGGATTATTTTAAAACGTACGTAGGATGACTTTTAAAGATAAAAGACAATAAGTGAATTGGAATTAAAATACAGTGTTTTACAGTAACACTGTGCCTTGTGCTCTGAGTGGGTACCGCTGGCAAAGGGGCCATAAAAGGAGAGCATGTGCTTTATGGCAGTACTGAGTAGCTGCAGGGCACTTAGTTTCAGGGGAAAAAATAGAAACCCTGTGAAATTATATGACTACTTAACTAGAAAATACAGTTTTTTCAACAACATGACTAACTCAGTATAAATTTGCATCCTAAAATGTGACCTGAACGTTTTCTGTTTGGTTCTATTGGAAAAGAACTTGCTCTGCTCCACAGGAGCTCCTGTGCAGGCAGCTGCTCTCCTGTTTCCACATGCCTACCGCTAGAGGGGAATGCTGCAAACAGCGAGATGGATGGTTTAAACAGACCAAGCAGTGACTTTCAATAAATAACGCTGAGCCTTTTACATTTTTCCTTTTTTTCCTTTTTTTTTTCCCCCGATACAGATAGGAATAAAAGAATATGTCCTACATTTTTGTTCCTTTATCTGTTTATATAAATATACACATAGATTCATTTTGTTCTATTTATTAATCTATTTTTAGCTTCACATTGTGGCAGCAACAGAGTTTTATTTATGTTGCTCATTGATGGTCCAGAGTGTTCTGAAGAAGACTCCTCCATTATTGCCCTTCTGCACGAAGGAGGAAGGACTTATCATGAAATCATAATATCATAAAATCATAGAATCATAAAATCATAGGACATCTTGGATTGGAAGGGACCTCAAAGATCACAGAATCATGCAGAATCACAGAATTGCAGGGGTTGGAAGGGACCTCAAGAGATCATCGAGTCCAACCCCCCATCTAAAGCAGGTACTGTTCAATAGGTTGCACAGGTAGGTGTCCAGATGGGTCTTCAATATCTCCATACAAGGAGACTCTACAACCTCTCTGGACAGCTTGTTCCAGTTCTCTGTCACCCTTATCATAAAGAAGTTCTGCATGTTTGTATGGAACTTCCTGTGTCCAAGTTTAAGGCCATTACTCCTTGTCCTATTGCTACACATTGAGAAGAGCCTGGCCTTATCCATCTGCCTCCCACATCCTTTCAGATATTTCTAAACATTAAACAGATCCCCTCTTGATCTCCTCTAGGCTGAGCATACCCAGGTTACTCAGTCTTTTCTAACATGGGAGATGCTCCAGGACCTTAACATTCTTTGTGGCCCTTTGTTGGATCCCTGCCTTTTTGAACTGAGAAGCCCAGAACTGGACACAGTATTCTAAGTATGGCCTCACCGGGGCAGAGTAGAGGAGGAGGATCACCTACCTCAACCTGCTGGCCACACTCTTAATGCAACTGAGAATACTACTGGCATTCTTGGCCACAAGGGCACATTGCTGGTTCATTTAATTACAGCCCAGTTGTCAACCACTAGATAAGCCTGCCCTGGGCCCAATCCAACCTGGCCTTGAACACCACCAGTGATGGCACATCCAGTGCTTCTCTGGACAACCTGTACCAGTGCCTCGCTATTCAGTGAAAAATTTGCCCTTCATATAATCTAATTTTTCCCTCTTTTAGTTTAAAACTCTTTCCCCTCATCCTATCATTACCTACCCAAGTAAAAAGTTGATTTTTTGAAAGAGCACAATGAGGTCTCCTCAGAGCCTTCTCCAGGATGAACAAGCCCGGATCCCTCAGTCCTTCCTTGTAGGAGAGGTGCTCCAGCTCTCAGATAAGCTTCGTGGCCCTCCTCTGGATCCTTTCCAAAAGCTCCATGCCCTTCTAGAGATGGGGACCCAGGCTGGACACACTATTCCAGACGGGGCCTAATGAGGGCAGAGTAGAGTTGGACAGTCACCTCCCTTTCCCTTCTGGCCACCACTCTTTTAATGTTGCCCAGGATAGAGCTGGCCTTTCAAGTTGCAAGTGCACAACACTAGCTCATGTAAGTTTTCTATCTATCCCAAATTCTTCTCCGCAGAAGAACTCATGGAGTTCTCCCAGATTGTAGACATACCTGGGATTTCTCTGACCCGTGTACAACAGCTTGCTTTTGAAATCTGATGCCAAATTCTGCCAAACATATACCACAAAATTAAGTGCATAGAGATGATTTGGGTTTGTAGAACTTTGCAGTCAAAGCTAATTTTCACTTTTTTTTTTTTTCCCTGCAAAACAATGCCTTCCTCTGCATCTGAACTGATGGATTGTGCTGGCAAAGGGATGTGGAGCAAGAACCAAAGAGTCCACTGGACACATGGAAGTAGGAATGCGTGCACAAAAATGATTTCATAAGAAATTGTCTCATATAACACATGCAAGAAATTCCTCCTGCAGCTTTAATGATAGAGTGGGAAGCTAAAACCCATAGGAGTTCCTCCTTCTATTTACCAGAGAGACAAGATATGGGCTTCAGTGATGAAGTGTTCCATTAATATTACCGCTAGAGGAAATAAAGTGATTTAATTGTAAACTAATGACCTCATCCTAATAACCAAAAGCTACACAGAAAAGACAAGAAAAAAACAACAACCACCACCACCCAAATCTACTTTCAGCCATGCTGCCAACTCATAAGTTAAGCAAATGACACTGGGATATAATTATACTAATTAGTAATGATGCCATGAAAGCACTATTTATGGATATGCATTCGCCCCATTTCTAACCCTAGAGCCTAAATCTGAAATTGTAACTCAACCAGAGCACACTTTGAAAATTCAGCACTATTGCTTATGCTATTGTGAATCTAATTTAATCAATACCATATTTTCATTAAATGCAAGGTCTGTTAAAGATGTTCGCAGGCCTCACAAATGAACTCTATTGGTTTTGCCTCATTACACTGTTGCTCTAGGCTTAACTACGTATCATTAACAGAAACAATATACAAGTTGAGTACCAGGCTCTATATATCACCTTAAAACGACAAAGTCACACATGATTAGGGTCGTAAGTGATTAGACTGACAAAAGGTGGCATCTGGAGTGACTGTCAGGTGCTCACTGGCTCAGTCATAACAAAAAGGATACCTAATTCCCGATGACCTCCGTAGTGCCAAAAGGGAAGATTTGGTTCCCATTTACCATGCTTACTGTATGGTTTCAACTACCGCTGAAGAACGATGAGAGTACTGTTTCCTACCCTCAATTTGCCTCATAGCTTTTAATGCTCCAGTCACAGCAACATTATGGTGCAGTGCGTTTTAAATAGTCAACACCAGGTATCTCTAGCACAATATCCTGAAGAGGTCAGTGAGTTCCAAACATTTAACTACTAGCAGTAAGAGTAATCTGATTTTTTTCTTAGTTCTGGTTAAGCCAAAAGCACATTTATTCTCCTAAAATGTGTACCAACACTGTTTAGTTTCGAGGGTTCCCTCCCTACATTTTTTTTTCTTGTTTTTAGATACAAACACATACACAAAATGCAGATTTGCCTTAGCTACAACTGCTCTGTTAGCCTATGTGCCGCTCAATGACAAAATATCACAGATATAACACAGATGGACCTATCTGGTTTACACCTGAAATAACTACATGTAGGAAGAGCTGCCAACTAAGTTCCTCATTCATTTTGTTGTGAAGTTATGAGACTTGATTTAAGTTTGCACCGCCTTGCCAGTATCCTTCACTAAGTATGCACGTGGTTACAAACCTCAAGCCACTTCATTGACTTCACCAGGTTTGGTTTTTGTTTGTGTTTTTTGCTAGAATTGGTTGACAAGGTCTGTGTCATTTAATTATTTACTGGAAACAACTGGAGAAGCAAAGAGAGAGTGCAGAAAATAGCAGAAAATGTTTCCTGGTCTAAATTGTTTTCTCGTTACTTCTGCCTACAATTTCCCTGTAGAGTTCTGCACTCCTGGTAATTGCTAGAAAATTGCATGTTTTTGCTTGTCCCTTTGGATAAATGGGCTGAAATTAGTGGTTGTGCATATCTGCAGCTGACTCATTACAACATGAAGCAGCCGACTGTGGGTCTTGGGGTTTTTTTGGATCTGTTATTTTAGGATGGAAATTGCTGAGCTGGCAGGCAGTCTGACCTTATAAATCAAACAGCAACTGCATACTTTTAAAATGACATGGTGCATGATCAATTTAATATGTGATGTTTGAGGGAAAGTAGCTTTATTGGGGAAGCATTGCTAATAAAAATTCAACCTATGGTACCCCTTAGGTCACTAAGGACAAAGTCATGGGCTAGTATTTATAACAGTGGACAGCCTGCCTTTCTTTGGATTGCTTCTGGCTGAACAATAGTGCCTAACAGGATTCATATATATACAGCAGAAAGAGACCACTGGTATCTAATTGTTGCTTTCATCAGCACTTGAGGAACACAAGTATTACTGGAAGTGCAAAAACACCATGGGCAGTTCCACTGTAATTCTGAAGACCCCTGCACCAAAAAGTCAAGACTGACTCTACAATATCATCCCGTAAGTCCAAGGTGGCTTCTTGACTAACGCAATAAGGAGAAGCAAAAAGCATGGGGGAATGTGAATTTTCCCATTCATACTGTAGTGGGATGTCCTGAGCTGCAATTTCTCTTTCTGAAGGCATCCAAAGGAGGACTTAAGGTGACCCTAGTTCAAGGAGTCACAGTATTCAATCACACCCTGAGCAGCAATGGTCAAGTAGAGGGACAAGTTAACAGTATTTTATGCCTGGAGCAAAGCTCAAACCTTACTTGCTCACTATGGTAAAATTAAAGTAAATCTTCTTGCCTTCTATTCTATTCTATTCTATTCTATTCTATTCTATTGCCTTCTATTTAGCTATTTCACAGGTCTTGAAAAATATAACTGGAAAAACATACACAGAATATTATTTCTGAAATATGACTGAAATTGGCATGATGGTCATATAACAGGCCAAAGAAAAATGGTAGAGCATTGATACATGGTAAATACGTTTGTCTCACAAACGTTTTTTGAAAACAGAATGTACTGATCCATTTTAAAATATAGATGAGTAGCACTTATGTTTTTTGTTCATCCTGCGTAATGAAAAACATTAGGGGACATGTGAGACAACATAAAAGAGACCAAGGTGATGTTCACTATGATCCACTTGGGTTTTGAATTCAGAGGCAACAAAATTGAGCAGAAAATGTATCAACTATTTCTTGAATTCAAATATTGGGGCACAGAAGCAAGACAAAAGTCCTTCAGTTATTAAGTACTCCACACAAATATTGCAAAAATTTAGGAGAAAGGAAGAAAAATCAAAGGGGCACAGAATCCTGCTGGGAAGAGGATAAATGTGCTTATAAGGGAACAAATGTAAACTCAATAGATTTTGAATTTTAAAATGTCTTCTGGAGTAATTTGTTCATTTCTATTTAAGAGTAATAGAAAAACATTCAAAAATATGGAAGTACTTATTGTGAGTCTTCTTGAAAAGCAAGAGATACTTGGAAAAACAACTATCCATTTAGCTTGAATAGCTTCTTTCAAATTAAAACCTACCGGAAAAAAAAATAAATTTCTCACTTTCATTATGTCATTTAAGTAAATAAAACTCATCCTGAGAATCAACTGTTTGCTTTTATTCTCTAGAGGTCCTCTTAAAGACACAAAATGTGTTTTAAAAAGGAAAAAAGTACTATTTCTAAAATATAATTTCACTTTGGCGTTCGCTTTCAGTACAAGTAATGGACATAAAACAAATTTAACGTTTAGAATATAAGTGCTTATACACTATTTTTGTCAACCAGAGGCAAAATAATTTTAATGTATGGGGCTTCTCTCATACTGGAAAACTAAGGGGAAGATTTAAGTAAAGATTTCTCTAATGCTGTGGGAATTGAGCTCTGATTGATTCAATGAGAAATGTATCATTAATAGCCTTTAGAGTGGTTTTAAGATGCAGTCCCTGAATAGGACTTGGCTATTGACATAGCAGTGGTATCCAGGAAAACAATTATCACCATATACAAATTCTGAGACTTTACAATAGCTACACTGTTCCCTAATTCTTTTCCTGGCACTCAGAGGTATTGGCTTTAAAACCGTATTTATCCCAGTAAGGCAATTATTCTGCAATGCCTATTGCTACTGAGAATATGTACAGTGAAAAAAAATTGAACTGATAAACTTTAAGAAAGGAAAGAATATACATCTGTTTCTTAGGGGTGGTTTGATCACGATTATTTTAAACCAAAACTTCAGAAATACAGAGTAAGCAGTACCTGTTGATCAACGTTTGCTGACTTCATGAAGTGCAGTGAAAATGAGGACGCATTTGTCACAAACCTGACAATCCAGATCTAAGACTGTAATTAAACCTGTTATTTAAATTACCCTTGCTCAGTGCAGTGCACCAGCTCAGTTTCTGCCCACTCTACAGGACTAGACATGTATGTGTATATGCAAGAAAGCAGCTGGCTCTTGCTCACCTAGGTGGAGAACATTTTTCTATAAGTTCAAAGAAGAAACAGGCAAATCATACTTGCTGTACCTGCTTTTAGATGAGATCCCCCTCACAAAATATTGCACTGATGATAGATGCAGACTTTGTATTTGCTGCAGCGGTAACTCAACATCCACTGATTTTTCAAAACCTCTCAATTGAGTTCTCAGGATTTCTGGATACAGTAGTACCAGTTTTACAGCAACTGAATGTATACATACAAAACATTCCTACTGCTATTGGCAACTATTACAGAGGGAAAAAATAGGAGCTATCATGTTGCATAAATACCTCTAGTGGATCCTCTTGATTTTCATACCTTTACATCTACAACTGCTTTTATTTTCTAGCTCACATCATTTACATTTCTAGTCCTTAGAGGATGAATTTTCCAGAGTTCAAAAATTTTGGAGAGCTATGAAAACCAAAACATTTTCCTAATTCACGTCATTTCTTGAAAACACTTTCTGTTCCCAAATATCTAAAAGAAAAGAAAAAAAAAATGAAATATTACTCAGTGAGCAATAGGGTGCAGCCTTCAGTTCCAAGTGAGAAGACTTTGTCTCGACAAAGCCTCAGATTTCAAACATACATAGTAGGAGGGGTGTAGGTGTAGCATGCAGGCCAACCTCAAAACGAATAGCAAAGCTGCAGCCCTGCACATGTGATGTTCTTTCCATTGAGCAGACCTGAATAATGCAGCTCAAGGTGCTCTGGGAAAGCAGTCTCTGCTGTAAGCTAAGAAGGATCTGCTTGGATATACCCTTCTCAAGATTTTTCCCTTCCACACTAATGATTACGAACTTTCCACTCCTTTTTCTCGAGATGCGAGTTTTAAAACATCTGAAAGGAAAGTATCCATGCAATTTAAAAGGTGCATTTGGCCCAGATGCAGTTTGGTCTGGCTGGGGGAGGGGAAGGAGACAGGGAGATAGAGAAGGGAAAGAAAAAGCTTTCAGGGTCCCCCCTCTTTTTTTCTTCAAGAACAGTAGGTCATGGCTGGCTATATGAGGAAGGCAGCCTATAAACTAAGAGAAAAACAATCCACAGAAACTCAGAAATGAAACCAGCTGGGTGGGTACCCAAATTTCTTAGGCCCTGAAGGATGTGGTAGGATATAGTTCTTTGTTATTTTTTTTCTTTTTTTCTTTTTTTTTTTTTTTTTGTCACTATTGGATGGACAAGGAAAAAAAAAAATGGGGAGGCAGAAAGGAGAGTAAGGAATGGAAGAGGAAAATTGAAGTTATTCTTGCATGCACCAAGGAACACGTACAATCTCTGTAAGTCAGAAATTATACTGTCATGGCAAGCATCCCAGCATCAGTCAAGGGACTTACGGTATTAGAGGAAAAACATAAAAATCTGACCAAAACTGATGTGCAGAAATTCTTCAAGGTTAACTATTTCATATTCTCAAAGAGCCATTTTCTTCTGTGTGTTTTTCTGTTCAATAAAAGAAAGCAGGCCAAATCTTCACACTGACTATATCAGAATTAGGATATATCCAGGTTCTTCTTGAGGAGTATTATTAACTAATACATTTCTAATATACGTTGCAGTACAGAAATCTGAGGCACTATTTTTGCTCTAAGAAAACAAAAAAGTGGTTAAATCTAAAAGGTTACTAATTAAACAATTAAGAATTTTAAAAACACAGGCATGGTGAGAAAAGGAAAGAAAAACCACAATATTTTCAGCTGTGCTTTGCAATTAGCTGGTGAACAGATGCTTCAGAAAGATAAAGGAGGGCTCCCTTAAACAGCAGAAATTTTAGGCAGCTTCTGGTAGGACCAAAGTGCTTCAGATGCTAGAGGAGGGAGGTGAGATCAGACAAAGACTGTGCTGAAATAAGACAGCTTTGAAAAGGAGGGCCTTGCAAGAGAGGGAAATATTTTAAACAGCTGACACACATCTGTCTTGTTTGCATAGGGCCACCTGCTCCCTACTACTGCTGCCTACCGCTGCCAGCTGAGGAGTGGATAGAGGGTCTTCCCTTGAAAGAGACCACAAGTTTTGGCTTCTCATTCAATTTCTAAAGGGAGCTCTCACTTTGCTTTGCTTCAGTTCTTTCCTTTGGCAAATATTTTAGGTAAGCATGCTGTCAACTCTTTAAATAAAGATGCCAGCCACACCTAGTGGTGGCCAGATGTGACTTGTTCAATGTGGCTGAGGAGCTATAAAGAGCTGGGCAAGATTTAATAAACGTTGTGACTTCAATCATTAAGCCTACAGTGAGGAGCGATCAGGACATGCAATCAGTGATCCTCCATGTTGGCTTTGAGTTTGTAGGAGAACAATTAGTGGAGAAGTATTAAACAAAGCCCAAATACAGCATATGTCTAAGAAAGCAGAGATACTATATTGATTTGCAGATAAGGAGGACAGCATGACATTTTGGTCTTTGCATGTGTTGCAAATGTAGCACACCACTGCAGGGGCACAGGTGCTCACATGGAATTTTACCTCTACATTCCTGAAAATAGGGCATATGTATCTGGAAGTGGGTAAGAACTCAGCTCTTTCTCTTTTGCTTTGAGTGACATTGTTAAAAGAATCACAGTTTCTGTGCAGTACCTTCCCTGGGATGGTAAAGAAAATCAGCACCTGTGAGGGATTACAACTCTGCTTCATATAGGGATTGCTGCTAAACAGTGCTTAAAAAAGAAAAGCATACACAAATTGTATCGTGTCATCGTACAGAGAAATGTCTGCTGCAGCCAGGATAAACTAAATGACTTATCCCAGTACCTTTATGCATGTCAGTGCCTAACTTTTTAATCACAGCCACCCTGTTATATGGAAATTAAGAACAGCATAATTTTCCAGTAATTACCAGAAATATACACATTTTCCAACAGGGTGACATTATGTAATGAATTCCCTCATCGAGACGAGAAAAAGACAAAACATATCGTGCTTGTCTGAGGAGACAAAGTGATAGATTTGTCATGAGGGTAATCATCTATAAAAAAAATCCACTATTATCAACTTCCTGAATTTCTGAAAAGAGATTCATTTGCTGCCTGAGCTAATAATGAACATTTTTCTTCTATTCATCATCTTCAGTTACTTTCTCTCTTGAGATTAATTTATCACTAACTACTGAACCCAAGAAATCAAAGATAGGCAGCATCCCCTTTTGAGATGATGGTTTAGAAGACTATTAAATCAAGAGGCAAAAATGGATTTCTGGGATATACGTTAGACATTCTTGTAACAGCCGTAGGTTTTTCACAGCGGATCTGCACCACCAGTTCAGTGGAGGCATTGGTGAAGGTAAATGATCACAAAAGGAATGAAATCACAGATATAACAAGATCGACGGTGTCCTGAAGTGCAATTCATGTTGCAGGAATTATTTCAGGCTGATAGGTCAAGCACATCTAAAACCTAAAATAGCCTGCTATAAGGTGGATCATACAAATGTGTGCAAACCCTGCAGACTATGCAGAACTCCAGCCCTGCCAGAGCTCTGCTTGGGGCACTGAATGACTGCTCAGTGCTCCTGGGACACTAAGTGACGGACATGCCAGGGGGAACATCCCCAAATGCCTTCTTATGGTACAATGGGGCCTGAGGCTTCCCTGAGGAGCTTGAAGCCCCGTTTCTTTTGCTCAGCTTTCCCTGCTGCTGACATCCCTGCCCTTCAGCTGTGTGAAGAAAGAGAGCACTTCTGGAGGGGAAAGAAGGAAGACAGAATTTTCACATTAAAGAAAAACTCTACTCCTGTAAGATTCCACTTCTGCACTCTCTGTATCTCCCTATGCTGCATTTTTCAGTAAAATGAGCTGTCATGCTATCAGTCTGTGAAAACACAGGAAAAGAAGATCCCTAACAGATAGGTGACAGAAGGAGCAGGACCTTCCTCCTTACTTTGCAGTAGGATGGAATTAATTCCCTCTTACCTCATCTCTTGCTCAATCTTCTCTGGCATGCCAGGTAGCAACTGGTATGCACAATCACTGTTGCAGCAGCCTGCTAATGGACTTGCTGTCACAAGATCATTGCATAAGCACAGTCAGGTCCATGACTTGGGTCCTGGCAAAATTCTGCACGGAAGCCACTGAGCCTAACATCCTGGAGAGAATTCTGAGAAGTTATATCTCCTATATCTGCAGGACACTAGGATTCACATGAAGGTACAAGTTTCTTACACTCTTTCTCTATCTTCCACACAGTCTTACTGGGTTGCTGTCCTGCTTGCTCTAACTTGCTAGACTCAAGAAAGTTTATGGAATATGAGAGAGATTATTGTCTAAGATTCAACCTTGTTGGTCTCAAGCCAAAATGCAGGCATTTATGAAGTCCCAAAGCAAAGTGATTTTAGTAAGTAAGGCTGACTGTGCAGCAGAGACTCAGTTTCCCCAGGTCACATAGCTGATAGCAAGCACAGACACCCTATGATTTATTTCCAGAGCCAGAGGGCAGCAGAAAGGAATGAGTGTAAATTTAATCTTTACATTTGACCAGTTATGCTACATACTTTTTCTGTCTTTATGGAGTCAATGCAACAAAACAGTTCTTAAGGATTTTCTCTCAGCTAGGCCAATACAGCCACTTTCTCTTATGTGTGAAGCTCATAGCTTCCCTGCTCAGGGAGCAGGGACATCTTCCAATAATAAATTCTCATCTAATTGTAGTGTGAACTGAGAGAAGAACTGGAGGAGGTGCAGAGGCTTTAACATCTGGTATTAATGGCACCAAATCATGTCAAAGGTCAGCAAAGCAATTTTATTCACGAGGAGATTCCTTGACACTGATTGCTCTAACACAGTGCTGCCAACAAGTCCAGCTATCCCTAGGCAGCATCCTAGCAGTAAATAATCCCAGCTGTTTCTAGAACTTTGCATAGTGGGTATTGAAATGGATTCTCTGCTTAACATAGCAGACAGCTAAAAAGAACAAAGCACGCAATCAAATTCCATCAATCCCTTAAATTTGTTTATTCAATCAATTGTTACTGCTCATAGAATAGCTTTGGCAGGCAAAGGTCAAGAGAAAACGTAGACTTAATTTATATAGACCGATTTTCCCAGCTGCCATTTTTGTTGTCAGTTTTTCAAGTTGATTTCTCTTCATGCAGCTCCAAGTCTAACCTGGGCAGAGCCACATTAATCCAAGAAAGCCGAAGCAATTTGTCTATCCCAGTGAAGCAGAAATGGGATAGGAGACAGTACCTATCACAATTTTTCAGTTAGGAACACGTCAGAAGCTCTTTCCTTTAGCCCTGATGTAGATTAAGGCCGTGCTTATGGCTTTCCGTACAAATATTTCTGGTAATTCCATCTATCTCTGGCAAACAAGATGAAATTCACACCGAGGAGCATGTTACCCTGTAATTTCTTCATTCACATTGAAAGGAGTTGACTCAGCACATGAATTATGGAATCACAGCTACCTGGTGCCATATCACAGCCTGTAGATTATAAAGGAGATTTTTCATTAACTATAAGCAGCATTGCTTGGGCTCTGCAATAAAGAGATTTGACCTTCATCTACCTGGAGCCCCGCTTTATTTAAACACTGACCTGGCTGGCACACGTGATGTGCCCATTGCAGTGATCACAAGTGCTCAGTTCTGTGGGACAGCAATGGGATTCCATCCTCAAAACCCCTCTGGTCACTGCACAGCCCTTGAAGAGCAACTCTAAGGGCCATAGCAATCACGGCAACAGAGCACCCATCACAAGTGGGGAAATGAGCAGAAGCTGCTCACTTTACGATGTGGTGAATTGTAGTCTGAGATGGAGAGCTGCTTGCACCATGCAGAGAGAAGAAAACTATTTAAGATAAAAACATCTCTGTGTAAGATGACCACAAAGGCATCCAAATGAAAGGGTTGTTCGCAACCACTGAAGCACTGAGGTTTGGGACTGCCAGCACAGCTACCACCAGAAGGTTTCTTTCAGTCCTTCTGTTTCTATGGTATCTGTAGCCCTGACATGAAAAATCCCCCATGACGCAGGAGTACTTACAGATACATTTTAGAAAACACAATGTGAAATGATAGAAGTCATTATATGCTGTCAGGCAATTAATCTAGCTTAATTTTAAAGCATTTAAATGAGAAAGCTCCACTGTAACACTGAATACTGATAGATAGCATGAATGCTTGTATTCTCGCTCCCATTTCAAAGCACTACTAAGTAAGATGAAGTCCAGTGGGTTTTATTTACTAGCAAAGCTTCATGAGAGATAAAGCATCCACTGCAGGAAACCTACAATTCTGTTTTGCTAATGAGCATTGTTAGATTGCTGTGCGACAGCAAGAATATGACTGAGGAATATCCCCCTGAATATTTCATCCTCCCTGGAATATGCCTTAGAGACGTAAGTCATAATAGATACAGAATATCAATCGTCTAACCCTTTGGAAAGGGCAGGTACAGGAACAACTTGGTGAAGATAGACAAGAACCATGGCTCCACAGACCTGCTGTCAGGAATGGGAATAACAAAACCTTAAATGCCATTTTCAATCAGAGTTCTGTAGCTAAGGGCCAGGTACATAGACCAACCCTATAGAATTCTGACATTGTTCTCTGCTGCTGACAGGAATGACTGACAGTGGTAAGTCACCTATTACAAAGCCTGATACAACAACTCAGAAATTCATCAAAACGCAAAATGCACAGCAGAAAAACATACACAAAAAAGAGGCTCCAACAGGCAACAGGTAGGAGCCCAAAATGGCTGATGTCAGATGTGAAATGCAAAAGGTACATGCATCTTTGTACTGTGGAATTCTAGAATAAGCATGCCATCAACACCACATGACCCATAAAGGTCTTAAAGACCACCCGTTTTTATTCTTCCAACTAGAAACTTCTCATTTACTGAGTCAACTGATTTTCTTTTAAGGGAATTGAGAGTATGACTCATGAAGCATATGGAAGTAAAAAAGTAAAACATGAAAAAAAAAAACCTCAAATCAAGCTGTAAAATCTCTCCTCACTACCTAAGGATGAAAAACAAAACAAAACAAAAAAACCTAAAAATGAAATCCAACTGAAGAAGATCCAAGAAGAGTGATAAACAGAATGTTGAGGTGTATATTGGGATATTTGGAATACATCTGTGGACATATACTTTGTCATTCACTACTCAGTGCATCTCCAGCTCAGAAAAAACACTTCTCTTATACAGCAGCAGCTGTTAATGTTTGGATTGTAAATAGTCATAAGCCATATGGCAGAAGAAAAAGACTTCACACTTTCTCACATAGACAAATATTATTATTACGAAGCATAAACACATCAATATATGTGTCTTTTCTTTGGGGAAGCAGATAGCCTTCAACCTGATTCTAGGGAAGTTACCAGATTGCAGATGAGCAGCTTACCTGTAAATATTTGGTTTGGATTTTCAGAATTTGGATAACTTAACAGAAAACAAATGCAGGTGTGCAGTAGCAATGGTTTCAATTCAAGAGAGAGGATGAAAAATAAATGCAAAATACAAATCGAGATAGTTAAATGGGAGTGAAAATTAGGCAGAAGGGGAAAAAAAACACCTATTTTTCCATAACAGCTGCATACAGAATGAAATTCAGTATGTTTTGCTGTCTACCATCTAACTACATAAAATTCAGCAGGACCGCAGCATGCAAATGGATCGGCAGTTCCTGCATGCTTGTGGATTTGAACTTTCCACGTAGTCAGCAATGGGTAAAGCATTTTGGATGTTTATGTATTGCACGCAGACAAGAGCAGGCCTCTGAAAAATGCTGGGGACCTCTGCTTGGCAAGAGAAGTTTACTATGATCAGCATTTTGAAAACTTGGAATGCGGAGAAGGTGAAGACCAACCACATCTGAGATGGCAGAAGGCCCGCTGAGTTCAAAAGATAGGTTACTTTTTGTTCTAAACATGATTTCCACCATCTATTTTAAATTCATGTTTAAAACCTGCAAGTGTTTTTGTTATCTCCAGCACTTTTTAGATTAACTTTTGCTTTAGCACTTTTCATTTTAAGGAAAGACTGATTCCCTTCCATTGTATGATGAATGTGGCAACCCCCATAGCTAACTTACAGTTTTGCAAAGCCATGTTTTTGAGCTACCTCCCTAATAATCTCAGCAGAGTAACACTGGACTTGCTAACAGCACACACCTGCACACATCCTGTTCCTATGGTAAGACAGACAGAACTCAACCCGCTGAACCCTGACCTGACAACTAATAAGCATGCAGCGCACACAGTGTATTTCAAACACAGCATCAACACTAATTTCAGACCCCAACAATTCAATTTATATTAAGAACCATTCCTTCACTAGGAGGTTAAGTTGGTGACATGCTGCAGAGCAGAAAAAATGCTTCAGCAGGTGGACATGACAGCGAGCCCACGAGATGAATGTCCTGAGAAGAGCCCTGGAGACCAGCATTTGTTGGGAGTCACCGCACACACCCAACCAGCAGCTACAGGAAGTTTACTTGAGCATGTCATTTCAAGAAGTGGGAAATTGAACAGACAAAAGTTTTCATTGTATCTCCACCATGAACAGTTGGTAAATCTGATCCCTGGGCACCAGGCTTTGCTCTTGGCAGAGAGTGCTGACAGGAGAGGAGACCACAGGCAAGAGACGATGGCAGAGTTCCTCATATGGGAGACAGACAGCAAAATATCTCTCCAAGGCCAGAACAGACTAAGTTGCTCTCTCGGCTTTTGCAAAATACTGCAATCAGTTAGCAAGTCATTAAGGAGAAATATTTCCAAAGCTGCCATGGACAAAAGCTCACCCAAAATTCTGTGAAGATAATGAAGTGATTCATAGAATGGCTTGGGGTGGAAGGGACCTCAAAGATCACCTTTTTTCAACTCCCCCCTGCCATGGGCAGGGCTGCCACCCACAGTCCCATCCAACCTGTCCTTGAACACCTTCAGGGATGGGGCAGTCACAACTACTCTGGAAAGAAGGTAACTTCCCCACAAGGGAATGTGCTCAGTATATATGTTCAGGCAACCACAGTGGTTGCGTTTACCAGCAAAAATCCTGGCTTGTGACTAGTTTGCAGGATCATGGCCTAAAAGTTCAACAGGATTTCACTTTTACTTGCAAAGCTGCCCTCAGAAGTTGATGACTTCTGAACAAGTCATATATACAAGACAGTGAAATGAAGAACTTTATAGCTTGTAAACATGAACTGAAATATGGGCAAAGAATCGCACTGTTCATACTTTTCTAAAATACAACATATGTAGTCCTGTATGTTCTGCAGTTGGACAAAAGGCTTAATCTAGTTGCTTTTAAAAAAAACAACACAACAACACAACACAACAACCAACCAACCAACAAGAAAATATAAATAAGTCTTCTCAAATTGAAACACATTTTATATTAAGCACTCTCTCCCAACACCATACTGTCCGTGAAAGGAAGAGCCTTTGGTGGTTGGAGCAGTGTCATCAGAGACTAAATACACTGGTGGGTAAGAAACCTAGGTGCCCTGTAGACCAGGGAGAAATTACAAAAATATTAAGAATATGGAAATTAAAAAAAAAAAAAAAAAGCTGTGGATAAGGGTACCTTACCACATGAATAAGGTACAATTCACTTTGTAAGAAAGCGAAGTCAAATTGCCTGTACAGTGCTTCCTGAAGCTCATGCACATGTGCCTGCGGCAGAGCCCAAGGAGATAAGCCAGACACACTGATTACATGCTTCGCCAACTAGATCAGGCTGCCTTTCTCCCTCAGAAAAATGTGTTCCTTACATTACTTTAAAAAACCTCCAGCTGATTTTTTCTTTTCATCCAGCTAATATGAATGTCCTGATTACCATCAGCAACAAGAGAAGACACAATAAAGTTTTCTTGTCCTAACCTGCAGCTACGCATCTAGTTACCTCCCTATACTTAAGCACCGATTATTTGTCTGGACTTTTTATTCCTATGACAGACTAGAACTTGATGAATACTGTTTTTTATCAAAAAAAAAAAAAAAAAAAAAAAAGCATTTCTCTCTTTAGATGAAATTGATAATTCGATAACCAAAGTATAATTTGTATAGTGATGGCAAAGAAAAAAAAAAAAAAAAAAAAAAAAACCTAAAGAAAATGGCTACTTATGGAACGTGTGGAATATAGTTAATACAGAGAATGCAGCTTCCAGAAAAACAGTCATCACAATGGAAAACTTTTTGTCTCATGTGAAGTAAAATCAGTATTTATTTTCATTTTCCTTTTTTCTCCAAAGGAAAAAACCCAAACAACTCTTTATATTTGTATGTAGAAACATCACAAATGATTCAAAAAGCTAAGTTAGTCTTCTGTTAAAAGCAGCTGCTCAAACAAAATACATCTATTCAATCAGCTGACATGTTTCCCTTTCAGAAGAAGTTGTAATAACTGGCTGCAAATCAGACATGGATCTCAGTATTAACACAGAATTCACATTCCGACTCCTCGTGGAACACGACAGCGAGCGTGCCTGCCGCTATCTCACCCCTTCTTTAATCAGTATGTTCTGTTTTCCCCTTAATGAAAAACATGTAGCCCCGCAGTCAGAACACCAAAACCACTTCCATCTTAGTTTTCAGAAACTGCTGAATAGAAGTCAGAACAAAAATAAGCCCCCGTTCCCCGCTCACATGGTTTACTCACCATCACTTTATTCCAAAACTCAGTCTCACGTGAAAATTGATCCATAACAATGAAATTATTGCTTCCTTCTCAGGAGGATCGCTCCAATCATTTAAATTACTGAACGAGGAAAAGCAAACATTGTGCTCCACAGAGCACTCTAAACACACACTGTTGTTTTTGCTGATGCAACGAAGCTGCTAAGCAGACGAGTTTGCGAGCAAGCTGGGCAGTGGCATTCTCCTTATGATTCAAAAGTGAAGTATGCCTCAGCTAACTGAATGCTTGCACAATGTATAATAAAGGAACTCAAGACATGTCTCTAACATATTCATTTGTGAAACTTCAACTCGCATTACCATCTATAACTCTGCCACACCTCAGAAATGATGTGCCAAATACAGACTTCTACTGGGTGCTATGTGCAGCCAAAATTAAGATAGCTCCAAGCCAGAGTCTTGCCTTTGGAAGTCTCTGAAGTACAAGTCCCTGAGGTGTATGAAGTTACATTATACGTGTGGAACATAAGCACAGATTGAAGCTTGCTGTGCACACAAGTATCACCGAGTTCATCCTAAGCAGCGTGTCAAAAATATCTACTCCACCACAATGCTTTACTGATTAATATATTAAAACCACTACTGATTAATATATTAAAACCACTGCAATAGAAAGAGGTTACAAAAACTCATTTAAATTTGCTTAAAGTTATTTAAAAACAAAATGAAGAAAACCAAACAATAAGAAAGCACAGAAGAACCTGCAGTGCTTTTTAAAATTATTATTATTTTCTTAAGAAGTGTGTATAATGTGATCCAGGGACCGTCCAAATGCTGCAAGTTCTTTCCTATGCATAGATGTAGACCACCTGTTTGAACCTTGCTGTGTGAGTGGCTTAGGCACAGCCTGCTGCAGCAAGGGGAAGGCTTGGGGAGGTGGGGGGAGTGGGAATATACACCAGCTTCATTGCTATCTGCTAGCTAGGATAGCAATAATCATCGTTTATTTCCTCCACCTAACTTGAAAGCTTTCAGCAAATTGCTTTCACAGGTGAACCTTGCGAAGGCGAGTCTCAGACTGACAGTACCACCCCGACAAATGCTTCCGCTGACCTCTGCATGGCCATCACAGCCTCAAGAGGCTTCAAAGCCCTTTCCCTTTGTTAAGGGAAGGCTTTCTCGAGGTGCCGAAATCTCGCTCGGGCGGGCGGGGGGGAGCCCGGGCCCCCTCTGCCGGCGGGCGGGCGGCACTGGCGGCCCTATCCCGTCCTGTCCTGTCCCGTCCCCCTCCAGCGGGACAGCCCCACCGGGACCCCCATCTGGGATGAAGTGCCCGCACGCTTTGGCCTCAGAGATATCATTCAACACCTCTAGAATGATGACAAAAAATATCCACTGATCTGACTTCAGGTCGCCCGAGTCTGTGCCATCCCCGAGCAATACAGGATAAATTTAAACACAGCTTTAGTCAGCATTTCACTCCCGGTTGATCGGTTCAGCATTCTCCTCATACAAACAAAACGGAATAAAACAGGATGCTGGTCATCCTGTATCTGTCCAGAAATAAATAACCAGAAAGGATGTTTGTGCAGCGATAAATCTATTATTAGTGCTTTTTCAAGCTCTTTGATTTGCAAAAGCTAGCAAACTTGTTTCTTATCAGCATGCACGGTTTTCCTGCTCTGTTCTGTGAGTTCTGCAAGTTGGCAGATGACTGCAGTTCTCCTGGCATTTGGTGAGACACAGACATCATTGTCCTACTGAAAGGGATCCTGAACCCTCCAGGCTTTCCAGTTTCAACCAGGATGTCTCCACTGCTCTGTCTGTTGTTTTGAATGCCATGCATTTTGCCCAGCAGGATGGAAATGTGTCCTGTAGCTGAGGAGTAAACCCATTACTCTACCACAATAATGATACTTTATTTTACTTAGTCATGCACACTGAGGAGCATTTGAATCTGTAATGGAATTTGAATTCCACAGAAATTTTCAATCAGATTTCCTGAGGAAAGAAGCATCTCGTCACAATTGCCTTGCCCTATATCAGCTCTTTCAAAAATTGGAGGATTTCAGTAGTTAGAAACACCACGCAGAAAAACCATGGTGAAGATGCTAAGTGACTGAGTTTCTGGTTTCAAATTTATCCTTGGAGGTGAGGGTGAAGAAGAGCAAAGGGTGAGTGATGGCAGCTTGTGCTCTACTGATAGAGCTGGCAAGGGAAACCACAGAGGTGAAATGGCATGCACTAGACCTCTCTTTAAAAGTCTTTTTCTATTTTTTTTTCCTCCCTTGATTCTGATGCTGCACAGCATAAAATCTTCCATCAGGATCATAATAAACATCTATCAAAGATCTCTCTCTGCTACCTTAAGAGAAGGCCAAATAATTCAGAGACCAGTTGAAGTTCAATTACATTTTTCTGCAGTAAGCCAGAAAAAGGTGAAAAGTAAATCACCTTTATGTACCCTTCCTGAAGTTCTTTTATATTGATCCCCTTGGAAAACACGGCTTGAACATTTTCACATGTCCATCATCTAGCTCCAGGCTTTTGCCTGCACCAGGCAGAAACTCCCAAGCTTTACATTTTAATTTCAGTACGATGTAAATAGCTACATGTTTAAATCACATGCCTGTAAATAATTCCTTACAGATACTATTCCTTAGCCCATCAGCATGCTACAACTGCTCTGATTTGTGAGGAAGATTCTGAGGTTTGGCTCCTGTGACAGTGACAGCAGATTCTGTTTTTAATGGCCTCCCCGGTGGCCAAGAAGGCCAATGAGATTCTGTGGTGCATTAAGAAGAGTATGGCCAGCAGGTCAAGGGAGCTGAACCTCCCCCTGTACTCTGCCCTGGTGAGGCCTCACCTGGAGTACTGTGTCCAGTTCTGGACTCCCCAGTACAAAAAAGATGGGTCTCCTTGAAAGAGTTCTGCAGAGGGCTACGAAGACGATAAAGGGCGTGGAACACCTTTCTTATAAGGAAAGGCTGAGAGACTCAGATCTGTTCTGCCTTGAAAAAAGAAGACTCAGAGGGGATCTGATCCACGTCTATATATATATAATTAGCAGGAGGCAAACGGACATTGCTGGACTCTTCTCAGCAGCGTGTAGCAATAGGACAAGAGGAAATGGCCACAAACTGGCCACAAACACAAACTACAAAGTTCTGCATAAATAAAAGTGTGTGGGAACTTCACAGTGCAGTGGCAGAGCACTGGCACAGGCTGCACAGAGAGGTGGTGGAGTTTCCTTCTCTGGAGATGTTCAAGACCTGCCTGGATGCCTACCTGTGCAACCTGGGCTAGGGAACTGCTTTGGCAGAGGAGCTGGATTCAGTTATCTCTAGAGGTCCCTTCCAACCCCTACAATTCTGTGATTCTCTCTGAAGCAGACCTCAGTGCTGCAGTGGAACCCTAATGCCGACCATTCACCCCCAGAAGGACAGCAGCTCACTGTGGCTGGGGGTCTCCTGTGCTCACTGGCGTCCCTCAGCAGATTTCCCTTATCCCAAGTGACCAGGACAGCCCACTGTGATGTCACTGTGCCAGACATAACATGCACAGGTTTCTTAATCCAAGAACTTAAAGCATTTAATTCTCTAGCATCTTCATTCCTATGTGACAAGGCAGAAGATTTCACTTCTCCTTTACTGAGAGAGGCTTGGTTTTTCCAACATGAAATAAGGTTGCAGATCAACCTTTATTGACTTGAGCTGGCACAGAGGTCCATCAACCTGGAGGCTAAAATATAAAGTAACAATATCCAAACCACTGACACAAGCCTGTGCTTTGGCTGATATGACAGTCAATCATTTTGGACTTTGCTAAAAGCGAATTCAGTGAATGAGATTCTGTGTTCCTGTCTCCTATTTCCACACTACCGTGCCTGCTGACATTGCTCACTTCAAGTCTGTTTTAAACTGCTGATGACTGTTGCTGCAAATATTTCTAGAATGAGACAAGCTGAATACTGATTTAAAAAAGCAAACAGAATCATAGAGTCATAAAGGTAAGGAAAGACCACTAAGATTACCTAGTTCAACCATTAACCCATCACCACCATACCATACCACTAACTACATCCCTCAGAGCCACGCTGATCCTTTTCTTGAAAGTCTACAGTGGTGGTGACTATTGCACACGGCAAACCTTTCCCAACTACACTCACACCCTGGGCATGGCCAGAGCCTCTCACGGACACAGCAACACCCAGCACTGCCACTGAAAGCAACAAATGAGAGCTTTGCCATAGGTATGAGGCCTGCCAGCATTCTTGTTGCTCCTTGCCTGTGTTATGACAGCTGATCACACCTCCTGCTCAAGGCTTGACAAAGTCACTCTGGGATGTGGCATTGGTAGTTTGATCTCCTTTGTTCTCATGGTCTCCATCAGCTGAGGAGCACTGAGTACCAGGAGCCCAACTCCAATTAAAGGTGTCAGGAACTTGGCATCTTCCCTTTCCCGCTTCATGCATGGATGGGTGCTGTCAGGTCAAAGCCTTATCTGCAGCAGCGCAGGATGCAGGAGTGAACGTGAGGCACATCCTGACACTAGCTGCGCTCCTGTTTGTAAGAAATGCCACTTTGCAGAAGACAAGATATCAGATTTAGAAATTATATAAAACAGCAGAACCCTTCTGATGCATGCTTTAAGTGACCTGTAGCATAAATACAGAATACTGCAAACAAAGAAGTGAAAGCACAGCCAGAAGATTCATAGCCTGCAATAGTAATTTAATAAATCAAGCCCTTATAAAAATAGCATCTAACACCAGCTGACACTGGAGCTCACAGCACCTCCCCGATCAGTGCTAAATAATGCATCCATAACAATTGCCTCTCACTTGATTATGCTAATGCAGTTGGTGCTGGATGCAATTCAGAGATTATTGAAGTCAATGAATGTTCTTCATTAATGCCAATGGAATTTGGATCAGACTCATCAAGTTAAAATATGAGAGAGAGAGGAGCTAGATGTGTAGTACAGGCATAAGCAGCAATAGTGGTTCTAGCCCTTGAATATTAAAAATTTCTATATGCTCAGTATGTATCGTGGTAAAAGATTCTTGAGAGTAGTTAGTTTGGACTGTTTGCAACAAATATAAGTGATCAAATACAACCTCGTTACAAATCCCCATTGTTATCTGTGCAAATGATTTGACCAGAAAACTCCAGAAAACTCTTTGGATGAGTTTTCATCATAAAACCCTACAGCTCTGAACACTAAATGATCAACTCTCTACTACTGGATTCAGTTTTACAGCTGCAAATTATTATATGAAATGGTAACATCTCTGATTGTAAAGTCTGAAGTGTTATTTTTCCTGTTGATTACAGAACTGTACATGAGAATAAAACAGAAAAGATGAGATAAATAAAGAAGAAATGAGGCAGAAGGGCCTTTAACTCATCTCAACCAATCATTCTGAATGCAAACAACATAGAGATCAGTAAATCTGAGAACTGTTGTCATAAGAGAACCTTAAATTTCATCCTTGATTGTTATACTACTGAGAGTTACAAGGATCAGGTCAAAGACTGGCTAGGAAAAACTTCATTAAATTTTTACTGCATTTTCTTCAGTCCTTGTTTCATTCATTGACAGCACAGCAAAGAAATCGAGACTTCAGAGGGGTTGGGACACTTAATGAGGAAAGTAAAGCTGACAGGAGGTTTGGGAATCTGAAGCAGAGCCCAGCCTTCACTCTGGGAAAACGCTCATAGGTTTTCAGCATCTCCAACTAACACAACTTCGTCACATTCCAGGATGCTTCTGCAAAAATGGATGCATAGCAGGAGGAGCAGGGAAAGGTTTATTTTTGTTTTATAACTGTGCTTTTTCCCCCCCTTATTTCTTCTCCCTGCAGGAATGATGCTGCTTCTGCTGCTTTTTTTGACATAGGATGGTGACATGAAGACCTCCAATGCAGCAGAAAACACTGGTAAGAATGAAACATTGCTGCAGCAGATGTCCTTTTGCTGCTGAGTTGAAGCTGGTTCATCAAGATTTCCCTCAGATGTGAGAAAGGTTAAGAACTACTGCAAGCAGAAGACACCAAAGGCATTTCAGTGGATCAATCTGTGGTCCGATAGTGTGGGAGTTAAAGGCAGCAGATGGTGTTTATCTCTACCAAACTCAGGACATCTATCTATGTGCACGTACTCTGTGGACACTAACACAGGTAAAAGAAAGGGATTGAATGGAATTAGAGTGCACAGAAAAATCTTCACTGTTCTAAAAATGCCTTTTTAAATACTTCCCCAGTGGGTTAGTATTTATTCCTCAACAAAGCTCACCAGCATGGGCTGAATGAGAATGAAATTTTAAGCTGATTTGAAAATCAAACCAAATCAAATCAAAACAAAACAGCCTCCTTTTGGAAACACCTGATGTCTGCCACCTGCCTTGTTTTCATCTGACCGAAGGTTTGTGTGCTTCGGTTATTGACTGTGCTTATATTGCAGACAACGTACACAGAGTTCTGTCTGCTGTGGAGGGTGAAGAAGAAACCATGACACAGTGCAGCCACCTCTGGCGGAGAGATTTCAGCAGCTGCTAACACTGGCACGATATATGCCAATTATGTGTTTGTGCCTACATTAATTCCTTACATAGCACACTATCAGAAGTTGCCCATGCTGGAAGTTAGGACACAAACCCAGTGATGCTTTGTTCACTAAGGCCTGCCCAGCCATGAATATTAAGTGTTCGCTATTTCTGGAAGCAAATAAAAGTTAACACCCATTTTTATGAAATCACAAACTCATTTATCAAAAAGACAGAAAGAAAGAGAAAAAAGTCATCTGCCACTGAACGTCACAGTGGATCTGTAAATTACAACATCTATGTTGTAGCCTTCCCACATGACTTTCTCACCCATTAATAGGAGGCTGCTACCAATTATTAGAATTACTATCTTGAATCCTGGAAGCCAAAGCAATATTCTGTTAACAAGAGACCTGGATAAAAAACAAAAAGAGATTCATTTGTTCTTGTATAACGTCCCCCAGTAAAGAGCAGTCTTTATCTCTTTTTCTCTCTCCCATTTAGACTTGCAAACGGAGGTTTTTGAAATCTGGTTTCTCATGCAGCTATGACAGACAGCTTGTGTACAACTTGACACAGCAGCCCAGCAGCTTGAGGAAAACATAACACAAGCTAGGTTGCAGCACAGACCAATAAGATTACCTGTCAAAAGTAAGTCAGAATTATATAAAATTCATAGATAATCTGGAAGATATTCATCAAACTCCTTGACAGTGCCATATGATGAATAAGTCAGGGTTTGATAGTAAATAGAAAAAAAAAAAAAGTCCAAGGCTAGAAGTTAGCATGCTCCCTGTCTGATTCGTAGCAAAAGCATCAGTGGTTGTATCCTCATTCTTTTCTCAGGGATCCAGTTTTAATAGAAAAATATTTATCAGTATGGACAGACACGTCTGTCTCATTCCTGAAATACTTAGAAGCTATTTATAGACCATAGAACCGTTTGAGTTGGAAGGGGCCTTTAAAAGTCACCTACTCCAACTCTCCTGCAATGATCAGGGACACCAACAGCTAGGCCAGGCTGCTCGGAGGTACGTTCAGCCTGACCTTGAATGTCTCCAGTGGCAAAGCATCCACCACCAATCTGGGCAACCTGTTTCAGTGCTTCACTACCCTTACCAGAGAAAATATTTTCCTTATATCCAGGCTAAATCTTCCCTCATTTAGTCTGAAACCTTTTCCCCTTGATCTGTCACCACAAACTCTGCTAAAGAGTCTGTTCCCTTCTTTCTTACAGCCCCCATTTAGATACTGAAAGGCTGCTATTGGGTCTCCCCAAGTCCTTCTCTTCTCCAGTCTGAACAGCCCCAGCTCTCTCAGCCTGTTCTCATAGAGCAGATGCTCCAAACTTGTATCATTTTTGTGCCCCTCCTCTGGACACACTCCAATGGGTCCACATCTCCTCTGTGCTGAGGATTGAACATCTGGATGCAGTACTCTGGGGAGATCTCACCAGTACAGTACACTGATTTCAGTGAGGTGGTGTGGCACAGCAGGAAAGCATACAACTCTCCTGTGTTGTAAGGAGACTACTGATGTGGCAATGGTAAATATCAAAATACAGTACAAATACTAACAACCTCATGGTCTGCAAGTGGTAAATAAACCTCTGTTTTTAAATTAAGACCTCAGAAAAAGCCAAAAGCAGGTAAATGGAAAGAACAATTTGAATGGCAAAATTACTTAAGGCACATTTTTACCTTTATCAGAAGCATTCTATTTTGGGGGATAAAAGCTTCAAGTAAAATTACAATTATCAGGTCAGGAGAGAATATCAGCTCCTTCCTTTAAATCAAGTTTTGATCTTGTTCCTAAGCAAAGTATGCTCTCCCTTCTCTGATCTGCTGAAGTGAGGTTGCCCTATATTCTTCCTGGGTTGTGGAGGTAGAGTTGCTTAGCATGGACTTCAGCAGACACAGCAGACACAGAGTATGCCACCTGCTTTCCTTCTTTCAAAAAAAAAAAAAAAAAAAAAAAAAAAAAAAAAAAAAAAGCCCTCAGCACAACACCGATTCCTCCGTTTCACCCTGGGACATCCCTACAGTTGTGGAGTCTCCCATACCCTTCCCTTCCCGGACCATTCATCGCTAATTCCCCAGTCAGCACGAAGCGCTGGTGTCTGACCCCAAGGGACATTTTGTAGGGTATCCCCCATTCCTTCCATTCTCAAAGAGCCCGCTAGGTGGCAGCCCCGCCTGCCCGGCGTGCCGCGGGCCGTAAAGCATTATTTATACCTGATAGGGCAATAGAAATAGCTTTTATTTCATAATTAATATTATTTTTAATTTAACAAAACAAGTTTTGAACAGAATGTCCCCACTGCTGCACTGGAGCCCAACACAAAGACTAAGAAAGTGAGCTCTGCTACCTGCAAAAACACACAGACTAAGCCTATGAAGAACTAAAAAAACCTGTACACTTCTCCTCTAAGCAGCTATAGCTGCAAAAGAGCCTCAGGTGTTGCACACATTTTGCCTATTGGATTAGAGAGACAAGCTGAAATTGTCCCCACCACCACCAAAGACTCAGTCAGGTATGTGAAAGGCTGTTTCCCTTTCTGAAGAAACAAGAATGCACTACTTCTGCTTTAAAAAGAAATCATAGTAAAAATAAAAGGAATAGTCAGAGAGAGCATTCAAGAACACACCGAAGTGTCTGACTTCAGCTGAGCCACCGCTCAAGGTGGTTTATCAAACTGGGATGGTAGATTGCAGGCTAGAAGGGAGAGGGACTGGAGCCTGAGCTCCATGCCCACACAGCATGGCTCTGCTCTCCCCTTCCATCTCTTGGGCAAGGTCTAGAGGCCAGCCAGCATCACCAAGTCATTACCTCTCCAGTTCCCAAACACTAGTACTGAAAAAAGTAGTGTAACTGGTACACAGTCAGCTACAGGTAAAATATTAGCGGACCCCTTCATTTTTATGTCAGGTACTTTGTAAGCCTACCGTTACACAAGCAAACACTAATTCTGAAACACAGAAAACACGTTTAACACCAACACATATTTGCGTTCTTGAAGGTCTCTATTTCTAGAGTGTACGCAACACTGCAGTGTGCTTCTGAGCCTGTTTTAGGACAGTGAAATGACTGTGAGATTACACTGTAGAAATAAATTTCCATCTAACTTTCAATGTTGCATTTGGATGCCTCTTTTGCAGTTCTTTATGACATGAATTTGCGGCCACATAAAAAGGTTTGATTACCCTCATTGTATAATCTTGTGCTAAACTCACAATCTGAATTGTCCCATTTCAAAGGAGGTAAAGAAAAGATTGAATGGAAGGATACAAACAGCTGCTTTTAGCAATTGTGTAATAAGAGTTCCCACATAAGAGGTGTGTTTTCCCCCAGACTGAGATGGGTGTAAGACAAGTAAGTGTAAATTCTACATGCTGGTGAACAAACAAAATATCAGTTCAGGAACTCTGCAAAAACCGCTCACCGAAACAGCAGCTCTGGTTCAGATACGGCTAAGTTTGGGATGCTGCAAGTGGATGATGAAGAAATCAGAGTAATCCAGTTTTACCTCATTTCCCCCCCCCCCCCTCTTTTCTGTATCCAACATTAACATCCAGAGCTGCCAGATTTTGAACTTGCTGTAGAAAGGACAGCAATAGCAGAGCCTGTCCCACAATGAATGGTGATACCTTGTACTTTAAGAAGTCAGCTTTTCTAGAACATCTCTGTATGAATGAGGTTCACCTTTCTCCAGCCCAACCTTCGTAAGACAACACACGTGACCTGAGAAGCATCAGAAACCTTTCAGCTTTAAAACCAATAATCTGTTCAGGTTATAATAACCAGAGGTCACAAGGGTTTTCAAGGGGATTTACACCTTTTCAGAATGATGCTTTATAGTGCATTAGGATGAAAGAACACCTGCTTTGGGCATTTAAGGCTCTGCAAGGGGGCCCAGTGGGGGAAGAAGAGGGCAGGAGAGCTGGGTTTGCTGCAGGAGGGCAGCCCAATGGGGACAGCTTTCCATCCCCCATCTACTGGGAGCTGCAGCACAGCTGGGACGCTGACCCAGCTCTCACTAAGCACAACCTTTGTGACTCCTCTCCAGTGATGCAGTTATCACAGCTCACAGCCTTTCCCTGACTCATAGGGCACTGCTTCTTCAGGCTGCACGGACAAAGGAGGCCTCAGAAGGAATTACATGCCTAAGAGCACTCAGAAATCTGCAGCAAAGTGAAGACTTGGAGGTGGATCACCTATGTTTCCAGGTAGCCATCAGACCACTTCTGCAATCCTTCCCTCAGACAGGAATTTGCTGTCACAGACAAGATGAGCAAGGAGAGGGCTGTTTAGGAACTGGGTTAAGGATCAAACATCAGAAGCCTGTTGAATATCAACAACTAAAATAATCTTTTAGTCTGTTTGAGATGAGAGAGAAAACTGTGACAGGAGATTTTCAAAGGCAACTGGAACTTGCACACACAGGGAAACGAGTGGAAATAACTGAAAATGTTTATTTTCAAGGTTTCAGTGGGAACGTATGCCCTGCCCAAGACCCTGGTGCAGCTGAACATCTTTTTCACTCTGAGCACCACTGCCTGGAACAGCTCAGCTGACAAACACCTGGCACATGGCAGCTGGCAAACAGCCTTACCACTCTGAATGGCAACACGTTTCCATGCTCACAGTGGTACGAGCTCCCTGCCCGGGTACTCCTCCTGCCAGCAGTGACTGTACAAGGAGCTGTACCTGTCTAACTAGAGCAGTTTAATTACACTGGCAAATTTTCCCTGCAGACAAGCACGAAGAAAGCTAATTCTGTCTGGTCTCCAGAAGAAAGCCACTCCTGATGTCTCTGCATCTTCGTGAAATCTGTTTGTGTGTGCTGTGCCTTCACCCGTATCAGGAATAACCTGCAGCTTGGGACTTTCTGGTTCCTGTTGCTTTGGCTCAGAATACCTGAATTTCCCAATTTCTGATGTCTGTAAGAAATCTTCTATATCTCTCAGAATACTGATATTGTTCAAGAAATAAAAGAATAAATGAAAGACATAAAAAGAAACGTTCCCCATATACTACATAAAAATCCTAGCATTGCTTAAACTAGTTTGAGAAATGGACATAATTTTTTTCATCTTTGTCATTGTAAAAGGATTGATTTTATTACCTAAAGCTTTTCAGTTCTCCCTGGATAATTTCAGGGAGACGATAAAGAAATTGACCAACTCCCCCCTTAAAAAACAAAAACAAAACCATAGAAACAACAAAACAACACAGTAGAAACAAGGAGCATGCACACAGCATTTTAACACTGTGCTCAATGCAGCGTGCCCCTGACTTGTTTTATTCCACTCTGGCACTGGTCCAAAGCAGAGTCAAAGGCAACAGCATGTCCCACAATCTTCTTACAAGGTCTCAGCCAGGTGACCTCTTAACATTCCCAGTTATTCCTACTGCTTTGGAAGCCAGGCATCAAATGTACACCCTATCCTCTGGGTTGTGGCACGTCCCTTAGTCACCAACACTCAGGCAGTGTTGAGCCTGCCTAGAACTTGAACTTCCAAAATCTAACACACTGGATGCATCAGAAACCAAATTTGATCTAATTCCATCAGATCACATCCCATCCAACCCCATTCAAATGCAAAAAATTCACTTACTAATATAGTTGCAGCTTGTCATCAACAAACTCTGAATAAGTACAACAAGCTGAGCATGTTGTACAACAGGGAAAGCATCAAGTTTTCTATACAACTCTCTTTATTGAAATTCAAAAACATCAGTATTTGCAAAACTTGGAATGCTTCTATCAAATAACAGAGGTATTCATTTGTGGAAGAAAAAAGTTTTTATCCCTATATGTTAGAGCAAGTAAACCATGTATGTAGAGATCAGGGTTAGCTGGCACTTCTTGAGCAGGTTCGAAATGATGGGTTTTGTGGTATGAAAACATAAGTGAATATTTGCTTTTTCAAGAAACTAGTTAGGGTTTGTTGACAGTATGGTGAAAGGAATTACAGGACCATTTTTTCCTGTTTCATGGATGAAGAAAAGCCTGCCACCACTCAGTCCTATAAGTGCATTTAGAAAACAGGGGAAACGAGTGTCAATAGGGCTAAGCTGAAGGAATGGCAGCACTGACTGCAAATGCTGTTTTCTGAGACAAATACAAGGGCCTTGCACGTGATTATAAAAAACTGCAGAAGTACTCTGCCTTTGGGCCAAACACTGATTTATACTACAGTAATTCTACACATTTCATTGCATCATTCCAGTTCCAAAAATAGTCTATTTTAAAGCTTTCACATTTCTCCCCGTCATTAAAGCTTTCACGCATCTTCCATGTAACAGCAACAATTTTAGACAAAAGTCTTCAATATCTAAACTCTGACATTTTTTCTTAGAATAATAATTAAAAAATTGGCAAAAATAAAAGGAGCTAAGAACTATGGATACAAAACAATGCAAAGTGTGCATCATTTTCCTAAGATGGAAAGTCATTTTTCATACTCTACAGTGGTCATACTAAACATTCACTTCATATTTAGTTCTCTAACATCACAAGTTCTCCAGCTTGTCACAGAGGTTCACCAGTTAACATAGTATTTAAGAAGATAACATGAGAAATGCAAACTAATTACTGCATTCAAAGACTCTTCCCTTGGTTTTGGATTGAAACTGGAAAATGTTGCAGCAATGTGAACACAGAATCCATGGGCTTGCAGGGTCAGAGCAGTGGGCAAAGGGAGCAGAAGGGCTGCAACTAAGACCTCTTTGAATTGAGAAAAGTGTTGCCAGAAAGAAGTAAACAAGCTGATAACCTGCAAGCTGTTGCTGCTGCCATGATGCTTTCTGCAGAAAAATAGGCAACAAATCCTTGTTAGCATGTTTAGCAAGGGGTGACTACAGCAACTGGAAGGAGCCCAGCGTGGGAGCAGCCCAACAGGCTCTGGTAAGCAGCCACGCAGCCTGCCAGCTGGGAGCTGTTCATCATTTTCATATACAGCTACAGAGTCTATAAATCAGGATTGTTGAGCCTAGAGTTAATGTGCACGACTTGCAAAGCTTTATTAGCAAGGAAGGATTGACATCTCCATGAGACCTTGAAGCTTTAACAAAGAATAAAATAAAACCACCTCACAAAGCAATGATAATTGAGTTTTGTGGAGAATCCAGGAGAAGCTCCCGCTTCTCACTGATTAGCTAAGCAGGGACAGTAAGACCAAAGTGGCAGACAAAGATAACATCTTGGTTTTGTACTTCAAAGGTTCACCTTTTCATTCAGTAACACTTCTGTGTCTGCTTCTTTTCACCCCAAATATGACTTCTTGTACATATCTTAATATATTATGCAGAAGCAGAGACAATAGCTGTGATTGGAAACATGCCACTGAAATGTAAGTGGGACTGTTTGTGTGGTTTGTGACACTTGTATATTATCTGCAGTCGAGAACAAGATTTTTTCCCCTATTTCTCCCAATATACAGATACTCTCTACACTGCCTTCATTCAGTTACCATTCATCCTCTGTAATCAGATCGCTTAGTTGTTTGAGCATGCACTTGTCAGTCTGGTGAATTTTACATCACGTATAAATGTGTTTCAATGAAGAAATCACAGAAATTCAACAAAAGTTGAAGCACAATTTCCAACCCATCTCAGTGATGCTACCAGTTCTTCCACTAACTAAGTATAGTGAGGGAAACCCTGACTCCTCTCTTTCCCCATCAAAGTCATCTGGAATTTTGCTATTGTTTAGCTTCAATAGTGCTTTGGTACTATCCAGTTTTCCTCACCTAACCAATTGGAGTTGTAGTCCAACTGGAAAGTGTTTGGAATCGAAGAATAACTTTGCCTTATTATTATTATTACTACACTGCATTTTATTATTATATTATTACACTGCATTTTGTATTTCAACAGACTCTTCAGTCAAAAAAAGAGACTAGTTTAATGGGAGCCTCTTGTTTTAAGATAGCTGGTCCTCATCTAGTCTGTCCCAAAGTAATACGTGCTCTAAGGTAACCTTTGCTGCAGTGAAGCAGAGTGGAAACAGTCAGGATAGGCTTAAGGTATCAGAAATTAACAACGCCAGCTGTAGGGCTGCGTTCTTCTGCAGCTGGGCCAATTCATGGTTATAGCTCTGATAGCTTAATGAGAATGCATCAGTATTATATATTTTTTTCTCTATTATTCCTTGTATCACAAATATGAACTGGTTGGAAGATTTACTGCCTGGAGTAAAGATGAATATCAGCAACAAACTCCAGCTTATAGTTTGTAACTGAATTCCCTTTGCTCAAACATCTTCAAATATACTAACAGATATTCTCTAGACAGCCCATGTCTCTGCTTTCTCCAGTAATGCTTTTAACCTTGTCTGCCCTACCAAAAACTGCCATTAACTTAGCCCTAGCATATATCAGCTTTAGAAACTCTCAATTCACCATTAAAAAAAATAACTTCTTTATTAAAGAAAGAAATCCATTTTACTGAGATAAAAATAAATGCTCAGTAATTATGAAGCTTTAGAAATCATTTTAGTTTTCAGCATTTACTGGAGAGAAGTCACTGTATTTCTTTGCCCAAAACACTGTACAGCACAGTCTTTGGCAATGTTGGGACTAACTTCTCTTTCAAGAGATTTCTTAATGCGTTTCAGGTCTTACTTCACTTATTTTAAGTTATTTTGTACTGTCTACTTGAAGCGCTTCAAGGCAATTTCAGTAACATTGCTCGCACGTGGAAATACACCTGCAGCAAGTCAAGCTGCCAACCTAATGCAAGGACCTGAGCTGCCTTTGTTTGCAGCAACCTCTGCAAGCACATAAAATGCCTGCAGCTGCCACACAGTGTACCTGTACAGCACCTCTAGCACCAGGACTCCAACTCAGACTTGCCTTTAGTTCTGAAGCACTGCGGGGAGCACAATGTGCCTTCTGCAAGCTCACACTCAGCTCAAGGCGAAGCTTGCTCAAATACAGGGTAACATAAGCAATTAAATGGTCTGGGTAGGCATAGTGAGGTCGATGAAAGATATAAAAATGTGTATTTTCTTCTTCATTTCAGTTTAACTGTTTTGCAGCCTGAGAATCAAAGAGAACTGGTGTACTGTATCTACAAACTGAGCTAGCATTGTTAACAAGTATAAAAAATGAGAAGGACGCAATAATAAGAACTTCTGATCCAAACCTTCCCAGCTTAATTGCTTTGAAGTTCAGATAATATAGAACAAGGAACCTGCCTTGGTTTGGGAGTTTTTTCAAAACCAGAACCTGACTGTCAAGACTTTACACACACAAAAGCTCCTCCGGGCCACCTTTAAGTGCTCTGATTTATTACAGCTTTGTAGCTAACAATTACTTTCAGAGGGGAAAAGAAAAGATAGTTCCAGTTTGTAAACTGTTTGCTTCATGATGTGGAAGGATAGTAATAGCCAACACAACTCACAGAGGTGTGCTGCTTTAATAAATCACAAAGTTTGGATCTCTAAAGGAACAGCTTTAGCCAGGAGCAAAACCACTGGACCAGCCACAGCAACATGTCAGCACTGGCGATCAGTGCTGGCGGGCAAGGTGGCAGCAAGCAGAACAGGGAACACAACCTACAGGTGCATAAGGATCCGCTTGCTCTACTTCTAATAATTCCTGTTAACACAGCCCACACTGTAAACATGAAAAAACTCTAACCAGTTCATTCCCTCAAATAGAGCCTTGAGAAGTGTGATTTGATAGTCAACATCAAGACATAGCAAAAACACAGTGGGGGAAGTTCAGTGCTTTTCAATGAATCTGACCTTCCTTCCCCACTTAAAAATAAATCACCTTCCTGACTAACAGCCAGTGAGTTAGGAGGGTTTTCTACTTTGCCATCAAACGTACTGTGAAAGAAAATGGCATACCACGACCAACTTGTGAACAGTTTTGCTTTGGGCAATCGCTTTCATTTTCCCATATCATGTGAGTTACGATTATGCAATCAGAACTATTAACAACATGTGTGGTAGCTTCACGGCAGCTATACTGCCAGCAGGGAGTCATGAATAAATACAGTAGTTGTTATTTTTTATGGCATATATAACTGACTGATTTTAAAACAACTAAATGTAATGCTTTGTAAAACCCAGTGAAGGGGCTATTGAAGAGTGGTGACAGACTAATGGATTTATGGGAAAGCAAATGCAAGAATGCAGACATCACTGGAAGAAGTGGCCTGCTGTATGGTGCTCACACATCTGAGTAGTTTTAAATTGCATGAACTTAACACGAGTGCATTGAACGCTTTTGTTTTTTTCAAGTTGCAAGGGTATTTCTATTCTTAATTTACTGTTTTTCAAAATACTTGTATTTTTCTGCATAAAAGACTTCAAAGATTTATATATTTATGCTTTCTATAAAGGCCCATGATGTAACTTCTCCAGTACCCACTGCAACAGCATCACTGAGAACACAACTCATTGTAGACATCCAAATTTGTATATCTGTTAGGACTAACTGCCTAGCTGGATTTCCTTCAGCATTTTCCTACAATTGGTATAAGGAAGTGAAATAAAATTAACTGCTTCTAAAATAAATATTTCCTTCCACAAAATGAAGTGATCTCCTAATCACTCTAGAAGGATGATAGATATTCTGAAATAACTCGTGTTACTTGCTCCCCTATTCCTTGCAAAGTTATGTTCTACCGGTAGGAGATTCTTAAGAAATACTCTCAGATCCTATCTCAAAATGCTTGTGATTGTTATTAGTTTGCTTATAAATAAAATTTTAGAAAAGCAAATCAACATTCCCTCCCACAGAATGACAGCAAGAACCTCAACCAGATCAAAACAGATGTAAGGAAAAGATGGTGAGAAACGAATATTTATCACATAGTGCAAAAGAGCATGGCTTTCTCTTCCATCCTTCCTTATGTGACTACGCATATTTAAAATTTTTCTCATACATATAGATAGAAAGCAACTAATTCTACAACATACCTTAATACACTACAAACAAATTTCTAGCATTTTTTGAGGGGACAATTGTTTTCAGACAGTATTCCTAAAGGAATTACATCAAATCTGAGCAGACGATAGAAATGAGGTATGTTTCCATGATCAGTGGCGAGTAGCTAATCAAGCTTGCATGCTGAATATCAAGTATTCTATAATCACAAATTGCACGCAATCTAAAAACGTAAAGAAATAAAATAAAAACCAAAACAGTTTAGCAATTCTGAAGAATGACTAGATTTTCAGAAATTACAATACGTTTGAGGACATTTGGTGAGCAGACACAGAGGCTAAATTCATCAAGTAAATTATTCACTCAGCATTAGCAATACAGCTGTGTTTTCCCTCCCAAGACTTTTGCCTTTATTCGCAATTGTGTTGTTTATGCATATGCAAAATATATCTATTCTATCTATTCTGTTTCCCTCTAAACAATGCACTAATATGTAATGACAAGCATAGTGCTGCACATGGAAATCTCATCTTCAGGGCAAGCAAATGTGCTTGGTTCACATCTAGAAACTTTCCAAAATATGACTGTAGATTGAAACCAATATAAATCTTCTCTAGCAATACAAATGTGCCATGTTATACAAGAGCAATGCTCCAGTTTTAGGAAATGGTTGTGGGATGAGAGTTGAATTCATCACTGATTATTCTGAAAGCATGACTGTTGCAGCAAACCAGCACTTCAATTTTAATTTGCGAGCCTTGTGCAGGGTGACAGACATTTGCATAAGAGCGACAGTGTCTTTAATCCCCCTGCACCCTTGACTTGCTTCTTGGTTTCTTTAAATGCATTTTTAAATCAGCAAAGCTTCAGTCAATTAGGAATTATAATACTTCTTGGGAGAGAAAAAAGCGTATTCAATCCCCATACAATTTCCCTGAAATAAATTCTTTACATATAGCACAGCTAGTGGAAGTAAACTGTATTAAAATGCTACTGCTAATTATATTGTGTCCTTTAAAAATGGACAGTTTTGAATAGAAAAGGTGGGGAAAGTGTTAACTCTATATAATTTCAAGTAGTATTCTAAACATACGTAGCCTGACAAATATTTACTGAATATTTCCTGACTAAAACACATGGTGATAGTTATTTTCCTTCTCCCTCACACAAAAGGGCAAGATGACAAAAGCAGCTGTCTGATTAGGGGTACTGTTGTCCTGAATCAATTACATCCCTACAGTCAACGGTTCCACTTATGCACCTGTTTTTAAATAGAAAGCCTCTGTAGCTCTTCTTGTACAAGGGAGATTTGGGGGGAGAAAGCATGAGTGAAAGAAACAATAATTCTTCTGAAGGTCAGCCAGGGCATCCTGCATCCCTCACTCTCCACACTCACTGATTGCCTCTGAATAGAAAATCCGCCCAAATCTTCTGTTACGATCAAAAAGGGGGGGCAGGTGAACATGTGCCACTTTCACTTGCTTTTCAAGGAATATAATTATGTTTAACTGACTGACTTCACAACAAATCTCTTTCCTAGAGCTTTTTAAGCTGAAATGTGGCAGAGCTGAGATCTGGCTGCTCATCCTGATTGCAGTGCACATCCATGTACCCAGCATGGCATCCGGGCCTCACTCCCCACTGCTCCTACCCTCCTAGCCAGGGCTGCTCCATCAAATACTGCTCACAGCAGAGGTACATGGGTACTTGCTTGCCTCTTTGCACCACATGCTGACAGGCAATTTCTTTTTACCTTCAGGCCTTAGGTGGCATGCCCCAAAAAATGGCTACAGACTGTGTGCCCACAATGTGGTTATTTTGATGAGTTTAGATTTTGAAGAAGGGACTTCTTTGAATTTATCCTGTCCTATAATGACTAGATCTTTTTCAACAAGACATTCATTACATCCTTACCACTTGGAATGAAAAGGAGAGTTTCTATGCACTCTTTTATCATATGCAAAAAGATTTCCCTATAATATGAAATATTTCTCCAGGGTATTTCCATTACTACCTCTTATCTGTCTAAGCACATTTTTTTTTTCTTTATCATTGAGTCTTATTAGCCTTTGTGTCATATACATTTGTTTCTTAACAGCATGAAGAAATTAGAATAAATTGTTTTCTTTTAATCTGAACGCATGAAAAGAAATATAATTGAAGTGATGAAACAGAGTGGGCTTTGACCAGACCAAATGTTCTCCACTTTGGGCATGTGTTCTGTTCTCATTTTCACCACCAGGGTGAAATGTCCACAAGCACCTTTTTCCTACAGTACATAATGAAGGACAGCTAGTCACTCACCTTCATGAAAACTGCTATTTATGTACTAGAGAAGGAAGAATCCCCCAAATCATACACAGAAGCATGTGTTGACACCATTTGAATGTTTTTTGATTTCCACTTTGCTTTCACATGCCAAAAAAAAAGGTCTGGAAAGTCTTTCACATTTGAAGACCAATCTTAAGAGCTTGTAATAAATATGGACCTTAAAAAATAGGGCTGAAAATTCCTTAAACACTGCTTTATAAATGCATTCAAAGCATTGATTTTTTCAGGTCTCATATGTTAATTTGTTAAGTACGTACAATCATATTATTTCAATCCAAATAGAAATATTTATTTAGTCACTGTAGCACACTACATTTTCAATTTGTACAGAGCATAAACAGTTCCAGAAGCTTAACTTCCTGACATGGATAATGGAGTAGACAGCAAGCTGGGACACTGCTAGATCTCACACTTAAAAACAAGGTAGAACTGCCTGAGGATATGAGAGTTTTCAGAGAAGGGAACACAGAAGAAGCAGGATCACATCCATGGAAAGCAGAAGAGCAAACTTGGCCCTGTTTGGAAAGGTACTGTGGGACACAACCCTGGAGAGAAGAAGGATACAGGAGAACACACTGAATTTCAATAATAAGTTGAAATTCTTGAACTCTGAACAGTCCATTTATGCTCAGGAAACCAAGAACATCTGCATGTATTAAGAAGGAGCTTCTGACATAATTAAGACATAAAAAAGATGCAAGGGGCGATCCTGCTGCTGAATGGGGGAAGTAGATCTGGTGTTAAAGAATACAAAAAGGCAAAAGTACCCAATGTCATCTTCATCTCAGATTTTACTGGTAAGACTTGCCTTTAGCATTCCCAACTCCTTGAGACCAGTACAAAAGTCTGAAGAAAGACCTAGCCTGTGTAGAAGAGGACCAGGTCAGATAACAATTAAATAAACCTGACAGGTCCCTGAGACTTGTCTCAGAATCTGTTTTCCAGAAAGAAAGATACACCACCAAAATGTGAGTGACCAGTAGGACACCACCGTGTCCTACAAAGGAAAACTTCCTGTCTTTGTGGGTCTGCCTCTGTCTGAAAATGATTTGGTGAATCCAGGACCCTCTTTTTGATTCCGTGATTCAGATGTGTAAGTTGAGAGAGGGAAAGTATCAACATTCTGTTGATGTTGATGAAAGATAGACACTCAGAAGATTTTAACTATCCCACTGCTTGCATAAATCCTTTGTCACCTTAAGAGCTTTGGAATACAAGACACAGTATCTGCCATATTGGAAAACAGAACACAAGCTTTTGTACTCAGGTACAGACATAGTGGAAATTTTTACCTGCAAAGATTACATTCACATCCCTAAACTGTGACTGTTAAGGGACTGCAGCGACTTAGAAATGTATCTACGAATCCTATTTGGACTTATCCAGATAGAATATCTTAAGAATGTATTTAAAAATCAGCTAAAAGAGAAGGCAGTATCTGAGGCTGAGGAATGACCTTTCCAAAAGATACTACTATGGAAACCATGCTCATAATACAGTCTAGTAGGAAGCTATTTTTATAATTAAAAGAATCATTTCTACTACAGGCAGATGTTTTTAAAAATCCTAGAAGAGAGCCTGGCAGAGCAAATTTCTACTTACTGAACAAACTACACATTTTTAATATTCTTTTCCTTAATGGAGTCTGCAACCTCTTTTATTAAATGGCAAGTATCACACACGTTGACTTTTACTAAAAAAAAAAATAATAAAATAAAATAAAAGGACATTTATTAAAGGAAGAGAAGATCCAGACATTCAAAAGAGTACTGTCTGAAAAATTTCCAAAGAACAGAAGTAAATATTATCAGCAAAAAGAACATAAGTAAAGGGAACAATAAAGACACAGTAGTAGTCAAAGGTCAAACAAGGGAAGAGTGGGCTCACAGAATTACAGAACCATAGAATCACCAAGGCTGGAAAAGATCTCCAAGATCATCCAGTCCAACCATACACACACCAACAATACTTCCCACTAAACTATGTTCTAAACATTTCTTGAACGTGTCCAGGGATAATGAATCAACTAACTCCCTGGGATCATAGAATATCTTGAGTTGGAAGGGATCCAAGAGGACCACTGAGTGCAACTTCTTGCTCCAAACAGGACCACTCCAAATTTTACCCTATTTTCCAAATGCTTCTTGAACTCCAGCAGCTTGGGCCCATGACCACCCTCTGATGAACAACCTTTTCCTAACCCTCAACCAGGGTTGACCATCCCCTGATGCAGCTCCATGCAATTCTCTTGGGTCCTGCCGCTGTCACCAGAGAGAAGCAATCAATGCTTCCCTTCCGCTGCCCTTCATGAGGAGTTGTAGGCTGCCATGAAGTCTCCCCACAGCCTCCTCCTCCCTGGGGTGAACAAACCAAGGGACTTCAGCTGCTCCTCATACATTCTGTCCTTTAGATCCTTCACCATCTTTGTAGACCTTCTTTGTATACTCTAATAGTATGTCCCTCTTATACAGTAACAATTAAAACTGCACACAGTACTTGAGGGTCATTTAACTTTAGAAGGTCTCTCAACACATTTCCCACAACATTCTTGAATCCACATTAGGATGTTACAGACTAGATGGGTACCAAATTGGGTGGCTGAGCTCAGACAGTGATGGTCAGTGGGTCAGCTCTGCCCTGAGGCTGGTTACCAGTACAGCACCATAGAGGTCTGTCCTGGGACAAGTCCTGGTTAACATTTTGTCTGTGACCCAGAGGAAGTAGTGGAGTGCACTACTCACACCAAAACAGACAAGTTCAAAATCCTACACGCTGTGGGTTGGACAGACACGAGCTGAGCAGAAGCCAGCAGTGGTCGCAGCAGCAAAGACAACCAATTGCACCCTGGTGAGAACGTGTATGTGAGAACTGCCACAGTCAGCACTTCTTATAACACTTCAAGGCTCTCAAATACACAAAAGACACTGATACACTTAAGCAACTTCCTCAGAGGTCTATGAAATTCAACAGGACATGGAGCACTTCTCTGCAAGGAAAGGCTGAGGGAGATGGGCATATTCAGCTTGGAAAAGAGACAGCTTTGGAAACCTAACAGCAGCTCGTGGCACCTACAGGGAAGTTACTGAGAAGATTCCAGGCTTTTCAAAGTGGTGCACAGCAGAAGGATGGGAAACAATGGGCATAAGCTGAATTGAAAGGTTCAGACAAAGGGGATGAAAGACTTTTTTCCACTGTTTCTAGAAAGGAGAAGTGTAGCTAATTGACCAGAGAGGCCACGTGGTCTCCATCGTTGGAGATTTTCAGCACCAGTTGGATGAAACCCTGAGTAACTTCATCTGGAATCACAGCTCATCCTACTTTGAGCAGACGTTTGGGGTAAACACTTTGTCATCTCCCTTCTGACGTGAATTCCTCTGTCATATGTTCAAACTGCAATAATGGAAAATGAGAACAATATATTCCCTCGTAATAAAACAATTTAAATTTCTAAACTAATAATATCAACTTTATAATTTTGTATTCCAATCTCTTGTTACTAGTAAGTTGCTGAGAAATTAGGCACCTTGCTAACTTCACACTAACTGCCATTCAAAATCTCACATTTTATTTAAAGCACACGTAACTCACGCCAAAAGTCAAAACAAACATGCTATTAAGAAGGAAAAATGTGTATTCACTTTTCCAAAGACTCGTGAAGAAATTTTTATTAATCTTTCTATGCCTAGCAAAACTCAGTAGGGCTGAGACTCTTGCTATGTTTTAAGTGTTATATAAATTTATGCAAGGCATGTATCCTACTTGTCAAATTAAATTACAGTAGGTTTCTCAAAACACCCATTATATTAAATATAAATTGAAAGAGGGGAAGATCTGCTTGACTAAAGAACTATAAAAAGTATAACAATCTATGATTTTGTACAGCCTGACACTTAGAAAAAAAAATCCATAAGCATGATACAAAATATTCTTCACTTTGCTTTTCCGTGCAAGATTTTTGAGTTAGTGTGTTTGTTTTGTCATTTAGTAAGTCAACCTCAAATGTTGAAAGTTATGGGTTTGAGATTACCAGGCAGCAAATAGCTGAGAGCAATATGTATGGATCAGAGATAGTTCAAGTACTGTATTGCTCGCTCTCCCACAGACACGCCTAAGAGGTAATTTGAAGTGCCCCCATTTTGACAAGGATGATATCACGGCACTGCTGTATTTAGACATAATAAATGTCCTATTGCCAGCTACATTCCCAAATCATTTCAAATCTGGAACTGAACTTCAAAAATAATATATATTTGCAGCATTCAGTCACAGGGAAATGAGCAGCTTTGTAGCAATTTTCCTAAAGGGAGACTTCCAGTTTAGATGATAGGAGCATCACTCTTCCCGGCAGATCAGCACAAATGTTGACAATCTAAATTAGATAACAAAAATATTGTTTTTCCAGGGCCTAAAATATTTCACACACTCTATTCACACTGGTCTTTAGATGAAAAGGCTCCCCATGACACAACAGTCTGGTTATCATCAGAGTTTTCTGCCTGGGACACACTGCTCATATTTACCTCTGCCAAGTGAGCACCTAATGCCATTGAGAAGTATGACTTAAATGTTAAGTGGCATTTGAGATATGTTCAATGACTCTTCATCAAGTTATTGAAAGTAAAAAGAATAATATTTTTCTATTTTAATGAACAGTAAATAGTAACTATTATAGTAGCTGTGATACTATTTACTTTCATGGTAGCAATGATGAAATAAAATAAAATGGAACTAAATTAGCTTAATTAAGAGAAGAAGTAAACAAATTTCGGCTTGAAAGAGTACCTAGAAAGTCAATACCTAAAAAGTTATTTTCCCAACATGAGGGTTTGAATCTTGGTGCACACCAATGGCCAGTATTTGCACTGCACTTGCTGGTATATGCATTTCCCATATTCCCTCAATCTGCTGCGGTTCCAGCAATATCCAAATTTAATCTGCAATAAAACTTTGCAGGAGCATTGTACATTTTTTCTCTTCATTTTCTGTACAGCTAGTGACATAGCTTTTCTTTTTTCAAGCCTCCCCTTGGGAGAAATCATGCCTGAGTCACAAAATAAACTGGGCAAGCTGGTAGAAGGTCTTTGCCAAGGGGCAAATTAATGTGGGAGTTAATGAGGTTTAATGTTACTCTGTTGCTAAGTCTGAACCATAAGTCCTTGGAATTTCACTTCAATGAGAAGTATGTCCCTCCATGTTGCAGTCCAAGCAGTTGCAGTCAAGCAAACATTAAATTAACTAAACCAGCTAGCACCATTAGCTAGTCAGCACTGTTTGTCCAAAGCAGAAAACAGCTGAACACAGTCCAGCTGGTGTGGGTCCTGGTGATGGGGCAGTGGCCAGCCTGCTTGCAGGGTTTGCCACCCAGCAGCTCTGTGCCCTGCAACCACTACGGTAGAAGTGGGGTGGCAGAGGCACCAGACCAGGTCCACCAGCAGAACAGAATTCGAGGCTTGCCAGAGCTTCATATCCTAAACCTGAAATCCAGCTACAAAAACACCATCCAGAAATTGACTGATTACAATCAATTTCAGAAGTCACGATCTGGACCAGCACACTCTGAAGGCCTGTCCCCATTCCTCTGCTGTGGTGTCCAAACACATGGGGCACATCATGTCAGGGACCATCTACACACTTATTTCACAACTTTTACTTCCACCAGAAAGCACATCTTTTTTTTCAGTGATACACGGACATGGAAAACATAAGCAATAAAGGATGAAAATGTCAGTATCTTGGCCCCATCAAGGTTACACATTTTCAACAATTCAAACAATTCCTGAGGGAGCACACAACAGCTCATGCCATTCCATCTCTTTTCCTCACAGAAACAGCGAACAGTTCAGGTGGCAGTATCCCAAATCCAGTTGAGTTTCAAAGCCTCTCTTCCCCATGTATATGCATTTTGCCCTATAACTCTCCACACTCTTTTCAACTTTGCTGGTTGCAGCTCCATTATCTCAGGAAGTTGCTGTAACACCTGCCTACTGTGCCAGCCAAAACAACACCATCTGTTGCACAGCCTGCAAGGTCTACAAACCATGGCTTTTTTATGATTTGCCCAAAATATAACGAATCCTTTCTCCCCTAGCTTGCCAGGCCCAACAACATCCCTGGGGCTTTGCTAGGTGCTTGCTTCCCTTTTCCATCCCTTTTGTTTCTGTCTGGTACAGGGCCAACCCGGCACCAGTGCACAGGACCTTGCTGATGATGATCAGAACAAAACCTCCCCCAAAACAGCTAGCAAAGGGGTGCCAAATTCAGAGGCATGGCTGCATTAGGTTGCTAATCATACTCTGTGTAAAGAAGGAAAATGCTTAAAGCAACTCCTTATTATTCTTCAATTTAGGTTTTAAACAGGTGCCAGCAAGTAAGTTGGTGCCAGGGTGGATTTCACTGTCAGAGAGCTCTGATCTAACAGAAACCACATGTGGGACACACCAGCCAGCCACTCGCTGCCACAGCATTCCCTGTCACTCTATGGTCTCTTCCCCACTTTTATTTCCTTCTAGTCATTCCCTTCCTGGCACATCTCAGGCTCATTCCTCTTCTCATACAAAGATTAACTGCTACTGCAGTAACCCATACTTATTAAGGTGATGAAAAGGAATGGGAATGGGATGAGGGAGTTCACAATTTCCAGAACTCTGCTACAGACTTTGCAGACTCAAGAAGATGACCCTGAAAACTTGTCCCAACATTATCCTTGTCCTGGATCTGTCCTCTGTCTTCTTCAGGTTTGGAAAATTTACTGTCATATTTCTGAGCAAACTGAGAAACATCAGCATTATGCGGAGTATAAAGATTAATATGATCCACTCAGGTATTAAGGAGGATTGAGAAGTCTGACCCATTTTCATTAGTATGCCTCTGTGAATATTTTGATTTGTTACCTTTCCTGCCTATTGCCTCAAACTAAGGAAAACAGGAGAGCTGTATGTCAGATGGACAAATGGGCAGGCCAGCTGCACACACGTTGTTTCCTTGCAGGAAGGGGTTACAGGGCACAGTCTAAGCAACAGTGGAAAGAGCTTGAACAATTCTGAAGGGAAATGATAATTAACCACGTCCTAATGCTTAAGTGAATTTACTTACCTAAATCTCAAACATGATATTTAATATGGTGGTGACAGAAACTAAATTGACTATTGGACTAGATGATCTTAGAGGTCTTTTCCAACTTCTATGATTCTATGATATGAAGTGAGATTAACTTTCTGGGATTCACTTTAGCTGAATCTTTGCTTTGAGGCTTATCGGAAATGAGCAGTACCTTCCAGTGCACTGAGAGTCATAGTGCCCAGATCAATAGTTATAAGCAAGTCTTCCAACTCACAGCCTTTTCTGCTTCACACTTGGAAAAAATACATTTCTTGTTTGAAAGTGCAGGGCAATGACACTACTCACCTCTGACACAAGGAAGTAAGCTCCGAGCTGCATGTAAGCTGCATGCACCATTATTTTTTTCCCTACTTGTAATTTTCAGTCCTTACTTTGAACATTTAAACCTGCAGGACTCCTCACCAAGACCATGCATTTTGCTTGCATCAGGGCTTGGAGACTGCACCTTAGGGAGACTGTTGCCCTCTCCAGCTGCTACAGCTTGAGAGTAATGGGGAAGGTTTTGCTCCAGCCTTGTCAAACTGCTCTTTTATAAAGTTAAGGTTCCTATTTACTTTATAGCTGGGCCTTGACCCTCTGACATTACCCACACAGATGAAATTTAAACCCTTCCCACCACAGCTTTGTGTCGATATCATCTGTGGTTAGTAAACAGCAATCATTTTTAATGTTCTTTGGAAAATGTTTTGGCTGCACTTCAAGCATTTTTTATTTATTCTCATCATGATCTTTTCTGTAATTAAGTTTAAGATAATTAACATTTTCCTTATAATCTGTATCTGTGCATATTTTTACCCACATTAAATTGTGCTTAGTAAAAGCTGTCTTGTATTCTGGAAAACAACAGAATCACTGAAGGTCAAAGTCTGATTTTAATTCCATGTAAATAGTAAATGACAGAGCATAAAATAATGCAGAATTTACTCCAAATTCTCAAATGGCATTTAACTGGAAATTGGTTTTGTATAGCTATTTACTTCCCCTAATGTCTGACGTGTACCAAATGTACCTTATAAATACTGAAGGTGCTGCAAGTCAGTAGTTCAACAGAGTAATCCACTGTGGATTCAAAGGTAATGGTGCAACTGTAACTCCGGCATAGTATTAATTTCAGCTTTTTGAAGGTTAATAGATCAGAAGAAGAAAATAAAGAGTCATTGAAAAAAAATCAATAGGCACATCAGGAAAAACTAAAAACAGTTACAGGCTCCAACATTTGCAAATGTCAGGCTAAGGATTTATCTATTACATATTTAATATAAGCGCTTTTAATGTAATTTCAGCTCTAACAGAACATAGCTTCCAGTAGAACTATGATGAATTGACTTCACTGAAGGAAAGCTGAATGCCTACATCAGTATTAAAATCAGACTTCAGAGCTGTATTTAAAAGTCTTTTAGCTGCTTCTGAGTGTGGTGGTCCATCCACAGCACACAGGAAAATCTCAATAATTTTAAGAATGGTTATACGTGTTATGCATTTTTAGAACAAATTAATATGTTCATAGCTATGAATTTAAATAAGAAAGAAATCTGAGATGACGACAGTATTGCAGATGAAACTTTAGTAAAGAGCTGTTAGTCAAACTGATTATAGCCAGGATCAAAATTAAATGCTCAAAACCACAACCACAACAGATCACAGAATCGTAGGGGCTGGAAGGGACCTCTAGAGATCATCTAGTCCAACACCCCTGCCAAAGCAGCTCTCTAGACCAGGTTGCACAGGTAGGTGTCCTGATCAGTAATATCCTGTGGTATTTTTCCACGCTTTTCCACAGTATTTAAACAACACACAGTCCTTAAAAATGTCTGTAACACTGAAAAATAGCCAAAAAAAAAGAAGTTTTTTTCCCATCACTAGTTAGGCAGGTTGATGCTCGCTTTCATACCACCAATTCAAGAATTTTCAGTTTCTTTTCAAACTTCTGAGTTTCAGCTGATCAGCCATACTGATTTCATTTGGAAAAACAAACAAACAAAACAAAACCACCAAATCCACATTAAAAAAAAAAAAAAAAAGATACAATGTGCATTGTTTTCTTTACTGAGCAGAATGTACTCTAAAAATTGTCTCAGCATCTCCAAACTGAGTAGAAGACCAATAATACTCCCTATATTTCCAGCCACGAAGTACTTACATTTAATAAACTGCAAGGCACATTAAAAACATTCAAAAGATTTGCTGTTATTCAGCTGATCCCTTTGATACGCTTCTTCTCCATGTTAACTACTACTAAAACCGCAGAAATGATTTTCCAGTCTATTTTCTAAATAGTGCGACAGCCATCATCTGAATTTATATGAATTCAGTGAATGAATGAATATTCAAAGCAATCTGTCTAAACCCAGAACTTCTTCCAAGGATTTTTATATGCTGACAGTAGCACAGCAAAACCCTCTCTTTCCCAAGGTGTAGCAGCCAGTACAAGCAGAATTCCAATTGTATTTTCACTGAAAAGGGGCTCAACTTTCAGACCTTTACTTGCCAAACACACCAAACATTCTTGCAGGCCCCACCTCCTCCTATTACCTGCTTGAACTAACAAATTGTAGATGATGGTCATTTATTTAAAGAACTAATCTCCAGTAAATAAATAGGTAACTGAGAAAAGTTCCAAGTCATTAAGGATCCTTAGCTGTATCTCCAGTGGCATTTTTTAATGAGAATTTTCTCATTACAATCACATAAGCATTCCTTTAAATGTTAGCAATCATGTAAAGTTCAGAATCACTCTTTAAGCCTTCTAATACTAACACAGCTGTTCATAATGCTGAGGTATTCACCTCTTTTCTACTGCCCTTCCCTTTTATTTGGAAGATTACAAATCTTTTCCTCTAAGTTGCAGGCATTTGTAATGCTGGCAGGAGTTCAGTGGAAGATGGAAGCCCCTTCCTTTTCTAGGCTGACATCAGACCTATCCTGTCTGTGTGAGAGACAAGAGTCCAATGTGCCCTGCAGCTCAGAGCTAAAAATCAGAAAAAATCACACTGGGGTCTACTGGCTAGCTGACTGAAGGGGCCCCAGCCCTGTGTGAGACAGAGGCATAGCTTCTATGAAGGCTGAAGCCCCTGCCATGCACATAAACCTCTTCAGAGCACCAGTTCATACCATTCATCCAAGTCCTGCAAAAACCACACACAAGACAGACATCTAAACACAAGGTTTGTTTTAAGTACTCAGCCTCCAGCTTCCTCTGTAAAAATTCTGTATTTCTCCCAGATTAAAGAATAAAACGTAGTTGTGTTATAGCAACTGAGTTAAAGGAACACCTGTCATAACAATCTGCAACTGATTTCTGTCTCTTATTGTTTGGTTATTTAACATTTATGTCAAGCACTCTGTTAGTACTTGGTTGTGACATTTAATACTGCTCCAGTTCATCACGGGTTAATACCAGACTGTTTCAATGAAATGAAATGTGTAAACATTTGATGCTTTTTGCCATATAGTCTTTTTCTGGCCACAGAATTTTCTCTCCTCCACACATGCAGGATGCAAGAATATTCTTGCAGGTTAATTTGTTCTCTCTCTCTCCTCCAAAGCCCCCATAAAGTTTCCTGTATTATGTCCTCATCTATCAAATATGTCCAAAACTTTGAAGAATAATGTGAACTAATAAAAGATAACCCTTTTGTGTTAGTGAAAATAAAGGCCTTAATATCAAACATGGAACATTCAGCAGCTTCAACTAAATTCATGATGTGCATCAAAAAAAGATCCAGATACTTATTTAGGAAGCTAAGATCAGTCTTTAAAAGCTTTTCTTAAGCAGAATATAAACTCCTTTCCAAAGGGCAGACTATTTATGTAAGTTGAGAATACACATTAATCTTTCCCGAATCAAGGCTTTTAAGTAATGTAAGATGCAGTGGGTCAGTGACATGCAGGAGTAGTCAGACAGTGCAAATATTGCTCATCAGGTGTGCTAGAGTTGCACCTGTCTGTCAAATACAGTGTGAAAACACATTATGAAGATAGATATATCACTAACTGAGCTCCTAAACAAACAAACAAAAAAAAAACCTCAAACCAACAAAACAAAACCGAACAAACCCTAAACAAATAGACACAGAACAACCCCAGTAAAATTAAAGGGGCAAGAAGTAGCCCTGACATCTTCAGGCGGAGCACTGAAGGAAGACACATTTCCAGCAATTGGTCCTTGCCAGGGGTCAGTACTAACCCTCAGACAGATGGGCCACAGGAATTAGACCTTTGAAGATGCAGCTCCTGAGCAGTTGTGTGCTCTGCCACCATTCCTGCAGCAAGCCAATGAATGGGCCTGACCTAATGGTGTCTTCATGAAGAACAACTTGATCAGATCTGTGATATCAGAAATTGTGTGAGAGAAATGCAAATCAGTGATAAATAACTTTTTTTTTTCTCCAAAGCTTGCAGTGAATTGACCCAGGGTACTTTTTTCTTACACATTTTTTTAGTGATGGAAACAAACAAGCCACTAGCAGCAGCAGCAGCTTGCCATCTGCTGACACATTTTCATCTGACATCGTACTTTGCACTGCATTTCATCTTTGCGTTTTTGTAGAAAAATCCAATCATCCCCCTACTAAACCTTATATGACAATTTCAAAGATTGACCTGTATACAAAGTATGAAGCACAACAGTAAATACATCTCTAACAATGGCTGAGTGCACATGGAGTCAATCACATACTCTTCTTGGAATTGGACCACGTATTTTCCTGGCTTGTGAAAGCAAAAAATCACTGATACTTGAGAGCCAACACCCGAGCTGAAGTGCCCTACTGTAAGGTAAGATCATTCCTGAGCTACATTCAACATGCTTTGTTTGGAAAATGACTGGAGGAGTTAGAAATGTCTGGAGAACTGATATATTCAGACTAACACAAATCAGTCATTAATAGTTTTAGAAAACAGGATCCCAAAGTTCCTGACATGACTCACCGACACATGCCATTTGCTGAAGGAAAACCAGGAAGGCACATTTTTTTTGGCAGTAGAAAAAAAGGAGCAAATTGGCTGAACACAGGTGAGAGCAAGAAAGGAAAGATACTGCACAGCCTGGACGAACAGGTATGTTCAGAATCTGATCTAAATGGTCTGTACCTGGCTCATGCTGGGCTGATGAGCCCAGTGCAGCTCTGCTTAAGTCCCACATCCCTCCCTCAGCACAAAACCTGGAGAACTACTGACTTGTTCCTGCTGGACTCTGAACTCTGAAGAAGGTTGAAATGATGGCACAGATTCAGCCTCTCAGAATGAAAAAGCCCCCTGGGAATGTAGTGAAGTGGGATCTTAACCCAGTAACTGAGTAACCATCCAGCAGGGGGAATTTTAACAAGACCGTAATAAAGCTTTTATTACTGTTCAGTCTGATAGATTAGAGAATCTTTTTTCCATCCAGCTTCATTTTAGTTTTTTTCCTTCCTGCCCCTCCACCCTCTGTCCCTAAATAAATCCAATAAACTAAGTATCCATTTAGTTAAAATCTTTTTAGGGTCAGAGCCCTCAATTCCTTCAGGACTCTTACAGTCCTATCATAATTTCTTCAACTCCGTTTTTCTAGATCATTGATTTTTTTTTTCAGGGCTGCTTGAAACTGCTCCTCTGGTAGCATTTGTGTTATAATGTGTTGCGTAGAGAGCATCTTCCATGTCTGACACACACAGTTCCACACCAGGGTATGCCTCTGATAGTCCATTAGAGCCAGCTTCCACTGCAGGGAGAACTGCATCAATTTTGATTGTTTTCTTTAAAGTTTTTTCTACCTCTGACACCAAGATTAATGCTGTAATTCTGTGAAGTCTGTGCAATAGTCTGGAGAACATGCATGGGCCTAGCTGCTATTTTAGAGTTGACAATTGAGTTTTGTAATGCTGTGTGAAACCAGAGGACCTGCTTAGTGGAAATTCAGACAGATATTTCTTCCACTGTAGTATATCTTGGGTCTCCACAAATACCTGAACTAAAACTAAAACAATAACATGTCCTGTGAAAAAAATGTGGAGTCAAACTCAGAACCACACATATTAAATTACAGGATGGTACCAAAAAAGCCTGGGTAGTCAGCTATTGCATTTTCTCAACCAAAAACCAGAAGAAGGCAGTTGGCATTGCTGGAAAGCAACATCAGATCCAGTCGGAATGAACAGTAGCTAAGGCACAAGTCAGTAAAATGCAAGTCCTAGAGACTGCGATGAAAATTAGCATCTACAGTGGGAAAACACGACTGCAGCTAGAAGGATGCCACAAAAAGGAAGTGCCATTACATCAAGTAGACAACTTTATACAGAAATAGGTGGTGCTGTCTTTGCCACATCCCAGAAGAGCAGGGTGCTGTTTCACATGGGAAAGCCTCCAGTGATAACTGCAGCAGCCAACCCAGCTGAGTTTAAGGCACAAGAAGTACTAACACAGTTAAGATTTCTTGACACTGTAGTTTTTCTTCAGGGTAGCCCTGTCAGTCAAAGCAAAAGACTGCAGGACCTCTCCATAACTTAGTATTATATACTGCCATTTAGTTAGAACGGATGGATTGATTGTAATTGTTGTCTTGTGTTTTCCAGTGGTATTATTGTTGCATTTGGCTGGAAAATAAAGATGGAAGAAAGTGCTTTTAATAGGTCCTGGCATGAGTTAATTGGAACCACATGTTCCAGCGCTGCTTATTACACCGTTGTTCTCAGCCTGATTTTCTGGTACGGCACAAACCACGCTGCCAAGCACCTTGCTTCCAAGTAATTATCCACTAGCATGAGAACAAGAGTAGTCACAGCAGAATTTGATAGGCTTTAGCACATTTGTAACTCTAAATAAGTATCTCTGCTTCAGCAGTGATAAATAATGAGCTACAGGTTGAACTTCTGTCCTTTGTCAGAAAGAAGACGAGATTGAAAAGCATCTGTGTTAACTGTTTACTATCATAATTTTATTTTCTTTCCACTATCGTTGGGGTTGTGAGACTACACAGTTGGAACAGCCTCAAGGCCAACCTTTAAAAAACAAATTCACTTAATGCAGCTCTTAATTTAGGATGTTAATGACGTTTACTAAATTTCAGAAACTCACATGAGGGAAAGACTAGCTGAAAATGCTGTTTGAAAAGCAGACACAATATCATTCTTACTGTGGGACCATGTAAAATTTACTCAGAAGTACTAGGTTGCTGAAATTTACTGCCCATTACTTCCTTCCTGTCTTGAGTATGCTGCATTTAAATGCAACAATGAACTAACATCTGTATATTCCACAAAGGAGAAGGATGATAAATATTAATGAAATTTGCTCCTCGTGTATCTTATGAATTTTTATGTATACCTTCATCTAGGGGCATCATTGTACAACTTTCACATAAATGATTGCAGAGGTTCCATTTCAGCCTTGAATTTCCACTTTGCTCACAGGCCCCTGTACAGGGAAAGCCAGCAGAGCACTCACTTGGCTGACTGCTCTGATTATTGAGAAGCCTCTAATCAAGCAAGAGAGGACTTTCCTTTTCTGTTTAAAGAACAGTAGTAAGATGAATTATTTCCCTAAACAGATTAATTTTGACTCAGCAGCAGTGGGATGAGCCCTTATTAGATTGCCTTTAGATAGGCACGCTGTCCATTACACCTAAGCAGTTAGCCATTAGAAAACTATTGCAAGAGATCAACAGCCTTAAGCTTTGTTATACAGTACATAAGTGGTAAGGAATTAGAAAATCTCTGTTGGTAAAGAAGCCCATCCTTGAAATACACCCGGATCTCTCAAATGCAAAATGCTTACTCTTCACCTCCTTTTCTGTTTTTCTCCACTCAAAATTCATGCTGTAGACTCAGCAGTCATAAACCTTTTTGCAAGAAAATAGCACAAAGACCGATTTGATAAATGCAACCCACTCTAGAATGCCATGGCTATCTGGCCCTCAGAGAGTGAAACTTAAAAAAAAAAAAACAACAAACAAACAAACAACAAAGCTGCCTCTTTGACCAAATGCAACTTTCAGCTTGTGGGTTTTGCTCTAGGGATCCAAGGTTCAACAATTTCATTAGCCAATAAAGTATGTTTGTTTTTAAGCTACTCAGTTTTTATGGAGTACATTTTTTTTCTTCCTCATTATTAACTATGAAACAAACTAAATTGTGTCAATTTCTGCAGGCTTCTGATGTTACACACCTCATACATTCTAAGACATGATTTTTAAATGACTACAGAAATGTATGTGCAACCCTTAAGGTTTATTTCAGAGAGCACTACTTTCTGTTTCACATCTTTACCAGCGAAACATGAAGCATGTCAGTTGAATCCTCTTATCCTGGGAATCAGAATTTCTTTTGGAGTCACACTAAACACAAACGCTCCCAGGATGCCTGCCTTACCCTTCACATTCAGTGATTTCTCAGGATTAGGCTCTGCCATAGGTAGATGAGCCATGTAAAGATTAAGAGGGAATGATGCTTCTCTGTTTTTGTTCCTTTATTTAAAACTCTGCTGTATTTGTTTAAGCTATTGCTTTGCTATTAGCAGAACAACTGTCTATTCCAAATCAGTCTGTTGCATGGATTCTGAATAAATCACAGATGTGCTGAGCTGCATCAAATTAACTGAAACAGTCAACTTGGAAAACAGTACACATACCAGAAAACTGTGTAATGCCAACAGTAAGAGGACTGTCACAAAATTCATCTCTGAGGTTTGGACATCAGGAAAAGACTTGCTGAGTATGACAGAGCAGAGCAGACACTGGGCAGCTGCTGTAAGGGACACATGCACTGACTTTCTCACTTGTTTCTAAAACCCTTGGACAGAACTTGCTGACTCAATAATTATGCTACAACAGTGTCTTAGGGCCAGAGAGCTGTTGTCTTTTTTTCTGTTTGTCCCAGATGTGTGCTACTCAACTTCTGAATAGCTCTCAAGTTGCCTTTGGAGCTGCAGAAGGAGAAAGGACCTGACAATTGAAATTCACTAAAAATGGACTTTCTGTTTATCTACTTTGAATGTCAGACTGCGAGGAAATGCAGAACAGCACATACATTTGCCCATGTTTCCTAATACAGACTATCCAGTTAAAATTGTATCCAGATTTTCACTTGAAAACATGATTTTTTCCCTGAAGGCCACCTCAATGTGTCATTTTTATTTGTTTGTTTTTCCTATTCAGCTGGAAAAGGCATTTCGGATATAAGTCTGAATATGAATAGCAAACTTATTTCAAAATTGAAAGGCCACAAACTTTATACAGCCTTCAGATGGGCAGAGAAACCATCACCACTGACCCAATGCTATGAGCAATGAATCTGTCAGATAACAACCAGCCTGCACAATAGACTGCTCAGAAGCTAAATATGCAAGTATTGCATTTTTGCATATGATCAGTGTGTGACAGCTGATTTAAACCTACTTACAGCATGAATAGTTCTGTTAGGAACATATTTGTGTTTTATAGTGAGGAGAAAATAGATTCCTTAATATAGAACACGTACTGTCCACTTCTTTCCTTATGCTGTTACATATTCATAAGAAAGCAATATCTGCACTACCATATCAGAGTAAAATTTGTGCTAGAAAGAAAAATCAAATATACACCATCTAAACTATTCTCTGTAACCTTAGAATATTAAAATCTAGATAAAAAATGGATGATGGTATGTTTCACCACCTGATGGTATACCATAGGTCTCCTCCGTAGTAAGACTGGTAAAAGGTGAAGTCAATGTAATTTTATTTTAAAAGATTGCCTATGTTTGACTTCACTAGATGAGTCAAACAATCTTTCAGGCATGTGTTCATACTGAAATTCTACATAGGATTTAGACTTGGAAGCTGACTGCCTTTCTTTTGGTAGGCAGTCAGAAAAGAATTAATATTCCCACAGTGTGTCAGTACATTGTCTAATACAACATGGCTACTAAACTGAAAACCTAGTAAATTAATAAATGTCAGCATTATAAAACATATAATTTATATCAATTTGAACTTATGATACCCTTCTGATTAATCATTCCTGATATATTGTACATCAATAATTAAATGTCTTCTAGAAATGTCAATGCTTATCAGAAAATGACTTAGTTAGGAACACATTAGCCTTATAATTTACCTAATATTTATCTTTAATGGCTGAATTTATGATCCTATTTCTTTCAAAGATTAGAAGTGAATTATAGGTTTAAAACTTGGATCATGAATTTGTAAGGGAAAAAAAAAAAGTAGAATACTCTGAAGACATTTGTAGGTACAATACAAAGGATTACGGAGTAAACATTTTCTGAAGAGTTACAGGAACAACTGAAATGGGTAAATCAAGAACAACATTAAAAAGAAGCTTCAAGAAAATTCAAAAAGCAAAGTCATTTAGTTATTTCTCTACAACCAGGATAAATAATCATTCTTGCCTTTGGAGTGGATCATACCAGGCTAGTCATGGAAAGGGGTGTGTTCATAAACTATCAGATCTGGTCCTACTTTAAAAACAGAAAGAACCTCCTTTTAATTTGGGTTGCTATTTATACTGAGCAGCCACTGTACAGAATTGCCTTTTAAAAGAACTAATCTTGCTGAAGAATTAATGAAAGGATTTGGCATTTATAGGACTAATATGAAGATCTACAATTACATTAGACAGATCAGAAATACTTGAAGGCATCCTATGGTTAGAAAGGAACTCTCCCTGACAACAGCTTATTCCATAATTGTCCACTGTGGGAGTTTTAGCACTTTTCTCTAAGACCTAATACTCTCCTCTGCTGGAGGCAGAAACCCTGGGTCAAATGTATAATTGCACTGATCGGGTTTGGAAAAACTTTCCCCCTCTTTTCAAAGGTAACGACTTGTTGAAAATTTTTGCAAGAATTGCTCATATTATATCAATGACTCTGATAAAATAGCGATAGCACCTCTGAGAAACTTTTAAACATATCTGTGCTCCGGGTTACTGCCCGTATCTGAAGGCACTGCATCAGCTCCCTCTCCTTTAACTGCTGCCATTCAGTACAGTGTTTGAAATGAACTTCTGCAGGTGCAGCTGGTCTGCGCACTGCTTACAGATGGAACAGATGAAGCTCTAAAAACATAGTAGCTCCCATTCTCAGAAGTTTTACATTTTATAGGGAGAATGCACAAAGTAGTTACATTACATGTATTTTCAAAAACTGAGATACAGGAAAAACAAATAGCACATACAGAAGGGAGAGTACCTCTGTGGACATAAAAATTCCCTGCTCTTTTATTTCTCTAATGCATTCTTGCTTATTTTAATCACTTGGAAGCAGAAACAAGTTATGTCTCAGTTGAAATACTTTCATCGTATTATTATTCTCCTTCCTTGTCTCAGAACCTGCTAAAAAAACTTCATAAGCAGTCAGTATTTTATGCTGTTGTTGCCCCTACTGACATTCGAGCTGGCATTCATCAGGAAATGGCAGAACAGGCAGAAACACAGCTAATGAAAATGGAGGTATCGTTATCTTGTCCATATTCACCTCACTGTAAAAAAAAAAAAAAAAAAAAAAATCTAGCTACAGCTTTCCTGCTTTATAAAAGAATTCCAAGACATTAAAACCACCTGAGAAGTGATTATGGATATAAACACTGTGCCTCCTAACCCCAGGATTAAATACTCTGCTCCTTGCTGTGAACACACTGCCATTTTCTCAATTCAGAGCATGAAGTACTGCAGGCACTGAAACACCTTTATAAAAAAAAAAAAATAATAATAATAATAAAGCACCCAGCTTAGCTGCCATCCACAGCCCTGGTGAGGGCTTGGGGGACTGCAGAACTAAGTATCATTTTTGAAATATCCATGCAAGGATACTGAGTGAAATGTAGAGTGAAAGAGTGGGGCTCGGGGATGATTACTAAACCAAACCACATTTAATTAAAGCAGCGAGTTTAACGTAAAGCTTCCTCACATTTTATGTTATTTTCTAGAGAAATCTAATGGTAACACTACAAACCTAACACCAGCACACACCTTTTTATCAGGTAGAAACTGTGACAGGTCTGAACTAGGGATGGGGATGGCTAGGGATCAAAATGCTCTTATGTTTGTCACCTCTGCTTTGTTCTCTAACATAGCAGTTTCAAAGCCCAGAAAAGCTGTCACATCTTATATTGCTCTTTTTGCACTCAGACCAAAAAAAGCCAGAATTTCACATCACCACCCTCAATACATAGTACAAATCTTGCTACCAGGAAGAGAAGCTGCTGGTGAGTCCAGACACATATCAGAATGTACTACCACACAGCATAAAGCATGCACATATGAGAATTAAAGAGAAAGATGGAGGGTGTGTAACATGATCATTAAAAGACTTTCCCATGGGGTTGGAAAGGATCTCTGAGACTCTGGAACTAATGCCCATCTGGTTTAGAACAATTCCTAAAAATATCACATTTCTGTTCTCTGTATAGTACTTAATAAACTAATGAAGTCCTTTCAAAATCATTTTCTTCAGTAGCTGAACACGTTTGGATCCTTTATTTTGCCACTGCAAGGCTCTCATGTGAGTTGCTCCCAACTTGCCAGTTTTCTTCCTGCACTGGGGACATCAGACCCAGACACTGTACGCCAGGACCAGTCCTCTCAAGTGTCTTAGCATCTCTAAGTAGAGATCTCAGATCATATTAGCCTCAATATTAACCCGAGGGACTGTATTGAGCTGATGTCTTCTGTGATTAACAGGTGCAGAGTTCCCTTATCCCAGGACGATACCCCCAGCCTGAGGAGAACTGTTCACATTCATTCTCTCAGCACTGGAGGCCACCTCTGCAAGTGAGCAGAGATTTTTTCATACTAGATTTACACACTGCTCAGTTTGTTCACCCCTCAAAACACTGCTTTTGGCAAAGAAAAGCCTCATCAGCCTGAGACACCAAAAGAATGAGGGCAACAGAAACCACTTGTCTAACCCTCTCTAACCCCATTGTACATGGAAGCCTCAAAGCTTTATATTCAACAGCAAGGCATGCCCTCTGTCCCGATGTGGACAAAATACTCATATAGAAGAGGGCTCTTCATGAGAAAGGCTGACAAGACAGAGGAACAGAGAGATAAGAGGAATTAAGTGGAGCTTTCCAGCTATGCAGCACTTTTCAACAGATGCCTGAAGCAACACCTGAAGGCTAGAGAGGAAAAGGTTTGTAGAGATGAGGCAAACCTCAGCAGATTTCACAATTAAATGTCATGCAACTTGAAAGTTGCAGATGGTTGTACAAATATTTTATAAATGGAATGACAATGAAAGCGTCTGTTGTGGAGAAAAGCCACAATGATATGAGAGCAAAACATCTCTATGAAATATACACTGCTCCCTTTGCTTCATTATGTGGGTGGTAGATTCACAACCTAAAGATTTACTTACTACTGGGCTGCTGATGGAATTCTTGCCACTGATTTGGGACAGGCAGACAAGAGATCTGCACAAGGGTGGCTGGAAAGCAAGTGCCCACAAGACAGGTGAGCTGAATCCATGCTCCCACCACACCAGCCACCTGTTGCCAGGAGCTGCCCATGGAAAATACTTGCAGGTTTCTGTAAAGCTGCACACATCCTAAAGTTTGCTGTATGGCTGACTGACCTGGGCTCTAAAAAGAAATGGCAGTCGGAGGCAGGCCTGACTCGCAATCAGCCCAACAAGATTACACAGATATCAGCCTGAAGAGTGCAACACAAGTAGGAAACTTCACTCTTGATTTGGAGTCATCAAAACTAAATAGAATCATTTTAAACAGAAGAAATAAAACAGTGAAGTACTTCATCTGAATTGCAGCGTTAGCAGTTCAGAGAGGTTGCAAATGTACTTCCTCAGGAGGGGATGGAGATACTGCATCCTTTCAAACACATACAATTCTCTCATAAGTTTATGTACACAGCAAAATATACTCCCAAGGCAGCCCGACTCCTTTCTTCCCTTCTATTTTCTTCTAAAAAAGGAAGTCACCAACAGTTTGGGTACGATCTAGCAATTGGGAGTTTGGCATTTCTCCTTGAAGTTTCAAAGGCAAAGAAAAAGCTAGGTTTCTGTTTTAAGTTATGCTATTTACCTGTCTTTTCTTCTCCACTAGAAGGGAATTAAAGGCACAGGAGCTACACATTTTTTTTTACTTCTTTTTAACACATGATATTTTTCAAACATATATTATTTTTTTTATTTATAATCAAAAGGATATTACAGTAGGAAGAACTACTTCTTTTTAACCAACCATCATTGTCCTCAGGGTGCTCATTAATTCTGAAGTTTAAAAGATATCCATCAGCAGTATCAAAAATTCATAGATAGGAACCAGGAAATAGGAATGTTTCTCCCTCTGAGCGTGACTTTTTATTCTTTTGTTTAAACTCTGTAATTAACTCACAGCTTTGGGTCTTGTAGCACATGGCAGAATTTTTACAGAAAGACCTTTTCTTAATATTTCATTAACACATCCTTTCTTGCCTCTCAGCTCCAGAGCATGGAGAAATCACATTATTCAACTGGCAGCACAGGATGTGCATATATAAATAGCTATCAAAGCACAGAGGAACAAACATGTACAAGTGCATGTGTATTGGTGGTTTACTATGCCATGCCTGGATTAAGTAGGGCAGGAGAAGGTTAAAGTTTTTCAAAGATTAAAACAGCCTGGGAAGTTTAATTAACACATATTTTCAAGCCATCTGATTACTTCAAAGCTGTAATTGCTATTTAGACCACTCATGGACTTTTTTCCTCCCCAACCTGATGAAAAGATGGTTTACAGAAGAGGCCATAGGGATACAGGAATGACAGAAACTGCAATCTCATGGGGCCAAAAAAAAAAAAAAAAAAAAAGCATTAAAGCATTCTGTCGTTTTATGGACAGCTGTTAAGTGCACTACTTTCTGCACCTCAGCCACAGAGGCAGGGCCCAGCCTGTATGGATGGGCAGACAGCTCTTGGCTGCCCGGCACTCACTGCCACTCACTGCGGATGAGCACAGGCTGCAGCCCCAAACCATTTATCTCTGCCTTTCTGCAACCGCAAAAATTTGCCAGATTCAAGTAGGGTGTGTCAAACTGTGGGACTCAATAGAAGCGATCTACAAACCACATAACCACCAATCCTTTTATAGAATAATACTCTGAAACAAGCATACTTTTCCTGCCGGTTGAGTTACCATTTCAAATTCCTATTAGCACAGATTACAGATTGTGGAGAAACAAAGGGCATAGCATTACTGTAAACTACAGGTGTACCAACGTAATTTCAAAAGCTACAACTAATTATGGCTTTAGTATCATTAACTGTATCTAAATACAATTACAAATAGGACAACAATTAAAATCCCATTCGGCAAAAGCTAAGCATACAAAAGAGTGAGAGAAACACTTCCACAAGATTCATCCACGTTTCTAAATGACCAATATGTCATTTTCAATCTTGCAATGGTGCAGTGCTTTAATACTTAGCATTGATGAAAACTGTTAAAGAACATTATGGACAAGATCTCAGATACAGTGAGAAACTGTTGAAGCCAGTTGTACAGCTGTGTAGCTGGAGCTGCACAGATTTTCAGCATCTTTGTGATCACTTGCAGATGAATTTTGTCATGTTCAACTCTTCTGAAATATCCAAACACAACTTACATAGCTTTCTCAGCTTGAGACCTTAGGCTGAACAGCTTGCTTCAGATCAATTATTATTCAAGCACTGATAGCCAGCATTATCCTAGATGAAATGCAAACCAAGTGAGAAACAGATTCCACATAAAAAAGCTTGCAAGCTAAAAGAAAATGAAATCAGTCCTTTCAACTCCTTAAAGTGATAGGCAATAACAGGACTGCCAAACCAAAGTAAACCTGAAAAGAAATATTTTGCAGCCTATGATTGAAAGGGAACATAAAAGGATGTCAGGCAGACGGATGCTTTATTGCTGTTTTATATTTGAAACTAGCCAACAAGGCCAGGACATAGCTGAAGACACAAAATTGCAAGTCTTCCATCTATTTCGGGAGACCTGGCTGATACTGCTAACCTTGTTGTCCGATTGTGAACACCCCCTCCCATCTTTTCTATGCGTTGATCAGCTGCAATCTGTGAGCAGCTAATCACTAACAGCAACTGAGTAGGTGAGGCATATTTACACCCATATTTACACGCATGTTTTTTTTCTCTCCATTATCTTTTTTCTGAAAACAACCTATGAATGCACATATGTTAGTAAATGCAGCTGCTTATGAGGAAGGAGCTGGCACCAAAAAGTCTCAGCCTTCTTCACTGTTTCCAAAGATTAATCAGATCACATTGTGTTGGCCTCTGCTGTTGCAGCAAAGCCCCTGCCCAGACACTCACTCACTCCCCTAGTGCGATGGAAAAGAGAACCAAAAGGTAAAAGCAAGAAAAACTTTCTCTTGTTCTCATGGGTTGAAAGAAAGGCCAATTTAAAACAAACCTTTTTGTTTTGTGTGTGTGTGTGTGTGTGTAATTTTTTAGTAGAAAAAAAAAAAAAGAGAGAAAAATAGGCATGCTTCTGACTGCATAAAAAAAAAACAGCCTACTGAGCAAGAGTAGTCTATAAAAAAACATCTAGGCACATTATTGCCCTGTGATCTCTTCCTTCAAAGAGCCAAATACATCAATACTTTTCCAGTTCTGTTGCATACCAGGGAATTAATCACCTACGTGAACCAAAACGTCAGAGCCAGTGAAAGGAAAGCAGTGTAATCTAAGCTTTTCCCTTTTGACCTCTCCTGGTAGAAACAGGACAGATAAACCGACACAGAAAAAAATGGGCCATGTACAATGTGGTGACAACAGCTGAGGAACTGCAGATCCTACGAACTCAGCCACAAATGCCACTTAACAGTCAAGGGATGGACTATCCTCTATTACAGAAGGATTGCTGTCTGAAATGCCTCAGAGCTACAGCTGAGCAAGGACAAGAAAAAATTCTCTGCCCCTGGAGAGCACCACATAGGGAAGCCTTTATCCCCTGAAGAGAAACAAGCTCCCTCCCTTGAATAGCTGCTAGCAAGCAAGCCTCTGGCTGCACACATGCAGGCCTCTTATTTCTCATTCATAACAGGTACAACCAGAAAATTGCCTGACCTGAGTAATAATGAAGGTGTGAACTTACATCTGTATGCATGTGGGTAACTTGTGATCATGCCAACCTGGTTCTTTTTAACGGTGTTTCTGCAGCACATCTGGAATAACACAAGGACTTTCCAATTTGTTAGAATGGCCTTTATTAGAATTTTACCAGAAATTGATTTACTTCTACTAATGATGCATGACTGCATTAACAATCAGTATTACAGGTTGCACAAAGAGCTCTTTTGCCCTGTCATATTGTCTTTTATTATATCTTGGCTCTGTTCTAACTTCCAACCTAGAGAGTCATTTCTTTTATGCAGTCTATAACATGGAACATTTTTAAAGACAAGATTTAGATGCCTGCTTTGATACATGTGGGATGCAGCTCTATGATCATCATAAACTTTCCATCTACCATGTGGTCCTCAAGCCCTTTCAAAGCTTGGCAGGGCAGCAGTGAAAACCACTAGTTTCTTTATTTTTCTTCATACCTTTCATTTTTTTCTTTAAAGTAAGGCAATTTAACAGGTATGGAAACTTTCCGTGTTGCTTGATGTTTCCTTTTTCCCCTCTGAGCTCAGAGTACTGAGGAACTGCCTCACTTTTAAAGCTTAGCATTTCTGACTGCTAATTGAAAATCTCTCCCAATTGGTGGTACATTCAGAAAAGCTTTAGCCAGTGTTTTTTGTTTTGTTCTGTTTTCTTTGTCTTGCCACAGTAGTGAAGTGAAAGAAACAAAAACAATTTCACAGAAGAAAAAAAGAAAAAAAAAAGATAACAAAAGAGTAAAATACTAAACTGGAACAAAAAGTTTGAGAAAATGGAAATTAAAACTGTAGTTTGAAATTTTGCAAGACTTTTTAATAAAGTTATTTCTTTCTAGAAAAATATTATATCTTTTCCAAAGAAGAGCGGCTTTTTATAAGGGACCACCAAAAAGAGCCTCTTTTAACAGTTCAGGAAGCTCTAGATCGAGCTTTCAGATAACAGACTCAGCAAAGTATGGCTGGATATCACATCTTTTATTCTGCCCATCTAAGGAAAGTAGGAAACAGCCAGTGAGTCTCCACAATTGGATTGAGACTTGGACTGGATTTCTAACGCTAAATTGATAGGTGTTCAAATACTAGTGTGATAAGTAGGATATAAATACACAGAAGCTGACAGCTTAAATAGTTTGCTAAAATAGACAGCTCTGAGAGCTATTCTGGATAACCGTTTATCTGTCCATCCATCCAAACCCACTCTCTAAGCTGTCCGTCTGAGTTTTCAGACAGGATATTTCAGCAGGATAGCTTGCTGATATATAGCTACAGTGGCTATAACAGAAAGATAGATAGCCAAAATAGATATGGAAACTGAATTAGATACTTCACAATACAAACAAAGCTCCAGGAGTTGTGAGGTTAATAAATAAACAAATAAATGACGAATTTGCATGAATGGCTGAAGCATAAGTTTGAAACACGTGAACAGAAAAGAAATAAAATCCTGCTGATAGCAACTGTATTTTCTCAGACTTCTGCTCTGGATGAAAGGTGACTTAAAAATCCACCTTGAAAATCATTCCAGTCTAATTCTCTCACCAGTGACTGCAGTGCAGACACATAATTTCCCATCAGCAAAGTAGAGCATTCATGGGTTTGTATAGATACACACCTGCACTGCTGCTCTAATTAAAGGACAGAGAAAATCACTTTAGTTATTCTCCTGCTTTAAATGTACAACACAACATTCTGACCAACAATTTATTCATTTCACCTATATTTTTCAACAGTTTGCAGAAAATTTTAGTATTTGCCATGCAGCTCCTCACTCACTAATGACACTGCATGTGCGTTCAGTGATACACTTCTGGCACAGTCAGGGAGCTGAATTTCCAGAACACAGCCTCCTCTCTTTCATCTCTTCTGAGACTGATAACCTCAGAGAAATCAGAAAACAATTAAAACTGCAACTGGATTTTAGCAGCTAATTGGAGCTGTGGGTCTTGAATTATTTTGTACATCAATAGCTACATTTTGAAGGGAATCATGCTACATCACAGCTAGATAGTAGAAGACATTTAAAGGTCTTTTATATAATATGTTGCTTGTTGCCTGCTGTTTTTCTGATCGTTATGGCAAATCCCGCATTGAAAGACCGCTGCCTAGAAGGCAGGGACCAACGATGATTTGAATCTAGTACCCATCTCTGTAGATCAGCTGCCAATTGAATAATTATGCTTCTCACAAACTCTTGCCTTTCTCTCTTGGAAAATGTTTTGCAAGAAATAATATGGCAGCATATATAGTGATAACTATGGTTACCTACACGCCGTACATCCATTTAAATGGTTCAGCAGAGCTATCTATTATTCTATTTCACTGTAACCTACTAGCACAACTACTTTTTAGCATACTTATCTTTCACTTAAATAGAACAATAAAAATCTTTGGCTAGTGGATAAATACTACCAGTCACTGGAATTTTGCTCCTCCTTTAGATATCTATTATTTTATTAAATACAGAAGATCATTAAAAATATAAAAGATACAGAGAGTAACAGCTAGTCTGGTACAATTGCAATGCTTAAGTTTTATTATTATCCTTAACAAATAAATTCTGAGCCAGAAAAATTATCAATCTACTTTGCAAACAGACAAGAGTAAGAAAAGGAAGATCTTATTTGGTGTAGGAAACAGAAAATGAAAAATAGACATTTAACACAATTTTAAAGTGGAAAGAATGCAAGAAGCAAAACAGAGGCTGCAGATTAGAAAAATCCCAATAACCAATTCTGTCATTTCTTTTGATGCTTTAAGGTTGTGTCAAAAGACCCAACCTGGTGATCCTTAAATGAACTTAAGGTTAAACAGGTTTTCTACTGATTTCTTCAGTATTCTTGTCAGTGACATAGAAATATGGAGGCACTGACCAAATGAGCATTTGGGAGAGGGCAAAACTTCAGTTATCTGTTGTAGTTAGCTGAAAAAACAAACAAACAAACAAACAAAAAAAAAACCACCACCAATCTCATCACTGTCCAGGAACAAGGCCAAGACCCATAAATTTAAGGAACCTCCCATAGAAAGACACAACATGGGAAATTGTACATCTGTTGTTCAAAGTGAGTTAATGTTTTAATTCTAAGCCACAGCTTTTAACCAGAGACTTGAGACAGCAAAGCATATGTGCTTAGACATAAACGGCAAACATGATGAATTTATATGTTAAAAACAAATAAACAAAGAAAAACAGAAAGGAGATAAAAAATATCAACAAAAATGTTCAGATTTGTTAAAAATGAACTGGGCAACATTCAAACAAATAAGCCACAGAAATGGGAAACCAATATCCTGAAGACAGTAAATCATTACAGAGTACTACAGATTTCTTAATATCTTACCCTACCCTCAGGACTTCTCAAACATAACCCATTTCAATAAACATTCTGTTCTCTGTTCTCTAATTTTCTAACACAAACAACACTGTCAATTAGATCAAGTGAATTCTCATGCTAGTAGTAGGATTGTTTCACCAAGAGTTAGAGCTTAAGGGGAGGGGAGATGTGTTGAGCTACATTGCACAATCTACTTGCAAACTGTTCAACTTATGGCTTAATCTAATGTTATGTGATGCATGCAATTAGTGAATGAAGGACAAAAGCCACAGGTTAGGTGGAGCTTATAACTCAGCACATCTTAAGGTGAATATTTTTTACAAGAGGCACTGAAATTTTCAAGTCTGGTATTTAACATGTTTCTCTGCTCTCCCTAGTGAGATCCTATTCAACATCTTTAATTTTGCCTTCAGGTTTATCAGTGACATAGCCTGTCAGATCTACTACTCTAGGGTACTCCAATACTCACATCACTATCCCACTGCATCGTGTTCATGCTTAAGGACACTTAAGAACTCTGCTATTCTTAACTTGACCGCTCTCCTGTCTCACCACATAATTTCCCATCTCCTCTTTTAGCATTTATAGAGCATTCTATGCCTTTTATAAATACTACGTGATTCATATTCTTACCGTCCTTCACGTACCTGGTACCTGTATTGATTTTAACTAGAGGATCACTGACGTTTCTTCCTTTAGGCCTGTCCTATCAACCTTATGGAGAGGAGATCACCAGCACCCTGTGATGAAGCCTTCCTTTTATATTTATATTATTGATGCAGAAGCTTATACAAGGGACAGGGTATCAAAGAACCTGAAACTAATATCAATAATGCTATGGATATTTGGGCAGGGAGTAGGATAAACAATAAACATGGAGAGAAAATAGTGTTTCTGAGACTGAAACTGTCCTCTGAGTTGGACTTCACTCACCACTAGAGCTTTGAGCTTGTCACCTGCAGAGGAAACATCTACAGAAAGGACTGTGGAATATCATTATAAAAAAGGAGCAGATCCTTTAAAAGAATCTGCAGGTACTACTGTTTAAAAGAAAGCTGGAGGCTTTTTTTCCCCATTTAACAAGAAACTATAAGCTGGAAAGCCTCAACCAGTCTGTATGTACCCCAGTAATTACAGATGGAAGGACTTATGATGTCTGTCCTCCAGTTTGTGGTCACTGGTGAATTATTCCCTAATACAAATTCTGGGATTCTTTGTCCTCTGTAGTTTTAAATGACTCAAGTGGTTGGACTTCTTACCACTTCCCTTGGGAAATTTATCTATTCCACAGTCTAACAGATCTCACTGTCAGGAAATGGTCTAAATTTGCTTTTGCTCAATCTTATGCCATTACTCCTAGTTATGGAGTTGTTCCTGTTGTTCTCTGAAAAATGCTTGTAATGGTTCCTACCCCAGAATCAGAGTGGATAACAGCTGCAAATGGAAACTTCTCACCTTCCATTAAGTACTCTCTTGCCCCCTGCTCCCACAGCCTGGCACAACACAGTAGGAGAGATGGCTGCAGTGTGCAGGGCCTGGACTACTGCCACCTGAGACAGACCACTGCACAAGGCTCAGCTGTAATTATGGCACAATAGAGCAGAGAGAACAGCACGGGATAAAAGCCATGCAAGCGGACAGGGATAGTTCCTTTTGACCCAGGCGCTGTAAGCTACATGCTCAATTTTGTAAATACTCCAATTTTGTAAATGGGCATTCATCATCTTAGTGAAACATTTCATCAGCATTGCCGCTCCTGCATGGTGTGCCTGTCTCTGTGACTTGCTCCTCCCTTCTCATCCTTATTGCTGAACTATGGCTAACTATTACTCAGTGAACTTTTGGCTAAACTTTCATGATAATTTCAGAAACTTCTAAGACACTGAGTTCAAATACCACCACACCACCTCCTTTACAGAATTGCAAAGGAGAAGGTGCACATTAACATGATTTCTTGCTTTCAAATATCAAAGATACGTGCCATGATAGATAAGGATCATGCTTTGATTTAAAGACATAAGCTGTTAGATCTTTTCTCATTCTGGAACAATGATAGTAATGCAGAACCAATGGCAGATAGACACTAGAATACACAAAGAGAACAGAGAAGACCTCAAAAGATTTGATCCAGTAGAGGAAAGACAGGTGCTCTCAAACAGATACGAGCTTTTGGTCTAGCATGAGATGGAGATACAGTATCACTCAGGTAACAAACTAGTATCAGACTGTCCACAATGTAACTACCAGTGAATGTTTTTTCCTGGACAGATCTTAGGCCAACCATATTCAAGTCTTTCATTTACTCCACAGAAAGAAACTATTTAGAGAAAGAGGAGATTCCTCAGAAAGTCCAAATGCAAACAACTCCACTTTCTTCAGGTTTTTCCAGTGTAATAATGTCAGTCACTTCATCCACCCATCTTTTCCATCCACTATGCTCCTTTTAAAGATTTTGCTGAGATTATCTCGCTCTGATGCTTCATTTCTTTCAAGGGTATTTTTTGAGAGCTTTTGTTTGTTTTATGAACTATCATAGCCCATTTGGGATTTTTCCACAATTATCCCTATGGTGTCCTTGGAAATACTTGATTAGTGTGATATAATCTGAGAACTAATTAAATGAAACAAACATCAATGCTGAGTTGTCTGCTACCTACTATGCCATTGCTACCGACTTGTCTGTTACCAACCTCTGTACTATTTTGCTGCTAAATGTAAGAAAAATGAAGTAGTCAAGAGAAAACTACTAGAAAATAAACGATGGTGAGATCCCTCTCATCATAAAGAGAAGGACTATTTCTAATACAAGCCAGTATGCCATTGGACTTCTTGGCAACCTGGGCATGCTGCTGGCTCATATCTAGCTAAGCATTAATCACCACCCCCCAGTCCATTTCCTCTACTCAGTCTTCCAATCACATTACTCCAAGCCTGTAGCATTTTCTGGGGTTGCTGTGTCCAAAATGCAGGACATGGCACTTGGTGTGGTTGAACCTCATCCCACTGGCCTCAGTCCAGTGATCCAACCTGTCTAGATGCCTCTGCAAGGTCTTTCTACCCCAGGCAAAACAACTCTTCCAGACAACATGGTGACATCTACAAAATTACTGGGGAAGCACTCAATCTCCACATCTAGATCATCAATAAAGATATTAAACAGGACAGGCCTCAATACCGACCCCTGGGAAATATCACTCGTGACTGGTTGCCAACTGGATTTAACTCTGTTCACCACCACTCTCTGGACCCAGCCTTCCAGTAAATTCTTTATCCAGCAAGGAGCGTACTTGTTCAGATCAGGGACTGCCATCTTCCCAAGGAGGATACTGTAAGAGACAGTGTGAAAGGCTTTGCTAAAGTTGAAGTAAACTATGTCAACAGCCTTTCCCTCATCCACCAGCTGGGTCACCCACTCATAGAAGGAGATCAGGATGGTCAAGTAGGAGCTGCCTTTCAGGCTGGTTGGGCCTGACTCCTCGGCTGTCCTGCACATACTGTGTGATCTCACTCATGACATGATGGTCTTTTTTTTTCTTAAGAGAAAATCTGTACAAAGGTAAACTGGTTTTATGCTCTTTCTCAGTCAATTTCATGGAAAATGAGGACAAATTAGCAACAAAAGGAAGCATAAAAAAATTCCAAAAGGAATTATTCATATAAAGATAAAAACAAAACAAACCCACCATAATAATCTCTGCTAAAAAGCAGAACAAATTGCCGGAAATATGAGTAATTAGTTTCTTTATTAAGATAAGCCTGTCTACTACAAAGAATTTTACACTGTGCTGGTGTTCATTCACATGCTGAAGGTCTAAGATACCACATCTTCTATTCTCCCGTGTTAGGAAAACCTTAGTATTTCTGCAGAAAAGAGTGACTTGTTTCTACTTGAATCCAGCTGCTAAGCTCCTACGACTTCCATTTGACATCAGCTTGGGCCTATAAGGTCCTAAAAGTAAATCCTGATGTATTAGATGAGAGGATGCAGTGAGAGCACTGTAAAGTTTTGTTCCTTAACGTAACAACTGCCATTGGGTACAGCATACAGTTTCACAACTGCTCTCCAGCTGCTTTCATTTGTATAGAGATTTACAGATCAGAAAAGCAACAAAGTCATTGTTTGGGCACTATGTTTTGCTTCTACAAAGCACATAGTAAAGAATAAATAAAGGAGATTCTGGTCACCCATGTATTTGCAACTGCAGCAAAAGCATTTAATGTGCACAGAAAGTACTTCAGGTAGCACTGCCCAGCTGCTCCTTACACAGCTCCAGGTCTGGCCCCCCAGAGGATGAGCTGCACTGGGCTGTGTCCCTGCAGATGGGAAGACAGGATATCAGTTGCTAACCGCCCCTTTGAGGATTTGATGAGTTAAAGTGTGAGTTGTCTGTCATATCATTCACCTAGAATATGCAAACTGGCTGTCTGGTTTTGACAAGAATAACTACAAGCGTAGTCCAGACTGACAGAAGGAGAAGTAGATTTCTTTTTTTCTTTTTCTTTTTTCCCCACCTCATCTTTTACATTTAGTTGATATGTATAAATAAACATAAGGAGAATTATTTGGTAGTCTTTGTTATTATTCTAGCGGAAAGTACTTTATTGCAAATGTAAACTTCTTCAGGGAGGTCACTCCAATCTGGCCAGCAAAATCCAATCAAAACAAGGCTTTTGCTTCAGCTTAACTGTATTACATGCTTTATCGCCCAGTGCCTTGTGTAATAAATGTTACTGAAAAGACCAATTTAGGATCTGAATTTATTTTAATTAGTCTTTGTAATACTGCAGCAGATGTTAGCTCGTATAAAAGCAAACCCGTACTTGCAAGGAATCTCAATGAGAATGCCCCAAACATTTGATATTTTCAGACACGCCGCTTTACACTATAATAGCAGAAAAAGTAAGGGAATGAAAACTGAAGAGAAGAACAAGAATCTGGAGATGGGGAGAAAAGGCAGCAGAGATTCATTCTGTTATAAAGATGTCCTGCCATCAGTCACAGTACTGTAAATGTGAGGCTGCAGAGAACCATTAATAACTGACAGTTGTTGTTAACTACCAGGGAAGACCAGATAACCTTCCTGAGAATATCTATACCCCCATCTCGGGCAGCCATGTAATGAGTCCCAGTGGAACACAAGCACTGGCCGTCTTTGTTGTAGCTATTGATCTCCTGATGTGATTTAGATAAGGGAGGAAGAGATAATGGCATTGATTATTCTATTTAGGAGCCAGACTGAGGCTAAACTCAAGTATAATATATAAAGAGGAAAAATCCACACTCAATCACTCCTTGTCTGGTCTTTACTGGGCAATGCTAGGTGGTCACAGCAACAGGAATGCATATCTTAATAAACATGTGGGGTTTGGTTTCTGGGGCAATTTGATGTTAATGAATGTATGCCATTGCATTTTCTTCTTTCTTTTTCTCCTAATGAGAATGCATTGTTTTCATACAGCAAAGCAATGGCTGAATAGGTTATTTTCCTGCAAACGAAGTTGACAGAATTCAGTGATGGAGATCTACAGCTGACAGCAGGACATGAATAGCTAATTTTACATTATACTCCTTTGCTGTGATGGGTAGTCAGCTCAAGTCAGGTAGTTTATAGAGAAGAACCTTAGAAAAGTTTATGAATGTTCATGCCTATCCACAGCAAGATGTAATTATTCTGACAAGCTTTAACTGCAGGTCACCTGGAGACATGGATTAGAGCCTTGGGCCTTGCCTTGGAGCTAAAAACAATCCCTGTTGCTTTTAAGAGCAGACACTGGTAAGATTTACAAGTAGCTTAAAAATGAGAAAAAAAGGAAGCTGTTTTCCATCTTTTTAAGGTTGTTGAACTTGAACTGCTTCTGAATACGTTAACAGGTTACAGAATCCACAGCTCTAGCAGGGGACCCCGGTGAGGGGTAAGATGGATTGACAGATACACTCTGCCCCTTAGAATGCTGTCCTCGGCCTGAAAACAACACAGACTTGTACATCTGTTCCCACAGGAGGTTTCCAAAGGCCACACTGAGGTTCTACAACTGTATGCATTTAGCCTGAGTACAAATCATTCATCTTCTATTGATGTAATTGATAGATCTGCTTTGTAATGCATATGAGAAAAAGAAAGAGTAAGATGTAGGAGCTAAAAATAAAATGAAAGTCTGTGTTCAGTTCTTAGACATCACCGTAAGGTTTCTGCATATGATGAAGACAATGTTTCACCTCTTCATGGTCCTGACTGTCTCAGTGTCAGAGAGCTCCCATTCATGTCAAGCAAAGCTGAACTTGAAGCCTGTTCAGGTAGGTACATCCTATCTCTTAAAATGAAATTTTAAAAGTTAAATCCTTACAGTCTAAAAATTTACTATGTATTTTTTCCATTTCTCAACTCTTCCCATTCCTCTCCTCATTTTGGGATTCTTGAACACAAAGCCCCTCCAAGGAAAATATTCTCAGTTTTCTCATAGGCTTCTTTGTCTGGCAGTAAAAGATGAGTTTCCTGCATCTGCTAGAGTAAATGAAATTAATATTTTAGGGAAGAGTAGATTTGAAGCATTCAAGCCCAACGCAAATCTTTCCAAACTGAAGCTTTCCTCAAAGAAGAAACTTTGCTTTTCTGTCATCTTTGGAGCAGGTCTCTAAGATCTCACATCTTAATAAGTCTGCAAAAGATTCTCTCAGACTATCACAAAGGATCTGGAATTCTTGCAAGGCCTTTGATATGGTCCCACATAACATCCTTATCTCTAAGCTGGAGAGAATTAGATTTGAGAGGTGGTCAATACAGCAGGTAAGGAAGAGACAGGATGGTTCCAGAGAGAGGTCTGAGGTCAGTGACTCCATCTGGAGTCCAGGCAGGGACAGGTGATGAGTGGTGTCCCTAAGGAACCAGTCTTGAGACTGGTGCTCTTTAACATGTTTATCAGTGACCTAGACAGTGGGATTGAGTACACCCTGAGCAAGTCTGCAGATGACGCTAAGCTGAGTGGGACAGTTGAAATGAAAGAAAATACTATACAATAAAATAGAAAAAAATGCATATAATACAAATAAAATTTGAATTTTGATACAGTATACCCATTTATACCACAATTCTTAGCCACTCATAAATAAAGTTACTCTATTTTCTCTATAAATTCTCACATTAAGACAGCCAAGTCTTTAAGTAAGCTACTACTTCCAGTAATACATTTTGGTAAATGTCTTTTAACAGTTCTTTCATTTCATATAGAATAACCTTTTTCTTCTTCTTCTAAACCTGCAGTACCTTTGCAAGAACACTCAGATGTGTGGTTAAATAGATAATGGCTATCAGCTAAGTGTCAGTTAACAAAATTAACTTATACCCTATCTTCTGCTTAATTGACTGTTAGATACACTTTCCTCCATTTCTACTTTCTGTTACTGAAATTATACTGAAACGTACCATCCAGACTTGGTAATTATAATCAGATAAGTCTTTAAATTAGTTATGTAGATGGTTCATATCTTAAAATCACTTCAGCTTTCAGGCAAATGACCAAGAGATTAAAGAAAACGTTTTACTCCAGAATACTTGTAATTTGTGAGCAAACACAGGGAGTTCTGCATTACCAGATGTTAGATTGACTGCTCCTTTCTGGACAACTAACGTACCTTCACCTTTCTTTCCTACCAGTTGGGTTTAATTAGCAAATACCCTCTAAATCAATTCCTTCCGTTTAATGTTCCAGTCCTTTCTAGTTTCTAGGCAAGCTAAACAAACACTGTATCCCACCCTAGAAATTGTTTTCAAGCAATTCCCTTGGGCCTGTTTCCAGGCAAGCTAAAGTCAGTGGAAATAATAGCATTCATGTGAGAAAATGTTCTGAATAAGATGCTACTAAACTATGACATTCACTTTCAAAAGCCTGTTGTTTTATTGTTTTTTTGTTTTGTTTTGCTTTGTTTACCCAGGAAAGGTACATCAATTGCCCTAGAATCTTTCCAATGGAACATGAAGAAAATCATAACGTTGTGTAAAACAAACCAAAACCTCCATAGACTAGTGTTTATGTTAAAAGAAGTCAATCCCTTAGGGCACCCTAAAAGGAAGCACACCTCTCTCATATCAAGAATTTGTGTGAGAGAGGGAAATTATCCTAGAATACTGTATATTGTTTCAACTTCTTAATCTGTAGTAGATAATTGCTTGCATATAGATAGGATGGGAATAACCAGCTAACAGACATTTAGTTTCCAAAGGAACCATATTTTTAGCTTATCATAAAATGACCGCTGAATAATTGCACTCCTAACATTTCTTGAAACATAAAGGCCATACAAATGACCAGCTCTATAGAGAATATCCCACACATTATATATACATGTGGGAAGGGCAATCACAAGAGAAGATCACAAGACATCATGTCTTAAGTTTAATAACCCATTTAATATTGCCTTTCAATTCCATTTCATGCTCAGTAAAGCAAGAATAACTGAACCTTTCACTGATGCTGGCCTTAGATGAACAGCTTTTGTTTTGATGGCTTTGGTTGTACTGCCTTATCATGGATGACAACTGCCTCATAGCAAGGGCCAGTGTTAGCGCTAGAGGAACTTTTTTTCTCCACCTGAATAAGGATACTTCTTTAATGTACTATTCTTCTTAACTAGGGTCATGCTAGCTTGCTCATGTGCCCACGGGAAAGGTATGACACGCACTGCTTTTGTCCTTTCTCCAACACATTCTCTCATCCTTCTCATAATGAAATACAGCGCCTGCAAATGGGCAAGGGGTGAAAATGTGTGTGACATGCTGAAGCAAGCAAAACACAGCACATTGTCCCATCAGAAAGGTTAATGGTGAAAAAGAAGCAAGACATTTAGACTCATGACATGCTAAAAAGCTGCTTTAGAAAGGTTAATGGTTATTGCTCCCAGTGCTTGCTAAAAGAACAAACTGTGCTGGTACTCAGCCAACCAAGAGAAAAGATTACAAGAAGATAGAGCAATATCTTGAATCAAAGATTACAAATTGAACCCCAACCAGAGGAGACAGCAAAGGTTTATAACTCAGTTACGAACATAATACTACATACCATTATCTTATATTGCTCATAAACAAAGTTATTTTATCAGTAGACTAGAAAAACTGTACAGATTTTTTATTTCAGGTCCATCCATACAGCATAAGCAAGATTACAAGTTACTAATTCATCAGGAAACTCATTGCAGCTGGTTTTGCAGTATAAATTAGCTCAAATCATGCTACTCTACAGCCTTTAAAGAATGGCTGTTGCCATATTTACTTTCTTCTTTACATACTCTATTGAGAAACTTTTTTTCTTCTCAGAAAGAGCAGTATATGTCTTGGCCATCCTTTACTATAACCCACTTGATGGAAAATTCAACTTACTCTTGCTATAAACAGTAGAAACATGAAAAATAAAGTTATTTGCAGACGTGTTGCCTAGCTGCAGCATTCAGCAACATTTAGAGACTTTCTGTTAACTTCAAATACAGGATTGATCTACCAGAATATATATATATACATACTTAGACTTGAAATTCTTAGATATCATGTGAGTACACATGACTGAGTTAGCCACAACTCAATCTCAACTACACCAGAGATGAGCAGTAAAACTGAAGCAGTATCACAGAAAACTGTTTAGTGCTACCAGCACAGGTAGATAAACATTTGTCTCTAGTTTTCACAGAAATCATGCAATCATGCAGGTACTTTTTCAAATCGTCACTATTTTCCCAAAAGAGGAATGACACTGCCTGTATTTATTTCAGTGCTTTTCCCTCCTTTCTGCGACTATTATCCTTAATGCCTTTTCCCATATATGCTGTTTCTTTTTCTCATCCGTCAAATTGCTTTGCACTCCTAGGAACAGAGGGCAGTTGATCTGACCAAGTATTCAGTTTTTCCCAAAACGTTTGGTGCACTCAGTGACATAATTGTTCAATATTGTCACAAATTTTCCCCTGAATTTCTGTGCCATCTCTATCAAAAAATGGTAAAGGCCACAGAGAACAACAAATTAAGGAAAGTGACTGTGCACCGGCTTGGAAGAAAGGGGAAGGGAAGAAGAGTATCAAAGCAGGAAGCCAAAGTTAGGCCATTCTTCACACTGATTTGCCAGAGGTTGTTACTTATTCTTGTTGACACAATTGCTTGCGTATGCTGTGAGAAGTGTATGCAGATGTAGCTTCTCCTTTAACAAAGTTGACTTTGAAATGTTAAGTACAATATTTGGAAGGTTACATGCAGCAAACTTTAGTTTAGAAAACACGTAGTCATTCACACAGAAAAATATACTGTTTGAATCTATGGATAACATGACACCTGCTTTCTCCCTGCAGTGCTAGTATTGTTACTATTAGGAAAAGTACCAGGTTCTTGCCACAGTGCCACCTTGAAACATCATAAGCAACAAGAAATGAAGAAAGGCCTCAAGAAGCTGTTACAGTTCTACAGATATTTTTAGAAACCTTTATTATATAATTTTAGCTTCTCATTTTTCTTTCATGCTGCTACCTTAATCTCTATATATGGCTTCAAATTATGTCAGATCAAAGTCTCGCTTTTTGAGAACCATATACAACTATGCATGTAAAAAGAAATTAAAATACCTACCAAATCCCTAAAATACCTATAGGTCTGGTAACATGGTAAATCTTCCTCGCATCTAACCTGTGCTTTAGAGAGGTAATCAACAATTCTCATTTACTCTGAAATAAAGCAATTTTCCAACTAATTCATAGAATGAAAAGGAAGATTATGAGAGGATATTGCCTCCTCACTATATGGAACCATTAATACCTCACATCCCCTCTCATCATAAGTAAGCAACCTCAACTATATCAGATGTGACAAAACACTTGTTCTTAACATTGTCCTAGTTCTTTGATAAACAGCTTGGACTGTTCAGAAAAAAATAAAATAAAATCTGGCTTTACTGAAGCCCTCTCACCTCAAACTAGTGAAAAATTTGAATGGAGAGAACAAACTTAAACCTTATCTTCCTCAACAACAGCAGTATCTCCATTTCATTAAAATGCATTTGCAGTAACTGCTTTGTCACAAAATTGAATTTAACTTCTGTGCAGAGCTATTACCTCCATGCTGTGTGACTACAGGTTTTCACATCATTTCTTATACCCACTTTGAAAAATAGAAATATGTAATAGGCTGTGTAGCTATATTTTGTGAATTTTTCTATTTTTTCTTCAGAAATTTTCTAGCATTGCGTATATATTAATTACTGTATTTTCAAAGTAAAAAAAAATAACTAAAATGCACACAAGATGGTTGCCACTTACTCTGCAAATCAGAAAGAAAAGCTGTTAATTCTGATAATGTCAATAGGTAAAGAAAATATCATGGTGGAGAGAGAAAAACCAATAAGAGCTCACTTAGGAAAGCATTTAAAATAATTAAATGAAATCTTTTCAATATTTTGGAAAAAAAAATAAGGTTTACATATTTTCAGACAAAAGCTTCTTCAGATTTGAAAAGTTATTTATAAATCCAGAAAGGAGGAAACCAAAACATAGCCAAAACAAAACAAAACAATTGTCATGACTGTCACGTGCTTTTGCCCCATTAGTAATATATACATCAATGGAATGTGGTTAACATTTGGAAAAATAAGCTCTTCTAACTGAGGGCTCAGAGAAATAGAAATTACTGCACAACTAGAAATGTAGCCCCAAAGCAATGCTGTTTCAGTGTTGAAATATTGACTGCAGTAGTCATACACTGTGAGTAGTTCTGCCATATGCCAGCTCTTAGCTGGGTTCCCTGCTGTCCCCAGAAGACAAGTAAGGGAGGCTATGAGCAAGTCCATGCTCAGGGGCAGCAGTTTTCCTTGCTAGGACTCCTTCACAGTCCTTTCATTTTGAAAAAAAAACCAACAGAAGACAAAAATCCAGTAAAAATAAACCCTGGATATAATTCATTACTGAGGTTTCACATAAGAAGCCTTTTAAAGCAAAAATTACCTCACATAATATTATTATTTTATTTCACATCGAAGACATCGCTGCTGGCATTGGGGAAGAAAGTCCATAATGCAACAAATGAACTCAAAATAGCTAAGAAAACATTATAAAAAACATGATCTATTCAAGACAAAAATCCAGTGGAGCCATTATGCCTATATGTGTGTATATATATACAGGCAGAAACAGGCAAACATCTTTCATAAAGATCCAGAGATTACAAGGCACTTAACAATGTGAATATGGTTATTTATACTGGCTTTTATCTTTGTTGTTTTTTTCTTGATATTTTGCTATTTCTTGGAAATATAATGCTGAGATCTTTAGGGGAAACATGCTCATCATCAAGCTTAATTACATTGACTTATGGTCTTGTCTGGTAACAAGATTTATTAATATTTCAGATACAATAATGTCATAGATTTACTATAGTCAATATCTCTTGTGCCAATAAATCTTGATATTGATAACAGAAGTCAATGCCTACTTGGGAATTTTCAACGCACTGACAAAGCATTCTGTTAATATCTGATCTGTGACCATGCATTAAACAGCTCCTCTGACACTTCATTCTGGCAATACAATCTGAATCATTCAAAGAGGAAATTTCTTTTCAAGTACAATCACTTGTTTAGGTAATGATCAGCTTTCTTATGTACTGCTGAGCAGAGAGGGACCTGAAAAGCACTGCTTTTATGCCTGGGTAGGGGGTGAATGCTACACTCCTCAACTTAAGCAAGGTGGTTAGTACATGATGGTCCATAATTCCTGACAGTTCCTTACAAGGTTTGTGAATCAGATAATTAGCTTCTTGCTTTATAAAAACATTTTTTTCAGGACAATATTTTGAATGTAGAATACACTTCTAAAGAATTGGAAAATAAAATTTATCTGCAAACAATAGCCAAAAAGAGAAGGAGCAATCTTTTTTAATTTGATAACATCCGAACTCCAAATTACCAGAAACAGTTTAGCTGAAATCATGTTTGTTAGCTGCAATTATATTTGCATCAACAATGGTGTACTGCCCTTTCTCCGTGCCAACTGTGACATCTTTGATGTGAAACAGAGTAATAATTAAAATGAAAGGTTCCAAATTCTTTTAAGTGACTTCTCTAACAGATTGTTCATGCTCTCTTTCTATTTCATCCCTGCTAGGTTAATCTTTCACATAATTGGTCATTTATGTAACATTTTTCCTTATCATCCCACCTCCAGTACCTTGTACTGACAAAACTTCATGCTGAGGACATTTCTTCTAAGTGTAACATGGCAACTTTCTTAAAAACTAAAAAATATTGAACTTATCAATGCACTTCAAATACTCCTATGCGTTTATAATTTAATTCTACACTTACTAATCTGAGTACCACTATACAGTGAAAGTCAATGTCTTGATGGATTACTCATGGAAAACTGAAGTAATTACCCTCATTCTAATATTCCTATTTAAATGCATGAAAAAAATGATTAGCTGAAAGTTCTTTATGTAGCAGAAATGGCATCTGTTTAATATTTATGCTAATGTGAAATACATTTTATCCTAAAGGTTAGGGGTGATGCATGAATGAAAACTGAAACCAAATAAAAACAAAACAAATATAAATTCCTGCTACATAATGCCACCTTAATTCATGTTTTATTTTAAGTTTCTATAGCAGAAGTTAAAACACTCTTTCTTGGGCCTTACTCAATTTCACACAGATTTCTTTTTCTGATATAGGTAGAATCCTACTAAGGAAAACTCCCCATATTTTTGCTGATAATACCTGTGAGACCTCAGTTGGTTTTAACCTGAAGCAGTGAAGATGTCTGATAGTAACTGTAGGATATATTCAAATCCCTCTCATACTCATAAACTGGATAACAAAAGGGCTAAAATTACATGTTTGAGAATTCTCCAGTTGGGCACTGCCTACAAGATCAGCAAGGACAGCAAGAGCTACAACAGCATTCTGCCTATCCTAGATTTACCCCCAGCACAATCCAGAACCCACACTTCAGTGAGCAGTCCTGGATCACTCTCTTTTTAGAGATTACAATGGCGAAGCATGAAAGTGCTCACTTTATTTTAAGGATCTTTCTGTCAGCTTCTGTAACTGCATTCTCTCCCTTCCTCCTTTCCTCTCACATTTTTTTTTCACCTCTTAATTTAAGTTGAGCAAAGTATTAAAACTGACAGCTTGATTCTAGTTTCCTAATATATTTTTGACAGTTTAAAATGAGATTCTTTCAGTAGAGTTTTAAACCAAAAATTATTTAAGAGCTGCAAAGACAATATGTTTATAAGTTAGAAACTCTCTCTCTTTCTTCCTCTGCTCCTCAACAAAACTGGAGAAAGGCCCACTCCAGCTGCACTCTTTCCTTGATCTCTGTGTCTCTCTTCACTAATAAATGATTCAGAACATTTTTTTTTTTCATAACTTATAAGAGAAGCCCACTACTCATTATTTGTTTGATACTGAAGTTGCAAATGCATGAAAACAAACCACTTAAGTATCTCTCTAAGAGCAGTTACTACAAATAATAACAAAGCAAGTTAAAAACTTGAAAACTGAGTGAAAGACTGCAAATATAATGGCTATTCTGAAAGTAATGCCTCTTATTTTATTATGTTGGCCTGTGATGCCAGAGGAGGAAGTTGGACCAGATGATCTCTAGAAGTCCCTTCCAACTCCTACAATTCTGTAAGAATCCAGCCCCAAAGCTCACTCACACACCCAGTCCCCTCTGTGTCCAGATGTCAGGAGGAACACGGGTCTGGGATCAGAGACAGGGTAAAACTTAAGGTGTAGGAATAGGCTTGTACACATGGACAATTTAAGTGGCCAAAGTAAGACTAGAGAAAGGCTAATAATTTTCGAAAGACAAGTACGTCTACTTCAAACTAGAATCCTTTTGCAGCAATTCAAATATTTGAAGACTTTATATTTTTCCATTCCTATCCACTGCACTGCTTTCTCAACCGATACAAGGTATTTTATGTGAAACAAGGTGTGAGTTTTATTTAACACTACCTGAATAAGCATCTTCTTTCTACAAAGAACCACAGACTATTTCTTCTGCTTACAGTTTTTGACTGTAGGAAACTTCAATTACAATACTGTTTGAATTTATATGCTTTTTTTTTTTTTTTTTTTTTTTTTTTTACAAAAAACAAATATTTCATTAAAAATAGTATGGAAAGCAAACAAAAATCCCAGATGTCATTTGATTAAGCTACATCTTTAGTCACTACAAATTAATAATCAGAATAGACTGCTGTTCTGTCCATTAAATTGCCACAGCTATACTTCCAAATACCACCAGCCCCTTAATATTTAATGTCATAATACCAGCTGCTGCTTGGCTTGGAGCTCTTCATCCCCTAACTACAGTACTGTCATGGTTTCAGCTGCTATAGAATTGATTTTCCTGACAGCATCAGGTATGCTTTGACTTTAGGAAAAACAAAAACAAAAAAAAAACAACAACACTGATAACACAGCAGAGATTAAGTTGCTGAGCAGCACTGTACAGAGCCAAAGACATTTCTGCTTCTCAGATTTACCTACTGCCCTGTCAGGGAATTGGGCTAAGTGGGTACAAGGAGCTGGGCTGGAAAAGGACCAGGACAGCTGACCATAACTAGCAATAGTACTAGAAGGAATGGCCTCAAGTTGTGCCAGGAGAGATTCAGGTTGGATGCTAGGAAATACCTTTTTGAAAGTGTTCAGGTACTGGAATGGGCTGCCTATGGACATGGAGGAGTCACCATCTCTGAAGGTGTTGAAGAAATGTTTTGATGCTGTATTGAGGGACATCGTTTAGTGGGAAATATTAGTGACAAGTGGATGATTGGACTGGCTGACCTTGGAGGTATTTTCCAGTATTTATGATTCTATGTCCTCAACTGGCCAGAGGAATTATTCATCTCATGTGATATCATGTGAAAAATATAAAACTGCAGGGAATTGGACATAGAGGAAATCACTGTTTGGAGGTTGGCTGGGCATCAGTTGGTGGGTAGTGAGCAATTGCTTGTGCATCACTTTTTCTGTAAATTATTTACCTTTCCTTTTCCTTTTCTGCCTTTGTAAATACGTGGTTTTTTTGTTTGCTCCCACCCCCCCCCCCCACCCCCCATCTCAACACACAAGTTTTACACTGTTTTTCCCTAATTCTCTCTCCTATTCCGCTAAGAGGAGGGAGGCAACAAAAGGCTGCGTGGTGCTGATCTGACTGCTGAGTTAAAGCACAACAAACATCTTGCAGAGTAAGAAGCTATGGTATTTCATCTGGTTTAACACAAGTCTCAGGACTCTTCTCTTTTCCCTTACCAAACACTGAATATTTTATCCCTCAAAATAGAAAATAAAGTGAAAGAAAATTGTTAATTATCCAATTAGAAAAGAGTTGCTCAGGAATTATCATATTTTAGCATATATTGGTTAGCAATCTTAAGCCTACTCTGTATATCCTGCATTAGTTTTGAGCTTCTAAACATATAATTTCAAATTAAGTGCAATACAGAATACTTAATACTGGAACACAATAACACATAATACAGGCTGGGAGCAACTTCTCAAGGTGACCTAGTCTAGGTCTCTGACCAAAAAATGGGCAACTTCCAAGTAGACGCAACTTCCAAGCCAGATCAAATTGCAAGGGACCTTGTTTAGTGAAGTTTTTAACATCCCTAATGATGGAGAGAATGACAATCTCCATGGGACCCTTAACCAGTGTTTAATCATCCCAATTTTTTTTCATGTGTGTCCAATGAAGCATCTGCTGCCTCTTGTCCCGCCCCCTGTGCATGTCTGAGATTAAATCAATTTCTCTTTCTAAAATCCTCCTCCCTACTTGTTAACTGAAAACTGCAATTATATTCCGGCTTACTGTACTGTACTCCCTAGTCTCCTAACCACTTTTAATCACCCTCTACTTTTCTGAACTTTTCAGTATTACTCTTGTTCTATATTTGAAATAGAGTGTGATTAAGAAAGTCACGACTGACTTCTGCTCAGCAAATAGCTCAGAAGTTCTGCTTTGAATTTCAGTGTCCTAGAAGCAGGACCTTGAAGGGCAGCACTGCTTGATCTCTGTAATTAGCAAAATTCCCTGTAGAAATCTTAAGAAGCAGTTAGGCTAATATTACATACATTCCACATCTAAATTTCTATTCTTTTGGGAGGATGATATTATTGCAGTCTACATACCACCCAGCATGTAATTTAGTATTTCAAGAACTGCAAAGGGACAGTTTAATTACTAACAATGCTGTGCAGTCATCTTTGGCACATGCCAGAGAGGACCTCTTTTAAAAAGCTGGTTACATTTTCCATAATGTATGTCTATTTTCTATTTACTACTATTTGCACTTTCATCTATTTCTTTTTAACCAGCTTGTGCTTCTGGTGATGCGGGCTTATGAGGCTATGGAAATTATCTGTCACTTGCAGTCTGGCAGCTGTAGGCTCTCCAACACTTAACATGCCCCCGGAGAGTAGGTTTGGTGTCAGTCATACTTTCTAAAAACTACTTGGCTACCTTACAAGAAATAATTTCCACAAAAGAAAGATATTTCTTGTAGTTATTTCCCATTCTTTGGGTCACCCCCAGTGTTAAGTCCAAACAGTAGTACAGTTGGAAGTATAACCACAGGAAAAAAAAAAAAAAAAAAAAAAAGACCCATGGAAAGTTTCAAGATGCAGAGTCAACTTGTCTCAGAAAGAAAGAAAACAGTAATTTTCTAAATACAATAGGACTAGGAACTATGAATGTGCTACGTGCTAGATAAGTGTGGGTTTGTCTATAAGTTGTAGTGAATACAAAACCGCCCTGGAGAGGCTGTCTGTATATCTGATAACGTGATGTTATGTATCCACAATATTTCCAGACTTGGGATTAACATTATCATCTAACAGTGATTTTTGCGAAGAAATCCACCTCTCCCAAACATGAAGGGAAACGTTCAGTAAAATGATGATGCTGAGAGAACTAATTCCTGCTAAGTTAATAGTTAATAAGTATCAAGTTATTTACTGTAACTGGTAAAATACTAACTAGGGTCAGTGTTACACTGGATTTTAAAAATACCAGAAGAAGCACACCTCAGACCATGCATAAGAGTTTTATGGGATCTGAGAAACAGAGAAAAGAAGCAATGTTATCTCCTAAGAAAATGTTGAAGATATCCTACAAACTGTATATTAATATTTTAAAACAAAGATTGCATTCTACTATTAGAATGCCCAGTTTTCAAAATGAAACTAACAACTAAAGTGACAAAAACCAAACAGAAAACACACGATTCCCTCATCTAAACGTGATTCTCTTCCTTCCCCACCAGTTGCTTTGTTACAACCTATTTTCTTCTAACCTGAACATTTATTGGGAAAATACAGTTTTGTTTCAGTGCATTCTTTAAGGTACCAAGTCCTTCATAGGTAGTTTAAAAAGCGGAATAAAAATGATTCCATGTTTTTATGGAATTTATTATATTTTCTTCTTTAGCACTTCCCTGGTGTTCTTGATAAATTGTTTCCATTTGGTGAAACTGGTCTCTTACAATCCTTAAGTTCAAACCACTAATTAAGTAGCACATGACAAGGTTATCCACATACCTAATTGCTACTAATTTTTGTAAGGCAATCAATTTATTTCTTTTCCTGCACCTAAAAATCTCATTTTCACAAACAAAAAACTGGAATTTTTTACATGCAGCATGTAATTTCACTACTGGAAATCAGCACCCATAATTTCTAGAAATATCATTTAATGCACTAGAATATATTTCATAGCAACCTCCGAAGTGAGACAGTCACAGTTGCTAGCTGGCAGCTGAAATATAACTGAAATATATAGCAACAGAATACAAGCAAAACAGATTAATAATTTATTTCCTTACAGAAAAACATTCACAGAGTACTGAGCATCTCTAGAAGGGATGCTAGTCTCAGGGAAATACCTTTACAGCTCCCAAGGGAAGTTCAGTGTTCTTCAGTGATAAGAACCTATCTCCAAATCGTGGGCAGGCCCTTTAGGTGACCTCTGTCTAATCCTTTCAGTTTGATGTTAGCAGGCAATAATCCTGGAGATTCAGTACTGATGATACATGGTAGGTCATGTCAATCATTATGCCTACTGAGCTGAAAAAAATCTAAAAAATCTGCATTTTTAAATTCCGGTCTGCAATCTGCTACAATGATTATTTTAATCAACAGTTTTCCTGTCAGCTACTGAATCATGAGGATTCCTTAAGTATAGTCTACCACGTGCAGGTTTTGAAGGGTTAAACGCCTTTCACATAGGTGAGGCTGGTGTTCTGTGAACTGTAAAATCAGCATAGAAGGCAACTTGGCAAAGGATCTTAGGCCCTGGCTTAATTAAAGTTGAGCTTGTTGTGCAAGTAAACGGCACACAGTTGGGATTTTCTCTCCGCATAATTTAAACATCCCTCACTGGCTTGCTCTCAAAGCAACAGAGACTAATTGTAAGGCAAACCTTGCTTGGTTTGATTCAAGGGTCAACTCATTGGAACTAAAGGAAAGAAAAATAACACACTGATATGTTTAGGAAAGCTTATTTCTAAGTTTCAAAGCCTGCATATTGTTTATTCTAATAGAAGAAATGACATTTGGTTTGATATTGTATGGTGCGACAGCTCAAGCTTCTGTACACAAAACAAGTGAATGATTTATTAATCTCTTTGATGAATGCCTAGAGTGAAGAAAAATATAACTACTAATTTTTAAATTACTATGGCTAGAGATCCTTGAGTGATTCTCTGAATGTAAATAAAAAAGCTACTTCAAGTGCATTTGTACATTAAAATCCTCTACATATCAAATTGTACTACTCATATTTTGTGAGCTAATTATAACCGTAGACTCTGAGTTCTCCATCAAAAAAGCTTTTGGATGTTTACGACGGTCAGTTTGATTCTTTTTGTATTTCTACAGAGGTAGTGAAATTATTACGCTTTCCATCTACTGTTCCTTACAGTATTTGTGCTTGGTTGCTGGCACTCATCTTAAATGGATGCAAGTTCTTAAATTACAGAAGGCCTGTAAGATATCTCAACTTGCTTCACTTCAAATACTTAAAGAACAGAAAAATGCAAAAACTTTGACTGTAAATTGAGCCTGTGTCAGGTAAAGAAAAGTTAGCCTGCAACATCATTATGTTTTAGCCCAGAACAGTTCTTTTAAATCATTTGTGAGTCAGTGAAAAGGAAGGTTTTGAACAGACTGCAAGCACCTATATCCTTTGCTTATAAAGAACGAAATTCTACCTCTGATACAAAAAACCCTGGGGAGAAACATATAGTAGCAGTTGCAGCAGGCACTATTTCAGAGACAAGGAACATAAGTGACAGTTTTATGGTGGTCCAGATAATTCCCACCTCTTTATGTCAGCTCCAGCACACTAGCTAGCAGAAAAGAAGCGGTGAGGATGGGTGTCTACCTCATTTCTTATCCTTGCTTATCAGCACTTCTTTGTTCCCCACTGGACTATAAATTACAGCCCAGGCCAGCAGTGTGGAAGACTTGGGGATGCCCCTACAGTCTCTGACTTTCAGTAAGTGTGGCATTGTCAACAGACTGGGCCAAAGCCAAGTGAAGTGATGCTTCAGAATAAATGTGCCTAAGTCTCATGTTTCAAACATTATCTTTATAAAATCTTCCATTTGCATTTATGTCAATAAAGCCTTGTCTTTTATATGTCCCAGTCCTGCATAATAGACACTATGAAACTATGCAAACAAGGATGTAAGAACTACCTAAACTCAGAAAAAAGAACAAAGAAGTAAAGCAATTAAGCTTTATAAAAAGAAGGCTATAAAAAGAATACATCACTGAAAAAGATTATTTTTTCCCTACTACATGCTGAACAAAATCAAACAATGAATCATGATTTATAACACAACAATTGCAAATAGTTTTTGTGCATTATTAGATTGCTTTAACAGGTCAGGGCTTTTTTTTTTTTTATGCGACTTCAGAAACTTCCTTTGATATTGACAAAACAATGTACAGACCTTTAGATTACTACTTGGTTGTAAAACAAGACGATTCCTCTTGTTTAAAATGAATTAGTCTTACAAAGTCATTCTCCTCAAGATATGAAACACTATTGGCATAGATCTTACTGCATGTTCTTTTGCCCTTTTCTATGCAGGTCATTGCTCAGATGGAATTTCTGTTTTCATACAAAGTGACTGATGTGTACACATTCACAGATGACTTTTACAATGTATTTTTCATATAGCAGCAAGGGACTTGCTAGGAAATGCATGTTGTTCCAGCGTCATTTTAAAGAAAAACACCTCAGGAAATGCTACTTAGAGGTAGCTTTCAACCTTGGAAAATCTGCCTCAGTATATACCAGCACGATATTAATTGGCACCAAACCACGGATTCTTTTTCACAACCAACATGCTAGATCTTAATTATCAGAGTATTTCAAATTAAAGTTTTAGAAATATATATATCAATACAACAAAACAAAAAAAAATCCTACAAAATGTTCAGATATGTTCACATACTTGAACTACCCAAACAATGTATTGATTAGTTCTTAAAGCAAATGGCAGAACACAGTGGAGACTCAAAAGAATGGAATGTGAAAGTTTTCTTCTGTGAGAACGAAGAAAAAATTTTACTTCGCTAAAATTTGACAACATATTGATACTGTCGCTTCAAAATGCTTACCCTTAGATTTCTATTTTGAATTCTATTGTTCAGATTCTACTTTTTTTAATATACATGAAATATCAGTACTACCAGTTCTGTCCATTATAGTATTTCCAACCCAAATCTTACTAATACCCAGCATTAGACCTCTATGTTTCAAGCTATTAAAAGCTAAATTTGCTTTTTACAGATGGTATATAGAATTGATTCCAAATCTAGTAATTTTCATGTTAAAAGTCATCAACTATATTGACATGGGAACAATAATCAGTGTCATGGAATTGTCACGGCTCTTTTACTTACCCATTGAGTTTCTAAAGGCACACAGTTTACACTGATAAGTCTGAATGGTGTAGAAGACACTGGATGTATTAAAAAAGGGTCTATGACTCACTACATCACATGTTTTTGGAACTGATCAAGAGCAAGCTACCATGACATTCTGTCCTCATGATGAACACTCATTAGTCTTTCTTTATAGGCTTATTTATTGTTACAGAGCACAAGCAAACTCAAAGTCATTCCCAGTCAGCACAAAAAATTGTAACTATACAAGTATACTGCTAAATAACACCGATCAATAGTTTGATTATAGGTCATGTCTCCTTGCACCTCTTGGAAGAAACACAAAACATCTATTGAAGCACAACTGAGGTGAGGCTGTCAGAATTCGCTTTGGGTTCTCTCCTGAAGGGGTAGCACCATTTCATGACTCCTGCCAGGGCCACCTCTCCCATTAGAGAAGTTGATTACTGCTGACTGTCATACCCATGACCTTCCACCATAAAAGACTACTCTGCTGGGCTGTGACTTAGACCTCTCTCTACTTAAGGTTACAAACTGAGCTGCTTCACCACCTTCTACTCTGTCTTATACATAATCTTGTCTGTATGTCCGGGAGCAACGAAGTGCTGCATGTAGCAGTTCAGTGGGAACACCACCAAGTCATTCTAGAGATAATTAATAAGATCACTGTGGATGTAAGGCACTCTAGACTTCCATTTTTTGGGTTTTTTTTTCCTCCTATAAGCCAGAGTTCAATTTCTAACTACTGTTTACTTCTGTAGATTCAACTAGCAATTTCCTGCTTTGATTCACAGCTAGCAGTTAGCTATCCAGTTTTGATACTACCACACCAGAGCTTGTTAGTGGATAAATTACATCTGCACTGAGAAAAGAAATATCCCTACTATGATTAAGATTTCTTTTTAAACTTAACTCCATCTCTTAAAACTCATGCCACATAATATTATAAAATTATCAAACCTGTTCTATACAATATTTGAGTTTTCTAAACCAGTTAAAATTAAAAAAGAAAAAAAAAACACAACACCTGCATGCCAACTGTTGGTCAGGTTTTGAAGTGGTTTCCCTCTGTTATGAATAGCATGTTAATCCATAAGAAGCCCCTCAAAACTAATATAATATGCTACAGAGTACATGATTATTTTGTACGAAGAAGAATGGCAGGCTATTTGGGATTTGAATTATTTCCGTAAGGAAACTACTAAAGGAAATATGATTAAGTCTGATGCATACCCAAAAGTGAATTTAATTCTCCTCTGTGTCAATACTTTCTTTGTGTTCCACTTACTCTCTCTTCCAGCTTAGCATAATCTATATGTATTCATAAATGTGGTGGTCTTCCCCAAACACCCAAACTCTACTGGCACTCTTCATGCAGCATAAGCAGGGCTACCAATTACCACTGATGCTCTCATATAGATTCTCCTTCCTAAAGTCAGTGGACTGTGATCAATCATTCAGTAGTTTTGGGTTACTGCCTGTCAGTTTTTCATCCATCAAAGGATATTTAAATTTAAGTCAATTGGAGCTATATTTCCAAGTCACATTGCATATGACTTTACAGGAAATGACAGCTTATTAAATCTAGATAACTGTCTCCTACCTGTAATGACAAGAAATGTGATCAAAAGAAAGTCAAAAGAAGCACAGAGGCTGTTGCTCTTCTCAGAACGATTCCTTTAAGTTTGCTGGTGATTAACAGGCTTATTTCTTTCAAGCTTCTGACTTAATCATAGTAAGAACCAACTGAGTTTCTGGAAAGAACATTATGTGCAACATGATATTTGCTAACTTGTATCTTTGCAATTCTCATTTCTTCCCTACATTATCCAAACAGAAGACTGTCATGTTAATTTTACTGAAATGCATCACCTTCTTAAAAGCATACAAGAGGTTACAAAAAGTTAATGTTAGGGTCAACAGTTCAAACAATTTATTTCTGGTGATTCAGTACTATAATTAGAAGTATATTTAATATCTGTAAACTTTGTTTGTCACATTTTATACCCACAGTACAAAGTTTAATTTTCACTAAGGACAAAAAATATCCTAAAAGCTCAAGAATGAAAATCTACAAACCAGAAATTTAAGTCTGGTAAAACTATTAGCTACAGAAAGCAGTCTTTAGTAATGGAAAGCATCAGGCAAACCTTATTTCATTGCTAGTTTACCTAAAATTATTCTGTCAGAAGCAATTTGCTTGTTTCCCCTTTAATTCATATGCTTTAGGAAAGGTAGAATAATTATTTTCTAAAAAAGCAATAACACCAGACCATAGTCCAGGAGAGGATGTGATTACAGTGTTTTACAAGAATTGCAGTGTATTCAGAGAACATTTATGTAAAATCAAATTTGGTCTGGACATCACAAGTTGCCACTTCTAAAAACAACTTAGGAAAGGTGAAATTGAATGTCAAAACTGTAGGTGATCAAACCTCAGATTTACAACTTTTCCAGCATAGTACACTTTACGTAATGTTCTCTTAACAGTCATTTATCCCCCTTTGCTGCCACCAACCTCTGCTATGAATCGTTTCAAGTACCTGATAGATTTTATAACCAAGCACAGACCAGCCTTTACTGTGCCTTGTCCTTTATCACAGCAGGAAAAGATGACAAAACTCTATGGATATAATACACTATATTTTTCCTGTACCATAACACTGTTCTAATACTCAGACGCCATTTCTCAGATCAGTAATTGAAGACAAAAATAATACATCTTTCTCTGCAACTTGTCAGACACAACTGTCTTAAAAGGAAGAGATCTGGAATACTTTGCTCCTCCTACCCTTTTTTAAGGAAAGGAAAAACATCATAGCAAGTTTCATTACAACGCATCTCTAACCTCCTGAACTACCCATCCCCTCTCTCCTGGATTCCCATAAACCATAGCTCTGGATCTACCCATTACATTTTTGGAGCTCCTCACATCTTACCCTGCCCTGGTACAGAGTCATTTAAGACTTTCTTTGAAACTGTTCTGTTTGTCTTGTTTTTTGTTTTGTTTTTGTTTGTTTTTGTTTTTGTTTTTTTTCCCTTAACACTGTCCTTCAGCAAAACATCTTAGGTTGGGTACACATATGTATCTGTTATTCTTCTGCAGTTACCCCTATTTATAACCCAGGTGTTAGCAGCTGCGTTCTTGGAAACATCAGTCACAGTTACCTTAAATAATCTGCAAGTCCAAAAGAAAAAAACAAAAACAACAGTGCTTCACTGGACTTGCTGGCAAATGCAGACTGATAGTAAGGTGGATAACCAGCAGAAATGCTTTACTTTAGATGCCGTCTATTTTACCTACTAATTTTTCATTGTTATAACCTGCCTCCAGGAAGGAATAAAACAAATCTTTTCTTCTACAGGCTGCAGGTGACATTGCAACAGGAAAGAAAAATTTCTATCACGACCAAGTACAATTTCCGGAATGATGTCTGAGAGTGTATTCGCTTAAATAAGAGACAGTGAATAATTCCGTTTAACTTGTAAAGGCCCACTTTTCTGGCATAAGAGGAAAAAAACCCAAACCAATAGAGAGCTTGAAGTCAACTAGATTTGCAACTTATAGTCACAAAATCAAACTCTATATTTTGTACCATTTTAATTAAACCCAAATATATTTTGCAATATCATTTAATGATATACGAATACCTAAAACACTTAAAAAAAAAATTATAACTTGCTGTTCAATGGTCACTTGGTGATCCATCTCCAGTTATATCAGTTCTCTTAAAATCCTAGCTGATAGATATAAGGTCCATAAAAGAAATACTTAAATACTGATATAAAAATGTCTGTGATAAAACCAGGGGCTCTGAATTTCATGCTACCTTAATGCTGTCTCAGAAGTAATGGAAAAGTCATTTTCCAGCGCTTGCTTCAAGGATTCCACTAATAACATTTTTCACAGAGGACCTATCTTTTCTTAAATAAGTTATTGTGAAGTTATTCTAAAGTATTTAAAATCATGCGACTAAATTTGATCAGAACTACTCAGCCTTTAAATTCTGTTTTATGAAAGGTTTCTTAAATTATTTTAATAGATTTTACTGCAAATTGTGATGCAGCCCAGTAACAAGAATGGTATTACTGATTTCTTGTTTTGGTATCTCCTCCCATGACCCTCCAACTCACTCTGTTAGTCTATCATCATGAACTAGTTTAAAAATCTGCCTCTGGCCAAAGCTGAAAAACAATATGGAGACTTCAGACAAATCACTGACATCTGAACTTCAGCAGTGAAAATACTGTTCCTCTTGAACCTTAGCAGTTATTTCAAAGAAATAACAGGGATTTGCATAGTGCCAAAACACACTGACAGAGTTGTGCGTGAAAACGCATACAGATACTCATTGCTTTCCTAGAAGATGGACAGACGGAAAACAAGTATTATAATGGGAAGTGCAGCAACTCTTGTCAGCAGCAATGTGTGTGTCCTGACAGCTCCACATAGAGGATACCCTAATCTTATCGCTGAAAGACTCATGCTGGAAATATGTAAGAGCCTGCTTACTTTCATCACCCAATTATGTAACTCAAGTTGTTTTGCTATGTTTTGGAGATGACAGCGAAGATGATGTCTGTATGAATAAAAAATAAAAATTGTAGACTAGGAATATAATTAAAGAGATCTTCCAACAAATGCTGACTCTTATTTTTCAAGAGACAGCACTTACAATTTCTGGTTCTTGATACAAACTTATTTCAAGCCCAATTCATGCATCTAATCAAGATTTAGTCTTCAGGCCTGAGGACACGGTTTCTCAAAAATCACTTGATGCAAAATTAAAAACAAACTAGTTGAACTGTTTTCAGTGACACCAAACCCAGACTTCGTTCCATCTTTCACTGATTTTAAGTGAAACTCAAGGGTCTCTGGATGTCCATCATTCAATCTACCCAAAGAACATACATCTGTGCTGTTCCTTTGTCTTCTAACTCACAACCCACAACTGCATAGGTAAAGAAACCTTCAACTGTACTCTTCTCACATCAGAGATTTATATCAACAGACATGAGAGAGAAGTGCAGAAAGCTTGTGTTTCCCTGCCTCATGCTTTTTCCTGTATTGCATGAATAAGACAGGGAGCTTTTCTCAACATTCTCAGCTGAAGAATCAATATGCAGATGCTCTCTCTCCACTTGAGCATTTTTCCCCTCCAGACTGTGTAGGAATGCTTCTACACAAAAGAAAGAGGTGTAGTGTTGCTTCTTTTCTGGGGTGCTAATCCTCTGTGTGTATTTTTAGGTCCTTCAGCCTGAGATGGTTGAAGAGGGAAATCTCTCCTGAGACACAGAAAGGCAAAAAGCAGAGTTTAAACAACTCTGCTTTTATCTGATTGACCAAACTCCAAATAGCTGCTCCAAAAATGGCTGAAATGACTCAGGAAGATTAAAAAACACTATTAGAAGAGAAAAGCAATTCGTTCCTAACGTTTTCATGCTTGTAGGCAGATGCAATACTAAGGAACAGACAATCATTTAAACACAGTTACCAGATAGATATGGGAAGTTTATACTTATAGATCACTGTCAAATACACATTGCAAGAGATAAATCTCTAAAAAAGCATGGTCATTTCTCTGCTGCAGCCCAAACCCCTTTAGAAAATGCCCACTATCTGGCTACAGTTCTTAAATCATTGAACTGCTCTTTCAAATCCATCATTTTCTCACTAACTCAGAGATGGGCAGCATGAGGTGGCAACATGAAAGACTTAGAGAAAGGTCTGAGATGGATGGTTACCTATGTTTTTGGTGTTTCTAAGATAAACTGACCTTGCAGTAACTGAGTAGTTTGCTTATCAAAACAATATCAAGAAGTCCCCGACCTTTATTTGTTAATGTAGCGCAAGACTTGCACCTTAAAGTAAATGGTATGCAGTAAACCTTTCAACTTCAGGTCGGCATTACTAACATTTTCTATTTAACATATTACCCTTTGACATGAGAAAATCTCATCGCCATCTAAACGGTCACATGAACTATGTTGTGTTTGGCTTGACAAAATGACCTTTTCGAATTCTGCAAAACAACAGCTGAGCAGTTGTAGTAGTTCCTGCAGACAGGGGGTATAACGCAGCTCTGAAGATTTATGTGGTTGGTGTTAATTGCAATTACAGTGATCTTTCATGTTTACTTCGTGGAAACTGTAAAAGCAAGCACTATATTAAAAAAATCTGTGAACACTGACTGTACAAATGTTTTGACATACTATATTTAACAATTAGTTCTGTCAGGCGTGAACAGATGGCCTTTAACTCCAGCTACAGAAAAGACAAGCATTTTCAAAGCTTGCCCTTGACCTACATTGAATTCATAGACTGAAAGACACAAAATACATGACATGAGAGGAAAAAATAGCCAACAACAGGGAAGTGCACCCCCTAAAGCGCCTTCCCACCGTTCGCAAAGGTATGCCTAAAGATTGGAACAAACATTTCTTATATGAAAGGAAGACTCCTGGCCTTTCCAGGCTATTCATATGCTGAAATACCGGTGTAAAACCTAGACAGTGACATGTCCAATTCTGATCTCTAAATAGTACACTAAAACACAGAAAATGGCTCATTTGCCTAGAAACATTCAACTGCAGGACAGCTAACCAATAATATTAGGAGTACTTTAAGTACTCTTTAAAAAAAAAAAAAACAACTACACAAAGATTAGTAAAAATAGCCTGAACACTTACATCTTTCCAGCAAATATGAGAAAAAACAGAGAGACATGAAGGAATGGTAATAACCTAACACCAAGGATAGAAAAATAATAATAATCTGGGAACAGTAATATATAATTTATTTGTAATGAGTGTCATTGATTTTTCAGACAAGTCCATGACTGTTTCTCTACAAAACAGTCAGTGCTTTCCAGCCCAGTCATACAATATTTAAGACTCTTTTAGAATGTGAGGGATGACTGAAATTTTCTGGTTAATAAATGATAGCATTGATAATGGAAAGCAACATTTAATATCATAAGGAAACCAACAATTACCAAGTTTCTTAATAAAATATTGCTTACACAAAGTTCACTTCATAATAATCACTATATTGAGATTTCTGAGCAGAACAATAATCAAATGACACACAACACCAATTAATTCAGTAAAAATACCAACAGATTTGATTGCTGCTTTCAAATAATTGCTGAAAGCTGTTTATTGACTGAAGTTGTATAATTAATGTAAGCAAATAGCACAACTGTAATTCATCATTAATAATACAGACAGAATAAATCAATTCATCTAGAAATATAAAGTTTTATGCAACTGATTATTATTTATAAAGCAATGCAAATAAAAGAGCCCTCAATACAAGGAGAGAATCACAGAATTATAGACTCATAAGGGTTGGAAGGGACCTCGAGAGTTCACTGAGTCCAACCCCCCTGCCAAAGCAGGCTCCTTACACAAGGTAAACACCAGAGCATATAAAGTAGTTATCAAACGCATACCACGTTCTAGCTAATGTTGTACTACATACCAAGAAGAATTTTAGCAGCTATTTCTATTTTTTAGATCTGAAAATTGGGCTTAAGTTTTATTACCATTTTTAATTCTGTGAATTAAATAAATAAGACGTTGAGAGTTTGTATAACTACTTTTCAAAAGTGTTTTTGTTATATTTAGTTTAAGAACAGAAGCTTAACATCTTTTACTCACTATCCAAATTTAATTTCTTCTCAAAATGTCAGGTGAAATATTCAAGATAGATAAATTCAACTTGGAAAACGATCTCTGGTTCTAAGACTGAGTCATTACTTTCTGTATGATGCTTCAAGAAATACAAACAAACGTAAATCCTTCAAGTACTTCCCCTCACCCAAAAGAAAAGAATCAACTTTCCATTATTGTTGAGCTTTCTGCTAATTCAATCCCCCTTTCTGGCAATGTCATAATGTACATAATAAACAAGATGCAGTTACACAGCCAATGTGAAACACTGTATGTCTTTGCATTTCACCTGTTACTGTTTTTCTTCAGCCTATGTGTAATGGGGTTGGTTATCACACTGGAACCCATGAAGTTTTTGCATCATTTATTTTAGACGTTTTTCCTGAAAATGGATACTGCAGAGTAAAACAAAAAAGTCTAAAGGGCTTTGCCACGGTGAGTTTAATTGTGTATTTACATACTAAGTGTGTAGGAAGTCAGCCTATTGAACTAATTACAAATTTTAATAGATGGTGAAATGTTCACATTTCATATTGACCAACTTGTCAGCTGAAGAGCCTGGCTTTTATTCATAGAAGTGAACCAAGCAGCACCCTAAGAAGTGTGATCCCAGACATCTCAGGGCAGGCAATTCAGCTTAGTTACTCTTTTCAGAGTCTCAGTTCCAGACTATCGACTACATTGAAATCAGCATTGTTGATACTACCTATGATAAAACACTGGAAAAATTAATCTTTAAACAAGGAAAACAATTACGGTCCAATTTCACAGTGGTGTCGCTGATATATCTATTAACATTTACAGATGCAGTCCCCACAGCAATAAAACACCATCAAAAATTCACAGGGACTTAAATTGTTCTATTTAAACCGGAATTGAATAAGGCACAATAAAACAGGCATGGGGACTGTACACAGAGAATGATAATGAAGGAAGGGGCAGGGAGAGATACAATCTTTCCTGAATAAAGTAAGAATTTTGAGGAGAAAAAGTATACAATATAATTACAGCTTATATGCACAAGAAGATCAAATGGAGACCATGAAGAACACCTTCACAATGACATTTCCTAGCAACTGAGAGCTTTATTTTGTAACTTACTAGAGCTTTAGTGTATGATACTATACAATCTTGATTTACTTATGAATTAAATGCTGCATACATGCACAAACATACCCTCACATTGTTTCATAGCACATATTTCGTTATTTCTGTTTCACTTGCACCTGGAATATTACATTTTATGCATCTGCCAGATGCACGATGAAGAGCAGATTACAAAGTACTGTACTTAGCATTTAAAGCAAGCTCATGTGGTTTTATGCTACACTGCATTAAGAATATAGACTGCAGAAGTAGTGCAATTTGGTACATTATTAGTGCTTTTGCAGAAAACCTTTACCATTTTCTCCTCCTTCAGCTCACCTCAAGCTGCTACTGCTACCATTACCTCATTTTTTTCCATAAAACACTCCAGGTATGACAGAGTCCAGTCATAGAATCATAAAGCACAGGACAGCTTAGGCTGCAAGGGACTGTAAAGATCCCCTTGCTTAAGGCAGGGCTACTGCCCACCAGATCAGGCTGCCCAGGGCCCCATCCAACCTGGGCTTGGACACAACCAGAGATGGAGCATCCACCGCTCCCTCAGGCAGCCTGTGCCAGGGCCTCACCACCCTTTGTGTAAAGAATCTCTTCCTAACATCTAACCCAAATTTTCACTCTTCTATTTTAAGGCCATTCCCCCTTATTCAGTTACTATCAGACAGTGTAAAAAGTAAGTCCTTCTCATGCTCATAAGCTCCTTTCCAGCTGAGAAGTCCAGCAGGGTTTAGGAGGCTTAGTAGCCCAACCACACAAAACTGGGCTGGCCCTAGTACACCTGTGCATATGTTAACTTCTATGCTTTCACATTTTTTTCCTCAGCTCTGCAATGAATCTCCGAACGTCCTTGGATACACCTCCTCTCAACATTATTACAACACTAATTTTGTTAACGCTCGTAAGTCTCCTAGTGAATTTCTGGAGGACAGAAGCTCATTAACATATATAATATCAAATCTGATAAAGTTGGTATTGAAAGTAGCCTCTAGGTGCTACTGTAGTACAAAACACATACCCCATTTTTGTTTTTTGTTTTTTTTTCCTCAATAAAGATAGGTCAGAATTGTTGATGTTTTATAGGCAAAGCCCCAGAGAAGTTATTATGAATATCAGATCAATTCCCCTCCTTTAAAACTATTGCTAGAGAAGCTTTTTCAAGTATTTCCCTTTAACAACATCAAAGAACTACGGAAAACAAATTTCGCATTAAGAAGTCTGTGTCAGAGAACTTTTCACTTCAAACAAGACACCAAATATAAAGCTGATAAGATGAGACTTTTAGTAATTAGCAATTTCTTTACTGAATTATTAGTTCAAGAAAATGTTGTGTGGACCTCTGATTTAAATAATTCTCCCTTGAAAAGTATTTTTCATTGCCAAAATGAGATCTTAGATTCATATATATGAACTGTACATATTAAAATTAATTTTTACAGATAGGCTCATGTTTCCACAATTATAACCAAAGGCTCTAAGTACTCTATAAATCACAATTTGCATACTCAAGATCAAAAATGGCTACAATGATAAACATGACTATATCACATTTCTACAAGGGAAACAATTCTTCAGAAACACTAAGCAGGCAATAAAAATGCTATAGCCTTTGTTTTCTATTAACTGCAATTCCCACCTGAGTAGCACACAAATATTCTGGATTCCAAACTTCCCCAGGAAGGTTCCACGACTATGGTGAAGCTACACATAAATGTCTATTATTTCCTGAAGCACGTTACAAACACTCAAATATCTCATTGTTCATATAGATGTAGAAGCACTACATTTTAATGCACAGCTACCTCATGTAACCTCTCTAATATTCATGTATGAAGAACAGATCTCATGGATGAATGAATTTATGAAGAAGTAAAAGCGATTAATCCTTTTTTTCTTCCTCTACAGGTTTCTCACATATAAGGAGAAAAAACACTTAGATAGGGTAGGTGAAAGCTAACCTTAACCTTACCTTTCATGGTAAGGGGTCATACCCAGAAGACATGTCAGAAGACTCAGTTAATAGCAATTATAAACAAGTGTGTTGAGACTGAGATGCCAGAACATGAGATAAGCTACTCCCCTGAGCCCCTTTCTCTATCCTAACAAGGTTTTCTTGACAAAGGAGAAATATGATGATACAAGCAGCCTATATATAATTTATGAATTCTTGGCACTAGTATAATGTTGACATGTAATTGCTTTAGGGGCGGCTATATGTTTGCAGGAAAGAGGACCAGAAGATGCCTCTGTGGGAAGTGAATAATATGAACTGGTTAACTCTAACCTAGCAGCAGGAAGGATAAAGAAGCTGCCTGGAATGGAAACCATTTCAGTGAAGTTGCTGTACACCAATGACTTTTTCATGGATCACCTCAGCAGAAAGGAGCTCAACACAGCATTGGCACAACAAAATGAAAAAAAATTGAAAAGCTTCATTTATTAGCAGGTCACATCCTACCTAAGTAGAGGATCAGATGGAGGATGAGTTTAAAAAGGGCTTCTTTCTGTAGGACCTTAGGCAAATGAGAAAGAACACACTATGGAGATTGCTACTTCTGCAATTCCTGTGTTAGTTTTTTTTTTATTATTATTATTTTTTAAAAAGAGCTAATCCTAAGTAATATAAGCATATCTGTAAGCTATTTCCTCACTTACACCCCTGAAAAGTTAAAATGTAAATATGTAACATCAGGGGGCACAGCATGTAAGCGATTTCCAGATGAGCATGAAAGTACACATTTTTACTAAAAAACAAGTGAAAAAAGCAAATGAAGAGAGAATTCTGCCACTTCATATTACAAGGGAAGAAAGGGCACTATAGTCCAGTATGTGAAAACTCAAACCAGCAAACACCAACAGTGTTAAGTCACTACAGGACTGTGGTCACTCACAAACTTTGACGATGCAACGTTGTGCCTATGCCAGGAAAGAACAGCAACTCAAGTCAGAACTCAAACCCACACTCCTAAATAGCTTTAAAAACACTTATTTTCTGCAAGAATACGGCCAACTCTTAGATCTCAATGATTCTGAGGAAAACTTACAGCATACATAACAAAACAAACCAAGATAAAACACCAGAACCAAATGAGCTAGGAAGCTGTATCCTATAATCCATCTTCCCGTGTTCTGAAATTAATCTTAAAAGTTTATACAATAAAGTGAGGATTTGCTATATACATACATATTACCAAAAATTAACTTCTGAAATAAAATACACTTTATATACACTAAGCAGCAAATTTCTATCTGAATTATACCAGTACATCCCAGTATACTTCTTTAGAGGCACTAGAATCTCTCTGCATATTAATATTCAGAATGAGATACTGAGGATTGCTGCGGTCCCTTTCCTATTCTACTTGCCTTGCCAGCTGGTATGCCTATGTGCTGCTCAGAGTTTTTTAATCACTGAGTAGTTATTTTACTCTATTTCTGCACAGAAAGGTGTGCCTGGCTTTTTAAAATAGCTTTCTGAAAAGCAATTAGAACACTGATCACTGGATCACACAAAATGCTCAAACAATACAGCATATCTATGCAAAGTACAGACCTCAAAGATAAAAGGATTACTTCAAATTAAACAATCATGATTTTTGTCTGCAATTTATACTAGCACATTATGCTCTAGGATATTAAAGCCTATCTTAAAGCTTTGGTCATAACGAGCTTTAGAGCTTCTCTAGGGACACATCTGTGGCTTGGTACAAAATACCTAAGTTCTATTTGGGTGAACAATACCACGGTTTTGTCCTCTGGCTCATTAGGAGACAAAAAAAAAAAAAAAAAAAAAAAAAAAAAAAAAAAAAAAAAAAAAAAAAAAAAAAAAAAAAGTTGAATAGTTTCGAGCTCAAAGGAATAGATCAATAAGTCAGGTGGCACAATGCCACAATTGTTTCAAGAGGACTTGTACTTCCAAATTGATTACAGTTGTCTACACTTTCAAGGAATATTATTGTTATGAGAAAACATACTGTGAGTAGGAACAGCCTTGCTCCTTCAAAGCAGTTTTCAACCCACCAGAAAGTCAACATGATTTTCAGACCTCAGTGAAAGCCTCATCCTGCTCTTTGTTTTCCAAATCTGCGTCTCTCCATGTGTCTTATGGAAAGTGATTTTATTGTTGTGGATTGACTAGATAACCAAGTGGCTAAATTCAAGCATGGATGAAATAAAAAAAATCACACTATTTCTGCTCATCTAATGTTTGGGTCTTGAAAACCTTCAGTGAAAATGTCACCTGATTTACTCAGAAACCATAAACAAGACCAGTATCGTTTAGTGGGTAAGAATGCAGCACCCACAGAAACGCTCCCACTATGCCCTCATGGAGAACTGCTGAATTTTGAGGAAATTAATGCAGAAAACTTAGGACTGCATTCAGTCTTAGTTTCCAGAGCTAGTGTATACCCCTCAAAAATACAAAGCCCTATATACTAGCCTTAAATAAAAGCCAGAAGCTGCTTTTTTCCACTACTACAAAGGGGTGTAGTTGACTAACGTATTACTCTGTGTGTAAGGAAAATGAATGGCAAGAGGCTGCACAACATCACAAACGGAGACCAGTCAGACTGTCAACAACCAAATCGCAGCTATGTGTTGCCAAATCCCAGTACCAAGCATTACAGACAGATTTACAAGCTCAGCAACGCAATTCCTTTTTTTTTTTTTTCCCCTCTCTCTCTCCCCACGCTGGAATAGAAATTGGATGGAGATTTCTTGGAATTGCTATAGTTTTGCTGATTCCAAAGACTGCCTTTGTAGTGCTGGCAAAGACTGCGCAGCTCGCTCAGTAGAAAACACTGGAACACAAGCATTTTTTATTCTTTTTTTTAGCCACACAAAACTCACTTGATATTTTCCTTGTACTCTCAAATCTGTGGGTGAAACCAAGATCTTCTGCTTTCACTGCCAGTGCAAGTAAATGAACACTTCATGTGGTACTTTGCTTTCATACGTTAATTTCAGATTCATAGTTGATATATTTGAAACTTAAATAAGTATAAAAAGGTTAAAAATACAAACTCTACTGAATAAAAAACAACATATCTATCTATTTAGGCTACATGAGATAATAAAAAATTGACATCAAAGAAGCTACCCTGTTCAGGCTTTTCAAAATACTTGTCATTAAAGAAGGTTTGTTTAAACTTCAGACAGGCTAAATGTATGCCACGTTTTGAGTGAAAGAATTACCTTTCCAGGGTTGCAATTACAACTGTACTTAGTTGTCATGGTAACTTGGCAACATATAGATGTTGTCAAATGAAGACATCAAAGGGCAGACAGCAATTTTCAAATCACTGTGCACCAAGTGTCATTTCTTACTGCTATATCTGTGCTCAATTAGATTTTATAAAAACTTAAAATTGGAAAATTAACATTTTAAAACAATATTTGAACTACATTCAGATTGCAATACTAATATCTCATTTTAGTTTAGACACTAGTTTAAGTGCCTCCTTTTTCTTATCATGCTCCCAAAATACAGTACATGAGGAGCTGAAAGGCAAAAAGGCTGAAGTACAGAAGTTAACACACTTTTGTGATTGCTTGAGCTCTATTTTCCTCCATCTTTTCTTCCTGTTTTAATTGTCTTGCTATCTTGACTTGAGTATTTTCAGTCAGATGCTCTTTTTGACCTGTATTTCAACTCCTTTTGAGATAACAAAAGAAAAAAAGATGATCTACAATAAAAGCCAGCACTGAGCTTGCCCCAGATATGTGAAGCTCTGCAAATACTCCACGCTGTGATCTATTTGTAAAGGCTGAAGCAGAATCCAGAAAACAGACAGTACAAACACAGCTTTCACTTCTTTTCAATGGCAGCTCATACTGTGGTGCTGTTAGCTATATTGCTATTTTTACCTCTGAACAAGGTGGCTTTGCTCTGTTTTATATTAAGGGTTCCTACAAAAGTTTTTCAAGTTGGCATTCTATTTACACAGGCTTCTCAGACCATGATACCATCTACACTCATTAATGTCACATCATACAGCAGTGCCATTTTGACATAGATCAAGCATCAGGATAGGACTGTGCATCCCTCCATTCAACCTGAGTGTACACCAATATTTATGCTCTAGCAAGACGGGCACCATTTCAGCATAAAGTCCACCTGAACACCAAACAGCACAAGTGGAAAATGCCCCCAATATAATTGGAACATTCGTTGGACAATGTTATTCTTTGATACTGTAACAAAAGTAGCTCATTCGCCATATGTGTGACTGAGATCTTTTTGATCTAGGACTGAATCACCTAAGAACCCTGAATTTACCACCTTATCAATCCCCACCTTACTAAAGATCTGCCCAGCTACTTGAAAAAAGCAGTACAGAACTAAACAATCAAAAATGCAGAGTGGAAGCAAGAAGTTGTATCACTCAGTTTAAGAAGTGAACACATTTAGAATGTACAAGTTTATTAAAAAGACAACAACTGCATGAAGGTTAATCAATTTTTTTTTTCTTTAAAGATGCTCAAAAGCATATTGTTCTGTTATTCTTAAACACATTCAGTCATGTTCAGGCTACTGGAGGTTACAGCTTAGAGTAAAATACCAAAAGTACAACACAACAGAATTTATGCAAAATAGATGTAGGTACATGCCACATTTTTTTTTTTTCAGTAGGAAATTTTGGTTAATGCTTGTAACAAAATTATTTTATTTAATATTTGTAATTAAAGCTTAAATTGTTCATAAGAGAATTCAATTTCTCCATAAAGTTACACGCTGTTTTAAACAGTGAGATTACTAGTTTTGTGTTTTCAGATTTTCACTGCTACAGTACTTCAGAAGCACTGATAAGAATGGTATGCAGCACTGCACTATATGCCATTTCAGAATTAAAACTCTTGTCTATATTCACTTAAGCAACTACTTAAAAAAAACAAACAAAAAAAACCAACACCCTGAAGCCAAAGCTACTACATATTGCTTAACTGCCACTTCTTCGGTTTGCAGAAATTAAAGTCTTGCTAAATTAAAATAATGAACATCTTACCTTCTCTAGTTCAAAGAGAGGCAGTACATGAAAACATTTTTCATACAGAAAGAAACATACGCAGAAGTTATTAAAGCCAAACGCCTCTTCCATAAAAACTCTTCCTCAGTCTAAATAAATATGACAAGTCAGGTTTCCAACAAGATGTTCCCACAAAGAAAAACAATCAGGATTCCTATTTATTAAGAAAAAAAGAAACAATTCATAGAATGGCTTTGGTTAGTAGGAACCTTAGAGATCATTCAGTTCCAACCCACAGTCATCTAGGGGACTGTCACCCACCACATCAGGCTGCCTTGTTATCCTTAAAATTTCATACAACCTTACTAGAAGACCTTTTGTTGATACAGTGTTTTGTACTAAAACCTTTTATGATTTCCTAATCACTAATTGACAGGGACTTCTGGAGGCCATATGGCCCAAACCTCGCCCAAGCACAGACACCCAGAGGAGGCTACTCTGTAGCAGACCATGCCCAGGCTGCTCTTGAAGATCTCCAAAGAAAAGACTCTACAATCTTTTTGGGCAACATGTGCCAGTCCTCCATCACCCTTCCCAGTGCTTTCTGACGTTCGGAGGGAACTTTGTGTTCCAGTTTGTGCCCATCATCTCTTGTTTTGTCACTGAGAATCACTGAAAAGGGTCTGACTCCTTCTCTTTGGGCATTTAGACATCGATGCAATTCTCTCTGAATCTTCTCTATGTTCCTCCCTTGACCTGCTGGCAAAGCTCTTCCTAATGCATCCCAGTATACCACTGACCTTCTCTGTAGCACATTGTGGCAGCATGTTCACCTTGGTGGAATAATACGTACTAGGTACCATACTAATTGCTGGATCTTTGTACAAAGTGTAAACAATCTGTTCTTTCTGCTCCAGTCAAGCCTGAATGAGAGGTGACCTTCAGATATCTTCAATTTTCTTGTTTATGTGCATTTCCACAAACAAAAAGCAATTTCATTTACTAAATGAGAATATGTTCAGTTACTAAATGAGAATATGAATATGATACCTATCTGAAAATATTTACTTCCCTTTCTCTCCCCATACACCATACATATAGTATCATACAGGGGTAGTTTATGTCAATATACACTTGAAATTACATGGAAAAATATGACACCTACATGTAAATGCCTTTCCCATGCCACTCCTTGCTTCACTCCTCTAAAGTATTCAATTATTTCAGGTGGAAAAATACTTCACTGAAAATAAGTTTGTTCTCTCTTCTCCAAATGCATTCTTACCCAGCAATGTGATCATATCTACCAATTATATTTCACAGTATGGGAGTCCTATTGTATGTAAATTCTAGTGCTATTTTTCCGGCTTCCCCACTTCACGGTTCAAGACAGACAGAAATACTGAAAGAATAAATCACACCAAAATAATAGGTAATAACCAAATTATCAGAATTGAAACAGAGAACTCTGGAATGGCTAGTTCTTGGGATTGAATCTTGGCAGTGATGCCTAAGCTTTATGTCGTCTTCCTTTTCTTTCTCAGTCTTTACCTTGGTACTTGGAAGGAGAGAAAAACTTATATCTCCAGGTGTAAAAAGCAAGTGAGGAGAAAACGTAAGGGAAGAAGACACCTTTTTCACAATACGAATTTAGAAAAATCAGCTTGTCAAATTCAGATTCTGACAGAAAAATATGTATTAATATTTCTTCAGTTTTCATTCATTCTCTCTTTCAGTCAAAACTGAGGCTCTGAGATGCACAGGTGTTCTTGGTGTGCTTAACAATGACATCTTGGCATAGGAAGTTACGCATCTTCTACACTGGACAATGAAGTACTTAGAAGAAACAGAGGAACACACTAAACAATCTCTCTATTCATTTAAGAAAGCACCTACAGGACTCATTTGAAGGCAGATGAACTAATAAAACTCAGTAAAACAGTCACCAAGAGTGTTCTATTTTACTAAAAGGATTTGTAGCCTCTTCTGCCATCTATCCCTCAGTAACACATACAGTTTAACTCACTGCTCTTATCTCACTCTCTACAATAATAAATCAGAGGTAGGAAAAGCTAGTGGAGAGCAGAAAAATAACATTTGAAAACATGACCTTTGCACGTGGTAATTGAAAACTACAAAGAATTAAGAGTGCAGAATGGACTCCTGGACACTTCTATGCTGGGATCTTTGAAGCTTTAAATTATCCATTATTATAACTCTAAACTTACACAGCTGTGCTGTCAAACTGTAAACCTGGGTTCAGTTAAATACATACAGTTCAAAGTGTTAGTATGCAATTACAGAATCAAAGATACTGTACAGCCATGCTATTACACTGTATACAAGAGGGCAATTTTGAGACAGCCAACCACTTGCCAGCACTTATCAGTTGTGGCAGCATTTAAAAAGTGTATCCATTGAGACTGAAGTCTCTGTAACTAGCATCAGAGCTGCTATGTCTTTCCACACCAGTGCTGCAACCATTACTGCAAAAGCCATGTGAGGGGAAAAAAAAAAAAAATCCAGATGTAGTTAATGAATAGGGGAACAACCAGTACTGAAAAAGTGACTGGTAGCTACTGCATTATGGCTCAAGCTAAAGCTAAAAACACTACTGACAATGCAACTTCCACGTTTGCCATTGTGACAGAAACGATGGCATCAGTGAGTTCCGCATCTGGCTCAACTCAAAAGTATATTCCCATAAGAACCTTGTTATTCACCTTCAGGTCACCAAAGTTAAGAAAAAAAATGTCTCTGCAACACAGATTTAAATCCTCATAACACACAATCTCTTTCCCTGCTACTTTTCAGCATAAATATTTTATCAATGCCTATGTTTTTGGAACAAGTGGTACCTGGAAGTGACAGAACAATTTATCACCAAAAGGCTGAATGGCTTCTGATTTCTCAGTGACAATAATTCCCCTTTCATTGAAGAGATGCTGCCTTTGGAGGCAAGCAAAGTGCTACAGGAGAAGACTGACCTTGGCATGGTGCTCACCAGACAGTGCTGAATGGGGGAACTGGCTGTTGGCACAGGGAACAATACCAACTGCCAGTTTTGAAGAGGTTGAAAAAGAACAGAAAACATATTAAACTGAAAGCACAAAAGCACACTTTCTTTGAAGGAATGGAAAGTCTTGTATCTAGGTATAACAGTAAATAAATTAATAAAATAAAACATTTCTAGATTACATTAATAAATCAAAAGAACAGTAACAGAACATATCTGAAGCCATCTACATTGTAGGGCTTAATTAATTTATTTATTTTAAAAATACAACCTTTCAGGAGCAAATTGTGTAAGTTGCCACATTACAAGGTTGTCTAGTCTATCACCAGCTAATTAAGAGCTTAACACATCAATACAGAAGCATGCTACCCTGTGTTAGAAGCCTGTTTAAGCTGCATTTGCCTCAAATTGTTGCAAACCTGTGCCAGCACCACTAAACTCAGAGTGGTAAATTTTGCACTCTTAAAATTAAATAAGGAGATGATGTTAGTGAAAGCTGAAGAACAAGTTCTACGAGCACCTACATAAATTAAAGTTGGAACTAATCTCCAAAATCACAGACTGCAAAAAATATTTTTCTTCACTGTTCTGCGCCATGAAACACAGGCATACTTATCTTCATTTACTTTCTTTTCCTTGGCATATTCGATAGGAATTACTTCTCTCCTACGTGGGAAACACTTTTTCCCATTTTATCTCTTCCAAGTAAAACCTAAACCCAACAAGCCCATCACTCTCAAGTACTTCACATTCTACACTTATGCCCAAAGTCTGTAAAACCATTCAGACACCCCAGCCTTAAGTACCATGTCCTCCTACCAATTGATTTGAGAATTATGAACAAAGCTTTTTTTGGACAGCGGCTAAGAAACTAAGTAGAAGCCAGGAGGAAAGTTTATTTAACTTCACAGTTCCAATTCAACTTTCGTCCTTGAAGGTGAAGGCTTTTTTGCTCTTATTCTCCTAGTCACTCTTTCCATTCAGCTTTCCATGATTTCCCTTTGGAAGTCATTTGCCAGAATAAGACATCTCAGACAGGATATCTAGGAAAACTTCACATAGAAAATGCCTAAACATGAATTCTTTCTTTATTTATTTAACTATAATAATATTAAGATTAAAATAATAATAGAAAATACTCTATACAGGTCCCTTAGTCTGAGGTTTAAAATATTTTTTTCCATTAAAATTTTAATCACAGTTTAAAGTGATACCCAAGAAGAAAATTGCATCTGCATTCCTGAACAGCATTACCACTCAATAGCAGCATTTTATTACCCTTTTAAAGACTTGTCCAACCTTTCTATTTTATTTCTGTTGAAAAGAAGCAGAATAAAAATTAGAAAATTCAAGCCTTCCTGAGTCCCTTTTAATTTGAAGGAAAACAATCCTTTTAATTTTAAAACCCTGAACAGAATTGTACTGCTCCAGAGTAAAGAAAATATCCAGAAGACAACTGCACGAATATGCTGCCCATCCTGCTCAGATGCAGCTGCAAATTAGGTTTTGACACAGCTGTCTCCATTTCTCTAGGTACCCTGCTTATGTGTAGCAATATTTGTTACATGTGAAGCTTACAGTCAAGTGAAAATGTAATTTGGGTTCCTATCATGTCAGGTTTGCTTAATGTATAGTTGTCTCCACATTACCACCTTAGCACCATTAGTTTTATCTTTAAGCTCTGAGTACAGGTTTTAAAATCAGTCTCTATTTCCATATTCCCTCTACTTAGCTGTTGCTATGTGTGTTGCATGCTAAATCATCTGAAGCAATTATGATTATGAATGATTACACAATGTAACACCAGTCTAGAGCATAACATTTGTAAAGTGTAGGTGCAGAACTTGGGAACAACAGGGCAGGTGGAAAACCTCAAAAACAAAGGAAAACTTAAGTACAGAAACTGGGCTTTCTTTTTTTCTCCTACTGAAAGAAAAAATACAATAAAATAAAATCAGCACAAAAACACAAAGTCCTCTGAGGGGAAAAAATAAGAGGACAAAAAAAAAAACAAAAAACACTATCAACAGAAGAATACATAGCTTTAAAGATAGAATATGTCATATGCATTAAATCCCCAACTGCAGCAGGTAGGCACACAAGTAAAGGGCAATTGTCAGAATTGCTGACATCAAAGTAGGGAAAGGAAGCTAAAAAACATATTTTTGGAAATGCCACAGATATAATCTCCATATCTTATCAGATACACAGTTTAAGATGTGCCACATAAGTTTAAAGAGGAGTTTAAAGAGGAAAAGGCACATGCAGTGGTTCAACCTGATACAGGAAATGCAGCAAGGAATCAAATTTACTGTAGCGTGCAACATAAGAGGACATAATCATTACCTAATATGTACTGGATTATATTGCTGTAATGCTCCCTTAGACCTCTGAATCCAGTTCTGTCTGCAAGTGTGGTGGAGTTTAGCTGCCCATCAGGGCAAAACCACTACAGTTTCTTATTGATAAATTGATAATAGCCAACTACATACAGCCACTGCATTGAGTATTTTATATAGACCTAATTTCTGTTACAGGTGAAGAAGATGTCAGAAGAATTTTAGAAGAAAGGACTCAGACATTATACAAACCTTAAAATCTATGTTGTACACAATCTTGTTTGATCTTCCACAAGTGTTGTTTCCCTTCCCCATGATCAAACAATACTTCTGAGAGCACTGAAAACATACTGCTGCACTCAAAATTCTTTATAACAAATCCTTACAGAAATTTTCTGTTTTTCCCTATCATTACAGTTTGATATACCTCAACAGAACAATCTGTTTTGGAGAAACAGCATTACATCATTTCTTACAGATGGACTTCATTTAAAATTACATGATGTGATAATTTAAAATACAAATGCAAGTAAATTCCTCAGTGAGACCTCTGGAAGAGGAGACTCACAGTCTATCCACGTTCAGTGCATTATTGATTTTACAAGCAAAGTAACACAGTGAAAGTAACACACATACTTATCATATTTTTATAAGTTCATACTATAGGAAGTACAATACTCTAAGAGTCCAGCCCAAAGAAATAGAATAACTTCAGAGAATGAATTCACCTGCATCTTTTCTGGGGTTTTTTGCCCCCTTTTTTGAGCAAGGTAATTGACAGCTCTTTAAACCAAACTCTAATTAGACTTTAAAGAGGAAAACAATTTGATATTTCCAGTTCAGTCCCACGGACTTTGCTGTTTCAAGCTCTATTTCTCTTTATCTTCCTTACCCTTAAGGAAGCAAGACTGAGAACAACCTGGCCTGCTGCCATCTGACCTACTACTTTCCTTTAGGAGAGATGATGAATTGCTGACGGAAAAAGCTTATGTTGCACAAATAAACAAATGTCTCCATAAGGCATATGTATTAGCAGATATTTAATACCTGAGCGACCACCACAGATGCACAGAAGGGAAGGAAAACACACTGCACTGATACATAGAGTTCAACACAGAGCTGCAGACACAACGTGGCAGTGTGAAAACTGGGATCTGGTCCACTCCAAGAAATCATCCCTGTGGTTTTCAGGATCTACTACTCTTACTAGAGCAATTCTACACTGAGTGACCTCCACTGGAGGACAGGTAGAGCAACAAGCACCCACTGTGCTCTAAGCAAACTTTGGAAAAAAATCAGACTTATCCACAAATAACTTGCTTTTTGCAATTACTGTTGTGCTCTAAGATACATATAAAACTGCATTAGGATGGCCTCGTTTCTTCTACAAATATATATTCATCACACTTAAACCAGATGTCATCCATGTCAGTGATAAATCTCATCCTAAAAATAACTTTTTTTTTGTACCGTACTGCAGTGGCTTTCTAAACGTGTAATACATTTACCCATGAGAAGCGTAAATAAACATCTGACAGAGGAGATAAAGGCAGCTATCATTTCACTTTACAGAACTGAAGCATACCAAAGATCATTTTGCTGTATTTCTGAGTGGAGCATGAATATAAATTCATTTTCAGTGATTCATATCTGCTGAGCACAAGTACTGTTAATGATGCTAAGCTTTGTTATGAATTTTCTGATAATGTCCATTAGAACTAATGACACAGCTGACTGAAGTCCAACATCTTTGACTCAGAACAGAGACTATGGTTTTCAGCATGTTACTTAATGCATGACAATGGTAAAATTCTGTGCTGCTTTTGTGTTTAGCCTTCTCCTCATGGAAGCAAATTAGAAAGAAGTAAAACAAGTTTGAAGGTTTTGTAATGCTTCAGACACAGAATGGGAAAATTCAAGGGAAACAGGCATCTTCCTTTCTTGAATAGTTATGTAGCTATTCAATAGAATAGGACAGGCTGAAAGGATTTATAGCTTCTACATAACTCAAATGTAAAAACAAACAAACCCACACAGACAAACAAAAATAAACTCCACAATGAACATATTGATTCAAGCTGATCCGACGTTTCCGATGGTCAGAACATTGCCCTAGGGGTAAAGCTTACAAACCTACTGAGCACTCTCCAGAATCCCTATGAAGTGGAATGAAGCAATATTCAAAACATTAGCACTACATACTCACTAACCTGTTCATTTTATTGTATTTTTTTTTTTACCATCACAATTCATTTGTATTCAGCGCAGAAAGAGCTCTGCTACCTTCCTTGGTCAGTAATTTTATACAGGCTGCTAAGGCTAAAATTAGGAATTTGAAGCCTTTTCAAACCGAATTCTCCATATAATTAAACAGGACATACATTTTACTCACACAAAATATTCTTAAGTCTTTATATTATTACAAATGCATTGTTCGTTAACCAATGTCATTGAATGTCAACACTACAACTCTAAATGGATTCAGTCTAATAAATATCAAGTACCTATCTATTAATTAATAACTACAACCTGACAACTAACAAATACAGTGTGTCCACCTGACAGCTACATACATTTTAGTCTGACACCTATGTCCTCCCATCTCTTTCAGTAAACCTATAGGCAGGCAAAAACCAGTTCAACAGCAAGGGTTCAGCCTCATTCAGCAAGCCCACTTGCAAGGTTCTTAAGGAATGAATCAGAATTTTACTGAAATCAGGAAGTAGGGCAGCCACAGAGTTTCAAGAAGGACTTAAGTTCACGATTAAGACTGTCAGATACCTAACAGATGGAAACTCTGCCTGCAAGAGAGTGATAGCAATGGTATGGACTGTACTAAATCATTCAGAAGAATGTTATTCATATATATTATATATATATATATTATATATGTATAATATAATGTTACATTATTATAATATTATTATAATATATATTATATATAATATAATGTTATTCATATATATATATATATATATATGAATATATGAATAACATTCTTCTATATATATATATATATATATATTTTTTTTTTAAGAGTTATTATTCTTCTCACACTTTCTTGATAGGCCGCACAAGATTTCAGCTGACTATTCCACAGTTTTCTATTTTAACTCTGTCAGGAGATGGAAGTATGAAGAAATATGTTTAATTTACACAGATTTGAATAATAGAAATTTAATTCTGTACTCCATGAAACACTAAAGTATTAAGCCACTTCTAAAATTCCAGATGTGTAGATCTGAAGAGTATTACCAGGATACTAATTGCTTAATTGAAGTTGGCACCCAGAAACTAGTGTTAGTAAAGAGCACTAAATGCCACTACAATTGATCCTTTTCGGTTTGAACAATAATCTTAATGGATAAGAAGTGACATTTAAATCATTTAATTCTTGATACAAATTAATCGTATCTTGGTAGAAACAACTTCAAGAGAAGTAGATACACGTATCTAATAGTGAAGGATACAGAACAGTGAATACCTTCAGTGCACGTGAAAGAAACAAATACTAATATTCATTTACGTGGTTACAGGTATTTAAGAACACATCTTGGGGGGAGGGGGCGGACAAATAAAAAAAAATAAAAGTAATAATAAAAAAAGAAAACTCTAGATGTCTCTTAGCTACTCTTTTCTTGTCTGAAACAACTTACAAACAACCAAACCAGAAATACACTCTAAGCACCCCTACCCACTTTTTACATGTGAGAGTTTGCAGCAGAACTAATGATTAGGAAGCTTCCCTTGGTAATCAAGCCTGCAGTCACTCATAACTCACAGATAGCTTTTCTCAACTAGTGAGTCACTAAAATTATTTCTAGACGACACCTAAGGAATTACATGAGAAAACTAGAAAAAGCTGAAGGGCTGGGGCTGACAGGGACTTCTGGTTCCCTCTGTTCCATTCCTTGCTCAAGCAGCAACACCTAGAGCAGGGTGCTCAGTACCAGAACATATCCAGGTGTCATTTTCAGATCTCCAAGGAGGAGACCCCACAACCTCCCTGGGCAACCCATGTCAGTACCTCCATTTCATCTGATCAAACATTACAGCGAGGCAAACCGCATTTCAAGACATAAAAACCTCAACATTCCAAGCCTAGGGTCCCATGTTCCTAACTTCCAATTTTCCAAAATATTATTTCATAGCAGAAACAACAGATCAAATGACAGACAGATTTAAAAGTTCTGTTTCTTGTTTTTCAGTAAAGCACACATTGAAACAAAGATGCAGAAATGTTTGCAAGTAAACAAGTTGACAGAGAAAAGGACAGATCGCTAAGAAATAAATCTACAGAGACTTCTCCTTGTCACTGGGATTCAGCAGATTGCAGTATCTTGGGAACACAGGAATATACAGTCAAGGAGAAGAAATCTGACAAGAATTAAGTCAAAAAGGGAAAAAAAAAAAAAAAAAAAAAAGAGGGCACTGATTCCAATTATGTTTGCTTCTTTATTTGATTTAGTTAAACTGAATGTTTGTTCTGTTGCAATAGAATATCCTTCTTTCAGGGAGATTACTCAAACACAGAATACATTACTTTGGCTACTTTTTCACTCTTCTCTAAAAAAAAAAAAAAAAAAAAAAAAAAAAAAAAAAGTGGAAATTTCTAAAAGACCAAAGTTATTCTGACTTCAAAATACTGATATTTTACATAGTCAGACAAAATGACCTGAGGTAGACATCATGAGATGGTGAAAAAGGTCACACGTGACCCTACCATATTGTTTATTCTATATGTGTGGCTTATATTTAATGTTTCTCATTCATGTGTAAACAAACTTATAAATGCTTAGATACTGCACTGAGGAACAAAGCCAGAAATGTTCTTATTCGCTGAAGCATATATTAGACAAATAGGCAGTCTTATTTTCTCCTTCAACTTATATGAATAACATTCACTTTCTCTGTTCCTAATTCCTCAGATTCTACCTCCAGTAACACTTCTAGAAGCTAGAATTAAATCACAGAAGGAAAAACAGACACAAAAGGAATTAACCTGTTCACAGCTCGATTAAATAGCAGAGAGGGAAGATGGGAAAAAAAATGAGGTGATGAACATCTCCCTACTTTTCCATATCACTTTATGAACTCATGAACCTGTAACTTGTAACTTGGAGGGAGACACCAACAGGCGGCACACTCTCAGAGTTGCTGCTCCATCTAATTCCAGAAGGTAAATAATGCAGTGAGGTAATGATCTACCAGCTACTTAAAGTTGAGAAATAAAGGTAATGCAGCACAAATCATGTAGCCCTCTGGTGAATGTGCTGTTGATAATCATTTGTTCGAAGAAAAACAACAGAGATGGTGGTGTTTTTTTTTTTATTGAGGATATTCATACAATTAGACATTTCCAGCAATTAACCCAGAAACATCCTATTTTTCAATTAGACAAAAATTCTCACTTGTGCTTTCTTAAAGACAATGGGATATTCTGCTCCCTGTGGCTACTAAATGGTGCGAGGTTAACCTTACTTGTCCCTGCATAAAGATTTCACTCATTTTTAAACAAGTTGCTAGATCTTCCCCGCAACAGAACAAGTGAAAAACATGTCAGATACAAGAGGAGAGAAAATTGCCATCTCCACTCTCTGTCCCCAGATTTAATTTCCTGCTGCAGCAGCACAAAAGTATTGGGATCGTGGAAAGTGCAAAGGATTAGTGGAAAGAAATCTACCCAGGTTTTGCATATAGATACAGGCAGAGAAAGCTTTTTTTTCCCCCCATTTAAAATTCTGTATTTCAAATGTGATAGCTTCATCTGAGAAAAAGAAGTTCTGTGTATGCTACTTGAGCAGTATTTCCAAGTCACAGAATCTTTAAATTACATTTAGCACTCAAAACAAGACAGACCTAATTTAATAATTACGAGATCTAACTGTACTTCTAGTGCTTGCAAATAACCAAGCTGTAATGTTCACGACGTAAACAGCACCTTTGAAATACATACGGCTGAAAGATGAATTCACAGGAAAATCCCATGCTTCCCTTTCATTGAGGCTTTTCTAAGGAAGTCCATAAACCTCTAAAAACCTATAACACTGCAGTATTGAATATGCCCTTGTATTATATTCTGAAGATCATGCAAATTAGAGACCTGGAGCTATTAAAAAAAAAAAATTGCTTTTTCCCCCCCCCCCCTTTTTTTCCTCCTTTCTCCAATCTCCCAGAGGTACTACCCTAGCTCTCTCAGGTCTACATCCATTCCTTCCTTCTTATAATGCTCTGCTTTAACCAGAAGCATTAGCTATATCACTTACTCACTGCATTTTAAAATATATGATTCTGTCACATTTAAATATGTTGTTTGATTCTCTCATTATGTGAAATTAGTGGGTAAGTATGAGGGAAATGGAGAGGGAGGCATCACTTCTGAATTACCAGGGGCATGCTGGGGGAAAAAAAAGCAAACAGCATAGTCTGCACCCCTCTCCTCCCCCCCCCCACTCCCATGACCATGAGACCCAACAGGTTTTAGTTGTGTTGAACTGGGACCTATTTAAAACAAAATGATACATTTAACATGATTTCCTAGAGGAATCGATTAGAGAAATAAATTAATGAGTGCTATTAAATAAAACATTTTGGCACTGAATATTATGCTATGTTGATTTGCATAATTTAACAGATGCAGAGATTTCAGGAAATAACAATGTAAGTGCTGAAAGCGTGCAGTCATGAAAGAGCAGATTCTACTGTGTACAACTCTCCACTATGATTTGAGTTTAAGCCTACCATTCCAGTTCTTAATAACATTCATAACTGATGGTTAAAACAATTTGTTGGTAACTACTATGCTGTCAGTCTATTCTTGTGTTGTAATTTATTACAACTTTCTCTCCCCATCTCTTTTCTGTAAAAGAAGAATTAAGTTCTGAACACAGAAGAATCAAAGAGAAATTCCCACAGCTGGCAGAATATAAAAAATAAACAAAGCTGTTACTAACAAGCTATAAAACAGCAAAGTACTATATGCTGTCAGGCAAGCCCTGAGGAAAACAGATATTTTATATAATTAGGAAGGCACTCATTCAAATAACAACTGAAAAATAACAAATATTTCACTTAAATGTCTCACGGAGAACTTCCTAAGAAAGGACTGCACTTGATGTTTGCACACTTGGTTTTGATTCAAGATCTGTAAAACTCAGATCAATATCAATCTGGCATTGTATGACTATTTAATTACTGCAAGCACAAAAAGTAACGGTTTCATGGTTTTATGATTTTTGTTATTGGTATTCCACATCATAACATCATGTAGTGCACTGGGAGTTAAAGAGTAAAGGCTCCAGCTCCGTGGACCATCAATAGCTCTGGGTACCTCTGTCTCAGAAGAGAACCACATACCCCAGAGGACTTTGTGTTGCTTTGCATTTTTCAGTTTTTTCACTAGTAGGGAAGGATAAAAACCTGTCTGTGTGTATGAGACACTCTCTTTCCTTTGGGGATTGACCCAGCAGTGGGTGCTTGCTGCCATCTCACCTTTGGTGTTCAGCAGAAGGCCTTTGGTCTTATTGGACATTGTATTGCTCATTTTATGTGATTTATTAGCTTCAACTCCAATTCTATTGTGTTATTTTGCATTCCAGGATCTCTTTTAGTAAATTAGCTTTCCTCTTCAGATCGTTGCTACTGTTTTGATTTTAGGCCTACCTCCCTTCTCCCTTTTTCCTTTCCTCCTTCCCCTGGGCATGGGTCCATGGATCCCTTGCCTCAGTCATCACGGAACCACGCCAAACCAGCCCATAAACCATTGAGAATGATCTGGAATTATTCTGATACATATATTTTCTAAATATCCCATTTTGACATACAAAACAGGACAGTTTCATGTTTAGTTTGGTCCATACTTGCTGATAGCACAAAAACATAAGATATTTGCAAGGCTTCGTAAAACATTTCAGGCAAGCTCCAGTACGATCTAAGCTTAAAATATTTCTTTTCCTCTTTTCACAGACAAACAAGCACAGGTACTTGTTTAAGCCAAGTGCTCTCAACAGGATCTCAAACAAATCTTATGACCTACAATTTAACAAGACTTTTCCACCACCTCCAAGTCACCTGCACACTGAGTTTGTACAAGAGAAATAGAGCAAGCCCAGTAAAACAAGTTAATCTGAAACCATATCACAATGAAGCTCAATACTACTGCTGACTATATTAGCTCTACCCACTCTAGAATTATGTCATAAATCCTACTATTAGGGATTGTAAGCTTCTTCTGGGACTATAGCAATTATTTCCATACAAATTCATCGCCCACAATAAAAAAAAAGACAAAAGCCACAACTACAAGCTTACTATTAATATTTCAAATTAGACTTAAAAGACTAAAGTACAGTGATAATTTACTGATCACAATCCCAACAAAGTGACTTTGTGAATTAATGTAACTAATGTGATTTTTGCTTTATGGAATGTGATTCAGACTAATCCCGCCGAAAACATGTTAAGGCAAAGGTGAGGTCAAGGACTAAATGTAAGTAACAACGCAATACAAACCGTATTAAAAGAGCAGAGCATTGTTGTTTTAGTGATCAAAACTACACTGCACAGAGTAATACAGCTAGGTTGGTATAAGAAACGGGCAGTTTTGTACATGTGTTTGCATGTTAATCACAGCATGCACATACATGTCTGTGAAAAGTATTGAAAATGCATATATCTTTTAGTGTGTCAACTCAAAAAAGGCACTGAGTCCTTCAGTGAAGGCTGCACAGTTCCTTTGACAGAAGACCTTAACCAGCCTGCTGTAAAAAAAAAAAAAAAAAGAAAAAGAAAAAAAAAGTTGCTTTGGGAAAATCTCAACAATATAACTATGAAAAACAAAGTTATTTATCAGACATTACTTATTAGCTGCTACTTATAAAATTCACGAACTTGAAGTAAATTTATTAGTAGCAATCTTGCATTACAAATTTCACATCTGTTCCACAAGGCATTTTTTTTTCCTTGCATCATGTACTGTCAGAAGTCTGACATCTTGTTTGCTTCATTCTTGTTGGTGAAGCATCTTAAAACACTATGCATTTTCCCCGAAGATGAAATTATTGAACAGGCACCTTCTGTAATCAGCCATTTAAGAAATCAAAATTTGTTCATAAATATATGGATTAGAAAAAGTAATTCAAAAAAATAGCGTAGCAAGTAAAAAACAAAAACAAAAAACTAAATCTAACCCTCCCCCGTCCCTTACAAAATTCCTCCACTATACACACGCATGAAGAATCTCAATTAAAAAAAAATAAAATAAAATAAAATAAAAAAATCAGCCCACAACTCTTTCTGCAGCAAAAACTAACCAATTATCCAGAAGGAGAATCTCAGTGATAGCCTTCATCCACCTTGGAATGCAGACATTCCATGTATGCCTGAAGATTATGCACAGCTGAAGTAACCTGCTGAGCTGTTAAGAAATGCTTTCCCCTCCCGTGCAAAACTATGGAGCTACACAGGTCCAGAATCAAGCAGTACAAAAGACAGATTCAACACTACTTGAAAATAGCTCCAGCATAGCTATTTAGGTATTCTGAAATAAGATTTTTAGTGTACACAAGCTTTTGTTAGTACAATTTCCATTAGGAATCTCCTTTTAGCCACAGCAGGAACAGCCATTTCTTTCAATGCTTTGTGTGTCTATACTGTAGCCTTTGACTTATCTATTAAGGCAAGAAAACATGTAACATGGTAATAAGAGCTAGAAGTGAAAGATCCCTAAAAGGAACCATTTCTGGAAAAAACAAACAAAAACAACCTAAACCTGTTCAGTAAGAATTTAACCAGTGATTGCAAATGGAAAAGACACTCGAAATACAACCGATGACCCTTAAGAAAGCCTGCAAAGCCAGGCTGAAGTTAAAAAGTCTGCTGTACACAATGGATTTGGACCAACTTTTCCATGTTTCTGCACTACTTTGATTCTGAAAACAACCTGGATTGCAAAATGAATCAGAAGATTTTTGAATATATGCGTTAATCAAAAATTCTATTCCTAAAGCTTTGAAGACTGCCTGAAGTACAGCGCAGGCTAAAAAATATTTCTGACTTTTTTTTTTTTTTTTTAAAGCTTATCTTCACTGAAATCATTTGTTTCATCACTAATTAGTAGAAATATATTTCTGTTAATCCCCACCAACACCCCTACTTCTGGAACAGAATTCTTCATTATATGAGGATGCTGAATATATTGAAGTAGTATAAAAAACAAAATAAAAACATGAAAAACTACAGCTTTCAGAAATAACATCTTCAGGGGCTAAGAACCAACAACTTCAAATCAAATGCAAAAGAAAAGACAGGCATATTGGTATAACACGAACACTTAAAATGTCAAGTTGTTGGGCTGCAAATGGCCACAAAAAGCCTCAGCATGGGTCTGCCCTGACACTGGTGTGCTTTGCTCCTACCAGGCCTCTTTGAGGCAGCTCTTCAAACAACATCCGAATTCACGTGCCTCTGCCATTCTTAAAAGGGTTCAAAGCACAAGTATGAAAAAGCCTAAAAAAGCCTATGCAAGCACAAAACCTGACCTTCCGCACCTTTCCATTTTTCTGTTTTCTGTTCTTTCTAGTCTTACTTCTTTAATAGAAAAGAAAACTATAACAGGCTTGAAAACAGCATGGGGCATAAATCTCTATGTAATACCTAAAGTAAAATATACTGTGTCTCTAGTACATTTCAAGAGAAAAAAAAAATCCTTTCTCCAGGAATATATTTTTAAGTGTTACTACTCAACAAGGAGATACGATTTAAAAGCTGAGAAATAATTTGTAACCAGGCTTGACACTGATATAGTTATTTTCTCAAGAACAGTTTTGTTCACACACAGATCCCTGGCAGGTATAACATCACATGCATGCACATACCAAGTTTCCTTCCCCCACTGTGATGTATGTCAATGACAGGATGGTTTCTGGTCTTTCTAACCGCAAAGTAACAAAAACAATTTCCATTTCATTTACTGAATTCTGGAATGACCTGTTCTTCCATTTGGATATTTCCTATTTATAGCTGACAATTTTCTACTTCACATCAGCAGGCATTAAGATCTTGTTTTTTTTTTTTATAAGGGGTGATTATTGTTATGTTACATTTTCTTAACTCTCTCTTTGAGCAAGAAGCTTAAAGTTTTCTTCATAAGACCACAAGAGGAAAAAAAAAGTTTTAACAGTTGTTTGGTGAAAAGAGTAGGTAAGAAGGGACATTTGAAGCACAAATACTTTCCCATTCTAGCTTTCAAATGTTTGAAACAAGACAAGTATTTCATACTGCTACAGTACCTTCTGAATACAAACTCTTCACTCCCATAGTCTAGCAAAAGCTTTTTTTTTTTCTTTTACTTTAAACATAGGAGGACTTTAATATAAAAACCTCTGTTCAGGATAATATCCTCAATTAAAATGTTCATGCATTTATATATGGACACAGAAATACAGGTGCTCTGATTTTGTCTGCCGAACTAGCTTTCCCCATACATCAGCATTAGCCCTGCAGTTGCAATAATCTATAACTTTGAAAATATATACACACCTGATTTTGACCTAGTTATAGCATTAAGCGAATGTCTCCCACAGGCCAGAAAAAAGAAAGTTACTGGGTATCCTCCAGCTAAGTGACAAATCCCCCGAGTAACATTTTGCAAGAACAAACTTAACCACACATTCTTCCACAGAAAATAGCTATGCTAGCATGGAGTATACCGAGCCTTCATATGACAGCTCTAAACCAGAATGTGCTACAGCTCCATCACTTTCATGATGTGATGTTTCACAACTAAGGATTTAAATATTAAGGTAACTGTCACTTTTTTTTTTTTTTTTTTTTTTTGCTTTAACAACAGAAGATGATCAAAAATCAAAACAACCTCACCGGGTTAAATAGTTGAACTGTACATTACTGCAAGTGTACAAACTGCTTATTTCTTTAAATGACTGAAAAAGAGCAATTGTAATGAAGTGAATGGCTTTTCTATGTGAGAATAACCCTCTTTACCTCTGTTCAAAAATACCATCAATATAAAAAATTGTGTTGGCAAATGCTGGGCATGCTAGATACACTTAAAGCACCATTACCGTAAGTAATGCATGATTTAATCCAACATACGAATGAAAAACAGATAGGGTAAGGACTTATGCTCAAAAGAAAAAAAATAAAAATCGACACATGCACACAAGAAAATTCAGTCATAAAATTTCATTTCAAAAGATAGAATTGAAAAGATAGCAATAGAATAATCGCCATTTCAACTGAAGGATTATATGTGTATTGCCATTTCCATGACAGTGCCAGAAACACAAAGGGAGGTTTTTCTCTCCTGCAGTCCACTGCCTCATCCATCACACATCTGCTCAAGCAAAAGAACCTGCAGAATTTGCAAAGCCCAAACAGAACATTCTCCCTTAAAAGCTAAAACCCAAGTTGCTAAAACAAACAAACAAACAACAACAAAAAACCAAACAAACAAAAAACCCACCACAACAGCCCTTTCTCATAACAAATGCAAAAATGCATATAAGTCAGAACCGCGGATGGTTAGAACCATGCTATGGCAAAGCAGACTGAAACCATACTAGAGGATGCAAGGAAAACACTTCATGCTATAACGCTAAACCCAGAGAACAAGTAATCAGATCAAAAACACAGGCAAACTACTTCAGCCGAACATTTTCTGTAACATAAAATCGAACAAATCAATGCTAAATTCAAGACCATGATTAAAAAAAAAAATAACAACAATCAGTGAAGATATTTGCAACCAAGATGGTTCTACAGAGGACAGATCATTCTCTCCATTTAAGAATACCAACAACTTGACTCAGAGAAGCAGCATATATATGCAGTGTTTTACAAACCATCCATTGCCAATTACAAAACAAGCCAACATCAGCACCAAACATTTTAAACTTGAACCTGAAATATGCTTATTACTTATGTTTGCTTATACAGAGCTAACCAATATATTTGTGTAATGGAAAACACTTACCACAGCAAATAAATGCTCCCCCAAGTCATGAAGAGAAAGCTTCCACTTACCTGAAAGGAAAAAGGAAATCAAAATTATTCAGGAATTCTTTCCTCAAGATCTAACATTTAGGGGAGGGAAAGTTTTACTTCATTCAGTTTTGACTTCCCTTCTTCCCCCTCCTCACAAAAGGTAAGATATGTTTTGAAGGGGTAAGAAACTATAGGCTACATGTTCAATACTACCACTATATATATACACACACATACACTTAACAGATCTTTGAAGTATCTCTTATCCAAAATAAGAGAGGAACTGAGACTACTGGGAGAGGGGCATACAGTTTAGGACAGAAAGCAGGGAAGAAGAGACAAGCCCCATCTCACTAGGCACAGATGGAGTGACAGCTCTTGGTAGCTGCCCAACAGGGAAGCACTGAGGGTTGTGCTGGGACTCATCCCTGCGCAGGGAACAACAGGCAGAGGCTCAGCCACAACTCTCCTGGGGCATCTTCCCCCCTTCTGAATGAGGTGCTTGGGTTGGAAGGGAACTTAAAGATCATCTAGTTCAAATTCCCTGTTGTGGGCACAGTTAACCACTAAATCAGGCACTAGATCAGGTTGCCCAGGGCCCCATCCAAACAGGCCTTGAACACCTCCAGGGAATGGGCATCCACAACCTCCTTGAGAAGCTTGTTCCAGCACATCACCATCTCTCACCCTCTGACATCCAAACTATTTCCCCCTGTCCTATCACTAACAGACTGTGCAAAAGGAGGACAGTCCCACTGCTTATAAGCTCCCCTCAAGCACTGGAAGGCTGCAGTCATATCTCTCGGGAACCTCCTCCCCAGGCTGAACAAGCCCAACTCCCTCAGTCTGCATTCACAGAAGAGGTGCTCCAGCACTACATTATGCTTTAGCTTCATAAGCAACAACTGTCATAATAAATATGAATTTACTGAAATCCAAAATGAGATTGGATCTGGAAGATACCAGAACACAGATTTTTTTTTTTTTTTTTTTTTTTGAACATAAGTATAAAGCCATTCAGATCCTTTTTAGTTACTAGCATGTACCATCAAAGAATGGCATAGTCTGAACACAACATCACTGTTCAAGCACATGAAATGCAAAATGTGCAAAGAACAGTTTGGAGAGCGGTTAGGATGAGAGGAAAAAGAAGAGAACAAAGTCTCTCATTTACAATTGATATTGTCTTTGAACTGCAGTGGTCCTTTTCTAACTTTGCTAACATGGGAAACATTCGAATCATTCAAAACTTGGTGCTATGCATTTAAATTCAGAACTCTGAAAGCTTGTTAGAGAGACAAAGGATTCCCTATACAATAATTATAGGTGACCATATAACAATCCTCTAACTTTCATAAGACTTCAGTTCGTATGCAGCTGTGTCCCTCAAAAATATATTTTAAGTGTTTACAATTCATTTTTATTTTTAAAGCCTAACAAGAATGCTCTTATTATTCTGGAGATAAAGAAGCCCTGTAGTCAGCATCAGGTTGTGTCACACAGCATACCTGCAGACTGCCTTTCATTGCAAAGCCACAGAGAATGACAAGCAATGTGCCAGCCCCTGCCCCAGAGGTATGGAGCATCCCTGGCAGACCAGGCCTCAAGGCACAAGCACACACATCAGTGATGGCACATAATAGATGTTTCAGCATTCAGCACATCTCACCTGATACCCTTGTAACTTGATACACCTATAATAGAGGGGTAACTTCACCCTTACCTGATAGGAAAGAAACATGGGGAAAAAAAAAAAAAAAAACAACAAAAAAAACTCCCTCTTGTTTTCTAAAACCAGTATCATCGCTAATTAAACCAAGAACTTTTAAGAAAACTTCAGCCTTTTGCTTACTGTTTGCATACATCTCTAAGATGATGTTTTTCTCTGTATTTTCTCCCAGACACTCACAGGGAAGGACTCAAAATATGCTCACACATGGAAAAGGAAATTCACGTTTACAACACATTTGTTGTAAACTAGGACTGGAGACACCAGGCACATGCTGTCTAAGACATCTCTTATTTCTGCCATTATCTTACAAAATAGTTACAGACATGAAAAACAAAAGATAACTTTCAGTAAATGTATATAAGAATTCAGAGTTACCAGAATATAAGCAGCAGTCATAGAAAGTTAACAAAATTTTTTTTAACTTCTGCAGTTGTCAAGAAGACCAAGCTGCCCCTTGGATAGTTAGGAAGCATCTCACAATTCTGCTGCTCCCTGAGACATAACCCTGCACATCACCCCACTGCTAGGTCACAAAACACATCATTAGAAAAATCTATTATTTCACTGCTCTTTAGCATAAGAAAACCAACAAACACAAAAGAAGTAAAACCCATCTACTTTCTACACATTGCAGTCTTGGATTTTATTACAAAGCTTATTGAGACTCTTTCCTTCTTAAGCACACCCATGCTACAGTTAAGCTGTTGTTAAACTATCCAGACAGTCCTTTTTCTAATTTTCCAACTAATAACAAGAATTTGAAGTTATTTCTTAAATAAGACATACATAGCATATGCTGTGAACATGCTGTCATGGTTTTCGTGGTATTTCATCAGTATCCCACATCATTAACGTGCCATCATCTGGAAGTTCCTAGCTACAATGAACACTGAATTTTACTGTAAAAAATAAGCCAGAGGAAAAAAAAATAAAGGTGTTTTTCCTCCTGAAATCCTTTATGCTAGAATTTAATGTTAAGACCCAAGCAACTTTTAAATAATTTTCTTAAGCACAGTGCTTAGGGAATCACACTTGTAAAGCACAACATAAGCCATTCCCTCCTTAGTATTTCATCTAAAGCCAAGACTCACTTTGTGGCTTTGGTTAAGTTCTAGTTCATCAGGTACTAACTTCACTGAAAACATCTGAAGAATTTGGCTGTACTGGCAACTCCGTGGTCAAAGCAAGTTGTAAAACCAATGCGATCTCTAACAGGAAAACACCTTTCTACAGGTAGATTATTATAGGTTTTCATATGCAATTTCAAAGTCATCACTTTGATTCTAGTCTGACATGCATTGATCTGACTCGGTAACCTGACATCACCAGTCATTTGGGAACAGATATAGCTAATAGAGCTATCACAGTTAAGAAACTAATTATGGGTAAGAGTCAATGTACAGATCTGTAAAGACTAGTAAACAGGTGTAGTGAAGTTACATTATTTCTGTATGCACAACTAGGGTATGGCATCTACAGCTGATGTCTACACTCTGAACACTATTTAAAATAAAACTCAAAAGAAATGTGTTAGAAGATCCATAACACTGCAGATGTAGTTATTTCAAAACAAAAACCAAACAACTAAGGACATAACTAAAATAAGACTTGAAATGCATTTCAAGTCTTAGGTATAACATAGGTGGTTGGAGTACATAGTCATAACAGACCTTTCATCAACTTTCAATAGCTTTTCATGTATTTCCATATATTTTATGAAGGTGTACAATAACAAAACCACTTACCAAAAGGACTTCACTTAAAATAAGCATGATTTTGATACTCATGTTCAATTTGTTGCCATACAAAGATTCAGCCTCCCATCCCCTGCATCTACACGTATTACTGAAGAAAAGGCTTATTTTGAAATTCAATTTGTCAGTACAATTTCAAGGAAAATTAATGCCCAGTAAATCTAAGGGTTAGCATCCCTATACTGACTCCACATATAATTTCCCTGAGCTGATTCAACCTCTCCTTTGGTTACTGGCAGTTTTGACATACAGAGATGATGCGATATTACAATTCCCATCATGAGAAGATGCGTCCAAAGCAGCAATGCAAGCCATGTAGACTTCAGCATGCATTCAGTTGACCTTGAATTTACTTATTCTCATACAAATTTGTGCTCTATTTTCCCCATGAAGGCACATTCCTGGCACTCAGATCATGCAAAATATTATGGTATTGAGTGAAGTCTCTTTGTAAGGCCTTATATCATCACCCTATTCATTATTTTATTTTTCAACAACAACCCAGCACTGAAAGAGAAACCATCAGATTTGTTAATAGTAACAGGTGTTGTTATTTCCAGAACAGATGAACTGTGCTGTAAGACAAGTCTTTGGCATGAATGGTTTTGTGGCAAGTTTCCAGACTCCAATCTCAGAGGAAAGTAAGGACACCTTGAAATCCCAGATCAGACAAACTTCCACATGAAGCTGAACTGACTCTGCAACAAGGTTAAGTCCTTTACCAAACTAAGGTTTTCAGTAAAAAGAAAAGCTGAGAATGCTGTGTAATGACAGATATCTATTTTGCTTTCATTAAAAAAAAAAAAAAAAACTTAATTACAGAAAAGTATGGTTAATGGGTTAATGTACATATGAAAATACAGTTTGCTTTATCAGATCCAAGACAGTGCAAGCAATAGAAAGGAAATATATTTTTGACTTAAAATTATTTCTGTTGCTTCCAACGTATCTAAAATTGTTAGCATTTTACACACATCTGATTATAAATTGAGAAGTATCCTGATGCTCAAACTATTCCCCTTCCACCACATTCATTCCAAGTAGCAAGGCACACCAACACAAAGGCCACACTGCCTTGCTGCGAGGAAAACAACACAAAAAAAGCTTTTCTGCCTACCAAATATATGCAGAAATATCTGCAAACCCTGCCTTGTAATAAAATATATTTGTTCTCCATTAGAATCAGTTTAAAGGGATTTGTTTCTGCACCAGCTGTGGTGAACTCACAAATGCCTGTAAGATGGAGATAAGCTATGACCACAGTTGCTGCTGTATTAGTCTGCTTGCACGTTGGATGTTTTTGTGATTATAGTTACTCCACGATTTAACAGTAGGAGGCTAATGGAAATGTTACTTGCTACAGTAGCAGGCTAAATCAGTTGGGGAATGGAAAGGAAATGTGTTTACTCTTGAAGATGTCACATAAAACAGTGGGAAGCTCCCACCCCTGACACCAGAATTGGCACATTCAGTCAAGGACTCATCTACATTATTACATGCTCCTTCACATTTAGAAACCTATTAATTTACAATTAGTTGTATTGATTTTATAGCAGATACATAATTTTTGTAACTATTTATGGACTACTGAAAAAAAAATCAACAACTATGCTTCATCTCAAAGATAAGCACTATTGATAAACAGGTCTTGGCACAAGTTATTGAGCACATTACTGACAGTCCAGATTTTTCTGCTTTAAATTCTACATTAATTACAGCAGAACCGATTTCTAGATTCTGTCTGCCCCACCAAGAGCTTTCTTCTCTTACTCTTGACAGCAATCCACCAGCAGGCAGTATAATCAGCTGAGGGAGATAACGTCAGTTCAGCCACTGAGGCCTTGTTCAATTGGAGTGTTTTAAAACTACATAGCTATTGTGTACACCACCTTACTGGCAGAGGTGCTGCACTCTGTAAAAAATAAAAAATAAAATAATCTGAAAAGTAATGCTGCGTAAAATGAAATCTCCTAATTATCTTGACAGCTGTATCTATCTTAGTACTAGAAGAATTAAGGGGCCAAGCAATAAAGATTCTAGAACATAAACCATTTAATACATGAGTACATTTTCCAGGACAATGCATGTTGCTTATTATTTTACAAAATCTTAGAAAAGCTATTTTTAACTTTTGTTTGATTATTTTAATAACGCAGTAAGGCATTTTAAATAACATATTTAAATAACGCAAACAGGAAAAAAAAAAATTCCAATAAAATCTGCATTGGTTTTCCTGCCTTGTAAGTGTTTCACTTGATAGCATGGACAGAATTTCATTCTATTCCAGGTAAAGCCTGTTCACTACATACAGCATTTACAAGAAGATCTGATTTATGAAATTATTCTACTGAAAAAAAAAAAAAAAAAGCAATCTTAATTAAACTCTGTCAAATATTTCACAAAGATTGGTGTTGTTTTTTTTTTTTTGTTTTTTTTTTTGTGTGTGTGTGTATATTTCCTTTAAAATAAAAACTGTTTTTCACTGAGAAGCATTCAGAAAGTTAGTGCACATGCCTCCAGGCACCTGTTACCTTGGTACCTAAATATTCTTCTAACCAAAAATGCATATAGATTGCATATAAAAATACATAATTGCATAATGCATATAAAAATGAAGATAAATATCACTGTGTAAAACTTGCCTACATAAATATATTTTACAACTGTTAAAACATCAGATGTCTTGAAAGGTTGGTGCAGAGATTTATCTATGTGCAGCACTTTCAGAGTGGACGTGAAAATTTACGTTAGCCCAAGTTATAGTTACTGAACACCATCAAAAGCTTGACAGAATTGTTAAATTATTTATGGCTATTTACAGTATTTAAACAGCAGAATCTGAGCTGTGTACAAACTCAGAAGCATTCAAATATAGTCCATTGAAGACACTGTATTTGTATCTATATACAGTTGGCTAACTGCAGTCATCACCAGGTGTCAAACTTCCAAATACTAGAACAAACATAGCAGATATCTGACAGACAATGGCATTAATTCTCCACATAGCCTGAACACAAGATGAAGCAGTGGCTTTGGACGAGTAGAAGAAATAGGGCACGGCACATGATAATTCTTGACTATGTAAACCTGTAGCAGCTTAACTTTTTGCTAAGATGTAATAATATATTATTTAGCTCCCCAGGGCCCTAGAAATACAGTTACAATGCAAATGATACCATTTCCCAATGATATTAAAATGCCTTAAAGCTAAGGATTGCAAGAAGTCCTTCGCTGTAAAACTGAGAGCTGCTTGAAGATGAGAAAATGAAGGTCATAGAATTGCAAAATATTTTTCCTTATAAATTTTATGAGTTTATCAATTGGGTATCTAACTCAAATTTTGAGTATTTATGTTTCCAACACAGTTCTATGTGCCTTAGAGTACCTTTACTACAAGCATGTTAACAAACACAGTAGAAAGGTACAGAGAAGAGAACATCTGCTTTTGGTCAATCATACTGAAGTGCTAGATAGAACATCAGTTTATACTGTCCCAAGTCAAGACTACCAAGAGTGAGAAGAGAAATCAAAGGAAGTGCTACAGACATGCAAAAGTAATAATGCACAGTTGGACACTGGATACAATTCCCATTGTTTGAAGCAGCCAATCTTAACACAGATTTAACACACTAACAGATGTAGACTGAGCGCACCTATAAGTGTGAAAGTGCTTTCAAAAAAGGTATTAGCAATTTCCAAAATTTTATTAGAGAAATTGCCTTAAAGATTTATTTGAATAGTGTAGGCAGACACCAGATAACTGGCACTAACACATTTCAAGCAGTACCAGCTGCTTCCTATACACCAGCCTTGTAAAACCTCTACTATATTTTGTGTCTGAAAATTAGTGAAGTGTGACATTATTTGACTGTCTCATTTCTCAGCAGCGCACAGCCCTACTTTTCTCCATCACTGCCTGTTGCCATACCCTCACCAATCAATTACAAATGAGCTCTCAGTGTTTACTCTGATCAAAATTCATTGCTACAGCTAACTGCTGCTGTTGCGCACTCATCTGCAGGAGTAAAACAGGCTGTGGGTTTGATCAGTGATCAACTGTGCTTGCTGCACACTGCTACTAAAGTAATATATTTCTACTAAAGTCATGGTTCATTTATGCCTCATTGTGATAGATGCACAGACAATCATAAAGACAAGGTCAGGCACCACTTATATATGTTTGAATCATTAAAATAGGCAGTGTCAACCTCTATAGGTAAATGAAAGCAACACAGCGGGATGAACAACAAAATCTCACGTTTAGTATTTGCTAAAACATTTCCATATGTCAAGGCCACTATACACAAGACAGTCTCCTAAATATTCAGGTGGTCAGGACTGGGACTGACATGCATACAGTCAAGGTGTTTGCTCTGCACTGGGGAGCTATGAGAAACCAAACAGCTGTAATCTACCCAAGTGTCAAGGTAGAGGATCTGTCTTGGCAATGGAGCTTAGAGAGATGCTTTCTGCTATTATAGCTCCTCCTAATTTCTCGATTGAAAGCTACTTAAAATGTTGGCCAAATTGTCCATTGGTGTTAAGAGACACAGCCCATCAGTGCTTACTCTTTCTATAGGCTGCAGATTACTTCACCTTCCTAATTTAAAGCTCAATTATGGGAAATCTCCAAAAGGAAAATAGCGCTACCCTATAGCCAGAAAGTTAATGAAAGGTTACATAGTGTTGCACAAAAGAGTCAAGGACATCAACAAGAAGACTGACTCTTGCAGGACTATTACACATTCTGAGATACGTAGGGCTTGCAGGTAAGAACAAAACACAGAGCTTTAGGAAGGAAAGAATACAAGTGCTCCTTGCTCATAAAGATGGAAAAGTCAAAAACGTAAGAAGTTATGCAAGTCCAGCCTATGAGAGAAGCAGTACATGGTAAAGTAGTTAGGATCAGGAACACTCAAGCTGGTTCTGTACAATCCTGTTTGCAGCTCAGTGAGCTATTTACACGCATCACATCAGACCACAATGTTAACTGCAAAACAGGAGACAGCCACGGTAGAAGTGACCACACAGCACTCCATTAATACAAGCAGCTGCTCAGCTCTGCATGGGCACATTTGGCCAGAGGGAACAAGCCATTTTATGGAACTAATACTTAATGTCTATCTACTGACTGGTAGGAGTTTCTTCAGGTTTTCAGAGCAACATTGAGCTTCGCTGTAGATACCACAAAGATAATTTGATCTGTTTCTTGTAATGTGACCACAATTAAGGCTGTGAAAAAGAAGGCCAAGCTGACTGCTCACAAGAAAATTCAAGATCATCAACTTCCAACACATCATGGAGAATAAGAAAAACAAAGCATACCTCTAAGAAGCTGAAACAAATACCCCTTCTCTACAGCTCAGGCCTCTTACCCATCCAATTTAAAACCAGCTTAATAATTGCCTCAGGTTTACTCTTAGAACAAAAAACTCTGCATGTAAATGAGAAGCACCTGTAAGAAGTTATAAGCTGCAGCAATCTTTTCAGTTCTTTTCTTACACAAAGAACACACAGAAGTTACACACATTTCAAACTGTTAAGAGTAGCTGAACCCAAAATGTGGCTTGAGAAACGGCAAAAGGTAGGCTATCTGAACAACAAAACCTGCCCAACATACAATTTTATTGTCAGGAACCTCCATTGCAACTAACCTCCATAGAGACAATAACTTGTTTTTATACAAATGCTCACAACTACACACACACACACACACACACAAATGCAGTATAAATTGGTGAGTGCACTCATGTTTATATGTGGAGACACAGGAGACCACAGTAAATTATTTTCTCACTTTTTTCTAATTATATAAAATTCCTATAAATTCTACTTAAGTACTTTACTCGTGAACGAGTACAAATATTGGAAGATCCAGACAGTATGCAGTAAAGAAAATGTCCTGCTTTCCACAGTTCCTGAATATTCTGCAGCAATTGGTGTTTCTTTCAGAAGCGTACCAGACTAAATAAGGGAAGCCACATGAGTCCAGTATGTCAACATACACACAGCTGAGATAAACAGCTTCTCACAGAAGATCGTTAAAGCCATAAATTTGGCATAAGGGAAAGCAATATATAGAGATTCTTCATATATATTCTCCCCATAAACTTCAGTTTAGAGAAAACAAAACACATAAAATAAGAAAATAATTTTACAACTGTAATATAAACTGTAGATTCTTGGAGCTTCTTCTGTTTTTTTCTTTCACTATCAACATACACATACATCCTGTAATATCTAACAACTGAGGAGTATGAATTTTCTGTCAGTTCAACAGCAACATTTTAGAAATAATCTTGACAAAAAAACCAAAATGTTTTGAGTCCACTGTCAGAGGTTAGCACTCCAGAATATCAGCTTCCCTAAACTGCTCTTTTACAATGGGTGAAGCCTCTAATCCACCAGTTACCATCTATGTTTCTGGAATACCCACTTCAGAAATGGTAGAAGTACCTTGCTGTAAACACAAAGGGAACTATACAGTATCACAACTGTATTTCACATTGAAAGAGCCTCCAAATTTCAAGAGTCCCAGTGCCAACTAGGAAGCATTATTTAGGAACCTGCAAGGCACAACGCTATTCCTATTTTTTGCACATCTCACATGCTCCTACCTGGGGACTCTGTGAGAACAGAACCACTGGCAGATAAATAAACCACAGATGCCTTTCACAGGTACTGTCTCCACATACCTGCTGCGCTTGGGACACTGCACTTAGAACCTAGCGAGGGGGACATTTTTTTTTGTTTTTTAAACTGTTATACATTATACAATTATAAAGGTGAAATCAAAAGGCAATACAGAACAGAAAAAGGGAGATTTCAGCTACAAGAGATCATTTAAGAGCTCTGACTTCTCTTACAGTTTTATCCAAAGTATTCCCAGCTTTGTATCATAACACAAAACAAATGGTTAAATCTAATGACACATCTGTGAGATATCATGTAAAAGATGAGAACTCTTTACATGCATCAATTATTAATAAACGATTTTCTAAAAAAGTTCAAATAACTTTTTGATTTTTGCATATTTCATCCAGGTTATTTTCATCAAATACTCCTTTGATATTAATAATGAAATACTGCTGCACCACTTCAAAAAAGAAATGACACAACCTATCTCCATTTTTGAATTTACGGCAGTGAAACTTGCATTCTCTCCTGCATAGGAAGATTCTGTTAGCATGCAGCATCCCTCTGCTTTTGAAGTGATTTACATCAGAAATTCAGTTCAGGCTTCTAACACACTAGGCACCTGAAGACTAATTTGAGCCATCTAAATTCATTGAATTGACCAGGGAAGAGGCTTACTGTCTTCACCCAACAAGCTTCAAAGCAAGAAGACAAGGAAGATACTAAAGGCCATACAAAGCTGATAACAGCACCGCAAGTCCCCCAGATTTCAGCTGCACATAGCATTTAGTGTAGAATTTTGCAGGCAGTATCAGGGAGTCACGACTTTGGTGCTGTGTGCATACTCCAAATCCGAGATCACATTGGGTATTAGGAGATGCCAGCACAATGTATCAAGGTAGTTTCTAAGAGAACATGATTATTTCCTACATTAATAGGTTTAGAAAAGGTATGATTATTAAACATGATTATGTAAAGAACTTTTGTAAAGCATTTCAGCAGCAAGAATTAAACCTTTATAGAAAGGCCTTTACAGAAGAATTTTCCAACTGAGATGCCTGCTGTAATTCAAATGAGAAATTCAAAACTTGCATTTAGAATTTTCTTATCATTATACCTTTAAATACAGTACATAAATCTGATAAATAAAACAGTTCAGTGCAACAGCAAAGAGCCATGTCTTCCTAAACTGTTTATCTAAGAACCAGCAGGCATATTTTCATGAATTGTCCCCGGATCCCTATAAACTGTAATATTATGCGAGTTTAAAACTGGAAGAAGAAGAAAAAAAAACAACAAAAAAAAATGACCACCCATCCAGAAACCCAAGAAGATTTGAACTGACAAGCCAAGTGATACTGAAGTGGCAACATTCCCAAGGCATGATATTGAAACCGATAAACACTGCTGACTCATGTATTAAAAGCCAACATCTTCAGCAAGACCCACTAGAGCAGCAAGTATAAGAATTTGTGCTAGATGTACGCTATCCGGTCAAGGGCACATTAGCTGCTAAGGCAAATCAAAGCAACTATAAAGCCAGCTTCTTGCTTTTCATTTAAATTCTGACAGTCTGCCTTCCCCAGGTGGCTTAGGTTTGCTGCTTTCAGGCAGAGCTTAAATTCTCTTCCAGAAAACACCTCAGAAACATTATTACACAGGGAACTACCAGGAAAAAAAAAAAAAAAAGCTTTGTTGAAACTGTGTTTAGAATGCTGAAGAGTCTCTCAGGCAGAGCACTCTAGAATGAGGCAGCACTTCAGAACAGAGGGCAGAAGTAATAAACAATTATTCTTCTACAGTAATTGAAGAAACCACTGAAGTAATTTATAGGAGGTCACAAGCACTTCAAACAATTGCATACTAGTTCATGACAGTTTTCCAGCTAAGAGCAGTAGTAATTACTTAGTCCCACACTGATTTCCTCATTTACCTTTATAAAACCTTGTCCTCAGCAACTCTTAAGTCTTTCAGTAACTCACTCTCCTATCTTGCTGTTAGTAAGGAACAAAGGGGAGTTTTATAGTTTGACAAGAAAGTGTTTATTTGCTTTCCTATTCAGTATGCTTCAAATACCAGGATAAGCAGTCTCATCTTTTAATAAAACAAATATACAGATACAAAAGATACATACAAAAGATATGCAAAGGTAACAAATATGCATACAAACAAGAGAACTGAATTACAAGCTCTTCATATTCCTTCAAAGAAGTAGTCCAGACAAGCTCTTCCGAATTTGCTACTTATCTGTTAATTATTTTGCGACAATTATTAACTACGAACATATATTGTTCCAGTCATCCATGCAACTGCTTTCTCCAAGGCAGACCTGATGACCAATATCAGTACCATTATGCAACCCTTCAGGAAAGGAAAGAATCAGGTTCTCTATGTGTATATGTACTTAATTTTGTATTTCTTCCCTTGCCTCATTCAGTGTGACGAACGTGATTTGCTTAACAAGACATCATGCCCTTTAACACCTGTAATGACCTGAGCCTGAGAAAAGAAACTATGAAAAAAAAATATTTGGAGAATCCTTACACCTGCCCTCTCTCCTATTATCGTTATTACCAATGACAGCAGGTAACAGAAGTTTTGATACTGAATTAACAGGAACAGAATTAGGCTGTATTTCTGAAACCTCACATAGCTAGTTAAACACTGCCAGAGTGCCTTGAGCCATTAAGAGCAAAACATCTAGTTCTTATTTTTAAATACTGCCTCAACAAGTTGGCTTTTCTGTAAGAATCAATAGCATATAGTGTCACGCGTTAATGAATTCAGCTTGATTTCCAAATGCATCCAGGGCTGGAGCTCCCCTCCTGCAAAAAAAAAGGTTGAGGGAGTTGTGCTTGCTTAGCTAGAGAAAGAGAAAACTCCAGGAAGACCTCACTGCAGCCCTCTAGTTCTTGAAGGAAGCTTATAAGGATGAGGGAAACTGACTTTTTACAGGGTCTGACAGTGATTGGACAAGGGGAAACATCTTTTAACTGAAAGAGGGAAGACTTCAGTTAGATATTTGGAGGAAATTGTTAACTGAGTATGATGAGGCTGCCCAGAGAAGTTGTGGATGCCCCAGGGGCACCAAAGACCAGATTTGATGGAGCCCTGGGCAGTCTGATCTAGAGGGTGGCAACCTTGCCCATAGGAGGGGGGTTGGAACTGGATGGACTTTGAGGTCCCTTCCAACCCAAGTCATTACTGACTCTATGATTGTTTTTAAGTCAGTGATTAGAGCCAAGACTGGAACTAAAACTACTCCTTTTACTATTTCCATTTTACAGCTCTATGCACCAACTCCTGCCTTAGTATACTCTCTTAGTCTCTTGCTTATTGTTAAAGCATCTTTGTCAGGGGTTTTAAAACACATACACTGTATTCAAGATCTATTTTCTTTCACTGCATTACTAATATATGTCACTAGCACTGAAGGAAATACATAGGAAACTAAAGAAAACCAGAACTGGAAGAAGTCTACAGCCCTGAATACACCTTTCATAGAAATAAGATGTATAGATATACAACTTCAATAAGGACATTCTCTTTCATATGAAAAAACTGCATAAATCAACTTTAGCAGTTCAACTGATATATTTTCTTATGAGATATCTAAGTGAAGACCCAAATTAGGAAGTGTACATTCTGTAAATGATTTTTTTTTCCCCCCATTGCATCATAGATATGCACAGAGATAGATGGAATTGATGCAAATTATAGAGAAACAAACATGCATTTTGACATTCTTCCTATTTCATTATTGAGTATGATTAATTATTATGAATGGCCACTTTCTGAGAGCTTTCACATACATACAGAAGGCAGCACGACATAGCCCTTTCAAAGACAGTGACTGTCATACACTAGGACTACTCTGAAATTAATGCTTCTTCCTACTTCATTATGTTAGTCCACAAAGTCAGAGGTGGACCAGAGAAGACAACACTTCTCTTACAATAAGATATTACCAGACTTCACAGCAGTCTGGAGAATGCGGGGCACACTGCCAATCTTGGCTGGACTGCCACATCCACCATATAGTCAAGATTTGGCACCTTCTTACTTCCATCTGTTCAGGAAGATGAAAGATGGACTGTGTCAGCAACATCGTTCTAGCACCAATGCTGTCATGCAGCTGTGGAACAGTGGGTCACCTCTGCTGATGCAGATTGTGTAAAAAAATCAAAATTAAAAAAACCGTGACATGTTAAAAAAAATAATGATAATAGTGTTTTGCAGCTGAGAAATCGCTATCAATTAGTGTTCTTGTGCTTTTTGAATCTGTTGCGGTTTCCATGGAAATAAAGAGACAATTATTTTCAGTGCAACCTACATAATATAGAGGAGGCCACTGCATCATCCTTTCCATGGCCCATATGATACACAACAGGAATCCAAATCAAAGCACAGCCACACAGCCTTCAATAGAAAATTTTAAGCCACTCAAAGTAGCATACATGTAGTCCTTAATCCAACTATTTAAACACAAGCATTTATGAAGAATGAGGAAGGAAGCATATGTAAGATATAACCTATAAAATATTTTCAGATCAAGTTTGCACTAAGTACTACAGTGTTCTACAAAATACCCATTCTATGATGTAGCTCTTCATTGCTGAAGCTTTAGTCAACCTTTAGATGCCTTTTTGCCGTTTGCCAGAGATGTAAACAGTAGCATGATGGAAGGGGAAAAAAAATATACACTCTGCAAATATAATTGCAGAGAAAAATGTCCAGATAAGTTTTTATTCCACTAGCTGGCTTCCCTTACTATTTTTGTTGGCCTTCTGAACATGAAGTTGTTTCATAGAAGTTATAAACACTTCAGCGCCACTTCAAAACAAAGATTTAACAGAAAAAATGTCTTTAGCCTGAGCTTTTATAAGTGCTATATCAGTACTTATTACTGAAGTTAGATTAATTAACATTACTTTCTAATATTTCCAGTATCTCCATATACAGTTTCTCTGAAGAAAGCAAACTGAACTAGATCTTATAGGATACATCTCCTGAAAGTCATACGTGAAGTCAGGCAAGCCTTCATCAAAAGCTCCTACTAGTACATGCATTTGTTTCTACTCTCTTCTCCATTTCAATCCTGCTCATAGCACTTGCATGGAATTCAAGCAGTCAAAAGTGAAGGTTCCAAGCACGAGTACTGTTTTCACACAATAGTATGGAAAAACAAAAAGCATATAAAACTACACTGATGCTGATGGCTGCAGCATCTCAAAGTTACTGTCCTCACCCCCTCTGTGGATGGAGCTGCTCAGACCCTCGGGACTAACTTTGAAAGCATAAAAAGGAAACCATCAAACTACAGAACAATAAATACTAACCTCAATAGCAAAAGAAGCTAACTTCTAATGCAGAACACTGATTAAAAAAAAAAAAAAAAGTCAAGCATATCATCAAGGCTTACACATTAAATAAATTAAATTGTTTAACAGCAAGAAATTCCCTTATGGGGTAAATTCTAACAGATGCCTATTTTTACTACTTAATTTGCAGCAGAATTATTTGCTTTCCTTTCACATTTAAAAGCAAATCAGCCACAACGTCATCTACTGCAGCAACTCTTCTATTTTCCTTGACAGGAAGGGATTTCAGTTCTTTTTTTTTTTTTTTTAATTAACATTTCCACTGTGCCATCACTACATTTTATAGAGGTGTTAAAAAGGCTGTAGTGTAAAGAATGCAAAACGTTTTTTTTAGCTATGGAAACAGCTTAAGAGCCACAGCTTCTTATCACATTCACTGTCTAAACTGTTATACAGCTCTTAACTTTACAGATGCTTTTGTCCACAGTGCCTTTCAGGAGTTACTCCAGAATGACGGTCAGATGTAGACAACTCTGAAAGCCTGACAGATGTTCATTGCATCTTTAGAAATGGTCCTTATTGCCCAAACCAGTCTTCAAGTAAGAGACATGGAAGTGCTTAATGGAACGATAATCCTTAAACACAAAACCCTTCTGGTTTTAAGATTCCAACCAAGCTGACATACTTCTTCCAATGTAGTCAACATCCCGTTCTTAAAAGCTGCCTGCAATTCAGCTGCAAAACAGCTTCTCCTATGAGGAATGCAAAAATAATGTCAGATCTCATAACAGGGAGCAAATTATTGGTATAGTACGGAAGTATTCCTAAAGCTAGAGTAATAACTAAGGGTAAGTTAAGAGGTTGTGAAGACTGAGTGTGTGCTTCTAGCTCTTTAAATCAGAAAGCCTTAATTCTGAGGGTTTGTAGTCCCATTTCTTCTCTGAATTCCATACCCCAGGGGCCGAGCACTCCCAGTAACAGGTAGGAATATGCACTTACAATACAGAATGTGTAACTTCAGAATATTATCGCTTCTTTGAAGAAAAGTCTTTTCTGTGCAATATGCCACTTCGCATTACTCTGATGATGCCAGTTCCCTCAGAAGTACACACTGCCTACTTAGAGGACAAAAATATTTGTATTTCAAAACTGATATATGCTTTTCTTAAGCAAAATATTTTTTCTTAAACTTCACAAGCAGTGTTACAGACATCAGCATGAAAGACTGGCTATGACAACTGAAATACAGTGTTTTGGATCTGCTGGAACACTACCTACAAACACTCTGCGGGGGAAAGCCTACAAATTTTATTCCATCCCTAAATAATAATAACCTTACATGACCTTCTCTCTCCATTATAACTCTTCCAAATCAATTGTTATTCATATTATCTTCCCAAGCTCAAATGGAATTTAAGAAGTCTGCACTCATCAGAAAACAAAATAACCAGGACTCCTGTCGCAAATAGAGAAGCACAAAGACGAGAAGATGAAGCAACAGATCCTTCATATTGGAAACCTTAAACAAAATACTGTATATCTATAAAGAATAGGAAGAATGATTATGAAGACTACTCTCATTTTGTGACTCCTACAAATTTAAACTTTTATCCACATCCTAATGTTTGTTTTCCTCCAGATTTAATACAGCTGTCCTAAAATAAATCAGAAACCCTGGGAAAGATATCACAGAAAAAAGCTTCTCTTGATTCATATTATCATATCCTTGTATACCAATTGACATTGTAGTTGGTTTCATAATACTGAAAAATATATTTGTGTCACATAATTAAAAAGGAGAAACTGTATCCCATTTTAAGGCAAGAACACACAGATAACAGGATCAGATTACTGGAGACTTCCCAGTTTCCTAATTGTTGACATTTAATCTCCATGAAGCTTTCTCATATAACTTCAAATCAAGCATCAGAAAATGCAATTCCTGAAACTATCAGCCACAAAAACTTAGGTCATAAAAGGTTTCTACAGCTCAACAAAGTAACATTACTCTGGAAGGTCACAAAGATTTGATTCTATTTCCTTGAAAAATTCTACTAGATACAATACAAGAGGAGGAAAAGCATTAAATACTTACAAGAACCGAGCTCCTGCATTTCAGTGAAAAAACTCAAAACTCCTGAAGAGTAAGATCTCAGGTGATGTGCATATAGTGAAGAAAAGCATCATACTGATTTTCATCAACCAAACCTCTGCATGTATTCTCTTTCATTGCAGAAAATCTGAGCCCCACTTATTTGCTGAACTTTTTTGAATGTGATTTGGCAGTTGGCTGAAGCATGACTTCTAAGAGAATGTTATAAATGCCTAAGAACAGCCCTTCAAAGTCACTGGCTCTTGGAAATTAATATTTTCCATATGACATACATTATAAGCAAGAGGTCCTTGTCTGTTAAAAGCTCCCTGCTAAATTCAGCATCAGTTACGCAGAAGCATTTGCATTCTATACCAAGATGACAATGCTACCTCCATGTACTCTGGTCCAGCAGCATAAGAGAAAGGCTTAGTCAGGTACTTTGCTCCCAGTCAGCTGTACTGCTCCCAATTCAGGACTGGAGCAGAGCAGGAAATGCTGGACTGCCATGAGTCCCAAGAGCAGCTGAAGGGAAGTACTGCCACAAAACATGGTTCTGGAACTGTCAGCACTACTACTTTGTATCACAGCTCTCACTATGAGCTCCCTAAATGGGTCTGGCCCCAAAAAACAGAACCAGAACCTCAACTTAAAACAGAACAAACAAACAGCACAATCAGAATTTTGGATTTGCATACAAATAAAAGGCTGCTTCATAAACAGTTTAGAGGGATTGATGCAAGGATCTTTTTCTTCTGAAAAGAACACAGCATGCATTTAACAAACAGCACAGATCTAAGGCATCGCTGAAGAGTGAATCCAATTTACATGAGCAAAACATGATTAAAGTGTTGATCCAATCTTCAAGCTTCTGCTGCAAAGATTCATAAAGATACTTACAGAACTACAGCACATGGAAACACTGAACTAGGATATATTTTATTTATGCCAGTTGTAACTAAACAGTCTTCCCATAATTTTTTCAGTTGAATTTTAGGACACCAGCATAATCTTACCTCAATTCTTTTTCATTATGGGTATTATTTCAGCATTAACTACAATCCCAGGAACTTAAAAGAAATAAATCACCTCAAATCCTGGAGCCTTCAACTTTAACACACACAAAGTGCTAGTACAGAGACAACGGGAAGAGGAGTCATGGTTGTTACCTAGAGATTATTTACTTAAAGGTGACAATTTCCTAGCTCCACTATTAAGAAATAAGGTCATGAACAAGATTTAGAAAGTCTAGGTTTTGGTACAGAATTTAGAATCTTCTGTTAGTACTGAGACTTCTGCAGCAAGACTTTTTACTATCCATCTAGCTCTCTTGTTTGCCTGAGAAAGGTCAGCAGAGAATAAATGAAGATTAGTTTGCCCAGTTATATAATTGCTTAAGAGAAATGACAGCAGAAAGACAACAGGAGGGTGAGGAGTGGGGGTTGTGCGAAGTGAAAACCTATCATTGTTCGGGAGATGCACTTACATAATTAAAAAATATGTAAAGAAATAGCGTCATCAGATCAGTACTGAGTTTTAAAAAGCATTTTCACACTAGAGATACTGAAGTATTTAACTATGACTCCAGCGCTTCTCCTGAAACAAGCATATAAGAAAGACATGTTCCTCCTATAATTATTAATACCTACAGAAAGCAATTGTGAAGATTACAGCTTCTCCTCTCAAACCTCAAAGGCTCCTGGAATTTAATATTATAACCTTTTATTAAGAACTACTGAGGGATCAAAAGAAAGACTCATGCCACCTGAAAATTGATTTTAATGTTATATAAAAATACAAATGAAATGAAAAAATAGTTGCAAGTCTATGAAAAATTCCTAAATAAGTTTGACAATTGGGAAACTGATCCTTCACTGTGAGGCAGCTGAGTTGAGAAAATAACCTGCATGGGTGCAATCAATTTCCATCCCACCTCTGTCCTACTGAAGAATCTTACTAGTGGGTCACTAAATTCCAGACTTGCTTTTAATTTACCATTTGTTCCAATCAGTTAACTGTGAGTATGAAGAACTGCTTCTATTTAGCATGGAGATTCCATTTTCTGCCTCATTGAATTTTCATCTGCATAAAGTCAGAAATTCACCTAAATAGCCATATTATCCCACCCATTTATAGAATCATAAATCTGATAACATTAAAAGCCAATTTAAGTATTTTTTTTATTCTTATTCTCCTCCAATCCTTGCATATGAAGGAGGAAACCAACTATTTTAATCTCAATATTGTATGCCTTTTATTGGAGTAAAGTTACACTACCACCTGACTGTTCTTTCTTTACACAGTTCACTGGTACAATAAATAGTTCTTGTCAATCAAGTCTATATACCTTCTGTAACCACACAGCAACGTTCAGGTCGAGAGCCATCCTAGAGCCTTCAAATTATGCCCTAAGGGGTTAGAGAAACCACTAATAGGAACTAGTCCTGGCAAATCTCATGTGATTTATGACACGACACAGCATACAAACATTAGTAACTCACTTCCACACACTGGAATTGCCCTGATAAAAATAACCAAGAAAATGTTTCAAGACTTAAACACCATTTTGACTGTAACATTTGCACTACTTTAGTAATTTCTGGAAGGAAAGCATACTTGGAAGTTCAAAGCCCTTCTGTACTTTATCATGTCTTTATCAAAACTTTTCCAAACAAAGCCTTTAAAGCCTCAGTACTACTTGCAATAATTACATCAGATAAAGTCAATGTTTGTGTGAAAGATGAGACAGATTTTCCTATTAAAAAAAAAAAAAAAAAGTCGTACCATAAGATTCCAAACAACCAAAACAAACAATAAGATATTTTCGGTTTAACAGATATGAGGTAAAATCATTTCTCAGCCCAACAGCTCTTAGCTTCTTCCCCTGCTCTCTCAGATGAGAGCACAAATCCTTGTTTGTACTTCCCATATTTAGCAGGATGAGGGTCTCAGAAAGCAGAAAGAAGTTCATTTTATATATAAACATAAATATTTCATAATTAGTAAAAGCATAAGAAAAGAGATTAGGATCAAACTGAAGAGAAATTATACTTCAAATTTTAAAGAATTCAAACCGAATCAACATACTCAACAGCAAAAGATACTATTAACACAGCATACTATGTAATGAGGCTGCTGCATAAAAGCTTCTACCAAAAACATCTGTCCTTGTTTAATGACCTTCTTATTTAAGCAGAAAGAAGGCTTTGCAAAGCTGGCTTTACATATAATATGCTAAAGCACTGAATGAGAAGTAGTTAAACCTGCGGAAACATTTTCATCTTACATGTGTTTACTCAGTTCAAAAAATATTTGCAACACCTGAGTGTGATATATTGCAGAATATATCTAATTAGTTCCGTTCCTCCCCCCTCAAATTTATCACCTTCTCCTCACGTAGAAAGCAGTGCCATATGAGAAAATACAGTTACTCATATTAACCTAGAAAAGTTCACAATACACAGGAACTATAGAATAGAAAAGCCAGCATACCAAATCCAGTTGCTGGCTTTAAATTTTAACTGCTGGATCCAGCAGTTACCTCAGACAATTTTCAAGTGACCTGCTAAAGAACATCTTATGGAAACCCACCTCGTGCCCGCAATCTTTTCTTTCTCCTGCACAGGTGTCATGGTTAGTTCTCTTCTGGAGATAGAAGAGTTTCTGCCCTGAGACAACGCAGGCCACACCGGACCCTGCTTTTTTGCACTGACCATACATAGCTGTATTCCTTCAACATAAGTTAATTACTATCACAGAGAAATACAAAGGGATACACAAGATTCACATAAATGCTTGAGAGAGAAAAAGCATTAGCTGCAGAAGAATAGCACTGCACTACCTGATAAGATCTTACCAATCAAAGCGAAGAGCTATCCTGATGCAGCAGAAGTCATGAGCAACAGAGAACACCTCACATTAGATATTCAGAGTAGATTTTTTTTGTCCTAATACTCCTTCTCCCTTGCATGCCCAGAATGACATCAATGATAACAACTTCAAGAGCTGCAGTTTGAGCACACAGCTAGGCACTGAAGAAAAACTCTCAGTACCCAAAAGGCAGCCCAAGATACCAGATATTCTTTTTTAAAATACAATTCAGGAAACTTCATGAAAGTCAAAGTCACTTCTGGATGACTGCCACCACACAGCAGGGATCAGACATGTAACTGTGCCTAAACAGAGGCAGAGCTTAATCCACCAGGTGATTTAGTTACACAAAAGCCTGGCAGGAACAGTGAGAAAACATTACTCAGAGGGACTCAGCGCAGACAGGCTTCAAAAGCTTTATTTTACTTTTTAAACAAGTGAACCAGAAGGCAGTTTCAAAATTAGCTGTTTTCCACTCTAATGAAGCTTCTGAAACACTGAATATTACTGAGCAAATCCAGCACATAGCCAAAAATCAAATAGCTACAGTATGCTGGCTAATGATGTGAGCAAGATCTAAGAGTATCCTGAATATATCTTCTGTATGCAACCATTAATTTTCCATATTAATAACTATGGCATTTTTTGTTTGTTCTACATTCCATCTTCTGTCTTAGCCTACAAGAGAAGAAGAGCTCAGTTTCTGGAACAAACAAGTTTTTCCTTTAACTCACAACAATTGTTATACTTCATCCCCACAAATGCAGAATCAACATTTTATGTATTTCTATCCAACAATCAATACAGTGTTACAGAAAGTCAGTATAAGAGCCAACCTTTCAAATTGTTCTGCATACTACAAGAAGTAAGAAGTAAAGATACCACAGATAATAGCTAGGGCTGTCTGTCTGATAAGCATGTTCCAGCCTTTTCCCAAAAACCCCGAAGTCTTACTGGGAAGACATAGTTCTTTACAGAAGACTAACGCATTCATGTATCACTGAATGGAGTATGCTCATTTCGTTATTTTGGTTCCATACATGTATTTCACAGAACAGATCCCATAACATTACTGACAGGATAGAGTGGATTTAAACTACAAGAGGGGAGATCCACATTAGAAAGAATTTTTTTCTACTTAGGAGGTGGTGAAACACAGGCTGCCCAGCTGTGGATGCCCCACCCAAGATGTTCAAGATCAGGTTAGACAGGGCCCTAGGCAGGCTGATCTGTTGTATAGCAGCCCTGCCCATAGCGGGAGATTGGGACAACAGATGATCTTTAAAGCTCCTTTCAACCCAAGCCATTTATCAAATAACTCAAGAAGCTACATCATCACAGAGGCCAGAAGGCTGCACACAGACCCACTTCTCTCACCACACACCCAACCTCCCTCCCATACATTTGGGAAACAAGCCTTAATGAATTACTAAGTTACCAGTTGAGAAGGCACTTGCACATATGTCTACAACTTAGACCAGCCTACCTGTGAGCCACATACTTGCATGAACCCCCTTGAAAACCAAGCAAGCCGGAAAGCACACCCTTTGCATTTGTGCCCTGTCAGAAGCCATGCATGCTCAACACAGCTGTGCTATCAGAGACCAGTACCCCAAAGGACAGCATGGACTTGCTTCATCACCACAAAGATACCTGATAGATCCCCTCCATCCAGCCACAGTCCTTATCCTCTATCAAGGCTCATAAATGCTTACCCCATAGTACATTTGCAGTCCTTTCCTCTGTACTATTGCTTAACCAGTCACGGACAATCATAAAAGCCTAGAAACCTTGCTAAAAATGAGGAAGGACCACCTCCTTCTTATAGCCTCCAAACAGCAGCTGTTCCCCCCTCCCCCTCATCAGACCTAATAGGCTACAGGTGCTGGCTGCCAGCGCCACAGACCAGCTTGGCCCCAGACTCAAAGCACCTGAAGGCAGGGGGATCCAGCTCAGTCTGGACCCTGTGAAGATGGGGGAGTGTTCATTGGGTTAATGTCAGATGGTGAGGGGGGCTGGAAAATTTCTGAAGAAACACACAGTTTGTACACTTCAGCACAGCTTGAGTGCTTTTGTATGTCACAGGCTTTTTGGTTTGCTTGTTTTGCTTTGTTTTTTCTCTCTCAGCACCAGATTTTACATTTCTTCCAGCTCTCAGCATTTAATAACTGTTTTTATAAACAGACAAGTATGGAAATGCTGCTTGGGTTATAAACCATCCTCTTGTTTTAAGATCCCTCTCATGACTGCAGCACAGGCTTAGGATGGCTGCATTTATTTGAGTAATGACTTGAAAAATCAGAGAAATGCAAAGTGTTATTTAAATAGCTTGTGAAATAGTTGTCATTCTTTGTTTGAGTAACTGAAGAATGGCTCAGAAATGCATGTGACAAGACAAAGTAATGTTTCAAAGATGTCTTGTGTGGTGTGTTTTTTTTTGTTTGTTTTTTTCCAAACACAGTAAAATAATCAAATGGTATCCATTCATCTGTAAGAACTGCTCTGAAAAACCACAAATCATAGAAGACAGCTTAACTTACTTACAAACAACATCACATCTGAATTCACATAGGATGGGAGCAGAGGTTAACCTCTTTGTGTGGAATCATGGCTGGATTTGACCATTATTTGACTTAGTAGCTTCTTCAAACAAGCAAACTGAGAACTCATTCTGCTCCCTAAAAATCTTTGTAGCACATAGTGTTGTATCAACAGTGGAGTAATACATACAGCAAGCTTTGTAATGAAAAGCTCTTCAAAAATGACAGAGGCAGTCTAGCTTTGGAAAGATGCCTATCTCAGGTTTTGTGGGCTCTACCATAGGGAACACAAATTTGACTGCTCCTGTCACCACCTGATGCTGGCTCTCAGCAGACAAGTTCTGGTGAGTTAGCTCACACTGACTTCTAAAGGCACTACTGCCTCTGCCCTGCATCACTCATGTGCAATTGATCACCTTGCAGAGGATGCTTTTTTGCTAGACTACATATTCAAGCTCTGCCACTGACCTTTCAATTTGTCTTGAGAAACTCAATTTCCTTTTATTTTTCCTTATTTATTTTAACTTTCAGTTTCAGGCAAAGACTGTTTCTGTTCTGTCTTGTGAATGCTTTAATGTCATGCCCACCAGTGCTACCCCTAATGCCAGAGGCACAGGACCAGCCATTGCTCCTGTAAGCAGGATCCTTCAGAACAAACTCAAAACAGCAGAGCAAGCTGCAAAGGGATACAGAACCTCACAAACACAGTAGAGCAGCCCCTGCAAGGCCAACAGATCATGTTTTGTTTGGGTGGACTGAGAGGAAGCACGCAGATAACATCAGCTAATTGGACGGCCAGGCTGAGCTCCAGGCAGGCTCTGGGGCAGTGGATGCTGGTGAATGCACTGCTGGGGCTCCTTCCTGCGGTGCCACAGGAGCTGCTCGGGGCACTGACCTCTCATGCTGAGTAGGGTAGCAGCCAACTAAAGCCTGTCTGCAGGGCTTTGCCTCAGCAGCACATGACAGCTACCAAGAGCTAAGATATTTTCTGACATCTTTCTTACCCAGCTGCACTTTTCTTACTTTTCTTTGTGTAGGCTGTTTTGTATCTTTTTTTTTATTATTTATTTATTTATTTGTTTTTTGTTCAAGCTTCTTAAATATCTAAGCTGGGCTCCTTAAATAAACTTTCATCATATAGATGCAAAGAAGAAAAACTGAATGAAACTTGAAAGAAACACGGGATTTTGCAAGAAGCTTTGATGTTCTCTAGCTTTTTATTTATAGAATACAGATTAACTTCCTTTTGTTAACATCTATTGTTAGCGCTGCAAATGCTTTGATAAATGAATTGAAAGAATTTGCTACAGCTCCTGCTAAGTGCCCTAACTTGCTGAAAAGTGGGATTTGTTAAAAATGTATTTTAGGCTGAAAAATGGAACAAGCAGATTTCATCTGATTTTGGGTGGTTATGAAATAAAGCAGTCACTTTGAAGCTGAACTGTGATTTTTTTTCACTCACGTGTAACCCCCAAAATTCAGCCACAATCTAAGCCGCATTTCCGCATCAGCCAAACATAATCACTAAGTCTACTCTCTAGCTATTTACCCTTAATGTCACTACATTGTTCTGATGAGCCTTTACACAACCCTTCTCTTTTGCCTGTTGCATCTCAGTTATCTCTTTATAATACATGTGGTGCTTTTTGCTTCCAAGGTGGTTGTCAGGCAGCTGCTGCTGTTTCCCTTATTTCCTCCCAGGCACACACCATGTTTTTACACTGGTTTTCAGTTCAGGATTTTCATACATGGACAGACAACCTGAAATTCAAGTGGAAAAGATGTAAAACAGCACAAGTGCTGAGGCACCTGACTTGCAGTTTAAATGGAATTTAGTAATCCAAATCCATGGAGGACATTTCCAGACTCCTGGCTGTGCCCGCTAGCCATATCCAAACCAATAAATGACATGGGCCTGAACTCAAGGTCTGCCTGTGGATATGCGTTAGTTACTTATAGCAAAAATTCTGAAGGCAGTCAGAGATAAAACACCCTTCTCTTGCTGCATACTATTCAAACTGTTGTTCAGGAAATTATAAAACTGATTTTCCAGTAGCCTTCAAATGACACAGTAGTTCCAGCACTCTCTCTTCTGATTGATCATTTTCTGATCTACTCTATCTGCATTCAGCACAGTAGTGCAGATTCTTTTACCCAGATGAGATTCCCTCTTGTGAGGGAGTTGATGTGCATTTGAGTTCTCTCAAGCCATAGAGAAAACTGAAGACACAGCTTGAGAGCACTGGATGAGTGCTCTAGCTGCCAGGCTGCAAACAAAGGTCAGTAACATTACTGTGCAAAAACATTACATTGACATTTGTGCATGCTCAAAAGTACCACTTTCAGGGATTAAACCCAGATTTGAGATTATGGATTTTAATCTTTTAGAGTTCCTACTTTGAGTTCAATGGGTTATCCAATTTGTTGAAAACATCCTTCTCCACAGCACAAATTAATAAATATCCTTCTCAAAACGAGTGTTTCCTTACATTTATATGACATTTTGTCTGTAACACTTTGCTATTTGTTCTTCCTGCTATCTGTAAATGCAATAGCAGTATGATAGATACTGCACGATCTGAAGATAACAGTTAATAACCTACACTAAATATTGGATAAATATATATATATATATTTTTTTTTTAAGTCTCTCTAGAAAATTCGGAGATCTTTTCTGGAGAACCTCTGTCATCTGATTGGCCAGATCAGTAGATCAGTCAAAGGCAATGAAGGAAGTAGCTTACTCCTTTTATTCAAATTTAAAGCCATGTCATTTTCATATTTTAATGATTTCCAGTGTGGTTTTGCATGAGAAATATTTGGGGAATTGGACACGCTAGTTAGCTGCCATTCCTCTCCTCTTTTCAGCTGCTTCCTGCTCTTTCTTGCAAACAGAACGTTCTCTTTTCATCTCAGCTTTTTAATCCCAAGGACTTGAACTCTATTTTTAGCTTTTTTATGAATTTCAAATCTAATGCATTTAAAGGACTTATCATGGATATCTAAGGCCTAGGAAATAATTAAGTTCTACTAATTTTCAAAATACACCAAAAGAATTTATCACTGCATATAAAATTGTAAAATCGAGTAGTAGAAATGTTTTCAGGCCAAGTCTCGCTATGAATTATTTAGTTCATCTCTCCTAATTAAAGACCTATTGGACGATTAATGTCTCATAACCTGACAAACTACTTTACTAAGTACCAAATTATCCATATAATGGCCTCAAACTAAATTTATATAACTCAACAAGTAATTTGCATAAGTATACAAAATCCACTGAAATAAAGAGCACACTTCCTTGCTGTTTAATACATAGACATTGAGTCTGCTTTTGAGGAAGGAATTCAGAACAAATATAAATTTAAACTGCAAAAATAATTCACTGAGTATCTGCTTTTTTTCATCATTCATATAAAAAATCAGTTTATAAAGTTTGTTTCTACAAATACAGCAAATTAACATAGTTCTGCTGTGAAATGAAAGCACAGATGCCTTCATGGAAATATGACTTGCTTTGCTCTGCAATGCATGCGACATATACACTTCCTGGTTATAGAATTTATATTATAAACTTGCAGCATATGCTACACATCTGAAACCAGTTATGAAAAAGAAAATAATGCCAATGGTTCATAAAGATAGTGACCGATGAAATAGTTTGGGTCAATAAAAAACAATTGTCCATCTACATGTATGGAGGAAGGCTGGATGAAATCAAGAGGGTGTCTGTTCTTTCACAAACAAAATATTCTGAACTGTTGCATTGCTAAGTATTGATAATTCTAAATATTAATGCTAATAAAAATTGACTATGTTAAAAACAGACATCAGCTGTGTAAACTCTCCCTCCATTTCCTAGGGCTCTTGGCTGTCTCCTTTTCTAGGACTGAGGGCCCAGCTCCAATTCAGACAATGGTGGAATTGTGCCTTTGGTTTCTGAGAAAATCACTCTACTGGGAGAAAGAGCTTTGTGAAAGAGTAGAAAGAGAAGAAGAAAGAAATTAGAGATAGGGTAAAACTGTTCAAATGGGACTTATTAGTAGCTCAAGGATTTAAGAGGGAGAGGTACACCAACACGGCAAGGCACAAATTCCTAAAGGAAGAAGCCAAGGAGTCTGCTCAAGCAAGCTGAAAATCACTGGGCCATAGGTCTGAGACACCCATGATGTCCATGGAGCTGGTGGCAGCCAGCAGCTTGGCAGACCATTGAGCCAGTGCTGGGGGCTGCAGAAGCCAACTGTACCCCATGGGACATGTGCTGACAGGAGGTGCAGCATGCTCAGCCTGACAGCTAATGCAAACACCTGTGGACTGATGCTTAGCCCAACAGCTCATTAAATCCCACCTACTTTCTGTGTGCTGGATAGACAATAATTGCTTTATACTTTATGTTATAAATAGCCTTTATCCTAAGTCTTTCTGTATCAGCTAAAACACCTGGAAAAATGGATCCAAACTGGCAAAAATACATGCCTTTTTCATATTTCTATTCCAGAATATATTACCTACTTCTCTTAGGCACAGGAGATCAGTCAATGGTTGGAAAACTTCTAAGTCCCAGATTTCCAGACTTTAAGCCCAATTACACCATGGTTCTGGTTTCTTTTGGCCTTGCTTTTGTCAGGCCACAGTTCTCTCTGTGTTAACAATAACAGAATCTTTCCATTTACACAATTTTCAGTAAAATGAAAAACAAATGTCAATTATTCTTCTCTCTTTAGCATCACATATACCCCAGTGTGACTGGAAACAGATTCTGCAGACTTTAGGAGAGAGTAAGAAGTCTTTCACTGAAGAACAGATAGAAGGATAGGAAATTCCCCAAACCCATAATGAACAAGACTTCAGTACTTATCCAAATGATAATTAAAAAAAAAAAAAAAAAAAGCACAATCCAAATCTGTGAAATTGAATTCTCCCTGACCATGGGTTTAACAAGTCTGTGATTTCCCTAAATTTAAAGAATTGCTTTTTAGGAGTGGAAAGCCCCTCAGGTAATAGGATTAATGCTTCAGAAAATCTTGTAATAGTTATGATCCATAAACATTAGTGAACCTAATTGAATGGTCTTTAAAGGTTTGGCTTGTTGTGCTCTTCAATGCAGCATGGCATGAATTCCTATATATAATATAGGATTTTCAGAATTCCTCTATAAAAACAGAAAAGAAGAAAAAATAAATACCTGTGTCATATTCTAGACATATGAAGAAATCATGACAAGCTGTTAAAGTGATCAGAAATTTCAATTTTAAAGTTGTAATAATCATAACACATAATATGCTGCAATTTCTCTTTGAGTTAATGTTTAATTAAGTGTAGAGATTAACATGGAAAATTACAACTGACTTTGTATTATCCACTCTATATTTAGGAATGTCTCTGCTATAACTCGACTCTATATTTAGGAAGCTCTTTTCTTCAATGCTATAAATAAAAAATCCCTCCATGTTTAGAATTCAGGAAGCATCAGCTTTACTTTAGGTTTATACTCTGTTTTGTGTAAGTTATGTACAGGCTCAGGCCCTTCTCTGGCATTGAAGGAAAAAAAAAATATTTTGCAGGGCTTGCTTCTTTTAGGGTCTCAGTCTTCACGTAGAATCACCAGCTTGACACATGGCTCTTGGTCTTCCTGATTCCTGGCCCTGGAAGGGAAACTGGCCTAGATCCTTCTCAAGCTCAGTACCAGTACCTTCTCAAGTACCAGTATGTGGTACAGCTGGTGGCCTGAACCCAGTGATACTCCAGTGACTCACTACCTTCCAAGTCAGAAACGTAGGGAGACTTGTAGCTAGCAAGTAGTACAAGGAGGATAGTAAAATAAAAAAATAAATAAAAGAAAAAAAAAAAAGATGGACTTTTCTGTTCTTTAAAATATTCAAGAGAATCACAGAATTGAATTGGAAGGGACCACAGAGATTATCAGGTTCCAACCACATGCCACAGGCAGGGTTGCCAACTGCTAGATCAGACTGCCCAGGGTCCTATCCAACCTGGCCTTGAACACCTCCAGGGATGGGGCATCCACAGCTTGTCTGGGCAGCTTGTGCCACCACCTCACCACCCTCTCAGTGAAAAATTTCCATAGGAAACACACGGAGATATATAATTGGCTTTCTTTAATATGGAGATTTTATATGAAATACTTTAATGGAGTGTTTGAGCGATAGTGCTGAAAGTTTGCTTCTATGATTCTTGAGAGCACAACTTATTTTTAAAAATAATGGGGAAAAGTGACAAGACAAACTTGTGTGTTTTCTACTGAGAGTTGCAAGGTCAGTGCTGATTTAATTGAGGTCTGGGGAGCACAGCTTTACACAGAGGTATAAAAATAGAAAGATGCTACAAGGAGATTTACTCTTGTGAAAATTTCAATTTAATCAATATGAAAGCTACACATTTGAATCAAAAATGGCAGGGAATCCTCAAGGACTCTCCTTACAATGAAACCAGATAATCTTAAAACAGATTTGATAATCTGAGAGAGATCGTTTTGTGGCTTTGGAAATGTTGAAACATCTGGAAAAAAAAATCAAAATTCCTAGGATCTTTAAATTAATGTTAGGCATTGACATTTCTAACTATTTTAGGTGCTTTGGTGCTAATCTGTTTCTTCACCAATAATGCTTTACCTAGGAATGCTATGAGATCTCTAACTCTTAATGAGGATACTTGAAGGAACACAAGGCACAAGTCAAAATATTACCTTGAATATCAGTTAGTGCTAGAAAAACATGTTTAATGACTGTTCCTCAGTGAGTCTGTCTTATTATTTTTAAATTATTTCTTGTCTTGTGACATGCATTTTACTGAAAGTCCTGACTGATTTTTGTAATTTAAAGGCTGAAAAATCCCCAAAACAACAAATAAACCTAAGTTAGGTACTCTATTACTACTGATTTATTTAAATATTTCCATGAGTTCCATCATCTCAATTGAAGATGTAATACAGATTTGCACTAATATCAGAGTTTCTTTCCTCTAAACTCATATACTAAATTTTATAAGTCTGGATAAAAACAGACCTGCTATTAGAACTTGAGTTGTATATATTTTCATTTATAATTTCTATTCTACTCATTTATTAAATTTTCAAATACGAGTAAGTGAAGAAAATACCTTGAAAATGATAAGACGGTGTTTAAAATGATCTGAGCCTCATGAACTACAACATTAAGCACACTTTAATTTATTAACTAAAACATTTTTACTTTGCTTTATTTACATCATGGTTTATTTTAGAATGCAGCAGCACTGATAATTTTTTTGAAGGGATATGTGCTCAAAATCCATGACTCAAAACACAAGCTGTTTAAAATTAAATAACTGTCAGGGGGAATGTGTAATAAAATGAACATTAAAAACAATTCTAATCTGATTCTAAGCTTATTTATGCATTTTCTTCCCTTGTGTGGAATAATTGGATATGCAGTTTACTTTGAATTTATATTTAGATTTAATCTACATCTAAATAATAATAAAAAAAAGCAAAACAACAAAGATTGCTCAATGGATTTCTGAGGTAACTAGAAAATTGGACCAAGTTAAATTGGTCTTTCATTTGGACTTGTCTTTGCCATATATGTGCACACACAAATAGAGTTATTTATGTGACTTCTAGCTGGTCAGCAACACTTCCTTATTCTCTTGTGATAACACAAGTAATTTCTTGGTTCCCTCAAAATGAGGCTGTTGCATCTTCCATACCAAAAAGCAATGAAGTCATAGACTAGTATTACTAGTTACAAAATCTTAATTTATATTTAAACTGAATACATTCTACACAGAAAGAAATCTCAGAAGTGGTATATAATTTGTAAAGCATAGCAATGTTTCCAGATGCTGATAACTAGATAATAAAGGAAAACAAAACCAAAAACAAACAAAAACCCCAACAAGTAATCCTTTGGAATTAAACTTAGTTCAAGGTTTAAGGGTCACTGACCACTAGAATTATTACGATAGTAGGACAAGACAGATGGTATGAGATTTTAATTTGACTGTTTGAATAAAATCTGCTTCCTGTCACTGTGACAGGATATGTAAAAATTCTGACTTGACTATGAGAGATAAGTGGCTACAGCTGAAATATCAATTAGAAGGTGGAAAGTGTCTTTACATGGAAAAGTATTATAAGATTTAAAATATGACTAGCAGTAAGTAACCTATCTTTTAAAAAAACTACCAAGTGAACCTTTTCACAGCCCCAGAGGCTAAGCATGAACTTTCATTAAACCAGACCTGAATGCAGCTCACACACTTTCTAAAAGGTAGTTGTATAAAAAGATAAATAATGACCAGACTGAAGACCACCAGACAAGTTCTCTCCCTCCCCCAGCACAAAAACAAACTTACTACTGCACCATAATCTTTATATGAGACCAATTTTTGCTACCAGTGAGATCAGTCTTCCTCACATTTTCTCTTGTCGTTTGGGATTTATCAGTTTAGTAACCTGAAATATTTATGAATCAAGTTGCTTATTCAGTCAATCAAAGTCTCAAATAAGCTTCTTGTAGGATTTGAGACCAGTAAGTATCACATGAAGAAACTGCTCTGCTTTGGAGAAGAAGCAGAAATAAATGAATTTCAGAAAAGTTAATCTCCTACCTACGATTCTCTGTAAAGTCATGCACAGTCCATCCAAATCAGCCACAAAGTGAGGCCACTTGTGACATTTTGATGTCTCAGCCTTTCTTCCTGGGGAATATTCACCTGAAAATTGTAATGGGGCACTGTGGTAGAGGAAACAAGAAGGGATGACTGAAGCAGATAGCCATTTTAATGACTTCTAAGAGTCAACCAAGAGTCATAACATCATACAAACAGTATATACAATCAACAACCATATTAAGAATATTCACTGTCCATGACAGAACTGGTGAAGATTAAAAACTAGTAACTGAAATCTAATGCTAGAGGTGTTCCATATCACACATTTTTAACTCTGGATGAGATGGATAGCAAAAGCCTAGAGGAATATTCTCCTACCTATGAATATAATTTTAAGATTCCTATACTGTACAATATAGGAGCCTGCATATCCTCATCTACTCTCAGAATTATGCCCTTCATACTAGCAGGGAGGAGAACAGTAAATGCCACCAGCCATCCAAGTGTGCCTACTCTCCTTGTTTTGCAGCAATAGAATTAGCTAAAGCACTTTTATTTATAGTAGTCTAGGCACAAAAGATCTGAGAATTGGTTATTGTGGTGACTGAAGTTGTCTCTCTCAAAAACATCCATCTCTTTTGTGCCCAATCTCTGTTAAATGAATTGGAGAACTGCCCCTTTATGGCATGTCACATATCTCTTCAGTCCTCGGATATTCCAGACTTTTTTATTCCACTTAACAGTATGTAAAATTACTGAGCTCCTGTTGGAGGACATTAAACAGATTAAAAATGGGAAGTGAAACATCTAGAAATAGGAAACAGGTCATCCTCTTGATCCTTAATCTCTAATTGAACCTTACTCTTACCCCTAAAAATAATGTTAAGTCATGTAGATTATTATAGAAATGTCACATAATAAAAAATAAAATCCCTTTAAGAATTTAAATGGCAAGAGCCTTGAGCAGCTGACAATAGGCTTCTCCCCAAGAAACAACTCATCTAGACAGAGGAGTCAGGATTACTGGAGCTAGCTGTCATGTGGTTCTGTGAACTCCTTACATTTCTGTTAGCTGAGGGTATTGGCCCATGCTGACCTTCTGTACCCTGCTTCAGGCAATCACATCAAACTCCCTTTCTGATGAGCCAGTGTGAATGGCACTCTGCTAATGACTCTCTCTGCCACATTTCAAGACTCATGACAGTTCCATCCAAAGGAATTATGGACTCCATATCTCTGCCTGCAATTAATGAAATCCTTTCAGTTCAAAGACCTTTAGCTTTAATGCTAATTCAAAGGCTATCAAAGTAATTGATAGTCTGTATGAATAAATCCGTGTGCGTTAAAATACTTAACCTTCAAAAAAACCCATCAATTTAAAATCGTGGTGCCTTAAAATGCTGAGATCACTAATCAGAAGAAATTCCTGAATATTGCGCATACGGATGGTTAAGCTACACTAGAGTTAATTTCCATATCAGCTGATTTCCCAGAGGAAACTCAAAACAAGTAACTACATCCTGCCTTTTCTACCCAGGACCTCTTACTTGACCACTGCTCAGAAAAATTTCAGCTCAGTGTGAGTTCCATAGCTTGCATTTCCTGTGCTACTCTTGATTAAGAAAATCCAAGCTAATTAGCATGTAACAGCAAGCATTAACAACATATGCTGGGACTTAAATGAACTCCTAATTTGTAAAATGTTCTCAAGGATGCTGTATTATTGATTAAAAATTAACATTTTCTCTCGACAGAGCAATTAGTAAAAATGTAAGTTAATGAATATTTATAAGACTAAGGTAAAACCTAGAACATATCCTGAGACACCGACAGTTTGGACTTAATAGCAGGCAGCAAAATGCCTGCAAGGAGGTCTTTATATAATGTTTTCAGGGCAGAAGTTTGTTCATTGCAATCTGTTTTACAGTTGAGTTGAGAATGTAGAAAAGGGTGCTCTCCGTCACAAAAGCCATCAGGCAGCAGAAGTAGCACCCAATAAAGCACTAAAAGTCAAGGCAAGCAAACTCCTAGTGGATATTCCCACGTGTTTGTCATCAGAAGCAAAAGGTCAAACTGTCAAGCTAGCCAACACCTCCAATAAAATCAACAGCAATGCTGGTTACAGCTTTGCTCTGTTTTTGTTCAGAAAAACAGTATGTGCATGATGCAGTGCATTCATTTAATAGAACTCCTTTGACGGAGGACAGAGCTAGATACTGTAAGATTTGTCCTGTCCTTCAAACTTAATAACAGCAGCTTATTTTTATGAGCTGATCAGCTGTCTATGTACTTCACTCCATACTCATCACAACTGCAACTGTTAGGACTTTTTCTTAATATTAATAGTCTCTACACAACTTAATCCTTACACAGAGCAGTCTGGATGGCAAAAAAAAGCTCTTTTCTTCAAGTGAAAAGCACCAGACAAAGAAGGTTTGTTTTTAATAGCCTATATTTTTCTGGAGTTATTAAAGCTTTTACAAATTTGATTTTACTCTATTTATCTTCTCTTTAATGAATAGGTTGCATCTATAAAAATAAAATGAAAAAGAATCCTGAATATAGGTTGCAATCTTATCTCTCCTCTTTTGCCAACTTCACCATTTTGCTGCTCTCAGGTGAAGCATCTAGTTCACAGTAATAAAAGGAAAAAACGAAAGATTTGATGCTTCTCAGATTAAAAAAAAAAAAAAAAAAGAAGAAAAAAGCCTTTATCACCTCTTGTTTATTTATTCATTTGCTATTTAACTTTTTGATGTATTTAAGTCCTTGACAGCAGAATGGCTGACTGTAGTATTACCAATGACACATGAAATGCTGAATGACAAAAGCTCAGTACATCATATGCATATCCTGTTTTCAACTTCAGTAGACTAGAATATTACTTCGTATTTTCTCATTCTTAAGGAAACAACCAAATCTGTTCTTTGTGGACTCAGTTTTAGCAGAATCTTTTTGTTCCACCAGCAAACACACTGAACACAAAATTAGGACGGAATATCTCATCCTTTACTTGATTTGGATTGAAGAAAGCTGAAAAGTTGTAGAGCAAGGCTGAGTATCCACATGCTCCAGGTTGGGAAGGAGAGAAACTTCCTATTAATTCAGCTAGAGAATAAACCAACGAACTATGTGTGTTTCAATAATTCACATGTGTCAAAGTTGTTACTCAGACACAAACTGCTACATGGAAGAAAGAAGTTGAACTGTCCAAGGTGAAAAACAAGAGCTGTTTGAAGAGACACAAAACCGATATCCTAATGTAGGCTCCTACATTCACTGGAGAAGGGACTGCATTGGTTGGAGAAGGGAACTCCCTGACATTGCCCTGCTTCTCCACTGGGGAGGAGGTATTTTGCCCTGCAATTTCAGATGTTTTATTCTTAAATGGAACAGTTAAAGAGAGGACATAATGGAAACCAAGGCGGAATATCTGCTAGTCTTTGCTGCTCTAATTCACCGGAGCTTTAAACTTGATCTTTTAATTTAATGGAGGCAGTGTGTGTCACAATATTAATGTTACTTCACCAAACTATGTGATGATCATTAAGATAAAATGGAATATTAAACATTGAAAACAGACACTAAAATATTTTTTAGCATGTTAACTCAGAACTATAGAGTTAACAACCACTATACTTCTGGATTTCTACAAAATAACTCTCTGTCTACATCTTTAGTGACATTTGTGGTAAAAGCCCTTTTATATACCCATACCTGGTTTCAACTGTGCAATCTACACTGATAAATAGAACACTTAATCTTAAAGCAATATGGATCAGCAAAAATCTTCCACTGATACTAAATCATGGTAGAAAAATAAAGTTTAACAACTTCCATTAAGCATTTTAAGCTCTAGTACTGATAGCATTAACACACGGCCTTTGCCACCATAGCTAAATCAATCAGAGCCCATGTTCTTAGACTCCTTTTCAGGAAAAAAAAAAAAAAAAAAAAGGTTTTAAGGTTTCTTTTCTTTGAAAATCTTGATGATACTGACACAAAAAAGGAGAAAGGAAAGAAGGGTGTTTACTACAAACAAAACAAGAAAATACTCAGGTGACAGATGAACACTAACAATCAAGCGGTTTAAGACATGATTTACTGCTATCATAATTAACAACATTACAACCAAACCAGGTATAAAGCCAAGGACACTCTGCAAACATTCTAAAAATGAACTGAGCAGAAAAGAACATGATTAAGCCAACTACTATTCAATATTGTCCCACAATTACCAGGATACACAGCCGTAGTGTCTGTCAGTTTGTTTTTGAAAGGAGCTTAGCACACATAAACTATTGGAAATCCACAACATCAGTCCTCTGCAGTTCCCTATGAATTCTAATGAAATTGGGAAGATGCTGCCCGTTAAAAAAGCAGTTGGCAAGTTAAAGCACATGGGTTTTTTTTAAGTATTCCAAATAAACTCCAGGGATACAGTTGCAATTAACTGGTAAATTTGCAGGCCTTCCGTTTTCAGAGTTAGGTGTAAACTAGTAACCAGGATAACTGAAAAATTCAGTGCTACATTGCCATTTGCATATGTCCTTTATCAGATAATAAAGAGCTCCCTAGCAGTACAACTTAGACTGACACCTCTCAGTTTAAAAAAAATAAAAAAGGGCAAAAAGGCAGACAAAAATACAAATACCAAACAGAGTAGAAGCTTTGTCGGCTTTCAGAAAAGCTGTATTTTTATATTTCAACTATGTTCTGGGTGAGCATTGGCCAAACTGATTCAGCTTATGGGTTTTGCTGCCCGATTCTGACTGGAATCTCTATTTTCTTTGCAAATTTGTATCTAGAAAGCTTCTGAATGAATTGCTCTTTGGCCAGTGTCAAAGGTGCCATATAATATTAACACTTGCTTAGCATTACGACTATTACATTTGATTTATTGAGATAAATAAGGAATCTCTTGGCACAACTAGTATTTCACACCATACAGTACAGACTATTTTGACAACAATCATCATTATGGGTTCACAAGTAATTACTGACGTAAATCAGTAGATGCTGGAAACATTGATTATGCATTCACTTATGCATTTTCTGGCGTTATATCTTTAGGATGTGTCCATCACATCTTTCACTTAAGTCTTATGAAAAAGCCTAGGAATAAATACAGAATTTCAGGCTCTGTCCAAAAGATTAAAGAATCAGATAATGACTCATCCAAGAAAACCGTTGTGTGTCACTGCATTGTCAGATTTCAAATGATCCATGAACTAATTTACTGCCTCCTCCTCAATTAACGTAAGATGTTAATATGGGTTAAAGAGAACTTTCTGACCAAAGGAGTGAAATATTATAACTGTCATAGGGTTTTGTGGTTGTACTTTTCACAATTATCTTGAATGAAAGTTAAATGTCATCTGCCACTTTAATGTGTTCTTTTTTGATTGAATTGGGCCAGATGAATATGCTCATAGATCGGCATTTCATATTTCTTCATGAGCAGAGGTTCTTAACCTTAGTTCATAGCATTAGTCTGTATCATTTCAGAAAGCTTAATGGGGTTAAATGGGAAATATTGAGGCTTTAATTGTAAAGGCATAAGAGTGCAATAATTAAATACAACATTCTTCTTCAGAGAATTAATGTATAAGCTGATACGTTTATGTCAAGGAAAATTCTGCCTGATGAGGAAGGTAAAAGCTAGCCTGGACATATGCAGGAACCAGAGCAGCACCTGAGGACACAGACATGGGGGAAGAGCAAAAGACAGCAAGCAAAAGGTCATGCTGGAAAGAGAAAAACTGAGTATAAGCTAACTACAATTTAGACTGTGAATTAAAATGAAAATACAAGCCTATATAAGTAAAGGAGGCAAATGTTCTAATTAGTCTTAAAATGAAAACTTATAAATGTATCACTGATACCACATGAAGCTGCAGCTGTACTCAGTGGAAATTTGAAACCAGCTTTTCCTGTCTAAAACACCTCTCCAGGCACACTGGCCTCCTGGCTTTGTATCCTAAAAAGTAGTTACATTCTGTGTTGGCAGGGATCACAACCCCTCATTTCTAATCAGATTCCTTCTATCTTAGAGCAAGTCTCAGTCTTTTCTAAGAATCACCAGCTGTACTCATGCTGAAACCATTCCAGCCACTGGCTGGGGCCTGTCACAGTCATTTTCGCAGAGCAGCATTCTTTGCAAAGTTGCAGCAAAACCACCTCAATGGGACCCACCTTTGATTATTCCTAGCAGCAAATCAAACTGGTACAACAAGGTTACTGGTTCACATTTCAGTTATTAGCATTGTAGAGCATTTGTTTGCAGGAGCAGGTCCAAGAGCCTTCCAGAGCCACTTGTCACTGAAGGAGACTGCAATGCAGTCTTGAGCTGGGGCATTTTCTTAGTTCAACACATTTACTTACTAAAAGATCAAACTCCCCCCTTTCTCAAGCACAGAGGTCTTATACTTAGGATGTACTGGTGCAGTAATTCCCCCTTATGCTTCCTCCCCGACTTTCAGGAGGCAATAAAACAACACTGATCCCACAAAGAGAAGTTACTCTAAATTTTAAGAACAGGGTAATGATGATCACTACCCTGGTAGAATAGTTGAGAGTAAAACTTCTGCAATCCCACTCAACATAAACATTTCTCAAATCTGTTTGTAACATAAGACAAATTAAACTTCCTCCTTAAAACATGGAAGACCTGACACTGCAGTCAGACTGAGAAAAGAACCTCAAGGATTCATCTGAATCCGACACATGAATGTGATCAGAATCACGTAACGCAAGACTTGGTTACAAAAATAATGACAAATTACATATTATATTAGAAGTTATTTACTCTTTCACAGGATTTACTTCATCCATTCTAAAGAGCTGTAAACCTGTTTTCACTACACAGTTTGCTTATCTTTTCTGGTTGTATGGCAACATGCTTTGAAGGTAATACTATTCTGCTGCAGATTCTCTCTTTTTGATTCTATTGACTCATTTTTAAATATGGGAAAAATATGTTGTATAATTTTTTATGTCAGATCTTCCAAGGGATTACATTCAACACTTTTACCTCAGTTCATTAGAAAATAAAATAAAAATTAAAAGAATTAACAGCAGTCTAAAGCTCATACCATTTATTTCACTTTATAAACCAAGTTTATAAAGTTCATTCCCAATGGCAAGCTGATGTCACTGTCTCTCCATTGTATTACAGTTTTGCTCTACTTCACAGTGTATATGGTGAGCTATTTTTTCACTAGGGAAGCAGATGTACTTTCTAGAATTTACCTCTAGCCATTTACCATTACAGCTGCTTTTGGTGATGTCACCTGCTCCACTGACAGTAAAAGTTCTGTCCAGAGAGGTGTTGCAGCAACCCTATAAGCCTTGCCATGATCTTCCAAAGACAACAGGACCTGGATGGAAAGAGGATGACTTAAGGCTTTAATTCATTTGCTTTCCCACTTGACACTGGAACTAGACTAGGATTGAAAAGCAGGTAGCTGGTCATTTGCAATAGGCTATTGTATGATGGAACTTATTTTCACACATGCCAGGCATATTAATGTGTTTTTCAGGTTGTCAAGCAAGCAAATGCTAAACAACACTGCACACAAAGTCTTGGCAGCTATTTTTGTTATCAAAGATGAAGCATTCCTCTAAACCCAGGTAAAAGATGTCCTGTGTACATATCCATGTTTTACTTCAGGGCAGAAAACCTATAGAAGAGGCAGCATTTGTATAATCAGCAGCTGGCCACAAATATTCTTGCTCCAGTAACAAAGGAGACTGCTAATTACAGTATGCATGACCCATGCTATAGAATTCCTTCTCCAAAAATTCTTGCTTATTTTAAAAATGAGTCTTTCAGACTTTTCAGGGCACTGGGTATAACGTGGAAGTTATTTTGCATTTTTTCCTTTGCAGTTAAATTTTGGTCTTTCTTCATATAGGCTGCCCAACAAAACTTGCTTTTTCCTTTTTAAAATTGAAAACATAATGTTTTTGGTATTCCTATTTCCTCATAAAATCATACATTTGAAAAAAGCAAAAAAAAAGTCAATATGGACTGTTCCAGCGTCAAAAGGAGCCATTGCTTTTTCCTTTTTCCTCTTTCTTTCTCTTTACAATTTTTGATTGAAAAATAAGGATGCCCGTCAAACTAAGTTTATTTATGATGAGCCTATATAACCTTCGAGTGTTTCCACTGGTTCTACAGTGCTTCTGCTAGATCCACACTGTGTGTAATACCCTGCTCATTCCTGAAATACTTAACCAAACAGCTTCTCAAGAAGAATTGGGGTCCTAGGCAGCACATTTAATCCAGCCCCAGAATGTTTTGAATTCCTCTTTTGGGATCATAAATAAAGTTGATGCTGTGAATTGAAAAATCGTTGGCATACAATTTGTCTCAGAGACGCATTGTGAAATGACTCAGCTGTTGCAGCCACGAAGCGATAAAATATTCTGATGTAACCTACCCTACTTCGGGCATCATGTTTCATATCTCCCCATAGAAAATCTCACTTAAATCTGTTAGTGGATTTTCTTTCCTCATGACATAGGAGAAACATCATTTTCCCCTAGTCTCAACCTCAGATCAGTTTCCAATCTGCAAGAGAAACCACAGGCCTCACTATAATGAGGAAATATAGTCCAATTCCTATTTAAACACAGTGTGCTGGCTGTATTCCCATCTTGTTAACCATCCTATTCATCTACATCCATCAGTCTCAACAGACAAAACAAGTACTGACACTAATAACTTTGCTTCCAGTGTCTGAATGCTTCTGAATGGAAGGAGAGTAAACGCAGCTTAACTTCTTTACAGAGAATGGGTTTTTCTCCCATCTTCCTTCCCTAAACATATTTCAGTGTTTTAAGTAGAAAGATTCTGCTGCTGGTGCACTGATGTGATTCAACATTAGGCACTATTACTATCTGTATTCTCAGAGATTTTCTGGTACCCACTGCAATGCAACTTGACATTGCACAAGTTTCTTGAAATTAACAAAAGAGATTGCTCTGCCCTGCAACCTACCATGTTCTGAAACATCATCTAAAAGTCTTGCCTCTATGGCTTCTCATGCACTTTGTAAATAGACTAAAAGCTGTGTTAATATATCATGAAGAGCTGACAGACTGATTTCAGTTCCCACTTCAACATATTCTCAGTAATATCAGCAACAGTCAGGTCTTTCCTCAGTTCTGGCAATCTCAAAGCTAACTACTTCCAGCTCCAAAATACACATTATACCCGATGTACAATATAATTTGCCTATTTTGATTGTAATAGTGTAACCAACATACACTTGCATGCACCCTGTAAACACTGGCAAAACCTTATTCTTGGTTGCCTTCCATACATCATGACTACTGTTACAAACTTACAACGCTCTAACGCTGCCAACATTATAAATGCAATTACTGTTTTTCACTTACAGATCAACCACTAATAAAGTCTATCTGCATTCCTAAACGCCTAAATTAGGCCTTATTAAACAAGGAGCATAATGCTGGGCAAAACATTTATTTGATAATAAAAAATGGCTATTAGAGTACCTTATTTAGCAGCATCTGGGCATAATCTGCCTCCCTCTGCAAATTACAAGATTTTCCTTTTGCCAAAATTAAAAGTGCACAGCATACTATGATAATATAGGGATTACTGTGGGATAACACAGTCAAAAATATATTAAAAAAATTGCAACCAGGTCATAAATGTTAAAATGCAAAAGGAAGGAAATGCCTGTTATTCATCTTCCAGGCAGTACTCAGACATTCATGAAATTGAAAGTTAATGTACCAGGGACTTTCATTATCTGACCCATTCTATCCTATCCATTAGAATCCTATACTACAAGAGACAGAGGGCCAATATGTCACTAATACAAGATGGAAAAGGTCACAAAAACTAAGCAACAATAAGACACTGCTTCTCTATTAAATTTCACACCATTCAGCAGAAAACACACTTGCTGAAATCAGAATATTTTATTATGTAATGGAGCTAAACTGAAAGAAATATATATTTACCAAGGAAAGGGCATAATGATTACTTGTTGAGGGAAAATAATGATTTTTTTCTCCAATTCCTCATTAAAGGACATTTTGTTTGTTTGAAAAAGAACAAACAAGCAAGCAAACAAAAAAAAAAATCATGGCTCATTTTTTTTCTTTAGGGTATTTCTTATAATAGAAATATGTCATTCCTTTGACTACAACAAAAGTTCCCTTTCACATAACTGAAAATACAATATAATACTGTTATGTTGGGAAGTCAAAACAAATTTGCTTTCCATTTCCTCTAGTGAGGTATTTCATTTATTTAGAATACCTTTCAATAAGAACAATATCACTACTTCCGCAGCAACATTATAATGCATAGAGATGAGGTACCAATTTCTTGAGCATTTTCTGTACCATTTCTCCCCACCAATGCTGCCCAGCCATTCCATATCAATTGCTTAAAACTCACAGCTGAGAATAATGCACAGAAAAAACTGTGATGTCGGATTAAATTATTATGAACCAATTTATAAAAATATTCTATCTTTAGTGTTTGCTGTTACAGAAAATCTGTGAATGTTTTTGTGAGGAAAAAGTCACAGATCTTGGGGCTCACCCAGGCAGTAACATCTTTCCTCATGCTGCCTTATACAGTGATGGACAAAGAGAAAACTACTCACTGGATGAATCCTTCTTTTCTTTCTTGGCTCAAAGTTTACTTTCTGAGGTATTTATTGCGATAAGACCGACTTAACTAGTAGGCGAGTGGTTGGTGTCACTGTGTGGCCATCAGCAGCACTCTGTGGACAATTCTGCAACTGAGTTCCTGCTGAGGTCCACAAACCAGAAGCTGCGACTCCAAAGAAAGCAGACTCAGCCACTGTGGACTTATTAATAAGTTTGTACTGTCATTAAGAAGCTGTCATCAACCAAACAACGCAACCTCCAATGATCCAACACTACTGAAGATCAACATCTGAACAAGCAACACTGGAATCCCAGAGGTGACTATCTCTCTTGCTTTCTACAAAGACTCCTTGCTTTTATTTCCTATCTTTTCTATCGCCCATCCTCCCTTCCCCATCTCCCTGAGCAACTAGGATTTGTTATAAACTGGTTGAGCTAACATTTGACCCGTTGTGCCTCAATCTTGCCATCGGGTACACATATATCAAAAGAACCTCCTCTTCCTCCTATAAATTGCAGTGAGACAACCACTCATCCACATAAATGACAGTTGGGCACTGAGCTGGTTATGTGCTCATGGATGTTCAGCCACAGGATTTCCTACACCACTTCGTAACTTCTGGGAAGAGATACAGGAACAAATGATTACAGATGGACAAATTCTCCTCTGCTACCTGTTTGGCAGTGCTATGATTTTACAGTATCACCAATATACCTGGAAGGTAGCTTGTAGACTGAGTAGAGTACTTAGGATGATATAAGAAGATATAAGAATGGGAATATGATGAGATTAGGGTAAGGAGGTAATAGAAGGAAAAATTAATTTGACATTCCTAACTGAAAACTGGACAGAATAACACAAAATGTATTTCAGGATGGGTGACTTAAAGAGCAACCTTAACTGGCCATGAGAGAAACGAATGATTACTACAGCCTGACCCCTTACCCTTTTCTGTCATGTGGTTTGAATTTCAGGTTAATGGTACAAACCAGAAAGCAGCTGAAGAAAAGCCTGACGTGATTTCATGTCAGTAGGAGCCCTGGAATACAGCTGCCACCCTGTCTTTTAAGTATCCCTAAAGACACCAAGTATTTGCAATTTCTATTTATTTATTTATTCTGGGATTTGCAGTCTCTAAATCTTTTTCGTGAATTGAGGAGTTACTAAGAGTAAATAAAAGGGCTCAAAGACAAATTATTGTCTTGACGTGCTCAGTGGCTCTTGGTGTCTAGGTTTAAACACACTGCTATTCCAGAGTGCATGGAAAAAACCCTCCTTCCATTAGCTCAGGAATTGTGCTTCCTAGGGCTTCCAGCTTTCTCAGGCTGTGTCTCAGCTGAAGGCTGCTGCTGGCTGAGCTGCTCTGCTCCACCATGTGTGGCAGAAAAGGATTTTGGAAAAGATGGATCTTCTCCAGTGCCCTCTCCAGAAGGATAAACCTGAGCAATGCTGACCAGGTCAAAGTGAGATTTACCAGTTCTATCTCCCCTCTGTCTTTCTTCAATGATTTTAAAATTCAGTGTTTACCCAGTAAGTACGATCAAGTATATGCCTGTCAAGGAACAAATACAATATTAAGGACAAGGCACATTTAAAGCAACTATAGCTATTTACAACAAACCCTACAGTTTAAAGATATAAAAGGGCATATTTGGGTAATTTTTACTCTTGCTTTGATAGGCACTTTGCAACGGACTGTGAAACAATTTTTATTTTTAAAGTTGTCTTTGCTTCTTAACTGAATGTGAAAGACTGAATCAATAGTATAGCAGACAAGGTTAGCAGTTACTGGCTAACCTCTGTCCAAGCTAGCAGGTCCCTGAGGCACAACAAACTTATGCAAAAGCAAAGTTAATAGTGCAGAAAACAAATAAATAAATCCCAGAATCTCTGCTGCTTGGCATTGCTTCTTATTCTATCTGCTCAATGTGTCTGAGTTAAGAGAAGATAACACAACAGTTCTTTCCCATCCATTCAAAATGAGGTGATTGTTCACATAGCCAATCCTGCCTGCAGGTATGCTATTGTGGAGTGAACCCAACATGAAAAAAGAATTGCATGAAAACATTGAATTGCAACCTGTGGGTATTAAGTTTGATAATATGATTCAATACTAATTTATTCAATCTCTGACCATGATCAAACTTGGAAAATCAAGAAACCATTTACAGCCACCGTAATGCTGAAGTAATTGGTTCTTAGTAGATTTCAGCTAAACCAGCTCATGCACTTTACACAAAGAGATCTGTATTATCGCACTAGGCATTAGAACTCGAAATATCTATTTTCCAATTAAAAATTATAGCTAAGATAACTAAACTAGCTACATTTCAATAATAGGACAGGGCATATTATTATTTTGGTGGGAAGAAAATACATGACAAGTAAAGTTTTGTTCTAGACTTAATGTGGCTTTCCCTCCCCAAAACAGTTAAACATCTACTTAGAAAACTTCTCACCATGCAAAATACAGCCCTGTACAATGACACAAACTGAACATGCAATGGAAGATGTTCAGTAATGTCTCTCAGTATACTTATGTGACATATTTCCGTATATTACTGTCAGCATTTACCACTATTTTGTTTAATTAGATCTTCCTGCCAAAACTCATAACTGAAAAATTTAGTACAATGAAGAATAATAAAGTCTGCTCATTCATATGTTTTTAAACTATGATGCTCTTGTAGAAAAAAAAATGGTATTTCCTACCTTGGCTGCTACTTCAGATAGCACGAAAATAGTCACAACAATTCTCCAAACATTTTGTGTCAGTCATAACTGAATTTACATCATCTACTGCTAGACTTTCATTTCACATGGCTACACAGGGTATCCAAACTGGAATAGAGTACTTTATTACAGAAACCTCTATTTCTTATTGGGAATGATGCTGAAATTGCTAGATAGGTAGGATAAGACAGAACAGTCCCAGCAATACATCCACAAAGAACAATACTGCGAGAAATGTTGCAATGCAATTAGTAAGATGATAAATTATTCATTTATAAACCTAGTCTGGCCAATGTAACTAGTGACTGAGGCTGCACTTATTCAGAAACCTGTCCAGTTAACAGTTCTGGAAGACTACATTAGCAATCATTCAAATGACAACATACCATATAATTTTGGCTCTCTAAATAAAGATTCATCAAAATAAACTAACCATAGCATGATTAAGAGCTTCATTTTTTGAAAAGGTAAGCAAGAACTCAAGTACTTGGTCTGAAATCTCTCTCAAATCAGGTTCACAGATAACTTTAGTCCTGCATTGAAGATATACCAGGGAATGGTACAGACAAACTGTGCTTCTGTTTTGTCGCCATAAAAATAGTAACAGTGAAGGCCTTAGGATTATTTTGCCAAGAGGCTAGGTATGTATAAGCATACCCATATTCACCCCAATTATCAATTCCTTGTTGAACGTGCACAAACAGTGTAAGTGTCAGCACTATCTTAATTCACATAAATGAGAACTAGGAATGAAAGAAAGGATAGTCACTCCAGTTTTACTAGAGAAAGAAGGTAAAGGGAGAGGAGTGAGGAAGCAGACATATTCTCAAAGTCTACAAGTAAGAACCAGGTTTATACTAAACTTTGTGCCTCATCTTAATTCCTGGACACTGAATGGCAGTATCAAATAGTTTCTGAACTGCTAAAAAGAGGATCAGCGTGCTTGAGCAAAGTGAAAGAAATGGTGCCCTGAAGGCCTGCTATATATCTAGTGTACAGTTTCATGCAACAGTAAAGACCCATGGAAGGAGTGAAGACCTGCATTAATGATTTTGACTTTTCCAAGATGCTAATTAAATAATTCCAAGAGTTAATCTATTTGACAAAGCACAATTCAATTATGAAAGGGTTAAATTGATTATTTTGAACTTTAGAGAACTAAAGATATGGATGAAAATTAACCAAAGAAAAATAGGAAGGACACCAGGTAGCAACACAAAGCCTGTCTCATCTCTATTCAGGTAAACAGGCTTAATATGTTAACACTTGCAATCAGTGAGATTTGACCCTTGGAAGAATACACAGAGAAAAACTTGCTTTAAGTCCTGTCAAATCTCATTTCTTAATAATCTAGCTGAACAAACAAATGTTCTAATTTTGAGACATTTTGAAACTGAACACCAAACAGTACTCATAAGGATCAAAAGATTTTGTGCACAGTCACATAACTTATGCATGGCAGTGAATGCTTGTTAAAAATTACATGAATAATTTCAGATGCCATATGCCAATATAGCTTCCATATTTGACTGAATTCCATATTTTTCCAAATAGAAAATTTAATACCAGACAGTAGTGTGTGCGTGATTTTTACACATTTAAAGCTTTAAACTGCACAGGACCTATGTTATTAATCAGAAGAATGTGATGTTCTTTTGAATGATCTACTCTGACTGCCAACAGGTCTTGGTGAAAATACTTTCCCCTCTTGGGGCTTCTAATAGTAAAAATTACAAATTTGCACTAATCACATTCTGGCAAACAGCTCTAAGGATTTTAATGGAGCAGACTGATACAGCACATCTCAAGTAGACCTAATGAATAAAATAATGCAGTCTTCTCAGCAAGCAGAAGAGTTGCTGGTACCTAACTCAATAGTGGCAGTGGGCATAAAGCGAAAGAAGTAGTAATTTTGCCAACTGTGACTCAGTTTGCTTCTCTCTCAGAATGTGCATTTTATCCAACTTCTGAGAAAGAATTGATGCTCTTTACCCAAGAAGACTGTGCATGTAATAAGCTACCACAATAATAGTTTTAGATGTTATGTTTAACTTAGGGTTAATGCTGGAAGAAAAGCTACCATCAGTTCTAAACATATTTTCCCTTCCCTTAAACTTAATGAGTATGATACTTATGTTTCTGAGCACCAATTCATTTCACCCAAACAAATCAATCTCTATTTGTAGTCTGAGATAATTTGTCACAAATGCATTCACAAAATGCCTTTATTTGTCCTAATTCTTGTAGCTCAACTCATTTTCTCTTCTACACCTTTCCCCGGCCAAGGAAGATTATCTGATTAGGACTCTGGTTAAAAGCAACACAGTCTTGGCTGAAGCTAACTTTTGTACCCTCGCCAACAGAAAATGATCGACATTAATAATAATGCAGACTGCAGCTAGTCCCTATACTGATAGCATAAAAATGGCTGATGAAAGCCTGCACCAGTGTTCTGAAACAAGCAGGGAAACAAAATGGGCCCACATACCTGGCAGCAACAAGAATCCCTTCACTGATGGATGGGAATAAATATAAAGGCTGATAGCACAGTAATAAAACAATGATGATAACCCAAAATTATTTATTACAAAGCAAGAACACTGCTGCCTGCTCAGGCTCAGCTGTAAATGGAAGCCGACATCAATGGATGACTCTCAGAAAGAAAACATGGCCCATTTTAATTTGGGAAGTGTCATCTCATTTTTTAAGATGAAAGCTATTATCAGAGGTGACAATGATCTATAGCAAATCAAAAGAAACAATAAAAACCCATACTTAACTCCTCAATCCATTATATTTGCAAGTAACTTCCTTACAAATACCAAAGTGATGTCTCAGGAAGCTGAAAAACACCACTAACACCTCAGAAATCAAAAGTCCTATTTAGTTTTTTTAAAAGACCAGAAGTGAGACTGATTTAAGATTTTATCTGAAGTTAACACTATTTGCCAATATCACTGAGAGAATGACTGCTGCTGAAAAGCGGTGCATCCCATCAGAAATAATGAAAGAGCAGAGAATGAAAATCTTGAATAAGGTAAAATTCTGATGAATTGTGTTCAATAACTGCTGGAGAGACTAGTCACAGGAAGATAGTCTAGGGAAACATTTCTCCTCATCATTACCTAGCTTAATATAACTAAACCCATATTGACATATTTAAGACAGATAATGTGCAAAAGAAGTCTTATGGCACATCCTGTGTGAGTTCTACAGCCTCCAGTAAATGTTGCCATAGAAACACCTTTGCCACAAGGAAGGTGTACTTTTGCAAGGAACTTGGGGGTTAAACATTCATATTCCCATGGCAACTGTTATGTCCAGAGGCTGAAGTACCATGTGTCGGTGTCTCTGGAGCAGATACCTAATATTTCTCCACTGCAATGGGTAATCATAGCTGATAACCATCCAAAGAAGCTACCTGAAGGTGAAATCCCTCCAGACAGTATTTTGAGTTGAAATGTCTGAGTGAGCAGGATAATAACAAAATGGAAAAACAAAGGAAAAAAGTTATATTGATTCAAATGGCACAGAATAATTTGATACACTGTTGGCAATTAAGACCTATTGGTGGTTTTAAGTTTTTTTCAAGTCAGAAAAGGGTCTCAAAAATTCCCCTGTTCCCTTTCTGGGAACAGATTCCACATGCAGAAAACATTCCTTCTTAGAGCTCTATCTATGCAAACTATGTTGAAAGGGGGCTATGCATTTCTCACAGTTCAGAAACTTTACTACAGGCGAATCCAGAGCAGCCCTGTGGAATATCTAACAGAGTAAATGTTTATTAAACCTGAACAGCCAGACAGTACTTCTGTTTTTCAGTGAAGTCCTTCTCACTACTACTGACAAAACAGAAGATGTTTTTGAGAACACTATCTCTGGCCACCCTGCAATTAATGTTGTTCTCTCTAAACTACTTGCTCCACAGATTTCTTCTGCAGTCTTTCGTACCTCAAGCTTTGTGTGATTAATCCTGGGTTTGGGTCAACAAAAATTATCAACTCTCCTCTTAAATTGAAGAAGTCAAAATGCCTTTTTTTTTTTTTTTTTTTGTTTTTTTTTTACAGTTACCAAAATCCAAAATGACTGGTACATCTGGAGACATTTTTTTTCATAGTCATCATTTAACAAAGCATTCTAGATAATCTCGTTAAAAAATGCTGAGCAAGTAAAAGGTATCTCCTTCACAGGCATGAAGATAGTGTTTAAAGAGCCTTTACAGTGTATGTAGACATATGCATATAGATTAAGTGCATAAATATATAGTCAAGTCATGCTTCTCTGAGTAAGAAATAAAAATAAGGGACAAATACAGATTTTTTTGTTTTGTTTTGTTAGAGCCTTATGTGATCTCGGCATTTTTTATTTATTTATTTATTTTCTCTCTCTCCCCTTTTTTTTTTTTTTTTTAATATTTTTAAATCATGCTTTTGAAGGAACTAGAATTCTTATACACCACCTGGACAGAAGAGTAACGTTCTGGTTTTGTCCTGAGATCCACAACATCCAAAGAAATAATGTGCACATAAGGATTCCAGATGCATAAGCTATCAATACATGGTAAATCTGGGCTCAGCGTTTCAAGGGTTTCGTGAAAAATGAAAATAAAAAAAAAATACTAAGTGCAATATTCTTCTTCTGGAATTCTATACTTTTTCTTGCAGTCATAATTAAAGAATTCGGAAAATTCGAACGATCTGGGAAACAGATCCAGAAGGGAAATTTAAGAATGATTTTTCAACTTAAACCCAAAACTTAAGAAAGAGAAGGTACAGGTATAACTAACAGTTTAGGAACACTAATGTACTCATCAGCACAATTTTGAAATCTTGTCCATTCTGAAGGACAATAAAGGTCAAGTTCCCTAATGAGTGCATAACTGATTTTTTTTTTTAATCCCCAAAGTAGTACAATGATGCTTACTGTCTGAAAGGCAAATTCCTCCACTTGCTGTCCTGTCCTGAAGCCTAAGATGTGAATGACTGAGTGATGATATCTGGTAAAATTCTGACAGTAACTGAATGACTGCTGTGAACTATAAAGGGACTCTTTTAATTCCCAGGAATCCTACCAGATCCGGTAAAAGTGCTGACCTTTTTTGTACAGTAAGTACTTGCAATAATTAGATGCCTGTTTTCTAATATCTTTAGAATGATTTTTAGGGAGAACTTAGAAAGGAACCAGAATTTTGACTGGTCACTGTCAAATAATTAGAGCAAATCCTTAGAAATTAAAAAAAAAAAAAAAAAATTAAAAAGCATCATTAACATCATATTTGACATCTAAAACAAAAAACCAAAACTAAGAATATTTTTTAGAATAACCAAATTTGAGCTGGAAATAAAGGAATCTCTCTGGACAAAATGATAAGAAAGTTTTGAAGTGTCTTCATACTCCATCACTACAAAGATATTATCAACAAATTTCTTATGCATTTCATGTCACAATACAGTGCAAATAAAAAATACTAACACCAAGGGCACGATTCAGGAAGAAATGAGTTAGCGTGAAACTCAAAGACAGAAATGCTTTTGCTTCCAAACAACAGAGTCCCATATTCTAAACACAGACGCTCAGAATCCCTTATGTAAAAAGTAAATATTTTTGTAAATAGAGATTCAGAGCTTAAACCTTCCCTACCTCTTTTTTAAAGATTGACTACTTGGGAGAATGCACTGCTCTGATGTGAATTTTGAAGCTATATTTTCATTGTTTAGAAACTTAAGAGCTCTCTTAAAAGGGAAAAAAATGCTCACTTGAAGCAATTCCATGCCACCTAATCTAGTCTCCTATGGTACCAGACAAGCAATTGTAACAAATAATCCTGTTTATAACCTTATCGAGAATAACCTCTAATATGGTTAGATTTGCTATTCCAAATGGAAGACTATAGCAGCTGTTGTCTCAATACCTGCAGAACTTTGCTAGGCAAGAGGTAAACAAAACTGGCTGCCATGTATTTCTTCTTGAACAAATGTGCCCTTTACCTGACAACCTGCAATAATCCTAGGAGTCTTTATTTGCAGTGATTTCAATATCATTCTCATCCTTCTTGATAACAGACATGTCCATGGCATTGTGGAGGGAACTTCATTAACATTTTAAGTAGTTGATACTGCTCATTACAAGGACTAGAAATACCTAATCACATGGCTTACTATCATTTTTTGCACAGGCAAATCTCATCTGTATTTCATAAACATACTGTGAAGGTCTAAGAAACTTAAGTCTTTTTATTCTAACTGATGAAAACTCAGAATATAGCAGAAATTATTATTTGCTTCTGATGCACACCTTTGTCTTTTGTACTATTAAAATTCATCTCATTTTATTCTTTACGGCTCTCAATATTACCCTGTTCATCCTACTTGCTATTCAACTCCTCTGCATAGAGATTGACCCCATCTCTGCTGTATCAGCAAATTTCATTCGTGAGTCAAGGTCATTAAGGAGAATATTAAATAAGATTGTTCACTTGATGAACTCCTCTAATATCCTTTTTCCATGAAATACTTCCATGTTCAAGAAAACCTGTCATCTTGAGTAGATAAGGAGCAGATATGTAATAGATAAGGGGCTAGGAATAAACTTGATTGCTTGGAGCCTCTCAGAAACAGAATGAAACTTGCTAGTTTTATCGAAGTTACTTCATATTAATATTCCTATTGTAGTGCTGGTACCAGACTAGTGCGATGTATGGCCTGGCCCATGCCAAACCATTACCTTTTGTTATACCAAACTCATCCTTGTCTGTCCCAGATGTGAGGACAATGCTGCAAGCATAGCTTGTGCTTGCCAGTGAGCTGACAAAACGGACTTTTATCAGCACAGTATCAAGTGCAGGATCAGGGGCTGCTGAAGGAATCTGAAAGGAAGCTGGGGAACCCTGATGAGGGGGAGAGAGACACCGCAGCAAAAGAGCTGATGATGTCGGCCAAAATCTCCAAAAAAACGTCCTCATTTCCAAAGTAAAACCCAGTCCATTTGGATGACTTGAGTTAGAGAGGAAAGAGACAGATGCTCTAACTCTTAAACTGTAACTTCATAGCTTTAGAGTACAATATATTTTACAGAATCACAATTCTTTTTAGTATCAACACTGTGAAAGATTCAAATGGCATTATGCATCCTACTATAATGCTTAAAGCTATGCCAAAGTGGTTTTATAGATGTGCAACAAAATACTGCCCTCTTGTCCTTTAGTGCTGACAGACACAACTACAGAGATGGTCCAGGGGAGCTGGCAGTCCAGAAACTGGGCACCCTCAGCAACACTGCTGAGGTAAAAGCCATTGCTAGCCTAAGAAAGATTGCAAGCTAAGCCAATCTGGCACAAAAAAAGAGAAACTGGAAAGGAAAACAACAACAACTAAAACTTAATTGAACATTTTTGCTCTTGTTCCCATTGTTTTTGTGCCTGTTGGCCTATGCAGATTGGCAGTATGAATAAAGGCGGTAAGGGCAGGTGCACTAAAGAGATGGTCCCTAAGCAGAAATGAGGCTAAACAGCGGGCATGCAGGGACACCAGCTGTCTCAGAGACCATGCTAGAGCTTCCTGGACTCAGGGCAAACCATGGTAGCAAGCAGAGGAGGGAGATAAGAAGGCAAATGTAAAATGGAGAACAGAAATAGACTGATTGCCTCTGAGTGACCATAGTTCAAACACACTGTCTCGTGATATATGGAGGTATAAACTGATTTTTGAGGCATGCTGGTTTCTTTCGCAAGGGATTTATTGCAAAAAAAATTTTTTGCAACTAGAAATCCAGAGTTCACTTGAAGCAGGCAAGTAAATTCCCACATCTCTATTCTGCTGAAGCACAGAAACCACGCTAGCATTTAGTTGACACACAGCTATATCCCAAACATAGCAGGCTGACAGCTTACCTACAAAAAGCTAATTTATGAAACAGACTGATGGTAAGCTTTTCCTCTGTAGCTACAAGTCAGGTTTTTTCTCAATCTAAGGAATTTACAGCTCCAAGTTAGAGTTAAGCTAGGAATAGTAATAAAGTGAGTTTTAAAAGCTCTTACAAGTACCTTTAAGCAAGATACCCATAAAATCCAGTTAAACACAATTTAATTTACTTGAAGATAAAGGCTAATAGTATAATGGAAGAAGAACTGTGCAGTCAATAGCCAAATGAAACAAGAATTAATTTTCAAAGATACTTGAAGAATTAGGTGAGTCACTGAAAATCCGTTCCTAGAAAAATAATTCAAAGGACAGTCAGATGCCAATCAATCTCCAAGTGTAGGTGTTGCAAACAAGGAAAAGATCTCAGAATTCAAGGTCAGAGTTCTGAAAAGCTAGAATAGGTTTTCTTTGGATATTTTCCAATAGGAAAAAACAGTAATTGTGGAGTAGAAATGATTAAAGTGTCATCTGCAAGAAGTTTCTGATGAGATCATCAAGAACTGTACCAGCACTGATACAGTACATGACTTTAAAAACCTCGTGTAAGGAAACTTAAGATTTAAGAACACTTAGTGACCAAAGAAGCTTGCAAAAAAGCCTGTAAAACCACACGATAAAGATATTCAACATTTCTCAGGAATTTCATTTCTTAAATAACTGTTATAATTTATTTGGGACTTCATTAGGTACATATTAGCACTATAAAACAGACAAAACTGAAAAAGGTTCACTATTTCATTTCTACTGTAGTCTTTCACAAGTTTCTTAAAACAGCAAGGCTGAAAAATATATAAAAAGAAATAATTTAAAGGAGAAGAGGCAGCTGTTACCTGCAATTTAAAAAAATAGCTATGGATTACTAGTTGTTTTAAAGCAATTCATGACAAAGTACAAATGAGGACATGGTTGCAAGAATCCTTTTCCTTCATTTGTCTCATCCTGCATTTGCAGTACAACAGTGAATCATAGAATCATAAAATCACCAAGGTTGGAAGAGACCTACAGGATCATCCAGTCCAACCATCCACCCACCACCAACTAGACCATGTCCCTTGACACAGCGTCCAGATGTTCCTTGAACACCTCCACCACCCCCCTGGGCAGCCCATTCAAGTGCCCGCCCACCCTTTCTGAGAAGAAATGGAGGACACAGTCCATAGCTGTTCAAGTAAACAAAGATAAGTCATATCAGGGCAATCATATTTGGACCCTGTAAAGCAGATGTGGAGAAAAAAAGAAAACTCTGCTCCCCTAACAGAGGTAATCAGATTTGAACAGAAAGAAATTAAAATCTTCTGCTGTAAGGATAAGTATTGGTACTGCAAGACAACATCCAAGACATGGAACTCTCCTGCATTATTTTTCCTTAAGTTCCTTCTACAACTGAATTAAAGAAATCAAAGCATGATTTTATTAATTAATATTTTAATTTTGTATGTTGACACCTACCTTACTCTTCCATAGAAGGCGTCATACATTATTTTTCCTTTTTTTTTCCTATCATTGTTATTTTTACTATCTACGTAAATACAGTTACAAGCATGCAATCTGTTAATCTCTTTATGAGAAAAATCTAATGTGTAAATTAACAAGACATCCTAAGGTTTAGTAAGTAAAAGTGACGCGAAATTCCCTTTTGCTTTTTAAGCTAATTACCTAATTGATGCATTTGCTTCATTAAGCTTTAGGTTTATTTTTTCTTTTTTTTTTTCTTTTTCAAGTAGCGAAATGCTAACTGCCAAGAATTTTAAAAAGGTTTCACTCTCCCCTGAATAAGGACCACTTAAAGTGACATTTCTTGAAACCTTTCAGCAAATAAGGGCTTCAGTATGATTTGTAGCAATAGTATACAGATCAATATTTAAAAATTTGCACAAATAATATTCAGAAGAATATAGGCTCTGTTAACCACCTTGAATATCCCAAGATTAGTCATGTATAATAGAGGCTCTTCACCTGTTCCAAGATGTAATGGACTTTGAAAGAGCAGCTTGACAGACTTATGAAATTAGGTAATTCAAATTACAAAAGTTATTATGCATGTTTCTGCAAAGAAGAAAAATTAGTACCAGATAAATGTAATTATTAATGCCATTAATAGAAATAGAACCACATGTGAAAAGCCAACTATCTCTTAACAGGTAAGAAGTCTTCTCAAAATGAATTAATCATATCAGGACACAGCGATTATTCAACAGAATAATGCTACTTCATGTCTGAGCTGTCAAAAAGGGATACAATTGCCTTTCCACAGCACTCATGATATTTAATAATTACATTCAATATTATTGTTGAACTTCATTAATAATAATATTGAATGTAATTATTAAATATCACGAAATGGTGTAGTTTGAGCACCTGGATTCTCCTGTATTTGCTAGCTAAAAGATATTTTTAAAATTAACAAAGAATAAAGCAGTTACACTCTTTTATATAAGTTTGGAGAAGTACAGTCTGTTCTACATGCAATTCTCCACTCTGCCTATACCACTGAAGAGAACTATGGCTACTTTTCACTGAAGTTGCCGCTTCAGATGCAAATTAGAAAGCAGAATAGAATGTAAAATATTTTCAGTTAGCGGGTAGAAAAATACTCGCATGCAAGTAATGGAATTTTCACTCAGTCTTGATATTTGTCTATATTGAGATAGACAGGCTTCCAGTTACCACTGTTGCTTCCAGTTTCCATAAGCAACATAATAATGACGTGAGATGGAATCAACTGTCACTATTAAAGTGACTGAAGTGGTAAGAGAAGTTCTAAAAGATGCCAGAATGTAAGGGAAGAGTATTTTGGAGAGGTGACAAAGAGAAAAACTGTCTACTTGAAAGCTACATTAACTGTTGAGCAAAATCTGCATGAGAGAGGCATAAAAATCTGTTTTAAATTTAACTCTTGTCAAACATCAGTTTCTCATTGGTATGCATATATGCTTGAAGTGTCAGGGTGAAAAGCAGAGTCCATATCTCTCTGATGGGCAGCCCAGAGTCCATTCAGGAAGTTGGATGTTTAACTCATAATTTTATTTCCAGTTGCAGGGTGGAAGGATCCCCTGTCTGGCTAGAGATCTGTGTGCAGCCTTTGCAGAATCAATCTTAAGAGTAGCAGTTAATGGAGATTCCTTAACAGGTGGTGTGCTCTTGCAACAATTCTGAAATCCCTGTAGGTATACTTTTGCTGATTTATTCACAGTTCATTTACAGATTTTTCTTAGAGACTCCAGAAGAATTCGTTAAATCCATCTATAAAACAAGATTTGATATTATCAATATAAGCAGATACTGCATAGAGAGTACATAGCTGAAGTCTCCAAGCTTTTGCCTCTGCAGTGTTCTAAATACAACATCAAAATACAAACTCAAAGGAAATTTTTATGTTGAAAAATACACATAGTAGGATTCTTCGGTGAGGAAAAACTTTTTTGAAAAAGTTAGAATAGTGTTAAAACAGATGGTATTGAAAGAAGATGGACTCCACCAGATAATTATGTCAACTGTTCACTTTCTGCAGAGACAGCAGGTGGACATAATCGCCCATCTTCGCAGGGGGATTTCCCAGGTACAAATTATAGACTGGGAAGATGTCAGAATGCAGTAAGAACTTGTTTTTTAAACTTGCTTTTGATTGTTACCTCTTTGCAGAAGCCAAGATTTCTCCAAGCCTACAAATCCCAAACCAAATATTCCTTGTTTGTAAGTATAAGGTTGCTCTGAGTGTTTTCCTTTGTGGTTCCTTGATCACCCATGTCATAAATTAATCTCATTTTTCTGTCAGTTCACCCCTTTTTCCTTCATGATGTTGTCCCTGCAAAGGAAAGCTTTCAAGGTAAAGCTGGCAGTATCATAAGAAATGTTAACCAAAGGATAAGATGAATCAGAAATCAACAGTTGATGGTACAGTCTCCTGTCTGAAGCATTCTGGTAGCTGTTATGAAGACAGGATGCATCAAAACACAACCAGTAATTTTCTTGGAGAAACTAAGACAATGGATAACTTCGTCTCTAGTGGTCCAACAGGCCTAAGACCATTTCTTTTTCCTGGCATTTCCTGCGGAAGGTACTCTGGTGATAAGCCTAAGTTAAAAAATAGTGAAATAGGAGATCCAATGATCTCATACGGTACCTAGTTAGGTATCTAACATGACACTACATGGTGAAGGTGCTTGTTTCCTAGTTCTGTATGACATGACCGTCATTTTTTTATTTTTATTTTTCGCACTCACACGGTTCGAAGAAGTTGGCTGTGAAGCCTATCAGCACACAGTCAAATTCTGCAGTGGACCAGACTGCAAAAGAATAGTTATAAATTCAGTAAGGCTTGCAGCTTGCAGGTTTAACTACATAGTGGTACCTGTCACACTGTGTCACTGTACTCAGTAGCCAGTTACTATGGTCTATTCAGATTGCCATCATATTTCTCATTTTGATCCTGTACTTAAAATATCTTCACTTTGGGTTCAAATTATGCAATGTATTAAAACATCTTTAAAGTGGGAAGCAAACAGGCACCAAAAATTAGTTTCAGTAACCCTTGCTGTGTGGAAATTGAATGATAACACCCCCTGAGAGGCAGAGGGGCAGAGATTTACAAGTAATCATATCTGTTCCTACCAACCATTCAGATCCTGGACAATATGTAAATATCAGGCTCCCCATAGTGCATCTAATAATTTGCCCATGCTCACTTTCAGCTAATAATTTGTTCATCCCCAAAACAATTTTATAAGCTGTGGAAGTTTTGTTTAAAATAGATTTGAAGCTCTGTGATAAAAGAGAGAAAGAATTTGGGGTTTAGCCTTACACACAACAAAACTTTCAAAGGCCTCTTAATTGAAACCAGAACAAAAGGAGAAAATCTATATTACACAGCATAAAAGCCTTTAATAATTAATTTGTCTATCATTTAATATTTTTGTTTGTCATACTAAAATTTGCCAAACATTAATCATATTTACATTCTGCAATTCATTCTATACATGGCATGATGGTAAGTGATGGGTGCAAAGATCAGATAGAGGTTTGCAGTTCAACAGTTGTATGTATGCAAGAAGTCCATATATTTTACTGGTACAGCACAGAGAAAATAGGTTGTTAACTTTTCACCTATCACTTTGATCACTTTGTCAGTAATTCCTCTTATGAAAATAAATAATGAAATTCCACCTGATTTTTCCTTTTCTTTTTTTTTTCTTTTTTCTTTCTTCTTGGCATATAATCTACTGATAACTTCATGGTTTTTGGCAAGTTTAGATTAAATGCAGTCACAGCAATTCTCCCGATCTCACTACCAAAAATAACTTATTCAGAAAAAGGCACACATACACATCAAAGTGCGCTCACACAAAATTCTTACTAAGATGTAGTCACTGCATCACATTTAGACATCGACAACACCATCATGACCACTTACTTGCAACCTCTGGTTTCAAGTGCCTCTCCTTGCAGAGGAAGTATGTGTCATGGCAAGAGAACTTCTCTAGAGCTTTCAGGTTTTCTTTGAAAGTATTCCCATCTTGCTTTTTCTGGTGATGTTACAGGCTTTTTCTCTGTCTGGATTTCCCTTCTGCCTGCTCACTGCTAAACACAGCCACCCCCAGAGAAGTTTGAGAAAGTGAAAATAAAGTAAACCTGCATGCTGGTGTGCTGTATATCACTTTTGCTATGCAAATGATTGTTTAGAGAAGAATAAAAGGCTGTAAATATTTTGAGAAGTGGGTCCCTGGTGTCTCTTCAGTATTCCAAACTGCGCTGTGTGCTTCGTAATTATGTAATATATGGAATACCAGCTGGTTTGAATTGTTCTCAGGAGCTTCGGATGATATCAAAATGCTCTGCTCCCCCAGTGAGAGCCATAATCAAGCAAGTAATACCGTAAAGTCAGACCAAATTGACATTGAGTTGTTGGCTTTTAACACACTTTAAACCAGATGTCAGTGCTGTACACAGTGATTATTAAGTTTTTTATTCATTTTTTCTTAAATAAAGTATTATTTCTCTGACAAGGTAATGCTCTCATATGTAGAGATTCTCTCAGAAGTTGCATTTTATGTTTTCTGAAGAGATAGATAGCCAGATGCTTATTTTCCACTGCTATGGCAAAGAATGCAGTGAATGCTTGTCACGAAGTAGCACACAGATGCAGCCAACACACCCATTGTTATGTTTGCATCATGACAGTTTCTTGAAGCAAAGTCTTTAGAGCAAACTTGTCAATGCATATTGGCACAAACTGAAAAGAAGCAGTAGCAGCTTTGTGTTAAGGCAAACCCTCCTTTTACAGTAATTTCGAGGATGGTTCTGTAGTGCTTTGCAAAGAAGTAACTTCCTAGAATTCCTCCAGAGCTCATGATCTTTAGCTTGTGAAGCTTTACCAAAACACAATAGTAATCAAAGAAGTAGACACTACAATAATGTACCAATCTTACACAATCTAATAGAGAAGCTGAGAAAGCTCTCAAGCTGTTGTTTCAACTACATCCTTACTGAAGAATTGCCGTTAAATCACTCTCTCACCACAGAGATTACAGCTTCCTTCATCATATTCTTAATCATTTTTACTGCTACACTGAGAAAACTTTCCATTTTTATGGCAGGACAAAATGCTTATTCCCTTTGCATAACAGACCATTCTAGGTCAAAGACCCTGTAAGCCAAAGAATGAATCACAAACCATTCATCCTGTTTTCTGGGTCTGTACATATGACTATGATGGAGCTGGCTGTAATTGAAGAGGCTGGCCTTCTTGTCACCTCAAGCAAAAGCAGGATTATCCTAACAGAGAAGTCCACATTACAGTACAGACTCAAGGCCCAGGAATCATGGTGCAGCTCACTACCCTGGTGCCCACCAGCAAATCTGTTGGCACTACCAACCAGTACTTGACACAATGACCACACAAATGCTATTCACAATGTATAGCTTTCTCACAGTATTAGCCAAAAATCTGCCACGTTTCAGGGTTGCAAGAACTTAAGCATGGCAGCCATGTGTCACACATAATCAGGAGATCAGTTCATGTTACTCTTCATTCTTCCACCTCTCCTCACGGCCTCACCAGCTCAGCACCCTGACCCCCTGACAGCCATTCTGCTGATTCCAAGCCGCTTTGTGTGCTGCTGCTTGAATCGAGTTGTGAGAAACAAAGACTGCTAGGAGATTAAGGGTGCTGTTAAACAAAGCTACTGCATAAGGGATGGAGTTCAGCAAGTGCGTGGCTGAAAGAGACTGAGAGGCACACACAACTGTCCCAACTGCTAATGCACATAATCAAATTCCAAGGTGAACCACAGTGATGGTTCCTCCCTGAGAGATTAATATAGCACACCCTTCAGGCTGCACTCTTAAAATTACTTTACACAACAATCCTCTATCCAGGGTAAGCTTTTTTAAAAATGAAGTAGCTGTTTTATACATAAATAGTTAACACTATTTTGTTCTATCTTTTCTTGAGTCTATTCTTCGAAGATGGATTTTTTTTTTTCTTATCAGTTACATTATTTTCAAAGTATCAAAAACTGACTTTCAATCTTTCCTCACCCAATAGGAGTCTGTAAGGAATCCATATCAAAATGGAAATTTACAGTCTTCCAGCCGAATGAATCCTGAAACAGACCTTTTGCTTGAAGTCTGCTGGAATTTTAAGAAAGAAAGAATGAGTAAAAAGAATTCAATCAGCTCAGATACTCTTAAAATTTTTTTCTGAACTGTTTAACAAAAGTGCTAATATAAAAGTGTTGCATTTTTGTACCTCACATGCTAACTCTTATGTTCTTATTTTTTTGTTAGTTCCTGTTTTACAAAGAAGAGGAAGGGTGTTTTCAAGAAGAGCACTCAGAATTCAGGTTTCTAGTGGATGCAGTTTTTGGGCATGAGTAACAGCTCTATTTGAAGGTATTCACTATCCTTAAAATAAATGAAAGCAGGTTTTTTTTGTTTTTTTTTTTCTTCAAAATCTATTAAAGAATGGAAGAATCTCTCAGTTAGTAGGATGAGTCTTATTATGATTAAAATAAGTACTACAGACTTATGCCTTTTTGAGACCAAGGTCCTGTGGTTGGTTCAATACACCTAATTTCAAGAATTAACCAGGAGCCAATTGTGGGATCAGAGCTACAGTTTTCTTGCTGACATTTGTTCCTCTGAAAGCAGTTATCCCCCAGGCTTCTTTCCTAGAATCATCTCTTGCAACTGTGCTTCACTGATTGCTTGTGATTCAAGGACATGACTGTGCAGAAAATTCATCCCAGCAGGCTGGAGGGGTGTTCCATTCACATTTGAAAACTGCAGGCTCCACAGTAATACATTTTCAGCCTTGCTCCAGCACAGTAACTACACAGCAAACAGCTTCTTCGAAAATATAAAAACCTGCCTTCAGAGGCATCAAAAAGCAACATAATCTTTGAATCATGATGTGATGTCTGTCTGTTTAGATGTTTAGAAAAGTGTTTGCATGTGGAAGCAATTTAACTACTCTAAAGTTTAAGGCAATAAAACCTTGCTTCAAAAGATACTTGCAATATCATGTCAGACTGTAACCACCTGCAAAAGCAACATATGATTTTTCCACCTAAACTGATAAATGTGATTGCTCTGCTAAATTTTAGTTCACGCGTTTTTTAATTGGGATTATTTATGAAAGCTTTTTCTCCCATGATTTTATAGGGTTTATTTAAAATTAATTAGAAAATTATACATTAACAACAAATTCTGAAATATGCCACTGCTTTGACAAACCTGAAAATAAGCAAAGATTATCTTTACTCAAGCACAACTACAACGGGACTGAACTGGAATGAATCAGAACAAGTAGACATTTCTCCACTTCTATCCTCACACCCCCAAGGATGATAGCTGATGCTAAATCTAATCTAAAGATTTTGGATTGCAGAATGGCAAATAGAAGGGAAATCAGTTACTTATCATTACCAGTGGTTCAGACATTGCTGGAAACATAGCGATAATTTCTAAGACCAATCACAATCAAACCTCTGAAGACAGAGATAAACAGTCATTATGAAAAAAGGCTTAAAAATTTACTGACAAAAGAAGTTAAAAACATCTATTACAGTTTGGCATGCTGTACAGTTTCTGCATTTCTGTGATGCTCAACTGTTCAAATGATATTTAAATTTGCAAAAAAACAGAATGTGGTTTTCATCACATTCGATTTTTGTACTGTATACGTAACATCAGGAGGTAAATACTATCCATGGACTAGGGAGATAAGGATCACTAAATCAACATTATTATTATATTTTTTTTAAATAATTGCCTCCCTATAAAGCTTTAAGATGATGTCTAGAGATGTATTTCAACCATTACTGAAGAAATTTGGAAACATTAGTTTACTGTGGGAATATGATTAAACACTATACTTGGGTTTACATAATGAATTTCCTGGCAGCCATACCTACTTCGAGAGTTTTAGATTATAAATTTGCTAACTACTAAATTTTTTTAATTTATGCAAAGGCTACCTGTAAACAGTGACATGGAGAAAGAAGAAATACAGAGAAACCTGTTAGTGGAACAGTAAAAACACGGAGGAACCCAGAATAAAGCTAAAGGTAACAACAGGAGTGGTTTGAGAGCCAGTAAATGGTGAAGCTGAAAAAAATACAGAGAAAATTGGAACTTACAATATGACGCTACGACAAGGAGTATTAATGAAATCCTTGGGTGTGAGCAAGAAAGAAAGAAATATAACACAAGCAAAAATAATGACCTTGCTATAGTGTTAAACTGACATGAGAGTATTTCACATGTATTTGGGATTCATTACCCAAAAATGAACAGCTCTTAAAAATTGTTAAGTGTAAGATTCAGAAAAGATCCATGTTCGTTATGTATTAAGAAAGTGATTGTAAGATGACCAGATGAGCTGCTTCTCCAATGGAATATCCCTGGATGATGCTGCAGTGACCAGCATTAAGCACCCAAAAAAGAAAGGGATAGCTGGAACAAACCACTTCTCTGTACACTGACATGAAGTTTTAACTGTAGGTATGTGGGTACCACACAGTAAGTCCAAGCATCTGGCACTTCAGTCACAAACTGAAGCATAGGAAGTTCCACACAAATGTGCGTGGGAACTTCTTCACAGTGCAGTGACGGAGCACTGGCACAGCTGCACAGAGAGGTGGTGGAGTCTCCTTCTCTGGAGATGTTCCAGACCCGCCTGGACGCCTACCTGTGCAACCTGGGCTAGGGAGCTGCTTTGGCAGGGGGGTTGGACGACCTCTAGAGGTCCCTTCCAAACCCTACAATTCTGTAATTCTGTGATTCTTCTTGTTTGGGCCCACTGAATGTCACCCCAATTTGGAAGCAATGGTGAGGAGAACTTGGTAGAATGACATTGTGTTTGCAGGACCCGTCAAGCACTTGCATTTCAGGATTTGACAGTTCTGTACTGGCCACTCTGGAGAAACATATGCCACCTGACTTACTTTAATTAATTGACCAACTTCAAGTAAAACTATTAGATAGGAAAAGTTACATACAAATTAGCAATGTTTTTCATACTATCTTTTTTAGCTATGTTTCTGTGTTGGAAGAACTTACAAAAATTCGCAGTTATTTTCAGTAAGAAACATTACCACTGAAATAAATAATCAATTTAGATACGCCTTTTTAATTAGCTTAATTTTCATTAAAAAAGATGCAGGTATCTACAATGTATAAGGTAAACAGGCTGTGAGAGAAGACTCTCTGCACTCTTATTAGCAGTTATAAAACTTTGTGTTTTTATAAAAAACAGATAAAATGCAGATGAGTTGGTGGGGAACTTTTGTAGTATTGTAGTGGCAACTACTTATAAATCAAATTTAATTCAGAGATACAATCCATTCCAAAGTTTTTTGTGCACTTTAATCTATTTATTTCTCCCTTTGCAGAAAGAAATCTTAGTAAAAGTTGGAGGAATTGAAAGAAACTGGCACAGTAGACATTCATCTTGGACTATGCTAACTTTTCCTTCCACCCCAGCTAAGAGATCACATTGCTCAAGAAACAAGAAATTTTGATGGCTGATATTTTATATTTAGACTGCACTAATACCTTCTGAGTTTCTGGTAGATAATATCTTGGCTAATTGTGTTTGCTTCTACCCATCCCTACAGATTCAGCACTCTAGCTTGGCACTGTTGGATACAATATCAAAATATTTCTGCCCTGTGGCTGGGCATTTATTGCTTTATATATGGCCATAACAACTCAGAATCAATGTTCTACTCATGTTGAAGACCTAAATAGTCATCAACACTTTCTGGAATGATCAATAATACAGATCTGCCATAGAAAACGTGAACACTGCAAAGAGAAAAGAGGGAATTATTGTTTTCACTGCTGTGATAAACATTATTTTCTGTATGCTACATTCTTGGCCACTAGCCAAGAGAGAGAGCCAAAAAGAGAGTAAAATGGAAAGAAAGCCAGCAGAGGGATTCTCAAAAGACAGTTGGAGGGTCCACTGACAAAGGACAAATTGCAAGTGCTCCTCAACTGCAAACAATGAAAGAGCTAGGAAAGAAGAAAAATGAGAGACCAGGCTACAGATACGATAAAAGGAAGCAATGCAAACAGATCATTTTTACAACAGGTAGAAAGATATCTAGAACAGGTAAAATATAGCAATATCCAAGAGAGCTAAAAGGAGGAGAGGGACGTACATATATACACGTACATACACATAGAGAGTATATTTGTATATATAGGCACACATATGTAGCATATATAGACAAGTATAGGGTGTATATATGTACATATCTCTCAAGGACGAATTGAAAGATGTAGAATCCTGCGTGAAGAAGAAAATTATTTAGGGATGATGTGAGAGATGATTTGGTAGAAAATTTTCAGGAAGCCTCAGACAACAGAAAAACTGAATTTTAGCTTAAGGAACAATTAACTAAATGCTTGGTAGAAGTTTAAAAATAGAGCTTCAGAGCTAAAAGGATAAGAAAGAACCACTGATACAAAGATAGCGTGAAAAATATGACTATTTTGAGGAAGAAAATTCAGGGAATTCATATGGAATGGGATTTTTCCATTTCAAAGGGCCAACTATTTACTCAGATGCCAAAAGTACTGATGAAGAATTTGAGTGACTACCAAGAATGATCGGATGCTAAACCAAAGATACAAGTAAGTGTTGGCACCCAGAGATATAAAGACTGCCTGCATCCATGACAAATGGTAAAAAGGACATTAACTACTCTAAACATCCTTAAATATGCAAATAATTAATCAAGACAACATATTAAAAAATCATATTTAACAGAAATAAGTACTTGAAACTGTATGTTTCCTCAGGATTAACAGCCATGAGTTTCATCAGCTTGCAGAGGTCTTTAGGATTCCCACCCACTGCAACACTATTTTTTCATATGCTATACATCTGCAACCTAAAGGATATACAAACAGCACTTGAGCATGTACAACTCTCTCCAAATACTTATCTCAAACTGATTACTGGAGTATATATTTACTGCCTAAGCTGTAACATAAATTACTGAAGGACTCAAAACAATCTTGGAAGAAAATGATAAGCAGTGTTAGGCAACAAACACAATTATTTTACGCACTGACAGAGAGAAGACATACTGTGATGTTCATATGAAAAGATTAATTACTCATTTCCACTGAACTAACTGGGAATGACTTGACAAAGTAAAAAGATGAGGCACAGCATTTTGCTCCTCTCCCGGTTTAAAAGCTGTCGCATCGTCTCATGATCAGAGGAAAAAGAAACCCATGAACTTTTTTGAAGTTTTTTTTTCCAATCTAATTCATCAGATACACCTAAAATATGTTTGGAAATATTTATTTTGATAGAATTCTGAAAGGTTGTTCAAATCTCACTCAAGTCTACAAAGCTCAAACTGAGCTAGCACTACTCCTGGTAAGACAGGTGACTTCTGAGATTCTTTATGAGGGATTGTTACACTTTGCTCACAGGTATCCAATAAACTCAACTATCTTTGCTGGTATATTTCTCCTCCATTTAATTTCATCCTTTATGTCACCACCTTTGAAACAGGAGTCCGGAAATGCATTCTATCTTTTATCACTTCAAGTATCCCATTCTTTCAGCTGTTCCCTACCAGCACTTCAACTTTGTTCTCCCAGATTTTTTTTCTCCTGTGAGATTCCTCTTAGGTATCTAAACAATACCACTGAAGGAAACCATCACAGATTTGTCAGTACTTCTATATAACTGCTGCAAAAGGCACTGGCAGCAGCACAGCCCCTGTGAAACACAGAAGCTCCATCAACTAACTAGAGATTCCTATTTGTTAAGCCTTACTACTAGTAATACAAGCCACATTTTGAGAAATATCAGAGCAAGAACTATCTTTGAAATAATTCTTAGGGCCCGTTTTAGCAATTTGGTCGGACCAAAATCATTAGACTTGAAGCTACTGCAAAGTTTTGTTCTGTGTCAAGAAGTTCTGTGACTGGTAAAAGACCATCCTGTGTTATTGTTCCAAACCTTGTTCTGCCAGCTTCTGTTCAAGCCCCTCTTTCTTAGTGTGGAAAAATTTAAATCTCAACTTGCTGAATTTAAATGTCAGACTTGCTGAAATGTGTACTCATGACCTTCCCCAGGTCATTCATGCTGAACACTGTCCTGAGATTCCAGCAGTGTTCCCACTGCTATATGAACTATTCCTAATTCTTTGTTTCTGTATTTTGCTCAACTACCTATCTATACAGTGAATCATATAGGCAGCAATTCTATAGTTACTTCTTTTCCTTAAAACATTTGAAAAAAGAGTATTGTTGTAGGCCATCTGAAAATTCTGACACTGTTCTGCCCACATACTTAAAAATTCCAGGAATTCCAGTGGCTTTGTGACTCAAACACTCCATTTAAAAAGCCACTGTGTATGCTCTCCAGTAAACCATCTTAATCCATGTGTCCATTAACTCTATTTTACCACAATTTCTATTCATTTCCTTGAAAATTACATTTGTATGTTGCAGACTAACGCCTATAAAGATTACAGGTCGGTATTAATCCCAGCTTCCGAGAAAGACTTTAAAAACTGGTGTCACTGTTGTCCCTTTCCAATTCAAGTACTGCAGTGGGTTATGTCATGAATTATAGACTGTGGCTAGGTGCACAACAACGAGGAATAAACACATTTTAAAAAGAAAAAGTCATTTTCAACCAATGATGTGTTTGAAGGATTTGGAGCTGCTGGCTATGTTATTACTTCCACTTCTCTAAACTGCGCCTAAGTGCATGTATTCTTTATCCTCTTAATACTGAAACCTCTCCAAATAATAATGATAGAAATATTCTGATGTACTCATTTTCTCAGTCTTTCCAGTTAGTGGTTTGTGCGCAGTACATGCAACTGTAGGAACACAAACCTTGAACAGCACCCTTCCCAAGATTTCTGCTTAAATTTAATTGGATTTGATGACTTCCTGTTGTCTCCAGACTTCAGCACAATTAAGATGGCATTTAATTATAATTGAAAACAGTTAAATTTCCATTACAGAGCTGCTTTGCTATGAACTTCTATCATCCTAAATGCCTCACTCAAAAGACTACAGTAGATTTAACAGAACTGAATATCTCTGACCTGCATACCTGTCATCTGTACCAATGTTTCTCCATAAATCCAGTTAAAAAACTTTGTTCTCCTGTCTCACCAGCAACCCTGGGCTACTGTTAAGAAATACAGATTTAAATTAGGTAGAGAAAACATGCATTAGCCATAACAAAATGCTGTCTACTAATGTTCATGCTAGGTTAGGTTACTTTTCATACAAAGAATGTTCTGTGCTTTGTCAGATTCAGAAAGGTGGCTTTCCACTGCAAGTAAGGCTAAGCTTTGTATATTTGTCTCATGACAACACTGACAGCATTTCATCTTAATACAATCTAGTCACAGCAGCTACTGCAGAAAATTGCTCGCTGTTTGCTGGCACCATGGGAGACCATCATTACTGACAAGACTGAGAAACCCGTCAACGACAATTCAGGATTCAATCTAACTGTAACATCCAAACACTGTGTTTTTTTATTAGGACTATTTTCTTGCATCTCTTTAATTCTTATTCACATCCATTGAGATTCAGTGCACTAACGGCTTCAGCTCAACTGAGTTCAATCTTAGAAATCATCAAGAAGCAAGATTAATGTACTAATTTTTAGAAAACCTTATGACACTCACCAATTTAGGTGAGGGTATGTACTTGTAAGTCCTTCTTCAGTAGTATTATAATGACATTCACCTGCTTCCTTCCCTAAGGACAGCTTATTCTGTATCATGTTATGTTGATATGCCAACTTCTATGTGGAAGTTTTGTAGAAACCAGCTACCATTTGTGCCACCATCTTTGTTTAGTTTGGTTGGTTTGTAGTTGTTATCTATTTATTTATTTTTGTTTTTTAAGATTTTTTGAAGGAACTTGAAAGAAAATACATCTGTCTGGCCATCTTTTGTAGACTAAGGCTGCTTCCATCTCAAGAAAAGTCATCAAACACTATTTCATTATGGACAATGCATTAAGCGATCATGTTGTTATACAAGAATGCTAGGAAACAATTTCTCTCTCTGTTTCATCATTCCATTATACAGATCCAAGCAGAAATAACTGATAGATAATGGTGTAAAGCCAGTATTGGCAAAAATACAAGGAACATGGCAAGAGAGAGCCAAACTTTCAGCAAAAACTAATGAGCAAATGGAAAAATACAGCTGTGTGCTACAGCATGTTGACGTATTCTAAACCACACATTCAAATAACCCTCAAACAAAGCAGGTGCCAAGATGTACTCTTTTTTTTTTTAATGCCAGTACAATAAATGTAAAAAAATATAACAAATAAAAGTACATATAGAAGTCAGGAAATGAAGTCAGGAAACAGAATAAATATATATACAGAAAAAAACTAGGCCATTTTTTTGCCTGCATTCATTTCCTCATAAGCTCTTTTCTCTTTTTCTAGCTCAAATCTGTTTTTAATCTTTAGACTGTGAACAGCTCTGTGTGATCTCTCTTGCCTGCTTACATTGATCACTATGATCTATTCTTCACTGATGTTATTGAGTGATACAGTAGGGTAATGACTAACAATGTATCTAGAATTTCCTTTTCCTTATAATACTTCCAAATATTCCTTTGTTTAAAATGACTTTTACAGTTGTTTTTATTTGGTTGTTTGTTGTTTTCTTGTGTGTGTGTGTGTGTGTGTGTGTGTGTGTGTGTGTGTGTGTGTAAAAAAAAATCATACGAGGCAAAGGCAATTTCACTGTAAATGACGGGTCCTTCCTCAGGTATATTTGTTGCTTCTTAGAGCTTTTTGAGATACATGTATGTATTGCAGTATCTTCAAAATATGAATTACATTGGACATGCACTACATATTGCTTACACTGAAATATTGGGAAAAAAATATGGTATAGAAATTCATGCTGACTTTTCTAACTTCTAATATTAAAGAAACTAATACAGGATTGCTAGTTTCACATCCATATGAATATGTGCACATACATATTTTCCACTGTTTTACTTGAAACATGTTGAAGACATAAAAACGTGTTCAGAAGGTTTTATGTTGTTGTTGAATGAAACCACGTTTTAATTCATCTCTGTAACTGCTACCTCTGAATTTACCTCATTATGATTCCTACTTTCTTCTTTATCAGCAATCTGGCTTTGAATAAGGCTTAATTTCAATAAGGCTTAAATTGGAGAAGACCAGAACTCTATGGAGAGGATAATGAAACATAATCTTCAAGAAAACAGTTTGCTTTAGATTCAGCCCCTTTACCTCCTCCTTCAGTCAAGTCCTTCACAAGACAACAGATCCATTTTTTTTTTCTGCCATCTATCTTTATCACTTATGTCAGTCAGCATACCCTTGCAGTATAGTATTTACACTCTTGGGAATGTATTTTTTTTTTTTATATTATGCTGAATATTTATTCAGCACAGAGAAGTAAAGTGTTGAGTCTTTTATACATTATACAATAGAAATAGCACACTAAAACAAGGTATCATTGTGCAGGACCAGCAAAAGGATCTCATAATTACAGAGTATGTGCATTGTTAAAATACAGTTATTCACTAAGTCACTAGGATCATTAGACTTTTGAAAGGGATATTTTTCCCCAATCTTAAAGAATATGCTCTGTGAGTAAAATCAGGGATACACCCAATTTGAGAGTTCTTTCTGGATATTCTACAGGTCTTCATTAGATGTACACCTCTAATACAAATTGGAAAGGAAAAGAACATTTAAAAAAAAAAAAAGTTATAATGGTTACATCCATTTTCACTAGGATTTTCTAAGTAGAATGAGTTTACTTTTGTCCTAATCAATTTTCCTAATCCTTAAGCACCTTTCCCACACATCAAAAATATGAATAGAAAAGAACGTACTGCCCTTACTTAAGTACTCACTCATCCTCATGGTAACAAAATGCAGCTCATGCATTGGGCTTCCCCCCCCCCCCCCCAGTTAAGCTATTCATTTCTAGCCAAAGCAAAAGTTCTGGAAAAAAAATATCTAAAGCAAATGTCTAGTAGAAAGTACCCTAACTAAACATGGACAAATTTAGTGAAAGGAAAATTATTTGATTGGTGAAGCTAGCCTCTGCCACTGATTTTTAGCTAAATGAGCATCTTAAGATCACTCACTCCTCAGATAAACATCTAGGGGTCAGTAGTTCATTCCCATCTATTGCCTGTGAGCAGAACAATATTACTATCATGCCTCAGTTGTGCTAGGCTAATTTTAGTTGTTTTTTTATAACTTGGAAAAAGATCATAAATAATCACATACACAATTATAGCAGTCAGAGACTGCTTTTAAAATATTCAACATATGTCTAGTTGCTCACATAGGATAAAGACAGTCTCCCTTTAACACAAATCTAATTAAAACCAGATTACACACAGCGTCTCCAGAGAATGCTGAGACAATATGGAAAATATGCACAATTGAAATCCCAGGATTTATATCTAGCAAAGAAAAGAATGCAAAAGAATGTACACGTACCTTTGATAAAATTTACAGTCCTAAGTATTTTTTAAATTATTTTTAAACTCATTTGCAGGTAGGATCTTATGTTACTTAGGTATATTTTAATATTTTACCTTTGGTCTATAAGACAGCTTTTCCAGCTGGATCTCAGATCCTATGGACATTAACAGCATTGACTAACTTGGCTGATATCATCATTAATACGTGATAGAAGAAACGGAGTTCTAAAGGATTTTGTTCATTCTTTGGAATACTTAGGAAGTGCTCATGAATAGAAGTACATTCTATATTAAGCAGAAGTGAAACACATCCATAAATTAGGGTCCCTCTCCCATGTACTGTGGTCCAAATTGATTTTCTGTGCAGTATCTAGCACAAGGAAGGAAATAAAATTACAAAAAATAATCTGAGCAGGAAAGATTAATATATTCAAACATATGGAAGACAACTGCTAGGAATCCAAAGCACACTATTTTAGGGAATGGCTGTTGGTAAAAACACACAGAGAATCATCTGATAGCAGCAGACCTTGGTATTCTTAATGTCTTTTTGTCAGTAATCATGCAGAGGAAGCTAACTGTGCGAGTGTACTGCTTATAACTGTAGAGTGATACCTCAGGTAAGACCAACATGTTTGTTACTTAAAACATGTATGCCTTAAGCTTGAGGACAGAAGATAAATTAAACCTTTGCGAGAGTCTGTGGCTGATATACAGCTGGAAAGCTGTCTGCCACTCTGTGAGGATTAGCAAAGATAAAAGACCAACTCCTGATCTATAGGACAGAAATCAGAAAGAGATCCAAGGAGACGCAGAATTGATCCCTTACAAGGTGATTCTCATTTTCCCTGCAATAGCTACTACATTGATCAGGCTGACGTTTCTGACCGCAAAACCAACATACAAAATGAAAAGTTGTCACAAGGAACAACTATAAGCAAATGGAGCTGGTTCAATCAGCAAGCAATAATACCTGAAACTTGCACAGGATGACAAAATCAGGATAATGTAATTATGTAAAAAATGCAAGGAATCTCATTTGTTTTGAGAAAAGACTTCTTAATTGCCTACAGCCCATTAAGATTCTAATATAGACATGCATAAACTGCTTACTCTTAGTGTTAAGCAGTACAGTACTAAGAAATGCAAAGTAAATACCTCCATTTCAACTTCTTGGGCACAAAGTAGATATTTTTGCATGCAGAGAAGCACTTTGGTCTGTGGAGATAGGTGTCAGTCATCTAAGCTCTGGTGCACCTTTCTCCAACTAAATTTGCAAAAGAAACGAAAGCAACAATTTTGAAATCTTAAATTGCATAGGTAGGAGGGAAGGGTCAAGGTCACATTTCATGCATAGCTTTCAGAAGCAAGCTATGCAGGGCAGCCCTCCAATGTTTTACATGTCATTCAGTTCTTTTGCTGACCTGCTTAAAAACTTGAACTTCATTCTCATGCAACGACTGAGAAAACAGTGTGAAGCTGCATTTTACTTGATAGTTCAAATCTCAGGAAATGTCCAGCTGCTGAGTCAGTAAGTTTGTACAAAGCTTCCCCATAAAGCAGCTGTAATACTGGATTACTTCCAGTCTACATTTTTGTCCCCTTGTTGAAATATGGGGCATGGATTTTTCAAACAAAGCCCTTGCTGCCTGCCATTAATCCTTTTGGGTAAGCAAATCAGCAAGCCTTTTAATCACAGGGATTGGTACACCCATTCCCAGCAAAGCATCACAAACCATCTGCCAATTTCACAACTATCAGATACATGAGTGAATGAAAGTACAAGATAAACAGCATGGTACGGAATGCCACAGCTGAATAAAAAATTAGAACCATCATAGAGGAGATGGATTATTGCTTTATTGCAGTACAATTCATAGATCAGTTAATACTCAACATATCATTCCTATTATGGTATCCTTTGCTCCAAACTGCAAGTCTAAGCATAAACATGTTTCCATGTATTTTGGAAACAGAAGAAAGCAGTCATACACCTAAGAAATATAAATATGCCATGTATTTTCACAGGATACCTTGTTCTCATTGCCTACAAAAATACTCTGTTTGCTCACTAACCATGAAACAGCACTTCAAAACTAAACACAAGTCCTTGTACCCTTCTCACTCACAAATGTTATAATTTGTGTCCTGTATCAATATGTTGGAGCATATCAATATGTTGATGGGATATGAAAGACTCCTTCCAAGACTGACAGGCCAACCTCACAGCAGATTAGTTGCTGAAACCAAGCACCAAATTAAGTCAAGGGCATGTCTGTTTTCAAACAGTCAAATGAATACAGAGGGGAGGGTAGTAAGGGCCAGCCCTCCTTCTAATCCAAATGTACAGAAGAATTCATCCATTACTTATTTTAACATATCTTCTAGGGAAAATAAAACAGAAGAATTATGCCTACATTAAAGCCTAAATTTGTTGAGAAACAAAATGACTATCTTATCATCACCACAACTCCTAAGGATCAATGCTGGTTCTTAGCTTAAGCTCTTTATGTATTTAATCTAAGGAGAGATTATTGGATGCAGAGGGCACTTGAAAATTAATGACTAATGAGGTGAAGAGGTTACATCCAGGAATTAACCTTTTTAGATGACAGAAGTGCCCCTATGGATGTAACTTACACCATTTTTACTGCAAGTAAATTCAGAAATAATCATTTTCTGCTTTTTAGTACAAAGATTTTTGAGAATAACTACAGTTTTGTCATTGCAAATGTTTGCTAAAGCCTTTGCAAGACCTTTCCTGGTGTGCTGGGTATTTCCAAAGGTTTCAGACACTGAAATTTGGCACATTCACTATCAATTACAATTTCTAATGTTCTGCCAACAGAAAAATACCTGCAGCTTTATGCATCAAGGGATAAATGTTTTGCTAAATTGGGTCAGCTAGCCTACTCCTCCTGAAGCAGAGGCTTCATTATATTCATGGAAGGACCATCCTATGTGCTGGATTCAGGTTTGCTATCATCTCTTCAATCTTGGAAGTCATAATTACTGCAATGTACTGTGTAACATTTATCTAACTAAACTCAGAAAGCTACAGTGTACTGCAAGCAGAACCTCTCAGATTTTCAGAGTGCTTTTCTTCCTTTCTATATATTACATTTTATCGGTGCCTTTTTTCTTCTACAACCACTATTCTCTTAACCTTTCTGCAAAATATTACTGGGGCTTTGTTCCCTCTTCATTATCTGAATTTTTATAGATTTGACGTATTTCTTTTTTATGACTGCTCTGAAGCATGAAAAAGTTAACATGGAGTTCAAGATGTGAAGTGCAGAAAGGTTGAAAGCTAAATCACCTAATACCCAAATCAAAAGATTACCTTTGTAGACATGGACCACAAATGCATGGCTTTCACATTAGTTAATGCAACACCAAACGCTTGAGCATTGCACTAAGAGTAGAATCTATAGTGTATGCAGTGATTATATAAATTCCAGAGGCACTAACCTAGCTTTACTCCCAACCTACACTCTAACTAAGCTTATCCTCAACCCTGACAACAGGAAGAGGAGACAAGGATCGAGTGTGGTTCCATGCCCAATAGAAGGCTGTCTGCTCTGCCACCCAAAGAATGCCTCCTTCACTTTTCATGCCTGTATTTCTCTTTCACCTTCTTCCCTTGAACCTGCACATCATTTCTCCAAAGGTACTAAAACTCTCGAACAAAAATGTTTTTGGGATGTTTTTGGACCTCTTATCCAGCTTGAGTGACTATAAAAAAACTGGAGGAAGAACACAAATTAATGCAAAAGTGTATGCTGGCTAGTTCATGAAAAATTCTTATGCAGCCCATGAAGCATGTGGCAGAACCAGGCTAAGGATGTACATGCAGCTGTCTAGGACAGTCCATGCTTGCAAGAAGAATCCTGTCACTTGTGCTCTCAACGCTGTCTTAAACTGACTGTGCTGGCCCTGCAAAGGGCACTTTCTCACTTCTATGAACTCTCTACTTATTGCTTCTTGCCTCCATGCCCTTGATCAATCTCAGAGCTTGGGCAGTCACCCACAGATTTTTTGGGAAAAGAGATTTTCATTAAGACAAGTCTTGAGGCACTCTCCTGAACAAGAAATACTGCTGCTAAGTCATGTTATTTCTGATTTACTTAAACAATGCTGGACACTTCCAGGAAATTAAGCAAAAATAATACATACAGTTTGATATTCCTAATTCCTATTTCCTGTAGGAAAGCACTACAAAACTATGATGTATAATCAAATCTCCCCATCTCAACAGAGTGCTATTTCTTTTCCTGATGATGACTACTGAATAAAGTTCTTAGATTCTGAAAGTTTGCATGAAAAGCAATATAGTTACTTTGTGAAGTCTGAAGCCTTGCTATAAAACTACAAAGTTCATTCCCCTACAATTATTATGAATATACTTGAAAAGAAAGTAGTCTGTTTTTTAATGACAGAGTACTCCATGCTGGAAGCAGGCAAGTGAAGATGAAAACTGCTGTCAGGTTAGAATCCCCACAATCAAGCACTCATTGGAAATCCACAGATAAGTCTATATGCAGATATACACGTTCATTTTTCATTTTTACATCTTTCAGAACTACTCAAAATGTGATTCTGTACATCAACTTTGTACACTTTGAAGACTTTCAAATATATCCTTATAAAAATTGTGCGGCCTTGTAGGTTTGTTTCATTTTACATAATAATCATTTGTAGTTGGAAGATCAGACTGAGTGAAAGAACTGTCAGAGCAATTCCAGAGCATTTTTGAGCATTGCATAAGTCACAGTAAACCCATACCTTTCGTTATGTGAACAAGAATAAATGTGACACAGTGACAGCCTCAATAGCACTATGACTAGACTTTTTTCTTTCTCTTATTCAGGGGTTTTCTTCTCAGCTTTTGCTCCCACCACATCCATAGGCTTTTAAGTCAGCAATTTTAAAAACATGGAAACGTCGTAATAGGTCTTATTCATGGACACACCCTCTAACACAGGGCAATGCTTGCTGGAGTCCATGTAGTCTGAAGTCCATGAAGTCTATCTATTAATTGATGACAACTCATGGTCATGTAGCTCTCAAGTTGACTGCCATTTCTGGCATCCCAGAAACAAAAGCAACCAGTCCATTACAGCCCCACTCAGATTACCTGCTCATGAGTATTAGTTAACACCTTGCCTAGTACTTTTGGCTCACACCAGCTAGCACTAGTGGAACTGGGTGACAGTCTGGTTGTAGTAGAGACTATGAACTGTTCCAAAACGTCTTTGCCAATAAGGTCATGATATTTTCCAGAGGAAAAATACTAGCTATATGAGTAAAAACTCTGCTGTGCTACTTCAGCTAAGGGCCAAGGAAGGAGTCCTCACCTGATATTATCTCCTTTGCAGAAGTGCTAAATGTCCAGGAGAAACAGGCAAACAATTGAGTCCCAGTAATCCCGCTTCTTAATTTTATAACACCTCTGTCTGAACAAAATATATTAGAGAGTTATCAGACTGACAGAACCATGACAACGTTGCCATGTGTGGCACTGATCCCTTTGCTAATGTATTTCATTGGGCTGTAAAGCCAAACTCGTTAATGTGGCTCTGGCTAACCATGTTTACTTCTTAGTGGGGAACTTCAGGGCTGTGCCTTCTCCATTTTCCCTTCCCTCAAACACACAGAATCATAGAATCACAGAATTGCTCAGGTTGGAAAAGACCTTGGTGATCATCATGTCCAACCTCAGCCTAACCATACTACCCTAACAACTCACTGCTTAATCATGTCCTTCAGCACTACATCCAAACAGTTTCTGAACACATTTAGGGATAGTGACTCAACCACCTCCAAGGGGAGCCTATTACAGTACATAATAACCTTTTCCATAAATAAGTGTTTCCTGATATCCAACCTAAACCTCCCCTATCATAACTTGAGGCCATTTCTCCTTGTCCTGTCTCCTGTCACCAGTGAGAAGAGACCCACCCCGCTCTTGCTGCAATCACCTCTCAGGTATTTGAAGAGAGCAAAAAGGTCTCCCCTCAGCCATATATATTTCCTTTTATTTTCTTTGGAGAGATTAAAGAATTAGAAATTATCATCATGATAGGGAAATATCTTTCAGTCAAAGGTCCCTGCTTGCACAGTGACAGCTTTGTGAGCCTGTTGCTCTATACTAGCTGTCAAGTGGCAGTTACAGAACTGTTGCTTTCACCTACCACAGCAGCCAGTTAACACAACACAGCAAAGGGACAGCTGTAGCATAGAAACAGAGAGAAAGTTTATCAACCTGACATGTTCTAATTAACACAAGGTGTTAGTTTTACACATTACTGAAGGATTATGCTAAGAAAATTTTCCTGACCTAAAATTCCAAATTTTCTAAAGTAATTGTTGCACCTTCTGCCTTCTTACACTTTTCTAAGACATCTCTTTACTCAAACACATGACTGTGGATGGATTATTGCGTACTTTGCAGATGGGTAGCATTCACTGTTCTCCTCCATTCAGCTACACACATATATATATATATATATATATATACACACACACACACATTTTTACATATATTTATGTTACACGTTTTTACACACACACACATATATATGTGTGTGTATATATATGTATATATATATATATAAAATCTCAATACACTTTCTAGAAGGAGCAAAGACAAAGAAGAATCCCTACAGCAATCTTTTTAGTCTGTCAGAAGTCAGCAAGTCGACATACTGATGCGGTCAGAAAAAAAGCACACTTAACACTGAGTCTCTAGTTTAAAAAAGTCCTTCCAATTTCTTCTTTATATTCTTCATGCTCTGTTGGCTTATAAATAAGGCATAATATTCAGCACCTCACTTTTGCCTATGAAAAAATACACATCAGATGTCAAGGAAAAACATTTTGCAAAGTGCGTAAGAACTTTGTTATAGAGTGACTAGATATCTAAAAGATGTGTACACACTAACCTAGGTTAACCAGGTAAAGAAACAAGTGCAACTTCAAAAATCAGCCTGTCTTTCAAAATGGAAATGAAAAAACAATCTCATCCTCAAAATCCAATTTTTTAAATATTCCAAGCTGAAATATATTGTACTGCGCACTGTCACTCAGACAAAAGCTGAGCCCCATGAGTCCCTGTCTTCATTAAATGAATATACGTTTTAGAGATCAGATGCATTTTGCCTAGCAAGCACCTATGGCAGTTTAAGAAGCTGCTGTTCTTCAGCTCTGTGTCGCTGCCATGCTGTTTGAGGTTACTTTGCTAAGCTGTGTTCTTCAGCCACAGAGTGTAAAGTCCAATGGTTTAGCTGGAGCCACATTTCCATGGCAGTAAAAGATAAAACTGCTTAACTTTGTCCCAGACAAGGAACACTCACAGCCTATTGGTGCAACTGTTTAGCAAGAGGAGGCATTTGTTATCTACATTTCTGCATTAGATTGAGTCTGACACACATTTAACACTTGTAATTATAAAAGCTGAGAATTATGTAATACAAAACTTACAATTTGTACTCTGGTTTGCTTTTACATAAGCCAGGCTGCTCTCTGGGGCAGTTTTCAGTGTAGTTTGCAAGTAGGACTACTGAAAATACCGATGCTCCAGACTTTTCCACAACTGCTCAAAAAATAATACAAAGGTTCAGATCTTCCAATGAAAAAACAGTTTTGTTTTTTTTTTTTTAATACAGTCAGAATATGGATTTTGTTACTCAGTCTGCCCCCTCAATGCTATAAACAAGCTAATTTAAACAAGAAGCCTTGGCACTTATGGTTTTGCCCTGACAGCAAAAGGCCCAAGGAGACATGGCTCACAGAACTAAAGCTACGACGATCTGTACAACCTAGGTAAATGTTAAAAAAAAAAAAAAAAAACCATAAATGAGTGAAATCAAGCATTTGAAAAGCAGAAAATAAAATTCCATTCTCTGAAGTACTACCAGTGCACAAAGCCTAAATGATTGAATTAAATATGCACCACATTGAGGCTGACGGAAATGAAGACGCTTGTAAACACGTACAGTATTTTCTCAGCAGTAGCCAAGGGCAGAGTTTTCTAATTGTCAGAATACAGAAATGTGCCAAGAGCAAAGGTTGTGAGGAAAAAAATGCCATGTTCAATTATTTATTTGATCAGCTCCCACACTACACAACATAATCACTTCTGTAAATAATGAAAACTTTACGCTTGTATAAATATGGCGTTAAGTTCAAATGCGCTGGAGCATGGTGTATGTAGGTTACTCCAAAAGTAATGCCTTGCATTTATTTCCATGGAAACTACAATAGATACAAAGAGCACAATAGCACTACTTCACAGAGCAAATTTCCAGTTATAAAATACTATTTTTCATCACAGTCATCACCACTAACTATACATTTTTACCAGCGATGAACAGCCTGCATGCTGTGCTCATAAAGATTTGCACCAGTGGAAGAGACTCGCCGCTGCTGTTGCCACTGCTAGAACACACCACCCACTGCCTCACTGCGTTCACATCCACTGTTTGGTCTCTGTCAGTGTTCAGCAAGCATCAGTGAACGTCACTGGGTGCCATAGTTTTCCCGTGGAGAAATTCAATTGCATACCTATGCTTCATTCACCCTTCCATATCATATGCCATTTTGTCAGAGTTCTCCTCTGCTGCCACTGATCATGTATTGGTGGGAAGGTTCCACATCTGCTGCTAGACCACTACCATCCACCTCTGATGCCATGAGCCAAAATAATAAAATAGGAGGCATTACTTTTGGACCAGCCTGCATAGTGAACAGAACATTACACATCTGGCCCATTACTTTGGCCAGAAATTATTACTATTGGGAATCCCACCTTGTGCAAATGAGCAATAATCTACTTTGCCTTTGCAAAATGGCAAGTCACTTCAGGCAGCCTGTACATGACTCGTGTAACTTCACACATTGTGTATCAAAGATGTCTTTATAGTTACAGCCAAGAGCCTTGAAAATTTGGAATGTATGTGTTGAGGAAGAGAGTGTGTGGATGTCTTCTTTGGATGTTGTATGGTTGCAGCATGTGTTGATCTTCAGGATGTGATAACCTCAGACAGTGTCCAAACTGAATAGACATTTGGTAATTTTCTTCTCAGCAGAAAATAGTCTAGAAGTAGCTTAGCTAACCTTCATTATCATCTGCTATCCATATGTTTCTTATCTTCAATCAAACCATAATAAATTTGCTTCATCAAAACATGCATGGGGGAAAAAGGCTTTTAAAGCAGTCCACAACACTCTACAATTCTTCTATGGGACACAGGACAATTTCAGTTTTAAGTATCACACAGCTGTAAAGCTTCTTGCAAGAGTTCTGAGAACACAAAATCCATTTTAGCCTTCATATTTCTTATTCTTGAACCCTAAATCATCAAAGTTGCTGGACTTAGTGAAAAAGTAATATGACTGCAATGACCATGTGGCTCTTCTATTTCTGAAAAGGAATGCCCACTTTTTTACAATCACTTACAAATGAGATTTTTAAAAACCTAACTCAGAACTCTCTCATGTTCAGTCTTTTACCATAAAGAAGTAACCAAAGCAGCAGCTCCAACCTCCTACATTACACTAGAGAACCTCATCATTATTAAAAATATAATTTTTTTTTTCAACTGGAGAAAATCCTCATCAAGTTATCTTATTAGTCCCAACTCCAGGAATATACTGTCCGCTGGATACTTAATTGGTGCTCATGACATCACTAGTGCATTTCAGCACATTTCAGTAGCCTCTTAATTTACACTACTTAGTTTTAAATCCTTCCCTTTCTCATATCTTCACTTTAAGAAATTCTTTGCTCAGAGGGCAGTGAGGCACTGGCACAGGCTGTCCAGAGAAGCTGTGGATGCCCCATCACTGCAGGTGCTCAAGGCCAGGTTGGATGGGGCCCTGGGCAGCCTGAGCCGGTGGGTGGCAGCCCTGCCCGTGGAAGGGAACTGGGGCTCAGTGATCTTTCAAATACCTTCCAACCCAAGCCATTCTATGATTCTGTATATGATAAGTTTAACATCTTGTTACTTAGATCTGCATAACATGCAGAAACAATATTAAGTCATATGCAATTGAACAATTTGAACAGAAACTATGTTTTTGTACCACTAACTCTTTAACCAAAACCTTAATCATAGCGAAAATTAAGTTTTTTTGAGCTTAAAAAACTCAGATAGGAGTTTTTCTCCCATCAACATTTTCTTTTTTTACAATCTCTACACCACAGGAATATCAGAAAAATTGTAGCTCTTGTAGTCACACTGAGAAGAAACAGAAAATTCATTTTCAGTTGATCTGAACTGGTTTGTGGAGTCAGTATGTCCAATGACTGAATGATCCTCCAGATTTTCTGCAAACTTATTCAAACCATTTGAAATTCTTCCATAAGCAATCATAGTAAAGTCAACACTTGCATTCTATCATGTACCACCTTTATTAGCTAACAATTACATACAAAACCACAAAAAAAAAAACAAAAAACCACAAGACCAGTCTTAGACGAAATCCACAGCTTCCACCACTGTATACTTCACTTATAATAACCCTGCTACTCCAGAGCTGTTACCGAGACTGGATCAAAGCCCCCTTAATTTTCTTATGGTATTTCTGACCTGCAGACTGTTACAGATGAACAGCTCCTGGAGGAGGAAACTTGGATACTATTCAGTTATTATCACAGTATAAAAATGCCTCCAACACGATCACAAAAGATGCAGGTGGAATACGAGACACATTCCATATGCTTTAGTCAATGAGATTTAATTAGAAAGCACAAGGTTGAACTAAATTTCAATCACCACCCCTCCCCCCCCCAAAAAAAAGAGTCCTTCTAAAATAAAGCTGTAAAAGCAGTGATGTATAGCTGATATATACTATCAAGTCAGCAACTTTTCAAACGTCTCTGTTCAGAGCAGGCTCTGAAACATTGTGCATACAATTTTCACTGAGTAAATAGAAAAATATTCCAAGATCACAGCATGATCCTATGTTTAGATATTCTAGATAATGCACTTACAAAACCATTATTCTACTACCCTATGGACCTGCAATTCTAGGTGTGGTCTGAACCACAAACCATGCAGTAATTTAAACGACACCATATAGCCCACTATTAAAAGAGATAAGCTGAATTTTCTCCACCTTACCTCATTTCCTTAATTAGTGCAAAGTCTTCTCTCTCTTGCTGCTATACTGCAAATTAACAAGCTGTTTTTCATTAATCTACTACTTTATTATGAGATTTTTATTTCAGAAACTGGATTCTTAAAGGAAGATTCATGGTTAGCATTGTTTCCAGTATGTTTTTTGATCGTTTGATAGTTGAGAAGCACAGTAGGAGATGCCTTGTATCAGGAAGGTAACTGGGGACTTATCAAAAACAGAGAATTTATCTGTAGTTAGTTGTGCTATCAATAAAACAGCAGAGCTCCTGCTAAGGAAGCAGTTTGTTGGGGGCATGTAGCACAGTAGGAACGCTATGTCTGTCTTTAAAGGTGACCTGAAAAAAATTATGTGATACTGCTGAGCTGTTTATTATGGGGCTGTTTCATTTTATAGTAGAAAATCTGTTACCTAAAAATTACTACAAAACTTGGTTTGAGAAAATCTGTAGGAAGTGCATCCCATCATCCTATTACACAGAGAGTAGGTCAGAAGATGTGCACTGTAATGATGTAAACTAGACAAAACACAAGTTCATATACTGATAAAGAGAAGTATTTACCAGTGAATATCATTACTAATCTTTTGCTGTGCCCTGAATTGCTTCTGTACTTTTTTCTTTTCTTTTCTGAAGATATAGATCAAATCTTACTTTTCAAGATACAGCGGTAAATATGAAAAATACAGCCAGCTCAGGCTGTCGAATGACTCTAGATTTGGTTCATGTAGGGGAATGACCTTGTCAGACAACAGTTCAGCTCCATAGCCCCTGAGTTTACACTTTGTCTCTCTTGTCTTCTTGCTGTACACCTTGTACACTCTAAACCCTGCTCTTTGGCAAGGACATCACCTTTCTCTAAACTTACATACACTAAACAGGCAGCAAGCACCAGTTTCTGGACATCTCTGGGATATGGCAGAGGAAGGGAGATAGGCCTCATAAGCTAAAGATAAATAACTCAACTAGACAAACTAGTCCAACTATATCACTTACCAACAATATAAATTCATGCAATACCACTCTCATTTTTTTTAGCTGTGCTATTTACCTCCTATTGATGTAAAACTCAAAATAATGCTGGATTTGTAAATACAGAATATAGGAAACTACATAAATAACTACGTTAAATCTATTTAATTTTCCATATGGTCTTTATAAGTTTAAATTCATACTAATTAATCCTTAGGTTGAAGACAAATATCTTAATCATTTCAGCACTTAATTTGCTCAGCGTTCTACTATATTCTATCCCCTTCGGTGGGAACGAAAAGTGATTACTGTCTTTTACATATAAATGTATATAAAAATAAATCCTCTCTAGACATTCTGGGCAGACTGCCTGAATAGGCAGCTAATGACAGTGCTAACTCAAAGGTAGGCATGCTTGGTAGGCCTTACGGCCACAGAAACAGGACTGTTCTACTTCCTGAGCACAGCTGCTACTTCCATATCACAATGTCACACTGTGAGCTTTTGGCTGGGTCAACTGCATAACAGCAGACCATGCTAATTTCTACGGTTTCCAAAAGTGATGTTTTTGCAGAACAAGTCCTGTATTTTTCCTTTTGAAGCTTGTTTGTTTTCCTTCATTCTGCTCAGTCTGCTACTCATAAACCTAACCATCCAAGAGATACCAGTGCACTGGTCTTTACATTTATGTTATACATTGACACATTTGTGCTATCTTCCATGACATTGCAAAGGAGTTCATGTATCTATTAACAGAGAGATAGCCTTAACAAACACACTAAATATTTCACTGTTGCAAAATGTAAAGAGAGACACATAATTATTTTACCCAAAGCTAAAACGCACACATTAAGACAGTATTCTGACAAAAATATCATCCACCCTTGAAACAGAAAAAAAATTGTTTGATGAGCACACATCTCTCCCAGAATGTGGCTTTCTGCATCAAGGTCATACAGTTATGAAGATGTTTTTCCTCCATTAGAACACAGTGCCATTATGATTTATGACTACTAAAACCTTTTCAAATTAAGATTTGTTTGATTGTCTGTTTCAATTAAGGGTATGTAATAACAATTTTTACCCTTTTCCAAACAAATGTTCTACACAACCTAGCATCCATAAGACATGCGCAAGGATACGACAGTGATTAATTTGTGTTGTTGAACACTTTATTTCCAATAACTAATTTAAGATAGCCCTCACTTTTTAATAACTAAAACATATAAATTCGGCAGGGTGTTTTTGCTAAGGTAATTGATAAAACCTCCTCATATTAACAATTGTAAATCATGGCTGTGTTATATAAACCTTTCACCTAGCAGTTCTCTTCTAGAACACAGCAGTATAGGCAGCTGCTGTGCACTGGAGGCATAAAATTTATGAAAAAGAACGTACCGTCACAATGCCAGAAGTTATCTGAACAAATATAAATAATTTTTTTTTTTTTCTGCTTGTGTTTTATTTGGAAGATAAAGTTCTGATGACTCTGTATATGACTGGAAAAAACTTATACATATGGGTCTCCTAAGACACAGTCAGAACCACTTTCCCATAAGAAATGTCAAAAGCACAATTTTGTTTCAGGCTTCTTTTAAAAGCAGATTAAATAATCTACTGGAAAATTGCCTGTGGAGAAAAAAAGTGCACCTACAGAAAGAGTAGGTGACTTTTCAGAACTTCCATAATGTTTATGAATTTCTCAACTTTTTCCTTGTGTAAAACTCTAATCAAATATAGTTAAAATCACATGAAATTTCAAAAACAAACAGTAACTTTTCATTCTTAAATTCATCAAAAATATATCCTGGATTTTGCAAGATCATTTCTTAAAACCAAGGTCTGCATTAAGAATTTTTCTGGTATAACACCATGTCATAAACGCTTAAACACTTGTGTGAATGCTTAGAAAAGAATTTGGTCCTATGGTATCAGTGGGTATGGCCAATTATTTTTCAAAAAGCTATGTAAAATTTTAGTAGGCAATGATGAATCCCCAGTCCCAGTACAAATGGATAACCAGACAACTTATGTAAGAATGATCTCTAGGAGCTAACAGTTTGATTCCACCATTTCATTCAACTGTAAACCACTAAATATTCTAGAGATGATTTGGCAGCAACGTTTGCTGATATTTCATCCAATATTAGTACCCATGGATTCATACTTCATTTTATGGCACCTTACAGAAAATAATAGCCAAATTCTTGAATTAATAAAGGCCAAGATGATTTCCCCATAATGAACATAAACCTGGGAGAAAAATGTTAAGTGGGAAGCCACTTTTCTGAAATATTCCGACAAATGAGAACAGTGTCTCTGTGCATTTGCCAGACCAGAAAGGGAAATAGAGAAAATTTCTTTGGATATTCAACAGCTTTATATTTCACTGGAATTCAAAGAATACTACATTTCAGTAATGCATATAATCACAAGAACAGTGATAATGCAGAGCCATCATTTATTAGCGCTGTGCTATCTCTGGTTATACAGCAGCTATCCTTTATAGTTGGGCAAAAACAACAGAAGCTTTGGAAGTTGCGGTGACACTGACACAGTGACTTCATTATACCTGTAATGTAGGCATGCAAATACTGTGTGATTAAATCTCTCTCTAAACTTTCTTTTTATCCAAGAAATCTTATATTGCATGTACTCATGTTATTACCTACCTTTTTGTGTGTGCTTGTACAACATGTGTACGCTGTGTAATGGTTTATTTTATTAAAAAAAAAAAAAAACACTATGAATTTCCTGCTGAACAGCTCCTCCTGGACAACACACAAGACAGCAGAAACCTTGATCATGATCGTGCAGCTGAATACAGACAGTCATGAAAGAGATGTCAGAGAAGAGGTTGCAAAAAGAAGAGAATTCTTAAGCCTGCAGATCATTATATAAAAATATTAGCCTCAAAATAAATAAGTGCTTCTCAGGCATGATCTTAACAGTGCTGTAGCATTAGCCAAATTTAACAAGAAAGAGAATTCAACTGATGCTGTGAGGAAAGACAAGTTACATATTTTCAGCCCTCAGTTCTTTTAACAATAGCATGGGATTTAATCAATGGCAGTGAACTACATCTTTCAGGGATGAGAAGTCTTCCTACAAGGGACAAAGGCATTATATTATATTACTTTTGTGTTATAAAGCAATTTACAAGGCATGAAGCAGCATAGTAAAAGAAAATTACAGTAATTCTCAAATTGACCAGGATGAACATGTGCCTACCTTATGTACACACCAAGTATCACTGAAAGGAGCTCTGAATTCCAAACTGACCTTGACACACCACTGCCTGCACCTGAGCACACCCACCTTCCTCTCTATTGTTACTCAAAGATGCCAAGGTGAAGACTGCTCCAAGGTAGACACTTCACTTGTGTCAACTGCGTCTTACTTGAATCTGGCTTTTAGATAGGAAAATTTCAATTTTCAAACTGTTGCAAATATAAACTCCATCCTGGGTTTTTTTGTTGTGCGTCTGTTTGTTTGCACACAATAATTTAATTAGAGGCTATTATTAAAAACAAAACAAAATGTTTTTGGATGTTTTTACTAAAAATATACAGCGCCATTTTTAAGTACTACAATTGTTCCTTTCATCATTCAGGTACATTCATCATGTAAAGGCTTCACTACGAGGATGCAGTTCTTTGAACAAAGTCATTAAGCGTTCCTGTGTGTACCTTAGGAATTTACAAAACAACTGTGCTAAAAGATTTGAAAACTGTCACAGATGTTCTTCATATCAGTAAGTAATAAAAAAGAGAGACAAGAGACTGTGGATTAATTTTAGGGTAGTAGAAAGGCTACTTCTATGTATTTTAGCTGTTTCTCTCTGAATTAAATTGTTCAGGTAGTAGACAAAACTTTGAGTTTGTCAAACCAGAGAGAATCCAAATCTGTGAAAAATTTCTGACAGACCCAATTGCATACATATGCAAATGTACGTTGATATATCCCACATTTTCACTTTTACTTGTAGGAATTGGAATTATTTTCCACCCTCACAGCTTATTTTCTTACTCAGTACAATACAAAAATAAACAACTGAAGATATATAATATCATGATCTTTTCCAAATCTGAAGACTTAAATGCAATGAAGCTTTAGGATTTAGGACAGGTGTGTAGAAAAATTTAAGTCAAGAAATGAAGCAGGTACGCACAGTATCAGATGGAAGGAAATGCAATGAATACAATGTTTCACAAAATCAATGGAAAATAGCAAATTCTGAATTCTTCACTTTCTAGGAAAGCTTAACAGAGGATCCTGCAATTGTATTTTAATTTCAGTGCACAAGTAGAAAAAGTGCCCAGAAATATACTGCTCTATAGTTAATCCGAAAGCCTTCTGGTTTTAAGTGAGAATTGAATACATGAGAATGACAGTGTCAGAATCCTAGAGCCCAAGTAAGATCTCCCCAGGAAATAATTGCCACAGGCTTTCTTCATGCTGACAAGCAGCTAAGAGAATAGTGAAAAGAGTCACTGTAAATAACTGAAAATGGATTTGAGATTTAAAAGACAGTCACAAAATATTTGTACTTTTTGAACTTACAGAGATATCTCATATTTTGAAAATTATTTAAAACCAAAAAACTACAGAAGGTAGATGATAATTATGACAGAAAAAAACATGAAGTTTTGAAGTGATTTTCACCACTGATTTCATTGTCAATTAAAACTTCACGGAATTAAACTCATAAATGATCCCTTTAAGTATTAATATCAAAAGTAAATCACAGAGCAACATCTTTGCATCTTTATTTAGTAGCAATATCTAGCAGCGACACAAATAGGATGCTTTGCCACAATACTAGGATTAAACTATTGATTAATCAATAAACTTTTCCATATGTTATAGTGACCAAAAAAGCCATACTCCTTGCCGCTTTCTGACAATAGACACCCTTCAAAATTTAGAAAAACAAAAGAAAAGTGAAGTTTCCTATTCTCTGAGCACAGCGTTTTTATTTCAGAAGCTCACTGTTAACCACCATAACACTACTTCCATATAGCAAAGGGCAACCTTGAGGCTCATGCAATTGAGTCTGCCTTGTCCTGGTACAGGAAGATGAGTTCTTACAAATACTTAGATTTGTATTTCTGATGGCATCAATCAGAAGGGAACTATCAGAGCAGCAAAAGAAAACATTGTTAGGGTATTACAGTGCACTCACCATCCACATTCATAGCCTATAAGTATTAACTCCTTGTATTAAATGTATCCATGTATTCCAATTCAACATGCTACAATCTTTTTATTTTTCTTAAGAATCATTAAAGTTGAGCTGTTTATTATACTGATTTGACAGAAAATGTTATAGCACAATTTTTGTAAATATACTAAAAATAACTGCATCCACATTGAATTTATTTTCTTCTTTTTTAATGTTCATCTTATAAGAAATCTTTCTCCATTCTAACAACATTATTTCATTTTCCTCTTATTTGCCTTTGTTATGCAATCGTTCATTGCCCCCAGCTACCACTATTTCCCAGCACTGCAACGACTGTACATAATGATGAAGCCGTTTTAATCTCCCTCTTTGTTTTTCTCAAAAATCCCTTTTCTCCTATCCAGAATCTGCATGATCAAGTCCTTCCTTTCTCCCACTAGTATTTCTTTGTCACACCTTGAAAATATACTAGCGCTTTCATATAATTATGTAGTTTTCACACTTTCTGATTCTGCCAAATCTAAAACAAACCTAACAAACTTTAAAATAATTCCTGAATTTTTTGCTTGTAGTCATACCCATCTTTACCACATGCTTGAATTTTAACTCTTTCTTATATGCCTCACATAGTGTCTGTATCATCAAAGAAGAAAGAAACCACAGGAATCCTGCAGGAAAAGTCCAGAGCTCCTAGCAGAGTTAAGTAGAGAAAGACTGTTCGCCATGCTATAAGCACATCCTGTGACATCCCATGAGGGCACAAGTAATTAGAGTGACAGACAATTCAGTAGGACACAAAGGAGAGCAAGTAAAGTAGTGTGCATATTACTCAGCAGGCATTACTGAGTGAGCCACAGAGGAAGCATTTTGGCATATAGAAACAAACAAAAAACAAGCAAACAAAAAAAAAAATCAGGGAGCAGAGAAATAATTCATTTGAATATGAAGACGTCAGATATCTCCTTCCAGTTGTGAAGGCATGACATGACACGAATAGGCAAAAGCACATCCTGCCCTTGTCAGATTTCCAGAATAAAGGAAGAAAAAGAGCCTTCAATTTTATTACTGCTTTCACTGCACTGACCATCATGGATACCGTTTGGGAAAGGACAATTTGGGAAAGCAGCCTGCTGCTATATTTTAATAGCTACTCTCATGTGGCCAATGAGAGATATTTTTTAGAGACACAATTGAAGCTATTTTCAGGATGATTTGAGTGTGGTACTGCTTCCCACACAATTCCCACTCCCAGTTCAGAGCGTAAGCAAAGTTTCTTGAGATAGACGGAGAGAAGCACAGCATTCCCAGAGTTCACCCACCAGGTGATCTGGCAGAAGGAAAAAAAAAATTGCTACTCTACAGAGATAACAACTGTCACTTAATAGTTTTCATATTTTAAACAAATTCTGTTTCTACTGCAGAAAGGGAAATTATTAAAATGGAGGGTTTTTCTTTTGTCTGGTTGGTTTATCTGCGGGTGATGAGTACAGCCTCATAAGTTCCAAGAGGCAGCATTTTAAAAAGCCATCTTCCTGAAGTGCTCCTTGCTTTCTAGTGACTGATCCTGAAGAAAAAAAACAAGCAAACCAACAAGCAAACCAAAAGGCAACCATCTATTCCAATACTCCAATTCCTCAGAAAGAATTTGGAACAGCCTGATAATTTAAAAGGATTTTATGTCAAAGAAACTCATAATCCTGTAAGACTTGGATGTCTAAGGCTAACAGGGCTCCTGAGGAACACAGGACACTGAGAATGGACGTTCTATTTCTGTATAGAAAACCTTTTGTTGTTCTCTGAAGAAAATCTCAATGTATCGACTCCTTTACATGAGCTCTATGATGGTGAAATGAATGGAGAGATCTTATTTTTCAGATGAAACAGAAACAAAATCATCTCTTGAGGGCTTGGATCCAGAGTGCCAATTCTGCCTCATGCTGTTTTAAGAAGAATTGGAGATGGAAACTACCTGAATATCATATATTTCATGAATTTTAGTAGAGGAGATTTCAACTCTGAACTAACTTATAAGCTTAGCCAATGTTCTGAACAGCTTTTGTGTTGAGCTACGTGATCAGAAGGAGGTAACCAGTTCTGACACCAAGACTTTGGAATCACAAGTACCTGCTTTTGAGGCGCTGTGGAAAAGAAATCACCAAAGACATCATAATCCTTCGAGATGCAGAAAACATGCATGCTTATAGGCACAGGGCTTGGAATAATGAGCCCAGGATCAAGAATAACAGTCCTTGACAAAAGCAACCTTGAAATTTTCCCTACCATCTCAGAAACAGTTGGTCTGAAGCCTCAGGCAGCAATTGCTTAATTGCTACGCTGTCTCCAGAGCTGCTGATGCCACAAGAGTGCTTGCATGCTAAAGAATATCGCAGGCAGGCTGAAGTGCCAGGAGACTACCAGCTTTGTGCCATAATGACTAGAGAAGCCTCTTGAAAAGGGTGATTAGTAGGGAGCAGCTAAGTGTACAGATAAACACAAGGTTACTTTTTGCTTTCACAGACTAAGTTTATAGAAGTTCAAAGAACAGGAAAATTAAAATCCAATCACGAAATGAGAACAAAACAGTCCCTCATACAAGTAAGATCTGTCAGAGACTGCTCAAGAAGCCAGCAATCAGTCTCAAACTAAGCCTTGATGGTCTTTTGTTGTGGTTAACTATTTCTTCACTGTGATGAACTCTTCACAGTCTAAGTGAACATTCACATGAGAACAAACAAATATTTGAGGAACAAACACAGTTACAAGTTAACCAAGCAATTTAATGCAATTGAAAGGTGGTGAGTAATTCTCTTTGAAGTTCTTCTCCCTCCCTAACGCATACTTCACCATATGTGCTATGGTAGTGTCATAATAGATTTGTTTCCAGTTCAAAGTGTTTAGCTGCCAAGCACAGACTGATTTAACAGGGTTAATTCAAGGGAGAATTTCAGGATCTTCAAAGATCATTTTCCAGTCTTCCCAGCAAGACTAGGAGATTTAAAAAGAGAGGAGATTTAGACTGGATGTAAAAGAGCAGTTTTTTTCCAATAGCAGTGGTAAGGCACTGGAACTTGTTGCCTATAGAGTGGTGGAGGCCCTGTCCCTGGAGACACTAATGGTCAGGCTGGATGGTGCTCTGAGCAACCTGATGGAGCAGTAGGTGTCCCTGCTCACTGCAGGGGAGTTGGACTAGATGACCTCTAAATATCCCTTGAAACTCAAACAATTCTACGATTCTACAAAAATCAGCCCTGTATTTTTCCTAACAACAAAAATATTCTCTCTCTTTGGAAAACAACAGTGTTTCATTGTAATTTAACTACTGACCTGAGAAGAGTGCAACTAACAAAGATAAAATTGGTTACCATCGGGATGATTCTTTTTTGTGAACTAGTTTTAGACCAACTCAGTTGAGGAAGGTTGAAATACCACCTTAGATTTTATACTGATGATGAAACTGAAGTCATTGGACAACGCTGATAAGTGGTTTAAGATATTCTGCATATTTTCCTGTAGGGTGTGCAGTAATTCCAAAACCTCCAGCAGTCAAGAGCATCTCTGGATTTAGATTTGTTTTCTCATGTTGGGTGTTCACTTCCACAGTGATCAATATACCAAACTTTTTACAGGTAGAGAAGGTAAGAGCAATATCACCAAGAACTGCTGAAGGAAAGAAACAGAGGCTTGTGATAAGAAATACCTCCAGATTTAACTACATAATCAGACCAGCACTTGCATTCACTGAGGCAGCAGGTAACATTCCAGGACAGGGAAAGTGCAGACAGATCGTATTTCTTAAGATCTGAGACACTGTACTTTCCAAATTGTCTAGGTACAACAGTCTTAACAACCATTCTGCATCCAACATGTAATGGTATTAGCTCCACGAAAGTATTTTTGACAACAAAAAACAAATTTTCAGATAAGCAAGCATACTCCTATGACACGAATTCTCAGCAGAAGCAACCAGAGCCATACTATTTACAGTAGTACTCAAAATAAATCTAATCTTGTGTACATGAGTCACACGTGAACCAAATATAGAGGCTTCACCAACATTCACTGAAAGAAATAATATAAGCACCAGACTGCCTACATAAACAGAGGACCAGAAATACCAGTCTGTGCCTCTTAAAGTTAAGAAGATAATTGATTCATACCTTCCTTGAAAAAAAAGTAATGTTAAAAATACCCAGGAAAGTGGAACAATGATTGAAAATTTTGAATAAAAAGCTATAAATATTTTGCACTGAAGGTAAGGGAGCAATTTTTCATTAAAAAATGCCACACTGCTGTACAGCCATTAGCATAATTACATAGCTATACTGTGTATCCTGACCTTTAAATTTATCATTGTTGATAATGTTTCTAAGATTATCTTAACCTATTTCCTTCATCATATTTAAAGTAAAGAAAAAGAGAAAAGAGTGAGAATTAGACTTGTTAATTTTGCGTGCTGTTGATTTTTATAACACTTCTTTCCATGATTATTTATGAGTATTTTGAATCTGGATGTTTTAGACATGCAAGCTCAGCAAACTTGAATGCAGAGAAAATAAAAATGGAAAGTAAATTACAAACAATAGGTAAGGAAAGAACAAGCATTGTAATTGTATTAGATATTTTTGTGAAAGGGCACAGAAAAGTCACCAAGTATTTAACTATGACATCACAGTAAGTATATACTTTCTAAATGACAAATCATTTTTTCATTCAGATTTCTCTCTCCTAAGAAACTTTCTGGCAAACATTAAAAAATTTCTAAAGGAAAAAAAAAAACATTCTGCAACCAGAGTATAGACTACTGAATCTCCAAAATTTTGACAGGTTACTTCTGGCATTCCCATCCTGCCTCCTATCATGTATAGCAGTGGAGGTGTGCAGCGGGTAATGCTGTCAGTATGTGATGGCTTTCTTGTTGTAAAGCACTACAGTGCCAAAGTCCTGCTTTCTAGATGGCTATGTATAAGAATGAAGGAAGTGAAGATAATGGAATAATACGACTAAACAAGGTAGATGGCTTTTTCATTTTGAAAGCCCTCAACCTTCAGCAGAGGAACACCACACTTAAGGAGAGAAAATTCTATTCACAAGAAATGCCAGTACATCTCATTACAGCGACAGCACAATAGCACGGCCTTGATATTATTAAATTTGCAGCTTTGATAAACAGCCCACAAATTACCTCTTGAAGGGAGCTGCATAATAATACCTGAAGCGTAAAGAGAGAAAATGGAGTTTAATTAAGTGTTGCCCAGCTAAATCACACCAGGAAAAGCGTGGGGAGGTGGGAAGAATACTGAGGACTTCAGCTCCACTCTGAGGTGATAAGACAGTCGTCAGGTAAAAGGTTGCATCTGAGAACATGCTGAAACTTGAGTGGGTTACACAGCAGCAGCTGCTGGAGAATGAAAGTACTCATTCTCACTCCTCCACACAGTCCCTTTCAACAAGCAACATCAATTTAAATAAAGCTCTTTTTCTCCCCCTTGTATTCAAAGGAGAAAAGCAGTATCACGGAACAAGGAAAAATGATTAGAGCTGAACTGCGTGTATTCCAATTCATATTTGATACTGAAAACAAACAAACAAACAAACAAAAAAACCCAAAGATGTAGTACAATTTACACTTAATAGCCCAGAAGGAAAGCGTCTTGGAAAGAAAAGAAAAACATAAAGGCAGATGGAACAATTGTAGAGAAAAGCTACCAGTTTTATCCTGGGGTTGGAAAGTGGTTGGAGGCAAACTTTTAAAATGCCAAATTCTTGGGTTAAATGAAAAGATTAGGATTGGCAAGATGCTGATCCCTAGCATGTGTGCTGTTCTGCTTAAGTATCACAGCTAACACTTCAAGAGGAAGTACCAATCATCCAGCAGTATCCAGCTGCATGCTGAAATCAAAAGCAATGTACTTTATCCCATTTGGGAAGCATACACTTTCATCTTTTGCTTTTTTTAGGAGTCCGATTTCTGTAGGAACCAGTGGTTTCACTACGGGTATGCTGCCATAGTGCTCCAACAGTTACGGACATTGCAAAGATTAAAATGAGCCGACATTAAACTTGCAGTCTCCTAATAAACCTGGATTGACCTTTTCATCTTGTGTTGATGTTATATTCCCCTAAATAAATGAAGTCTCAAGCATCCAGCAGACAAACAGCATCTTCAATTTAGACATTTCCAAGATTACTTTTGTAAACAACAATTCAGCCATCTGATAAGATATAAATTTCTAGGCTTTTATGATTGTGAGAAATAATTCTGGCTCACTTATCTCCACTCTGATCCCTGAATTGAAATTTATGCAAGTGTTCACATGATGCCTAATACTAATGAGGAGTCCCAACATGAATTTAATATCTGGTTACCCTCAATAAAAAGACAGTCACAATTGCCATGCACACCAATAATCCAAGCTAGCTTGCATTAAATTCAAGGAATGTTTTGCAGCTGACTCCAAAGCAGCGATGAAACCCGTACCAAAGAACAACAGGGAAATATTGCAACATCTATGGCTTTGTCCTTGATTCATTATTGAAGAAAAGTGCTGCAAGATGTTTTATGTAACATAAGCCCAAAGAAGTATTTTTCCACAGAAATTCCACACCTCTGTAGATTGGACTTGTAGTAACCAAAAATTTCAACAAGGGAAAACTTACACTACTCGTGCCTCCATAATGATTCTCACTTGGAGACTGAGTAGGCAGAACAGAAGCAAGTTCAGAAGCAAATTGCCTGTGCTAATAATAGAGAAAAGGCATAATCTACTAATTAACAAACCAATAATTGAATATTGATTATAGTTTGTTGCTTTTAAAATAACTGAATCTGTCTTGTTTCTAACAACCAAGAGACTGTTAAAGATTTGTAATAAACAAAGGATTTTCAATTTGGGAATGCTTTGTCAGCTTTCTTATTGTGTTCTACACATTCAAAAATGCAATCAAAATACTCCAAAAGTAACACCTCCTATTTATTTCCTTGGAAACTACAAACAGGTACAGAAAGCACAATAGCACTATTTGATGGAGAACAAAACACTGTTGTAAACATAGTTACCATCATTAGCTGTACCTTTTTACCAGCAATGAAAAAGTGCAGTACATTTTGTGGCAGATGTGCACGGCCATCCAGAAGGTGGCTTGTCTTTCACATAGCTGTCACCACTGCAGAAATGCACTTCCCATTGCCTCACTGTGCTCACACCCACAGTTTGGCCTTCATCAGCACTGAACAAGCATCAGTGAACATCAATGGGAGCAATGTTTTCCACATGGAGGAATTAAATTCCACACCTATTTTTCCTACACGCTTCCATGTCAGATGCAATTTTGTCAGGAATATAAACATCTGGAATATTTTAAGTACAAGAAAATTATACACACTGTTTCATTTCCACATTCAAAAGTACATCAAAGTATGATGGGTTTTTAAAAAGTAAGTCCTAAACACTGCATCATTCCAGAAGATGGCTACAAAGATAATAGGGGGCCTGGAGAATCTCTCTTATGAAGAAAGGTTGAGAGACCAGGGATTGTTCAGACTGGAGATTAGAAGACTGAGAGGGGATCTTACCAATGCTTATAAATATCTAATGGGTGGGAATCAAGTGACTGGGGCCAGCTCTTTTCAGTAATGCCCAGTGACAGAACAAATCTTCCATCTGGTTTTACCATTATATTTTCAATTTTTTACTGCTATATATTTTCAAGGGAAGTTACTTTCTCTGTATATCACAAAAAATCATGTGAGTACATTTATGGAATATTAATACATACAATTTGCCAACTTAATTTGCTATTAAGTCTTAACCAAAAAAGAGTGTTTTTTAAATATATAAAACATGAATTTAAGAAAAAACCATCTTGACTTCACCAATTTGCACTAAAACAATTTTATATTAAATCCATTCCAGATGTTGAAGTAGAGGACACATGATAAATGAAACTATCTGTTTACATAAGTGGCTTCTCAGGTCTTTATTCTACGACCCAAAAGAAATGCAAGGGCTCAATCAAAACAAATTAGTTTGCTAGTGATTGAATAAATAAATAAATATATTTTACCACACTTAACAGATAGATCATTTCATAGGTATCCCTTTGCTACTCCATGTTTCTTAAAAGATAGAAGAGAAGGGCCTCTGCAACCTACACTGCAGGTGGCAGAGACGGTGGTACACATCTCACCAAGCACCCTACTTTCCCATCAGAGAAGGTTTCTTCTATACATGGCTTTTGTGGAAAAACATTCTGGGTGAAGAAATCAATCTTTCATTAAAAGTCACCGAAGTGCATCTTTTAAGTGGTGCCAAACTTGTCTCTTGTCTTGTGACTCTTTATACTGGGATTTGGCACATGGGAAATTTTCCCAGCAAATTCCACTCCTCCTGCACAGCCTGATTTAAAATGGATGTGCCAACAAGAGGCTGGGAATGGCCACACTATGGTAAGAGAGAAGAGAATATAATAACTGTGATAGCTTTCCAAGGCCCACCTGGAGGACTCAGCGTCTAAATGGATTACTTGCTGACTTCCCACCTCTGAGACTCTGGTCCCGACTGGAGTGACTGAAAATCATTCTGATCAGCCAAGTGAAAAAATACCAAAGTGAAATTAGACTGGTGGTTTCAGCTCAGTTCCCTCAGTGCTGTACTTCCAAATCAGAAAACCACAGCACGTTGTGCACTGCTAGCAGGGGAGAATGCAAGAGGCTTCAGGACTTAATGAGCATGAATCCAGCTGCCTCTCCAGCTCACAAACACCTTAATGTGGACTATAACCACCCCGTATAAACAAGCACAGAATGGAATAAATGACTGTATTACCATATAAATTAATCAGAGGCAATCCCTTGAAAATGTGTACTGAAAATGTCTGCATTGCGTATCACAATAATATAATTGTTCATCTTATTAGATTAACTGACAGCTAGATGATAATTTGTTGAACCTTTTAAGAAATTCTCCCAGTGTTTAAATACATCTATTAAAAACCACAACATTGCATGTGTTTATCACACTCTCAAACATGAAACAATCATAGCATATCCCATCATCAATGTGTGCAAATATTATTTCAATTACCAAATGAAGAAATGGGAGAATGCAGAGACTGAAGAGCTTTATCCATTAATTTTAAGGCCAGAAAAGGCCAATGTGATCATCTAATCAGACAATACACTCACCACCACCTCAAGCACAAGGCTAGACAGCAACAATCAATAAATAGAACTGCTGTTTGAACACAGGAATTCAAGAATGCAAACCCAAAGCTCAATTCCCTATTAATTCATAAAACTCTCTATTAATTCATAAAACTAGGCATAAGAAAATTTGACTTGAAGAAAGTGTTTTACTGCAGATAAAAGTCTTGCTCTGTGCTGCTGTCTTCAGCTGTAGTTCAGCCAGCAAAGACAGATCAAATCCCTCTTCTTTCATAAGACAATTTAAATGGAGAAGAGAGCTAGCATACATTAAACGTGTATGGAAAATATCTCATTAAGTTACTGTTTGGAACCAAACGGGAGAAAGATCTTTGTCATAGTGTGAATAATTCAGATTTTTTTTTTTTACAGTTTTTTTTTCCTTGCCTTAATTCATTTTATATGATCACTTCCTTACAGAATGATGTGCAGAAAAGACTGTTTCATACCACGCACACAAGTGACAGCAAAAGTATGGAAGGAACTGTGATTTTGTTGTCTAGAGCTAAGATGTCTCAAAAAGAAGTAAATATTTTTGTTTATGATATTTTTATTAGGGGGCAACCAGCGCATTGTCATATTCTTCATTAAATGAAAAAAATTGAGGAAAACAGTCTGGGCATTTCTCCAGAGGATCAGGCATTGTTCCCCACTCAAAAGCAAAGTTGCCTTTGCACAACAAAACTTTCCCAATTCTCACATAAGAGTAACAAACACAACAATAGTTCTTAACAAAGCAGCCTCAGTACCCAAACTTCGGCTCACAGAAGTCTCTGATATTATTCCCCTCCCCTACCATCCTCCCTGCTCTCTTTAATGAGATTTGGGAATATTAGCAAATATGCTTCACCAGACTGTTGTGAAAATGTGTGAGAAGAAATACAGAAGTTGCTTGCAACATCTCGTGTACGTGGAAAATTTTCAAATATGGCTCACTGCAGAAAGCTTGATTAGCTAGATATGATTGCAATCACTAATTTGCTCCAGGGTCATATGACTGCTCAGATCCCTAGGAAATTTCAGTTACAAAGAAAACATGCATGTTTTACTAACCAAAGACTTTAGAACCTTCTTAAAAACTCTGTTTGTGCATAAAATAAATGTCATACTTTTAAACTATTAGTCTTTATTTAGTAATAATTCTTTTATAAGGTTTATTTTGTTTTATTTGAGAAGTATACAGTATAAAACTGATTATGGAACTTCTGCAGAATTTATATTTAATAAAAAGTATGTCAAAAGATGTTCTAGAAACCTGGAAACAACTGTAACACCTGATAGCTACTTGGTTATTTGCAAAATACACATTTCTCCAAATTAATTTATTTTATGCATTGCACATGCCTTATAACAAAAGCCCTCACATATGTCTATTTTTCAACTCACTGTTATATCCATAAATTGGACTTTCTTTTTTGTATCAGTCTTTGATAAGTGGGACCTCAGCAACTTACTATAGTTCATTGAGTTTGGCTTCTACTGAAGAGCACATTATTTTTCTCTGACAAGTCACATGTATTCGGGAAAAAAAGAAAAAATGTACAGTGAAAACCCCTGTAGAAACCAGTCTGAAATTAATTAGTCTCCATTCAGATACAGACATAAGACAAAGGACCTGATACCATCTATCATAAAGGAAAGATCAGATCTGCTAATGGCATTTACTGCTATGCAAAATTAAGGAGTTAGATGCAAGTTAATTGCATCTGAAGATTCATCTTTTTAATCGTAGAAAATATTCATGTGCACTGCCTTAGAAGAGCACCACTACAGAAAATGATGTTATCTTTCTTTTGATGCATCACCAGAAATTGAAAATGACTTTTTAAAGAGCCTATTGGGAAACCAACATCTTTTCCACAATTTTTTCATCCTTTGTTTCCCCAAAATGGATTTTCTTATTGATCCTGGAGCTATCATACATTGCAGTTCGCAGTAGCCTGGCATACTAAAGCATCGCTGGACACATCTATCCCTTTTGCTCTCTGCTACTTGGATTTTTCATTAGAGTCATTCATTTCTCCATGTGCAAGTCTATCATTTCCATCAGTGAAATCGTATTAATCACTTCTTGCTTTACTTCCACATCAACTCTTTTCTTACCAAGGACAGTAGATTTTAATGAAAAATTCAAAAATCTACTAAAGACTGTTTTAAGTACTACAACATTGTGCTCTATGTCAGTAGGAACTTCTCCATTTATTTACTATTTTCATATTTTACACATGAAATAGGATCCAACAAAACACTGCAGCCCCAACAAAACGCAGCTAACAGAAAATAAAGCTCTTCCAAAATATTTCTTCCAAACACATTCTCTTTCAAATTGTTATCATTTAGTCTAGCTTTCTTCAAGAGTTAATAATGAGTCGAGGCATTATTCTCATTTAAATTCATGCTTGCATAAAGAATCATTATCTGTCTGTATTTCTCCCTAAGAGCACAAGCAACCTGAGCTGTGAGACTGCCTGTGAATCAGATGTTAGAGTTTACCTCAGAGTGGGTGAGAGCTGCTGCATGCACTGCTAAAATGCTGACATCTGGCACCACAGCCTCCCCTTTGCCTGCATCTGAGATAACAACCCACTACCACATTCAGGTTAACATTTCAACAAGTCTAACGTTACATCATCAGAATGATCCTCTCCACTCCTTTTCTTCTGCCGAAGAGAAATAGAGGTGAAATAACACAGTAGCATCCTAAGTAGCTTTGGGCATGCTCCATATCCAACACATTCCAATCAGGGCTCTAACATAGCAAAAAGGTCTAACAGAATCAACCCAGGGACTGAATCCCAGCTGTGATCTCATGCAAGTGTCCTAACAGCCTGTAACATAATGCAACATAGAGAAAAATATCTTGGAGTTAATCAAAAGAATAAGAACTGAGCTTGATTTTCCAGTATTTTCCTATCAAAAGTGGTAACACACACACCACTACATATTTACCACAGTGAAGTATGAACTTGTAAATTGTATGAACTAATTTTTCAACATTAATCTTTCAATAGGGATATTTTCTTTACTCACCCTTCCGTACACCTGCAGCTATGGCTAGCAAGGGGACTCGACAGCTCTCAGCACCCAACACCAAAGCTCAATACCCAAAAGGAGGCAAAAGGGCTGGAAGCCTCTCCCGCAGAGCTAAAGCAACAGGGCAGAACACAACCCCAGGCTTCCGGACAAAGTGCCTTCCAACAGCCAGAAACGACAGGAGGACAGCTAAGCCACTGTGTTCACAATAATACTGTAACACTTTTCTTAAGAATGCCTTTTAGTTGGTTTCTTTTAACTCCACTAGGTTTTCTCCAACATGTTTGCACAGAGGGGTCTGTGTGCAAGAAAAGGCCAGAAGGTCCCATTCCCTGAATCTCTCACTGCTGTGATCAGGTGTTTCTCATGGAACCAGAGAAGTCAGCATCAATACAATAAACTGCCACTCCCATAGTGTTTCTGAGAGGTAGAATTATCCACTCTGAAAAAATAAAAATCCCATAATAAAACTTACTTAACATGACAAAAGAAAAGCATCTCCCTGCCAGCTATCTTTGCTAGAAGGGCCCTTGTGCATCCTTCAGTTCATTTACGCTGCTGATATTGGCAAGGCTTTGTTCTCCTCTTGCTGGTGACTGTTGCTGTTTTAGGGGAAATGCTGCTTGAAACAAAAGCACCTGTAATCACTGACACTTCATAAAGTGCCCTCAGGCCTGAAAGCAGGAGAGCAATGGATACTTCCCTCTACATGTGCATATATTGTGTCTCTTTGTTCTGAGGATATATTATTAGATATACATAACAGCTGAGAATGACAATATATTAAGATAATTACATGATATATTTAAATTATCGTCCCTTCCAGTAATGTTGCTTGCAGTGGGTATTTTTAATACAGTAGAAACACAAATTTCTACAAGAGTAGGCTGTCACATTAAAAAGCAAGGGTATATTAACAACTGAGATTATAGCAGCATCCTCTACGTATCCGGCTGATCTGTGTCCAGCCATGGCCCTACTGAACCAGCTATTCTACTGCTGGTAACATTGGATGGACAGCCACGAGGCCCAAGACGTTATCTGAAAACTTACTCACTATAAAAGCTAAGTCATTTTAAAATAATGATAGCAACTCTTCCTGACAAATAATACCTTTTACTCTATTACTGACCTCCTCCCTCTAGAATTTGCTCAGTAATCGTCAGATTGTTGAATGGGAAAAATAACGCGTAACTGATAGCAAGTACTCTAAAAGCAAACACTCCAAACTTCTCCCATTCCCCAGATAACATCTCCAAGAACTCCAAAAGGCTCCAGCACTTAAAACAAGACCGCAGAAGTGAGGCATTGAGCATCATCTTACTGCTAAACGTTGAGATATACTTTTAATTGTTAATCTTTGCCCAACCTAACCCTATTCTCTTAACATCTGGATGAACTTCAGTAATCACAATCCCCAAAACCACTGTACAATAAAATGAAAATGTGATTGGGAAAAACACATCATTAAATATTCTTGTGTGCCAAATAGGCCGTCTTTAAAAGAACACTCTAATTAAAAATACATTAAAAATTTATAAACTTTTACAAAAATAAACTGGAAAATTGACTGCAATTTATATCACAGATCTCATACAGCCTATAAAAACACTACCATTCTTAAGTTGTAATTAATAACATGCAGGGTTCATACAGTTAATTTAGTTGTGAATACAAATAACTACAAAATATTTTTTTAATTTGTAAGAAATATGTTTATGCTACATTCAAATTAAAATGAAGAATGAAAGAAACACGAGTCCTCAGAGGGTATTGCTCGTTTCCCATGGTATGAAAATGAAATACGCTTATATTTATTTCAAAACTTCATTTAATCTTTGAAAAAGGTTGGTAATAAAAATGAGAAAACACTGGCGTTACATAGAGTATTCTTTGTGTTACTCAAACTTGTTGCTTTTAAATTTCAATGATTAATTAAAAAGATATGTCAGGCATTGTTTTTCATATAATTTCTTCAACATGATGCACACATTATTATTTTTTTTTTTAATTCTTTCACACTAGACGATCACTGAATACTTTTGCAGCTTCTTCCCAGCACAGCTTAACCAGAGGCTATTACTGTTCTTGTCCTGAATGTTTTTGATGCTTGAGTTCATCTTAGAATAGCTGAATAGTTCTGCTAGGCAAAATAAGAAGGTAAACCTGGAAGGGACAGTTTGAGGACAGCAGGCAACCCCTTCATATAAACTTTAATGCTGATCACTGTTCTTTTCCTAAGTTACTACCAACTCATCATAAAAACTAACCTAACTAGGTTTTTTTCTGTTTTGTTTTGTTGGTTTCTTTTCTCCTTCCCGCTACTCTTGGCACATTGCTCCAGAAGCCAAAAAGTTTCAGAGACAATTATGTAGCATCCATTTTTATCTAACGCTACTTTTAGCTTGGAACAGCTATTTCTGTCTTCTCTGTTGCCCCTGAAGAAATAAGCTCACTTCTCAGCCTTAAACATCCTAATTTTTCTTTTTGTCCACTCTGCATGGCAAACTTCCCATGTAATTATTGTAGCTCCAGCCATCCCAGTTCAAATCCATCTCTCACGAACATGGCTAAACAAAGCTGTCAGGTGAGTTCTCTCTGCTGCCTTGTACAATGTCATGGATGCCCTTCAACTTCAACCAAAGCGCACAGCTTCATACTTCCCCAATACCACAGCCTGATTTATGGATGTACCTTAAGGTTGCACGAGGTCTTATTTGATAACTTCTGTTTGAAGAGGGCACTTCATTGATGGGACTGACAGACTGTACAGCTAAATAAAACAAGTTCAAGGACCATCCCTACTGTCAACACACCACACAACAGCAAGACATGTTTGCTACCTCTTCACCCTAAGGACATGATGATGAACTCCCTCCCTGCTACTATTATTTTGAAATAAAAAAGAATCATACAGCAATAAAATATGAAATAATCATAAACCCATGTTGTAGCCTACCACACTAGCTATTTTATCCTATGAAATGAAGGGTATGTATAGTGTGCAGTACACGAGCTTGTTCTGAAAGCTCATGGAATCAGTAGGAATTATCCTGCATTTGTGAGAACTGAATTTCATCTCATTTCTGTTATAATCAACTTCATCCAGTTCTTTCCATTTCTATCCTATCTCAATTCTCTGTTGTCAGTCCTTGTTAAATTTGTGTCAACTGCAAAAGCAGAGTAAGAGAACTTGATACAAAATTACTGATGAAAATATGACACACTCCATCTTTCTTATCTTTGGGAAATTCCACTGCTGTTTCCCCCTCAAGCCAGTATTTTCTCTTTCCTTTTTATTTTTATCACTACAACCCACTGTCCAGTTAATCAGATACCTAGCTTTATATTTTTTCATATACCAACTTCCATAATCTTCATTTTTGTAAACAGTTTTTTTGCCTTTCCTCTCTAATTTGCTACACTTCTGTCTTATTCCTGTAATTGTAGGTTCATTGGAAATTACCAACTCCACACTGACAAACTTACTAGCAATTTTTCTCAGATTTATGGGGTATAAACCATGCACTCCTCCATACAGAAGCACATTAAAGTCTGGAAATTCTGCTCAGTTGCAGTAATTCCCACTTTCATGCATTCAGCTCACAGCTCCTTGTGTTTAATCTCAGTGCAGCCTCAGTGCAGAAAATCCAGTTCTTTGCCACTCCTTTACGTAGAGTTGAAAAACATACTTCTAAACTTATATAAGGATTTAAAAGCAGTCTATGTGTGCCAAAATCTGAAGCTTTTATGGTAATACAACTTCACTTTTATTATACCCTTATGGCAGACTCTCTTCAGAGTTCCCTTAATACTCTTCAATTAAATACTTACTTACACATATGCTTTGGTCCAGCAACTTTAGGTACTGACAATGTAGAGTCTCAGCAATAAATGATTTTTTTTTGTTTGTTTGTTTTTTTTTTTTTTTTTTTTTTGAGCTTTTAAAGTCTGGACCATACCAATAAGCTGCTAGTGAATCCAAATTGCAATGTTAAAATAATAACAGAATTGAACTTGATTTAAACTTGGCTTTTATATTCATATAGATAAAACACCATGCTATCAATTCTTTATAGACTAGCACTGAAAGGCATAATACTTCCTTTTCTACCACTTACATTCTGAACAACTAGATTGTTAGAACTTTTTTTTTTTAAATAAATACATAAATAAATATTCTACTTCAGAACAAACTTCATAGATATGCTCAGCTACTTCTAAGAGTTCTTAAATCTGACATATCTCCAACATAAATAATCAAAGAAACAGAAACTGAAATATGGCCTCTATGAGAATCAGAGAGGAGATACAGCCATATACTGATATTACTATTTTACATCTGTGAGCTGTCCAGAGATCACTGGCAAAAGTAAAGTGACCAGCTCCTGCTTCACTCTGGGATGCATTTCATTTACTGTCAGTTCATAAAAAATATTATTTTCCCTTTACTGACTTTGTTGGAAAACTAACAAACAAAAAAGTCGCTTCCTTTTCCTTTTTCCTAAGTTAAGAATGGGTTCAGCTGTAACATTTTCATGAAACATCCCTCTCTTCCAGGATTCCTCAGTCTGGGACACTAAACCTTCTCACTATTCAAGATGTATTTGTACCTGGCAGATTCTGAAAGAGACTACATAAAGGTGAATTTAGAGAGTTTGGTACTCCTAGGGTTTTGCCTTTTTGATTGCTTTCATTTTCTAACAGGAGGGGAGGATTTGGTTTTACTTTTCATTGAAATATATTAAAAAGAATACCTCTAAGAATATTTAATTTCTTTACTTCCTGTCTTCTCAATTAAAAGACACAGTAAAACATATCAGAATTAGCATTCCACAAAATAGCCAGTGTTCAAGCTTATTCTCCTGTAAACAGATGAAGGAAAAAGACTGGAGGTAAAATTTTTGTATCATAAAAAGCTATCCTTCTGTTCAATTTATTTATTATTTGTACATTTTCTCCATTCATTCCATGAGTCCATAAGAATTTGACCATAAGAATTACTTACAGCTGGAAGGCTGACACTAAAACTGATTTATAGAAGCCACTCTCAATCTGTCCTTTGCCGGTACCTCCTAACCCTCTGTCAACTTCCTCTGTCTCTCTGGAATTAAATGAAAGCCATATGCTGAAAACATGTAACCTGAACACTCTTCTGGAGTTAGCAACCTTACCACTTGTACCGACAGAGTAATTCTTAGAGGAGAGAACTGCTACTATGTTATTATCTTTGCAGAAGCACTCTACATGCGGTCTGATCTACCCGTAACACAGAGAAATTGTTGTCGAAGACAAATGCACTTAGTAATATGGTTTTTTTTTTAGACATTATTCCCTCTCTCCCAAAGAGGGCTAATAGTAGGATTCTTTGAAGTAGAAAAAAAAAGTATTCCCACATTTATATGTAAGAAGCTGAAAACGGTCTCTTTATGGTCTGAGAATATACATGCAGGCAGAAACACACGCGCACCTTGCCAGATCTATTTTCTGACATCAGATGCAAAGTATTTATGTGTGAGAGAGAAGTTTGCACTGGAAGAACACCTTGAAAGGAAACAAAAAAACAAATGCAAAAAAAAAAACAACAAAAACAACAAAATGCATTCTCATACAAAAGGAACCAGGAAACCTATCCTTCAGTACCAGAAAGCTCAGGTCAAACTGAACTCCCCTTATTTTCAGGGTGGCTAAGCCCAGAAACAAGCTCCTGAAGTGAAGTCATGCAAGACTGACTTGTGGTTTACAGGTTTCTTACCTCAGCAGACAGCCATAAAGGGTCTGATTCATATATCATAAAACTCAATTCAACAATTATTAAAAAAAGACATTATTCTATAGCAAATGGAAAGTACACTTTCATGGGAAGTGCACAAACACTTATTTTTTTTTAAAGAGCCATTCCTAAATATCACCATCTGTAGTAGAAGCGGAGCTTAAAATGCCGGTGATGCTCCCAGAAGTTTCCTCACCTGCAACCTGTTTTCAAGAACACTGAACAACCTCCATGTTACGGCAACTCTAACAAGTAAACATACTTAAATAACAAACTTCCTCCCTCCCCCCACCAATGATATGACCGCAGAAAATAAGAATTTCCTCACATAGACTGGTGTCAATGAATTTGCATAAGCTTCTGTCATCACCTACAATCCTACCTCGTTTGTTGACTGCGTTCTAACTACAGCTCCCAGCCTGATGAAAACAGATGCAGGTTCACTTCCCCAAAAGGTGATCAAAACATCTAATTTTCTTTCAGTGGGAGCTGTTCTCACAAATGACGTTTTGCTTGAATGCCCTTCTCTAAAATCTCACAGCTTTTTAGAGGCAAAATTATCTTTTATCATTTATAGTTTCTTTTAATTAATAACCCTGGATATAATTGCAATAGAACATTTCAGAGAGTGCAATTATAGTTTAATAAACCATGCAGAGTATTTAAAGGCAAAGTGCCCTAGGTTTTCAAGTACTCTATGCTATTTGCATACTCTTTGACGTGCTTTGTGGCTTAGTCTGATGTGGCTTTTCTAATTAGAAATAAACACAAGTTAATCATTCAGGAGGCACTGGGAAAGGGAGGGTCAGAAAAATATACCTATTCTGCAATTATATCTTAATTCCATGCAGTAATTTAGATATAATTTAATCTTTTCATCTGCTTTTATTTTACTCCAAATAAACTGAGAAATTAGAGACTGACAGAGAAAGGGAAAAAAAAAGATAATATACAAATGCTCAGGAAGAAAAAAAAAGTATTTATTTAAAGTATTTATTTTAGAGTCTATATATATATATATATATATATATATATATATATATATATATATAACTCCTATACACACTAGGTTTTCTGAGAAATCTATTGCAGAGTTTTTTCAGTAGGGAACAATACATAATTAACCAGATGATTCAGAAAAGAAGAATTTGATAAGGATATCACCCAAGTCGCACACGGAATCTGCATGACTCATTGGTCACTTAAAGTCTCCGGTATCATTCCATTACTCATTTCCTAATATTTTGGGACCTTCGCATTTCACTGGGGATAATTACTAGGAAAAAATTACAATGAAATTATCTACAAACAAGGTCAGATGACCACATGACTGTTAGTTGCTGTATCGCAGAAGCTCAGAACACACAAGGAAGCTGCATGCACACAAAGACTTTGACACACTCAGAGTAATGACAGAGAAAATGTTAAAATAGTCTTCTTAATGAGTAAGTTTTGTCTAGGGGTGGGTTTTCTGAAAAAAATTCCCTGTGTAAATTAGCCTGTATTTTCACACTGCACTATTTTCCAAAATGAGCCAGGACCAGAGCTTTCACCAGCAGTGGGTGCTTGCTACTACAGACTGGTATCTCAAGCCCTTCTCAAAACACACTGCTTTGATACCATTTCCTCCAAAAAGCATTCTCTTCCTACTTCAGACCAGTGCTAAGGTGCTGTGAACTGCATCACGCCGTGGATGAGGAGAACATAAAGAAATAGGATGAGCTCACTAAGCAAAACTGGTAGCAATTTGATCGAAGAGAAAAAAAAAAAAATATCGTCCTTCCACTATTATAGAAACAGGATAGGAAATGACACAATATCTATTTTTTGCAAGTCTCTACTTACCCTTCTTATAAGAGGTTACTCACAAATATTGATTTGCAAGTACTGTTCTTGCTAAATGTGTGAAAATGAGCAAGCTAAGAGTTCTGAGAGGCATGCGGCATGTACTCATTCCTACTGTACATGTATCTCAGATGCATTAACCTTCATGCATATTGTTCACTCTAAAGTGGGTTGTAACAATACCCAGAGCCTTGAAAATGCCTGTTTGTTTTGCTTTTTTTGCCCCTCACTCTACTTGTAACTCCTTCCTGTCCGTAAATTGCTTTGTAATTCTCACTTAATGAAGAACCATTCAAATGCAGCGCTTAAAATCCTCAGCTGCTTAGAGGCCTATAGTAAAGTCTCAGACCACCAGGTGCCTACATTATACTGACACACAAGACTGTTCTCTTGCCAAATTATTATGGAAATTTTCGTTAAGTATTTGGTTCAGAAGGTGGTCCAAAGCGGTTGGCATTTTTATGAGAGAACAAGCCCTAGTTCCAGTAAATGGAAACCATTCACTAGAAGTGCTCATCTTCCCAAGCACCTGTGGGAGATGCTGCCAGAGCAGATGGCCAAGAGGAGGATGAAAAGGAGACGGATGAAGGAAAGAAGAAACCAGACAGACAAGCCAGAGATGGTATTCATCTAAATCTCCCCGTTGCTTTTTTCCCTGGTTCCTCCCTTCTATCTCTTTGTTTCAGTCTGAAAAATAAGCTGCCTTTCTTCAAGATGTTTTAAAATTTCACAAGCGAGCTAAATGAAGATATTAATTTTGCTTTCAACAGGACTCCGAACAATGAGTAAAATAGATGTTAGTTTATAATGGAAAAATGCTAAGCAAAATGTATTTATGCCCACGATAAAATGGCTGATTATATGATCCTCCCATCACTTAAGCACAAAATTGTTACACAACAATTCAGACAAATCTGAATTTATCTACCTCGATTCATGATTGCCATGTACATTATTTGTTTATAAAATACCTTATTCTGTTCCTGAAACCAGTTCTAGAACACATGTAAACGATTATTAAAAGCATATAATTAGACTAAAATCAATAGCTGGATATCTGGCTTGTGCAGTGGCAAAAGTCAGGCAATTCCACAGAAGTAGCCCCTGAGGAATATCCTCTGCTGCTGTATATGGTTTTAGATTTTACTTTCTGCATTTTGACTGATTAATATAAAATGTATCTTGGCATTTTAGCTGCTTATAATGCAAAAGGTTTGTAACATTCAGCAAGATACACTTATATTTGCCCAGTATTTCTAATACAAACAGTCCCTTAAGTTCTCTGAATTACAGCAGCAGATTTTTATTAGGCTTTTTCTTTCCTCTGTTGCTAAAAAGTGCTATCCATTCAATGTTTTTTAATGAGAATTAAAAATCTGTTTATTTGATTTAATCAGCTCATTGAGCATTCTCTTTGTACCGCTAATCCCTTGAACGGGGATGTCAAGGCATGTGATAGCACACAGCCATGACAATAATCTCAGGAGGTTTTCCACTGCTGCCATTTGTAATAAATAATGCATTTTAGTGTTATAGTTAGTTATACTCATTACAGGGGAAATTTACCTCTCCCCATGCATAAGAACAGCCAGCTCTGAACAAGGAATTGCAAAGGACTTCAAAATACACAACCCATTCCCAAAGCAGGAGATGGCTCTTGTAACCCTCAACAAATGTCATGCCAGTCCCTCACCTCTTATTTTTCAGCCTCTGGACTAGAGAGCAAATGAGTTAGTTCTTAATCAAGTTTACCTCCCAAGTCACTTCCTGCTCTTAAAATATTCAAGAGCAATATGGACCCATCATTCTACTTTGCCACCATGAGTATGACAGGACTCTTCAGGAGAAAAAAAATAAAAAATAAAAAAAAAGCTATCCAGTTATGGATAGCTTCCAGTATACAAATTCATGTGGTGTACATAGCAATCTTAGACTCTGAGTTAATGGCTGTGTGCAGAAAAACATGCCAAGTTTTACCTCAAAAATATCCACAGATCAACACCCCTGCAAAAGAAACCCTTTTCAAAGATGCTGGTCAGTGGCTCAAGTGAGGGCTGTCAGAAACTCAGAAAATCAGGACAAACCTATTGGATCTGCTTCAGTATCATTTCAGTTACTTATGCTCGAAACTGAATATTATTGAGCACAAACTGTAGATATCTACGTATCTACAAATAAGCTTAGAGAACAATATGCTGCAATAGCAAAGATTTTTTTTTCATCTGGAGATGAAGATGTAGACTACCCTACTTATCTTACTAAGTATATAATGGTTGCATTTTATTTTAATAGTTTCCTCCCACTCCTACCTCTCATTCAATATAAACCGTTTCTCCTCATACACACCCTGCTTCTCTTTACAAACTCATCAGTACCTGCAGTTGCGCTTCAAGATGGAAAAAAAAAAAAATCAACATGCTGGGAAGGACTGTACAATGCTGACTAGCATTCATTTGAATGACATGTCCACTCAACAAGGCAGGTAAAATAAGTCAATAAGGTTATCATGATTACTCAGTCATTGTGCCTCTGGAGAAATACAAAATCATTTCAAGTAAGGCAATTTTTGCCTTTTTGTAACTTACTGAGATAGGAAAAGTTGAGCCATTAGCCCTTCCACCTCACTGAGAGAAGATGACTTGTTTTTCCCACTAAATTGCAGCTCTGAACTTACAAAGAACTGTGAAAAACCAGACAGCTCATGCTAGTGTAGAAGAGCTATAATGCCTGCCAAGGTTCATCACTGTCAGCTTTGGACTGTGTTTTGTTATTTTTGTCAAATGTAACAGTTACTCGCATTTGTAACACATTTATATTATTTTACACTTTGCCTTGTGCAGGACAGGAGGTTGCCTTTAAGAGCTACACAGCTAAAAAAGCTTCTGGGATTTCTAATGATACATAAGTTTTTTTCTGTTTCTTGAACATGCATATTTATGTTCAAGCTTCAGCCTGCAGAAACCCTGCGAATATCAATCACAAAAACTCAAAGAAGATGCACAGTATAACCTCTGTGAAGTGACTAGATCCTTACTAATTGTCAGCTTGAGGCAGCACAAGTTATGTTGAGCTACGTGTAGACGAATGATAAGTAGCAGTTACTCTAAACCCTTACTCGATGGCACCGAGAGTCAAAAAGAAGCTTTCATCCACATCTATCAGCAGATAAGACAGCAAAGTTTATGTCACCATGATGCTTACCTATTTGCACTAGACTTGTCTCTGATCTAAAAGATATTTTAATACACAAATGAAGAACTAAGCCTAAAGAAGATAACTAAGTTTCTATTGATTTCTCCCACAGATAAATTTCAAAAGTCTGCAGAATCTAACACTTTTTTTTTTCTTTTATGCAATAAATGGATATTTTTGAGTATTTCTTTACTAACTACATCAACCCATGTGGTTTTCCAAAAATAGCCCAAAGCAGCGACTAAGCATACTATAAAATATTCTACGGAGGAAGGATAATTTCCATATTTTACTAGAGTGACAATTACTGGCTGCTCAACTGTTGGACTGAAACTGGACTATGATCTAACATCCACTCCAGGGCAGCAACTCTTAAGAGTGCCTCCTCTCTCCTCTACACAGACATTTGCACTGACTAGAAACAACTGTAGCTCGTCATCAGAGCTGGTTCAGGAGTTCATTCATTATTTTGAGAGAAAGAGGTCTTGATCCAGCCTGGGGCCCCAGACTCCCTCTACTAACTAAAGACCAGACACAATACCTGTTGAATTCCTTCAAAAGAACGTGCAAGCTGGAGAAACCAAAAGGCATCAAACTCAGGTGAGTAAACAGGACAGACACCAGGGGTGCCTTGTGCATGAAGGGTAGAGAAGGAGCTTTTTCCACTGCTTGTAAAGAATTCTGTGCAAGCACATTTAAGAAGCTGCTTGCTACTTCTCTGATTTATCTCTGTCATCAATTAGATAACTTTTATTTATGCCTTTGGGCTGTGCTGTGTTGGCATTTGCAGTGCATTGTTGCCCCAGTGAATTTATTAGCCAGAGATGTAATTTAATCAGTGATTTCAATTTACCACCAGCAAATCACATTTACCATCATTGCTTCAAATAATATTGTTTTCCAAGAATATCGTGTTTTGTTTTACCTCGCTTTTAAATAGTGTCTTTGCTATTGCCAATCTGGTCACATTAAGCCCCCACCTGCATAAATGCATGTGCAAGTTCCTCTGAGAAGTATCTCTATTACTTCAGAGCATGCCACATGACAAAAATGTCATCTAAATTTAAACACCCTCCGGCTAGTTCCTTGCCTATCTGTTCCTGTCCTGTTCCCACATCTCCTAAAAAGCACTCAGATAACAAAAGATTGAATCAAAGCATCATATACGCACTGATTATTAAATTACTTTTATAGCTCAGTTACAGTTCTGTTGCTTTCTGGATACTGAGCCAGGGGTCCAAACAAAATAAGGAAAGAGAAAGCAAGTAAGAAGATGAGCTGGATTTATGTGAGCAGGGTAAGACTGACTAAGGATAAAGGAGCTGCTGCTGACCCCTTCAAGCTCTTCCTCGAACACCTTTGATTGTACCTGTGTGATATGAATATTCTTTGTGAGTGATGGGCACGTGTAGGACAGAAATTATAGTTGAAGAGCAGCTGCCATAAAAAATACATTGTCCAATTATATGGATATCTCATCTGATTATGCTGAAGAGCCCTCAGGAAGTCTAAATTGCAGCAGAAATGAAGAACCTATGAATCTATTGATGCCTCCAACAGCTTACTACAGGGAAAGGGCTGCAAAACATTGGTGAAAAGAGCCATGAATTTTACAGCAGAAGCCCATGCTAGAGATCGAACAAGGCTCTGCAAAAATGGAAGCAGATTTCTTCAGGAATATTTTGTTGACCTATAATGACAGAGACCTGTTTTCACAGCTTAAGGGTGATTAATTGCCATCCAAATAAACATGATATTTATCACTCTTCAAATACCGGTCAAGCTGAGTACCTACTAGTTTTGCATATAAATTCAAAGCACCAAGCAAAAAGGTGCTGCAACAGTGGTCTTCAAAAGGAAAAAAAAATAAAAACAAAAGAAGATAAGTGATGAAAAATGAAAGAGTGAACTAATGAGCACATAAAAGATATATTCACGTATTAAGCATAGGTTCTCTCATTTCAACCATTCATGATTCTCTATAGTTGATACTAAAATGAAAGCATTAATTACACATTATAATTTCTAGATAATTTGGTATGTGTATAAACTCTATAATTCAGATGTCACATCAGGCTGTTACTGAGCAGTACATTGTGATCAACTGGTTGTGCTGCAGAAATATGCTTTTGTCTGTAGTTTTATATTCTCTTGCTAGGCTTAAAAGTTAACCTTTTTTCACTCAAAATAGGGTAACATGCGCTTCCTAAAAAGTACTCAGAGACGGATAATGGTTCTCAAAAATCTTACACAAAAATAAACCTCTCTGATTAATAGCATTTTATATCTATATTTTTTTAAGAGTAAAGACTATTAATAGCAGCAGTGAACTGAGAAAAGTGTAAGTTTTAGTCTTTATTTGTTCTGTGATTTAGTTCCTCAGGCATATAGTTACAATTAGCAAAAATGAAACAGAAACCAAAGGAAAAAGTTAATAACGAAGGTACTGTTACACTGGACTACTTTACCCAAGCTTCAAAAACTCCTTAACATGGTACAAATGGGCAAAGATAGGAAAAAAAAAAAAAAAAAAAAAAAAAAAGAACCCCACTCTTTAAACTAAAGAAACAGATATTTAAACTCATGTGAGGGAATGTTCATGCACTCCGTATATGAAATTTGGAATGTGAAACAAAGATTCCCCCTTTTATGGGAGTTCTCCACTCTTTCAAGTGTTACTTAAGGCTTATTACTTTCACAATGCTCAGTTTTATTACTTTAAATTAAACCAGATCCTCAGATGCAACCAACATGCTTTTTTGGCAGGACAACAGGGACAGATTGTAGGCAGAACATCCCACCTGGCATATCCAACTCTTACCCCTCTATCATCCAATGTAAAAATCATGTTAAAAGAAATAAGATAATAGGTTTGGAGTTCTGTTTTACTGAATATGGTAGTAGTAAATTCATGCATTAGAGAAGAAATTCAAAAAACAACTGTCCTAGGCCCAGATCAACAGAAGCATTCAACAGGATCAGGAGCTGCAAACAAACCATTTGGGCAGATAGAATTCCATGCCACCGTCTTTACGTTATGTCTGTAAGTGGCTTTCATTACCTGCCTGTTGTTCACCAACCCGCAGCTTATTCACAAAATGAACCAAGGTTCCAGACTATCACTCTCTACTGATGTAGTAATGAATTTTAGCTCAACATATTTAATCAGTACTAGATGTCATTTTCCTAAGGAAAAGTAGGTAATTTTTTTCCTTAAGTAAACAAAAGATTGACTCTCACTGTATTAAAAAAAAAAACAAAACTCTCACCGTATTAAAAAACAAACAAAAAAACCTTCACCTTTAAAAATAAAAAAAAAAAGGCAGCTTCAGGCTTCAGAGCTCTCAGAGCTTTCCAGATATCCAGATGGGATTTCAGTTGGACAGTAACATCTTCCTGCATGACACACTTTCAAAAATCAGAAGACAGAGGCATACTACTACATGGGATATCCTGAATTGCTTAGGTGCTAACAACTAATAAAGACAGAGCATTAGAGATTTCAGAAATATTACCAGAAATACAACCCTATGTACTTCACATCACACTTGAAAATAACAACCTAAGATGAAATTTATCTGCAGTTCTAAGAGCAGAAAAAATTATGTTCCATTCTCCAGAATATTGGACAGAGAGAGCTTTCTGGATTAAACATCCCACATATCTAGGATGTGCATATATTCTTTTTTAGATATTTGCAGGAGCCACACATATGTTAGGCCAATAAAGTATGGATTACTATAAGAATATTCATTTTGATATTTTACAAACAAAAATGGTTTAGTCAGGAGTCATCAAACTGCAAAGCTAATACAGCAACTCTGTGGCTAAAGAATTCATGGCTTCTACCAGTACACTGTTTTTTGACTTGCAGTTAGATTTGGTAATTCAAGTCAGTGAGTACCATTTGAAAGCATCGAGAGCCATTACTTCCCACCAAAGATGCCATGAAGTGGCAGTGGTTTGCACATTACAGGATCACAGCTGTACATTTCACCTAAAATCAGTTGGAACTGTACTGTCCTAAGGCACTCTCCTAGGATGGCTAAACTCAAAGACATCTTTGGACAAGGTTGCAGTGAGAAGGCTCAGATCCTTTTTTGGTGAAAGGAATGATAGAGAACAAAGGCTAGCATCTGTTTAAGTTAAAGGCCCAGACACAGAGCATATCTGAAGACAGCACCTAGGCTTCTAGATGTCTTTGTCAATGTGTTAGTACAAAACGAAAAACTTAGATCAATTACCTGGAGGAGTATCCATCAACTTTGGCTCCCAAAAGGTGAGAACTACAAAACAATAAATGCTTTTGTTCTTTCTGGAGATGTATAAGAGGGAAGCTCTGCCTAATTCACCATTTAAGCGGTTGAGGTGTGCTTCCTTCGGAAATTCAACCTCATTATTCTTAATGAGATAAGGATGCCTTGATACACATTTCATTTGCTATAATAACAGTCTAAATTGGTGATGCCAGAAAAGCTTTTCAGGCACATGATCTTATTCTGCATAACTGCAAGTTGGCACTTGTTTATAAGTAATGGTATGGCATTCTGATGGTATAATTATCTATACTATCTACAACATAAATTGCAATACAATTTCCGAATGACTTACTCTTTGGAAGAAAATTCCATTTGTAAGATAAAACAAAAACTCTCCAGGAAAGCTGTTCTATAGGCAATGCTTAGTTTTCTTAAACTACCGACCTAACAGTACTTTATATTTCTGCTATAAGTCATTCATTGGTACCCAAGTGCTATATAAACAGCAATTAATCAGGTTTCTCAAAACGCTGCTGAGGTACAACGGCTGTTATTTCTGTCATACTGAGAGATTAAATGACACAGAAACTAGCTGGAGTTTCAGATGGAAATTTAGATCCCAGTTCCCTGCTTTTGATGGTGATCAACACATTCTCTCCCTTCTAAGGAAACTACCATGAAAATCCGAATGAGTAATCCATTAAACATACAATTTTGCAAGCTATCAGTATCAGTGAGCATAAATACATGGTCTCCAAGCATTTCATCTTCACCATCAGTCTATGACAAATTACTTCAATAATACTGAAAAAGGAGACTTATCAGAAAGAAAGATTGAAGGTTAATTGTTATCACATTAAACTCTAAAAATATGCTCTCCTTTAACACCTCATGACAGTTGCCAGAAAAGCAGACAGAATCTGTCACATGGGAACAAAAGATCCTAATTTGCAGATAAGCCAACTATAGTCTACAGTAATAAAGTCAGTTCTTGTTGTTTCTTAATAATGAGCTGTCAGATGGCAAGATTATAGTGTGGTTTGACACCAAACTCCTTCCCATAGAGAGCCGCAGCATCGTCACAACATTCCCCTCCTGCCCTCTGCTGGGACACCTCGATTCCATTGCAGATAAAATGGCACCCAATTTCACATGCGGTACAAACCAACTTCGAAACCCTTAATGCAATTCTGTGGGGCAGAGTAATAGGATATAAACCACTTCATAGGCAAACAAAACCATGTTGCTAGATTATCATTTCTCACAAACAGACTCCCCACTCTGCCAGGTACCCTCTCTTTTTTTTTTTTTTACCTCTTGCCCCAGGGCACAACACAGCACTATGCAGCATATTGCCTTATGAATCTTCTTCAAGTACCCAATTATCCTGGTGCACCAGACCTGTCATTACCATGACAGCTGTGTGCAGTATGCAGTACATGCTGTCAGAGGTGAAAGATTGCACACAAGCATCCAACATTTCCATTACAATGTGGAAAGTGAAGGGGAAGAAAGAGACAGACAAACCAACCCCCCCCCAACAAACAACTTTACTAAAGATGCTGATTAAAAGCAGATCTTTTTATTTTTATTTTTTATTTTATTTTAAGTGGTAATGTAATTACCAGACGTTCCAGTGCTGGCCCTCTAGCATAATTCCCTCATGCATTTTTGTTAGGATATTAATGAAGTGGTATAAGTACATTTTGAGCACTTTTAACATAGTTGAATAAAACAGTTCATCAGCCTGCACTTCCTCCGGGAGGAGAATTAGACTTCTGCATTTTGTCTTTCTGACCAGTTTTCTTTTTTAAGAGTAAGTAACCCCCAAACCACTACACAGGAATCCACCTCACTACAGTCTCCTGTGGTCTATCACTGTAGTAACTGAGCTGAGGTGGGCTCAATAAGCCGCCTATTGGGGTACAGACATGACATAGGACATCATAGGTCAATAATAGAAGCTGAACACAGAGATCTGGACAAAAACATGTCTTGGCAACTGTACTGTAATGGATCAAAGCTGACACTGATGTCGTAGAAGGTAATGGGTGTTATCCATTTGAGTGCACACCATGCTAGGTGCTACATACCCTCAACTCCCAACTGATACTAACAACATCCATACCTGCAAGCATCACAGTCAGTATCTTACAGCAACAGGCCTTGAATGATGAAAGTGCAGCACACACGAGGAGTCGCAGTTCATAAGGATGTGCTACATTATTATAATAACATTACTATATATAACATTATTATAATGATAGGACATTCAGCACATTATTAGGAAACCAAATGGAAAAAATATATACATATCCATATTAACAGCAGACATAGTGAGATTTCTTGTTTCATTGGAAAGGGAACACTTTCTCTTTTAAAAGAATGAATAACATGCTTGCGGAAAGCAATAATTTCAGTACATGTAGATAGGAAAGTTAAGAATTCTTTCTGAAGGCAACCAGAAAGAAAAAGTCATGTAATTGAAATAACTCATCATTCAAAATTAATTTTAGCTACATTAACAGAGACAAATGGAAGCAACCTGAAACCATTGGTATTCTAATACCAGCACTCAAGGAGATATATCTTCCCAGGCTTGAAACAGAGAAGTGGAGCAGCTGCAGAGAGAGAAGGAAAGAAAACAGAGAACTCCCACCTCTCCTTTGCAAAGTGGAAATGGGGTGTTCATTACTCAACTTCAGCTGCTTACTCTTCATCAGTTGAAGACAAAACAAATGAAGCCCCTGCACAAGACCTAGAGTTAACACCCAGACACTCAACATCTTTCTCTAGACACAGGAACTGCGAGGGGTGATGGGCACTATTCATGAAGGCTTGCTGTAGTCCACTGACTCTTCTCTCAGCTCTGTGTAGCTAAAAGACAAACTCCAGCTCCTTGAAAAAGCTATGCAAACTATACCTCTCAGAAATCAGTGTCCTGTCATCAGTCATGACAGTGTTATTCTCAAGCCTGGGAACGCCACAGCTTACAAACCAATAAATAATCAGATAGGCAATCTCACTCATTTCAGAGTTAATAACACAGAAGACAAAAAAAAAAAAAAAAGAATAGACAGCACACGAGCACTGAAAAGTAAGGATGCAGATAAATGAGAAATAAAAAGGAATTTAACCAATTAGCCTTCAGTATGGAACATATACTCTTCAGTAATACTATTCCATTGCATAATAAGGCACAGGAACATCATACATATCTTCTTAATGGCGCACTTGCATTAATTTCTACAATAGACTGGTGGTCTGAAGGAAAGATCTTTGGAGAAGAGGTAGGACTGATTACAGTGAGATTAGGGAAGAGAAGGAAGAAAAAGAAGCTAATAGCGATAGCAATAGCAACAACAGGGCAAATTCTAAAAATGATGAACTAATTACTTGTCTTATCTTGTAAAAACAGCTTTGGTAACAGAAAACATCAGATAATCTGACATATCAAGTCATTTTTACTGGTTTAGAAGAGTGCAGGTGTTGGCTTTTTTTTTTTTTTTTTAATGTAGTAGCAGTAATAACCTAAAATGTATGGAAAATCATAAACAATTTACTTAAAAATCTACACTCATCTATTTGTTAACATTTTTTCTATGCAAAGCAAATTGTTTTCATTTTTAATTATGTACTTTTTTTTTTCTGCAAAAACTAGCGCTAATTAAAATTTGCAAATACATACTTTACTGCCCATTCCTGAAGCTGTAGGTCAGAGGCATAAGTCATGCTAGTGGTAAGAAGCAGCTAAAAATATCTTAACTGATTTATTACTCATCTTCCTCTCATGCTCCCTTCGATACGATAATGCTACTGAATCTTATTCATGTTGTGGAAGTATAGTAAATGGAACACTAGGTGGCTAGAGAACACAGCAACTTTTCTGTCAAAGATGTGTTTTGCAATACCTGGACAGCAGGTATGTGAAAATTGAAGAGAGTCAAAAAGCTCCAGTCTTCAGCTTCTTAAGGGCATTTACTACAAAATAGCTCTCAAGCTTTCCCCCCCCACCCCCCTTAACATCTATCTCTTGGCTTTCTGTTAATTCTGAATGTTAAATTATCTGCAATTCTGCTGCCAAAACTAATACTGCTAGCTTGGGATTAATAGCCTGAACAAGCCTTCCTAAAGGAAGGAAATCATACATAGGAAAGCAGAAGTGTTACTTCCATTCTGAAAATCAACACTGTAAAATTGACGTGCACATATCTGAGTCTTTACTAAAGGCAACAATAATGTGCTGTATTGATTAACAGAATGAGAAATTCAGAAAGTTTGGTGATAGAGACACTGCTCACTGAATACCTACTCCTTCACCTGTTCACAGACACTCGTACTCCTAACATACTGGTCTTTGAAAGGAAGACCTCAAGTTACTACAACTTGTGTGAGCACGCAGTCTGTGAATTACTACTATCAGCTGGTTCTCCTTACCCTTATATCTCTTGGATATATAAATTCTTCACAAGTGGTGAGGCATTGGATCAGGTTACCAGATAAGCTGTGGATGTTCCATTCCTGGAGGTGCTCAAGGCCAGGTTAGATGGGCAGAATGATCTGGAGGAAGGAGCATCCGCTATGGTAGGGGGGTTGGAACAGCATCATTTTTAAGGTCCCTTTCAAATTAAACCATTCTTTGAATCTACATACGCTGATGAAGATGTACCACAGCTATTTTGCAGGAAGTTTTCTTGTTTTGATTCTGATTAGAATTGAGCTTTTGATTTTGAAGGTAAGCTTGTTATTTCATATCTTCACTTTGATTACTTTTACCACTATTGAAATTAGTGATACAGTTTTGAAGACCTTAAGTTATCTTTAATGAGCAGTTGAAAATTATTTCTTACAATGAAAGAAATTCAGCAATGGAAATCATCACCTTCTTTGTTTTGAAAACAGGACAGTTTCAGTTTCTTTTCCTTTGGTCTTCTGTTAATTTTATTTCTACATCAAGGCTCCCCTGACTTGGTCTATCCAACTATTTTAAGTAACTGTATATTTACAATTTATTCTTTTTGGCTGATTTATAAAACTGCTTGTAAATGCCTCACTGCATCTGGAATCAAATCTCTCATATCTACATAGAAAAATTCACCTACTGTAGCATGCACAATAGAGTCATTAACATTTGAGGATGATGCTTTCACAGCTAGAGTATCTCTGCGGAACTAATAACAGTTATGGGTCCAAATCACCACAGAGAACTAATAGGCAGAGAGCCTTCACCATTACTACATGTCACTGGGACCCAAAAGAGCAATAACAAAGTAAACTATTTTTATCAGTAGACAAGGGGGGAAGGTTGAGAACATGAGGATTAGCCGGTTAGGACCCATCCAGATCTGCAATTGGAGCGGTCAATAGAAGGAACACTTATCTTCTAACTATGATGTTATGTGCCTTCACATTGATTTAGCCAACTGTACCACAGAGATGGGGACTTTTTTTTGGACTAAGAGGGTCAAATCTACCTGAGGGTCAGAGCCTCTAATGGAATCACTTCCGTACTAGCAGAGGAAACAACACTGGTACCTACTGCTTGTGATAACACCAGGCACTGAACAATTCTTCATTTTCATTTGTCTCATAATAATTTGAACTGGCAGAATATATATGTATAAAAAAAACCTAATGCAGCATCATATTAGAAAGATTTGAGTGCATTAGCAACGTAAGTCTTCTGGAAAATTGCCTTCACGCATAGACAGTCTTGTAATTTTCAGCTTCTACATTCTTCTCCGATTTGCCTTTTAATAAAGTGGCATATTTAAACTGCCATGAGACAAAAATATTTATTAGAAGTAGTACTCTATAGTAATAAAGCTAGAATGAAAGTTATGTTTCTTCTTTAACTGGGTCACAGAGCAGCACCCCCACGTTTTCTTGTGTACCTAAACCTCCTGTGCAATGGCTGATAAATTGGGGTAGCAGCAGATCTACCAGCTTTCCTGATCTTCCACTCATCACAATCTCCAGCTCTAACCTTACTCTATAGCACTGCACAGACATCTAAAGAGCTGTTGCTCAGCATGTGTCCCCCCAGCTTTTTCATCCTTTAATACAGTAGCTTAATATTGATTTGATCATGTTGATGAGTGGCTAGGAGAAAAATAAATTCCTCTATCTGCAGCAGCATTTCACTCTCCAGATAATGTCTATGAGGTCTCAACATTTCTTTGCAAAGTTTTATAGCTCCTCGCTCTGAGCAAATACATTGCCCATTTGTTTCTAACCATCCATCTGACACTGAAGACCAGTTACAGAAATAAAAAATGAAATGCAAACCCATTTGGTACAACTGACAAGCAATAAATGTAAAAATCATTTATGAATTCAGAATCAAATAGTAGCAGATTACTACAATGACTGATGCACTCAGACAGAGCTTGCTTGGCTTTTCTAGGTTTTTTTCTACCCCATTTATAGGAAGCAGCAGAAACGTTTTCAGTATTTAAGGAAAACTAAGGTTATCTGGGAAATTAAAATCCTATTGCTATTAAAAAAAAAAAAAAAAAAAAAGAGATGAGGATAGAAGATGAATTCTTCACATCAGAGGAATAACACCTAACAAATGGTAAAACAAGTTATAAATGTAGCATGTAATGTCCAGCCACAGGCCTTTTTTTTTTTTCCTCCCAACACAATAGGAACTGCACGCATTTATCCATAAGTAAGCTGCCTTCCTAATGAATTACACTTAACAGCATACATATAAATCTCCAAGACGGTACAGAAACTTGAGATACATTACAGGCAGATACAGTACAGAGCAGTTCTCACATGTATGAGCAGAAGCTACAGGCAGAACAAATGAGCCCGTGTATGTTTAACAGTTTGCACTTGATGTAGAAACAGCGTAACTGAGAGTTTGCCACAGTGCCCATGCACGTGTTGCATGCATCCTAGACGCAACTTTAACAGATGCTACTTCAGGTGCACAGATCCCCTTGGGGTCTAACAACTATTCTCTTCCCTTATGCATGCCCACACATGTTCCCACTTCACTGTAGTCTGTAGTTCAAAGGTATACATTGAGACACAGTATCTGATCACAGCATAATACGGCAGCTATTCATCTTTCTCAAACACATTTGTCACATTTCAGAATTTGTGTCATGGTTTTGGAAAACACATTTGCTCTCTGTTATAAACTAGGGGATAGTTTCTACACCTTAGCAAAAAAAAAAAAAAAAAAAAAAAAAAAGACAAAAAAAACTATTAATTTGCAACACCAACTGCTGAGAGTTTTTTTGCTGTTGTTTTGCTGTTTTTTTTGTTGCTGTTGTTGTTATTATTATTCTTCTTTTAGTAAATAATTTTAGAGTTTTTATTAAAAGATAGCATAAAACCAGAGACCATTATTATGGAATGAACCTGAAGTTGTCAAGGCATCTCTAGCAGTTGATTCTGATTACAGAACTGTGTACTTTAAAATATTCTACATTAACCATTTACTAGATGGCAACGTTGGAAAATTCTTAAAGCTCAAAACCTCCAAAAGGACTTTTTTTTTCCCTCCTCTGATTACTGTGTAATGATATGCAAGTTCTAATTGGAATGTACTTTGAAATCAGTACTTTGACAGCACTGTAACACGGCTTTGGGCTGTGATGACCAGTACACCATCTAACAATTACCTGCCACGGTCCATGAGTTTGTACTCACAGGAGATGGCACCTGACCAGCAATCTGCCTACAGCCATAGTGGATCTGCTTTAGAAGACAAGAGAATGTAAATATGTATGATGAGTGAATGGACATGATATGATATGACATAACAGTTCTTGAAATGTTTCATTTACTAATGACTGCATGTCAGTTACAGCACAGCTACCAGATGCTGATTCAAATATGCTCAGAGAAAGCTATTAATATGTAAATACCATATTCAGGAAAAAAAAAATTATATTCTTAAAACACATGTTTACCTTGGCACAGCTGGTGTACTGAAATGGCTCCCATAAAAAAAGAAGTGGAGACACAAACAATTACTAAAGTAAACAATTTCTAAGAATTTGCATAAAAGTCAGAGAAGCAGTATGTGCATTCATCTGGATTTGTGGGTTTTGTCAGTAAAGTTTTATTTGCAAGTGCAGTTAAGTTACTACACTGGAAAGACAAAACTTCAGGGTGAAGATTTCTTAACAGAAAGAAACTTCCTATAGTAGCAATCTTTGTACCACAGATAAACAACCAGAAAGAACAGCACTATGTAGAATAACCCAGCTTGTTTGCCATTAACTTTTTAGCGCCACTGTTTTCTGAGTACTAAGTGAAAATAACCAGCATGAGGGCACAGACTAAAGTAGTGTGCAATTCTCTGCTGCTACCAGATGTATACTGCCAGTATTATTTGTTTTTACTTGTTGAGGAGATGAAGAAACCTTTGCTCTCCAGAAATATAAGGGAACTGGCAACATCCCACCAAGCTTCGATGTGCTGCACCTCAGGGGTCCAGCCACCAACTTTATTTTGCTTTTGTTTTGTCTTTACATAAGGGCCTCCATATGCTTTACCACAGTATCCATATGCTGTTACTTTGAATCTCTGAATAAAGGATTTGGGATTTTTATTTTTATTTTTTTTAACTAACAAAGACTTCGTTAAAATTTATCTTATATGAAATGAAAGTGTGAAGTATAAGCCTAGAAAATAATCTCTTCAGCTTTCCATTTGCCTCCTGAAGCCTACAAACAGCTAATCTTTTGCTAACGTTCTCAATACTCAGCAGTCAGTTCTAATACATGAATGCAGAACGTGATCATATATCTTAGTTAACTGGGGACAGAGACTTCTAATCAGTATTGTCTCAAAACACATGGAAAAATTTATTTCCCAAAAACATAAACAAATTCCAAAAAATCATCTATTTCAGAAGATGAAGCATGTTACAAAATTTTTCTTGAATGTCTCTCTTTGTCAGTACTATTTTGTAAATAGGTTAGCATACATAGCCTTTAGAAGCTATCAGTATTGTTTTTCAGATGAAAAAAAAAAGATATTTAAGTATATAAAATATTACTCAGTATGACAAATATTTATTATGAATGTGCAATCATATAGCTGCACATTTTCCCTTCCTATGCTCTCCTCTCCAGGACACATCCAGAGAAAGGGACTCTAAAACCCATTAAGACATCATTACTGAGGACCATGACTGTAAACTGAGAACTGGATTATGCAATCATGTAGCTGTACTGAGATTAGGAAAAAGACCCAAAACAACTCAAGTGAGTTATTACCTGGAAATCGTCATTGTGCCAGTGTGAAAGCAAAGAAGTGGCTATCACAAGGAGCCACCTGTAATACTACACAGTTCATGCAGTGAAAACACACTGTATATGAATAAATGCTTTAAGCTCCATTTCTCTTACACAGTGGTTGGTAGATGTTGGCAAAGTCCCTGCAACCTTATCACAATAAAAATCCAACTGCACACATTCACATTCAGAGCAGCCACATGCTCACACAGCTCCAGCCCACTAATTTTATTTGTAGCAATGCCAGAGACTCCAAGGAAGCTTATGGTTTCTATCATAGCAATGATGGTATGTTATCTCCCTTTCCTCCTTCTGCCTTTCATTTCATACATCATATCCATTATTCAGCAGGAACTCCATCTTAAAGGAAATTTTCTATTTCTCGTGTCCCACCAGCCAAAAATTTCCAAACAAAACCCAAAACCCATCCCCAAAAAACAAGCACTTTCCAGTCACTACATGCATGAAACAAGATGTGTTTATAATGTAATGTGAATTTTTCTACTCCTAGAGAGCGGCAACTTACAGGCACTGAAGACAAGCAAAATGAACTACAGAACATTTTACTATGAGATCCCAAGCAAGAGATTTTCTGTAGTAATGGGGGGAATTAAAAGCCTGTGTGAAAGGCCACAGGAGAAGCGAGCATATTTCACTCTAGTCTGACATTCAGACACCATGTTATTTGGATGGTGATGTAAAATTAAAATAAATGTGTTTCATAAAGCTCAAGGCTAAGAAAAGAATCACTAAAAAGACAGGCTGACAGATCATAATTTTTGTTATGCAGTAAGACTGGTTAGAATTATCTGACTTTCCACATCTTCTTCTGTTGGCAACAATCTATTTTGCAATATCTTTACGTGCTATCTGACTGTTAATTTGATTTTTCTAGAAATCCCTCCCTCCTCCCATCACCTGGCCTGTTTTTTTTTTTTTTTTTTAAATAACATGATTATAACCTGCAACAGAATCATTTCTTTCACAGACTTCATATCCTGTAAATTATGCAATCAGGACAAAAGTATATGAATAAATTAATCGAAAACACCCACTACATTAGTTTCAGCTGTACCTCTGACCTCAGCCAAGAAAAAATTGCTTCAAACTTCAGAGCAGCTAAGGGGTGAGATGGAGAAACATGCATCTTCTCCATAGGTACTGCCTCAAAATTAAATGTCCAGCAAGTAGGACAACCCAAAGAGTCAACTCCTTTTAAAATAAGGTAGCTGAGAAGAAAGGAGAGAAAAAAAACAATAGCGGCTATTACGCCTACAGCGATCAGGCTGCTTGTGAGGCAAGAAACCCACAGACACTACTTCACTGGACACAATTTTACTTCACCATTTCATCGGGAAGAAAGAAAAAAACACAGCAAAACAAAAAGCAAAAAAAAAATCCAACAAACAAAAAAGCAACCAACCAAAAGTACCTATACACAAGCAAACCTGTTAGGGTTTAGAGAAGAAAACTGATTTAAACTCCAAAGGATGAGAGCACAGTCAAGCAGCAGCAATGTCCCTTTGCTTACTCCTTTCTCATCCTATTAGTCCCTGCAAGTCTATCTTCAAGAGGAGGTTTAGACTGCTTTTGCAGGTTCTTGTAAAGTCATCTGAAAATCCTTCTGATAAGCTCTAACTTTGAACCCTCCTCAAACTAAGGACAGGCCTAAGTTTCAAGTAGGCCATTAGGATGCTTCCTAAATGATTCACTTAACAATGGCTCCTCTGTGTGCAATCAGAACATCCACTAAAGAAGAAAATCAGCTACTAATAGGAGGGGAAAAAAAAAAAGACAAAAAACACAGCTTCTGAAAATGACTGAACTGCTGTCATTTGTACTAGCTTTTTTCTTTTGGTAAGCCCCTTGGCTCATCAGGCTAGGGTGCTTCTAACTGTACAGGGAAGATAGCCGAAATCTTTTAGAATGTGACATCTTTACTACAGCTCTTTCTACAGCCAAGAAGCCTAAATTTCACCTAAGTACACAGTTCCTATCTACCTCACTAACTTCTGACTGGGACTTGAAAGAATTTTTTTTCTCATCAGTAAATTCATGCTGCCTTGTCTGAGAGGTTTTTGAACCCAGTTCACATAAAATGCAATTTTCTATCTTCAAATTCCTCCTGTGTCTTACATAGCATACACTGTTCAGCTCTGCACTGTTGATGACTTGCTCACAGTGGAAGATGAGCTTTGTGTCTCTGTCCTACGACCTGTAGAACTGAAGTGAAAGATGTTTCACTGTACGATTTCATTTTGCAATGTCCAGTAACAAAGTATGCAAATATTATATAACAGTAACATCCTTTATCACAACCATTCTTTCTCTTCCTATTTCCTTATCAAATACGACAACTCAACTGCTTTCACCATCACTTATAATCCCAGAGTTAATTTTCACTTCTTTTGCATCTCTCCCTGTGCAGCCAAGTCGCACTTAAAATTCTACACAATTTAATTCCTAACATCTCCAGGATCCTGTTGATATTTCCTATAGCCAATCTCCCATCTCAGACCCTCATTATACCTCATCGTTATCCGTGGTTAACCCTGCTCCTTGAGTTGACAAAAAGATTCCCCTCATCCCATGCATTACACAGCTGCAACAGCCATCTTCTTCCCCTGTCAATTTGATCTTGTCAAGTCACTCCCACTTTGAAGCTTTCCACTTCTGTCATGTCAAATTTAAGATTCTTGTCATCACCTTCAAACCTCTAAATTATCTGTCACGGTTTCCCCATTCCCTTGACCTTATACTGCAAGTTCCCTACAGCTAAAAATGTCCTTCTTCAATACTTATGATTAGTTGTATGACAGAGGCCATTACCACAAATAAATCATAAACAATAAAGACTGCAGCAAATCTTATTGGTTATCTCCCTCCTAACCCCACAAACTAATTGCTATAGTCCAAACAATAGTGAGGTAAATTTCACTTCCTTGTTGATGACAACAAAATTTTGACGTTATTGGCCTCAAAACCTCTCTTCCCCAGAGTAACAGATAGATTTACAACTTGGAGACTGAAACAAAGAAACAAACAAAAAAAAAAAACAAACAAAAAGAGCAGAAACAAAACACAGAATGCACAGAAAGGTCTTCACAAACTGAACTGAGAGCAAAAGGACCAATAAAAATCATATTCAAAGGATGAATACACAGCAATAAATAAATGCTCTTCTACATCTAACTAGAATACCGACAGAAGGGTAGTATGCCTCTTTATACACATCATATACCACCAGGAATAAATTACTTTTCTACATGTTGCTCTGCAGAGATGCCCTCTTTTTCTCAGGTATGCCAAGCATGGAAGAAAATTTCATGCTACTGCTTTAAAAGATTATCCCATACAATAGTATTCCTAGTTTATGGGTGCTCTCATCTGCTCTGATACAAAACAAGGTAGAAGTACATTGCTATGGTACTAGGCTGATTGGAAGGAAGGCCCATTCAAAACTGTAAGAGCTAAAAATCTCCTTGCTGTTTTCTTCACCAATTAAATTTTAACAGTTTCCACCTTGGTACAGATACTAAGCACAAAAACTTTTTTAAAATAAGGTTTTAACAGATAACCAGATTCTTTAACCATAAATGCTGCCAAAATAAGAGATGACTGTGTTTCACCATCCAACTCTTCTGCACAAAAGTATGCCTTTCTGGATTAGAGAGGAGAGCAAGCTGGCTCATCAGCGGAAATGGACCATACCTGCTCTGAAGAGTTTTTCTCTTTATGTTTTCCATCTTTGTGTTAATCAATGTGTTAATTGAGAGAAGCAGTTCTTCATTAGCGTCATAAGTCTGCAACATGTCAACATCCATAGCAGTTAGTCCCTCTTTCCATAGCCACCATTACATCAAATACATGCTATATTTTGATCATTTTCCCACTTGCATGTGGTGAACTCAAGCACCCATGACAGCTGAGCACAACGGGACCATTCAAACTTTCACAGATTCCTGGAAACGACACTGAGAAATCTCCTTAGGCCACCACACAGTCCTACAGCTTGTGCGCTGCTACCTGGCTTGTAAAAGTATCTATTGTTCTTGCTACTATTCTCTCCTTTCATTCTCGAATAGCTCAACCTCACAGCAAAGACAGGAAAGGCAGATGAATTGAAAAGGGAAAGCTTTCCCTACAATCTATTTTCTTTTTCCCCTCCTGTAGCAGACATAATTTTCAAAACACCACCACAAGTTCATAAAGAACTTAAAGAGCAAAGACAGCATGACCTGGCAGGTGCAGGCTTCCAGAGCTAATTCTCAGCACCCCATGTCTCTGTTTCCTGACCTAGGCTTCATGTGAACCTCTAGAGAGGTTGCTGAGGAGAAGTGACACATTATGATCCAAACTGATCTGGTATAAGCTGCTACTGAAGGAGGAGCTCTGAGTGTGGCCAAGTCCCACTTCCATCTCAGTCACCCCATCTGCCCCAAATCTTCCTCTGCACCACATCAAGCGCTCACCTGATTTTGCACTATATAGTCATCAGAAAAGAGGCCTGAAAAAAGCAATCAAAGAATTTTCTGCTGAAATGGCAAGGTGAATGGACTAAATGAAAATACCTGTGAGAGCCACAGCTGAAGCAAAGGCAATTGTTAAACTGTGTGGTTAGCAAAAGACAGAAGGAGCAAGGAGAAGATGGGAGGACTTCTCTCTGTGTTACTTGATGAGCTGCAACAAGCAACTGCGCCTCTGGGCAGAAGCTCTGCAACAGGCTAAACAAAACCAGCAACTTGTCCCAGTGATGTAGGTTTGGTGAGTACCACAGATGGCACAAGCCACTGGGACAGGACCGTTCAGCCAGTTATTCCATCAAGTTAAATTCCCAATTCAGTACAACTTCAAACTCTATCAGGGCATCAAGTGCAATCACAATAGAAAAATGCAGTAACAGATAACATAAGAGGTAAAAATGAACATGCTTTTTGTAACATTTGCTGAACAGTTGTATTTACTCCTTCACTGGTCTTATCCTTAGCAAGTGATAGCATCAGATGCATTGCAGATTTTGTATGGAAAATACCTCAACATATTTGACAGACCTCCCACAGATTCAAAATGAGAGTCCAAGAAGAAATACTTGGATTTTGGAAGATCTGCAGGCATCAGGAAGAGAGCCATAAATCCTTTACGCTTTGTAAGACAAATAGGGAAGATGAATCGACCTGAAACACACTATGTAGCAACATGTGGGACCCTGCTTAGCAAACTGATGCTTTGTGACAATTTCTAACTCTTTCTGTAGCCTCTTCAAAGCTTAAATAGAATCCGACAGTTTTCTTCCTACCATATGTACAGATAATGAATCTATCAAGTCTCTCGAGGCAGTCACCAATTATCTCTGACATAAGACACAACACACATTTACTCACGCAGGCATAATTTTAACTACGGGCAAGAATAATTAAAACTTTGGAAGTTACAACAAAAGGACAGAACAGCTCGTGAAATGAAAGATCACTACAAACAGATTTTAGAACTGCAATGCACTGTTTTCCTCCTGGCTGTATTAGTGGTAGTTAAGGATGTTCATTTAGAGACCTTCAGTGCAATAGTACGGCCCAATCTATCTCTAAACAGCCTAACTGTTTGCGGATCACTAGTACTTAACAAGTCCCCTTGCACTAGATCTCATATGCCTCTTTCCTCCGAATACTTGGGTGCCACTTTGAGCTCACTCTTCATCAGTCCTTCCCTGAGTGCAGGCTCCTTTTGTTCCTAGTTTTACCCATTCCAGCTGAAGAAGGGGTTTATTTAATCACAGCCATCACACTCCAAAGAATATGGAAATTTAAAATCAGATACAATAATAATGAAGGTGCTGGGGTTGCCTGATTTCATTGTTTTCCAGGTTTAAAAATATGTGATGTTCTTGGGCAGGCAATGCACATCTTTTATTCTTATTCTCCAGTCATCTTTGCACAGAGACAGTCAACCATGCCTTGAATGCAAACTGACACTCTGCCATGTATTTAGGCTGAAAAGCATCAGATGTCATTAGTCCTCAGTGATGCTTCGCTTCCACAGAAAGTTCAGTGTCCCAGCTAGCTGGGCCAACTTGTGAGAGGCAAGTCAAGCTGGTGTTCAGGTTCTCAGGGACAAAATGTCAAGGCCTCCTCTCAGGAGGTAAACTGTCTGCAGTACACTGTCTCGGGTTTGGCTCTTGCTGTAATAGAAGTCAGAGAGCATAATGCAAGATGGAGTGACAGTTTGACACAGGCATATCATACTGCCCTTCTTGGAAGCTAGTAGTTTCAGGCCTATGTGACTTACAGCTAGACAGTGATTTCTACCATGCAACTCAGAAGAAGCTTCCCACCTTTTCCTTTTCATCTTTATCTGGGCTATTAAGTTCCCAGGCCTGAATCACAGGAGAAGTTTGGACTGCTTCTCCTCATTCCTCATGGAGCAGATGGTTACTGCAGATAGGTAAAACTTTGCTTCCCAACTGCTGTGTGTACTAGCCAGGCCTGCTTAGTGAGCAACACACACAGTTTGTATAGGTCAGCAGTTACCTGGAAGCAAAGAGAAAGCAGAGAATATGACACAGATTACTGATGTGCCTGTCCCTGCTCACATCACCTCTGGCACTCAGGTGGCAGCAGCAAACCATGCTGCAGTAAAGGGCTGATCTGCACAGAGGAAAGCTAGGGTCCATTTTCACAGTAGTGCTATTGTCTCTGCAGGGCAAACATCATACCTTTGGATACAAAGGGTCTCTACAGGACAGATACAGATCAGGAGCCTAACACTGCAAACAAAAAGAGCTACAAAGCAAAGATTTTCATGATACAACATGACCACACTACTGCTAAGAAGCACAGCTCCATTTTAAATTATTTTTCATTTCTTTCACCCACTCCCTGGAACTCATGAGCGTTGGAGACCTCTGAAGTCAGAGTTTCCTGGCACTGAACACCGAGCCTGTCTGGGCTCACTTTGGAAAGCCCCTGATGTCAGCACGATGGGAGCTTTTCAGGCTCGCTTGAAAAATGTTAGTCTCAGCTCTACTACACAAACTCCTCTCATAGTATTCCACAGTTATAAACGCATTGTATATTTGAAATGAACATGTAAGTTAACATTCGCTTCATAAGCTTACTACATCTTCAGAAAGACAATTGTTAAAATTTATCAGAACCACCTTCAGGACTTCATATTGCTAGAACACGATGAAAGTGAGCAGATTTGATGCATAGTATGGAGGTGCGTGCTAACTTATGTTCTTACCTGACACAGCGACTAGAGAAGCAGAGTAGTAATTAACAAAAACTATCTGAATGTTGTGGCAGTGCTAATTAGATACTGAAAAAACTGATTTAGCTCCACAACAATTTCCACTGAGGTAGTCACTTCAAGCATTTCTTAAGAGGTCTTCCTGTTAATTATGTAGAAAGATTCCTGGTTTGCCCCTCGATATGTTTTTTTTATTATTTATGGTTGTTGTTGGTTTAATGATTTAATTGTCATAATGTAGCTAAAAACTTGCCAGACAAAAGAATAAAGACCAAGCTGCTCCATGTCTCATTTTCTCTGAAATCAAAACAAACTCAGTGCTTAACAAGTCAAGCTTACTTAACTCATGCAGAATACATCCCAGCCACATTTAATTGTGATTTAATACACTCATCCACAAAGCAAAACAGGAGTTCAGACACTGCTTCCACTCTATTCTCAGAAATGAGCTATGTGAAAAACAAAAGTTTATGAAACCTACGTATTTCCCACAAGAAGAGAGAAGGAGGCAGATCCAAGAAAGCAAGACAGATTTCTGTGAGAAAATACAATTGTCAGACTTACAGTCCTAATGTACCAAGAGCACAAGATATGTCATGTCCACAAATGGCTGCACTTGTAGCTGGCATTTTAGAATGAATTAGGTGGGTGGACAGTTAAATGACAACAAGTACTGTATATCTTTAGCCCTCAAGGAAGACACTTCTTTAGATCCCTTTATGTCTTTTTTTTCCCCCTCCTTTTAGGTAATAAATTTTTCCACGAAAAGGTCAGGCCACCGTGACAGAAAATCATTCTGATTTGAAAGCTGTTAGCAGTCATGGAAGTAACACATCCCGCTATATTCAGCCTGGCTGGATATGTGAAAACCTTCCCAGTGCAAAAACATGGCAGGTGGGGGGGGGACAAGAAGAGATGGAAAAATCCCCACAAATAAAGTTTTGCCAAAAATACAGCCACGCACAAAAAGAAAGGGAGACAACAGTTCTCACTGTTGATTACAAATCCTCTTACGCCTCTGCTACTCCCATTTCCTACCAGAATTTCCGACATGAAAATATCTATTTCTGTATTTTGGAACATATTGGACAATTACATTTCTAAGCAGCAGTAAAGGTTTCGCAAAGCATTTGTGAAGTGCCCTGAATCTCTTCCTTCAAAATGCACTGACCACAGAGGTGAGCTGACGTAGAGGGGAGATAAGCAGCAGGGGTTCAAAGCACGCGATAACGTGCAGCTCTCGCTCCAGGACACATACAACAAAGCTTCTTCAAAGACTTATTTCACCACATTCTTTACCAAACAAGGAAATCTCCTCTATTCTTTGAGTAAAGGAAATGACAAATGCGTGTTAAAAAAAAAAAAAAAAAAAAAAGAGCTGGTTGCAGACTATTCAACCTTAGATTATATTACTCTGAACTGTTAATTAAACTCTTTTTATAACGCTCTCCTGAGTCTGCCTGGGGCTATACCTTTAAATTACCTTTTAATGGGAAATTGATGTGAACAGCATGCAGCCACGAGACCAGGGAAACGTGTCCCCATTCTGAGGATGTCTGTGGTACACATCAATGGACAAGCACGGTGCGCACAGGACCGCTGCTATTCTGGGCCGCATGAGGAGCAGCCAATTAATGGGCTGTCAGGAAGCGCACACAGCCCTGCAACACTCGGATGGAAAAGGGAAAAGCATACAAATCAGAGAAAAGAATACAAGATAAGCAGGTCAACTATCACAAAAGCGTAAAAAAGAAAAAAAACATTCCTAGAAGTACACGAACACGGTGTTTCATAATTCCAGTTCACTGTAGTTATACAGAGGTGAGTTCAGCCAGTATGTTTAAAAAATAACATTCAACACATCAATGCCTTTTGGAAACATTTCTGGATTTATATTAAAATGCAACTACTGGTAGAAGACATCCACTTGAAACTGCAACACTGAGATTGTTGAAGTGATAAACTTACAAAAGAAAACTAAGGCAAACAGCAACAACTTTATATCTTTAAGCTAGGAATGTGGGGGTAATGCTAAAAGTGCTTTGTTTCATTATCACGGCTGCCTCTTTTTTGCAATAAATACAGGTCTGATACAGCTTCAGCATCTTCCTGCTTTTCTGTCAAAGACAGTGTTTTCCATTTGGTCTATCTTCTGAGAAAATCCAGGTGAAATGTAAAGGTGTTAAGAAATAAGATCTGACTATTGATGTTATGAAAAGCTGTCTCAAACAGGACACTACTACAACAAAACAAAGTAAAGCTAAGTTCTGCTCTTGCATTACATCATAGGAAAGATCGGCTTTCATGCAGTGCACAAATGCATTCAGGAGAAGAATGACTCAGAACAAGAGAACTCACAAGAAATACTAAGAATTCTATAATTTAAAGAAAAGCATCAGACTTTTTTCCTTCAGAAAAAAAAAAATAGAAAATACAAACGAGAAGAAGCACCATATGTCACTAATGGTTGAAGTCTTGACTGAACTTCAGCAGCAACGTAAATCAGAATAGCTATGATGGCAACTGAAGTATTGACAGAATTACAGATCAGGTCAGTATTCCACTGCTTAGACACTCCCAGTGCTGAGTAAGCAAAAATAAAAATATTGCTGCAAGCAATAATTCTGAAAACGTATTTTAAAGAAGATATTCAGGGATAACAAATACTCCCATCTTCACCTGAAAAGCTACCACACAGACTGAAAAAACAAAAGTTTGTTGTTGTTTTTTTTTTCAAGGCTGCAGGGCAGATCTTACCCTTCATTAATAGGATCACAGAGCTAAAAATCTTCCCATTTGAAGCCTATCACAGTTGATATTTAGACAGAAATCATAATAACTGCATCAGTGTAGCATCATGCTGTGCACTCCTGTTCTTAGTCATTTCAAAATCATCACCATGATTTTAACTAAGAAGCACAAAGCTAATCACAGGCACTACAGCAGAAGCAGGCCAAAGGTCAGAAACCTGAGTGCCTTGGTTCTGCAACAGCAATGGTTATGAACTAAAGATGGATCACAACAAAAAATCTGCTTCATTAAGGATGTCTGACATGGTACCCATACCTTCAAGTTTGAAGATGCAAGGGATGATCGCAAAATAAAAACTAGATAAATCATCATTTCACATCCAAAATATTTTTCTCTTCTCTAAGAAGAGCCAGCAGGAGGGGGAGTAATGATCTGCTATTGTAACGGGGTTATCAGCTAATTGCTACAGTCTTTGAGGGAAGCAGCAGCAAGGAGGGAACTGTAGGGATGGATGGGTTGCATCCTGCTGTCTCAATGCAGCTTGAAAAAAAAAACCACTTCATTTTGAAGCAGGAATGGAAATGTTCACGATGGATAAATTCGTTCTTATTTCCTCAAAGAAATGTGATATTTGCAGTAAACAGCATCCTCAAGGATGATCACTTCCTTACTACATTTCAGGATGTTGACATCTTACCTGATATTTAACATTCCTGAATACAGCCTGGTTGAACCATATCTGTCCCTGTTGATGTTGCACAGTAATGGACAACAATCAGCATTTCACTTGAGAAAACCTCAGCAAAACTAATTGTGTACCATGTAATGAAAAAGTAGGGGCCAATTTCCCCTCCTTGGAACTCGCCCTCCTTCAGACCTCCCTCCAGTGACCACCCAAAAGCAACAAAAAATAGATGCAGTCGCTGAGGATTTAGTTTCACCCAGTAATTTGAAAGGAGACAAGCAGAACATTTTACTGCACAAAATCTACAATGCACACTTACAAAAGAGTAAGTACACAACATTTAAATTTCCAAATGATTAAAGGCATATGGAAACATCAACGAGTATGTAAACATATCCTGTCTGTCTCCAAGAGAGGTAATCTAAGAAGAATCGTCTCACAGATGGGTTATCTGTTTTGGAGTCCAGCTCTAAAGTGTCATGATTTCGCTACTCACAATCATGCTCACTAATGCTGAAGAAGAAAAGTAATCTTTACAGAACGCAAATGGTTTTGCCAAGGGCAATGCTAAGAAAGTAACTTACAATAGACAATCAGTTATAACTAAGTTTTTGTGACTCAGCTCCAGTTTCAGATTACTTTAAAATGTAATTAAGCATAGTTAATTACCTTCAGATACTTTTTCTTACACTGTGCATTGGTATACATTCAAAAGAAAGACTGCTGAAACACGCAAATTCTCCCTTGCTCTCTTCCCCTAGAAAGGAGGAAGATGCATAGGGACAGAGGCTGCTGCTGGTTTCAATTGTACTGCATCACTGCATCACTCAGCTGTACAAATACAAGCTACAAAATGAAAAAATATTACTGATATTCCCAGTGCACTTAAGTGGAACATACAATTCACTTATATACATTTTTCTTGGTTTTGAATGCTGATGTCCACAGAGCCTTTACAGCAGGATTTCAATTTGTTTCCCTCTTGGGGAGAAAGAGGGGGGGAAGGAAAAGGAGAGAGAAGGGACACACAGACCTTGAAACTTGAAGATTACCATTTCGTATTATTTTTAGTCAGGATGAACATGATATTTGGGAGAAATTTCTTCAGCTGCCCCTGCACTCCTTTATCCATCCTATTCTCTAAATCCCCTTAAAATCCTCTGCTGTCACAACTACCAGAGCTTGACAATGGAGTAGACAGAGCATTACTGCAGCACTATTCATAGCCTTGGATTTCACTTCATTACAGAATGATGCTAGGCATATACACTGATTCATACCTTTTTTTTCCACATATATACTATTTCTAATAAAATTTATTTTTAAGCATAATTTACAGGTACATACAAAACTGCAGAACGTCTATTTTTAAAATAATATTTAAGATCTTTAGAATATATAGAAAAATTGCTCTCAGAAGGGACTGTGTGCAGGGATGTCTCAGCCTGACAAGGAAGGAGGACACACATTGCAGGGCATCTTGCATGGCACACAGAAGTGTTCTGTTCTCCCCTCTCCTCTTTTGAAATGCTGTCACAGATGCTCAAGGTTTGTATCTTCTTACTATGTGTGCATATATGTGGTTATGTAGACAGGCTGTGGATATCTTACTTCTAGGTAATGACGTTACAAAGTGTTTTGGAATGCCATTTACCTTCAGCCTGCTACCTTTAATAAGTTTATTGAAAAGACTAACTAGAAGAAGTATCAAAGGAGGAAGGATGATCTGAATTTGAAGTGTCCACATACATTTTTGAATCCCTGCTGTTCAGTGTATGCAAAGAATTTCTGAACATTTCCAGGTTCAGAAGCACTAACAAGTACTACAGTTTTCCATCCAAGGTTTAACTTGAAGGAATAGTTTTCTGATTCTTAGGCTACGAAACCCTTGACATTAAGTAGAAGAACATATTTAGCTTAAGTTTCTTCTATGTTTTATCTCAGTGCATGTTCTGACTCCTTCTGCTACACACACAAGGGGAAAGATGAGGGAGGCACTCAATACTTGACGTTATATCCCCATTTCATATTACTCATTTTAAGATTGAGATCTGAGGGATTCAAGCAACTAGATAGTAAAACATGGCAGAAAGCCCAGCAAAGCTTTGCCATTACAAGAAAATAGTCTTAGTCACTAGAGGGAGCGTCTGCCTTTATAGTCAATGAACAAAAGTTTCCATATGCCTACAATACATACATTAAAATATCACCAAATACAAATATTTAAAATATTTATATATTAAAATAGTAAATATTATATATTTATATAATAATGTATATATTAAAATACTGTATACATTAAAATAAACTTTACTATTACACAGCATAAGCTCTAAGTCATACCTTTCTCACTTTTTTGAGCAATTATCAAACAATCCAATACCATAGCTTGCATTGTTCAGGAAATGACAGCAATGACATTTTATTTTAAGGACGCAGCTTCAGACTACTACAAAGCAGACAGATCCACATCTTGGCTAGCTGCCTGGACTCGCCATGAGAGAAGGGCATTGCTGGGCTGTGATTCGCCCGATCAGCACCAGACATCTGTCAGAGGATGAACGTGTGAATCATTTTCTAGAAGTGCCACTTCTCCAAATTGCAAAGGTGGCTGAATTCAAATGCAGACGTGCAGTCCACAGATGATTAAATCACAGGATCCCCACCCAAAAACACACACAGAACTTACTAAGCAAAAACGTGTGACAACACTATAGCTAATATAAACTGCGGGGAAAGGGAAGATGAGAGGGCATACAACATTAGGTCCATTAAAATGAAGTAAGAATGCTAAATTGCCAACATGAAAGTAAATTGCTCAAAAGAGAAATGGCTTTCTTGTGGGACAGTTTTAAGAAAAAACTTAAGAGCCTTAAGAAAACTCAGTGGCCAAACCATGAGCATCATCCTCAGCACAGGGCTGTGTCAGCTGATTACCCAGAACACAATGACATCACAAACCAATGGCAGTTCTTCCAGTATTACAAAGCTGTCCAATATTGCTACATGCAACAGACTCAATAAAGAAAGTAAAAGCAAAAACAGTAAAGCAACAATTCCTTATTACATACAGTAAGAAACAACTGAATCTAAATGCCCACTAAGCTTGGGTTCAGATCTATTTGAAGCATTAACAGTTTTTTTTTCTCCTGAAAGTAACAGAAAACAAAAATTATCTGCTACCTGTGCTTTTCAGCTGTGCTATGAGCCATTCTGCTGACTGACAGACATGAAAGCTTACCTCAAGGAAGGCACCCTTCAGCTCTCTGTCCGGATGCTGATACCTGAAACACTGCTGAGAATCGTGGCTTAGTTACTCTCAATATATTTTAGTAACCATGGTATTAATATCAGACATAATGCTCTCAGATTGTGTGCCAAGCCACAGGACAGGAAATTCTATTTTCAGTTTCATCATAATGGTATTGCTGCAGTCAAGGACATTAAATTACATAAGCTTTGTTTGTTGTGCTTTTTTTCCCATTCTTTCTATAATCATCAGTCACATAGGACAGGATGTAAGTTTTGGGAATAAATGTTCTCTCCACTTACACCTTTGAAGTAAAGTACAGTGGCTAAGATTCTCTGTCCCCTCAGTATGACAATACTTGTTCACTTCTAGACAACAACCATGCAGAACAAAGGCAGAACTGCAGTAGTATTTAGATTTCTTCTCAAATGAGGAACTCTGGTCTATCCAGTGCTGAGGGAAGAGTGGACCAGTTGTAGCACTCACTATGGGAAAGATACCTTCATGTCAATGGGAATGGTCACTGTTAAACCTGATACAAGAGTACAATGCATAAATTCCTATAAATTCTTCTGACTGACAACTATTAGCAAAGTCAACACATGAGTTTTACTGAAACAGAGTAAGACAAGAGGAACCTCCAAAAGTCCTCTTAACAGAAATGCTAGCTACGTTCAAAGCTGGAAATGCAATCCTGCCACTTCAGGACCTGACAAAGCTGAAGAGAATTTACTTTATAAAAGGTTTCTGAATGCTTTATATTTCTGATCTCTTTTCAAGTGTTTCTCTCTGCCATTTGAGCATTTTTGCAGTAGTGAAGTCACTAGAAAGCTAATATAAACACTTACTACTAAATTAATAATAAAAAGAATAAAGAAAACCACAAAATTGAGCTTTAAAAGCTCAAATCGTTGAGATGCAGCAGATACAGAGTTTCATAACATAAAAATACTTCTCTTTACAACTAAATTTCCCTCATAGCCCTATGGTTAGTCCTTTTGGTGCTGCTGTAACCAGGCAGCCAGAGATTCCCACCTGCACTGAAACTTGTTAGTCATGCAGTCTGTCTGAAGTGCAGGGCACCTTACCAGAGCCCGTGCAAGTTCTGGGAGAAGATGAAAAAAGAGCAACAACAGTAGTAGGAATTAGTGTGGTCTAGACTTGTTCCAGCATGAAGGGACACTCAGAGACTCTAATTCAGCAATAAGCAGAGGTGAAGAAGTAGCCTTTCATCTTACACACTTTCTCCGTTTACTCAGTCTGAGCTCCAGCAAAGACAGAAGTGCCAGGTCCTTCACGTTATTTTTGCAGGAATGTGCAATATCCTTTTAATGTGCTGTGCGAGCTTCATTAAAGTCAAATAGCTAATAATGATCTGAAACATCATCAGCCACCAGAGTGATTACTAATGCTCTCCTTTTTTATTTGGTCTTCTACATAGGTTGGTTTCATGTACTTGGAAAGTTAATACATTACTTATATGTGTGATCAATAATACGAATCCATTCAGAGACTGTCCTTTCACGTTCTATTTCAAACAAGCCATCTCCAGCCAACTAAAGTAATCTTCTAAAGCGTTTCACAATCTGAGACAAATTACATAGTTATCTAGGGCCTTGATTCACTAGACGGAATATGTATAATCTCACCAACCAAGACCCATGGGCAGTCCAAATCTCTGCTTAATTCCTGTTTACAAGAGATCCATTTTATTGGGCATGCTACCAAGGCCTGAGCTCAAGATGATCACATTACAAGCATGAATTCCTAAAGAATCAGACAATTTTTTTTTTTTTCTTATGGAAGAGCAACATAAAATTTACTGCAATCAGTAATATTGCACTATGAAAGCAGAACACTAACTCTAGGAAATGATCGTTTCCCATTGCCAGTTGCTTCTAAAATGCAGGAACAACTTCTTTCTGTAACAGCTCCCCAGGGATCTGCCTTTTTCCCCCCGGTCATTTTTTGTTGAACTCTTTCTAAAATATGCTAACATAAAGAGAACAGATACAAGGACACATGCTAAAGAGTTTTGTTCAGATTAAGAAGCTGAGTTCTGTTCAATTGGAACAGCTAGATCCATGAGTTGTAATGAGGGAATTAAGAAGCATACTTGAGTGGACTCAGTCCAAAAGAAGGAAGGTGCACAGGTCACCCTCCTGTTTCCTAGAGGTCTAACAGCTTACAGGCTGCTCTGTAACTCACAGCAGCTCCTTCCTCCAGTGACTATATGGCACGTTCATACCCAAAAACAGCCAGAGCAATGCCATCATATGATCCACAGCCTTCCTCCCAAATACAAGGAACTGTCCAACACATCAGTGGTAAGTCAATTACCCATACTACGCATGTCCTTTCAGTCCTTCTCTAGCCCTTGTGCTTTGGAGAGAAAGGAAGAAAATATATATATACATACACATCTATTTCAGTGCAATTGAATTCCCACCACGTATAGAGAACAGGCTGTCTCTCTTCAGAAGAACGATATTACATTTCATCGAACTAGAAAACTAGAGCAGAGTCCTCTGAACCATTTTCCACACAATGTGTGAAACGCTTGCTACCTCAGAAGCAACCCAAAAGTATGTATTACCAGTTTATAAATATATATTGTACTACAAATGAAGAAAAAACTGAATAGAAGAATAGAACTGGTGGGATCATTTATTTAAAAATAAATATAAAAAAGGGGAAATTAGATAACTCCACAGGGAATTTCTTTTTATGTAAGAAAGCAAAGGTAACATAGCAGAATAATTTCTACTTCTTCATACTTGAATGTAGCATTTGTATTTGGAAGAATTCTAAGTTCTGTAATTTAAAAACCAAGAGGCAGAAGAAATTGGGTTATTCAGAGAGAAAAGGGAGCTATGACTGTTCTGTATCCATTCACGTACCTGTACAGAATGTCCTCTCTACAATACTCAGTGAACCCAGAGTATGTCGCACCTTGATTATTTATCTCTGCTTAAGTCTGGTGCAACAGCATTCAGTTGTGACCACTCCCTCAGGCTATTAATTGAAGCTTGCCTCTTACTTCTTGCATGTCTCTTTTCATACTATATTGAAAGAGGCAACGTTAGATACATAGATATTTAATTTATGCAAGTTATTCCTATCAAGCAAGCTGATCAGCCCTTTGAAGTCTACCCTTATACTTTGAAATTCATAAGCATAAGAGAAACCAATGAGCTAATCTGCCTTAGAAAAGTATGCACTTTGTTAAATCTATTCTGTCCATTTAAAACATTCCCAATTTAAAAAGGCATTCACAGACCATCCAGAAACTGCACAGCCCTCAAATCTCAGGACACGGTCACTTGGTCAAAGAATCCATACCAGCTCAGCATCACAGCTGACTGCATACTGATGTGCAGCTGTCAAAAAGAAACACACACTAGTCCTTTATTTTTTGGCTGCTGAATCCTGGATAATTAGTGAAATCATCACAAATCTGGATCAAACAAAGAGGTACAAAAAACTATCTTGCTATAAATCTAAACATCAGCAAAAGTCACTAAGCAAGTAAAATTACATTTACTTCAATTTGTGGAAGTAATACTTCCAAAATATTCCTTCCATTCTCTATCTCAGGTAGCAGAACTGCAGACATACAAGTTGGTTGACAAGAATGCACTTCTCCATCTGTCAGCCCCTGATGTGAACTGAATGACAGGAGACAAAACAGCTGATGAGCTTTAGTGCAGAATGTAGAGTACAAGTCATGCAAGTAACATCAGTAAATATACCGATTATTTCTGATAAAGATTATAATGAATGAAGTAAATACAGCTAAATTATCCACTGTGAATATCACATGTATTTCTGATTATCTACTGGACTATGTCTTTGCTGATAGTAGGGAGCTATATCAAAAGTGTGTTTTATAGATACTGAAAATCCCAAATCAATTGAAACCAGATGTGCAGCACGCAAGTTTTCTGAAGTTCAGAGTGCAAGGCTAAGATCCATATGATAAGTGTGATACATAAGCAAGGATTTAATTAGAATCACCTCTGTGCCCAAGGAGATGATCTTCATATCTTAGCCTTGTGCCTCTGATACTATTCTTCAGGTTAAACCTGAAGAATGTCAAAAACACACAAGGCAGGTTTTCAGACAGTGTGATAATCCAGCTCATAGCGCAATAAAAGAGAACAAGAAGGAATCAAATTACTCGAATCATAGGAGAAATATTTCAGTTTTACAAGCATCCCTATGCTGAAATCCCTTTTGCATAGAAAAGGTGAAATTTCAGACATAAAGGAGTTACTAGAATTCCCTAACATCTCTTGTTCCTTCATTATCTTTCTACATACAAAATTAAACCAGAATAGCGAGAACGTTCAAGGAGCATGCCTCAAACTAGATAGGTTATGGAAAAAGGTACATGCTGAGGTTGTTGCAGAAAGTGACACAGCCACAGTCTGTGATTATTTATGTTCCAACTAATACAGCACAGGAGTATAAAGTAAGCAGGAGGCCACAGCTGAACTTGGACCATCTATTCTTTCAAGGTAGGGGAAGAACGGGGCCCCTGGTCATATTTCTTTTATTTTTAAGGAGAAAAACGGTACTGCCATCTGCATTTAACGTATCGCTGTTATTTAATGTTCTGCAATTTAAATGAAAACAATAGCAGACTTTGCAATTCAGCAAGGTGAGGTTCTGAATTAATGACAGCGAGATGATGAAAGGGGAATATAAATGAACAGGTTCAGTACTAGAATTCCTATGAATAAAGATACAAAATATCTGTGAGAAAATTTCCAAAATTATCTATTTCACTCTGTTATCCTTCAGTAAGGATTAGAAATATATTACCGTTTTCTGACAATTCACTAATGTATATCTTCATTGAAACTAAGTGTTTTATTACAAAATGAAAATATAATTTAACAGGAGTTTATGAGTAAGAAATTATTTTACACTTTCTAATCTCCCTCCCACCCAAATACCATAAATGTATCACTGTTCTCCTGAGAGCACATCTCTAGTGGAATATAAAGACGGTGCTTACGGCAGCATTTGTGTCAGTTAGCAGTTAATCATATGTAGAACTGTTTAAAACCAGGGGACCAAATCATTTTTAAACCTCCCTCATGCACTCTGTAATTGTACCATGGGAGTCCAACAGCCTGATGAATACTGGGTCAAAACTGGGCAAAATGCACGGTGTTTAGGTGACTGAGAAGTTGTAATAACAGCATGTAATAATTGTAATAAGAGCATGGAAATTACAAGGGAAAAAAAGGTCTTTAAGAAAATAATTCTGACTACAGGAAATGCAGACATGTTAAAGAGCATTTCTCCTGAAATTCAGCTCTCAAGCCAGCAAGCAGAACCAAGGGTTCTAGATATCAGATACTTGTTCAGACTGGCACAACCCAGAGACCAATGCAGAAGGCTGTATTTAACACAGCTCCTTATTCTCGTACTGGAATGGAATGCAAGTGTTGTCTCCAATACCTCGTGAAGTTTTGCTGTTGTTTTTTTTCTGTTCACCTATTGTGACGGTCTCTTAACTTCTGGATTCTTATCTGATAACTGTATATAGGAGCATATGTACACCCATGTTAATGTTAAAGGAGAGCCTCATGATCTGAAAATTTCCACTAATGGAATCCACTGGTCAGTTTTTTCTCTTTTCACCTTTTCAGACATGGCTTTATTTACTCAAGAGGAAGGCAGGAGAAAGGTACCATGGAATTAGCCCCATTATCATACCATGAAAGCCATTACTCATCATATAATCTTGCAGTAAGAGAGAAAGGTCTTTCAAATTATGATTCCACATTTCATTTTCAAACGTCTTACTCTTCTAAAATAAGAGTAATAGAAGATATAAAAGTAATAAAGATGAGTAAAAGTCACGTGGGTCCAAAATCCAAGTATAAAAGGTGCATAAGTTGTGAGAAAAAAAACTGCATTGCGATAGAACAAGAGCTACAGTGGCCTTCCTTTGGAAAAAATTACCCAACGCCCCACAGCTTAGACTCCTTGCCTATTTCCAGTGTGAGAATCCATCAGAAGCTGGATTTTATTGCTTTCATTTCAGCACACAGCAGTTTGCAGGGCAGCTCCACCAGCCTGTTGTGAGCAACCTTCCGTGTCTTGGCTGCCAATAGATCTGCACGTCTTCAGCTGTCACAGAAGCCTCTGAAAGCCACAGTGACTCCCCTGCCGCATCAGATAATAAAAATACATCAGTCTCTTCCCGAATTTGTCTAGATTTGAGTATCATTTGTTTCTAACTTGTTTTCTGCCATCAGCTTTCTACCATTTTAGCAATAATTGCCTAGAGGTACCATAAATCATATTCACTGCCTTGCCAAAGAAGAAACAAGGGTGCAAAAGAAGTCTAAAATGAAAACTAATTCACTTTGGGGTCCCGTCAGTGTCAGAATGGGAGGTTTTGCAATTACGTGGCATGGATTTAAGTTTAAAGCCATATAAATGTTTGGTTTTTTTCCTTCAATATTATATAGCAACGTAATAAAATACAGAGCAAAACCATCAGGTTGTTCTTCCTGGATATCCATTATGTCTGATCTTTTTTGCACAGTCCCTGGCTATTAAGTACAGAAACTCCCTTTTCAACTTTTATAACGTTAACAAAAACAAAAGAAACAAACAACTCATTCATGTTACTTACTCTTCGCTTCACAAATTTTGGAACTAAAAGTAAGGAAAAAAATATTGACAATAATATTCAGTGCACTATATTTCTTCAGAAACTGAAAAGAGAACAGCTCTAAAATCTGACCATGTCACACAAGTGGAAAAACATGTGTGTACTTAGTGCTCAGCTGGCAAAGAAGCTGCTTGCGCGAATGCCAAAGAAAATTAAATAATATTCATTTGGAAGCTATTCAGGATTTAGTTTCACATGATTATAATGAATTAAATGCAGCCAGGATCCACAGCATCAAAGTACTCAATCAAAATAAAACAATGAGAAAATAGGCAAGAGAGCTTAATGATTTAAATATAAACAATTATATCACAGAGTAAATAATTTTCAGTGACACAGCCAGGGAAAATAGGTGAAACCCTACATGACACATTTTGCCTTTTGGTGTTTTCACACTTACTGTAGAGCATACACCATTTGTTTGAAAATATTTAATACCACATTAAAAACTGGCGTGAAGTTGATTGACAGAGAAGGACAGGGATTAAAATCCCCAAGGTTTACTAGCCTAAAGGCAGTCATGACAAACTGCTGCCAGTTGCCCAGAGCCTGCACAGCTACTCGAGCACACAACCCTCAAAATAGTCGTATGTGGCTGAGGACAATCCCTGCTGTGCAGAGCTGAATTTCAAACTGGGCTCAAGAGAAGGGAAAACATCAACACAATCACACACCAGTCACTCACATCTTACATTCATTATCAGGTTTTTCAAAGGAATCCCCAAGGTGGCTATATTTCATAGAACTGAAGATTTAAAAGAAAGAGAAGAAAAACAAAGCGATCCCCTCCATTCAAACGTGTAGTTATGTTATTTTATAAAAGCACAATGTCATTAAATAAGACTGCTTAAAGTAGACCATAAGGGAAAAAAAGAGTTCTTCGAGAAAAATAAATACTGACAGACTAGGTAACTGAAAAATTAAAGACAACAACAGTGCTATCACGCAAACAAATGTCATCCAATACATAAGTAAATAGCATGCAGCTGAGAATCTTCTATGAATCTTATCCTACAGGAAAACCTGCAAAGAGATTTTGACTTGCTACACTGAAAGCACAGCTACCCTGTCTTGTCCTCTCTGCTGTGAAAAGTCTACGTATCACTGCAGCTAAATGCCCTGTATCAGCAGAAGGATGTGATATGTTAACATGCTCCAATTCCCAGTAGTTCAGCAGAACTGATCTGTGAATAAATTTCAGCTCCTTACATTGGGATGATTAATAGAGTCTAGAAACATAAAACAGAATGTTGGAAATATCTTTTTGAATAGAGAGAAGACTGTAGACAGGAAGACACCTTACATGATCTATTTGCGTGTCAATGGTACTTACTGAATTTTTTGAACTTCCTGGTGTCAGATTGAAATTTTATTTATCGTGGTACCCCAGAAAGAAAGGGGTGAGAAAAGATTAGTTAAAGACTTCAGAAGAATTTTAGCGATGCATGTACAATTTTCTCTGAGAAAGCCCACAACAGTCAAACAAGGCTACCACTAGCTCTTGCAGATAGAAGACAAACCAAATAAACACACATCTGTGACTGATACTTCAGCACTGTGCATGAGAGAAGTACAGCCTTGGAGCTGCTATTTGCTTTCTCTTTATTTTACTGCGAGGCATGAGCAGCCTAGCTATAGCACAGCACCGTCCTTGTGAGAACCTTTCCTCTGCATTGCCCTTTCTCACCAGTGGGAAGTATTTCAGAAACAAAGCTCAGATTTAAGTGATTAAACAGATCAGACTGGTTAGCGAGACTGACTGCTGCCAGCAGTGTATCTGTCACTACTTGAATCTATGAATTGCCTGTCACTCTCACAAAGGACACAACCAAGGCCTGTCGGTTGCCACATTTCAGGCACAGATGGGAAAGCTCCCTCCTTCTGCTAATTGACTGGGAAGAAAACTCATTAAATAGCATTTTTCACCTGTCACAGTCCACAAGCAAACTCAGCAGCCCTCTCAGATGCCCACCTGTTGGGGAGGGCATGGCTGATGCTACAAAGTCTTCTCTCCTGCTACCAAACAAATGCCCTGTTGCTTGATGTGAAAAACAATGCATCTTCCCTGTGACAATTAAGGCCATGTAAATCAAAGTGCTACATGCACCACTAAGTTCTATCTCCACCAGAGAAAGTATTTCAAACCCTGATTTTCATAGGTAATAAATAAGAAATAAGCTAGAATATGAGTTCTGCATTTTGTTGAGGCTTTTCCCCTTCCCTCTTTTAAAGCACTGTTGGCACACTGACACTTTATGAAAAGACTTTTTCTTTTTCAAAAAGAAAAAAGAAAAAAAGAAAATTCACAAATTGTTTTAGTGTGACTTTTCTGTTTTTCATAAAGCAGGCTCATCACTATTTTTAGGACTTAATGGAAAAGAATGTATAAGTTAGTACTGAAGGATTTTATTTCTGTTTTGTGCTCTATTTCCTTAGCATGCTTAATTTAACAGCAATGTAATTTTGCTACGTCACACGATCCAAAGGCATCTACAACAGTAGCATAAATCCATGCTCAGCCATCACATCCTTACTTTCCATGCTACACTAATAATAAACAGAATTTGGTTTGTGGCATTTGCTGGAATGGTTAAAGTAGATCCTAGACACCTGCGTTTCTTCCCTGGGTTGTAAAAATGGACAGCAGACTTAAAGAGCAGTAAGCTTAAATACCACACTGATAAATACTGAGTGATGCATTAGGCCCAAATAGAATAGATATACTCTACAAAGACGAACCTACCATCATAACTGTATATTCTCTCAAATGAACAACAGCCAGAAAAAGAAAACAGCAAAACTAGAGCTAGAAAGATCACAAGAAATAGTAAAAGAATCAGCAAGAACATATGGTTCCACATGAGGAATGCTGTGACAAAGGACAGTGAAGGGCTTCAAGCAATGTCAGAAGCACAAGGACAGCCCCAACCACAAACCCTGAAAATACAGTGCTAAAGAAAATTCCACCAGTACCCCATCAATTAGATCAGCGAAGTGGGAGACTGGGCATAAGGCGAACCTACAGTCAGAACTTCTCCCACTGCTGCCCTTCTCCCACCATCCAAAATTAAAACAATCCCCCTGAATACTTGCCCGAACCATTGTACCTCGTGGCTGATCTCTTCTGCACACAGACCTGCTCTTGTGTGTTAAATTAACAGAGTTATAGGAAGAAAAGAACTTTGCTTCAAACATGCGCTGCTTTCAAGAGCTGCTTAACGTCCCATATGCTTTCAGATCTGCATGCCAGCCCCTAACCACAACATAATTTTCTCTCATAAGCACTGGAAAAGATTTTTCAGGATATTGACACTGAAATTGAAAGAACAGTAAAAAAAAAAAAAAAAAAAAAAAAAAAAAAAAACCTGCCCAGAAATAAATTCTTTTGCAAATAGAGGTGCCATGAGACTTGAAGTTTTACAAGGTTTGGTCCCAAGACCTCAGGCTCTTTTATTTTTCATTACTTTTTTCTATGCCTTGCTCTCCTTACCCTTCCTGCTAAAAAAGGGCTAGTTTACCTTCTGTCTAGTCATGGGTCAACATCTTGCTGTAGAAAACAGAATGCACAACACAAGAAAGGTCATTCTTTTAAATATTATCTACAGAAAACAGAAGACAGATGGATTAGGGAGATGGAAGTACAATAAAAAAAAAAAAAGTAGTAGTAGTTCAGGGGAAGTAGTTCTGATCAGACCAACAGACACCTAGCAGATCCTTTTTCCACAAAGGAGGGATGTGAAAGGAGAGCAGGGAAACAGTTCTGCAGATCTTCATCATGAACTCCAGCTAAGTATGGAAAGTCACACATGAGAAACTGCTATGTGAGCATCTCTTAAGAAGGCACAGCGGATGGGTCATAGGTGCACACAAGGGAGAAGAAGATGTTAGACACACACAGTGCAAGAGCAATACCAAAAGTGAGCAGAGACAAGCAAGGCAAAAAGAGAAGAAAAAGTGCCCTAAAAAAAAGATGCAGAATGTGCATTAATTTTGTCCTACTTCTTTCTGCCAGCTCCAGCAGCTGCTGATGAAACACTGATGGAAAACAAATAAAAACAAATACGCAAAACATGAAGAGATATCCCTTATTTCCAAAAATGTAATCTGTTAATTCACAGGGTAGAATCCAGGCCTAAGCTGCTTTCCCTCTTCTGAAATTTCTTTCAATGACACGTGGTGGTTAACAATCGTAAGGCTAGATCAAGTTCGCCACATAGAAAAAATCTGCTTGTTTTCTATTTTATGTATCCTTCATCAACTGACAATACTCCAGAGAAAACCACTGTAAGGAAGTGGGGCTGCTTAGTCTGGGGAAGAGGAGTCTGAGACGAGACCTGATTACTCTCTCTTCAAATACCTGAGCGTAGGGTTGGTCACTTCTCACTGGTAACAGGAGACAGGACAAGGGGAAAAGGCCTCAAGTAGCTCCAGGGTAAGTTTAGGTTGGATATCAGGAAAAAAACTTCTCTACAGAAAGGCTTGTTAAGCACTGGAATAGGCTCCCCAGGGAGGTGGTTGAGTCACCATCCCTGAACAAGCTTAAAATCTGTTTGGATGTGGTGCACAGGGACATGATTTAGTGGTGGGTTGTTAGACTTAGGGTAGTATGGTTAGGCTGTGGTTGAACATGATGATCTTGAAGTTCTTTTCCAACTCGAGCAATTCTATGATTCTATTGTGTAAGCCTCTTGGTTTGGTTAAGCTTCGTAAAGATTACCACAACATTACAAAACATCTAAAAAGAATGCAAACACAACCTCGGTATTGTTAAAAGTAATTTGGCCACTGCCATCCTATTTGAAACGCCTTTTTTGCCCCTTCCTTGCTTCAGATGGAGCAGCCCCATTATATGTTCAGATGTCAAACACTGTTAGTGAATACAATACTGTCAGACTATTGCAGACAAAGAATTTTTTTTTCCATAATGTGTTTTGTTTGTACAAAGAACTGTGCCAGGGATCTGCCTTGTTATATCATATCCTTCAATGAAAGTAACTTACAAGGAAAATGAATCATAGGCAAAGCAAAAAGATATCAACTATTTCTATATCCACCCTGTTCCTTCCTGTATCTGTGCCTGGAAAAAAACAAGCAACAGAAGTACAACAGACTAACCTCAAATCTGGTGTAATATCATTGAAGTCGATGATGTTACAGCATGAATGAGTTTGGCACAACATCAATTCAATTTTTAGGAATGCTGAAGCCAGTCCTGGTACATGAAGGTTTGCCAATTACTTGGCAAGATGAAAATTTAGCTTGGTGTTGAAGCACATTATGCCATTTCCATGGAATTTGCAAGTAAGCATGAGACAGCACATCACATACTTCAGGTCAATGGTGCAGCAGAACAAGGCAGTGATTGCTATTAAAAAAATTGCATGAAGGGTTAACGGTAACAGCAATATACTGCCACAGCCAAACAAACTCAGTCATTTGCTACATCCAGTAGACAGATCATAGTATCAGAAGGGCAATGTCATGGTTAGGATTGAGAAGTCACTTTTAACATCAGTCCTCACGTCAAGCATTTTCATATGTTTTCATAGGAAGGTCATTCTTCAGGACAACATTTCTTATGCTTGAATTATTCCTAAGATTTTGGAGGGTATTTGCCTTACTGTAAAATTGTGTATTAAAAAAAAAAAAAAAAAGAAAAAGAAAAGAAAAGGAAAAAAAAGGACATCACAGAAATCATGCAATCAACCCTACAAATCCTGCACCCAACCCTAAAAATCCTCAATCATCAGTTTCAAGATTATACAAACTCTTTTTTACTTCCCACTTCAGTACCTCAAACATAACACTTGTAATTCCCACCAGCATTATTTACCACCTATTTGATCTCCATTAGAAAGATGTACCACAAACCAAGATATGCATAATGCCTCTTTTATTCATCTTTTCTGCAGTATCTCATGAGTAAAATATACACTGCCACTAAAGCCAAGGATTCTTCGTACCTCACAAGAAGATGTCGCTAGAGAGGGCACAAACACTGCTGCAAAAAGATGATGAGATGTATGTAGGACCAGGTACAAAGACAGACAAATGATGAGAGATGAAAATTTCTCCTCTTAGAAATACTTTGAGATTTGTGTTCCAGTAATAAGTAGCAATGACAGAATATATGTAAATAGACATTAAATGTATATAAAATATATTAAAAATATTTTAAAATACAGGCCATATAAATAAAATATTATATTTTAATATTATATAAAATTATATATAATATATAAAAATATATAAAATACATACATTTTTACTTCAGTGAAGACCATAAGGATTCCCAGTCCCCTATCCATTGCTCACACATTCCCTTTTGCAGCACACTGAAATGAATTCTGTCCCGATGTAGGTATTATCCACTGCTTTAATTTCTTTTTAGAACAACTGTATGTCAAACACATTCAAAGCTATATAAATCTAAATGTACATTTGAAGCATCTCTGAAAATACTGTTCCAGGTAGTGCCATTATTTAATATTTGTACATAGTACTGTAGTGGAGTGCAATACTGCATCCCTAAATTACTCTCCATGAGTGTAGTCTGTAGTTAAAATAATAGTAAATATATTCTTTCTAGATCTCTGCTGAAATATGAGCTACCAAAAGCATAATTCCAAAGTATAGCACTGTTTGCAGAAACTCACCATATACAGAGACATGAAGAAATGAAGGCAGACAGCCAATGTTTACCAAAGAGAAATAAAGAACAGCGTCTAAATCAACTCCAAGTTTGAAGTTCAGGTAACATAATCACCTTTTAAATTTTTTTATTTTTAAAACAACGCACTCAAACAAACGTCTTCAACTAGAAATAGTGGTGATTATTTTTACCCAAATAGCATTGGCACATGTGGACGTTCAAAAGAGTGAGCGGTACTGAGAATACAGTTTTCTGGTCTTATGTCTTCAACTGGTACAATGATGTTCAGTGTCATCCTTTTCATTCCCTCAATATGCTGGCAGCACACTTGTGAACTGCATTTAGATTGTCTTTTGTAAAGATCAAACCAGCTTTTAAAGGTTTAGGAAGCTGCCCCATGACTGTGTACAAAACCATTTGTTCTTCAACAGAAAACAAACTCCTCTTTCTTTAGAGGCCATTAAGAAACTCAGCCTACTAAATCTTAATAATAATAATAATTAATTGCATTTAATTAAAACACTGTCCTACATATTACTTCACCATGACTTTTGCTGCATTATGATCAGTAACTTCACTTTAGTTGAACAAAGTATATACATTAGCTGAAGTGATAACAAGGGTATACTCATTTTTTCCCTCAGAAATAGTCATGTATTCCTTGCTAGATTTTTTTGCAGAACACACACAGAGCTAATCTTTACCTCTCTGAACTCCTTTTAAGGTTCTCTTCCACATTCCTCCACCATCATCCTAGGTTACTACAATTATGTATTTTTCATATTCACAGTACTTCTCTCTCTTATGCTCAGAATATTAGCATTATTTAACATCAAATGGAACATTATTACATAGAATGTTAGGCATAAAGCCAGTGTCTGCCTACTTGCAGGTGAGTGAAAACCACTATAGCAAGATTATACTGCCTTTAGACTAAGATGGTCATCCAGAAAAATAGTTTTGAACTACTTAGTTCATTAATCCTCATCAGCCTCACTGCTAAATTCTTGCAAAGGGGACTAAAACTCCATGTTTAAGTAGTATTCTTTATGCAATAATGTCCTCCTGTGTAGATTTATGCAACTGCCTCTAAGGACACCAAAGGTCCCATGGACCACAGCTAAGATAAACAGCCACACTGCTCTGTACTGTTAGTAACTACACCAGTAGATGCAGACCTGTATTGTAAGCTCTCATTTATACATAACATGAGAATCTCACCATCACATTTGAGCACTAGCGATATGCAAAAATCAAACAAAACAAAAATCCAATGAAGACTTCCAGCACGATTCTCTTTCTTCTTTATGCTTTCAAACTGAAACATTGTAGATTTGGAAAAGGAGCCTTTCCAGACTAGTCTGGCTTGATTGTGGATCAAACTGTTTTACTGTTACTCCCTTTACTGCTTGTACTTCTCCACCCCTTGTGTCCTCTCCCCACAAAAAAAGCAGAGGTGGTCTGGTTAAAAAATAGCTACTTAAAACAGGCTATTGTTTCCTTCCAGCTCTGAGACCACCCACCATTACTATATTGAATCTTCTTTGCACTAGACAGATTAGACTAATGCCACAGCTCTCTCTGGTCTGCAAAGACCTGCTACTCTGCAACATATTTATCACAGTTTGCCACCATCACTGCATAAACACAGCATCGTGTGCTGGCTAAGACAGAGACAGTGAGAGCTAGAAATACTGCAAAATCATAGGCATTTGGTGAGGGGCTCAGGACAGCATGTTTAAAAATAAACAATCGTTGCCTTTCAGAGACTGTATATAAAGTCTTTTGTTTTCTGTATACATCTTGAGTCATGAGTCCTATATTTTCCAGCTGTGTGCTTAATAAATAAAATAATAATAATAAAAACCAACAGGAAGTTATCACGATGATCTAATTCCAAGCCCTAGTACAAAAGAGCCAAAAGGACTCAAGTTACAATTTGTCCTAGGTTAGGGGTGTTAATTGGGAATTAGAAAACAAGAAAGCCATAAATAGAAATGTATTGATTCTCTCAGCTCATGATGCTTCAGTTTCCCACCTAGAAACCAGCATAAAATATTGCTACTAACTACTGCTGTGTTTTGAAAGCCACAAATGATAGATAGAAATTAAGAAAAGAAAAAAAATTAAGAAATTGTGAAAATGAAGTGAGTATCACTCAAGAAATAACTCAGGGGAAGGATTTATCTATCTCGCTTTGACCACAATAACAGCAAGCAAGGCAAACTCTTTGAAAGGGTGGGGAGATAGGTGTGAAAAAAAATGCTGTTAGGAGATGCTCCGGGTAGGAGCTTGGCCAGACAGTTAGATTTAGGCAACCTGAAACTCATACTAGACAACAAAATAAAGCAGAAGTTAATGCATGCAAGTATATTATGCTTCAGTCAAAGCACCACAGAGGCACAATTTTGTACTTCATTTTATCACATCTAGCATATTCAATTTCTGCTGTGATCCGTTGTACACATTCTTTGCTAATTACGAACTTGCAACCCCACACTTCATGCAACTAGCACAGAAAATACACTATCAATCTCAACAGCTGCTCAACAGCGGAGGCAAAAGACTGTCCAAAAGAATCACTGAGGGAGGACAATTCAGTTATGACAGACACCAAGGAACATGTCAGCAGGTGAACTGAAGATGCCATTTACTATATCTAAATACCACAAAAAAGAAGTGTACACTAGGCTCCTGTTATTAATAACCCACAGCATTAATGGATGTGGGTTATATTTTTAAATACCGTATTAGAACATGCATCAGACTGGAAATTCTTGCTCTATTGCTACTGATATTTGAAGTAAGCAAAATGCTACCCCTCAGATGTTGGCTCGTATTCTTAATTTCCAATTCTGAGTCCTTGCAAAACCACACAAGTCTGCATGTGCAGCTCTTGGAAATAGGCTGCTTGTTCTTTCTTTCCATTACCACAAGCACGAATGTGATAAACTACAACAAAAACCACATAATCAGAGTCAGGGCAGTGTTTTCTGAGAAGTACAGAGAGACAGGATGAGTGACAATCACATGGGCTGTAATACAGGAAATTCCAATGAGGTATGAGGAAACAAGTTTTCACAAGGAAAATAGTCTAGCATTGAAACAAAAGCCTCATCAGGCTGTTCAGTGTTTATCACTGAAGATGCTCAAAACAGGATTGGACAAGGCCTTGTACAACTGTGACTAATTCGTTCCAGTATGGAGCAGAGTATTGGGCCTACATCTCCAGAGATTCCTACAAACCTCTCTGACTCTAAACCACCTTTCAGTATTTTCACTTTTTAAATGGCTAAGCCATTTAAAACAACAGCTTGATACTATTCTCAGTGTTTCCATCATGCATATTTCCCAAGCAGCTGTATTTTTGCTTTTCAGGTGGGGAAATAACCTATTCTACAGTGACCTGGGAAGTTGCCTCGAAGTTCTTAAGCATGCCATACAAAAAAAAAAAAAAGTCATTTCTTTCTCATAGCCTTGGCTTGCTCCCTCTGCCCTCTATCCCTACCCCCAGCTGTGGCTTATAACTGGCTTTGTGGCATTAGCTCTCTTTGAGAACTACATTCTACTTTTACAGAGCTGCAATTTTTAATGAGGTTTGCTGCTGCACAGTTCCACAGTGTTTTGAATCCCTCTATACACACACAGAAAAAGTTGTTTGTGCTTCTGTAACTCAAAAGTTTAACTGCTCAACGCTATTCATTTGGATGATCTATTCCCAAAAATATATCCCATAAAATATATCAGCATATAACAAAAAAAAAAAAAAAAAAAAAAAAAAAAAAAAAGGAGGTTGCTGGTAGGTTATTTACCACAATGGTGGCTACACTAGCTTATACTAACTGTCCAGCAAAATCACACACACACCCACAAACTCTGGGAAATGCTGGAACACTCAACACACACTTTGTCTGTAACTCAGTAATACAGAAGGAAGAAGAAGCTTACAGGCAGACACTAATAACTGCATCAGATTACAGTAAGGTTCAAATAGTAAAATAGTCCTCATCACCATAATTATTATGATACTCTATATTCATCACTACTGAGCTTTTGCATACTTCAGGGAAGCAACAATCGCTGTAACATTACGTACACCAAACTTAGCCATTTCTGTTTGCATGAGCAGAGAAATACAAAACAAGCTCAAGGGAAAACTGAGTGATAACAAGCAAATTTAAACTACGAAAAAATGCTCAAGAGGACAGGTGGCTGTTGCCTTGAAAATATTTTTAAGGCTAGAGCATAGACAAACATATTCAAATATTTACAACTTTAACTTTGTTGACTGAGACTTAGCAGTCCTTTTATGTCATTTATAATGACTTTTTCTTTCATCTAAGAACTATGGCCTTACCATACTTTTCCTGCTTTCACAATTTCTATACAAAAAGTTAGCTTAATACAATATTAATGTTGTCCTGAGATGAAAGCTGTGTTGCTGCCACACAGTTTCAGGGTTTTTTCTTCCCAGTTATGGATAAAATGTCTAAATTCCAAACATGGCCTAAACCAAAAAAGTTTATGAAAAAATAAACACTAAAATCAGATGAAACATCACATTCTGGTAACTGCAATTTATATTAGAAGAAATATGAAATAAATAAAATATTTTGCCAGTGGTGATGTCATGGTTTTGTGGTTTTTGTTGTGTTGTTGCTTCAAGGCTGCCATGGATGGCATCATTGCCTATTGCCAGTAATGATGCGACACTGGCAACTGCCACCTTCAGTTCTGTACTGGTTTAATAGGTCCTGACTAACCTGCATATAGTGTTCTTTCTGTTCCTGCATGCAAATCTGTGGGACCCACCTAACATTAACTTCATGATATTCCAATGTTGCTCCAATGCAATGCACTGGTACCAGTATTCAGCTCTGTACACGTTCTCTGGTCATAATCCACTGATTTGCATGGATGAGCTGATAGAGATGCTCCTCATTTCATGCTGTGACAGCTGTGCATGTCTTTCACATCACTGTCACCACTGCTGAAATGCAACACCTACTACCTCACTGTACTCACACATTCAGTGTTTGGACTCAAGAAATGTTCAGGAAGCACACCAGTGAACATCAATGGGTGCCATTCGTTCCACCTAGAGTTATTCAGTTTCACACCTTTGCTTCAGACACACTTCCATGTCAGACACCATTTTGTCAGACTTCCTTTCTGCTGTCATCTGTCACATGGCAACAAAAGATAATGAATATTGGTGGAAAACTTCAGCCTCTACCGCCATACTACCAACATCTCCCTTGACATCATGAGCCAAGAGAATAAAATAGGAGGCATTGCTTTTGGAACAGCCCATGTACTACACCTCTCATGTAAAGAGATCTAATCATCCTTTTAAGGAAAGAGAATGACCAAAACACACAGCATAAAATGAAGTGCCTGAAAAAGGTATTTACTTCAAAGAAATGTTCTTTGCTTCAGGAGTCAGAGGAACAGTTTCAGTTCTTCCGCTTGAATCAATATCACAACAATTTCAAAACTTCAGAAACATTCCAAAGCAGGAAATTCCTGACCACTTCCTAGAAAGGCTAAAGCCAGGAAAATTCTGGTGACACTTGCTGCTCTACCTGGCCTTCACTTGCATGACTTTGAATATTCCTATTACAGAACCGCAATACAAAGATAGCATTCTGAACTCAGCAGTATTAAAAACTGCAATGAGCTGCGCAATACATTTTAGGAGCTTACACAGAACATATTAAAGAAACAGTTGTCAGCAAATCAGAAGAACTTAAAAAAAAAAAAAAAAAGACAAACTGCCTTTACATAGATGTAAGAAGCAATATTACAATACCTTACTTGATTTTTAATTCATTGATTTTATCTACACAGAGATTTGAAAAATGAGTGAAAAGCCAGTGAGCTTCTTTCATCCACTCTGGACTGTGAGTTTATCTCACACTGAACCATGCACAGCAATCATGAAATATAACAGAAATGGATGTTGTAGATCTGTGGCTCAGCACTGAATGAATTATTTTGTCCCAGAATCCCCACATTTAATCTTCAGGTGAGTTACAGCTGGTCTCAAGATTTACTATTAATTCTTTGGACATATAGGATTTAAGAGCTACTGCATTTTAGAGAGGACCATCTGAAAAAGCAAAATCTTTGTCTTCTTTGACCACTGTGTTACACACAGAGAAGTTAGCACATGTGGCTACTTTTGTTTTTCTGCCTTTTTTTTTTTCCTTTCAGTTTTTAGATGTGGAAATAGCCTAAACTAAAACTAATCACGAAACTGATGCATTTAGGTAGGCTTAAAATCTTGATTTATCATGCAATTATACCGGTTATTTTTCTCTTAGACAGATGATAAACACATTCTCTGGAGAGAAAGACAGCCACACTGGGGCTGAACTAAGTTCTGGCAGGGTTGCATCGCCAAATGTCATCACGGCAGCCTCACTGTCCTGGGATGTGAGCTGCTCTCCATGTTTGCAAGGAAAGGAAATTCCCCACAGGGCACCTCAGAAGCCAACAGCTTGAATAAGCGGGTGTATAAGCATTAAAAATCTAAACTCTTGTTTATTGTTTTTTGAATTAATAGGCCTGTGTGTGTGTGCGCATGAGCAGAAAAAGCATTTTCAACTAAAGGCTGTTTCTCTGCTTAGATGAGTGACACCTGCAAGAAGGTAGAATGCTTTCTTGGATAGCCTGCACTAGCACATTCTCCTAACATAGGAAAATGATCTATAACCACTTGCGTCCCTGCTCACCCTCCCCAGGTGGGTTCAGGGAGAGAAACAGAACTTGGGCACATAACTTGGGAGAACAAACACCAACACTTTGAACATCTCCCTTCATCCTTCTTTGTGCCAGCTTTCATTGACTGCATGATGCCTCCTTTTGGTCAGTCTGAGTCAACTGTATCAGCTGTGTCCCTACCAGCTCCTTGTGCACCCCCAGCACCTTGGTGACAGGGCAGCAGCACAAGAAATGGGAAAGTCCATGGCTCTGTGTAAAAAGTACTCTGCAACAACAAAAGCACTGATGTGTTATCACAAATATTTTCATAAAAAATCCAAAACACAGCATTCATACAAGCCGCTATAAAAAATATTAAATCTATACCAGCCAAAGCCATGACAGATGGTTAAATACATCTTAAGGAAATATCTCGTTTTAGACCCACAGGGGCCTGCTTGTGCCTCAGTATTTGCTGGAATGCACAGAAGTAAAAACAGAATGAGAGAGAATGCAGAAGAGAGTTCGTAGGTAAATGATTTTATGTGCACAAAACAAATGCAAGATGCTTCAAAATGACCAAGACTAAGAAAGGATATTTTCTAACTCATCCTGACTCATAGGAGAATCGTAGGTAAATGATTTTATGTGCACAAAACAAATGCAAGATGCTTCAAAATGACCAAGACTAAGAAAGGATATTTTCTAACTCATCCTGACTCATAGGAGAATCTTTTGTGTATTTCAAGTGTTCATTGCATACGCTTCAGTGATTCCCAAACACTCTTTCACCTGCAGTCATGGAATAATGGGAACATGAGGCCCAAGGTAGCACACATTCTACAAGTCCTCTAGGTCACAGCATGAACCTTCCTTACCAATCTCCTCAGGTTATAACTGAGGTGTTCGGTAGCTTTACAGATTCACTTATGTGGTAGTTATAAAATACCTAACAGATCTACACAGAAGAAAACAAAAGATCAGCCTTTAAAGAAACTTCATCTGCAGGAGAAAGCTTTCTTGATACAAGAACATCTTCTGTCATTTGACTGCATCGCTTCATTTTGCCAGTGAAGGTGTTGTTTTGTAGGCATTGCAGCATTATTTCATAGCACTACTTAGATCTGAGAATAACTTCAATTATCTCAAGCCACTAATAATGAACTGCCCCATCTAGTTTTATATCAGAATGAGAGCAGCATCAACATCTACACAAGTTTATTTCAATAAAGGCACACTACAGGGGTGTTCAAAGAAAATAACATGTCGCATTCATACTATTTCCCTACCGAGTTAGTCCCTCAGAAAAACAAGCAAACCATCTATTCTGCATTTCTGGAACTTTTGAGGGGAGGAGCTAGGTGTCATTTTGGGGAGCTCTTTCCCTTTAGCTTAACTACAGTGAGGATGAAATAAATAGTTTAAACCACTGAATAGCAATTTCAACAGAATTGCTAGTTCATGCGAATTATCTACCCCCCTGTGGCATGATTACTAACCAATCAAAGTATTTTCTTCAGACAAAGCAGTACAATAAATTTAAATGAAAATAAGGACAACTGCAACACAAGACACATAATAAGAGATTTGTGCACAGCACGGCAAGTATCTAATAAGTAAGAAAATTATGTTCATGGTTTACAGTGCTGAATTTTCAAAGCAATATAGCATATTTATCACTTGCTACAATACAGTTATTTCCAACAACTTAATGAAAAAACTCCAGTTATAAGTGCTAGTTTCTGTTGGACTCACCAGGAATAAAAAATTAATCTAGGCAAAGGACTTGAAAAAAAATACGCTATTCCATCACAGCACATCTTTTATCACAGTCTTCACCATAAAGAACACTTACTGAAACATATGTTACAATCCTGCAAGATAATTTCTTCCAATAAACTTTGAGTTCTATCAGAAGGATAGATGAAGTATAATACAGTTGTCAGCAAAAGTTACAGGACAAGGTGCAAATACCAGTAGAATCAAAGTATTTATAAATGCCCTGCAAAATAATTTTACACAACCTCAAGAGACTAATGTCAGAGATCTTATTATTAGTATGCTTAGAAAGTTTTCCTCTTGGTTTTCTTCACATCTAGAACATTATGAGAGATTATGCATTTGGAATTCAACATATATCCCAAAACAAGGTGGACAGTATTGAATAAAGAGCCTCTGTATCTTCTAAAGAGTACGGTCCTTTGGTCCGTTTCATTTTTTTCCTCACTAAAACTGCATTACATTATATTACTGACAGAAATCACTTTCCCAAAACCCTCTGCTGATAATTTTCACAAAGGTATCTGTTATAGTCCTAGAACCTTTCTATACGGCTCTATCTTCTAGCTTAATTATTTCACATATTTACACAAAAACCTGGACTGCCCTCATGAGTAAAAATAGAGTAAAATTCAACTCCTCTTCAAATCTCATCTGCCACCTGCTGACTGAGGATGCACTGGTACCTGACAGAACCTACCTGCTGCCACAGCAAGGAAGCTGGGTCTCCATGTACCTTTTTGTGATGCTTTGCACTTACAAGCCACTGTGAGCAACTGCCTACAGCAGCAGATGGCTGGGGGCTACAAAATATCAACCCTGGCCCTGCTGTCTCCTTTCCATGCAAGATCTGCAAGAAGCAAGACTTGGTGGAGAAACTGAGGAAAGGCACTGCATGGAGTTACTCCAGCCTGTAGCAAATAAACAGTTTGGCTTCAGACCCTCTGTTCCTCCAGCAACACCACTCCCATCTGGATGGAAAAGTGTTCCATTTTGCTTAGAGATACTCAGAGAAACCTGATGAACTTAGCATGTCCTTCAGCAGATCCTGGTAGGCCTACCACATGGTTGCTCTCCTGCTGGCTACCTCTGCTCACCTGACAGGCTTCACACAACTGGCTCCGCCAAGTCAGGCCTCTTGTAGCTGTGAGAAGTGACCAACTGCAGTCGTCTAAAGCACAAGCAACATTTATGCTGCCGGATAGAAAGATTCCAAAGATTTCCTACATTAAATCACCTAGAACACAGAGACTGTTGTAGAAAGATAATCTAGGAAAACTCTTCACACAAACCCAGCCAGGACATTTATCTCATTCACCACTTTCCCTTAACAAAATAATTCCTCTAATCAAACTGCCCTTTTCCTTTTGCTCTCCCCCGCACAGCCATTTTTAGCTGTCCCTTTACTCTCCATTGACTGTTCTCAGATATTTGTGCAGAAGCTCAGAAACTCATTTTCATGACTACTTACTTCTCTTCCCACTGCTCTCTGCTAAATTGAAGTTGCATATTCAGACAGTAAACCAAACAGCTAATATATCCATATATCCAATTACGCAATCCAGAATCACCATTTAACATTCAGGTTAAATTCACTGTCCCTGGAACAAATCAATGCTATTAAAATGATTACATCGTGAAAAAGTTAATTGTGACAAAATCTTGACAGGCAAGGGACAAAACCTTGAGGAGGAAACATGAGGAGGGAAATGAAGAGGTATTACACACAGAGAAGTGTTCAGTGATCTCTAATGGCCCATCCATTCACCTGATACGTGCTGCTCTGGTTTTGGGAAACAGGCAAATCTTGCAGGATGAAACTGAAACATCTACAATTTTAAATTTACTTCATTCAAACAAGAGAGTAAGAGTGGATCACATCAAGTTAAAATAGCAATGGATTAGGTGTTAGAATCAGCCACCTGCTTAGCAAAACAAGAACGAAGTTGTGCAAAAAAAAATTGCAGGCAAACAAATTCAGAAACAGAAAATTTTGACAGCAAAAAAAAGGTTTCAAAATAAAAGGATAAATGTACATTTTTGAAAGATGTGTAGACTTGTAGAGATTACAGGGATGCTCAGAAGTTGTGAAACTGAAACAATGCTACAAAATAATATTAAATTCACACATGTTACAGTTTTCTACTATTCTGATTACAAATAGTTAAAGGCATGTTACAGTTGTGAAGAAGTAACAAGCTGCCCACAGTGCGATCCATAACATCTTCAGTTACTATTTAATGCTGTCAACTGCCCCGCCAGAGCCAGGACACCAGCAAAGGCAGCACTGGGACACAGTATTCCTGCAAACAAAGGGCTCATTCCTCATCACTGATGTTTTCCCAATAGCCACAGTCTGCAAACTCAGTGATTCTCAAATAAATCACAGTTTGTAGACCACAAGAACAAGAAGAAAACAAGGCCATGATACTGGAACTGGATTCACAAACACCAGGAAATTGGAAACCACAGATCTGGATGCTACAGTCAATGAAGTATGCTGGATTTTGGTTTAAACATGAATTTATGGCATACAAGGCAGAAAGGATACATTTTTGGGGGAAAACAAAAAAAAAAAAAACATCTTTAACTCACAAGCTTATTAAATATTTCTAAGTTTAAAAAAAATAAAAACAAAACAAAACAAAAAAGTTTAATCTTTGGCTTAAACATCACGACAGCTTTAGCTATTCAATTAAAGCAAGAACTGAGTCACTCAAAGTGAAAATCAAGCCCAGAGCTGAAGTCATGAATTCTGCCTTGGAATGGTAAGAATAAAAACAGATTACTGTTGGGGCCTGATCTCTGGGTTTTGTTTGTTTTTGTTTTGTTTTTACTGTTATTTTATATTCATTGTTGTCTGGTTGATTAGTTTGCTTCATTTCTTAATTATTATTTTGCATAGAAGCTTCCAATTATGCTGAGCTTCTTCTATAGACTGCAATTTGTAAATTATCTCCAACTACAGATATAAGAACTATTCCCAACAAATCACTAACTCAAACTGACTGAAAAATAAATTAAACCTTATTTTTTGGTTTTTTTGTTGTTGTTGTTGTTTTAATATTGTTATTATCAACAATATTTTCCTTGAATTTTAGCTGAAAACTCCTCAAATTCACAAGAAAAGAGGTTAACTTCAATCTGGATAGCTTGCATACTGCCTAACTAGCACAGATGGTGTTATGGCTTAGAGCCCAGGATCTAGTTTAATTTGAGTTAGCACCTGCTTATTTTGTAGAAAGAACGTAAGTGAAATAACACTGAGAATACACCAGCTCCCTTTCTGCAGAACCTATTTGTCTCATAAGAAAGGCTAGTTTTACACATCTGGCTGGGATAACCTTAAAGCATCTCAGGTCCATGGGAGATATGTGCACTCCATTCACATTATCAACCACAGTAACTACATTTAATGACAAACAGGTGAATTAAAGTTAAGGTTACAAACATGGACTTATAGTACCTGATCTTCGTGTTTCCTGGTGACATCACCTTGGATGAACCAGATTGCATCAGTATGTAGAAGAGTTTCTGATCAACTCCATGCATTAGCATTCCTGTTACTACAGTTTGGACACAGTTGATCACAAACATCTTTATGTTTTAAACTGACACTCCACTATAATGAAAAGCATTTGGAAAGGTAGCTAAGGCTGAATTTTCAGAAAAGGGAATGCAATGGCCTGGGTTGTAAAGGACCATAAAGATAATCTAGTTTCAACCCCCCTGCCATGGGCAGAGTTGCTAGAACAGATTGCTGAGAGCCACATCCAGCCTTGCCTTGAATGCTTCCAGGGATGGGGCATCCACAACCTACCTGGGCAACCTGTCCCAGTGAGTCACCATCCTTTGAGTTGAAAAACTTCCTCCTAACACAAAACCTAAATCTCACATCTTAGTTTATGAACATTCCCCTTTCTCCTATAATTATCAACCCATGAAAATAGTCATTCCCCCTCATTTATGGTTTTTAAGGTATCACTTCACCGACAACTGAGATGTGACTGATATCAGTCATCTCTGAAAACAGCAGGTGTCCAGCAGCATCTTCAGATGTAGACTGACGCGGTCAGCAACTGGGAATATTATGCAACCTTTCCCACTTGACGTGGCCAAGACATCTCACAGCAGAAAGTTTCAGTCACTCCATGCACACCCAGAGGCTTTTCAAAACAGGCACGCAATTTTCCATATAGGTCCACTTCTCATCTGTGAAATAGCACACACAGTGTTCAGCTTTATCAAAGAAATGTAAGTAAATTCAGTATCTTTTCACTCTTGTGACACTGCAGTGACCGCATGTAAACCTCCTTCAAGTCCTCCAGTAGCTTTCAAGGGATAAACACACTAAAACCTTACCACATACTGCATTACACTGGCTTCAGCGAGAGAATGAAGTCATACCAACTATAAATTTAATAGAAAAAGTAAAACCTAAGAAAACATAAACCATATTCAGTAGCTTCTAGTTTTCATACTAATATTTGCAGATGACTTTCACCTTCCACTCCCTCACCCTACTTTAATCTCCAGTTAAGTACAGTACCTCACGACCTCCAATAAACTTGTCATTCCAAATATCTGGCAGTCAGGGAAGTTCTGTTCTCTCATGCTTCATAAACACGGTGCCTGGAAACTCATTATTAAAACCATTTTCATGAATGCTCCAGTTCTAGTTCATGACTTCTCTAAAACTGCTTAATGAAACCAATATGTCTGACAGTCAAGTTCTTCCAATGGGCATGAGCAACAAATCTTTCACAACCTGTTAGAAGATGTGCCAAGATTAGTTTCTTTCCTGTGTAATAGAAGCCCCAAGAATCAAAGTTTCTGATCAAAGTCCAGCACCTCAGTACTGCCAAAAGCTGACAAGATCCTTTCCCTCTTTTCCTGAAAACAGCTCTGTAATCACACTGAATTTTAATAGGATAACTATCTCTTGGACTCAGGCTGAACTTGGTTGCATTAAACCATGATTAAACCATATGACAGTTGCTACACTCAGCATTACTTCATTTATTTATTGTTAAAGTGCAGTGAGATTCCTACAAAACCCACTACTGCAGTCCAGGTTTTGTTTCTACAAAGACATTTTTCCCACTCTGATAGAGACTTTATAGTAAACATTAAACAAAATATTCAAGTTTTAAGTTTCTGGTCACTGCAAAGAGAGCATACTGAGGTTGCACGTACAAGACAAGTCATCCACTTCAGCTTAAGAGTTTATGCTCTGCACCTTGAGTGTGATTAGTTGTGTTACCGTGGCCACATTTCTAGTACATGTGTACTAGAAGGGGAAAAGCACACAGAACGCATTACTTTAGAAGTAATCAATTTATTTCTATGGAAACTATAACAGATAAAAAAAGACCACAGTAACACTAATGGTGTTTTGTAGCTCAGAATTTGCTCTACTTTTAAACAGTTGCCAAAATTAGCTGTTCACTTTCTACCACCAAAGGACAAAAGCCTGCATGTCATGATCATAAAAATCAGCACAGTCAGAGGTGGTCCACCATTTTACAACTAAAATGACAATGTTGTCACTGAAATGCAGCACCCACTACCTCACTGCGTTAACATCCACTGGCTGGCTTCCACATATGTTCAACAAATGTCTGTGGGGCACTAACTTGTTCACATGGAGGAATTCAATGGCACACCTTTGCTTCATCTGCACTTTCATGTCACACACCATTCTGTCAGACCGCCCCTCTGCTGCCATCTGTTGCATGCTACAAATGTAAAAGAATATTGGCAGAAAGATTCAACCTCTACTGCCATACCACCACCATCTGCCCCTGATGTTGCGGGCCAACATCATAAACTTAGAAGGCGCTACTTTCAGAGAAGCACTCATACAACATCTCTCATATAAAGAGGTCTAATTATCCTACAAAAAGATGACCTCAGCCAGAATATGGTCTAAAATGAAGAGCCTAAAGAAGGCCCTTAGTTCACAGAGAAATGCTCCACGCCTCAGGAGGCAGAGAAACAGTTCCAGTTCTTCTGTTTGAGTCAAATTGCTGTTAAATACGTGCGCCAATGACCTAATTCTGTTTTCTAAAGATGTATTACTTACGCAAGAGAGACCACAACCTCTTCACAACTATTCACATTCAACTGGGGTTACATATTTGCCATATGTACAATACCTAGAAAAACTTAACTCTAAGAAAGCACTCTGAGAAAACACGCAGAACCCAATTTAGCAAAGAGATTATTACAAGTTAATAGAGCCTCGGTTACTTTTCAATTCAATAAAAACAAGTCTATCAGATTTCACATCATAGGTTTACAGAAATTTTAGCACCTACAGGGAAATGAGTTTGCCTCCTGAGGCAGCAAGACATTCAGATGTAAGATGCTATGGAAGCATAAGAAGACTGTTAATAAGTGATAACATAAACCGCTGTTCTATATCTCATTTAAACCTATTTTCTTCACAGCTCTCTCCATTCACTGTTTACTTAATACGTCCATAATACTCCTCAACTGCATAGGATTTAACAACTTCTAACAGTCGAATCACCCCAGTTAAAACTTTGAGAGTTTCCATAGGAAGCTTAATTTTCACTGTGTACTGAGGCATGTGTTGAGTTCTTGTAAGTCTAATATTTTTTTGTTGTTGATCCAGCTGCACAGTACTGACAAAAAGCCTTCCAACTCACTACCTATTCTGAATTCTCAACAATTATTAAATTACATTAACGTGTAACATGCAACATGTTTAATTATGAAATACCATTCTCTCTGAACTATCATTTGGAGGCAGATCTGGTAATTGCACCGCTGCATCCTACACTAAATATATAAACTTCTTAATTTTGTACTCCTGCCTATACCTACTCACGTGCTGATTCAGATAAGGAGGCAAGCAGCTGAACCCTCCATATCTGGTGATACAGCAAAATGGCCTTCACTCTTTCACACCACACCGTCCTTCTCCCCTTCAGTGGGAGAGCTGGCTTTTCCTTGAAAATTCTTCAGTTTTACCCAGAATGAAGCGGATTCCTCTGCATTGCTACTTGGCTTTCACAGGGACGCATTTGTTTCCCCCACACTGATCAAGGGGAGGAAGATTATCTCTCTCTTGCTACAGTGGGTTAAGTTAAAGTCACAACATGTACTCATGTACCTGATACTGTTTGTACACATGATGATCACACTTCCTAGTAAACTAATTAGAGTATTTTGATATGCTTACATCCTTAAGTGCCTTACAAGGCATCTGTGCTTAGATATTTGTAAGAGAAATCACATGCTGTAATGTAGAAACACACTGAGTAGGGGAGGGACTTTCCACATCATTGCTATCAAGAAAGAAGAAAGTTTAAAGGAAAAGCTAAAGTGCAAGTATGCCTTGCTCCGTACATACCTTACAGCCAGGAAGGAAGCAATGCTTCACCTAGAGGGCAAACCAATCCCTGTGCTTCAACTCAAAACCAAATAGCCAACAGTAGAGTTTGCCTAAGTGCAGCTACAGGATTACTTGGTTCTCAGCAAGACATAACTGTCAGTGTTGGATATTCCTGACTAGTAGTAAACTGCAACAAAACAGTACTGTCAAAACAAGATGTGAAAATAGAGGCTTTTTAAAATTCTTGTATCAAGATTTAAGAATTCATGCACTTTAATTCATCATACCATGGAACTGAACTTAACCATTCTTAATGAGGTTTCAAATAGAAAAGTACACTGGCACAGCAAAGGGCAAGAAAGTGGATAAAGACTCCCTGTTTGATATACACAAGAGAAACAGTAAAATTTGCATTACAGAATTAAAGTTATTAAAACTGCTTTTCTGCACTTTCTTCAAATGTGAGATATAAAAAGATCTAAATTTTTTTATTATTATTCTTTTACCATTTCAAAAAACAATCTATCCTAAAAGTATGTCCACACGTTTATGCAAAATTCCACTTATGCCAAACCATAAAATATTTTTCTCATCTCATGCTGGGAGATGTACAAATTTATGGTGAGTAGAAAATGTTTACTATCTCTCACATTACATACTTTCCAGATCAGATTTGGGCAGGGATGAAGCAATCTTCACGATTACAATTTTCTTGAAACTTTACTCCCCATAAAGTAGCAGCAGCACTGCAGGATGTCTTTCCACACACATACATATTAAAAGCTTCCAGATATATAGAGATGAGCTTGTTGAAAGACAAGAAAGATAAAGTATTCTAAAATGCTTGTTTTCCCATTGTTTAGATGTTACAAGATAAAAATCTGTGGAGAGACTTTCACAGAACAACACTGTAATGCATTTCTTAAGGACAATAAATCTTTCCATATCAGATTTTCATCTGGTTCCCCAAGATGCCACCTGCTTCAATTTTTCAAATCAGAAAACCAAATATTTAAGAAGTTAGAGCAGCACTAGCACATGCTAGAATTTTTAACCTCAAAGTTATTATCGATACAACGTCAACCATATGCTTAGAAGTTTCCTGAATTATTATTATCAGTTTACCTAATTAAAAGTTTCCACGTGCATGTTGAAAACTAACTAGCTGCATATTGCATAAGTCATACTGCATTATAACCTGATAAAAAACTCACGTTCATTTATTCTTGTCCAAAAGAAATTAGACTTATTTAAAGAGAAATGACTTCATATCAGCAGTTTTTCATCTTACATTGACTACTTCATGATACGCCTGATTAAAATATCAGAGTGTTTATATTTTGTTGTCCAGTTATTTTAGCTTATTTCTTCTACCAAGTACAATCAATAATTCATTGCAAAAATGTGTGCTTCTCATTTATTTCCAGCAGTCAATCCATTGCCACTTAACTGAACACTGAGATGGCTATAATCCAGTCTTGACAAGTACCCATCTCATTAACGTCTTTTTAATCATCAAGGATGACATCCTTGTCAAGTTCTAGATAAATTATGTCAAAGCACATTCTACACACAAAAGCGTCACTGAAACATTTGAGTATAAATGAGTTTATTTATAGAAACCTGAAATAAAAATAGCAATGAACAAGAAATACATAAAACATAAGGGTTTCAGTGGCATTTTGAGGAGCAAAAAAAGTTTTTGTTTCTATTTTTAGGTTTGCTGGCTTTTTGTTTTCCGGCTCAATCCTTGTCATCTCCTATGTCAAAAAAAGATACAAGCCATCTGGATTATTATTTGCAAAGCTGTGAAGCTGCAGTTACTGCTCCCAGTTTCAACCTTTAAGCCACCTTATGCTCCCGCTCCCTGGTCTCCTTTAGCTAGGCACCTCACTTTTCCCTCCCATTCACCTGCTCGACTGCCACTGAACGGCTCCATCACTCCCCTGCCTCTTGCTTCTAACAGTCTCTGCCCCAGCATTGCCTCAGGGCCAGCACAGCGCTCAGCAGCAGCACAGCAAGACAAGGGCTGTGATTTCACTACCACTCCTAGTTCTCCAGCCAGGAGCAGCAATTGCAGTAAAATGAATCTAACTATAATGCTGTAGCTCCGGGCTAAAACATGTTAAGTATCTCAGGGGGTTGACAACGTGCACAGACTGGTCATCACTAACAGAACTTAAATATACAGCCAAATGTTCACACACAGCTTCAGAGAATTTAAGGAAGCTGAGAGGAGTACTTTCACCAGGGCTAGCTTCAGCGAGCTGGGATTAGTCTTGTATGGCTTTCTCCAGAAGCAACTAAGGAAGAAAGCAACTCAGCAGGAGCCTAACTTTGATCCTTTGGATCAACCCGAAGACCTTGTCTTCCCTTATCTACAGGGAAGATTAGCGTTTTTCAGTACTTTTTTGTCTCTATTCATCACATGCAAGTAGACTTAAGAGTTTTAATTTAGCAAACAAAAAAACAAGACCTAGAAAAAGCCCACCTGCTCCTAAATTTCAATTACGGAACTCTATAGATACAACTAATAAAAGCTGCTGGAATCATTTACAGTGTAGAACTTCTTTTTTATTCTCATTTCATACCCAGAAATCGTGGAACCTCTTTGTCTGAAGCCTTAAAGAAGATACTGAAAAGCAAATTCAGCTAGAATTGAAAATCTAAAACCTATGTTTATCGATTTATAGTGCTCAGTCCTATTGAGATCATTACACCTTGGTTCCCTTAGGTCACTCCATTAACATAGAAAATTGTCTCAAATCAAGCAATGATTTAAATATAAAATAAATTAATAAATAAATAATAAATTTAATTAATACGCTTCCAAATACATGACTTAAGAAGCAACTCACGAAGTATTACTCCCATTTGTTGTACACTTAACAACATCATGCAACAGGGTGGAGACATGCACAATGATCTATTTGGAGAGACCAGCTTGTAATATTAGTGTTATTATCAAGGGCATACAATATTTTTAGCACACATCCATAATTTAGAGAGGAAACAAAAAGATTTATTTACTTATTTAAAGAACAAGAAGGCTAAAAGCCCTCAAACATGCATCCTCAAGATTTGTTCTAACAAAAATGCCTCCATCAATCCACACAGAAAAGTATCCCTCACAGGAACCACAAACCTAGCTCTCCTCCTTGTACAAAGTCCCATGAAGGAACAGCATTAAAGGAGGTAAACGAGAGGTAAAACACAGCTAAACAATAAGCTGTTTATGTAAAATATACACACTAACCCTGTCATCACAAAATGAGACCATAAAAATATCCAGACCACACAAGACTTACAGTTCCTAGTTTCTAACTTACAAATTTCAATCAAGCAAATGCATTTCATCAACACATGATTTTTTCATGGCTTTATAAACTGATTTTAACTGACCATATTTTAAAACTTCAGGACAAAACTTCACAGTTGAAAATATACTTTCTAAAAGATATCTAGACTAGTCAAGGTAAAGCAAGTCAATACACATACAACTGAACTAAATCTTAAGCAGTGTTTTCAAACTTTTTCTTTATGCCACTTGTTTCCATCAAATGCAACCAAGAAATATTTCTACTTTTCTGATGAAAAAACTTCCTTCTATCACCTGTAACTCATTTGGGAAAGTTCATGGTGAAGCTGACAGCCAAAGCGTTAGACTTTATTGTTAAAAAATTAAAAATAATAATGATAAAAAAAAGCACAACAAAAAAAAAAAAACAAATCTACCACAAAGTCACCCCCTAACATTAGAAGTAATATTTATAATACATTTGTATTCATAAAAAGCTTTTAGGCACGCCGTTGAAATTACTTTATGAACATTTGTCTAATGACTGAAATTGCATGCTTCCGTATCATCCCTTCTGACTCATACTGGCCAAGTACCTACTCATCCCCTAGCCAACACTGTAACTAAAACACTATCACTCAGCCTTATCATCATTCTTAACTCCCACTTCTTGTCTGTAAGGAATCACCCTTTCTTACACACAAGTTTTTAAAAATAGAATGAAAAATGTAGGACTACCTACAACCTTATACCTCACAAAGATCAGGGAAATAAAAACCAGTGAAATACGTCATTACTAAAATATCAATGAACTCCACAGAATGACTACTTTTCCAGTTATTGCCCTTTTTGACGTTTATTAAGTTCTGCCCACTGAACTTAACAGCATTGCATAAATGTATCTGACTCCAGAATTTGGCTAAGAGTGGTTAGAAAGTATGGCAGTAGGTCAATATTTTGACTTCCCTGCCAAGGGCAACAGAGTGTTGAATATTATAAACATTATGCTGGGTTTCAATGGTGCTGCATGCCAAGTTGTTCTCTTCCCACATACGGGCCATAAACCTCTGGAAGCAGAGGCTGCAATCCGGGGCATTAAAGCAGCTTATGACAGCTAGCCACTGAATGCCTCATTGACCGGGCATTTAATTCCTTTCACTCCCTCTACAAAGCTTGGCTTTCTTGTACAGTCTCCTAACATAATGGATGCCATACATATAAAATAATGTTCCCATACATTGGATTTCTAAAGCTATTCAGCTGCCTAGTACCTAATGAGATTTTCAAAAGCACTGAGTAATTGAACATTTATTGATTTCAATGGAGGTAGGCATTCACATGATTACCTGCATCTGTAAGTACGCTAACATCTATAATTTAACTGGACTTATTAAATGAGATGACCTAATTGGATATTTCAGTTTTGTCACTGCTGGTGGTGCGACTCCCAAAGACGCTGAGTCTTTGCAAACTTAAGTGAGTCAGAGCTTTGTAGATGCTCAGCATTTCCGAAAAGGCAGGCTATAAGCACACCTGCCCTAATCAAGGAAGGCTGCCTTTGATCAAGTATGCCTGACACAGCACATTTACTGAAAGTGCTGAAGTATCATGCACCTTAGGCCAAGAGAATCTGCCTGAAGAGAAGACCAAGGGGCCCTTCCACTTTCATTCAGAACTGACATGAGACATAAGCAGTGCTCTCATAGCACTGTGTTTAGGTAAGGTAAGCTTAAAGACATGAGGCTATTTATATTTCCAGTATCCTTTACGCATACATTAAATAAATAAAATGGTTCAAGCTATGCTGAACCATTTAAAAACTGATCTTTGCCAAGAACAATGTAGCCTCCACACTGTCCTACTCTCTGCCAAAGAACCAAAAGATACAAATCGGTTTACGTAATTTCTATTTGGAGTTAGACCTGATTAGAACGTGGACTGGCATATACTTTAGACTCTATACTTTCCAAAGCATCCTGTTACTCCTGTAGCAAGAATCCGTCATACTCAAGACCAGACAAAGTAAAAGTTTCTCTAAGCATTACAAATAGTTACTGTCAAAAGAATAAAATAGAGCAGGGTGGTGAGAAACACAAGTGCCTCGAAGAGTTTGGCAGGAAGGAAAAGACAATCATTTGTTGAAATAATCTCACCTTTGAGGTATATTTTTAACCTATGCTTTTCAAGGAATTCTCAGCCCTAGTCGAAAGCAGAGCTCACTGCAACAAATTACCTACTTTGTGCATCCTAGAAGGAAGTTTCTCGCTACTTGTGCAGATGATAAAATTGTATTTCTTCAGCACTTTACAAGATCTACAATAGAGATCAGGAAAACAAGAGGAAGAAAAAACTTTCAGACAGTCCTGTTTACCCTCAACTCTCAGTCTATGAAAATAGTGAGGCTGAGAGTGGATGATAGGATTTCTGAAATACTTTCCTATTGTGGACTATGTCTTAACATGGTCTTATACACCTTAGTGTTAATATTTCACAGGGTCAGACAGCTTCTCTTTTCCATTAAGTCATGCAGTATCTTTCCAGTGACTACCTAGATTACCTGCATAAGAGAGTAACACTAGCAGTATGGTTTTGTCTTTTACTGCTATTTAAAAATAAAAAATGAAGAGGACAGTTGAAACCATACAATTAGCTCTCTGAGAATACCGTATTTGCCATATACATCCCAGACCATGAACAACTACTTAACCACAGAGGAAAAACCTCTATGACACAGTGGAAAGTTGTGATAGAAGCAGGCAAACAGTAAGTTTTGCTCATTTTACATTGCTATTCAAATGATTCTTAAGCACTGACATCTAAAATCATGAACTAATACTATATCATCAAATGGCTAGAAAATTTTAAAACTAGGTAATTAATTGGGGGAGTTGGTGAGAGGGAGCAGGGGGGGAGGAAAAGAAACTTCTTTCCAGTTTCTGATTAGCCAGATTCCAAAGATTCTTTAGTGAAAGAAAATATGTAAGACACAACTGTACCAAGCTCTCCAGCAATGCTACATTTGTTTTAGGGGTGATTACTCCTTTCTACAGAATGCATGAAAAGAAAGGAAGAGACTGCATTTTTCTTAAACCAGTGTAATTCATGGGAAATTTGCAGTTAAATAAAAAAAATGACTTGTCCATCATTGGTTGAGGGTATTTTCATTTATTTTCTTTGGGTTATAGCTAAAAGAATTTGGTTTATAGCAATACAGAAAAAAAAAAATTGAAGATGACGTAAATAAAGCTTCTGCCCTTGAAGCAGACTGAGGTTCTTCCCAATTCAGAGGAAGTTTTATAGAGCTTGGTTTTCTGTTTTCTGCCTTTAATAGATTCAGGATTTATTTCCATGGCTGTTCAACATTCTTTCTATTTTGCAGTGGACTTTCTCTGCCTGGTTAGCCACAAGCAGACAACTATTGATAAAGCGCAACTAAAGGTTTCTGCACAAGACAGTCCAGACAATAAATATTTAACAGTTATCTATAGTTCTGTCCATTGTTAGAGATAGAATTGTACCACTGCTCAGCCTTCAGTTTCCAGAACTCAGATGTAAACTGAGCCAATGTAATATCCAATCTCCCTAAAATATTAACATTAACACTACATTAAATGGATGGCAGCTGAAGGAACCTGAGCAAGAGGCTTCCTCTGCAAAGCCAGCTTCACTCAGGCCTGAGCTGCTGCAAAGTTTTATTCAAAGTGATTGTTTTTCATTGCCAAGAGTTCACAAAATGTGAACCAGCTGGCAAAACCCCAGCCCATCAACTCAGTAAAAACCAGCATCCTAAACAGCATAAGTCCTCAGCAAAATGTCACCATGGACAAACTTCAATTGAAAACATATGCCCTCGGCTCCTCTGACACTGTCCTCTCCCATTGTAACACCTTCGTCAGCAAAGACACTTGGCACTTGACACGTGGAGAAGCAGCCAGCTCTGCATCTGTTCCAACAATACAGCAACACGGACATCTGTGGGCTAGCTACTTTGGAGTCTGATGGCACACAAACACAGGAGTATAAGTGGAGTGGATTGCATTCTAGAATTTCAAGTTGAACAAATATAGATTTCTTTAGGCTTAAATGCTTTATTATTATTATTTGTACCTGATAAATAAAGAGGGAAGGAGTTTTAAGAAAAAGAAATGAGAGGAAAAATGAAATAGGGTCTTTTTTCTTTTTTTTCTAGCCTGTTATATGATGACTAGAGCTCACAGGGCAGCATATACCTTGGCTTCTACCAAACAGGGAAGAAAGCACGATAATCAGTTCCATGACTTTTAGATAACTGAATGAACTGATAACTGTTTTTGTGAAACAAAATAATATCAGAGAATAACAATTAATTTTGAAACCCTGCTTTTTCAAAAATACATTATGAACGAAGTCACTCCACACAAACACACTCAGCATATTCCATCTTTTTCAGTATGCCAAATAAACTTATTTAAAATCAAATGCACGCGCAAATAACTTTACAGAATGCAAATTAATACATACATAGTGTGTGGTCACAGTACTTTTCATTCCTGGGGGATAACCATTATCAAAGAAATTTAAGCACACAGAATTACTTTTACCAGGTTTGACCTAAACACTAGGTAATTCTCAAGCAGTCCTGCAACCATGAACAGCCCTTCAGGCTGAGTCACAGCCACACTGCTTGGTCTCCCTATATCTATGACCAAGATAAATTAATTTCTGTCTTAAACTATTAACTTCCATTGTCCTTGCACAGTCTAGTTGGAAAGGAGGACAAGAGTAGTGTGTGGGAGGACTACAGGCAGATCAAATCTTTAGTAATGGTTTATTACCCACACTTTGTACAAAAACAGTGGCCTTTGACTCAGCACCCAGTCGTATTCCCATCACAAGTTGGGAAAATATCATAGTTAAGCAGCAGAAGTACTGTGGCAAGACCACGACTGACGGGCACAATGTAAATATGTTTCTGAAACTAAAATCAATTAAGCTGTTTATATGCTTATGTGGTAAAATCCATTTTCGTGAGAGCTTTTCCTGGGTCACTGGAACACAATGTATTTAAATAACAGCTCCTTAGATTTTAATTACACACGATCCATTCACAAGTATATCAAGTGGCTGAAAGGAACAGTAACCAATGGTAATTAAAGATAGATTTTTACTCAAAAAGATATAACTCATGTACTTTAATAATTTTAGCTCCTGTTTACTACACAATCAAACAAATGAAAGATTGTAGTTCACAGTAGTTCACAAAAATTCATCAACTAATTTTGCTGCTCAAGGGACAGTATCTCAGCAGACATCTAGAGAATCTACAGATTAATTAATAGATTCATTAGACAACTATACTATTAGAGAAGAATTTGTTTGGATTAATAACACTACTAATTAGTCTTAAAGAAATAATCATGACCCACATAGTTGAGAAAATTTCTTAGATGGTCACACAGTTGAGCTTATTCTCCTTCAGCCATGTTAGCTAACTATAATGTATGAGGTCCTATGCATAATGGGAACACTGGAGCAGCCCTAAAGCCAGTGATTCTTCCAGCCTCAAGCACACATGCTAATGCAGACAGATGCTATTAAAATTATTTACCTATTTCTTGATTCTGAAGTGTGGGAGTATGCAAAAAACAATTACAAATAGCAAGCCTGTGAGAGGATACATCAAATCAAAAGGCAGCCAGGGAATACTCAATTCAAAATTACCAAGGTGTGCAAGCACCATACAAGAGCGATGACAAACTTTCACAAGCCATGGCAGAGCCGCAGGAGTCAAGAATAACCTTAGTTAATTTTCTTATCTCACCAAAAAGATGGCGATATCTCTTTTTACAAAGAGAAGGCTGTAATTCTGAGGTACACTGTATGAGCTCTGATCATCCATAGTATAAAACAGAGTGCTGTTTAGCAATGATCTAAAGATCTCACTGCAGAATATTCCTGTCATCATAGTTAAATCAGACAGTATGTCTATTCAATGTTAAATTTGCTAAAAAATCAGGTTTTAGCCTTTTTTATTTTGTTACCCAAATGTATAATGGACTTAGTACATCAAGTAATACTGTGAAAAAAAAATGAATTAATTTTGTGAGGTGCAAAGCTGATTTGCTGAGATCCACCTCAGAAAAGAGCACAGAAAATAGTTTAACAGTGTTCTAGAGGCATAGAAAGGAAAAAGTAACATTTTGCTGATCTCACATCTCACGCAATGAAAAAAGTTTAGCTTGAAAAAATTGGAAAAAAAAATAGAAACAGACAGATGGAAGGAGAGAAGAAAGAGTAAAGAAGTTCTAATAGCACAGGTAGCCACAACTTCCTATTTTCTGAGTTCCAGGTATGTGATTCCACAGGTACATTTCTGAAGACCAAGACTGAAAGCAGCTACATATTATAAAAGCAACGTGCTTAAACAAAATTCAGAGCAGCCTGGTAGAATCTCAGTGGGGAAACAGTAGCAAAGAATGTTTTGAAAGTCCCACTACATTATTTTATGCCCAACTCACTCTGGCCCAAGGTATCATGATGAAATATTTTCATGAATGCTCCACATTACTACACTTGCCAACAGACTACACAACAAGGAATAGAATTTATATGACAAACACACACAGAAGATACTAGTTACTGTTAGTTTTGAGTGTAACATTGAATATTACTATCAAAACTCCCGCTCAAACACCCAATTCCGCAACTCTATAATAAATCAAAAGTTTCCAACAGAAAATGTTCAGCTTGTAGCATCCATTAATAATTAGTTCTACTGAGTACTGCACAATGTCACATGTACTGTAAGCCTAATGCTTCCAAAACACATTACATCACTCCAAAAACACAATCTGCGGAGGGAGAAGTAAGTGAATGAGTGGTGAGAATAATGGTTGAAGAAGCCTTCAAACTGCATGGGTGATAATGTAGTAGAAAGAAGCATTCTAAGTTTCTGCAGAGCTTGAAAAATAATGATGGGAACAATAACAGGGAATTAGTAGTAAATGTGGTTTTTGATAGAAAAATGATCATATACAGATACAGGATTAGACAGCAGAATGGACAGTGGATTATTTGGACATCCATTCACACACACAAACCTGCACCTCTGAACTGAACCTATTCCCACCACACAATACGTGGTTCATCTTCTAGTTTATTCCCAGCCTGGACCCAAGAAAAACATACCTGAAGAGCATTAGCACCAAGTTCTTCATCAGTGCATCTATGCACATCTATGCCTATGTGTCTTAGCTCCTTAAAGCGTATGCTAGTCATTAAATTATAGGGCAGACCACGTAAGAGTACTTTGTCCCCTTCCTGAACTCTGCAGTACTCAGTTTAAGGTTACAAAGGAAGCATAGGGAATAAATAAATAAATAAATACAAGTCCACAAACTGATATGAGCACCTATCCACCACTCTTTCCCCTAGTATCCTCTCCTAACAGAATTATCTGTTTGCTGCAATTCACAGTATCATCCAAAATACAGATGCAGGTAACAAAACAGAGACTACAACACTCAAGAATTTTCCACAAAAGCTAACTGGCTAACCGTGCAAAATGCTCTGTTTAACATTAAACTCGATGTTATAGCAATTTGCTTTAACTTCACTGCATAAATCTCATGACAATTGGACCTAGCTGAAAGTGTTCCCTATATAACTTGAAAAGGAAGAAGATGAATTAAGGCAATGAGATGGACCACACACTGGAGCAAAGAAAAAAAATACCAAAAAACAATTATTTCAGGCTTCTCTTCAATGATTTACAGAAAAAAAAAAGGGAAAGTTGTTATTTTTACTGACAGAAAAAGAAAACATTCAACATGAGTTTTATAAACCAAGTCTAAACTACAGCAAGGTATGCTCAATGGAATGTTGTGTTATAAGATATCTTCTCGCTTTCAGTAAGCATTGCAAAAGTTAACAAATACACACTCGACAAATAACACCAAAGCCTGTTAGGAAAAATAATCTTCTAAGCAGATTTACTTCAGGTATATAACCCACAAATTTCTGTTACATGGTGTTAGGGAAAGACATACCTATTTAGATTGCTGGGAATGTAGCAAATAAATGTATTTCACCACTGCTGCTGACATAAGAGTATGGTATAGAAATGCATTTGACAAGTGTAAAGAGAACTGAGAGGAATGAATGACTTATTGCTTGTGTTACATTAACAAGAAAGAGGGATCAAGGGAGATCAACTGGTTAAAAGTAAATCATTGATAAAGCATTTCTAACAATAACCTTTTGTCATAGCTTAAATGTATACTTCTCAGATTACTTTTTCATTTGACACCTTTTCCACTTAATGCCTTTGAGAAATATATATACATACATACTCAAGGATTCTGTTCACCTGGCGCGCGTACACACACATACACAAAAAGCACATCCTAACACAACAGTTAGCAGATCAGACATTTCAATTGTAACCATCAGATAAAAGGAGATTTTCTAAGCACAGAATAGTTCAGCTGAACAGAAAAGTAATTTGAAGTAAGACAATGAACCAGATGAACTAACCTATACAAACAATACAGGAATACTATTGATAACTCCAAAAAAGCCTGTCCTTATTGCCCCTTTTTTCCTTCAACTTCCTCGATAATTTAAAAAACATTAATTCAAACCATGTAATTATTCAGAGTGGTACAGACTAAGTCAATTAAGATACATGCGAACACACCCCCGCTTCCCTTAACTGAAGTGTTACGAGAAAAAACTTTTAGTAACATTGCAACATAACAGCACCTGATGGTTAGCAACTGGTCAGCATCAGCAGCTGGTAGGCAATCTGTCAGTTAGGTAAAGCTATATGCCATTTCTAGTATCTCAAAAAGTCATTATGAAAAGTATTTAAAGCGCATACAGAGAATGCTGTTACTGTTACAATTGGTTATTGGAATACCTTTTGTAGCCGAACTAATAATTTAAAAAACATGCTCCCTCCTTAAGTTGCTTGAATTATTTCTCTCAACTCTACTTAGGAAAACCTAGTAATATCCAAATTCATCAATACAATAAATATCTACTTGTTTTATAAGATAAATTTTTATGACAACTGTTAACGGCAGAGGAACCAGCACAACTGAGATGTCACAAAAAGAAGGAAAGGAATGCTCACCCAGCTCCAAGGATCTAGGTTCCAAAAGAACTCCAAAAGGAGGGGTCTCCAACAAGAAATCCTTCCTCAGTGATAGTCAGCCCTTAAATGAGGTCTTATCTCAACCTTCCTGTCCCACAGGTGAAATGGTTTCACCTGTGCTCCCAGGACTGACCAGCACTTTTCCCCAGGTGCTCAATCAGTGGTTCAGGCCATGACTCAGCAGTTCCCATACAGAAGACAATATTCAAAAAAAAGGTGACAATTTACACAGGGGAGAAGCAATGATCATAAACTAAAAAGTTTAAAAGACCAAAAAGCTTTGAAAAACAAAACTGAGGGCTAAGTATTTCACTATGTGGGACGAGGGAAAAATGAGGCAATTAGTTTTTATAGCCATGCTTTAGCATAAAAATCTTGTGACTCTGATATTTTTAAACACAATTCTCAATTCAAATTATTTGCTTAGATACCAGAAGGGAAGATCTAGAGGTTTGTTTCTTTATGGGTTGGTTTTTTTTTTTTTGTTGTTGTTGTTGTTTTTTAGTTTTCCTAAAACATCCATCTCTGCCAAGTCTTTTACTGTGTCAAAACATGAGTGTCAAAGTCAACCTGCCTTCTTCATCAAGAATATGGAGAGGATGTGAGCACGTTGCCAACTTCTACAGCACTGTCAGAAGCACTATCAGCACTTGAGTTTTTGTAAGGCATATGGTTAAAGGATGATTCAATGAGCATCTATTCTTAATCACGATGTGTTTTGTAGCTGCGTGAAAAGCTTAACAAGCACAGAAGTAAAATCAACAGACTAATTTCAGAAGATATGAAAGAACCAGAATTGATGCCATGATTTAATAACAATTTCCATATTTCTCCAGCTGCTTACACAGAAGAGAAGAATAATATATATTTCAATGTTTTCACTTCTCTAGACAGCACATATCATACACTTAAGTACCTCATGGTTCATAATAATAAAGAACTATCTCACTGCACAAAATAGACTCTTATCTCACAAGTCCCACTTTTCCATGGGACACTCTGTCAAGGATGTCAAAATAAAAATCAAAGCTGCACCATAAATGAGCATTGTCCCATCTTCACAATACAGGTGCTTTCCTTGATGTACTCATCATCTAAAGCTGCACTTTCACTGCCTGTTACACCTTCAAATTACAAATACACAAAGAACTTCAAAACCACCATAAAAAGTAACAACTGTGATCCCTTTATGGCCTGCGCTTCTCATTTTCACTGGGGAAGTTAAGTCCACACTGGCACTTGCCTGAAGAGAAGCAGCACACTTCAAGGCTATGCTTGTACTGTGGCTACGCATATCAACAACTTATGCACATCAGTATAATCTCATTAATCCAAAAGCATTTGTATCATCTCCAGTATGTAAGACTCTGACTTTCCACCCTACATTTTCACTATGCAATATTTCAAGAACAGCACTCTGGCTTTCAGGAAGAGAGGCATTAAAACAACAGTCACAAATATCTGGCATTTATTTTCCAGTTCCCTTTTTAGTGGTCTCAGTTAAGTGATTCTTGATAAACAGATAGTAAATAAAGGCAGAAAAAAACCACCATTGTAGATAAAAGGTATGGTAATAGCTTTGTTACGAGGCTACTACCACTTTTAGGAGAAGCTACTCTGAATTTATTTCAATTCAACTGAAGACAGTATTAAACCAATCAGAATCTTCTGCTTTTTCTCACGGTTTTCAAATCTGTACATCTGCAAATCTGCTTGCTGCCTATAAGTACAAATAATGAGGTGTACAAAAAATAGCATCAAGCATCTCCAAGGCCTCTGAATCAGCAAGAAGAAAATATTTTAGAAAACAAACTTCTTTCAAGACAAGTTAAATAACCTAAAAGGATGGCAGACAGCTTTTTCAATATAATTCCAGCCATTTACACTCTTCCAGCTAAGAATTTGGCAGAACTTGTATTATCTACTACCAGAACAGAAAGAAATGCAAATCTTTCCCAATGATTGCACTAAATCGTTATATTTCTGCTGATATTATGGCACTTAAAAACAAGATCCTTCACTGTAACATAACAGAATGGTGATCGTTGCCAACTTAGAACATTTTCATCCCTCTCAGTAAAACTACTGCTTTCCCATTTCATCTCATCTCCCTGTAGGACAGCACAACGTTCTGGAAATGGTAATCCAGAATGGTCTGAGGTTCTGCTCAGCTGTTTTGTTCTTAAAGCTCTGGAGTGTTCTGCAGACGCAAATGAAGTGGTAGTGGTGCACCTCTGTACTCTACCAAACACTAGTAGACATTAATCAAGAAACACTTAGTAATCACACTCAAAAGCCAGAAAAACAAACAAACAAAAATAGCAGAACATTTCAATCATTATTACATCCTCACGTTTCTGAGTTTTGTTTTGGCTTCTCAGTTGTGTTTTCACTTTTTGTGCTTCACTTTTTAAGAAAGCTAGAGGTAAGAACTATTTTTTCAGGGATCCGTTTATCTTCTTTTTAAATTTTATCTTCCTTTTCTTTTCCTTGTGTTCTGGTAATCCTTTTTCCCCTTGAAGTATGATGCTAGCCATTCTTTATATTTCCACATGCAGCACAGAAAACAGAATGGCTATGCAGAGAAATTAATCTACTTCTGTACCATAGGCTTTACCATCATATTATCTATAGAAAAAAAAATATCTTAGAAGCAGTAACTCACTAATTCATTAAATTTTGAATCAACTAGGTTTACCTATTTAGTATAACACAAATATTTTTTTCCTGGAGATACTTAAACCTAGGATGCTCTGTACCCCTCAGACAATTGCTGATAGCACAGGAGAGCAAGTCCAAAAAATTAAAGCAATGTGCCACTGTGTTAAGTGCTGCCAACACTGGCTGCAAAAGCTTGCTTGCAGCACGTGCCCTCTCTCAACTGAACTGCCTCACAAGCATCTGACTGACAGCTTGCTGCCTTTAATGAACTGAAAAAAAAAACCAAAAAAAAAAAACCAACTTTGTTTCCTGCCTCTGCAGATTTGGGCAAGCTCAGTTCTACAAAAATCACAAGCTCCTTTCCTTACTTTTTCACTCTTCATCACCCCACTCCTTTTAATTACCCTGAGCAGACTGCTAAAAAGACAAAAGCTTGTTTTGCATTTTGTAAGATTTTCCTGACTCCTAAGACCCATCACTCCATTTTCTCCAGCAGCTTTGTGTCATTCAGACAGAAGACTCAGATGTGCTTAGAAGTTAAAAGGCCTCACCGACAAAAGCTTTTATTCCCAAATGAAACTGGCTCTTCCTTTTTCTTAATAAATTAGTACTCATTAGCAAGATGAGATTTTCCACAACTGCCTACAGAGTCTCATTCATAACATGAATACCCTACAAATAACCATGCTGTATCAGAATTGCTGGAGTCGGTGAATGTTTACATAGTGAGTAAATAACATCTTTGCACATTATGGAATAAAGATAAAATTAGAAGCTAGGCAACTCACTTAACTCTTTTTTTTTTTTTCCTTCATGTCATGGTTATTAGAATTGCTTTGATTAAAAACGAAGGGAGGGGATGGAGAAGGGTGCCAGGAAAGCTGTTTCCTGAGTAAGGCACTGCAAGGCAGGATGAGGAGGTCGCTGCAATTCTCCCTTGCAGTGAAATTAAATTAGTCTCAATTTGGAGTTGTCAAAATGCTGCAAGTGGCACTACTTAACTGCGTGGAAAAATTCTAGACTCTGCAGCCCATTCTTCTTTTAACAGGCTGCTTTCTATTTTTCTTCTTTTTACCCCTCCCTCACTTCTGCAGCTGCCATCATTCCCAAAAAAAACATGCACACAGTTGTGCTCAATCTCCTGGCGGCTCCTCTGCTAAACATGCATCTGCAGCAGCCCAAGCACAGTTCTTGTCACAAGGCAGGGGAACCCACATCTGATGCCCCTGAGACAGGGCACTTTACAGAAGTGGCTGCAGAGGGCCACTGGGATGCTTGCCAACAGTTTCACAGAAATACTGTCAGTGATGGAAGTTTCTATCTTTGTACCCCAGACACTAAAATAAAAGTGGAAACTGTCATCCTTAATAGCTGCCATCTCAAAGCCTGTTCTGAGTCCTAGCTTACTGGACCTCAGACTACTTGGCTTCAGATCTGCCCCTCTCAGTAGTATTCTAATACTGCATGTGAATGGAGCAACCATTCCCTCCAGAGGCCCCAGGGACATCTGTTGAAACATCTGCTGCTTCAGTTTCTGCTCCGTACAATACCCATAAAGCACATTAACTAGCTTAAAAAAGCCTAAACACTATTAGAATTTTTATTCTTAAAACAGAAGCACACAGCATTTGTAGACATTTTAACAACTTGTTCTCATTTTGAGAAACTTAGCAGTGTGCTTGAACACTAGTCAGCCCAGTGTATCCTATGACATTTACTTTTCTCTATCAACTCCAAAGAAAACATGTTACACACTGTGCAACAGAAAGTGGAAAAACGTATATCTCATCATAGGCAGCACTGCCAAACTAAACAATCCAGGGTAACTGAACACTACTTCTTTCATCACAACCCAACTTTTATCCCCCACTTGTCCTTATGCCTTAGCGTACACGAGAACTCAATGATTTTTCAAAGGCTTGTAGCCTTTTGTACTCTCCTTCATCCCTAGAAATAAGATCAAACCAGTCAGTATGTTTATTACACGCTTACAAATCACTGTAAATGCATGTCTTCCTACCCTTTTACCCTCCCCCCATCTGAGAAATTTTAGAAGTAATGCATTGATGCGAAGTCATATTTACTGGTGTATTCTAAAGTAAAAACCATAAGTAAACCTCACAGCTCAAGAAGTAAATGGTTTGCCCTTATTTTTATAAAAACCTTTTATAATAATGAATTTAGTACTTGGAAGACACAGATTTTACAGCTTTAAAAGCTGTCTTCTTATCCAGGGAGAAAACAGTCTAGTGTCTAGTGATGCATGTTTTTAAACTTAGTGCAGAGGGAAGTCAAGCTTCCTCTTGTCCTATATAGATGAAAGCTACAAAAATTTGAGATCCCATTTCCACTTCATTATAGTCCCCTCAGATATAACTATTTTCTACTACTGATTAAGGACAAAGTTTTGAATCTCCATGTCTCAAGTTCATCTGTCACTGACAATTGCTCGCTTCACCTGTGCACATGGGAGGACAGTGGGAACAGCACAGCCTGAGATAAAGTTTGGTGAAGAAGCAGCAGCTTCTTAAAACAAAGATGAGCTTTAAAAAAAACAAATATTAAACATTGTTTATTTAGAGGTTAGCACAGGGGACCATAGGTAAACAATTCCTTCTGCAGCTAGACATGTTTTTACCTGGACCACATTGATTTCAGGGAACTTTTCACATAGCCATGGTTAAGGATAGCCCATTATAACCCCACATGTGCTGCACTTCCACTACCTGAACACAACCTATTTTGGGCAAGACGCACCGAGGTACTTGCTCCAAACAGTCTAGGTCCTGATCAACTTCAAGCCAAAGAGGTCTGAGGACTTCTGAGCACTGCGCAGAGTAACTCTGTTAGAGACCACATGCCCAGTTTCCCAGAGCAGAGCTCACAGCACAAGACATGGCCAACACTCTTCATCCTCTGATTACAAAAACAGATTTATAGAGGCCTCAGAAGGACCACCATAAGGACATCAGTCAGAAGCATAAATGCATTATTCTATCCTCATAAGTGTACACACATACATTTTTTTCCCCCAGAATTTCCAATGAAACTCAGGTTCACATGTGAGCTCCCACATCCAAAACAGTATTTCTTACTACGGAACATTGATTTTTAGCCCTGAAGTTCAAGAAAAGAGAGAAATTGAGTTATTTTTCAAATTCTGTTAGCAGAAAATTTTTTGAAAGTAAAACTCAATAAGTTCAGTTTTAATATAGCTACCCTTATTAATCTGATGCTCTGTGGATCCCAAGTAAACCAATGAATGAATTATCACAGTACATAATTTAGCACAGCTTTCCCTTTTGAACTGAAGACTTAACTCAATACTTAGTTAAATTCACTAAGATGCTTTTTTTCCCCCCCACTCTGCTTAAAGAAAAATCAGAATTATTTGGCAATATAACGCATAACACATAGTATAACAAGAAATATAACGCTATTATATTGCAAACTTCCTAATAAGGAATTAATTAAAACAATTAATAATTTGTTTTCAAAACCTTCACGTAACTAAGCAGGATTATTAAGTTTTTTGACAAAGGCAAATACTAGCTAATGCATTTTGACAAGTGGTAGACTGGAAGAAGAAAATGTTATACGTTTTGAAATACTATGTCGACAGTTATGTAAACAGCCGTGTTTCAGGATTCTTTACATAGTAAATGGCTGTCACAGGCACAGATTATCTCCTGAACTGACATTCATTTAATAGACCTATTAGTTTGATGCATTTCATTTTTGTAATAATTTACCTAAAGTTGCTGTAAAGATCTCAAGGGTGTCTCTGTTCTGGGCTATTTGTACAAAGCACAAAAGAATTTTAGATCAACTTTTTTAAATACATCATTTTAAATATACATTTAAGTACACTATATTCATTTTGTGCTGCAGCTTCACACGATTTCCCTTTCGCTTTCCATCTTACTATAGAAAAAGACCCTTCTTAAAGTTGTGGCCTCATTTTTCATAAAGTACACAGCTCAAGAAGCAGTAAGTTGATGAGTTTGCAAAGAATCCAAATGACTATTCAGCTACAGTTTTTTGTGATATTTTGTCTGTACATAACGAGGAAGATTAAAGTAGGAAGGATCTTTGTCATTTTCATCCGTTTAAGTAGGGAAAACTCAGCCACAGCTTTTCATATCATTTGGAAAAATGCTGTAGGCAACTACAGTTGTCTTTTCAGCTGCACTCTGCTTTTTAGGACGGACTGAAATTCAACCGTTTTTATCCTCCCATTCTCTATGAAATTCCTACCTCCCTCACACCCCTCAAATGAATAAAAAAAAAAAAGCAAAACTCTGATTAGCATATTCAGGGCAATACAGTGTCGGAAACTCACTCTCGAGTATTTCTGAATATATTTACATTATTACAGTTCAGTGGAAACATTTAGCAAAAAGGTTGCATGTTATATCCATTGAAGCAGACATGCTTGGTATTAGATCTTATGATCCTGAATAACATCTTCATAGGCAGCAAATACAGAAATGACTTCTGGATGAACTGTGGGGAAAAAGATAAATTAGCAGAACAATGAGGAGCTAAGAAGGTAAGGCAAAAGGATGGAAGAAAATAGCGTGCAGTATCCATGCCCCAGAAATTGATCAATGAGAAAGGGTGATCTACACTAACACGAGACAATTCAATTTGACTGTTTTTAACATACAGCAGAAGCCTGAGTAAATATCTAATTAGACTGATTGTATTATAAAACTTGCTTGGAAGAACGAGTCTTTCATGACAGCCACTAGATGCTAGTATGGCTGAACTGCCAAGACAGAAAAGTTTTCTCTAAGCAAGAAGGCAAAGATCTACAGGAAGGTCACTTCACACATAATACATTTGCTGTTACTCCAAAAAACAAAGCTAGATCAAATTGCTTGATGCAACAGACAACAGCACAGGGAGGTGTAACGGGAAGGTGGGGAGGCACCCAGGGCCCCAGCAGTCCACACCAGCAGCCCTGCCCTGTGGGTTCAAGCCTGAGTGCCCAGGGGCTGAGTTAGTCTCTAGAATGGATCATCTGCCCCTGGTTAATCAAAAACAGACAGAAACCATTTTGTGTCATTTAAAACATGGGTAAAGTAATGGAAAGATCTGGGGGTGGGGAGGAAGTCTCAAGAACAGCCATCATCTAACATTTGAGCTTTTATTTTTCCATAAACTGAACAGAAATGATTTTTTACACCACAAAGCCAAGATCCAATTCCTCAGCTTCACCTGAAACTGTTCTTTAACAACTATCACCTTTCACTTAATTTCTGAGGAGAATATTACAGTGACATTTTCCTGTAAAATTAAATCTTTATTCCATTTCCTTCGATTTCAATTTCTTTTTCCTGCCACGAAAGCCAACGCTAGTGAAAATAACCTAAGTAATGCTTATTTACTATTTGATATCTTCATACATTTAGTCTAGTTCAGGGAAAAAGAAACAACTTTACCAAGCACAAATGCAATATTAAGACATAGCTTTCTCCCCCAACCTCTCCCCTCCTCCCCCCCTCCATGTTTGTGGTGGTTGAACGCACACCCTTAATTACAGGGATGCACACTGCCCCCAGGCAGCCTGAAAAATGACTGATAATCACCTCTACAATCTTCCCAGGGCTCTTTCTTTATAATTAACCTTCTAAGAGTGAAGAGAATACATATTAAACATAGTAGTGTAATATTGGACCACTTTTAAGGCATGAGGTCAGACCACGAATTATGCCACTGACAAAATTATATAAAACAGTGGATTCTGCAGAACGTTTTTATCTGAAAACTCGGCTTTAGAAAATAAAAATAAAAATAAGAAAAATAATCAAGCCATATGATTTGAAAGCATCTTAATCAAGAGAACAATTTATTCCACAAATGCTAAAAATGTATACGTTGTTTTATTTTATGCCTATTTATAAAACAGAATTTGATTTACACGTATGTTCCAGTGATCAGAACTTAGTATTTATAGAAACTTGTTTTGGAAACAAAATTTGAGAATTTAATAGAAATCTTGAATTTCATCCAGCCAGTTAAGGATGTAGCCAGTATAGCTAGTATGAAACAAGCAAACTTACTTTGCAATTTATTTGTTGGGTTAGCTTTTCTTCATTTCTGTTTTGTTTGTTTGGGATTTATTTTTGGTGGGGTTTTTTGTTTGTTCTTCTTATTAATTTTGTTTTTAAAATAGCAGCACCTATTATAATAGGAGAATTTGTAAGATAGGAGCAAAATGTAAATCATCACTTGAAGTACATCACCTAAAGTCAATCACATCTTAATGCAAGAACATTCAGAATGTTTTTTAAATTCTGCAAATCCCACACATGCTAAGCTCCAGATACATTTCATAATTCTCATCTCAGTGTAACATACACTCCTTACAATTTGTCATGGAACATTTCAGCTCCTTTCTACAGGCAGATTTTCTCATCATCTGCTTTACATACTAGAAGGGGATGGGAAGGGATGTAGCAGTGCTTGTAACACTTGAATGGAACAATTTATCTCCAACATGTTTTAATTTTCTATTCCAATTAACAGTAATTAGTCCAGAGAACAAAATAAATTCTTACATTCCTCAGTACACTTAATTTATTGTGTGCATAGCTGTTTTCTTCCACTACTTAGCGCACTCCTTATAAAGAGCCTTGAATTATTTTCCGCATTGGGCTCCATACTTCTCATTTCTTGGGTTCCCAGATTTAATTCTTCAAACAGTTCTCAATCCCTTCCATTCTGAAGGCTGACAACACAGTGCTGCCTGTCACACTTCACTTGTTGACCATTTCTTCAGATGCACAGTCTATGAATACTTGAAAAGATTTAGAGTTTGGTTTCAAGATTTTCAATTTGTTTTGCTTTTCGTACTGGAAAGGAAGGATCTACAGATGTATATAGTTGGATAAAAACCTAGCATACAGCCACAGAAATGAATGCATGGTAGTACATTACCTCACACTGTAAGTATATAGGGCATGTCAAAGAGGTACAAATGCACGGTGTTAGATCAAGCAAATCATTAAAAACAGTACTTGCAAAGCAATATATTCTGTCACTAGCTCTCCTTCTTCCTAATTACACAAATTAAGGATTGCTGTAACAGCTGTTACTGGTGTTATGAAACTGACTGCTGTTTCAGCCCAAGTGGCAGTTTCAATTTTTTTTTTTTAATTGAATTACCATTCCAGTTGGAAAAAAAATTGAAAACACTCAGTTTCATCTTTAGTTAAAACCAAATAATTTATTATAGACTTAACAGAATTCTTGGGACACTGAAAGACTGGGAATTGTGGTTTGCCCCCTATATATTTTCCAGATGATTCCCTCCCTACATACAGAACCAAGCAGTTTAAAATCTGACAGCGTTAATATTTTAGTTTCACAATGGACTTAGGCCTCAGTCATCTGCATTTGACTGTAGAAGGACTGAATTATGCCAAGTTAAATATACAATAATGAGTGTTAAGTAAAGATGCCTTCACTGTAGGTAAGAAGATAGATCAGGAGGATCTGAAAAATATTATTCAGAATTTCTACTTATTTTAACACTTAAGAAATAAGGCCAAAGAGACCCATTCCAATAGGATATTGCTATTTTGGCAAGGCCGCAACTTACATTTATTATTTCAAAAAACACTAAGGAGAACAGGAAAAATGAAGAGTCCTATGATAAAATGATTTTAAAGCTATGCTAACCAAAACACACATCAAGCTTAGTTACTGTTCCCCAAATATATGTAATTTAATAAAGATTTAAGCCTTCTGATATGTATATACTAAAAAAAAAAAAAAAAAAAAAAAGTTGATTGATGATCAGAGTCATTATAGAGGAAGACAGTCTCCAAACCAAAACAACCACAACCTTGGTCTCAGAAGGGCAGGTTCAGCAGTAGGGAAAAAAACAACAAAACAAAAACAAACAACATATGGAGCAGATACATACTTAGACAAATTTAATACTGCATTATAAGACTCACTACAGTCAGAAGACCTGATGAAGAATTAGTTTCATTTAGATTATGCTTAGTCTAGTCGACATGTTTTGAAATGGTAAGAGATCATTTAACATAAATTTAGTTTGTCATTCTAGAGGAAAAGCCTGTGGCTGACCTTGTCCAGTCAACATTTTAAATGTTTTTTAACATTTGGCACATGTATCTTTTCGTTAATAAACATGAGGCCTCCCACATCACTCTTGGCTAGAGCAGAAACATAGCTGTGGACATTTCCCATCAACCCACACCTACTTTGCTCACAAACTTATTCACAAGCATGATCTTCTTTCAATGGTAAGTCACTGAATATTCAAGAGAAATCAGAAAAATCACCAAGACTTTCAGAATGACCTCAGTGATTAAAATTAGTCAATTATTTGAGTTTCTGTATAAAGTCATCTCCCTGCTTGTTGAGCATACAAAAGTTCTGACAGCTAGCAGAAACATGCACATTCCCTACACAGAACAGCTGCCACCATAGGTCTCATTTGGTTAACAAGTTTTAAGTTGTGGAATGGTGCAAGGCACAATGAAGCTGAACAGTCACTGAAACGATATTAAAGAACACTATTTTTTATAAATAGATACTTAAATATGGAATTTGGAAATATCTCAAGGACAAGGTGTTAGGAAAAAAAACTGTATCAAGTGCAGTCCCTCTGCAATGGCAGCTTCAATTAAATGACAAAACTAGAAAAATTAACGCTTGCTGAAAAGAACAAAATATGCCACTTCAGAATTACAAATCACTCCTCGTCAAAGAAAATTTTCAAGAGAAAAATACTTTTAAGACAACAATGAAATAAAAGTGAAGACCTCACACTTTTACATAAGCACTTGCATCGCTGAGCAAGCCTCAGTGATTTTTCAGACTGGGCAGAACTCTGTATTCCTTAACAATTTTACTGAATTAAGCCATTAGTATATGAAACTGTTGCTAGAAACATAACTATTAAAATAAAAGCAAAACAGTGAAGCCTGACATTTGATCCCAGCGATACACTTTTTATCCTGTACATATTTTAAAGACTTTTATTTCTGAAATAATAAATATTGTCTTTTTTTTTTCCCCCAGATAAAAAGGCACGATACAAAATATATCCATAAAAGTACTTTTCCGGTCCTAAATTATGTTTAAAAGTTTATTTCCTTCCTAATGTTCCACTGGAATGACTTCTTGGCAGAAATAGCTGGAAAGCAGAAACCAGATCTAAATGCTGAGTTTAACCCATTTGTCCCCAATTCGAAATAAATACTAGTACATATATCTTTTTCTAAAAAAAAAAAAAAAAAAAAAAAAATTCTTCCCAAAGCAACACATTACATAAAATCCTCTTTTTTTTCAAACTTCCTTTTCTTAGTTTGCATTTTGATACCTATTCCTCTGAGAAAAAGCAAGGAAGATTACTTCAGAAACTAACTGAAGAATCTAACTCGTGTTTTCTTCCTCTCAGCCAGTTGGTGTGTTTCTTTATAAAACTATCAATAGCATTTTCCAGTGGGAAAGACTGCTGCTGGCCTTTAGTACCCTGTACTTTTTTTTTTTTTTTAATCGCAAACCCTGTAGCTTTTTATCACAAGAACTGAAGAAATGGTGCTTAGAATTAAACATTCATCAAACTCCCATGTAAATAAGCTCTATTTCACAACTTGATCTGACCACAAGCCACAACATGCCATTACTGGATCAAGGCCAAAGTAAAAAAATGAAACAAAAAAACAAAAAACAAGGGGGGGGGGGGGGATTAATTAGTGATGTCCAGTTTAGTATCACGCATTACAACAAAAGTGAAAATGCCTAAGGCTGAAATGAAAATAAGCACAACACGTGCAACACATTAAGCCAAGAAATGCTCACAGGAGTAATTTTATCTGGGGGGGAAACTTACTTGCCCTTCAGAAAAAGCACTGCCTTTCTTATGGGACACGCAAAATGTCAAAATCTCAGTTTTGTACAAATTCCCGTTCCAGAAAACAATCTCCATACGATTAACTCTACAAACATTTGAAGATTTTCTTCAGATGCATTTATTCTAGTGAAACAGCTCACTTACAGCTAAGTAATCTTACATCACTGGTGTTTATAGAGCCTTATTCTACAAAGACAATTGTTCAGTGTACCAGTCCTATTAGAGGACAGTAACTTTTACCTATACTTTTCCCTAGCTATACACTCAGCGGTGTATTTCACAGTAAGAGTTGCTTACAGTTGTCCAAACAACTGTAAAGAGGAGGATACACTCCTCTTTCTGACCAACTGTACTTTGTACACTATAAAGGTGTAAATAATATAAATTATATTATATTTTAAATGCAAACGAGACCTGAAACGCACCTAGCTACTTACCTTTCACTACAATTCAAAGCAGCGGCATGGAGATTTGGAGGCATTTCTTTGAACTGCTCAATATAAACAACTCTAATACAAACCTCAGCATTAATTAAAAATTAACCCACAGTCCTAACATACATCTTCCATCCAAATTATTTACTTTGAATTAAATCCTTGCAGCTTGTACAAAATCAAGTGTATTTTCTGTCAGAAATAGCATTAAAATTAAGTAGAAGTAGAAATGGTGAGTTTCCACAGAAAGACTGAAGTAACAGGCCGGTCACATTATCATAGTGCATGTAACTACCTAGCAGGCAGACAAGCAATACATTGTGCCCCATCAAACAGAGAGGTTTTTCTTGCACATAGGTTTAAGATGAACAATCTTGCTGCATCAAGAAAGTTGAAACCAATGTTCTTTTCTGAATTGCACCGTCACAGATGTTAAGGTAATGAAATGTGTTGTCTTCATAGCTGGTGTGAATTATCTCCAGCTTCATTTGATCTTTTTTTGGGTTCCAAATGGGTTCACTTGTGCTACTGAGGAATTTCAGGTTGCACCCCATTGTCAAACTTTGCACTAGAGTTTCAATCAATATCACACAATTTACAGACTTAGAATGGACAGAGAGCACATCCCTATGCAAATGACAGCTAGCTGAGGACAGAAATAAGCCACTTATTACAGTAAAATTAATTACAGGCAAAAACTGTACATGATATTTACATAATTCTAAGAAACATCTGTGGATCCAAATGGACCACTGTTTAACAATCACCGAACAATTATATAATAACCATGTAATTTCTAGACCATAACTATGTTCTAGAATACGTCATGACTGTAAATCTCTACCATATATAGGGTCATTTAATTGAAAAACAAGCCCCTACAATATTCAAATAAAAAGGTAAATCACACAAACACTATGGATAACAGCAGCTGTATCTTCAAACAATACTCAGTTCTATTCAGAACCACATACACTGACAAAAAAACAAATTATTTCTGCATGCATGATTCTCCGCAATTACTTAACACATTTCACGATCATTTCTCCGTTTAATTACTTTCCTTGGGTGTCACTTTATTCTACAATAATACGACACTCTGTTCCATTTCAACCATTCCAATTGAAAAACACATTTCTTTCATCACTAGGTTTCCTGCACTGGAATCTTTTAGTCCTTCTAAGGCTCATTCCTTCTATCTTCACCAGAAAAAAAGGAAATCTCCTTAAATATTGAGATGTTTTCTGTGCAATTCTCCTTTATTTTTATAAAGCGTTACCAATTGATAATGAAATCACCTCTGCATTGTACTCAAATAAAAGCAGCCAAGCTAGCAAAAAACAAAAAAAAACACTAAAGTATCATATTTTATTACTGAAATCCCCAAGGGTAACACCATGCATTTGCTGGAAAAGGGAATATAACTATAGGTGCTGCATTATCAAAACATATTTATCACGGTCACATAACCAATAACCACTTGTCAACATCCTGAAATGGTTTTGAAACACACTGATCTTAACTGTTTTGAACTTTTTGTTAGTATCCTTCTTATTATATATATTTTGCTATGTAAGCATTATGAATGCCTGAGAAGATCAGAAGACTGTCTTGAAATACAGAGACTCAGAAGATTTCCTCTATTTGGAAAGCCAGAGCTGCTCACGGGCTTCCTGGGTTTATATTACATTTCTTATCTTCAGGCACCACGAGACGTTGACAGTTTTAACTGCTGCCATTGGATCTACAGCTCATGCAAAAGTGAGAGTTTGCAAATCACTGCCCACCTGCCAAAAGGCTGGAAGTCAGTCCTTCTGAAACTCGAGCCACAATCTGCCCTGCAATACTAGTGTTTCTGGGGAATGAGGGTGGAAAGGCAGTATGAGAGGAAGGAAGGACAGGCTGGGGAAATGGCTGCCATATCCACTCCCCATGAGCTTCAACACAAACTCCCAGGCACCAACAACAATATTTGATGCTTACACATAGGCAAAGGTGAGCATAAGGCTATGCCTTGAACTGCTACTCCAAAGGAGTCCACAAGCATACGCTAAGTTTTCCAATAGCAGAGAGACAGAGGTGAAATTTAAAAAGCTTTCTTGCTATTTGATAGGAAGAATTTCAGATAACAGTTTGCTTTGTTAGACCTAAAATCCAGGAACACCTTCCCCTTATTTCACTGCTGAAAGTAATCCAACATTCTCAAGTATTCAATTTTTTTTTTTGTTTTTACCCTCAGTAAAGAACGCAACTTTGTGTGATCTAGAGACAAAAGCTTTTTTCAAACTCTACTCAGATCTACAGAAACCATATTTTCCCTCATATTTCTTTCATTATACTGTTATTGTAAATTCCTTTTACAAAACCAGAAACTTCGAGGGATTAAATAAAGAAAGTCACACTTGAAGTCACTGCTTGCTAGCACCAGTATGTTAACTACTAGGCTGTTATTAATTGATGCACTACCATACCAAATCATGAAGTTCAACCACAGAATTGAAGAAGCAATCCACAGGATTTCACTTTGCACATCTTCTCAAACTGTCAGTTTTTTCCCCTCCCCTAACTTACATATACAAATATTGAAGGTATTAGTACAATGGAAGAATCTATCAGTGTTTTAATACAATACAAAGAGGGTACTGTGTTGTTCCACACCTTATATCAAAAAAATAAAAATGGTGAGAGATAAGAGTCAAATATGTAATAACTTCAAAGAAGTTACAGTAGATCAATCCAGTATGCATTTATGTAGTCAAAAGCATAAATGAAATACAAGGAATCAAAACCCTGATGTTTACTTTAGAAAATAACTTTGAAGTACCTTCCAGTCCCTTGGAACTTCCACCCTGCCCTACTCAATCTTGATAGGAGACCTACCTCAGAAACAAGCTCCCGCATTAGTTTACACAAGGCAAGTAGCCTTCAAGTGAAAAGAACAAGTCATAGCTTAAGCCAAGCATTCAAGTAACTGATTAAGTGGCACCCAGAAACATGATCCTGCAACAGCTCATACATATGCCAAACTTTCCACAATAAATGTTCTCCTACTGCTGTGTTATTAGCAGCATGCATCAAGTTGAACATTCACAGAGATCACCAAGATTTTACTGTTTCAAATAAATCTTAAATGTATAACTGAAGTTACAAGTGAAGAACAGTTTTTTAAATGAGCAGTTTTCATATCACAAAAGTTGGTGAATATCAGATCCACTCTGGGATGGATCTTTCATAATACTTTCATTTTCCTGAGTGCCAGTGCCACAGTCCTTTTAGCCTTTTGTCACAGGGCAGCTGACTGAACAGTTCTGCTGTTCACCTTGGTACCTGGCGCAACTACATTATATCATATTTTGGATGTAGTTCATACTCAAGGTGCAAGCACAATGTTTCATGTAGCAGCTAAACAATGCTTTACATTTTATTTTCGGTTCTTTCCCCAGAAGTTTGAAGAAAATTGAAGAAAACATTTTAGTTTTCTTTGCACTCTGCGCTGATGACTTTTAACATCAATAGTACGGTTCTCTCCTGAGTTGTAATTAGCATTTCCAACTTCTGAGACATTTATTCCTCATTTGAATTAGTCTTCCTCAATTCATTACTTTCATACTTGTCAACAGTAGAACCACCCGCTGCCTTTTTGCTCACTTGTTCCATTTGGAAAGATCCTCCTGAAGTTCTCTGCCATCACTACAGGATTGTACAACTTAACTGTTCTCAGCATCACCCAACAGAGTAGAAATTTTACTGTTTTGCCTCTTCTTCACTCACTAAAGACACTGAAACACAACCCAGAAGTAATGCCAGGGGGATACCTGTGCTAACTTCTCCAGCCAGAAAATTAACTGTTAACCCTCAGCTCTTTGCTTCCTGCCCCCTAACTTACAAATGAACCTTGCCTGTAATTCTAAGGCACTCTGCCCACTTTAACCAGCGTTTGGTAAGGAACCACAAAGTCTCTCTCAAAATCTTAACACTACATCCCCAAGATCTCCTCCCCTCACTCAAGTACTATGCATACACCCAGACCTTGAGTCAGATTTTCCTTCACCGAAACAATGCCAAGCCTCTCCCACAGCTGATGCAATTCTTTACTACAGTATCTCTGACACGGTGGTAGAGTCAAGGCAGCTTGACAGGATCATACTTTTGGCCAGCAGCTCAGCAATACTATGCTTTGTAGTCAAGATCCTTCAGTAACCTTTGGTGATTGGCATCTGGTCCTGGTAAACTGTTAACATTGAATCTGCTTGCTCTCACTTTTTTTGTGTATTTACATTAAAGCTGAATTTCCTAAGGGGATGGTAGAGTGGTTAGTACATGAACTCGAAAGTTGTCAAAAATGTAGCTGAGTTGAGACTGATCTTATGTAGCACTCTTCCTGACAAGGGAATAAGTGGAATTTGTGAATGCCAAAAAAGAGGAAATGTTCATCAGCACACTGGATGGCCAGTCTCTGAAAGCACCAACCGGTCTTCAGGAAGAACGTATGAATGAGGAACAGCTGTAACACCTCACAGGGCAAGGCCCATTTATACTAAAACAACAGGGTAATAGTTCAAACCGTAATTAATTGTGAACATCAGCAGGACAACACCACCCACAGGAAAAATGAATATAATCTTGTGATGGATCAACAAGGCATGCAGAATGGGAATATTCCATTTTAGCTGAAAAACCCAATGTATACTAGACATTTATATTAAGGATAGAAATAGTTTAATTCCACATTAGCATAACTTCCTTTGTGTGTGGAGCAGTCCAAGAATAACGAGTCCGGCAGTATTTTCAAAAAGGTATTACTGAGCAATCTACCCTTAGAAAAAAAAAAGCAAAAAAAAAATTAACTCCATAAAATAAATCCCCTCAATTTTTTCCTTCATTCTTTTAAGCCATTAAGACTGAGCTTTGTCCGCCCAAATTTAAAAAATTGTATTAACACCGCAGGTAATTAGGAATATTAATGACACTTAAGGTATAAAAGGAATTAACCTTGTAGATAATTATATTAACCTTGCAGATAATTGTAAGAGTCAGTGTCTGCAAAGAGTTACGATCAGACAAGTACTATATGTAGCTGTGTAAGTACACATACATGCAACTTGCTATGGTTTTTCAGTAACCACCAGCTTGTTACAACTTCAGGAAAAAGACTAGATGCATAAGGAACCATTTAATTTATTTTTATTTTTTTGGAAGTAAACAAGAGTGGTACAGAAAAACAAAGTTGTAGTCATGAGTTTCCACCAATCTAAAGGGCAATTTCAAGCACAACATTATTCACAAGTGTTAATATCTGTCAAATGATACTTCTACTCTAAAGACCACAGGATTTACTTAAGAACACCTCTACATAAACGAATACTTATTTTTCAGTTCACTTTGTAAATTATGTAATTTGTTGAGGTAGACACCTACTGATTAAAAAGACCAAAAAAAATGTAATATGTAGTATTGTATTTCCACACTCCTGTAGTGATCAATACTGAAATAACAGGTTAAAAAAAATCCAAAAATACTACTGAATGTATTGCTCTCATTTTCTAAGAAAGGCATGTAAAAAATGTTTAGAAATGCACTTAAGAATAGATTACCTATAGTTTTCTCAGGGGAAGAAAAAGTCCCTTAACTATCCAAAGTAAATATTTATTTAGACTTGCATGTATTTTTCACAACTGTACTGACTGGAAGACCAGGAAACTACAAACTGGCTCTTTCTCAAGTCCCAGAAAACACAAGATGCTGGAACATGAAACACTAATTTAAAACCATTTATACCAAGCAATGTTTAAGAAAAATAAAACAAACCAAAAACAACAACAAGAAGAAAAACAACAAAACATTGTTTACTGGAAACAAAAGCCAAATGCAGAACACAGCAAAGTAGTTTTTAATTATGTTTTACAGAACAGTTATCTCCCTGTCTCTGGGGAGATAATACTGAAGCTTTGCTTACTTTAAAACAAACATAACAAAGGCAGTTTTGTTGCTAATACTGTTTTATTCATACTGAAGTTAGTTTCTTGCTGAAAATACTGTGCATAATAGCAAAAATACTTCACATTTGTTAAGTGAGCAAAATAGCTTTGTCAGTAGAGAAGGCTGGAAACAGGAACCAAAATAGCAGTGCTTTCTTGGTTAAAAGAGAAAGCAGACAGGAGCCTGTGGCTTCCAGCCAGTTCATCAAACCATCCTTGCTTCCTAAGTGAAGAAAAAAAACAGGAAAATTCCCACGTTGATTCTGTGTGTGCAAAGCAAGATAAAAATCGTGTCACTTGGAATGACAGCACCACCATGTCACCAAAAGAAGATCATGTCCCATGATAAACTATCACAGGATAGTTGGATCATGTACAAAGAAACATCCGAAAAGAAAACTCCCAAAGAATAAAAATATAAGGCTGTTCAAACAGAGTGAAAAGAATAGCTACAGTGAAGGTCCCCAAATCCCTTTATCAATTGAGAGTTTGGCTTGGAAGAAAGTTTCAAACTGAAAAAGCCTAGTCTGGTGTTCACCAGTTCTACCTTTCCACTTCTCAATTCATAGTTCATTCTCCTTATTCAGATCACAAAAAATAAACAAAACAAAAAAACAATTAACATTATTGTGAAACTGCACGGCACCAAGCACTGAACTGATATAAAGGTACTACTGATTAACAAAAGCACAACACCTGGCACTAAACCAGAGACTTTCAGCCTGTCTCCTCAGGCCATAGGTCCTGTAGGCTCAACTGAAGCTTGGATGGATGCTCCAGCACTGCTTAAGTCCAGCAAATTTCCAGTAAGTTCTAACTCCTTTTTCTACCATCCTCAGTTATTTATTATCTTCTGAAATTTGTTGCTTTTGGGAAAGCAGCAATTGGAGAACCAGTACACACGATGTGCAACATAATGGTCTGCACAGACTGTTTAAGTTCTACACAGAGATTAGCTCAGAAATCCTGTGACTTAACTAGCACAAGAAAGTAAGACTTATACAAATCCACAATACACAAATGTATAGAAAATATCACATTCAATTGCACTTCTGTTTTCTTCCTGACTCCAGCTTCAGGACTTCAATTGCTGTCACTTAATTTGTTAAAACATGGAAGAATACAGTGCCTTTCTAATATGACAGGAACACTTAAGAATTTAGGAAAAAAATAAAATAAAAATGCAACATCTACTTCAGTAAATGCTCCCAGTATCTGTTGCTAAGGCTCAAGAAATAATCTTCATTCCTAAATGTCTTGGTTGTTTTGCATTTTCCCCCACACATACATTTACAACAATGCAGAGTTCAACCAAGTCTGCTATTGAGAATATTTTATTTATTTTTTAAGTATAGAATTTAACCGCATGCATTTATCTGTTACAGCCCTCCTGCCATTTGTGTCATAGCATATTTCTTGAATTCATCGTCAAGAGATGACTTCTTTCATGTGTTACCTCTTTACAGAGCCATACATGCATTCCAATCACTGACATTTTACCAGTGGGAAAAGAATCTTCTGATTTCAAGACACAGAGGGAGACTAATGACAGAGTCCTCAGCAGGACACTGCATCTTCTTGACACCAATAAGAGATTATATTTCCTGCCTTCCAATACAGCAGGAAAGCACTGGCTGAGCAGAGCTGGTGAGACCCAAGCAGCTTAGAAAAAAACCCAGAGCCAATCATAACCACATACAGGACACAGCAATCACAAAAAGCTGGATTAGTATTCTGAGCAGGAAGACGACGCAAGTTATTTATTGACTCAGTCATCCGCATGCCTTATTAAACAACTGGAGTGGAGAAGAAAGAGCCAGAATATGATAAAGTGCAAGAAAGAAAAAAAAAAAAAAAAAAAAAAAAAGCCACAAAACCAAGAATACTTGCCCTTAGCAGACTATATTAATTGGCACAATCATGAAATAATCAGAGCTCTTAGACAAATGATACAAATGCACTGATCTCATCTCTACCTGGATTCCACAGATGCCTAGGAATATCCAACAGTCATGTCCTTTCTGTGCTGTGCTATGTAGGGAGGACAAGAGTTGGAAGAATAAGGGCCAAAATCCTCAGCCTGAATGAGAAAATACCATCCTGTCCAGACAAATTGAACCCTTTTTGAGACACAGGCATTACTTGGGTTGGGCCACACTCCTTCAGTAGGTCTCAACAACAATAATCATCTGCATCACATTATAACTGGCACATGCTAAATGGGACAACTACTGAAGCAATCTAAATAAAGAGGGAAAATTTAGACATCCTCTGGATATCACCTAAGGAAGAAATCATCTTAAGGTATAAAGAAAACTAAAGTCAGCAGTAAATCTTGAAGATTCTTTCACTATAACAAGACTAACTGCAGACTTTCAAACTCATCATAGCATAAAATTCTATAGATAATGCTGAATTAATGCTGAATTAATTTCAGAGTTGTATAAATGTGACGAGAACAGTACTGTGCAAACTTGGTGTTTAACTGTATGTGCCAGCTGTAGCAAAGTCCTGGTTTGAAGACTACCAATGAAGAAAGACAAGGGAGACAGAAGTGATGATTCACCATAGAATAGAAGAGTATACAAAATCATTTGCAACAGATCACGATCAGAAGGGTTTTAAGTAATAATTCCTCTCTGATGACAACCTATTACCAAAACCAAAGCTTACTTCTGAATAAAGGTATGCAAATATTTCGAAAAAAGAAGTAAGCATGGAGGATGTAGATCTCTTTTAGAAGACCCAAAGTCATTTTCTATCTGACATTTAAATATCACAGTTAAACAAATCAAAGATAACAGTATCAGTTAGTGCAAAACAAATTCCCCACAAACTATCATAATCAAGTTTGTTCTGCATTGGTACCTTGCTATATGATAGCTGTAACAACCTACCCCTTTGTCTTAACAGTTTTTGCATTCCTTTTTCTTGGAAACATTTCCTTCTCTGTTTCCAGAAAAGCAGAGAATAAACTCATAACGACTCTCATATTGCCTTCATGTTCCCTCCTTTCTGCTCCTCAATTCATTAGCTCATGAGTCCTGCACCAACACCAGCTAATTTTCTATTTCACAGAAAAAAAAATACAACTTACAAGATTCTTTTCTGGAAAATGATCATCTCACCACCACAAAGAAGCAAAAAACAACAACAATTTGTTTGGATTATTTAAATAAAGTACTCTAGGTTGCCCACTTTTTATTTTTTTTAATCTAACAAATGGTGCTGTTTGTTGTGAAATGTTCCATTCTTATAATGTTACAGTATCAGACCTCATATACTTAATCAAAAACAGTTTCAACAAAATATTTTCAGAAAAAAGACCTACTAGCTCTAATGTCCACTTAAGTTTAACTACAGCTGTTCTAAAAATTCACACAGGGGAAGCCACAGGCTTCTAAGTATTAGGATTAGAAATAGTTTTTGGAATCAGATAAAAAGAACAAACATCACAACCCTAAAACGTATTCTGAAAAGCCCATTTGTGCATCAGAACAAATAAAACTCAGTAGCACAAAACACTATACATTTAAAAAAGCAAGAAAAAATCCCAATACCCACGAAGTCTTCTCCATTTCTAGTACCACCCTCCTACAACTCACTTATGTTTGAGATGAGAGAAGATTAAAGTTGTGGCCTACTTTTCCCCCCACTCAGTTAATGAATTGCATCTCTGCTCACTCATGAGATGTCCTTGGCAACTAATGATTTACCTCACCTGTTCCAGGAACAAGCTGATTGTAATAAATTACTCTGGCTTTCAACACCACTTCTCCACCCATATGGCCCCTAGTATACACTCATCATTTATCTACAAGGTTCTCTGAAAAAAAGTAGTGTTGCTGAAGCAAAAGATCCCACAGTAAAAATAACATTTACAAGAGACAAGGTTTTTGAGCAAAAAAATAAATGTTCAATGATGAATGCATGCTAGGACTGATCAGTCACAAGTGTATATGGTTACAAATGAGCCCCTAAAATTGCACATTTTTATTATTTTTAGGACACTGAAATAAAGCATTTACTAAACACTACAAAGATAAGTTACAGCACGATTGCTGTAGGAGCCGATCTACTGAACATTACTATACACTAGCATTTATTAGCATCACAAGACAGTTTTAATTTCACACTTGACATTGTGCAAGTACATGCCAGCTGATATTTTCACATGCATTTCATGTATGTGAGTTTATATTGCTCAATATCCCTGTTGCAATTAAAAAATTGAGAGTTTAAAAAAAAGTAACCGTCAAAAATCCTTACCTGCCTTTCAAACCTCTCCCATACAAACCTCTCCCATACAAACCTCAACATTTTGGTTGCTGGTCTGATGCATCTGCACACTTTGGTACTGTACTCCTACTGAAAATGTTATACATTGCATAGACAGATAAATTACAACAAGTTAAAAGGAAAAACTGCAAGAAGTAAATACAGAAGCGTGAGCTATCTCCTTACTCAAACTTCTGCAGATCATTACATAAATCATAATAATCTTTTACAAAGCCTATTTTAGGGCAATGAAAAGAAAATTCCAGCTTTGCAAGAATCAGAAAAGTATGACTAGCTATGACTGCAGCTATAAAGAGAAAAGTTAAAGAATTAACACAAAAGCAAGAATGCAGTGCATCAATTTTCATAAAACCCTTACACATCTGTTTTGTGACATTATTATCTGCAAAGTATCCTAGCTTAAATTTACGGCATCTGAAGCATGAATCTATTTTTATTCTACTGAATATTTCTCACCTTGCTGATACCGCTTTTAGAAGCACAAAAAGCATCACTCCAGATCACCAGATTCAACCCTACAGTGGCTGCATATTACAGCAGGGACAAATCCCTCCCCTCATTTTTTGAGCAACTAGATAAACCCTCAACTGTATTTATTAGTGTCAGACAAAAATCACAGAGTCCACCTACATCCTCCCAGAAGCCCCATCAACCTCTTGGACAGTGTGAGGCCACTACCCACCCTCATGGTGATGGCTGCCCTTCCTACCTGTCTGGTACGGGTACTTGCAGTACCCAGACTTACAGCATATAGTCTGAAATCTTCAGAACTACTGCTCATATGAAAGTTTTGATTTTATCACAAGAACATCGATGCAAATAAAGTTCATGCAATCTTAATATAAGTCATCAACAGAAAGATTCCCCTGTGTGAGACATATAACTCAACAGTACATTCAATAAATTCCATGTCATGTTTTCTTCTGCTATTAATCAATAAACAAACAGCACATCCCTGCCTACAGTAGTTTAACTCAGGTACTTCAAATGCCCATTCTGAGCCCAAAGGCTTATCTAACAGTCTAACTCCACAGAACAGTGAAGTTTTAGCCAATTACGTTTATTATACTAATTAGGTAGCTTCAGTCACCGCATGTAAATGCAGCCAGTTTCAGGATATTTCATTTGAAAAGCTTAACATTATTCAGCATGACTGGAGGCAAACAGCCACTTCTACAGCAAGCATTAATAAACAGCTGCAATGAGTTACTTTGCACAGGAAACTGCTGCTGTCTCATACTCCCACAGAGTCAAAAGTGCTCAGAGAACACAGTAGTAGTGCTCAACAAAAAGACTTTACTCAGCTACAGGACAGCAGAAGTCTAATCTGCCTTGCTGCCCAGGAAACTCTCAACAAGATTTTACAGTCAACACTCAAGTCTAACCTGTCATAGCATGCCATCACCCAACTTGATTTAATCTGACAGGTCTGATTTTTGCAAAGGCAAAAATGCAAACAGTCACAGTGTCTGATTTTACATAGTCATACTCTATTTTGCATTACTGACCACAGTCTCCTTATTTGAGCTTCACAAGCTGAATGATCAATATGGAGTTTGTGCAATTCTGGTTTAGATATTCAGTCCCTTTTGGAGCAGAATACAGTACATTTTTAACACTGAAGTACATATAAAAATATTTGGGCAGGTGAGCATATGGCTAGAAAAAATGGGAGCAGTAGAAAGAACAAACAAGTAGAAAGACCCAAACAAACTCTGACCTATACTTATTTCCAGTAATTACTAGAAAGGTGAAAAGGCCAGTAGATTGCAAAAAAAAAAAAAAAAAAACCAAAACTTCAGACCGCATATTTCAGTGGAAAAAAGGCAACAAGTTCTTAGCAAAAAAAAAAAAAAAAAAAAAAGAATAAAAGAAACAAGAATTGAACATGATGAATGACAGATATGATTAAATACACCTAAGTGCAACAGCAAACTGGAAGTCTATTTCAATTTTGCTTGCTGTTTGTCTTATTTCCTTGTCACTAAGGAAATATCTCCTTCCTCTGCATGGAACCGCAGTGACATTTGACAAAGCAATTAGGAGAAGGACACTCGTGATCAGCTGCCTTCGCCCTGTTACCAAACACAGTCAGTGCTCAGTTCATGATTCCAGCAGATGTTCATGCTTTACAGACTCGGTGGGAACTTAAGGTCTTACTTTTTTCTGTTCTTCCTGTATGACACAAAACTGAGTCTAAACAGAGAAACCACTTGGTTATGAGCAGTAACTATTAACCCATCCAGCACTATCCACTATACTAATCAGAGAATGCTCTGCCCAAAGTTATTTCTGCAAACCCACAGCTAATTTAAAACCTTCTGGTTTGAACACTCAGCAAACTGAAGAAAAGCCCGCTTGAGTAGAGAACTCGTCTACAGCAGTTTACTTCCAGCCATCACCCACTGCCCTTTTTCAGTTAATACTTTGCTGAAGAACTCCTGCTTACAAAGCACAGATATACAGCATACAAAGACAGAAAGCAGAGTTTTAAGGAGTCAGAGACAAGCCCTGACAGAAGAAGCACTCCTGAATTTCCCCCAGCCCTCATCACTGCTTCTGCTCCATTTCCAGATTGGACCTCTAGTCTAGCATGACCGTGGACTTTCCCATACCACTGGACTAAAAATCAAAACTAATCCTTCTCACAAAAACACTTTCACATGCACATTTGTGCAAGACTTCTACATTAAAAAAAAATATTAAGGACAACCTCCATGCAACCTGTTTAAACTGCTTGTAAAATGAGAGACTAATTCCACTTCAGACTCTGTACTTTCATTGCACTCACTGGAATACAGTAGTTAAAATAGTTAACAACTGATTTGGCTAAAGGCATCTGCAATTATTCAGGAATGCAACCTGATGCAGCAGCTGTGAGGGCATCGGGGCACATCGCCCCTGGGCAAACTCCTGACCCAGACATCAGTCACAGGACTTCGGGATTAGGTGTGCTGCCTTCACTATAGAAACCCACCTGGGTTTATGGATACACCAGAGATCCGCTGCACAAACAAGGGCCTAATACAAGTCACAGGTTCAAGTCTTCCAGAGAGCAAGAAAAAGACATATTGATGAAGAAGAGGACAAGGAGACGTGGAAAGATGAGGCTGGCTTTACAGACTGAAGAGATTCTACTGAAAGCCTAGGTGCAATTTCTTCAAGCACTGAAAGCTCACTCAACCTGGAAAAATTCAAATGAAACATTTTACAGACTCATCAGAAAAACATCCAGTAGTCTCTTGAACCATGTATACCACAGGCAAGAAAAAAAGACTTGTCAGTCAGACTTGAGATTTATCTCCCCTGCCTTGCATTTACTAACTCTCAAGTGATTTACTGCAATAAAAGTGTACTGCTATTCAAACTTGCCTATTCAACTCACCTTATCCTATCTTAGCCAACTAAATAAGGTATGCCACCTGAAAGAACCTCAGTGTCCTACCCTGCAGCAGCCAGTACAGATGTACTCTCCTGCGGAGCAAGAGCTTCAACAAAGAGAATTCACAAAGGTCAGCAGTTCGGGTTTTTTTTTTGTTGTGTGTTTTTTTTTCATTTGTTTTTAAACAAACTGTAAGGTGAATACAACTGTTGTCCTCTGGGAATCATGTCCAACTCCCTGCTACAGCAGTTCCCAACAGCAAGCAGCTCAGGCAGATGTCCAGGCAGGTCTTGAGTATCCCCAGAGAAGGAGACTCCACAACCTCCCTGAGCAGTCTCTTCCAGTGCTCTGCTGCTGTGACAGTAAATGTTCCTCCTCACATTAGCAGACAACTTCCTACGTTCCAGTTCCTGCCTGCTGCTTCTTGTTCTGTTGCTGCACACCACTGTAAAAAGGTCCATCCCATGGACTTAAGAAAATGCAAGGTAATGGTTAAAACTTTAGCCACATATCCAACAGTACAGCACAAGCAAAAATAAACTCCTATAAATTTAGTGACAGGATTGGTCAAAAACAAAAAGCCACTCTTTCCATGAGAACTTGTAGGAAAAAAAACACTCTCATTCAACAGCTGGGGAACTTCCCAAGATTCAAAATTTTCAATTAGCATTTCCAACCAACAGCTATATAATCATTAACTATGTCAGCACGTCTTACATCGTGACTTGACTGTTAATGTGCCTGGACACTGTCTTATCTTAGTTAAAATCCAGGTTTAATAAGAAGGGGAAAGTGCTGTTTACACTAGAATTTTTTAATGTTTTGAAGAAACATGTTTTTGTTAAACTAGTTTTCACCTCTTAAGTCCAAAACATAAAACCTAATTCATAAGCAATGCATCCTAAAGGGGGTAATTTGTTGTCCTTTTATGCACCAAAATATTAGAAAAGAAGAAATACTTAAGAAATGAAGAAAATAGATGAAGAACATGAACAGAAATCCACCATGTTCTTACCTTACTATGAAGGTATTTAAGAAATTATTTGCAGGTAAGATAGGCCTTCTCTCTTTCTGTAAGAAAATTTAAAATGTTTATCACTTCACTACATTACCTACCTTTTTAATAATGCATATGCATCTTAAACGTGTATTTGTGGTATGGGCAGAGGTGAAGAAGGAAAAGATTTGTTCACATTATTTACTTGGCAGCTTCTCTTAATGTTAACGGACTGTAATAGAAACAGTAAGAGAAAAAATATATATAAACACGCACACGACGTTAGCTGCCGTAGACCAACTACTTCATGTTAGTTATAATTGATTTCCAGGAGCAAAAGATACAAAGGGTTACATATGTATTCTTTAATGTACAAGATTTGTATTAGTATCATGTCTGTTTTAAATTTATTGCTATCTTCTATTAAAGAATAAATAATGGTACTGCCTACTAACATGTAGCTCTTGAGCTTTAAATCATTGACCATAACTAATAAGCAGTGTAATAGCACGAGTATCTTAACTAAAACCACAGACTGCAATTTTGTTGATTGTAAATCATCATCATTTTTAATGCAAAAGCAACAGCAAATCTCTGTAATTACTGGGTGCATTTTGAATCACTTTTATGATTACTGCTCTATACCCATTAGAAATCCAAAACACTGAACTGCACAGGGCATAAAACTGGAATTATGATACAGTGCAAGCTATAATTGAAATCCATAAATTTCTGCACTGGTGTTCAAAATTAGTTTGTTGCCAAGAAATGAAGCCCTGCAGAATTGACTTTAAAAACATTTACTTTAACAGAGTGTTGGTGACAACAGTAGTTAATTTCAGAGTACTTTAAAGTAAAAAAAAAAACAATAATAATAATAAAAAAAAAAATCTTCAGGATCACATTTAAACTAAAAAAAAAAAAAAAGTCAGTCTATATGTTATTAAAAAAAAAAAAAATGAAGCCAGCAGTAGTATATGTGCATCTATTGCCTTCATTTGGTAATAAACAGAATATTATCTTGTAGAAGTATTAGTTCTCTAGGAAGGGAAATCAGAAATTAAATAACACCCAACAGGAAATATCTTTTTAGGGTGATAGCTTTAATGCTTCTAGGTCTTTGAAAGCAGACCTTAAATAAATAAATAAATAAATAAATAAGAAAAACTTAGGTGGCTGCAGAGAAGAGGTATGAGAACACTCAGATTTGGGCAGCCCAGTTTACAAGAAGAAACTGGAAGAACTTTCTTGTTTCAGCTTACAGAGCAAAGACATAGAAGAGAAGACTGCTTTCATAACACTGGGTCATCTGGGATAATTCTGGAAAGGGAAGTACCACATGGGTCCAATTAACCTCTGTCTGCAAAGATGTATCCATGTTGGAGACTCAACAGAAGTAGAAGGGCACTGTTTTGTTCTTTTGGGTTTTACACTGTAGGTTTTATAAGCTAAAAGTCAACACTTTAAAAAAAAAAAAGTAATAGATTATTAATAAGTTTAGGATGGAAAGCAGAAGATGCTCCTGTTTTAAAAAAGGAGAAAAGGCTGAAGGCCTCGGTAAGGCTTTCTACCCGGAAGAAATAAACACATTTCTTAGATCAGTTCTTCCAGGGCTACATACCAATGTCATTTCCTGTTCACTGGTCACCAAAGTTTGTTCTAACACAGGCAACTTTTGTTTTTCATTCTGGTTTGCATCTCCTGAGTTAAAAAGACTTCTACCAAACACTGCAAAATCAGTAAGAGAATTTGCAGATCCGTCCCTGCAGAACCTCCAGGGAGAAAACTTAAATAGCAAAAAGTAGAAAGCATACTTTTTTCCAATTTCTCTACAGAAATTTCTTCAGGACAAGGCTATATTGTCATACTTAACATTACCATAGTCACAGCTGAAGAACTACTGTTTAAACTAAAAAAACAAAACAAAACAAAACAAACAAAAAAAAAACCAACACCCATTTCCCATGGTATATTGTTGCCCCTTAATTACTTCCCAGATTTCCAAAATATCCAGGTCAGCAGCAACCATGCAATATTTTCTACCCTGAAAGCAATATATTGAACCTGCTTTCAGGAACAGTAAATTGAAAGTAGGTTCCATCAGCATTATTTAACAATGTTTCCAGCTATTTAGAAATAAAATGTTCAAAGAGCCTAACTTCACACAGTTATGTGTAGACAAATATGTGCTTGAGTAATTGGGTATCACCTCCAAGATGATACAGCTCGCCCTCTCAGTTTTAAGACCAGGACTTGTGAATCAAAACACATTCTGTCCATTATGACGATAATGCAAACAACACTTTAAGACACTAAATGGATTCCCATTGCACTAACAGGAAAACCTGCCAATTATGCAAGTAGGTAATAAGAAGAACAGCTCTACAGAGGAAACAGTCCTGGGATTACAGATACTTCTCCTGATCTCTTCCTTCCATTGCTTCCATTTCTCCAAGCCTTAGCGTCACTTTGCTTTGGTTTTCTCTTGCCTGCGCATCTAAACTCCCCGAGGCATTTCAAGAACTGCTTCCTTTCAGCAGATCATTCCTCCCCAGTTATATTACAAAAGCTACATTTCAGAATGCAACACATAACTGAAAACTTGTTTTATGGTCGTGGAATGATTAATTTTTGTTAGGCCAAATGCTTCCAGCGTTCACTTCTGCCATTTGCAGCATTACAGTATGCAAATGTTCAAAACTTACAGCCATTATGCAATTAAAAGAGAAAGAGTAATTCTTCAGAAAGAATTTTATCTGAGGTTTCATTTCTGAACTGCTGTTGATAGCAGAAGAGATTTACAAAAACCCCACTATGATTCTACCACACAAGTGTCAAGTTAGGTAGATTTTTAAAAAGGATGAAAGGCCTAGGGATTAGATGCACGAATGCTGAACTTATAGCAAAATAGTATAGCAGCAAGGCGCACAACTAAGAGAGAAGAAAACAACTTTTTGCTATATGGTCACAATTAAACCAGTGGCATGGGGGGGGGGGGGGGGGGGAGGGCGAAGAATGCATCAGGGAGATGTCAAGAATACATGCTGCCCTGCTACAACAGGAATGAAGAATAATTACAAACGATACAGAAAGATGACAGAAGATGAAACAAACCTGTATTTGTTGGAACAAAACTATTATGTCACATGGAGAAAATCTTGTTGATTCCACCCCACACGTTAAAATGCTTTTGTTTCCACAAATCAAGAGGTGACAAAACAATGGGTAACACAGATTTATGAAGAACTAATTATGCCAAATCAACCCAATCTCCTTCTATATCAGACAGGGAAACTCCCAGCATAAAAGAAATAAGTAGATACCACTAGAAAAGCCTTTTGATACCGTTTCACTGGACATTCACAGCACAAAAGTAGGAAGGAATGGTCAAATGCAAATAACTACTTCAAAATATTTGCAAAACTCTACCTACAGAATACACAAGACAAAAAATTTGAAGAAGTTATAATGAGTAGTCTTCCAGGGGGCTGCCCTCAGCACAGTGATCGTTTTCAGTACCAACGTGGATGGTCAAAACAAGAATATTTTTTATATTAGGGGGACACAGTCAACCAGCTGAAGCATTAACAAACAGGAGGCTGGCTTTCGAATTCATAATAAATCTGTTCTTGAAATGGAGGGAGTCTGATAATACAAGGATGTTATGCACCAGGCACACAACACCAAAAGTACAACTGGGTATGCATCATTACATGCACAAACACTGGCTGGCTCTCCCAAAGTCTCAGAGTTTGTTCAAGATCCAAGGCAGGAGCCAACAAAGCAACTGCTAGAAAGGGTAACAACCACAAGGGGATAACCAGTGCTCTGCTCTGCCCTACACAAGCAAGACCTCAGACATCTGCAGACCAATGACAGCCATCTGCACACCCCCCTCCCAAGTAAATAAAAAAAAAAGAATCTCCCTTTCCTAGCCTTTTTAAGTGTTAATTCAATGATTAATGGACCATTAATTGTCAGACATTCGGATAGGATCCAGCAACACTCTCAAAAAATCTAAACCTCACATAGAAGACATAGCAAGAAGTAACAAAATGAGTTGCGATATGGAAAATTTAGGTAAGATACTAGGAAACAATTTTAACAGTAAAGACATCCTAGCACATCAAAGATTAATAAGATTACAGGGGTCACATTACTTAAAGATAGGAAACAGCTTGTCAGGCTGATTTTTGAGGAAAACACTTCTATTTCACTGTTCAGAGGCTTAAACCTATTTGACAAGTATTTCAACCATAGGGTTTGGTACTACAAATTAGCCAAACATCAGAAGGACATTTAACTTCTGATATAGATCTGCTATCATATGAGCAAAACTCAATAAAGCAGAACAGAACAAAAACCTTTAGCAATCTCGCTTTAGTCAAACCTTAGGTGTACTGAAGGGGAGCATGCTGAAAACTACTGCACCACTTCGGTTCAGTTCCATGTAGTACTACTACTCTGTGCAGAGGAAAAAATTAAGCTTGCACAAGGCTACAGGAATCTTCCAAACATATTCTTCAGCTGCAAGCTGTCTAAACAACATCCAGAGCTTGGATTTAAACATGAACCTATTGGAAAAAAAAAAACAAAACAAAACTTCTATCTTCCAAATTCTTGGATTTAAAAGATCCTGACAATATTTGGAAACTTAAAGTCTAAGTATTCTTTATGCGCAGTTTTTTGGGAGGAAAGAAAAAGCACTACAAGAGCACCAACATCCTCACAGTTATTTGCATATGCTTTGGAGCTTTTTTGTTCATTTCCAGTCTGACAAAGCTGTCTGTGCAGACACAAGCAATAGGCTAATAGGTCTAAGAACTCATGTACTTATGAGAGAGCTGAAACCAGTGATTTTGAAAGAAATGTAAAGGAGCACATTGGCAGCCAGCCAGTAACTCCTTCAATCACATTAAAAAAAAAATCACATCAAAAAGTAAAAATCAATCACATAAAAAGTAAAAAATATTAGTTACAATGCCTGTTAAATTTCTACCTTTAGGCACAACGGAACACATAAATAAGACAAATCCGCCCATATCACCCAAGTCAAAGAGTTATCTCTGCCTTTGGGTAAATAGCTCCAAAATAACATGATATAAACTCTCAGTATAAAGACATTTTTCTCAACTTGTCTGCTCTTATGATTTCTTTACTACAGCTTATATCTTCTTCCAAAGTTTAGCTCCTGCCTGGAAGTTCCAGTCCAGTAGATAACAATAATCAGCATATAGGATTATTCTTATATGGGCTGAATAGCCTTTTGGAGAGAAATATCCAGAATCAAGAAATAAGTAATCACAGCATAATTATCAACTTCTTTCCACTTCCTTCATTCTAAATATTTCCATATACAAAAAAAGCATCGTAACCATTGTATTTTTATTCTTTTGTTTCTGGTTGAAAAATGGGAAGTCATTCAGAAACTCAGTGTACTATAAGCTATGGCTTATTTCACACAACTCCAGACTGGAAGAAAGAGGAAGGAAGAGCAAAGAAAAAAGAAGGCGCAGATCAATTTAACCTTATGTGGATGCAGATAATAAACGTACATTTGAAGACCTACTTCCATCAAGGTTAGACAACAACAAGAAAACCAAAACTACCGTGATAATATTTTTTATTATTTTGAAAGCAGAATTATAGATTCTGTGAAAGAAAAAACAAAACACCTCCCTTTGTTCCCAACAAAATCAATAGCTGAAGTGCCACCAGCTCTCATAGTATGGAGTCAGAGCCTACATACCCAACAGAACTCTCTGTACAGATGCTTTTACTTTTGCAAACTCTACTGTAGAGAAGGTGCAGGTTAGACAAGAAATATCAGTGCTTACATCTGCTTAGAAAGCACTGTAAAAACTTCTAAACTCAAACATCCTCTGTCAAGCTCTGTTTCACTGAAGCAGGCCTACTTAGATTTAATGGCTGCCATATTTGCTTATATCAGTTATTAATCAAACATCCTGAAGCAACAATGACTAAGCATATAGCCATCAAACAAAAGGCAAAACACAGAACGCTAGAAGCTCTTCATACCAAGAAATCTCTCTCTGACTGACCAAGCTGTAACTCAGTTTTTAATATTCATTACTGTTTTTTTTTGTTTGTTTGTTTTTTCCCCATGTGAGCAGCATTGCAGTGAAACAGTGACACAAAAACTAAGGCTCACTTATCACCTAAAGGTTAAAAATGGACACATTTAAAACAAGTAACACATTGAAGAGTGTCTAAGGTAGATTGTAAGTGCTTGAACCCACGCAAACCATAAATATTGCTCTGTTTGCTTGTTATTCATCATCTCATCATTGAATAGTAGTTATCCATCACTATCTGAAACAGCCTACAGAAAAATATTTGGAAGTTAATCACTTTTCAAGACAAATATGCACTAAATTAAATAAGGACTAGTCAAGAGTAATGTCCTTTACAAAGAGCTTTTACTACTAAAGAGTCAAGTTAACTACTAGGGGAACTGCATAAAGGCATAAACATCGGTGAAAACACCTGAATCATTCTTAGTCTCTTAAAAATTACCAGCTCTATAACTACAGAACAGAATTAAAACACCACGCGTGACTCGAAGGAAAAGATTCTACTGCTTCAGTTAAAAATAGTGTAGCATGAAAGTCTAAAATTAGAAACTTATGAATTAAAACCTATCAAGCATATAAAGTTGCATACAGGTACTGCATCACAGAGTATCAAGGAAAAGGACAATTATGGAGTTAGAATAGGATAATTAAAGGGATGAAGTTACTGCTGTTGTACATCAAGTTCAGATTAGAGAAAGAAATCCTTCTGTAGCATGTGACAAGAAAGACTAAGAAGAAGAGAAAGCTATTTCTTCTTAAAAAGATGGTGCTCATTTCCTTATCCACTTAAAAAAAAAAAAAGTACATTCAATACAAAGGAATATCTGCCTTATTTTCCAAATTCAAATCAATGCTGTTAACTATTGCACTAGTTTAATCTACTAAGAAATCTATAAAACAATTCACTCCCTTCAACAAATTCAGGTTCCTATCAAAACCATCACACCCAAAAAGGTCATATTGCGATAGCTTGTTTCCTGTTAAACAGTATAGGAGTTGATTTAATGAATCCCACTCTTGCATAAGCAGCTCTTTTTAAACATTCTTACACGTAGAATGTAAGTCCCCTTTTAAGCAAGCTTCCAAAATTATGATGAATCAGTCCCTCAGGGTGAGAACCAAACCCTTTACAATTTCCTTTGTAGGTGAAGCAACACCACTACTTGAGGCCTGCAAGAAACCCCCCCCCCCCCCCCCATTTTGTAAGAAACATTAAAGAAAAAAAAAAAAAAAAAAAGTATAGTACCAACACTATCAGATACGTGCTACAGCATCAGCTCCATTCAACAAAAAACTTAAGCTTCCTCTAAGGATAAATTCTTTTGACTTTTCACTGCCAGAAACTTTTCCAAACACATAACATTTACTTACAGCAACAGAGGTATTGCAGATGATGTAAACTCCACTAGAAAAATACCCTAAATGGATCAAATCTTCCCCAAGGTGCTACTCACCCTTAAAAGCATCATAAATGAGCAGAGCAAGGGCGTGCCCAGCAGCAGGCCAGGCTCAGCTGATGGCCCTTAGCAGTTAAAGCAGTTCCCATCATTCCACTACACTGCACTCACATGCCTTTCAACAAAAAAAAAAAAAATAAATAAATAAAAATCAAGGGATTTGATTTTCTCAAGGAATGACTGCATCAGAACTCAAAGAAATTCTTTACTCCAAGGGAGTTAAAGTACAGGCTGCCCAGAGAAGCTGTGGATCCCTGGTGTTCAAGGCTGGGTTGGCTGGGGCCCTGGGCAACTTGATGCAGTCATCATCGGCCCTGCCCACAGCAGGGAGGTTGGAACAGAGTGGGCTGTAAGGTCCCTTCCAGTGCAAACCTATCTGTGATTCTAACACTGTAAGAATAAATAGTGTATCTTAACATCATTTCAAATGCTGACTTGTTAGACCGCAAATATGAGGAATCAAGGAAAAATTTTAGGAGACCTTTATTAGGGATACTATTGTTACTTCATAAAGAGGTGAAAAATGATTTAGTGTATATGCCCTGTTCTTTGTTTTTTTTTTTCATTTGGTTTTGTTTTGACTTTATTGGCAATCCAACATAAATTTTATTTCTTTAGTCAATGGCTGCATTAAGTATATCTTCCCTGAATGTAATTTTTAGACCCAGAAAGAAAGCAACTAGTGGTGTTTTCCATCTATTCTACAAGCCATAAAGCATTATTTTTACTACAGTGTAAATATGAAAAATAATAATAATAATAAAAAGAATTTTTCATTTACAACTCCATTTTCATGCAACATAAATACATTACCAGTGAATTTCCAGATGGATCAAAATTTTTTCTTCATCTCTTTATCAAACTTTTATAAGCTGTTGCGTAACAGAGAGAAATATCTTTCATTTTCCAGTCATGCCTCACTTGTGTTGTTGCTTTTTTGCAATAAGCATATTTGTGAACAATTATTTTCAAGGATGAAGGATAGGAAGAGTAAAATTTTGTCAGAAATCTGTACTGAACACCTTGAGAGCTCACTAAAAACTGCAACCACTGCCATCAAAAACAGCTGCATATCCCATTAATTGTATGGTTTTGTTGCTTTTACTTACATATTTTATTAAAAAACGATATATTTTTTGTTATTTTATACATTTTAACAATATAATATATTCATTGAGAGCTTCTCCAAAAGTAACACCTCCTACTTTATGATGTTGACTCACAATGTCACAGGCAGATGTTGGTGGTATAGAAATAGAGGTTGAACTTTCCCACCCATCTTCTATTACATTTTGTTGCCAAGTGACAGCTGGCAGCAGAGGGGCAGTCTGACATGGACGTGTGGATGAAGCAAAGGTGTGCAACTGAATTCCTAAATGTGGAAAAAAATTGTACGCACTGACATTCATTAATGCCTGCTGAACATTTATGGAGACCAAACAGTGGATGTGAGCACTGTGAGATGGGGGGAGGTGTTTTTTAGCAGCGGTGACAGCAACAGTGGATCACGTCCACTGGTGCACAGCATTATGTAAGCAGCACACGGGCTTTTAATTCAATGCTGGTGAGAATGCACAACTAAGGACTGTGACTGCATTGAAAAATAGATGGTGTTGTTGCTATGCTCTTTGTATCTAATGTCACCTCCATAGAATAATAAGGAGGCGTTATTTTCAGAGCAACCTTCACATACGTGGCCTCTAGACAATTCCTCTTCACTCAGTGTGGCCCAGGCAAGCCAAAAAGTTGGACACTTGTAATTTAATTACACAAAAGAGCAGAAGTGCATTTATATAACATTTCTCAATGCACTACAACACAAGCAGTTATTAGTAAAATAGATTTAAACAAAACTGGAAGAGAAACATTTTGGCAAGCACTTAATCAGACAGGAAATAAGAGATGCTACAGTTAAGTGACGTTACCATAATTGCATGATAAGCACTCAAAAACTATGCCAACAATTTTTTCACCTATTTTTTTTTGTGTGTTAAACTCATAACCTTTGGTGAGACTTTTTTAGTAATGCATCCATTCTTGTTTCAAGATCAAGGCAGTCTCATACCTGTTTTCTAAAGCTGTAACACTGCTCCTTTTCCAAGATCTCTGAGATCACTCCCAAGTGGGAGAAAAGCTTTCTTCTCATCACAGAATGGGGAGATGAAGGGAGGATCACAATTATGGGCATCAGAAGAGTGAGGTAAAATAAACTCATACAGAGCTTGGGATGAGATAGATAACTGATACAGGACCTGGCATGAGATGAGATCAAGTCAGAAGGAGCGAGCTTGTGTCAGGCTGTACAAAAAGGTATCACTACCTCAGTTTTCTTTTTCCACTAGAACAGATCACGGGTAACACTTCTCAGCTTTATTGAGTGAATCTAGACTGGGGTGAAAAAGGTTAGGGAGACCTAGGCAAGAGATGTACCTTCCTTGGTTGGAAACACATTGCTCTTAAAGAAGATAGTGTGCCCTGAGGCAGATTTAGAGAAGATGATGTAACAGAAGTCTGGCAGTGGGTAGCTCTGGAACAATCTGAGGGCTATTAGACAGCCAGGCTGGAAGGTGTGAAGGTGTGGAGTCCAAAGGATGTGAGCTTGATGATGTAGGAGAGTGACTCCTGGCACACATCTCTATCCAAAAAAAACAAGGGCAATAGTGGAGAATTTTCACCCACTCCTAGATTTTTATTTTTTGTTGCTGTACAGAGTATTATTTATTGAGATCACAGAAATATAAGATTTTTTTCAGGCTCCTTAATTTTTTCCTGAAATGCACCAGAATTACAATGTTTTTTTAAGGCACGGGCATAAAAACAGGGCTAGATTTCTCCACAATGTTCCCACTGACGTCATATGTGGTGTGATAACACCACATCACTGCTTCAGGAAGTGGGTACTCACAACAAATGTAGTTCTTGAGAAAAAAACAAACAAACACTTGTGGAAGACTTAAATTGTACCCAGTTGTAAGTTTTATTTGATATACACCATTTATTCCTGATATATAGTTATAGACAGGACAATTGTAAACAATTGTTTAGTTGACTGTAGCCAAAATCCATGAATGCAGACTTCAAATATTATTTACCAAATTTCTATTCCTGTGCAAAACTATCAGGTCTCTATTCATAAGTCAGCCTTGCTGCTGTTGAAGCTGCTAACGGTGATATTTAGAGCACTGAAATGTTTTGGTTTCTTTTTCCGTGCTACTGCTATATTTTTTGTCATCATCTCATGCTGTATGGTCCTTACCCAATTGCAGTTACAGCTGGTAAGGGCGAGCTTGTTAGCTGATTTAGACTTGAACACTTCATGCCAAACTCAGCATCAAACGAAATCCCTGGCAAAAGCCCTACTGACTTCACTGGGAATGAAACCAAGTGGAGAAGCAAGACTTTGTCAAGAAGCATGTATCACCACAATTCACAAACTGCTGAGCTCGTGAGAACGACGACAAGGCATTATTTGAAGGCAGTTACAGTTCTGTTTCATTTGACACACCACTTCTCTTTTGTTTTGCAAAATATTTAGAGATGTTTGTTACACTCTGCAAGCAGCAAAGCTAGCAGACTTGATGACTAGGTGTAGACAGTTGTGGGCCAACCGGGCTGCAGCCAGGCAGTCAGGGAAGGTTCAGCAATTCTGCACTTCCTACTGCAGAGCTGTTCCCAAAATAACGTGGCACTGCTAAATTGAGCACCGTGTGTGCTTTTAAGAAATGACAATTCCTGCAGCGTGTACAAGCAACTACGTTTGTCAAGATAAGTACATCAACATGAGATGTCATGTTAGGCTAGACAAAGAGATTGAACTAGATAGCTTTGTCAAACACAAAGCAAAGTGTCTCATCCAAACTGACAAAGCAAGAAATGTAAAAGTTCCACCTACAAACGCAGCCTGTCCTGCCCTGCACTGGGAGAATCTCAAGACAGGGAGTGACCTCCTGTAATTGATGCAATAAATTCTATGCTAACCTGAGCTAACATTACTTCTGTCACTTCAGACCGTGACACTGCATTTTACTCAGGTTCCATAGTACCTGTGGGTATGTTTCTCATCATATATATGGATTTATATACCTCAGTGGGTAACAACTGTTTGTAACAACATATGCACACGAGGTACAATTAATAGGCAAAATTAACACCAAACTAACTCTCATTATATCAAAGCTACAGTTAATTATTGCTTTTCTTACTTACAAATAGGGGAGTCTACATTTGCCATTAGTGCAATGAGCCAAGACCCTATACTAGTTGGTCCCAGAGCTTCATCTGTCTAATATTTTTCATATTAATTCAGCAAAAATCTTCAACTTTCCTTCAATGAGGAGAATACTTCAACCTAAAATCAGGGACATAGCTGCCCTATATATATATATAGTGGTGTACATGGTATGGTGGTACTGGCTATAAGCAGAACTAACAGAACTAAAAACACAGTTTATGAGATTACTTTGTGAGATTTCTTTTCCCTTTGGCATTCCATAAACATGGTTGTGTAACAGCATGGGCTCAGTCACCCTGCACATGAATGAGACAGAAGCTCTGGGGGTGGGAGCATCAACAAAAAAAAAGCATTTTCTCATCAGAAAGGCTCACAATCACTAAACTTAGATAAAACAAGACAATTATACGGATATACAGGAGTGAAACTTGGAGTCTGACTTTTCCCCCAGTGGTAGTGCCCCTGCCGATGTGCAGTGCGCACACACATTCACACACACACCGGCAGGAATTCCCCTTTCACCGGAGAGCATTAGTTTATTAGTTTAGCTTCTCCTTTAAATATAACGCCATATGGAGGCTGGCTGAAGTTGCTGCAGGTTGCAGGGGAAGGCAGCTCTTCCTCTGAGCTCAGGACCATCAGCTTCCCTTCTCCCCTCTCCAGCCCAAACCCCAACTTGACCTGTGAAAACACACTGGAAAGCTGAACATGCTATAAAAAGAGAGAAAATTATGCAAAGCTGGTCCTTGCTTCTCTCAGGACTCCACCTTTAATACACCCTAATGGGATCTTCCTCCCCTCAAAACCGAAACATAATGAAACCCAGGAAAATTCACATTCAACGTTTTCAGAGGAGATTGAATACACGTTAAAATATTCAGGAACAATTCAAATGCAAATACAGCAGAGTACTGTGTTATTCATATTCTGCAACAATTTGCCTTAATGCTCTATTAGGGAGAAGACCTCTTCCAGTTTGTTGTTTGTGAGTTTAATAAATCAGGACTTTGAAACAACTGCTCAATATATGAGGTGCTATATTTTCTTTTAAAAAAGCAATAGTGGTATGAAATCAAAGGCAAATTCATTGCCTTCTAATATAAAATACCTTTTCACTTCCTGAATATTGCCTGTAGCTTTGCTAATTTATTGCCATGAAAATATTGTTACTACTTAATGCACTAGTACTTTTGTCAATAGGCAGCTTTCCCCAAGGCATATTTGAGAATGCTCTGCTAATCAGGGTTGATGCAGTTATTTCAAAGCAGCCAGGTCTTTAGAAAAAGGTTCGCATTTAATTCCAGTATGGGTGAGCACTGCCATTTCTTCAAAGCACAGTATTTTTAATTCACTGAATTCATTTCAGTTGCTATCTAAATCAGTAACTAAATTATCCAGCCACAGGCTCGGTTTGAATCAGCGTGTTACAAAGCAGTACTGCTGGCATCTTCACCTCTTAGCATATAACTTACGCGAGATATTCCTCATTTTGTAACTGTGAGGATTAAACAAAGATTTAATCAGAAACACAAAACCGCGCTATACCATCAGCATGGAACTTAAAAAATATACAGTTGGGCTTTTAACAAGATAACTCACTTGGATCCGACTTCTTACTTTTCTACATCTGCTTTAGTTCTTGAGTTTATGACCTCAGACGCAGCTGAATTTCCAGGGCTTGTTTTCCAAGCGTGCTGATAATCACAAACAGCACAGTGAGTGACAGTGAAGTCACACACCCATGCGCACGTCGCACCACGGTTTTATTCCCTCTAATAAATATGGAAATCTACATCAGTATAACTTTATTGAAGCTAAGCAAATCATTTTAATTGGCATGGGACCTCTTAATGAATGTATATTTTCAGTCATTTTTAATATATTTGCAATTCTCCGCAGATTAAAATTGAATAAAATTCTTCAAGAATGGGTCAGGCCATTTATTTCAATTAGAAATAGTAATGAAATTCCAGTAAACTATTAAATGTCACTTAATCTGTATTCAAGACAAATAGAATACTTAATTTCTCTTGACATGTACCAAAACGATGTATTCTCCTTGTCTTTATATTGACTAAAGTGGCGCTCCTCCGCTTTCCAAACACCATAGTGACATTTAGTGACATTATTCCTGCTCGAAACCAGCACAGACATAATCTGTTTTGCAACCAGCCTACCAAGGTAGGTAGTGTCTGCATGGGGGTGAAAGCTCTGCTGCCTTTGTTCCAGCTGTTCAGCTCAGTGGTGAGCTCTCTTCTGTTCAGCTTAATGGGAAACTTGAGGGTTTGCTTTTTTGGGGTGTTTTTTTCCCCACCATCAGACCCATCCACAAAATGAACACTAACAGTATTCCTACACCAGGCATAATTAAAGACAGAACTACAGCACCCAAGGAGAAGATGTTTTGGGATGACACAGATGTTTCATTTGACTCAGGGAGGTACTGTGGGTTCTTGTGTGAAGGGCATCGGAGCCCATCACTTCCACACAATGTTTCTTACATCCATGAAGCTTCTAAGGTGATCAGAGACAACAGGCTTGAAAGTAAAACAGAAGGCTTGGAGTATTAAGGAACATTACCAACCTCAAACAAAAATCCAGCCTCAGTGGAGTTCATCTCTGTAGCAACTCCAATCAGTTTACATTTGCAAAATATAGAAGACTCAATTTGAGGAAGTGAGGTCTTGTTGTAATTCTCATGGCAATAATCAAGATGGCTTGCGATAATTCTCCGTGTCTGAAGTCACCCACACACATGGCTTGAATTCAAAGTTTGCACGTCTTTAAGAGATTTATATTAGGCTGTGCTAAGTAGGTGTTACTCATTTCTTCTGGGTGTGATCAAGCTAAGTCAAACTTTACCTTGCCAATGCTTTCCTATCCCTCACACTCTGTGCTTTTCATCTGAAAATACAGCAACAACACTGAAAGGACAGTGAAAGGATGCTTTCAACATCTCAGCATCCACAACTAAAACTCACTTTTGATCTTTTGGCAAGCGTGCAAAAGGTTTCAAAAAAGACAGAGAATCAGCAGCACTTCAACTTCTCAGGGACATTTTCAAATACAACTCCGAAACTATCTGTGAACTACACAACTGAACACAGTGAGCATTCTTCAGGAAACAAAATGCATCTACATACACATGCAACCATTAACGTACATATTCACATAAGCATGCGTCTCTTTGTTATGTTCCAGTCATAAACATCAGGAATATATATGCCCGTATAAACCTGGGGATAAAGAAGAAGGCTAGTTAGCAGCACAGTGGCACAAATGTAAATCAGTCTTCAAAAGTTTGACATCTGGTGCCCTACTCCACAGTATCCACATGACCATCTGTAGACGGACGTGTCCTTTAATAAATACATACAAAGATATACCTCAGGATGATTCTTAATGCTATGGAGAGGAGAATCTACTTTCTTTAGACATGCAGAACTCTGTACAGTGCATATTTATAAAAATATATGATACAGGTTGATGAAATTATAGCCACAATTTTTTAAAGGTTTTTTTTTTTTTTTTTTTTTTTTTTTAGAAAAAGAGATGGTTACAATACAGTGCTGAAAGAATAAAATATTTCATTTTTCTTGTTCTGCACATGAATAATGCACAGTGACGTGATCTTTTGGTATTCCTTTAAGCCGTTTTCAAGATGGATTGCTACAGTGGGTGGCATTCACAATAACACATGTTGAGCAACTCACATTCAGATCTTGCCAGCTTTATGGTTCCTTACAACATGCTTCAATGTGAAGTGATTCACACCAAGAAGACGGAGAAAGTTTCTCTATTACTGCAAAAAAACCCATGATGCTATATGCACGTACCAGACAAAATAAATATATTGACATTGCAAGATGAACTAAAACAAGAAAATTAAGCTTAGTTCCTCCTTCTACTACAAAATGTTGCTTTTAGGTTTAAAAAGCATTTTAGCATTAAAGCTGAGTGACAATTTCTGCATAAGACAAGCTTGCCCTCACAGTTAACCTGCACTACTAACAAAGCCATCAAATTAAAATTAGGCGAGCTGAAGAAGAAAGCAACGCTTAAGATTTTAATTTCCTCGATGTCATAAGCCAGCATCTCAGGAATTTCGTAATTCCTATGGAGAAGACAGAAGGTACTAAAGACAGGTAGAGGATCCCCCTGGTAAGAAGAAATTGGTGACTGTGTGCACACGTAGTTGAAAGGAAGAAGTGAAGCATAGTTCTGAAGGTGGGTGTTGAGCTGTGGCTTCATTAATAAGCAAAAAGTTTCACAGAAGTTTGTTTATGTAAGAGAGGTAATGGCAATTTCAGACAGACGTCAGTCCAAACAAGCAGCACTTCAAAGCGAAAAAAAAATCTCTTTGAAATGACACAGGAAGATTTGGAAAATGCTGTGCTCAGACTTTATATATGTGTTCAAGAACGTTTTTATTAGACTTGACCACTGTCCTATCAAATCTGATGCACTGTTTCTGACAATGTCATCAGCCAGATGTTTCAAGAAAAGGTGAGAACACAAACATCTCAGACCTGTTGGCTGTGCTGCACTTGAGAAGTGACCATTGGCCTCCGTCACCAAGCCCATAAAAACACAAGTCCTGAGAGCCTTATTAAGTGCACCTCTACATTGTTAACCAAGTTGAATTTCATGCATTGTTCTCATATCCAGGTCCCTTGCTGCTGGTATTAATTCTCAGTTTTAATTCCTCACAATCATAATCATTTCCAGAAACCCGCACTTGCAGACCTCGCCATCACCTTGCTTTTGCACTTTCTATTCCAAGGTTAAAAGTACGCACAATTTCAAGGTCAACCTCAAAGAGTCAGACTTCACATCAAAGAGAACACAGGCGGGCAGCTTGGGTCACCAAACAACTTGCTGAAGCGCTTCATTCTGAACTCTGAAGCAAACATACATCACAATACCTGGTTTTCTTTCACAAACGACTTTCTCATTCATGGCATTGTCTGTTTAATTCTACAGTCGTATTTATTATGCATATCATATTTTCAGCAGAGTATCTATGAAACTTCAGACCAAGCAATTTCTACCTTCCAGACCACATTGTTATTATTATGTTTCAAACTTTTCAAATATAAGAACTAGATGAATATTGGGGTTTCGCCAAACTGGGACATGGCCTTCTGAGACCTTCACTCTTCTGCCTTTCAGCAGAACATGTCCTAGACGTAGGCCAACGTGCACCCAGAGCGGCTGACGAATGGTTCTGACATTCAGCAGCCACTACCCACCTTCAGTCAATAATTCAGGACAAGAAGTTGTCCCACTTGGGCACTCTACTGCTTCCTTCAAGAGCCACTTCGCCAACAGAAACCAACACCAAAGCTCTACAACAGCTCTCAACAGGAGAAGCTATCACTCACCAACACAACGGAAAACTTTCAGAGGAAAAAGCACGAAAATATCCAGAAGCTTATCCTGTCAACACTTCCAAACCGGACTGGACATACAGAACCAGTTTAAAACAGCAAATAAGAGGCGACCCCGAAACGCAAAGGAGCAGAGCAGCACAGTGGCCCAGCTCAAGCGGTGGATCTCACCGGCTGTGGCCCCGCTCCTGTCCACATGACACTAAGTTTGGACCGCACTTCTCCTCAAAAACAACGCGTGACACCCCGCACCGTGCCTCCATGCCGGCGGGGATGCCCGGGGTAGGAAGCCTCCAGCCGCCGCCACCGCCCCTTACCTTGTTGGAGTAGGGGGGCTTGCTCAGGTTGATGCCGTCACGGACCAGCTTGTCCCGGATCATGATCTTCAGCTTCAGCCTGGGGTAGACCACCTGGCCCCCGCGGCCAGGCCGGTGCCGGGGTGCCGCCCCGTCCTGCCCCGGTGGGCGGCGGGGCCCCTTAGCGGGGGGAGCGGGCGGCGGCTCCAGGGTGAAGTAGAGCCCCGCCGCCCGCTCGTCCGCCTCCCGCAGCCGCCGCACGGCTTCGTGGATCCGGCGGCGGTGCTGGGGCACGGCCACGCCGATGGCATCCAGGTCCGGGTCGCCGATCTGCTTGCAGACCTCCAGGTCGTCGTAGCCATTGTCGACAAAGGACTCGGCGTACTGGGGGAGCTGCAGGGTTTTCAGCCACTCGTACACTATGTTGGTGCACATGCTGCCTCCGAAAGAAGGACGAGTGCAACTTTCAGCACCGGAGCCAGCCTCCCCCTTGCCTCTCCTCAGCGAAGCGAATAAAAAACGCGAACCAGCAACTGCGGCGCGACTCAGAATTAAGGTCAAAAAATCAACATCCAGCGGGTGGGAAAAAAAAATAAAAATAAAAAAAAATCTTAAAGCAGATCGGCACGGCACAGCAAGCAACGCTGAGCGAAACCCTCGCGCTTATTCCTCCTCCTCTCCTCCTGCCACCGAGTACCGCCGCCGCCTTCCCGCCTCCGGGGACGGGCGGCTCGGGCTAGGGAGAAGCCAAGTGCAAGGGCGCATCCCCTAAATCCCAAGTCTCTGCCGCACCACATCCACCCACTTCCAGTGAAAGTAATTGGCAGCCGGCTGTCTTTTTTTTTCCCCCGCTCTTCTTTTCGGCGTTTCTGTTCCCGCTCCCTTCTCACCTTCCTGCGCTCCGCCGGTGCCGCTCCTCGCCGCACGCTCGCGCCGGTGGGGGAACCCCGCGTGGGATGGCGCGCCCTCCCCCGCCGCGCGGGGCTGTGCCGGCTGCGCTGCCCTCCGCTCCGGGCTCTCTCCTGTCAGCGCCCGGCGGCCGTCCCTTCCCTTTGAAACGGGTCCTTTCGGATTACGAAGAAAAAGAGGAGGGAAAAGAAAAATAATTATAATAGTAATTAAAAAAAAAAAGATAGGGAGGAATCCCCCTCACTTTTCCGAGTTACTTTCCCTCTGCCCTCCATCCCCGGGATGCCGGGGAGAGGCGTTCCGCCCGCATCCAGCCCCCAGCCCCGCTCCTGGCGCTGCCCTGCTCCGGCCCCCCCGGCGGGGCGGGCACAACTTTCCCCGCTCCGCTCATCCTCCTCCTCCGGCGGCGGCGGCGGCTCGGGGCTGCTGGCGGCAGGTCGCTGCCCGCCCCCTCCTCCCTCACGGCGGCGGTGTTCCTCCCGGTCCCGGTCCTCCCGTACCCCCTCGGGCGTCCGCGGCGCCGCCGGCCGGTTTCCTCCGGCTCCTCCCGGTGCCGCCCCGCTGCCAGCCCCTGCCCCGCGCTCTCCCCGCCGCCCTCCCAACTTTCCCGCTGTCACACCGCTCCCTCGGCACAGGCGCAGCCCTCGCGGACGGCCGTACCGTGCCCGGGACCGGGGCAGGGCGGGGGGCTGCCCGGGCTCCGCACACTCTCCCGGCTTGCCGCGTACCCCCCGGAGCCAGAGGCTTGGGCGAGCGCTTGGGGCGGCCTCGGGACCGCACGGCCGGCAGCGGCACCGAGAGACGTCGCGGCCGAAGGCGGAGAGCGGAGCGTTTGTCGCGGGCTGTGCGAGGAGCCGCGGGAAACGCCGGCCCCGCTCTCCCGACCTGGGGCTGCCCGCGGACGGCGGAGGCGCCGCTCGGCCCCGCCGAGCTCCGCCCGCAACGCCGGGCTCGCAGCGCCCCCTCCAGGCCGCCGCGGGAAGTGCGGCCCCCCGCCCGATGCCGGCCCGCTGCCCCTAGCCAGCCCCGGGCGAGGAGCAGTCCCGCCGCCAGGTGAAGTTAGGACACGCCGCGAGCTGTCCTCTCACTAAAAGCACCTGGAGATCCCGCAGTCCTAACACAAAGGGCAGAGAGGATCCTCTGTGCCCCCCCCCCCCCCGGCCATGCCCACTGACGCTGCTATGTGCAGGGGCCACAGCAGCCTGCGGGGAGCTGGAGGCAAGCTGTGAAATCACCCATCCTGCCTCTCCGCAGCACAGGTGCCAGAGGGATACGCTCATTGTTGTCACATGGGAGGCTTTATTTGTTACATATTTCCTGGAGGACCTGTACAGCAGGTGGGCCCACACCTGTGCTCTGGAGTTCATAGCAGCTCACCGCAGGTTTATTCAGTGCAGCAGATTTCTCATGCAAAGTGTTACACTGCACGGTGTTTTGAGAAAGTTTGATACTTGCAAGTGGTTAAAATGCAGCCTCTGGGTATAAAGCGTACGGATTTGTGCTTTCATATGCTAAAAGGCAAGAAAAAGAGGAACAGCATTTTATTCCTTTTAAAACTTTCTTCCATAAGACTTCTCATTCAGTATCTTATTTTCTTTCCAGGCTGAGCAGTATTTCAAACCCCCTTCTCAGCCCAGAGCTGAAGATTGAAGCAGCGATTATCTTCTTTTCACGGACCCTGCCAAACTGACAGGAGCAGAGAAGTCAGCAGGAAGGCTCTGAGGACAGGAGCTGGAGCCGGTGGTGTGGGAGGTAGATAGGAAAAATGACTGCAACAGCCCCTATTTATTGGGCTTATTGACAGTGCATACCAAATTATATCACTTTGCATGGATTTTAGAAGGGTTTTGGAAGGCATTTAAGGTGTTGGAAATGTTGTGTTTCATCTGTGGCTTGGTAAACTGCATGTCTCCATCTGGTCCTGAGCTCCTCTCAGAGCTTGTGTACACCCACAGGGCTGGAGAGATCAGCCCCAGGTTATAGCATTATCAGGCTGTCTCTGGTTATGTTTGGCATTGACTTTGATTTCACAAAATGAGTTCCCCTCATATCAAATGCAGCAGAGCTTCAGGTGACCTTGAAAAAGAAAAGTTATGTCCAATCAAGCATCCAGGGAACATAAAATCAGTCCTCCTTATATCCGTCCCTGGGAGCACTTTGGGCCAAGTCTTCATGGAGCATCGTTGGCTTGTTACAAGGGATATTTGTCCCCCAAGGACTGGCAGCGGGGCCAACACTGTACGGTATCTTGGTTGGTACTCTCAATGGCAAAGAGGAGGATGCCCTCAGCAAGTTCCCAGGCAGCACCAAGTGTTGAACTACAGTGTTGATCCAGCTGAAACTTAAGAGCATGCTGACTAATTTTAAGGCCCCACCTGCCATTTGTATCATACATATAGAAATATTAAAATCAATGGGGTAGTAACACATGTAAGAATATTCCTTATAATACTTGCAGATTAATTTCAGTAGTGAATGTTGATGCTGTATTCCAGCTTTCACGTAGCTTTTAGTTGATCTCTGCAGTATACTATTTATACTTGTGTTATATACACATACTGATCAATATGTTTATATGTTTCAGGATGAGAGAAGCTTTCCCTCAATATACAGGATTTCCTGATATACACTGAAATTAGGTTGTGCCTAAACAAAGAGCTGAAGCACTAGCAATTTCTAAATAAAAGGAGCATGAACAGACTACTAGTGGGAGTGAGATAAAGCAACCACAGATAAATCTGCCTTAAAGTTCCAAGATAAGCAGTGGGAAGGAACTAAGCACTGCACATCCTGGCTTTCTTCATTAGGTGTCATACTCAACTCTTACCATGCAAACACTCCTCTTCTCTGAGCTATGAAATGGTCTGTGAAGTCTACCTTCCAAGGGATGAAGTGAGAGAGGATAAACCTCCCAGAGAAAACCTCAGCCGTGTTGTCCTAGGAGAGATGCTCAGCAAGTCAGATTTTCTTATCTGCTATGAGCAGGTGAGAACAGGGCGTTCCTCCCACTTCTCATACTTTACCATTCAAATAAAGGCCCCTGCTTTCTGAGCAAAGTTAATCAAGCCACAGTCTGACAGGAATTTATTAGAATTGCGTGGGCTGTGGAATATATGACACGATGAGTTTAACTTCTGTAGAGCTCTGTATGACTGGATCATCTCCAGCATTTCCAAACTCAGTCTTAACTTTGATTTTCAGATTTGGCAGATAGTAAAGGTGGGAACGTGTATTACACTGATCGTACAGGACTGCGGTGTTGCAGCCAATATCTACATAGAAGCATATGGGGACAAGCCAAGGAATGCTTGCTATCAAGTTCCTAGCAGAATTTTTCTCATAGGCAGTTTGGTAGTGGAGGGTAAGAACCAGATTTTTGCTTTTCAGGGTAAGTTTGCAATAGCTTCTGGCAAAATGGCTAGAAGATATTTCGGACTTGTATTCAAAAGAATTAATTTTTCCTAATTTTTTTTTTCCCCTGCATTTTTGCAGGCCCACTATGAAGAATAAAATGAAATTCCACTGAGGAAGGAGGACCAGTGCTTATAAATATCTAATAGGTAGGATTCAAGTGGTTGGGGCCATGCTCTTTTCAGCAGTGCCCAGAGATAGAAAAAGGATCAGTAGGCACAAACTGAAACCTAAGGAGATCCATAGGAACCATGAGGAAGAACTTCTTTGTTATGAGTGACAGCACTGGAACGAGCTGCCCAAATTAGTTTTCAAGTCTCCTTCTCAGGAGATACTCAAAACCCACCTGGACACTTTCTTTTTGTAATCTGCAGTAGGGAACCTACTTTAGCAAGGGGTTGGACTAGGTGATCTCCAGAGGTCCCTTCGAACCCCTACAATTCTTTGATTCTGTGAAATAAGAAGTGTAGCTGCATGCAAGCACACAGCTACTCAGAAATCCTTAGATGCATTTTTTTCCCAGTATTTTTATCAACACTTACTCAATTTTTGACACATAAAAGAAGCAGTATGGGCCTTTGCTCTGGATAGCTAAGTACTTCTTAGTGTTTTGAACCTCAGACTGATGCATTTGATGGTTGAAAGAAAACTAGACACAAACACAAGTATTTTGAAGAATAATACCCATACAGATGAATTGGAGGAATTCGTCTGAAATTTAGATAAGATATTTGTGAAGTTGTTCATCTACAAAAGTAAGCTCAGATTCACGTACAGCACAAGGGAATAGCACATGACTGTGTTGCAATGAATAATGCATTGGGTGAAAGCTAAAACTTCTGTAATTTTCTAAAACAACAGAATCAAATTCTCAAATACTTTTCTCAGGTTTCCACTATGACAGAAGGTGAATAATTCACTAGAATGAATGGAACCAACTGCTCATATACAAAGGCAAATATTTGTAGAACTGGGCTATTAGTTAAGGTAAACAGAGCTCTTCATACTTCTGTGTGAAATGTTGCTATTAATTGACAGTACTTGGGAGTACATTGGCAAAAACTCCCAAGGAGTGTAATGGTGAGAGTTTGGAAAAACTCCTTGTCTTTTTCTAGACTGTTAATCTCGAAGAACGTGTGGCAACAAAACTCAGCGTTCAAAGGAAGAATTGCTCGTGCAAACTCTGCAAACAAATAAGCTTATGTGCAAATGTTAGAAATTCAAAAATTAGTATATCTCATGTCAGCTCTCATGAACTGTACTAATGAATAGTACTGACTGTTAAGTATTCTGAAAATTGAATTGTCTTCATAAAAAAAATTAAAAAGTCAGAAGGCCATCATTTTAAGTACCATATTGAGAAGTATGTTACTTGAGGATTAGAAGAGACGCCTGGAAGTCATATCCTGCTGAGAGAGGGGCTAGCTTCAAAGCCAGATCAGGTTGCAGATAGGTTTGCCCGGCTGACTTCTGAAAATCTGCAGGGACAGAGATTCCCCCGTCTCTCTCTGGGCAGTCTCTTACACCAACCCACTCTTACCAGGAAGAATTTTGTCATCCTGTCTGGTCAAAGCATCTGTGACCTTTTGCTGAGCGCTTCTAAGAAGGTTTCAGCTCTACCTCCCGTATAGCTTTCCCCTTAGGTACCAAAAGTCTGCAGTTTAGTTCCCTTTGCCCACTCATGTCTACCTTAAGCTTCCTCTCTTGTACTTTGTCAGTAGCAAAACATTTGAAAAGATGCTATTTGTGAGATATGAAGATGTATTTAAACAAAAACTATATCGCAGAGGAAACAAATAGAAAAAGGAGACTGATGAAAGGATTGCAATAAGGAAATTCATATGAAATCTAAATGTAAAATTGTCTTGTTCACAGAAATAAATGTATCAGTATTTCACCGAAACAAAGTAATGTTTTAATTTTAAAGGAACCTTGGAATGTTTACATATACAAAGCCATAACCTTGTGTTATAAGTCCCTAGTATTCTTGTGATATCCACCTTTGTAATAATTTAATGCTCACTGAGTCAATCTAACTGGGGAAAAAAAAAAAAGAAAAAAAAAGAGAACCTAGCTGAATGAAGCATTCCTGCTTTTTCAGTCATAAAAAGAAAATTATTTTGTGTTTGAAATCACATTTGAAACCAAGTAACTACTTTGTTTACTGATGTGCTCTCATCTCCTTTTCCATAAGGGTATGAAGACATTAATTTAAGATCTGTACTATGATAACTATAACACTTTCTGAGTGCAATAGAGAAGCAAATTTAATAGGGATGGCAATAAATATCTAAGCCAAGGCTGTTGTTTTCCTCAGACCAAGTTCTGTAACCAGGATTAAATCTATACATGTAGTTTCTTTTTCCTCTTTCTCCCACAGAGCACATCTTTTTATAACCAGTAAGCCTCTAATGTGTTTTTGTATACCACTTGCAACTAAGAGTTAAAACTAGTCTGCACAAAGAGCTTCCTGACCTTTCATGGCAAAGTCTCTAAAACAACAAAAAAGACTTTATCTCTAGAAATATGTTGTAACTGCAATTTTTGCTGTTTTCACAATGAAACAGTTCACTACGATAATTTAGAGCAAGTTTGTCTTTACAAAATTTCAACAGTGACCAATTTTCACTGCTGTTGGCCTTGAGTAGGAAACAAGGCCAATGTTTTAGGTAAATGTAGAATTCACATTCTACTCCACACTGTATGGTGTTTAAATTAAATACTTACTGCAAGTAAATGGAAAAAGCAATTCTACATTATTACAAACAGTAGTGCTCCTAGTGCTGCTCATGTTGTGGCAGTACCTGGAAATATCATCTGAACACCAACACAGTAGATAAAAACTTAATGAATATAAACATCCTCACTACTTGCATTATAGCACTTCCATGTGACACTGCCTTGGAATCATAATGAACAAAAAGCTGAAAGCTTTGGTTTCTTGGATATTTGCTGTGACCTTCTGTCTCCTTTTTTCTACAGATGTTTGCATACTTCATCAAGAAGAGCTCCTTCAGAGGCTTGTGTGAACCATGAAACAGCAGTTTTTGCACAGCTTTCAAGTTGTTTGCTTGTTTCTGTTCTGTTTTTCCAGTAAGAAATTGAATGTAGAGCATACTGTTACTGTCTAATAAAATTGAACTCACAGTCAGCAGAGTTATATATCTTACACAAAATCATTCTGAAAACCCACAAACATCAGGCACCAGCTTTCCAGGACGCAAGAGCATTCTGTGGAGAAAAAAGAGGGTTGAATAAAATAAACATAAATAGATCCATCATTTCCAGCTATCCTGTACAGTTTGCCTTAAAAAATGTTGCACAGCTGTAATTACTGGGGGGCAGGAAATGTGTATCAGGGCGGGAGGAAACCTTCAACCCTTCAGAAATCATCCTTTCGGTTCACAAAGGTTCCTCCAGTGCCCTAAGGCCACAATGCAGTATTCTGACCCCAGGGGAAATTAGGAAAAACACCATATTGTTTAGTTCAGAACAGCTGAGTTTAACACGTGACTGAGGAGCAGTCGCCCATCCATTTTACAGAGCTCTCAGAAAAGCTGCTATCTGACAGACAGCTCCCAGTTTCTCCCATATTTGTTTTTATTCTGCCTTTCTTCAGAGGCATGCAGAAAAAATTTCAGATTTCTAAGGTAGTGAGAAGAAGATGGATAAAAAACATCACAAGTCTTAGAATTACTCAAAGCTACAACTCTCTAAGTACACAAGCTTTAAAAGCGTGTTCTTAAATTCCCTTCACTTACATGCGTAGCTCATGGTAGAGACTGGCAGTTTTCATTACTCACTGGCATATGATTAGTTGCTTTGACCGTACGCTCTTTCTCCAGCTGCTCCTTTCATCCATCCACCTTCCAAGTCTAGTATCCCTACCAATTTCCTGCAGCTCTGTCTGCCCTATGGACTACGTCTTTCATCATCTCCTATTTCTACAGTTCCTTTACTTTTGTGACTTCACAGCTGAATGGCTTTTTGTTAACACTCTTCAGTCACAGGTGTTTTTTCCTTTTCTCACTGTGTCCTGTTCTTATTCCTGCCCCCTTCCAACAGAAGTAGTCAAGCTGGAAAATCTCCTTGTGCTGTTTACCCTGTTTTTATACTGACATTTTTTGCATAGGCACCTGCTACCTAGACTGCTTACTGCACTAGAAGGACTTCTCATCTGATTTGGTGTAGCCACTGATATGTGTGATTTCTACTGAAGGGTGAAAGCACTGTTCCATCTTTCCCTTTTTATCTCAGGCTTAGCTGCTGTAGGTGGCATCAACACACAGAGCTTCCTGAATAACATGTGAGATACAAGTCATAAAATCTGGAGCCATGTGAGGTAGATGTCATCAAGAGTGAAGCAGAATTCTGTTTCTTGGAGCTTATTTGAAGTAAGGTACCTCATGTGGGAAGAAGTCATATTGTTATCTGGTAGTTATCAGGTAAAAGTCCCTGGAGCCAAACAGTGCTGCAATTACAGTCCTTGTTTCTCCACTTACAGTCCTGGGCCCAGCATGTCAGTGGGATCTCTAGGCACCAGAACACATGAGGAGGATGAGGAGGAACCTTTGGATGTCAAAGGGTACATCATGAGCTGAGTAAGTTAGACCCTCTTTGTGCTTCAGGTATTGTCTCCTGCCTTTGAATAAAGGAGCTCCGATAGTGCTGAGATTCCGAAGAGGCTCCACCTGGGAATCAGAAAGATCCTGCTGTGTCAGTTCAAAACAAAGATGGTAAAAAAATCACCTGGATTTATGCAAAAGCTCCTCTTCAAATAATCAATGTTTGAAAGAATCAAACATTTCCCTGAATTCCCCTCAGACAGTCACATTCTGGATGAGTAATGAGAAATTAATCATCCTGTCAGAGTAAGCGCTGTGAGACCTTTTAGTCATGCTCACCCCTTCCTCCATAATAGATTTTTGTCATTCATTCAGCTAAGTCTCCCTGAAGGCAGCCCCACATCCCACTTCCCACCTTTGATTGGGTCTCTTTTCCAGCTGAGCCACCTCCCCAGCCCCCTGGCTTGTCAGACATCGATCAGGGATTGCAGGGACCCAGTCCACCGTGCCCACCTCACCTCTCCCACCTGCACCCCACAGCACTGTGGTTTCACTATGTGAAATCAGGCTGATTCCTGCAGCTGATACCCTGCATATTCCTGATGCAGGCAGCTGAAGTTGGTGCATCTAGGGGGGAGCTTAGTTGTTAAGCTATATAAATACAAGACTAGCAGAATATTACAAGATCAGGGAATTAACAAACAAATGTTCCCACAATCATGAATTCATTTACATCAGGCATATTTCTGCTACAGTTGATCTAACAGTCTAATTAAAAATCTAAAGAAGAAAAAGGAAGAAGCAATGTGTGTTTACTGTCCTTTAGAACAGTTTTTCCTTATTTATAAAGAATCATGCCAGATAAAAGAAGCCTGAGGTTTTTCAGTTTTTCTGATACAAAATCAGGATGAAGAGTTTTATCTCCAAGGAACACATCCAATGTTATTTCTTTGATGTACTATACTTTACTTTGTTTTTGCACAAACAGTAGCTCAACAGAATGTTAATCTATGCATTATTGTTTCTTCATTTCTCTACATCGGGCATGTGGTATCTGCACTTACAAACACTTTAATTTGAGTGAATTCTCATCTGTCTTTCATGATCAGCTTGTTTGGAAGTGAATTTGGGAAAAATGCTGAGTGGCACAGACCTTAGTTGCAGAGACACAGATAGATCTGAAAGGTTAACAGGTTAATCCCTGCACTTTTGATGGAATAACACAGGAGAAAGAAGAGTTATAGAGTAAACAACTTTTGAATTCCAAAAATACAATATGGCAGATTGCTGCTACTTGTTAACCTTGAAACTGTTGGTAGATGGATATAAGAAATATTTCTATCCCTTCCGGTCACAGAATCACGGAATCACAGAACTATGGGGGTTGGAAGGGACCTCCAGAGATCATTGAGTCCAACCCCCTGCCAAAGCAGCTCCCTAGCCCAGGTTGCACAGGTAGGCGTCCAGGTGGGTCTTGAATGTCTCCAGAGAAGGAGACTCCACAACCTCTCTGGGCAACAGAATCACAGAACTCAGTTCTATGGCTTCTTTAGGCTTTCATATTGCACCCACTGCAGTGGAACACACACACTGGGAATGGGCTGTTGCATTTGTACATAAATTTGTATTTGAAAAGGACAGCATATGTGAGATGATCCACACTGTGACACAATCTCTGGCATTGATACATATTTCAGAAATGGCCTTAGTGGCATCACCTTGCCATTTGTCAACATCCTCTTTTTTAACACGATGTCAAATCAGAAGATGCAGTTTTAAGACTCTAACTCTGCCTTCAAAGCATCAGAAAAAGGCTGTGTCTCATCTGGGTGGACCAAGGATGTTTCTGAGCTCCCAGTTGTCCAGGTGCATTCTTCAGCTGTGTCACAACCTCCTACCAGATCAAATTCTTGGCATCTGGGTAGTTATTTGTGCATGGGTTCATAAGTTAAGAACAAGAGCCACACAAAGCAGCAGTCAGCACGGACATTGATTTGAATGGCTGAGAGACCAGAACATAGAAGTGTGCAATGAAGCACACCCATCTTTTCATCTAACCGCAGCCTTTGGGTTTCAGCCTTGCTAATGATTCAAGATAGGTTAAACTGTATTCTCAAAAAGTTAAAGACTAATTTGGAGTGAAGATCCAAGGTTTGATAAAATAATGAGGTATTAGCTTAATTTGGATTGGTCAAATTGCAGGGCAATTCCTGTTTCATTCAGAATCAATTAGAGTTGCATAGAGGTTTAATGTGTCTTTATCTCTGACCATTCTTAAAATTATTATGTGGAGATGTGTGTCTACTGTAATAGTAGCTCTTTGGAAATGACATTTTTTGAAGTCGTGAGAACAAGGTAGATAGTAAAGATCAATTTTCATGAACTGGGTAAGAAACACAAAGGCTGAGGAAGAGAGGGGCTATCAGTGATGTGAAAGAAAGCTATACATCTCTTTGGCCTCCCTAGAAATTCAACATTAACACATACAAATGTGATTTTTTTCAAAAAAATAAATTTAATAAATACTTCTGATGAGATTTTGAAGGTGATTTTTGCAATGCCAGTGCATAAACTTTGGCTATGTTAGAACCCAAACTTCACTGAACTTCTACAAGTAACCAGATTAGAACCCCATCTTGCTCCTAATTGCAGTGTAGAACACTGATGGCTATTTATAGATGCCAGGCTGAAGAAGTTAGGAGCTTCAGATCTCTAAAAAGTAATGATGGAATGCCACATGGTCCTCATTTTGCCTCTGTCCAAAGTATAAATAGAAAACAGCGTCTGTTCCACTGGAAACCGAAGGCTGCTCTTTTAATGTTGGCTGATGTGACATATGCTCCAATATGCTCTGCAGTTCCCTTGCTAAAACATTGCAGCAGTTATCAGTGAAATACTTGTTTTTCTGAAGTGCTAATTCTAGTCATAGCTTAGAGAGTTTATTCTGTTAAAATATTGTAACTGCTTGTAAGAAAAGGGTTTTTTTTGTTTCGTTTTATATTTGAAATAAGAAGAAAGGATTACTTATCACTTTATTTACTTACTGTCTCTTCAAGGATCGGTGCCTTAAAAGTCAGGGAATTGTACCTGCATTAGAAATATTCCCTTAGAGGTGACAGCAGTATATGCAGAGCCTGTCTACTTGCATTTAGTTTAATTGTAATGTCTATAGCCAGGTCTTATTACAAAAACGTAAAAAAAAATAAAAAAAAAATCAACAAACAAAAAAGTAAACAGAGGAAAAAAAAAAACAGTACATTGAATGGAAATATTTACTATAGATTTTGGCAAAATTTATTTTATGAGGGGGAATGGCAAAGTTTCCAGATTTCCTCAAATTTTACCCCTAGAAAGAATAGGAAGTGAGAAGACTTGCAGCAATCTTTCTTGATAGCAGTGCAGTATAAAAACAATAATGAGTACAAATTTGCAACGGCAATATTGTCTTTAGTCTTTCTGATTCCCACAAGAAACAACCGCAAATACCTCTACCAATTAATATTCAGCTATGCTAATGGATCAAAGGAGGTGATTGAGATGTGTAGCATTCTGAAAATCACGGAAATGAATTGATATAAGCATTAGAAATTTGATTGCATTTTGCTTCCAGTAATTTTCCTTCCTCCATCAAAACTTTTCTTTTTCCAGTTTTTAAAGTGGAAATCTAGCAGTTCAGTTAATTTACTTTCCTATTTAATTTACAAAGCTTGCTGTTGCAAACAAAGCTGCTTGGCCCAATGTCGTCAGCAAATTATCTCAAGTACATCTTGACAGTTCTGCATATTTCAGCACAAGTTTTCTTTGAGAAGATGACTTATGCAGATCAATCTGCAAGAAGAGACTCCTTCTGAGAGCTGTTCTTTAACAGGCACTTAAATATCTCTCAAAATAGAGACAGACTTCTATCCTGAGAGAAGTTTCTTCAAATTGGTGCTAGAGGATTGTTACTGAGAGCAAGAAATGGAGAGGTAAAGTACGCCTGGGAAATGTTACCGCACATCCCTGCTCTGGAATATTTTGAGAAGGATTTGCTCACTCACTTGAGCAGATCCTTTTCTGCAAGTATTCCAGAGATAATACTGTTTTAAAACACTTTCCCTCTGTTTAGTCATTTTTTCAGCATAGTCACACAGCTACATATAGCATCATCAGAGAACGCAGACGATTGCTATTTGTGGTTTTAACAAGTTGAATAGTAATTACACAAGAGATTTAAATCATTCTTAAGTGAACTCCATAATATTCTTCACTTCTGTAGCAACCAATATGTTTTCAATCCAGAATATTATGAAATCACGAACAGTATCTGATGTTTGAGAACACTTAATTTAATTTTCATGACAGATGGCTGTTTCAGTGGAGGGGTAGCTGAAAGTGAATTGTGGGTTGTTGTGGTGGTGGTTTTTTTTTTTTTTTTTTTTTTTTTTTGAAGGAGGACTTTAGAAAGAAAGTTGGGATTTTCATGTAATCACTCACTTAGCAAAACTGGAGTTTCAGTTAAAGGACACTTAATCCAGCATCTGCTGAGCATCCAGTTCATCATCATATCTATTGAGGGCTTTAAGGAAATAATGACACATCTGGTAGCACCTGATAGCTGAATTCTTCCTACTTCACCTGAACACAGATAATTTTATCAGTCATTTCCACCCTGACCAAACTAGAAGAAGAGACACAAGACTTAAGACATATGATTAGTTTAATTTGGTCTACTTTGGCTGTTCAGACTTCGTATGTTCTTTTCTGCTTTCAAATGGCAAGAGGGTCGAATAGATAAATTGACTGTGTGCTGTCACCATAGTGTATGTACCTCAAACTCAGATCGGACACTTCACCTTCCTTCTGAAAAATGAGTTAAATACCAAGTAATTGGAAGAGTTTGTCAGCATAATATTCATATTCAGCATATTCAGAGACATTAGAACACTTAACAAATAGAGAAATTGAACTTTAATGTTCTATTGATATCTTCATTAGAAAAACTTAGATATTATTAGATCAGCAATTGTTTCTGTACTTCAGTGACTCCTTTTGGAGTGCCAGAATAAATATCAAGAGATCTAGGAGTGGAGCTCTGTAGAGACTTGATCCTGCCTTTTGCAGTGGAAGGCTACATGAAGCCAAGGCTTCCCCCTTCAGCTCTACTCCCATGGGTGCTCAGCATCAGCATGGGCCTTTTCCTGTATAGTTGTTTCTGGGTAAGTATAGAAACAGACATTACTGCTCCCCTGCCTTCCTACTACCACAGACAGGCCCGAAGCCCTCTGAGAAGCAAGAACTTGTCATGCCTTCATTCATCAATAATGACAAGGAAATCCTGATTGCCATTAAAGAACCTTTTTTATATTCTCTCTGGGCTGTAACAAGCATTTCAACTGTTCATTTGTGTTAACGTTGCAAGATAGGGTGTAACCTGGAGACTAACTAATTAAATGCTCTTTGATTTTGAGTGAAGTGTTTGGTGCAGTTTAGACAACAGAGTCTAATTAGCGCTGGATGTTTAATGGAACTCAAGACCCATGAAAAGCATAAGGTGCTGAAATAAAGTCAGTGAGAGAGATGCGAAGATAAATGAGAGTAAAATAAACAAAGTAAAATAATCCCTTACTGTGTGATTAGAAAAATCATTCCCTTGGAACAGTCCTATATTAATTATGGAAAATTGATAAAATCTCAACAACTAAAATGTCCAGCTGCTTTAGGGAATATAATGGAAAGTGATCCAAAACACACAATGTCAGCGTGCAACAGATTAAGGTGTCTCACACCATCTCTGTGCATTTAATTTCTTTTAGGCATAAAATTCCCCTCAGTATTTTTACGAAGGAATAAATACTCTGTTTGCATTGCTTTCTGCATTATCATTCACGGCATCTCAGCAAGATATCAAATGTTTGCTTTAGCAGCCCCTTTTTCTGACAGTAAATGCAACCAATTTATGGTTTTCTTTGCTGAGGAAAACATGTACCCAACTTTCCACCTGTATTCATTTAAGTGTATAAAGTAAAAAATAATCTCAGATGAGTCTGCAGTGTAGTTTGAAAACAATAAACTTTTATTCAATGTTTGTGTCCTCTCTAAGAGGGGATTAAACTGGATCATTTGGGTCTAACAGTCTGGGTTGCCTCCTCAGCTCAGCCACTGGTATCTTCTGCTGAAGACCTGGGAGCAAGATATGCCAAATCAGCACAAAAAGCCACAGCCAATTCATTTTTTCAGTACCTCAGGTTTCCAGGCACTGCCTGGATAATAGTCATGACCTCTTCATGCAGTGAGGAGCTCATTGTTGTTTTAGTTCTTGTTTCGTTTTGCTTTGTTGTGAGTATCGTGTTTTCTTTTTTCTCTTATTTTAGAGCTTTTCAGTGCTTTTTTCAATTTTTTTTTTTCTTCTGATTGAAAGAAAAATCTGCAATGAAGCCAGGAGACTGGCAACACACTGTACGTTTACATTACCAACACTGGTCTCTCAATAACAACTATTTAAAAAAAAATACAGAGTAATAGCAGTACAAACACAGATACCCAGATCCTACACCAGCCACATGTCAGTAACTGTGTAATTCAACAACTGTTTTCTAAGAAATAACATTTGTGTGGTGATTTGCGGCATCCCTATCTGGTGGCATATCATTCCCTGTAGCTTACCTTTGACTGAAAGCAGAAGGAGGCATACGCCAGGCTGGACACCAGGAACACCTGTGAGCAGGGAGGCATGCTTGTTGGAAAAGGTCTCAGTAAGGTATGGCCAAGGTAGCTGGGCAGAACTAGCCCTTCATCCCCAGGAATGAGCTGTTCCAGTTGCTGAGAAACTTGCAGCAGGGTTTCAAAGCTTGATGTCACACAAGCTTGTATGAAGACCATGTCCCAGCTGCAATGGTCGCGACCCAGGCCTCAGCTCCAATGGGTTGCAAGCAGAACCACTGATATACAAAAGATCATCGTGCCAAAATAAGAGCAACTTTTTTCTGCTGCACTGTGGCTGTACTCTCCTTCATGGGCTTCAGGTAGGCTGCTTGTTTTGTGTTTGGATTGGCACCTTACACTGTTACTGGAAAAATCAACATCAAGCATTTGCTGGGCTGCCTTCTTATATTGCTGTTTGAGGCAAAGTCTGAGTCACAACAGCTGCAAACCAGCATTTTGAAGTCACCAAAGTACAGTGTCCTTTGGTCATTGGTACAGAAATAACTAGCTGCCTCACAGCCCACCACAAGCAACTTTTACAGTCCAGTTTGCACACATGTCATGTTGAGATATGCATTCACTGATTTATATCTGTGAAAGTACCCAAAAAAGGTTGCCGGGGTACTTTTGGAAGATTTTGTCAGAGTCAGTTTGTTTACATCTGCACTTTGTCTACAGGCATGGAGCTTGGAATTCAGCTCAGCGCACTTCAAAGCCAGGGCATGAACTAACATTTTACAGTTTGGACATCTGCAAGGAAATGAAAAAGTTATTAGATCACATGTATGACTTTGGTGCTACAAATGAGAAGTTGGGCATGCACAGAGTGTGCTTACATTTGTGTTTCAGCTTGCATCAGGAGTGCACAGACTGAAGCAACTTGTCCAGCTTACCATTCTGATATTTGTGATAGAGTTTAGAAATTGCTCATGGGGCAGCACAGCACACCCTGGAGCTGGTTTTATTATGGTTCATGCTGAACCAACATATATGTTCCAGTAACATGAGTAATGTGTTTCATCTGCTTACTGGTGTTCAGTCCAGGAGGCTAGAATATGACTAGGGTATCTGCAAGTTTGGTCTTTACCTTACCACTGAGTGTTTCTCTCCACAGACATCTTTCTGGTGTGCAACTCTATTATCTAATGCATCTATAGCCACAGTGGTTTTTGTCTAAGATGATATTTTCACTTTTTCCACTTGTCAGTCTTGGAGCTACTGCCATTGCAGAGGAGAGTACCAGTTCAGCAGTTACAGCAGCAGCATTTCATATGGTACAGCACACAATGTGGCACCATATGTTCCTGCCCTTCAGTGCCTTACAAATATCAATTAATTCTAGCAGGCAACAACATAGAAGCAAATGCTAATGAGAGATTTGGAGAAAGGCATGATATTAGCTGTCAAAATATTGGGGATAATTCATGCTATGCTTAGATGTACACGAAGGAGGACAAACTGAAGGTTATTTGCATATTTGCATTTAAAAACTGGTGCTTGAATTTAGCCCTCTGCTTCTGCCCAGCTTGCTAAGCTAGAGATAGCTTACAGGAGATTTGGAAAATAAGCTCATATTCAGTGCAATGAACATTAAGTCAGTGAATATCCTCGTGTTAGGGGCTCATGAGCAAAACACAGAATCAGAGAACTGTAGGGGTTGGAAGGGTCCTCTAGAGATCATCAAGTCCAACTCCCTGCCAAAGCAGCTCCCTAAGCCCAGGTTGCACAGGTAGGCATCCAGGTGGGTCTGGAACGTCTCCAGAGAAGGAGACTCCACCACCTCTCTGTGCAGCTGTGCCAGTGCTCCGTCACCGCACAGTGAAGAAGTTCCCATGCACATTTGTGCAGAACTTCCTATGCATCAATTTTCCCCTCATCCTATCACCACACACTGCAGAGCTCTGAAAAAATCACTGAGCTGCAAGGAAGATACCTTCCCTCTGGAGTATTATGAATGAAAAAGGGCTTCTTAATGCTACTGAAATATAACTAACACAATAACAGGAATAACTTTAACGAAAGTGTGTATTTATATAATTCCAGTTATTTGGGAGAATATGTTGCTCCTTGTAACTACACTAAATTTTGACCCAGGTTTACTAGAGCCTTGTAAGTTATTCATTTATAGTAACTGAAGCTTCTGTGACCACAAGCATGAAGGACCTGGTTTTAGGCTTAAGTGCCCTTAAGGTATGGTAGATAAATGACAAAAAGCAGAGCAGAATTTGCTGATTGTCTTAAAGATTCTGAAGTACAGTGACTTGATGACAGGATCTTACTGCCAGCAGGAGAGCAAAAGTTGCAGTTAGGTCTCTGTCTAGGTAAGTCTGCAGTGAACAGAACAATATTGGGTGCAAAAAACAAGGTGCAGCTTTAGGAGGTTGGATATGTAAGATCTTTCAAAGATCCCAGGCTCCCAGCCAGAGAATTAGAATTTCAACAGTGACATCCTATCTAATTTCTGCAGTTGCTTAAAAGAAAACAAAGAAAACAACGGCAACAAAAAACCATACATTTAACTACAAATCTGTTTTTTGAAAGGCAGCAAGAGACCAGAGTGCTCAAAGTCATGGATGTTCTAGGTGACAACATCAAAATCTCTTGAGAATTTCCATCCTGTCAATTGCAAACTATCAAGCCACTTCAATTGGAACATACTATGGCAAACAGAATTTATTACACGTCAACAACAGCAACAAAAAAACCTACTGAATGTCCAGCTCTATTTGCAGAATTCAGCAGTTCTCTTTTCTCCAGTGCCAGTGAAGTCTGTAGTGTCAATACAAGTATTTATCTTGGAGCAGAAAGTCACGCCACTGGTGGCATGTCCTTGTTCATCAGCTCTCCTTTGTTTCCTGAAGTGGGTTAATATAGTCCTTTAATTTTCTGTTTTTCTGTAGAATCTTTTTTCATGCTAGAGGGGAAATGTTGAAGATCTATTTCAAGCTGAGAAGATGAGAAATGTTGAAAACTTTAAAACTGGTTTTCATGAAAGATTAAATAAAAACAACTGGAACAACAAGACTACTGCTAGGTCTGCATTTCATCTGCTATTGACATGGATTAGTGCTGAGAATGAAGAAATTAAATGGATGAAGCTCAGAAATGTAGACAGGGCCCTGGAACACTGCTCATGTAATTAGTTCAAATGAAACTTGAGAGTTAATATCTGGTGCTGTGTGTTGTTTTTGAAGTCACAGCTGTTGCTTTTTGAGGAGGGAGGTGAGGAAGGAGAGAATTCAGTGTTGTTGTTTGTGCTTAACTTACTGCGGTAATACCAGATCTCTGAAATCGAATCCCATTCCTAAAGCATGGTATTTTCACTGTCCATCTATTCATATTATTTCAAAGACTGAGAATGGCACAAGGTCACACAAATCTCATAAGGTAAACTAAAAGCGCTTCAAAACCTTAAGAGAGAGAAAACACTGAGGTTTAGGTGCACCAAGTAGAATAATCCCGAAGAATACACTAAGATTTTTTGGTCTTCTGAGAGGACAGATAATTTTCAATATTTTTTTGACCACAGCCCTACTGTCCAGAAGAGAAGTGAACAGTCACAAAATGTCCAGAATGTCACCTTCTGGAGACAATCTTATTCATGACCTAGCCCAAAAGTAAGGTCCGAAAACTTAAGGGAATGTTAAGCAAATCAGGTTTAGAGGTAGTTCTGTACATCGTATGAAAACAAATCTAGAAGAGAGTAATGCATACTGACCACGCGATATAAAACACTACGTATGTTTACAGTAACATATTTTTTGTGTTTTGTATTTTGTCTTTGGGGGAAGACACTGGAAGTTCTTGAATGTTAGACAGCTCTTAAGCAACGGATGTAGAAAATTTATTTGTGAGGATATCCTGCTCTCCAGAAGGCGAAATTCAATAGCAGAAAAGAAGTGTTTTATATTCTTTTCTTTCTGAAAAGACTTATTTATGGTAGAAACTCTAAAATGCTTAATCCTAACTAAGACATGACTATCACATTTGAAAAATGTCTGAAATTGAAAGAAATGGCATTAGTGGATTACCTGTCCATCAAAATTCTTAAGGTATTCTTCAGCCCTCAGTCTCATGGGAGAGTTTGCTAGAAAGGAGAGTAGAGCCCCTCTGACCTGACTGACAGCTGGAAATGCAGCAGCAATTTTCCTGTTGAAAATTTCCTGCTACATGACAAACACTGTTTTGAAGTGAAATTTTGAAATACGAATGTAAATTAAATTTGGTATTTCTGACCAAAGGAAATGTGTTAGGCCCTGCCCTATTTTACAATTCTTTATCTCGTAGCAACTCAAAGCAGAAGTTTGATTAATCTCATTTCATTAACATATTGTCATCTGTTTGTCCAACATTTGTATGGTCCAACAGACAACAGAATTGGAATTTGTAATTCCACCCAGACAGAGAGCGCTCTCTATTTACTAACAGTGGAACTGGAGGAGTGCCCATATTTCCTTCTGCTTCCTTGTTGGTTAATCCAGGAATTTGATGGCTATAGCTCACTATGAAATAGTACTGAGGAGACCAAAACACCCGCCATCTTTAGGGCTAAAAACATAAGTCAATTATTTGAACTCCTGTTTAGAGGAAGAGGTAAATACATTATTTCTACGCTCAGTAGTTCCAGAACATGCATAAATATCTCAGTGTGAATCATCTGTATAAGGACCTCAATCAATACATTGTGAGACAATGGCACCAAAATCTGCTGAGGCCACGGCTCAATGTGCTTGTACAATGTAAGCAACAAAAGCAATTTTATGGCTTGGTGACTGAAAGGACATAGGTATACGGAGCACTTAATGAAGTGGACAAAAAGCAGATTTTCCCCCCGGGTCAGTTTAGACCCATCTCCTCGAAGCCATGCAACGTGGTGGGGTGAAGCAGGGGAATGAGCATTTCAAACTTGGCAGCAAGTACTCTGCTGGAAGACTGACATTTCTGTGATCATAGTAGGGTTAACTGTGGCTGGGAAAATGACACCAGACTATGAAACAAGATGAAACTCAAATACAGCAGAATCTGAAGAAGTTGCATTGGTGAAAACTATAGAAGCATGACAGATAAGGATAATAGAGAGGAAGCACCGTCCTAGCAAGCCTATCAAAGATATAGATGCCAGAGACAGGGGATAACCTCACAAAACATGGTTAATAGGATCCTGCCTGGAACTTCCAGAGTCCTTCTGGCATGAGGACAGGAGAGATGGGGTTGTGGCTGGAAGGTGTGAAGTACAACAAAGGAAGCTACTGAGATGAGCTGCAGGCAGAAGGAGGAAGAGGACGGATACGGCAGCAACAAACCTCTGGTCCTACGGGGTCAGTGGTCCTCAGCAGCACTTGGGGCACTGAAGCAAGCTGGGACAGCAGCAGTGGGAACAGGCAAGGGGAAAACACAATACATCCAAATCAAACCTATTTTGTCTTAAGTGGCCAAGATTTTCACAATCCAAAACAGAAACTCCATCTGCTCTGACTTATTTGTAATGTTGCAGGCTAGCATAAAAACATATAAATCTTTTATGCATAAAACATAAAGGATTAGCATAAATTAACATCTGAAGTTCAACATTCCTTCATAGCTGTCTGTATTTCTGTTCTAGATTTGAAAGAAAAAAAGTAAGTCTTTGCTTTAAGCCAGATTGTTTCCCCTGTAAGGATTTATTTCAGAATCAGCCTTGCTGACTCATCTGCCCCAAATCTCTGTGGCCTGAAGTAGATTAACTTTCCATTATGTCATTAACTGCCATTATGTCTGCATTTACTAAATTTCCTAAAAACTTTCAAGTGCAGAGAAGAAGAGACATGGTAACTAGGAAACCTCCTGCATCTGATCCTGGATTAATAGATTTTGGGGGGAATTTGTTGGAAAATGGACAGCAGGCTCAGCTTCTCTATCTACATGGGGTTTTATTTCTTTGGCCTTTAATTCATTACACATTAATTGCCATCAATTTAGACATTCACAAATGGTTGTATACTTCTAAGAGTCGAATGAATAATTTGCAGTGATACTGAGAACACACAAGCTTGGGCAGTGTAGCCAGGATATGGAGAAATACACTGGTAACAACTGTTGGACAGAGGGCTGCCAACAAACCCTTCAGCCTGACACAGGAGAGACTGCACTGGTATGTGCAATGAGAGTGGTGGTGTGTGAGGTGGACTGGAACCAGAACGTCTGCCTCTGTTTTGCAGAAATCAGAAGTATTTTGGCAGACGGAAAACCTTACGAGACATAATGATCATAACACAGCTTTGAAGACCAACTCTAAGAAAAAAAATTCTCCTCAGACAACTAACACATTCAGTTTGTAGTTTGTTGCTCACAAACACAAAGTGCAAAGCAGCTGTAATGAGAGCCCACCCACACATTGCCATTGTCACTGTTAGACAAACTGGGGAAAACTGCTTTTTGCAGTGATGGCCCTACCAGGGTTGTATGCTCTAGCAGAGAGTACAGCATCTATACCACCATGCCACAGAGATCTGGCTCCAAACCACAAGGAGAATTCAAAAAAAATCATAAAATGCCTGCACAGTCATTTTCTTGAGGTCACAAATACTCAGTTCTCTTGACTTGAAGAATTAATGCAGAGCATCAAATCCCAGGAGAGGGAAAAATGGAGGTTACATAAAGTTACTGCTATAATTGGCCTCTGAAAACAGATCCCGATTCTGTTTTTGCTTTTCAGTAATGATCTTTGATTGAGTTACTGCATAGCTTTGGTTTCTTTGCAGTGATTATGCCATGATGGAGGAAAACAAGCACTGGGCAACACGGGCTGATGGAGAAGGAATGGAGCCAAGCTGGTGGTGGCCCCACCATTCCCTCCTATCTGCGTTCCTTCTCTACTTCCCTGCCCTGTCCTCTCTCAGAGTGGAAGATGGAACAGCAGGGATAACATTTAACTTCTAGGATTTAATGAGATCATAGCTCCATAGGCAGGAGTCTTCACGATATGTAGACACTCAAGCATGGCAACAAGCACAACAGCTGTGCTCAGAACCCCAGCTCCCACTAATTTCAAAAAGCATCAAACAGCCATATAGTTGAGCACCTGGTCCAAATTGTGTGATGACATGGACCATAGCATAAGATGGAGGCAAACCCTAGGATTGTGCTGTTTAAAGCAGTGACTGGTTGTGTTGCTGTTACCTGTAGTGTTCCTAACAGACACACTCCAGAATGATCTGTGCTTCTCCAAATGTTGTGCGCTGCTCTCATAGAATTTGAAGAATTCTTGCTCATTATTCACTGTCACATCTACACTTGAAGAGAAATGTGAAACTCTAAAAATACCTAATAGGATATATTTTAGTATAGCAGAAAAGAATTGCCACTAAGAAATTACTTTATATTTGTTATAATGAATCTACAGCCTTTTTGTCTTATACACGATATAAAACTCCACCATAAAGCAAAACTTTATGGAAATGAAGTTGGCATTGCAAAGGAACATCCTGAAATGAAGCTGCAAGTTTCTAGAGGCAGAAGAGAGAGCAGGAGCTGCAGCTCAAGTATAATGCCTGGGTGGGCTTAAGCAGCCATGACACATAATAGGAATTCTGCTGGGCTCCAGCCATCACAGGGGACAAGACGTGATTTGTTAACGTCTGCAGGAGCTGCTGTGGGAGAAATGTGTCCGTGAGCAGCGCTCATACAGAAAACTGGCAGAACTCCTGTCTCAGCAAAATCACTTGAGAAGGGGGTTTATCATAAGCTGCTGATGTTATATGCTATTGTATCGAAGACTGAAAGCCGTTAATTTTTTCTTGAGAACAATTGCAGGAGATATACCTGATGGCTGGACAGCCTCACTACATGGGGGGGGTGAAAAAGTCACGTGTCTCTTTGTCAGGAATGCATAAGTAATTATTTGCACAGGTTCATTCTGGAGGAGGGAAATTGTTTGCTTGTGAAATAATAAAAACATGTATTTTAAATAGTTGATCCTCTGCTGCCAGAGAAACGCCACTGCAAAAGCAGTTTCCAGTAGCTAAGATTTGTGAAAGACATTGAAGCCCTTGGTAGAAAAGTCCTTGGATTTAAGCATCTCATCTAGCATCTCATCTTTTTCTTTAGTGAAGGAATAAGCAAGAACACTGCCTATTTAGGTGAATCTATAAGCTTAGTAAAAACTTTATAGGTTTTTCAACTGGCTATTAGATTCAGAATGAACCCATTTAGGCACTGTTATTCTTCCCTTATTCTTGGCTAAAACACTGGATTTTGTTAACGTACGCAGCTGTTTAATGGGGTCACCACAACACTGAAAGAATAATTGTCAGAAACAGGGTAAACTGTTTTCTCTGTGGTTTATTGTTACCATTACTGTTCTGAGAAGTATATCAAACAAAGTTACCTAAATCGCCTCTGAGAACCTCATTGCAATGTGATGGATTCCTACAATTTAGCTGGCAGAACAGATTGCCTCGTGCTCCTCACACACTGCTGTGCTTCCTCCCCCTACCACTCAACTCTACAGACATTGTGTTTCCATAAAAAGTTGCAGTTGTGCTGCTTTGCCTTCACCATGGAGTAGAAATTCGCATGCCAAACACACTTGAAGTGATTTCTATTACTTTTTCTCCAATAATTTTTCAGAGCATGGATAATAATTCTGCAGATTATAATAATAATTTCAAGAAATGCTTTATGGAAACCCCCCTGAAGGGTTAAAATTGAATGAAAATACAGGTACATAAACAAAGTGTATAAGTTAATTAAGTCCTGCAGTAAAAACCTAAAGAATATTTCCTCTGGAATGCAGTCACATAAGAATGACTTCTGACTTCCGATGGAATAGCTCCTTACAGTATGCAGTCACATCCGCTCTCGTTTGACATAAATGGCTTTTATTGCCTTTTCCCCTTGAGTTACACCACATACCAATGCCATTTTAAAATTCTCCTTTCAGAACAGAACCACATCTCATGGCCGGAAAGGGACACCGTGTTCCATGATCCTTCCAGACCTGCACAGCCCTGCTCTCCCTGCACCCAGGCACTCGCACTGTACAGATGGGCTTCCTCTAAATTTGTTCCATTATTGCACAAATTGTAATTTACTGTAGGTAACCAGAGAGGTAAGCTGACAGGCAGCTGCATGGAAGGGTGATATTTCTCCCCTGACAACACCAGGTGGACCCCAGCACAGGAAACACTGCGGTATCATGAGATATTTTTGCTGAACACGATGCCTTCAGTTAAGTATCTTCCAGGCTCTTTTTGGCTTTAAATCTGAATTTACAGATATAACAGGGATATGACATTGACCCTTCACCTGACAGTAATACATTTTTTATCTTTTAATAACATACTGCATTGCAGCGTTGTGATTTCAGGAAGCTCTTTGAGTAAACAAATCATATTCATTGCCTAGAGGCTAACGTGGCTTCCCAGAGTCTATACAGATTACAGATAAGCTAAAAAATAGGGTGGGAAAAGTTTTGAGCTAGCTAACAGCAGAATTTAAGGGTACATATGTACACTGGTTAGTACTAAGATTTAGATTTTTTTTTTTGAAGGTAGAGTTGTTTATAGAATTTCCAGAGCTGCTTTCTTGACGCCATTTGATCCAAATAGTGGAGGATTTGATGCTAGGTATTCAGCCCAGTTTCTCTGGGAGAAAAAGCTTTACGTACTCATATAGCCTCTCTGTCTATACAAAGCAAACCAGTTTTGAATTTAATCTATAATTTTGCTGAAATTTCACATCAGACAGAAAGCAATCATCTACAAACTCTGATTCCTTCTCTGTCCATCCAGAGTTAGGAGGAGAAACACAGACCCAGCAGTCACTCTGTAGTGGGGACAGCTTTTGGTCTGGGCTGATTTTATGCTGCCGTGGGTAATCAGAGCGAAAATTAGCCTTGTTCAGCTGAATTAATTGCCTCTATTTATTCTGCTTCCAATTCAGATTTTAGTTATTATTTATAGGCTATTTAAGAAAGATTGCATCTCTTCTGCAAAACCACTGTCTTCAGCAAAACCACTGTCAGAAATAAGAGCAGTTGTACAAAAACCTGAAATAACGCACTATTTCTCATTTCAGTTGGATGTGCCTTCCATACTTAGTTTTTGGCTTGAAAAGAAAGCCATTATATTCAGATAATAGCTTTCCCAGCCAAAAGCATGCACTCATATGGAAAAGATTGACTGTTAAACTCCAGCAAAATCTGTAATCTACACACAATGACATTTTATAATAGAAGCCTACTCTAAGGCATTTTGTTTTTATTTTTAAAAAACTCCTGAGAAACCACCGTGTTGAGCTGTCTGAAAACAGACCAGGAGCCCAAAGCCCGTGCTTCTGACAAAAGCACATTTGTTCAGTGCTAGAAAATGTTGGGAAGAATGTATCAGATCTGTGGCAACGTAGAAAACATTGTCATCTATGAAATCCTAATGTAGAGGAGCTGGGTAATCTCATTTTGTGCCATCCTTACTATTGATCATCCACAATAATTGCTAAATAATCCAGGGCTCTGTTCATTAAAGTCAGGCTTAGGCAAAAAAAAGCCACACTGCTGCCTTAACGATACATCTTGATGAAAGTTTCCCCCCTTGCTACAACTCTCAGCTCCTCATTTAAGCAGCCCATGTAAAGCATCCTCTAATAAAAGTGAATTTTCCCACAAATGCAAGCTAGCAATGTTGAGGATTACGTGGTGCACAGTGTTCCTGAGGGCTGGGTTCACCCAGCTTTTAAGGACCCGCACATGCTGGTGCTGCTCCTCCTATCCTCAGGGATTCTCTCAAAGCCCAAGAAAGGTGAGATGCTGTGAGCTGCTCTGCCAAGATGGTCGTCTTATCATGTGCATTGTTGCTAAGTTTAAATGGAAAACTAACAGTGTAAGACGGAATGGTCAGAGGAAACAAGCTGCTTCTCAGGGGTCTCCAGTGATGCCTCATGTTTGCAAAACTTCAGGCCCCAGCAAGCAAAGCCGGGTTTTGCTGTACTGTCAGAGCATCATCTCTCCCCGCAGAGACCTCTTCCCACTGCCCTCGGCCAATGCAGACACCTCCCTTCCCTAGTCCCTCCTGCTGCCTCTCACAATGCAGGTGCCCCTGTCTGGTTTCCTGCTCCCCTTCCCTCCTTTGCACTCAGGGTTCCTACAAAGCCAGCCAAAGGTCCTGACTCATCAGCCATCCCCATAGCCCAGCCTCAGGCCTCCCAACCTTCTCTCTCCTCTTAGCACCAGCCCCGTGCAAAGCAGGCCCACCTGTATCCCCCTGGAGGAAGGCAGAAGCCGTGCTGTGGATGCGATGGAAGAGGCAGCAATGCCAGACTCTTGGCTCTGTTTCCTCATACAGCACAGCTCTGAGGAACCACTTTGGACGTCCGCTGCATTGTGCTGGTGCTCTCTTCTTGTGCTGTCACCCCTTTCTGTGTTTTACTCTTCTCAGAAGCATACACGTGCTGATTGTCTCCATGTTTATTGCCTGTGCAGCACCCTGTGCCCCATCAGAGCTACAGCAGCTTGCCTGATCTCACGTTGTTGGATAGCTATGCCAAACACCAACAATTCTGATTTCTTTTTTTCTCTTTTCCAATCAGTGCTGCTTCTCTCTCTCCACGCTGTTGCTTATGTCAGGAAGCAGCTCCTTGTAAAAACCAAAACAGCCAGACTCTGTCTCCTTTGAAGTGCATTCCTACAAGCTCTCTTTTGCCCCAATAGCTGCAAAAATACAGCAAGAAGTCAGCAGGTGCACTGCCAGCTGGCTCAGCCAAACCCCAGCTCCGTTCTACCTCATCTGAGCCACAGGAGTTATTCTTTTGTCATGCTGAAGCCTACGTGGCCAGGCTCAGAACAACATTTTTTCCCCACTTTATTACACCACCTGTAGCATCAAGAAGAGAGCAGATCCTGACTAGGAACCACAGAGATGTAGCGGTGCATGCACCATACAATGTGACCCAGCCTTATAGTTTAGAACGTAAAATCCTTTCAAGAGAAATTTGGGGCCATTTCCTGCCATCAGCTACAGGTAGCATTGTGGCAAACAGCCATTATTTGTGTCAGCTTTGCTTCTTCCCCATGTTAAGTCTTCAGGATTGAAATTGGCTTTCCACAATACGGTGCACAGCCCAGTGCTTTTATTTTGGAAGGCTACATATATTCTTTGCTGGTTCTGTATCAAAGGCGATATGCATGCCTCAATGTGGTAAATATAAACAAAGAGAAGCTTCACGTGCAGTCTGGCCCAATGCACTATGCACTCCTTGATTTTGGAAAAGCAAAGAACACTGTAGTTGGTAGATGACCTGCTGACATTCACACATCACCTCAGTAAGTACCTTTTATGATAAACTTGCAGGTACCCCAGAGAATAAGGAAGTAGCAGCTTGAAATTGCTTTCTGTTCACATCCATAGATAAGACTGCATTCCACTTTATTCTTCCCAAGAGTCCGTTGCACCAGAAATCACAGCTGTAAAAAAATTTCTCATTATAATATCTCCTTAATTAGCAGAAGCATTGGTAAACTTAACACAATCATACGCAGTCTGACTTTTTGGTTGCAAAGCTCTTCATCAAACCAGGAACCCTGCTCACACTGACGTGAGCAGCAAGATGCAGAAATGCTCAAAAGCAGAAAACATTTCTTCCCACCTTCTCTCTGACTCGATTTGCTACAGCCCTCCATCACCCGCTTCAAGCAGTTTTAGAATCAAACAGTTGCAATTGAGTGTTGAAGACTGAAGAAGTGCTCCACAGGTCTCAACCAGTCAGAGCATGCTGCTTAGCTCCCAGCAAGGAGCTAGGGAGACCCACTCCAGTCTTCTATGGAGGAACGCAAAGAACTCTGCTGCTACAATGAGTTACATACACAGCCTATGCTAAGGGAACATTAATTGCCTACTGTGAAAAGCAGCCAGCAAACTTGAGTTCTGCTCTGGTGCACAGATGGCTGCATCTGCACTTGCCCCTCAGCACTGGACTCTCAGTTGCCAATTGCCATGTTGATACGGGAATTTCCAGCCTCCTTCCATTAAAATCCCATGCAGAGTTATCCAGGGACCACTTCTATTGAAGAATCTGCATCTGCAACACACCCAGAGTGGCATAGCTCAATTCTAATGGGCATATCCTCACATGTCAGCACAACCTAGATGCATTTCATTTAAAGGAAGTTGTTAGCAGAAGGGTCATAACACGTGTGAGAAGGACCAAGTTTTCCATAGCACTCATCAAATCCTGGCTTTCTTTACATCAGTGTTTTACTCTGCAGCCTCAGCTGGACACTGCCCTCCCTCCTCTGGTCACTCCATCGATGCCATGTGTAGTCACACAGCTTCACAGGGAGAATGAAGTTACTTTTGCCATAGCTTTGGTGAAGGAAGAAGATTACAACAATTACTTTCTGTATAATTGGACTGCTGCTAAAACAGCAGTCTTAAATCTTATTTATAACTCCATGTCCTATGCAGTTTAAGTTTTAGGCACTAGAGGGGATGAAAAAGATGGAGGTAAAGGCCTGGCACCGGTACACTTTTCACACAGAAATTTTGTGTCCTCACTACATTAGTTCATACAAAAACAACCAGCACTAAAATATTTTACTACTTGAAGCGGCACCGTGGGATTAGAAGAATTCCACCGAGGTGCAGCAACAGGTGGAATCTACAAAGAATGAATCTCAGAATTACTGCCCCAGTCTCTCTTCAGATTCAGCATCATTCAGAGAATGTTTATAAGGTTCCTCGCCAAAATAGCAGACAAAATTCAATGGTTTGCAGGCTATCCTCGCAAGATGTTCCTATCAGAAGGGACAGCAAAATCTTAAGCAAAATTAAAGACTTTTGGCAAGTTCAGAGTTACTGCATGCTGCAGACAGCTAGAGGGAAGAAGAAAAAGATCAAGTTAGACTCATTTCAGGAGAGATTTGAATAGTTTATTTTGCCCAATCAGAGCCCTTCAGCATAATGACACATTCATATACACATATATGAACTTTTTTTTTTCTGAAACATTAATGTATAATACATTTTAAATTTAAAATACCAGCTGCACAGGTATTTTTATTTACAAAAATATTCCATACTTATTTCTTTTTTTTTTTTTTTTTTAACTTTGTTATGATGACATAGTTCAGTTCAAGTACATGTAAGTAAAATAACTCTATGCAATCTAACATAGTTGTGTTTGTAACAGTACAGTCTGCAGTTCATATGAAACTATATTTGTAGACAGATGGATTTGCAACCCTACCTAAAAATGCATATTCCAGTAATCACCCTCGGAAGAGCTAGTGGGGCTCAGCAAGATTCAAACGAAAATAAGTTGCAATGAACAAAGAAAAAACATACATGTACACACTAAGATATACATAAACGAGAACTGCTACACTTCAAGCATGCTTACCCACAGGTGGGCAATGTTAGAAAAATTTACTGATTCTTTCCCCCCCCCCCGTGGTGCTGGTACAATGAAGCAGTAGCATAACTAGAAAGCAGCATGTTTTCCTAGTTCTAACCACTACAGATAGCAGAGCTCAGGTCTAAAATAACATAGTACTGCTTATTTACAGTTCTTTTTAAAAGGGAATATTTAAAACATGTTCCCACCCCACGCCCTTTGCATCACCTGTTAACTGAATGGTAGTGGTAATCCACGTACAACTCCTTACATATTTTCAACTGAAACAGTTTAACTTCTAGTTATATTTTTTGCCTGGTAAAATGTAACTTAGGTACAAATGAAAACGAACACAAGTGTCAAAAAAAACCTATGTCTGTATGACTTAAACATTTCTAGGCGTGTTACGTGAAAAACTGAAAGGAATGCAGATTGACACCTCCCTTTTGAATGCTGTATGTTTCTGCCTTGTTTCTTCACTAACACCAACATCTTTCAGCGTAAGTCTTAGAGAGTGTAAAAGAACACAAACGCAGTAGACTCATTGGCTTGGAACAGTAATAAAACAGATGATAGACAGCATATCTTCATAACACGCGTAAGAAAGAGAAACCGGCTCAGCTTAAATTAGCTTTTCAATGAAAACTCAAATAAGTGGCCTTGATTCACCCACCCCATACGGTTTGTTTTACTCCCTCCCCTCCAAATATCATTCATTTTGTCTACAAAGTATGTGAACATTTCATGGTAGCCATTGAGATCCACCCAGAAAGACTTACGTAAGTTATGCAAGAAACTGTCTAGAATGAAGAAAATCCCATTGACAAATTACCCTGTAAACCTGCAGAGGCTGGCAAGTCCTCGTGTAAGTTTCCCACCATACCCCCACGGAGAACTTCAGCCACCATCAGTGTATTTCTATGGGGTATGTGAAACTATGATGAGAAAGGGGGCACTTCAGTCCCAGGCTATAGGTTTTTCAACACACATTTGGAATAAAAAAAAATTGATTTACATGTAAAGAGCGATATATAAAGAAAACTTGTACATTAATCAAAATCTGTATTGGACAAAGCTCACTCAGATTTTTGGGAAGTTTAAGAGTCCAAAGAACATAGCAGAGAATTCTTGCATGTAATTATTTAGAACTAAAAAACATCACAGAAAGTTGGACAGCCACACACTGCAGCTATTGAGAAAAGAATTATGTTCCATTAGTTTTTTTTGAATGCACCAACTTCCCCCTTCGTACTTCGGGAAACTTTTAAGAATGTTCAAAATGGGAAAGAAAAATAAGTATGATTATTTTCTGCAAAGCAAAATGGGCTATTTGTTTTCACCGCTTAGTAATTGTATCATCTCGATATGAGATATGAATGTATTCATAAGCTTAAAACAACTTCTTCTATGGATAATATACACACTTTAAGTACTTAGACTTAAAAATTGAACGTAAGTCTTTTTAAAATTAAAGGTAGAAGTGTACATATAAAAATTATTTAAAACTAAAAGTATATTCTTAAGCAGTATGTATAAATATAACAGATTTTTATCGTATTATCTAGTAACAAATCTGAAAGTGTTGCAGTAGTTTATAAACTCAATGCTGACACAGGATAAGTGCTTTTCATTAGATTCTATGTTGTATATACTTGTATATACATATTTTGCTAAGAAAACACAGATTCTAAATTAAAGTCACATAATTAGCAAATGTGCCCAAAAGTAATCTGCTCTAAACTCTTCACTGAATGTGTGTACTTATATACAAATAATGAACCCGAACTGCACAAATGTAGAAACAAAATTTAGGAATAAAATACAACGGCTGAATTAAAGTGCAGGAAAAATTCAAGTTTAAATGTTCAGGTAAGATCAGTGCTATTAATTAAGCAAAAAGGAAATTAAAAAAAAAAAAAAAAAAAAAAGAAGAAAAGAGTAAAGAAAAAAGGAGATGAACTTGCTTCCAAAATCCTCCTTTGGATGTAGCTTTCTAACATCACCTGCCAATTAAATACCACCTCAGGCAAAAATCTTGGTATATAGACAGACAAAGAGCACAACTATATATTACTACATTTTATAACTGTTTGCTGAAGAACAAATCACTGGAGATGCCTGTGGTGTAACACTTTCAGACTTATTTGGAATACACGCATATTTACACATATCAACATTCAGAAGTAACAATTTGGCAGGACTAACGTGAAGAAAAGCTTCTTCAGTTTACAGTTCCAAATGAGACACAATACATATAAACAGATAGGTAGCAGCAGTTTCTTACACTTCCATCCAAAAAATAAAAAAGTAATAGCTCAATTGCACCTTGCAATTTTCCAGACACTCTAAAAAAGTTTCACACAACTAAAATGCTAGCAAAAAAAACAACAGGGGTGCTCCCCCCCAAAAGGACTTTAATGTACTTTGCTGTACAAAAGGTGCACCACCAAGAGCAGAATAAGATACGTGTATGATCAACTTCCTTCCACTGGGAAGGAAAAAGAAACATTTTAGACTGAGATTGTACATAGCCCCTGTTAATTGGCCAAGAACCATTTTTATGGTTCTCATGAGCTCTCATTTCATTAGTTTTCAATCCTAGAAACACGTGCAACAAAAGATTCAACTACGATAGATTCTATAATATCAAACAAACCTCTAACTCTCCTTTGGCACATGGTCTCTCATTGCCTCATTTTTTGCTTGCTGGTGGTTAACAAATGTATCTCAATGGGAAAGTTCAGTATGCTTTTCTTCCAAGCCAAGGCTGTCTTCCTTTGAACTTATAAGACAATTTGCTGACGAGTATTTTTGCCATCTTCTCCCCCATAGGTTAACCAGACTAATTTTCCAGGACGGTTCCATTGCTCTGAAATACAGTTTTACCTTAAATAATAATGTCATCCCAATTCATGAATGTGGGAAAAGGAAAGATGCAAAATGTCAGGAAGGGTGTTCTACTTTTGTAAATTGTATGACCATAGTTTACCTGGGCTTTAAACAAAATCGTATTGTTTTAAATATGCGTTTGCTGGACATAAAATAACAGGCAGAGGCAAAATATAAGTGTGGAAAGCTGAGCTGAGTAACCAGAGCTAACACTGCCTCAATAGATGTGGTACAGAGACATCAAGAAATCATAATGCAGTATGTTCAAATATATTAAGGTCCTTGTACAGATTATGATCTCATGATCACAACAAAAAAACACTTATTTTTACCAAATGCCATGATCCAGAACCTGATCTAATTTGTTGCAATCCTGCCCACAGCAAGAGTGGTGATTGGATGATCTTTAAAGTCCCTTCTAACTCAAGCTATTCTATGACTGATAAAATCATAACATTTATCAATTTGTGCTACAAAACCCAAAACCCACTTGCTGGGACGAGTGACAAATTTTAAAAATGAATTAAGAACCATCATTCACTTTACTATTTGGCATCATGTATTGAAAGGATCACACATCTACATACCTGAAAACACAGCTTTAAAATAGAAATTATAGCCCATGTTTGGCTTGAGCAGTATTTGTAATGTGTGTGAAAAGACACACATAGAAAGTGGTACTTGGATAAACAGACTCAAATGGTTTCAGATCATATTGCAAGGAATGACCTAACAGAATTTCCTATCGGCTTCTAAGAATTCCGTATTGTAAAATAAAAACAGACAGTTACTGCTCCTGCCTTTTTGAGGGAAAAGGAGGCCAAATTCATTTTTGAAATGCAAACATTTTCAAAGACCCCACCATTACAGCTTCAGTGCAGGAGCCACTAACAAGTTCATTCAGCTAAATTATTTACCTCACCCAACTTGATGATTATTTTGCCAATTTCTGAAGTTTTAGTGGACACTTATTATTTCCCTCTTAACTGAAAACACTGCTTTAGAGACTAAAACTGAACCATAGGCAAGCTACCTGGGGCTGAGTTAGGTACTTGTAAGATAGCTCTATAAGTAGGATTTAGAAATTAGCTGAACAATATTCTGACAATTCCTACATATAAGATGCTTGCCATTATTCATGCATCAGCACCTCCACGGAGTGTAAAAATGACTGAAAACCTGAGTACAAGATTATCCGATTTAGTAGTAAAGGATTAAAGGGGCATCCAGATCTTAAGTTTTAAGCAAAACTATCCCAGTTATTTTAATTAATGGCTGTAAAGATACATTCTGTTAAAGTTCTATAAAAATTCACAGCATGAATGGAACCCACAGCCAATTCTAAATGTTACACAAACTGAATCAGTAACTATTTTTGGCAAAAACTAATATGTAACTAAACAGAAGTTGAAGTATTCTTACCACAATGAATATGTAACCACATTTCACATTGCACATCCATAACACAAATGAAAACTCCCAGCATGACACATTCCAGTCATATTCACTTGACTTCTTTTAATGCAAAAATTGTGTATTCTCTTGTTTTGCACTTCACAGAATATGATGTGAATACAAGAATACTAGATTGGGGTCCAAGAAAAGACTATGCACAGGTCAACTATGTATACAATTTTCAACATGAAATCTTCCAAGCTTCCAGCTTTTCTTATGAAAGATATGACAGCAAGCTTCCACTCTTCTCCAACAATAACGGTAAATATAGTGAGTCCTAGAGAGGGTAAGCCTAAGTCAGCTACTGTCCAACAAGACAAATAACTTTATTCCAGCTCTTGGACCCCTGATTTATTGCCTCTCCTCACAGGGAGGGTATAACACTGGCAGCAAGTACAACAGCACAAAAACTTTTGGCATGAGATATTAACACAGGATTGACCCTGAATTGCCCCTGCCCATCACACTACATTCTTCCTTTACCTCTTTTCCACATATTCCAATTATCTGCTCTGTATTCCAACTCTCAGCTATCCAACAGTGAAGAAACACTCATGTTTTCTTTCTTTGTGTTTCTCTTATACATAAAGCTCCTCAGTTAAAGCCATGACTGAGGTAAAACAGTGTGTGATTTGTGCTAGGAAACAACATTATCCAATGTTGAATACTCCTTTAAATTTCAATGTTCCTGCCAAAATTAATGAAAACCAAGACTTTTTCATCAGGACAAAATTAAACGATGTAATCAATGAGGGTCATCAGAATTGGTACCACTTCTTGTCTTTGTACTTCAACATCATCTAAAAAAAAGAACATATTAGAAATTTCTAATTAACATTTCTGTTATGCACCAGAAAGTGCAGCAATGCAAACAAACTATACACTTACAAAGCAGCATTACTGAACAGTGAGTGTTTTAGCACGATACGTTTTCTAAGATCACTGCTGGTTTTCTGGCCTCTGACAGAAAAAGAATTTTGGGAGAATAGGAAGGTTGCACATGAGTGTGGGAGATGGAAAGAGATTCACATGCACACTCAGGAGAATAGCTATCCTTTTTACTAACTGAGGAAAAAAACAAACTTGGATTCACAGAATTTGCATACAACTGATCTTACTTAGGAACCACAGGAGTCTCTCTTTAATTACTTATCTAATTCAGTGACAAATTCTTTAAGTAACGGGAAACAAGCAGCCTTTTTGGAAGTCTACATAGTACTCGCATAGATGGCACACTCCAGACCACTGCGCCAAAAGACAAAGCTGCTTACCTTAATACTTATTAGGAGAAACAACTGCTAGATAAGGAATGATATCGTATTCCCTTTTGACTTCTTTAGAATGCCTTTAAAGCAGAAGTCAGTCACTAGTAAAGCTTATAACAGTCAATCAATGTAGTGCTCTCAGTTTAACATGCAGTGAAGTTACCTCATGAGCATGTTTAGAGAAAGAATCAGCACTGTAAAGCATAGCTGCGGTTTTTTCTTCCAGTTCTCCTAGTTTCTGTCCTCTTTCATCCAGTGCCAACCGGGCTCGTGCCAATTCCCCAACTACACCAGACGCCGCTCCTTTGACACCTTCAATACCTCCAGGCCCTGGAATATGCTGGGCAAGACTTCTTGATGCCTTCCCAGAAGCTGATTCTCCAACTGGAGGCATTTTCAAGGCAGCAAAAAGAGAAAAGTAAAGTTTCTTATTATTACATAAACATTAATGGAACCAATTTATAAAAAATCTGCTTTTTGCATGGGCTTCATCATAAACATGTGTATGAGCAATACTCACTGTTTAATCAAAATGAGATTTTAAAGCATATTTCAGAGCTTCCAGGCATGTTATACAATTTTAACCTTGTCAAAACTTGAGTGTGAAATTAAAACTCTCACACGAGCGGTGGCATCACTGTCATTAACAGAACTGTATTGGCAAAGCAGCTTTTAAACAACATAGCTTGCTTCACAAGGAGGGTGCTTGGAATTCAGCAAAACAGAACTTTGCTAATACAAGATGTGGTCAGTTCTCTAAATGCTTTGCTGGTATAGTCAGAGAGTACAACTACCAGCATAAGTTTCCTTTGGTGGAAGGTCAGATTCAGACACCAAAATATTAGGTATTACGGCTCCCATTACTGTAACAGACCATGTTAATAATAATAATAAAAAAAAAAGTAACATATATAATGAAAAGATCAGATCATCCAAAAGTAAACACATAATTAGTAAGCTGAACAGCTATCACTCTAGTGACTGCACTGACTACACCTTCTTTGCTCTGAATGGGACATCAGTCACCTTTATTCAGTCAAGACATTTAATGGAGGTATCAATCTCTCACAAGCTGAATTGAACACTTGTAGGGTGATGTAAGGTGAACACCCTGAATGAATAGTACCCAAACAGTATAATCTCTAACAAGAAGTGTTTAACAAGTCTTACTGCAGTATTTCAGGTTTCTGATTTATGATTCTAAAAAAAAAAATTCATTTCAACTAACACTACAAACATTTTTATTTTTGAGAAACATACCTAAAGTCATTTCACTTACGACAGGCAGATTCTGCAGTGACCCTCATGTTAAGTATTAATACTTTAAAGACATTTTCAGATGTCTCAGTTGTCACTGAACTCACTTTCAGGTCACAATTCATCCAGCTTTTCTCCCTGTTCAGTATTTTCCTTCTGACAATTTAAGCCAAAACAGATTTTTCTATTGAAAACCACTAAGACAGTTATAAAAACCACTTCAGATCTCTTTAAAAATAGGTCAGAAGAGTCAATGTAAATACGGTACAACATCGTGGAAACTCAAAGTGATGTAAAAAGTTAACTTTTGAAGTGAGCTTTTCTATCCCCATGAGTGGGTAGTTTTTTCCTGTCCTAGATACACAAATTAGATGTGTAACTTCTACATTCAAGTTTCTCTAATCAAATAACTTGACCAACCTGTCAAAGTAATACACGTATACAAGCACAAATGTAACATTTAAATTGGAAAATACCTCTAACTGAGATATATATTCAAAATATACAGGCACAAGAAATAAAGACGAATTTTTATATGTTATTTTGATCTACCTAGTAAAAAAAGAGACTGCCAGGAAACTTGTTTGTTTAATAACAATATTTCATGCTGAGAAGGAAACAGTTCTGTAAACCCATAAAAATTATATTATATAATGCTTACTCTGGCAAGTATATGACTAAGTAGATGTTCATTTACTTAAACATACTAAAACATTGCGAACAACCACAACAAAAGATTTATTAAATCTGTATTCAAAAAGCAATGAGAAAATGATAAAGCAATAAAATTTTGTTGTAAAATGTGTTGTCCTATGAACAGAGAGATGAATGAAATATCATAAAGCGCTGCCCTCTCTTTCATTCCTAAGATATGAGTCAAACAAGGAAAAACGATCTGGGAAATTAACTGAAGTATAATAGAGTATTTTCTTACTATACCAAACAGTGCTTTCTAGAACCAGTCTCTTTCAGTTTAGCAGCATGCAAAGAATTATGGACAGTACTATATACTTAAGGTAAATAAGACTTTATTGCCTTATCATCCAGTTCTGAATAAATGAGGTAAAGCAGTCTGTGGTAAAATAGTAACAAGTTTTCTGCTCTTGTTGGTAAGTTGTGCAACATATAAAGTTATAAGAAAGTATTAAAGTATTTTTCCTCATTCTCTTATACAGTTTGTTCTTTGCAAACTGAGTGTCCTATTAACACAGGCAATATGTTTCTGGGTGGAAAGAACAGATTAATAACTAGTTCAAAAGACTTACAGAGTTCTTCTCTGTCAAGTGACTGTGCCCCACCTCCAAAGAGGCCTTTGAAGAACCCCCTGTTTGGTGCTTCTGGTGTTTCAACAGGTGTGAAGAGCTCACCTAACATTTCCTTTGTAATGAAGAGATACAAAAGGCACATATCATTTCACATACAAATCAATGGAATACTCTGTTACTTTGGACATTTGTTTTGTGGATTTGAATTTCAAAATGATTATGCTTTAATGTGCATCTGCCTCTGTGGGAGATAGCTAACAGTATTAAGAAAGTAAAAATAAAAACCTATTAGGAAATCTGTCCAAACCATCTGTTCTGATAGTTGCAAGCTTATAGCTCAAGAATATTTGCAAAGAAATGTGTTTGAGCAAAGCTGTGTATTTTCTCCTCAACTTGGGCAACACTCTTGATCTTGTTCTGTGAAACTGTATCTATAAATAATTATATGCATGGGTAGCATCAAAGGAGAGCTTGCGAACAAATTCTGCTATAACCGTGTTCTATACAACTTCCAGGCTGAAGCACTGCTGATAATCTGTTCAAACTGTTAATATCCTGGCAACGTAATAGCTTCCCTGTATCTTGGCTTAGTATTCTCAAATTACGAGTCTGCATCTTCACCAAAATTATTTGAACAAGAGTTCTATTAACTGTACATATTAAACAAAGATATTTCATGCAGAATAAAAAGGAAATTAAGTTAGACACATTTCAAATACAAGAGGACGGATAACAGTACAACATAAGAGTGGGGGAAATGATTCACCCTGAATAAGTCTTGGCAGTGAGAAAAGTAAGAGCATAAAAGTTGAAGCACTTAGTTTATGGCAAATTTAATTATTTATAGTCATTGTAAACTTAAAACTGAAATACCTGGAGGACAGCTACATTCAAAGATAACGAATTAGGTTTTTTCCTTACCTGAAGATTTTCGCATGTTTCTTGACTGTAGGTGAGCCTCTGTATTTCAGTTGGTGAGACAAGGTAGAGTGCTTGTCCATTATTGGTGAAGCAGAACGTTCTGGCTATTCGCATATTAGTGAGTGGTAGGTAATAGACATCCAACAATGGCCGTAAGCTTGGCAAACTTAAGAAAAAGAAATTAAAAAAGAATTAAATGTAACAGGATGTCGCATTATTTTTCTCCTCATCATCACACAAGTACAGTATAAACAAGGTATCATTTAATACAACTAGACAATCTTCAAACATAGATAGGCAGTATTCCAGGGAAAAACCTGAAAAGAATCTTAGACATCTGCATCACAGCTGCATTTGAAAGCATCATTTAAACCATACTCTGAGTATACAAATCTCAGGTATACTTGTAGCCTTATTCAGTAATCACTAATGAAATACTTCAATAAATATCTAATTTTTTCCCCTTCATATACAATTTCCCCTTCTTTCAAGTGACGGTTTTCTTGACTAAAACTAGAAGTCTAAAAGCGTTGCCCTCAAGAACTCAGTGAAATATGCAGGGACAGTTCCTCCAAAGGAAAAGAAAATTCAGTAACCTCAAACAGCATCCTTGTGAATTCACGCCTGATCGTATATTTAAAAGTGAAATCATCTTAAAGCATTGCTTTGCTTATCTTTTTTGTTCTGTTTTCTGCATACACAGTTGAAATGCATTACTGAACTTACTACATTAGGCTACTGAAGAACAGATGCTACACATTCATGCTGTAACAATGCTCAAGCTGTCAAACATTTCTCTCCCTCAAAGAAACACTAAATGCAAGTAAGAAGTGACTGAATGCCTTATGTCTTGATAAACAGAACCTCAAATGAACCCCTTCCTCAAAAATACTCCCTGGGTAATTTTTGTAAAAATAGAATTCACATGTTAGCTGCAAATTTATCAGCAAGATATTACACAGCTTCTACTGCAGATACAATCTGCTTAAGATTATTATTTCTTATAACTAAGAAAGCAGTAAAGGGGAAAACTGAAGCTGAAACTAATGATTGATATACAAAAAATATCATACAAGCAAAAATGTTTGTTGTCTTCCACTCTAGTTCACAATGATATTGAGACTTCTAAATGTTAAGCTTTCATTTTACAGACTCTGTATTGTCCAACAGCAGGAGACTCACAAAGAAAAGGAAGAACAGATAATGTTACTTCGGAGGCAAATTCTACAGGTAAGAAAGAAAAAGCAACGTTCTTCTACAAGTGCATTACCAGCAACAACACATTTGCCCAGCATGCATCTAAAGTAGGAATATTTCTAGGACTAAAATAGTAAGAATTTAAGTTAAGTTTGCCAGTCTTTTTTTTTTCCTCTATTACCATTCAGAATGAAAGAGCATTTGTAAGCACTCAAGAAAAAGGATAGCTAAAAATTACACAGATAACATTAGTACCTTCAAAATTACTTGCATTTTAATTAATTAGTACCTTCAAAATTACTTGCATTTTAATTAATTAGTACCTTTAAAATTACATGCATTTTAATTAATAAATGAACCCTCTTAATATTTATGACTTTTTTATACTAGAATTGCTACCAATTAATTTCATCTTTGAGACATGAGCAAGCTACAGAACAAAACAGAAAACTCAAGACAAGACTCAGAAGCAGATAGGATTGTAGCAGCTCCACAAAATATGTCTTCAACAGTTACAAGAACCTATATCATACTTGGAATTACTTGCTGAATTATGGTAATGAGTTAAAATTATAAACTTGTTCATGTGTTAAAGGCAAAATTAATAGGAATATGTAATCAAAATATTGAGGTCCAGATGTTAGAGGTTCATCAACACTGAATTGAATGCCCATTTTATTCTTATTCTTTTGGGAAAGGAAATTTTCATCTAGCAGGAGACTCATCATATATATATATGTATATTTTCATATACACTACTATAAAGCAGATCTTACCTAAAAGCCATAATATGTCCATTGGCACAGAAACATGCAAGGCAAATACTGTTACTCAATGATACTATATCTCCACGAAGGACAAAAGAAGTCTCTGTTATGTTATGCTTATAAATACAGTTCTGGGATGGCAGTGCGATAACCTTTGCTTGCTTTTCAGAACATATCACTGCATACTGGTTTTCACTGATTTCCTGAGAGGATGAGGGGGACACTGAGACAGGTCGTCGCTTTTTCGATTTATCTTTTTCATCTTTATCTTCAGGAATATTGTGTTCCCTCCAGGGTTCATGTGCAGGTGGGACTAAAGATCCAGTAGTATCCAGAAAAGCCATTCTCAAGATCGCCCCTTTTAGCCTCAGGATGGTTCCTAGGAAACATAAATTGAACACATTTCTAAAACAGTCCTAAATTGTCATTCAGACTAAAAAAAATATACTCGTTTAAGAAGCTAGAAGAATGAAAACTAAACTAGAACTTACATTTACCTCTACCAAAATAGACTTAAAATGTCTGGATGTGAAACTTGTACACATATATTAAATAAATTAGTTTTCAAGGTTTAAATACATATATATGCATACATTCCATTAACACCAATGGAAATGTATACATTTATTAGAAGAACCAAGGCGGAACACACATTTATATTGAATTTTGGTGGCAAGCACAAGCCATTTCATTCTCTCTTGAGCAACTGCACTCAGTTATCTACCATAAATGCCATTAATCAATGGTGAGAACGTTTCCTTCAAAAACAGGTTCAGAAATTAGCAACCTGTTTTATTTTTTTCCTGTAGTTTACATTTGAATCCACTTCCCTCTAGTACCAAATGAAAGAAAATGTTTTCTTTTTCAACTGTCTTGTGTGTCCTGTCACACATTTCTCCTTTCACTCATTTATTCACATACAAGTAGAAACATGAAAATTTATTAAATATGTGAGAAATTATAAATATTGCAGCATTCTGTAAAGTCCATGCTGCAGATCTGGCAATTTAACACACTGTCTAGTCTGCTGCCTTGTCTTTAATGTAAAATATTAAACACGGTCTAGTGATATTACTCACATCACTACTTCAATCAAACAGTAGCACAGTTTTCACATAAAGATACCACTGATGGGTTCACTGTAGAGCAGAGCTGCATGCCGTGCAATGACAATGTGGTGGTAGGAAAGTCAAACCTATTCCTACCAGAATTTAATTCAGCTTTTATCTTTGTTTAGGTATCATTCAAATAACTGTTAATATATAGTTACAACAAAATCAGTTGCTGTGTACCAGTAAAACAAAACAAGATAACAGTAATTCAAAGGAATATTTCATGACTAATTTCATCAATAATATTTAAAGTACAAAAATGTATGTCTCTTAGTTTTGTTTTTTTTCATTATTCAGTAAAATCTTCTGCCCTCACAATTTAAATTACTTAAAATGAATACCTCCACTGTTTAATCATCGTTGCTGACTACGTGATGGGTAGAAAGTCTGCTTTTCTCAACACACATATATTATTATACTTCATAAGATCATATTTTCAACTTGGCAACTTTAAAATTCTGGTATTAATCCAAGAAACCTAGATAATTAAACTTAGAAGCTAGCATGTATTAACTTCTAATTAATCCATAACTGAGAAAAAGTTTATTAAAAAAAGCATGAACAACAACAATACTTAGCACACTTGAGCCCATCTAGTTTGTACTCACCACTAGGAGAAACAATTACTGGCTGAAGAAGTCTTTGCTCTCCTCCTGGGGGTAGGTTCAGTACAATGACAAGCACTGTACCCAAGGTAGTACCAACCCACAGGCATGGAGAAGGTGACGTATCAGCCTTCCTTGTGAATGTCTCACAGAAATGAAGAGCTGAAATTGCCTCACGCGACTCTTTGTCAATGCTAGTTACGCTAGAACTCCTGGATCGACTGAAAGAGTTGTCTTTAACATCTGAAAATGAATCAGCATTAATTAGAAAGAAAAACTAAATACAGGAATTAAGAAAATTAAGATTTAATTTCAGATTCATTGTATATTTTTTTATCTCAAGGTAGAAATAGCACTTATCATTAAATAAGAGTTCCCTAAAAAAAAAAAAAAAAAAAAAAAAAAAGAATTACATACCTGTCTGCCAATCACCTCATTGAGCAAGTTAAAAAACATTGGCTTCCACGAAGCACAGTTTAATGACTTTATGAAGACATAACTATTTTAAGAACTACAGTGACATCCAGACAGCCTGATAATCTGTAATGACTCTCAATACTGTTCCACTTCAGGAAACTGTCCAGAGGACGTCTCAGGCTATTAATATACACCTGATTTTTTAGCCAGAGAAACATTGAAGACTACCAAATGCCACTTGGCACTGGTATACAAAGCTGAAAAATTCTGTTTTGAATCCAGTAGAGTGGAACTAAAACTTTCCAGGATGTCTTATTCTTTGCTTAGCAAATAAGTTTGTCTTAACAGAGTGAATTCATTTATTAACAAAAAACCTCAAATCATGCTGTCCTATTCTAGCTGTGTGCTGTCTGCACCTGTGGAGATACTTAATATATCAGCATGTATGAAACTATCTGTGTGCCCTCTAATTAATGCTTTACTTCCTCAATGCATAATTCCAAAATTTTAGCAGCCGACAACTTTTAACAATACAAGTCTGATGTATGTCATATGACTTCCTAAAACTAAGTTACTGTTTTGGATCTTTGGGTGGAGTACGGATGCAAGTGACATTTCATAACAACAGAAGTGGGACTAATAAAAAGCAATACTTAACCACATACTCAGAGTACTAATATACTAATTTCATCAAATTATTGCAGAAATTTCTACAAAGAACATCTAACTTGCATTTGAAAAAGCATACAAACATTTCAACTGACTAAATACAGACATCTAAAAATATAAACAGTAAAATATCTCAGGAGAGATTTTTCACACTCCAACAAACATAGAAAAATTCTTCTCCTGCTTATTTTTATTTAGTTAAAATGTAAAATATCAATAATTAAAAAGGTCAACACTCAGATACTGTCATCAAGCATTCATATTTAAAACCAATGTCTAGAAAAAAAGTTACATGAAAATGATTATTTGTGTTTTATAGTTTTTCTGATGACCACAATGTCTTAAGACGCTTCTTCTTTCAGGTTTGACTATTTGCTTGCTTTTTCCTTTTCCCAATTTAATAACTCTGAATGTATTAAAACATTAACATTTTGCTGTCATTAAAATTAAAATACATATTTTGGAAAAAAAAGCTGAAGTACTCTGTAAATCAAATTAAGGTAAAAAAAAAAGTTGGAATATATTGATCCATTCAGAATACAAAAATGCAACTCAGCTGTAAATGTTTTGCATACATAAACGCTAATCCAAATCCTAGCAGCTTACTAGAATTTCAGGGTACATGTGATTTCTTTAGTTCTACACTTCTGGGTTAAGACTTGTGAACTTTCTTTCTGTATTCCTTATTTCAGGTAAGATCCTTCCCCTTTTCCCAAGAAATATACAATTAATGCAATAGGCGTAACATGTACATTTCTTCAGTTGCTTGAGCATTTGAAAAGTTCGTATACAAACTCCAGAAGTATTGAAAAAAAAACCAACAAAAAATTAACTGGCTAGACAATACAGGCATTGTGAAGAGTGGACGACTCGCTCAAGAGAGGATAATGGAATATAAGCTTTAACTGCATTAACACATATTTGTTTATCCTGAAGTTACAGAAGAATCTATGGATTGTTAATGGAATAGTTTCAAATGAAGACGAACAAACAATGGTGTGATGGTTCACTACACATCACTTCTTCAGAAGGGAGGAAAGATGAGGATCTTCTGAGCAAATAAACTGAAGGATAGGACTTAGTTGTAATGGTAGTAACCAGCTGAGTTATAACAGTGAAAAGTAATGGTATAATGCAGACTAGAGTATGATGAAGTCAACTTCTATTTTAGGAATTGGAGCGTTCTGTTTTAGCCACCCAGGGAGGAAGAGAGTAGGTCAGAGATTTAGACAGAAAAGTGATTTGAAAGAAAGTGCTTATGAAAGAGTGAAAGTGATCAAGGTTCAAGAAGTCATGGAAGGAAATGAGAGAAAATGATGAAGATACTGAATTTGGGAGAAAGGCATTTCAGCTGTCTCTTTGAGCCAGTAGATATGGACCAAAAAAGCAAAAAATACAATCCAGTTGACAGTTACTAAGGAACACTACGTAAAAGCTACTGCACTAGGGGAAAATTTACTCAATAAAAATAAAAACAGACTACCATCATCTCAGGAAGATATTTATAGACCTGAAGATTAAAAAAAAAACAAAAAAACAACAAAACAAAACTTTTACTAGAACAAAAAGTTATTAGATAGCCCCACATGGGTAGAGTCAAGCAGAATCAAAGATCATTACAATTAGATAAAAGATACTTTATGAATTCTCCAGATGTGAGTTCATTGAAGTTTGATTGTATTATTAGGAAAAAACAGCAAAATCACGCAGAAAATACTGAACACTGTCTTCCTGCTTCAATTAAAAACAGAAATCTGTTCCTTACTTATTGTTACTGAAGAATCTCAAATAAAAACAAATGAATAAATTAAATGAATTCAGTAATATTTAGTGTGTTCCAGTTGCAAAGTCGACAACATTCACAGCAAACTGACATCATCCCTAACCTGTCAGTAAAGGTAGTAAGGAAAAACAAACACGCACTGAAAAGACAAACACAATTTCTGTGCTCTTGGGGTCAACAAGGCCATCCTTCTAGTTCTAGGCTACAAGAGTTTCAGAAAGATGAAGAAAATTTCAGTGTTCAGAAGAATTATCAGAAGCCAATCTAGATTTAGTCAGTGTAAATTTACAAAGGTCTGCAAAAGTGAAGATTAGTCATATAGCTTTCAACAGCTATAAAGATGTCTACCAAAGAAATGGAGCAAGTTACCCGTGTTCCTTGTGGCATGGACAAGACAAAAAATCTGAATGAATATGGAAGTAAGGAAGACTGTCTGAATAACAAGAAATTTATTTGAACTGGCTATAAACCATAAACTTTGCTTGGTATGCTTGTATTTTTCTAGAAACTTATTTATTGGAGATCCATGAATAGATGAGAGGTTAAACTGTCAGACACTTGGATTTTTGCCATAGCAGTGGATTAAAGGATCTCGGAGAGCTCCTTACAGCTTCACATTTCTATGAGTGGAACAAGCTGTAATGTAATCAGGGTGGTCCAAATCTGAAGTTTAAGAATATTCCAATATCATCAACTCTTCTCTTGCAGATAGTGGTAATTGCCAAATGCATGCTTCTGCACCTACCAGTCTGATCCTGATCTGTATTCTACTGGGCTGTGGAAGGGACTTTGCTGGAGGAAGGAGCTATAACAGGCAGAAGGAAGCTTTCCTACTCAGGCTGCAACTACTGCTGTAGGTCTACAGCTGTCCCTGATCATCTTCAGAGAAAAAGGCTGGGGAGCTGGATCTGATAAACAAGCTGGCAGTCAACTTCTGATGACAAAGTAATAAAAATAAGTCTGTTCATTTGTATGCTGTTTTAGTTATGCAACATCATGATCTTTAGCAATACAAGCTTCATAACTGAAATTGTTATTACGAAAAAAGGGTACTTAAAAATAAAAAAATTGAAATTTTTAGACTGGCAAATAGTTCGTGCATCCATCCAGCAAACAATTGTGCATTATTTTCATTTATAGAGAGTGGTCTTAATACCATTAATATTTGTAAAAACACGTTCAATCTTTTACTGAACCCCAGCATATCCTGTCATTCTTAAAATACTGCATCATTCAACTTGAAAAGTATTGGACGGCTTCAAATTGGCAAGCAATTTTCCTTACAAATTACCTGCTTATTCACACTTTTTCTATCACAGCACTACTGTAAGAGTGACAGATGCCTAAAAAAAAAAAAAAAATCACAAAAATGTGATAAGCCATGTACAAAATTTGCAGGCTTACCTTACAATGACAGCAGTGACATTTAGTGTCATGGAGTCCCCAAAAAGAGTGGAATTAAAATTTAAGTTCTACAGTTCAAATAAAGCAACTCAGTCACAATAGTTTACACAGTCAAGGATTCTTACTTAAATGTATTCACATTCTGTAAAACAATTTTGAGTAAATATAAAATCAACTATGTAAACTTACCTAAATCAGGCTTTAACTCAGTTGGCAAACTTAGCTTCCTGGACATCTTTGCTGAAAAGTGAAGTATATCCTTTTTTAAAAAAGAATAAACACAATTCTTCTGGCCTTCATTTGCCTCTTTTCAATTATTTAATGTATCATTGTTTATACCATTAACTGCAGTACTTAACAGGATTTCTGCTAAAGCAGGACCTCACTCTCACAAGTGAGGCATGCAAAGTAGAACATGGAAGCTACTGTAATCCCCAAATATAGCATTTTATTACTTTTGCCAAACTTCATTTCCCCTTACACATCTGAAATAACTTGATATATTGGAAGAATTCTGCTTTCGCTCAAAATTAAGTTTTATCTCTTCAAGTAGAAAGAGATAATGCAGACTCCAAGCTACTACACGAGTGCACACTGGAACTTTCATAAAGTTCACATCCTACCTACTCTTCTGTCCTACTTCCTGATCAAACCTGAGATACTTAAAATGGAGAACAGATGAAATTTTAATTACTCTAAAATGTTAATGTGCATGTGTAAAATAAGCTAGTAATCTGAGAAGCAATCAGCAATATTTGAAGAACAAAGTTACAAAGAATTTTAAAATCAGCCGCATACAAACTCTTCTAACACTCAAAAAGAATCAATCAGGAAATTAAGCCTGCATCAAACTAACACACTGCTAGAATAGACTCACTAGTAGTCTTGTACCAATACATCCATCTTTCATTTTTATTCCAATAACTACCAAAGAATGATAAAATTGATGTAGCTTAACTACTAGATCAGCACTAGAATCTGAATTTATTTCTTAGCCACGTGCCAGAATTTTGATTCATTCTTTAGTTCTTAACTACCTTTAAAGGGAAACACTTCTCTACCTAAAACAGATGTTGAGAATAGTCTCAGTTTAAGGAGTACCTTGTAATGGATAACAGTCATAAAGGCAGGACTGAATCTTTTTGCTCCTCTCACTTTAAAATAGGGTTCACTCATTCTAGATATCTGTTTAAACAAAAATCATTGCTTTCTACATATCCTAAAAAAGAGTGTATGACTTAAAGTTACTTCCACTCCTTCAATAATGAAAGCACCTCACTGCATCATCAATTACACCTATTTATATTGCAAAGGCTAGTTAACTGAATGGTTGAGCAGTTTTATTCCTGTCATATATAATAAAAATTTGAGAATAAGACTCCAGAAATAATCTTCTCATTTCCTTCATGTGTCAGTGTTACAAAGTAAATCCTGGTCAAATTTAACTGAACTCAGACCACAACACTAGGCACTTCAACATACTCTTACCTATTGCAAGCTGAAACTGAAAAGAGCTCTGCAGCTACATACATACTTCCTACCCTCATCCTTGTGTTGGCTGCTGCCTGGCTTATAATGATGAGGCCGAAACTTATCTTAATTAAGTCTCTGACAAGGATTGTTTTCAACAAGATTAACTTTTGTTTCAGATCAGCGCCCAGCTATGCATACAGAAAACTGTGGTACAACACAGCAACAGTGTCGAGGAGCCCTTCTCTCTGCTGTCAGCTTTAACCTGCATCAGCTTGAAGTAAAATCAAGATACCTCATCTGAAACAATGAATTACAAAATGAGTGTTCCTCATCTTATATCTTGTTCTCTGTTTCAGACATGTAAATTATAAAAAGCTGAGATACTTAAGAAAAGCTTAACCATGCACACAAATAGAATTGCTTTTTCTTTTTTTCTTATGTGTGAATACCAGCATTGATTAGTTCATTTAATCACTTTGAAGATCACAGTGGTCACTTCTGGTTTCTCAGATGTAAGTGTTTAACAATTTTAACAACTTGGGGAAAAAAATGGCAAAAAAGATATTTAGGCAACAGGAAACATGAAATATAGGCTGGTGATGATGCATTCTAATAGTTAATTCTCACTTCTAGTTTTCTACTCATTAGTGAAAGGCTAGTGAACTAGGCTGATGAGGTAAAACAAACCTGCCCTCCAAATGTTTTGGCAAACACACAAAAAAATGCCTCCCATTAAGAGAACAAGAAAATAAATGACTTCTTAAAAGAACATCACTGCTAGAAATTATGAATTAATATGTTATGCAGAGAAGTTACAAACATGTCAAAAAGCTCAATAATTCAAATGTAAACAGTAAACCAGACTTAATTTAAATAGCAGTACTGCCATCTTGTGTTTAGACAGAAAAGTGCTTCAAAAAGCTGCAAGAGTATTTACCAGATAAATAATTTTCTAACTAAATTTGTTTGGTGTAGCAAGTAACTTGCATTCATATATGACCTACGGTTTAAAAGCCTCAGAAAATTCAGTTTTTCCATGCCATAGAAAGAAAAACAATATTGCCAGACATCATCTACATGAAAGATAACTGTTCAGGGAAATGGGGAAAAATAACCCAACAGGATTGAGATCTACAGAGAACATTCTCAACACTGTTTATTTTATTCCAGTGGTACTACATGGCAATGGGGATATTGACTATTCCTGTTAGGTGCAGCTGACCTCAAGGTGTAGCTGTGATGCCACAGTTGAATATCTTTGCGGTGATAGTGACTGCTGCCCCATTTATAGCCCAGGCTGCCTTTCTGCAACCAGTGCAAGACAAGAAGATTAACTGAAGAATCATTTTGCTGCTCTTGCCAGATTGCTGCTCCAGGCAACGACTATTTTGCCTTGTGCTTAATTCTACATTTCATAATTTTCTAACATAGAAAACCTAAGGTCATACACAGGCAAATGCACTCTTTTGCTAATTTAATAACCAACTAAATATCACATGAAAATAAGATTAGTCAACTGTCCAAAACCAACATACAGGATTCTTAGAGATTTCTCATGTTTGTCTTGATGAGAGCAGATGTAGAAGGTTACCTTGGCATAAGCATGCTGTACTTCTGTATGGGAGGCTCAGTCAATACAATGAAGAAAACCTGCAGGCTATCTGAAACATGTGGGAAAGTGTGGCTTAAAGGTAATAGTTGTATCTTATTTGCAACAGGTTATCCGAAGCTGCTTTACAAAGCATGATGTTGTATAGCAGATTAATTTGAAAGCCGTATATCATTTTCTCATATATTCCCTATTTAAGGAATCACTTTGCTAAAAAGCCCTCTAAAAACTGTAAGGGAGACAAGTGTATTCGCGTCTTGACAGAGGAGATAATAGTTTACATAGAGCACAAAGCATTCAAAATTTCCTAAGAAACATATAAGCAGCAGAGAATTGTCTTTTTCTTCTTCCTACTATTTTTCAGATATACCAAAGTCTCAAAATGAGTCAGTGTTTGACAGCTACATAGAATGTAAAAAATTACTAAACTTACTAATGTTGGGATGATTGATCAGTCAAATATTGTACTAGTGACAGTTAAAAGAAATAGATTATCAATGCTGAAATCTCAAAATTTGTTATGACTAATGAAGCCGTTTTACAATAGATCTACTTTGTATATCCCAAATAAAACCAGACAAAATGTTACAAATGCTGGAAGAAGTTTGCATTAGGGTAACTAAGAACTTTATGAAGCTCTTCAGCTTTGATGTTGTGAAAACAGTGTTAAAAGACAATGATTTTAGCTGAATTCAGCTGTACATTTAGAATGCATAAAATGTGAAAAATTTTGTTAATAACCACGCTGAGTATAGAAATTAGGAATTACAACTACTCTGTATGTGTGTGCTTAAAACTATGGTTTGCAATTGTTTTTTAAACTTAAAAATTCCAGAAAAGAAATAAAAACAATTTCTGCTGAAAAATAACATCTGGGACAGTTATAAAGAGAGACTCTGGAGTATACAATATTTTGCATACCCCTGTACTAAAGCTACTTACAGAAATAGATGTGAAACACCTCACATTCTGACCTGATTCAATGAATGCATTTAACTACATAAAGCTCACTGTCCCAAATACTTAACCGATCAAAATGTGTAAAATAACAAAAGACCTTTCCTTGAAAATTCCTGAAATTAAATCACAATGCCTTTCTACAAAAATGATACAGTCTCAGAAATTAAATACTTCCTAACATATTTTTTGCCTGTAAATTCATCTACACATGGCACACTTTTTATTAATAATTGATAGCACAATATTTATACTTCCAAATACTTGCCAGACTTAAGAAAAACACCTGTTTTATGCAATAGCTACAGTATTTGCTCTAGGTCCTAGAAATAATTGATGAAATCAAGTATTTCTAGGTATCTAAGGTAATTATAACTATTCTAAGATTCAGCCTGATACAAATACAGGGGAAACATTGCCCAAAAGCAGCATATCCATGAGAGATCTGTCCTGGAACATTCACAGTTCTGGGTATTTAGAGTATATACGGCAAAGCTGAAGCATTGGTTTGTGAAAAAGTAGCACTTTGATTTACACTACTGCAGTAATCTTTGGTATTTTTTGATCTTTTAATTAATCAAGAATCCTTATCTAATAATTTAACTAATGATAAAAATTAGTAGTAATTAAGAACACCCTAAGTAAGATTTTTTATAAAATGACAATAGCTTTGTTCTTCTAAATTGATATGTATTATGCTACCAGCTTACAGATCCATCACTGACACATAGTTACTTCTCACTTTGCAAGGAGTAGTCTTCCCTTATGTTCACATATGACAAAAACCACAGGTGAGACACTTACAGAAACTAAAGTTAACTGTTCCCATAATTTTTTTATTTTTATGACTTATTCAAGAGGTGGTTTTCACACATGCACAAAGACCTCAAAGAACTGAACTAACTGCACTACATGCCAGCGCAAAGAGCTACAACTACAACCATGCTACATACACATTTATGTATGAGAAGAGTTGATGATAAACAGTGTTGCTTCAGTCTAAAATTAATGACAAACTGGCACTCACATTTTACAAAACTCATTGTCCATTCACACATCTAGCAGGCATTTCCATTTAAAATAACAAAAATGCAAAACCATGCAATCACTAAAAAACCAAAGAGGTGGTAAAGCATTTTGCCTTATTTGCATATACAGAAGAACTTACAATATAAGTTAAGAAAAACACGCAGAGGAAAGATACGAGGTACAGAAAACATGGCAGGGGAGAAAAACTAGAAAGACATTCCTTGCACAGCATTTGGCTATTTAAAACTGTAAATGCAGATAAATAATTATATTCTTTACATTTCCAATGATTTGTGCAAATTGCTCAAAACACAGCAGGAACGGACTGGGAAACAGTTATGAGTTACACATGAAATGCACTGTTGTCTCAACTCTGTGTTTAACTTACAACCTGAAGAAGGCTTTGCCTGCAGATGTTATAGTATTTCAGTTTTGAAAAACATTAACAACATTTTCAGTTGTAAGGCTTCAAGCTGAAACAGATGTCAATAGTTCTACAGAATTACATTAGCATTTTTTTTTATTATTTGATCTTAATCTTAAGAAAAAAGGAAAATTAGAATCATAGTCATACTGAATGATCTTCTATTCTGTGCTAAAGAACAATAAGTTCAGGAGACTGCGTCAGGACAAAAGAAAAATACCTCTTCAACAAGCACTGACAGAGTATGCACAAGATTTAGTGTTGTTTTTCTCATGAAATGAGCTGAATATAAGTTTCCAGGTAGCCTGAATCCTTTAGGAGAACATATTAATTAATATTAATGTAATCCATACTCATGTTTTTCCAATCACATAATTGAATTGACATAACGATATATTATTGGAACACATTTGCTTTCTTTATGCCTGAGCTTCCACTCTCAGGGTTCCTCTTCCTTAATCTGTTATCACTGCAAGCAGTGCTCAACTTCGTACTGAGCAAAGAGCACATTCCTCATGTTGTGCCTCAGATATCAAAGGAAGTTTCATCACTCACATTTAGCTTGTTGAATTTTGAACCATTTTTGATGGTTGAATTGTGATAAAATGGATTAGTGGATTAAGATTTAAAGTTAAGTTGTCTAACAGCAAATCAAAATGAGAATATTGAAAAAGAAAACTTCCTTTGTTGCTCTAACTTATAGTTCAACACTATCTATGAAGTAGTACTTTAGCAAACATTTCCACTGTATGAACTAATCATAGATTTTTGACCTCACAAAGGAAATAAAATTAAGCATTCCTGCAGTGATATACTAATACTAATGTAACAAATGAAAACAACGAAACATTAACAGTGATTCTGAAATGAAAGTAACCATAAGCCCAGTGAGAAAGAAGAATCTTCTCCCCAAAATCACACAGGCTCTAGCTTTCATTGATTTAATGACCAAATAGCTATAAGCCGAGCTAGTTTTCATTCCAATCAGAAAAGGGTTCAATCTATAGCCTGCATACAACATATTCCAAGGCAGTCTGTTATCAAATTTTTAAGACAAGTCTGGAGTTAGTCGGCGATTGTGTCACTGTTGGATGCAGAAAAAAAAATAAATTCTGGAACAGTAATGGAGCATCCTGGTATATACGACCAAACCATTTCTCAAATGATTAAGCGAAAACATGACACCACCTCTGTCTTGATCTCTGTAATATACAAAACTGACCATATGGCTATGCATATAAGACAAGAGAAATAACATCAGCCATGTGTACCTTTGCAGAAGTAGTGGAATAATGTTGTGACTTGTATAGACTGAACTCCTAGAACAGATTAGTATCTTACCCATCCAGAAAATAGAAATATGTATTTGCCAAAAAAAAAAAAAAAAAAGAGAGAGAATTTAAGCCACCAGCATCCTTGATTTTTTTTTTTTTAAGTCATTGTGCCCAGTATATTTAGTATAGAGGCAGCCCACAGAATTACCAAGTAGAATAAAGAATGAAAAATTATTAATTGAATATGCATTGAAATTTGATTTTTTTAAATTTCGTATTTATTTTTTTTTGCTGCTGGGTTAGTGTTGCATAGAGTAAGACATAGGAGCAGAAGAAAATCTAATTCCTACCTATGTCATTGGCTACCATCTTGGAAAACTGCCTGCTTTTGGTCTTCACTGTAAATAGTATTTTAATAAAAAAAAAAAAAAATAGTCAATCTATGTATCAAAGGATGAACTGCAAAAAAAAAAAAAAAAAAAGTGAAAAAAATACTGTACCCTTTTCTATAAAATTATTCATTTTTTGCTCATCATCATCAGAATTTGGTGAACCAGAACCTATGAGTAAAGACAGAATTAAATAGATATACATTTATTTTTTAAGCATACCAAATGTATTAATAACAGCTTTTAGTTTAAGGTAGAAAAGAAGATATACTGAAATATCAAAATCTGATAATGGTATTCTCTGGTAGCTGTACTACATGCTGTGGATTCCAAATTATTTTTGAGAGTCAGGAATTCTGCTATATTGAGGTTAACCACAAAAAACTGTAATGCAAGGTACTATTCTGTGCAAGGCAGAAATAATACTGCTAGGAATACTTCCGTCACTGAATAAAATGTTTACATCAAATCACAGGATCACTCTTGTAATCATGGCTCCAGACAACAATTAACCTCAAGTATGAACCACAGAAAACACTACTGCCAATAAATTAGAAAGTTTTTCAAATCTGTTTCTTTCCAATGTAATAAATCACTGTTCAGCCACAGTCCTTTCCCGCCAACAGGGATTTTTCAAAATCGTTAATACTGCCAAGTTAGTTGTGGCAGCTGTAAAGTCACTGTTTGAAGTTTCCTACCTCCATGAAATAAGAACAAAGTTCAACAAAAAATGGAAAATTTAATTTTGTAAGTGTAAAAATGAGTGACAATGATGTTTGTAAATGTAAAAACAGGGTGGTTTATGATGAGACACATGTTTTATGGTCATATATGTCCTCAAAGCCCTCACTTTATTACCTCTTAATTTAAGTTAAATACACCAATCCCCGCCCCCCCCCCCCCAAAAAAAAAAAAAAAAAAAAAAAAAAACTAACAAAAAAAACCCTCCAAAAAACGACTCAACAAAACAAACCAGCTGATAAAGTTACTTTCCACCCCACCCCCTGATAGTATTATGTATTATTAAAACAGTAGGATACAACTGAATAGACAGTCCATTTTACATTCCTCTAAAATGTATAACCACCAATTGTAGGAAATTAAATGCAAGTTAGCTTCCTCTTCACACTGCAAGTTGGAAGGGGCAGAAGAACTAGATCATTTGAGCAAATGCAGACAACCTGAGGAGTGACTGATTTGCTCTGCAGGTCATACCACGTAATAGTCAATGCCAACAGTGCAGTCAATCCACTTCTACAAAATGAAAGTAGCTAACAAGTAAACCTTTGGTGTCAGTGTCTCTTCAATGGCCAACTCCATTCTGGAAAAAGATCATTTAAATCTGCCCTCTGTCCTGCATCTTAAACTCAACAGTATTGTGCAGCTGATTTCTCCAAACACTCTCTTATCTCTGTAGCATAATGCACCAGTCTTGTGACCACAGCCCAAAAAAATATAAAACTTAGAAATTAAACCTAATGAACTGCAACTCTTGTCATATCCATAATGGCTGACCTTCCCCAGAGCGCCCTAACTTCTCACTATGAGATGACACCTTGCCAGTCTCACTCCCTACATTCTAGTACCTTTTTCCAAGGAAGTATTGGAGAAGTCTGATACAAATAATTCTCATTCATGAAAATTGGAGGGGATAGGAGAGAACTAAGGGAAGGAAGACAAAGTTCAACCTCACTGCTTCAAAAATCTACTTTATAGGGCTTGCAACTGTGGCTTCTCAGCTCCATCTTTTGTCCATTCGCTATTTTTAGAATTCAGAGTTATCGTGCACCTGGAAAGAAATACCCAAATTGCATTACATTTTAACCTACTCCACCTGCTACAACTGAGATAGGAGGGAGGGAGAGTAGTCAAATTGTTAAATTTAAGATTTTTCCATGCAAACCTTGATTCTTGTCTTAGTACTCACTTCCACTGCACTATTAGTAGAAATGGTAGTTAAAGTTTTACTCCAATCTCAAGATCATGAAAAAAGCCTCTAATTGTTGGTTTAAATTTTAGTTATGTACACCTGAAGTGGTTTAAGTTCACATTTGAGTAATACTGGACCACAGGAGCAAAAACACTGCAGACTAAGAGTTACAACTCATTAGCTGCTCCCTTTATACCAGACACTTCTTTGCTCAGAGACAATTCTCATTCATCATTCTTCATTTATCATTCTTCATCTGGAACTAGACTTAGCAAGGACTTTTTATGTTAAGTTGGCCAAATCAAACAGTTTAGTAAGATTTATCATTCTCCCTAATCTTGACAGAGGAAGTGATCAACTGCAACATCACAGAGCAAATTCTTTACAGATGTTGGTCTTAATAATTAAAAACCAGAACATTGAAATGTTAAAAAATTTCTCCTAGAATTATGAACAGAATAATTTGTTCTGCTTTAATCTTAGCAAAAATAATATCTTCTTCAGTATACTGGTTTACTGCATTTCATTTTTTAAAAGCTTCCTTCTTGGCTCAAGAGAATGCAAGTTATTCTACAAGTATTGCATTTCTTCAAAATTGAGAAGAAGGTCTAGGCTTTGAGAATACAGGCTACATGAGAAAATTAACAAATATTCATCTCTATTATCATATATTGACATGTCGTGTTACACAGTTATAGCCTCAATCTGTCAACAATAGAAAAAATATATCTAATTAATATGACATTAAAGAAACTTTCCTTTAGAATAGTGAAATACAGTAGTAGCTGAACCTTTTTCTTCTGATGCACAGAAATACTACTTTCTAAGCTTCCAAAGAGTTCTGATTCCAAAGGAAAAAAAAAAAAAACAAAAAAACGAGCTCCTTTTGCAGACATTTCTTAAACCACTTTTGAGGACTCTGAGGCACCAAACACATGTACACTTAAAGGAATTAGCACATTTCTTATCAGTGTTTCAAAATTCAGCTGTGCACTGGAATATGTTCCTTGCAACAAATATTACAGATTTTATCTCTTCACTTATCTTTATTACATTTCTATTGCACCTATTAAATTAAACTTGCGTTAAAAACACCACAGAGGTGCAACACAGCAACATTTTTCAGGAGAGCCAGAACAATTCTGAGAAGACCGCAAGTTTTATGTAACTAGTTAACTAGAATGTGTTAACTTAAAGCACATCATCTTCCATGCAAATAAGAATCTGGAAATCAGACTAAGTTATGATTACCTGAAGTAGGTGATTTGCAGCGATCTTCTGGTACCACTGTACCCTCATTAATATCGCAAAGACCTGCTGGAACACAAAAATAGCAAATGATAAACATAGCTGCTATATTATCCTTTATTCCCTTGCAGGTAGGATATGGATATTGGATTAGATACAAACCAGATGGTTGTGGTAGAATTTGTTAGTATCACACTGCTGGTTTTTTTGTTTGTTTGTTTTAAATTTAGACATCAGTTGCAGTGACTGTAAAGCCGCTCACTTCATACTACTAAAAAGATTTCTTAATGGATTTTACAAAATATTTCCACATTAAATTGCAGTAAAAAGAACCATCTTTTAAGTATGAGAATTATCTGAACAGTTAATTCCATGCCACAAATGTATATTAAGTAAACATTTCTGTTTTAAAAAATACCCTAGTTTTGTAAAAAAAGGTTTAATTGCAAAAGGAAGTCAGGTGAAAGAGGATCTTGAAGATTATAACCACCCACAGATTATATGTAAAACCAATGTTTTTTTCACAATTTGCTTACTATCTGCTCAAGTGGTGAGCTTCGTATGTGATGCTGCACTGCAGAGGTCAGTATGCAGTTCTACTGGAAAATGTCACTTTAAGATTTTAGGGTATTTGGGTGCTTCCCTAAAGCTCATTCTTTCATTTCAGTGAAGGAAATAAAGCATAGAAGTTCAGCATCAGATGCTAAAAATGAAAGTTATTTTACGGTCCTAAAAATTATTCCATGACGTGAACCAGAAGTTTAAAGGAATGTTACCATTTTCCTTTTTGATAGGAAATTGTGAGCAAAACAGCCCCAGGATAAAGAAAAACATTTTATTAGTATTTAAAAGCTAATTATTCATCTTAATGTTTAATATTAGTATTTAAAAGCTAATTTGCATCTTAATGTTTAATATAATCTTGTTTTCCTTCAGAGATATCATATATGAAACTATGTAAAGTAGAATGCAATACTTTATAGTAACAGTAAATAAATAATTGTTAAATAAGAAGTTTTTGCATGCATGCTTGCATTTCAAATACAGTCAAAAAGCTCAAGGGGAGTAACAGCTGAGGCAACAAGAGACTGCTCAGGCAAAGCCTATCCATATAGATATATTCAATAATGCATCTGTAATAATTGTTCCCATATTGTTTTCCTCTTCTATTAACAGTACTCTTCTATCCAAGTGTAAGATTTCCGTAATATCGAAACAAAAGGTAATCACTTACAGGAAAACAAGACACTGTATCACTGTTACACTACATTCATTCATTGTTGTATTTACATAAAATAGATTTTCGATTTTCTTAAGATACTTGAGAGCGTGTGCAACTTGCACCTCAAAAAACTCAGTGATGACAATGATGTGCAAACGACCGCATGAACTGGTTAAGCCTGCACTTAACAGAAGTCCAAGAACTAATTTCAATATGAAAATATATGGGGAAATCCCAGGTGGAAGCTACATCATTTTCATTATTCTCCATAGTGGAAAATAATTTTTAAGCATTCCCTTGCAAATCACTGTTGGGGATACTTCTAAGGGCAATTTCAGGGTTTGTTATTCTCTCAAATATGGGCAGAGCAGACCACATGCTATAAATTCAGAACTCAGTAGCTCTACTAATCCCCAACACGGGAGATCAACATCAGCTTAGATTTAATGACCTTTATGGTTAACATTTCCGGAAATTTACAGAGCTCTATTATGACTTCAAGGAAGTACGTGGTTACAATTTTGTGAATATAGCCTTAATGATACCCAATAACCTTAAAGATATAAAGATAGATCCTAATAAGATTTCTTTATGAGTGCAAAACAGACATGATTTTTTTATAACAGTAACAGTCAAGCAAATAAACACTGTTCTTGGTTATCAGATAAGGAAGCTTCTGAAAAAGAAAGAGGCAAAGGGAAAAAAGGTATCTTTTAAGACTACATGGATGCAGTTATTACATTTTCACTTTTTAATATTCAGAAGAAGTGTCTGCACCCCTCATAAAACAGATATTTAAAATCTCCCTACTCTTTCAGCTGATGGAAAGCAGAGGCATCACAGAACATTTTTGCTGGGCAGGCTATGGCAACACTAACAGGAATAAAAAGTTTTCAGAAGCAGCCAACCAGAGCTTATCAGATTAAAAGTTGCTTTTTATGCTAAGTTCTTTTAGATGTCCTAAGCCTTTGATGTGGACTCTTCTGAAGAAACTGCTTCACCCACAGAGAGCAAATACCACTTTGCCATTTTAATGTTCTTTCATTAGTGACTGATACTTCTTGCCACCTCCTACTTTCATTTCAGTAATCCAACAAAAATCTTTGCCACAGGTGCGAACAGTTCTTAAGTGTTAGGGGAAGGAGTTCTTGCCAACATGACAAAGGAATACCCACAAGTTTTGCAAGCCTTCAGTTTGAACTCAGGGCTCAAGAATTGAATAGAATTTATTGCTATCCATGTAGCAACAGCAGCCTAAAATGCATGTTCTAGTGATTACAACAATTAGACCTGGTTGTCAACAATCAGGCCTAGAAAGAGCAGAGTACACAGGCTGCTGTTGAGGGGAAATCACTTATGCATTAGTCATGCAATTCAGAAGATGATGTCCTCTGACTTAGCTAAGAGGTACTCAATTACTGTATTACCCATGAGAGCAGTTTACCTATCACACCTATACACAGTAAATCTGGAACACTCTAAATGCATTGGCAGCACAGTTTGTATATGCACAATAATATAGGCATTTTTCTAAAACAGGCTTAAAACAGGTGTAAAGAAAATACATCCAACACAATTCATCCAGCCTACTAAAATTTTGAGGTCATTCTAGAGCAAGGATCAAAACAGGCTAGAATAACTGATCTGAAAATTAAAACTGTTTACTATAAAACATGCTCCCTAAGGCTTTCTGGTGTTTGCTAAAAAAGTCTGATAGCTTGGACCTGGTGCCATGCTCATGCGTGCCATACATATACCTAATGCGCATGAAGTTCTGTTACAAAACATAGAAACTTTATCATTGATCTTAATGAATAACTCACATCAATTGATCCAACTGAAGACCTCAAAATATTCTTAACACAAAACTACTCATTAATTGTATGTATAAAATTTATCCCACTAAATTATGGTGTCATAATTATTCTTGCACACAAACCTTTGAAATATAATTATAGCCATCACTGTTATTATTTGACAGACAGGAGGAAGGGACAGAAAAAATATTTTCATGTAGTAGTTACTATAAATAGCACTAATTACTGTTACTCAATATGAACTGAGATGAGTCTATGAAATACTAAGGTCTGTACACTTTATAATATCAAGTGCAGTGATATAAACAGTTCGTGCACTAAATTCTGGATTAAGTTTTATGATTTCAGGCTTATAACTTGCAAGAGATTCTAAAGCCAACTGGTACTAAGTTTTCTGTTTCAGAACTGAAGCCTAATTAGAAGGCTAAAGAAAGCTAATCTAATAAGCTCTTAACTTCTTTCTGAACTCTAGTAGCAAGTAACTTGAGATAAACACAAAAATGAGTTAAAAAAATCAAATAGTGTTATTAAAGATTGAAAAGATACCGTGTTGCATTAGAAACTCCTTTGAATTACAATCAGCTTTAACTTATATACTGAGCTTTGTCCTTCAGGCACATATAATGCCAACTTCACTGGAAACAAGTCTAATTAAAAATTAGAACTAACTTGATGTGAAAACACAAACATCATAAACAATTGACTTGAAAGACTCAAAAAAAACTTCCTAATCCAACAACCAAACTTTATGATTCAGTACTATATTTGGCTTAGTCACTGCTGATGCTGGTCTAGTTTAATTCAGGTATAAAAAAAACAACACGAGTGTGAAGGTCTAGATTCAGTTCAAGGAGAGAGAGGATGTGTGAAACAACCAGAACAAGCAATTTCAGTGTTTGCTTCTGTTTTGATTCAACTCCAGTTCCTAAATCCATGTAGGTTACATTAAAAATAAAAAAAAGACTTTGAGTTATAATCAAACAAAAGACACATGCATGCAAAAACTGCTTCTATTTTGTCAGAATAATCCTGACCTGCTTCTAATAACACATATGAAGTGTTATAGAAGTATACAGATTTTCTAAAAAAAAATAAATAAATAAATTGTAGCACATTGCACTAATTGAGAAATCACATAAAACCTTGCAACTCCCACAAACAATAAGATTTAAAAGAGTTAAAGTTACGATCTGTTGACTTAATTATTAAACTAATGTCTATTGATACATTCTTTTGTGCAGTCATAAAATTACGAATTGCTTGATATTTGGTTGCAGTATTTCCTGTCATCTTTATGGCTCTATGATTCTGTCATATTTCAGAAATTGCACATCAAGCAAAGATCTCAAACAGGGACTATATCATCAAGAACTTGGTTAAGAAATCAGCTCTTACAAAAACCTGTTCTAAAATATTAAATATTCCAGGTAAATTTAGCTTTGGATTTTGTTTTATTCTACTTCCTGTTTAGAAAGGAGGTCAGGCTGCAGAAAAATGACATGCTTGGGAAAGGAATCATGTCATAATTTCGATACCAACTCTATATGCTCTGAATTCTGCAATGCTGTGAATGCTAGAGTACATCAGAAAAACCCTGAGACAACTCACGTTTATGATGATCTACCACTCTAGTGTGGTACTCTTGAACATCAAAAGTACTTGGAAATCTTACAGGGCTGTGCAATACACCAAGACCTCCACTCTCTATCTCTATAAGCAACATCTTAGTAGAAGGAAGCTTTCACTTTAACAGACTAATCATTGCCTTTTATAATGTTAAAAAGTAAATTAATAATAATAACCATAATCTAACATGAATTCTCAAGCTTATTCTGTTGGGACAGAGAACAATAAAAGGAAGGTTCTAGCCTTGGAGCTCAGAGTACTAATAGATCTTGGGACTATAGACATCAGTAACTTCTAAGACAGGATCTCATTCTCCTTCTCCCTCCCATCCTTCCCCCTAATACAGAGAGTGCTATGGTCACCTTTTTTTTCCTTCCCACTTCTTTTGGAGATGTCACGAACAAGAAATATGATAGATGTATGATTCAAAACAGTTTCTAGAAGTAAAACAATTATTTAAAATGGACTAACAAAAGTATTCATGGTAAGTGAACAGCAAGTTAAAAGAAACCGAATTCAGATGTTCAAAAATATTTATTTTGTCATGAGATGACTTACTTATATAAGAGGTGCGAAGCTTTTTCACAGACTCTGAATATAAGTTAGAAAGGCCGCACATGCAAGAAGCCACAGTCAGCATACCTTTACGCAGCAGTGAGAAAAGGAAAGATGGAGACACTAACAGTACATTTGAGACAGAAAAGCCAGATGAATAAACTTGTATAGTGAAGTTTATAAAATGCTTATGCCAGGCAGATCATTATATTAAAATGTAAGATGACAAATACATGATTTCATTTAAAAGATACGTTACGGAACAAAAAGGACTCCATTCAGGAGTATCTTAGAGACACAGCTGTAACAGTTATGCTGATCATTAAACAATAAAAAGCAAGAAAACAAAGTGATTAATGTTTAACACCACAAAAAACAGTTTAAAATATAAATGCATGAAGCAGAAGGTAAGCCCTTTACTACCACGAGACGTTAACAGAGTGAAACAGTGAAGTTCTTTCTTTCTCTCTGAATGTTTTTTCAATACTTATCTTTCTCTACAGTAGAAAAGACATCTGTCCCAGACTAAGAACTGTGTATGTTCCACTCTAATCTAATTATTTTTTAAAGCAGCTTCCCCAGTTGAAATAATCTGACAGATGGCAACAAGATCTTTCTCAAATCAAAGATATATTAAAATATGTCTGGAAGCATCAATTTTCACTTCAGTATAATACCGCCTGAACTTTATTCTGAATCACTTAAAACAAACCATGAAGATTTTAAAACAGTGTATTTCCCATTTAATAAAAATAATTTGGAGGTAACGGTGATGTTGTTGACACTTCCATCTTTAGCTGTTTTAAAAATTAGCTTAAAAATATCAACTCAAACTACTTTTTCCTTGTTACTTAAAGTTCTAACTTTTCATCCTATCAATAAAAACTTTTGAGATTTCGACTGAAAGATTACTTTCCTCCTCAGCTGCAAACTAGCACCTTACATTAGTATCTTTTCAAAACAAAGTCATTTTTATCAAAAAAGTTTAATTGGTACATTCATATCAAAGGCTTCCTCTAAAACTAATACAACAGTACTCACAGTATAACATGCTTTGTAGACAAAGGTTGAAATAAAATGGAATGGGCTCATATAAGCTTGTGATTTCGGTACCAGGATTATCAGAAATACCAAGATATTGAGGATCCTTCAAGTTGTGCTGGTAAGTTAACAGCATAAATCTATTGAGTTTTTGTAGCTTACAGCTATACACATTTTTTCTTTCCATACTGCTTTTTTTTTTTTTTAACATAAATTACACTAATAAAAATATAAGCAATTATATCAAGCATTTGTAGATTTCATTAAGCAATGTTTTTGAAATAACAAACTTGCAACATAACATTCAAGAATGATGAAACCACAATGGCAAAAGCATACACGTATTCAAAGAACAGACACTCAAAAGTCCAGATGAGGTCAGAAGATAGGCAAAGTCGTTTTCAACAAGCTGTGGGTTACTCACCTCCAGATGGCTGCCGAGTTTTTCGGGGAGATCGTGGCTCCCTACGATAAGGATCATTGGAACCGTACAGTTCAATAGTGCCAAGATTCAAGAGGATGGTCTTCTGGAGGTAATCAACCATGGCAATACCATTACAGTTTCCAAAAACTACTCTGGATAAAGGTAAGTGGAAATAATACTAATGTGAATATAATTTTGTTTTAGTATCTTTTGCTAAACAGAATTTTAAGACTTTCAATCCTTTTCATATTTTCCAATTACTAGCTTTTAATAAATTGCTCTAAATTTACAGCATGAAAAAATTATTATTTTAGTGTGTAGTACTGTTTATACGTTCACTTTTAAAAACATGTGATGTTGAGTAAAGCAGATCACTATAAGAGCCAAACTACTCAACAGAGCCTTAATTGATACATATTCTTAGCTCTAAAGTGCCAGTGCACATGAGGAAGAGTGATGTTGATTTGTTTGATGTTCACATCATCATCAGGAACTGCCACAAGCCACCAGAAAGAACTATTAAGAAACACAGGAAACTAGTCGCATCTCTTGTGCTGCTCTGTAGCTCACGTGAACACACACTGAATTACTTTTTCATAGCAAGTGCTTTTGACAGTGTATTGAAACAACTGTGTAGAATATACTTACAGGCCATATGCTGAATTGACTGCTAAGCTGGTTATCTGTTGAGGAGGTTCTCCGCTCACCCAGACTAGTTGGATGACTAGCTCAATTTGGTAGCCCGGAGACTGCTTAAGAGGAGAATTTTTAACTCTGCAAAGTACACAAAACATTATATTTTTACAACTCTTTGGAGTCTTTTTCCTTACAGGTGCAGAATTCACTGAATTAAGTATCACACTGAACTTAAGAATGTTTGGAAAACTGTAAAGAAAATAATGGTGTACCAGTTTCATAGAACAAAGATGAGATGGTAGGGTGAGACAGAAGCTATTGGAAACACTCTGCTTGTTGATGAACAAATTTAGGAATGTCCTACAGAAAGTATTAAGACTCTCTCATCTTTTAAAATAAAATAAAAAAAGATCTATATGAAGCAAAAGGTCCTCCAATTCCTGAGTTTCTTATTTTTTCTATTTAATATTTTGATTTGCCACTATTATACAAAATCCATTTTTGTCTTCCCAATTTTATTTAGAAATTACTATCTTCAAAACACACAACTCAAAGAGATACAACAAAATAACACTCAGAAAAAAAAAAATAAACATTTCAGAATTAAGTATTTTCTTGGTGGATGAACTCAAGGAATAAAAACCCAAGACTGGAGTTAAAAGTTTCAGAAAGAAAAGTAAATACCTGTCTTAATTGCATATCTGAAAATGAAATGCAATGTATATTCTGTAACAAAAATTGATAGTCTAAGAGGTCTCCAGATGCACTCTCGTAAAAGAGTGCAAAAAAAAAAAAAAAAAAAAGCCAAAACAAATTAGTCTTCTGTTAAACTTAATTTCTCAAAGGAATAAACACATAGAAACACAACAAAAACTCTTAAGGGAAATATCTCCCAATTTAAAAACTGAAAGCAGTCAAAAAAAACCAAACAGCTCTAAAAACCTACACTTGCAGAAATATGAAGTATCATGCAAGATGAAGATCCCTGTTGATTGATACAAATAATTAACAGGTGAAGTCTACTCAAACATACTTGGCCTGAAGTTTAGGAGAGACAAAGTGTAAAGTGGCCCATTCATTTCAGTGGACACTAATATTTCAAATTAACTATACTGTTCACATTTAAAAGTTTGCTCCAAAGCATGAGCATCTATAACAAAACTAATATCTACGTTAGTAAAATTCTCTAAAGCAGGCTGACTCATAAGGTAATTATCTACCAAGTTTTATTTAATCACCAAAATTATGAGTTCTACATCAGTTAAGATTAAAATTGCAATTTCTTGAAACAGAACTCAGCTTTAAGATATTTAGAAATTGTTTCAGAAAACTGGAGTTTCACTTGCATTTCTACAATAATTTCCAAGTACATATACCCTCACAATATAAATATTCTTGCAGTTTCACACTTCCTGCAGTTCTTGCAGTTTCAAAATATACAATATACTTACTTTAAACATGGGACGTTATCACGAAGGCCATCAGATGAACTACTGCTAGTAGATGGATGAGACTGGGGAACAATGGACTGAGGATTGGAACTTGTGCCTGGAGTTGGTAATGGTGGTATCTGCTCACCATCTGGAGTTTCAATGTCATTTATTTCATATAACAGGCGTACTTCCAGCATCTGCAAAGTAAATAAATAATAATTAGAAAAAAAGATGATCTTTCAAAAACAAAGTATGATTAAGTGCAAGTAAGATACTAGTCCTAAGAGAGACATCCAGGACTTTCCTGTCTTTAAAAGCAGTATCTTAAATATTACAATCTAAATACACACACACATACTCTTGAATTTAATATCTGATCATAAAAACCTGAAAATTAACTCATTCTCCACTATTTAAAAGTTTCCAGCTTATTACTAAAAAGAAATAAAATACTGGATACAAGATCCATTTAATCATCATGCCATGCATATAATAAGTATTCAGTTATGAAAAAAACCTTATTTTGTGCACTTTGGGAATGCAAAAACTTAGAAGAGCCATAGGACTTGGCTGATTTACTTTCAGTAGCATTATTTAATTCATTTTTTAATGTGGCATCAAGCTCGGTCATACATTTAAAAGTATAAATTCATCATGATTTCAGATTAGTATTAGTTTAAAGAAACTCTTCTACTGGTTTAGTCTCATCATTTGCAAAACAGAACTTAACCCAGAAAGATCTAAACAGTAGCTTTAAAAACACTCCTGGTACTGAATCAGCTTGCTAACTGCTGATTTCTAAAAACTGTTTAGAAATGAATGAATGAGTAAATATTAGAGTAAATGCTAGAAGGAAAAAAGAAAACCAACATGTCTTATCTCCTTTACTGGTATTTGTCCAAAGTGGAAAAAATAAGAGGAAAAAAGACTGCATTGCCATTAATGCGGTACTCAGAATGTAGCATTATTTGATAGCGAAACTGCTTCAAGTTAACTTTTAGCTCATCCATTCCAGATAAGTGAAGTTGCATGTCTGTTTGTTTTAACAAATGATTTAAACTCTTGTAACAGAATTGTATCTTACAATCAAACATGACAGCTAAGTCCCAGACAGAACTTAAGGCATGTACAGAATACTACTCTTCTAAACTGGTATACTGCAGAATTGTTACAAAGAAAGTTGATAATGATTAGGAATCAAGAAAGAAAAGTCAGCAACTCCTCTCACTGAAGTCTTTGAAAATTCTTTGACTGTATCTCATTCACTTGTTAAATCATCTCTGATGCAACTAAGTTTTGACACACACTTAGCAAGTGTTAAGAGTTAGAACAAAGAGTTAGTATTGGAAGCAAAACCTGAAAGAGGCAATGGAACCCAAAATACTGGCACGTAATTTTATTTTTTTCCTGAATTTGGTTATTACTTTTCTTCCATAGACAAAGAAATTTGCTAGTTTTGAGGCAGCTTTGTTTTATTTTGTCCATTGTAGTAAGACAATGAAAAACACAGAAAAGATAATTTGCTAAAATGGTCTTATTATAGACAATTCCTATAGCATTAAAAAACAGTTATACAAATTACCGGAATGACTTCTGTTGTCACTTCCTGCTTGCTGAACCTGTAGATAATGACATGTGCAGAAACTCCAGCTACGCACAGCATTCTACTTTCTGGACACCACGAGATGATCTGAATAGCATATGGATCTTCATCTACTATATCTGTGTTTGGCCTGTCATCCTTATTCCGTGACTTCTCAAATACTTTGGCTGTTTTTAGCTTATAGAGTACTTGCAGTGTTACTAGGAACAATTCAAAACAAGTTCAAATTAATTTCTATTTACACAGATATTTCTCTCAATAACTTTTCTAATTTAGAAATTTTGCGTCATAGAGAATGTCAGCGTGTTTAACAAAAGATGGCAGAGAATATCTGTGTTGATACCATCCGTGCAGTTCATGACTTCCCCAATGCAGGATCAGCTAGTTTGAAAAACTTTTGCTATTTAAAAAAGATGCATGTTAAGCTTAAGTTAAAAACTAAACTTGTGAAGCACTAAAGATTTAACTGCAATTAGGTTATCTTTTTAGCAGTAACATTTGGTTGCATTTACCACACCACAACTTAGCCTATGGCACAGAAATTAAAGATCCTCCCCTTTCTCCTTATAGTATTTCAAATCCCTGGCCTCCTTCCTATGGTCCTCCAATTTTTTGAATGATCAGAGGGCAGAAAATAAAACGCAACCTTCTGATGAATCCAGATTTCTCTTGAGAGTGCAGTTTCCAGAACTGTCCTAATGAGTCCTTACCACAATTTAAAACTGTGTTTATTTGATCTTGATTTTACTGATATTCATCCTAATGATTTTTACTCATACAAACACTGAGACTGCATTTCTATAGGCCTCCATTTTTTTTGCAAGATTAAATTGAGTATTATTCTCAACTGGAATTCTTTCTTCCAACATTAGTGAAACCACTTTACTGTTGTCTTCAAACTTCACTAGCACGGTCTCTAGTCAATAATCCAAGTATCTGACCAAACCTACCAAAACCACTTATACCTTTACAAGAAACTAACCTATCCTTAACTCTCTTCTGTAGTTTCATCTGAATCAAATTTTCCTAGTTTACTTATAAAGCTGTACTTTTGTTACAAATTACGATAGAGAATACCTGCAACTTCTCCCTTAATGGGATTACTAATTTGTTTCCAAAAGGATACTAAATGGCTTTAACAGGATTTTAGACAGATCCACACTGAATATTATTTTTAACTACAGATAATTTTTTTTTTTTTTTCAAAGATCCACCTCCAGTCCAAACAAATTAAGGATCTGTAACACTCCAAATACTCCTCTTCCCAGTTTTTAAACATACATTGCATCTGTTCTCTCCCACACCCACATAACTCCTAAGCATTCTGGAATCTCACCAGTCTTAAATAAGTTTTCAAGGAAAACTGAATGATTCCAAGATTGTTTCCATCAGCTTTTAAGTCCTAGCAGTAAGTTTAGTCAGAACCAGATGATACAATTAGCTCAGAGTTCATTCTAATTTCAATTCTTACTGCATTTTGCACTCTTAGCACTGTAATCATTAGATGCAATTGACTCTTTCACCAATGAGACAGGTAACACGGTTTGTTCTGTGTTCAAAAGAATTCCTAATTATTCTCCTACCTTTCTTCTCAAGTGCTTAAATTATTTTACTAGCACAAATTACAACTGACTCCAATTCTCATTTTTAGATACTGTAAGTTACAGCAAATTGGTGTCATATAAAGACAACTCTCCCCTTTCAGACTGAAACAAACAGTTGGAATTTAAATATACTAAAAAGGAATGCATTTGCCTGTTATTTATCTGCATGTTCAATAAGCTACTTCTGAAGTTAAAACAAACTTCTTTCTTTCTTGCTGGCTCTTCAACTACTAGTGCATTTTCAGTGAGATGAAACAAATAAGAAATTATGCTAGCATTATTTTAAATTGAATCAAAGTTTCATAAGGAGATGACTGTACATGGGGCAGGAATTATGAGTATGACTAGGTCACAATTACATACCATTAGACAAATCAGTAAATTTAGAAAACTCCTGTTTGACAGAAAAATATCTCTGCAGAAAAAACTTACTTGCTGAGGCATCCCAAAACTTGATTGACCCATCAGCATGCCTACGAAATATTAAAAAAATTCGTTAGATCAGAAAATTGTTAGCTGGAGCATTAGACCTCTTTGCAATTAGCCAATTAAAAATATGACTAACATTCAGTGTTCATTAGTTATTATAATGACATTTAGTATTTTAACAATCTACTGAAAACTCGTATTTTGCCACACTTAGTCAGAAGTGATAAACTTATTTCACTGAAATTCCACTGCACTAATATTAATTTTCCATTTTAAACTGAATTGAGCTGTTTGGACTTCTTGTAAGTAGTTTGGAATAATTTACACTGTTTTTTAAAATATATGTGCCTTATTTGACAGGATAATTGTAAAGCAGTGCCCAAATTAACTATTTCAGTGCAAACGTCATCTAACTTACTTATTTATCCTTGAAACTAGATCTTTCAGGATTGATTCTCAAGATTTCTACTGCATAGTACAAAGTGACAGTAATCTGCAGTAGGGTTAATGAGTTATTTGGAAAAAATACCATAAAATTTAGCGGTGCTCCTGCTTTACACACCTTGCAGTAAAGTTAGAAGGATCCCTCTCAAAGATAAAAATGAAAAAATCAGTAACAAGGCAATGGACTTCCTATGCTTTAAAACTACTCAAATATTTTCCAAAAGTTAAGAAAAGAGGAGGAGTTTCTTCCAGGATTTATTGACTGCAAGCAGACAATTATAATACTACATCAGAATAACAATTAAAAAAAAAAAGTAAAACACCTACTATCATAGAGTTCTTAACTTTCTCTTCTGTGTTTTGCTTGACTTTCTTGTCAAGGTTATGCAAAGGGATTACTTAGTGAACATAATCTCTTAAATCATTACACCACTCTTGAAACACTGTTTTCTATACAAGGACCAAAGGACCAAAATATACGTTATTACACTGAGGTGTCACTTACCCAGTAATAATTATCTCTGGATAGCTCTGAGTAATCAAACCCCAGTTGCCTCCACTGATAGGCCATTCCTAGAAGATTAACAAATACAATACAGGGAATAAATATGGAAATATAGGGAAGCAATCTGACATAGAAACAAATACATTGAGGAAGAAAGTATGAAGTGCAGTTAAGTTACAGAAATTACTACAGGTACTTCAGAGTCCAGTATTTCAAAATTTCAAAGTTTATTAGCCAGTGATATAGCTATCAATGGGAGCACATCAGGAAAGAATGACTACAGCATGACACATGCCATAAAGCCTTGAGACACCTGCTATTAGCTAAAGACAGGATAACTTCATCTGGTGAAGCTCTGGTAATAGGACTGTGCTTATGCTATTTAGAGCAGTTGATTTTTCATATTTTCAAACACGTGCATGTACTAGATGTTGTACCTTCTTACTGTAACCTTGACGTTTCTGCCGAGCGCCAACTGAATAGAGAGCAGGTATGAGGTCAACAGGACAGTCAGCAAAATATTCACAACAGGTAACTGGAGACTCGTGTATTGTCAAAGGATAGGGATTCTCAAATATAGGGTACCTTTAACAGATTAAAAGGGAAGATCATTAATCTAGGAAAAACAGTTTATTTTAAATGCAGAATAAGTGAAACACTGAAGAACACACTCTTTCTGTACAGGGGTCAATAAAAGAAAATAAAATTAAGATTATGAATGAACGCATTAAGCAACTTTACTGCTCAAAAAATACTCTATCAAGATACTTCAGATCTCTAAACTAATCTATTAATGGTTGCTGCTGTCTATAATGATTTCTAAATTTTTGATAAAATATTCCAAGACCCACCTGAAAGAGCATATGGACTGTACTGTGGAAAAAAGTAACATGAGATTCAAAGAGAAAATAGCAACTTATAGCTGTGAAAATTGTAATAAAATACTACTCTGAAGCAGCACTTCTTACTATATTAAAAAATCTCTTACTGCACTAAAAGAAGTAGAAATTAATGTTACCATTCTAATTTTGTAGATATCTCTATATAAATCTTGTACGTGATACTTATTACACCCGTAGTGAGTTCCATCAAAGTAACATGTAAATATTGTTAAATTAAGATTTATCAATATGTAAATCTTCATTTCGCAATATTTACAATCACTTATGCAATGACAGAAAAATTCAGTGTCAGACAAAATAACCCAACCAGTCCAAAAACTGTTAACTATTATCCCTTTCCCAAAATTCAGTGCAGTATTTTGCCAGCCAGGCTACTCTCATTATGAACAGATCTTAAAATAAACTGTAATAATTAAAAAGCACCAGTGATCTGTTAGTAATTTCTGATAATTAAATTTAGAAAACATTGGCATTCATCACAGCGTTCAGCTCACATATTACTTGGAGAAAAACTGATCTAAAAAGATATTCTGTTCTACTGAATGACACTTATATTTTGTATTCAAAATTATAAGTTGACACAAGAGGCATTACGGTGGACTGAAAATTTGAAGATCAAAATACTGGGACGAACACTTCAGAAAAAAATACACAGACTATAGAGAATTCTTACCCATTTTGTGCAAGGTCAATCAGCACTAAATCTTTTTCTAGTAGAACAACTACAGCATATGGCTCCTGAAAGTCTAAAAACAAGAAAAAAACATTAGAGATGGGTAAACCTAGCTCTGTGCATGCACAGTCTGAAGCATGTGATTGGTTCTTGCAGTTGATCAGTCAAAAGTAGAAAAGTGAACTAGATGACTAGTTTGTAAAGACATTTAAGAACTCACTCCCCTGAACACTTCAAGTTAAGAATAGAAAAGTCATTCTCCCCCTTTATCTAACTGTCCTCAACTCTCTTCCAGTTTGCTACAACCATTTGAACAACTCAAATGACATGAAAAGGAACGTGCAGATGAACTTGTTTAAGTATGATGAGAGGAAGACAATTACCTAGCAACATCATTTCTCCAAACTTGAATTGTTTTTCCTAATTCAGTTGAGTTTAGCAACAGTAGTAAAATTAAACTCATACAGTAATGAATGAAAGACAGATCACATAACATTAAAATGAGAAAATAAAAAGTTTCCGAAGTTTGGCTTGCTATCTTTCAGAAAGACCTCAAATTCCAAGCTATGGAGTCCTAAATATTCCAGTGGAAGTTGACAGCTAACAACATAGGAATCAATCAGAAATAACAGCACTAATGTGGGACAGTTACCTAATCTATGACAAAAAAACAATCCACATTTGCAGGATAGAGATGACAAGTTAATGAAGAACATCATGCAAGCATCAGAAGGAATAATACAGACTCTAAAGTTAGGAGTACTACACAAACGCTAACCAGGATTTAGCACTGACTGGAAAGGTGTGACGTGCGCTAATATTACTGAACACGCCTGCTGCAGTAACTGCATCTTAAAATTATAACAATATGTCTGCATATGCTTTATTTTAAATAAAAGAAGACAAGTAACCAGCAATCAGTATTTATCTAGAAACAAAAGAGATTTTATTCTCAACTATTCTGATGTTACGGAAAATAAAATGGATCTTATATAATAGGGATATCAAATGTTGCTTCTGCACTCTGATTCCCAGAGGTAAAATAGAAAGGCAATAAATAAGGAATGTTCTGATGGGACAAAACTTCAGAGGGAAGAGATTGAACTACTCAAAATAATCTTTACAAGGCCTACCGTTAGGATACGGGGTTTCACAGAGAGTTAGAAAATCAACAATGGAATAATCCATTTCTAGCACAGCAGTACTTTTTCCATGCATAACTGTTAAACAGGGTCTTCTTCCTACGGTATCATATGACAAGCCTCCTGAGAGAATGATGAAAGGCTCCCTGGAACCAAACAGAGGTATATACTGTAAAACCAAAGCAATGTGTAAATAAAGGAGATTGGTCAGTTTTTATGACCTTATCGTAAAATTCAAAGAGATATCATTAAGCAGAGATGCATTAAAAAAAAAAAAAATGCAACAACATCTGTCCAAGCAATAAGATGTTAGGGTATATTTGAAAATTTAAAAAGTTAGAGGACTACTACAATCCCAGACTTTAAGACATCTCTTCCAGACTCTTTCCAGACTACCCATTTAAATTACCTTTACAACTGTTTGCTGAGTTTATTATTATTATTATTATTATTTATTTTAAACCTTAGAACTGTTTCTCTTCTATTGAACTGCAGATTAAATTTGCCAACAGACACATTCATCCACAACATCTGGTATTCCAGCAGAATCAAAATTCCAAGAAGTTTACTTTTTGTACAGAACGACCATAAAGGTTGACAGGAAAATAATTCCACAAAGAAGTGCAAAATAATTTTGCATTCCCAATACCATGGCTACTTTGGAGAAGCAAGCAGCTGCTTGGCAAACTTTAAGGGCCTTTTAAGAAGAATAGTTTACTTTAGTCTGTCAGAAAGACAGGTTTGGATATGAACTTTACATATTTTCATGCAGCCCCAGATTGATAATAAACATAAGCAGTATGTCTTATTATTAAATGCTTGAAGAGCAGTCCTTCAGTTGTGATACATATTGAAAGGCACCACAAATGCACACAATATTTAATAAAAATATGATTTAAAAGAAAATAATTCTAATTTACGTAATAAATGAGATAGGTACATTTTACTTACCTAAAACTATAAGAAATATTTAACAAGATGGAAAATATCTAACATAACAGACAAGTCTACAATGAATGACTCTATAGCATATCTAGAGGCTACTAATACAGATTCCTCTTTCAAAAATTTCTCCTTCAGGAGGAATGAAAGCAATCCCTTCGAATTAATTTGCACATCAATTAAATATGTAAAATTTCTTGGGGGAAAATCCTCCAAGATATCACTACACAGGGGGGGAACATTTCCCGAAAAATAAAATCCAAAACCAACAGGATGAGATCTTGCCATCAAGACAACCAAGATCAGTGGCTCACAATCCTGGAGGATTGTTTCTGCTCAGTATTATAGTAAACTGATAAACTTCACTCACTTTCAGCAATCAGTATCAGTAATTTGGATGTGACAGAACAGAATACAGAAGTCACACTACTGGTAGAAGCTGGTTTACTTTTCAAACCACAGGTGAATGATCTTTCTTCAGATCTACTATTGTACGTATAGTTTGTCAAGAAGTTACACTCCAGTACTAAAGATGGTAAAGTCTTCAAGAATTCATGTATCTTGGAAGTCTTAAAAGTAGCAGAGACAATAAATTAAGAATTAATTTTGGGAAGTGTGTGCTCTTCAGCCAAGAAGTTCATAGCATGGAATCATACTATTCAAACTAAATTCCAACACTTTAATTTATCTGGATACCCTTTCATTATTCTTGTAATCCGTGGAACCTCAATTATATACAGTCATCTTCTTTAAAGGTGCTGTCAGTCATGACAGCTGCATTAGCTATCAATAGAATGACCACTGTTTTTTCTGTTGTTTTTTGTTTTGTTTTGTTTTGTTTTTTTATGTGGATACTTACAAGTTGTAATTCCTATTAACAGAACTTCAGTAATGAAGAATAAGCTGGAAGATTTTTACCATAATCCTAATATCAAACAGAGCCAATATATCATGGAACTGAATTCGGGGGTGGGAAGTTAGCATGAGCAAAATTAAGGGGTTTGCTGGATATGCTTTAGACAGAAAACAACACAAAACCATCTCAGCAAACTCAAGATGGTAACCTATCTTAGGAACCACCACTACAAAAATCAGAATATTTTGATAATAATATAATAATTCACTGCAAAATGATGATATTGTATTCTGTGATTGGAACATTTTGCCAGTTCATTCAAAACATACACCAAGAACTTGACTTTTCAACTCCTATCCCAGATTCAGAATGAATCTTAATAGCAACCTTTCAACAGATTCAGTAAAGCTATAGACATACTATTGCTGTAGGGTAAACACAACCTAGGTTTTGGAGATTACAGGCAGTATCTCCAGTGAAGTGGGAGAAGAAAAGAGGCCCCCTCGCCTGCCCTTCTGTCTTCCTCTGCTTCAGCTTCCTGTTACTGAGTGTATAGTGGGGGAAAATGTTAGAGAAGGTATCAACACCGCTGCAACAATAGAAATAATAGTAACTGTAACTTCTAGTACAGGCTGTAAATCAGTTGCTCCTTCTGTGTGGTTCCGGACAATTTTTCTCAAAAAAATATTGTTTATTAGAATTGAAAGCAATAAAGAAAACAATTACAAGGAACATAATACGATTTGTTTTCTACGTGTAAGGACAGTGAAACAAAATCAGATCCTAGATCACTGGATTAGGGAGGAGCAGGTAAGAATGGATGATGTTTCATGTAGAGCACAGATGAAGTTAATATGGAATATCTGCTATGTTTCACAATCAAAAATTGCAATAATTTAACTACTCATTAAAGTTACCCATTAAACTCTTACTAAAATTGTATTTTTTTGTTTGTTTTCTGAAGAACAGTTAGAGCAGACTGCTATAGAATTATTTTCTTTAAATATCTAGACAAGCTTAGACGTGCCCTGGACAAGAACAATGTGATTATTTTCTGCAGTAAAGAACTAAAGCCATAAGCAACAGATGACACAGCTTTAGCAAAAAGTTACCATTGTGCCATGTTTTCACCTAATCTATTTCCATTGGTTAGGAGAAACACGATGAAAACAGTAAGTATTGAAAGGTAGTAAACCAAGCTTTAAAATTCTCATAATAAGATTACAACTGGAACTGAGAAATCAAAGTGTGAACTCTGCACGTAACAGTGATTGAAAAGGTATTTCCAGCGCATTGCTTCCTCATCACAGGGAAAATGCTGTTATACATTATGTATTTTGACTGAAGTTCTAGAATAACATCACAACAAACATGGTGTTATAGATTTAGAAGTAAACGGAAGATAGAAAAGAATATTAAAGAGAAATGAAATTGAAATTAATCCAAACTGAATGTTTTAATGCACCCTGGAAGATCAGAGGAGTAGCAGAAAAAAGTCCACACTAGGAAAACGTGGTCTCGCTAGACAGGCATTTAACCTCAGAAACTGTACTAAAGTAAGTACCTGTTTAAAACTGTTTGGAAAGTAACCAGGTTTTTGACTGGTTACAATTACAATTTCTGCAGTTGAGACTGCTTTAGGTTACTCATATCATCATTTAGATCAACCTTTGACTGCTCAGTAGAGAAAAATATGCAGACAGATATAGACAACTGCTAGCAAAATACAACTTTTCAACTGCTCACGGATATTCAGACATCTAAGCAGAAGCCTTAAATTTCTATTTACCTCACTTTTATCAAACAAAATTGCACTGAACCACTGACACTATCTGTATAGGTATACTGAAATATGTTTGAAATCAGTATTACATCAGTAAAAGATGTTCTATAGATTTGAATGCCTGGAAGTCAAACAAAATAATACATAAACTTTCACAGTTATGGAAAAAAATGTTGTCAACGTTTGTAAATAGCTAGGCAGTTTTCTGTATACATTTTATCTTTATATTGTACCTTTTACTCAATCGTTTTAAAGCACTTTAGAACCATAAAGAAAAGAAATCCTACGCAGTCCATGAAATCCTTCAATTCTAATTGCAGTCTTGGTAACAAAAACTTGCTACTCAAGATACTGTAAATTCCATTTGAGCCTCATGTTGCAATTACTGCTTTGTTACATTTTCAATGTGCATAATTAGGCACAATTCACTCCATAAATTACTGTACTCTCTCAGAACAGTTCCATCAGTAACATTTTAGGAGAACATAGGGGGAAGAACATGTATTCAGGATTCAGAGCATCTGCAACAAGCCACTATTTTTCCAAAGTTCAGCTTTTCAGTTCTCCGCATTTCGTCGTGTTCTGTGCTTTGTCAGGTATTATTAAAGAAAAAAAGCATGTTCTCATAAGACCAAGCAAAAATATCTAAGAGTCACTTCTAATAACATAGAAGAAACATGTAAACATTGAATTAGTGGTATCTTCACCTAAGTTTTATGTAATGTGTTCGCATTTGTTTTTACAGTTTATTCGTCACTATCTGATTTATCAGAACAATTTCAGCTATTTGTAACTGTAGCTCAATGTCACTAGGATACATATCCTAATAGTTGTTAAACAAAGGACATTCTTGGAGAGAATTTATTTTATGTATGTTAGCTTCATATACAAAACAAGTCTTACCCAGCTCTAGTTGTTTTATATTCCACCTTAAGAATAGGTTTGCAGGGTTCAGGCTTTTTTCCATCCTTCAGCTGCTTTCCTAAAGAGAATTTTTTTCTTATATCAATCTTACCGCTCCAAATTATGATGACAGATTACAAAATTCACTCTGCAACTTACAGTGTAGAACACTCATACAAACATATTCAACATCTGACGGTTACAGACTATGCCTTGAAATACCATAAAAACTGTCAGGAAATCAACCTAGAAAATTCATATAAAATATGAATATAGCTTTTGAGTGTTGTGAAATACTAGTTTTCAAAAATATAATCCTCCTAGTATTTTTATAGTAATTTAAAATAGTACTGAGTGATATAAAAAAATCTCCTATTGTTTTGCAATTAAAACTGCTCAAGTTAGAAGTAACTCAAAGTTTATTATGAGCATTACAATTAAGAGCTAAGACTTGAGTTTGGAAATAGAGTTTCTTTCTGTACTTCACATTATTTGCAACTAAAGCTATAGATTTAATTTCTACTATCTCAATGGAAAATCTTAAGTATGGTGTAAATATACATGTTCTATCTGCACACTGATAAAAGTTGATGCAGCTGTAAAATTCTGGAGAAAATTTGATTTGCAGCCCAATGCCAAAATTATACAACATCACAAGGAAACTAAAAGCTAAAGCTTCTTTCCTCTACTTTGACCCACAAGCACTGTAGTAAGCAGGGACATGCTGGAGTCTCAGACAAATAAATCAGGATGAACCTCACAACAACTAACCTTGAAGATGATCCTCAATCATTACATTCACATTTTTGAGTCTGAGATAAATAAGTTGATAAAACATGACTTAAACATGTACAACAGGCAGGCCTTGCATTTGTATGCCATTTCTTTAAAGAGCAGAAGCAAATTTCACAGAACATGTAATCTTAACTTCCTGGACTAAAATTAATGCAGAATTACCTGAGAAGAGTGAATAAATTACCATATGCCAGTCTTACTCTTTTACAAATCTTTCAAAAAATTTCTATGTTTACCTATATATTTATACATGAAACGGACACTTGCTTATTTTAACAATTCCATACTTAGGATTTGGGAATGCAATGTCAAGCCAAAAATAAACCATTTCATATTTTGGAGAGCTAACTTTAAGATCAATATCATTGTATAAAAACCAACCTAAAGATCAGAGATTTAGATATCTTTGCATTAATTTGAAGTCTTATTTCACAAAAACTAGGTTTTGCTGTTTTGTTTTTTTTTTTCCTATATGAAATCTATCAGAACTTCACGTGACAAAAGTTTACTTTCACTGCAAAACCTGGCTTTATAAAATGCTCCCATTAAAGTTAAGATTTCACTGTGTCTTAAGAGCCGTCAAGCAGAGTGGGCAAACATTTTCAATCTTACCATGTGGAGTGATTGTCTGGAACGGTTTAGTGGGAGATTTTACATTCCATATGGTCAAGGTACCATCTGAGTGACTACAAATAAACTGTTTTCCTTCATGATGCCAAGCCACAGAATGGATAGCCTATATAAGTAAAAAGATAAAAACAGAAGAGTAGTAGACTAGTATCTTACTATTAATTTACTCTTAATCCTTCCTTGATGACATTACACAGAAGAAATTTAGAGAAAATACTAATTAAATCATATTGCTCCTAGTATATCCTAATTCATCCACAGTAAGATTTCAGTGCTAAAGTAACTTTTCTAGACTTATTTTATCCACCAGATATGCTGCTTCCATTGTACTGACATGTCTAAGTATTGGGCAAAATATCTTACCCACATGAAAGTTCATCTTGATAAGATTATTAACTGAAAGCTTTACACATAATTGTGAGAAGAGAGAAGAGACAAACAACAAAGCGTAAGTAAAATAAGAATTGAAGTAATTATCTATAATTTCTTGGGGGGAAGAAATTAAACATTTCAGCTTTACAGAATTTATAAATTTTCATTTATAAAAATAAATTATAAAACAAAATATTACAAACTATTATCTTCAGCAAGCATTGTGATATAGCAATTTTGAAGAAGCTTCTAGTAAAACTTATCACAAATACAGAAATGCCTTTATGTACATAAAATTAAGAAGGGAACAATTAGCCATGCCACATAAAATCTTACTGCAGGATAACTCGATTAAGTGAATCTAGTTGCTTCCTTTAGGTGAGAGAAAAGTAAACAATAAAGCTGAGTTCAGATAAAGAGATTAACTAGTAAGATTAAATGACTGTTGCCATTCCTGCTTCCAACATCTCTGCTAGTAGATGAAGATGTTATGAAATCATTTAGAGATACTAAAGGGAATTTTACTTATAGTATGAAAATATCAACAATGAAAATCTCTAGTATTTCTCTATTACTCAAATGGCACAGAAAGAAGTATTACCTGCTAGAAACATGGAACTTTGACCCTGTTGAGAAAGTAGATTTGCTTAATACTTATGGTGGAGACAACACTCTAAGTAAACAGAAAGCTGGAGGTGAATAGGTGAATGCTAATGAGCTGAAGAATACCACCTTTTGGGTGCATACCCTCAGTAGAGATTCTGTCTGTTACTGTAAGCAGTTAGATTAGATTCACTCAATTTCCTATGTACATATGGATTTCCACTGCAAGGAATCCTACCAACCAACAGAAGTGTAGGCAGTAAATTACTTAGTGAAGAGCAAATCACAGAAGACAGATGTAAGATAGTTTCCCCTGAAGTGATTATACACAGATTAGATCATCACATTTAGTGATGTTATACAGAAGAACAAGATAGCTTTCAGCAATGTGACTCAATAAAAGACAGAAATGACTGCATTATATGAGTGTGGAGTCTTCAATAAAAACTGATTCAACTGAAAATGGTAATAGGTCTGGATAGCTGCAGATTAAGTCTAGCATTTCTTACTCAAATTTAATCTTATGCCCTGTATGGGTGCAATCACTGCAGAAGGCAGACGCAGCATATGAATATCATATCTACACATATGAAACTTATACATCTTACACTGATTTACTTAGAGACAAAGTCTTGTTCACTCTGTCTGTGAGGCAAGAATTCAATTAGCAAATAAAAACAGGAATTATAAAGAAATATAATGTAATCTTGAAAAAAATACATTTTACTTCACCAGCTGAATAACAAAGTTAGGGATTAGCAAGATTGAAAACATAGAGTATCTAAAGTAAGACAGCACTCGAAAAATCTCTCTTTACTAGGATGTTGCACAATAATAAATGATTCCCATATGGAGTTAACCATCAAAGTGTAAACCACTCTTGAAGCATTTGTGCATTAATAGATCTAAGAACCAATAGCGAGGCAATCTGTAGAAAAGGAAGGATAATTGACAAATGAAAATTTTCCTAAGAAAGGGTCAAGAAAAAGAAATCTAAACAGTCTACTATTATAGAAGTGGCTTCAATGTTTATAAACATAAGGAGATCTAATAAACTGAGCTCAATGAAGTAATAACTGTGATCACAATTTCTTCAAGGAACCTGTAAGATGGAAAGAATGCTGAAAATGAAAAATGGCACCTTGGTTTTAAGACTTCATTGATTAATTTTTAAGAACATCTGGTTAAATCTAATGATGCAGTTCAATATTATTTAACACATAATGGATGTTTTATGTACTTTAAAAATAATTCAAATAAATTATCCATGCAGAATGTGCATACAGAACACTATCCTTTACCGGTACACAACTCACAACTTTTGCAAGCCTGAAATGCAACAGCAAGATATCAAAGCTGAGAGAATTAGGACTGTTTAGCCTGGAGAAGACAGAGGGATCTTATCGTGTATATATTTACAGGATGGGAGACAACAGAATGGGCCAGGCTCTTTTTGGGATGGGAGACAAGAGGATGTGGACAGGTTCTATTCGGTGTTGAGCAACAATAGGACAAGGGGCAATGGGCACAAACTGGAACATAGGAAGATCCATCTGAACATAAGAAAAAACTGCTTTACTGTGAGGGTGACAAAGCACTGGAACAAGCTGCCCAGAGAGGTCTTGAGTCTCCTTCTCTGGAGATATTCAGAACCTTCCTGGGTGCTTTCCTGTCTAACCTACTGTAGGCAGTCTGCTTTGGCAGGCTGGTTGGACAAGATGATCTCCAGAGGTTCCTTCCAACCACTAAGACTCTGTGATCCTATGTAACTAAGTGTAACATAACCTGCAGCATCTCATGAAGCTCATTTTGAGGCAACAGAATCTGCAAGCCATAATGACTACATAAACATGCTTTGGTTTCCAACAAGTCACATTTCAAGCTTGTGCTCCCCTCATCCATTTTCAATTTTATTTTTTTTAAATCCCATGGGCTACTTCAACATGTTTTTATTGCTGCAAAACTAATCTCTTACAGCCAGTCATGTACAAGAAGATTGAACCTAAAAATAGTAATCAGTAATACACTCGTTAATGCCATCAAAGCTTAATTTAAATCAGAGCAAACAAAAAATTTGAAGAATTGACTTATTAATAACTAAAACAAGTTGTTTAAAAGGTTCCAATTTATTTATTTATTGTTATTACAAACCAACTTACATTTGAGAAGTTTTACTTAATTAATGACTGTAAATATAGAAAGGAAAACGCTTGCAGGATGAACTATATTTCATAAGAGAAAAAAGTACTTAAAAGTATTCCCAGTGTTTGGACATAAAAGGCTTAAAAATGATGCAAAAATAATTCAGTCTTTTTTTTTTTTTTCCAATAAGTCTGTCCAAGAGAAAAAAGCACGTTTGCAGGAAAGATTAGCAGAAAACTTTCTTGAGACAAATTTCTTTAAAGCTGCAGTTCTATCACATCATATCCTCTGGTTCCCGAGAATAATGTTACATTTGTGCACTCCTATGAATTCTGAAGAGTTGTCTTTATATCTGATTGCTACTACAATGAAAAGTATATACATCTGATAGCTTAGGATTCCAATTGTGATAAAAAAAGATCACAAACAAATTCAAACTGAATTCCCCATTGTAAACTGGAATATTGTGCAGGGGAGAATACTTCAACTACTAGCACTAATATTAATCATTACCTAAAGCTGCCTAGTCCAACCAAGGTTAAGCAGAAATATGATTAAAATAGTTTTATGCAATGGTGGTATTGTCATTCACCCTTTAAGCATTCCTGTCCTTGGGATGAGTGCTCCTATATTTTTGCTGCAGTTATCAGTGTAGAGCAATGGGTAAGCACGTATGCTCAGACCAGAAAACATGGATAGCATTTCACTGACCCAGCTTTTGGGCAATAGATCAATCTGCCATATGACAACATTGGAATTTGCTTCAAGAGAGCCTCTTTTATTGACAGAAAATTCTGAATAGCTGTGATAAGATTCAGGTTTTTTTTCCCCAAGGAAGTTCCACAGATGTTTTCCTACAAATCTCTGATCACACAGGAAGGTTGATCTCATCATTTGTGATTAGAGGGAGATAGTCAAAAAATAGCATTTGGACCCCTGGACACTTGTGAAATTTTGAGTCAAGTTGTATAAACGATAGTGGTAGACTGCACTGACTCCAACTTCTTTTGAAAAATAATCTCAGCTAAAAAGTGAAAAGAGTAGAGGAAAGCAATCCAATAGCAGAGTTTTTAAGTAGTCTGTGCCATCAGATGGAGCCTAGGCACCAATTAACAGCCAGCAGCACTCAAAACATAGCAATGCTATAAAGCTCACACACTCCTCCTGAAAAACACTGCACAGCCTGTAGCTGTGCTGCAGCACCAACCTTTGCTTGTGTCGATCCTGTAACTCCCAGCAACAACAAAGATCAAATCCTAGATAGAGCACTGGGATTTTTAAGCAGGTGTAGACTTATGCTTCACCTCCTCAGCAATGGGTGACTGAATTTAATTAGAACTACCCAATTAGCTAGTATTATCAGAAGCATACCTATTTTCAATAGGTAAGACAGAAAATATTTTCCCCATGCTAATATGCAAGCCTTATTGACCGATCACATTCCTGCTGTGACATGCTTCAGCAGTCTATTTTGCAGCTCACTCATTAAGAAAAGAAGGGAGACTTCCTGCAAGACAGCATTTCCAAGCAAGACAGTATGAAGCAGCCATGAAGTAGGACATTTCATTTTATTTTATTATTTATTTATTTTATTATTATTTCATTTTATTTCAGCTGAAGACTCAGGCACTTAGCTAGGTGAAAGTCACACTTTTTTTAACAAAAAACAAAAGCGCTAAAAGACTCACCCCCTTAGAAATTGGAAGAGAAAGGTAATCGATGCCACCATTCACTGCAACAAACTTCAGCTAGCAAACACTTCCTCATACAAATCCTGTGTCCCTTTTAGAGAAAGCTTCAAATATTCACAATTTCAGAGAGACACACTTATTAATTCACTGGCAACAGAAGAACTGAATAAAGTTCTTATCCCTAGAACTGTAAATGATGTCCTCGTAATATGCAAAGCAGATAAAAAAAAATTACCTCATCATGTGTGTATCTGTAATCAGCCTTCTTTGACTTCAGATCCCATAATACCACTGTTCCAGACTCAAAGCCAATCAGAAGCTGCAGGAACAAGCAAAAATATCAAGTCTTTACAGGGACAAGAAAAGTACCATTTTCATAGCCTGTAGGTCTTTTCTCATAAAGATAAAGCATAACACTTGGTAAAGTAACTACAAGTGGTTATGACAACAGAAATTAGTGACAATCTGTGAAGATCTTAACAGTTGAGGTTTAACTTGTGATGGTTTTCACCCTCCTAGATTTTCCACTAATGCGATACTAATACAACTGAAATTTATTCAACATTAAATAGATATATTTGTCTTCTGAACAGTTCTTTGAAATCCCTTTGAGTTCCAGAAAGACCAACATTAAGATCTTTCCTAAGTGTACTCCTTTCAGAATGAAAACTGGGGTTCAAGGGGGCACTTTTTCTTCATTAACATATGTTTTCCCACTGGAATTTCTTATGCTTATATTAGGAAGAACACACTGTCCTTCCTGAAGTTCTGGGTAATGGTTCATTTTCTCTAAGAAAAAAAAATCTTACTATAAACTTTCTTAATCTTTTAATCAAATAGAGATAATTGGCTGAAGAAACACAAAGGATATTAGTTTTTGAGAGGAAAGTTAGAAATTAAAGGGAATCATCTTTTTCAAGAAGCAAAACTAAACCTTATCTGCAGGAAGCAAAGATCCAAATTGCTCAAAATAATTGCTCTAACACACTGAGTAATTAAGTGCTTTGTTTTCCTAACTTAAGTAACACTTCTCTTAATAAAAACAAACTAAGGCCAACAGAAGATAGTAGCAACAGCCTTGGCACTTATTACAAAGTAGAAGAATGTAACGCAACTTCCAATTACATATTAGCCGCATCTACTCTAATAGCCTTTCTTCCAACAACCTTGTTCAAGCGGTTCCAAGCATTAAGTAGCAGGCCTTCTATTCAACCTTTTTTCTCTCAGCACAGATATACAGAAATTGAATAACATCTGCTGAGATTTATTCAGTGTCACAACAACTCAACTCATGCATGCAGAGGTGCCCAGTGGAGCATCCTTCATATTACAAGAAAACAGTCTTCACGATACATGCCATTGTTGTCAGAGAGAGATCTACATCAATATGGTTTATTGCTGTATCTAGCCATTTTACATGGATAATTTTCAGTATGAAGATTTTCAAAGTTGGCAGTCCTTTCCAAAGAGAAAGTAACAGTATCTTCATGCACCATATAATGACATAGTCACTCTACTTCATTGCAATATAGCACCAAAACACCCTAAAATACTAAACACGTTTGATCCAGTGAAAGTGATTACATATTTTTTCCTCACTACAGAATCATATGTACTATTAATCTGAATAATATTGCTTACCATAAAATAGACAAACTATAAAATATGGTTTAACTTTAAACTTCAGCCTTTTCTTTATCATGTTTTTTCTACTAGCCTGAAAAAGTTTTAAGTGAGTACACAGGATGTTCTTGCAATTGCATGTGTTTTTTTTTTTTTTAGGGCCAATTTTCCCATTAGAAAGTGGACAGTAAAGTCATTCTAAAAGACTGAGTAACATTTTGATTGATAAAACAATAAGCCATTAAGGTTAACTGACAACATTTGAACATTAAAATGTGGGCACAGTACACTGGACTAAACAGATTACTAGTCTTTTCTTAAGTTACCACAGTTTAATTACTTTTATGTTCTACGGTTCATGATTCTGGAATGTGATTCAGATCTAACTCTGCAGAGAAATCCAGTAGCTATACATGCTTACTTTAATGACCTTCAGCTGAATGGAAAAGTTGTACTCATGAAATTCTTTATGTACCAAATCTGTATGTGTCTAGGTTAGAAGCTATGTTATCATATGTTATTAAAATATTCAAACCCTGCTAAGATTATACTAACATTACCTAATGTCCTTATTGTTATCCACCACAAACTTGTCAAACCAAAGGAACATAAGCATAAAAATAGCATTTCTACTATACACACTGAAGAGAAAGAAAAGTATTTTCATTTTTTCCTTCAAGGCTCTTCACATTTGTGAGTTCACCACTCTATGATACATCTGAGCCATCACACTGACAGAAATAAACACTCAGAATTTAACTTCTCAATACATTCAATCACTTATGCCTGAATACTGCAGAGGGCAGTCATTAATCAATTCGTTTCAAGTGGCATCAAGGTCTCTGCGGTACATCTGGCTCAATTATAACCATACTCTTCTCAGGGACCCATGTACTTTTGAAAGAGACGTGTACCAACTAGTTTTCAAATTCCTTTGGCAAATTTTACTTTACTCCCACTGTTGAAGTTAAGGAAAACTCTTTTAACATGGACTAAAGGACTCCACCACAATTTGCTGTTTGATTTACTAAATAATTATATGAGCCACAAAAGCTAAAAAAGCCGAAGATCCTTCAAAGGGTAGAAGAGTCATACCATCCCTTCCCTAAGACTCAGAGAAGATGCCTGACATCTGAAACAGAGACTCTTGCAATCATGACTAAAATACAGAGTGAATTAGAGCCTAAGATATATATTTCTGTATGCACTTGATCATGCATGAGTGATTCTATAATATGCAACAAGATTACAGAAATAAGGCAGATGGAAAACAGGTAAGACAAATGGATAAGACAAAAAATAGATTATACGTTCTAACACAAATCGAAGCACATCTTTATACAGACTCCCAAAGATTTCCAAGAACCCATTGCTTTCTAGCACAACTTCCTCCTCCTAATGTAAAGAAAGAAACAGAATGGAACTGACTTTTTCTGATTACAGGATGCATTCAACTAGTCTAGTAATATTTCCTAAATCATAACTGTGTCTTGCTTCATGCTATTTTCAAAGCCTAAAACCTTGATTTAAACTTTCCTTCATGTTTGCAGCATGGCTCTCAGCTACGTAATCCCTTCTTTTTAAAGAAGCAGTAATCACATTTGAAAACAATCTCATACTTGAAAAATAGATTGTTGAATAGTCTTCAATCATATCCTACCTTTCCTTCATCCATTGGATTGTCACTAATGTGGACAATGGGACCTGGATGAGATTTGGACGACCTAAACCATAAATAAATCCAATTAAAAGAAAAGAAACAGCTATGCCCAAAATAACATTTCATAAAATAATTACAAACAATATAAAAAAGTATATATTTATGTACTCTCATACTGAAACATTACCTAACACACTGATTAATCCCAAAAAGCCTCCTGAAGCCGAGCATGGAAAACATCAAACTACTCAAAATCCCCATCAGTAGCATTGCATACAATATGTATATCACATGACTCTTTTCTTCAAAAACTAGAGTATAGCAGACTTTCATGTTGCTGTATTTCTGCATACTCACAGGAAACTACCTAAATGTAATCTAACTCCAAAAACAATAGCTACTACAGGCAGGACCAATCCTGTGTTACTATTTCTATAAAGCTTTGCTTTCTTTAATTGTATATTATCTAGAAAGATACATTTTTGTTTTCTTCGTCCTTCCACTTTGAAGATTTGAGGGTAGGAGAATATAATATGCTTTCTAAACCATTAATTCTTTACTGAAGAAAAATAAAAAAAAAATAAAACAGAAATAAGAAAAGCAATTATTTCTTGAACTTAATATTATTTATAACCTAAAAATTGCTGTAAAAATTATGCTTTGTTTCCTGTAATAGGGTTATTTAAATGTATATTTTAAATTAGTAATGTCACAATGCATGTCTTTTACACTCTAAAAGATACTATAAGGATTAGTAAAGCCAATTATTTTTGAAGACATGCCGTTATACAGAGTTCTGGGCATCACAGCATCAAGTCAAATCAGGAACGGTTTTCACAAGTATAAAAACAAATCTACATATGGACTTAACTTCCCCTCCAACTGTAGAAAGTGACCTGCAAATCCTAATATAGGACACAACATTATATATATATATATAATATATATAAATATTTAAATATTTTTTTTTCCTAATTCTTTACTAACCACAGATTCTTATGCCTATTCCTGGCACTGCAATAACAGCATTATAGGCTTAATGTTTATGTTAACATTATCACTTCATTTTTATGAGAATGAAAGTTCCTTACATGTCCAAGTACTTTGCTCACATATTTGGTATAGTGAGACTAATATTAGATAAGAATATAATTTCTGCATCTGATATTAATGACATTTAGGACACTTCTGTTCTCTTCCCTCAAAAGACAATACTTGATTACACTCACAGTTCAATGGCTTTATTCCACATGATGACATAGCCTGAGAGAGTAAATGATTCCACATTGACAATGTGAATGTTTCCTCTTTCGGTGCCCACATATAGCCATTTACTTTGGAAAGGCAGATGACAAAATGTTATCCTAAAGAAGAACACCACCAGAATAAGGGATTAAAGAAAAGTCATTATAAATCCTACAACTCAAGGTCCCCATTTCAAAAAGGGAGAAGAAATTCAGCAAACAAGATATAGGTAGAAAAAATTAGTAAGACCAGATGATACAGATTCACAGACAATGTAAAACTTCAAATAAAAAAAAAAAAAAATATATATATATATATATATACATATATAAACCAAAGTATTCTAGGACTGTTAAGTCATCCACATAAAAATCACACAGCCACCTTTGAAGATTATCACATTGAATGTTTTTCCTAAAGACTGCTGTCATTTTAAACTTAAAATAAAATACTCCTATTTCATCACTCCTATTTATCATCTATAAATATCCCTTCAGCCATCTAATTGTAAGTTCTGAAGAACAAAAGATTTTTAGAGTTAAACTGCTACAGTTTAAACTGGTTTTGAGTGAGGAGACAGAAAACATAACCTAGTAAACGTAAGTTTAAGTGTGAGCTAAAGCATTCCGCAAAGAGCAAACCTGAAAAAAAACAACAGCATGAGACCTAAGCAATTATAAAAATTATTTAAAAACTAGTTTAAAGTTGGTGATAACATTTTACTTAAACCACATTTTAGTTTCCTGCCTTGTATTTCTTCTTTCTCCCCTTTGTTGCTAGAAAGAAACAGCTGAACAAAACCCAAATGTTAATTGTTGTTGACACTAGCAGAGAACTCTTTTTTTTTTTTTTTTTAAACTGTAACTCCAGTGAAGATGTTATTATTTTGAAATTTGGTTATTTCTGGCTTCTGGAATCCTCTTTATTTTCCACATGTCATCAAAATTGATATGGCAATAAAATCTTCTTAGAAACTGCAAATTCTAAAATATTTGCATTTTCTACATAATAGAAATATAGAAATTAGAGTCTAAAAAAAAATCTAGAAGATATTTTGGATTTACAGTTTTCTAATAAGGTCCAACATGGAAACAAATTATGTGTTCTATAAAACTAGGGTGTTGAGAAATGTTTTTATGGTAAGGTAAAATAATTATGAAATGGAAATTTGTTCTGTCAGCTCTAATCCTTAGCTTTACAGATTTATTCTTATTTTCTCCCAGTTGGACTTCCTTCTTATCAAATACATGCATCATTTCACAAGCCTGTTAATAATTATTTAAGCAAAGTACAGCTTTAGATCCTTTGCATTAGATCTTCTATATATGCATTTAACTTCAGCACAAAAGCAAATGCTAAAATCAGCAACAGGAAAATCTACTAATTATTGAGAAGACATTACTCTGTATTACAGATTTCAAAAGTTAAAGCTTTTCTTGCAATGTTACCTGGATCTTTTTATATCACTAATATACTTCAAATTTGGAAACACTGTTTGCTCAGGCAAAACTTCAATTTACCCATTTTCAAACTTTTTTGATTTCTTATGTATTAATATTTAAGCATGAAGGTTGCTCTAGAATTTTGCATTGATGTTTTATAGTCCTTTTTTCTGTACACAATATTTAAAATACATCAACTCAAGTAAACCTGTAAACATTATAACACTTTCATTATATATAGTGATTTGCAAGAACTGCTGCTTAAACACTTGACTATAATCAACTCGCTTGAAAGACTAAAGTGAATTTATTTGAAGTTAAAAATCACATACATACACACCTATTAAGACAGGTCTCCTAAATTCTACTGTCCAGTAACAGAGCTCTCCCACTATAAACAGGTAATGGGGTAGAAGAAGAGAGGCAGCATGAGACAAGAAGAGAAAGAAACCCTCAGCAACTTGCACTTACATAGCTATTTTGTGTCAGGATTCCATCTGTCAGAGGAAGCTGGAAGCCACATCAGTTGGATCTAAAACTGTGGTCTAGCAGCCAGAAAGAATATTCAGGAGTAGCATCATGTGTATATCTATATTGCTTTGCAAGTTTACATAGTCACCTATAGGTGTCCAACACTTATAAAAAAACTACTCTATTTAGTCATTTAAAGGTAGACCAAAATATAAGTTGAGGCTGCAACTTTCTTTACCAAATAAAAAGGGTGACAATTGAAGGAAAAAGTGTTCAGCTCCTCAATACTTCTGAGGTCTTTATTCATGCAATAGCTCTATAGCAGCTGTATTCATTTCACTGTCTTCTCTGTACAGCAGAGGTTAGTTTTGTCAACAGTTAAAAAGCAGTGAAATGCTTCCACACCAGGAGTAAAATACATCTGAGCAAGTAGCTTTACAAAATATTTAAAAAATCCTGAAGTTGGGAATTTGACAAGATTTCTTGACAAGATTTCTTGACAAGATTTCAGAATTGTAAGTACAGGTATACACAAAGCAGTGCTCCCAATCTTACAATTCCAACTATGTTTTTATCTGCCTTCTATAATCAGAGCCTTCCATGATGTCTATAACTATAAAATATTCCTTTAGAATTTTCATGGTTCACAGAACTGATGACTAGCTAAATCCAAGTCGGAGAATTCATCATGCCAATTCTGCCATGATAAAGAGTCACTGTTTCATAGAACGGTTTGGGTTGGAAGGGGCCTTTAAGATCATCTAGTTCCAACCCCTCTGCTCTAGACAAGAGTTTCACCCCTAACGTAATACATGTTTACACCTCTTGCTAATTATCTATTTTCTTTCTGGAAAGAAAAAAAAAAAGCAAACATTTCAATTTTCAGAAATTCTATTGTATATCTACAAATCTAAAACATTTATTTCCACATTACATTTACAGAAAAACATTACAATTGATGTCCTGAGTTTCTTGTCAGTGACTAAGGCTTCACTTAAGACACTACATAGATTTTAAACTATGTCAGAAATTTTATAGCCCTTTTAGAAAAATGAAATTCAGTAAGGTTACAGTCCTCTTCACCAGTGAAACCATACTAGCATGACCATATACAAATGTTACAATCAGTGAACCAGCCTGTTTCATTTAAATTTGGAGTTGAGGTGAAAACAGGTACAAACTTGTTTGGGGGGCACGAAAACAAGTCTCAAGGACTTTCTGTTAGTTAGGTAGATCTCTCCTGGCCAAGGACATCATATATTTTTTCTTAGGAAAACAGTCCTTCCTTCAGATATCTCTCTGCCACAAGAAAATTATACTCTGTGGATAATATATGAAGATACACAAAAGTAGGAATTACTGTACTATGTCCTGTCCATTTCCAACATTCAAGCAATCTTGCCCTTCTTTCCCCCTAAAAAAAGAAAAAGCCACAAAGAATGAATGGACAGAGACGGAAAGCATAACAGATGCACTGAACTCGAGGCAAATTTCTTGCCAAGCCTTTTCTAGCGTCCAAATCCCAACTGCCTGATAGCAATCAGTCAAGAGCAGAGTACCAGACATTTTCTTTCCTGCATCAAACTGCTGTGACAAAAAACACCAGGAGAGAGGCATCCATAAAAAAAAAATAGACCAGTTTTGTGCTTCTGAAGAGACACCTTAACTGGGACTGTGTGAGCAAGTGATGACAGAAGGCAAGCTTTTGAAGGCAGTTCTTCTACAGCACAATCAATTCACCGAATTATCTCCTCAGAAATTTCAGTTACCTCCTTAAGAGTAATACACTTCGTGAGGCTGACAACATAATGCAAGTATTGTGCACAGTACTTTATTCGAAATATTTCACTTCTCAATCCCTATGCAAATAAAAAAATCCCCTTTATGGAAGAAAATGTTTCCAAGAGATTTTTTTTAATCTGAAATCTACAATATGATATTTAATGTATGCTAATGCCATTGCTAAAATGAGGTACTGTTATGCAACCCCAAAACACTCAGTTTAGTTCTAAAGTAGCTGTACTTTTCCAAATCTTCCTCCTCACTGCATACACATTCACAATGCCATTTCTCCACCTCACCCTCTAAAAAAAACAAACAACAACAAAAGTAAAAAAAAAGCTAAACTCTGATATACATTTGTCAGAGTTCAACTCTGATTATATACAGAAAGTCCAGTATTACATTAGGAGTGGAAAATATTGATAAAAGTCCTATATAAAATATATATATTCTGAGTACAGTTAAATATATATATATACATAATTTGTGCTATTACTTATGGGAAAGTATTAGAAATGATATAGAAATGATAGTCATCTTTAAGCAGCCATTTGGAAATCTACTGGAAAGATTCTTTTCTACAGATCATGTCTTCTCTAATAATCTGTTGAAATTAGCTGAGAAAAATCTTGATTGTGGTTGTGTCACAACATTTATCAAAATAGTAATTACAGCAAATTATAGTATTCCCTAGAGGAAGTTAATTATGTAAAACTCAAAGAATAAAGTTTCTTACATTAATATGTAAGCCAGCTAATTCTTCCACTTAAGGGAAATATTAAGTAAAAAAAACAAAAAAAAAAAAACAACGTTATGTTGTGGGTATTCTTAGGACAACAAGCATCCTTCTAAATTAATCTTTACCTTCCCTTAGTTTGCTGCATTATGAAGTATTAAGTTCTCCAGAATTTTGCACAGCTTTAATAAAGCACAGCATCAAATGCTTAGATGAATTACAAATAATGATAACAGGTTTTTCTGTTTAAGTCACTAGAACTATTTCTAGAACCTCAGACTGCCATAATACCATAATGTAGTTGCTGTAATTACATTGGTTGATCAAGTAATCACCAGAGATGCAAAGTAGATTTTTTCTAAGAGCAGCATTAACCTACCAAAGTTGCCTTCTGTGTACTTCCGACTCTCTTCAAGCTTTCATAGATAGGATAGCCACTATATAATATACAGAAACTTAAAAATTTAAAGTCTATCATAATACCAGATTACACATCCACGGTCCCCATGTTGAGTCTTCAAAGGGCACGAAGTCAAAAGCCAGTGTCAGAATGACATTCTGATCGAACCAAGCAGTGGCTGTGTTTTTCCCATACGGCTGCAAATGAACTACTTCCAGATTACTGGCAACAGCAATAACCTAAAATACCTACGTGTATGAAGAGAAGGCCTGAAGAGGCAGGAGGCACAGACAGAAAGAATTATTCAATGCCTCCATCTGCATCCCATAACAACGCTCTGAATGATGCTTCTCCAAATATGATCACTTGAAGAGCTGCCTCTGAAGGCACTGCGAAGAAATTATGTTCAACATCTGAGTTCTAGCATACATAGTATCGAGAAGGCAAGAGCTGAGCTCAAAGTAAAATGGGACACTGCCATCAGTGATGCAACAAATATTAGGCCCATCTGAACATTCTTCCAGTTCCTAGGTTGCTGCAGCTTTTTTTGTGTTCTGATGTACCAATATATTTTTTGTTTGTTTTTACAGTATTAGATATCCCTAATACATTCCACATTTTATATGTTCATAAACAAAGGGCTGATTCATTGCTTGTAATATTGACAAAAGACCAACCGAAATTTTCCTTTTCAAACTTTTCCAGTACTGAAGAAATTCACACCAACGCTAAGGATTTGAGGATCCCAGCCACTGATAAAATCCTCTGGAGTACATTCATGAGCACCTGCCAGACTCCTTTTAGGATGCAAGGAATAACCACCACCCACCCTTGACAACAGAACACATTCAAGTAGCTTGTTCTAATACAAGTAGAATCATAGAAGCCTAAGAGTTGGAAGGGACCTTTAAAGGTGGTCTAGTCCAACTCCCCTGCAATAAACAGGGAGATGCACAGCTAAACCAGACTGCCCAGGGCTTGATCCAGGCTCACCTTGAAGTAGCTCAAGCTGAATGTCAGGTCTTAGAAGTTACATAGTAGGACATAACAAATGTTGACAGATGTAAATTTCCCACAGGAGTCAGACAAATTACGATCATCGCTAATGTGGAAAGTCAGCCATACTGATAAGGCTTAAAGACTAAAGGTTGAATTCTGCCCATGAATGTGACAGTTGGTCATTATGTGGCTCATAGCACTGTAAAAATCATTGACGTACAGAGAAAACAGCTAATCAGACAGTAGAGACAGTTTCATAGTAACCTGAAATCCCAGGGTAGTAGGACTCTGCACTTCAGTTCTCTCTCAATACCAAATGCAGCAGCCAAAAACATCCAATTGTATCTCCATCAACCACGTGTTAATGTGGGACTCAGACTGCTTCATACAGCCTCAATAAAAAAAATAAGAATGTAAAGGAATCAAATCTTGTATGAGTGAAGCAGTCACTGCAGCAAAGCAAGAGTGCTGAAAAGTTTTTGTTTTTTTTTTTCCTCTTGTTAACTACTCAAAACAAGACAGAACTCCTAAATATGCCATCTAGCGAATCACTACTGAACAACATTTTCAACCCAACAGGGGAAAAAAGAAAATTTTATATGAAATCATAAAGACAAACAGATCAGATTACTTCCCTTTGATCTTCAAAAATAAGCCGTTTTTCAATATGAGAAGATAGCTGCGTGTCATAAATTAGAGGTGTACTCCGTATATTATTGACTCTACAAAGACTGAAATATTTAACCTTTCACAAGTATCATTTGTATATGTGCCCGTTCCTTGTTAGCTATACCATAATCCCACCCCAAAACATATAGAAGTAAATGAGGGATAAAAAAAAAAAAAAAGCCCTCTAAACAAAAGTTGGAAATGCAATAGTGGTATTGGTACACAAAAAAGTGAAACAAGAAGTCTATGATCATCTGCTTTCAAAGGCAAAAAACAATCCTGCATGTCCTTCTATTATCCACAAAGTGGCAGAATTGGTCAGTTTAAAAATTCAGAAGAAGGAAGAAGTCCTTTCAGCAAATGCCTGCTAATGCATGGTGTGGGTAGATTTACAGAATCCAACAAAGTGAGGTATGCGTCTTAAAAGTCAAAAATCCTATGTGCTATTAAAAAAGTGAATACAAAGGGGATTCCTCAACACACACTGCAGGGTTTGTGTTTGAAATACAACGCTCAAGTTGCTGTTCATAGGAGGGTATAAAAGTAAAATACTTAAAACAGTTTTGTAACCCCAGATTGTGCAGTTTCATGCTGAGGAAGACTATTAAAATCCCACAGCATAAAAGTTGACATATTAAAAATTAAACTGCTACCAATGCATTCAATGATCAATATACAAAGCACCAGTACACAAAACACTCGGTTCTATTTTTACACAATGGTTCTTGTTTTTGTCTTCAGGCTATGTCATAAAGCAAGGAAAAAATTCATTTTAGCATTAAGATGGAATTACAACCATTTCAGGAAAGAGACATCTTTAATCACAAGACAAGTTTTCCATACTCTACATAAAGCCAAGATATTTTCAAGTCTATACAAGTGACAAAAACTGCACTGTCATTCACTGAAAAAAACATCTTAGCAATGAACAAAACCTAGTTAGCATACTGAATTACATATTTAGCAAAGAGGTACTAAGACACGAACTTCCACAGTAAGTCATGAAAGCACAAACACCACATATGTATCATTCTGCAATCTTTTTCTGGCCTCTATACACTGCTTCTCTTCCTCCTTCCCACAGTTAAGGAGCAGTGGGCAAGCTCATCGTTACATTGGTTTAATATTGTTTAACTTCTGTTTAGTAACTAGAACATGGAGCAGCTGTGAAACCCACACAAATGTGACAAGAACAAAAGGCTAGAAAACTTGCAAAACTAGCTCGTTTCATACCATGCTCCTGACATCTGCCATTGATTTCAACAGATCTGTTATACGTTAACATGTTCACCAGTCACTAGGTCAAAAAAGACTTGCTTTAAATTATTCACTATCATCGGTACAGTAGGCAGTAAATAGCTATCTATCTATTAAACTACCAAATTTTTATGTATCTCTACTCAGTTCATTCAGTGATTCAACAAAAAGCACCAACTTTAAAGACTCTTGGCTGCTACTTTTAAGGAAATATTTTGTTCTTATCTGAAAAGCTGCAATGAAGACATTTTCTGCTGCTAAGAACAAAAACTATAATGGATAACAGTCATGTAGGACTATTTAAAATTAAAAAGCAACTTTCTTATCACTCCCTGTTTTTAAAATTCATGAGTAGGAAAAGCAAGAATTTAGAATACTTCCCAATAATATACTAGAGGCTGCATTCAGAACCGGCCTGAAACTCACCAAACTATATCACTAACAGCTGAAACATATACAGGTTCAAGTAATTACACTTTTAAGCACTGGACAGTCATCCACATATGCAGCTAAAAGCAGAGAATTAACCAAAGCTGGTAAAAGGCTGGACTAGCAGAATACTAATTTCATTAACACACCACAGCCTTATTTCCCCCTCTCCCACTTTTCTTAGAAGCTTCACAAGTGTTTCAAATTATATACTTAAATCTGACGAGCATGAATTGCTTCTGTTGGTTTTATATGCTAGAAACAACTTTTTAGTTCACATCAGAGTTCAGAACAAAACGTTCTGCATCAAGCTGAGTGGTGCAGTTGAGATGCTAGAGGGAAATAATGTTATCCAGAAGGACCTGGGCAAGTGTGAGATGTGGGCCCAAGTCAAACTCATGAAATTCAACAAGGCCAAGTCCTGCACCAGGGTCAGGGCAATCCCAAGCACACAGGCTGGGTGGTAAAGGGCCTGAGAGCAGGAGAGAAGGATTTGAAGATGTCAGTTGATGAAAGACTCAGCATGAGCTGGCAATGTGCACTTGTAGTCCAGAAGGCCAACATGATCCTGGATTACATTAAGAGAAGATTAAGCAGCAAGTCAAAGGAAGTGATTCTGCCCCACTACTCCGCTCCTGTGAGACTCCACCTTGAGTACTGCTTTCAGTAACAGGGCCCCCGACACAAGAAGGACATGGGGCTGTTGAAGGGCAAACAGAGGGCCAGGAAAAGCAACAGAGAGTTGGAGCACCTCTGCAGTAGGGCAGGTTGAAAGAGTTGGGGCTCTTCAGCCTTGAGATGAGAAGGCTCTGGGTAAACCTTATGGCAGCCTTCCAGTACCTGAAGGGGGAGGCCCACAGGAAAGCTGGGGAGGGACTTTTTATAAGAATATTTTATGTATCTCCAAATAGAGAGACTTCATAAACTCTCTAGGCTACCAATGCCAGCACTCAGTCACCTTCACAGTAAAGAATTTTTTCCTCACATTCAATCAGAAGTTCCTGCATTTTAATTCGTGTCTTCTCCTTCTCATCCTGGCTACCACTGAAAAGTCTGTCTCCATCCTCTTGATGCCATCTCTTCAGACACTTGAACACACTGATCAGATGCTGCCCAGCTCTCTACAAGATGGAAGAGGCCCAGTTCCCTCAGCCTTTCCTCATGTGAGAGATGCTCCAACTCCCTTACTCTTTTTAGGTGTTCCTGAAGAGCGTCCAGCAAAAGGCTGTATGTCTCTCTTGTTCTGCAGAGCACAGATGTGGCCCCACCAGGTTTGAATAAAAGAGAAGAACCTTCCTCAGTCTGCTGGCAACATTCTTCTTCATAAGGCCTGGGATATCAATTGGCCTTCTTGGCTGCAAGGGTACACTGTGAGCTTATGGTCAATTTGTTGTCAATCAGGATCCTCATATCCTTCTTCACAGTGCTACATTTCAACACGTTAGCCCCTAGCTTGTACTGGTGCATGGAGTTATTCCTCCCCAGGTGCAGGATCCTGTACTTGGGTTTGCTGAATTTCAAGAGGTTCCTTCTCTGACCATTCTCCCAGACTTTCAAGATCTATCTGAATGGCAGCATAGCACTCTGGAGTATCAGTTACTGCTTCCAGTTCTGTATTATCAGCAAGTTTGCTGAGGAAGCACTACATCTCTTCACAGTCACTTACAAATAAATCAAACAATACTGACCCAGTATTGACCCTCAGGGGACACATGTAGCTACAGGAATCCAGCTAGATTCTGTGACATTGAACAGAACCCTCTGAGAACAGCGATTCAGACAGTTCCCCAATCACCTCACCTCCCACTCACATAGCCCACATTTCCTTTGTCTAGGAAGATACGAGAGAGTTTAAAAAACCTTCCTAAAGTCCCAGATAGACAACATCCACTGTTCTGCTCTTATCTACTCAGCCAGTTGTCTCATAACAGAAAACAACAGGGTTAGTTAAGCACGAACTCTGTTTGCTGAATCCATGCTGACTACTACTGATCACCTTCTTGTCTTCCTCGTGCTTAGTTTAGAGATAGCCTCCATGATGAGCTGCTCCATAACCCTTCCACAGGCTGAGGTGAGGCTGACTGGTCTGTAATTCCCTGGATTCTCCTTGCTCTTTTTCAAGACAGTGTTTACAGCAGCTTTCCTCCAGTCCTGAAGTACCTCTCCTGATTGACATGATATTTCAAATGTGATCGAGAGTGGCTTAGCAATGACATCCACCAGCTCCTTCAGCACTCACAAGTGTATCCCATCATGGCCTACAGACTAGTGGAAGTCAGATTTGCCCAAATGATTTCCAAACTGATTCTTTTCAAGAAAGGAAAAGTATTCCTCTAATTAGAAAGAAAAACGATGCATTTAGAGCAATTCAATGGTTTCAAACTTCCTCTTGGCTTAAACAAAGATATCTTTACATCTCAGACTCTATACCAGCTTCCAACAGATTTACATACAATCAAAATAAATCAAAAAACAAACAAACAAAAAAACAAACCACAACCTACTTCCAAAAACTTGTTAACAATAAAACAAGAACAAAATGTAAAAAACACACCTCAATTTAGCAGAGATAAGTTCCATCTACTGATAAGCGCTTCTGATCACAACAGCCTATAACTCAAGCCCACTGTACATCCAGTTTCAATTATTTAACAATTTATTAATTGCACTGCATTGACAAATCCAGTCTTTAATTTTCACGGTGTGAAGTAACATGGAAAGCAGTAATAATCCAATCCTTACCGTTCTCGGTTAAATTTGAGTGAATGAAGTATAGCAGGTCTCTTCTGACGTAAGTTCCATAGGTGTAAGGTATCATCAGCCAAGGCACTCACAAGAGCTCCCTGTTAAAAATAAAGTTTTATTGAGTTTATTTCTAGGACTCTAGAAATAGTATTAATAACATCATAGAGAAAATACCGCGATTTGCAACGAATACTAAAATATTTACAAGCATGCAAGTTTACATCATAACACAGATAGGTTTCAAGTAGTAATAACGGGATAACTGATTTGATCCCAGCATTCAGCCTGATCACATCTGGTTCTGCGCTATACTGAGGAGTAATGAGGAAGAAGCTTTTTCTGGTGTGCATGAGTTCCCCCATGCACATATTTCTCTGCAGATAAAGTAATAAACTAAGCAGGTAACATCTCTGTACTAATGAATTTAGTGATATTTGACTTCAGCATCCCTCTGAGCAAGAGATCCCTATAGAAATCTGGTCCTAGTTAACTGAAGAACAGCATTACTGTCAGGTCTCAGATGTTATGTCTTTAGAAATAAATGTGAAATTACTGAGGGTTCAGATTAGAGATCTTTTCTCAGCTCACATCTTAAACAACAGTTACCAAAGTAAAGTCAACGATCCACTGAAACACTCGTACTATTAAAAGTATACTTTACTTCAAGGGACGACTTACCATATTCACTGACAGGAATATTACTAGCAAAAAAATCCCTGCTTGCAGCAGGAGTACTCTAGAGAAGAAATCATTTTCTGAAGTTAGTCAAGCAATGTCTATGATTAAAAAGTTACCTGAATTGTTATTAGTGTTTAACATGAGTGATTCTTAGCATAAATCGTGTCTGTATTTTGTTGTTTGCTTAGTGAGAAATTGAGAAACACACAGTGCATCTTCTCTAAATTACAGAATACTGACATCAATTTACTAACCTCATTAATCAGGAACTGAAGCTGGATTACTGCAGCTCCACTGTCATGCTGGCAGTAACATTCAACTCCTGGCCGACCAAAGCTGAATTGTTACCATTAAGGAAAAAATGTCGTATGCAATGTAGGAAAAAGAAAAACATAGTCAACATCAGTAATAACATGTTCAAACAGGCTAACATCCTGCTTCTAGCTAGTACACTCAAAATATTTAACCACATAGATCTTAACAATCAACAAAGATCCATTTATAAACAACACAGTAACATAAGGAGCTGAAAGGCCATTTTTATTTATCCCTATGGCATAAGGAAATTATGTGTAACAGTTCACTTATATTCATTTAAAGGATCCTTTGACAATGAGAACACAATGGAAAAAAGGCAGTTATTTCAGTAGTGTTAAATATCAGGACAAATAAAAAACAAAGTTATTTAAATAAACATCATAATGAGATAATCAAATTCTTCAGTTGAAAAAGGAGATTTCTTAGCTTTTTAGATGCTACTTACAGATGAAAGAAGAACTGAATAATACAATGCATGTTAATAGAAAATGTGCTATGGCAGAGATTAAAAAAAAAAAAAGTGTAGCCAAAATGTGGAAGAGCCAATGGTAAATTATGTATAATATAAATTTCCAGGATCTCTATCAAGACTTCCTGGATTCATGCCAACCATAAGATAACAAAAGTGTGCTCATTTTCCCTCCTACACATAAATCAGTTCTCTGCTTTTACAATGAATATCAAATAGAAGTAACAACACAGATTCATTCTAATCTCAATAGCTGATATGTTGCAAAGACTCTGTACTTTCAGTTTTGTTTTCTCAAAGACATGAAATTCAAGTAGTTCTCCAAACTCTAGGTGAGAGAACGTAAATAACGTGAGTTCAAATGAATTACATAAAACAGTCAGTATATCATCATTACAGTTACAAACAGGGTTCCTGGAGAATAATTTGCCAAAGACCCGAACACCTATAATTTTAAGCAGGCATCTTGGAAAGAATGGAAACTGTTTCAAATATACAATTTGTTCTGGTCGAAATTAACAAATCATTACGATTCTCACTCCGTTTTCAAGTCTTCCATTTACTGAGAAATTGTTGATGAAATGGATACAAATTCCCTTAAAAAGAGCATTATGATTTCATTTATATGTGTGTGCATATGCACATATATACATACATTTATATCTATCTAAACATATATCTAGTATGAATGCATCTACCAACAGATCTAAACGTGCTAGACAGATAGGGGCCTCCACACTAGAGACAGTGGAAAAGCAAAAGTAACCATTAGGTTACATGGAAATTAAAAATCACAAGCATCTCCTGTTCAGTGTCTAAACAGTGAGACAAAATGCACGCAGAACTACAGTAGGAAGGAGACCACTTCAGCACACCTCAGTATTTTACTTTTTGAACTTCAATCACTTTCTTCTCCTAACCTAATGAATTTGTGCAACATCCAGCCAAGTGATGAGATACTAAACAGATGTTGAAAAATCCAGTACATTTAATTCCAGCTTTCTTCCCTGAATAGAAATAGTAATTTAATTTTGTTCTGGAGTGGAAGGGCTGAAAGAGTCATCTTGCATCACCTGTTTTTTTTCCCCTCTTGTATTTTTCACTGTTATCAATTTGGTTCCTGCACAAAGAAGTCATCTGTGTTCCACTGCCGGTTGATAGACCTTTAAAAAAACTAAATAAATTGGCTTAAAATTCACACTTCTCTCTCCCCAAAAGGCCATTTTCCTTTACAAACTCAGAATACTGCTAATGTACAAGTAGCGCTTTTGCAAATTGCTAGACTGGGAAAAAATCCCCAGAAGGAAGAACATTTTCAGACTCTATTTACTTGAGCCTTGCTCACGCTTCTGCATTCACTTGAATGGACAACTACTCGCAGAAATAGACAAGCAATTTCTAAAGGTAAAATTCAGATGTTTCCAGGAACTGAATTTTAAGACCTGTCAATTATTTACCTGCACTTACATAGTTTTCTAAGAAAAGCTTTCCCAAATATCTCCCCGGAAATTAGTTTCCAACTTAAATATGTAATGCTTATTCTTTCACCACCCACAATTTGAGTTGAGCCTTTATAGCTACCTTGCCTCGTAACAAGAGGAATACGACCCAGAAATCCAGATATTTTTTGAGATACTCCAATCTTTACAAATTCTATCCTTCATATGTTGGCTTCAAGAACAGTCTGCTGCAAGTATTTCTAGAAGCACTGTTACCAGTAAATATAATTTTCAATACTAAGAATGCTTTAACATTTGACCAAAAATCCTTTAGCATTTTTCAGAGCATATGAACCAACTTCCTCTCCAAAAAAACCCAACACATTTGCAACAATGCAAGTAAGTTATCAGAAGTTTAAACATACAGAAGTAGTTTCCGCTTTTTGATGATTGAAAGCCGCATATGCAGACCAGAAAAACAGAATTTGATCTCTTTAAAACCATTAAGGTTTAAAAAAAAAAAAATAATAAAAATCAGTCCTTGTTGCTGGTCTGTTTAGTTCTTTCGACCAAGGATTATATTGGCTTTGCTTTTTCACCTGGTAGCTAGAATTACTATTCTTATCTTGAATTAATATTATCACCCTAACCATCATTAATCTTCTTTCCTAAAGCAGTGTAAAGTCTCCCAGCTTTTTTTATTTATTTTTTTTATTCACTTCAATACTGACTGTAGAAGAAAAAGAGAACAGAGAAGTTCAGATGGAAGGGACCTTCAGAAATTGAGTCTGTCCAATTCCTCTTTATCATTGTGTGCGTGTTCAAGGCACGAGAGCTCACTGTACTATGTAGTGACTCTCTTCCATGCAGCTGTCCCTGAAACAGGGAAAGATTATAACGAATAATGACAGGACGGGCAAAGCATTTTCATTCTACAGATAGGAAAAATTCCCTGCCAAAGGCCTAGGGTTGCTGTAAAGAAAAACAATGCGCTTTGAGAAGATCTGTTTTTTGCTTTTGTTTTTTAAATCAAAAACCAATCCTTACTCCCTTGCTTCCAAGCACTTCTTCCCACTACTGTTATTCTGTCTCTTAACCTAAATTTGAACAAAAAATTTTAAGAGCTTCTCAGCAGTAGTTATGATTATTGCTTCTATGCCGTCAGTGGATGAGGAAATTAACACCAGCATTTGCTCTACTGCACATTTTATGAGAAAGCAAGCAAAAGAAAAAAGACAAAAGCCGTGACGGAGTGAAGTTAGTAACAAGGCGCTCATGAACTAACAATAATGTTAATTTTACAAACTGAGAGCACAGACATAATCTGCGAGATCAGATATTAGCATAGGACCACACAAATACAACCTTACCAACAGTAACTTGTGGAAGGAGTTCCAAAATGTATTTTTATCAAAGATGTTTCAGAGCTACTCTTGCCTTATAATTTTTTTTTTTTACATAGACAGAACTAAAGCATTTTAGTTTGTATTACTGTGTTCAAATGCTGCAAAATTATGTAAAACAAACAAACAAACAAAAAAAACCTTAGTATTTATAGCTTATCTATATAGGAACAATTCAGTGCACGTGCGCCTAAATAGCAATTTTTTGAAAATGAAATCAAATTCCAGATTACTTATGAAAGCCTCATAAGGCTTCTAACTTTTTACTTCCCTCAAGCATGTAGGCCTTTTGTGTTTTTGTTTTAATACTAGGCTGTTTCTTCACATGTGGTTGACCTGTCTGACACTGGAAACAGTTGCAAAAGCTGTAGCTATCAATTCAATCCCTAGCATAAGTCACTTATGAATACAGAATCATATTTATTACATGAATTTCCTTTCAAACTTTTCCCCTAATATATTATTATTATGTTACAATGCTGCAATAAAGTTTTGATAGTACAGCACAAGATATGGACTGTATTCCTCTATCAGATTTGCCACCTTACAACAGCTTGGGCTTTACAAGACAAATACAAAACTAGCAACTTTTAAAATATGTAACCAGATACTTCTCAAAACTCTAGCTGTAACACTTCACGCTAAATAAACATTTGGCAATTGTGATACAAAAAACAGATCTACTAGAGAAAGATACATAGCACTGACCTGAATCTTGCGTAAATCACTAAGGTTACTTACAGTATTCATACATATACTAGTTTGTAGCAGACAGCTCTAAAGCACTGCATATTTTAGAACAGCCATTCCTATACAATGTTTTACCACCTTGCTTAGTCAGCCACTCAATTATTTTACTAGACAGCAAAATCACCACTTACTTCACATGTAATGTTGTATGAACCTCAACTGTGGCCCACGAGAATTACCCTAACAGAGATAAATCAAAGGATGGTAAGATATCCAAACTGTTCTGAGCATATAAAAACCACAAGCCAGGCTGGTATTAATCACCACTGCCAATGTCTTGATGCAATCCAACAGCATACAAAAAATGAATAGCTCATTTATGTTACTCTGAAATTTGATGTATACTCCTGGTGATCTGCTTTGATTCATTCAACTTAACCATTAGATGTTTGTACCTGTGCCTAGATCTGATCTGCACTATCACTTTCTCATATAGAGGTATGATCTCTCACGGAAACAATCTCAAAGAACAGCCTATCAATACACGCAGCCAGCAAAGGAATGACTTGGGAAGTGGTAAAGTACCTCAGCTGACAGTGTCTCCAAAACTAGTTTCGACCTTTCATTTTCATTTAATACCAACAAATATGACAAAATGAGAAGTCTCAAAACATTTTGGAGAGTTTTAGACTTCACATTAAACTGCACATGATAGCATACCACCACTCTTCAAGAACAGCAAGATTAATTACAGAATTTCTTTCTAAAACATTAGGCCTACATAACTGCATAGGCCTGCCATACTCACACCTCTCAGGTAAGCAGGTTTTTTTTCTTCCCTATGCCTCAGTATTTAAGCCTGAAAAAAGCATAAGATACTCAGTAATATTTCACATCAACTTTCCTAACATAAACAACAACTTCAGGCTGACAAAAAATAAATAATGAAGAGGTCCTTGTTTTAAGTAAATGGAACTACAGTTTAAAATACACCTGAATTGGGAAAATAAATGGCTTAGAGATAACTCTAAACGATAGAGCTCACTTGCACATACCCAGGGTTGTTAAAGCTTCTAGCTAGAATTACATGGCTTCTTGCATACACAGATTTCACTTTCTGCACACATTTCATTCTCCTTTTTATAAAAACAGGTCCCCAGAGTGCTCCAGATCTGATGATTTAGTCCCCTAACTTTAGTGGCACAGTAACAGCTACATTCCGTTTGCTGAATTAGTATGTAGGCAGTACAACTGCATTAAGAAACTGAAGTATAATGAAAGTGCACTTTTGAAAGGTATAGGTCTGTTTTCATAAATCTGAGGTACAGCTCCAAAAAGAACAGTAAGATTTCCTAGATTTCTTCATCGAGCAGAACATTTATCTCAGTCCAATTTACAGCCTTACAGTGAAAATTGATGAGATAACCCCTTACCTACAAGCATCTACATTGACCAGGTAAAAAGATACCCTAAGAAAAGAGCTTCAGCAGCAAATAGGAGAACTGAGGCAGCATGTCTCCCTTCTGATCCAGTCAGTTTTCTTCTGCCTCCTCCTCCTTATACCAAACTTCCATGCAAATGACAAAAAGTAAACACAGCAGTTCTTCGGTTTGTTTTCCTTCTTTTTTTATTTTTATGTATTTATTTATATGAGATACTAGTCGTTCTTTTCCTGTAAGCTAAAAAGAACCACAGTTCTTTTTAGCCACAGGATAAGGAAAAGTGACATAAACTTTGTAACACATAAGGATGTAACACAGGATAATGATTCAGGAAATTGAAAAAGTAACCTTGTGTTAATGGACAGGTCCTATTTTCCTCAATCTTAAAGCACATTGCTGCCTTTCAAAAATCAAGGAAGGACTGCATCTTGCACACAATGTACAAAAGCACAAACACACACAACTTTATCAACACTTTTGACATTCAAGGAAAGTAGACATTTTTCCCCTCTCTCCTCCAAGTGGGAGCCACACAGCAGTTCTCCCCAGGTACTCCTCCAGCAACACTTAGAGCACCTCACCTCTGCTCCCACCACAAACCAGAGCTTCAAGGGACAGAAGCAGGCACCAGAAATGGCAGCAGGACACAGGACAAGAGCCCATGAAACTCAGGCTATGTTAGACCACACTTTCTTCCCAAGAAGAGCAGACATGCCTCACAGCCACGATCCTCTTTGTAATGTAGAGTTTACTGCTTTATTATGGTGCTGTCATCCACATTTCAATACTAAGTACAATTAGCTGCTAAAACTGAGATTAAAGTTTCCAGGTGGAAATACTATCAAATTACCAGCAAAGGCTTACTATGAGGATTCTAGGTAGATGATTACAACGTATTCTCCTTTTACCAGTAAAGGGAACGGAGAGGGCAAGAAAACTGACTTTAAGGAAATGGATAAGGAAAAAGAAGACTGACAGACACAGTCAGCCAGAAGATACTGACTGCAATGCTTGTATATCAAAAATAGCACTTGCTGAATTAGCTGATATCTACATGCAGTTTGACCTCATTACGTGCACAGAAAAAGAGCCAACATTACATATAGTATTTGGAAATCATCACAAGTGTCCCTAGAGAGTAAAGAAATATAACTTCTAGGCAATGAAAAAATCTACATTCAGATTTTTTCTGTTAGCTGTAAGGATGAAAATAAATGCAAGCCACCAAATGGAAAAAGAGACTAGAATCTCAGTCCTGGTTTTCCAGAGGTCTTCCTTTCTCCTGTGAGAACGGGAAAAAAAAAAAACAATAATAAAAAAATACACAAAAAAAGGTAGCTCCTTACATTTATGGACTCCGTAGAGATCATTTACACACTGATAAGACTGATAAACACAATCCATTTTTTCTCAATTCCTAGGAGTCTTAATATTATACTAAGTTCAAGCATTTTTGAGAGCAACTGCACTGAGTGTTCAGTGATTGTTTTAATACAATACTGAAGGTTAAGAAGTTCCACTCAGATGGCTTATGTTTAATCAGAAGAGTATCTGAGGTATGTTTTCGTGAAATTATTTGATACCACCTGGTTTCAGTAGTTTTCATTACTGGATGAATAGATTGACAAAATCCTGGGTGGCCCTGCCTGTGTTGGACCACAGGACCTCCAGAAGTCCCTTCAACTTCAGTCATTTTTATTCTGTGAATATGATATTTAAGCCATTCACTTTAGATCTAAATTTTCATTACCTAATGTCATATTAGCTGAACAGGCTACAGCAAGCATATACTGCCTTGCAGCTTCCACTGAACATGTGATTACACAAGACCCTGGAACCAATAACTCAACTTCTACATCAGTCAGTGATAAGACCTATTCCTGCATAAACGGAGATCATCTTCCCCAAATATTCACCCTGTTCATAAAACACTGCTCCTCTTCTTTAAACATCAGAAGCCAACCAATTCAATGCCAGGTGTTTTGAGAAATCCTATAGGACACACGCCACAGTTAAGGTCATTAATTTGTTTCTCTATACAGGCAGCTTCAGTAATTTTAAAGCACAAAAACTTCTTAAATTATGGTAAGAAAACAATTACTGAACTAGCCTGCAAAGACACTGATCAGCTATGGATATTGAGCAGTTATTTCAGATTTTTTTTTCCTCTAGCAAAAAAAAAAAAAAAAAAAAAAAAAAAAAAAAAGGCCAAGAGTCAAAACAGATCTTAAGCTTTAAAGCTACTTACATAAACAGGCACAAACACAGTATTTTCCAAATAGCTTTGAAAAGTACCAGCAAGTTTTATACAGGTTGTATTCTGTTGATTTTTCTCAGAGCTGACAGATTACAGGCTTTTCTTGATTGTACTCATTTTATTTTCCTTAAAAATGTCATCCAGGTCCTATTGCTCGAGTCTAAAAGCTGTATTTCAGCAATAACAAGACACAAAAAAGGAGATTAATCTGGCTTCTTTTTCCAAGTAGGATGAAAGGGAGGGAGAATGGCAGAACACAAGGGGAGAGAGAACAAAATTGCTACAAATATATTTGCATAATGGTTCCTTTGACTATACAAGATGTACTGAGATGCCTTGTAACTGCTAACTTGGAAAAGTTTTTTTAGAAAGACTATATACAGAAGAATAAAACTAGGAAATAATTATATACTTTGAAAAACTTCCACCAAAATTCAGAGGCAAATATCTTCGCACTCCTTTGCATGCTTCCAAGTTTTATTCATCTGTCATCCACTTAAACCAGTTTAATTTTAAAGCCAAATTTTAATGTATTACGAATAACCTACCTGCACCTTCCTTTTGATTGCATATACTATATCACGATATTAATAATTAACCAGTATTTTTCTTCTTATGTCCATAACTTCTTGGCAACAACTAAAGGCAGAGCCATTTTTTTGCTCTTAAAAATGAGCAGTTATGTGGGGGGAAGAATGACATCTCTCCCAGTGTCCAACTGCTTCAAACAGAATTGCCAACAGCAGCATTAACAAATGTAATGTGTTGAACTAGATGTTAAGTGATTTTTCATACACCTACTTAGTTTAACTTACAAAAGCATAAGGAAACTTATATTATCTAATAAGATGGTCAATTAAATGATTTCAAAGAACAGCCAATCCTTCCCAATCAATTACTGTCAATTAATACTAATTTCTGACTATGAAGCCACTGTTAGGCCGAGAAACCTCTTATCCCCCTATTTTTGGGAAGACAGAATGATCTAAAATATTTCCCTTAACTCCTGCCTGCCGAACAAATCTTCTGTTATTTTTAAACCACAAAATATGGGATATTCATGACAGAAAACTGTGACTGTAACAATTAAATTACATCTTCACTTTGTTCAAGCATAACCAATCCCTCCAAACTGAGAGGTAGCTAGTCCAGCCTGCTGAGTCCTACTATCACTTATGCCTCATTAATCCTTTACATATATTGTCCCAGAGCAAGACCACAGATATCACTACAACTTCCACATCAACATAATTTCTACTTTTGCAAAACATCAAAAGATGAGAAAATTTCGATCTTTTGCTGGTATTAAAGTATTAGTGACAGTTTTATGGAAGGTTAGCTCAATATTACCACCATAAGCAAAACATTAAGGTACAATTCAAACAGTTCAGTAGATGGCACTCTTCCACCAAAATCAAGAATGGAAACCGTCATAATATAAACAAATCATCACCTTTGGGCTGCAGTGCTTACTTTTAATATGCAAGAAATACCCCAATGAGTAAGCTTTTAATTTGTTTGGTACTTTTCATAAAGCTTAGAAAAATAACAAGCAAAAATACTGAAGCATTAATATACTTCATCATAATGCAATTCTAGTTCTCTATTTTTTCCAGATATTTGTGCTATTACACAAAGTATAATTCATACCACAAACATAGTTGTATATCAAATGTTTTTTTTTTAAGTAAGCTTATGCAGCATTTTAACTTTGTTAGTGAATATTTTGCTTTATTTAGTTTGTTGTATTAATAAACAGTATCAAATAGGTGATCATTAGAACATTCTAAATTAAGCTTCGAGATGAAAATTGGCACTAAGCATGGAATTCTTTAATATTTTTAAAATGTAGGTATACCACTAAAAATAAAGGTTTCTATTTCATCCCAGCTCTTCATTTGAAAGTTTGAGAGTGGCACCCTAAATCCTGCTCTCATTGAACTTGAAGATTTCAGATGGGCCCTTTAGCTGCAAGAAATGCATTGCTCTTCACCAAACAGAATTTCTGTGGGAGCATGAACACAAAGCAGTACAGCTCTGTATAGGCCACGGACATCAAACAAAGATCTTTAAGATTAGTGAGCACAGTATGCATGGAAATACCCACTGCCAGTTCTTATCTGCAAAATGATGGGAACCAGAATGTCAGCAGAAAAGCACAGTCCAAGGTAGCTTTCCAAAGTACACTTCCCGCAGTTTTTTCTAGGTTGCATATTACTGGAAGGAGGTGTGCCACTACCTTGCAAATATAGCTTCTTCAAGTGAGGGGATTTTTTAATGTTAGAGAATCTGTTAATCTTTTAGCCTTGTGTACGTCCTTTCCCAGATTCCAAGCAATGCCTGATACTTATTCCAGCACTCAGCTGCCCTGCTATTACAAGGGTTTAACTTGCTTGTAATCTGCTCATACTTTCTGCAGCAGAAGAGCTGTTTTGTTCCATTTTGACAGAGAGAAAGAAGTCCTGCAGATAGCATTTTGCTGTAAGCTTTACAAAAATAGGAAGCTGAGAAGAGGAGAAACCCAGATTAGACATATCCCACGAAAACGGACAGCATTACCTCAACACCCTAAAATAGAGCCTCCGCATAAAATGGTGCAGTCACAAAAAACACTTCTACAGTTACCACACAGGGTAATTCTACTACAACAGAGAGCCATACGATACCAAGGCTCACAAAGGAAGTGTCTTTCTCCAGATAAAAGTAAATTAATATCCACATCCTTCAACTTACTTCCTATAACTGAAACTGTTTCACTACAAAGGAAAGGAGAAATTCCTCTCTTCATATTGATGGTTCAAAAGAAAACAGTATATATGGTGATCAATGGTTTTGAGCCTTTCCAAGGTGCAGAGCTCTATGTGTTTGTGCATCCTGCTGCTTCCAAGGTTCCTCCACAATCCTGCAGCTTCAGTGAAGAATGAATCCTACAAAGAGGTTGTCTTCAAACAGATCTACACTGAAATTCAATAGTTTGAAATCTGATTTACTTTAAGACTAGGGCTTTTCCTTTCCACACAGAGTACTGTTGTGTCCTTCACTACCATCATTTCTACCTCTTCTTTCTCTCACCTCCTCCCCACCGCTTTTTTAAAAGAGGTGAAGAGAAGGAAGACAAGATAAACAGCAAAGCTGGACAAAGATTTGCTCTCTTCAGAAACTCATTTGCATTCAAGAACTACTCCAAAAATGAAAACAATCCTTGCTCAGTTACAAGCTCTTACAAAACTTTGCAATCCTAAAGAAGAGCAATTCCTATTGCCACTTATCCCAGTACTAACATGCACAAAAAATGAACACTTGCTGTTTGTGGTAGACTACCAAAATACTTTAGAGCTTTACTGAGGTTTTAATGTCAAAACCTAAAATTGCAAATGCCAAACTGAGAGAGTTTCCCACATTCACTATGGAAATTTCCAGCTGTGGAAAGCATGGGTGCAGAACTGCCATAACAGGAAAATATCCAGGGGTCTAGATAAAAGAAATGCGTTCTCTGGAACAGGACTCTCCATTCAAATTTAAGACTGTTCCTAAGCAGTAAATTCAAACCTTTAAATTGAATGTGGTAGTCTAATCTAGTCAACTCTCCCACTTCAAGTCAGGAGAATGTGCACTGTTAGTGTAATTTACTGCTTAAAATGTTGTGAATGCATTTAGTGGGTTTTTTTTGTTGTTGTTGTTTTTGTTTTTTTTTACTACTGATAAATAATGAGAAACAAATTAAAACAAAGTTTTGAAATTTCATTTTTCTAACACTTGCCATCAAAAAAATACAACATGAAAATGCTGATGCAACTCTTAGCTAACTACTGAAATCACTAGAAGTTGCAACACATGGGTGTTTAACATAAGCTTTGCGTGGTAAAAGTAAAGACAACTTATATTGGATGCTCCAATATAAGCTCAGGAAGTAAGTATTTAATTGATATCTGTCATACTATATCACTCATGATTATGTTCTTTAATATGTTATAATGAAAAAAAAAACCAAGAGGCAAAATAGTTTTTCTGAGACTTGGATAGAAAAATCTCAGAGAATAAGTACTACCTATAAAAGATATTTACAGAATTTAGCTCTTTTTAATCAGGCTAATTTCTAAAGAAAGAAGAAATAAACAAAGGTATGTTCGTTGCCTACCTACAGGCTGTCATAACTTGGTTAGATTGTCCTTTACAAATGTAGTCATCTTCTGTTTTCAAGACTGACCTCTTTATTACTTTTTCAGATAATAGCACAGTAGAGTGACAGCAATTTAAGCAGAAACACATAACTCCATTGTACATGTACAATTCTTAGCATCTCTATGTGAATTAAAAAAAAGATTAGCCTTCCTGTCAGTAAGAAAATTTCCACCAGAACTACACTCAAGTCATATGTTCAAGTCAAATATGTATTTAAAAAAAAACAAACCAACAAAAAACAAACAAACAAAAAAACCTAATTGTTTTGCCCTACAAAAAGAAACTTCCTTGGGCCAACTGCATGCAGATTAATGCATTAAGCCCTAAGTCAGGAAGTGTTTTGCTTGCAGTCAAACTACTTTTGCATCCAAGGGCAAACAAAACCTGTTTGATACATTAGCACAACACGTCTGATTACTTCTAGTTTTCCCATGAGCGACCAAGGTCCCAGCTCCAGCTTCTGGGAATGGCTGTTTATTCAAGAATCACTAACAATCCCCCAGCCCTCCCGCACGCATTTCCAGGTCTGTGTAATGACTAAACTTGGGAGACCTTACAGAGAGTAAGTCACTTTCTAACTGATGCTGCTGGAAACAAGGCTGCCTAGACAGGACAAAAGTGTTTTAACAGAGTCAAGGCCTCACCCTTTTCACAAACTGCATGCATACACAAATTCGATCCTCTTGAACCAGAAAAGAAATAAGTCCTGAAATAAGACTCCAATGTGCCTGCACTGGAAGAGGCCAATCACAAATGCTACAATTAAATTGACAGAAGCAGCACAGAACCAATGCACACTCAAAAACTGAAACAGTATTTTAGAAGTAATTTCATAATAAATAAAAGTGATCCACAAACACTGAAATCAGTGCATATTTCAGATAAAGGCAGGCTATTTTTTGAAAGACAAATGGAGTATTAACCAGAATTTTCCCCTGCCATTCATAATAGCAACTTCTAAAGGAACAATCTAAACTTATTAAATACAAGTGAGAAAGGAACAATGTTTAAAGGCCCTTGGGTTGAGCTGACACATGCCTTCCAATCAAACAGGAACAAAAACAGCATACCAAATGGCAGTTTTATAAAATGGCTGCACAAAAAGGCAACCAGATAAGTAACATAAGTAAGCTATGCACGATACTGAGATACTAAGATACTTTAGATGGCTTCATATTTCAAAAAGTTCTTGTTAGGAACTGAAACAAATTATAACGACTCAGTGTCACCCATTCAGAGTATATTTACACTGATAATCTTTACAGGAGTTCTAACGATACTGTAAAAAAGACAAAAAGAGCTAACAATTAGTATCCCCAACTGAGATTAATTTCATTAGGGGTAAACTCCTCCAAAACTAAGTACATCTGTATCACTTATAATTGTAACAAAAACTGCTAACAAAGTTTGACACCAAACATTACTTCAGAACAGACTCTGAGGTTTCCTACACCTGGATAAGTCTGGATACTTAAATCATTTTCCTGTATATTAGAATGGCAAGCATTACTAATGTCTTCATGTTATGTTCAGACACAACTGCTGTAACAAGAAGACAATGCTTTAAGAATGATAGTTCAAGAGCTTACTTTTTCCCTTCTAAACTTACTCAACACCATTGGTTTCTGATGTTGCTTAACACTCATAACTTCATCTACAGGCAGAAAAACAAAGGCAGGAACACAATCAGATCACAATGTGATTATCACACTCCAGTTTTCATGCCAGCTTCTCTGACACCAAAACTCACCAGTACACCACAACACCCCTGGTATTTTGTCACATCATACCACAGAAATAGTTACACCAGCTCTTCAGATACTTTGCTTAAGAAACAAGGATTATTTCCTTGCTAATGAACAAGAGATGTTTTGAGAATTTTAAATTCCTCTTATAAAAATTATTATTGTGTGAAGCACTGAGTAGAAATAAAGTTTGCGTAACCATACTGCTGAACAACTCCACAGATAATGACTTCTTCCCTCTGACAGCAGTTAAGATCACAGAACCACTGTACCAACTGAAACCAGAGGTGGACCCAGCCCTGCTCCATTCCATCCATCAATTCATACTATTAAAAAGCACACAAGCCTGGCCACTTCTTGCAACCTATTGCCTTTATATTCTCAACCAACCACTACCGCTGGATTAGGCATATTAGAGGGAAATCCTCGTCTAGTCCCTGTAGCATCTGCTTACAGACACATTAGCTTGAGTTTGTCCACACCCCTCCTGATTGCACTGGTACAACCTGTCTCCACCAACTCCCATACCAGTGAATTCCAGTGTTTGTCATAGTCAGATCAAAAAGTGCTTTCATGCATCTTTTTTAAATGTCTAATACTATGTCAGTGAATGCACTATGTTTGTAGAGGACAATTCAGCTTTAACCAAGTTTTGAAAGCCTGTAGGTGGGCAACAAACATACCTTTATTTTTCTCTTGCTTTAGAAACTAGCCTTTATAAGGAGTTATGCTAAGGTAACAGCTAAATTCTCTTTTCTCCCTAGGTCAGGGTACATTAAGGAAGGTATGGTCACTCTTAAGCACTTCAGGGAAAAGAAGCTGTCCATAACATTAACAGAGTTGCAAGGACTTGTACAGTTTCTGAAAATGAAACACATCAGGTATTCCTCTTGTAACCAGTTCCTTTTTGCCAGAGTAAACTGTGCAGGTGATGATCTTTGGAAAGTTCTCTATCAACTTACGATGCTCTATGATTTTATGAACTGTTTACAGTGATTGCTTGCAGTGCTTACTATGCCAAAGTAGATGACTTATCCCTCAGGTGCAAGAGCAATAACAGCCTCATTTTCAGCTATCTTAGAATGAAACAAACTCATTAAAATTGCAATCGCTAGTGACTACCAAATACTCATGCTTAAACTACACAACACCAGATTTCTGGGAACTCTGGAATTGTAATTGCTGACATTAAAATGAGGCAGCTTTAAACCAGAAGTTCATTGTAAACACAGATCTGTTCTACAAAGCATGAGATCAAACAAATAATTTCTAATTTTTATTGGTGTTTCTCGCTTGCTTGTTTGTTTGACTAACAACTAACCCTAAAATACACAAGCAGTGTTGAGCCTATATACTTGAAGATCAGTATAGGTTAGGCTTTTTTTTCTTAATGTGCTGTAGAGCTCTATTTGCACACTGCAGTAACAGAAGCCTTTATGGCTGTTGCACTAATACTTCACTGTATGCATCACAAATAACATTATTGCATTCCATACATGTCTTTGCCAAGATTCAGTCCATTTTCTCTGTAGGGAACTACAGGAGGTAAAGAGGCTGCACAAACACCTTCAAAAAATGGTCTGGAAATGATAGAATTCACTGTTATACACAAGTCCACCATGAAGTAGAGGAAATGCTTCAGGATACATGCTAAAATGCAAGAACTGCAGCTCTAAAAATTATTTACTTTTTAAAAGGGAACTCTCAGTTAACACCTTCTGTTGAGCTACTTTTCCCACTGGGAATTGCCAGCAGAAAGAACGTATAATCAAAAGTCAGGACGGTTTGCTCAGGAAATGCCAACACTGCACAGTTGACCTCCATCCTCTGCCTGAGAGCAGCATTTATCTGATCTGGAATTTGTTGATAGATTGTTCATATGGAAAACAAAACAAATGATTCCTTTAAACTGCCATCATTTTAAACTCAAAAGCTTTTGTCCTTCAATACTCAAGTAAAAGAACAGAGGTAAAGAAGTTAAGTCCTTCTGCCTCTTCCTCAAGCATACTCTACAGTGTGTATAAATTCCATTCTACATTACTTTCACCATTTACTCCTTTTATTTTTTTCCTTACAATCCCCTCAACTACTCAAGTAATAGAGACTATTCACAGTACTCTTATACTTCCACAGGCAACACTTGAAAGAAAGCAGGGTCAAATTCAATTTTAAGACAGCCAGAAACTCTGCAGAAAATATAAGAGTTTGGAACTTCTTCTTTTGTTTTTTTCTCAGTTTGTGTGGCCATGGGTGTTTGTGCTTTTTAACAGAAACTATAAAACAAGGTGTTTTGTTTTTAAAACAAACAAACAAAAAAAACCACCACAACAACAAAAAAAAAACAGTATTCTAAATAAATGCCATTAGTATTTCAATACTAAACACAGGAACTTGACTTCAAAGAGGTAGGTGATTCAATCTCTTTTCTCAAGCTTAGCAACTCATCAGGATTTCTTCCAAAAATGTTGCATTTGTCATCTAATTATTTTAACAAATGAGGGGATATTCATCCTACCAGTGAAAAACCTCCTTATAAGTAATCACTTACATGGAAATGTATTATGGTTGAGTGGAAAGGGGAGGGTGTGAGGACAAGGGAGAGAAGGAGAGAAATGCAGAGGAAAGAGTTGTATTTTGCTGATTTTGGTGGTTTTCCTTTTTATCTGTCATGTAAAGGTGGTAGTGAAGTGAATTTCACTATACCAGTTTACTACACAAGTCTGGTACACTCACAGTGCTGTGCAGATTATTGTTAGGCAGCTCACTTTATATTAATCAGCATCACTAAAGCTTTAATACCAACACTACAAAGTTCAGTGAAGAATGTTTTTCAACTGTGAAGATGAACATCTGTTCTCTTTAACGAGGTAGTAAGACTGGATAGAGCATATGCTTAACAAATACAAGCAAGTTAATCCTGTCAATTTAACATTAAGTTATTACCAAAATTTAGCATTCCATTCTTCTTCCCTAAAGAGCAAGTAGAAAAATTCAAATTGCTTTCATCCATCTGCTGCTGGTGACTGAGTTGGTATTACTAGGCCAGCAAGAGGCAGGATCAGCTGAATCATCCTTTTAGTTGGCTGTTCTATTAAATATTTCATTTTAACATGAACCAAAGATCTAGTGCTAATCAAACACATACAGAGTACATGCCTGGAAGCAGCTTCAAGAGGTTATACAATGCACGTCTCTGCTTGAAACAGCATGAAACACATGCAGTAAGATAGTGGCTCACCAAGCAGACGCCTTGCTTGCTCTGCATACTTTCATCAGTTACCTGCTTTTTCAAAGATAAGGCAGCTCCTGTGATTACTCTTCAGAAGAATACAGGAGCAGAACAAGACAATTTATTCTTGGAAAAATCCATGGGAAAAGCCTCATGAAAGGGTGAGCTACAGCCTTCTTGGCGGAGAACATAAGAGCACCTCTCTTTTACCCCTTTCCACCTGTGCTGCTCTCCTGAACGCAGCCTAGTTTGATTGAGAATCATTAAGAATTGTTCTGGACACGGAATGGCCACTGCAATTATATTATCTCAATTACAGAAATAAAATAAGCTTCAAGTTGTCCAGAAAAGAAAACAAACAAACAAACAAACAAAAAAACCAACAGATTTTCTACTACCTTCACAAAGCACTTATGAAATAAAGATCCAATGACATTCAATAAAATTAACAGATAAAGAAAAGACATCAAGTAGCCATTAGGCATTCCTACCAAAAGAAACTTCTCTGCAGAACAGAGATCAGGTAGAGGATTTTGCAAACAGCAGCACTTCAGACTACACAGTACTTCATCAAGTATTTCAAGATCAGCTTCACTTAAAAAATGTGTTTCATACATTCTAATTAGCTCAGTCAGCACAACCTAACAATCCCCAGAACATTTAATCTTATACTTTGTTTCCTCTGCTAGCAGAGGACACGTCTGAAGTTTCACCTACCTTCACTGCTCTTAACATTTAAGACAAAGCTTGAAATAAATGAAAAATCCTTAAGCATGGGACCACCAATTCAGGAGACAATCACTATGGACGAACGACTGGTGAAAGCTGAATATAAGTGAAAAATTGCCACTAATAATGTTCAAGAATTGATCTTAATTTATTAACTGATATAGCCATCTTAACAAAAGCACTATACCTAGAGTAATATTTAAAAAGGAGAAGCTTATGGATTCAAAATAGATTAGGTATTTGCAGGAAGCAGTGAAGTCAAAATTACTATTATGCAGAGCAAAGCTGTGACCAAGCTGTACAGAACTCAGACAGGAAAGAAAGCGTATCTTACCAGGAAAGATCTGAACTGCTAAACAAAACAGTTCTCATTTGCAGCAGAGAGTCTTCAACAGGACACTGATGTCAGATGAGACTAAATGATAGCCACAGAATAAGTACTTTCATGAAAGCACTGTACAAATCAAGATGAATCAGGATTCAGGTACAAGCCTACAGAAGATAAGATTGCTACGTACTTTAGAAATCAAATAACAAGGAACTACATTATTCTATCACAGCTCCCACCGGTGAAATATTTCAGTTGTAGCTACTTATAAGAATCATCTCACAATGTATCTAAATTCTGTCACGCCACAAGTATCACAGCCAGAAGTTTAAAATATGTCAGTAGAACTCCACTATATTTGCCCTGGAAGTCAACACAAGTAGTAACTTAGTATTCTCTTTGATAAACTAGGGAGCTGCATTGTTACCAAGTGCCTACAAAAAAAGTGTCAACACTTCTAAGGCCGCTAAAGTACCACCAATTGAATTGCCTCCACGCAGTCTCCAACAGAATTCAGGTATCGACTATGATACAGTAATTCAAAGCTAGGTTCAGTAAAATAACTTCAAAAGACGACTGAATGTGTATCGCCTGCGGGTAATACAAACCAAGACTGTGTGCGAGTGCAGCTGCCATGAACTTATTTTTCAGACCAGCAAATAAAAATAAACTTTGTCAAAAAAATTAGATCTTTAGAGAATTAGTCTTATTTGCTTAACCAGATGCACTTCACAGACCTAAGAAGCAACATTTTTCAAAGAAATTAGAATGACTGATGCACTCTAAGATAGGCCACATCTAGAACAGCAAGCAGAAAAGAGGAGATCCAAGAGATTAAAAATACAGACTTAGCACAATATTTATTCTCTCACAACTGCTTAGGATTCTTTTCTTTTTTTATTCCTTCAAATGCAAAACCATTACCAGATAGCAGAGTTAAGGACAAAACTCCTAAAATACAAGTTTTCCAGTTTTCTTTGAATTCATATGTAATAATTTACAAGTTGTCTTGTTTTTTTCCCCCCACTGAGATGCTACAAAAATAACCCTACAAAAATAAATGTGCTATGGGGACTCTGATAAGTAATGTGCTTTGCTGTTCCAGAAAACAAAGAAACAAAGAAACACTGTGTGATTTTGAGATTTTATAAGAGCAAAAAGATACACAGAAAGTAATAAATGTGGGCACCTCTGATCTTTCTAAAGACACTGTAAGAAAGTTTAGCTTTGCTTTGTGAAGCCTTTATAAAAATAAAGAGCACTGGGTTCTTATAAGAAATCTAATGCATTTACTTTTTTTTTTTTTTTTTTTTTTTTGCTGAACAGGAAGCTTTGTTAGGGAGGGCTTACAATCTTACTTCGTGACAAAGTTTGAGAGTACATCTCAAATCATGAGCCACTTCTATTTTTCCAACCATGACTCTAACGCAACTGTTCATTTCTTCTCTGGCAGCAGTAACGCTTCTTCAGTTTTAAAAGCCCTTCCACAATGACTGGGAAACAACAAATCCAGTGAAATGCTGAATTAAGGGTCTAGTACCACTGGGTGCTGTACCAGAAGCCTGAAAGCCTAAGCTGCATCCCAACTGCCCAATTTCCTATTACACTTTACCCTAAAATTCTGCTACAATGCCTTAAGTATAGCAAATATAATAACACAAAGTCGTATCACCTCAGTGATACATCTATCAATAGTTAAGAGATCCAAGGAAACAAATCTTACTAATGCCATAGTAAAACCTGCAGCCTTGAAAACTTCACACATAAGCCAAAAGACATTCTCCTCCACAAACTCACTATGGCCCAGAAAGTTTCTAGCTGCATCAGGTCTCCACCTTGTCAGTAAAAATGCTACAACAGAGAAGATCTCATTCATTTTCATAATTTACAGTATGAGATTCAATGCAATTATACTTCAGGTACTTAGGAACAATAATGGTCATACCAGAGTCTGTTGCTCTGTAGAAATACACGTGATAATACTTCAGACAGGAGCATGCAATTTACTTGCTTTTAAGAAGTATTACCAAGTGTAATGATTAATTTAGGAAGTATACTATCCTACAGACTATGAAGGATTCAGTCACATTTATTTGTGTAGGATTACCTTGCTATAACTCCTCATCCTTTTAAGATCTGTGCATCACTCTGCATCGCCATTTTAGCCTTATTTCATTCCAGCATATTCAAAGGTCAGTTGATGTTCCACAGTAAGAAGAAGGAGACTTTTCCTGTACGAGTTCTAATAATGCTCACATGAAATAAGCACTGAAAGAGATGATAACAAATATGGTGCATTTATAGAAATGAAATGTGATAAGATTAATGTACACTACAACCAAAGTATGTTTAGCTTCTAAACCACTCCTCTATGTGAACTGGAGAGTAAGGTAGCCAACAAACATTTTCTGTTCCTTAACTCCATTAACTACAGAGTTGCTCTGACATGATACTACTATAGGATTTTTAGAGGCTTTATTGATGCACCCTTCTTAAATCAGGAAGATCTGTACAAATTCCAGAAGAGTACAGATATGCATTGAAACTATTCAGCATATAAATGCCAAAAAAATCAAATATCTGTAACTCAAAAAAAAAGAAAAAAGAAAAAAGAAAAAAAAAGAAAACCACCATAGTTTGAGTTCAGTACATTCACAGAAATGACAGATAAAAATCAGAATCACTTAGGTTGGACAGGATCTCTCACGTTCAGCTGATCTCCTCTCCTACCTGAAGCACTGTCAACTTTACAATTTGATGCTTCGTCTGGAAAACTGAAATCTTTGCTCTGAATAATGCAAACAGAACCCCAGGCATTACACAGGTGCACTGCATTCAGAAGAGAAAAAGAGCAAGTATAGAAATACTTGGAAAAAATAAAGAAATAAATAAAAACAACTCGATGATGTTTCAGTGAGAAGGGGAAAAAAAACCAAAAAACAATCAATTAGACTTCCTTCTGTATTTGAACAATTCAAAGGAAAAAGTATTTTTAATGGATATAACGTCATGAGATTAAAATAGAATTTTGTTACAGTTTCAGAGATTTCACTGAATTGCTTGAATTTTATGGTATACATCTACAGCAAAACTATCCAGATGCTGTAACAAACACTTCATCAGAAACTGCATGGACTCACATATTCAGGCTTTGAGCTATTCTGAACAAAGAATAACAGTTGTATGCTCTTCTCACAAAGGCCAGAGAATGGAAGTTAGAGAAAGCAAGTTTTATATGCCTCATATGAAAATTTCAGCCATTTGCTTATATAACCATCTTCTTCTACTGCTGAAAAGAATGGGGGGAAATGAACAGATGCTGACATTCAGAATGACTGGAATTTTCAGATATTTACTGACAGAATGACAAACAACTCATTTTTTCTCCTTCCTGTCAACTGAGTTTGCAACGTGGAAAGAAAAAAAAAAAAAAAAAAAACCCCAAAAAACAAATAAACAAGAAGATTTTATCCCTGTCTTTTTGAGAATAAAATATCCTAGCCATAGTTTGGTCATTGTGGAAGGCATCTAACATTTACAATACTAGTATCCCCTTTATTTTCAAGACCTTCTAGTGAAAACGGTCTTCTAGAGTTCTTTCCATCATGAGAAAAACTGAGAGGCAAGCTGCGAATGACTTTTTTTTTTTTTTTTAAAGATATGAAACACCAATAAAAATACCACATTCATGTTGGCAGGCAATCAAAACATGAATTCCTTGATACACTGTCCTAGTTTTGCTGTCGAGAAACTGAAGCACAGAAAACTAAATATCTAGTTTAACATGGAGTAGTTAAACAGCAGGTTTCCTTCAAGCTATCTGCTTTAGCTTCAAAGCTTATTCTACCTCCTGTCATAGTCAGCTGAACTTATCTGTCTGTTTTCAAGTCCAGAACCCTCTAAAATTAGTAATGTAAAATTTGAGGAAATAATCCGGAGAAGTTTTTTTCACCTTTCTCAAACTTGTTTACAGTTTGAATGCTACTGTGTTCAGGTCGAGCTTGATTTCTAGAGGGACTCTTAAATGAAAGAGCAGAAGTAATTGACAGTATATAGGCAGACACCACTGTCCTTCGACACTGAAAGCTATCAAGGTGCAATGCAGTGGACTCTGCACAATTGCACCATGCTGTACGTTATACCTTGAGCCTCATTAGGAGGCTCTGAGTGTATGCTGGGAAAAGAAAGCACAGGCAGTTATTACAGATGGAACTACTGGACACTCCAGACTATGTGCCCTGATGTCATGATTCAAATACACCCAGGAAAGAAATAAAACACAGATGAACACATTACAGCTCTATATCTAACGCATTTGGAACAGGAGACCAAAAGGAGATAGTAACACTAAAAACAACAGCTAAACTGTTTACATAATAGAGAAGTCAATACACCAGTGACAAGTGATGCCATCAAAAACTTACGCTGACCATTGAAATTTGACATCAATAAACAATGAGATCCTTGCAGAGAATGTGACCACAAATATCCCTCACTGCAGAAAAGTAAGCCTGAAATTGAAATGACACACAAAGGCCAGGCCATCAGCCAAGACTCAAAACACTTCAACCAGCTGGAACGAGTGTCCTTCAGTCAACACGATAAACTCAGAAGAACAAGTAGATCACAGTGAGCAGATAACTGTTTGCAAGATAAGTAAATGTAAGTTTTTTATGTCACTCAAGTGTGCTTCCACTCTTGCTCCTATCTCATCATTCGATCACTTCTGCAATACAGAAAGCACAATCAAGCTCCTCAATTACTTTTGAGATTCCCTAATGTTTCACACCAGCTGGGTATTCTATGTTGAGAGCAGTGGGTCCACTACCTGATAGCTCTTCAGGTTTGTATTCTACTAAACTACGCACTGACTTCTCTCAATATAAAACAAGTGAATCAAGTATTTCCTTTATTCTTCCTTTTATTTAGAAATACTTCCAAGTAACTCTGGAAGTGAAATACAGATGGATAGTGAGTACTCTTACAACTTTTTCCTCGATGACACACAAACTTAAAAGGATTACATTAAAAGTAGTCTCTTCCTAGTACTTTTATGGACTTCTCACTTTTTTAAAACTGTTGCTTATGGGCACGCAATAGCCAAGTTCTGTGTTCAGCACATTAACTTGCCAACTCCACAATGCTCTCCTCTTAATTTAACCGATTAAAATTAAGAACAGGGACAGAATGTTAACAAAGTGGTAATTCTCCTTCCAGTGTGATAAACACGCATTCTATACTTCAGTATTTCCACTCACACAATTACATTAAGAATTCACTGAGCTTAATTCAATGTTATTTTGTCTTTACTTGCCTATGTTTGATAAAATATACAAAAATCAGTGAATTCTCAGTTTATATCTATCAACAGATCTTGGTTCTTTAGAAAAAGTTTTAGTTCTGATGACAGTCACTGTATCAGTAGTAGAGACAACAGTATTTGTGAAAGAAAAATACATTTTAATGTACTAAAACTTGCAGAGTCCTCATAATTAAGAATGAGGTGGGAGCATGATTAAGAAAACTCATGCTCATATGAATCTTTTTTAAACAACATTGGTTTTGAAATTAAAATAACTGAACTGAAAATTGCTCAAATGCAGGGAACAAGTTCTATAAAGAGGTTAGCTCATTAATTGCTCAGGACTGTAGTACTGACTTCTTTAAATATTAATGAAATCCAAAACAGGCTAGCACATTACTTGATTTAAGAATATTTTATATTTAATATCCTCTCTCTCTCTCTCAAAAAAAAAAAAAAAAGAGAGAAAGAAGATACTCATCAAATTGTTTCTGTTTCTCCACAATGTATCAGACCACCTATTTGCAATAGAAAGTATGTGAAAGCCTGACAAAATGCATCTATATTTGAAGAAGCAAGGAAAACATTAATGCCCAACACTCATCTGCTGGTAGGCAATGAAGAAAGCATTACCCTTCCTTTACTCCTATACGCTCATAACAGCAGAAAATAAAGATTGACTTCCCTCCCACTTTTAGGATTTAGTTCCCAGTTCCTCACTGACTCACAGTCTTTCTACTCTTCATCTCATTTCATAAGACTCACCTCTACAGCTCTAAAGAGTAAGTGGCTGCCACTGTAACATATCCTTACACAAAAGGCATTGTCAGTAAAAACCTTGGTGAGTAAGTTACCCTATAGGTCAACAAGAACTTTTTATCCATAAGCACTGGGGGTGGAAAACACCTCTTGCAAGTTTCACTCCTTCCCAAAGGCTGTTCTTTCTAGGCTTCACTAGTCAGTAACTGAGAGGCTGGTTTTACATTTCAAGTATATCTGAATCTATGCCTCTGCCCCCACCCCTCCCTCCTCCCAAAAGGAAACGATCACAGGAGATACAATTTCTGCAGCATTGTTGGCTTACTGTGCTAACCCATCATACCAAACTGAGGACTTTAAAACATTTCTTCCAAGTCTAAAAGTTAGTACTGAGGATACTCATCTTCAAGTTACTGGAACTCAAATGTTTTAACCTGTGTGAAACTTATTCCCTTCAGAAATAAATTTTCTGTCACTATTACGCTGCTTCCTCTCACAGTAACTCTGTTGATTCCCTACAATCCTGCTGGACTTGTCTTGACTATTTGAAAAACAATTCACACTCAGAAATCACAGCTGTAGTCATGACAAAGCGCCAGTAAATAGGCTTTTAATCAAGTCATCATTAGCCACCCTGCAACATTGTATCACCATAAACTACCCAAAAGCAAGCTCTAAATGCCTGCATTCTGTTCTCTCCCACCAACCCCAGTCCTTCCTTTCTTTTTATTCTTTCATCTGTTCCACCAATATAAGAATAATTAAAAACTCTGCAACACCACATATCCTCCCTCCTTCATTTAAATTGAATGTCTCACCTTTTAAAGAACCAAGATTTATTAGCTGTAGTTTCAAATGCAGCACTGAGATCACTGCATGGTCGCTACAGTTGTACGTTGAGAACCTGAGTGCTCATAACATTATAGCAGCATACAAGATACTTCAGTTCAGCCTCTAATTTGATCCTGATACCTTTTCAACTAGTACAAGACAACCCTCTTAAGACAATTCACCTTAGATGGGTTGGAAAAGTTTCAGAAGGAAACAAACAAAACAATATCTACTTGCAGAGAAATATATGTACAAAGAATAAGGGAATTATGAGATTTACCTGCAGTTTAAAGAGGATTAATTCAATTTTTCTAGCAAGATGGCCTAAGCCTTCTCCAAAAAGGTCAGAGTCTATGCAGTCTCGGGACGGCAGAGAATTCAACTCATTCTATTCTGCTGAGAAGAAAGGTTTAGGGAATGGCAGTGTGCACTGAAGAGTCCACAAGGCGCCTTCTTTTAAAATGAAGTTGAAACACATATGTTATTATGTGGTTTGGATAGTACCATATGGATAAGGTACCATATGGCTACAAACATATGGGCAGTTCACTTTTTTAGTGTACAGAAAGAAGTGGGGTTACTGTTGGTTTATTCCAGAAATTCAGTCTGCTCATCTCAGTTGCTTGCAAACCTTCAGTGAAACACTGCTCCTTCACCCTTTAGCATCCCACTTGATGCCAGTGTTTGCAACACAGAAGTAGTAACAAGCAAATACAGTATTATGACACTTCTCTCAAAGGCCAACAACAAATCAAAAATAAAAAAAAAACCAACCAACAAAACAAAAAGCCAGCATGGAATTTTACAATTCCACTGGATAAAGCTAAACAGTGAAAAAGATCTCAGACCAGGCCCCTCTTTAGTAGTAGTCAGCTGCCACAAACTGTCAGTGCATTGGTAACCCTCTACAAAATGCATATATCAACTTGAGATAATAGGAACTAAGCAGCCATACCTCTCAAAACATGAACACAATTTGAACTGGCGCAGAACGAGCAGAAGAGCCAAGCCACCTGCCAATGGCACACAGGCCTTCTTCCCCTCCTGCATACCTGGTTCCCACATGTTTGAGTGGCTCCACAAAGACATCTCATGCGTGAGGCACACTGATTTCCTTTTCAGAACAGGAAAGGATACAGTCTTAATGCTCCAGTCTGGGTCCCGATGGCCAGTATTTTCTGAACAGGATCAAATGCCAGGGCTGAAGGTTGATAGGGGAAACCATGGCGTACAGTCTAACAAGTCAGAGCACCATCGTGATGATGGGACAGGCAGCAGACCAAAAATAAACAGAATCAATATCATATGTTAGGGAATGAGATTCAGCATTAATGACGATTAAGAAAGGAATAAAAGCATTTTAACAACAGACTAACAGCTGTTTACATACATATATATATATATATATATACATACATATTATAGTTCTTTCTTATATTTTTAATGTCAGTCCAGTCATTCACTTACTGAATTCACACTAATGTGAATTTTGCAATATCACTGTACAAGGACTGTATCAGCATAGCATTTTATTTTGTCATCCACTTTCTTTTCTGGTTATTCCTATTTTCAGCCCTAACAAAGGCAACGAGCCTGCGATGTTCGCAAGAAGTTTGGAAACAAAGCCAGATCTGCCATCAGACCTGCTACAAATTACCACCCTTGCTTTTTACAGAATTGCCTCAATCTCACTCCAACAGGCCCCATATGACAGTGCAACCTCTCAGCACCTTCCCCCAAAAAAACAACCCAGCTTTTATGCCTGCTTCCATCCAAAATTAATGAATCAAAAAAGCCTCCTGAAATAAAAAAAAAATGAAAATCCCATCCCCCAAAATAAAGCAAGAACCCTTTAACCAAGGAATTAGGGGAAAAAAAAAAAAAAGAAGAAATGAAGCTGTTTGCACATTTAGGTTTCTGATTGGCCAAGACTAATTTGGTAATTGACCAAGGAATAACTCCATTGCAGTTCTCTGGCTGCAATCTATCAGAATCAAGAACAATAGGAACACCACCTATTCTTCCTTCCTTTACAAGTGTACAGTGTGAGCCACACAAACGGTAGCTTTGCCATTTCAAAACCTTCACTGGAAGTGGCATTATTAAAGGCCTCATCAACGCGTAACAAACTTCTGCTCTGCTCCTTTTCTTCAGTCAAGTTGCGGATATAGCCCACAACTCTTAGTATTTCACGGTGAATAAACCCTGCCTGCTAATAGCTCTGCTCTTTTCCACGTCCTTCAAGACCAACTTGTAAAAGTGGCAGCAGCGCCTGCAATACCACACAAAGCAAGGAGGAGAAACCGCAAACAAGCTCAGCCATATCACGCTAGACCACGGGTGCACCGTGAAGATAAAAAACGGGTATTGATATTCAAATCAGTTCTTATTCCTCTAGGTACAGCTGCTGGATTAATTCGCTGCATCATTTTCCAAAGCGTGCAGCTACCAACCGCAGTTCTCGCATCGCGCACAAGCAAATAGGGAAGAAAACAGAAAGGAGAAAAAAAGAAAAAAAAAAAAAAAACAGAAAAAAGAAAAAAGAGGAACTTTTCTTGCATCTCAGGAGAACACTCGCAACAGCAGCATCGCCCGCACGCTGCAGCGAAACCGCCACGAACGTCCACGATCCTTTCCAGGAGCGAAGGAACAGGATGACAGCATTTCCAAACGGCACGGAGCTAGCGAGCCTCCGGGCCCCATCGGCAGCGCCTTCCACCGAGCGCACTCAGCTGGGCAGCGCTCCTACCCGCAGCCATCCCGCGGCACCGCGGAGCCCACCCGCATCACGCAGCCCGGAAGGCGACGGACCCCGGAGCTTCTCCGGGAGCGACGGCAGCGGCAGCTCGCCCGCGCACACGCACCCGCCGCCCTCTCCCTCCCTCCCGGCACCCGAGCGGGGCCGCCCCGTTCACCTTGCACAGCTGGAAGTGCTCGGACTGGAGCGTCTCCTGGATGTCGCTCTCCCGGTTCCCCGCCTGCTGCTGCTGCGCGGCGGACGACGCCGAGGCGGCGGACGAGACCGCCGTCAGCCCGTCCAGCACCTTCCTGATGTTAAATTTCCGCATGGCTCTCGGCGGCGGCGGCGCTCCCCGCTCCGCTGGCCTCGCCGCTCCCGGCGCCGCCGCCCGCCCCGCAGGCGGCACACGAGCCCCCGGCGGGAGGGAGGCGGTGCGGGGGCGGCCGCGCTGCTGCGCTCGCCCGCCCGCGGGGAGGGCGGCCGGGCCCAGACGCTAGTCCGGCAGCGCGGGGCCGCTCCGCATCGGGGGACGGAGGCTGGAGCCAAGCAGACACGAGCCCGTCAGCCCACCGCTCCGCCCGCCCGTCCGCGTCCCCCCCCCCCCCCCCCCGCCTCCCCGCCTCACATGGTGGCGGCCGCCGCTGTCACCCGTCCCTGCGTGCGTGCGTGCGCGTGTGTGTGTGTGTGCGCGTGCCGGTTCCCTCCCGCCGCCGCAGTCTCGTTCCCCCTCCCCTCGGCTCGGGCACCCTCCGCCTCCTCGGAGCTGCGTGTGCCGCCAGCCAGTCACCGGCGGGATGCCGCCGACGGCCGCCGCCGCCACCACCGCCGCCGTCCTCCTCCTCCACCCCTCCAACCCACCCCACGCTCGCCCCCCTTGCCTGACAACGCGGAAGCGCAGCGCCCCGGGGAGGAGCGGCGGCGGCAGCAGCTCCCAGCCTGACAGCGGCGGGACGGCCGCGCATGCGCTGCAGGGAGGGCCGGCACCCGGATGTGGCGATGCGCGGTCTCCCCCGCAGCGCCGCGGAGAGGGGAGAGCACGGGGCCGGGGAGCGGGGTGAGCAGGATGGAGCCGGCAGCTCCGGCTCGGAGGTGCTGAGGAGCCGCCTCCCCGCGTTACGAAGCCGCGCTGGGGCTCAGCAGCAGCTGCCACGCGTTGTTCCCCGCTGGCGGACGGTGGCTTCAGGCTGTGCTGCCCGTACAGCGCTTTGCATTAAGTCGAGTGCGTTCTTCCGTCGTCTTTTCACAGTTGTTCGTGTAACAGTGCTCATCCTCACCTCTGTCATGTGTTTCTGAACATATCGTTTGTCTCCTGAACTTTTTTTTCAAGTAGAACAAAGTAGATGCCCGCTGTTGGAGGAAGCTTGTGGAGGTGTGATTCAGGACGCTGGCCTGCACAGCCCAGCTCAGCGAAGCCGTGTTTACAAGGGGCGTTCCAGCCTGGAAGCCGGGCGTGCTTTGTTAGCACTGTCAGCATAACAGTGCCCAGGCAGATAAGTGCAATCAGGGTGCTGCAACGTAGCCATAATAATAACCACCTCAAAAGTAAAACTCCCACGGGCTTACACCTGTAAATCCCACGCCAATTTAAAGCTGCGTTGCACACAGATGTGTGGACGCTGGAAAGCAATCAGGACAGCTTATGTGAAGTGACTGCCTGATGAACTCGCAGAGCTGTCCACCTGTGTTGTGTCTCTTCGGCACTTCCTCCACTCGTTGCGGTGAACATGTGAAAGCATGCCTCCAGAGATGGCAAAAATCCTGTAAAGAAATAAAAGTAGGCTTAAGAATGACTCAGTTAATATCTTGTATGAGAATTAATTTCATTTAAAGAGAATTTTCAATGTCTTTAATTATCCAGCATATATTTAATCTAACGGTTTGTAAGTTATAGATATAATGTATAATTTTTTAATCTATTCATACTTGCTCATTGCAGTATATTAAGCTGGGAAGAGAATTACTGAAACTCAGCTACGTCTGACTAAATGGTAAACATTGATTGTAGCAGGTTAAAGATAATCTATACATGTATAACTTCAAAACTGTAACTCATAGGCCATTGAAATCCTCTTATCAGTGTATGTCAGGCCAGCCCCTTCAAACACTCCTAGCTATAACATTCATATCACAACTATTCTCAATATTTGTGGTAATATTAATCACAGACACAACTTACTTCAAAACAAAGGTCATAGTAAGCACTCTTTGCGTACTTCAGTCACTTCCTTTTTTTTTTTTTTTTACCTCCTATGTACTCGGCCTTGAATCCCTTCTTTACCCCAGATATACATTTTTAAGGGGAGACAACTTCACTTTATATTTAGAAAGCGAGCACAAGGAGGACCTCCTTCATTGTTGCAATACCTGCAAAAAATTATGCTAAAAACACACATATATACAATATTGATACAACAACATTTCTCTTCCTTTGTGCTTTTTAGTTGGTGTCATGCAACGAATCAGTGGATACTTAAACTCTTGTAAAAAAATGAATGACAACCTTCTCTCGCACTGCGACGTCGGAGCAATAGTAGGACCTTCACTGTATAGTTCAGCAAGCATCTCCATTATCTCTGGATTTAGCTGCTGTATTTCAGAGATTCTGTGAGGCCTCCTGCTCTTACCAGATAACCACATCCTGTTTACCAATGAGGCTGATTCTATGTAACCTCTGTACTTCATGTTGCCTGCTTGGAACTTCTGGACTCTGATATCTGAAATCTCTTGCTAGTGTTTTTTATATCCCAGTCCAAAGCTTAAGTGTCTTACACAACTAAAGAAGAAGCAGGCAAACTCTAGTTTGCAACATCTTTGTGATCAATTCTAACAGGGTTCCATTGGGAGAGAGTTAAATGTTCATGAGTCAGGCCCCAGCAACACCTTCATGGGGAAGCCCTGCTACTAAATTTGCTTTGTTCTTTGCCTGCCTTTTCTTACTGATCTGTCATTTACTGCTCCTTAAAAAGGGCAGAATAAACTCATTTCTTCATCCGTTTTCTACAGGTGCTACATATGAAACCACTATTCCTTAGAAGTATTTGAAGCATGAAGTACAGAGGTTTGGAGCACATGCTAGTGCAATCTCAGTCTACAGCTGGTGTAGTTCAGACTTTATTTGGCAGGTTTTTAGCCTCAAGAAATCACAGAAAATCTCACTTGGTTATAATGTATGTTAACATTTGGTTGAATAATCCCAAGGCATTGGGTAGCTAGTAAAGGGACAGGTCCACTCACAGTGTTTGCCATTAATTCACATATATGTTCAGATGAGTCTATTGGCTGTATTCAGAGAAAGTCATGTACTCTAGGTGATTGGAACGTCGTAGTTCACTACTCAGCATGGAAGAGGAAAGGACCATTGGAAGTAGCCTCAAGATCCCTGCTTGGCCTGTAACCTCACTAAAGCCTTTGACAGGCTTTGAAGACTAATGAAGATGCTTAGCTTTCCTGAGAACTTCTTAGTGGTGCTTAGTCACTCACTGCAGAGTCGGAATTGACTGAGACCTAGTCAAACATTTCCTTGTCATAAATAGAAAGAAGCTGGGAAACATATTTGAATTAATCTTACTCACATTGTTCTACTTAAAGTCATTGGACAGGACAACGTAACCAGAGGTTCAAGTGAGTTTTGGAGTCTTTTCTGGCTGCTGGAAAACTGCTTAGTCTCTAGACTGTGGGCTGTTGCCAAACAAACATCTGCGGGTTTTTTTTTTCCCCATTAACCTGTATTGGTGACAAATCCAAGGATGACTTCCAGCTACAGATGAACTTTTTGGTATTTCTGCAGCTTACTTAAAATGTGCTGTAAACAAGAAGGAAATGGGGAGCACGTAGCTGGTCAGCTCCTAGAAAAAAGCTATAACAACACAATGCCATAAACCCGTTTGGAAATAACTGCCGACTTTTTGTAAATACATCTGTTTCAGAAACTTCCTAATTGACCAGGCCTGTATTCATGTGAGAGTTCCCCTTGTATCTGGAAGTCAGAGTGGTTTTCTTCAGACTCAGGTTATGGGCCCATTTTATTAAAGACCTATGGAGCAGCATGACAGAATGAGGGCACATCCTACTTCTGAAGGGTCTGCACCAAGGTTTCTGCATACTCAGCTCTGGTCAGCCAATATGGTGACAAGTGCACATGTTGGTTGTTGAAACATGAACCAGGAGGGCTCCTCAGCATTAATCTACAGTACTAGTGGAGGTAATAATATACAAGTGCCAATGTGGTTGTGTGTTGAGCTAGAGCATGGCAAAAGAGAGAGGTACATCAATCTTAGAAAACATTTTAGGATGTAGTTACCAGTTAACCAGAGTGAATCTGCCTGCTGGCTGATACTAGTGATACGTAACACAAGGCAAATAGCTACGCACAGTACACTAGCAAGGAGGAGCACATAAGATGAAAGGAATGAATGAAAACAGCCCTATGCAATAGCAGCCTGAGACTTGTAAGGGAGATCATAAATTGTCCTGAGGGACTCGTACACCTTTGTTCTGCCATTTTCACCTTGGTCTGCACAAGTACATTGTCAGTTATTTAAATGTAGACAGAAATGTACTGTTTCCAATGAAAACACATTCAGAGCTTATCATCTATTGATGTATTTATATATTGATGTATTTATTGATGTATTATTTTCATCTTCACTAAAGATATACACAGTTCTTTCAAAAGATGTTGTAGTTAAGCATCCCTCTATCGTTCCTTAAATAAAAAAGTAAATAATACCAAAGAAATCCACTGCTAACTGTTTTGTTTTCAAATTTACTTTCATTATTTTTAGCCATGTCTTCACTAACTAAGGTTAGGTCACCCTAGCAGCTCAGTCAGGCTGATTTGGCACCAGCCAATCCTTTCCTTTTATTAATGTCTTCTGAAGGAGTAATTTATTTTTCTGCTCATCCAAATCTTCTTTGGCCACTGCAAGCACTTAATTAATTTTGTTCTTATGTTGTACTAAAGATGCACAGTTCTTTTTTGTTCATCCAGTCTGTCAATTTCCTCTGCTTTCTATATCACATTTCACTTGAGTCTCAGCCAGTTCTGCTTTAAGAACAGAGGTATTTCAGCCCCTGGCACCTTCTCTAGTTTCCTGCTCTTAGTTACAACAGTTTCCTCAGTTTTCCTGAGCCCTCTAAATCAATCTTATGTGCAATCAAAACAAGAAATTTGAATGGTATGGTATTTATTCTTTCTTTTTTCATGATTTTCTAGTGTAAAGAGGAGCAGGGTTCAGAATTCCTCTCTTTCAAGGGGATACTATGCAAGCTGCAGAGATCATTTCCTTCCAGCACCCACATTCTTTTTGAAAAGAAAATAATAATTACTGAGTAGGTGATAGTTTCTCTTTCCCTGATATCTTCCTCTGGTCTGTATCTACTCATTAGGTGTAAGGCAGAGTTTCTGAATTAAAATTCTCATTTTCTTGTCACTACTAAGCATCACCAGGGCTGGGTTCCTAAAATGTGTTGTTCGAAGTGCAGTGTTGTGCTTAGGCTCCTAAAATTCCTATATGCCATACTTTGCATCTGATTCTTTGTCATTTTCTACCATTCCTAGTTTTATCTTTATACATAGTAGGATTCTGTGATACTTTCTTTGTGTAGGAGTTCATCACATAGTGTTTATCTCTCACTTGAACTGGAGCATTTTGGAGTTCTTGATCTCTGCATATTTATCATAAAATCTTTTCTCAGATACTTCTAGTGGACTGAGATTTTTTTGTAGGAAAAGCATGTAATATATGCATTCAATATTTAAATTAACTCAGGATGTTTCAGTTTTATCTTTAGTTGTCAAAGTGAGACTGCAAATGATACTAAGGAATTTCTAACTTTAAGTTGATTTAGGCCATCATTTCTACATGTACGTAATCTTATGCTCCCTTCAGTTCCATTTGTGCACCTTCTTTACCTGGAGAAGTTATGGTTACATAACCACCTACAAAACATGGATTATTACTTGTATTATGTCATATTTCTTCTGCAACTGGATCAATTTTGGGAAGTACTTGAAACATATTAATACAGAATCATAATAACAGAATAACCAAAGTTGGAAGAAACCTTTGATGGTCATCTTGTCCAGCTGTCCTCTCGGTTGTAAGCTAGATACAACTTCAAAGTTAGATCACATTTCTCACGATCTTGTCCACTTTTTCAACATCTCCAAAGATGGAAATTCTTGTAACTTCTGCTTTTGCCTTATTACAAAAGTGAACGCCATTTCTTGTTGCATGTGCTGAATTTCTCATTTTTATGCTGTATACCCCAAAGAGGTTTTAAATGAGGCATGGCATCTAAATAGAAAAACTATGGACTAATACCCTAATGAATAATGAAAATTGCTTTGTATGTATTTATCATACACTTACTATGGCATCCAGTCAATTATAAAACAAGTGCTTCTTATTACAGTGCCACTTTGAGACCTGTATAGAAGAGTGTAGAAAATCATGAAATATAATCTGTCTCCATTAAAAGGCAGCAAAATATTACAAATGAAATCAACACAAGCTTTATAAACTAGTTAAATTAAAATGAACTATGAGCGTCTGCCAAGAGAAGAAGGATTTTCTTGGCCTAAATGAATTAAGGCTAAAATACAATGGACAAAACTAATTTGCCCATTCTTAAACAGAATTATTGTGGTGCAATTTCAAAAAAAAGTCTTTCAAACTTAATGATCTGTTTAAATACAATATTTTGTACAAAGTGTAGCATTTCAGACAAGATCTTTCATCAGTAAGTCATTTTAAGTGACTACCCTCTGCGGGGAAAAAAAAAAACTCACATATTTTCTTACTGCCATTTTAATTACAACACATTAGTTAGGAGGAGATTTGTACTGTACAGTAATTTAGCAATCTAGACAAGTACTTAAGACTACAGTAGCATCAGTCTTTGATTAAATAGTATTTCACTGGTAGTTTTCCTCTTACTTAAAAGTAAAGCATAATTATATAAACTGCAAGGCTTAAAAGCAAGTGAGCAGGCTATTCTTCTAACGATGTTTAAGCTAGAAGATCCTAAGTGTGCATACACAATTTAATTTCAGGCTTTTTTTTTCTTTTACATTTATTTTCATTCATGTCACCATTTTTTTTGTTAATCTAAAACACATTATTAACACCAGTTCAGAAACAGTAATGTTAAATATGTAATTAAATGTTCTGATTAGTTCACTTCTATAATAAAGTTTCAGATGTCAATACAACTGGAAAATTTCCCGCAAGAATTAGAGTGCTCTCTATGGTTTTAACTCCATTCTGACATGATAGACAACCTCTTTCTGTGCCCTCCTCTGTCCCACTCAGCCAGTGAAATAGGAGGTGAATTGTAATGACAGCTGAGACTTTCCAAAGAAAATGCTAGTATCCTCAAATTTAAGATGAACATTATAAACTGAGATAAACAAGGCAAATAATTCTTAAACTAGAAGTAAAATGGGAACAAGGTAGTGGAAACATAAAATATGCAGGACAGGTTAAATGTATTATTCACTGAGCCTGAATATTCTCATTTCATATGTGTTTATTATTTTTTAAAAGCCCGTCCCTAACCAAGACTGAAATGTTGGGTGTTAAAGCTGCCCACAGTTCCATCAGGGCAGGGCCAGTACAGCTCCATGGACACCAGGCACCTCTCTGGAGCTGAGGATGGGCTGAGTCCAGGCCATGGACATGCATGGGGCAGGGCTGTGGGGAAGCTGGAGCCCAGCCCTGCTGCAGCCTCACTGGGGGAAAGTGCTGGCAGCCCTGAGCTGGCGTTGGGGCATGGGCCTGGGGGCGGGCAGGGACAGGCAAGGCTGGCAGTGCACCTGAGGCCCTGACATTTTCTTGCCAGCATCTAAAATAGCTATTCATATCTGAAGGGCAGCCTTAATTTATGTCATGAGGGAAATTTTTTTTAAAATGTCATGACAATTTTTGTCTGAAAGTATAACAAAGGCAAATTAAAAAAAAAATAAAGAAAAATGTATCTTTCTCGTAAACAATCCTTATATCAAATTTAATTGAGTTATTCTCTTACTGCATACAGGCATACATATTCTCAAATTTTAAACTGGAAATTCTGTTAATGTCTACTACCAGGCAGTAACGCATATGATATTTTTAAAGCTTTTTATTTTGTTTCACTTAATATGAGCACAAGCTTATGATTTATGTTGTGCAGTGTCAGTTGCATTCAGCTACAAAAGTAAATGTAAAGCTTTTTTGCTCTCAGTATTTTAGAAATCCCTTAGAACCACTACATACAAGAAGCCATCAAATACTCAGAATATTTTTTGAAATGGTTCAGTTAGTGAAAACAGTTCATAGGAAAAGTAGGTGTTCTGAAATATAACAAGAACAATAAGTGTTCCTTTATTTTTATTCTGAAAATACTAAAACTAATTAAAGAAAACAGAAATTAGAAAAGAAGAGCAAGTTTCTCCTTTCCTTCATACATTTTGAAAAAGGTCATAGTCTACCATTTCCTAATAATATTTACTTTCTGGAGTAATTGTGTGCATTACGTAGTTTGTGAAATAAATAGTGCTGAGGTATCACATTACCCCCACTCAGAACAAGCTGGGCATCTCGTTTGCACATTATAGAATATTCAGTTGCGGAAAAAAATACCATAGGAAAACACATCCCAAGAGTAAAGATCTTTCGGTAAAAGTCTGTGCTTTCTGTCAGAATGAATAGGAATTGTGAATTTAAATGCTTCAGCTGACTTCAATTTTTTAAAACATTACATGAGTGAGAACTATGCAAAGGATCATGTAACCTCCCACCTTAATATTTTTATGCATTTTCCTCTTTTTTTCTTTTACTCAACACTCCTGCTCCCCAACCATTCCTTTTATTGCTGTATTGTACAATATATAAGTGATACCTGGAAATCCAGGGGTAAAGTATTAACACTTAAAGTTTTAAGAAAAATTTGGACTATTTGAAATATTTTAATGAAAGAATTTACTTTGTAATTTGCATAAAATCTGAGCAGTTTCCAGTATCACGTAACACAAGGTTCAAAAATGTTTGCTACTGTGCCACCACATGTCAGGTAATCATCAAGAGCAATATCAGATGTTACCCACTCTTTGCTAGTCTCCATTTTCTCACTTATCCAGCTGTCCTTTTGCCTCTTCTTGAGGTTTGTTGTCCTCTATGCTTTTATTGTGGTGTATTCTGGAGGAATTTTGAAATTAACATTTCTTGTGAGCTACTTCAACACATAGTTCTAGGTACAGTCTTTTGATACTAATAGGTAAGCCTGACAACACCCTTCATAAAAGACCTGGACTGTCTCTTAAATATATTTTACCATTGTTTGCCTTCTTTTGTAAACATTGCCTGCCTTTGTCAACACACAGAGAATCAGACTCCTTGGTCTTTATCCCAGGACATGATGTTATTCATACATCTGGCACAGCTCACATGATCACTAAAAGTAATATATTTGAGTTTTACTCATTCCCTTTCCACAACAAGACCAGCTTCAGTTTTACTTTGCATAGTTTTACTTTTTCTCAGAGTCACTGCAGTAGTTTAGCACTGGTAGGTGACTGAGTTTCTTCCTGCTTAGAATATTTATAACAATTTCATTTTATTTATTGTTAACAGAGACTGAACTTCTGTGAAGGACCTTTTCTGTTCTTGAAATTCTTATCCAAATTTTGAAATTTCCCTTCATCTCTGAAAGCAAGTACTACCAACGTCTGAAAAATGATAGTGAGAAGACACAGCACTTCACAAGTAATATAAACAGGAAATATTCCCTGTATACTTTGTATGTGTTTGAGAGACCATGTTAAACTTTACAGATATTTGGCATACACAGTATCTGACATTAAAAAACATGTTAATATTTGGATGAGAATCCTGAAAAATACATGAAATTCAAGTGGAAATTATTGCTGAGTATTAGTAGGATGTTTACACTGGGTCCAAAAAAAAAATGCTTATTATATGAAACATTTTCAGTATTTCAAGACTGGATTACAAAGTAATATTAAATATTCCTTACTATATAATAGAAATAACAGGGGTATTCACATTCACAACTTTAATAGTGTGTCTGCTTTGCAGATGAGCAGAGCCTTCAGAGTCAATACTGAACTGTTCTCTCACAAGTTGTTTTTTTTTTTTTTAAATCATAAGACTCTCTTCTCCTGAAATATTGCATTATTGATTTTTTCCCTAAAACATAAAATTGTTATCATTGTTTATATATATATATATATATATATATATATGTGCATGTGTGTGTGTGCGCATGTGTGTTTTTAAAATGTACTTTATGAGTACTGAGTTTGGTGAATATTTTTACTGTGGAGATTGTAAATCAGAACAAGAAAGAAAAGAGTGAATTAAATGCTACTCTGAAAAATCAGAGCACCATGTCCTGGAGGATACGAGAGTCAGGCCTTCAAGGGCTACACATCCCAATGCTATGATTGCTCAAGTGAGAAATTCCTGCCACTGGATATGACTAAATCCAAAATTTAAATTAAGTAGGATTAACTCTATAATTGCTTAAATGTTGGAGTTGCAGGAACACTATAAAGTCCCTAATTAGAGGGAGAGAAAGCTTGGTTGATTCATTTTTTGACTTAAGCTTGCTGCTACCTCAACAATTCATAGGAATTGTGCTGGGGGGCCCTCTGACTGCCTTACAAGCAGCACTGTCCTAGGCTGCCCAGGGCTTTGATCAACCCCAACATCAATGTCTTAAAAGCAGCTCCTCTCTTACCTTGCAACCAAAACTCAGTGCATGAATAAAAGCCAATATGCTGCCAAGCCACAACGCAGAAACAACTACCTGCTCCTCCAAATGCCTTTCCACCCTTATACTTCACTATTGGACAGAGCTGTCCCTTGCTGTCAGATCTGGCAAAGGAATGAAAAACTAGAAATTTAAGTTTTATTATTAATGTTAGTCAATGCTTTAGTCTATAGCAATGCCTTAAGGTGTGCTAGCTCAATTTATCCAAACTATGTCTTATTCAAAAATGTCATTTCAGAGTATTAGTGATTTTATTTTAATAGACTCCAACTCTTAACCTAATGAAGTTTTTTACTATAGCAGATAGACAACAGAAGCCAACAGATTTGGAAGACTTGGAAAACATCAAATTGTCCACCTGAATACCTGCAATTTTACTTAGTACATGCTTCACCATTCTTGTGGGGGATATCAGGGCAAGAGAGCTGGGTACCATAGGCACAGGGGACATCTTACATGGACAGGACAGACTGAACCAGTTCTTGACTTTTGACTTCTGTAAAAATAAATTTTAAGATCTCAAACATTACACTTCAGAAGAAATGGTGACTTATTTGCAGTTGCCAGAAAAAAAGTGTCACCTGTTTGCAGCCTGCCAATAGAGTGACCTTTTCCTCCTGCCAATTTACTCTCAAGAAATACACGTGATTGTTTTCCTCTGCTGAAAGTTTCAAGAATCTTTCCAGTTTGTTTGATCAACTGTTCAGATGCTTTCAAACTGACTTGAGAAAATACTCGTTTTTTTTCAGATTCATTTTTGGTTGGACCTGAAGCAGCTCAAGCTAAAGATCAGCTAGAATTAATCTCTGCTTAATGAAGGAAACTTGCTGAATTTCTATAAATGCTTTCCTAAGACACATATCCAGAGTTACATAAGAAGACTGCCATTTATGCAGTCAGCTTTGGCAATATTTATATTTGCATCCAAATCTTCTCCTTTGTGAAAAAGAATATATCAAGATGTTGCAATTGCCTATCAGACTATATCTGTGTTTTGGAATGTATATGGCTATTTCAAAGTTATGAACAGACTTCAAACGCCATTTCAGTTGGCCTAGCCAGCAACATTTTCATCCTGCTACCTTCAAAGCAGATGTGGACTTTGTCTTTACCAAAACAACACAGATACACCATACATTTATATAACAGCAGTGGAAATTTAAAAAGTAAATGTAGATGCACTCTTGTCTGTGTGACTATATAGCAGGTATAAATATATTAAAATATCTTTTGCCTGTATTCCAAGTTCTCTGTAAATTACGTAGTCATGTTAACATGGCATCGAACTGAAGCTACAAATCTCAGCAAAAAAGGAAGCATATGCTATCCTGAGCACATGTTCCATATTAATATTGTGATAGTACTTCTGATCTGCATCTGGTCCACAGTCAGCTTTCTGGGAGCACAGTATAGGCATACTACTGATCCCATTTCCTTCTGTGAAGGTAATTGCAAAACTGGCATCAGGTCCTTTTTTAACTTCTACATATTAACAGTATATTTCATGACAGCAATATCATTTAGTTACTGTTGCTCTGGGTAATATCCAGAACTATTTGTTCATGCATTCTCTTGCACACAGGAAACTATTTATGCCCTAGAATATTACATTTTCCATTATCATTCTTTGTTTTATATGCCTTTAAAAAGCAAGTCATAGGTGGCACACCACCCAAATGTTTTCTGGAGAGGCAGAAAATACAGGAACACTTTTTTTTCAGGAGATTTTGAGAGGACTATTTGTATGTGTAGGGCAACACCTTTCTGCTGAGCTGCCTGAGTCCTGATGGATTCTGGCAAGTACTGTGCTTGTTGAACTCCCAAGCGCAGGAGATTACTGCCTTGTATCTCAAGTAGGAATCTGTGATTGCATTACAAGCATTATGCAAGTTAATCTGTTCTTCCCTACTGATCTCAAATATAGTTTTAAACAAACAAACAAACAAAACGCCAACCAACCAAACAAAAAACAACAAACATTATGTAAATCTTAAGAAAGGTAGGACATGTGGAACTCAAATCTCTTTGACTAAGATGAGATGCATTATGCTCTGGAGTCATAGCAGGAACAAACAGGGTTAGTGTCCTCTAGTCTAAGCCTTAAAGAATAAAGTTGAAGTGAATTTTCACCACACAGTAATACAGACCAGAATCAAATTCAGAAACAGCTACAGCAGAGTACTTTGCAACACTATGGTAAATTTGGACAGTCAGAAGTCTGTGACCACCAGCTGAGTTACACTTGCCTTACATGTGATATCTTGTAGTGATGCACTGGACTGCCTTGTGCTTTTTAGATGTGTTTTGGTGAGTGACCCACCGCCTTTCCATCCACTATCTGCAGCATCCAGACCACTTCCAAAAGAATCTTAAAATATTATCAGCTTAGCTGATATGGAGATCATGCCAGGGTTATTTAAAACCAAAAATACATTTAGAATACTAAGCTGACCTGTGCTTTCAGACAGCAACAATTATGTTGCATAAGCGATGTGTATTCTCAAATAAATGGAAGACTCGGTTGCAAAAATTCTTTGCAGAAATTGCTTCCATACTGCTAACACTTTATTATGTTGCTCCTCTAGTCTGCCTTCGTGTGAACTGAGACTAGCAGCATTCACCCTTGAGCAAAAGGCAGCACAATACACAGTCAGGCAATCAGGGATAGACCTTTCCTGTAAAGTTCAAGAGTTTGTTGTGTCCTCTCAGGTGACACTGCTGTCTGAAATATGAATATTTCTCCTTCACTGCATTTCAGTGCAAAGTACCAGTAATTTAAGGCAAACCTTTGAAGCCACTGCCTTCAAACAAACATGGCCTTTCACATTGGGAAGCAATTTTAGAGATTGCCTGTTAGCTATTGGTTCCTTAGTGAGAGCTGTTGAAAGACTGTGCAAGCATTTCTAGTCTCTAAAGCTGACTTTGTGTTTAACAACTGGATTATTCAGTCAGATGAGAAGAACAGTGAGCAGAGCACACAACATAATCCTAAAGATCTCCTCATTTTAATTCTTGAGATTACAATTTTATTGCTGACTGTCACCATCTGGATGACAAAACATGCATTTCTGGGACAAGTGTTAATACATCTGCTTATTATTTGCATTTGCCCATTGCCTCACTCAAATCTACATGTCAGAGTGCAACCTTGTTGGTAATAAGTGTCAGAACCCAGCATCAAATGAGGATGTGCGCCAAACTAGGAGGGTATGGAACATGACACAGGTATTAGGTATGCTCTAAAAAATGCTCCAAGTCTCAGTTTCTACTAACTTAAAATCCTCAAGCATATTCCAGGCTGTAACTTAAGTTAATGCTCTGAGCAGCTTGCAAACTGGCAGATTGAAGCAGATTTAAGGCTGCAAGCAGATGGAGAAAAAGGATATGTCCACAGTGCACAAAGGAGCATGGCCACACCATAGTTGTATCAGTACAGTGCCATCCCAAGCTCATTAGGCTTGCTGAGCTGTAAAGCTTATTAATTCACACACACTGGCTTCCTATTACAGCCAGACTGCTTCCTGAGGCTAAACTAGCATGCTGGCACATGTTCTACACCATACTGCCGTATCAAGTCATTTGACAGAAGCACGGACTGCTATGCACTCCTCTTCATGTGCACTACAGCTCTTATTGTGGAGTGTATGCAATTACTGAGCTGTGACTTCTGACAATGCTAATAACTATCTAAGCCTACCTATGCTATCTTTAAAAAAATCAAGCCCAAGTGTACATAGATTTCCAGAAAAAAGACTGATAACTTCAGTAACAGTTACTTTCTTCAGTACAGGACAGATTTCTGTGGGCCACTGGAACAACCTTTTTTACAAGATGTGAGGCACTCTTCCAGGTCAGATTAATGCTCTATCATGGTTTTATTAATTCTGTTAACAGAATACCACATCATAACATCATGTGAGGGACTGGGAGTTAAAGAGTTAATGTTCCAGTTCTGTGGACTACCAAATAACTGGGTACCTGGCTCTCAGAAGACTACCTACCCCAGAGGACTTTGTGTTCCTGTTTCCCACCCAGAGGGAAAGAAAATCTACATACAAGTCCCAAGACTTCCTCTCTCTTGCTGGTCATCTAAGCAGTGGAGGTTCCACAGCCATCTCACCTTCAGCTTTAGCATAAGGCCTTTGGTTTTCAAACGCTCACTCTCTCTCATTTTATTGGATTTATTAGCTTCAGTTCCAATTAGATTGGAATTATACTGTAGATTATTATTAATTAGATTATACTGTATTATTTTACATCGCTATATCTCATTTAGTGAATTAGTTTTCCTCCTCAGATCATTGCCACCAGTTCATTTTTAGGCCCATCTCCCTTACCCTCTCCCTTTTCCCCCTTTCCAGGGTGTGGGTCCATAGGTCCCCCACTCCATTAGTCATGGAACTGGGCTGAACTGGCCCATAAACTGTTGACACACTCTCAATAGAAAGATGCAACTACAGTCATTTAAACTGTGTGATGCTCTGTTACCAACTTTCTTAATTAAAAGGATCCATGTTATTGTCAATCTCTAGACAGCTGCAGTTTTACTAGTACAATTTCTGGAACTTACCTTCTTTTTTCCTATTTCTTTTCCTTCCTCCTTTTTGTCCTTCCCTTCTCTTCATCAGGAAACAGGCATGACTGCGCAAGGGCCTGCTGATCAAACTGAGGTATAAGAAGGAAAATCATGGCCTGGGAAGAACATAGAGACGCTGTCCAGACATGCAAAGATAGGATCAGGAAAGCCAAGGAGCAGATGGAACTGAATTTGGAAACAGATTCAAAAAATAAGAAAGGATTCTTAAGGTGCACTGGTCAGAAGAAACAGGCAAGGGAGAGCATACCCTCTCAGATAAAAGAGGGACAGAAAGATGGAGTCCATGGGTAATATTTTCCAAGGAATAATGCCATGATAGCAGCTGTGGAACAGTGGGATATAGCCATTGGTGCAGATACTTACAAGCTTGGCATGTGGGCTCTTGTACATTGCTGACAAAAATGCACAGCTAATGGTAGCAACTGAGTTGAAAAATAGTGTTTTGTAGCTGAGAATTTCCTGTTAGAATAGAGTTGCTGTGTTCTTTCTAACTGTTGGTAGTGTTCATGGAAATAAATAGGAAGCATTAACTTTAGATCAACCTACATAATTAGGTTTGATTTGTTACACACCACTTTGTAGAAATCCATATCCCACTACTTATGACTTTAAAAGTCAATTAGTGGGTAGGTTTCCTCTTAAGGACTATGTGAAATACCTGCCTTTAGCAAAGCAGGTCCTCTTTCTACCATTCTAAGTATGCTATATGCTTTATTTGCTAGCTATCTTTGATAAATAGTGTAAAAAAGACACATATTGAGTCACTAGATGGTTTCCCATGTTTCTAAAAGGTTTTTCCAGCTCCCCTTAGCACCCTTCAAGTCCTCTTAGCCCAAATAGAAAAGCTGTGCTCCTAGTGTCTGTTTTGCCCATTCCCCTCCCACCAGCTCTGGTAGCCCTACACAGCTCACGAGACAACATTTTTCCACATTTCCCAAAATGAGCATTATGATTTCAAAATTCTACTGTTTGTTGCTACTAAAAATTAGGAGTTTCCATGAGTAGGGCAAGAGCATGAAAGTCAGGTACATACTCAATTTGCGTTTGGATTCTAGTCACAAGTACTAGACCACATGTAGGTTTTCCATTTATTTTGTTACTTTTTTCCCCTCTTCTGTTCTCATTTGTTCTTTTTTACTTTTAATCTCTCCTCTTCTGATATAAAAGAAAAAAGAAATTGCTTCAGACTTTTAGAAAACTTTGATATAGAAGTTTCTTATACTGTTAATTTCACATCTGCAAACCAGATATCAAGAACCACTTCCACCCACTTCTGGTCAGCAGATATCATTACTGCAAACAAGCATGAATTGTAGGAGCTGAACTGCTCAAGATGCTCTTTTGACAGGTTCATTTGGCAGTGTAGGAAGATATTTTACAATTCTAAAAATATGCTGTATTTTCCGCAGACATTTTGAGATAACTCTGTAAGTTCTCTTACAGGAGGTGGCCCAGGCCCATATGGTACAAGTCAATCTAGCAGATGTTATGTAATAATCTTCCTTGATTAAACTAGCGCAAGATATTCTCTTCTCACCAACCAAATCAAAAGCAAGAAAAAAAAAAAAAAAGCTACCTATTTTGAAACAGAATGCCACTAACTAGATAGGCATGATAGAGCTAAAGACTTCGTTATAAAAAGTGATGTAGCCTAATCTGAGAAAACCTTGTCCCTCTCTGTCAGAGGGAGTCCATTACCTGATATGGTAAGTGGCTACTGGGGCTTATTAGTTCTAGTTCTTATATCTACACTATTAATTTGAAAGCCATATTAGGGAACACTGGTATACACCAGAAGATCTGTAAAACAAAGAAAGCAATGAGAGAGAGACACACAGTAGTAACAGTAATAATTCAGCGACTTAGGAAAGAGAAACCGAAATCAGCTAAAAAGGTTTTTATGTGAAAATAAAGGCTTGTAAAAGCCTTTGTATAGTACATTGCAGCAATAAGAATCAGGGGCAGGAATAGACTATTACTTTTTGTTGTTGTTGTTTTCTAAACATATCCTTGCATATAATGGACACATATAGGGCTGAAGCGACTTTAGGTATGTAGTAACTTCTAGCAACTAATTAAAATACAACAAGAAAAGTCTTCAATCTTTTTTTCTATTCTAGTTGCTCAAAATTGCAGGAGAATCTCCAAATTTTTTGGATGTGAGGGAAAATGATGTAATCAGACCATGTCTATATTGCCAAAAGGGCAATTTAGCTCTGTAACATTGTGCTGATGACCTAAATTAAGAATGCGAGAAAAAGAATTCAAAACTATAACCGCCTTTAACAACTTTGGCAGAAAGACCTTTGAACAAATACATAGATATTTGGTAGTCCTGCACCAAATATAGTCACAGAGGCTACAGTTTCCCTTTTGATAACTTTTTTTTTTTTTTTTTTTTTTGAGTTGCTACAAGTACTTTCAACATTTAGAAGTAATTAAGGTGTACACAACCCCACCATAGAGTGTTCTGATTTGTATCTAATTTTTCAAGCCTAAGTATTTGGTACCTTATTTACATTAGTAATCATGTGGGGATGACTATGATTCATTACAGAAGATACCTTTAGTCTAGATCCAGTAAGACTGAAATCAAGTGCATTTTGCATAACAGTGCTTTTCTGGATTTAGAACTTCACTGCTTTTCAGAATTTCTTTCTCTCCTAGTCCTTCAGTTGTGTTATTAACAAATCATTCATTTTATAAGAATAGAACCTTATTTCACTGCCCTATCCTGTTTAATTTTCAAAAGCATGGTTATATTTACACAGCAACCGCAGAGACTCGAGAAAGGAAAGGTAACTTCCTTGCTTAATTACACAATGTTATATCTTGTACAGGGTTGTGAGTCTTCACTCTCAGTTTCATGCTATTATCTCTGATACAAAGGCATTTAAATACGTAGGAACATTTCCATTTATGTTATTGGCCCTTGCAGGCTTGTCTAAGTCTCAACTGAAACAACAGTTTTCTGTTCATCTTATTGTACCAAAACTCCTGGGAACTAATTACAAGACTATTTTTATGTTAAAGCAAGCATATTAAAAGTTTACAAATTGGGCTTGTGTTTGCTTGCCCTGACCTGTATACTGTGCTCTGGAGTACTGTTCCCATATGTAAACACTGAAAATATAAATTGCTTAAGTGGCTTCTCTATTGTCAGAAGCAGCTGTCCAATGTAGTTACTTCACCTCTTCAAATATATATATAGTTCCTTCTGAAGCAGATCATTATCTTTGAAGTGAGTACCAAATTGAAATACTGTAATAATCACCTACATTGAAAAAGTTTTGTACTGAAAATGTCCATTTATAAAATAGATGCATTACCAGTAATGTAACAAAATACAAAATCATGGGCCTCCATTTAAGTGCTCAAGAGGCTACATTCAAGTGCTTAATGCAAAGCATGTGTTTTAGTATCTTAGTAGAGCTCCAACATAACAGCTTTCCCTGTCTAGAAGATAAATTTGATTCACTGTACCCACTGTACTCATCCTTCAAGGGTTTTTTGGAAGGATTTGAACAAACGTAAAAAGTCACATCATAACACTAAGAATTTGCAAAAGGGACAAAGGATATCAATGGTATATGGTGGTTAAGGAAGAGAACATTGTGTATGTATTTGTATCTATATGTGCAACACACTGGATACATGAATGCTAACAGGTAATACTTCCCTGACATTTCTGTACCTCTCTAGCAATGCCCTGAGCCATTAATTATTGCTCTAGTGTTTGAAGCTATAAATAACATATACAGAACAATCAGAAAATAACACTAGTAGTACATTAAGATAGAGTAATTCTTATCTTGTATTTTACATCTGGCATTTTCCAGAGCAAAATTATTGTAAGAATGAGAAACTAATATAACTTCCATCCAAATTTATATCTATGCAAGCTTCTACGTTAGTTTCTATTTATGTAGGAAATAGAAAGCTGGAACCACTGAATGTGAAATAACTCACAATGAGATGATTGTTGATATTAATTAGCACCTAGGTGGTGATATAGACTAGTATATATTTCAGGTACTACAACACTCATGAATCATTCTGAACTTCAGGTTTTCTAGATTGTTCTTTGAAACAAGTAGCATAATTATTAAACCATTAGAAAGGTTAACCAGCACAGCTGAGCAAGGTCTTGCCCTTGATATGAAAGGCATGACGTATATATATTTAAACAGGCATTCATGTTTAAAAAATATATATATATCCAAAAAACAACCCTTAAAACAGTCCCAGTTGTACCTGGAGTGAACAGATAGTTTTCACTCACCATGTCTGTCAAACTTTAAAAAAAACTGTCAATAATATCATGGATGTTGCACTTCCTCAGAAGAAGGACTAGTACGTATCAACTTTAATTTCCTTTGTTATTATTACTTTCAGAAACATTTCCAAAGTCTTATAACCATCAAATCAAGTCTGGTAAGAAAAAAAACCTTAAACTGCCTGTATTTTCAAAAAGTTACTGTTAGATTATGTAAAGCAGTGACAAGTGGCTGAAACCAGTCTATTCTTTGTAAGGTTTCTCTCAGCTGTCACCTTTTCTGCTACAGGATTAGAAAAGTCCAGTATCAGCACACCTATGGCAGCTGTGTATGTGCTGAGAGTTTGGCTTGGCCAAAGGGGTTACAGGAAAGGCCTCTGGCTTCCAGCCTGGAAAAGCCATCTGCTCCATAGATAGCACTAGAAAGGGCTGGTAGCATTCTTCCTCCATGTCAATGCTAAGCACAGAAGGAGTCTGTCTCTCCAAGTAAGCAGATCTCAGGGAAAAAAAAAAAAAAAAAAAAATGGAATATGTTGTTTGTCCTTTTCCACTACTGTTCTTCCCCGTTCTTCACCAAAAAAGAACTTTCAGATTTTAAAACCTTTAGTTTAGAGCATGGCCTCTCTTCCTTTCCTAGCAAAATCTGCATACATTTGAAAAGGCCCTACAGTATTGAGACATCTTTTTTGTCCCTTTGGTTTGAACCATAACCTATGCCTGCGTATATAAACAAACTGAACAATAGACAACAGATCTAAAATCATACAGACATAAATGTATTAGTATTATATGCTATTCGTAACATTATTACCACAAAAAAAAAAAAAGATACAGAGAAATCTATTACACAATATTTTAAAGTTATAAATAGCATAGTATGCACATGTGAGGAAAAATATCTATTAATATTTTGAAAACCATAGGAGAACTGATGGAGGTGGACAGTGGTCAGAATACATCATCTGATAACTACCATTAATGAAAAAAATGGATGAAGGATGTGTCACCATATCCAGCAATCTATAGGCTTCTTGAAAAACACACTTTTAATACCATCTTGCAGAAGAACGATTTAATATCAGGTAAGAAAATAAATATTTATGTTCTTCATTATTCCTAAAATTCCAGAGTATATTCCAGAATCATGACCTTCTCCATAACAGAGGAAACTCCACTGGAAATAGAGAAGCAACTTCAAGCTTTCTTCCACAAAAAGGCAAGCATTAAGACCAGGCACATCTGGAAACTGCCAAGAATAGTCTCAGGCACACATCATTTAGCTGGTTTACTCTTGAGGAACATTATTTCATGAAATTTCCAAGTCCGTTGCCTACAGTCCTCTACAGTTCCAGTTGCAGAGGTTGTTTTCAGTTCTGCTCATAAAAATCTTACTGCTTACTGCTGTTGACACTGTGAACAGTTCTGCCATTGTAGATTGGTTGTGCTCTGAATGCCTCTAAGAGAGAATTGTGAGTTAAGGACTCTCCACAGACTGTGTAGATGCCTAAACAGACTCATCTTTTTCAGACTGGAAAGCCTTGCTTTGTACAAGCCATTCTCAGTGATTAATCGCTGAAAAGAAGCAGTGTACTCTGAATGATTTCTGAAGAATCATTTCCTTTCTAAATTATAGCTACATATGATCTCTTACTTCAAGTTGAAGATCTTTAAATATTAATCTGTTTTAAGATTTTAGACAAAAAGGATGAAGAATTCAGAATGCAAGAAGCAAATAAACACTTGATTCTCAAGAAGAAACTGCTCACAGCATTACACTGTCTGAGCATACTTCAAGAAACAGGGAATAATTTACATAATCTCCCACTGAGGGGAGATGTGCTGCTACCCTCAAAATAAGGAATACACTGATTATTTACAGACCTGCTAGTGCTGTCTTTGCCTATAGCACAGCCATAGGCTTGCCACCAGGTTCTCACAGGCTAGCATGCAATGAGAGTTTCTCAAAGGGCTGAACTAATTATTTGGAGTCTTAGGTCATTCAAGCTCACCATTTTCAGACAAGACATCCAAAAGTTAAGAGCCACTTAACACAGATTTGATGAGGCACTTGAAAAATCATGGAAAATTTGTGAAGCAAAAATCAATCAATCAATCAATCACATCTCAAATATTCCACAATGGGTAATTTGTAATGGTGAAAGGAAACCAGAAATCTTCTGAAATTTCAGAGGCTGGAAAAGATTTAAGTTGCATTTCTGCATGCAGAAGTGGGAAAAAATAGTGGTTTATGAACCAAGGGGCAGAGGACATTAAATTCCCTTTCTTTTCCTTATCAACATTAATCTTATGCATCCCTAATCTGAGACTAATAGAAGAAGACTGAGGAGGAACCTGTGTGGTATTGACAGAGGAATAAATCTGAGGATTGTATTTCATATGCAGAAATTGATGTACAAAAATTGAATAGTGAAAGGGTAAATGCTAAACAAATCTCATTCTTCTTTCATTCAAAGATTCTTTAAGGAAGAAATTTCCCTTGCTGGGCTCTGCAAGCAATAGTTTTCTATGCTGAATAATATTTTAAAATAAAACCTCTAGAGATTTACTGTTATTAAGGCATGAAAGTTTTTGAAACAGAACCACAGACGATTTTAAAACAAATGCTCTGCCTTAATTTAGGATTTCTCATTCATAACATCCTCAGATTTTCATAAACCATGCCTGAGACTGTCCCTCACATGTGTTTTTTTTTCCTTATGACTGGGAGCATTGCCTCAGAGTACCTCACTGTGGCACTGACATGTTATTTTCCTCAGGAGCTTGAGACAGAGCTTGGTCCTAATTCTCCTACAAGGCCTGTGAACTGTTCAGTTCATGGAACTGATAATAATTTGATTTCTAAAAACAGAACAAAAAATTTAAACAGTTTGAGCAGGTGAAAGAAGGTTAGTTCTAGGTTAACACCACTGAGGATATGGATTCATCTCTGACTAGGACTGTACGAGAAGACAATAACATTTACTGGAGAAATCCTTGAGCCATCAACAGTTGAAGAAGGTTTCTTCAGTAACACACTGATATTTGGATGCACCTTTCTGAGTCTGGTTTTTCCATACAGTTCCATACCCTAGCTAATAAACCTGTCCAAGCTTACATCAGCCTGCTGGAACATTCCAGCAGAGGACTGACAGCACAATTAGGGTGCTGGAGCATGAGATATACAAGGAGAGGCTGAGAGAATCAGGCTTGTTCAGCCTTCAGAAGAGGAGGCTCAGGAGAGACCTTTCTAACATCCAATATGAGGGGTTAACTACACTTGGAGGTGCACAGAGAAAGAACAAGGACACAATGGAGCAAAGTCAGAGCAAAGGAAATTCTGCTTCAGTAAAAGAAATATTATTACCATGGGGGTGATCAAACACTGGAACATATTTCCCAGAGATTTTATGGACTCTCTATCTTTACAGAAACTCATATCAACTAGACAAGGGTGATCTGTTCTGTTTATCCCCATTTTTATCAAGAGGTGGGACAAATTAGCCTCTGGAGGTCTTGTCCAGCTTGTGAGATTTCAAAACTCCTAGACGTAATAAGGCTACATGCACATAGATACCTGCTTCTGGTCATTATTCCTCATCCAGTCCAGCTGTCCATCTAGCTTCAGTGTTTCCCCACTAAACCATGTCACTTAGTACATTTAAATGCTTCTTGAACACTTCCAGAGAAAGTGACACCACCACCTCCCTGGGGCAGCCCATTCCAGTACCTGACCAATCCTTTGAGAAGAAAATTTTTCCTAACATCCAACCTGAACCTCCCCTGGCACAACTGGAGGTAATTCCCTCTAGTCTCATCATTAGTTACACAGGAAAAGAGGCCAACCCTCAGCTCACTACAACCTCTCTTCAAGTAGTTGCAGAGACCAATAACGTCTACCCTGAGCCTCCTCTTCTGCAGACTAAATAACCTTAGTTCCCTCACCTGCTTCTCATAAGACTTGTGCTCCAGATCCCTCACCAGCTTTATTGCCCTTTTCTGGATATGCACCAGGGCCTCAATGTCTTTCATGTAGTGAGGGGGACAAAAAAGAATGCAGTACACAAAGTACAGCCTCACCAGTGTTGAGTACAGAGGGATGATCACCTTCCTGCTCCTGCTGGCAACATTATTTCTGATACAAGCCAGGATGCCCTTTTTGGTCACCTGGACAGACTGCTGGATCATGTTCAGCCAAATGCTGACCCACATCCTCAGGTCCATTTCTTCCAAACAGTATTCCAGCCACTGTGCCCTAAGCCAGGATAATTGCATAGAGTTGTGGTTGAAGTGCAGTAACAGGCACTTGGTCTTGTTGAACTTCATCCTATTGGCCTCAGTCCAGCCTGTTCAGATCCCTCTGCAGGGCCGTGCTACCCCCAGGCAGATACTCACTTCCTCCTAACTTGGTGTCACCTACTCTCACTACAAAGTGACTCCGCTTTGCAAGAATATTTTTAAACCTGGAGATAAAAGCACTATAGTGCATAACCCTACTTCCATAACACTGGTCACTGCAACTGGTTACAGAGCATACCCTCTGATGACCACTCACGTCACAGTGCTCCAGTACAGCAACAACAGGTTTACTTTTGTGGTAAAACTGGACTATGGTCTCACAAAGCGAGCAGAGATCAAGGACCTTCATTTACCCTGGTCCTTGTTCCTGAAATGGTACCTTTGCATAGCACATTAGCTTGTCTGAAGTTTTAGAGAGGTTTCTACTGCAAAATCTCTCAAATCTTTAACCAGTATTCATTCCAATCCAAGCAAACCGTGGAACAACCTAAAGTGAGCTTCTTGTGCTCTTACAAAAGATGAACATGTCCTCTAAATTCACTTAAAAAAATAAATAAATCTGAAAGTAACTTTTTCTGCAAATGTATTTCTTAACTTTGAATGCAGTTTCCCCTCAAAATATCTTTTCAACTCCACTGATTCCATGTGTTCCAAATTCAGGTACCTTTTTTTTTTTTTTTTTTAACAGTGTGATCCAAACATAACAGAAGCATTAAAATATTCAGTTACAAGGACATTTTTTTTCCTCAAACTAGTTCTATCATTCTCTGAAAGACAACAGCTTTCTGAGAATAAAATACTCTGCGTTGTGATCAAGGATGCTTAAAAGGATCAGAGGATTGTACCTCACTAGATGGAAAAAGGAACTATGAAAAAAACCCTCTTCCCCATCTTCTCCCACAGAAAGGTATCACAACAATTTCCAGTAACGGGAAAGGTGCATTTATGCTTTTATTTTTCCCTTGTTATTTTTTCTATTCTTCCTTTAATCTAGCACTTACTGTTATGGTTACCTATGGTAAACCTCTGAAACAATCCATAGGATTTAAAGACTGATGTGAAATAGGCTTGTCCCCATCTTTTGGATTTACATCACTCCAACTACAAAACCAACGAAGAAAGATCTCATCTTCTCTGCAGTTCAAAACTTTCCTGCTACTAAGAATCACTCAAGCAACTATAGATGCCTTCTGCACTGTGTTTCCACAACTTCCCTGTCTTTCAGACATGTCTGATTTGGTAGGAGTTGGACTGGAATACCTGCACTCTAACAAATGACAGATTATGTTTAAATTAGGTATGCTCTAAAGTAACACAAGAGTTGCCCTCTGATAGTTGTACAGCAAGCAAGCAAAAATACCTTTAAAACTGTTGTAAATAGCACTTCTCCTTTGCCTCTATCAAAAATACTGTTTAAAACCTGAAATAAAAAGGATTAAACTAGAATTTCAGAGCAATTAAATACTTAATGAGGAGGGTTTATAAAAGTGTCTGAGCAATCATATAAACTTGTCCCTCTGTATCCAGGAGATCCTAAATAGCTTTCCTAATCCAAGTCTAAGGAACCAATTTTCAGTTGACTGTGATTAAAATTTCATTACTTCTTACTTTATTTTTTCATTAAGTTCACATTTTCATTCAACATTCATGAGAAATTACTCCTCTAGGCAAGTGCCCTTATAGAAACTGCATTCCAGATTGCTTCATATACAGACATCAGGTGACAAGAATAACAAGAGGGGTAGTAACATATCATAGCATATGAAAGACTTATGAATCAGTTGCCTTACCAATTTTTCAGTTACTGCTGAGTAGTGCTGCACAGAGAGGGATTTTTCAATTTATTGTCTTTTCAGGGGACAGAACTAGGACAACTGATCTAAACTGGACAAAAGGATATTCCATAAGAAGCAAAAAATGATAAAGTTGTAGGGAGTTAACCATGGGGAAGTAGCCATCCCTTGCCATCTGGCTGAGCATCAGTGTTGAGCAATTGCACTGTACATCACATGTTTCATGAATATGTATAGACATATTATCATTACTAATAATTCTCTTTTCCTTTTCTGTCTTATTAAATAGTTATCTCAGCCTACAAGTTCTACTGCTCCCTGTTCTCCCTTCCCCTTCCCCCCCCCCCCCCCCCCCCCCCCCCCCCACACTTTACTGGTTGTGTAGTACTTCACTATCTGCCAGGTTGAACTGCAACAATCCAAAATGTTTAAATTCATATTCTTAACCTAATAATTCTTCTCAGTTACTACTATCCTCATTTAATCTTTGCAGCAACTGCTGTGTTGCCACGTCACCTGCTATATGACTGAAAAATATTTCTTCTAAACCGACAGTCTGAAATACAGATTTAGAAATAGATACTGCTTGTTATGCTATTAAAAAAAAAAGATTGCTGTCAGTTGGACAGCTCTGAACTACAAACCTGAAACATAAATAAAATTAAAAACCCCCTCATCTCTTTATTTCAAAAACTTCACACAATCATATCATCTTGACCTTATAAACTTTATGAAATAATCAGCTTTGATCTGGGCTTATAGCATTTGGTGTTCTATAGTGAGAATTTAATGAGCTGGATGGGATCCCTTATATTTGGGAAGTAGAAGGAAGTTCTGTAGGGAGGTGTGAAGTATAGTCATGTCAGTTGAAATGTGCTGTGTGGGCACTGAGGCGATTTTCTTAAAGGAGTTCTGTAATCTGACATTTTCTCCCTTTTAAGAGTTCTCACTGCATGGATGCCATACTTACTCAGCCTTAATTGATGCCAAACGAAGTCCTTTTCGACAAGAGTATTCTCAGTGAGTAGGGAAGACTCAAAGCTGGTAATAGCAACCATAGGTTCTGACGCCACAGGAAGATAAATTCAGTACTGGCGTGAGCAAGCTCACAACATATCAACTTGAGCCCAGTCTGAATTTGGATCAGAAATACTCCATTAGTCACTGTTTGTGCACATTAGAGCACTCTGAGTACTGTATTGCAGCATAGCATAAACTGGTGACTGGAAGTGTTCAAAAATAGTTTATCAACATCTGAAAGCACATGAGTCCCATCCAATAGGGCTTTGTAGCTAACGTTGCTTGTTTTCTGAGGTTTCTTTCTGGAATCTGTTTTCTTACAATCTTGAACATCAACTCTACTTAAGCATTAAGTTCACAGCACTTCAGAACAAATATGGGTCCACTAAAGGTATAGGTGTATATCACAATAACAGTTTGTACTTTCTGAAGGGACATTCTTGTGGAAATTAATGAAATTAAACCTTTAAAAAAAATCTGGACTTCGATGACGACGTTATTTTAGACAATTTAGGGATGCAATGTAAAGAAAATAGTAGCACAAAAAGACCTTTTTGGAGTAGAAGTTGAACACCCCAAAGTGCAGAACAATTCCTCAGCCATCCTTTCCTCAACATTTACCTCCTCTTAAAATCTTTCAAATATAAATTAGAAAATAAAACACTTCTGTGTAGGCAGCAAATTCTCTATACCTTGTGGTTTTAAAAAGAAAAAAAAGGAGAAATTTAGTGTTATGCATTCTAAACCAATGCCTGCAGAAAATTGCTGAATAGGCAAATACAACAATAGATACCTCTGACATGTCTCTCTAACAGATAACTTTTAACATTACAGTTTTCCTTTGGGGAAATAAAACAAACAAAACACTTTTCTCTCCTGTTATTTCCCTACCCCTCAGTGAGTACACTCCTTAGGCAATCTCACTATTTTATACCAGACTTATTTGAATAAATTATCAAGTAGTGCATAACAGCATCCTCTTTTATTCAATTGTTCCCAAATAGGGAAAAAATAGGTTCCAGCTGGAATATCCCTTGCTTGGTTTTTACCCCTTTTTTTTTTTTTAACATTTGAATCAGAAATGGGAAAATAGACAAGCATTTCTCATTATAAAAAACACACTGGTGTCATTTTGAACATCTCTACAATTGCACTGGAGAGAAGTTAAAAGCTGAAATTGAGTGAAAAGTTGTTTTCAAAAGCCTATAACTCAAATCAAAACAGGACTCTGCACTTTGTTAAAACAATTTTTTTCATTATGTTCATAACACAGTATGCTGTGATGCTTTTGTGGCTAACATGCTAAAAAGCTAGGGGCTGAGGGAGCATTTCCACACATTTTAAGCTAGAGATGACCAAAAAAAAAAAACAACAAAAAAACCACAAACCCAAGATAGAGCACACCTTTCAACAAAACTGCTTTAACCTTCACTGAAAATACACATTAAATCAAAACAAACTCAAGGGCAATCATTTTAAATTGGGAAAAAAAAAGGTTTAATATTAATTCAGATGTTTGCAATTAAGAGAAATAAGATCAGTCTCAGAAGGAATGGGACTTCTTTGCTATTTTTAATTGTTCCAGGATTCCAAGCAGAACCATTACTCACAACTAAGTTACTTTTTTCTTTACCAAAGTTGTACAGAGTCCAGTGTTCTCGCAACAGAGCAACAAATCACATAGGGAAAGTTTAAGCATCACAGATAGCTTGGATTAAGTACATTGATTTTATTCAAAAGAGTTAATTACAAGAATAGAGCATAAGATGTGAAAATTTCAGTCAGGGTATGTAAGTTGAGTAACAAATTTTTTGATACCTAGAATTTTAATAAGTCGTCCACAAAATCAAGTTGCATTAATAACATGAAAACAGTTTTTGATCAGGACTCACTTAGGTTTGCTCTAATTTGAGGGACTTGTTTGTGTAGCTACTAAGATACAGTCACTGCTAGTGGTACACAGAATTGTTAAGGGGCATACATGACACAAATAAACAAAGCAGGAAAAATACAAGGATAGTTAGAAGAAAGTAAATTTTAGAAAGGTTAGATCTCTATGGGATGATGTGCGCTGATGTCAAGATGCACACAAATCTCATGAATATGACTTGGAACATAGAGGGACATAGCAAAAAGCTGACAAATTGCTATGGAAGTATCAATGAGAAATATTCCTTTTATTTCTCTAAAGACAGTAAAACTAATCAAGACCTACCTGAAGTAAATCTGAGAACTTGAAATGAATTTAAAGATATTTATAGTCAAATTATAGATAACAAAAAATATGGATTCCCATCCGTACCATTCTAACACGGTGCTCAATGAGAAGTTTAAAAAAATATTTTGTTAAAAAAAAAAAAAAACCAACAAAAACAACACATCATCTTCCTGTTTCTGGCATTTGTAAAATTGATATGTGTTTTTGCTTTTGCTGTGTTTCTTTCAAAAAAATTACACAAGTAGAATGGACTTAAGTACAGGATGCCATTAGTGTATCTTCTGTATCATTTTCTATTCAATTTGGAATACATTTTAATGTTTATTTTAAATGTAGGAGATTTTCACTGATGTATTGTTGAAAACATGCTGAATAGTGGAGACTTGAAATGGAACTTTTATAAGTCACAGAGCTTTGTTTTTGATTGTTACTGTCTTTTAAGGTGTAACCATATTCTGTGGTAAAAATATAGAGTAAGTAATTTTTCTTCTGTAATAACGTATTCACTTCTTGCCATCTATTTCTTTTCTCTGCAGAGAAGTACATTATACAGTGGCAACAATATTTATTTATTACTTCTAAATATAAATGAATGCTCCATATTTATGGAATTATTTTGCCTCTGAGTCACTATATCTCTTATTTCAGTAAAAGGAATTGTGAGACAGATGGGGGCTTACTTCTTTCATTTAGTTCACAATAAGCTATTAATAACTTGCCTGAAGGACCTTTATTTTTTTTTCCACCTATAATTTCATATAGTTACTTAATGTTCAGCACCATAACTCTCACATGTATACACCTTCCAAGTCTCTCATCTCCAAATGCAGGAGAAAAAACAACATATTGGCTTCTGTCCACACGGACTTTAATTGCTTAGCTGCTCCATGCAGGAGAGTATTATTCTGTTACTTAAAAGACAGCAGAATAAGACAGAAGAAGAGTACTTGAGGAGAGGAATAGAAACTTTCAAAATGTTGAAAAGAAAACTTTGGTACAGAAAGTTAAAACTGGCCCAAGTAAATAAATAAATAAATAGGAAAAATTGCTAGCTTACCAAGCTTGTAAATTGTTAATAGGTGTTTCCACAAGCTAAAAATGCTCCATAATGATAAAATACAGTGGCTTTGTTTATGTCTTAGGTCATCTCAGGACAATCTGTGAAGCATTATGTTCTTATCTCAAGATCTTAGGCCTCTTACTTCGATTTCTTGGTGTTCATAATTACACCAAGTGAAAGCATCAGCTTTATATAGTCTTATTCATAAGTGACTGATTTATGTCTGCTGTAATTCAGCTTAATCTTATGACATGTATATCATTCTGCACTGTACATCCTTAAGAAAAAAAATCAAATGAGTGTAGATTAACCAGTCACACTGCATGAAAGCAGAATACACAGCAAAAATTTTCCAGGCTAGATGTTTCTGGTGGCAGTTTATGTGAACAAAAAGTCTTTACATGAGAATATTGATCTTTTAATTACATCATATAGTATGCCAGTCCCAAGAAGTTTCATTCTGTGTACAAAGCATGCCCATCAATCTTTAATACTACCCTGTCATCATTTAAAGAGATACAACTGGAGGGTTGACAACGCCACTGGATTTACAGGAATAAAATGAAATCTGATCCCATACGAAAAGTAGATGTGAGCATTCACTAGAATTCCAAAACTCCTCATGCTCAATTCAAAAATGCACATCTGCTTTATGAATATTTAATTCGCTCTTTATTATTTTAGGTTTTATTACTGTTCTGACATTAGACAGAATTCTATACAAATAGGGACAAATTACTGTAGCATACTCATCTTAACTTGAATTAAGTTATTCTGGAAAAGGAAGATTCTCCAAATAAACCTGCATCGTTACAAAAAGGGTGGAATTCATAGTTGTGGCACTGACATATAGGAAAGAAAACTGCAGCTTTCCCCAAGCAAAACAAAAACAGCCAACCACAATAGAAGAATACAAACAAACCACCCCAAAAGCCATATAGCTCTTGGCAAATTAGTGGATCTGAATTTTACACTTAAAAGATGCATTTTGCACAGGAAGGCAACTGATTCTCATATGAACCTTTACCCTTTATGTCTTCATTTCAACAAGATTCCCCCTCCAGAAAGAGTTCATTATTGTTGCGTACCCACCATATGAAGGTAACTTAGGAAAAATATGTAATTTACTGTTAATTACCTGCAAGTAAGTGTGATGTGAAATACGGTTATGAATGTTACTTAATAGCAGTTCAAGAAGTGCAAGTGACTCCTGATTTTCCTGCAGAAATTTGCAATACATCTTGGTACTACTGCTACCATCTACTTGTCCCTGCTGGAAAACAAACAAATTTGTGTTCGTTTTTTTCCCCTCTCTATCAAGAGAAACAAGATTCTGAGATGGTGCTCCTAGGAGCATACACAAACAAAAGTTACTAATGATCCTATCTTCACACTCCCTGTCACAGCATCAGTCCAAATCAGCTAGAGTATGTGTGTTCACTTATACTTGTGTAAGTGATCAGAGCAAGAAATAGGGGAAATTACGCTTTTATTGACATTAAACAATAATTAATTTGTGGTGACAAATTAACTCCAAAAGTTCTCAGTTCCCTCCACAGGTTTTTACAAACTCTTATTCAGGAGAGAGAATAGCATCATACAATTGCTTGGGTTGGAAGGGACCTTAAAGATCATTCAGCTCCAACTCCCTGCCACAAGCAGGGTTATCATCCACTACAACAGGCTGCCCAAGCCTACATCAAACTTGGCTTTGAATACCTCCACACTATCATCACACCCAGTGAGGTTTTATGAAAACATAGAAACTAAACTTATCAAAGCATTTTGAGGAAGACAGTCGCTCTTTGAATAGTCTCAACCAATCTATCCAACAAATAAATCATGCATGCCTCATGGTAAACGGAGATTAAAATCTCTTCAGAATTATAAAATGAAGAGCCTCTACAGAAATTGAAAACATTGTGAAGTCTTTATGAGCTACTCTGTAATTGGCTTGAGCTATTGTTATTCTTACAAGATTAACCTGCCATTGCAGAGATTCTAGAATGAGTTTACAAGTTACGATTAGCACATCATGTTTTCCAGTAAGATGTACGCACCAAGGATTTGTGTACATTCTGCATATAATGCACAACTTAAGCAAGTAAATTATTATTTCCTTGAGCAGCGTTAAAAGAAGGAGGAGCAGCAAAGTCTTAGACTCAGATGAGGGACAACCTTCTCAGATGTAATAGCAGCAAACAGAGAAACAGAAAAAAACCTGCTTACCTCAGGAAGGCTCACATAGTCCTTGAAGAGATGGAAATCACTAGGCAAAACACTCTTACCTCCACTGCCAACACTTAAAAGAGGTCTGGGAAGGAGTAGATCCTGGCTCCACCCTTTCCTGTCACTCGGGTACATTGCATGCACCTGAGTGCCCCTGGGTTGGTCCTATCTTCCCACCAGGTGCTCAATCAGTGTTTCAAGCTGTGGCTTAGCATTTCCACTTCAAGAAGAGTACTAGATCTATTGGAATAGATTCTCAATGTTGATAATTATTGTTTTCATTACCTAATTACTCGTATACGCTAAAATAAGCAGTGTTTATACACTTTTTTTTTTTCCATAAAGAAGAGTTTGTCTCTTTTGTAGTGCAGCACTTTTAAAATAAATCAAAAGAATTAACATTGAAGACTGACTTTTTTTTTGTTCCTTTTATTTTAAAATTCATTCTTTAGGAGGTCCTTTTAAATTTGGCTGATTTCAAAAAAAAAAACCACATCAGAAATTTCACAAGTGAATGTCAGTTCTTATATTCTGACATCGCTCAGAAAAGGCCAGGTGACATTCTGCCAAATCTGTAAAAGTATTCACCTTTGATTGAATGAAAGTCAGCACAATACAGCAATTAGTGATATATAGTTTAATGAATGTGTCTCATCAACCGTAACGTGTTTTAATTCACAATCTGCCTAGTAGACTCTGATTCCACATAACATAGAAGGAACATGAAATAAATTGGAATCCCTAGATGAAGTTGTATCTATAGAAAAGAGATGACCTTTGTTTCTTGGAGAAAAAAAGTGTTCTCAAAATGTTTGAATAATTTTTCTCTGAGAAGAGTGATAAAGACACTAATTAAAAAAAAAACAAACTGATCTTTTGAAGTAGACTACAGAGAACTTTACTGCTGAGAACATTTTTGTTTTGCTCACGTGTTCCATGTTTAGTGATCACAACAGAAGCTAAGCTGAATTATTTATTCCCATGAAGTCTTCAGTTTGACTGACAAGCTAAAAGGAAGTGAATGAAATTGGGAATCACAAGAAATGATCACATAGTTGATTTAAAATTACATTAATAATTATGAATGTATTTATTACTTCTGTTTAGGAATGGTAATTTTTCTATGGATAAGTAAATATTCCATATTTATTTAGACATTCAATGCGCTAACAAAAAAAAAAACAACAAAAAAAGACTGTTTGTTTGTTTTTGGTTTTGTTTTTGTTTGTTTTTTTCTTTTTTTCTTTTTTCTTCTATTATGGTACATCCAGCCTGATGTAATTCCATGGTGAATTATAGCACAATTTTAACCAGAGGCAAAAAATTCTCATTGTTGAAAATGTGAATTTTACAGGTTTTTTCCCTGTTTCTTGTTTTGGGAAATATAGATTAAAAGACAAAAAGGAAAAGAGTAACATAAAAATAAGTAGAAAGGTAGAAAAATATGAAAGAAAAAGAAACAAACAGGAGTAGAAGTACAGATCTCTAGGAAGATGTGCAGATGTAGATCAATGGAGGATGAAATGAACTATAGGGAGGTTCATTTAGAAAAAGAAATGCTGTGGACAGTACATACTAAAAAATAGTGAGAAAAATGAGGCTGAGGAGAATATTCATATTAAATAAGGCTTCTGACCTTTGAAAATGATGCATCGGCAGAGCTGAATGATGCACATAAATTTATTTCCTGATCTGCATTATTTCCATAACATATTTCCTTTACTCCTATATAAAACAAAAGACCTACTCTGTTGGTTTTATGAATGGTCTACTCAGTGTGCCACGAAGCATCATATTAATTACCTTTTGACTAACCTAGCCTAGTAAGTGGCAAGTTTTTCTCAGGTTTCTCGGCAAACCTCTAATTTGGAGACTAAATTAATTAACTACTGATTCAAAATAAAATTAAATTAAATGTATGCGTTAGGACATTCATATTTTGAAAGTAGACAGCTGACTAGGATAAATTATTACACTCAGAAGACTTGGAAGTTTTTCCAGTTTTCACAAGCCAAAGATTTGGCCTATAGATAGGAACAGATTTGTTTCATTTAATGTATGCTTTTCTGTTTTTAGATGTGTTTAGTTTGGTTTTGTTTATGGGTTTGTTTAAAACACATTCTGTGATAACTGCATGAATTCTCCAAGCTTTTGATATTAATTTCCAAAGGTTTATGTTTTGCTTTCTCTTTGAAGAAGAAAGGACCAGAGAAAATCTCACTGATTTGGCTTGTTTTGCCACTCAGGCTTACTGCACTTCACCATATACAGATTATTGGAGGGACCAACTCTTCCAAAACGAAATGTTAACAGTAAGATTCCCATAGCCTGAGACCATTTGAAATGTTACAAAACCCCTAATAAAATAGAAAGTTCTCAAATAGTGCAATGAAACTATGTGGATAGCTGTGAGCTTCTTTATTAAATACTTACATTCTTTTCATCAGAATAGGATGACCATAATTTGGAATTATTTTCCTTCCAGAGAATAGGAAATTTACAAACATTACATTATCACTAATGTCACTTTTGGAACTTTAACTCAAACCTCACTGTTAATATCAGCCTCAACTTGAAATAGTCTTTTATCCAGCCACCTATAAACTTACCTGTATGCTTTGTTTACTTTCCCTTCCTCTGCACTTGGTTCAGTTCATGTATTTATTTCTCTGAACAGTGTGGTGAAATGAGTAGAGTCAGCTGCTCTCAGCTCCTTGTATTCCCATGGCTCCTGTATTCCCATGACTGAGGCAAAGTACTTTCCCTTAGCTATAGAGTCCCAAACTGTTTTATTTTCAGTGTGACAGTCTGGGGTTGTTTATCTGGAATCCTAAAATAAATAAATAAATAGATAAATTCCATGGAATATGAACATTTTGAAAGGCTCTTAATATCTCTTTGATCAGAGTTTCCCCAAGGGAGAACTCCTTTGCTTCTGAATTGGCTCCCCCCAAAAAACGGTGGTGTCCAAGTTTCTTAATGGAATGACTGAAAGCAGAGGAGGAAACTTTCAGCTAGAACCAAGATCAGAGATAGTTGATTCACTCTGCCCAACCTTCCTTTCACCACTGCCCAACTTTCATTTAAAAGAAGGCACTCATGTTATAATACTAGAGCTTAACAGGAAAAAAAAAAAAAATGGAATATCCGTAAAAGGCAAAAGGCTCAGGCCTGTTTTGGAAAGTATTGAGCAACTTTCACTTGGAGATTACTGATAGCTTTACTTGGTACATATATAAATATGCCAGGAGTTCATTATGTAAGCACATACTTATCTCTAAAGATTGGAAACATTTTTAAAGAAAAAGTATATTTACAGCAGTATGTATTTAAAGTCTACCATTCTTAATTCACAGAAAAGAAAAAAGGAAAAAAAAACAACAGAGAAATTGCTCATGTTATTTCTATATGATTTCCAGTTACTGCTGACTATCATAGACATAATTCAATTTTTGATGATGTTTTCTATTGGCCACTACTGCAAAGCAGCTTTCCAGGGTCTTCCAAGGACCCCAGTAGATGAAACAGACCCAGGGCTTTACCTGGGCTACTCCTAGATAAGGACTGTATTCAATGCTGGCTTTGCAGCTTGTCCACCTGCATCTTGTCTGGAGGGGCAGATACTGCTGGACTGATTCTCACACATGCAATGTCAGCATCCTTTAATATTACCATAGAACACTGAAATAAATGCCAGTAAATAATTACTAACAAGGAAATAGTAACAGCGTTTTCATCATAGCAAGGATTTTGTGTGCTAAAGAAGATGCAAGATATCATTACAAAGACATCCTTGCTTCAGAGTTCATGATTTGATGCAAGTCACAGCATAGTTTTATGGCTTTACAGGCAGCATGGTGAGTGCCTGGGTGTGCAGGGGGTGAGGACCCTGTGTAGAACGGCAGCTGTGTCTGAGGAGTTGGTGGTGTTGTGTAACCACACTGACAGAGTGCGTCATAACGTGTGACATGTGGCAGCAGAACTACCCTAAATAGCTCTCAACATCTTTTCCTCTCCAAAGGTTTTGAGGAAATTTTGGTTTTCTGAGTTCTATAGTTCCTAAAATCACCTGATAATATGGCTCAGACTCCACCAGACAGCATCTCTCTGAGTGGTCTGCAAGTTTCAGGGGAGAGCAGTAGGAGTCTTGCTCTCTGAAGTACAGATAATAAAAGCATACTCCTGGGACTATGAGATGAATACACGTTCATTAATTCTCATGTTAAAATTACCAGTATCCTTTTGTGACTTGCTATGTAACAGAAGGTAGGAGCTGAATTAAATTCTACTTGCTGTAAAAGTCATTATTAAAAAATTGTCTGATAATGACTAGATTTTTGTGTGTGTGTGTGTGATGAAAGATCTATTACAACATATAAAATATGTTTTAACAATTGAATATCTTTTCTACTAAAATCTGAACTTTGTTCATGGATGATCAGGAGCTTATCTGATTCCATCATTCTCTCAGGATTTTATCCCTTTGTCTGCTACATTTCAGAGACATTATTACCACATTTCTGTTCTTCACTCACTTTCCTGCAGACTGATCAATCCACTGTCCATCTTTGCAAGTCACATATATTGTGTTCCTCCAGTTTTTCTCTCCAAGGTTTGTTTCCATTTTGATCCTCACTCGGACTGAGTACTCTGGCAGTGTCTAAGCAAATGATTAGTACGGTGGAAACATATCATCACTAGAAATACTCAATAGTCTCTTTTTTTCTCTCCATATCTGTATTGGCTATATATGAATGCTAAGATCTCATGTCCAGTCCAGCAGCATCCTTAATCCTCACAAGTACAGCATTCATTTTTTGTTTCTGGCTGAATGGCTTTGCATGTGACAGTACAACAATGCATACTATTGCCCATGCTTGAGAGTTCTGTGCTTCACTGGCATTCGCTGCTTGCACCTTTCCAGAAGGTGCCTCACTGCCAATTAAACTGATCTGGAGTCTGAGTTCTTCAAGCACATTATTCAACTTATTACACTTTCTCTGCTGTTTCAAACACTACTGTCAGGTGAGGTATTGGAATGGGCTGCCTGGAGAGGTGCTGGAGTTACCATTCCTGAAGGTGTTCGAAAAATGCGTAGATGTGGCACTGAGGGAGATGGCTTGATGGGCCTTTTAGGGATGGGTTGGACTCACTGATCTTAGTGGTCATTTTCAGCATTAATGATCCTATGATAATACAATTTAGATTTCTAACCGGTGTTCAGTTAAGGGGATAAGTTCTGGTTATCAGTAGTCTCCGTGGGGGACTGTTGGCTGCCCTAACAGTACTGGGGCTTAGGATAAAGACAGGAAAAGGTAGAAGCCACTCTGAAGGAGTTTGCTGGTTTGCAATCTGAGGCTATGTGGACAATACTTTTATTTGTGGTACTTCTGCTGAGGCTATGGATGGCATCAAAGAAGAGAAAGATGACTGCTTCTTGGGTGAAAGCCACAATGAATGAAAATGTTTCAGGGTGCAAGTCAGGAACCAGTGACTGTGAGCTCAGAGCAGAGACTGAGGCAGCTAGAGAGCAGATAGAAGCTTGGGCCCTCTCCCCTCCCTTCTTTTCTTATATTTCCCTTGTCTTCTAACCCAACATAAACAACTTTTTCTCCAGGCGCTCCTTGCAGACGGCATCAAAGCTGTGCATCCAGAAGGAAAAGGACTGCTAGAAACAGCCTGTAGCTAAACCGTCCTGGATAAATAAGCATATTTTCTCTGTGTTGCTCTCACCATTCAGCTATTTACAGATGATATTCGTCTATTTCTGACTCTTCCCTTTCTCCTAAGACGCCTCAGCACACCATTGCTCCCTCTGCAACAAACAGAAGATATCAGAAATACGGCAAAGGAAAAAGAAGGAAGCATCCTACTACTTGCTTCCAACCCTTCTCACCACTGCCCCCCAGCTTCATTTGCCATGCAGTAGCACTCTTTCATTAGACGTTTCTCAATACTCTGCTCAGTGAATAAGCATTAATTAAAAGAATGATAGGAAGATGGAGATCGATGTTAATTTATAGAGAACAAAGCCTGAATGAATAAATAGCTCTGAGATTAAATCTAGATCTAGAAAGTGGCTTGGAAGAATGAAGTACGTGTCATGGCCCCTTAGCAGAAAAGGAAGAGCCGAATTCTGTTTGGACCAAGGATCTGCGAAAGTCTGGTTATAGGGATAAGACTGGATAGCTTGCAGGATACTGGTGACAATGGTGAGAGGATAGGGATACATCAAGAGCAGCTAGTTTCTTTTCTGGGTTACACTGTTTCACTTTCAGTTAAGATTTCCTTTGACTGTGTGACATCAGGCATTCTGTAAAATGGTCCTGATAATCTCCAAAACCTGTTCTTTTCAAGGTCTTTACCCCCTGAGGATCTTTGCCCCTAAAGGTTCTTCCTCTCAAACAGTAAAAAGATTTCTTATTTCCAGAATTTTCATCTCATCAGAGCAACATCTTGAGCTGATTCCTTACACCTTCTCCATCTGTTTCTTTCTCTTTCTAATCCCTAAAAGTAAGTTTCAGAATATGACACATTTCCACTATGGTAACTGAATGTCACACAGAGGTCAATGCTGTCTCCTCTTGAGAAGGATTTGCAGAATTCGCTATTTTTTAAGCCAAGGAGGAATCTACTACAGGGATGAATTTACCCTGGCCTTTTGCCACCTCATCTTGAGAATGGAGACACTGAGTTTAACACTTCTGAGACAAACTGGAACACGTTACATGTTATGCAAATTCACTTCTAAGGGGGGAAGAAAGTGTTTGAGTGGGCATTGCTTAATAGAAACAGTCTAAAAAAGAACACCAGGGCCACTTGAAACAAAAACACCATCTTAGAAAGCAATGGCAAAGGTGTGATTTTTGCTTTTCAGAAAGGGGTTTTTAAAATTACAAATTGTGCCAAATTCTGTTTCTCAGTCAGAAGACCTATGATCTGCACAATAATTTGGTTCTCAGTGCATGAACATCTGTGAAGCAATGACCGAGCAGGCAAAACATTACATTTCCATAATTCTCTTACGGCTATACAATGCATTTTCTACAAGGGAAATAAAAATTTTCACTATGAAAAATCTCCAAGGGAAATAAAATTTTTCACTCTGAGAAATCCCCCAACCTCTTCAAATACAGGTCTCTGGAGGCCCCATTATGTCATTGTTATGCTGAATCTAGGCCTATGTTGTTCCCTCCCCTGGATCCTGCATATTTTGTGGCTCCTCAGCAGGCTCCCTCATTATTGTGGAGTGAAAAGCAGTCAACAGATTGAAGATCAGAGAGTTGAAAGCAAGATGTGAAATATCAGTCTGGTGAGAATCAAACAAACGACACTTGATTTTATCTGCAGAGGAAGTAGTCTAGTGATAAACACACAGTTGTGATGAAAGTTTGGCACACACTGGGGGGTATTTGATCAGTTCAATTTCCTACCTATCCATCAGGTGTTGGATTTGTGTTCAGGGCAGGGATGGGGTTAGGGGGGAGGTCAGTGTCACCCTGAGCTACTCCAGAGAAAGAGCAAGAGATTGGTAAAGGTGTTTCCTTGCTGCTGGCTATAATTGCCTTTTTCTGTTCAAAGTGGGGGATTACAACTCCTCCTTCCTTATATTTCCAGTAGTCATCACATCATGTTCCTATGCATTATTCTTTTGCTGGAGAGTAAAATGGATGTTCTGGCCTGAAAATAGATAAATTAGAGAGAGACAGCCTGCGCCATGCCTTCAGACACAGCAGAAGTGGCTCCAAAAGAGTCCACAGAAGCTATTAAGTAACCCCTGTCCACTGCCTTGGTGCACACAACACTACAGTTACAATTGTATAGAAGCCTTTTATTTGCACTGTCAGGAATTTCTCGTTGTTTGAGGTGTCTCTGCTATAGAGATTCATTGGCAAGACTAGTTGATCTCCAGAGGTGCCTTCCATCCCTTGCCAATCTGTGGGCCTCTGTTCCAAAAAAGAAGACAGTCTGGTGGAATTCACTGTTCTCAATACCAATCCAGCTTTAGTAAGAGACACTATGTACATTTTCAGATGACTAAGCAAAGAAAAACTGACTGCAGCAATCAACAGCTCAGGAGTTTTAACAGGATATCCCATTTCCATGTACAAGCATTTAATTTTTCTTCTTGGCAGCTTTGTACAAACAGGTGGAGAGGAAAGCTCTGGGCTGGCTTAACTAGTGCTTTATGACACAGCCAAATGTCAATATTCAGAATTCTGTCATGTAAATCAAAACCTCAGAGCTGAATGATACAAGTTTTGAGGAAGCTTCAACAGAGATCCAGATTTTACAGATGGTTTCTATCTTTATGACGATCTGTCAGGGGACAAGGGGTTGAACACTGATGAACTCGAGCATGGTACTGAGCTGTACACTGAACTAATCTGAAAATGTGTGGGTGAGGAAAGAAAACAGTGAAATTTGGTGCTCTCCAGTACAAAAGCAGTCTTTCCTTGCACTGAAAGCTAATGGTGTCCTAGTAGTCAGTTGTTAAATAAAAGTAAATATTACAAAAAAAGTTAAATAAAGTAAATGTTAAAATGGCTGGCAGAGCAAGAAACTTGTTCAGGTGTGCCCAAGATAACATATAACAAACAAAAGGGAAGATGTCATTCCAGCTTCTAGTAGTGAAGGTTCATTGAACACAACTGGCAGATGTTCAAGCCTTTGGGTATGGACACAAGCAGTCCAAGTGAAAAACAATCATAGCAATGACAAAATAGTTCTCTTCTGAGTAGCCTTATGAGAATTACTCAAAGCAAATGAGGTGAGTTAGAAGATGAAACGAAAAGCTGGTGTAGCCAGAATCCACTTCAGTATCCTGTGCTACATTCCCATTCATCTGCAAGGACCCTTCACAGAGCAGTCAAATGTGAACAAAGCTTTGTGGAGCTTTCAGTGCCCCAAGGCCAAGTCCATTAACAGTAGGCTTTGCATATGCCCCAAACCCCTCCTCCCAAAAAAGTTTCTCTTATTACTGAACTGTGCTTCTGCACTAAAGACTCATTTAAACACAAGGTCAGTTTCATTCCAGTTCATAGGTTTTGAAATGAATAGAGGTAATGTAACATATGCACATGCTAGGAAATGTATCTCCCAATCCAAATGGTAATGATGCATTTATGCTGCTAGGTTAATAATAGCTTTTTGTAAGTTCACTCAGGCTGTTGTAGAATTTAGGGCTAGTAAACAGTCTTATTCTCTCTCCTGACACTAAAGACACGTTCCACTATAAGGTGAAGAAGACTAAGATACTGGAAATAAAGAACTAGGGAGAAAGTCTCAATCCATAATCCAGAGCATACAATCCAATGTCCATTTCCCCCAGTCCATAAGCCCCTGTGCTAACTTTGGACAAACTGTTTTAATAGAATCTTCAGGGCTATAAAGGTGCCTCTAACTAACTGATTTTATCTTTTTCAGATGCAGGTAGTAGTAATTAAGTATCTAAACATACAGTTCCTAGCCTTCTGGTACATCAGTGTCTTCACTAATAAATAAGAGTGGCATGTTCTCACAGTACAGTTAAAGGAGTAATTGTGTTCAAGTTTTGAACATAATGGACACTGCACAGACATCATACACTGAAAAAAACATATTGCAATCACTTCTTCCTGCACCCTGAGGGTACTTTCCACATAGACAGCATGAGTATTAAGCCAAATCAGTCAATCGCAAAGTCTACCTAGGCTAAATTGAAATATTTACTCCTGGTGTCCAAGGAGACATTTTACATGTTGAAAATCTGAACACTGAAGAGCAGGTATCTTGGCAACATCTAGAACTGATAATTAAGATTTTTTTTTTTTTTTTTTTGGAAAAAAATCATCCTGTCTTGCCAGCTGTGAAAATCTGTATGGTTATATAGTGATAGTCAGAAGTGGGTCGTCACTGGCTCACAGTTTGCCAGTCTGCTTATTTGCAAGTTATTTCAATCGCTTAGCAACTTCCGAAAAAGGACATTCTTGCTAATACGGCTGCATTCATTGTCCTGCCTGCAGACCATCCTGCTTCTGTTGTGGTGAAACCAGAAAATAAACAGTCCCTTGGCTTCGTCTTGATGGAGTTGCAGTGTTTCATCATTTAGGATCCCATGTCATCAATATATTCATAGAATAGTAGAATGGCTTGGGGTGGAAGGGCCCTTCAGAATCATCTAGTTCTAGCCTGCCTACTATAAGGAGGGATACCACCCACTAGATCAGGTTTCTCATAGCCCCAATCAGCCTGGCCATTTATGAATATAGGTTTTAAACAAATCAGGCCCAAGGAAACCAAATTAAACATTTTAGAAGAGCATTCAACAGCTGTTATTCTGACTACAATGTGTACAATCAATGTCATGGGGAAAAAAACTACCAGAGGTTATAAATTGTGATATACAGCATGCGCTTCTATGTGTCAACTACTGAAACACTTGTTATTGCAATATGAAGATTTTGAAAGTTTGAAAAAAAAAAGAAATTATCCTGATAACATTTTCTAACAGCATCTTCATTATTTTGTTGGCATACGTGACCTCTCTTTTTTTCTATCTTCTTTCACTTGATCGTTTTGTATAGATAGAGTTGCTGAAAAGAAAGCCTTTGGTATAGTTAGTGGGAATATAATGTATTCAAATGTGAGGACAGTGGTGTAGGAAATATAAGAGACCTTCTTCCTAGTTAGGATATTTCTGTTTACCTTTACTCAATAACTTCTACTACTTAAAATTTTCAAAGAAACCATGAGAATGATTCTTGACATGGGAAATAGATCCCTTTTCACTGTAACTAACCCACTTCCTCATTCTATGATAAAAACAAATCCATATAATAAATATGCTAATGGCTTTACCTGAGGCAGGCATCTCAAGAAAAGCTAACTCAGTCTGATGTACAATTTGAATTCAGAGCATTCTATTTCAAAGTATGCACAGATCTCTATTTTTGTAGAGCAAAGAAAAAACAAATGAGCTTTAGACATAAAACATTTGCTATCATCATGCAGCTGCTGTATGCCAGAAATGCTGACAAACTGTTAAGTCTGTAAGAACCACATGACACAGTATGATTCACTATGATTTTGACCTTTGTCTTGTTTGTGATTGAAAACAGTCAAAATTACCAGAGTCAACAGAGTGCAAAATATGCAGAGTAATTGGGTTTAGTTATCTATCTCTTTAACTGTATTTCTGTGTTTCATCATTCTGTTTTTCATGCGCACAGAAGCTACTGAACCATTCATGCATGCTCATGTGGAGATGTAGATTCAGTGCATTTGACAGCTCAGGAAAGTCATAAAGAAATACTGTCAAACAACTGCACAGAAGATGTAAGAAGCATTTGCTAAACTGTCAATAAGCAGCAAAATTAATGCAAATTGTCAAATTCGTTAAGCTATCCCAGTGTAAACATGAATTTATCTTAACAGAACAGCATTTGGATGTTTGATTATTCTTTCTTCTAAGACAGCATGCTAAAAGTATAGATCATATTAATATTTTCTTTATTAACGCAGTGTCTTTAAGGATGTCACCAGGAATTATTTGTTAAGGACATCTTATTTTGAAGTAGCACCCTGATAATATACTGATTTTTTACCTCCAATCTAACATCCAAATCAAATGGTGAGGCCTCCCAGTGCTAGTGGAATGTGACTGCTGTACCTAAAGAGGTACGGCACTGATGTTAAGGCCAAAAGGGCATTAGAAATACTGGATGTACATTGGTGTGAATTTGAAAAAGTTACTGACATTCAGAGGCCATAGTAATTCTTGGTGCATCCCTTTCTTCACTATTTGCAAGGTATCTAGAAGAGTCAGGGACCTATTTATTGACTACCATGGTGCGACATATCAATGAGGGTACCCATATTCCTTCAAGTGAAATTTTATTTTCTATCACCAGTGGTTTCAGGATTCAGATTGTATCTAGGTAGGGTTTCTATAAATGACATCTCAAAGAACTTTTCCTTATTTCAGGCATTATGTAATAGAAGAAAAAAATGCAAGAAATAACATGGCTGAAATCTTGTATTTCCTTAAACAAGGACATTGTGTTTTCCTGATGTGAATTCAGTGCCAGAGTTTGCTGTGGTGAGAAAGGAGACAGGCAGTCTAATGTTTTCAGATATTGTAACTCTGGATGCCTTCCTACAGTGTTAAGACTTTCAAGAGTATAATGTGATACTGTTGTAATTATAAAAAAAATAGATAATTGCTGACCACAGCAATTTATTCCAGTGTGGAGGGGTTTTGTTACCACTTCTTGTTAGCAGGTTATCCAATTATATGGTACAGTCAAAGACAGTACCTCTAGCTCAGGAAGATCCTAAATTTTCTTATCTTAATGGCATAACCCTTCCAACAACATCATACATGGCTAGGTTGCACGTAGTCAAACAACGTCAGATACTTCATGTTATGAAAACATACAATATGTGTGAGGATGGTTATTGACACAAAAAAGTTCAGAATCCCTGTGTACTTCTGAAAGTATTTTTAAGAAAAGCAACCTTATAAATCTATTTATTTTTCAAATATTTGCTTTTGCTCTGTTCAAAGATATTTCTTCATGTTTGAGTACTCAAGGGAGAACATTTGGAGTCATCTCTCTCTAGTTTCTATTATTTAACACTTAAGTGAGTGGATTAAGAGTCGTAGAGTATTTATATTCTTCTGGTAATCATGTCTCTAAGCATATTTTTTTAGCTTTGGCATAGAAGATTTTACGTAGCAAACCTGTATCTTGATTGTTATGTCTTTACATCTTTTTCTTTCAAAAATGCCTCCACATGTGCTGACGTTTTGTATTTGTTCCCTTTTGGATCTAGCAATCTCTTTATTTAGTTACTAGAGAACTCCACAGAGTTCATTCACATACACATTTATTTTTATTTCTATACATTCTCTGGCTTTTGCTTCATGCTTTTCCCTGTAGCATTCTGTTCATTTACAGAAAGGAAGTTTTTTTTGTTTTTTTTTTGTTTTTTTTTTGTTTTAATTTTTACTAGAGTCTCTAAGGCATCATTGCCTTGGGTAGTTTTCTATTTTGTAGGAACTAGCAACAACTATTCATGTCATGAGCACATATCTTCCACTTACTGAACTTATCCAGGTTAATATCACAGCCCTATTGCTACTACTCCCGGTACTTTGTCAGTAATTAATATCCATTTTATTTCCCAGTCTCTAATCCAAACTCACTGTTCATTTCTGTTCTTTGCTTTTTCCTAATGAAGGGAGATGGCTGAAAATGTGGAAACGCATAGCAAAACAAGATATTTTTCTGTTTTTTGGTTTTCTTTCTTTCCTTTAATTTTCTCTCCCTTAAATATCTCCAGAGCAGACTAACATCATGCATAACATAATTCAAAAGAAATCTTACAGAGTTTTTCTAATCTCCCCCTGAAGTAGTTGGCATTTTTCATGGAACAGGAGAAAATACGTGGAGGATGGTTTCCTTGGGCATATAAAACAGAAATATACAGTGAGAAATTTCATGACAAAAGTCAGTCATGCCACTTCCTAAAGGCTTTTGCATGAAAATACCCTAGAACACATTTTTTTTCTAATAAAGCTTCCAAAATCCTGTTTATTTATACATATGTTTCATAAGTAATGACCTCTTGGTAAGGAATATTATAGCTGTAATGTGCCTTAATGATGGATGAGGACCCGTTGTTCTTGGCAGTGTGGAAATAGACCCCAAAAGACATCTTCCTCTCAGAGGGCTTAGGTTAAGAGAGCAGACTAATAAAAGAGTAAATGAATAGTTTTATTGATCAACATATGTTCTGAATATAATGCTGTCAAAAGCTTATATGCATGAGAGCAAAGGAATGTTACAAGGAAGATAATGAAGAAAAAAATGAAGCAGCTCTGTGATGAGTTTCAGGCCTCCTTTCAGAGTGAAGGTTGCCTGGGAGAAAAACAAAGATGCTGCTCTTGAAGGTTTACAAGAAAAGCAGAAGCTATCATTATGGATAGCTGGAGTTCAGGATTTTTATAATAAATAAGAACAAGTGCACATGGCTGGGATGGACATCAGTCTCATAGGAGATAAAGCAGCTTGATCAAGGAAGCAGGGAATGGAAGCCCAGTGATGGGGTGCATAGGGAAATCTTAATAGTTAATGTCACATCAGGAAAATGACATTTGCAACTGTCAAGGTGAAAAGATTGCATTTGCCAGAGAGAAGTGATTGAGATGTGAGATAAAGGTTCTTCTCAAAGGAGGACAAGAAAGGTAGTTTCTTATCTTACAAATACAATGTAGGAAGAATTTCTAAAATGTTTTACAAAAAGAAGTATGAAAACTTTGCAAGAAAGCCAAGTTGAAGGTGATGTACTTTTCACAGGACCAAATGACAGAAGGAGGGTTTTAGTCATGATGAAAAACCATGTAAATAAAATTTCCACTTCTTATATAATGACCTATTATATTAACAGGTTTATTCTGTTTACTGTAGTCTAAATTATTTCAGCATAAATCAGGCTAAGGACAAAGAAACAATAATCTATTCTTTGAGGAGTACACTTCCTAGGAAGAATTGTTCCAGAGATAATTAGCCATGCACAGATGTAGTTGTTTCAGATCCATATAGTTGATGTTAGACAGATCATCTTGTCAGTGCTGTCACACTAATTGTATTAACATCTTACATTTTTTCATGGCAAGAGTTTTACTTAAAATATCTGCCTTCTTATGAGTAGGTATTAATTCCTCTGTCTAAACTGAGTGTATATCATCCTAGTATGTGCCTTAGCTGAAGACTGGTGGTACTATCAGAACATATATGACAACATATACATATACATACATACATACATATATATAAAGACATATAAAATACATTTGCTTGGATATTATTCACACTAAAAGTACATCTATAGCTCCCTGTCAGAGATTCCCACTATATAGAGGATGTCTGTACTATCAAATAAGCTGCAGTTTCCTCTTTGGGTCTTATGAGACATCAGATCATATTCCCTCTTGAGTCCACATCTATCGTAAAAGACTATCTCAAATATTTCGGCATAAGTACAAGGATCAGTGAATGACAAAGTTTGTCAAGTGTATTGAAACAGGAAAAATTATCAGGAAAGAGTTTGATTTATAAAAAAAATTTCTCTGTGAAATGATTCTGTTTCCAGAGTGGTGAAATGAGAAAACGTTACTAATGTAAGAGATTTTATGATTCTCACTGTTCACTTATTTTTTTACATATACATAAGACAAAGAGACAATCAGTAGTTCACAAAATCAAATAAAAAAATGGGATTTTCTCCTGTAAGTCTTTCAAGTTACAAGAACTGAAATGTCAACTAACAAGTCAAAATACTTAATATACAATTTTCCATGTTAAAAAAACAAACAAACAAAAAAAACCTCTATGTAAAATATGTGACATTTCCTCTTTGGCCTTAAAAAAAAAGCAAATTAAAAATGAAAGGAAATAAAAAGATACCATGAACAGTATTTATTGGAATACCATGATTTTTGTTTATATAATGGTGAGAACAAAAACATAACATAATATCACATATATCAGGAGTAATGATTTACTAAATATATCATGTTCTAAATTAAGATTTTTGCTTCACAAAACAGGTTTTGCTTTCTTAATATTTTTTTTCAAATAGAGCAATAGAAAAGGCTTTCTTCTTTAGCCGAATAAAATAATCCTTTTCTTCTTGTATTATGTAAAGTATGGCAAGGCATACTGAGGTCTAGAATTTCACAGAGGCAAATTTAGAGGATGATAATTTTGAGCTTCGATTATGCATTATTCTAAACTTAACAGTGCTCTGAAATGTGATACTTAAATAAATATAGATCCAAAACTGCAGACTGTTTTCTTTTGTTTGTAGACTTGCAAAGTTGCAAGCTATTGCAAGGAACTAGAAGACCTCTGCCAAAGGTAGAAATTAGAACATTTTAGCTGTAGTTCAAAAATGGAAGGATAAAATACAAATCAGGTTCCGCAAGCTCTCATGTCCATAGTTAACTATAAAACTGTAATCAGTTTTAGAGATTTTCATGCAGCTGTTCAGTGGAAAAAAGACAAATATATGCACAAACACTGGCAGCACAGGAGTGAAAGAGATCACAGCACTCCACAGAAAAAAATTTTATGAGCGTAAGGAGATCTATAGTTTTTAGTGGTGTTTCCCCTCAGTTTAATTTCTGCCATCTTTTCAGAACATATCGGAGAAATTATTTAGCCTGAATCTCTCATCCTGATGTCAGTTTCAGCTGTGTATCAAAATACCATGTTTTATTGCTGCTACTATTTTACATCTGTTTATCCTAGAACACTAAACAGTTTAACCTTTGCTTTCAAAAAGCATATCACACTGAAAGCTTTTACCATAAAGTTATTCAGTTATTTAGGGTAAAACATGGGGAACGTACCAATAAAGCCTAATGAATAATAGTAATGCAGTAAACTGCAAGATATCCTGTTACTTGCTTGCACTAAGGCACAGGAACATCAGCTTAGCTATATATACACATGGGTGCACAAAATAATCTTCTGAAATATAGAGCCATTTGATGAAGAATTAATGATGCCTTCTAAACGGGGGTTTTCAGGATGAAGTATTTGTGTTCTGACAAGGCTTGTTTTTTCTATTGTCTTCGTAAAATAAAATCATTAGCTGTTTACATTTCTCAGGGCGAGCATGCATGCAAGTCCATATTTTCTACATCTGTTCAATAATTGTGTTCTGAAATCTTTAAAAGCTAAAATACTAACTATTTTTGTCTTTCCCATGCTATTTCTCTCAGGAAATACAAAGTCATCAGGTGCTGGAGGAACTTTCTACAAAGCTTGAGAAATTCTGTCAAAAATCCTTACTATTTTCACAGAACTGAATTTCCAAGAAAAGGAAGTAATGATTCTCATGATATGTAAGGAATGTGTAATAGGGTGCCCTCGCTGACAACTTCAGTGAGGACAGCGGGACACTGGACTACATAAAGTTCTGGCCAACTGAAACTCTGCTTAGATGGAAACAAAAGAATGAAAGGGATGAAGAAGCACATTTTTTAAATGTGGGTATGGAGAAGAAGAAAGTTGCCACAGGGAGAAAAGACTGTGTCAGATCTTAACGGTATCAGTTCAGTTTGCCCTGGGCAAATTAGGAGTTCCGTGGCTCCACCTCTTCATTATGGCATCATTCCTTCCTCCTAGCTACCCTTCCTATCTGTTTCAACTGGAGGCCCTTCAGTGCAGAAGCTCTCTGGGGTGCTCCAGAAGCTACCATGTCAATGGGGACTGGTGCTCCCAAAAGGAATAGTCTAATATACTGTTGGTGTATCACTTGCCTTTCAAATTGAGCTTTGTCCACACTTTCTCTGAAATAGACAGTGAGCTGAGGATGATTGTTTTAAGAAAACTATATCTGAGAATTACAGTTCACAAAGTAAAGATGATCGGCCAAGTCTCTTTCTGGCAACTGATGAATATCAAGGGTAACTCAATTAAGAATAACTGAATTTACACCAAAGAATGGAAATTATGACCTGATGTATAAAATACTGAACTTTTGGCAGAACAGCAGGGACACAGTCCATGTCAGAACTAAATACTTCTGGTGAGGTGGCAGTAAAGCTGGCCAAGATGAGATGTTGAGCATGAGATGAAGGTCAAACTGAATCAGTGTATTTGTAGTGGTAACATCAGATATTACCAAAGTGAAAAGGGGATGACATTGCAGATTAGCGTCTGGAGGCATAATTGGTTATACTATTTTGTCTGACTTACATGGGTGGTTGGTGAGATGACAACACTGGATTGGTAGGTCGTATATAAGATGGTTTCATCACTCAAACAGAAAATGAAAAACCCAGCACATTCATGGAGTGCTGAAAAGCAGGCATGTCAAGAGTATTTTGTACCTTGTATCTTTCTGTTCGGCTCATCTTTTCTCAGGAGATAGTACATCAATACCCCTCAGCAGCTATATCCTGATCATTTCAGAAACCCAAACATGGCTTCTCAGATAAACCTATTGTATGAGAGTCCAAGGGAGAAAGAGTGTGCTGGGGGATCTCAGCCATGACTCATCCACATGTTCAAGGCACAATGCTGCTGAGAGGCAAAACTTTTCCTGGTGGTTCCCACATCCTGAGAGGAGCTGGGCCTGCTCAGGGCTCTGTGTTAGGAAGGGACTGATGCTCTTCCAGATATCCTTACAGGCTTCATTAAACCACAGAAGGAAGGCTGCCTTTTCATTATGAAAGTGTTTTTTCACTTGCTTGCTTTTTTGAAAAGTAGCCATCTCCTATGCAGACCTGTGCAGAGTTTTTTCACTTACTCTTCCAGACTAGAAACATTCCTCAGTGTAGAACTGTATGCAGCTCCTGGTCTCCTCTCAATTCCAAAACACATCATGCTAATGTTGTGTTAGTAGTGCATATGTCAAACACCACAAAGCACTGCTTCAGCAACGGCTTTCCTTTGATTTGGGTATGTCTGAGCCTTCTTATCTGTGTTTGCTAGATGTTTCAATATGAAATGAGGAATTTTTTCTGTCAGCTATTTTAACACAAATTATGGTAACTGTCAAAGGTGCCAATTAGACAGAGAAGCCTACAAGTGCAGCTCTCACTTTCCAGCAATTACATGGTAACATATCTTTTCTGTTATTGTATTAACACAGCTGTCAGAAACGAATTCAGCATGTAGGCCTCATCCTTCAAGGTAGAGAATATGCCTTATATAGGAATTCAAAAACTAAATGTAAGGAAAGGAAAATATCTGCTGAGGAGAGGGCAAATGGAGTTAACAATGACTCAGTACTAGTCAGCATGAAAGGAAGCAACCCCAGCCAGTCTGCCAACAAGCATATGCTTTTTGTCAACACTGAGACAAGAGACAGTTTTGAATGAAGGCAACTTTTGGAGGCCTCTTCTAGATGAGAGGAAAATATGACAAGACTGATCTTATTGGCAAACTTAAAGAAAGGGTCAATGGCGGGTACAATGTGACTGTCTAGGCAGGTATTTCACAACACAGAAAGAGAGATAAAGATTTTGTAGTGGATCATAGCAGAGGTGACAAGTACTTCTGTGATAATTTTTCTTTATCTGAATAGTTCTTCCTATGAGTGCATGAAACCTCTGCACCCTCTTCAAGATGGTACTGACAAGACAGGAAAAAGCACTGTTGCTGCAGCCTTCAAGTCATAGCAGGTGAACAAGAAACGTATCTGTGAGACTGAGAGAGAAGAGGTAGCCAATTTGTGGATGGTTATGCAGGGAATAAGTGAAAAGCTGTGATCCAGCTTGTGGACCAAGAGGAGAACCATTATAAACAATAGACTGACAAGGGAAGATGGAGTATTTCCTGGAAAATTAAAATTAGACTGGAGAAAGGTGAGGACTTCTGCTTTAAGTATGCAGAGGCAGAACATCTGTGACGAGAGTAAGAAAGCCAGGCCAAAATTAAGATGTTACAAAATACAAAGTAATTTAAGTTAAGGTAAGTAAAAGAAATTACACTAACTAGTTATATGCTCAGCTTCAAGACTGCAAGGGAGTTGAAGGGATATAAACAAGATTATTGCTGCAGTTCATCTGTTCCATGCCTGATTTGTCAGCTGCAGTCATTATTCTCCATGGCATCATCACAACCACCACAGCAAATTACCGCAGTTTTACAGAGTGAGGTGTATACGAGGAATACGCAGCAGGAAAAGATGAACCTGTCATTAGCAGTCTTCTCTCCTGATGTCTATATGCCTTGAGAGAAAAAAATCTGCACAGTGGATAAATTAAATAAGTGAAGTTGTCTTTACATGCCAACATTTTGTATTTTCACAAAAGTTTAATTATTCGTTTTTACAGTTATTATTGAGGTTTTACTTTCTCTCATAGAATTCTGTCAGCTCTGCAAACCTAGGCTCAAGTACAGTCATGTCCCCTATAATAATAATGACCATCAATCAAATATAGGCAACTAATCCATGAATCACAGGATAGCACAGCTCACTTTCCAATTCTTCTCCTTGTTTTACAAATGAGAATGCTACTAAGAGCTTTTTAGGCAGCAAAAATATGTCAACAGAGAAGATTCAATCAGCAAGAACTACAAGAAAATTGTACCAACCATACGCAGATCCATGCTGTCCATGTGATCCACAGAAACACAAACAAAAGAAACAGTGCAAATCTTATGTGGAAGATGTCATTTGACACAGTAATTCCACCATCAAAGAAGGCAGAAAATATAAAGACAGCCATGTGTATAAGCTGTTGTTCAGGAGTGATTTCTTGTCTGAAAAGCTGCTTCTTGTTTTCTGAAGAAAGTTAATTCCCTTAGAAAAAAACTACGTTTGTGTTTTTGTGCGCTTCACTTTTGGTTCAACTATCACATTATCAAAGAAGAAATTAATCAAAATGTCTTACAATTAGCAAATCAATTTTCCTCAAAGACCTATTAAGCTGTTTTTTCTTCTGTATAATCTCTAGTTAGTGAAATAGACCACTTTCAAACTTAGATATACATCCCTGCAGAGGAGCTGCAGATTAAGATGCTTTGCAACTCTCCGTAACTCAACGATTCCTATGTCCTTGAAATAAATTGTCTGGCAGTGCTTGTGTCAGCAAAAGTGACCCATATGTCAACTTTTCACTTTGAAGCCCTGTACTGATTGGGAATATAGTGTGAAATATTTCTAAAGTTTCCAGACCCTTTGCTTTAAGTACTGCCACGTGTAGGTGTTTCAATTCTATTCAGCTAAGCATATATATGTAAAAGTGGAAATTTTCATGAAGACAAAGAATTATACAAAATCTTGCAAGTATTTCTTCTGAGGAGGAAGGACATTTCACATCAGTAGCCTTACCTAAGATAGAGCATGCATCTTTTAAAGTGCATCTTCTGTTTTCTTTTTTACTGACAATGTTTTAGGATCTTTTCTGTCCAGCAAATAACATTGTGAGCCTTGAAGGCTCCTCTTGTACTTCAGAGATCAGTTGTAATTGAAACATAACCTGTCTGTCTAACGTTTTGATGGTTGTGCTGGCATTTCTAAAACTAGCTCTAAGAGCAACAAGAGCTAGAGTTGGAAGGAAAAAAAGAAAACAAGAAAAAAAGAAAGCAAGACTAAATTACTTAATATTTTTTTTAAATAATTCTTCAAAAGAAAAAGTTATATTTTTAAACTTCTATGTCCTTGATAATAACTTGCTTTGTGGTTTTGAGTATGTAATATCCCTGGTGTCATAACAAACTCAGTTGGTCTGCACAAAACACTGAGATCAGATGAAAGGTACTTTTCTGTTGAGTATGAAAGTTTCACAGTGCTGGATTTCTGGGGTAATTACTGTGATATCTTCCATTATGAAGGCTGAAGTTCTGAAAATTTTGAAAATCTCACACAGCTTGTTTGAATGAAATTATTCATGGCCATGTTCTGGTTCTTTAAATAAAAATTAAAAAAATAATAATAAAAAGCAGCAACAACAACAAACAGATAGAAAAGCATGATCCTCTCAATTTCTCTGTTTTTTCATTGAACTGGATAGGTTTTTCTTTGCAGATGGCATTGTAGATGGTATATAATCTCATTACAGAAAGTACATTCAAGGCACTGAGTGTTGTCACCAATATTTCATTGGCTCACCAGATTAGAGCTGTCAATGTGCTGCCTTTTACAAATACACTAGCACACAAAGGACCTCAAGGTAGAAACTGGAGCATTGACCTAAGTGAGGAGGAACCACTGAAATTACATATCAAAGACTATTCCACATGGGGAACAGAATTGATCCAAGACAGTAATGGCGAGGTGTCTTTCAGAACATTCACAATGACAGGGTGAAGTATGAGTAACATTATGGCTCACACTGGCTGTAGTAAGACTAACTATAATCTTGCTGCCACAGTATATGCAAAAAACTACTCAGTCCTTTCTGTTCACTTCTACAGCAGCTAGGAAAAACTATCCCCTCCTCTACTCTCCTACCTTCCCCACCCCACCCCACCCCCCCTTCTCCGCAAAGAGTATTTCTCCTTCTTCTCCTGAATTTCTTTTTCCTGGGGCATTTACTTCTCCAGATGTATTCATTCTGCATGAATACATCTATGTGTGAGAAAAGTGAGTGCAAAATGGACACCCATAAATTCTATTTAAGTATAAGTGGTAAGAAATGAAATGACAGAAATGAAACTGGCCAGAAGACACTGACATTAGAAGAGAAAGTTAATAATCTCCCTTCCCCTTTTCCCACTGAAGAAGTTTTGAAGACTTGGAGATTGTCTTTTGGAGTACATGTAATGTGCAGCAACAAACGTTACCAACATTAAGAGCAGTTTTCATAGCTGCTTTTGTCAAAGATGTAACCACAGCCCTGTAAACCATATTCATACCAAGTACAAAATAAGTTAACTGCTAACAGAATAGTAATGAATATAATACAGGACACAGAGATCTGCTGGGTAGGTACCTGGGACTGAGGCTTGCCTTGAGCTCCCCTCTGCCCTCATACCTTCTAGGCAGTCCAGCTCTAAAGCAGAGAGGGACAGAAAGCTGCAATGTTCAAGGTAAAGGCTGGAAAAAGAAAGCAAATAGTAGGCAGAAAAGGCAGTTTCTAACAGAAAATCAAAGGTGTTTGGCCTCTGGAATGTGTACAGAAGCACTGTTCTGAATCCCCATCTTCCTGACAGGGACTGTGCATGCTCCATGGTATTGCCATTGCTACTACTATTATCTGTGGAAAAGTCCTGATGTCCCTCAAGGAGGGCAGTAAGAGTGCTTGCATAACATGGCAGGGTTCCCGTACAAACACCACTGCTCTTCACACCTTCTCATTACCTTCCTTTATTCTTAAGGGTTGCTTTTTATGAGCTGAGTACAGAATCAGGAGTACAAGTGGATTTGAGGTTTATAAGGTTTTGTAGGGAGCAGTAGACCACTTTATTTGCATTCTGCTGTAACAACATCCCCTATCTATGCAACCAATAAGAATAGAAGATCAAAGTCTATTTTGAGAATGTTTGAAATTCACTCTATAGTTGTTGTATTCAATATATTGCTTTTAAATTAAATCTTTTACTATTATTATTCACGCTACCTTTCTTCCAGAGCTTGCAAATCATCATTACAGCAGTACTGAAGATACAATGCTGCATGCATGAAAACTTGTCTAAATTACATTTAACAAAAATACCCTGTGCAAAAGGTCTCCTGCAGCCAAAATACTTCCATTTTTTCTAACTAAATACAGCTAACACATAAGCTTTCCAGTAGTGCAGAAGACATACATACTGTACTTCCATTTGCAAACATCAAGTGGGATAAAACTTTTCACATTTGTTTCCTAAACTTTGTATCCTGAGACTGTGTCACAGTCCCAGTGGACATCTAAAATTTACCCACAGTTTTATGCAGGAAAACAACTGACACTTTTGGATTTGTGTTTTGGGTATTTAATGTACTTGAATATGTAGCTCTCTGTGGATGAAAATTAATTTAAAATTTCTTGGCGTAATTGGGACAACCTTGGAGCTTTGATTTTTAAGTTCATCACTTCAAGCCAACAAATAGCCATCTGCTTCACAAACTTTGTATTATTAGCATCCTTCATGCTTATGACTCTGAAACTTCAACTGTTTTTTCCAGATATTAAACGCCTATTCATTTTATCTTGGCTCATTCCACTTAATACATAGACTAAAGCAAAACATTGCCAAATGGCCTTCACACAAAGTGTAAATAAAAACAAACCCTAGGATCTGGAAGGTGCACCTCCTTGGTTGCCCTTTCTGACATGAGCAGCTGAGTGGAATGAGAACACCTTGGTGGTGTTATTTGCTTTGCTGGTCTGCCTGAAAAAGGAGTAGTGGTGGTCTGGTATATGATATGGACCCACAGAGAAACAGAGAAGGAGAAATGCTGTTGAGTCTACAGCCAGGTGGCATGGCAGGAGCAGGACCCAGCATGGGGCTGGCAGGGGATCAGCTGCACCCCTCACATGTAGGAAGAGGAGAAGGCTGTGATGGGCTCATAGCCTGGCTGCCCTCAGCAGCAGGACAGCCTTCAGAGACAGAGCTGGCATTTTTACCAGTTGCTGCTGGGTATAGAACTGGTTGATAGATTTCTGACAGAATAATACTTCCATTAAAGAGAGAGTTCTATTAAAATTGACACAATTCACAGAAAAATGACAGCACTGATTCATTTGGACTCTCCCCATTTTTAAAAAACGAGCCTTCTTGTTCCATCTCAATGCTATGAGAACAATTCATCTCAACTTTACCACTTTGATTTGCTGTGCGTTTCAATATTAAATGAGCTACATATACACGTAATAATAATATCTCACGAAAGGGAACTTGCGATTTAACAGAATTAAAAAAAGCCTCCTAATACCAAAATGGCAAACATTCTGACAGCACATTGACACTGCCAATTGTACAGTGTCTATCCATAGGAAATGCAAAGGATGAGGCTCCCCAGAACAAAAGCCAGATTTGCCTGTGCACTGCATTAGTCAGGTTTCTGAACGCTGTTGCCTGGGAAGCGCTGACCTCAGCTGTTGAGCTCTGCAGGGCAGACGCTTGGAGCAGCCTTTTGATTTCCAAAGCCTTGATCATTGCCCACAGTTAAGCCCACAGCATGACTATTGCTTTCTTTTCTCTCCCTTTGAATCTGCTGTCAATAGGTTCCGCTCTGTTACAGAGGCACACAGGACTGACAGCAGCTGCTCAACAGTCAGCTGCTCATCAGCCAGCCCAGCCTTGGTGTTCTTCTGCCTCTACTGAATTTTAAATTGGGATGCAGCCTTTTAGTTAGTGGCTGACCAAACACAGCTGTTAGAAATGCGATGTTGCAGCCAGGCTGTAGCACCCAGCAGTGTGGGTGTAATTGAACAATAATGATTGAGGTGTGGAACATTTCCTTGGGAACTGAGAACCAGCAGGGAGGACTTAATGTCCCACAAGGTGCTGTGGTTCATTAACCCCTCGCAGATATTAGATACCCAAAGGACATTCCCTGCAGAGGTTGTCACAGCTACCTGAAAAGGGGTGAGGTTCTATTTTGTTTTCTCTGTGCCTACCTGTTCATTGCCACATGTATTATAAGCATGACGGTGATCCTTTTATCATTTCAGAGGGAGCAATGGGGTAGTAAATCCCCTCCATAAACTACAGTAAAGGTTTTGAAGTCACCGGCTGGAAACTGATTGCCCTGACACAGCTGTGCCTAGTTAGGTTAACTCACAGACCAGCCCCAGTGTGCCTTACTGTGGCAGTGAGGGTCTGCAGTTCCTTTTTCATATGCGAAGTCACACTAGTATGAGAAAGGAAAGCAGAAAGAAAATGACACGAGGCCTTTTAATTTATTCAGGGAAATTTCAAGGAATCTTACAATTTGTAAACTAAAAATCATTATTTCTTAATAAGAGCTGTCCTAGAAACTACTTCTGAGAATAAAAACAATGTAGAACAAATATGCAGCTATCTATAAGAGACATAAAAATCAGTTACAAAAGTTAGTGATGAGGGTATCTTTATCAAATAAACTCAATAACATTATCAAGTAAATCACATTCCCACCCTTTTACAGCTTCCCAATAGTAATGGAAGCTAACCACGTTTTTAGCTAGGCCAGTAAAAGAGCTTGCGTATAGTTTTATGTATATTTTTTAAATTATTCTTTTAAAAATTTGTTCATGAATTTTCACTCAGAAAGGTAAATACCCATTGGAAACATCCTACTGAAAATCAAAGATTTTCTTTCTAATCTCTCTCCTAAAAGCACCAGGAAAAGCTGTAGGAGTCAACATTTCTATAAATTGCCATTTTTGGGCTTTACGTGGGGAACATCTGACTATGATTTCTTGTTGAACTACATTAGCTGTAATGAAATCATACCAAAGGTGAATGTGGTCCTATCTGTAGAGAGAAAAAGCAGAATCACAGTGGATATTGTAATACATCTGAATATTTGGCTCACCAGTGGGCTTTGTATCTGCACTGGGAGCGTGAGGGATTTTCATTAATGGCAGGAAGAATTAAAAAGACAGAGGTTAGGGGCAGCTATTAAGTGTGATAAAGCCACATACCCAAAACTTGCCATGAAGTCATTTAAAAAACAGAATGCACTGCTTTATAGCTGGCCCTTGAGAGAAATACTCATTTGAATTACTAGCATTAAAAAAAAGCTTTCAGCCATGTGTTTTTATATTAACGAGCAGATAAATGTAGGTAGTAAAGAAAAAAAAAATTACTCAATAACAAGGCTATCTGTGAAAGACAGGAGGCTTGAAAAGGTTTTTCTTCCATGCCCTTGGACTCGCAACCTTGGCGAGAACAGACTAATGAGGCTGGGTCAGCCTTGCTTGACAAGCACAGCCTGGCTATGTTAAGCCTGGGTGGATGCTTGGTGCTCCAGCAGCGTTGCACTCAGGGGAGAGCAGCCAGCGAATGTCACTGAGCCTTACACACATCATGGGGGAAGCTGGAATTGCGCGAGGAACATTCTGTGGGCAGATTTTTGACCTAAGTAAGCCAAGCAGTTATTAAGACTGGGACTATGAGCCACTGCTTGTGCAATGGGTTCTATTCGATTTTATGTATGACTACTGTATATATTCCAAACAACATTATTTGCCATTTCATCTTCTAAAAGATTCTCCTGTGATCTAAAAAAAACCGGAGAATAGGAAAGGTCACAGCTTCAGTCCCTAAACCACGGTAACAGACAGGGAAAATTTAAAGCAAGACCACTGAGAAAACTAACTCTGGCAGTCATCACAGACATCTGGTACAAGGTTACAGAATAAAAAGGGAAAGAGGCTGAAACATACTACATCAATGAAATAGCTGTGGCATAGTGTCTGGGTGGAGTAGCATGAGGTCAACATACTTGCAACAAATAGAAAATAGAGTGACAACTACTCTAAGGATAGAATAAGATACCAAAGAAGATTATTCCTTTCTCTTAAATTCTCTAAGTGTATTATAAGTAGAAAGAAGACCAAACTTGAGAGCAGAATAACACTATAAGGGACAAATAAATAAGAAATGGGTTTCTTTATTCTTTTTGTTATATTGCCTCATATCATTTTTATTGCTCCTCATCTAAAGTGCAAGAGAGCCTCAATATGTGCATGAAGCCAAAACACTCTTTGGATTTAGAATAAATATTCTAACCCTATAGCAGTAAAGTCATTCAAAAACTGTCATGAATGATATACCTAATACTATAAAAGCAGTTCTGAGATTGGGTATAGTGAAGACTTTGCCCCTTTTTTTTTTTTTTTTTTTTAATATATATATATTTCTTGAGCTTATGAGGCTCCCAACGCCACACAATCTTAAATTTGTGACTTTAAAAATTTGTCCTCCTAACACTTAGATGTTATTATATCCAAATTACAGATAAGAAATAGGGACCCAGAGAATGCAAGGAGCAAGTTTATAAGACTTAACTTGGAGTCTTTCAGTCTTGGTGGTCCTCCTCAGCTTTTCTCTATAGCTTTTTGAGAACTACCAGGTTGCAGCCTATGTATTACATCCATCCTAAATTGAACGTGCTCTTACATTATAAACATATAAAATCACTGGTCAGCAAAATAGATGTAAGCTTTCAGAGTCTAAGTGGTTACTTGAGTCTGATTCCCTTTAAGACATGTTAATACATTTTATTCATTTGTTATTTGCCATCAGGACTGTCTGCAGCTAGTTCAGATTCTCTCAAGAATGAATGTTTTAAATAAAAAGAGAGTTATGCCTTGTGAAATTTTTAGACTCCCAGCTCTGTGATTTGCTACTCCAGGCTATTAGATTAAATAGTTTAACATCTGGGGTCCTACATCAAGTGAAGTTGTGTGTTACTGAGAAGAAGTGTAAAATTTAACGTACAAATTTTTACAAGCTGAATGCTTGACCTATTGAAAACATCCCACTTAAAGGCCAGCTTCCCCAAGGAGAAAGGGTTCAAGGCTGTTGCCATTCTACTACCTCATTCAAGGCCATGGTTTCAAATTGTAAACTGGAATCATGGCATCCAGGAAGGGAGTCGTTTTGCAGCTCTATCCTTTTCAACTGGCCCAACTGGACAAGAAGCAGAATAAAGGCTGTATCCCAGCTGGGTTATTTGACTACTTGACTACTACCCTTTGTTTACACAGTTAGCCATGTAAATGTTACATTACTGCCACTGTGATATAAATATCACCTTAGCTGATAGGAAAAGATAAAACTAAACAAGCAGTTCTTTAGAAAGTGCTTCTACTATTTCTGGACAGATTCTAGGAGACTGACCTGGTACAGACACTTAACTTTTTGACGGGAAAAAAAAAAAGAGCTTTTTCTTTTTCTTTTTTTTTTTTTTTATTGTTGTGATTAACTTCACCAAGAATAGATGCAAAAGCGATTCTATGAAATGTCTGATTTGCATCTAGAAAAAAGGTATAATTCACACATCAGTCACGCATATGCTTATTTAGGCTAGTAGCCAAATGAAATGGCCATAAAGTCAGACATATCTTCTCAGCAGGAAAATATTTTATAAGTGGTGATAGGTTAGGTAAAAGCACCTAGATGAGTTTAAATATCACTCTTGATTTACATTATTGTATTTATAATTATTATTATTAGAGAAAATACAGCTGTTTATTAGATAAAAACAGAAACCTGCTTTAGGGATGTTAAAAAAAATCCTCTTGAAATATGTGCTGTACAGCTTCATGAGCCCACACCAGACAAAAACAGAGAGTAGGGTCTCTGCTGTGTTTTCACACATGGTTTGCATATAATGTAAGGATAACTTTCAATGAAAGTATTTAGCTGGTTGAAAACAACATGGTTTTCCAGTGTCTTCTTGCAAAATTCTGTTTTCCTGAAAAACCCTTAGATACCATTTTCTCAGAATAGAGCAAACAGATTGCCAAAAAAACATGAAAACAAAATGACTGTCACCACTGATTAATGAAAATAATATGCATGCTTGTAGGCGCACACTCACTAATCACATTTTCTATATACAAGCCCATATCTTATATTTACATTCAAAAATACTTATTTTACATAAAAGAGAATAACAAAAGAAGCTGAAAGTAAATACTTTGAGGGAGAACACAGCCTGCCTCTCCTCAGCAATAGCCTGTGTCTGAATTGAAGATGTGACAGTAGCAGTCTCCAGCTGATACCAGATTCCTTGTGACTTAATGAGGTTATACAGAGAAAAGAAGATCATGATATTTCCTACGCATCATCACAGTCCTGAATTCTCCAGACCAGGAAAATAATGCATTGGTAGAAGTGACAGTTAATAAACTGATGAAAGTTAAGCATGAGGAAGTAACCCTTTCTTTGAATGTTTAGTAACATTGAACTCTCCAGTTCTCTAATTCAGGCACTCAGAAGGATGAGACTGATGAAATCCAGAGCACTAAGCATTTTTAGACCCTTTTAGTTGTACCCAATACAAATTTCTGTCATGTGCTTTTATATCCAGGTTCTCCACCTTTCTCTTTTCTTAACAGTCAACAACTTCCAAAGGCTGTGCACATTCCCTCTGTAGCTAGGAAAACAACAAAAGCAGACAGCAGTGTCCATTCTTTCCCATCTCCCTCCTTTAGCCCTGGGCTTGCTTGGCACAAGACACTTCACTGGGCAGATGGTGGCCTTCCCACTCCTCCTGCAGTCCCTTTCTCTTCCTTAGCAATGATTGCCAGCTTTCTGGTGAGAATCTAAATTGATTTATCTTAGAGAATGATATCATCACTTCAATCCTGTCATAAAGCACTAGTGAATGAAAAATAAAAGGAAAGAAGGCAAAGCTTGGGGAACATTTTTATCCTTCATCCTTCAATTTCTTCTATGAGCCTACAGGTACTTAACATTAGGTAAAAGAGTAAGGTTTAATGAGACCCTAACTGACATACAGGCATATATCTGTATGGTGCATAGCAAAGAGACTCTTGACTCAGACTGGTTCAAACTCAGTGCATATGGAAGTGACAAATACTAATTGCTGAGCAGCCAGTACTTCCATTACTGGTTGGACTAAACAAACATTCAGAATCTTCTGATTTCCAATCACACAGTACACCTGAACCAGACAAAGTTCCTCTCGAACTCTGCAGCAAGGCAAAAGTGAGCCGGTGCTGAACTATGTAGCAGCAGAACATTGTGAGAAAACACATCATGGAAAGTCTTGTTCTACCCTAAATAGTTAAGAACAGAAACTAGTGTTGCTGCAACTGCACCCAGGGAAGGTACTCATAATAGCTGAAGGGAAGGGGGCTGTTTTTTTCCAGCCATTTTGAAGTATTTTATCTCAAGTACATCTAGGTAACAGGCTCTGTGAGTTAGAAAGGAATGCAAACAGCTCTCCTGCACAGGAGGCCCAACACTTTCCCTGTCTGCTCATGTTTCTGCACCAGCCAGTGTCATGGTTTTATGTCACCAGGCAAGGCTGGCTTTGTCACCTCTGAGGGCTCTGCTGTAACACATGAAAAAGGAATCTTCTTTCCTCTGCATTTGCAACTCTGTGGAGTGAACTAAGAAACGACCAGCTGGCAAGCAAATTTCTCCTACCTTTTTAAGAAGCCTACGTGCACAGTTAACGGGTTTTGGCATTTTAGCAATGGTTTTGCTCTTTGCACTTTCTGGTACAATACAGCCTGTTTATCATATACCAATCAGATTTTTGACCTAAATCTGAGAAGACAGTCCCTAGAAAGTTAATTTCTTCATCCTCAGCTAGAAAGGAATAAAACCAAAGGGGTTTCATAAGGAAAATTTCTGGTCGGGCATGGACCTACAGTATTGTGTAGCAGGTTCACCTGCAACTTGGCAACACAACTGAGAAAGCTACTCTCACTTCATTCAAAAATACAGTTACTGACATCTCTTTCCCAGCAACCAATTTATCTGAATTCCAACTATTGAGGGAAGACCTGTATTTCCTACAGAACAACTGTCAGTCATGTATGCTAACCCATTGCAATTGGAAACAATGATCTGTGCTTTTGTAAATAACTCCCCAAGGTGTGAAGGGTCAGTAGGACAGGCTCTCTCTCTTATGCTGCCAGCAACTCAGCTGTATTAAATATCAGTTTAGGGAGAAATTAAATAGGCCTGCTTTTAAATTTGTATTCGCAGAAGGACTTTAAGTTCATCTAGTTTTAAATTTAAAAATATTTTCAGATTTTGCATAATGTGATTTTTCTCTGGATGAGTATTCAGTATTTCTTCCTTTTTGAAAAGAGAATTTTTTTTTCCTCCACTTGTTCCAAGTCTTCTAACTTTTAAGATAAATGTTTGTGGATTTACATTTTGAGCAGCAATCCTTCTCTGCAATGTTTATGACCCTCACAAAAAGAGCAGCAATATTAAATATTTAAAGTTATTGCTAAGATTTTTCATAAGTGAGTATCAAGCAAAGATTCTTTATTTCTGACAAAAGCTGATTTGGGATCTGGATTCCACACAGAAATAATATCAAGGAAATGGTGGGGATGTTAAAAAACATAGACCAAAAGCAGAGGAAATTTTGAATAGGAAGGAGAGGGAAGATCCAAAATCAGACAGATGAGAATAGAAAACCTGGAACAGCGAAATGATGCAATCTGTCATTTTCTCTTCTAAGTAGACAGCTGTTAGGAGGAAAACATTGCTTTGGGTCATAGCAAGGCTACAGACTCATTTTCCCTTTGCAAGTAATCAGCCATTACCATTCCTTTAAAAAATTCTCATCAGCACAAGCACCAGCCAGCACTCTGTGAACAGTACATGTTCGCCTGTATGCCTTCATGGCTGTTTTTTAAAGAAACGTACACAGAAGTTCCACTTTCCACTTGTATAATATGCACATCTTCGAGAAAGAACTCTCATTTTCCAGAAATTAAGGATAATGCATTTAAGCATGAAGTCAGGAAATGTTCATGAATGCACCATGAGGGAAGGGTGTAGGTACAGAAGATGAAGAATTAGCGCTCCTGACTCCATGTGCCTGTTACACTTTTTGAGGAAGAGTAACCAGCAGTAGCAACATTTATCCACATTGGGAATTCAGAAATTGGAAATGGGTGGATTTTGTCTTGCTTTAGTTCAGTTCTGTCTGTTTGTTTTGTTGGTGGTGGTATGCATGCTTTTTTTTTCCTTCTTTCTCCTTTTGAAAGTCACATAGCAAAACAAGAATAATGTAAAAACATGGTTAGTGTAACACTATAATGGGACAGAAAGTACCACAATAAAAGCAGGATGGCAAAGTCCTTGGCCACAGCAAATGAGAACGGGCCCAAATACAGCAGTCACACAAAAGAAGAAAAGGAAATGTTTACCTTTAGAAAGCTTCAGATAGGCTTGAATCTCCAGCAAGAAATATACTCATCTCCACTGCCAACCCTTAAATGAGGTCTGGGAAGGTCCTGGTCTCTCAGGTACATTGCATGCACCTGAGCTCCCCTGGGTTAGCCTTGCCTTCCCACCAGGTGATCCATCATTGCTGCAGGCTGTGACTTCACATTTCCACTACAGTTGCTATAAGCCTTCTCTTTTCATACAATGTGTTTCCTCTCTTTCTCCCTCTCTTTCTTCCCTTTCTTTCTTCTTTTTTTTTTCTTGTAAAAATTTATTCATTTTTTAGCATTAGATTAAATAATCCCTTAATGCTTTGCTGCTTTTTTTTTTAATTAGTCTGTTATCACCATCTTTCAAGCAGTATTTCTGAGCAATGCAGAATGCCAGAATGTTCTTTAATCCAGCTTGTTCAGTATAGCCTCTGTGACTTGTTTTCTCTACAAGTAACTTACAAAAGAAAACCTGTCACCATTCTTTGTGCCTTAAAATGTCCCCTCTGCAGCTGAAGGTACTAGTCCATAAACACACCTTCAACCTTCTCAGACAGTTGTAGCCAGTGAAATGTTACAAAACATCAGAAACATTTGAGCAAAAATCTTGAAAACGTAGAGAAGGTAAGATGCTTTAAAATATTGCACTACAGTGATCCCTGCATCAATCAACAGCACTCAACTATGACTTTTTGAAAGCAGTGAACACTTATTTAAAAATACAGTGCAACAAGAATGCCTGTTTTTAAGTATTTTGTGTGTGGCTTCACTTGGTAAAGGACAGAAAAATAGAACTCTTGACCTTAAAAGCATTCCATAAGAGGCACTCCACAGCTGCAGTTGTGACATTACTTCTCACTTTAAATTAAACATAAAATTTTCACAATTACTTACAATTACAAAATTTTAAACCTTAGGTAGCTGTTTTGAAAACTACTTTTGCTTTTCTTCTTCTAAGGAGCTGTGGCATCTCTGTGACTACCTGAGCACAGAAGAAAAAGCAGAGAGTAAGTCTGAATTCATTAGTTTTGATTCCAACAAAAAAAAAAAGAACTAGACCTGCAGTTCTAGTAGGCGTAAAGTAGGGCTTTTCACAGGATCCTGTAGCCTTTCCATTTAAGACTGAGCTTATTAACTGTGTTACTTTGGGTTCAGTTATGACTGTCATAAATATTCAGTCTTTCAAGAACCATTTGCACTGAGCAGAGGAATTCTGAAAAAGGCTATAGAAGTGGTATAAATACTGTCTGCACCAGCACACTTGGGACAGCACAGCAAGATCAGACTCTCATATGGCTGCCATATATGAAGAATTGCATCCAAATTTGCATCTCAGTAACCCTGCATTTTACTTTAGGAAATGTCTTTCCCCCTTTGCACGCACACATTGTCCCACAGATTCACAAAGTGCAGATTACTGGACATACCCTATAACTTCTGAAAGGAAACCAGAAACAGAAGCAAGCATGGCTATAAGACCCTATCTTGCTTTTACATGAGCTGACACACATTGTCACCAGTAAGGATGGTTCCTCTTTTCCAGTTGTTGATCCCTTCCCACATCCTATTCTAGTGCAGAAGAATCAAACCAGATCCTCTATAGCCACAGAGGAGAAAGCCCCATTCTAACAGGAGTTAAAGAGTAATAGTGGGATACTCACTGGCTGTCCATTTGCCTAGTTAGTGCCTGCAATGGGTTGCATTTTGTTTACACATTTCTTCTGCTTCCATACGCATTTTAAACTTTGGTCCTCAATTTTTGTTTGTCTTATTAATATTTTATGAAAGTCAATTCCTGCTCTACAGCTAATCCGTGTATCAGGCAATCAGCAGTCAACCTTCCTTTCCCAATGTGAGCCAAAGGCACAGCTGTCTGTTACTCTGGGGCCTGACACCTAACCTGCTTCTAGAGTTTTATAGGAAGATTCCAGTAAGACTCTGACAGTTCAAGCTGGTGTGAAGTACTGTGCTCTGACTTGCTCCAGGTCAGCTTGTTCCTCCAGTTGTGGAGCCCATGACCTGCATGACACATGATGACATGCTGCTAGCCTCCCCTCCAGCAGCACATCAGCTCTGTGGGCTGCTGGCTCTGCTGTTTTTCATGGCACATGCAGTGGTTTTTTTGCTTTAGGTCTGAGCTGAGCTTGAAGTTCAAATCCTGGGGCAATTAAGTTTAAGGCATTTTGTAGTTGTTTGTCAAGACTGAAATATCTTCTGTCCTGGAATGACTCCTTTTTGGTCTGTTATCTCTATCTAAACCACCCACAGTCCCTTGCTAAAACCACTGAGAACTGTTTAAAACAGCACAAATAATTATTTAGGATTTGATGATATTTTAAATCTGGATCTTTGTATATAGCTGGAACTTCGTGGAAGAAACTGGAGATTTCTGATGCCTTCAATTCTGCATTCATGTTTAGCCACATTAAAGAAGCTTGTTTTCCACTTTTGTAAGTACTTGGCACTTTTTGAGAAGTGCTCTAAATACATTTTAAAAGTTTCAAACTTATTTGGATGAAGATCTCAGTCATTAAGTAATTTACCATTTCCAGCAATATTCAACACAAAGATTGTTTATCCTCTCCTTTTTCTCCAATGATTTTAAGGTCTTCAGAATAGAACCATTGTTCAAATGCATACTGTAACAAGGCCACAGGAGCAGAGGTCTTGATTTCACTCTGCCCATATCCCATCTTCCTTATATTCCTCGCTATTACATAATTCTACATTAAGTACCAACACTAAAGATACAGTTCTGTCTGGGATAGAATATTTATTTGATTATGATTATCTGAAGCTAATACAAACTGTAAGGAGCAGAACTACAATTCCACCAAATTGGTTTACCTCAGCTTGCTGTACAGGTACAGTGGTGCCTGGTAAAACTGTTGTGTATGCTGTAAGTGACTGACAGCAATGGCCTGTCACCAGACACTCAGGTACACACCTCAGGTTCAGGGGATGACAGCCCAGAAATAGCAAAACTTAATTGCAGCAGGCAAATTTTGTAAGTCATTGGGAAAAAATATATGTATATGTGGGTTCTTGAAAAAAATAAAATGGAATTGTACCCAGAAAGTGACTTAGTGAAGCCTCTTGCCTTTTATAGACTTATTCCTGAATCAGATTTCATTATTTGCCTGCTTTTCCCTCAGCATCATTGCAATCCCTTCCCTTACCCGTTTTCTGCAGATAGGGCATGACTTATGAGCATGAGACAGCAGAATTCTCCCTTTGCCAATAGTGCGAGACACTTACTGGTAAACCTTTGCTGGGCTTTTGCCATCCATAAGCCCTCTGCAAGTGTCAGCAGGACATTAAGGAATCCAGAGCTTATGAGACCAATCTTGTCTGCCAGCACCAGGCAGCTGAGAGCACAGCAACAACTTTTGTACAAGCAACTTTGTTGTAAGGAAGCAGCTTGATGTAGCACAGAACTGACCAATCCCTTACCAGGGGAGCACTAAACTCCTTTGTTCGAAACTGTAAGGACAAAATTTGGCCCGTGCTTCCCTGCTGAGGAACACGCATATCTCCAGATGCCAGTGAGAATGAAGATATGGCAACAGTTTGAGCAGAAAATCTTATTTAAGCCTTGTTCTTTCTTTTTTATAGAGGACATTTCAAGTCTTAGGTCAACTGAAAGCTGAATGGAACTTTCCCACTGAAGCCAGGAAAAGAAGCAATATCAACAGGAAATTAGTTAATCTTGTGAAAATCACAACTTTTTACGGGATTGGAGAGCATTATTGCAGTTTAGGTATCCTTAAAAAGCATCATCTCTCTTGTCTATACTTGTGTCTGATGCAGGGCAGAGACATAGAAACTTCAAGCCACAGCTGGCAGCTCTACCTCAGGAAAAAAAAATAAAAATCACTGGCTATGAAGGACCTGGTGAAACACCAGTAGCCAAGATTAAAGGTATCTCTTCAATTTTTATTCATATACTCTTGTTATCCAGGAAGCATTTCCTTCTAAGAGAAGAAAGATTATTATTCTTTCAAACATTGAAGATGAACTGTGAGTCAGAGCTGGGATGTCACTGGGCTGAAAGAGACAATTCAAAAATAATATTAGACCTTTTGTTGAGAATAGGCTTCAATATTTCTTTCACTCTTTTTTCAAGGGTGAGAAACTCTTTGTTAGGAAATCCATTCCTTTCAACAAATACTGCGCTTTTGACATCCACCAGTTGTGTGCTGCTTTGATGGACCTATATTGTCATTTGTTTTGTAGTCTGTACAATGGAAGAGGGGCCAGCTCCATTTTCTGTGAGTTCAAATATACAAACGTGAATCAATGTGTTGAGTTCTTATAGCTTACAATAGATTTTTTTTTATATCAACACATTGAATATCTGCAGATATGCAGAAAGTTTTCTAGTAAACAGTCAACTCTAAATGTGAGATGTGTCCTCTTTTGTTTGAAATGAAAAATAACCTAAAAGTCTCTGTGGTAATAAGCCCAGGTCTGTAGCATACTTTTTTTTTTTTTTTTTTCCAAAGAAAAAACAGAAATCCTAATTTGAGGTATTCAAAAAAGAAGAGATCTCATCACGGTATCAAACAAAACAAAACAAAACAAAAAAAAACAAACAAACCCAGAACCCAAGAAAACTGATGCACTAAATATAATCATATTATCTTTGTTTAAAATAGATTACTTCATTGATAAACAGAAAGTACCAAAAAAAAGGTGCAAGCTGATCAAGAAAACTCTTAAGAGTATTTGCATCCCAGTCCCAAGCTAACAGCAGGTTTTAACCAGACATTATGTTTCCTTACAATCTCAGGACTGATAATTATTTCAAATTTATCTCCTTGATTGGGATTTTATTTTTATTCCTCCTTATTTGTTGTCTTAATTAACAATGGCTCTTTGTTTTTGGACTCTAGTTTTCAGCAGAGAGATGGAGTTCTGTTATCTTGTCAGACATCCAATCAAAACATATGTATATCTTCCGATGAAGCATGGCACATTAAGAATAATCCTCTACTCTTTCATGCACCCCATTTTCTCTTCCATCTTGGGAATGTTTCATTAAAAATTAGCCACAAAACACCTAAGCCATAGAACACCTTTTGTTAGAAATCTGCTAAAGGAAATGATGCAGCCATTTTCAAGAGACTTCACTTATATTAAATAAATTCAGAAGTAAACGTCAAATATATTTGACAACCTGAAGACCGTTGATTTCAGCATTGACTTAGCTTCAGAAACCTGCTGTTCCTTTCACTTATCAGTGAGGCTGGCTCTGCTTTCCATTACATACCATAGCAAGCACTAATCTCCCAGAAGAGGTAAGCAGTAATATGTGATAACAGAAGATCCTGAGGTAAGGGAGGAGAACTATAGAACACAATACAGACTAATTAAAAAAACATATCCAATTTTCGCTAACAAAACCAGCCAGAAAATCTAAACAAAAGAAAACAAAATCTGACTTTGATGGATGACAGGTTTTTAATAAAATTTGAAAAATGTTTTCCAATCCAAGACTTCCATTTTCCATTAAAAACATTTAAAAGCAAAGCTGTTAAAACTAAATGTAAGATTTCTATACTATTAACAATCTCCAAGGTATTCCCATTTTCACAGCATGAACCCCAACTCATGGCATAGTACAACTGAACTAGATGGAGAAAAAAAGCCACAGGATAGGATGAGACTTCATCAGACATCTCATATCTACTATTCTTAACTATTAATATTTTTCCACATCCCAGCTTTAACTACCTTAATGCTGTAGAAGTCCTAATTTTTTATTTTCTTTTTAACTAATTTATGCAGGTAATCCGCTTATATTCTGTAATATGGACTGCCTCCTTGAGAAGGGGAACTCAGCAGCAATAGTCTGGAGATCTGATTCACCTTTAAAAAGACATCTTTTCCTCCCAGCCAGCTGTATTAGGAGTCTAACCTAGCCTAACCTAGTTGAGAGAACACTGTTCTTCATTTCTTCAATTGCTCAGGCTATTATGAGGCACGAGTCTTGCAAGAAAGATCATCTTCATTTGTTCAGTTCTGCAGCCAGATACTACCTAGAGAACGTTGATACTGTTGGTGTCACAGATGGGTCCCATACTCCACCGTGCTTTAATTACATATGCAGCTCGCTTCTCCCAAGATGACAATATCTGAAACCAACGACAATTTCAAGGAAATGTGATATTTGTAATAGACAGAGACTATTATTCTTTTGAAAATCTGAATTACGCTGAACCAGAGGAACAAAAGGGCCATATAGGAATGAAAAACCTGAATCTAAGCTTACATAATTTTGAGATAATCTGATAACCCTTTCAGGTACCTGTACACACATCCAAGACTTTCAAAAGTTATGCTCATTTTCAACTCTTCTGTCAAACAAAAATATTATCTGATTATCTTTCATGAACTGGAAATAATACTGCAATTATGCTATATTTAGCATTTATTTGGCTTTAAGTTAGGCTAAAATATGAGATCTGTCAACATTTAAACAAAATTAAATTCTGCTTTTATATGTTGTTGTTTTTTTTTTTTTTTTTTGAAGGGGGTCAACTTACTTCTATTCAGTAGAAATTTTGCTCGTTTCTCTCATCTTGCTATCAACAGACATTCAGAAACCTCATGGCTTCCTTATCATCTTAAGTAGATCATACCTTGGCTAAGAAACAATGAAGGCAATTACCACTTTTTTGTTTATTTGTGATGGCTAGCTCAGACAACATCTCATAACTTGTAACTAAATCAAGAACAGGATTTGTTCCCCCCTGTAAAACTAGAGCTTATCACACAGTGCCAGTGTATGGCAGTATCTATCTGTCTTATTTAAACTTCAAAACACACAAAGAAGACCACAAGAAGTTTAAAGACAGTTAAAGTGCAAGCTCTTATCAGCTGCAAGAGCATGCTGCCTTTTTCAATTTTTGGGAATAAAAGTGAAATATATGTCAATTATCATCTTTGGTATGTATCACAACAAAGCCATACATCTTTTTTGCACTGAATAGAGGAAAAAAAAAAAAAAGCTTTCTGGTCTGGATTCATTTATTCATTTGAAATCCTAATACTGTCAAGAGGAATAGTTTATTTTTTAAAACTTACTTCTTATGAAAATGTTTTATAATGCAGCCCTAGTATAAGACTTCTGGATACAGCACCACATTAACACCAATGTGCTGTTTGCAGATGCAAATAGTTGGAGATAAAAGAGATGTCATTTTAATGCCAGGCCTACAGACATTGCAGTGACACTGATAACTCAAAAACAGCAGAGAAAAATGGCATGCCTCATTTTAAATGCCTAGCCTCATAAGTAACGCGTGCAAATGGGATTTTTTTTAAAAAAAAAAAAAGGTTTATCTCCACAAGTATTGTTTTCCCCTGAATATCCCCTAAACACTCATCAAATGATTTCCATAGTCAGGAAATGCATCTTCTAGAGCCATAGACATAAAGTGTTATAATGTCTCTGTACACATTCATCCACTTTGCACATGATCCGGGTTATTGAAAGCCAAGGAAACAGACCCAGTCATAATTCCCCTGCAAAAGTCAACTCAGATGGTTTACTTCTCCACAACTGTGAAAAATCTGCCTTTAAGAAAGAAGCACCTGAATGTAGATCCTCTACCACATAGTGCTCAAACAAAGACTTGGAGAATAAGGGAGCTGTTCACCATGGATGATCCCATGCTGTTATCTGTACTTGCTGAAGGCTTGCAAATTCTACCCTATGCATGCCCAAAAGGGACTGTGCTTGAGGCAAGCCTCAAATCTCTCATGATTTCATTCACAATAGCTTCTGAGGTAGCTCCCTTCAGCATATTTGGAAAGAACATCTTGTAATTCTTTTAGAGTTGGTTGCAGCACAGGCTTAATAACACTCAGATAAAACACTGCACAGTGAAAGGTCCCTTGAGTCTGCTTGACAGTCCCAGCACAGATCCACAGTTAGCTATGATTCACCAGGACTCAGTTTTATGATAAGATTGGGTTAAATCTTGATGACCCTTGGCTGAATTTTCTGCAATATGCTTCCAGGAAATATTATGGTTTATCACTGAGAAGAATTAGTGACTGTGGCTGAGCTTTGAAGCAAGTTTTTTGAAAGTGGACCCTGAAAACAAAGCACAGAATGAAACGTCCAGCACTTCTTGAAAGCTCAGAGAATAACATTTCTATTAGAGTTACTACTTTTTTTTTTTTTTTTTTGAACATGGAAGAGTTCTGTACCATACATGTCAGTACAGTCCTTTTGAGGCGATGTAGATTAGAATAATTTAAGTGACCATCACACAGTGGAAAAACATGGTTTGTGCATCTCCACAGCCTTTCCACCTTACTTGATTACCATTAAATAGAAGCACAGGTGACAGCTCAAAATAAGATCCTCTTTCTTTATGTAATAACAAACCATACAGAACATTAGAAGCAAAAGTAAGTATATCAGACAGGAGAGTCAAGATGCTTCAGATTTTGAATGTTACAAGGTAACACCAACAGTGAAGCACTGGCTTAGCAGGAGCAAGCCTCTGGATGAGTCAGACTATCTGCATGCATCCAGCTTGCTTCCCAAGCTTCGTACATGCATGCATGAGCAGTAGCTATGACACAAATACCACATTTACACAAAAAGTATTACCTCTTGCAGATTATTTTATGTTCTGATAAAAGACCTGTGAGGTTTCTTATTTTGATAATCATTACAGCAGAATAATAAAACAATCTGTCACTTTCACAATTAAACTTGGCCTAGCAGTTTCAAGTCAATTTAAAGCTATTTAATATTACTCCTCCAACTTCAGACAGCTCTGAGCAATTTAAAATCAATGATGTCTTCTTTGCTTGGAACTTTGTTCTCATGCATCTACTCAACTCAGGAAGGCAGTATTTCGCCATTTCTTTTAAAGATTTGTTCTAATTTTCTACAGTGAAGAAGTATTTTTACTGTCCAGTCTGCTCAGTCAAGCAGACTAAGCTCTCATATCTGCTGACAAAAAGGTCACTTTGCTAGCAGTTTGTTATTCTGTGTTTGTTCTTAGTCTTGATTTTTAACTTGACAGTAAAATAAGTCATTTTGTGTTCCGCAGGCCTCAGAGGTTGCCAAACTGCTTTTGGAGTGTTTAGAATAATTCATTTTGAAGGTGATGGCTGAGACTCTATGCATTTATTGAAAATACTGAATTGTTATTACTTTGGTGTCTTCTGAAGGAAGAATGAAGTTCTCTTCCTCCTCTTATCTTCTAGACACAGGTTAAGACAAATAAAATGGAAGGGGCTGTTTTTATTCAGGAAAGTCAGAACTCCAAAGAACTAGAATTTTTCCAGAAGAGTTGTCCCATGGTACTTTCCATAAAAATAAGGAGCTACTTTCCACAACTCTGACCAAATTCATGGCATTGTTGCCCACCCTAAAAATTGCATTGCAGTAACACAGTTAAGCTGTTTAACAGTTGCAACATGGTTTTCTTCAGGCAAGGCACACTGAATGTCAGTGGTGCAATCTCTACTTCCAGTCTCATGTATCATTCTTACTTCATCAGATATTTTCCACAAAATAAAAACATGCAATAGAGTTATTCAGGTCTTTTGGTTGCACTTGCAGTAACATGAGGATAAGCATCATCTGTTAGTGCTCATTTTGATGACAAAGGAACTCAGCCTTGCATTCTCAGTATTATGCCAGAAAGACTACCCTCTCCCAATATTCTTCCCCACTAGGATTGCTTGGCAAAAGATTAAATACTTTTTTGTTTTCTACATCATTTTAAGGTGACTGTAGATAAACCGAAAGCTCAATTTATATGTGATTATTCACATTTAAGTAGGTTTTACAGTTTTTCAGTTTACTACACCATACTCAAATATGGCTTTGCACAGTTAAATGCCACAAATTTCTGCCTGGAACTTCGGATGAATGATGTGTGGATCAGTTTGCATGAGTAGGTCTTGAGAACACTAGAAAAGTCTCTACTAGATGTATTGAAACAGTTTCCAGCTTCTGCTCATGCTTACACAACTGCGGAAAAAGTGAACTGCAGACTTACCTCTAGTGACAAATGCACCTGTCTCTCATTGAGACTGGCACAAAAACAAAATGGCACATTCCCAAACTAAGACAGCATCTATCCTCAAGTAGTTTTCCTCTTCAAAGAGGAAGATATTCTTTCCTACTTGTTTACTCTCTGTCCTCCCTGTTTGAGGCCAAGAATAGTCTCATAAACCTTGGTAGAAGGAACATTTAATGCTATAGTTTAGGTTAGATACTTTCATACTGCGTGAAGTCAAGAAAGAGTATTTCCTCCACCCATAAAGGATTTCGTTGTATTCTGTTTCCTCTGTGAAACTCCTCAGAGAGATGCTCTATTTAAAACCACAAGCTGGAAGTGCTCCTTTTTGCTCACCTGCTGCCTACAGGGTACAGAGGCTTTCCCAGGTCCTCACAGGGAACATTCAACTTGCTTCAGAAAGCCATTTGGAGTAACAACATTTTAACTATGGTCCCCAAATACTAATGCTATTGTTCAGATTTACATTGAGAAAAAGAAAGAATGGGACACTAATAGTCAACGTACAAAGATGAAGTAATCACAGGCCACATGCAACATAACATACTCAAGGAAAACAATGCATTTGAAATGAAGGCACAGAACAATTTGCTCCCTAGGGTTTTGAAGAAAGCATCCAACTTGTTAGGTTAAAATGGGAGATGTGGGACAGTATTTATTTTGCAAAACAGCAAGCAATACCATTGTCTATTAAAGGAGCCATAAATTATGCTCACAACAATGGAATCATTATTTTGGTAATAGCAAAACCAAACATGTAAAGTAGATTTTGAAGAAAAAAATTATTACAGACGGAAAGAAAGAGCAAATGGGAAAAGAACCTTGCCAATGTTAGTTCAGAATAAACTTTTTTTTCCCTCTAGTGAGATAATTAGTTTTCACACAGGGAAATGCACAGCTGATCTAATCTATCTGAACATCAGAAAATTATTTAAATTACTACCACATAGGAAGTTATTAATTAAACTGGAGAGGATAGGGAATACTTCTGAGAATTGTAAGCTTTAAGAAACTGGCTAAAGAAGAGGGCAAGTTGGAAAGAGTAACAAGCAGGAGGGAAAGAAAAAAGGGCAGCTCCACAGCAACTGGTCTTCTGATCTTAACTTACATAATGTTCTCGTTAGTATTTGGAGCATGCTGGTGATGTTTGCTGACTCTATGAGGTTAGGAGGCATCACAGAGATGTAATAGGCTTAGACAATTGTATTGGAAGAAACAGATGACTTTGCAGACTGAAGTAATAGAAATTATATGAGTAAATGTCATTCCACATAGAATGCTTATCATTTTGGGACAGAACAAAACCTGCTCTGAGGGACACATATCAACTAGAACTGATGGGAGAGGAGAAATGCCTAGATGTTTCTAAGTGTGAGATGATCACTATCCTCTGATGATTAGGAAAAGTACTTCTGTAACATTGCTACCATTAAGTCACTGTTTGCAGTAAGATGAAACTTTTTCTGCTGGCCTTTCGTGTACACAAAGAGAAGCAGCACATTAGGAGACTGGAAAAGTGAAATTGAATCTCAGTGGAAAATAAAATAAAAAAAAAAAAGGCAGATATTCCCAGTATAAGGAGAACTAGGGTCATCAGAGCAGCAGTTTTCTTAAAGGACATAACATAACCTCTATCAGCTTTATCATGGTTGCTCACCCTAGGTAGGCCAGGCAGAACATTTGCAGGTCAAAGTAAGTAGGTGATTCAAAGCCAGAATTGCTACTGCCATCTGTGGAGCAACTAGGTAGAAGGAGTATTTCCTTAGGAGGAGTATTTCCTTAGGACTCCCACATGAGAAAAAAAAACAAAAAAAAAAAACCCATCTTCCCCTGCTATTTAGCAGGAAGGGGAGAGAGACAGATGTTAAAAAAAAACTGGAACATCTTTCACCTGAAAAGGTGGAAGAGATTAAGGAAAATAGCAAATATTTCAACTTTCAATGAGGATGCTTCTCCTTTTTGGGCTTGGTGGCAGTACTTAACTCAGGAAGCCCAACTTACTGTTGCTGAGGCTTTCAAGGGTAAAGAGGCAGCACAGGGACCAGTATGACTTAAAAGGACATTATGGAGGTTGCATAGTGGCAGCGTTGCGATAGATTATGTATGTTTTAGGCTCTAAACCACATCTGATTTGAGAATACCATAATGCTACTTTGAATGTCTTCTGTCACTTTAAGCAGGGAAAGAAAGTATAGTAATTACCCAAGATTTCTTCATAGATGAAGTTTCCACCTACCTCAGCTGCGGTATTTCATACCTCCTGGTTATTCACTTACATAATGCACACCATGATTTGGAGGCCTGAGGGGAAAAAAGGCATCTAGAAAGCATAAGTCTTTTACAAACCCCTAAAATGTTGCAAGGCATTTTCACTAGTGCTGAGAAAATGGAAGTATAACAGGTCATTACACATGGTTTTAACAGAAAAATAGTGGAAAAACTGCAATAGGTGAATAAAAACAAGTAACCCTCTGCAAGATAAGTTTATCACACAATTTTGCTGGATGAACTTTACTAAGCTGTCATTCATCTAAAGAGTAACTTACACAGGCACTGGATTTCAGAGTTGGTCTGGAAACAGCTTCAGTAACACAGTAAATTCAGTTAGCTCAAAAAGACAAATTTCTAATCAAAACAACAACATTAAAAACCGCAATAAAGCCAAGTTAAATTTGTGCTTATGTTTCTCTGGGCATTTTGAAAATTTAAACATACTGAACCCAATAGTTTGCCTAGAACTGAGGAAATTGTTTTCATTCCACATGCAGACTTATCAGTGACCATCAACACACATTCAGAATAAACAAACTGTGAGTAAGTGGTGGAATTAGAAAACTAGGCTTCTTATTTGCCGTGGAAAACCCCAGTGAACCAATACCTTCACGTCCATGCAGCACTGTAAGAAATCTGACCCCACATCTCACTTAGGACTGAAGTACTTTGAAAATTTTACATTTCAGCACCATGTAAGAAATCGAGTTTCCCTCAAATCCTATGCTGCACATTTCATGGAAATCCTGGTATCACTGCCATGTTTAACTTGAACTGAGCTTCTGAATTCTCCTGCAGCCTGACAGCAGAGCTCAAAGAACAGAACTGGGATAACAAAACTCACAGATGTGAATAAATGTTTTCAGGAAAAGGCAAGGAATGCTTTGCAATTCAATATCACACTCACCTGGATCTAGGGTTTTGATTACACTGAGATGTCAAATGATGTGATAAAATGTTTGTTTTTTCTCCTCAGAGATATGCACTGTGTGAGACATTACAGCAAAAGGCTGTAATGTATCATTCATTTGAAGTATATCATTAGTAGCTTGCTGTGTTCTCAGTCGACTGACTGTTCCCATCCACCTCAGTGTTTGGGAGGGATTGAATATTAGTTTCAATTTATAATACGCCTTTATGTAGTTGTCTGTAAGAAATGAATTTGCCATGCACATTAACCAGATTCTTCAGCGTTAACATACATTAGTTCCAACTTCTTTCCTAAGTGATGGAGTGTGACAAACAGTCTTTTCTCCTCCACAGTATCAGGGCAGGGGCTAGAAAATTCCTCAGTTTAACTTCATCATTTGAGTTTTATGATAGCTCTAATACATGAGACAGGCATTGTACTGTGTACAGCTGATCAGAAGTAAGAGGGTTTTCCTTGCAGGAGTGCTCAGCATTTTTACTGTTTTTGTAACACAGCAATATCAAAGCTCTATAGGTGAGTTCAAACAAAAATGAGCTAACTCACTGTTCTTTAAAATTAGGGTCCCTCCTGCCACACCTCCCCCTCTGAAGGGGATACAGATTTTCAGTTTTGTTGCTAATACATAGAGCAGTACATTTGTAGCATACCCTGATAATAACAGAAAATTGGTACCAGCTCCTTAAACAGATTGCAGTTCTGCCCTGCTTATCGTCTTTCACAGAAGCCATAAAATCTAAGATAAAAGCAGTGCACAAGGTTAGAAAGACCTTGTATATTTGCACACTGTTCATTTCTGGGGGCCTCACTACAGTGATAACTGTAACAAAAATATCACCATAAACCCTAAAAAAAAAAAAGTTGATGCCTAAAGCATGATAGCAGCCAGATCTCAAAGCAATGTACTTTTCAGAGTTGGAAAAAGATCATGGACGGGAAGTTTTGTATCCTGACCATACAGCTGCTTTGAAGCTACACAGCCATTGAGGCTTGTAAAACAGGCTGCTATCCAGCTCATACTTGCAGAGTTTACTACCAGCATACCTTAAGTAGCAGTAAATGGCAAGCAGGATGGTGACCAGGTTTTGCTAAGCAGTTTTCCAATTCTGCTGCCAATCTCATCCCACCAGAAAATGCATTAGTACAATGAGCACATAGCTAGGAGTATGGCAAAACATTTATTTTTTGCTGATGGAAAAAGCCAGACTTGTATATAGACAATTTTAGGGCTGTTCATATACTTGCAGTGTACCTGACTTAAAGGTACAAGTTTATTGCTATGTACTCTGAAATTATTAGCATACCTTCTTAACTGGACTTAATCAATACAGAGGTACACAGTCTCGGAAAATAAATAAATAAATATATTTTGCAAACATATCACAGAGCATTTTGTAAATAGCAAAGTCATTTAAGGAAGAATAAATGTGATGATAAAATTGTAATGTCATTCATTTGTTACTGGCTCTGTTAAAAAGCATATAATCCCCCAAACTAGACAAAATTGAATGATTCTGTTTAAAATATGAATAAAGCAATTTTTTTTTTCTTTTATAAAGTAAGGTGGGGAAAAGAAGAGGGTATTGTAATGGATGAAAAAAATACAACTTTTCTGGAAATGTTAAGTGAAATGAAAGTGTTAAATATCTCAATATCTACTGCAAAGTGGCATGATGAATAAAGGACACCCTTCACATACTTAATTACTGCAAAAAGAGTTCCTTAGTTTTAAATATCTCCAAAACCAGATTTCAGCTTACCCAATTGGGTAACAGCTTTGGGTCTCAGAAACAGACTATTAATTGGAATTATTGCTGTGCCACATTGAACAAAGAGATACCAAATAAATTTGCCACACAGCACAGAGAAAAGGAAACAACACTTTAGTGACTGTAGTTTAAGAGGAGTGGCTTTGTCATGGGGCTTCCAAAGAAGGAAGCAAGGCATCCTGATGGAGAATTGCACAACTGCACAGACAATGTGCTTGAGTCCGATACCAGGATGCAAAATACTTCTGGGACAAGAGGGCACTCAGGATCAACTCTGTCCTACAGATTTTTTTTCTGTTATCAGTAGGTGCTATAGAGAGCGATTAAACAACTGCTCTCTTGCACAGATAGAAGATGAAGCTTTCCCAGTTCTCTTTGCTTTTTGAACTGAAGGGCCAACTCTGATTTTTTTTTTATTTTTTATTTTTGGCATATAGAGAATGACAGAGTATTCAATATGACTTTTCAAACACGCTTTGAATCATTTTCCATTGCTTCAATTTAATGTCATCTAAGACTAGCAAAGCCCTGCATGTATCAATTCCATCTCCAATGCGCTTAAAGAGAACATACTGAAAAGTGAAAAATAGTGAATTTATATACACCAACTGAAGTGAAACTAGGAATTAGATTTCTTCCATAAAGATGTTGGGAAGTGCACCAACAAATACAAAAAGCCATCGCTTTTCTTGATTTGTTTCTCTAAATATAATTTGAGACAGTTTAAGACAAAAATTGTTAGTATTGACTGTTGGGCTGGTTATATTGTTACCAGTAGATAATTTATCTCAAAAAAAAAATCATTTTTTCTCTGTCATTTATGCAGATAGCCTTTTCTTTGGTAAATCTGAGTGAGGAAAAACATTGGCTCTTACCTTCAGTGGGAAAACAAAGCCAAGATCAACCCACAGCTTCAGTTTGCCTTTGGACAAATAAATGCATCTTACCATACTGGTGGTTAAATGGTCAAAGACAACATACAAGAGAAGGGTAAATATTGTCTAGAACTTGAACACCTTATATAGATGTCAATGGTTTACAGGCTGGTTCGGCCCAGTTCTGTGACAACACCCCAGGGAAGGGGGAAAGGGAAAGAAGGATATGGACCTAAAAACAAAACAGCACTAACAATCTGAGGAGGAAAGCTAGTTTACTAAATAAGATATTAGAACACAAAATAACTGCAAAATAACAAAATATAATTGGAATTGAAGCTAATAAATAAAACGAGAAAGATAAAGTGACCAATAAAACCAAAAGGCCTTAAGCTAAACGTGAGATGGCTAGTGAGCACCCCAGTCAAACCCCAAAGGAAAGAGGCTGTCTCATGACACATAATTTTTATCTTTCCCTTTGAGTGGAAACACGTAAAAATACAAAGCAACGCAAAGTCCTCCAGGGTATACAGTTCTTCTCTTGAGACAGGTATACCTGGAGCTATCAATGATTCATGGAGCTGGAGTATTAACCCTTTAACTCTCAATGCACTATATGATGTTATGATGTAGAATACAAATACCAAAAATAATAAAACCATGAGAAGAGAAAAACAACTGCTGTCTTCACTGTGCTGACAAATATGAAGTGAAGCTATGGAAACTTAGTTCCAAGTACACTTGTAATAGCTTTTGTTTTGCTTTGGCTGGTACAGTTGAAATTTAAGGTACTCTAGCTCTGTGTAGCACAAGCAGTGCCATGTCAGAGTAGAGCTTAGTATCAAGCTTTAATCTGGTTGGAGTTGCCTATAGCTGCAAACACTTCTGCTCACTGATGCTGTTAAGAATGGTCTCATACTTGTGGCTTTCAGCTGAAGGAGGCAAATGGACACAGAAATGCTTTAATGATTTGAACTGCTGCAGCAACTTCCTCAGAGTATAAGTGCTGAAAGCCCCGTAAGGCTCAAGGGTGGCCACTTGGGATGAATATTGATAGGAAAACCCTGGGAATTCTAAGTGATCTTCTGACTAGCAACATGAAGTGATTTCCGAAGGAAAAAAAAAAAAAAAACACAACAATTTGTTCACCAGCTTGATCTTTTGGCCAGTGAATTCCATAAAAACAAGAGGCTTTCCACCTCTTACTAAAGTAAGTACCAGAACTAAACTATGGTGACCTGTGAAAGTTTCATCATTAGCGAATATGAAGACTGCTGCTGGAAATCAATGATATGCAACGCACTTAAATCACACTGACTACAGTTAATAACAGCTACAACATTTATACCTATTACACAGATTTTCAGAAACTTGTCAGATGCTCTTGGCTTTGCCACAGAGCAGCTCCGCGAACTCAAAGTGCTACAACTTAGAGAAAGAAGGAAAGTTATTATTGAAAAAATTCAAGTAAAGAAAGTCTGAGAGAAAAGGGATGTTCTGTAAAGTCCAATTACATTGCTATAGAGTGAACATTATGGGACTGTTTTCATAGGCCAGGCTAAACTTCACCAAACTCTGTCCCACAGGCTACGTCAGTTTGCCTGACTGCACTGACAATGCCAACGCATCACTGAAACAATTGGCCCTGCTACCAGTGCAGCTATGTTACCTAAGTTCTAGGGTAACTAATACCCTAATGGAGGCTAACATGGCAAATACTCATATGTCAGGCAACTTCAAGAGGTTAACAGAAGGCAGGAAGAGCAAAAATGCTCTTCCAATTACTAACTTAAATGACATCTAGTGAAAAAGTACCTGTCCAACGTTCCATCCTTTAACTCTGGGATGGAAATGTGCCCATTAGATATTAAATCCAGAAGGCTGGATGGCTTTTGTTTCATTAGAGTGACCAAGAAAGAGCCTGAAACTATAAAAGAACATTTTCCCTCCTCCCTCATTATTCTAAGGTTTCCTCTCCAGCACACACTAAATCCAATATGCTCCCAGATGCTGATGCAAAAGTTGTCTCATGAGTGGGTGTTCTGTTAACTTAGATCCTGTATTTTGTCCATGCTCAGGCGAGCTAAATCCTCTTCACATTTTTCAAGCAGGACCCACTGAATTTAAGAGGAAGTAACTCATGAGAAGGAGTTAAATAAGCCAGATTTTGCTCACATCAAATAAATCAAGCTGTGAATGGAAAAATTAAAGGTCTATAGTACAAACTTTTTGCTGTCTTCTCAACTATCTTGCACTTATGACACCAATTATTTAGTTAAAATTGAAATTTTGAAATATAATTTAGAATTTTATTGTCTGCTCCCTTTTCAGGTCTGACTCATCCTTCCCACTTAGTAATAATCTTGCAAGAGTGACTTGAGTCACAACTGAAATACAATTTAATTTACATGTAAATTAAATTAAGTATAATTATGTTTCATAATTACCACTTGCAAGTGAAAATGCCTCTTTCAGAAACTCAATAGAAATAATTTCTCAGCAATTTCTTTGTAATTAAGAGAGACTGCTAAAAAAAAATCTTACCAGCTAGACATGCCTTGCAGACAGTATTTGTATATGAGATTATATCATCTGCTGCACATTAATTTCACTTGCACCATTGTACACTTGCCTTTCTGTTTTTAAGGTTTTTCTGCAGTTAATTAGCCTCATTACTGAGACAGCTTTATACAGAAGGAGACTACAGACACTGTCCCCAATGAGTTTTGGTGTTTTTTTTTAAATGTATTTATTTTTAACTTTTAAACAGTGTAATTGGACATACCAGCTCCTTCCCAGCAGAACTACTTGCAAACAGTCATTTCTTACATAGTTGGGAATATGGAAATAGAAAAAAAAAAATGCACTTTCTTTTAATGGATTCCTCACCTCTGTTAGAAGTTTGAAAGGCAGAGAGCAGTAATCCACAGAATCAAGTTCTATGTGGTCCATTTGATTTCCTTTGTTGGAGAAAGGAGACTTCCTTAACCTTCTGAGTGTTGGTAGGCTTTCTTAACATATTAATGCTGTGCCAAAGAGGTAATAGTAATCATAGATTCCCTACTGGGAAGAGGCTAAATAAGTTTCCACCTTTATGGGAAACCAAGTACTAATGATAAAAATGTTGCATGTATTCTGCCTGCTCCACTTCCAAGTGCCAAGTACATTTGCTGCATTTCAACTTTATAGACACTCAAAGAGATGATTTCACCACTAAACATCTTGAGGACTAGAGGGAAAGAGATTAATAAAAGTATAATTGCAGAAGCAACAGATCAGAATCCAACACTGCAGTGTCATTCAAGGCCAAGATTCATTTCCATACATAAAGCTTAAATGGCAGAGGCAACCAGTGGAAACGTGACTCCATGAGGAACATTTCTTCCCCCCTCTGGAATGCCTCTGAGACAGTAATAAAGTCTTCAAACTCTTTTCCTTAGGAGGCAGTTTCTAACCATGTGCGTAATCCACCAGTTCACATTGACAGATCCTTTCAGTTTGTACAAGATTTGGGATTTTCCCAAATCCCATGATTTTCCTTCAACATTATAGGCTGAATACTTGCTGACTTTTTGCCTTGTAAAGAAGAGAAGTTTTAGCTATCAATCCTTGTAGATAAATGCTAAAACTTTTAATGCTCTCAGAAACGCTATTCATTTGAACAGCAGAATTTAACTCTAGAAGCAGTTCAGCATTTCATAAAGAGAAAAAATGGCTCAGGAAAGCTGAGACATGATGCATTTGAAGCAGCCAGACATATTGACATGGATGGGCTTTCTATACTTAACAAATAACTACTTGCATATTGATAAGGCTGACAGAACCAGATGTTGGAAGCCTTTTGTGGATTATGTGTTGAGAACAACGAGTAACATCAATTTTACACAGATCAGAACTAAAAAGGCAGCATAACATTAAAATAGTCTGAAGTAAACAATGTGATTCAGCTGGCAAACACAAGTAGAGGGCTTTTGATCTACTAGCATAGGCTAGTCCTACCAAAGGACTACAGAAATCATAGTTCTTCAGCCACAGCCCTGGTTTTATACAACCAACTGAAAGCTGTTTCTAGATGGACTAAAGACTAACCACTATAAATCCCCAAAACACTAACTTTCTCCATAGGGAATCCTGCCACATCCAAGCGGAGACATTCTCAGCACGTGGGACGAATTGGTGTCATGATTTTATGATTTTTGTTATTTGTATTCCACATCACCACATCATAACATATAGTACAGTGGGAGTTAAAGAGTTAATGCACCAGCTCTGTGGATCACCAATAGTGCCAGGTATACCTGTCTCAGAAGAGAACAACTACATACCACAGAGGACTTCGCATTGTTCCATTTTCTGCTCAGAGTGAAAGATAAAATGTCATGAGAGACAGTCTCTTCCCTTTGGGGATTGACCCAGCAGCAGACACTTCAGCATTTAGCATAAGGCCTTTAGACACTCTCTCTTGCTCATTTTATTTGATTTATTAGCTTCAATTCCATTTATACTGTATTACACTGTGTTATTTTGCTTTCTGATATCTTACTTAGTAAATTAGCTTTCCTCCTCAGATCGTTGTCACTGATTTGTTTTTAGGCCCATCTCCCTTTTCCCTTTTTCCCTTCCCCGGGGCATGGGTCCATGGGTTCCCTGCCCCTGTTGTCATGGAACTGGGCCAAACCAGCCCATAAAACATTGACAACCAGACATCAGAAGTACTTTCTCCTGCGCATCAATTAAAGATATCCAAAGCAAAATGCTTAGATGAGTTTGAGATAAAGGTTAGTCAAAAGAGTTTCTCAAATTTAGTGAGCCCCATAACAGAGCAGACAAGCTTAACTTCACTAGAAGTCATATTCCAGTGGCGTAGTTTCACATCAGTCTTTCAACAGCTGCAAGCTATTATGACAATGTGAAATTAAACAACCTTGCTGAAAAGAAAACGAACTACTTACAGAGATACTTGAATTATAGCATAACATAAATGGAAAGGTACTGACCCAACCACCACTGAAAAAGTTCAGAAAGTCCTCGTAAATTGACATTTGATTAGGGAAAATAAATGAAGTTTTCTATGAATGCCTACATGATGTATTATATAATACAGCATACATACATGGAAGTGTTGGTCATACTACGTCAAGACTTATTCACAGAGAACAGTCATATTTCCTCCGCTAAAATGACAGCAATAGCTGGAGGGACTCCGGCATGTTTGCTTGGGTTTGGCACTGCTCTCAGAGGGTTGCCTGCAGTGGGTGTCCTTTGTGTGACACTCTGCCTACTCTCCTGGTACAGTACAGCACAGCATTAAAAATTGGTTCAAACCCTCAGCAATAAAAATTCTAGTTCACTGTAAGAGGACAGCTTGCTGGAAAAAAAAAAAAAAAAAAGGAAATAATTCTTCAACTTTATCCCAACTAAGTTGCATTTTGACCTTCCTAACATTATTTCAACAGAATTGGAAGAAAAAGTTAGTTTCGGTGCATGAACTTTTCAGACTTGTTTTGCAATACCAAAATTTTGCATTCAGACTACTTAGTGCACAGACAGAGCATAATGTTCACCGAAAGTGGGCCAATAGGATCAGAGCATTACAAGTAAAACATGCCATGGCTGGGAAGACAACAGCATGTTTCCCTTTATTTATCTCAATTCTAGGCATTTTTGTTGCCTTCCACAGAAAAGATTTTAGAATGTACACATGAAACCGCTGAATTCCTAGCACTAGGAAAGTAGACATATAGCAAGGTATTTGTTTTTTTAATTACTAACCAAATGCAGATGCAATTCTTCTGTTTCTTTAATCACAAGTATAACTGCACAGAACAATTTTGGTTCAAATGGATGGGAGTATTTCAGGACGCCTGCATGCAGAGAAATGCTGCTAGCTGATACTAGTGCTGTGTTTCTTAATAACTGATAAAATAGTTAATTTATAATCAGGAGGTCTTGCGGAGTAGCCTTAGATTTCTGTTAAGATCTCCCCTAAAGATATGCTCTGAGACAATCAGAGGAAGCAAAGCACAGATTATACCACCACTCACTCCAGTTGCCTGTTGCAGAGGAAAAAACAACTTCAAAGCAAATAGTACAGTTAAGGATAAAAATTGTTTCTCACATATTTTTTAAATTCTCACACTTTTCCTTCTTATTGAATGCCTGCTTGGTGCTTAGCAACTATGAGCTGTCTGAACTGCTCATTGCAGTTATTACCATCCAATGAGAGAGACTTCAGGAAACAAATCACAGGGTAACAAAGGAAGCACATCAGCACCTCCTTTATTATAAGAGGTAATAAATATTACCAAAAATTAGCCAGCTAATCCACATACTGACACACAGTTCAGGAAATAACATTAGTACAAATAGGTGCTGCTCTGAAAGTAATGCCTTGCATTTTATTATGTTGGACCACAACATCAGAAACAGAAATTGGTGGCAGTAAAGGTTGAGCCTTCCTGCCAATATCCTGTTATATTTTGTTGCTGTGTGACAGACAGCAGTTTGGCAAAATGACATCTGACATAGAAGTGCATATGAAACAACGGCGTGGAATTGAATTCCTCCACGTGGGGAAAGAAATGGCACCCACTGACATTCATCAATGCTTACTGAATGCTGACAGAGTCCGAAGAGTAGACATGAGCACACTGAAGCAGTAAGTGGTATGTTTCAGCAGTGGCAACAACACCATGTAAGGCAAGCCAATCTGCCAATGCAGATTTTGACAAGTGCAGCATGCAGGCTCTTGCTCATCGCTGCACTGATAAAAATGCACAGCTAATGGTGGTGACTGTGTTGAAAAACAGAAAATTCTCAGGTACAAAACATTACCAACAGCATTACTGAGTTCTTTTTCGGTTGTTCTTCACAGGGAAATAGGAGGCATTACTTACAACACAACCTATGTTTGTGTGCTTATATATACATGTATAAACACATGTACAGACACATGTTCACATACACCCTTCAGTATTCAGGAGGAAGGCACAAAGGACCTTAGTATATGATTGTCACTTACATCTAGAATAGGTTTCAAAGTAAAATGTCAACAAACCCTCATCCCATTACTCAGAGCTGAAAAATTATTCCTCACAGCAATTAACTGCCAGATAATGAACTTTTATTTTACAGGGAGTATTAAGAGGATGAGCTAAGAGGATTACAACCATACATTCAGATATATAAGAAGTCCCTGTATTGAAATCATGGGGTCAATATGTACCATATCCTGAGAAAGTATCAAAGAGCAAAAGTAGTTCGCTATTGCTACGTAGCATGTTAACAAAGGCAGTCCTCAGAAAACTGGAGCTGAGTCCAATGAGGTAGGTATAAAGAATCATGAACTCCTGCAGGTCTAAATACAGAGTGAAAAAGATGAAAAAATGCGAGTCAAAATCGTTAGAATGTAACAGTAATAAATTTGGAAGTACACCAGGAATAGAAAGCCTCTTCAAGATTACAAAGAGACAGATAAATAAATATATATCTGGAATTGAAGTGACTGTAGAATAGGTTATGGAACAAACTGGGGAAAACAAACAGACAAAAAAAATACCCCGAACTTAAAGTTGCCAAGACCAGATGGTGTTCACCCAGGAGCTCAAAGGAACTCAAGGATGAAATGACTGAGTTATCAAGGACAGTGTGCAGCCTCACATTGCATTTGTACCTAAAAAAGATGACAAACATGACAACAATTTTTAAATAACAGTTTCAGTGGAACTGCAAGCCTCTTGGTCTGGTGTCTGTAATAGGCAAGCTAGTGGTATTTTTCATTTAAAAATAACAACAAAGTATTTAATAATCTGAATGATCAATTTGAGTTCATGTGTCCTTAAGAAAAGCCAGGCCTTGCAAACATGTATTTGAAGAAAGCGAGGGTCACGAGGGATGAGTGATACCTTGATTTTGTGAATGGCATTCTTCTTAAAGGGTTTGAAAAGAAAGCAATGATAACAAAAGAGGAAGCTGAGAGCAATTATAATTTATCAGTTGAAGGAAGCAGAAATAAAAGCTCAAAGTCAGTGGCCATTTCTTTCAGGCCACTGTTCAGACCTGGGCCCACACTAGTTCTCACTCTCATGAGTGAGGCTGAATAGTGCAGTGAAGAATTTTGCTTTTTGTAAAGTCAACAGAATTAAAAAAAAATACAACAGCAGAATCTGAGAGCTGAGTGTCTGGACAATAAAGGAGCATGGGAAATCCACTGCAGGTGATTAAGCACACGCAGAAGAGCAAAAGATCATCCCAGCTTCACATATAAGTGATAGCCCTTACCACTGAGCAGACCATTACCACTCAGAAGCAGTATCCTGGGACTCTAACAGAAGCAGGAATATCAGATAGAATTATATAAGTTAAATACAAAACTCCAAGAAAAAAGAAAAAAAGCTCAGTGATTTGTAATTCTTAAAATCTTTGTTTAGGCACTGATGTGTGACAGAGCAAAGCGAGACCATCATTGTGCCATGTTTCATGAAGTTATGTGTACCGAAGATTCCCCAACACTCTTAGGAGAGCCTAGAGCAGATTCAGAAATGAGAAGCAGAGAACAAAGATGAAAAATTTTTCCCTCTCAGAAAAACAGATGACCAAAATGCAATGTGTTAAGGGTCTACAAAATCCAGGGACTCACAAAACAAATTGAAAAAGGATGCTTGTTTGCTCTCTTCACCAGTAAAAAAACAACAACAACAAAAAAGTAATAAAATAGAGAGGCAAAGCCTTTCAAAATCAGGTTCAGAGAAAACAAGAGGACAAGGTTTCATTACACAACAGTCCCAAAGTCAGTAACTGCTGTAAACTGGGAGAATATCAGGAGCTACTTGTGATTGTGCTGCATTCACTCTTCCACATACATGTACCTGTACTCCAGAGCTAAGACAGTAAAATGGATGTCTCTTTATCCTGACCCTAACTGCACATCTTCTATTCTCATACTACGTTGAAGAGTTACAGCACATCACTTCCAGACAGATATATACAAAATATAGCCAAGGAACAGCTCATTTGGATTTCAGAATTTGGACTCTTTCACCACAATTGACAGATTTCCAGGAAATATGTATCATATGTATCAGAGATTTGAATACTGACTCTACAAAAGCATGCATGTAACAGATGAAGAGACTTGAAGAAGAGGAGGACCTTGCACAATCAAAGATAATTGTTTCAGTGTGCTTTCCTCTTGGCAGTAGGCTATCAGATTTCAGCAGCTAAATATCAGAATAGCTTCTGTCATTTTATTGCAGCTCTCCAGGAACACCCAGAAAAGGTTCTCAGAAAGTCAATGCCGGTTGCTGTCTGTCTCATTAATTAAATATTCCTTAGGATTTTTCCTGTGCATGGAAATATGATGGTATTTGTCTGTTAGCATGGTCTTACCAAATCGCAGTATACCAAGAACTCATCGACACGCTTATGAATCTAAGATGCTCCAGTGACCATTGGCAGGCCAATTTGAATATGGACAGATTGTTTTGAAGTCAAGGGAAAACTGAGGACTTATCTGCATAAGAAAAGGCAGGAGAAATGCAAAAGCAGAAGGTAAAGAACTTCTTCTGTTTAAATATTATGGTTAAGTCCTGTTGCTTTGTTCCTTCCCCTCAAATGACCTGAGAAAAACAGAACATCACAGATTGCACTGTTTCAGGCCCTGAAATTGCCCTCTTTTCTCCATTGCCAAACAATGTGTAACCATTACAGTGTAGGAAGAGCTATGGATATACGAGACAAGACCAATTTTACCCCCTTGGTATTACCCATAAAAGCCTTGAAAAGTGGAAATATTCCAGTCTTCACATACACAAGGCAGTAGGAAGGCATATTTCTAGAATAAACATCCATCTCGTTAACATTTTCTATCTCCTGTTGTCCCCCACATTTAAGATAGTGTGCATAACAGAACTGTAAAGTTACTTATAAACAATATACAGTTTACTTTGTCCATTCCACTGAGTGCATTTCTGCTTTCCCTTTTTCTATTAGCTCCTCAAATAGCAACTGACTTCCCTGAGTCTATGTGCTGCATGATAAAATGCTTGCAAAGCTAGAGTAAAGCTAGAAGCTGTCATCTCCCCTAGAGGATAGCTCCATGGCTGCAAGTGGTTCTTTACGTAGCAGGGACAAGAGATGAGCAACAGTCTTAAGTGCATTTCCTTTTGCTATAGATAGGTATTATGTGATCTACTGATACTGTCTAGTATCCCTGTCTGCTCTTCTACAAACACTCTAGAAGACCCATGCATGAAGTAAATGATTCTTCTGAAGTCAGAGAAAAGCTGTGGATGGGGAAGACTTTTTTCTTTTTAAAAAATACATATATTCTTTTTCACAAACTGAAGTTGGAAGACAGCATTTACTGCCTAGTGAAATGACCCTAGAACAAAACATTAAGTAAGAATAGAGTTGAGATCTATACAGAAAATATACACCATTTCCATTCAGAGTTTAAGGATGCCCAAACAAGAATTAGCCTGCACAAACAGACTGATCTAGAAGGAAGCTTAGACTGGACACTGGGAAAAAAAAGAAAAATTTACATGAGGTTAGTCAAAACTGGAACAGGATTCTTAGCTAGGCAGCAGATGTTCCATGTCCATCAGTGTTCAAGAGGCATCTGAACAATGCCCTTGTTAGTATTCTTTAGCTTTGAGTAAGCCCTGAAGAGGTCAGGTAGTTGGAGTTTATGATTTTTGAACATCCCTTTCAAATGAACAATTCTATCCCATCTAGTCTGCTCTGGAAAAGGTACTTCCTTCTCTCTCTTAACCTGAGTCTTAATGCAGAGCAAAATAAACTGTCATGGGTGAAAGCGAGGATTAAGAAAGCATGGAAAATAATATTTGTTTTGAAAACACGTAAATAATAGGTCTCGTCTATAAATAGCCAAAAAGAAAAATAGCTCACCTCCATATCAGCTGATCAGTTTTGAAATGATTGATTGAACATTCCTTTCCTTTTCTTTTGAGAGCAGAATATTTCTATTATTTTTTTTTTTTTAATAAAATATGTTGAGAGATTCTGGCATGCAAGTCATTCTACCATATTAACTTTACTGTAAAGTTAATGTGAAAAGACTGAAAAAAACACAACTACACTGAATGTTAAAATAAGAAAACCATAGTTTTGGAAAAAAGCAGTGCCTTCAGTAAATAGAACTTAAAAATAAGGATGGAGAAAAAGCCATTGGGTTCTCACTCTCTGCAGTAAGAGGTTCAGCTAGATTCAGATTCTTTTCTTCCACCTGTGGAGGGGGTGCCTTGGTGCTGCATGACTTTAACCTACTGACTACTATTTTAAACACAAATTCTCCTTATTGTATAATTCCTGCAACAGTACATCACTTTGCTTCTCGTATATATCAAAATTCCTGTTCCTGTTATCTCTTCCACTGGCTGTGGCTCACAGCTACAAACCACTCTTAGGGTAATGGCTCCATCACCTACTAACTGAGTAACAAGCGTTTGAAAGACAAGCATGAGGACTTCCAGCTCACATTCATGGGGCACAGGACATAACTTGTAAAACATCTGGAGAAAGTCTAAGAATTGACACCAATGCAATGCCTTCTTAGAAAGGTTACACAGCAATGATAGCACAGTAGCGAAGTCCTAGGCTGCAACAAGTTAGATATGCTTAATTGTGGCAGCCACAGACACAGAAACAAAGGAAAGAAGCTGTTTACCTTGGAAGGCCTCAGGTAGGCAGGGATCTCCAGAAAGATGCCCTCACCTCCGCTGCCAACACTTAAATGAGGTCTGGGTGGATCCTGGCACCACCACTTCCAGTCACTCAGATGCATTACATGCACCTGAGCTCACCTGGGTTGGCACTGCTTTCCTTCCAGGTGCTCAATCACTGCTTCAAGCCATGAATTGACATTTCCACTACAGGTGATAAAGTGACACATGATAATTATTTACTGTTTCAGAGACAACAGCCCCCATCCATATACCAAAACTTCACTCATATCAAGACAGTTTAACTGTATTAGACAGCCTTGGCTTTACCTTCCAAAAGCTTTCTCGACTCAGCAGCATACATCTAGGTGCCTTTTCATTAAAGCAGCAAGGGTTTATTACCACATCTGTGTCAGTGAGATTTTCTTTCTGCCAGGGAACAATCACCTCAAATATCTCTGAGCTATCATCCAAGCCTTATGAAAACAGCTTCCTGCCTGTGTCCCACAGTTTTCTAAGGGAATAATTCAGTGTAGGAAGGTCAAGCCATCACTTCACTAGAGGATCAATTCACTAGAATAATTATTTTCAGACACAACACAGAGTTCATATTCATGTCAGCAGAGATCATTGTCAGTATTACAGCAGCTCCTCCTAGGATCTGCAACCCTGCTGTGTGGGACATAGTACAGAACAAATGAGACAGGGGGAACACAAGCATAAACATGGTCTCTGCAAGGTGCCAGAGACAGGACACTGAAAATAAATAGTGCATTTTTATTTCTGCCAACTGAGAACTCTTGAAATATATTCATGAAGTACATGATTTTGAAATGCCATACTATTGGGTTTAAACTCGCTAAAACAGAAAGCGAGAAGATATTAATGAGACAGGTCACCTGCCTACACAGACAGGAATTCTTCCTGGTCTGGCCCAGTGCTATTAATGAAATCAGGACAGGAAAGACTGGAATGGCATATGGCTGACAGATGCCATCATGTTAATTTGATGGTGAAGTAGAAAAGAATTACTCAGTACACCATTATCAATTCAGTATTTTTCAATTTCTTCAGAGGAAAAAGTCTTCAGTGCTGGTTCAGCTAACTAGAAGTTAACTTCCCCTAAATGTACTACCTATATATGGCTTTTCAAATGCATACTTTATGTGTAATTTACTGCATTATAAAACAAAACTTCTGAAAAGGACTTTAGGAAGGTATAGCATGTGTTTAGTTCTTGACATTTCTAATGGAATTTTTTTCCTGTTCTTAAAGATCTCCACAGCTCAGACAGTATTACATCATCATCCCTTTTAGAATTTTTCTGAGTGCTCAATCTTTTGCTCTGTAGTTCCATTTTAAGCCTACTAACCAAAAACATCCAGTGAACTCAAAGTTTTTTTACTGTGTATCTGAAGGCCAGCTATCAGATTATTCTTTCATTCTTTGTAAAAAAGAAAATACAATAAAACAAAATATCATTATGAAGAATCCAGCTTGCTCTCTCTTCTAATTTTCAAGCTGAAGCATTGGTAATTACATCCAGAGAGAAGCTTATCTAGAGATAATTTTTCTCTCAACCTGGTTTCTGAAAGACCACTCTTCCCCAGTTAACTCACAAGAATTTCACATGAAATAATGCCAAAATCTCACTTTTCTCTCAGGGCATCATCATACTGCCCAGCCAGAACTCTAACTTCACAGATAACTTAGAGCATTAAGTATTTAACTGCAGGCTATGGAACACAGCCAATAGGCCAACCATTCAAATTCTTTCCCCTTCCTCCTCTCATTATTAAAATTTTTCAAGCATGCTTTTTCTTTCTTGCTTCATGTCTGTGTTACAGGATGCCTCCCTGGAGGAATGCCCAGAAAGAACATGTAATGGTGGTGTTATTGGATGTCAGGGTACAACTTGGGCAATGCATTTCAATTCAGTCTTATCTACTTTTCCACATTATTGAAATTAATACTTCAGTTTGCAATGCCAAGTGAGCAGCACCTTGAATTCTGAGTCATCTGACAGGGATACTGTCTCTGAAACACTAAGCTCAAAGTTTCATTCTCTTCACTTCCCTATCTTTCCATACTTTTAAATGTGGGTGGTTATGTATGAGAGAAAATAAGGAACTCTTCAGTTCAGAAACAAATGTATTGCATTAATTTTGTTTTTCAGAAGAGCATAACCTGTACCCCTCAGTAACATCTTAAATATCAAACTCAGTAAAACATATAGGTTTACTTGCTCAGTAAACCATACATACCCCGAAATATTAAATTACAGCAGTCTGGAAACACAGGGAAGAGAAGTTCAGTACCTGGAGATTAGTCCAGTCTACATTCAGATCAGCTTAAATGACCTTAATTATTTACCAGATACAGATTTATCACATTCAGCTGGCTTAACTTCAAGTATTTGCTTCAGTGGCAGCTAATATACACATTTACCAATGTGTATATAGAAAAGACACTAATATAGGTTAAGTATCTTTTCCTGTGCTTCAAGAAGCAGACATTAATCAGATATTTAGCTGAGATTTCAATAACTGACAGGGTGTATACATACAGAATCTTAACTGTAAATAGCTAAGATGGGGTTTTGCAAGATTTTTACTTTCTGTAACTAGAAAAACTTTAAGGCATAGTTGCAGTTCACGTGCCTTCAGCATCCTGGAGGGAAACAGATGAGCCCCTACACTTCATCTAGAGTGCAGTGAAATTCAAACCAAAATCAAAGGGACTTGCCTCTTAAGGATTCCCCCATTCTGATTTAAGCCAGCTCTCACATAAGCAAGCCCCACGCACGCGGGCATGCAGTAGTTCAGAATCCCATACCTCTGAGGTAAACTTCCTATACTATGCTTTTACTGAATACTTTATCAACTTTTTTAAGCTGTCCAGAGAAACAAGAACTCTGCACTATAATTTCTTCTGTGGTTTCACAATGCCATGCTACCATATGCAAATCCCGGTGATGAGAGACTTCTTTGACTAGTGATGCATCTAGCCTTTCTCAATTAGGGCATCCAACTGTGTGACCTACAGCAAGCAGGAGGGAGCTTGCAGAGTGCTCTCTCACAGCCATCTTTGTGCACTTGTTTAGATTGCAGAGGAATGGGTCAGGTTTTGCTCATTAGCTGTTACATTCCCCGTGCTGAAGAACAAAATTTTCTGACCACTGCTCACATTTTGGCAGCAACAGATAGAATGCAACTGAAGTCAATGTCTAAATCTGAGGAACAGCCTTGAAGGAATTTTCTTGTTTTGCCTTCTGCACAGCAAAACAGATTAACTCTAGTCTGAGCCTGACAATTTACATTAACATGTCATTTATCTACAAACCATGAAAAAATGTTCCCAAAGTTAGAAAAGGGCCATATTTGGAGTCACTAGTTTTAAAGCCTGGAGATGAATCAGCAGTTTTGAAATTATACAGACAGACAGACCAGCCAAGCACTGCAGCAAAACGTGGCTCATGACAGTTCCCCTCTGCTTTGCCTTTCTGACAAAAGCCACCATGAGCCAAGCTTTTGTCTCAAAACAATCCTAGGGCATTTCAGTGGAAGTGATTCAGGATCACATGTCCTTAGGCTGAGGTTTGCAAAAAATCTGATGATACAAGACTGGTCAGAAGAGAATGTCTGTGAACCAGCTTTCCTAGGAAATAGTCTAAAAAATCACAGAACAGGAATACTTCCGTGAGAGATCTAGGAAAGGCTCTTACAAAAAAGAACTCAGGAAGGTTCTCTCTAATCAACTAAAGGACACAGTCCTTTACTTTACCTGATTCCAAAAAATATTTTTCTTTTAAGTCCCTACAACAGATGTTAACAGAATTAGAGAAATTCCACATTAAACCTATAAGTGGGCTACCAGTGTTTAAGAAGAAGCTTAATGAAAGTTACCTCTGGAGACCTTTGAGCTTTTTACACTTCTTTTACATGTCATAGACCTAGGTCTTCACACCTCACACAGGGGAAAATATCCTACAAGCTTTGCTGTGTCCCAGTACCTTACCAGAAAGGCCTGCTCCATGAAGAGACAACAGTCTTGGCTGTAGGCAACATTGCTTGGCTAAAGCCAGCTCCAATATACTATCTAGAGACATATGAGAACAGCAAAATCTGGTTCAAAAATGTTGTCTCTGTTCAAGATCTTCCTTGAGAATGCTTAAGCAGGCACCACTCAGTGTAGAAAACCTCTGCAGCTGAGGAACAAAAATCTTATTTGTTACTGCCAACATCCAGAAGCTTCGTCTTGAGTTCCTGAATAATCATTCTTATTGATGTCATCTTCTACCCTTTTTAAATATGAGGAAGAAAGAGAAGGCAAAGAAGGCTAGATGACTTGAAGACTCATTTTTACACTGGAAGCTAACTTTTACCATGAACCATTCACACCATCCTAGGGATATCTGAAACACAGTCAGCCAATAACATGTTCAAACTCTTTATGCCCATTCAGTAATGGTTCAGAAATTAGTTGGAAGAAAAAAATATAAATGTATTTTTAACTGAAGTAATGCAATGATTCCCTTCATTTTCCATTCAGATGCTCTCCACTACTGCTCCATAATCTGGCAGTTATGATAAAAGCCTGAGAAACTGTTTGAGTTGGATGCTACCAACAAAACCTCCACAAGGCCGCAAAAGAAGCAAGTATAGCAATGAGTAGTATGAACTGAGATGTTTTCAAATTCACAGTTTTCCAGGAGGTAACAAATAACTAACATACACTAAGGTCATGCTTCCCCTCAACGCCTTCCTTAAACATTTTCCAAAACAGACACTGAATGATTTAAGCATTATTACCTTGCAATTTTCATTCAAATTAACCTAATCATGTAAAATAGAACTTTTCTGCATGTATGCTTTTTGTTCCTTTTTTTTTTTTTTACTATTATTTTGTTATTGTTGTGTTTTCTTTTGTTGCTTTTTTATTTTTTTCCACCCCTCCTTCCTTCCCATGCAAGCTTATTGTGGTCTTCTCTTTTATGCACAAGACAGATTGCACTTACTTCAAGAAGAATATTGTACTTCTAAAATTAGGTATGAATACAAACCCACAAGTAGACTGCATAGGATATTTAGAAGGGATTTTATAGAAATTTTGTTCATTGAAAGAGAAAATAGACATGTTGAGTATTTAAATATGTAATTGCCTAAGGCATATGAAGGAAGCAATGCAAGTGACTTGTTTCCAAATGATTTCTGCAGGTCTTCAACCTTGCAGCTCTTATCGAACATATGTTCAGCATGTTGCACAGCAATGCCCCTCACACAATTTAGTAATCTTCTAAGATCTCTCTAACAAACAGTTCCCTCTCTTTAATACAGTGGACACAGTTTCCTTTCATTAACTCAGCTAGGTATTAAACAAAACATTACAAGGAAGTGAATGGGGGGTACTAAACCCATAAACATTAATAGAAGCCTGCTATGTAATTGGATTTCTGTTTTCATGTATTTCAGTCTTGTCTGAGTTACCAGTTTCCATCATTATCCATCTCCGACTTAATCAATGACGGAGGAAGTATTGATCATCTCAGACAGGCTTAAGACAGCTAACAAGCAGCAACTGACTTTTTGCAGGCAGGTTAAGAATAAAGCTTATGCACCTTTTGCCTCTTCAAAGGTCTTTTTTAGTCCTTTCAATTTAATACACTGCATAGCTGTTGCACAATTTGGCTGCAGAATCTAAGAAAACCAAGAGCCTAAAGCATAACATTAACTAACTCAACCATTATAACAGGCCCTATTTAATTTCATCTTTAAAAAAGTAAAAAGGAGAAATAACCTACAATGTGTTTTGCAAACTAGAGAAAACTGTGACCACCATAGTAACACAATAGTTTATAAATAGACTGTTATTTTTAGAGCTCTGTGTTTTTTAATTGCCAATAAACTTACCCTATTGTGAGTGCTTTGTGAAGATGCAGATGAAAGCATGCACTCTCCAGAATTCCACAGGGCATAGAGACTGTATGCTACGTCTTCTGGAGAAGACGTTGACAACAACTGACAGAAAGAAAAACAGCCTAATAATGATATTTTTAAATGAAAGAGGAAAGGAAGAGGGAGGCCTATTAGTTCTCCCCACCCCCAGCTCTGCTCCACCTGGCTCAGCTGTGGCTCACAGGTGTGAGGAGATGAGGGTGTCTCTCAGATCTCAGCCTTGACTGAATTTCAAATAGCCTCCAATGCAGCCTGAACCTCTATGAATTTGTGTGGGCTAAAGAGAATTCAAGTTGGATGGAAACATCCTTATGAAAATCACTAGAAAACAGCTTTTCTCTTCATCAAGCATAAACTTTGTTGCTGTAGTATGTGGTCCCAGTCAAATGGTAAAGTACTTTTCACTTTTACAACAGCCATTCTGAGACAAAATGTGCCTGCACATCTGTGTGCCTATTCAGTCTTAAGTGGCAGACTGAAGTGACTGATATTACAATTGTAATAACAGAAGCCAGAAACACCAACAATGCATTGACAAGTGGAATTTGTTAGCTGAGGTTTTGCCAGGCCTTTAGGAGAAAAAGCAACATTAATGAAGTCAGATACGATTTTCAAAAAAATTACCAGATGTAATGAGGTGTTTCTTTCAGTCCCTGGTACCAGTGAGGTAAATAATTCAGACTGGACCACATAGTGGCTGCTGAGTGCCCTGTGGCCTTCCCTTGCTTGTCAACCCTGGGCATACTTCCATGTCCCCCCACTATACCTCTCACAGCCCTCTTCATTTTTCTCCAGACTTGCTGCCCGCAAAACACTCCACATATGGCTGTACATTGGCTTTTCAAATTCTCCCACAGGTATACTGCTAGTGGGTCTTCTCTTGTTTCCAAGTCTTTCTCTTTGTTTTCTGAAATTATTTAGCTTTACCTCAACTACCACCTTCAGTCTATTTTTGTGAGTTGATATCCAAGGTTTTATTATTATTAATTTCTACTGGAACTGAACCACTCCCTTTGTTTGCGTGATTCAGTTTTCTTTGTACAAATTTGGTACTGTAATGCCCATCTAGCCTCTCCATCAGTGCTCATAATCTCCAAGATGAACTCCATATGTCTCACACAACAATATCCTTGAAAGCATCAAATTTCCAACTGAGGAGTAGTCTCTGTCCAAAAGTCTGACTATTCACTTAAAATTACTCATTTATTTACTCCTTATTTTCCAGCAGAGGTACTCAGCGTGAAAACAACTACTTTTCTCAGGAACTTGTCCAGTTCCCTAAGGCCAGATCTGTCTCAAGCACTTTCTTTGGTTTGATACATGAGGCAGGGTGCCAATGTCTATTTTTTGGCCAAGGACATTTCACGAGAAAATGAGCAGCAACGCAGAATTTATTCAAAGTGGTAGCAAGCTTTGCACAGCTGTAAAAAGAAGTTTTATCACTATAAGTAACAGTGCCATCTGCTGACTCTCACTATTACCATATTGGGATGGTTCCATAAGAGATAATGAAGCAATAAATTTTTCCAAACTCCAATATCTTTCCGCAAAAAACAGCTGCATTTCTTCAGAATGACTTCTGAAATCAAGAAATCCTCAGCAGTTTTCCTAAGGACCTAAGAGACAGCAAAGTCTTTCATCCTGTATTCCTCTGACCTCCATAGGATATTTGATTCCTTTTACATCACTGCACAAAGCATCATAAAACTTTAGCTCACCCTGGTTTGTCATCTCTTTATGTGAACCTGATGAATCAATCTGCACCATTCCAGATTATAGCAGGGTCCTTGAGCTTCACAAACTCAAACCAGCAGTTTCTGAGCTCAGGCTTTTGAAAGATACGCTGTCACCTTTTAGGAAAATTGAAAAATAAAAAGTCCTAGTTGTTATGTGCACTGAACCAGTCAGTCTCAGGAGACTAAAACTCAATTATTGTTCCTTAGGGATTCAAAACAAAATGCTGACAAGATCTGCTTTTGCTTCCAGTCCCCCAAGTTCTGCTCACAGCCTTGTTTATGTCCAGGCACAATGGATGTTTTTACAGTGATTTTTAAGATAGTTATCTGTCATTTTTTTCAATCAAAATGTGCTTGACGGAGATTTCCTTTCTAAATAAGGAAGAATATCTCCGTGCTGATATTATCCTTGTTCTTTCCAGGGAAAAGTTTTTGTTTACTATTCTTTTTACCACAATTAGTTTCATGGAAAACATTGCAAAGTTGAGTTCCTAAGAAAAAGAGAAGATATAATAAGGAACCTGGTGTGGGGAAGCAGTATAGCTGCAAGACCTGCTGAGGCAGATTGAATCCTCATTTAAAACATGTTGTATCACATACTTCGTAGCAGTTCTGAAAAATTTGCTTTCCAGCCTGCTATTGCTAGGCTGATGTGGGCTGGCTGCAAACAGAAGATGCGATGAGCTTCTTCTTCAGATGTTCCTTTCCTGCCACCCCAGATGGCTGAGTAGAATCTACAGCTCACATACTATAGAGACCTTTGCTTTGAGATTGGTGTCACTATGTAATACCATCACAAATCTGAAAATATTATCATATTATTATACCAAGTTTACTAGACTCAGAGTGGCAGAAAAGGCAAGCGAGGCAAATCTACTTATCTAATTTTTATTTTGTGTTAATCTGATGAAGCTTCGATGGGCCAAGCATAAGTAAATCAAAAGTCTGAGACAAAAAGTCAAGACATAAAATATAGAGCAGAAACTGAATCTAACTGAACCTAACCTTTAAAAAAGGTTAGATGCCATTTGAGGCTGGCATGGCTTTGTATGATACAGCCATGATCTGATATAGCAGGACTACATCAGTGGCTAGGGATGATTGTGGGAAAGTTAATAGTGAGCACACAGAAGTGTGCTCAGCTGGGGCTGCCAAGGAGGGAAGGCTTTGGCAGAGGTTTTGGAGACTGACAGAGATCCTGTTAGAGTGTTTATATGAATGAATTAAATAAGAGAAGACATAAATTAATAACCTCATTGAAGAGAGCCTTGGACTATATAGCCATGCAAATATTTTGGAAAAGGTTTATGCCATAACCTATTGCTCTGGGCCTGCTCTTCTCAAGTCAATGAGTTTTGTAGTTCCTTCCAATGGGTGTAGAGCAAAACTGACACAGGGCCAATGTTCATGTGTTTATATTGCTGCTTCCATCTGGTGATGTGAAAGGAGGCTCTGTGCTTTTCCTTCCAAATTGGAAAAGGGAGCTTGGGAGGTAGATTGAACTGTCATAATCAGTTTGATGGTAAATGAAGAAATAACTCTATCCCTTTCTCCCTCTTCTGTACTATTTGCAATACAAAGAATTTGTATCCATTGTTTTGGTTTTTTTTTCCTCCTCATCTGCTAGCTCTTTTAAAAGGAGAGAAGGTAAGATTTCATTGCTTAGAGAAGGTCAGTAAATCGTGAGTAAATCTTACCTGAAGTTCCACAGCCAGTCCAATCTAGGGTTACATCATGTTGCTCTCAGGCTCTTCTCACCATTAAATTTTCAATGTGACATTTCTGACTCTTGGTCAATTTGTCACCCTTTGAATTCACTAGCAGAATTTTCCCTGGGTATCTGCTACTCATGCAGTTCATGTATGCTCCTGTATTGCCACTTTGGCTGACCTTGCTCTTCCATATCTTGTCATTGTGAAGGTGTTCTATTCATCAAATTTTTCAAATTATTTTCTATTTCTAATTCTGTTACCTAGCACATCAACAGTATTTCCAGCACAGTTCAACCTGCAAACTTGGTACAGTGTTGTTGATGTGGTCTTGGGTAAACATGCTGCTCAGGATCTCTTATGTATTGGTTCTTACAAGATCCAGGCTTGAATGCCAGTTCATGAAATCACTCAGAAAGTTGGGAAAGACAATAAATAAAATACTGGAGTATGTATTGTGGCTTACTGGGTAGTGAGGTCTGTTCATCAGAAAGAAGTAGGTAGGATCCAGTTCTGGCCAGGCAAGCATGAGATAGAACTATAGCAAAACACCTCAGCTGGTACAGGAGAATAATTATGGAGTTCCTCTCAGGAATGCAGGAAACACCACATACCTGAACACTGATAAAATCCCACTCAGACTTACTCACAGAATAAAAATATATAAAATTCTGCTCTGTATTATTCAGATGTGACTCTAAAATTATTTAGAAGTGCACATGAGCCAGGTTTGGCATGGCTCTTCTGTCTGTATTTAATGAATTCATATAGAAACGAACTCAATACAATGCAGTTTATAGCCTGGAGGCTGTCCTGGTACTCAGACTTTCAAAGACTGTCAGTAAGCATGGAGGCACCTATCTTCTTTAAGGAGAAGTGAAGGAGTATCACCTCCAGGAGGGAAACCTGTAGTGTCTGTTTTGCAGGGATGCAGTGTTCCACACCAGTGCCTCCAGATTCAAAGTACAGGTCATTTTTTTTTATTGTCTCTAAAGAGTTTTCTGAGTCATTACAAAAATTATGAGCATCTCTTTTTCTCTCTCTTTTTATCTTCCTTCTTCTCTCAGGGAAGTTCTCTCTAACTTACACATTCTTACTTAATTTTGTCAATCTGGGATTTGATTTAGCTCCAGGTTAAAGTAATCTAAAATAATCTAGAAAGCCTAGAAAGTTCATCTTAAAATAGACAATTGCCTTTGGTCAGCTCCATAGCCCGAATTAATCTTTCCATTAACCAAACTAGAGACACAGGATACATTTAGATACCTAAATTAAGGTATTTAAATTTGAAAATTTATTCTATCCCTTTTGTGAAGCCTGTGTTGCAGGCAAGGTCATCATGTAGAGCAACTGTTTGAAGTTCACTATTATATACTCCAGATAGAATAAATCCATTTTATCCAGATCAGTCTGTTGGCATTCAGCTGTCCAGACAATCTTGTCCAAGTGTGGTCTTTGATTATACCTTTCTTTTATTTTTCCCGACATCATTACAACTACTATCCAAACTAAGCAGTTCCTTTCTGTGGGATACCAAAAGCAACAATGACTCACTTTCCATAGCTTGTCTATAATTGTCTACAAGCTAGTCATTTCAGTTTTAATCAAGAAAGTCCTCTTCATTTCTGTGGTGGAGCATGTAGTGCCTCTCATTCAAAATTATCGTTTTTTATATATTTTGGTAGGATGAAAGACAGATTTACACGCTTTCTAATTTAACTGACCTCTTCTAATTCCTTACAGATAACTCCTTCCAGCTAGAGGAATTTTTAAATTAAGCATCTTCAGTGCTAATTTAATAAGCAATTTAAGCATGACAGAGCCATCTTTAGCAACTCAAGAACAAAAATATTTGCATTTTTACTCTTCAAAACTTTCTAGGGTAAATTTTACAGTGGTCAATCTGCTTGCCTATAGTGGTAAGATGAGTCCATGTCTCTTTCTTGCAAATATTTACTTCTGTCAGTTTACTTTGTTTGAAGATAGTTTGTGGGACATTGTCATAAACTAATTAACATGAACAAGAAGTGGATGAACAGTCACAGAGGGCTTATGCAGGGGTAAAATATTTTTACTCATTAGAAGTGTTTGGCTTTTTTTGAATGAATTACAAATGAGATATTGTGATGATCATTATTCACTTTAAAACGCTTCTTCGGTTTTGAGAAGAAACAGAACTTCACTCCTGTGGACCACCTGCTAATATAAAGACTGCTACAGGCTGTTTCGCATGAGGCGTGAAGTAAGTCAGTGCAGTTGTGGTTCAAAGAATTTCACTCCTGTAATACATAACAGGCTTTTATGTATTCAGAGGTATATGAGTGGCAAAATTCATTACTATCTGAACACAGAGGGAGTTTTTCTGTGGAAAGAATAACCTCTCTAATTTCTGTGCCAATCCATTTCTCAATATAGAGGCAAAAAGTGAGTTAGTGAACAGGTCAGCCTTCATATCTATTGCTAATAACAATATCTTCGGGTAGACAAAAATTATTAAAAATTCAACACATCCTCAAAGTAGAAATTCTCACCTCTGTCCAGGCACAGATTTTGGAATCATCTTCCACAACTGTAGTTACTCTTTGAATGGTGTACAAAAAAACTAAGGCTTAGGGGTGATGAAGAAGTTCAGATATAGATATGGGGTTCCAGTATTCTGGAATTTTTGCCCATCAGAGAAATAGAGGAGTTTGGAACTTCAGAATGTGTTCATGATTTTTAATTTGATGATTGACTCTGCAATTTAGAACCATCAGTCTGAGGGGACCACAAATTCGAGTTAAATCCCTGTGCCATTAAGTAGAGTTGCGTTTTTGTTTGTTTTTGACAAAATGTTGCAGTGGAGAGGATACAAAAGACAAGGCAATGGTCGGTGTTCTGCAGAGGTGTTATCACTCTGGCACAAGTTTTCGTTTTATTTTTGGCCATTCACAAAATTCGTCCTTTTGTACTTCAGGTTATGCAACATAGAATCAGAAAACAGACATTCTTCTCCTCTAATACCTGTGTAAGATTTTAATCCCCACGTTTCTATTTATGAAACTGAACACACTTTAATCACAGAGACTGCATCTACACAGATTAAGAAATTATTACAAAAATATTTCAGCTACTTTGAATAAGAAACTACTCAAGCTAGGAACTTCTGAATACTTAAAACTAAATCTGATATACTTATTACATGTGAAAAACTTATTTAATATTATAAAAACTTACTGTTAGTGCTGGAGAACTTCTTTAAAACATAAAGTGAACCAACAATCCAAGAATGTTTGAGACCCTTCTGTTATTTTTGTTCATTTGACTATTCTGGTTGGGTTTTTTTTGCGGGGGGGGGGGGGGGGGGGGAGTTGAGTTTTTTTTCTCTGTTTGTTTGTTGGTTCTAGTTTCCCCATGAAACTTCAGCAGCAGTTTGGCTACACAACAGACAGACTCACCCAGGTACATAGATATCATGTTCTCACGTCCTTCATCCTTAGTACCTCCATCCATTTGCCACAGTAGTGACCATCCATGGACCTGGTCCTGCTCATTTATGAGGGCTGCTCTGAAAACGATGCCTCCTATTTTATTATGTTGGCCCACAACATCAGAGATGGATGTCGGTGGTATGGCAGTAGATCTTGAACCTTTCTGCCAATATTCTGTTACATCTTGTTGCTGTGTAACAGCTGGCAGTAGAGAGACAGTCTGACAGAATGGTGTCTGACATGGAAGTACAGATGAAGTAAAGATGTGGAATTGAATTTTTTCATGTGTAAAAAATGGCACCAATTGGCATTCATCAATTCTTGCGGAACATCTATGGAGACCAAACAGTGGATGTGAGCACAATGAGGTGGTGGGTGGTGCATTTCAGCAGTGGCGGCAGTGATGTGAATATAAGCCACGTTCCAGATGGCCATGCACAGCTGTCACACCATGAAATGAAAAGCTCATCCACATGAATCGGCTTATCGCTGTGATTCTGTTGAAAAACTGTTTTGCAGCTGAGAATTTGCTCTATCAATGCTATTGTGCTCCTCTTATCTATTGCAGTTTTCTAGATAGGAACTGTTGGGTGAATCAAGATGTGAACATGAAGGGAAGACAAGGAGGCCATATTTACCAGTTTGGCCCTGTTGTTCCAGCACTTTTACTTCAGTGGAATTCAGCATTACTGTCCATGCAGGGAAGTTATCTGACTGTTTTATTCCAGAGCCAAATGCTGAAGGGCTTACCATTGGAGTGGGGCTGCATGAGAAGTTGCCTGCAGCGAGGAGCACCTATGATGCTCCTCAGTGACTCCTCACTGCAGAGAACTTCTGATGCAGCCCCTCTCTGAGATAGCTTGTGCCTCTATTTTTGTCCCTTAGCATTTATTAGAGAAATGGTGAACACAAGATTATTTCTTCAGATGTCAGCAACGCCCAGTGATTATTCCCCTGCTCACTTATAAATGTTTAGTAGCTGAATCACTTCCCAGCCAGCAATTGTGAGCTCAGAGATGGAGGCATCTGTTCACACAAACTGAGGTGTGGGAACAAATTAACTCTTGGTTGGAATGAGAGGGAAGGGGAAGTTCCATTTTAAACAAGTATCTCAAGCCCAAAGGCAGGAAAATGCTACACACTACCCTGTGACATATTTGATAAGGACTTCTCAAAATCACACTGAGAAGGTTTTTGAAAACACTACTAAAAAAAATAACGAACAGCAGACAAGCCACAGTGTTGCACCTTATTACTGTCTGTTGCCAGTTCATCTCAGTTTTTCATTTTGTAGCTTGGCCTAAACAGTTTACCAAGTTCTGTCAGTATGCACAGCAACATGATTTGATTGTTCTGGTGCAGAAAAGCTTTCATTGGTGCAAGAAGATTTAGAGGTCCTCAGTCTGAATTCTGACGGATTCTGATGGCTGAGGTGCCCCTAAGCCTCTGAGCTGCTAAACATAAAGCCTTGCTGTTTTCATCCTTTTTTTTTTTTTTTTTTTTCTACCCTGTTATATGGCTGCTCACTACATTTCCTAAATGCAACACACTGCCTCTCAGCATTTGGAGCTGGCTTCCCACCCCTCCTCTGATGGAAACCTATTCAAGAGCAGTCCCCACAAGATTTCCCCAAAGCTGTTCAGCGGGTCAATAAAAGCTTCATGGACAAACCCCCTTCAGCCATTTAAAGTATCTGTTCCAGCAGAAGACTCTGCATTCCTGATAGTAATTTTCCTAAGGTTAATTAGAATGTGTCCAATGTTCATTGTATTCCTATCATCACAGCTTCCCTGAAAGCTGCTATAAAGCAGCAGAGACCATTACAGCTCTTACTTCTGATAGGGACAGCTTTAGACTTGGCTAAGGATGGGCAGGAAGGAGAAGGGAGGAGGGGAGGGGAAACAGGAGAATGGTCAGACATGAGGCAAAAATAACAGCGAGCATTTGGAGCCTTGCAAAATTCACCCAGGAGCTCAACTCCTGCCAACTTTCACATATAATCCTGCCCTTGTAGATTAGTGCAAAACCCTTGTACACCCCACTGTGTGCTCCACAGCCTGTGCTAGATAACAAAAAAGACCTAGTCTGCAAACAGACAACCCCTTTGAGTTCCAGCATAACTTAAAAAAAAAGAATGAGGTCTGAAAATCAAATCTTGGAACCTGTTTCTCACAACGTGACTGATCTGAGCAGCTTCAGGCTCTTTTAAAAAAATATCCCTATGTATCCTTCACAGTGCAATTGTTCTTAACCACTGTACATATGTCAGCATTCCTGCAATCCTTTATATTTGTATGCATTATCTTATGCATACCTCTGAATGGATGGTTAACAATTTCTTGCAATAGAGTGTAACATCTCTGAATTCACAGGAATTACATTTTACAATGCAGTTTTGGCTTAAATTTGTACATATGGTGCTTTGGGTCTCTGGTTAGGCTTTCTGGCCTCTGAACACCAAGAGTCAGAGAAAACTGTTGAGCACATGCACAATATAATGCAATTATAGTTACCAGCTTTTCCCTCAAGGTTGAGAACTAGAAGCAACAAATTAAATGGTGCTTCACTGTTGCTGTTTCTAAAACCACAGGAAGACTTGCACATACAGCTGACTCTGAAGAAATTTTCATAGCAGTCCCTGAAAAGAAGAAGCTGGGGACAAGCTAGGGGCTGTCTTTATGTCCAGATAACGGCTCAGGAAACAGGAAAGTTGAGCAAAGGCACAGAAAATGCTGCTGGCCCTCACGGGGAAGTAAATTAGGGCACTTTTGTGCAATGGCAAGATATAGTGGCAGCTCTGACTCTTCTCTTCTAGAGAAACCTTTAGAGAAAACTCATTTTCAGTCCATGCTGCCAAGTGAGATGGCACAGCTGTAAGGTCTGACTTTGGAGTGACATCCCCATGGAGGATAAGTGTTTGGCTTATGTTAGGACCAGAGATGAAAAGTTACTGTAATTTCTTTTTTAATTAACTGGCTTGTGAGTAAAAGGAACTAAAGCATGAGAAAATAAGATCTGTGTTTCCTTGCCCAGCCTCCCAGTAGGCTGTACCTGCTGCAGCAGTAAAAATGCCTCTTTCCCTGAAGATGTCTTTAGAAAGAATAGGGAAAACAAAATTCTGAGAGCTTCACCTTTACAATAAATGTGAATCAAATTGACCAAATACTGAAAAGGTGATGGGCAGAATCACTGGTCAACTTGCAGGCATCCAAATCTTGTCTTTACAGAAAATCAAGCTAAAGATCTCTTTTGCACAATGCGTATTTGGGTATACTATAAAACCAGGTCAGAGCATCTGCAAGATCACACTTGAGTTTCAAAATTTTGCTCTCCATCCATTCAGAGCTGCAAATAGACCATTTTTGATACACAGGTAAAGGAATTTTGTGAACTAGTGAGATGAGGCATGAATCCAGAACTTAAAGGAGTCAACCACAAACAGGTATCCTTGAACTTCCATGAGCTGTTGCTGAGAAGTCAAGCATTGGAGTGAAGCTGTAAAGGAAGAAATGTTTGCAGACTTTTTATCAGCATCATAGAGAATTGGTATTGCTATGAACAAAAATAATTATACTAGCACCTAGATACTTAGGTGTTTATTTACTTTCAGCCTTAATTAATTAGATAATTAAAAGATATTTAGATAAACATTTCAACTGTTTACTGGAGAGCTGTGAGAATCACCCTCACTATTCATAATCAGTTAATTAATCTCTATAAGATGATGCTTGAATTGAAAACTTCAGGTCCTGATGCTGGGTGGGGTACTTGTCAGCCCAAAAGGGCAGCTACACCTGTGATAGTGCACTTCCCTCTGCAGTCCAACCTGGCCCTTCACTCATAGGCCCAGTCAAGCAATAAAAACTAGAGACAGAAGTGATGGATGTTGTGATGGCTGCATCCAGCTCAAATTGGAGGAGGTACAACACAACAGCCAATGGCAAATTGAGGATACACCAACAAAAGTACAGGTGGTATGCAAATAATACAACGAGTCAATTAACTCACCCCATGAACAGGCATAGTCCATAACCCATTCATTTCTCTTTTATGGCAGTGGGCTGCATGCCAGGCTCTCTCCTTGAGCAGAGATGCCTTCCAGATTTGTTCCTTGAGGTCAAGAGATTCTTTATCCACCACAAAGCCCTGATAAGTGACTGAATGCCAAAACTTTGCAATATTTGTGAAGTTGCATCTTGGATTGATTATGTAAATAATCCTTTAGACATAAATTGTTGACCAAGCCCTGACCACATATCCTTGCTGTTCTCCTCCCAGGAGACTCTCATTGACTTTGCCTTAACCTCAGCTGAGAACTGGGCGCTGTGGCATAATGAAGAGAACCAAACCATCGTGAAATACATCAGCAAGCTCCAGCTGGACCCAAACTCTTCAGAGCAGAAGTTTGGAAAAAATGGTGTCCACTCTTAACCTCAAAACTCAACAGGAGAGTCTCCTGGATGATTCCATCTGTCCTTGTTCTCCACGCAGTAAATATCTGGATGTACTCTGCCACTGAATCTTGTTAAATCATTGTCGTATTCATCATTACACTTTGTTAAATCACCATTTATTGATATTGTTACATCAGTAAAACATATTTCTGCTTGTCTCCTATGAGTGAATTCCAGAAAAGCTCCCCAGCATGCCAGCAATCACCAGGTGAAGAAAGGAAAAGGGGCTTAAGGAATGAGAAAGTCAAGGCCTTGGTAGATTTCATTAATCTTTTTCATCACGAAGAGAAGAATTCCAGTCTCCTCTCTTTATGATAGGAAAGGTTAACGGTTAATGAAGGCCAGAGAGGTTGTGATGATAAGCAGAGCTGGAACAGAGCAGCAAAATCTTTATCAGTTCTCAGGAAGCCTGCTGGTTGTGAGATTGTTTTAAAACATAATTGTATTAGAAAACTGAACTGGAGAACTTAAGATCTAATGCCAAAACAAAGTATAAGACAACTTCCTGAAATTTGCCTATGCTGCAAAAATGCTGTGGTTTCCTCTGACCGGTTTAGACATGTCACAACTCTTTCTGCTGCCTCTAAACCACCATTAGTAAATAGAACACAGCAAAATGCCACTATGAGATGCTTGGACATTCTCAATGTACATTTGGAGTTTCAGGACATGATTACTGGGTATTTTAAGCTGCTTCTGGATTAGCCTTTTAACGAGTGCTCCTCATCCAACTTTCTAGCTGGACAGAGCTTGGGGGCAAAATGTAATGCTGAAATATATCACAACGAAGAGAAGGCTCAGATGCTGGTATTGTTAGCAATTACATTTATGTTGTGAAAATTTGTTTTGGATCTCACATATATTATGCATTGGTCTTCAGAGAACAATAGATACAAAGAGATTTCAGTTGAATTTTTCTATCTATTTCCGCTTATAAAACACTGTGTGTACTTTAGCACAATGGAACAAAAATCTAAGCAGATGCCATCAAGAATACTCAGTTAATAATTTATTTCAGTTACTTCCTGCTACGTTCCATTAGTTAAACTGGAGAAATGAATAGTCCATGGACACTACACAACTAAACAGAGCAGTTACCATGCCAGCAAACTTTGTTGGAACAAGTATTTCCACTAGTATGAAAATAGGAAAGCCTAGGTTCCCATGGATAGGTGTCATAGAACAGCCAAAAGCCCTTGCCATGATAATTCTTGCTTCCCAGTATTCCTGTCACAGAGCACAAATATTTCCCCATGTCATATATATTTTCCTCCTCCTTTCATGCATGGAGATAGCTGCTTACATTTGCCTGTAAGAAGAATGTAAGAACTTAATGTCTTTGAGATATTGTTGCTGAAGTTCTTTGCAAATTTGACTGAGGTGAAGCAGCTGATGGAGAAGAATGGGAAGGGAAAGGAGAAGGCTGGACGAAGAGATAGGTAGAGCTGCCATATTAGCTTTGTTTTGTTGAGAAAACAGGTTGACTACCACTCTCAGTTTTGAAGACACAACCTCTGATCTGCTTTTTCTTCCATTTGACTTCTCCTCTCCAACAGTCTTACTGAAAGTGAATAAGCAGGGAAGTGGCAGTTTAATTAGCCATGCTGAAGAGTGAGAAGAGAAGCCTCTCTGAAACTTGATTCACTCAACATTCATCCTTCCAGTATTTGAATGAGATGCAACAATGTGTGGGCATTAAAATAGCTTTGATACTGATGTTCACAGTCTGATTCCAATTGCCACAGAAGTGCTTTATAATGTGAAAACATACATGACAAATACAAGACACCAGATTATGGTCGCACAGATATTCATTGTTCTGTTGCCATTAATACTCTAATTATGGAGTGAAATAATAACATGTAAACAAGACAGCTGAGAGGATGGCCATCAGCAAGGCTCCTGGTTCCCACAGAGGTTGCCTATTCTCCTGGAAAAGAAATGCTCCAAATAAAAGTTGTTTCAGGGTTCATGGAGCTCTCACTTGTATGTGATCAGAGGCAGAGTAAAGCACCTGGAAGCATCAGGTATTCCAGCATTTAACCACACTATTCTGTTTCTTTTTGTTTGTTTGTTTGTTTCATTATAGGGAGGGAGAGGTAAAGATGAAGGATACCAGTTAAGGTCTTTGTAGGCACCTGAGAAGAACTTCATTCTGCTGCCCAGCTACTGCTCTGAGGACAACGGGCACCCTGGCATGTGCAAAACAGTTCTGCACAGCTTTCCTTTCCTGTCATGGCTGCTTTTGTGTGCCTGTAGCCTGAACTTCTTCCTGTCACCCTTTGTCTGGCTCTGGCTGAGATGAATCACACACTCTTTGCATACTGCACATCCCCAGGCCAAATATCTCATGGAAAAGCAACCTCAGTTTAGTCACAGTTTGAATTAGATCCACTCAGGCACATGCTATAGGGGGGGTTGTTGATTTTTGTTTGTTGCCTATATGCTGGTTGTTAATTTTTATTGCTTGTAAACTTTCTCTCTATAAAATCTGTGTGAAAGCTGGACTACCATGCTAAAGGAAAGTTACCAGATGGGGAAAATATGGTTGATTAAAGTGGCTGTTTCCATGTTTGCTCAGTGTTGTGACACATCTTCATATTGAGTAAGGTGATTGGCAGAAAAATAACAGCAGTGAGCACTGATGAGTGTATGCGTCATGTATAAAACGCCTGGAGCTGACTAAAGTTTGGGTTTTACTATCTTCACAGAGCTTCCAAGTCTGATTTATTACAGGTTTTGCTGGGGAAAAAAAAAATAAAGATGAGTTACAGTTCCCGCTTTAGACTACTGAATATAAAATGAAGAGAAAGCAGGAAGACAGTTTCAGACAGGGAATTAAGGTTATTGTAACATTAGAAACGTTCTGCAGTATGTACAATCCTATTTATTCAATATTAGCCTCCTTTCATTACATGAAGGAGTGATGGTTAACCCTGGAGGTTTGGGCTGACCTTCCAAATCTATCACAGAGATTGAAGAAGATCAGGAAACCATGTCACCTCTCATTCCTTCAGCACCCCATCTATAAAATGTGGATAACACTTCTTCCCCTTTAGTCTTAAATCTTGCATGCCTTGTGCAAGTTATTCTGTATGTGTACTTACAGGCACAGAAAGAGATCTAAGCAGATGTACACAGGCTGGTCCCAGTCACCTCTGATTTTTCTGGCCTCTGGCTTGTGTTACAAAGTGAGAATAAACAGTATTTGGTAGGGAACAAGTCTGATGACCAACCCCTTATCTCACTGACCTACAAGTACCTACAGGTAGCAGTGGATGGGTTTCAAGATTTATACCTTTGTATCGTTATGGCACCTGTGAGTAGCAGGGCTCCATGGGGAAAAAATCAGCTGAAATGAATGAGAAGACATGTTAGTAGCTCTTACAGGGAACACCTGCACAACAAGAAGTTTCACTGCAACTGCAACAAAACCTATGCTAGACATGCCTGCATTGTACAACAAAAGTCCTTGAAGATGTCCCAGAAGATTTCCCACAATGAATTTCCCATAGCTGTGACAATGAAATGATGATTAATTGAGGGACTATGGAAGGGATAGACCAGCTTTTCAATTTCCCAAACAAAAATCAAAGCCAAAGAAGGACAAGCAACCCAGAGGTTACTATAATACCAAACACCCATGTAGATCTGAATAATACGAGAGACTCCTGCTGTTCAAGCAAGATGGCTGTGCTGGTAGCAGGGGGAATTTCCCTGCTCCTAGCCCCAGATGCAGAAGAACCACCCCCAGCCAGAGGCAAATAGCAGGCACTGGGGCTGGAGCTTGCACAAAGGGTGTTTCTGATGACTGCAACTTTCTTTTCATTTTTCTCACCAATATCTGTGATACCCAAACAGGTGTTCTGCTTGGAAAAAGGCTTTGCGGTACACAGTCATTTATAGAGGACCGAGCAATGAGGTACAAACCTTGGTGATGAATTTTATTTTAAGTAGTCTTATAAATGGCAGAATAACCAGACTTGCTCTGGCTTGATAATTTATGAGTTAGCTGACAGGCGATAGCTTAATAATATTTCCCTAGAGGACATGAAGTGTTTTTTGCCAAAATGAACAGTCCTTCAGAGGTTTTTTAACTTTTCTAAGCAAGGCTTTTCCTGTCGGGCTTATTAGCAAAGCTGCCTGCCCGCTTGGGGCATAGTCTAAGGGGAAAAACATAGTATGGAATAATTTCTGTATAAGAATATGAAATGCAATTTGACTGGGCAGCACAATGTCAGGAAAAATTACTCAGTTCAAGGGAGGCTTTGCCATGACAGCAGTTGAATATGTAAATGTAACCACTGGCCAAAAATTCATCAAGGGTATCCCCTTACTGGGCTTACTTTTCAGGCCTGATATGCAGAGGGCAGGCACCTTACCCTGACAGTTCTCCCTCAGTCACTCAGAAACTTCAGCTAAAGCTTTTGCATTCAGCATCACTCTTTTAACTTATTTTTTTTTTTCCCTGATGAACTTTGTCAAAAATTTGGAGATAAAGAAAAAAATACATGCCCAAATTGAAATATACATCTAAATACATGGAACAGCATGGTATAAACTATTCTAACTTCTGGTTCTAGACTTGAAGATAGGACACAGCACTCTAAAACCCAAGAGAAGCTCATTCTCTTGTCATACTTACTCCTTCCCTGCTTCCAGGTGTGACAGCGTTCTGAACTGACCCTTCTGGCTGCAGCCCCGTGGTCAGCCCAGGGATGGAGCCCCAAATAGATGATGCTTCTGCAGAGATCCCTTTGTTGCATTTGGAAAGCCATGCTGATGTGCTGTGCGTGAGGCTGTCCAGGGACTGTGCCTGTGCATGCAAGCCATGCATCCGAAGGTCTGTGCAGCACTTGGAGATAGACAAACAGCCTAATTCTGTTCCTATGTACAAACAGCATAACCTATGTGGATGAGTTATTTTCCCATATTGAGAGCACAGCCTGGTCTGTTGCCAGGTGCATTTAGGCTACAACATACACAGACTTTACAAGAGATCCTTGACACAGGATCAGTGTTTTCTCGGTCTTTACTGAATTTCAGTGAAAAGAGACGTGCTCCAGTGGGGAGCAAATAGGAGTAGGAGAGTAATGTCACACTCATGCTAACAGCAGGTAAAATGCTGAAAAGGGTAAAAAAAAAATCAAATTGCATTTAAGCTTTACAGCAACACAGGAACTGATTTAATGCACACTTTCTTTTGAAGCAGGTCTCTGCTCATACTGCTGCTGAAGGAAGTATCAGGGGCTGCTCCTCACATCACCAGGATCACCAGTTTGAAGCAGTTGTCATAGCCTCATTAGCAGTGTCCTTTTTGAGAAGAAGCATTTCAAATCTCAGCTGGGCAGTGTGGGATCAAGCACTTGTGACAAGCAAAGCTTTCTGCTTTGGCTCAGACAAAAATTCTGCACGGAGCTGTCACACTCCAATATAGAGGAGGGAGACGAGGTTCTTTAAGATTATGTGTATACCCTGTATTGCTCGTCTCTTGCAACGTCCCATCTGCACTCAGGGGACCAGCCCAGCCCCTTAACACACCCGCTGGGCATCACTGTAGTACAACAGCTGAATGACATCTGCCTTGTGGCAACTTGCTTGCAGTAGCCCTGAGCCAAAGTCCGTAGGAGACCTGCTGTTCTCACCCAGCATTGCAATGGCTCCATCCTCCTAAAAATACACTCCTTTCTAGCCTAAGAATAGCATGTGTGAGGTGGTGCATTTTTTTGTGAGTGGTTTATTCTTTTTTTTTTTTCCTGATCTGATTTATTTCCCATCATTGTGCCTGTGATTACTTTCCCTCCAAACCCTCCCTCTCCCTCCAGCCAGCTTGCCTTGCCTAATTCCTCCGAGACATTATCAACTGGGATGATGAGCAGCTGAGCTCCCGTATTACTGCTGACGCAGGCAAGCTGGAAAACAAGGCACTGAGCACCAGCCTGGTGGGGTTATGGCACTGAGTGAGGGAAGGAGGGAGGCAGATGGGCTGGCCCACAGCAAGAGCCTGTAGCTCCTTGTCACCAGCTCCTTTGGGGCTTGGGCATGGGGGGAGACCCCGTGCTGCTCTGCCTTCAGCCAAGCAGCTCCTGGATCCCTGGCAGGTCTGAGCTCTGTGTACTCTGTTATGCTGGCAGCTTTGCAAAGGGATCCAAGGCCCTTTTCTTAGTTGTTTTTTTTTCCCCCTGCACTCACCCCTAAGATAAAAGAAATGTATGTGCTCTAAGTGCATCAGGCAGCTCTAGCAGAAAATGCTGCATGGCTGCAGGAGGTGAAACACTGAAGCAAGATGGAGCATGCCTTCGGCGAAGGGCTCTGATAGGATCCTCTAAAGCTTTGCAGCATGAGTCCTGTGATAACGCTGGCTTTGGGGTCAGGAGCAAAACCAACAAGCAGCAGGAATGTGGTTTGCCTCTGCTGGCTCAGAAGCCTCACCAGCGCCTGGCATGCTCTGTGTTGCTGGCACAGCACAACAAGGGTTAGAAAAAATCTCAAGCTGGCGATGGCATCCAGAAAAAGCACCACAGTTTGCAAAGAGCAAGGTGATGATCCAGCCTCCCAGATTCATGCACCTCCAGTCTGTTTCACTGCTTGACTGTAAGCATTTGACACTGTTGATTTTGTACAGAGCAGTCAGTTGAAACAAAGCCTGAGGTCAAAATAGTGAAACAGGTTCAGATTAAAACAGCCCTCACGGTAGCAGAAAACTACAAAGGATATGTAAAGGTGTAGAATGTGGTCCCTAAGGATAGTTGCAACCATGTTGTTGAAAACTGCACTTGAAGAAATGGCCACATCCTTCTGACCTACCAATCAGTGTAGATGTGTGCTCGCTGATGTCTCAATAAATACTGAGAAAACAAACAGGTGCAGTCTCTAATTGTCACTGTACAAGGAGAATTCAAACACAGCCCAGGACAGCAGCCCTAGCATATCACCCCGTGTCAATCTGAATGGGCTGTTAGGACCCTGCAGCATCTCCTGGGATTGCACTTCCACCACTCTGCTTGTAAGAGGAGGGATTTATGGTTTTTACAGCTTAGCAACTGATTATAGAGATAATGGGAGCAATTTGTCAGCAAGCTAACCTTTAGAAAAACTTCCTAATGTGATGATCTTCCTATCACATAGTACATCTTAATATGAATAATAAAGGTCTCATGAATTTTGCTGTTTCAGGTTTTCCCTGGTTTATAGTCTTTATTTCCCCTTTTTTCTGCAGAAATTGAAAGCTCCTTTCCAAACACATCCCCTCACTATATGAGCCTGCAGCACTGGTCAGGCAATTAACAACTTCATCCACAATCAATACACAGAGTTTTTCTGAGTACGTGATGCCATGAGCAGGGAGATGAAGATAGATTTTTCCTAGGTAAGCTTTCCACAATATACCTGAGTGTTTACATGTCTTGCAGTAAATCTACTTACTTCCTTTTAATCACGACAAAGAAATCAATCAGTGATATTTTACTTGTCCATCAAAAAACTAATATGGAGAAGATTTATAAGCAAGTAGAGTGCACTTGACAGTGAATTACTGAATGGGGACTCAAGAGACTCGGGTTAGCCCCTGGCTCTGACAGTCTGAGAAGCCTAGTTAAGAGTTCTACTGTGCAGGACAGGTGTGAAAATACTCCAGGCTGCCATCAGTCCTCTGGGTTTTACTTTGTTCCTGTGGCGATAGAACAAAGAAAACGCTGTGTGTTTGATTAGCACTATTACCATACAAAGAGGAAACTAGTCCATATTAGGGAGCCAATTTACAGGAACACTTGGTTTACTTCCTGACAAGCAGTACTGCCTATGAGAGCTCGGTCTCGAGCACAGCTCCTGCTGACTTCAGTAGGAATGTGGTGTGAGTCAAAAGAGATGGCTCAGTTGTGCTCTACAGAGAAGCATGATCATAATTATAGTAAGGATTATAACTGGAGATTTCTGAATTCAATCCGGCCACTTCTGTTAACATCAACAGCTATCTGGTGGATAAATTCCTGGACTAATTCCTTTTTTGGTGGATAAATTCCTGGACTAATTCCTTTTTAACACCTCAGCCATAGGACTCATCATTAGACAAATGCCATATCCTAATATATACTGCATCTTAAACACAATGAGAGCTTCAATCTGTTTTATAATCCCTACGATATTCTTGTTGCCCACATACTAGGGAAGAAAATTTTACTGTAGGCAGAAGACTGCACAGATTGTTCCTCATCAGAAGGTTCTTGGTCTTCTTGTCCCTGAAAAGTGATAGGCTCATGCAGACTTTTGCTGCCTGACAATATTTGTAGAATAAGTACTAAAGAAATTAAAGAGATCTGCTGCAGCTTTCAGTGCTGCAACTTAAAAAAAAATGCTGAAAGAAAACAGCATACTAAAACATACCAAATTCATAAATTCAAAGATCAACAAGCTGTTTAAAAACTTAAGCAGTGCAGAAGTTGATGGTCACCAGTCAACCAAAAATCCTGCTATTTTCTTGAGCGAAATTAAATTTGACGAAGTTACCAAAGACCTTCAATCAAAGAGTTAACCACAATCAAACAAAAAACCCTATCCACCTCACCCAGCACAACAGAAATCCCTGCCATACAGTAAAATATGTATCAGGGAATTTTCTTCAGAGTTGGGTACCATGGGGGAGTATGAGGCATAGTTTGTCCTCCAGTTGTGCAAGAAAGCTGAATCCCCAAGCTCACAGATCTGAGGATTCAATCCTCTGATTCTCAGGACTTAAGTAACATTTCTCTACTCTACAGTATTTTAAGATTTTTAGCAGCTGTTGACCAACACATGCCCTCTGTTGGTAATTGCTTTTGAAACCTCCTAGGTTTCAAAAACAAACAAACAAACAAATCAAACAAAAAACTCATGGGTTTCAGACCTTCATTTCCTGAAGGGGTAGACAGCAATTCTAATGTTACACTACTATGGACTATATCTACATCAATACCCCAAGTCCAAACGCAATGACACAGCATGGCTTTTGTCCATCCAGCTCTACTTTCTTTCCTTTCAAATGAGTTAACTCTACCCAAATGGCCTACTGTCCATTTGGGTACTTTGAGTACTGTCCTTGTCAGACAGCAACATCTTAATCATGTCAGGTTGCCCTCTGGCACAACACTTGCTGACTTGGGTCAAAACCAAGCCAGGAACTGAACCAAAAATACGACACAAAACGTGAGGGCATGACGACTGGTATGATTCAACTTGCAAGAGAGAACTGACCCTTGCTTATGCCAATCCCTCATTTTCCTTTCTAGCAAGATGCAGAGTATGGACCTGGTGGCCCAAGTAAAGAACCTGTCCACAGTCAAACAGTGGAACATCCAGTGGAACTGGTATCTGTATGATGCCTTCATTCATGGAAAGGGCTCATGTTCGTCTCTGGTACAGACAGGTTCACTGTCGCTGATCAGTAAACTGAAGTTATCTGGAGTAATTTTACGCTTATTCATTCCCTGGATCAGTTTTAAAACAAGAACATTGAACTCAGAGATGGCAGAGGTAGATTCCCCAGTAGTTAGTTTAAAGTGGCCTAAATTTTGCTGCCCCGATTTGAAGTGAGTTCCTCAGCTCCTCACAAAATCAAACCAGTTTAGTTAGAGACCTACCTTTTGGTAACTGATTGGGAACATCATGACCTGACTTGAAACTGTAATGTGTAATAAAATTAGAGGGGTGATTTATGGGACAGCAGATACTTCCTTTTGTGAGTTCTTGACTCCCCAGTGCATTATATCCTTGTAATGAGTCAATAAAACAAGCCACAGCTACAGCACAATGAATGTCAGGAGATGCAGTGGACAGCAGGTATTCCTAATGATTTAAGTCTGTCAGCCTCCTGAACAAGCACTTGTACTTTTTAGAAGTTTATGGTACTACACTGCATGAGGTAAGCGATTACTGATATTTTAGCTGCACCTCTTGTGCCGCAGTAAGATCAATACCGTGTGCCATTGTGATCCGTGCTAGAGGAGAAAGGCTGGTGGAGCCATCGTCTGGCCCAAGGGTGGGCACTGAAAGCAAAACATGGAGAGATCTTCAGGACTCAAAGGCTCGAGGCAACTAATTGCATGCAGACTTTGTTTCACGGGGGGTTGTGGCAGCAAAGCTTCACCCGCTGGTTGGATGAACTTGGCTTGAGATTGAATGTGGCGTGGTTACACGTACTGTCTTTGAATGGACAGCGGGGCTGAGAGCCACGCAAAATCCCTCCAGTTCACACAAATCCACTCTCCTTCAAAGAAAAGTAGGGCAAGACAGGGTACAGGTTTGCAGGCCTGGCTGAGAGCACTGAGCTTTTGTTATTTTGCAGACCAGTGCCTTTCAGTTATTATTTCTTTATTTATAGCACTACTCCAAACTGAGTACATATTTTGCTGTGGGGTAAGTAAAAGACAAACAAGTGCCTCAGAAACCAGCCGGGGTCGAGCACAAACCCAGCACTTCTCCAGCGCAGCTCGGAGGGGAGGGCAGCGGGGATGGGTCACGGGTCCGGCCGTGTCCCCATCCCGCAGGGAGCTGCCCGGACTGCCGCATGCCCGGCCCTGCCGTGCGTGGGGCGGCGGTGCTCGGGGCTCTGCCCGCCCGCCAAGCCGCAGCCGGCGGATGCAGGCACGGAAACGTCTCCCTCTGCCGAGCCGCCGCCGCAAGTACACGTAGTGCGTCCGGCCTAGGGGTCCTGGCGAGCCCGGGGCTTTTTGCAGCCGCTCTGAAGACAGATGGTCAGTTTGGCGAAGAAGGGCGGAGAGTGCTTTCAGATGTTTGCCAGGGTTGTGTTTTCACGGGACTAGGAAAGAGTGGTTACACGCAGAAGGTGTTCCGCTCCTCGGAATGACTGTCATATTTTGGTTTCATAGATACAGTGCTTTAGATTTTACATACGAAATCGGCGGTGTTCGGAGTATGCAAAAATCTAGAAATCGTTTAGTAAGGTAAACACTCTCTTGATTACCGTGTACGTTTATTACCGGTTGGCATCAACACAATTTAGGCTTCTCATTTTAGAAATCCCTCCAGGCAACAGCCATCGTTATGAATTGTTAGAAGTGATTGCATGACTCAGCATCCAGAATGAGTTGGCCAGTCTGCATTGCCCCTGTACTACCAGTGCTAGCATGGGGAGAAACAACTGGGGCACAACTCTTCTGTAGGCTTCTATAAAAGTCACTCAAAGACTTTAATTTACACCTTATTCATATTACTTTCCCATCTAGCCACCCTGACGATGTGAAAGCCACAATGAAACCTCTGGAAACCATGAAAAGAAATGGAATGAGGCGACTTGGGGTCCTGTTGTATCTGAAGGCATTTCAGTGCCTTACACGCATCCTATTCGCGAAGACCCAATCTGCAGCAAAACTCCAGCTGAACTTCCCTAGGCGAGGACAGAGCCTAACAAAATGTCTCACACCTGATTTGCAGCATTAGCTTTGTTGTTTTAGTGAGTTAAACTACCTGGATGATAGCAACAAAAGTGCTGATAGGTCCCTGGGGGAAAATAATAGGTTCTTCATTTTTGCTAAGGTCAGTGAGAAGACTGGAGATAGAAAGATACCTCTTCGTGACTTGTTTTTCTGAGCATCTCTTTTATAAGTGATATGTCAAAGAAGTATTTATTCTTTTTCCTTAGCTAGGTTTCTAGTGAATAAATCGGAATCATTAAGAGAAAGCAGATATGTACATAAGACATACACTTGTCCTAAACAGCACTTGAATTTATCCGCAGTCTGTGTATAAATGGTATTTCAGAGGACCAGTAATCAAAAAAGTTTCCATCTGCAACATAGCAGCTGCAGTGTGTTAAGACTGATAGATGTGGGGTAGAAAATATTCAAGGGGCAAAGATACTGGTGGGGTCTTTGAAATTAGCTTATTTGAAAATCACTCCAGCAAGCATGAGAGATGCACTGTTGGGAACATCACCTTTTGCACTGGCACAATAGAAAGCAAGGGGAAATGTTTTCAGTGATGACAGGCGTTGGTACACAGGTGAGTGGAAGCAGCTTCAGATTCCTTCATTAGCTCATGATACATTTCTGTATCTAAAGAGAAGATAGCATAAGCATTGGATTTGTAGCTAATTCCTGCTCTCACCTTTTTTTCATTTCCCAAGACAGGTGTTTTTGCAGGATGTGTATGACACTGTGATGTATAAGTTTTGTCTACTCAGGTGGGTGGAGCTGCATTAGTTGTTCTTGCCTTTCAGCATCTATGGTTCTAGCTTCTGGCAGCAACTGTCTCTAGAACAAATTCAAGATCTAGGTGCAGAGCAAAAAGACTTAAAAGCTGGAGGGTTGGAGCTGAGTGGTGGTTCTGATGTGGGCAGAGCAGAGATGAGGAAAGACTTATGGATAGATATTTTTTCATTTTTCCTGTAGGTCCCATAGGCAGTTTATGCTTTCTGTATGTTGACTGCTTGTAGCTGATGTCTTCTGTGGGTGTATTTTCCACCTGTAAAACATCCAGTGCTTGCCCTTATGGAGAACTGCTGGGCAGAGGCACCCACATTTAAGGGAAGGGTGAACATCCTGACCTGAGCTGAAGTGACAGGTCCTGGCCACACCCAGACCTGTACCATTACTCAGTCTCAGATTCTAGCTTCTGAACCACCATTCCTAAGCATGTTCTTACTAAGGTCCTCAGTCCTACCTGAACCACGTACTCAGCCCTGCCTCTTTTCTGTTATTTCAGCTTGCAAGATCTTTGAAGTACCTTTCCTTTACACAACTGTACTGCTTCCCATCTTTGTTCTCCTTTGAGACCAGTGCTATGACAGTATCTTGCTTTTCTCCAAATAACCAAAATAATTAATTCATTGAAATGTTACCTGGGCAGTGACTCTGTTAGGGCTGACTCAAGAAATGAATGTGTGGAAAGAAGAGCTCCAGAAGCGAGATTTCTTTAATTCTGCAAACTGCTGTGTGATTATGCAAAGCTGTTCTCTTATGTTTTCTGCCAGACAAAATATGTAGACACTTTTCTTGCCTTTTGGAGAGGAATTGCTGTGCATGTGCATAAATGCTGTTTCTCTTCCTTGAATTAAAATGAGACCTTACATAGCTGGTAAATTGCACATTGCTGGGGTGAGCAGACTGGCAGCTCAGCACTGAGCCTCATTTCACAGCACATTGCTTGTCTCAGCAGCGAGGCATCCTGGAACGGACTTGGTCTGGTTTTTCGTCTGTAACTCATTGTGTAAATGCCAGCCAAATTAAAGCAAAGCAGATGGGACCAGTCATTTGAAGATTAATGAAGCTACTTGCATTATAAAGTAACTTGAAGATATGTACCTTAATGAAAAAGATCCTTTCTTGTTCCTAATAGCTGGTCAAGAGAAAAGGATCAAGCAGTGAAAATAGCTGGAGCTTAGCAGAACACACCTACAAAGAGATATTAAAGTGATTAACTCATTACAGAGTTAATCCCCATTAAAAGGAATTATCAGTCAGGGACTGATAATCAGTCATTTATTTTTCAGGTTCCTACATGAATTCTTTTTGAATGTCACCATTTTTCTAAAACATTGAAGTAAAGCAAGCAAGCACAGAAGAAATCTTCAGGGATTATTCACTGCACATATTGAAAGGTTTTCATTCTTCTACAACACTTACAGTGTACTCTGGAACTTTCCAAAGCTTCTGCTGGATGGAAGTTCCTGAATGTTTTCCTCTGTGCGATGGCTATACATTGCATGGAGGAGAATGGGATATTAGGAATTAGTACAACAAACAATTCTTTTTTGTTTCACCTCTTCAAAATGTAGCAAACCCCTAAAGAGGCCCCCGAATGTGTTACCCTGCACCGAAGAGTCACTAATTATCTTTAATCAAAATTAAAGCCAATTGAAAAGAATAATAATAGAGACTGGGAGGTGCTTTGTGTTGGTTTATGAGCTGCAGGTGCTGAAGGTGTGTACAGTCATGGCTGTTGCCATATCCTTCTTCAGGAGTAGGACCTGGCATTTTGGTGGAGAAGTACATGACTCTCCAAGTCATTAGACAAATCAGCTGCAGTGTTTAGAGGTCAATGTAGGTATCTGGGCTGTTCTTAATAAGCAGACTCTTTCACGAACAAAGATTGTAAGCTGAAAAAGTAACAAACTCCATGTTTTTTTTTCCTAAGTAATGTTTGAAAGAAGTTGTTAACAAGAAAACAATAGCAAATAAACCAAACTGCCCCCAAGACCTCCCTTCTGTGTCTTGAAGCCAGGGAGACTTGAAGCCAGATGGATGGCGAGGTATGGTTCCATGCAGCCATTTCTCTATTGCACTTCCAAAAAAAACGTCATCTGAAAAGATTAAGCAGTCATGTCTTGATCCTATAAAGGCCTTGACTCCACATTCCAGTCTCTTGCTGAAGTTTTTTGCTGAATAAGAGAGAAAATAATTTAAAGCTTGTTCTTATGCCTCTACTGTATCTGTCACTGAAGGTTGAGGAGAGCATAAACAGGAGCAATTACACATGTACTTGAGCTTTTGTTACAGGAAACCTAGGGAAAATGTTGATGCTAGATGAAATATGACATATTTCTTAGAAGTACCATCTGTAAAAATAGAATTTAAACTGTTGTACTGAATGCAGACAACAAGTTCCTTGGATATAAGGGCTGATTCTATTTCACAAAATTGTGGTACCAAAAGCAGTCTTACTCCAGAGGGTAAAAGGACAAAAGTGCTTTACCCTCATGTATGCACAGTTTGACTTTTGGGCAACTTAGTCTAAAAATTGGAGGCAAAGATAATCTCATTTTATACATATCTGATATTTTTACTTATTTTCCTTACGGTACAGTGCTAAACACGATGGCTTCTTGTTTCTTGGAAACACAGGCATGTTTTGTTGTAATTTTTGTTCACATCTACCCACTGACTTAGCCTGCAATGTAGTGCACGATGTAAAAAGGTGTTGTGTTGATGTAAAATTGATCCTTTGGAAATTCCATTCATCATCCATTTCTGGGTCCTACATATATGAATTCTTTGGCACAGTCTGAACAAGGCCATTTGTCTCCCTGGCTCCACTACAGAATATGTGGATATTTTGTAGCTGTTGTTTCTGGAATATTCACAGGGATTCAATAAAACCACAACTGTGCTTTTCTTTAAACATTGCATGCTCCATAGTACATGCAGTTAACCAGTATGACCATAACTCACTCCCTCATCATACCCACATCATTGAGTAGACAAATAAGCCAACAGAGACACAGCAGATCCTGACTATGCCACAGTATTCTTTATAAAAAGGAAATTATGAAGCTTAGAGTCATGCGTAACAGCAGAACCAGATTTGTTCATGTTGTTCTGAGTACACTGTGTCTGAATTCAAGTCAGTTTATAACTGTTGTGATCATGCAGGTTATTAGCTGCATTTTTTGACATTTAGATGTCAGTTATGCTGGCTTCTGGAATTGGACTGATTTTTACAACAGAATGTCATTATAGCACTTGCAGTGACATCAAGAACAGAACTTCAGCTTGATCTTCCTCTACAGAAGCTCATTAGAGATTCATATAAGAAGACAACCAACACGTGCTATTGCCATGGAAACAAGCTGGAATATTATGAAGCAGTATAGCCCATATTCCAAAATAGAGAGGACAAAGTCAGAGCAATTATAGCACAAGACTGACAGGCTTTTTATTTGCAGCCTGTATGGGTCAAAGCAAAACCTAGCTTCTTCTCTATGAAATAAAAATCATCAATGCAATTTTAGGACACTGTTTTCAGTCCCTTATTTGCAAACACAAAAACAATCCTGTGAGTTTAAGTTTTATGGGAGCAAGGAAGCTGAATGAAGGAAGGCATCACAGCAGGTGTGTAGGTGTGGCGATGTACAAAGAACAGACATCACAGACAGATAGAGAAATGAGTCAAGTTCAAGTCAAGTTCAAGTCAACCAGTGAGGTTCTAATAAAAAAAAAGGTGAGCAAAACAAGCCAAGGTTGAACCTCTGGTATGTCATTATGATTCAGAAGAAGAAAGGATAGTTTCAAATGTGATGGCTACCCAGTACCAGTGGCCAGGAAGCAAAGGGTAATATTTTTTGTGATTCGCATTAAATAGGTGACTCACAGTCTCCCATGTTGCCTAGCTAATGGAATGGACATATTGTACGTATACAACATGTAGGCAGTCTAACTTCCCAGACTTTGGCATGTGACTACAAAGACAGAGAGTTCTTTAAGCCATTTATAACAGCTCCGTCTGGTCTAGAAAGATTTTTCAGTGTTGTAAGAGCTTTAATCATTCTCCATGACTACAGAGTGCAAGCTATTGCACGTTTTTTTCATGTTTGATGACAGTACTAAAAAGTTGAAGAAATCTGAGAAGTATTTTAACCTTCGTTCAGAAAGTCTGTGATTGCCATTTCATGTACAGGTTCTGCTTTTAAGAAACACTTCTAAGTTTCACCTGAGCGATCACTTCTTGCAAAGACACTATGGGGAAAAAATAAAGTTTAGGAAAGACGGAGTAACAAGATTTTAGGCAGCATTCAAGATGCCTTGGATGGTTGTGCTATGAGTTTGCTGCTAAAGAGAGTTACTGTGAGATTTAAAATCACTTATCAGAATGATGCCAGATGTGAAAGTACAATTAGTATGATCAGGGATAGTTTATGTCTACTAAAGCAGGCTTTGGGAATCCTTCCAATGCCACATATGAGATATGTGGTATGCCACTATTTAATTAATGACTTAAAAAACTGTTAAGTTGTATTCACTGCTGTTCCACCATTTTTGTCTGGTTGTGTTTTGACTGATTGGAAAAACAGGATAAAAGCATGATTTTGGTAGAAAACTGAATGGAATACAGATACCTGTTGCAAAATTTTATTTCCAGTAAAATGTACAAAGGTTAATTGTAATGAGTACCATTTATGAAAAGCAAAGTATCAAACACTGTGTTAGAAGAATACTAGATAGTTTTTTGTTAGAACCAGAGAGATATAATGTGATACACTTGACACAAATACTGAAAGATAGCAATTTGGCTTTTTAACCTTGGCATATAAATTTTATTTCCCAAACACTTAAGTAAAGTTCTGTAGTACTTCCTACTACATTCTTTTCCCTAAACCCTTTCCTTGCTTTTTTTTGTGTGCATCTTGGCTTTTCTTCTCTTGCTCTGTTTGTAGCACCACTTCATGAGCTGCTAGCTCTTCAAGTCTTCTGAGTTCAGCCTTTAACAGCTTGCTTCTGTATGCTTCTCGAATGCTGTGAACTCTGCCTTGCTTTTCATCTAAGGATGCCTAGGTAGGCAGAAACAAAAAGCAACACCCTCACTTCAACACATGAATCTGTGATTCAGCACATGCAATTGCATCATTTAGGCTATATTTCACTTTCTGACAATGTAAGTACAGGTAAGGCACCTCACCTTTCTTTTTTAGCAGGATTTCTATTGATCACTCACAGGGATGAAGATACGTGTCAATCTTTTCACCATGAAGAAAAAGATGAAGATCATGAAAATCCTTTTTTGAACTGCTGGCTGAATAAGCTAATTGTGTGGAAGGAGGATGAGGCAACTGACTAGTTACCCATTTAGGCCTAGTACAGATTCAGTCACTGATTTGTTCCGTTGTTTTAAACAAGTTCCTTGAAAAATAGTTTTCAGAAATACTGAAATGGTTTAGGACCTCATGTATTATTTTCAAAAGAGACTCACGGAGCCTAAATCACACTGACCTTCACTGAGACTGAGGCCAGGTGAGACCTGGACATGTAATATTTTTTCTTTTTTTTTAACATTTCCATCTTGGGAAATGGGGATACCTGAAGACATTTAACATAATTTTCTGAGGTCTATAGATGAAAAAACTGTAAAAGTACTAATCAGAACAGTACGAGTAAGTAAATCTCATTTTAAAATACTACTGTGAAAGATTGTAAACGTACATGTTTTCTAGAAAGAGGTGAGGAACTACTTTAGAAATATTTGCTGTGATAATATATGCTAGGCATCCAAAATCACAGCAGCATCTGAAAACTTGGACACATTATCATCAAGAATTGGAGATCAGTCAGTCACTGGTAGAGGACTATGGCTCCTTGTAGGCTTGCTGCGAAATATTACAAATGAATCTGGGTGTTTGTTAAGGAGGTGTTCTCAAGTTATTTCTGTTAAGATGTTGGTTAAATCCAAAACTATTTTTACTCTTTTCCAGTTTTAAGAGCTCTGAAGAGTTACTAGATTTTTAGTTACTGTACCATCTCTGCATGACAAAGCATTTTGCTTCTGTCAACAATCAAAATTTAAGCCAATTTTGTTAGGATATTTGTACCAATTCCATGTATGACACATTGAACAAGTTAATCTAACAATGGACCCTTCACTACTGATATGAGACGCATTTATTGTAGCCATGTTTCTTTAGGGTCTAATAATGCAATTGTCTGTTGGCATCATGCATATTCCAGGAAGGCTCTATTCACCAACTTTGCTGTAGGACACACAAGGAGAAACTCATTCTCTTATGTAATTATCTTGTGGTTTTTTTTTTTTTTTTTTTTTTTTTACTTTTCCAGCACTCCAGTTCCATAACAAAATCAACCAAACAACAACCACCAACAACAAAAACAGAGCACCTAGTCATATATATAAAATGTTCAATTTATGCTCACTTTAAACTATACTATTATGGTGACAGTCTTAAAATTGTGCATTTGCAAGTAATTACAACAGGAATGTATTCCGAATATTTGGAACATTGTGTAGTACAATGTATTTTTTTCTTAGAGCTCTAGTTTTAGCCATTGTTCTAGAAAGATTTAAAGCTCATATGCTGATTCTAATTACTGATACAGAATACAAATGTTTAAAGAATTGTTGATCACCCTATTCATGATAGTGGTGGATATTACAGTAACAGTTACTGGAACGTAATCTGGAAAACCTACCTGCAGATTGTCATACATGTCAAGCATGTTTTGCTTCAACAGAGTTCTAGCATGTTGTTCCATTTCTCTTTGTTCCAAAGCCAGATCTCGAAGTTGCCTAAAATTGTTAACTTTTTCCATTTTACATTTCTCTTGCTCTTGAATTATAGATTCATTTCTTAGCACAGATTCAGACATTGTTTTTCTGAAGGAAACAGAAAGATATTTGTCTCATTTCAAGTACAGTTTTGGATGGTTTATATTTCACTTAGTACCTACATGCATATTGGTTTCTATCAAGCAAAGGAACCACTGCACAGTTCAATACAATTTAGGGATCACTTTTTCTCATCTTATATATAACAATGATGAGAAAGTGCATTGCTGAGACCAGGTCTTATACTTAAATGTCTACTTTAAAACACTGGTAAAATCATGCTCATTTTGAACATATGAAAAACTCCTACATGTGATTTATTTTTAATTTGCAAGAAATATCTTAGTACAGAAAGTTTTTGGTAATATAATTTAGCACTGAGACAAATGTATTTTTTCTCAGTGCTATAATGGCAGCTAAGTGGATAATATATTGTTGTAATTTGACTCAAATGACTCATGCTAGAGTTGAGGAGCTGAAGACAAATTAAATCCTTCCAAAACTCAAGCCTATGGAAGATATTTTGCTATATTTTCTCATCTTTTAGTGCTGTTAATTTCAGTATGACACAGTTTTCTCTTTACATTAAAAATTGAACTTGAGGAATTTTTCAGCATGTTCTGAAGTCTTCAGAGAAATAGTAAGTAGCATAAATGCATAAAATACAGATGGACTTATGCATTAACTGGGTTCTATCTTCAGCACAGCAAACATGCAAGGGAATGCGTATGAGGTAGACAGGTTCATCCTGACACATGCAATAAAGAAATATTTATTTTGAATGAATTTTTTTTTGCAATTATTAACTAAATCGCATTTGTTAAATGTCTTATTAGAATCAAGCATCACGTCATGACTTCATATGCATTTCTTTCAAGATAATGACTGAAATAAACATGTTTGGCTGCATATGCATTTCTTTAAGGATGTTATGATATGTTTTCATTACAGGAATACAACTTCCTTAACATGCCTTAAAGAAAAGTCATAAATTGTAGCAGGATTTAGGAAACACTTAAATAAAAAAAAAAAAAAAACACCGATGTCAGATAAATCAAAGTGGAAAATGATCAGGATGCCATCTACACTCACTACTTCATGATTCTATGTATATAGCATAAAGGGCAGACAAAAAACAGACTAGGATTTTCACAAAAACATTAACAAGGATGTGACAGCATTGTAGCTTACGACAATCACATGTGAAGGACAAAGTTTAAATACATATCTATTATACTGTATCCACATAAGGAGTCACAATATATTGCATTTACTAATTCCTATACATTAAAAACCCTTTGTCAGCTTTTCAGTTCGGTGTTTTACTGGCATTATTTTTTCCCTGCTACAGTTTACCTCATGTAAGGACTAAGGTCTACAGGCTCCCATTTTTTTTGCTGCGTTGGTAAACTTGAGTCAATTGCTGTTTGTGATGCTGTCATTTCTGTAGTATGAGAAAAAGAATCTACAACAAAACAGATTGAATTGGTTATTCAGTTATGCGAGGAGGGTCCATCTAAATTGTAATACAGTCGTTTTTCTCTTTTGGCTCAGCAAAATATCTTACTAAATGAGAACACGAATTGGACGTACTTTTTACTTCTAATACTTATAATAGAATCAAAGGTACTGAAGAAGGAAAAACAAAAATACCCTTAGATATGCTAGAGTGAAATTTGTGTATGTATACTTCAGATAAATCAACACAATACATGAGGGAGTAAGACAGGATAATCGATTTCAAATACCTAAAGAATAAATTTTGATCAACAAGGAATCACATTCTTTTATAAACAAACAAACAAATCTATAAAAATCTGATCACTCCCGTCTACAATTCAAATCACCTAAATTCTCCTTTGGGCCTATGTTTTGTTTGGGGAATGCCAATCTACATAAAAGATGTCCCATGGCAATTTAAAATTGTCAGTCTTCTGTCTTTGAATGATTTAATCACATGGAAGGTAACTGATTTATATTTTAATGTAGACTTCTCAAAAGACAGTGACACATTTGATACTAAGCATGCCACTGTGCTTAGCTGTGTTGTGATCATTCCAGCACTTCTGTCTTCCAGTTCATCTGGCTATGTCAGAAAAGCCTGTGAAATTTGGTGAGATTTAATGAAATCTGCAGTAGTTTGTTCTATAAAAACTCTTATTACGCTATTTACTGTAGTAATCAAATGAAACACTTACAAATCATTTTAAAAAATACTTCTGTATTAATGACCACTGCTTCTAAATTTAAAATGGAGGGAGTATTTTCCACTGAACCTCCAGAAATATCTGCTTAATTTAGGTTTGGAATTCTTGTGTGAAAGAAGTGCCTAAACTTGGTTTAAGGGTAACTTAGCAGCCTCTGAAGGCCAGGAGGCTGTATTTGTGTCTGAGGCTGCAGCATTGAAGCAATTAAAACAGGGGGTATAAAGAAGAAAGAGACTAAGCATGTGATTGTGTATTTGGACTGCATTATTAAGGCTGTTCTCTCCATTTACTAACAGTAGTTAATGCAGATGTCTTTGTTAAGGAGCTGAATGACTCATGCAGAATGATTTAAATCCCATTTCATTTCATGTTAAAACACTGGTTGTGATATGTCTAGAATGTATTTGAAAACTCATAGTAGGAAATTCTGTATCATGAACATTTTTTTCTGAAATAATTAATATCCCTTTATATTTTAAAATTATAACGATCAAAATGTAGCTGATATGTAGAAAGCTACACCCTTACCTCTTTCTTCTGATTTGGATGATGAACTGGCAGTGTCCATCCCAGCTATGGGCTCCTTGGAATCTCTCTCAACATACTTATTAATAAACTTCATGCGTTCCTGAAAAGCCTGCAGATAAAATTTTTAATCCAGATAAGACTTCTACTGAATACTTCCATCCCAAATAATTTTCTCATTTTCTGAGGAATCTATAAGCAGTCACTGGGGCAGTAAATCTTTGAACCCAGAGCATGCTGAAATATGATGCTACTTTATTATTAGTAGTGAGTATATTTCAATTGTATGATCTATTAAAACAGCACTTCCGACAACATGAATAGCATTATTGAGACAGCAGATGGAAAAAAAAAGAAACACAAGAGGACTGTGCTTCGTGTCAGTCATATTCAATTCATCACTGCAGTAGATTTTTTTTTCCTGAAATAATGACCTGACAACATCAACCATCCAACTTTCGAAGGAACTTTGATTTGTTTAGTTTTAATGTGTTGTGTAGAGGAGAAATAAATTGTCACTAGTATTTAAAGCTCATCTAATTTTATTTGTGTTCTGAGCATATGAATAAGAACCTGTAAGTAAACCTCTGTGAAAAGATAGCTGAGTAAAATGAAAAGCAGGCAACATTTGGAAGGATTTGAGTCCTCTCAGTGCATACCAGCTATATTTAGTAATATCCCAAATGCTAAAACAATGCCATCAATAACAAATCTAAAACCTGATTGCAGTATACAGCTCTGCCTGGGACAGGAATTAGGAAAGATGCTAGGGTTCCCATTGCAAGAGGCTCAGCATACAGACACTAAAGATCATCATGCAATGAACTACTGGAAAACCCCTAATCTCTCAGTAGTTTAAAATAATATTTGGATTTAAAAAACTAAAACTCAATGTAGGGTGTGTTCCCTCATAGCTGAATAGAGGTTCAGGACTTCTCTCACTTAGGGAACTAGTACTTCCTGTTAGGATCTCCTTAAGCCTTGTGACTGGACACCTCCTGAGGAATGGGAGCCATGGGTGCAAACCCTTTGAGGCTCAATTGCTTCTGATGCTTAAATACAGACATCACCACTCTGCTCGTCCTTTCAGATGGTGTTTTGGGCTCACTGGGCTTTCTATTAAGGGCTCAGATAGTCAGAATGGTCAGAAGAGCCAAATGCCACCCTGGAAACAGGCAACCAATTCCAATTGTTGCACAGATAAATATTTTTTCTGTTCTGTAAAATAGAACCTTAAAGTCTCAATGATCTCATGAAATCTAAAGTGGACAATTTGGATTCCTAACCCACAAGTCATGCACATCAGTATTTTTGATACTTCAGGCTTTGCAAAATTCCCTGTTGTCCACAAAATGGTGAAGAGAGGAGTCACATGAACTCATTTCTTTCTTGTGAAAATCGCTCTGCCATCACAACAGCTCCTGCAACTTGTGAAGACGCATTACCTTGACAGCTCTTCCTGGTTCTGCAGACTCCCATGCTCGCTTCATGGCTTTGATCTCATCTGCTCGCTGTGTGTCTCTCTTCAGCTCCAGATTTTCCACCTCTCTCTGCTCACTAACAAGACGTAAAGTCCAGTACGGTTTGTTTATAGCATCTTGCTGAAAGTGGAAGTACCATGGACATAATTATTGGTATTTATTGGTATATATCTATGTCCACTATTTAAGATGATGCTGTGTATCATAATTTTCATAACTGGTAGGAATTATACATTGATAGAGTTTGACATGCCTTACTAGACAAAAACGGTCTTCCAAAGGGAAGGAAAACTATTTTGTAATATTTCAAATTCTTTGAGGTCTTTTTTACACTTCCCTTCATCCACCCTCCTATCTTATGCAGCATGCTCTACACTCTTCTCAACAATCTAAATATTTGTAGCAATTTTATTCATGCAGTTATCTCTCTGTACAGCATTTTTTCCTGCTTTGTTTCTTTTCTTACCAGAAGTCTTATTATTTTTAACCAGGACTTTTTGTGCAAAGATACATCTTGCTCTGTCTTCTCCAACATCAGGTTCTTTATGTTTACTTCTCAAATTCTATAAACTACTGTTTGGCTTCTCCAAAGTCATAGGATACAAGTAGTACCCAAAGGGTAGGAGGCTGTCCTCCTGCCTCACCAATGAATGAAATATTGTGCTGCACATACTTCTGGAAAGCATAGTATCTCTAGAAGCTTGAAGCCCAAGGTTTAGAAGAAGAGGTAAATTGCTTAGCTTTGATTTGAGACTAAAGAGAGGTATATTCCTAATCTGAAGGCAGTATCCTCTTGAAACTTGCTACTGTTTGAGTGACAGACTGAAGAATTCCTGCAAGCTACCATCCCAGCACCTGTAGCATAGCCCACCACTGGAGCTGAAGGCAGAAATCTGACACAGCCTGAAGTTGCATGACACTTATGTGGCCAGCTTTCTCAAATGCAGTCAGTCTGACTGCTCTGCAAGAAGAGTTAAGGCACTGTTACTAAAATCCATATAATTAGGTGTGGATGTGAATCATAGAGAAGCTTGTTGTTCAACAGCTTAGTCAACAAAACAATACAGTAAAGATTTCTTGACAGCATTTTCACAGAGTTTTTCATCCTCTTGAACTTCCCACGGAGCAGGAGAAAAAAAACAAAAAACAACAACCAGGAGGACCTGTAAATTTCTTTGCCTTCCATTAATCTGTTTGCAATCCATAAAGTCAATTACTCCTTTAAAAGCTGGTCAACCACAGTGCACTCAGACCCACCCTACCACAAATGAGAAGAATTTGCAAGCAGGCAAGTAAATATCAATTTTCATGCCAGTATATACCCACAAGTTAATGACAATTGTAACATAATAAGACTGGAAACACCTATTTTATTTCTCTAATGATTCTATGAAAACCAGTGCAAGTAACTGATTGGACGTCAGTGTGGCAAATTAGCATAATTTAATAAACCTTCAGAGACAGAAAATAGACATCCAAAAGAAGCACTCAGTGGTTGCTTTACAAATAAGCAAAGAAATGAACACATCTCTAATGCAGGATACAGGTCTTTTTTATGTGCAATTCAGTCATCCTCAGGTGCAGAACATGAAGGTGGAGAAGCAGAGGATAGAGGAATACACTAAAAGTGCTAGCAATTCTAACCTGCAGACCTGAAAATGCTTTTATAATTAGTACAATGATTTCACATTCAAGAAATCCAAGTTTTTAGATTTGTTCTCACCTGAAATTCAAGAGACATAAGTGATCCTTTTTCTTTATTGGACTTCTCTCTTTCTGTCTTCTCAGTTGCTTTATCTTTTGATTTTTTGGTTGATTTAGGAATACTTGCAGATCTTTGTCCTTCGAAATGATTGAGCTTTTGGAGAAAACTGTGCTCCTCATGCTTTCCCCCCTGTGCTGTTTACACATAGTTATGTTGAACAATGAATTAGGAGATTGTGTTGTCATCCATAAATGTATTTACCCATATAATCATAACAGCACAAAAAAGCCACAGGAAAGACAAAGAAAAGTCTTATGTAATCGGTCAACAATTTCAAGTACTGCACCAGTATTAACTGTTGTAGCAAGAAATAATTTGGAGACAATTTTAACGTCAACCTTTTAAAGACAGGTGTATGAGGTAGACATATTATGACAGCTTTATTTGTCCTTAGCAGCATTTTACCCAGGACTTAATTACTGGTTTACCATGGCCCATGCATATCAATAACTGCCCTATAGCTCTGTGTATAAATCAGTCCAAAGAGGAGATAGCTATTCTGTAGATAGCAACCTGATTCTTAGTTCCCTTATACAAAAAGTGGGAAGCTCAAAGTCAGTATTCTCATTGCCTCATGTCCCTAAGCCTGAAAACCTGAAGAGCAGAAGATGCACACAAAATCCACAAATGTAAGGAAGTTAAGGCAACAAAACATATTTAAGACTCAGTACATACCTGCAAAAATCAGAATGATTGTTCTCTGATCAATCAGAGAAACTTTTAGATTAGTTACTTAATCAGTGCATGTATATGCTGTATGTATGATCTTTATTGAATTGAAGAGCTGAGAACTAACATTTATACCACATTCATTCTACACTATCTTAGCTGGTAGGAGCTGTTAATTTTTTTTCATGCCACGTTCTTGTTATAAAGAAGAATAAGTAAAGCCTGCAATAGCATTCAGCTTTAATAGCATAGGAGCACAACAGATGAAACCATTTGGACTGGATCCACAAAAGTACAAGATTAAAGATCAGTCTGAAATCTCTATTTCACTGCATGTTGCTTGAAACATTAAAACAAATGCTGAAAAATGGGACTTGATCAATGCAATCAAACAGGCAATTTCTTTTGGAAAAAGAGGAAATTAGTCTGAAGATAATAACAATGTATCTTTCACTTAATGCTGTGTTTCTAACCTCTTTCCACTGAGGAAAGATCACTATACTGCTTGATTTGATCAAAAGTCCACTGAAGATATTCCACTGGCTTTAATGAGATTTGGATCAAATATTCAATGTCAGGGTTATATGGAAATATAAAATGGTAAATTTGAAAGATATGCAAGCAAATTTATAACACACTTATACTAACTACATATACAAATATATATATATCACACCACATTATACATGTGTTTATGTATAAATTACACCCTTATGTCCGTACACTACTTAAATAATGATACAACAATGATGCCAAAGAACTTTGTTTAAATTCATTCAGTGCAATCAAAACATGACGAATGAAAGAAAAAATTTAAAGCAGTGCTCTCCACGAGTACTGAAAAAAAATAAAGCATCAAAAATAAAACATCTCCAGGAGAAATACAAATATAAAATAAATACTGATGGCATTACCTGAAGTTATGATTATATAAAAGGCTTTCAATTTAATTTCACATTGACATTACATATTAGGAGACAAAGATTATCCATGTAAAGGGATACTACAAACTTTGGCTTCTAAAAAGATTTTATAACTCTGAATTTTAACATTTTGATGTTCTGGACGTATACATTGGGATGTTATTCAATAAATTACATGGGAACAGGTGAAATGACAGGGATAAAATGAGCTATCTTGCTTTAGTTCTTGCTTAATGCCTTTTTAATGTTTTGTTTTTGTAAAATGTTATTTAAGAAAACATTTTATGAGATGTCACATACAATAACTGTGACTACATATTAGTCATGAAATACCTTTTGCAAACTGTTCTTAAAAATACCATCACATAGCAGTATTAAGGATTATAAAGAAAGAAAATAAACATCAACAAAGAAAAGAGACAGAATTCTTATTGGAGAATTAGCTTCCTAACAAAATTTTCTTAATAATTACTTATAGTACCAATGAGTGGTATGAGTCTCCTAAAGGGGGACTAATCTAAAACACTGGTAAAGGGTAATACAAAGCAGAAATACGTTTTTGTCACAGCAAATCAGCTTTAGCACAAAGCTAACTCCAGATGGCACTATTGCCTCATTAGAAATAGCAGTACCTGAAATTTGAGATTTGTTCCAGGAATTTTCCACCCGGCTCAATGCAGTTTTCTTAAAAATCATCCTGTTAGTGGACATTGTTTTGCCTATGCATCAGCACTGCTACAGTGTAAATTGCGTGGCTGATAAGTAATGCTGACAGCCTTCAATGGTAAATCTCCAGTTTCAAATTGCTTTAGTTTGAAAACTGGTTCACAATCAGCAAAATATTCAGAGATATGTTGTTTACTCCACAATACTGACCTGTATATTAAGTGCTTCTATTAAATATTGCTGCTAATAGGGAGTATATAAAATAGGTACTAAGGAGTAAGTACAGTAAGTCTTGATACATGTTCTGTTCTAAACTCTTAAGGCCCAAACAATCAAGTTTTTATTCCATGTAAACATAATCAATTTGTATTCTTGTATAAACATAAATATCCAATTAACCTGAACTGAAAAATGAGCTTTGGTTACTTTGAAAAGCAGCAATTATGGGAGGACACAGAAATCAGAACTTTAAAAAGTCCTACTAAAATAATTCTCTTTATCACTGATTGTTATAGTTGTAAATGAGCCAAAGTTTCAGTTGAAATGGATAAGGGAAGATATGAACCGTAGCACTGCTACCAGGAACCAAACATTAGAGTGCTCATGCTACTGACAAGCTGCAGCAGCAGCAGCTGAGAACTACCGAAGAAATTCAGTGACCAAGTGACCTCTTTTGACCTGCAGCTTTACAGATCATTGTGGTGGTTGTATGGAAGGGTATGTGTCAAAAGCCTGGCTAGTACAGTGTATGCAAGCTGCAGTCAAGTCAGAAAAAGAACTAGGTAATCAGGCGTGATTATGAACAATGCAACTTAAACATGGGTGAAACAACAACTGAAAAAGCAGCCTGTGGGGTAAAAGCTCCTTGAACATTATTATACTCATGATGCAGTGTAATCTATCCCACTTGTGTCATGCAGATATCTTTCTCCTTATCAAAAGTCAGATATCAATCTGCATTTTTAGGGCATAAGCTATATCCCTACATGTTATGAAACTGATGTTATGAAACCGTTAGCTGTGGTAACTAACAAATAATGAATCTAGTACTATCAAAATTGAATGCACAAGTTTGCAAGACAGTATATTATAGTAGAAGGTGTATTCTCAATACCATGAGATTCTTGCTGTGATTTAGAAGCAAGTACAATGTATCTTCATTTCAAAACACTTTTCAACCAAACAAGTAGAATATAAAAATAACAAATCTTCATTTAGGCCATTTAGTAGAGTTTTACACACATGCTGATGCAGTTAGCATGTGGATGGCAGGATGAGAACAATGGTGCTGTCTGTGTTCACATTGGCACTTTGAGTGCCTGTCTGTGATTACCGTGGTCAGCTATGTATGTATGTGTATATATATATATATATACACACAGACCGTCGATGCGTGTTCCACATGTGCATGCTTGCTTGCTAGGAGCACATCATCTGCTCCACTACTGGTTGAACCCGAAAACATGGAGCTTCACTCCAGTGTCTGGATCTAACCTGATGTAATTTCATCTACAGCATTCAATGTCTAAAATATGTGGTGTCACTGTTAAACGGAGAAGCAAATATGTCATATTTAAGATTCCTCTGTCTCCTTCCTGACTTGAACACAGAGTACATTCTTGTGACACTTCCTAGACTTGTCTCCTGCCTAAATCATCTCCCAGTAAAACAGAAGTAACATGTACCCAGAAAGAGGCCTTTTTTTCCTTCTGCTAGTACATTTTCTTAAATTGTCATCAGGCGTGCTTACCTAGTTTCAGTAAAATACCCTCTACTTGGATGTAGTTTATCAGAACATTGTGCATTTATATTTACAATTCATTGGTCTCTCAGATCATAGAAACAGAAGTGCTTTGGCAACTGTTCTAGACATAAGAAGTTTAGATACATTTTGCAGAGTATCCTTTTATTCCTGTATCACTTGTGAATTGAAGGTATAGAAGCACACAACCGAACCCCAGTTCAATGAGCCTCCAAGTAAAGAGCATTATTGCTGAATTATATCACTCAGGAAGCAGATAAAAGAAATGATACATGGTCATGGTTTTTAGCAATATAACAAATCTAAAAAGAAGAAATGTGAAGCATCCAAGTACATACTTGAGGTGACATACCTTGGAGTTCGGCTTTCTCTATTTCTTTCAGTGACTGAACAAACAGAATCTGGGTCTCTGTGAGTGGCCAACTATTATGTAACACCAATGCCTGGATGATATACTTGTGAAGCTGTGAAAGAAAATGCAATATGTGAACATGCTGAAAACATAACAATTGCAGTTAAGTATTTAAAAGTCCTGTAGGTTAGTAAAGTTGCAACTGTTGAATTCAGCAAATGAAACACATGATTACTTTACAAGCTTGTACATTACAGTATTCACAAGAAGCTTAAAAAATTAGTGTTAATTCCACAGATTTTATTTTAAATCCTGTGAAATCAAACAATTACTCGTGTGTTTATCAACTGAAAATAAACTGGGCTGTAGAATAAGGAGCTACATTCTTTAAAGACTTCTATGTAACTTTCCTATGTATGCCACGTGCTAAGACAAAGAATTCTGCCTTTCATTTTAAGTCCTATTGCAGAGCTTTGAATACTAATATTAGCACTCAATCTCTCCAGTTGAGGTGGAAGCAGCAGGGTCAGTGGGTTATTTTAAACATTTTCCACACAGAAAAGGAAGTTATACCAACACTACTTTTAAAAATTGTTTTCCAAATTTTAAAGCTGGTTTTAAGTCAAGGAAACAACTCCAGAAATTTTATTTCTATTTTTTTTAATACAATGTTGTAATTGAATCTAATAATCAGGAAGAAAAAAAAAACAACACAAAAAACCCCCCACAAAAACATGTGGAGACAAAAACAAACAATGACTGAGAAATGAAATAGTGTTTTCTAAGATAGATGAATAATTCCTGATGAATTCAAGAGAAATTAATGATTTCGACACCCCCCTCTAATGAACTCTAAGGGCTAAAGTAGCAGATACATGTGTTAACAAGGCATTCAGGTGGCTGGCAACAAGAACTTCTCTAGTAACACTATTAAAATTGCCTTTCTCTTATACTACACTTCAAAGAGAATTCACACTGAAGCATCAGAAGTTGTTAATGGTATCTTTTGCCCCAGCTGCAAGTCACAGATTACTTGCATTGAACTTTGCAAGTGAAGGCCATCTGAAGACTGAATATGTCTACCACTTTGCTTTGACTACAAAAATGAACTCTTGTTGGTTATTCATATAGATATGTTTTCATTTCACTGTAGCCTCATTCACTAACAATCCTAATTTTGGATACTCTGTTCTTTCCTCTGATTATCAGATCTCCATCTGAATCAAAAGAATTACCAATACCCCTTTATATTTTTCTCACATACACACTCTCCATCTTTCTACAGGATCACGTAATTTAAAATCTCTTACTTGTGGTGGACTTTCCTGATTACTTTCTAAGTTTTCTGAGGGGAAAGCTGCTTCTTCTAACACAGATAGACTTTCTTGTGAAAGTCCCCTCTTGAAAGAGCTTCTGGTATCCCTTGGAGCTGAAACACGACCTCTTCTTTTAAATCTAGTTTCTGATTCCTTCTTTCCAACACCTCGAACAACCTGGCTTTTACTTGCTGCAAGAAGATTGATAATATCAGTGTAAATTTTGAAACATTCTGTGAATTATTAGTATGAGGTAAACAGACATCCCCAGAAAATATACCGAAGAATATTTTCTCATGCTGCATTATGATCATAAGGTTCCAATTGAAACTATTTATTATAACTATTATTCATTCAGCACAAAAATAACTTCAAAGTAAATAATGATAAATTTGAATAACTACATATCTAGCTGTTGCTACCGTTCATCCTGATTTTGTAACTGCTGTCCTTATGGAAGTCTCTTACGTCAACATGACAGAGAGTCATAGCTGACTAAAGACAATCTTAGCAGTAGCTAAACAACTATTTGTGATCAATCACATATAGCATTACCCTCTGGTCTCTTACAGAAGATGTTGATGTGGAAGAACCGTGAAAACAGGAAGACGATACAGAAAGGCTGTAATGGAAACATTAATCCAGAAAACTTGAACTTGTGCTCATTTACATGAGAGGAACATCTTTCAAAAGGGAAGTGAGCAGGAGCGCGTAATTATTTATCAGGCGAAAGAGTACAAGATTGTTGTGGATTTAGATGAAACTTGTACATAACCCTTATGATAAATGTAAATAAAATATAAACCTAGGAATTCTTAAAGTAGCTGTAAATTACACTAGCTTAAGACTCAGTTTGAAAATTGAGCCAAGGCTCTGAGGCACATAAAAATAAATATCACTGTTACACATGCTTTTATGTTTGTTTTTGCTTTGATTTATCCTCTCATAATTTTGTTCCATGTTCTCAAGTGTGTAATTTTGGGGAAAGTATTATTTCATCTTCTTCATTTTCCTTATAATTTACTTGGGTATAATTTCTCACATCACTTCTTTCACAATGGTTTCTTCATCATGCAAACTGTTAATGTGTCTAACAGCATGCAAACTGTTAACGTGTCTAACAGCATGCATGGTGATCTGCATGGCCAGCTCTGTGTGTATAGTCTCACTGAACACCACTGAGAAGAGTCTGGCTTGGTTTCCTTTACTTCTCTGCCCTCTGCCTGCAATGTAAATGAATAGTAATACAATTTTTATACAGAAAATGCATCTTCAGTAAAAATACTTCTCAGGCTAGCTTGTTCTGACATACACGAGTAGGGTATTGGGTGTTAACTTTCAAATACATTTGTATTAAAGGAAATTTCCTCTAATCAAATATTCCCTTAAGGGATAATTCAGTTGGTATCACAAAGAGTTGACAATGGAATAATCAGCATTTATTAACTTTGCCTCTGACTTATATGACTGATGACAAGCCAATAACAAGTGTGCTTCCATTAAAAGGATTAAAAGGAGTGATGCTCAAGATGGTGTATTTAAACTACAGGGTTTGGTGTAATCTGTGAACTGCCTACCATATCCCATTGCTTGGGCACCAGTTTAATCACAACCAGAATCAAAACAATTAAGCTTTCAGATCAAAAAGAGGCAAGACCTTGAAAATAGAGCATATTTCTGTTCTCAAGGACAAGGTAAGCACAAGCATTAAATTTTCAGAACTGTGAAACTACTTCAATGATCCAAACAACTCTTTACACAGTTAAAAAATGAGGCCAAAACACAGAAGAATAAAGAAGTGGTAGACGCCTTATTTCAATCAATCATTTCAGTATATTTCCTCATTGCTGGGGACCAAGGATTCCAATTCAATGCTCAAGAATTTTGCTTAATCACAAAGTCACTAAGGATTTCATGGAAAAAGTGAGGAAAAAGATTATATTTTACATAATGAAAAATATTTTACATATTTTACATAATTGTGTTTACATATAGTTACTGTTAGAATATACATCCTTTAGTGAATAAAACTGTCAAATACTAAATAAAATACTTACAGAAGGAACACAGAAGTGTTTCATTACTCAAGAAATTAAAAGCAGGAATGACTGCATGGCCCTTTCCAGTGACATTTACAATTTCTTCCTCATTATCTAGGACTTGTAGCTTAATGAACACATCTGAATTAGAGGTTTGTACCTGCACTGTAGCAATATGTGATGCTGTGACTTTTACTGAATACCTAAGGAAGAAAAATATTACAGTAATATAACCAACAATACCAGATCATTATTTTCTAGAGAAGTATCTAAACATTGTGCTGAGATGGAGAAAAACTCTTAAAACTGAGCTTTAGCTCACTTGCAATCTGGTGAGCTAAGCAGTTCAATGCAATGAGTCCATGATTAAAGTAAACATGGGCAGCAGCAAAAAAGTGGTGATATTACCATCTTTTTCTTGGTGTCTTATCAAATGTCTGTATTTATATTATTGCTCCTGCTGTAATAAAGTTTGTTGAACATGTTCTTCTAAAACAACCACATGCTCAAATAAATCAGCTGAAAAATATACCAAATCCTGTGCCTCCTTTCCACTTGTAAAAACCCAGTTTTAATGCAAGTTTAATCTCCAAAAGTAATATGGATTTTGATTCACTGATATAAAGGTAAGACTGAGCCTAGAGAAATGCAGAATGCTGTTTTGAGAATTTTGAAACTATAGTCTGTGTATTTCATAACTGTGGTTCATTAACAAGTAATGATATTTCAGAAACAAACAAAAAAAAATCCCCACTTATTTATGAAATCCAATACCTAGTGTCAAGTATCTATGGCTAAAAAACAAAAAAAACCATGGAGATGTTAGATGTTTACTTAAAGACCTTCCCCTTCTAAGAAAGTAGAAAAAACATACTTTGCTGTCATGGATATAAAAAGCATAATTTAATCATTATTCTCTCAGTATTTACCTGAACATTACACATTTGTCATTGGGTATGTAATACTCTTTAATTTCTTTAGTAGAATAAATGTTATTTACAGCCTCACGAGAGAGGAATGGGAGTGGACTACGAGAACTGATGAGTCGGAGCCTCCATCTTCCAGCTGCCAAAGCCTGATCACCAGTATGTGCTTCAGCCATAAATGTGTATCCTTTCTGAATAGGAGACAAGACATTTTTACTTGGAAATAACACTGTTTAGTTCTGGAAATGAAACTTGCTGGAGTACCAATTGAAAATAAAAATGACTAGTTATTGAAAAGGCAAATAATAGATTTAAACTGTAAAACTACATCAGAAATAGTAAGACTGGAGTTAAGAACTGCCTAATGACAATTGAAAGGAAATAGAAAGTAGTACATGATTAAAAAAAAAAAAAGACTAGAAGTTGGTGAAAGTATAAGTGAGAAGAAATATAAAAGATATATATAATAAATGACAAAAGTACAAATTCCTGTGAGCAACACATAGAAGTCTTCACTGACATTATAGGAAGAATTTTTAAACTGAATATTTAAATACTTATAGTACTAATTATTTTAAATAACATACAACATAATGCACAACAATTAAATAAATAAAAATTTAAAAGAGAAATACCACAATAAAAACAAAACCAACCAAAACAAAAATCTAACAGAACAGTAGATTATGGTCCAGTATCATCAAGCTTGGCACAATTAATTTCCAAAGGATAGATTCAGTATCATCTTTTGATTTGAATGAAAAATGGAAAAATGTAGGTGATACTATAAGAGAATTCATCCTGGATTTTTCTCCCTGCGCCTTTTAAAGGTTCTTATGTCACATTCTGTCTCCTCAGTTGTCTATATTTTCCAGTTTTCTTGAAGTAGTTAAACAATTAGGACTGGTTTGGGGTTTTTTTGCTACTTTTTCTCCTCCAAATGGCACAAATCATTTCAGATTATTCTGAAGAACAGTAACTACTTTTTTCACTTCTGAACTAACTACTTTAATAGGTCACCTGCTAGCTGAATCAATTCACACCATAGTCAGTTAGAAGCAACCTCAAATATAATAAAGTGACAGGTAACTTAAACACTTGAAAGTCCACCCTACATGACATTTCCCAAATGCTAATTCTTGGCACAACAAAGATATTCCTTAATTTACACGGACTTTGTATCATCGCCCCTTTTCTAACAATCAATAAAGAAGGCTGTGTTTTCTTCTCATACTGGTACTTCTGGGAGATTACTGATAAACTGTGTTCCAAACAAGCATGTCAAGTTCTAAACGACTGGCCCTTCTCTTTGGAGAGTATTAACCATACAAACAAAAAAATGTAACACCTTCTCCCTGTCAGGTGGGAAGAGTAGAACCAGGAAAAAGAGGAAAAGTTATTTGAGGAAAAAGAAAAAAGAACACTGAGATCCCATCAACAATAAAATGAAATGAATTCCATTCAGAAAAAGCATTCCATTAATTTGTGACTCTCTTGTGATCTAAAAGTTGTTTTTATTGCCATATTCAGAAGAATTTGACATTTCAAGTTCTATAGAAAGAACTGTTATGCATTTTCCAAAGAAAAAGCATTCCCCATAGTTTTGAAAAGGAGAATTATTCTGAAAGCTAAACTGTATGTTTTTGCATGTATACCAAACACATGAAATAAATGTGATTTCAAGTGTTAGTGCACATGAAAATTGCACAAAAAAGTAATTCTAAAATTGCAAATACTTTTAACTCCAAAGGCGACCACAGCTAAAGTTGAAAGTACTAACATGTTGGCAATTCATGGACAAGATGTTTAGCAAGCAGTAGCTGTCCTCATGTATACTGAAGCAAAATTAGATAAACATGAAATATAAACATGAAAACTTCTTCATTCACTGACAAACTAGATAAAATATCTTTTTATGCTGGAGGTAGTGGGAAATTGTATGTGAATACAATTTGCTGCATGGAGATTTAAAGATCAGATTCAATCTAAGGTTAAACTAGTAACTCTCGAGCATTTAATAATTTCACTGCAAGGCACTGAATATCAGTATATTAATCATATTAAAGTCTTCAGAGAGTCCAGCATACAACTAGAGAAGTGGACAAAAAGCTTGGCGTGAGCCAGCGGTGTGTGCTTGTAGCCTGGAGGGCCAACTATATCCTGGATTGCATCAAAAAAGCTGTGGCTAGTAGAGCAAGTTAAGTGATTGTCCCCTTCTAATCTGTCCTCTGAGAACCCATCTGGAGTACTGCATCCAAGCCTGGGTTCCCCAGCACAATAAAGACATGGAGCTGTTGGATTAGGTCCAGAGATGGGTCACAGAGATATTCAGAGAATCCTTAAGTGTTGTTCAGCTGAAGCTTGAGAAAAGTTCTCTGTCATTTTCTACCATCTGTTTAAAAGACTTGTGTATAAGACAGTAAAGACAAAAAACAAACAAACAAACAAAAAGAAAGCAGACTAGCAGTATACTGAAACAAACAGAACAACAAAAGAAAACAAAAGAAAACAGAAGAGACTGGAAGAAAGAAACCAGCTACTTGCTTTTTTTTTTTTTTTATCTAGACTGTAGTATCTGCAGGAAGCAAACACGAAGATGCATCATTGCTAGTCTGCAGATTTTATCCCTATTTTAATATTCATTTCAGAATGATTCAAGGCATTCCAAGAGAGACTCTGCAGCAGAATAACAATATTTACTGATAAAATTTACTTTTGCTCTGTTTTAATGTGCTGATTCTTAGTTTTGCAGCAGAATACCTAACTGGTAGATTTGTTCAATAGGAAAAATAACTTATTTTATATTAATATATACATTAGGGAATTCAGAGGTATTACATAATTCTGTTTCATTATTGATATTTCATATAAAATATTGTGAAAAGAAAGGTAACAATCAGATTAAAATAATGCCAGTGTATGCAATTGTCATGAAACACAGAATAATTGAATTGTCCAATCATCAGTCAAGTTTTTGGTAGTGTTTCAAGTCCACTGAGACATTAATGGACCATTTGAAAATAGGAAGGCAATTTTGTTTGTAAAAGTCCATAGTTTTACTGATAAACTCAGTAGTAAGATTATGTAACGAAACAAATATGCTGTGTTTTTCCACATGTACAATTCTGTTTTAGTTCTCTTAAATCAAAATCACTCTTTACTAACTTTAACCATATTTTGCAATGTTAAATGTAAAAATCATAAGCTTAGAGAGTAAGAAAAATATCTACAATAATAATTAAAGTGGAGAGGTCTTCAATAAGGAAAAGGAAAAAAATAACAGTAATTCTTTAGTACATGATATAATCTCTGGTGCTGTATCCATGCGGTAATAATAAGTAGGTGGAGTAGGGCATACTAAAATGAGCATCTCCAATATTAAAGACATAGTACTGCGCAAAGGTTGATAAGATTCCTTATTTGGAATACTGTGTGCAATCCTTGAAATCCCTATACAAAAGAAGTATGTTAAATGTGAGGAATTCTGAGGACAAAAAAAACAGTAAATTCTAAGACAGGTTTTCCATTCTGAAAGACAGAAATAGAACAGTCACAGTCCGCTAAGCAGGACAAATGCTGAGTTCTGAAAGAAATCACAACACTCCATTATCCTGAAAGGCTGTGAGTGGCATTTGTCACTCAGATTCCTTCTCACATCTTGCCACTGTCAGACTACAAACTGAACCTTCCTTTCTGATGGAATACACCCCTCCACCTTTGAAGATCCCAAGTTAACTCTGAGAACTACAAAAGTTTGTCTGCAACCCTGTATCTATCTATCTACCTGCCACTTTCAGCTGGCACTCACTGTATGTGTATGCCTTGGATAAGAGCAATTTTATCTCCATTCTATTGGGAGGGGGACAGGGAAAAGAAAATACTGGAAGTAAAGCTGCAAAAGAAGGACAACAAAACTACTACGGTCTTAGGCTAACATCCATTCCTTGCTACTGACAGAGAAAGCTAGAACATGAACTTACCTTCACTAAAAGGATGAACCATGGGTAGTGCCGCTAGCAGAGACAATAACAGAAGTAATACTGAAGAGTTCAGAAGCAAGCTAGAATAGTAAAGGAACTGGCAACTAATTTCTGGATTAGTTCAGTCTGATGAACTTCTGAACTATCAAACCAATTAAGCTATATGAAAACTACATGGGGATAGAGGAGAAGTAGTCAAGAACTGTCACTGATCATTCTTTTAACTATAGGGAAATGCTATCAAAATGAAGAAACTGGAGGGAATAACTACAACCAGAAAACATTTTGAAACAGAAGGTTCTAATTAGTGAGACTTCCAGACCTGAAGCTGATTACATTTAATATTTTCTTAGTAACATGTATAGTGAAACAGACAAATATGTTTAATAAACTGATACCAGAAAGCTAAGGGGTCTAATTTTAAAGGAAGAGCAAAGAACTCTGATGCTTTAAATTAGGAAAATGGTCTTAAAAAAAAAAAAAACAACGAAAAACAAAAACAGCATTAAAATTAATATTGAAATCCACCACATTTAGTCAAGAGAAATCAACAGGATTTAATTCTTCAGGAAAACACTTCAGGCTATAGCAGTATGAGTCAACAAGGCTCTTTCAAGGAAAAAAATGGGGGGAGAGGGGAAAACGAGTATAAGAGTCAATTTTATAAGTAGTAAAGCCTCACCAAGAAACATGTAAGCTAATAATTCATTACTCATCATTTGTTTCATTTTAAGTTAATCCTTGCTGCCAAGTTTTCTGTTCTCAGTGTTGTATATTGTGAACAAGAAAAAATGGTAAAAACTGGGAGCAGCCCAGAGGAGAAAGTAATCAAGAACGTAGGAAACCTAACTCATAAAGAAAGACTGAGCAAGCTGTCATCTTTAGCCTAAAGACTGGAAATCTGGAAATCTCCCTTTGGAATTAAGACTATGCATTCAATGTTAAAGCTTTAGCAAGAAAAGGAGGTCAGTATGGCCGTACTTCTAAGCAAAATATTAATATGTAGCTGAAAACGTCTATAGAATTTGTCAGTCATTTTTATTTCAATCATTTCTGTACTCCACACATTTACCTTATTTTTGGGATAAATATGAGGTGCCATTTTCAAAAAGACACATGGCATTTCCTCCAGAGTGTCATTATCAATTACATGAAGTCTACAGGAAGGGATAGTGGTATACATCCTTGGCACTAGGAACATGTCTTCCGGAACAAAAAATATTTCTCTAGAATAAAACAATAATTAAAAACAAAACTTATTTCATTTTATTGTCACAAATTAAATATTTTGTGTAGCAAAATAAAAGTATACATTAGAATTCATTTAATTTTTATTATTTTTTTAAATTTATTTTCCTTTTTCTTGAGGAAAATAGACCTAAAATCGTGTTTTTATATCAGGTTAGTGAAAAACAAAGTGTATCAAAATTCTTCCCTACGAGAATCATATAAAAGAATATAGAAAACTCACCTAAAAACCACAAACCAAATATTTGGTAGCTGATCAGAATATGTTACAGCATAGTCAGTGAAAGAGATCTTATACCACTCATCTTCATAACAAGGAAACATTTTGACTGAGTTACAGTTTCTTTTAAACATTTCTCTGGAAAGCAGAAAAACAGATAAGCATTTAAATCTACTTGTAATCAATTGCAGACATGTATATTGATGTATAGTATGAAGAACACTGCTACGTATTTGAGGGTAAAATGAAATAAGATGTTTTACTAATGCTACTATCTTTTCCGATACCTGATTACACTAAAAATAATAATAAATCAGGTAAGGAAGGTACTCTTAGTTCAAGAGCTTGTATTCTTCTTACGTACAAATATGTGTTGCGAATCCATCAGCCTACCCATTTTTATATCTATATATACTTAAGCATTAGTTAGTATACCTTTCATTTCTTTATATTAAGCTGTCATATTAAAGCTATGACATCAAAAGGAGATCATAAAAACCTCTTTATTTAATCTTAAAACTTTTTGGAAAAAGACAGAAATAAAAGTATAACCAAATAAATTCAAAATGTGATTAGAGGTGCTCCTCTCACTTGGGAAGGAACTTAAAAGTGTAACTTCGAAAGTTTTTCAGAGGTCAAATAAGCTCTTAGGTGTTATCAGTTTCTATGGAATTAGAGCTAACCTGACTCACACCTGACTGACAATTGGAAGGTTATTTATCATCTGTGGTATCAAAAGCTAACATTCTTCTAAACAGTCCAAGTTTCAAATTGCTAAAGCATTATCCACCAAATCTGGCCAGTGGTACTTTGATGTTTTGCTTTTTCTAACGAGCAATTGAAATTACACAAACAATCTCCACATTCATATTTTTAGCAATGATAATAGCCAACTTTGACATTTAATTAAAGTGAGTGACAGAGTGGATCTAAACTGCCAGAATTAGTTTAAAGCAGGACAGTTAGAGATACGCTTTTGCAAAGCTTTGCAAATATTCCTTCCACCACCCATGAACAGTATATGAACAGAAAAAGTCCCTCAGATGCCTCAAATCTGTGAATTCCTTTGAAATTATAGTGAAAAAGCGCAGTGAGCTTCTCTTTGTGAATGTGGGAGTAAAAATGAGAAACATGCCAAATCTAGCTTAAAAAAAAAAAAAAAAAAAAAAAGATGTTTTGGGACATTTAAAACTAATAGATTATTTTGTAAAATGGTGCTGCTTGTAGCCTGATGTATGTCTAGGTTTTAAGTTTGGGGAACTTCTACCCTAACACCAAACTCCTAAAAGTTTTGCTCATAACTTTATAGGCCAAAGCTCTAGCTTTTTATATTAAATGTAAGTCTGTAAGCTATTTAAAAATAATAATTACAAAAAAACCCATAGTATTGTTATTTTAACAGTCAAATATATTCCCTGAGACAATATCTATCCAATGTGTATTGTAAGTCTGAAGGAAGATTAAAATATGCATCTGATCTTTATTTAGAGATGAAACAGTTCTAAAACTAATGTCTAACGTTTGGAACAAAGTTGTGGTTGGAATGTCATGCTGAAGTTCTAACAGCACATAGTTACACTGGTAATAAACACTACAAAGTGAAATAAAGTTATACTCCACATGAGTGTTTCTTAAATAATTGGTTACGTGGAGTAAGGATTTATATTCAAAACCAGCACTTACTGCAGTTCTCATTTCTCATATCTGGCAGAACTGACCTACTCATAGATCAGTTGTGTGAATGCTTGTAGATATTTGTAAAGGAGTTGGTGAAAATATGTGGTACCTAAAGGGAGAATGGTGCCAATCTTGCAAATGATCAATTCTATTTTTTTTTTAATCAACTGGATAGATGTTTAACTAAAGAAACAGTATCAGATTCATACCTATGAAACAACCAGCTGAATGTTAAAAACAAAAAAGACAATTTTCCAGCTCAAAGACAAACAAAACCAAACCACCAAACAACTTGCATGGTAGCGTACTTACCTAGTGGTTAGATTTTATACAGTTTTACTCATGCAAACATGTAATAAAGCACAGCATATCTCCACAGAAAGCATCTTACCCATTCTGACTGACTTTTGTAATTTTAAAACTATGAAAATTCTTCCCATATTTATTGTGTGAACCAGAAATTTATCGCAATTCTATGGAAATGACTTCAATAAAGTAGCATGATTTATTACATCATTACCTTAGCAGCACTACAGCACACTGTTCAAAATTTAACTCAACTGCAGCCCACAATTTTTGTAAGATTTCTTTTACATTAGCATTTTCTTTAGTACCTAGAAATAATAAAATAAGTTAGAAAATGTACACTTTTACTAAATACTTTAATACTGTTTTAAATATACACCTAGCACATATTTGTTAAAAACATCACACAGAAGTAAAATATCTTATGAATGCTAACTTATTTAGAATTAGATAGAGGTTTCATAGATCTGACAAACTACTTTCTCCTTTGACAGAGGAAATCCCCATTACCATCATACTGTTCAGTACTTTTACAGCTTCAAAATATTATGTGACTAATATTTTGTTTTAAATACCTTCACAATAACACCTTGCAATGAAATGCCATAGAAAATGAACTAGGTATTAAATATAAACAAAATACTTGCAGCAAGTATTTGAACTAGGTGAAAAAAATTTTAATAAGGCCACACCTGGTTTTCTGCTGTTCAATACTTTTCTGACATAAGTCCCCCTCCAAACAGCTTGGAGTTTACGAGCTGCTGCTGCTTCTTCAGAAGTGGGAATTCTTTTCTGCCAGCTACTAAGGGAAGCCATCTCACAACTCTCTGAAAGAAGAGAATGAGCAACATTAACAAAGCTGGTAGCCCTGTAGCTACTTGCTATAAAACTAAAATACAAAAGAGAGCTGTGTTAAGAAATAGTGGTTTCTACATAAAATTTCCATTTATGGAAAAAATATCACTCAAAATTTTCCTCCTATCATTACAAAAGTAGGCACTGTGTGCTGTGTAATTACAAAGTTAGCATGCAGCTATTATGCTAATGCTAAACACCAAATTGTCTACAGACAGCTGATGAATTTTAGTTTTTTAAATCAAGTGTTTTAGTATATTTTAAAAATCATCTTCCAAAAATAAACCAACATAATCTGATGCATTAAAGTCTGAGTCTGAATAAAGCTTAAAACGGCTTCACAAGATTTCAAGTTTCTATCCCTGAAGATGATTTTATTAAGTAATAATTTAAACACCACCGTTATTCAAAACATTGCATTTTACTTCCACTAAGGAGGTATAGAATAAGGATAAGACCAGCAATAATGTGAAAGTTCATTTATCTGTGACTTTCCGTTATCGAGAAGATTTTGTATGGGAAAGAAATTACAATCATAGAGTCCTTAGAGTGGGAAGGAACCTTTGAAAGTCATCTAGTCCAACTCCTATGCAATGAGCAGGGACATCCACAGGTAGACTAGGTTGTTCACAGCCTGAACCAGCCTCATCTTGAAGGTCTCCAGGCATCCAGCACCTCTCTGCACTACCCATTGAAGTGCTTCCTCACCCTCACTGAAAGACTTTCCTTACATCTAACCTAAACCTATCCTTTTTAAGCTTGAAACCACTTTTCTCTTGTTCTATCACAACAGACCTGCTGAAGAGCCTGTTCCCTTCTTCCCTGCAGCTTCCCTAGTTAGTAGGTTCTGACAGGTTACTAATGAGCTCTTTAATGGAATCCTTGCCCAGAATCAGAATTCTTGAAACTATCAGCACCTGGGTTTATCTTTACGGGTAGGTTATGGGGAGCAGAGCAGCACCATAGGGAGGCAGTGCAAAGAAACCAGCTGGTTACTGCATTGATGTACAGTGAGGGGAAGTGAGCTGGAGGGAGAGGAAGGATACAGTGCTCCAAAATGAGTACTGTCTAATGAAAAGGAGGACAAATGAAAGACACTTGAAAATGGGACAAATTAATAGCTTAAAAAAATGTTATTCTCATCAGAATGAAGATCACACATTTCAGTCAAATATACTCCACTTAATACTGATAGAATTGGCTGCTTCCAACCATTGTTCCTCCTTATTTTCGAACTGGAGAAAAACTATTCAGTACATTGTGACTCTGAAAGGTTACACTAGTTCAGTTCAACAAAGAACAGATTAGAAACTCAATATGGCATGACACAACCACTTTTGAACAGAGAATCATGCAATCACAAAATAACATAGGCTGGAAGAAACTGTTAATCCAATCTCACATTCAAATCAGGATCAAACTGACCTCATCATTCAGGGTGTTGAGCAAATGTCCAGTTAATTTTTTAATATTTACAGGGACAGTGTCTTTCAACTTTTGATAGGATTGACAGTGAAGAATGCTTTTGTAATATGCAACTTGAATATCTTGTTTTTAACTTGTGTTGTTGGTATGAATCACTGAGATGCACATTTGGATCTCAGATACAGTTTACACAAGTAAGATTATAGCAGATAGCTTGACTTCTAGATCAGTATCAAACCAGAAGCTTCATAGAGAACTTTCATCTAACTCTGCTCCCAGAAAAATACAACAGCCATGTCATTGGAAAAATTGTACAGCTTCAGAAACTTCCAGCTTTATGTCATAGTGTATAAACTTCCTCGTCTCCCATGAATCCATTACTTAGCTGTTCCTTGGGGGTGGATAGTATTTGGAGTGATCAGCATTGCTAGATTGTTTTCAGGTTGGCTTCTCAGAAGCCTTACCAGACAGGACTGCTAACTGCAATACATCACAACACAACTTGCCATGGATATGTTTAGAGATAAATTCAGCACAGAGGGGCAGAATAGATACACTACTGAAAAAACGGAGATAGTGTTTGAAGTTTTTTTGATTTGATTTGACCCACCCTCATACATGGTCAACAAAAAAGATTTTGCTCATATATTATGGTATTTACAGTGATAATTCCTGATTTTCAAAGGAATACAACTCAGCTCTTGTAGGATGAGCAACTAACCTGACAATTCAGCAGTGCTGACATAGTCCAGTCCCTCTAGGCATACAAAAAATTCATAAATTTTAAGTTTGTAAATTAATAGAATGTAAATATATTTTCCAGAACAAAGAAAGTGTATATATAATTTATTAAAAATAAAATAAAATATTTAAGATCTTTACAACTATATTTCCTATATTTTTACTCTGAGATCTGCCTCGCTGAATAATTTCAGACATTCTGCTAACAGTAGAAAACTGGAGTATCTCATAAGAAATGAACCATGGTTATTTAGGTAGGATCAGTGAAGACCTAGTTCCCTCCAAAATAAGAATAGTAGATATGTTTGAAGTAATTAGCAGCACCAGTACAGTACCTGAAGACACACTGTCATCCTCGAAGACATCACTGTATTTAAAATCTAAAGTGAAGGACCTGAAGGCAAATTTATACCTATGAGGAATCTTCTTGTCCAATACATATTTAATCAAAAACCAAAATGCACTATTGAAAACCTTAAATAAAAAAGGAAAACATTTATCAGAGAATTATTTATCTGCAAAACCATGCTTTTCATTAACATTTCAATAACTGTTTAGTTGTTTTTATTTTCAAGTCATGCTTAACTTTCCCTCACACACTAACAATCACTCCTTACTGTGGAACTACAATATTTCAAGTTAGCAAGAAAGAGAAAACCTTTTTCATGCCTGGCTTCTAAATACAGGACAGACTGCAGTGCACAAGTTTTCATTACCTAAAAATGTTTTTTCAGTTTATGCAAAGTAAGCTGATTGTCTCAGACCAGAGCATAGAAGAGCACATAGTAAGTACGATCATGACGAGGGCATACATAACTCACTGAGTCAGTAGATGATCCTGCTACAAAAAATAGGAATATATTGATGTACAAAAAGGAAAAAATTGATGTCCTTCTTACATGACTATACTGATGTGTGTTTTTATTCTCAACACCTTGATGCTCTTTTGAAAGCAGAAATTCAGTCCCTTTTTCCATCTTTAATTAGATTAGAAATTTCATAGTATGTTTTTCAGAGCCAGTTTCTCAATTTGAGTTGAAAAATAGTTCTGTCTCAATATAAAAAACATATCAGTCTATTTTTCTCTTTCATTCTCCTTATCTTCAGATTGCTCTGCTTTCTGGAAAGATTTTTGTTTCGTGATTTGTATATTCATATTAATAAAAACTTGTTCTATTTTAAAAAAATTAAGACTTATAAAGGAAGAATCTACTTCAGTACATGCCTACATTCAGAATTGTTTTTCATTGTTTACATTAAAGACAGTTCATTTCCATATTTTCCTTCTTGAATCATTATTGGCTATTTCAAAGTGTGCCTTTATTATTTTTTTTAATCTTTTACAGTTATACACTAATCTTCCTGTGAGATGAGATATACGTATGTACACCTACTGAATTTTTTCTACAAGTCCCTAAGTTACTGATGCAACTCCTTGTGACCAAAGGAGTGTCCAGTGAAACTGACTGAAAGAGAGATTCAAATTTAAAGCACATAGTGCACATATTAAAATGTGTTCATAATGAGAGAAGATAACAAGGAAATGCAGCTGCAAGTTTCATTTGCACTTACACTTAATAGTGAGTGCCATATTTGAAACATTCAGGAAATCCTTTGTAAAAGCATAGCTACTGGTTTGAAGCAGATAACATAATTAAGCTGTTATCTGACCTCTCTGAGCTGAGACTCTCCAATCTGAATGAAATATCCTCCCATTTGAACAACACACCCTCCAATCTGATCTGGAGAGAGAGCAACAAAACTGCACAACCTAATAAATCAAAATAGGCATCAGTATCAATGTCAGCTGAAAGACGATAGAAATTGAAATGAATGTTGCCTCATTTAGAACAGAAGAAAGCTGAGGAGGAGAAAGATGATCCAAGGGTGGGTACTCAGCAAGACCACTGGCACTGGCACCAAGGAAGGCAACAACAAAAGTCGTAAAATCATGACATGTGTTTACTGAAACTTTGTTCACCTTAAAATGTTCCTCAGCCATTTCTTTACCACAGATACCAGGAGGACAGTGAGTTAATTCCAACTCCTTCAGAGCTTCAGAAAGTTCAGGCTTACTGCTGAAATTATTTATTACTTTTCCAATAGCTTTCAGGATAGTGGTAGCCTGCACAATAAATCGGTAGCTCTCCTGAGAAAGGAGGTGAAAAATTAGCCATTGCTATCAAGATTGTTTTAAGATTTTGTTTCCTTTTTAAGCTATGGCATTTTTTCCCTGATGCTGAAGTACTGAACATTCCTTAAATCAACTGTTTTTAATTTTCTAATCTATAAAATCAATTATATATTCAAAATTCCAAATTTTCAAAATTTTCAATGTGAAAAATGTTAACTTTAGCTATTGAAATAAGAATATGACGGTGTTCTAACAAGAAGTATATCTGTTATGGATTTATTTTTCCTGTATCATTAGTCCTAGAAAATTTACAAAAAAAAAAAAAAAAAAAAAGAGCATAGAAACTTTCTACTGCAATAATAAGATGACTGCTCTTAGCTGAAATGCACAGCATTGTCATAGAACGATATAAGTGAGCATTTGTTTTCACCTGAAAACAATGTCCAAATACATGCTACCTAAGACATCTTTAATCTTCACCAGGATTTCTGTGTAAAAAAATTTGGACACTTTCCTGCAAGTGACATTCTGAAGACAAAGGGATGTCCAGCAGCAAATCATTTTTAGTGTCAGCTTCTCATAATTAAATGTCTTTGTTACAATAAATATCAGATACACATAATGCTGCTTTAAAACCCTGTTATTAGGATCCTGAATCTGAACTGCTACATTAATGTGTCATTATGCTCATCTTCCAGTTTATTTACTTAATCTTTGCAGAATTGAACTTGAGAAGCTGTATTCCCTCCCCACATACTCATACGAAATATTTGGGCATACTGCTTGCCAAAGAAATCTTTATAACATGAATGGCAGTGATACTCATCTAGATTGAAGGCAACAAAGACCAAAAGCTGTAGTAATTACTCCCCAGCACCTCTTACCTCAACTGTGAAATTTTTTGAATCAGTTCTTCATTTTAGGGATAAAAGCTACTCTGGCACTCAGTAAGTAAACATGTGATCTCATGGGACAGAACAAAATGTATTGACATGACAATCTATTTTACACGTATGTTTGAACATAGATGCTATTTGTATGTGTATTTTTCCACATGCCTCAGAGAAAGATTATACACTAACTCTGATATATGCATTCCAGCAAGGGTATTTTCATTATTCCACCTTATTCTGTTTTTCTATGTGTACTGCCTAGTGCTTACTTATACATTCAAGAAAGCAAAATCCATCCCATTGTCTGCTGTAAAACGTTTTTAATCTACTCGTCCATTTCATATGAATATGTACCTTTTCGAGATTTCGCATTACAGCATCCTCTTCTCCAAAGACACAGGGCACCATGCTACAGAGATGAATATGGTGCCCTATGGGAGAGCTTACTGTAAAGAGAAGAACATGCCGCCTGCATTAAAGAAAAAGAAAATTTAAATTAAAAATAACCTTTTTCATTGGTGTTAATCCACAGTTATACTTAAGATTTTCATACCAACATCTGTCAAAAAAGATATCCTTTTCCCAGATTTTGTCACTCTACAAATCTTGCATTTCCTACTACTTGCTTAGCAAAAACTTCCAGATGTAGTCAAATAGGCAAAATCAGAAAAGTCACTTTTCAATTTGTTTATATTTAGATTTTACTTTTTCTGCAGCAGAATGAGTAATCCCAGTATTTCAGACGGATACAAACTCAAAACTCTTAGGTCAATTATCTACACTTAAGAACTCTAGAAAACTTCTAAAGGAAGCTAGGTGCTCTAGTCATATGAATAATTTAGATCACTATTTCTGTGTTCACAGAGCCAACGATCAGAAAAACTTAACACATACTTGTCTGGTTATTGTTTCAGTATGATTACTTCATATAGCAACTGTGGGCCAAACCACTCAACCAGTAATCTACTCAGGTGGCAAACAACAGGAACTCACTATATGCTATTAACACGCACTTCACCTTGTCACACCCTACAGCATACTTCAATTGCAAAAGAAACTATTCCTAACTATGACTACGCAACACAGGGATCTCAGACCCTTCTCTCCAGTAACTAATTTCCTGCAGTCCCTCTGAGACACTTGAGGAGGATGCTGACTTCAAATAGCAAAGCTTCACAATCTTCTGTCATTCTCAGAATGGCATTTAGACAAGTACATACTAACTGCAATTTTATATTAAACAAAGTACAGCAACAAGACTAAGAAATTGCTCACTCCCATATTGATCTAATCTACATTTTCATTACATCCTACTTAAAGTGAAATATAAGACACTTCCCAGCAAATGAAAAAGCAGAAGGAAGAAAACACTTTCTGGGTTGAACAAGTAATAGCTCATTTGATATAAAATGGGAGAGTGGTCAATAAGCCTATTGGTGTCTTATGTCTGCCATAAATTAAAGCTTAATGAAAGCCTGCTGGCCTTGGCGAGAATAAAAAGAATCAAAGGTAGGAAGCTTGTAGTTTTGAAATTTGCAGGTGCAAAAGGATGTACATTTATTGTTTCTGTAGAGAACTAGGATGTGCAAATATCAGGGAGTAATCCAAGGAGATATGTGTACCTGATAGAACCAACCTATAATCAGAATCACATCCTTCTCATATTTAGTCTGAATTTAGTCCCTTTGAGGGCTCTGGTAAAGAGTTTATTTTACTAGCAGCATGCTAGCGTTATGGTGTTTTCTTTCTTTACCTGCTCATTTGAAGCCCAATGTTATTTTGTTTTATTTTCAAGACATTTAAAACATTAGACAGACATACTCTGAGTGAACTTTCTAAAGTACTTTTTCTTGATCTGTGAACATCTGGTGCAGTATTAATTTATCCTTAGAAAAAATAAACAAGCTGAAAGTTTATTTCATCGTTAAATAAATTTTTGAGACATTTTTTGAGATTAAACTAGTGTGTGACTCTGGTTTCCAAAAAAGTAAAAACAGCTTAGTGCATGCTAAAACGATGTCATTTTCCATTTGAAAAAATTCCAGAGACTAACAAATATTAAAGGCACTTGCCATTTATTTATTTATTTTAAAATCTGGAAATGCTCTTCACTCAATACATTGAGTTATATGCATATAGAAATTAATTTTATTATGTAATGTTATTGCAACTTCATAAGAGTTTAACTTGGAATGTGAGATAAGCTACACAAGGGCTCAGAACTTCTCCTCTTGTGATTCATAAATCCTATTTCAAGAAAAGCTATGATGTTTCCTATAGCACTATCATTCTATCACAGTTCCACTAAAAATCTTATTTCTTTTTATTTTTCTTCAGTTCGGAATAATTTCAAGTAGAATTTGTACCGTGATGCTTTCTGTGTTTTTAAAAGACTTTTTTTTCTGCTAATTACTCTTGAATGAGCAAAAAAAAAAAATCACAGAATCACGAGATTGTAATCGCAGATCAAAAGTTTTATAGAAGTTTTGGTAATTATTTTAAATTCATAGCAATTTTGCAGTTTTACCAAATCTTACCTATCAAAGAATTTGATTTAAACAAAAACGTATGTTTTAGAAAATAAAATCTTAGTTACTGTGTAAAGTAAAGGACCATCTCAATACCTAAATAAAAAAGAACCTTCAGTAGTGAAGCCGCATACGTACCCAACAGGGAGATTTAACACAGTAGCTTTTGTTGCATATGTATGCATCTTTAGTACAAGTTCCCCTGGAGTCAGACATTTCCAAGAGAAGTGTTCAACCTTCAGTAGTGCCTTTGGAATACTAGAACCTTCTTGCTTAGCAGCTATAATAAGAGAAAAGAGAAAAAAAAAAAAGGAAAGGAAAAGAAAAAGAAAAAAAATGGGGTGGGGTGTAGAATAAAACAGTGAAGTTAACATCAATAAGAATTTGTATTGAGCTATTGCCATAACAACCAATAGCATTACAGTATGCTACTGTTTGTATTCCATTGATATAACCAAATATATATTCAAATTATATATCCAAGTTTCTGGATCTTGTAACAATCTCTCAAAATATACATAAGAGCATTGGCTTAAAAATCAGTTCAAAAATCAACTCTAATCATATTGCTGACTTTATTGCATTTTGATCTGTTCAGACATAAATTTGCTTTCAGGAATGAAAAAGGACAAATAAGAAACATGAGGAAATCCATGCAAAAAAAATATTGATGAAATGTGTGTAGCAAACCACAATAAACAATAAGGAGATCTTTTCATGAAAATATTAATCTTCCAGTTTGAACTAACAATAGAATGTTGCTTGGACTTCGAATGAATTTCCAAGAATCTGTTTGCCTATTTAATGATAAGCTGCAACAATACTCCACAGCAAAACACAACAACCCAGACTTTAAAGTATGGACTTGCAGCCTGGAAGGCCACTGTACCCTGAGTTGCATCAAAAGAAGGGCAGCCAGCACGATGGGGGGGATGTTTGTACTTCTCTGCTCTGCCCTTGTGAGACCCCATCTGGAGTACTGAATCCAGGATTGGGACCCCAACCCCCAAAAAGATGTGGAGCTGGTGAAGCGGGTCCAGAAAAAGGACACAAAGGTGAGTAAAGTGCTTGAGCACCTCTCCTGTGATGAAAGGTTGAAAAAAGCTGGGCTTCTTTGATCTGGGAGAGAGAATTTCCTGGAGAAACCTCATTGAAGCTTTAGAGTACTTAAAGGGAGCTTACCACGAGGATGAGGACCAACTTTTTACATAGTCTTACAGTGATAGCATAAGGGGGAATGGTTTTAAACTTAAAAACAGTGGTTTAAATTGATTACCAGGAAAAGTTCATTTAATCAGTGGGTGGTGAGGCACTAGAACAGGTTGCCCAGAGAAGCTGTGGATGCCCCATCCCTGGGAGTGCTCAAGGCCAGATTGGATGAGGCCCTGGACAGCCTGATCTGGTGAGTGGCAGCCCTGCCCACAGCAGGGGATTGGAATGGAAGATCTTGAAGGTCTTTTCCAACTGAAGGCATTCTGTGATTCTATGAATAAGCACTTCTCAGCATTAGCCTTACCTCCAGTGTCTTCCCAGCATACTAGTGCAGAAAAGCTGACCAGGATTTCAACAGGCATCAGGCTGTCCACAAGTAAATAATAGAGGACTCGATCATCAGTAGACTGCATGGAGGAAGAGAAGCTCATTTTAAATTTTTATTGAATGTTGTCAGTGTGACCAGACAACAACAGAGTATGACTAGAATTACTCATGCTAGTAGAATTCATCTACTTTCAGGTGGGTTTTATTTTCCATATGTACCTCAGTTGTTCTACTTGCCAAAAAGCATTTAACAGAAGACCAAAGTTTCTTTTGTGATGCAGCTTCTTGATGCTAGCTAAGGACAGTTAAGTCTGTTAATTTGTAACATGACTAATTTGGCCTCAATGTGCTTTCTCTTCTTGAGGCAGTATTTTTCTCAAATTTAATATGTAATCCCTATGCAAATATCAAAAATCATAGAATAACTGCTGTTCCTAGAAATTCTTCAAAGTCTGAAGGTGAATGAACTTTGCTACAGACGTTTTAATGTGTTACATTTTCTTAGAGTTTTATAATCGTATTTTTGGTGCTTAATCCTGGAATGCTATTTATTACTATTTCTTTATTAGCATAATATAGAAGTGTTTTTTTTTTATAACTCTGATACAGAATATTTCTGTTACTTCATACAACTCAAGCATATCAATGTAAAAACATAAAATAGTATTACAGCAAAGGATGATTAAGTAAGTTTAAGCACAACAGCACACAGTATCACATAGTCTTCAGGTTAATTAGGGTTTGGGAAAGTATATCATGAAATGTTTCATAAAATTTCTTATTATGTGATTACAAGTAGTGAGGTGTGAAATTGCAGGTATACCATAGTTACAAAGCATAATCCCTGTAGTTAACCTTCTCAATATAGAATTTTACATTAAATTCATACCTAGAGCTTGTGGTTCAGTACTCTACAATTACACTTCAGTTACAGTGTGAAACTGAAGCTGGAACAGGATATTCATGCATGTTGAATAACCTTCTGACAATAGAAGCTAATGGAAGGTTTAAAAAAATACTGTAATTTTAAGCAACTAAGGAGTATTTCTAATCCCCACAATAGAACCTCATGCATATCATTGTAGGAATTAGCATGTACGGAGAAAGTAGAGGGCTAAGCTAAACAGACTTCTGATTTGGGTGTTAGGTGACAGGTGAAGATGGAGGAAGAGAATTGAAGAAGGGATTCTGGAGCTGAATCATCATTGAATTTAATTGCTATAGGACAGATTTCACTCAAGATAAGAAAAAAGATGGGAGATGCAATTCAGTGTAACATATACTCTCACCATCAAATCTGATTATTTGCATACTCCATATTTTTAGATTAATGCTGTAATCGCAATTCATAACATAATTTTTTCTTGATTTAAACACAGTGAAATGCTTTCAGGTATTTTCTAGAGAACATAACCCGTAATAATCCTAACACAGTACTATTTTTTCAGTTATAGCAGTTATATGCAATGTAACAATGGCATTTAGGATATATGTATTATTTGATTACATAAAGTTTTAATGAAGACAAAAAAAAAGTACAAAAAAATTCAATAGTTTAATACCTTAAAATCTGTCTTCTGGTAGCTATAAGCATACGAATGTGGCTTATGAAAAACATAAAGGTTCCTAGGAAGAAAAAGAAAAAAAAAATCAGAAAAATGTCTGTTCCATTACATAAGTTTTTTATTTTAATTAGTAGATGCATTATAATCTTCCAGAAGTTACTTAAAGCTATTCCTTAAAAATGGTTCAGAATTTCTAGTTTCATTAAAGGTGAATACAGTTCATCTACAGAGAAATCAGCTGATATTAAGTTATACTTTTGCTTCTCTTCTACAATGGTGTGTTGGAGGTCAGGCCACTGATTTTTCTTATTAACCTATGATCTATAAGTTGTAATAAGTATTTTTCAAGAATTTTCATGCCTAAATGCTATTGGAATAAGTTAGCTCTGATCACTGTAAGGAAGCACTGTTTTATAAAGTTTATTAATTACTGTCCTCAATTTTCTATTGTTTGCTTACTTTCAGAAACATTTTTTTAGCCTACAAATCATATCTGAAATACATAAATATTGAGTAAACTGCATGATTTTTGAAATAACAGATTTTTAGCTTGGTGGGAGAATATAAAGTTTTCTTTTTGGAGCAAATGCTGATTTAATGATCTGTATTGCTTTGTAGTAAAGTTCAGTCACAGAGTTTGGTCGATAAGTGGCTAAGACACAGAAACACCTTAATTGCTATGTGTTTCATGACCTGCCGTCTTCCACCCACATCACAGTGTGGCATACACTTTGTGTAGCAGACAGTTGTGCTCTTCACAGTACTCTAGAGGGCACATGCAAGGCAGCCTGGTGCTGCACTTACAGTTTCACTGTCAGTAGGGACAGGGTCTGAAGAGAAGTCTTGAAACTAACCCGAAAGGTGGGAAAATCATACAGAAAAGATCTGCTGAGATGATATGGGTTTAAATACAGTCACTTTTCAAATTTTATCATTTTTAGACTGTATATTGTAAGAAATAAAACACAAAACTTCTGTTTCTTACTGGAAACAAACACAGAAGTCCTCAGCGCTAATCCAGGTTTCCTTGGAAACAGAAGACTTTCCTGACTTGATTTCTTCCTTTGATTCATCCTCTGCCTGGCTGTTCATAGCAGTATCAGCTGTTTCTGACATTTGTTTTGCATTAGAACTAAAACTCTCATGCAATTCTTCTGCAGAGATAAGAAGATGCACAGATTCTATACGTTGACAACACACACATCAAAGTAAAATCATTCTGATGTGATAAATTATTCTAAAATCACCAGGCTATTTTCCATACATCATAGAGTTTAAAAATAATAATGGTGACATTAACCTAGGAAGATTAAAAGATGACTAAAACAATTCAGTATTGAGTTTTGTTGCTTCCATCTAAAATTTCTTAAGTATTCAGACTCACTATATATGGAATTGTGCACTGGAAGCTTTAATATAAGCATGTAGGAAACAAAGAATCCAATGCTTCTATCCAGTGAAAAGCTAGTGTGGCTCTAATTTCTATAAACCCACAGAAGACATAAAGGTCTATCCTTGCTGCTTTGTCTCAGAATCCCTGTGATGTTACTCACATAAATCAGTTGAAATTAATTTCAAAATGTTATGTGAGTTTCCCTGTAGGAAAATCAGAACTATTGTCAGAATCATGCTAAAATATCTCCACAGAATATCATGTATACACATTTTGTAATAAATTAATAGTATTTTAAGTTAGAATGTAATTTCATAAGCTCCGCCTTTACTGTGGGAGATTCATGAGAAGTTACTCAGTCTTCTCCAAAAAGTTTTAAAGATAAACCAGAGCAGCTGAGAATAGTAAAATACAACAATTCAAACATTAACAGCTGTTAACTCAGAATAATAAGGACAAAGCTGAGTTAATATCCAAACACATCCACATGACAAAGAACAATGCTAATTAGAAAAACGTATAATTTATATTTAAATATGCTTTTTAATATTTCATATTCACTGAGACATAGCAATCTGCTGGATAACTAATGATCTTACAAGACGTACGTGGCTGTAATTATTTTGCAACTTTGTCAAGAACTGAAAGAAATGTAATGGAAGGAAATGCGGTAAAGTCCCTTTTTTCTTCCTTTCCTGGGAAACTGCCTGAAAGCTGTAAAATGTAGGCTTTTCCTGAGATTTATGTAACATGGGTTTCAGACTTCAGAATTTGTCATATAAACCTGCCTGTCAAAGAGTCTATGGAAAGGGGGGTCACCAGAGTATAACTATATTGCACACATCTCAGTGCTGCTCCTCTTTGTACATTCTGAACACAGGGACTAGAGTAATATCGATAGACACTGTTCAAGATCAGCTGGGTCAATAAATTTCTGCAGCTTTCAAGTAGAATATATGTTCCACCTTATTTAAAGGTCATTAGATAAAATGTTGATCATCTATGCAGACTGGAGCTAGAGGGAACATAATCTTCCAATGGCAGCTGAAGGAAAACAAACCACTTTCAATGAAATGGCTGAATTTTCCCCACTTCTCTTTGACTAAGCATTGAGAATCCTGTGAGAATTTCATCAAAAAACGTATCTCTTCTATTTTTATCTGCATATACCAAAGATAAGGTGGTTTAGAGTTTCCTGGAATCATACAGAAACAAAATTACAAAAACTGTTCAAAAGACTTGTGTGCAAGAAGGAGCAGTTTCATATATAAGAAAAAGCAAACATGAGGTGATATATTGAAGATGTGATTTCTGGAATAAAGTTGTAAGTACATTTGAAGCAAATCTGAAGAGCTGCTCTGTACAAATTAGTATTTTAAGACTGACATATGGAAGATTATTTCAGCAACTAATTGCCTGTAATTATAATATAATTTATTCCTTGAACAAATGTAAATACTAATCAAATACAGAGGGATATAAAATAAGCATACTATAAAGCTAAGCATGGCAGGAAGCCTTAGAAAAGGGCAGAGCACATTCAAATTAAAAAACTTGTTACTTCTTAGGACTCAAACAACAAAAATTACGTAACAATCAAGACCAAGTGGAAAAAAAAAAAGTAACTTGAATAAGGTAAAACATTCAGATACAGAAGTAATAATAAAATGTACACTGAAACAAACAAACAAAAAGAAACAAACCAAAACAGATGAACAACTACGAGCAAAGCACCATAAAAGCTCAAATAATTAATCCTAAAAGAGAAAAGAGTAGCAAGGAAACCCAGATGGGCAAAGTTCATCACATAAATCCTTAATTTTATGACAAGAAAAAAGCTGTATTTCATGAAAAATTGTTAGAGAAAGTTCTTAAGAAATCAGAAAGACACATATTTAAGGCAGTTAATTGTCGCTACTTTCAATAGATGCCCATTATTTTCCAAGCCCTGGATTTTCACTGAGGTGCTTAAATGGAAAGCAAGATCCCTCAAATTGACTACAGCTTTGGATGCTAACATTTATTCAGTGTCTGTATCTGTGCTTTACATTTTTTTCTTTTTTTTGATAGGTTGAGAGGGAATGGTCTCAAGTTGCTCCTGGGGAGGTTCAGGTTGCATATTTGGAAAAAAATTATTCTCCAAAAGAGTTGTCAGGAACTGGAATAGGCTGACCAGGGAGGTGGTCAAGTCACCATCCCTGGAGGTGTTCAAGAAAAGTGTAGATGTGGTACTAAGGGACATGAATTTGTGGATAATCTTGGAGGCAGGTGGACAGTTGGATTAGACGATCAGAAGCCTTTTCCAACATTAATTGTTCCACAATTTGAATGTGGATCTTTATGGTCATGGGCTAGTTCAAGAGAACACACAAAAAATGAATTGAAAGGACTGCTAGCCAAGCAAAAGAAAAAGCACGGGAAAACCCTACACTGTAATGAAAATGTTCAAAATGCTTCTAATTTGAAAACAATTCCTCAGCACCAGTTTTCAGTAAAAATATATAAACAAGCTGGCTTACTGGAATAAATGCACAAAAACTGAATTTTCCTAGTTACAGTAGAAACTACAAGAAATTAAAACATTGAATATTAAGATTGTGGCAAATTTCTATAACAGAAATTTAAAAAATAGCACAAGAAATGTCAAATCCATCACAACAGTATTTAAGATATCATTAGATTTTCTAGCATGACTTTGAAGATAGGCATTTATTTCAAAAAAAAAAAAATATGAAAAGTGAAATAAACAGCTACAGATTATCTAGTTCAACAAAACAAATGCCAAACATAGGCAAAGGGGGTAAACTGATGATTAACTGGAAGGCAAAATAACTTGTTCCAGGTAGAATATGTCAGACTAACTTAGGGATTTTTGAGAGGGTAGGATTTTTTTGATGATTTTTTGAAGACAAACTTTTAGATAATGGAATGCAATAGTTGTAATAGTCATTTCAGGGAAGTAGCTGTTTTGACATCATGCTGATATTTATTAGTGAAACTGGATATGATGAGATTTGGTGTAAGAAATGTAAACTGTATAAACAGAGAGCAGTGATATTTATGCAAATGTAAATGCTTGCATTAAAGACACAATTAGAGCAATTTTATTAGGAACTTGAGGCATATACATTGGAATTGATGAGTAAACTCAAGTTCTTCATTCATTTATAAATTACAAATTGACATGAAGTGACCTTATCACATGACCTTGGAAAAGCACATTGGTTCAGAATAAAAGATCAGTATATACAAATAAGTGCCATAGCATTAGTAGCATCTCAATGAGCTTCCTATATTAATTGAGGTTAACCAAGAGTGTGAAAAAGGAATATGAACTGCAGCATCAAAGACTATAAATGGTCAAAAAAGCATATCATGTAACTATGCACTTAACATCTCTCACATGTACATTCCTACTACATTTCCAGCAATGTACCTAGTGACTGGGCAATGTCTCAATGACTTGGATGACTCTTGGAGAGAAAGGAAAGTTTGTCCGAATTGTTAACTTTATGTTGGATCAGGAAATTGATAAAAATCCTCAGTGACCCATTGATTCTGATGCAACATAAGAATATAGAGTCATTTTGAATGATACCATAGGTGCGTATCATAGTATCACTCTAGAACCAATCTGCACACTAATTAGTAACTGTTTCTTCAAGGGGCATTTCCTGAGTACACTTTCAAGTAAACAGAAAATGTAGCTGTCTGGATACCAAGATGCACCAACTTTAGAATCAATAAACAATGACAGCTACAGAAATAGTTCAACATACCAGCATATACATGACCAGGCTTCAAGAAGCCATCCATTGTCAACTATTATATTCCTATTGGGTTTTGGGCTGGAGCTAGAACAGGTGCCGAGCTGTGAGTCAATAACTGAAGGATTATATTTCCAACTCATTAATTTATGAAATTTAGATACAGTGAAATTCTCCTGCTTTGTTTCTTTTTACTTGAAATATAAAAATTCTATAAAGAAGTCAAAAGAAAAGGCATTAAATGTATGATGTTAAAATAATCTTTGCCTGTACTGAACATATGTTTCTTATTATTTTCCATCTGCACACATTTCAAACCCTAACAGCTTAAAAACATAAAAATGTATCGTTTCTTAAAATTGTAGTTGTCCATTTTTCTTGTATTTTACTTCAGAGAAAAACAAAACAAAACAAAAACAGTTCACGCTGTTCCCAATCAGAACTCTGTGTACAAAACCCAATATATTTTACTTGAGAACAACACTTTAATATGAAAACTCTGATTTTTTCAAAGTATTCCAGTAAGTTAGGGATTTTTTAAGTACCAATATGAAGACTCCACTCTGCAGTTACACCCATTCTTTGGCATCTTTAAGACTCAAACCCATAAATACTTAAAACTGATCATATTCTTAACATGAAGTTTAACATTTAAATCAACAATGTGAAAATGGCAGAAATATGAATATAAATTTCAGAATCATTTACCTCCAGTGGGCCTCTCTGTTTTATGCTGCTCCTATATTAGGAATAGAAAAATGGATTATAATTTTGCATTATATTTCTAAAGAAAATATTTCCTTTTTGCAACAGTTCATCCTGAGCTGTAATAAATGAGTTAGTATATTATCTATACAGAAAATGGAAAATTAAAGGCAAAAGGTATGTTTTTCTAGAGACATACATGTGATCAGCATGCTGGGTCAAAAGATGTTCCACATTCCTACTCCTATGTTATTATCATTATACTATTGTTATCAGACATTACTATTCTTAGATAATAAGTTCTGTTCTAAGAAATGATAATATCTATTCTAGATAAGATTCAATCCTATTTTGTTTTCATTCTTGGTGAGTATATAAAGGTCTCTTCCAACAAGAATTTCTTGTTGTGCAAGCATATCCAACTGTCAATTGTGACACCATGTTTGATTGCTACAGCATTTTTGCTTTGTACCAGTAGCATTAACCTGAATTAACATGATTGAAGTTGAAATCCAGTTAGCTTGCTTTTGGAAAGTCTACTTTGCACTAAGCTATCAGTGAGTAAACTGGACTAACTTTACCACTGCAAAGAAAAGTACTGAAGCCTAGAAGTTCTGTTACAAACTTTGCAAGCATCTTTTCATTCTAGCTCTCCACTTAACAAGCATTGTCACCTTTCCCCCACCCAAAATCCTCATCTACGCTCATTTTTATCTGTGGTAGAGGTGCTAATGTTGAATTTGGTAGCACTGAGCATCTAGATAAACATGGTGTTTTCCTGCTTAAATCTGAAAACAAAGTTATTAATGCTCAGTATAAAACAATATGAAATTCTACAAAGTGGCAATAACCTAATGATTTGAGGATATCTAAGTTGCTCTTTCAGGATTTGCTTTTTCTAGCCAGATACACAATTATATGCATGTTGTAATTTTGAGTTTCAAAACTAGAGAAAACTCCAATAATGAGTCTCCTAGAGATATGCGTAAAGTTTTTTTTTTGTTTTTTTTTTTTAATTAAACCATTCAAGATGGGAAACAAAGATTATTCTGCAAGTTAAAAACTTTGTTCTTTTTTTTCATCAGTTCAAATGCAGTCCTACCTACATACCACAGCTATTAACAGGCTCAACATTTTTCAGATGAGATTTAAATCGAGACAAAGGTAAGGTTCAAAAACAAGTTAACTAGCTGCTCATAACTTTTTACATTTCATCTCTGAATCAGATTGCCCTCAGACTAAATCATGTTCACGTCTTTTTACCATTCTTTCTTTATCAGTATCTTTCTTTCATGTATTCTCTTACTTGCCCTTGAGTTTCAATGTTTGCACATCCTACTATGACAGACCAGCTTTCTACAATCAGAATGGCTCTTAACTCCAGGACTCGAGGAGAAAATCAGAGTGACATTCTAAACTATTTCTATGCCTCTAGCACATAGATGTCTATTACTCTACAATTAACTAAATCTGTATGTGTTCAGCTATAAAGACAGAAGTAACCCAACCAATAATTATAATACTACTTACAGAATCTTTTTATCCTGCTGCTTTTGTAATGGTTTTTGTAAGTTGCAATTATTAAAAACACTTTAAATAGTACATGAAGTACGATTAAATATATTGTTTTTAAAATGCGCTCAAAATGCAGAGTAGCGAATGCTTTTCTTTACAATGCTCCTTCACTACAGCACTGCCTTATTTTTAACTAATAAATACCTAAAAATATATATCCACACACTTGTAAATTTTATACATACACAATGGATACAGAACAATGTAAAAAGAAATGAGTTTCAGATCTGAAATACAAAGATTACATTATAATATACTCTAAAGAGGAAACATGTAAATGGGTACTTCCAAATTACATAGCAAAAGATTTTTCTTTTACTTCAGATTTTACCAAAATTAATTATTAAGTTTTCTTTGTCCTTGAAGATACTTAACACTATTTTCAATAGTGCATCTAGGGTCTTCAAAAAGTCACTGTACATTAAATAAATTTCAGAAGTATTATCCCCATTTACACTTAACCAATTTGTTTAAAGAAAAGGATTGCAGACATTTTAAAATAATTCAGTAATCTTTTCTACAAGATTGTAAAGATCAGCATTTTGATGTTGTTTTTCCTTACACAGAACTTTGGATGGGCATTTTAAATAGTCTTTAAACAATTTTCTATACTGTAATCATTTTAAATGTAAAAGCAATACTTGGGAAAGAAAATAAATGCAGACAGGAATAACAGTGGTAAACATGGGTAGGGAGCACACTGTTTCCAAAATATGTTTTTGGTTTTTTTTTTGTTAGATGCAGATTTTGAATTGTATTGAAAGGCATTTCCATACATAATATGCTGCTTTTCCCCCTCAATTTTCTGTAAGTCAAAGAAAGAAATGCTGTCAGATGCTCTTATGAGCACTGTTCACCACACTAAGTCTGAAATTGATGAGATAATGCTAATGACAATCTGGACTCATTGGTAGATGCAGAGCAAATTAAACTATATTCATTGAGCTTTCTTTGTCTGAATATTTAAATCTCTATTTCTCTGTGCTGCAAATCAAATTTCTGTATTAAATATTTTACATGAAATAGTGTAGTATCCAGGAAGTCTTTGTTTGAATGCAGCCTTTTTCTATTCAAAACATAAGGTTTAAATATTACAAGGAGCTTTCTGTTGCAGGCTTACTTAAAAACAGCCTTTGGCAGCATATGTAAAGAACAAGGTACAAACCAAATTAAAACAAAGATGACAACAACAAAAAATAGTGATTACATTTGCCAAAAGTAATTCTAGTAACATCTCACTGATACTAGATAAGATTAATGTTACCTGTCATAGAAAACTAGGGCTTAATCCTTAGTGACTGGCATTTTTCTCTGTGGGGGCACCTGGAAAGTAGTGTTGAGCGTTCTGTCCTTACCTAGTGAACCTTTTTGGAGGAATGTGGCTTTAAATCAAGAATCAAATGAAGATGTGATTTTAAGGCATGTATTTAGAAACTTTACATTTTTCAAGTAGACACATGCAATCCTTCATCTAGTAGAAATACCATAATTCTAATATTAATCCATGAATCAAACATTTATTTATGAATATACAACTCTCATTAAGACTTTTCCATCAAATATGCTTCAAAGAGGAAAATCAAAATATTCTATTAGCAATATTACTTTTAGGATGTAAATAATAAATCATAAAAAAAGACTTCTAAATGAAAACTGTTAGCAAAAGATTTCTCATGCATCAATAAAACTAGAAACTTGAACAAAGAAGAAACTTACTGAAATACAGCAAGGTGGGTGGGGAAGCTTATAAAGATGTCTTTTTAACCTATATTTAAGAATCAAGTATCATCTGTTTCTTCTTTCAATTTCTTTTGGAATATAAAACCAGGCCAAAAGAAAAGAAAGGGAAAAATAAAAAGGGAAAAGGGAGGAAATAAAAAGGGAAATAAAATTATTACCTGAGAATAATCTTCTGCACTTGAGCATCTCCCACTTTGATTCATTTCCACATTACTGTCATCTACATTTTCATCGCTTTCAGTGACAGAAGGGAGACGGGTCATTGAATGAAGTCCTTTTTGGATGGTAGACTGTGTGAAGAAGCTAAATAATAAAAGAAAGTTCAAACACTTTAATCCATATATTTACTTTAAAATTTCAGAACTCATAACTAATTTTCTTTTAACAGAATTCTGTCAAAATAATTTGTATCTCCTTCATTTTGATCACTTAATAGGACAGCACAAAATGTATATATGGATATATTCCTTATAATTACTGGCTTGGTACCACACACAGGTATGTGTTTGTAAGACCCGAACTGTTGTCCTCTGAACTAATCTTCAACAAAACAAAACCTACCCCTGTTGATGAAAAACAGATGATAATACCAGAAATGAATGAATTTCTATGGCTTGTAGAAAGTAAAACAATTATAGAGATAGGGGGGAAAAAAAAAAAAAAAAAAAAGCTTGAAACGCATGTAAAAGCCAACTCTGGCTATAGTAAAAAGAAATTCTGCCTCTGAGTTCAGTGGAGGCAGAACTAAAAACTAAAATACAGAAACATAGAAGAACACGTAAATCTTTCCCTATTAAGCAAACTTGCAAAGTGAGATCAAAACAACGGTGCAAAAATGACAACTAAATGTAATTGCATTGTGCCAGCAATGAAGAACAGAGACAAATGTTTGTGTTACCTAACTCCTTTCTGACGGATTGATACAATTAAAGATGGGGATCCTTAACAGTAACATTGTCACAATTACCCCCCTTTTGAGTGCTTCAGAAAACATTATTAGAATAAAAGCAAGAGATTAAAAACAAGTTCAGTCTCAGTTGTGTATAAAAGTCCCTCATCACATTTAGGTAGCTATATTTCTTGAACAAAATGCTAATTCCTGCTATACATGTTTTGTTACTAACCTTAATTATATTACAGGAGACTAATCTAGCTAATTGTCATGGAAACTTAGACTATTTAATAAACCATCCTTGACAAAATGGTGTAGATAGACTATCATAAAGGAATTCATTACATATGAACAATGAATGCAAATGGCATGCAAATATTACATAATCTTAATTATTACTCTCCCATTCTTATCAGTGTGTGGCGATAGGACAAGGGGAAATGATCACAAACTGAAGCATAGGAAGTTCTGCACAAATGTGTGAGGGAATTTCTTCACAGTGCAGTGACAGAGCACTGGCACAGGCTGCACAGAGAGGTGGTGGAGTCTCCTTCTCTCGAGACGCTCAAGACCCACCTGGACACCTACCTGCGCAACCTGGGCTAGGGAGCTGCTTTGGCAGGGGGTTGGACTCGATTTCCAGAGGTCCCTTCCAACCCCTACAATTCTGTGATTCTGTGATTCCTTCAATAAGGCATTTATGGATATTGCTTAGAATATTTATATGTGCATTTACTCCTACAAACAAATGATTTACTGTATTTTAACCAGCAAAAAGCATCTGAATCAGCAAAACAATATTTCATAATTATCCAAAGTCATTTCTGCAGTGGTCATGCGCTGCTCTTCAAAAATTATCTACCTGATGTAGTATCAACCCAACCAACCATTATGACTGAAATTCAGAACCTGTCAAATATGTGGTTTATTCAGATTACCTAGAGCTGTATTTAATGAAAGCTGCATATGTTTTTTTACAGCAAAAATTACTAACAGTGTGATGTTGCTTATAAAAATACTTACATATTGTTGGGTATTTCAATAGGATTGAATTTGTAATTTAAAAATAGACTGGCAATCTCAACATACTGTTCAGGTTTCTCTAACACAGGTTCTGGGGAAAAAACAAAAAGCAACTTGTTAAATACATGTTCACAAGAAATATTTAATAATTAATTGACAAATGATTCCCATAGGGGCTTCTTCACCTCTAAATAATTTTATAAAGACTTCAGGAAATAATCTCCAAGCAATATGGCATGCACTTGGATAGAATAATAGAATGGGCTGTGTTGGAAGGGACCTCAAGGATCACCAAGTTCCAAGCCTCCTGCCACAGGCAGGGCCACCAGCCTCTAGATCTGGTACTGGACCAGGTTGCTCAGAGCCCCATCCAACAAGGTCTTGAACACCTCCAAGGATGAAGCATCCACAACCTTTCTGGGCAACCTATTCCAGCACTTCGCTATATAGAATAGAAAAGAATGACCAGGGTGGTTTTAGCTGATGTATCGTAAGAAAACAAAGTGCTTGACACTCTGACTCACAGCTTGCAAAGTATTAGAAGTGCGGTTAGCCTACATATAAATGTATACAGAGTAGCTCAGAACTAAAGCAGGACATTCTGCCTTTGTTGATTTCCTGCTTCTTCTGCCAGTCTTTTTTTGCTAGCATGCCTGTAAAGCCTTCATAGTCATGTTAGCTCATGCTATGTACTTAATTCCATTGTGCAATACAGATAAGCACCAAAATAGATTTACCTTTAAAACTGTTAACAGTTGCAGGACTACTTTCTATTTCAAATGTTCAAAACATGTTCAGAAGCTTTCATGGCTCTGAACTGAAGTTTCTGGGTTGCTATGATAACATTCCTTCTTCATTTTCTCCAATACCAAAATTTAATTTTTTAGAGACAGATTAAGACAGTTCTCAAAGCATTTAAGAAATAATAGAGCTAAGGCAAAGTATAATAAAAATAGCAAAAAATAAATAACAGAGAGAGAAAAAGTAATCCCCATTTCAATTCTATGGAAGTTATGCTAACATGACTATGTCCTTGAGAATGTTTAGAATGATTTTAAAATGTACTGAATAGACAAACCTTGAGGTTCAGATTTTGCAACAGTTTTTTTCTGACGGAAAAGCTTCCAGGGAGCAATTGGTTGCTCTGGGGCTTCCAGGGCACAGGACCTAATTCTAGTCACCAGGACAGGATGGCTGTATACATGGGAAAGCCCGTACTGTCTCAGCTTTTCTGAAGAATCAGTCTATGAAACACAGAAAGAAAACATGACTGGGGATAGATCTCCTTTCTCTTCACCTCTCATGAACAAACTGTGTGCATAGAGAAGCATCCAGTGTTTAGGGTAACAAATGAAATGAAAATGGCTCGCTTGACAAAATTATCCAAAAGCATTTTAATTTGGATTGATATTCAGTACAAAAGGCATAAATATATACTTAAAATTATTTACATATAATTTACTTTTCATAAAAGATTAATCTTTTCCTTGAACTTATTTATACAATCACATTCCTTTAGGTGCTACAGAAAACACAGGTGGAGAAGAGTATAAGTAAGAAAATAACACTGACAACATTGTGCTTTAAATAAATTTATCACAAGTAGTTTTTGTTTTCTGAAGCATGTCCTTACTTCATACTGAATTTATAAAGAAGCAGAATTGTAAAAGTAACAGGCCTTTTAAGTAACCTGTGATATCCTCATATCACTTTGAAAAATATGCCATTAAAGTTAAGTGTTTTATCTCACAAAATGAATTGAGAACACTACAGCTGTCCTTTATACTGAAGTCCCTAGCAAAGGACTTAAGAGCAGTTTTAGATGTGGACATTGAGTGGTGCTCTTTCCATTAAAATAACAATGCTTCAGTATGCAAGTCTGCTAATTTTTTTTTCCTCAGCTGAAAGTTCTGTTTCAAGTTTTGTACATCTTTACTTCGTTTTTAAAAATACAACTTATTTCAATTGTTAAATAAATCAGTATTTTTCTGATTGATCCTTCTCATTACCACGTGTTCCTGAGGTGGCATAACTGCAAGCAGTGCAGAGCAGATTGTGACTGTGATTGCCATAAATCTTTAAAGGGAGAGGATCAAATTAAATTAAATGCTGTAAAGGATTCAGGCAACAAATTTCTGAGTTTATATAGGTATGTTATGGGAGCAGAGATTGAGTACACACAAATCCAAACAACATAAAAAAGAAAGGAAAAACATCTGAAATTAGGAAAGTTTTGAAAGAAGATGGGTTAGATACTGTAAAGGAAACTCATCAGCTGAAGACACAGTGGAAGGAAACGACATACAATCTAGAAAACTCAGCCAGAATGTAAAAACTTTGGAGTGAAATTCTGGAACAACTACAAACAATGACACTGACTTTGGGGAACAACTATTATTCCCCTCTTCTGAACTGTAATTTCCATTGATGTAGCACCTCTCAGCCCCTCAAAGAAAGCCTGAAAATGGCCTTTCTTAATGGAGGCCCACAATAAATCCACTTCATTTCTGTATCTACTGTTACCTTCCATTTTCCAGTCAGTTTTTACTGAAATGCTGTTTTAGACGTACAGATTTATCCATCTCATCCTATTTTGTCTGTCATGACTCTTTTTCAGTAATCTCTGTACCCTAAAAAACTGTGGCCAAGTCTAAGGCTATGGGCCTCAGGTGGCAGGAATTACCATGCCACCATTTCATTTGCTTTTTTGATACTTAATATTACTATTAACAGACAGTATTGTCTGAGACACTAAAATAAATCTAAATAAAACCACAAGGAACAAGAAAGTCTTCAGAGTAATGTGAAGTGCCTTGTAAATATTTTTTTATAGAGAAAAAAAAATTAGAAAGTAGTGCAAAAATTAATAGCTTTATAGTATGAGGCCTGTGAACTATATTTGGAAATTTCTTATCTTTGTTCTGTGAAGCCCGTGGTTTTCTGACCAGTAGTTTCTGATAAGGAAGATTACATTTTAATGTTCTAATTATGCAAAATATGATGACTAGATAGAGAATAATAAAATAAATCGGATTACTAATTATTACAAGAAAGTCTGCTTTGGTATAAATAGCTATTTACAATCCACAGAAACCTAAATGGAAATTTAAGTACTGTTTCCCACCTAGAGTATGATGTGTTAAACTGACTCCATCTGCTTTCTTCAATTACAACAGTAATGACAGAAATGAATAAAAACAAACGTCCCATTTCATATGGAACAATGCACCAGAAAATATATATAAAACAAATCAGAATATAAACTGAAATTTATGTATTTTCAGTTAACCCTTAAAATAATTAGCCTTTCCGTTGAGAGGCATCATGATGCATTTTCTCATTCCATGCACTGCTGTTCAGAGACTTGGGATCTAGGTGGAGTAAAACTGAAAAATAACTGTGGTCATGGCAGGAAAATACATGACTGGAATCTAGAAGGACAAAAATAAAAATTTGAACTAATAGTCACTACCTAGTGTCTGTTTTACTACACTAAGTATTATTATTATTATTACTATTAACAATTCAGTTATCAGAAAATAAAACATTCTGACAATAAAATGTATAATGCTCTATTTTCCCAAGCGTACGGGATTACCATCTGAGTTAAGGAAAAAAACTTCTCTTCAGATAGATGTAATGGTATACAGCCAGCACAGACTGCCATTTCAGGCTGGGTTGGCATTGAGGAACCTACAGAGAAAACACAAAATGTTTTAGAACAAGTTAAGTCATAAATAAACATTGTGGTCCATCAATTATTCAGTCTTCCCTGCCTTGTTTTTATTCTTCTTCTTTTTGACTGTTATTTCATTCAAAACAAGAGCTTATTATAAAAATCTCAGAAGAGAAGAATGGTTGAAAAAATACAAAACCAGTATTTTAATCAAAGAACATTTATGTATTTAACTATTTTTGTTATTTTTATAAAAACTTCAACTTATAAATACAGCAGGTCAGAATTTGTTCTTGTCTATATTTTTTTTATTTCTCTTCAAATTTTAAAAATACTGGATACTAGCATGAAGGACACATCATCCAGATAGATTAAGTGGAAGTATACTGATCGGCAAGTACTCGCTAAAGGCCTCTCAAATGTGACAGAAAACGTCTGAATTTGCCAACAGAAGGAACATTTCACAGAGACAGAAAATAAGCTACTACAGAGGATGTTTTTTTTTTTTTTAATAATAATAAAAATACAGTTTTACACTAGAAAAAAATCTTGGTCTTACAAGACTTTCATGGAACTTCCAACTGTACTGTTTAGATTTGCTTTAGCTTTAAGTATCAAATGCAAGATTGTGCAACACTAACTACTTGCATGTCATAAGTTATAGTCTTTTAATACATTAGAAGGGCTTCAGACTTAAATACACTCTGCAGAGGTTGCATCAACATTACAAAAAAAAAAAAATGCATCTTCCCCCAGTTAGATTAGAAAACAGAGAAAAAACAAAGCACCTTTCTTTGTATTTGCATTTTTAGTTTTGATAGCACTTACTCTCAGCTAAAGATTGAGGAGAGAGCTGCACTTCTGTTGATGCTTCTGAAGGATGAAGTGCTGACTTGCTTTTTTCTTTTTCTCCATCTCTATTTTTCTTCTTCCCAATTTCTTTCTGCTCTGCTTTTTCTGTGAATCAAAACAAAGACAAAGTAGATTTTCAGAAGATTCTGCCAGGAATGCTTCTAACACATGGAACAAACAAGAGCTCAAACCTTGGACTATAGAGAAAAAAATAGATTACAGAAAAATACATTTCTAATTTTAAAAATTTCACAAGTTTAATAGGGCATCAGAACACAATTTGCAGCCTCAGAGATGGACATTACAGAGCTTTACTGTAATGTAGAACTTCTCTGATTCCTAGCTGTTTCAATTACTGATATAACTTCTAAATCTTCGGCAGGATTGAATTTACAAAATTTTCTGTGAATATACTACTTCTGCATGGTGAATAAATGACAGTGCTGTTCCCAGCAACTACATCTCTCTGCATGTCCATTCCTAACTCTGAATTATTTTCTACACTAATGTGTGAGTTATAAAATGATAGCAAGAATTATTAAGAAGAGATCGCAACCAGGTCTCTTCTAAAATGTTCATAAAACCTTCAACATGGTATTTGGGATTCAAAGCTAGCTAGGAAGGTAGGTTTTTTACAATGTAAAGAAATAGAAATTTCTGAGTACAATTTATATTTTTGACTAAGAGAAATTGCATCTGAGCCTAACTTGAAAGTTAAAAGCAGAAGATTAGAAAACTCAGCCACAAATATAGACAATGCAGAATAATATATAGGCACAAATACATTTCTAAGCATAATATTTTCACTTAGCATTTCTTGAAGAATGTTAATACCTAGTAGCATAAACAAAAAGGTTACTATAAAAAAACATGCAAACCAACAATAGTATGTAGATGTCAGTACATTTTATAAGTAATCACTTTTTCCTGACATTTATCATGAGATGCACACTTTCTAGATGGCCTGAACAGTGGTCTCTGGGGAGATTAACCTCTTTGGTTATAACCTCTGTGCAAGGAACAGTGCAAATCCATCTGTGAAACACTGCTTCTAGTGAGGCCTGTAGTTAAAACACAGCTTCTTTGAATTTATGCCACTGCAAAACACTTGGCAAAACAACAAACTAACAGACTTGCATGTGGCATAATAAACATATAAATTTAAAGACTGAGGTTATGTTAACTTTATTTAAGCTTGACCCGCAAAGAGAACACTACCTATAGCTACAGACCTTTGTCAGATTTCTCGGCTTTCTCAGGTTTATCTGGCTGTTTGTTCACAGGTGAAATCTCATTTTTTATCTCTGAGACTTTGGTCTCCTTAGGTTTTGTACCTGTGTGAGGAGTACTTTCATCTGTCCAGTTAAATTCTGGCACAATCTTTTTCAGAATGTCCCAGATTTTATCCAAATATCCAAGCCTTAAAATAAAAATAAACATATACATCAATGATAATGTTATTTGCAATAAGTATCTCCTGATCTCCATTTAGATAACACTATACTACAACTGTCAGTCCAACTCTTGGCAAAATTACCGAGTGATTTTAGTAAATAAAACACATTTGCCTGATTTTGTATGGCAGACAAAAAAAAAAAAAAAGTAAAACAACACAATGACAAAATGATCAAAAAATAACCAAAAGAGATGGAGAAAGAGATGGTGGTTGCAGAACCAAGTAAATTAGGCATTTTTTTCCTAGAGCTTTCTAGCACATAAAAGTCGAGGCAGGAAAATTTGAAGAGCATTTTGCAATTACACTGTATAATTTCTTGATTCTAACTCTGTACGTCAAAAAAAGTCTTCTTGAAGGTAATTCTGGGAAACATTTTCCTAACTGTCTCAACACAGGCTGTTCTATGCCTCTTCTGCTGTTTCCACTTTTTATGGCAAGGTTTTGATAGGACATTGCAGTTTAATAAGTTTAATGCAAGCTAACAGAAGGAAATTTTCTTTTTAGAGTTAAATAAATGATTGTACAACAAGCTAGATTTTTATATCGCTATTGCAAAGATTCTTCAGTGTTCATATTTTTGTATTGCATAATTTAATGTTTGCTTTAAGTGCCAGATTCATGAATACTGTTTTCATTGTTTCTATTTTAAAAATTAACTACATATATAAACAAAATTAAGGTCTTCAAGATTTCTAAGCCCACAGACTGTAGACACACTACTACAAAAACCTAAATACATCAAAAACCTAAGCTGCAAGCATTGCCTATGATTGCTGAAGTAAGAGAGGAGAGCATGACTGAACTTATTTAATACTGAAATATAATTATAAATAAACAATTATACCTAAACATAGATAAACCAAACTTATTATTTATATACACTCACTAGAGTGTACACTTCATACAGAATTAAAAAAAGCAACGTAAAAAAAAAATGCATATAGTTTCAGCAGTTATTCCCTGTCATACATTCAATAAAAATATTGAGTGATATCAAGCTGGAAAAATCAGAATGTCATTATGTTAATGGACTTAAACATAGGAAATAAGAAAAAAATTATAGTTTGGATATAAAAGTGCAACAACTATTTAAACTTAAAATAAGAAAGCACCACATCATCTGGATTGCTTCCAAATTCATGTAGTATGCTTTCAATGGTACATTAATATATAAAGTTATTAGTATATCTGCCACATATTTTATATCTGTATACAAGACCAAAAATATATATCTCTAACCCAGTTTTCCACACAGGGTTCAATATTAATTACAAATAAATTCATTTGAGAAAGAATAATAATCATTAATAACTTCACAAGCAACTGAATTACCACAAATAAAAACATAATAAAATTACATTCCTAGAATTGTAAGTCCTCAAATTAAAACCTTATACTCCTCAAAACTGACACTGAAAGACTTTTAGGGCTCAGCTTATATTTCATAATACTTTATAGAACTAAATAATTAACAAATATAATAACTGTTTAATAGAAAAATTTACTCGAGAGGAATAACTTCTGGTATCCACCCAGTCAGTGCATGTAGAACTGTAAATTCCTCCAGCTCTCTTTTCACATTTTCACGTAAACTGTAAGACAAAAGCAGGCATTACATAGACCTATAATATAACTGACTCACAGTAAACTCTGTAGTCTACACTGAAAGACCATACACAAATGGAAAAATAATTAACGGCAATTTTCCTGTAGGCTGACTGGCCTACAGATTCTATTTGCTCTTATGTCGTTGCATCATGCCTGTTCTATTAGCATTCCCTCCTATACAATGACAGTGTTTCAACAGGGTTAGCAAGTACACATGTGTAGCCACACCATAAAGTCTATTTTTGTACTGCTGGAGGTCTGAAATACCATTATACCCACAACAGATACAAGTCTAGAACTTCCCTCTCCTGAGCAACTGCTCCAACTCCCACATTACTATTGAACAGTTGGCTGCATTTCCAGTATACTACATCTGATTCAAATGGATCTATGCATAGAGCAGAGTGCAAGAGCCTGAAGAATGGTTCTAAAGAAAGGGATCTGGGGGCTCTGACTGAAAGCAAGTTGAACATGAGCCAGCAGCATGCCCTCCCAGCCAGGAGGGCCAGCTGTACCCTGGGGTGCATCAGGCCCAGCACTTCTGCCAGGCAAAAGAAGGTGTTGTCCCCTCTGCTCTGCACTGCACAGCCTCACCTCAAGAACTGGGTATGGGTTTGAGTGCCACAATGCAAAAAGGACATAAAACTTTTAAATAGCATACAAAGGAGGACTATGAAGATTTCCACTTTCAAAGTCTTTTCCCTTTCAGGCCAAGCATCTCTTGAATATGCTTTGCTTTTCTAATAAATGCTAGCAAAACATTCTGCAAGCATTTTTTATATTACTGCATCGTCCACTTGTATCTACAATACTTACTGTTGTTAAAATAAAAGTTCTTTGGTATTTCACAGTTTGATTAGTACATTTTGTCTTTTCAAAGGATATATAACAGTAATGTATAAATAATGTACTTAACCAAAGGAAATATCCAGCAAAGAATAGTAAATAACCTAGAATGCACACTAAATAATTAAACCTCCTTGAGGCTTAAGAGTTCAGTAAATCTTAAACATAAGGTATAATAAGGGATAAGACCCAATCCTCTGAATATGTTCTTAATAAAAATGTACTAGAAATAAAACTCTGTGATTTATACAGTACTTCATCATACAAAAAACACCACTACGTTGCACTCCTTCTTTAATCTATTCAAAAGTATTAATATTTGTAAGGGTAATTTTTAATCTAAAAGTATAATTTTCAGAATTTGAATTACACTGAAATTACTAAAACAACTTCATTTTTCCAAAGTCTATTTTTCCTCTCCTATAGCAATGAGCTTGAGAGTGTCTCCTTCTGCTTCTCCCTCTTCTGTATTTTGTTTCCAGTGTGAATCTATTTTCTTTCCAAAGTGAGCTGGGACAGAAAGCCCATCAGAATGCACTGCTGCTCCTCTTGAACTGTGTGAAGGAGATTTTTCTTCATTTGAAAACAAGACACCTTTCTGCCTATCCCAGAAGGACAAATGTTCTTTCTCTGTAACCCTTCAACTTTTCCATCTCAACAAACAGGACAACTGTCAAGGATATTGCAGATTATCATCTTCAGTCCTCTTGGATCAGATTCCATTACATCATGTTCTTCCAATAAGCAAAGACTTTTCCTAGCAACTTGTAATTCTAAAGTAACCAGTAGCTGGATGTGTTGAAACCTTTTTTTTTTTTTTTTAATTATTTTTATGACTTTTACTTTATTTTTTACAAATAAGCAATGTATTAACTGACCATATTACATTAGAATCAATACCTCATTAAAACACCTTGAATATTTCCATTTGGCAGAAAACCACATGTTAAGCTTTTTGCGAATAATGGCAAAGAACTAAAGAAGATGAGGAGATTACTCCTGTTTTGTTGACCTTGTTTGTGTTTGTTTTAGTTTTCTGTGCATGAATATGCTAACACACATTTTAAAAGAAAAAAAATCTTCTGTACCCACAGAATATCTCACTTTACTGATCTACTATTTCAGCTTTCAGAAAGGTATTTCTCATTATAAAACTTTAAATAAAACTATATTTCCCATATGTACTAATTCTTTTTTTCCAAATTCACAAAATTCCAACTTCACAAAGCAAAACAAAACAAACAAACAAAAAAACAACACGACAATGAGTTGACTAAACATACCTAGTATTTGCCAGCTTAATGATAGCTTTTGACAGCAACATTGGCCAAAGTTCAGTTTGACATGTTGTTGCTGGTAGTAACAAATTCCCCTCTTCACTGAAAGGCATAGTGTCATCCACAGTGATCTTTCTCCAGCACCCCTGTGATAGAGGGGAAAAAAAGAAGAAAAAAATTGTGAATTTGCAGTCTGGAAACAGAACGTAAGAGAACTTTGTATGTTTTCACACAAATTGAATTCCACTGTAATTTGACTTATTTTACAGATAACTTTAAAAGAAATTCTCTTATAATATCATAGAAGCACTGAAACAGTGTAATAGCATTTTATTACTACTCTGACTTTTTGTTTTACAGAGCTTAGTCTAATTCCATCTATGCTACATAATTTGTAAAAAAAAAAATTTTGCTTTATCAGTTACCCACTGGATCTGTCAAGTGCTAAGCTGTAAAAAAAAAAAAAAAAAGAAAAAGATTACTCTTTAATGAATTTTTATTAACGTGAATCAACAATTTATCAAAACTTTTCCTCCCACAAATGTCTTCAACAATTATAATTTTTTCCACCTAACCTACTGATTTGTGCTGCTAAATGCATGAAATTGATAGATGGCTGAAGGTAAGTACTCACCATCCAGTACAATTTCACTACATATTTTCCGTAGCTATTGTACAGAGGCATGTGTCCCTTAGCATTTTTACTGGAGGGATAAATATGCTCCCATGGCTTCCAAAACAGTGTGGATGTTCCAATAGATGAGGCCTTTTCATTATATATTCTCCAGAGAGCACAAATCTCACTTACAATCCACCGCATCAGCTGAAAGCAAGTAGAAAACTATTAAAACAAAACAAAAAATTCAACTTATATTTTCTAATTAAAATAATTTACATTACAATGATGACCATATAAAATAGCTCCTGTTTTAAATGAAGAAGTGACACAAAAACATAAGCTATGGTTTACTGGAAAAAAAAAAAAAAAAAAAGACCAACTTTTCTGAACATCTTACCTTACAAAGAACTTTATCACAATGAGTACAGGGACACAAATTATACTGCTCATCTCTTACCAAAGAAAACTGGGAAGGCCCGTTTTCAAATTGTAAAAATTTTTAAAACTTCAAATGTAAGTTTTAATTAATTGTGCTTTAGATCCTGTTTTATTTCTTCTCAAGATACGGATTTATGAAGTATACTATAGCTTGAAATGTATTATCAGGCTGCTAATACTATGGTTCATATGAAAAGAATAAGGTTACCTTTTTTACTGCAACAAACTTGTGTACCACAAAGTTTAAAAACTGATGAGAATACATAAATAGATAAACAAACATGGAAATAAACAAACAACACACAAAAGAATATTTCTGTATTTCCACCTACCTCACTACAAAATAGATGTTCATTTGCTGCAAAAAGGTCACATGAGATTTCATTTTTGACCACAACAGGAGTCTAGGAGAAAATAAGTTAAAAGTCCATAAATAAATTACCAGAATAAAAGTAAACTAACAGTTGCATTCAATGATAATGACATAAAAAAAAAAAAAGAAAATTAGACATTTTACAAGTTTTTATTGACATTTGCAAACTAAAGGCTCTGGTTTACAAATCTGTTAGCTGTCTTGGCATTTCTTAAAAGTGTCTCTAATCGTAGATGTTCAGAATTCTAATTAATTGTTCTTACTGGAAGATTGAAAAGTAAAAACATAAGCATATGAATAGAGGTTTCAGCAGATTAGTCATAATATTTGCGGTTCTTGCACTTAAATACTGACAATAACATTGTTTCATACTCTGAGATTTCCCTGACCTCTAACAGGATGCAAAGGCTCATTTAGATTGTTTACTTGTTTTCTTAATTTCCTACAGATTGCTGAAAGTTTGTCTACATTTCATACTGTAAGGAGCAAAACAGTGGAGAATAGAAATCAGATCATTACTTTCAGAGCAGCCCGAGCATGAGTATTCAAACTTCAATATGTAGTACATAATTCTGATTACTAATACTCATGCATGCAGTTGATTTTTTTCTTGCAAGCATTTTAGAAATATTATATTAGGGTTGTAACTTATCGAATTAAATATCTCTGCTCCGCTCATCACTTATTGGTGATCAGTGCTTGAATCTATGCTTACCACACTAAATAGCACTTGCATTTCCATCAATTTAGGCTTACATTAGTTTTTAATTAATATTCCTCATAACTGTCACTGTTTGGTCCAAAATACACTGAACCAAAACAAGCTCCTACGTTTCAATCAGATCTTAAAGAAACCTTTTCTTCACAGTGCTCTAAAGATAGTTTTAAATCTGTTTTTAATATAGATACATATTTCCACGGCTTTCTGTGCTCCTGCCCTTATCTTTCAGATCCCTTTACTCAGTCTGTTTGTGTTGGCAGCACTTCCCATCCAATCTTTTGGTCTTGTCAATTACCTCCCTGACTTCTTCCATTCCTGCATTAAAAATGAAATTTGGAGCTGCTCAGTGTCTAGATAATAAGAAATAGAACTGACAAGCTGATAAAAGGAAAACTGACAACATTAAATATGTTTAAGTGTGATCACAGTGTTTCAAAACTTTATTATTCAATCTGAAGAGAAAACGCTTTAAACCTAAAGATTAGCAACTGAATTGGAGGATGCTCCAGCCTTGAAATGGTAGGCTGCTTGTTTTCTTTGCAATTTGTTTTAACATGAAAGTGAAGAAAAGCTTTGCAAATTTTTAAAATATTCTGTTTACCTTCCAGACAAGTACTGTCAATGATGTAGTCATGTTCTGAATGTATACAGATGAAATGCAGAATTTAAGGTGGGAGAATGAGAAATACTACTGTGTTAATACTACAGTTAATCCATGGTTTCAGGACACATATTTACTTTACTGCTCAAGATGCCTTAGCTGGAACAAAGAATTCTTGTTTTGCCATAACACTGATTTTTAAAAGTGAGAAAATAGGAACACAAAGCAAGAACATACTTCTTTCATCAGGTGTCATCTAAATGAACATGGAGGAAAAAAGCAGAGCAGAGCTGGAAAAGTACACTACCATGCTATTTTGTACCAGGAATTGCTCGTGCACTCAGACTCCAGCAAGTATCATTTAAAACATTATGCATTAGAGCTAACATTATAAAGAAAGGGATTAAACTTTACATCCCTTCAGATGCTGGGAATCATAGGGTATGCATGCATGTTAACCACTGCACAGATCACCAGCTCCTATATGCATAGAAATGTTCTGGTCAGAATCACTACATGTGATCACGTGGATACAAATACCTCCATCTCAAAATAATTTCCACAGCTCACTTGTGACATAGCCAGTTAGATAGCATTTTTTTTCCATTACAATTTGCCTATTTCTTACCTCATTTGCTAAAAACTCCTGTGGCCGTTTCCATGAGTGCACTTTTAAGGACGCTGGCAATTCTATTTTACCCTCAGGATCATCAAAGACAAGCTATGTAAAACACACATGCAAAAGAAAAAACAACAACAACAACAAAAAAATAACTTAAAAAATGAATTATGCTATTGTGTTTTTCACAAGATTTAAGTAATTCCTTGCTCACATAATAATTGGTTCTAAGGGAAAGATAGTATAAAAGGGAGTTAATATTATCTATAACTGAACTAAAACAACATGAAGTCCAAACTGACAATTCAGCACAAAAACTGCTTATGCTGTTCAGAGACAGCTGTATGGTATGCACTGTCAAACCATTCTGCACTGAATGTTTCCCCTCTTTCCCACCACTGAGAAAAATCTCCACCCAGATACTTTAATTTTTTATCAAGACACCAATCTGCCATGTTATTTCTAAATATTTGTCCTTACTCACTATTTATAAAGGTTTTAAACTTGAAATCTGAAAGTAAATTTCTGAAGCAATTATTTACACATAAAGCAATTGAAATTGCCATAGAAACGAGGAGAGCTATAATTACACGCCCATGAATTAATTTATGAATTAACCATTGAAGAGAAGGCATCATATACTTCTCAAATTTCCATATCTTAAGTGATATTCTGCATGAAATTAGAAGGCATCGTGATGTATATGATACCCGTTCACCTAAAAGTGCAATGTAGGATGAGCAGGCATGGCCACCCCTGATACTGCTCATACCAACTGAGAAACTGATCAGTTACACGGTCACTGTGTTCTATTTGTGCCTGGAATATTTATAGTATTACTATACATTTCTGTGTGATTCATAGACCAAGGTGTATAAATAATGTTTTCCACATACCGACTAATATCAAAAATTTCTAGGGTAGGAAAACGATGGTGCTTTGAGTACTTACTGATGAAAGGAAGGCAAATGAAAATAGATTCCAAAGGCACAAAAAACAAAGCAAACAAACAAAAAGGCAACAAAAACCTAAATCAAAGTCTCCCAAACTATTTTGCCACATTTATTTCTCATTTGATACACTGTCCCTTCAACGTATCAGTCTGCAACACAAACTCTATAAACATAGGAAGGAAATAAAAACACTTTGAAGCCCAAATGAAAATCAGACAAGATTCAAAAGCCATTCTAGAACAGGAAGGACTGAGGATTTTCTGTGTCTGGTAAGTGTTTTACTTTATGCCAAATAACTATGGATCCTCTACTCTCTAGAACTGCAAACAGTTTAATAAGCCCACAAGCTGAGGTGTGCAGAAGAAAGGACCTCAGCCTTCATTTTTTCCCCATAAAAACATTGCTGAGACGGATGTATTCAAGTTCTTGAATCCACAGAGACTGCATAGAAAGGATTATCCCAGAATGTTACGAAATTTGCCTCGTTTCCACATCCTCGTTTTCAAATGTGTTATGAAATAGATTTGGGGGGTTGTAAGTTTTCAAAACCATTAACGTGATAATAGTGAACAAACCTATTAACAGTTCCTTCAAGATACAGCAAATGAACAATACACAACAGAGCTATTCATTTAGTTTTCTAGAAAACTACTTGAAGTTATTGAAAAATATGTTGAAAATTAGTATATTTATCAGCAAAAAATTTTTGTAAGTTATGAGAAAAAGTTTATTAAAATTGAGTGCAAAAACTGATATGGTACAATATGTATATATACATATATATGTGTACCACACAACTTACAGAAACAGGACTTCTCCCAGCCTTTTCTTTCTCTTTTCCAACTTTTCCAGAATCCCATTTTTCTGCACTGATGTCAGTATCATTCCATTCTGGCCAAATGGGAAATCTTGAAGCACCTACACGGTAGATTGGTACACTGGAAAACAACCAGACACATGAGCAATAATGAACAGTATGTAATGCAAGCACAGTACAAAGATTTTTAGAAACAAAGCATCCACTTTTTTACTTCAATGTAATAAAAACAACAACAACAAAAAAAAAAAAAACTAGTGTTAGTAATTGCAGTCATTTATTGTCACTAAGATAAGCAAGACAATAAAACTGCCAGATGATTTTAGAGGTTGTAAACCAACAAAATATTTCAAATGAGGAATCCTGCCTTAAGTCAAGGGGATAGTTGAAGCACAAAATGAGAATCCTGTTGACTGGTTTCCTACTTTTTTCTGGTGCTTCAGTCCACATGATTCTCCTTTCTTTCCTATGCAAATCCTAGCTTTCATGACTCAGTTTAATCCACCTAACAAAATTTTTTTTTTTTTTTTGTGGTGGTGGTTTTTTTGATTTTGCTGGCTTACAGCTTGTTTTAACCAACCAAAAGGAATTTGCTATGGATAAGTTATTGGGGAATAGAATTTCAATTCTAGGCATCTGTGAGCTTCTAGATCGGCAAGTTTCAAATTATTTTCATACTTATGTTTTCTTATTGTACCAGCACATTCACTGCCCGACTGACAGAATTCACAGCTTGAGCAACAAATGATGCACAACGCTGCTGCTCACCACCAGCAGGATGAAGCCCAGCCAGTCCTTGAGCAACTCCACTGGCAAACTCCATCCAGTTTTACTGTTGATCATGATTCCTTATGGTACAAGACATCCCTTTGACTAGGTTGGGTCACCTGGTTCTACCCACTCTCAGCTCCTTGTGTACCCCAGACTCCTCACTGGCATTGTAGCAGGAGAAGCAGAAAAGACCTTCTCTTGTTACTCAGTTTAAAATAGCATTTTTACTCCAGCTTCTTATCTCTGGGCTTATATCACCTCTGATCACCCGACAATAGTAATTTTGTGACTCGGGAAAAGAACTGACGCTCTATGTAGGTTTTTTTTTTGTTTTGTTTTGTTTATACAATATATTAGTGCACCATTTTCCCTACTTTCCTCATACATTTTCCATTTACGCATTGGTTTATAAACTTAGTAACAAAATACTCCTTTCCTAATCTTGTTTTGCAAAAGTCATATCACTTATCATCTTGTTGACGCCACCACATTCACTAACAAAAAAAAGGGAGAAAAGAAAAAGCGCCACTAGTACAATCAGTAATCAATAGCTATATTGTATCAAAAATTTAGATATTCAGTGACAGGCAACAGTCTGGAGCATGGAAGAATAGCAAAGTATAAATGTGCAAAATAATGAGTAGTATAGAAAAAGGGAACATGCCACTCTGGATCTCAGTGTTTCTTCATCTGAGCTCTGTGTGAAAAACAAAGGAAGCTGAGGATCTCTTTTTAAAATATTTCTTTACCATACCTGATTCTAAGAAGCAACCTGATGCCATGTTTCCCAGCTATTTGTACAGCACCCAAGAAATTATGAAAGTGTAACTTTAATGAGTTTCTTTCTCCCAGTGCATCCTGCTGAGAAGACAAACTGGCCTTAGATTCATTCATAGGAATGCTGGGAGGATTGCAGAACATCTTTCCAACGCTCTAAAAACATGACTTGACCTTTGCTCCTCTCTTTGGCAATTCTACCTTGTTGGCTTCTGTAAAATAATTTTGTGCCTTCTGTACAAAACACAAGTAATTAACTAAGAATTAAAAATATTTATGACAGAGAACTTCAGTTTAGGTCAACCCATTAGCAAAGCACTTAGCAAGCCTTGATAAGAACACAGGAAAATCCTATTTCTTCAGCACTGTTACGCAAATCTCTCAGAGAAAACTAAAGACAGTTCTGCTTCAGTAGATGAAGAACCTGCAGCAAACAAACTAATCTGGGTTATTTCAGGAAAGTTTTCCAGTGTAAAAGCACTTTTTTTCTTTCGGTAGCAAATTTCTGCTATACAGTTCTCCTGTTGGAAGCTGTTTCCTTTGTTAAACAACTCATTGTAATAGATGTGTAGATATTTATTAGTCAAATCAACGGCTTGTAGGCAGTTGTCTGCGAGATTGCTCTGAGTTACAGAGGAAAAGAATGAACACAAAAAAAAAAACACCTCATAAAACTAAGATCAATAGGGAGTACAGCATTTATTGTGATATTAAATTACTGAATATTTTAAAGTCCATGAAATCTGAAGGCTACAGATCACAGTAGTCTGAGCTCTCAAGGGGTTCATTGTTTTCATTAGAATTAACAACAAAAGCCAATACAAATATATATTTTTCTAATTAAAATATAATCTAGTTAATCACAAATTCAACATACTGGTTGGCTTACATGATATTTTAATAAGTTTATCATACTTTGGAAAAAATGCATTTTCCTATCACAAAGAGTGATAACTTTTAATAGTTTAAAAGTTATATTTAGAAGATAAAAAACAGTAATAACAAATGGACTATACAAATAAAAGTTATGCAAAGTTCCATTATACAGAGTACCCACTGTAACATTTAATTCAAACAATGAAGCACTTCAATCAAGTTCCTCATCTTTTTGGCAGGAAAATGTTTACACAGAAAATTCTAGGTGTGCTTATCTGTATTTCTGAGACTAATGAAAATACTGGCCACAGAAATAAGAGTTATATACAACTAAAATATACAGTAAAAAACAGTGAATGAAATGTGGATGCTTTGTGCTCAGGCAAGACAACACAGTCTCCAGAATGACTCTTTTCTGTTGGATTACAGTTTAATAGTAAAATAAAGAGTTTTCAGATGCACCATGATGCAATAAATAACTTCTCAAGAACAATCAGAAGCCAAGGAATTCCACCCAAATTGACCCTAAGATCACAATGTGCATAGATTTCTCTGAAAATAATGCCTTCTATTGTTTACACAGAAACTACAACATATACAAAGAGCATAATGACACCATTAGATAGAGCAAACTCTCACCTACAAAACCTTATAAGACATCATGTGGACTGATAGTTTTGAAAGGAGTGGAAGTTCATTTCCCTCTCACTGCTCAGCTGCTTGGGGACTAGCTGGGTACTGGTCAGTAGGTGTTGATAATATGTCAATAATTTGAGCACTTGTTACATAAATTAATATATATATATGAATTATGTATGCATATATCTATTATCCTTTTCCTTCTCTCTATCTTAGTAAATAGTTTTATCTCTGCCCACAAGTTCTACTTCATTTTGTTGTTTTTTTAATTCTCTCCCCCATCCCACTGGCAAGGGATGCAAGTGAGCTAATGACTGCATGGTGCTGAGCCACCTGCTGTGTTAAACCACAACATATCTGCAGCACCTTTTATCTGCAATTTTAACCATGCTTTAGGCCTCAAGGAGAACTTAAGTACAAACCACCAAGCCCTACTCATCTCTCATTCATCTCTGTGGGATCAAGTACACCCTCAACAATCTTGCGGATGACACGAAGCTGAATGGTGCATCTGATATGACAGAAAGTGATGCCACCTAGAGGGACTGGAACAAGCCTGGAAAGTGGGCCCATATAAATCTAATAAGATTAACAAGGCCAGATGCAAGGCATTGCACTTGGATCCGGGCAACCCCAGATATGTGTACAAGCTGCAAGTTGAGAGCAGCCCTGCTGCAATTGTACTTGAGGGTCCAGACTGACAAAAAAGCTGGACATGAGCCAGCTCTCCTTCCAACAGTATCTTAGGCTGCATCAAAAGAAGGGTGATCAGCAGAACAAGGACCATCCCTATACACTGCTCTTGTGAGGCTCCACCTGGAGTACTGCACTCAAGCCTGGAGCCTCCAGCACAAAAAGCATACAGAGCTGTCAGTGTTAAGTCCAAAGGAGGGCCATGAAGATGATCAGAGGGCTGGAGCACCTCTCCTATGAAGAAAAGTTTGTTCAACTTCGAGAAGAGTAAGCTCTGGGAGAGCTCACTGTGGCTTTCCATTACTTGAAGGGAGCTTATAAACAGGAGGACAGCTGACTTTTTACATGGTCTGATAGAGATAGGACAAGAAGGAATGGTTTTAAGCTAAAAGAGGGAGATTGAGGGTTACAGAACTGCCCAGAGAAATTGTGGAGACTCTTTCTCTGATTATATTCAAAACCCATTCAAACACTTCTCTGAGCAACCTACTGTAGGGAACCTGCTTAGAAGGGGGATTGGACTAGATGATCGCCTCAAGTCCCTTCGAACCCACATGGTTCTGTGATCAGATGTTAGGAAGTAATTTTTCCACTCAGAGACTGGTGAGGCACCAGAACAGGCTGCCCAGAGAAGCTGTAGATTATCCCTGGAGATATTCAAGACCAGGTTGGATAGGCCCTGGGCAGTGTCATCTGCTGTGTGGCAAACCTGCCCATGGGTTGAAACTGGATGATCTTTAAGGTCATTGTATGGTTCAACAATTATGTGATCTCTGACCGAGGCTCATGCAAGGTCAAAAGCATGCATAAGCATGTATATACAAATTTAAACTATGTTTAAACTAGTATAACAATCTCCTCTCACTGTAAAATGTGTTGCAAGACAGCTAGAATAATGGAGCACTGAGTGAGAGCAAGAGCGATAGCATCTCAAACACTACCTAAAAGTGAAAAACTACAGAAGAGTATAAAGATGCATATAATATATTTCTCTAATATTTTGACTGTCTCTAATCATATTTAGCTCAGACACTACCTGAACTAGCTTTGCATCCAATAATCTTTGGTAGATTTAATTCTCATAGGCTTGTTCCATGCAAATTTTTAGCACCCATTACACCTACATTAACCAGCAGTAGCATCCCAACAGCACTGAAAGCAGTTTCAAGTTCAACCATCGTGCAGTTATCCACACTCCTTCCATTCCTAAACTTCTGTTAATCTACTGGACCACCTCTCTCCCATAAAAAAAAAAAAAAAAAAAAAAAAAAAAAAAAAAAAAAAACATAAAACAAAAGTTCATCTCTTTAGACTATAATCTCTGAAACCCTTCTGCAATTTAAATCACATGGCTACTTACCTGAGGAACACACACTGGCAGCAGATAAGATGGCAGCAATATGCTCTTGCTGACTTTTTATCCTAGGTCTTTGGGAATTCAAGTATAAATTAGCAGGGGAGATATTTTTTGTGTTCTTACTGACTCAACCTTTAACCTTAATAACAAATATCACAGGCTATGGTGCAGTAATGCACTGCACAACAGCAATGCAGCTACCTGCTATTTGAGGCAGTCAGGCACAGAGCTAAACAAGAATCATTACTTCCAGCCAATCCAGGCTCCAGCTGGTCCCAACAGGTGTTGAAGAGCTCATCAGCAGTTAATACTGCTTTTGGCTACTGCTCTACCTAATAAAATTTCTAACACCAATTTGAATTTTGTCTGTACACTGGGAAACTGTGCTTGCACTACAATCATCCCTAACCTACTCCTCTTGCTCAGCGCTGATCATTTACTCCTCACTTTTGTCTCTGATAACCCAAACCCTAATTCAGATTTTTCTTTGTTCTGGCAGATGCTGATGACTCAGGCTTAATTCAGAAAATTGGGCTCAATGGCATTACAAAGCATTTTAATTCATTATCATTGTTACAAGTCAGAATCTTCAGTTCTGAGGAAGACATCAATTCCAGTGATTCACTATAGCTGTTGAAACCTGGGAAAGATCAGATTCTCAGTAGCCTCTAATGGTGCAATTAAAAAAAGCTTTAACGACAGTCGTTCTTCTCAGCTCTTCAGCCTGTCACCTCTGAATCTGCCTAGGTCCTTAAAAGAACTGTTACCTAATTTGAGAATGGTAATGAAGGGAGACTCAATAGAGAATCCTGAAGATACACTTATATGAAGTCTGGCTGAGCAAGTATAAGAAGAAGACAGGAAGTTTCCTTTATGCTTCCAAGGTCTCCTTCCAGCACCAAAACATAAGGTGCCAGCAACATCCATTGATTTTCTGCACTACACACTGTGCTGACTATAAGTATTTATTGTGAAAAAAGAGACGAAGAAAGGAAGAGAGAAAAGGAAAAATCTCATATCTATAGAAATCCACTTTAGTAATTTTAAGATAATCAAAATACATTGTCCAGATACTTATACACATTACTCTCAGAGGACTTACGCATTAATTTATCCATAAGAGTCATTATTATAACACTGTGATTCTTTGTGGTAATCACTGACAATTCTTGGAAATTTTAAAAACATCATTTTCAAAAACTATTAACCTTTTTTCTTTTTCATACCACTGACAGTTCTGTTCAATATTTCAATCATTGTAGACACATGAAAATAAACTCAATTTACTAGTAGAAAAACAATATTTCTGAAAAAACAAAATAATTTTGACATTTTTATCACTGCAACTGCAAGATGTGCTCAGAAATAAAACAGAGATCCTAAGGGAAAAGCTACCTCGCAGTTACAAAGAACACTGTGCTTATGGGACAACATTCTCACAGGCAGCATGTGGTCTAATACACGCATAGCAACATTACTGAAGTTCTCATAGACAGATTTATGCAAAATTTGTACTCTAGAAGGTGTACACAATTGTGCTGAACAAGCTCGATAACAGAATGCTCATGAACAGATGTCAAGGAAATAGCTATTAAGTAACTGCCATATGTCCAAGTGCCACAGCTCCAACTCCATAGTGGGTGGAAGAATACTTACTTTTGTCCCTCCCAGCCCACTAAAAATACTTGGCAAGCTGCCTTGAATAAAATATTCATAATCATTACTACCATTAGCCTACTGTTAGCAGAAAATCATTGTCTAAGCAAACAGATCAATCCCTTCATCTCAGGGATTGCAATCAAAGTGAGGATTAAGTCAGAGGGTTACACAAAGCAGTTGTATTGTCCCTGTGTCCAGCCAATTTTATCAAACATAAATAATAAGAATGGTAGTAAATCATTTTATCTCAGGGTGGACTCCTGTAGAATCAGCTCAGTGTTCTAGTGGTTTTTGTGTTTTTTTTTCTTTTACAGTGGCACAGGTCTACAACATCTGTACTGTAACTTGTATATTCTTTACTGCACACAATCTGCTTCCAAATGAAGATCTAGAGTGCATATCTGTCAACCTGCCTGCTATCAATAGTGTTCACATAATTCTGGCATCTCACAGACACAAAGCCTATGCCAAAGGGGAAAGCACTCCGGAATCAATGTGAACATTAAAGAATGGAATGTTGCTTCCATTTTGCACAAATCACAGCCTACAGTTCTAAGTTTTGTCCATACCACTGACCCAAATAAAAAGTTCTCTAGACTGCAGTTCAGGAAGTGTATCTGCTTAGCTGCTGTGTCTCCATAGGAATTCTGTGGCTTACAGCAGCGCTCTGCAAACTAGGGTGTGCAAACAATGTAGAAAGTATCAGAACTTCAGTATTGCACATATGTAACTCAAATATGCCATTCAGGGAGAAAGTGTACTCAAAATTCCTTGTAGATAGTGATGTGCAACTGAAAAAGTTTGGAGACCATTGGCTTACAATATGACTCCAGGAAAGAAAGAGATTACAATATTTTGGGCCTTTCAAAGACTAGCAATGTCGAAATATCTTTTTGTCACTGGGTTTGGGATACAAATTCCCATCCACCTGGAAAAAAGGGATCTTACCTTGTTACAAACACAAGAAGAGAGGCTATTCAAGGTGTCCAAAAGTGTCTTGGGGTAAACTTAGCCCTTCTATGTTCAACTCCCAACTATTAACAGCTTTCACTAATTTCTGCAAAACCAGACCTTCACTTACCTCTTTGAATGCAGTACATTGCTTTTACCAACGCAAAGACAGTGTACAGCCTGTGATCAACTCAAAAGGCATCTTCAGTTTACAGACCATACAAAACAATACTACTGAAAGCACACAAGTCTAAAATTCCAATTTAATTTTCAAATGTTTTACAGCAGCAGACTCCGCAATGTCACAAGAAAATGGGGCTACTTTTCTTGTAAAATGTTTAAGACAAAAAGTTCAGGCCAAAGTTTAGAACAACATGTTACTAGGTTTTGTGGTTTTGTTTTTTTACTTAAACTCATTACCTATAGACCCTCAGGTAAATTTTTGCCAACATCTGAAATGAGATTTATTTTATACTTTACTGAACTTGGCAAGACACACTGTCCTAAACAATGTTTTATCATCCATCCATCCAAAAGGTCTGAGTGATATTTCAGGATGATGATAAAAAATGGGCAGGGATATATTAGTCAGGAAACTAGTATGAGAACTGCTATAACATACAGCATTTTACTGCCAAGGCTTGCTCAAGCTGGAAAGGGCACCACAGCAGAGCAAATAAACACAATAAAACATGTTACAGTTTAAATGAAAATTAGAGGCTTGATGAAAAAACTTAATCCAAGCCATATATTGTGTTGTGAAGGTTCTGTGTTACAATCAAGTGATTGTAACAGCTTCTACAGTCTAGTAATTCATCACTAACCCACCACTAGGACATCTTCAGTCTACTCTTCCTTGTGTAAAACAGCCCCAGAGAAACAAGTAAATACTCCTGTGCTAATGTTAAATTAACATTGGCATATACTAGACATTAGTTCCATTACAATTAGGTGATAATTGTGGAGTAAGAGATGAAGCAAGTCTACTGCCAATTAGGTCCAAAGGAGATTTCTAATATCTTGTGGGCGCTATCTCCTACTCACACTCCAGAGGTGTTTCTATAAAACTTAACACCATTCAACCCATTTGTAATCAGATACTACTTATTCTCAACCTGACTCAAGGGAAAGGATTTTGTAATCTAATTGTGGTCTTATATAATAAAGCCTAAAGCAAGAATATACTAAAGAAAAAGAAAGATACTGTTCCAGATATTCTGATACAAATAAATCATTTCATATGACTGATTCTTTTACCTGTCATTTTGCATGCTATGGGAAAGAATTAACCATTTTAGTACATAAAAAATACATATGTTTTTTTGTCTCAAAGAAAAAAAACAGCACCCATATCTGCAAACATGACTATTAGAGGACAAAATATTGGGGATGACAGCCCAATCAATTTCACACACAGTACAGGGCAGGAAAACACTACTTCAAGTACTTGTGCTGGAAAATAGATAATGACTGTCCTTGCCAGCTTAGATACTGACCAAAACTATTTTTATGTACTCTTTGTATATAAATACAAAGGTAAATACAAGAGACTGCATGGCTGTGGCTAAAAGAAGAAAATAAAAAGGAGCTACTAAGCAAAGGGACGCAGAGAGGAAAAGGGGGACTGAACTAGAGATACTGGCTGGCCTCTACAACAGCAAGGATATCAAAATGTGAATCCAGACATGAAATGTGAAACACAAGTATGAAAACAAAATATTTTGTTGAAAAGGCTGGGTGGATAGATACGAAATAAGAACGGAGCATACGAATTTTGGTTTCAAGAGAGAAATGAAGTGGTAATACTGATACTTTTGTTTATGGCAATGAAAGTAAGAAAAGAGTATGAGCACATTTACCTCAGTGTCATAAATACCATTTGTCTGATTCCTGGCTGTCCTGTGCACGCACATTTATAAAGTTTTGGCTGAGAAAGCTGCCAAAAACATAGAAACACCAAATTCATAGACCAAAATGAAAGCAAGGAATGAAATGTAACGCTTACTATTTATACAGTGAAAATAACGTGCTGTATCATTAGCCATTTCACCCTGAAATTTTCAGCTGAGTTACGCTAGTCAATGAAAACGAAGGTTGCATATTTCCCAAAACGTCTTCCAGATTTAAAGTTCTCAAGTTTTTTAAATCCCAAGAACCATTTCAGGAAAAAACTCTTCTGTCTGCTTGCCTCCTGAACTCTACTGTTGCTTACTCATAAACCTAATGCACCTGAAGCCTAATGATCTTCAAGGTTGCTTCCAGCTCAAACCTTTCCATAATTTGATGATTCACAGTACTAGCTGTGGCCAGCATTCTGTCCCTCACATACAGAACGACATATCACAATGTGAGCACCTATGCATCACGTGCACTGTGTGATTTCAGTCCTATGACCCTCCTCAAGCTCCAAGACGTATGTTCTGATACGCAGAATCTTTCTGTTATATGACCTGGTAGGTGGACGAAAAGTATCACAGGAGGAAGAAAGCACAACTTCCACATGAAGCAGTGGGAACAAACTGGAACACAGGGGGTTCTTTCTGACCATCAGGCAGCACTTCTGCACTGTGCAGGTGACAGAGCACTGGGATATGCTGCTCAGAGAGGCTGTGGGGATCTCCCTGGGGATCTCCAAACCCCATCTAGACACAGCCTTGGGCACCTGTTCTGGGTGTCTCTGGTTGAGCAGGGGTGAGACCCTAAGGTCCATGCCAACCCCAACTGTTCTCCCCAAGCGTGGCTCTGTGCTCAACAGGGACATCCAGCTTGAAGAATGAAAACGAACAAAAACAAAGCGATCCCTACCTTGTCCGTTAACTTTACTTTAATTAAGAATCCACTCGTGCAAGCAAACTTTCCCGCGCTAACTGTGCACACGCCCAGCATCGCAAATCCTCCATACCCGCACCCCTCACGGGCTCGAGGGGACGCACCGGCGGCGGCTCCCCCTTCCCCGGGCCGTTACCACCCTCCGAGACCCCGTGCTCCCTCCTGGGGCTCTTACTCTTTGGCGCCCAGCATCCCGGAGCTATTGCGGCTCCTGAGCTCCTTCTTCATGCTTCCCTTGGAGGCCATCGCGGCAGCGTCCGCCGCGTTGCCGGGCTACCCGACGCGCCGCAGGTAGCGGCCCCAGCTCCGCCCCGCTGCACGGGTCGGCCCACGCCCGGCCCCATCGCCACTCCCTCCGCGGAAGGAGGCTGCTAGCGCCAGGTGGGTAAGCTGGGGCAAATCCTGCCGTGCAGGTCAGAGGCAGAAGCCAGCTGAAAGGCTGCGGGGATTTTGCCGGTCTTTAAGAATCGTGTGGTTGTAGCCGAGGAAAACTGACTGGAGAGTGGTATCGGTGTTTGTAGTTACTTACTGTAAAACGTGGTAACCCAAATTCTTGTACAAAGCAGCTCTGTAGGGAAATGACCGAACTTGGGACACTGTTTAAGCTCTGAAAAATAGAAATCTGAAGACATAGAATCACCAAGTAGATCATACCTCTTCATTTAGTCTTATTTGAGCTAAGCCTTCCTGAAATACGAAAATCAATGACAGTTTGTCAGGTCATAAAAGGGCACAAGTATCAGAAGATTGAAGGCAAAATATCTAACAGTTGCTACATCTAAAGGCATTAGACAAGTATCAGATCTTGATCTATATCAAGATGACAGAAGGCCAAATATGTACCTTTAAATTACAAAACAAAGTCCTTCAGCATCATTGCATTACCTTCAGCATTACATCCAGTGGTATTCATTTTAAATAAGGTACCTTCAGGTGCTTCTCATTTGAGAATCAAGTAAACACCTCTGGTTAATTCATTTTTTTTTTTCAGGCTGAACAGCTGGTCTCCAGCTGATTCTACTATCAAACTCTGATCAGAACACACAGATGAATCCCATCAGACACAGAGGTAAGCTCCAGTTTACAACTTCAGTACCAAGACAAGGCTGTCAGTTTCTCTTGATGATTCAAAGGTATCTGGGGCAGTTCTCCTCTTCAGAAAACTTTCCCTGATCTCACACTGCCAGAGACAAGCAAGGTTCGCAGCACTTGAGCAAATGTAATTCTTGCAATACTATTCTGTGAAAGACAACAGACAAATGTTTTGGCACATCTGTAAGCATTTTTGGGTGACAAAGAAGGAAGGTCTGAAAGCAAGAACGTATTTAAACTACAAAGCCCTCACTTATTTGCTTTCTTAAGTGATAATTACTAAATATGAAGTTAAACATGCACCTTTTTGTTGTGAAATTTCACAGTACATTTATTTGTGATAGCATTAAAAGCACATACACACAGGGTTTGTGAAGTAAAAAGGATTCTAGAATTTTGCATCAAGGTTTTTCTTTTGTGTGTTTTTTTTGTTTGTTCGTTGTTTTCTTTTTAAACCCATGATTGCATGGATAATATTCTGTAAAGAAAGTTTGTCTGGAAAGATGTGTTGATCTGAATTTTTATTAAAGAAAAAAAAAAAAAAAAAAAAAAACCCTGTTTCCCAGTTGACAAAAAAATCCATAGGGTCAAATCAACTGTTTTACTGGCCATTAACTGTATCTGACAGATAACTCCTGAAAGGGAAAGACATTGAGGAAGATGCAGTCTTACAGATGGAAACAAACATTTGATTATAAAACAACAGTGCAGTTGACTGTCAGGAATCCATAGCAATAACTGAACAGATCCTGAGACAACACATGCCTACCATAGTAATAAATGGGTCACATCATGACTATCATTCCTCTAAGATGCAATTCAGAACACTTTTTTTTCTTTTTAGTTATTAGCATTATTTCCTGTTGTTCCTTAAACCATTGCATAGTCAACTGTTGCTGTCACTTCAGATTTTTAGTCTTAAAAATTTTACTTTTCTGAAGCTGCGAATAAAGAGAATGCCTGGAAACATGGGAGCAGGCAAATCTTGTTAGTGTACAGAAATATCTGATGGGGAGACTAAATCTGGTCAGATCCTTCTATTTAGTGACAATATTTGTGCAAATCTAAACAAATTTCCACTTCGAATACAAGGGTTGTTTGGTGGTTTTTTTTGTTTTTTTTTTTAATGAGGGTAGTCAAACAATAACAGTAGCCTTCCAGTGGAACTATGGAATCATGAAACTGAATGAGCAACTCTGCAAGAACTGATGTTGCTCTGCACAACCTCCTGAGGTCCCTTCCAGACACAGTTACTCTGCAGTTCAGGGAAGTTCTACAGGAATCACAGAATCACCAAGGTTGGAAAAAATCTACAAGACCAACCAGTCCAACCGTTCACCTGTCACCAAGAGTTCTCACTAAACCATGTTCCTCAACACAGTGCCTAAACATTCCTTGAACACCTCCGGGGTCAGTAACTCACCACAACCCTGGGCAGCCCATTCCAGCACCTGACCACTCTTTCAGAGTAGTTTATCCTAACATCCAGTCTGAATTTCCCCTGGCACAACTTGAAGCCATCCCCTCTCATCCTGTCACCGGTTACATGAGAGAAGAAGCCAATCCGCAGCTTGCTACTACCTCCCTTCATGTAGTTATAGAGAGCAACAAAGTCACCCCTGAACATTCTCTTATCCAGACTTAACAATCCCAGCTCCCTCAGCCATTCCTCATTAGGCCTGTGCTCCAGACCCATCACCAGCTTCATTACCTTTCTCTGATCACGCTCCAGGGCCTCAATGTCTTTCTTGGAGTGAGGGGCCAAAACTGAACACAGTACATCAGTGCAGGGGAAAAATTACTTCCCTGCTCCTGCAACACTATTCTTGATACAAGCCAGGATGCCATTGTCCTTTCTGGCCACCTGGGCACACTGCTGGCTTACATTCAGCCAAGCATCAACCAATACCCCCCAGGTCCATTTGTTCTACAGTCTTCCAGCCACTCTGCCCCAAGCCTTTAGCATTGCCTGGGGTTGTTGTGGCCAAAGTGCAGGTCTCCACTTGGTCTTGATGAACTTCATCCCCTTGGGTTCAGCCCAGCAGTTCAGCCTGTCCAGATACCTCTGTAGGGCCTCACTACCCCCAGGCAGACTGACACTTCTGCCAACTTGGTGTCACCTGCAAGTGTACTGAATGTGCACTCAATGCCCCCATCCATGTCATCAAGAAAGATACTGAAGAGGACAGGCCCAACACTGACCCCGGGAAACACCACTCATGAATAATATGAGGTTAGACATGGGGTGATATGTAAGAAAGAAATTCTATGTACACATAAGATTGCTACAGAGTTAAATAAGATATGAAAGGGAGGCAAAAATGATTTTCATTTTCTTTTCTGAGGGGTTTTGGAGGATTTAGATATTTTGTTTGGTGGTGGTTTTTGAATATATATATTTTTAGATAAAACAATATGAAATTTTAGGCTGCTAATCTGAATTAATAAAGAAAATTGCAACTAGTGGCCAAATACAAAACAGCATTATAAGTAAACAACCCTTCTGCCCACTGCCACTTAAAACCATCTAAAGACAATGCATCAATTTGATCTCATTGGGGATATTTCTATAGTAACACAGGATGCACTCCAATTTGAGAGAGTATTTTGATGAACCATAGCTGTGTTACAATTTCCACTCAGTTATCTTTGTTACAGTACCTTTCGATCACAGCCCTGATACAGTCTTGTTTTTTTTCCAAAAATGAGCTATAGCATTTAAAAAAAAAAAATTTCAAAACATGGAGTAAAATACTCAGCAGTAGTCCAAGCCCCACAGGTGTATCAGGCCTAGCACTGCCATTGAATTGGAAGGGACTGTCCTGCTCTGTTCTGCACAGCCTCACCTCAAGCACTGAGTGCAGGTTTGACTAAGAAGGATGAAACTACTAGAGGGCTATGGAGGTGATGAGTCTGGAGGGCAAGGTGTGGGTGAAGCCCAGAACAGAGAAGGTGAGGGAAGGTCTCACAGCAGCTGCAGCTCAAAGGGAGCAGAGGAGCAGCACTGAGCTCTGCTCTCTGCTGGCAGCAACAGGACCCAAGAGAAAAGCAGGGAGCTGTGTCAGGGGAAGGTCAGGTGGGAGTTCAAAAAAATTATCTCCACCAGAGGGTGGTTGGATACTGGCACAGGGCCATAGGCACAACCTCAAGCTGTCATGCTTGAGGTTGCCTTGCTCTCAGACATAGGGTCTGGTGTGGAGCCAGGAGCTAGCTTCAGTCTTTGTAGGTCTTCCAGCTCAGCATATTCTATGGTTCTAAATATACCAATACCATCGAATCCCAATGGACCTCTCAGGGCACATGAACTTTGATCCTCTCTCCACTTAAGTATAGAGAGAACATAATTCAGATAACCAAAGGAAAACAGAAGTAGATTAGACAACTATGCACTGCCATATCTTCTGTAAATTTACACTTAGTGATTCATTGTAGGAATATCCATCTTGAAATGAAAATCTTCGTGGTTTTGATATTGTGTGAAAATCCCTGTCTGAACTTTGAAGTTAAAAACAGCTGTGGTGCTCTAGCTACCAGGAGCATTAAGTGGGGACATACAGAGGAAGTACTATTATCTTTCTAAAAATTCCTAAATCTTCAACCAAATGTTATTATGAATTTTGATCATACCCTGAAGGATGTGATAGTTGTGGTTTTGGAATAAGAATGCACAATATTAATGCAGTATTAACTACTGTGCAGTAGAAACTACTAAATCTCTCAGAACATGATTTTATTTTAGTATTTTGCTATTTACAGTTTTTGCTATTCACAGTTAAGAGGGTAACTTTGCAGCAGATTTATAAATCTAAATCTTGTTTGTCCTAATTAAAGGCAAGCTGAAAATCATTTGCAAATCCTTTTTAATGGTGATTAACTTCAGTGCAGTTTTAGACAAATGGTTTAATGCAGTTGCAGTTCTGCATTAAAGCTAAAAGAGTTACACTAAAAAAAAAGTGTAGAATTGCTAGACAAATTTCAAAACATGATTAATATTTTTCAAGAAATGGCAGGAACAAGGCATAGATATAGCTGTAAAGTATCAAACTTGCTTTTTACCCCCAGGAAATTAAACAAATTACCTTTTTAAGTAAAAGTAGTACTGCAACACTCTTCACATTCTCCAACATATGAAACATAGAAGTGGAATGAGTATTAAGAAACTTGTACTGCCATACGTATGATGGCGCAAGGGCCATCATGACTACTTGAGCTATAGCAATGTCATCTAGTAGTGCTCAAAAACAATAACCTAAAGAAAATAACTGTCCCCCTCCTTAAACAAGTAAATATTAGAAGACAATGATTTGGGGTAAGCCAGAAAAAAGCACAGTCAAACAAAGCAATTCTTCAAATTCTTCTTTAAAGTTCTAAACCAAGTAGTCCACCATAAAGACACCTATAAAGAAGCATTAGCACTTAAACTAGACAGATGCTATACAGAGCAAAGGGACTTGAAGTAATCTTTGTGCACAATACAAGTAATCTTTTTTATTGCAGTGAAGAAATACTGAGTATGAAATCATGTTTGAGGCACAATAATTTAATATAGAAAGCATCTTGGTGGGGTAGATGTTATACTACATCAATACAGGGACAGCACTGTAAGAAAGAAAAAAAAAACCTCAAAATTCACTCCTTGTAACAAAAGAAGCTTGGACACCATATGAACAGTGCAAACTGTTAACATTGCCTAACTACAGTAATAGTGTAATCTTCAGTGCTACAGTTCACAGGACGCTTGAAAAGTAGAAGTTAAAAAACAAACCTACCTGAATGTAAAGGGTTGAAAGCCCACTTTTCTGGATTGATATGACACTACCTCAATATGTGCCAGTAAATGACAAGCCTGGAAATGGCATTAGCCAAATGTCCATGCTGTCTTTAAGAGCTTTTTATCAGGTCAAAAAATTATTAGCATAACTTCACATTTCAGAGAGATCATCATAACAAATTAATTTCTAATTTCAAAATATCTTTTTTCTTATTTTCTTTTAAGTTTTTATCAAAAGAGTGAATATTTTGTTTCCAAGAACCATTAAAAGAATAGAATGAAACCCTTAATATTATAACACCATATGACATGAAGCTCCTACTTTTTACTCTCAGATTTAGAATTTGAAGTTAAAGGTGACAAGGCATAATACATTAATTCCATCTGGAATTCAATCCAAATGATAAGATGTGAGAGCACTACACTCAGCTTTTATATCTTTATGAAGAAATGAAATTAAACAAGTACTGAGACAGTAGCCCTCTACTTCTAGATCTTCCAAGCCAAAGCCATCCAAACACCATCCCTACCTATTAAGTTTTATAGTTAGAGCAAGAAGCATTCTAGGTATCATTTCAGTCTGTATACATATCTGGTAGAATTTATCAATAATGAGCCTATGTAAGGTACATAAGGTGCCTAATCTAGTTATTTCTTCATTGAAGGGACATGTTTTTAGATAGAGTTAAAAGAATTCAATATTAGGTTTAGTTAACACACCAAGTACTGCCCTCCTTCCATTTGGAGATGTTTGTTTAGACAAAAATGGAAACAAGAACCGATCATACAGAGCTCTCTAATGATTATGTTCAGTATGGGCACAATCTCTTTCAAATCTCCTCTAGAATGTATTCTAGAGGTATTCTGGAATGTAGCATGTTCCTTACTTTGACTAGAGTTCTGGTGTATAACGAAGAACTCTGTCTGAAGTAACCTTTCACATACTGACAAGTAAGTGATGCATTTCAATGCAGAATCATTATTTATATCACTGGCACTTCCCTAATATATTTTTCACTCTGGTGAAGTATGCTGTCATCTCCTTTTCTTGTATTATCCAGAAACATTACACAAAGGATGAAGGCGTATGCACATTTAGAGAACTGTTTCCATAGCAAGTAAAGTGTATCATAAAGGAAGAAAGAAGCAGTTCCCAATTTTAAAATCAAAGTCATTGAGATATTAAAGCTGTAAGATAAGGGAACAAGAATTTAAAAACAAAATACTTCAACATTCAATGCCATTCATCACCATCTATCAAGCAGTCTATAAGAACTATTTCCTAATAATTAAGTACTATGTACAAGCAAGGATTTACACAACTTAAGGGGACTGAATGCTATTAAGACTCAACTAAATGAACTAACCAAAATTTTAAACAAAAAACTCCAGAGCTAGAAATAACTTATTCTCCTTCTACTGCATTTAAGTTGCACCTAGACATTTACCTACAGAAAGATCACTAATTTCTCCAATTCTCATAATTAAGAATATTTTTAATGAATAGAGGATACTTTGCATAACCCACAGAGACAAACTGCACAGCTGCAGAACAGAAGAACTATATGCCATCTCCAGCCTTTATTAAATAAGATGGAATCAAACCAAATAAGATATTTTACCTGAAGCACTAACTCAGATTTTTACTCAAGTTCTTACCTCAAATATTCCTGCAACACAGGGACTAAGATACCGAGTACTTGCTCTTTTATAATTGACATATTCAAATTTCCAAAAGATAAAAGTAGCATACGATCCCGGTTCATACAAAAAAAATTGAAACAAACCATTTTACTACATTATATCCTGTACACAAAACAAATGATGTTAAAATGTGCTTAACTTATTAGCTTGATTATAAATGTTCCGAACTTCTAGATAACTCTCCAAACCAGAGATTTTTGGTTAATTAAAACAGGGTTTTGTATCTAGAAATTGATCTTTGTAGATAGTATTGCTTGAATATCACTCAGGCTAAATTTCTTCAGTCAACAATGCATCAAAACTGCTATACAGTTTAACAATCTTGGTCACTCTATATCCACTTAGAATTCCATAAGAAAGCAAGTCATACACAGGAGAAGGAAAACACTTAAACATGAACAGCAGTAGCTTTCAAAGAAATTTAGATATTAAAAACTAATCTGCACAGGATTACATTGTAACTGTGAAGATTCATGTATTCAGGTAAAGTCCCAAAGCTTCAGCCTGATTTTCATTCTGCTGTGAGTTTGAAAACTAAGAATAAGAAAAAGCACAGTAGTTGCATGATTAAAGAAAAAAACAAAATAAAACCAACAACCTGAAGTCTACCACATCTGGCAATTTCTGCAGTCAAGTAAGTATTCAAGAAACTAATATTATAAACTAATTTTAAAAACACTAGATATAGAACCAACCTTTTTCAAGTAGTAGGAGCCCACCCTGTCAATGCATGGGTCCATTAAGCCTACTGAGCTCAAAAGCCATTTGAATATGAAATCACATTTTGTCAAGAGTTCTCATCATAAATTTTGATTTATACAAGAAGCACAAAACCAACAGGCTGTACAAATGCTCCACTAGTTATGTTTTAAGTTTAAAAGACAGTACACTGGAGATGAAATGGGTTTAAGTGGATTTACAGTCCAAGTGGACTTGTTCTGCAGAGAACAGGAAAATTACAGTAGTTCCAGGTTAACTAGGAGAGTTAACAACCCCAAGTCAGCAAGCAAGGAACACAGATAAGATGCAACTTGCTTTCTGAAGCTTTGCTACTTTCAACTTTCAAAAGCCTGTTATCAAGATTCAGATGTCCAGCTAATTTGCACAAGCAAAACTAATGCATTCTTTCTAGTGCTATGCAATGGAAAGATGAGATACTGTGGACATAAATCAAAGAGGTTCAGGCTAGATTAATGCTCATGAGGACAGTCAGACACTGAAACAATTTCCCTGTAGGTCATGTAGTCTGCCACAGTGTTTAAGACCAGAATACTACGTAAAGGCCTGAACAGCCTGGTAGGACCTTGCTTTGAGAAAGCTATCAGAAAGGATCCTAAGAGGTTGCCTAGCTTATCTGAATTTACTTATAACCATCAGTTAGTTAAGCAGTTTTGGTTTATGCCATACTGTACTGTGGTATTCTAAAAGAAGCCTCTAACATAGCAACTACTGAAATAAATATTTTCATTGATATTTAAAAACAACTTCATAAAGGGTGGCACACATGATGTGGACATTCACTCAAAAGCATACACCAACAAAATAAGATGCCCAAATATATTTATTTCTCTCTTAAAAAATATGTTACTCTTTAGAAAAGTCAACAGCCTAGGTAATTTCAAAACAGATTAAAGTATATCCAAATCTGGCACATATTTCATGCTGATGTTTATTTAAACATCAGTACCATCAGACCAAGCAAGTTAAGAATTCTGAAGCCAGAAGCAGTGAGGTATTAAGACAGAAAAAAAAACATTTAAAATTAAGAGGAACTCCAGAGCGTTTCAGCCTAGCAGAGCTGAAATTCCATGAAAATGACCAAGAACTGAAGTTCTCCAATCCTTTTAATCCTCATTTGCTGCCAGAAATACATGGGTGATAACAAGGAAGCAAGCATTTCAGTAAACAGATCTACAAACTTAAGCCAGTTCACCAACTCTGCATAGTCAGAAGAGTGCAACACTGTTTTAAAATTTAAAAAGGCAGCGTGGGATTTTTGACAAGCTACAAAAGATTCAACTGAATTATTTCTTCCAAGGCATTTATTCTTCAGAATATTTAGAACCATCTCCAGAAAGATGGAAAAAGAAACAAGTTCATTGTTACAGGACAGCAAGGTATTTATTTTACCTATTCTTGCTAAAGTTGTAAGTGCATGAAAAGACTTCTGGATGTTTATTTCTAGGTGCCCATACAAGTGAAATTACCATAAATGCAACTGTATTGATTGCAGGTAAAGTATTAGCTGAAAGTAATATTTACATAGCCAAAGATGTATTTTTGTTAGTATCTATATAATAGTGTCTTTCCATTAAATACACTCATTTACCTTCACCTATCATTCTTACACAGTGGTGAGAGCAGTCTACTCCACTTGGTCCTGGTGAACACACCAATATTGGCCCCTTCAAGATTTCCAGAATGCCTTGATCCAAGAGAGCTAGCAAGGAGACAGACCCTTATAGTGGAGACAGAGAAGTGTATGTAGGTGAGAAGTCAGGCTAAAGTAGGGCATTATCTGTGACAAAAGAAAAATATTCAGTAGGGGTGCAAGTGTCTGTTCAGCTAAAGCCAAGAGTGAGTCCTATTTGGAATGTAGCATATCCTAGAATGCAAAGTAGACACTGAGGGCTGTCTTTGTTCCTTTTTAGGAGTGTAAACACTACCTTGTATTCTCAAGTAAGCAACTAATCAGACTTAAACACAGCCACTCAAGCAAGAGGAGTGAGAACTTGCAAGATACTCGTGTTTGGCATGAAACTGAGTATGCAAACACCCACAAGAATCACCTGTTCAGATAATACTAAACACCCCATATGGATTGTCACAATGAAGCACCATAGCAGCAGTTTCATTAAGGAACAGTCTTGATGCTCATTCCATCACATTTGCTAAATAGTAGTAGCATTAGCAGCACTGTGATTTACTCTCTGCTTTCAATGGGTCTAGGTCCAGTTTTGGCTTCCCCACATCATTCTCTTCATTAGGAAAGGTTTTATAGTTGGCAAGGATGTTTTCCACCAAGAATCGAGCAGCTTCATCTATGTTGATGTTGTCCTAAAAAAAAAAAAAAATTTGAAGAAGTTAATAAGGAAAAAAACCCAGAAACCCAGTAACTTAAAAGTCACACTTCCCTGTTAGAAGCTGGCCAACTATAAACTTCTCTGTGGCCATCAGCAGCACACAAGCAACTTAGACGTATCACATTACTCAAAAACTTGCCTTTTGGAAAAAAAAAAACCCAAAATTTTAATAAAGCTATTGACCCACCATACATAAAGGATAGCTTGAAAGTATTCTGCAGTCTAGGGATAAATCATCTATGTTTGGACAACTCATGAGTGCCAAACTGCATTTATGCATCCGGAAAGATAACAGGCAATTATATTGTTTTCGGAGTGCACGGCCTTTGAAGCCTCTTTCTGCTGCAGTATGACCAACCTCATTTATCTAAAAAGATCTTCTGAATCAGTCCTAAAAATCCAGAAAAGTCATGGTGCCTCATCTGGCCATTTTCTTATGCATGTTTTGAAAAGTACCTTAACTTACACTCCAAAGAATGCATATGTAGGATACCTAGAGCTGTATTTCAGTCTAGTACCTTAGTCACTGTGCATCCCTAATTCCTTATTTTCAGGTGGTCAGGAAAAGATTTATTTCTTGCCATTCCTCTTACAGATCATTTTACAAAAAAATGCATTTGGATGGTGACAAATTGCTCTCACACAAGAACACTTCATGCCAATTTGTCAGCAGCAATTGAAGGAAGTAGGTAACCCAAGGAAAGGGAAGTATCTTGAAGTTTAGATTAATATTAAAGAATTATCAGTCAGACCAGTCACTTGCCCTGTTATGCACTAATACTTGAAATAAAAGGTTTTTCAACATGAAGGCAAGCAGGTTAAGAAGCTGTTGACCTCACTTCCAACCAAACTACCGTAAAGCATATATGCACACCAGCATATATTAAAACTGTGTAATGTTTGAAACTACTCAAAGGAATGGTTTTATTTGGAATAAAGCAACTGTCCCTAAGACCCAGTTTCTCCTTAACTGGGCAATTTGATTTTCCCTAGTTTAGTCTTGCCACTACTTAATAAAGCAGAGCAGTGGCTTAGTGACATCATCTAGGTAGATAGTAGAAAGCAAGCAGACAGCTTCATCTGGAGCCTTACTACTTACTATATGCATCAGAGATGAAAGAACCTGCAATGGCAATGTTTTCACTGAAAGATGCATTGTTGTTTTTTCCTTTCTTTGCCAGTTCAATTCATATTTATTAGCACTGACATTTAAAGAACACCACTGATCTTGATGCATGCAAGGTCAAAAAACCTCATAGAATTCCGTTAATGTTTCCAGATTAGTGTTATCTGAATGTAAGATGCAGTTTAAACTAAAAACGCTGTAAGCCTTCCTTAGCAATGAGCTATCCTGCACACCACTTCTATTTCTCACTGAACACTGGAATCTAAACTGTCACTTTCTACACGTGATACATTTCCTTTCCATGCAACTGTATTAATCTGCTCTCATACCAATGCAAAGCACATGAACACCTATTTAATGCTTACCTTAGCAGATGTTTCAAACCATCCAATAAAGCCACCTTCTCTGCAGAACTGATCCATTTGAGAGAGATTCTGGCTGCCATCTTTCTTCTGGTCACACTTGTTTGCAAGAAGAACAGCAGGGATGGGGCTGCCATTGGGAAGAAGTACTTTACTGTCCAAATCATGCTTCCATTTTGAAACAGCCTCAAAAGTGGAGCCTCTTGTAACATCAAAGACGACAAAAGCACCAACTGCTTCTTTATAGTATACTCTTGTCATATTTCCAAAACGCTCCTGGCCTAAAAAGGAAAGTAGCAATTTTTATGTTTTTGCATTCACTACAGTTCACACTAAAAACTGTCAAGTTAGCACATACAGGTTCAGCATTTAGGTCTTTAACGGCTTATACATAGGATGGAAGAGAGTATGTAAGGTCATTGCAACATAGTTGTTACATACACCCATGTGTGACAAGTTGCAATTGCATACTTCTGAAAAGTAAGCTTTAGAAAATAATTTTAAATAGTGCTTTTTGAGAAGTAATGCCTTAAAATGCTATCAGCAAAAACTAGACAGAAGTCATTCTCACAAAATAAGCTTCTGAATGATATAGATGTAAACCTAGCCACTTCAAGTACACATTTAAGAAAACAAGATTTTTCCGGTTGGCAGAAAAGGTTTTCTGCAAGCACCAAGACAAACAGCTTCCAGTGAATCCTCTGAAGGACTCATCTTTTGAAGACACTTTCCCTTAGGGATAGCTTGAAAGGAGCTAGTTTAGTAGTTCTACATAAACTTTATTTTAAAGTCAGACCTCTCTGCAATAGTTTCTAACTATAGGAGTTCCACTGCAGCCCCAAGACTTGGTACAAGGTGACCAGAATAATTAAAGTTCAATTGTTCATAATAATAATTCAGAAGCAAGCTAATCATCAGAAGATAAAATACTTTTTTTTTTTTAATATAGAGTGCAGTTCTTATAGTCAATATAGTCAAGGTGTAGAATTAGTGCCAGGTTCCCAATTTGGAAGGGAAGACTGTCACACAATCCTTGAGTGAGCATAACAGTGTTTAGTGTGAGATGTGAACATGTCACTCAGTTTGGATTACTAAAATGGTTTTCTACTTTGTTCAAAAGTCTCCAGCAAGAAAAGTTGTTTCAGCACTATATTTCAGTTTTACAGTGTATTTTCACTTCAGCTGTTAGTATTCTAGAACATGTGAAATACATGCTAAGTAAGGATTTTAACTTGGAACATCACTGTTCTTTCTCCCCCCATGAACAATGACATTCACATTTGATTATCAAGGACAGTCACTAGAATAACTAGGTATTACCTGCTCAGAAATGAATCAGAAGTCACTAAGTGAAGGAACTTGACAGAGTATGCTATTTTAAGGTCAATATACCTCTGATTAGCTCATCCCTCACAGACATTTACAGAGAAGAATGAGCATTCAGTAGAACTGCTCAGAATCCATAGTAGATTCCAGAGAACCATAAAGCTCTAAGAAGAGGCCTTTTCCCCCCTCCTCTCTATCAACCTCAAAGTACAATGGTGCAGGAAACAATATCACAAACATATTTTGGAGAACAGAAGTTAAACAGGAATTCACTCACTGCCAGCTGAGTATTTCTTTTGCAGTCACAGGAAGCATGCACAAGAGGAAGTTTTGAGTTTAGAGGGGAGGAGCTTTAAGTTTCGATGTAGTATTTCCACACAAGACTTCTAGGACCAACAAGCTGGGCACCAAGCCCGCATCTTAGGATGTGCCTCTTCCAGGACAGTCAATCTAAAGTGTCAGAAAGCCTGTACTGAAGTAATTTGTGTTGTCTTTCAGGCATAAGAAAGGCTGGAATGATCTAGGAAGGTAGTTTCGTTATCATCAATTCCTATGTAATAGGGATATTTCCTGTTAAGCAGGAGAGCCAAATCTTGTCTTCAACTCAGGCAGTGTATCTCTATACACCACAGGATGAGCTCACAAAGGAAAAAGTATGATCTTAATTTCTACAGTGCTCTGTACCAACCTCAGTATTCTGAGGAATAATTTCTTCAGTGTAGTTCCAAAGTAGCCTAGAAACTAATCTGTGCTGTATTCACCGCAAACAAAACAGTGAAGGGAACAATCACATCAGTAATCCTTACTCAGTTGAAGATGTGTTGATTTTTTTTAATCCATCAGATTTTCAAAAAGCTTATAGATGTTTACATTAAAAATTAGCATACTGATTAGTTGGAAGACTGCTTTTGACATATGACAACATGGTCACTACATATGAAAGCTGAAAGTTCTCAACAATTCCCAGATTATCAGCATGCTGTACATGCTGTAAGCATGATCAGTTACCCCAGCAGTTGTGTCCAAGGTTTAAACCTGGCGTGCGCATTTTCTCTGCATTCTGCAATATTCACTACTTGACCTTCAGCTGACAGAAAAATTAATTTTAATCCTATTTCTATCTGATTTTGAGAAGTCTGATTTCTTCTCTACTCCCTTACAGAATAAGCTTTATATCTGTAAAAAACATCAATACCTATTCTTGTGTAACTTAAATAGAAGTGAAAGTAGAAAAGAAAAATGCTACTGTAACATTACAGATTAATGTCTTCTATAGATCAAATATTTCAGACTGAGTGCTACTCTTCCCTGAATTACACTAAATTCCATAGCTTTCCCCTCTAGGACTCATACTATCTATTGATTTCCATGAAACTGCTCTTTGAACGTGTATGGAAGAGCTATATAGATCTATTTCCATTCCATGAAGATAACAAGCACTAACATGACCCACGTAGAAGGTAACAGTTTACTGTAGTAACAGGCATGTGCCATATGTCAGGAAGAGAATTCAGTATAAACTGTAGTAGACTTTCAGTACAGTTCTGTTATTAGTGATAATGCACAGGCTTCAAGCAAAGCCTCTCAAGAAGAATGAGAAACACTATAGACAGACTTTTTGAAGTTTAACTCACCTTTCAGGCAAAGCACTCTCAAGTGCTTTTTTGCTTGCAGAAAACTCACTCCGAAGAAAGCAGACCATAGACCACCACTCCTCCAAAGCTTAGAGTCTGAACACTATTCTCAGCATTTATTATTAAAGAACATACTGAATTTTTGCTGTGCCCAGTCCAGCCAGCAATTTCTCATTCCCTTTCTTATGTGCAGCAGAAGGTTTACTGTAGTGGAGTTTCCATGTGTGAGGATAACACTGAATAGTACAGGAAAATGGTCACACCCAAGAGGTGAAAAAGCTAAATGACCAGACAAAACTAGACTTAGTGTCTTCTGCATAGAATGTCAAGGAAGGAAGAGGCCTGGAGTGTAACAATGTGTTACCACAGCAGTATGGAAAGGACATAAAGGATTAGTCATGCTGGTAGGTGCATTGCTTTGATGCAAGTCTGAAAGTAGCACAGAAGTATCATTTCTGTTCCAGGGGTTCAGGCCACGCTACAGTGCAGTCATGGGCATCAGAGGTTATGTTTAGGGGTACAAAACTGGCTGCATACAGCGCAGAGTTCTGCATTCTCTAACCACAAAGTTTTCACATCTAAATGACTCAGCACACATCACCGTATCTTCCAGTAATTGCAACAGCGGTAAGCGAAATAATTGCATAATGTCCTGCACTGGGAACTAATTTGGTTCCCTACAGCAGCATCACAGGAATTCAGCTTAGTTTAAACCTGTGTTGAACTCTAGGAGCTATTCTTGATTCCTAGCTTATATTGTAACAGAGCTAAGCTAAGTTGAAAACTAAACAAACAAACAAACAAAAACCTCATAGCTTAATCTGACAATAGAAACTCTTTCACTTACTACAACAAAAGAGTTATCACTACAAGAATCAAGAAAAGGCTAGTACTTTCTGAAGTTTGTTTATATATACATAAACAAATAAGTTCCTATAGCAGTTTTTCCAGTGTAAGAAATACACAAGGGAGTCCTGTTTAGCAGCATGGCTTACTGTGGTCTGGCTTTTTAATGCGCTCGTATTATCGCTGATCTTAATTACAGGATAGTAACTGAAAAGCAAATTGAGTGTGCAAATGACTGCTGGATATTCATGGTAACACACACAGAAGAAATTTTTCCAGCTATACTCTGCTGGAAAGATAGGGTTTGGTTTATTTCACAATGCCAGAAACATAGAACAAGATCCTTTACCTTGTATGATCTACTGATCTTAGTCTATTCTGAAGCAATGCTAGTCTGAGAAACCTGGGCTGTATTGGATGCATTTAAGCTCTTTTCCTCATCAAGAGGACTACTACTAGAAGAAGTTTAACTTCTCTCTCAGACAAAATTAACAGTTATGACATTCTCCGAAAACTGTGTCACTAGTGAGGAAGGAAAAGATGACCATGTGTTAAAAATGCCTGACATCTGGAAGAATTGTGAAACAAATAAACTTCTCTTGCTGAAGACAGGCTATACAGCTCAATGGATGGTCAGATCTCAAAATCTGATTTTAAACAGGCCTGGCAGTTCAGCATCAAGTAATCCTAATCTATACAAGTGTGACTGAAGCTAAAGCCATGCAAGAAGTGGAAGCACAGTGAGCTGAAGTCAGTTGCTTCCAGTCAGCAAATAAATTTGAAGACCACTGCCACAAGTTTTATAGTTTTTCCCACTGGACCCAGTAGGAGTTGTTAACATCTGATAAATAATTCAAGTACTCAGTTTGCAAATAAAGCCAGGCAGCTATTGCTAACATTGTCCTTTAGAATGCTGAAAGGCATTGCCCATATAAAAAATATTTAATCGATAAAACTGAGCCAAGAGATATCCAGCAATGCCTTCTTTACAGTAGTGAAGAATGTTATAGTTCCACTGAGTCAATTAGGAAAGTACAGTATGCATAGAAGTCTCATCCTGCCAAGGTGATGTAGTTATACTACTTTTATTTCAGCAGCAAAATCTCAAGTACAGTTTTAAATATTGCAGTTAACTTTGGTATCACAATGCCTATTAAATCATACTAAGCAGACAATTGTTAGTTAGAGAAAAGCTGAATGATGTCCTTCCTTCGTAAGGAGGATCAGCTGTTTACTATGACTCCCAGGAGTTGATACAAGTCAGGTCAAAATTCATAGGGGGTGACCTTATTTACAAGTTAACACATTGGAAAGACATAAGTATCTCTAAGCTGATACAAGTTTCCTCCAAAACAGAAGTTCAGTGCTAATAACAGTAGAAATCTGTTAGGTAAAAATTCTGCTACAACATCAATATTGATCACAGTGGAACATAACTTAATAACAACATCACTTAGATGTCCGTTTGGAAATTAACTCATACTTGGCAGTGGCACTATCCAAATCCTACAGTGCAAAGTAGAAAACAACTTTTATCAAGGAAAACGCTTGCAAATAACTATTGTGATAAGATAGTGAAAATGCATCAAGCTACACTGCAGTACAGATTTGTGTATGTGCTTGAACAAAATAGGCCTGGTTAAGTAAATACTCTGGATGTATATAGTCACAAGCTTCTCCCCCCTCCATGGTTCATTAAAGAAAGTAAAACCAAAGTTCTGTGAACATTAGCTCAGCCTTTGGTAAGTAACTCCCTTCAAAAAAAAAAAAAAAAAAGCTTAGTGAAGTCTAAAAGGACCTAAGACATCATCATAGATCCAAAACATCCATCACAGAGCCACAAAAGCTCTAATTTGATCATCAGCACTACAGCTCTCAGGTTCTTGCTATCAACTATTCTGACAACTAACCACACAGCATACTAGCTAAATGTGTAACTGTGCTAATATGCCGTACACTAAAGAGTTCAGTCTTCAGTGCTGAACTCTACAAATTAGTTGTTTCAAACCAACTTAAGGACAAAGATTTGTTTTTTACTTAACCTAGACAGAAAAGAATAAAATAAAATAAACAGCAAATGAAACTCTTTCTTCCTAGTCATCCCTCTACTTGGACTAATGAGCACTTTCCCTCCTGCTTCAGCAGTGCTGCTATATAGAATATTAAAATCTCAGGCTCACCAGACATCTAGGGTCAAGTTTTTACATGTTAACAGGGGAACATCTCAGTAGCAGCTCCTTATTTACAATTCCAGCTCTCAGTACAGTTCACATCATGTAGTACTGCAGATTTCAGTTACAGCACCATCCAAAAGGATTGGGCATGCAGCCCAGTGCCATCACTGAGAGTTAGAACCACTGTCCCATTCAAAACTTACCTAAATCCTTAATAAGCCACAGGCAAGAACAGACTACACTTTGGATGCCTGTTGGTCTTATAGCCAGATGTAGGATGCAAGATAAATACTCAGGCTTGCCCTGAGGACGTATTGCCCCATCCTCCAAACACTTGAAACACATTTTATCACCACCAGGTTCAGGTACATGCTGACCAGGGGTACTTTTTGGGCAAGATACACTAATACATTACTTTCAAGCCACCCACCACTGCTGATAGTATTTCTCCCCTCACTCTCTCCCCACTCTAGGACAGCTTGTCCCAGAACTGTCTCACTCAATTAGAGCAAGTCTGTTATTCAGCAAGAAGTAGGTTAACCAAACCACTACCAGTTTTACAGGACATACTCAAGTGGCTGCCTGCTTTTTCACATGTGCAGCAGCTGTAGATTAAGAGAGAAGGCAGCCATATTCCAAAATGGTCAGTACTAGTTGTCTTTCCATTCCTCATTAAGCCATACATGGAAGATTACCCAGCACTTAAACTAGACTGGCAGCTCTGGTAGATATTAGGAATCTGTAAGTAGTGAAAGTTTTACTTTCACAGTGGTGAAAAGTAAAAGCAATATTTGGTATTTGTGGTTCTGATGATAAATGTTAAGAGGTTAAAAAGTGAACACATGAATATTACATTCTCCTGTATTACGCAGTAGTAGAAAGTTTCATTGTCTGCAGCTCCTCCAATTTACAAGTAAAAAGAAGCCCCAGATAATTTAAGTGAATCTGTGGTAATTTTTCTTACCAAGAGCAGTATAGGAAAAAAATTAATGACCATTTGAAGGATAACTTCCTGAAAGTAAGCATACCACACCCCTCAAGTAAAGGCTTTCCACTAAAGAAATAACCAGCCAGTTCATCCCTACTCATCTGACACTCCTCTTAACTGAAATACATGACCTTTGGTACTCTAGTTATGTTTACACTAGACAGTTTCATGCTGCAAAAAGAAGTTGCAAGGTGCAGTTGTGTTGAGTGAATGTTTAGACCTAATACCCAGAGTATACCAAACGCTATATATACACACACACACAGAGTATGTATTTAAGAGACTTATTCTGGACTAGTTGCAGTCATTGAAACCACTGACTAATGCCAGCTCAGAGGTAGCAGCATGTTGCCTGGGTCATAATTTGATGTTCTTAGGAGTGTTTCATTCTAAAATGTTAGAAAGTGTTCACTCAGTTTCATTGCATAGCATAGCCAAAATTTGAACTAGACGGGTGTTAGCCTTTCCATCTGAAAATTCTGGTAGCTAATCAATGAAACAACAGAAGCATCAAGATACAAGAGCTTAGAAGCCAGACACTGCATCTCTGTCTAGAAAACTGATCAAATCTACCATCCTTACAAACTGTAAAAGTAAACCATTCTCCTCTACAAAGATAGAAAGCTAAGCAGAAAGAATTCCCCCTCTAAAAATTTCACAGCTCTCATAGGGAGGTTTACATTGAGACTGAATCTTTTTTGCCATTTGTAGGCCTTTGGCTAATCCAGTGCATTAATATAGCTGTTAAAGCCAGATCAGGCAACCAAAGTTGTGAGGCAAGACCTTATAATTCAACTAGCTTCATCCAGCAGTATGTAGGATTCTAACAGTTTGTAAAGAAAGTTTCACAGGTTTATCTCCACTCATTTTGCTTGCATCTTTGACAAACAAACTGACATCAGAAAGTTCCCACATAAACAGTGGATTTTTGTCCTTAGGACACTATGTTTAACCAAGTTAACTAATTTCTAACTAGACATCAAATATACTATATGTGGAAAAAATAGGTGGTTCTTATTTTACTTTAACTAGACTTGATAAAACAAGTTACCTGACAGAGTTAAGCCACTTCATGCCCCTACCTCCAACTCACCTCCTTCAGCTCACTGTCATGCAGCAAGAGCTGCACTGTGTAGTTAGCAAAGATGCTGCATGGCACTCTAGCATTTCACAACACAGGAGAACAACTCCATAGTCATTTTGTCTCAAGAACGACTTTATCACGAGACTAAAAAATTTTAATCTCTAAACCAGTCAGTGTGTCATGGCACACAGTGTGCCAATGGAATTCTTTATCAAGTATCTGCCACTTTGCTCTGCCCAGTACTCTGTTCCAGGAGCATTTAAAGAACAAGTTCCCATAAGCTCTTAATAGTGACACTTAAAAGGCTTTTTTAAAAACTATTATTTGAAAAGCTGCCAAAATTCATACAACAAGAAATAATAGCTTCTAGGCTAGCAGTAAATTCAAGCTCTCTACTCAAGTGTACTATGGTTTCTCAAGTCATAGTTAGAATGCTTACTTCTAACCAAGCTCTGTAAAGCTCTGACATCTGAAGAATCATCTTAGCACCACATCTACCTCTGTTCTGCATATCTGTAGCCAGGTGACAGTTCAAAAATTGTATGTTTTACCAATGTGGAAAGCATGTTGCACCTCCCAGTCACTGCTTACTCTCTTCATACTAGCAGTAACACCCACAATAATTTCACAAGAATTAATCCTATACGTTATTGCAAACTGCTTCCTTTTGACATGGCATATCTCTTTAGAACTTCCAGCCTGAGTACTTTGAGGAAAACATTCACAAACTGTAAAGGCAGGTCAATGACTGCTGCTGGAGTTGAAGGAAGAAATTTCCAGCAGCTCTGAAACTGAATTCCACTGTCCCTGCTTGCTGCTACAGGAAATAAATTTTTTATACAGAATGTTGAAAAGTTTGAGCAAGGCTGCTAAAATTACCCATCTTATAAAATGCAGGAAATAAAATCAGCTTTGAACAACCTCTGTAAAGCACTTGCCAACTCATGTTGTAGCTGTGTACACGCACTTCAGTGACACCCAGACCTGATGTCCATATAAAGAAATCCCAACTGGTAAAAAGTCAAGTGGGTGTCAGCAAATAAGGCAAAGTTACTGAGATTCTGAAGCTGGAACACTGATGTAAGATAAGCTGATAAAGGTCAGACTGCATCCATGCAAATTATACACAATGAAAAACATAACACAGCCTACATCAGTTTATCTCTGAAGAATAAAACAGTTGACTTGTCAAATAGCTTAGTTTCTGAGCAGTATTGCATGAAGAGCAAGAACTCAGCCAATACTTGCCTCAAAAGGAGCTTAATAATCAATTTCAGTTAGTGGATTTCTGCACAGATTTCCAGTTTTACAACTTGACCCAGAAGTTTGTTATGTTGTGTGTTTTATGATTTTTGTTTTGTGTTGGGAGTTGAAGAGTTCCATTCTTTGGGAACCATTGGGATTCCATTCCAATCCATTGGGAGTTAAGAGCTCCAGTTCCAAGGATCATCAGTAGTTCTGGGTGTTCCTTGTCTCAGATGACAAGAACAACTATGGAGGACTTCGCATTGCTTTGCATTTTTCCATTTTCCACTCAGAGTGAAAGATAAAAGCTGTTCACATGTCACAAGACACAAGTTTTTTTCCCTTCTGGGTTGACCCAGCAGCAGGTGCTCCCTAGCTGTCTCACCTGCAGCATTAGCATAAGGCCTTTGGTTTTCAGACACTCTCATTTTAATATATTCTATTATATTGCATTATTTAACATTCCAATATATTTTTCAGTAAATTAGCTTTCCTCCTCAGATGATTGTGGCTATTTTGTTTTTAGGCCCATCTCCCTTTCCTTTTTTCCCTTTCCCAGGGCATGGGTCTGTCCAATATCATCACAGAACCAGGCTGAACCAACCCAAAAACCATTGACAGTTCTGTGAAAGATGCTCATTTTCTTCCCATTTGCTTTCTTTCCTCCTGTTTAATGAATCCATCCGTTGTTCTCTGTTTCTGAGTGCTACAGAAGTATTTTTACTAGGGCTTTGTACAGAATAAAACATCTAAGCAACTGCTATGTGATATAAACCTTGCCTACTTGAAAATAAGGCTGAAGTTCTATGTATTCCACGGTGATCTGAAGATCAGTGACTAAAATTAAGTGATGTTTTCTCTGAGAATAGAAAGAGTGCTTGCTTAAAATCAATACAGTAATCTTGGCTTTAAGCGTGTACTAGATCGGCTGGACTTTTAAGATCAAATTCCTAAACCTATTATGTTCAGGTTAACCAGAAAAGCCTATGAAGAATTTCTAAGCTTATTTCCAAGATACTGTAAGAACATCTATCAGGCTTTCCATTTAACTGAAATGTAACTGAACAGACCTGTCTTGCACAATCAAAGTTACCATACTTAACTGCCTAACCCCAGCTTCAAGCCTAACATTTTCCATGTGCTTATGGAATTTCTACTTCTAACAACCAGCACAGAGGCTTGTAGGAGTTTAGTTTAAGACAACAGAAGCAGCGTTTCGCACTGCTGTATAATGTACTGAGCAGAAGAACCTTCAGCTGTGAATGATCAGCACCCTACTGGTAAAGCAAGGAAACTGCCTTATTAGCAAGGCCAACAACCATCACCCATATCACTTGTTTGTGGTGCTCATGGATGTCTGAAAGCTAGAGACATACCAAAAAAAAAAAAACACGTTTAACACATTTAGCACTAAACTGGACTACTTCACAGCAGAGCTCCAAGTGAAGCAAGTCACTGTCAAGTGAAAGTTCATAACGCTAATCCTGCTGTTCCAGAGGAGTCACAGGAAAGGACACCCATGCAAGATTTCCCACAGCAGGGTGGTTTCAGGAAGGAAATGAACAGTAATATCTTCAGCTCTGTTTCTTGTCTCTTCTGCTTCTGAGAAAGCATTTTAATGCCCTTACAAATGAGAAGGCCTACATTTTCCCTGAAAATTTGTCTACTAGCCTTGCATGTTTTCAGCCAACATCATTAAGTTATCATTCTTACATAAGATGTACACTTACATGTATGCATGCAAGTAGCATTCAGAGATTACTCATGGGTCTTTCAGATCTTTTCCATCACTCTGAACTTCACCACAGAGTATTCCTGACAGAGTTTTCTGACCTACCACAGCTGTTACCAAAGTGATAGTGCTTCCACCCCCAGGTGAAAGCAGCTGCACCCAGAACCACCATCACCAGATAAATCATGAGCTTTCCTCAGATCACTTGCCAGTTTCTTAAATAAAGCTCTGAGCTCCAAGTTTTGCATTCCTTTCTGATGTTACTATTTACACGCATAGTTTTCACTCTTCCTTTCACATTTGTCACTCTTAAGACTATCTAATGAATGCAAAAGAACAGTTGTGGGCAGGTTATGCCTAGACCCTCAGCCTCCACCCTGTGCTCACTTCCAGGCACATAGAAGAAGTCAGTTTATACTGCAAGAAACAAGTCTGTGACCTAGTACCTTGAAGCAACTCAGCAGTCCTTCAGGCACCTCAACAGCACAAATGCAGAAGAAAAATAAACTACAGGATAAAACTGCTCATAGCTAAAACATTTCTCACATGGCAGCTTTAGCATCTCTCAAACATAGTCAGCAAAACATACAACAGTGGAAAGCTGCAGTTCACAAAATGTGTAGCTATGAAGCACACTGTCTCTTCAGAGGAGATCTAACTCAGCTGGGGCAGATATGTCAGGTACAGCTCGGTAACCCTTGGTATGTAGGCTATAAGGCTTGCATTTTGCCATCATTGTGTCACTGCAAATCCTTCATTCAGGTTTCCTTTTCCTACTGTGAAGTATGTTTCAGCATTTCCCTCATTTTCTACCATGGTTTCCTGCTCTCATTTTCCTATTTTTCATTGCTTCCTCACTGAAAGCTATTAAAAAGAAAGATTTGTCTGGCAGTTGTCATAAGTAACATTTGAGAAGGAAAGCCAAGCTCAACTAGTCATCTACAACTATCACCATTGCAGCCCTGCAGAGAGCTGGACATTTGTATAAGCTGATATGAGTGACAATGGTAGCCAATATAATTATAAAGCTAGAACTACTCAGTCACAGCTCTTACTAGTTCAAATAAAAAGTCTGACTGATTTATAGGAAGTCCTTAAGGTGTTTTTTCAATACAGTCTAAAGTTTTACCAGCATACCAGACCTCCTTCACTGCACTGTGGTCAGTGTAGTATACTGACGAAGACAGCATATTTGTCAAATATGAATCTCAAGCATATTGAAATAGAGTTTAAAAACTTCCCTGTCATTAAAGGGCCTTAGTTTTTATATCTCTTTACCACAATGACTCACCCCTATCTCCTAGGGAATCTCATGTATTATGTCCTTTGAAGAAGAGGGTTAACCTTCTAATACTTTCAGAATTTATCCTGGAAGAGTTGCTTAGCATAACTTCACATGCTGAGATGAAAAACAAGAGTAATGCCTAAGGGCAGCTAAGATTTAGAAATTTTGCTCCTGTACAAACATGTGGATAATCTGAAAGAGGCTGAACAGAATACTTCAATGCAGCAGACAAGGTCATTTGACAGTAACTGATAGCAGCCTCTGAAGTTTTCTCATCTCTATTACTGAAAAGGCTACAACTTGGTGTCTATACAAATAAAAATGCCTGAGTATTTACTGAATGTTGGAGTATAGGTACAACAGTTCCCTTCCTCTTCCTTCACTATTTTAACACCCAAACCTTGATTCTGCTGCAGGAATCAGCCTTCCTGATGTACGGTACAAAGGAATGCAATTTTCTCCAGAAAAGAACTGTCACTGTAAAGCTGTTGTCACCTATCAGGCAGCTATATGTGTTTATGACTAAAACCTGAGCTAGCACAATAAATTGAAAACATCTGTGAACCCACAGCATTGCAACACACAGTACAACATTCGTCAGTGTGATGCTTGGCTACATTCGCACCGCAAGCCAGCGTTGCATCTGCATTATAATTCTTAACTCATGGAATGAGTGACACAAACCATTTCTGTCATTGGTTTACCTACAGAACACAGTTCTTTGAGGAAAGCTTTTAATAATGAACTTAAAACTACAAGCTCACCTAGCAAAAAGTAACATACAAACTTTGCTTAGGGGTTTGACTTCATGTTCAGAAGCCTTTTTAAGTACATCAAACTTGATTCAGAGTGCCAGCATCACATTGCTTGCAGGGAAGTCACATGAAGTGTGACTTACCATAAGATTTAGATCTCTTCAAGAGATCTAAAGCTGTTTGTTACACGCCAGCAGACAAAATTGTCTGTGAGCTACTGAAAGACAGAAGACGGTTGCACTAATGAGTTAAGAGGGAATGACTATCATATGCTCAAATGCTTCACAACACACGCTTTAGGCATCATACTCTGGGACTATATAGAAGCCATCTTCAGCCCAGTTCTCAGTAATCACTTCCACATCCTCGGGTCTTGAGAAAGGCTCTTGAAGTATAGACTGAGCTGCAGAACACCTTTCCAGCTCAAGTATACTTGCAGTTTTAGGACCATGAAACCCTCCTGGATACTAAATTCACTTTTATTTTAGTAGTTAATGCTTAAATGGAGACCCTGAGTTATAAAGGTGGATGTATTGTTATTGTCATGCTATCTGAGCACTGCCCAGTTAAATATCACTGGAACTGCTTGCTTCTGCTGTACTTAGTCTTCTTCGGAGAAGGCCCCCCAGTCCCTTAGAAACAGCACAATTAATCTACCAGATTCAACATACAAGTTTGGATTGCAAATAGAAGAATCATTCTATTTTGCTTTATTCTTAAAAGGTAAAGGTTAGTCAAGAGCTTTGTATGAAAGTAAGCATCACACTAAAAAGTAATTTAGTTTAGTAGGGTAACACCTACATTCAAACTTTGTTACAAGCATGGCTAAGTTCCTGCTCAGTCTGTTGAACCAGAACACTTTGGAAGAGTACAGTCTTCCTCAGCCTCAGAAACTAAGAACTGAGAAGAATTTAAACAGCAGCCTGCCAAACACCAAGACCGTGGATCACCATTATCTTTACAGCTCCAGACTTGCTAAAACATAGTCAGAGCGTTGCAGCAGCTTGCACCAGTACTGCCAATTTACTGAAAAAAGCTGAAAAGTGATTTGCAAAGAGAAGCCACAAGAGAAACCCTGACAGTCTTCCCCCACTCTTCAAAACAATTAATTTAGTTTCTCCTACAGCAGAAAGATCTACCATGTGTTTCAGCAAATCATAGCAAGAAGCAGGCCTATCAGTATAAGGATCATAGCTGAAGTGTTTTAGGATGATTTTTAAAGCAGAAGCAGCTGATAGCAACCCACAGCTGGTTTGGCACAGGGATGTATCAGCTGTGTTACCCTTCCTGTTTCATGAAACTCTACTCCACAAAGGAGTGTGCTCGTGGAAACAGTAATTATCAGTCGCTAACCTAGGATCTTCCAGTGTAAGTTTAAATACAGTATCTGAAATAAGATACTTCTATACATAAGAGAGCAGAATCCAAAAAGGGAGCTGCATGTTAAAAGCCAGGCTACATACCAAGACAAACACAATGCCAGCTTGAAATGATTAACGAGTTGATAGCTCGCAAGTTTCTTAGGAGCCTACAGCAAAGTTAAGTTCGCCATCTATCACTGAACACTTCAGCATAAGCACTTAACTACGATATGTACACAGTTGGATACTTTAAGTCACAGTGGTGTTACTCACACCTCAAAGGCAGAGCTGGGTGTAACAGGGAATGCAGGAAGCCACGGCAGCAGGCTTCAGAACCAAAGCACACCTCCCTCGGCACCCGTCCCTCACCTGCGATGTCCCAGAGCTGCAGCCGCACCAGGGTCTTGCTGTCCCAGTTGATGACTTTGAGAGCAAAATCCACCCCAATGGTGGCCCGGTAGTGCTGGGAGAAGAGCTGGTGCACGTAGCGCTTGATAATGCTGGTCTTGCCCACTCCCAGCTCCCCGATCACCAGCACCTTGAAGAGGTGCTCCCGGCTCTCGGCCACGCCGGACACCGGCCCTTCCCCGCCGGCCATGCCTGCACGGCCCGGCCGGGAACTCGCCTCCACCAACTCTTCCGCACAGCCAGCCCCACTCCGGACGGGAAAGAGAAAAAAAAATAAAAGGGAACACCGCAGCCACCTGACCGCAGTCACAGGACGCGGAAACTCTGCGCCTTATAAAGTCCGGGGTGGGGCAGAAAGTGGGCCGGGCCTGCGGCTGGGGCGGGTCGGAGCTGCTGGGCCACTACTGCGGGTGGAAAGCGGCCGCCTCCTCCTGCAGCCCTCCGCTGTGTGGCCGGGCACACTGGGCAGGCTGCAGGGGACCGCGGGCCTTGGGTCCCACAGGGCGGGACAAGGCCGAACAACTGAACCGTCCCAGGCACCGACAGCTCAACATGTTGCAGTTTCTAAGTTAAGCGTGTGGTTTCTAACTGCACTCTGGATAGATGCGTCTGGCCAAGCTGTAAATGAGCAAGCTCATACTTAGAAATCAAGGTATTCTGCCTCTCAGACTGTGTAGTATTCTATCTGTAGGTTGCACCTTTTGGAAAAGGACAAAACCCTGTCTTTTGGTACCAACCCTTCTGCATGGAACACCTCAACACAGCACTTGAGGGTAAAATGCTGGGGTGATCCTGTACAAAGCGTGCAGCTACCATCATGTGTGCACCACAACTGCTGCCACAAGCAGCAGGGCAATGGCACAGGAACATGATGAGGAGCAGAGGGATGACTTCAATGGGAAGCTGAAACACCGAATCAGAACCATTAAAGGCAACTAGGCCAACTCCCCTGCAGTGAACAGGGACATCCACAGCTCATTCAGGTTGCTCAGAGCCCTGTCTGGGTGGCCTGTTCCCGTGCCTCACCACTCTCATCATAAAACAAAACAAAACAAAACAAACCTTTTCCTTATATCCAATCTAAATGTATTCTAGTTTAGTTTGAAGACATTTCCCCTTGCCCTATCACAACAGACCCTGCAAAAGGGTTTGTCCCCTTCTTTTTTACAGCCTCTGTTTAGACACCGAAAGACCACCTATCCATTACCAGCAAATCCTGCTCTAATGATACTTCACTGCATATACTAATTCCTTTGCTGTGCTGACAATCTGTGGCTTGGAGAAAATAAATCAGAGATTGTCACTTAGTTTGAAGTACACTTACTTTCTTATCACACAAAGATGATGCATGGAACATAAATGGAAGCAGGTAAAGAGAGTGGCGAAGTGAGATGAAAGAGCCAGAGACCTTGAGGAAAAAATGTGTTTATAGATTTGGGTTTAAAATTGTTAATTTAAACTGTCATGCTCTATTGACTTCAAGACAATTTCTCTAATTAGAATTTACTTTCCAGCAGCATCAGTATCTTAGTGCCATCCCCCAACCAGAACAAACAAATAATCAAACTGAATATGGGAGACATTACTTCAGGTACAAGCATTTGAACTAGCATGAGTCCTAGTAAATCTCTCCAACCATACCAAGACTGACATCTATCTGTATGTATAACATCTAAATATTTCTCAAACACCTCCACCACCTCCCTGGTCTTCATTCCCTACATGTCCGAGGGTTGTTATAGTAATGTACTTGTGAACAGGAGCATGTCATAAATTGATTATCATAGGCACATTCTGCCACTATGTAGCACAGACTGCAGTGTTCTAATTGCAGGCTTCTGATGCCATCCAGATAAACCTAGACAGGCTTGAGGGGGCTGAAAAAAACCTCATGAGGCTCAGCAAAACCAAGTGCAAATTCTTGCATCTTGGTCAAGGCAATTCCCACTATCAATTTCCTTAGTCTGGACTGGGCTCTAAGCAACCTGGTCTAGATGTAGGTGTCCCTGTTCATTGCAGGAGGGTTGGACTGGATGACCTTTAAGAATCCATTCCAACTAAAAATGATTCTATGATTCTATAACATTAGATATTTGTTTGTTTGTTTGTTTGTTTTCTTGCATAGCTGGAAAGGAACTTTTAGGCATTTTCTACCATTTTTTTTAGGCTACCTAACTACATTAGCCATCTTGTGTGCCACAGAAACTAATTAATGCCCTTACTTTCTTTATTCCTCCTCCTCATTTTGTAAAATTAAGGGAACATAGAGCATATCAGACAACAAACTGAGCAGATATACCATTTCTAGTGAGCTGAATACAAGTATTTCAGTATGCTTGAAGTTAGGTATCAACAATGCAAAAGAAGCCTGTAGGTTATTTTTTCTTCCTGCATACTGAAATTAGAACCAACATCAAAATCAAAGAAGTCTGCAAATGTCATGATCTGCTCAGAGAAGACTCACAAACAGAATCAAGGAAAAAATGTGACTGATAATTTTCCAAAATTAATAGTTTGATCAGATCTAATTACATTACAGCTTGCCAAATAATATAGCAGTATATCTTGCCTGAACCAGTAATTTGCCTTAATTTCATTACTATTCATTTCATTCAAGCTGGCGGATATCTGTGTGGAACAGCTTGGCAAAATCCAGTCATTTTTCAGTCCTGTTATCACTGTTCTGCCCCTCTATGGTGCAGTATAATCAACCATGCATGAGGTTATAGAATCAAGTATAATCACCATCTGCCTAGCACAGGGTAGATAATCTTTATTCTGTGTGCTAAATTTTTGTGTCACTTGATCTTTTATATGTAATTCTACTTTTCAACTGACTCCACTTTACCAGCTGAATGTCAGCAAAAGTCTCCTACTGAGCTAGGAATGTTGGCATGATGGTATGGTAATTGGGATTACATTATATTATATTGTTGCTTTCAATTGCTTACACTGGGAGACATGGGAAAGGTTATTATTGTGCCACTTTAACTAGCTTAGCTAGCTGGTTGCCTCTAAGTAAGGTGCCTGTTTCATAGTTCAAATAGTGATTGCAAATTTTTTTTTTCTTTCCCAGCACTGGAGATATCAGGAATGAGGAAGAGAAAATACTAACTTTACAAAACAGGATTTTGGTGCCTTCTCAACCTGAACGCTGAAGGTTAGTCTGAATAAAAACTATCTAACTTTTTCACAACTGCTGTTTGTTGTCATTAGCCTTCCCATCTACTGGGGTTATTTGCTAAATTATCAGTTTGTCTGCATTTCAGAACATGGGCTTCCCAAAGCACCTGGATTTGAGGAAATAGAAATGTTTCAGAGTTGTAGAAGCTTGATGATCATTACACGATGAATACCAAAGGACTGTTAAAATAGCTTTTCTTATAAGAAAATGTTTAACTTCCTTATCCTTTGATCCTCACTGTGTTTTGTTTTGTTTTGTTTTGTTTTTAATCTGTCTTCCTTAAAACTGCCTCTTCTAATCTTTCCCAAGTTACACTATCCTCTACTTCCTCTACAACATCATTTCACCTTATGTCCATTCTGATTTCATCATACCAACAGTAATTGTTTAATATATTTTTGTTTCTTTTTGTTTGCTTGTTCTGTTTTCTGCTTTTGTTTCTTTTTCCATTAAACGTTCTTCTTTACTTCACCTCAGGTTAGGCCTTTCATTTGATATCTTCTTATTCTTCTGAGCTTATTTCCCACAGTGAGTAAGGGATCCTTCATCTTTCTTTTTGCCAGATCGTGATTAGTAAGGGGTAGAAGGTTCAATCAGGCAGCTCAGGAGGGCTGCTTGCTACCTGAAACAGTGGGATGCATTTTTGTTTATGCTCCCCTGTGGCTAGTTTGGAAGTGAAATTCATAGTTAAAGGGACAGTTTGGAGCATGAAAAGTGGGATCAGTATGGCCCGAAGATTTCGCTGAGTCCAGGAGAGGAAGCACAGCTGCTCTGCTGCTGTAATTGAGCAGATTTGCACACAGTGTGCTCTCCATGTGCTTCCCTGACCAAGTACAGGTTTCACAGAACACTTCCTCTCTTCCATGTAGCATTTCCCAACAGACATAGAGGAAAAAAACCAATTTGGTGTTTTAACACGGTATTGTTGTAAGAGACAGATCGTACAGCCAGAAGCAGTGCTAGTAACAATACTCTCTTCTAACATTGTTTTTCTAGGGAAATATCTCAGGAAATATCCTTATTCCTATCACTATCCCCACTTTTATTAACAGCAACATATAAATAGTAGGCATCAAGACAAGCAAACAAGGTTGGGAGTTCCTTAGACAAATACTGTTATGGCCAAGAAAAGCAGGGGATAATAAAGCACATGAAAGAAGAATTAAAATTATGAAAACTTATGTATGAGTTTGCTGTCTACAAAGATATGCTTGGGTTTCACCCACTAAAAATATTCTCCTCCAGTTATCTGAGAGCACCCATGAACATAAAGCTAGGATTATATGCGTTAGCCACTCTGAGACTTCACTTCCTACATGTCATTATGATATACTGTCATCTCCTGTCAACGAGTGTAACTGTATTATGTAGACTTGAACATCTCCTGTCAACGAGTGTAACTGTATTATGTAGACTTGAACTTGTAATATCCACACAGCCTACATGTAGGAGAATTCTACTTAAAAGATGTGGTTGTGGCAACACAGATGCCACATCTCTGTCAGTTGTACAATGTAGCTTGCATGCCTGCAGGCAAAGCTATTGTTAGGCATAGACAACCCTAAATATATATTGGAAAATCTAGCGGAATAAAAATATTAAACCTTCACTAAAATCTATAAAATAATGGGCTATACAATGAATTAATGTCTGAGTGCCTTTGTCTGGAATCACAAAATAACAGAATCACAGAACTGGAGAGGCAAGGAGGGACCTCTAGATATCATCTAGTCTAACCCCATTTCCAAAGCAGCTCCCTAGATCAGGTTGCACAGGTAGGTGTCCAGGTGGGTCTTCAGTGTCTCCAGAAAAGGAGCCTCCACAACCTCTCTGTGCAGCCTGTGCCAGTGCTCTGTCACCCTCACTGTGAAGAAGTTCTTCTGCACATTTGTGTGGATCTTCCTATGCTTCAGCTTGTGGCCATTTCCCCTTGTCCTATTGCTGCACACAGCTGAAAAGTCTGGCATCATCCCTTCACCTCCCGCACCTTAGATATTTACAGACATTGATCAGATCTCCTCTGAGTCTTCTTTTCTCAAGGCTGAACAGACCCAGGTTGCTCTTTATCAACTTTGTGGCCCTTCACTGGACTCTTTCCAGAAGATCCCTGTCTTTTTCTGTACTGGGGAGCCCAGAATTGGATACAGTACTCCAGGTGGAGTACTCCCTGGCCAGGGCAGAGTAGAGAGGGGAAGATCACCTCCTTTGACCTGCTGGCCACACTCTTTTTTAATTCACCCCAGGATGCCATTGGCCTCCTTGTCCACCAGGGCACACTACTGGCTCATGGCCAGCCTGTTGTTCACCAGGACCCCCAGGTCTCTCTCTGCAGATCTTCTCTCCAGCTGGTCGTCCCCCAACCTATACTCGTACATGAAGTTATTCCTCCCTAGATGCAAGACTGTACACTTGCTTTAGTTAAACCTCATCTGTTTCCTCTCTGCCTAACTCTTCAGCCTGTCCAGCTCAAGAGGAAGAGGAAGAAAAACCAGCCATGAGTAAGCCATGTAAAGAGTAGTCTTGGTAAAATTCTGGAGAGAGGTCTGATGGCCTTGCTGAGAGGAAAGAGTATTCTACCCAAGACCAACTCATTTGTAATCTGGACAAATAAATAGTGCAGATCTTGGACTGTCATTTTTAGACAGCAATCAAACCTTGCTTGTTCCCCATTTACAGGTTTCCTGTTAGTCAAATTCTGTGCTGTTCTTGTATTCACGGATTGTGTTCTTTTGAAAAGGCTCTTATGCCTTTGCAGTAATCAGGAAGAGAGTGAATACAGTACTGCTGGGGCTCAAAAAGCAACTGAAACACTGTATTTCAGTAAATCTAAATCTAGATTCTCACTATTGTCATTTTTTCAGTTTTGAACATGAGAATCATCTGCCTTCATTGCAGTACTCTGAGGAAGATAGTAGTTCAGTCCTCTCAGCCAAACCAGTCTACTGCTCCTCAAATGTTGTTGACAGCCAGACTTAAGACAACATAGGAGTACTTGCAGAATGTAATTGCAGGACTGAAGACAGAGGACAGCAATTGACGAGTTTAGGGAAGCAAAACAGAACCTTTTGTGAAATATAGAAGGAAGTATTATTGTGTGTAGGGATAAAAAAATCTCTTTCTTCCCTCACCAGCTATACACTCCAGTTTGTCAGGGGACCTTATTTCCCCAGATTCTCCCTATACTTTTTCCCATCCTCACTAGTCATCCCTCACTTTGTCCTCAATAATCTCATGTCATGTGCTGGAAGAGGACAGTTCTTCCATGGAAGACCCTTACTTTCCCTTCACAGGGCCTCTGTCTGGTGTCCTCCATAAAGTCAGGGGCATTTTCATTTTTTTTTGATACAGAATATGCAATGGCCTGCAGGATGGTAATTAATGGCAACTAAACCAAATTTTAAGGCTGTGAGCAGGTGAATTTTGGGGGTGAAATGAGAAGTTTTACTCCAGCAGCACTAGTAAGTTTTCTAGATGGGTGAGGGAGGATTCTACAGTAGGCACCAACCAGACATGAACTGCCCTGGGAACACTTTTCACATGTTTTAAATTTGTTCTGAAATTTGAAGTACTGGAAATCAAAAGAAACTTCTAATTATTATGTTTACATTGATGAGTCACCACCATAACATTTTGTATCATTATCTAAAATTCTTATCATTCTTAGCTTAACTTGGTTGATAAGTGTACTTTTCTTTTCTACACTGAACAATATCTGCAGCTACAGAAGTATAACTGAAGTAAACTCTGTCTTAGATACATAGATAATGAACTGCATAGATAATGTGATGAGAAAAACTGGACACTAGTACAAATAAATCCATATTGAGACATATGTTTCATTTTAATTAGTTAAAATTTACTTCACTTGTAACAACCTTATAAAGCAGCAGTGTTTGTTATATATTACATGTGGAACAAAATAGAAAAATCGAAACAAAAAGTCTGTGACCTTTGTTAAACAATGTTAAGCTAACTCCCCATTCTGTTTGCACATCTAAATACATGTGGAACTTCCGACCCCGTGAGTCATCCCATCCACTTCACTTTTGAGATGTTAATCATGTGCATAGAATTCATCACATGCAGCTATCTTCTAAGTTCATGTTGTGAAATATCACTGCATGAAAAAGAGCAGTATTATACCAGACCTGCAAACATAGCTAATAGGTATGTAAGCATAAATACACATCATACTTATTCACGCACAGGTTCAGCTGAAAATACAGAGGTTTCCTATTCATCCTTTGCTACACAGTTTCATAGCTGTGATAGGAGAGATAAAGATGTCCTCTCCTTTCCCTACATCCATCCAAAAAAACTAAGTTTCTCTGGCAAATATTTTGGATGTAACATATTTATCATGTTTGGTTTTGGACTATTTTTGTGCAGACCATAAGCACTCATAATGGATCAAGTCATATTATGACTGAAATAATAGCTTTAGTTCAATGTGTACAAAGATTATGATATAATTTAGTTTGTTACTATGTGCTTTTCTTAACAGCTGATTTTAACTGCCAGTAGCTAAAATAATTGTTCAAGCTGAACTGTCTAACAGGCATCTGACCAATTTTGGCAAGTTTATTTATGTGCTACCACTGTGTCAGTGTTCAAAATCCTGCTGCTGAATGTAAGAGTTCAGATTTTTCCCATGAAAAAATGTTGTTTTTTCTAAACTCGGGGAGGTCATTTTTTCCTGTAATTACTGAGAAATGGTTGAACAGGTCTTGCTGAGGGGCCTCCGTTGTAGGGGCTTCAGCCTAAGACTGGCGCACAGAATGGATAAAGTTTGCTTATGCTTCAAACATCCTACACAGCAGTAATGAAGATTGTCATCTTTCATCAGTGTAGTTAGAAGCTTCTGATACTATACTGTTATCTTCTCCCTACTTGCTTCTCAGTTCTGTAAGTATTTAGGACATTGACTTTTTTATTCTGTTTCCATATTGGCTTATTCTCTTCATTCAAGTATTCTATTGGGTACTCTTTCTTCTTAAAAGACCCTCAGTACAGATGTATTTACGTTAACAAAATCACAGTGAATTAGTGTGTTGGTTTTTTTTTCCATTCAGCATTCGCTAAGGGAAAATGTGGAAATGACATACTTGAAATACAAATAAAGTGTGTGACTACCACAAGTGTGTCAGAATGACACTAAGTTTAATTCCCCAATTACTTTACCTGTATTTGTAGACAAAGTAGTCTTCAGGTTCTTCTTCATTTTCTGAGAAAAGCATGTTCTTTCTGATTTTATTTCTTTTGTTCTATTTTTATTTCTATACAGCATTACAGTGTCCTTGAAGCTGTTTTCTTTCTTGAGTGCACACTCCATCATAGTGATCCATTTCTTGACCTGTCCCTGGCTGTATGTGCCTGGCAGACGCTTCTTGAGATGGGTTCCTCAGTCCATGGAGAGCTGGGAGACAGGAACTGAGGCACTCTTGTTCACTCCGTGGAGAACTTACTTTCTACAAACTTCTGAACACAGCAGAAAACAATGTATTTACTCTAGACAGAAGTTTTGACAAATTGAAAGCTGTGTTTAATGCTTATGATACATTCTTCTAAAAAAATAGATGCAAGATTTATTTTTTTTTAATAATAGTGATAAGGTGGTACATTTTGTTTATCCTGTTGGTTTTTAATACACTAGATAGTGAGAGTAGTGAAGTAATTAAACAAATTAACAAGACTGATTTTCTGAAGTTGAATAACAGCCCAAGGCCATACATTAGGATGCAATTATTGCTAATTCCATGAACAGCAGTGAGCAAGTGAAAGGGCATCTGGCTTATTGTTTGCTATGAAGTTATATTAGAGATTATTAATGATTGATTATTTATACTAGTTTGCTACCTACTGCCAAGAGAATACACAAAACTGCCACTGAGTTCCACTGTTAAGTTTTAGGATTATTCTCTCAGCTGAACAGCTTGGAATACAATTAGCATCCTGACCTTACTCTCCATCTCACAACAATAACTTTAGCTATATAACAGATCTGTTTACTTGATAATACTGCTCTTTGTAAACGCAGTTTCTCTACGTGGAGGCCATGTTCTCAGGCTCTACTTTCAACAAAATTCACAGGCAACACATTCAACAAAGACATCTCACAGTCCAGTGCTTCTATACAGAAATTGCATTTATTAGGGAAGATGTTTATTTTAAATGTCCTAAAGCTACAGTCACTATTACTTCCTTTTCCTGGACCTAGCAAATGGTTTCTTTCTTATATGTGCAGATCAGAGAGCTTTTCTTGAAAAATTATTTCTCAGATATGTATGAAGTTGTAACAGCCATGAACAGTCTTTTCAAATAGCAGCTCATCACATGACACTTCATAGATACCAACCAAGGGATTTTTTCTTTTTCTTCTTTTTCTCCTAAATGAAAACATTCATACTTTCAGTCTCTTACTAACTACTTCAAAGAAGGCTTCTCAAGTCCTTTCTTTTATTACTGACTACTCTTCTACCTCTTCCCTCCAGACAAATTTTGAACATGTTTGAAATTTGAGGAGTTTGACTTAATATTGATTCTGATTTTTTGAAAATATGAAATTAAAAATTATATTTTGTTCAAGTTATTCTCAGTTGATATCTCTCAACTACTGTGAAGATCCATTTAAAAAAAAGGTGGTGACTGGAGCAAATTTAGTAGCTTTTGAAAACTACAAAGCTAACGAAAACAATCTTAATCAAACCAAGCATTTAGAACATGCTTAGTTTCAAATATGAGATGGTACTAGGTAAGCTGTGGTGTTACATGAGACTCACACTTCAAAATATACACGTGCTTGAATGCTTTATCAGATGACTGCAAAGCAATCAAAGTCTACAGATTAACTGCGCAGGTTGACCATGTGCAGCAATGGACTTTGGTCTTATGCCTCTGAAGAACCCATCATTCAGCGATGTCCTGTTTAATATGACACCAAGTAGTGCCAATCCTACATAATGCAAATTCTAACAGATTGGATACTTTTCAGTGTACTTTTCTTCACAGTACAATTGAATGAAACAGCATTTTTACTTTGTATTATACAGAAAATACACACAAAATAATTAACCAATAATATTTCATTCGTAAAGCAAAACATACTAAGTCATGAAATGCCCAAAATGAGGCTGCCCATCCAACTTTAATTTGGCACCATTTATGCCCATTATCATACAGACTTTAATAATACAACTTTCTCCTTTCCTAACTTCCCCTTCCCAGTTTAGTAGTGTGCTCTCAGAGAACAAACATCTGTTCAGTGTTTTTATCCTCTTACTTAACAAATGGTTACATCACTAAATAGAGAATTATTCCTTTCCTTGTGATCTTTTCTAGAGCATTCCTCACAATAGTGCCCAAGTGAATCATAAACTTTAATGATTACATTGCTTCTATGAGATGAAATGCATTTTGTAGTCTCTATTTACTGTCCATCAAAGTGGAAGAAAATCCCTCTCTGGAGGCTATCCAGGCAATCAATAGCAAAACTAGAACTGTAATTTGAGGGCCTAATCCAGTGCTTGTTCCTTTGGACCAAACCACTTTGATCTTGGAACTGCCAAGAAGCCTCAGCTCACACTAGCTTCACAGCTTTGAGCATTCATAATGTCTGTTCACACTCATAACACTGGTAAATCTAAAACTTAACTATAAAATAAATCCCTAGCAGATAAAAAAAGTTTTGTATACAAATAATGGAAATAATTACTTAGATTGAACAGGTATTCACTGAACTGATGAAACCCAATGATATTCCATGTTTTCATTGTCATTTCTCAGTTCAACAAGTGCATTTCTTCCTTGTGAGTCTTGAAGCATTCTCACTGGGGAAGAAACCACATGTGCGAGGTTTAGCACAGAGCTAGACTTGTGCTCTGAGGCTAGAGATGGGACAGCTGATCTGAACTCCACTGCCAAGATGAATGAAGGGTGGATGATCTGTCTATTCCTTTCTGTTTTGGGTGTTGGTCATGTATCCTGAATTCTGTTCCTGACTTCTGTGAAACTTTTCAGAATTTGAGTTATCTCTGTAAAATTACTTTGTCTTTCTCCATGTATGTATGACTAAAATGAACCTTCTGGTTCAACATCTAGTATATTGAGTACCATGGGCAGATGAATATATAGACAATGTAAACACATGGACCATCTTCTCTTAGCAAAACAGAAGCAAAAAATCCTCAGTAAGATAATAGTTTCTAGTCCTGAGAAGGCAAAATATAAAGAGATTTTGCTTTCTCTACCACCTTTTCATGAAGGCTGTTTAGCTACTTGAAAAGATAATGGCATTATAAAATCTTTGGGTAGGTAAATTAGAGTTTTCTTTCAACTCTTGTGTTTTAGACTAGACAACAGTGTGCTAATGGTTTTCCAACACAAAAAAGTTGACATAAATTGGCTTAAAAATAGCAATCTAGAAACAAAAGCTTTACACTTTCACACCAGTGCTTGGCGTCATGTAATTTCTTAACTTCAGATTTTCTGATAAAACAGACCTTTTGTTTCTTATAATTTACTTCAGTTAAATTTGTTACAGAGTAGAGATAAAATCTCCTATGGTTACCTCTGTATGATAAATATATATGATGATCTTTCCTTTTTTTTTTTTTTTTTGTGAAAATGCTTTTCTCAGTGTGTTGGAGTACATATTTTTCAAAGTAATTTCAGAAAGTTGACACATTTCATGGTCCTGTCTAGAATTTATGTGTTCATGGCGTAACAGCTCAGCCAGACAATTAGTCAACCCTTCATCTTTTGGGAAGCAGATAATTGGATTTGATGTGGTATATGCCCCAGAGATTTTTCAGATGAGACATTAAAACTCGAGAACAGATCATGCGTACTTTGATTTCTACACATTTTGAGTAATCATAATGGTTACATGAAAGGAGCATTACTGGAGATTGGCAACACACTAGACCAATTCTGCCTGAAAGACAGAACAAGAAATGAAGTCAGCTGGTAGGTCCACTTGCTGTCTCATGCTGGGCTTATTGCTATTCCAAACATTCACTATGATAAAAAAGTCTGAATCCATTACCATGGAATTTAATTCTGAATTTAAGTGCTTCACATGCCATTAGATGCTGCTCAAAATTTGTATGACAAGTCTGTCCACCTTAAACTAGCACTGTATTACATCTGTATTTTCCATTTTTCATTTATCACACAATGAGAATGCTGAGCAGCATGAGAAAAATAATTCGTGGACTACTAGCATCTGCTGTAAGCAGCAGCAAAATGAAACACTTCAATAATCGCTTTTTTTTTTTTTAAAGTTATTTCAATCTGCGTACAAAGACCAAAACTAGAGACTGTAGCATATCTATGGCTTATACTTAGAATTCTTTAGAGACACCTACAGAGCTCTCAGTAGAGAAGTGCATAACAGAAGTAGTATCTGTGGTTACAAGGGGAGAGTACTGCCATTGTAACTGTCCAGAACTTGCAGTACTTGCACATAGAAAAGAAGGAAGGCACATCTCCTGCAATATGAAGTCCACAATCTAAACAAGGCCAACGGACATGTCAAACAGAATTTCTGAAGGACTCTAACATAAATAATGTAGTCTATTACAACCTATTTTGCTTTGGTTTATATTTTTGCAAATGAATAAAGACTCACTCTGTTAATTTAATTGGTCTCGTGCATATAAAACTGAAAAGAGAGCTCTAAGGAGAAAATGTTCCCGAAGAACTTAAGTAGTGTATTATTTGGAGACAGATTATACAATGTACAGAGAAGTATTTGAATTGATTCTTACACAGCACGACATGCAGAGTTGTTGTTCCCTGGCAGCTCTGCATACTTGCAGTGAAACAAATCCACTCTTCAGCTAATGAGCAAGATGTGGTTGTCCTTTCTTTTTGCCTTTCCTTTCTGATAACTGGGCTAGGAATGACTTTTGCTGAATTATGGAGTTTCCTTGACATGCTTGCCTGACAATGGGTTTTTTGAATTGTAGGGTTTCTGGGCAATGTAATTAACAAACTGAACAGATGTGAAACCTCAGACCGGAGGATATAATTCCTTTATGTTATCACTCATTTCAATTCTTTAAGCTTTTGCTCCTACACCATGTTTCTCAGATTTCTCACCCTGAAACAAAAAACAAGTCTGCTGGAACCTAATTCTGATTCATTACCTGTGTTCAAAGTTTTTGGGCACACATCTGACCATTGAGTTGTAGTCAAGATCTAGGCCAGCAAAGCTTTTTTACTGCAAATAAAATACTTTTCACATTAAAACTTTTGAGCAACAATTTTAAATATTTTAATTTAAAAATATCCAAAATAGGTAAAAACAAACATGCCTAGTCACAATGAAATATAAAAGTTTAGAATATATTTTCGTTGTAACAACACTTACATGCCACCTATTCCTATTATCTTTCTTTTTTTATTGTTTTTTCCTTGGGAGAAAAAAATGCCTTTCTCTATTTCCCTTTCTTTATCTCCCTTTCTCCTATTTTTCCCATCTTTTCTTCTCAAAGTATGAGACAGTTTTTAATTTCTTCTGGACTATTTTGAGATACTTTGAGTCCAGAATTCTGAATTTTTTTCCTACTTACTGGCAATGTACACAGAGGGGTATCCATGTGCACACAATAAAAAAGACACAAGGTCTTTAAAGATGAGGAAGGTTCCACTTTTATGACCAATCATAGCTAAACAAGAACATTCCACAACTTTGACAGAAAATACTCATTGTTCTGTGCTTTTTAAACCATCACTTTTTGGCTTTATTCACACAGCAGTATCAGTTTTGGAGAAAGGGATACCAAAATTTCGGTTTGATTAATGAAAATATTTTCTAAACTGCTCTGCCTTTTCTGAACTCACTACATTTTTGTAGGTCATTACAATGCTAAACAGCTCTTCCTAATAGCATATTTTGACAGAGGCTTTGAACAAAACAGTTGGCTTCATACTGGGGTAAGTTCTAGTTTCACAGCAGTCAAGTCAAATACATGATAATCGTTTTGGAAATGGCTAATCATTTATAGTTGTTGTTTTTATAGGCTGACCTATGCTTTTGCTGTGAGCAGGATTAAAGATGAATCTGAATTCTGTGGAAATGGAGAGATGTGTTCAGACTGAGGGTGGGTTTTGGGGAGGGTAGGTCTACCATGTGGGCAGTAGTGTCAGCTGGTGCTGCGGAGTTATGCCACCTTTCTGGATAACCCTACACAAATCCCCTTGGCAGATGTATAGAAGAATGATAACTTTTGTCAGCTCCACTTATTCTGTCTGTGTATCTGATAGAACCAGACCAGCAGGGAAGCTATTCATAAATGCTGTTTCCTCTCAGGGAATTTGTAGAAAAAGCCTTGATCACAATTCAAAAAATTTGGTGCTGCTTCTCCCATCAAAATCTGGGTGTGTGAAACAATAAGAAATGTCATGTCTAATCACATATTCACAAAGTATTGTTTGCATACATAAAGCCATCTGCTCTGATCAGCTTTTTCTGCCCATACATCAGTTCATAGCAAGACAAGGTTATGATTATTGTTATTTATAATATTACCCTCATTCTTTCCAGCGTGCTAACATCCACTTGTAGTCATCTGATTTCCCACCATGTAAATTAGCAGCAGAAACTGTAGAATGAGAAAGAGATCCTTCCCAGACCATTTCCAAGAGCTGAGGAGTGTGCAAGGCCAGCTTGATCACCCCCGTGCAGCATATGTGGAGGAGAGTTTTAAAGGGCCACAGCAGCAGCCCCCAGGTACATAGGTAGCATGTGGGAATGAGTCAGGAGCTGGACTCTGAGTGGCAAAGACCTCTGAGACTCAGGAAAGCATTTTTTAAGTGAGGCTGAGCTATACAAAGATGAGGATCAGTAATCTAGACAGCCTTTCAAGCCATTGACTTTCTTTCTGTTAATATTATTACTTAAATTCTGTGAATAAAATTGCACACCACCTACTGTGAGAACAAATATTTGAAGTTTATTATTTTTAAACAAGCCAGTTGAGGTATTAGTTATGGAGTTCCTGGACTGAGTGAGTATAATAAAAGCAGTTTCTGAAGGTAATAACGAGATAACTTGCCATAGGCAGTTGGAAACAAAATGGGGAGCTCAGACATGACAAGGAACAAATACTGGACAAATGAAGTTGAAATTGTCTGAAAGAAGGGAATGGCTGAATGGTTTCAACAAAGAATCAGTGTGCAATCTAAAACCAGTGCAGTCAGTTTTGGCACTGAGGTTGATCAGCTTTGGACTATGTCCAAAGAGAAAAATTGTGTACAAAGTTGACCTTTTCCAAGTTTCTTACAGGGGCATTTTGATCCACTTAGTGAATAAAGTAACCCAGCAACATCCTTTACACTGCTGGAGTTTATTTTGCAACATACTGTGTGTATCTTACCAAGAATATGCAAAATCCATTCTAGTCTGCAAACACTCAATGCACTGCAAGAGGCTCCTTGAAGAACAGGATCTCAGATACAGTCAATAGACAAAGAGTTCCACAGCTGATGATAACCATATATATCAGCCCTACCCTTTCACATGTGATTAGATTGGTATTTAAAAGCAGAATAAGTCTGAAGAAAATACGGGAGCAGGATACAGGCCTGTATTATAACCACAGAAGAGTATCCATGGCTAGGTAGCACTCGTGTTTTTGGGTGAGTACTGTCTGCATTTTTAATATTCTGACTTCTTTTATTTTCATAAGAGGTTTACTGCTGGAGCTTATGGGCATAACGGGACTAAGAAATTGGATTTCTTATCAGCACAAAGAATCTTTAAATTATTAAATAGCAGTGTGTTGTGACAGGACAAGGGGAAATGGCCACAAACTGAAGCATAGGAAGTTCTGCACAAATGTGTGTGGGAAACTCTTCACAGTGCAGTGACGGAGCACTGACACAGGCTGCACAGAGAAGTGGTGGAGTCTCCTTCTCTGGAGACGTTCTAGACCCACCTGGATGCCTACCTGTGCAACCTGGGCTAGGGAGCTGCTTTGGCAGGGGGTTGGACTCAGTGATCTCTAGAGGTCCCTTCCAACCCCTACCATTCTGTGATTCTGTGAAATAATAAAATATTGCTCAGAGCAGAAGAACTTTGTTTAACATGGAAATAATGCTCATTCCTTGTGATTTCTGTATCTTTTAAGATAAAGGAATCAGTTTAGCAAATAGAGGACTCCATGCTGTTTAATGAAAACCAGCATAACGAAGCCCTAGCTGCATTATGAAAATCAGGTCAATATAAAATAGTTTTAGTCTGGAATCACAGAATCACATGGCTGCCTTACAAGTAAAAAGAAAGCTTTATTCAGTTTAAACATAGTGAGAGCCTGAAACATGATTGAAAATACATCATTCATGTAATTATTAAACAAAAGAGAAAGTTTGCTTTATTCCACCTGAATGTTTCTGAATTTATTATTACATGTATATATAAGCCAATAGCACTTGATGAGCATCCCACTGTGCCAAGTGTGATTCCTAGGCACAGTAAGGGGGAGTCTCCACCAAAAAGCCAGAGAAAAAAGGTTACAGATAAGGTTTTTTGTTACCATTTGACATGAGGAACTGAAAACCAGATCATTTTGTTGGAGAAAATCAACTCTCAACAGAACAGCAGAGATAAAATGGATTTTCAATTCACCTGCAGTTTGGAAAAATTGGAGAATATTTTCCGGAAAATAATAACAATATAAAGAAGATAACAAATAATTTTGAGTATTCTGGACATTCAAAAAATCAAGTAGAAGGAAACTTAGGGAAAAGACCATTACTTTAGACAGTCAAACCATTGAACTATCAGAAAGTTAAGACAACAGTTAATTAACAGTTAAGTAACAGTTAAAGAATAAATTTTCTTCTTTAAAATGATTATGTAAAATTTATTGTTTTTTTCTCTTACTATTGCGATTTGGTTCTTTTTCTTGGAACAAATAGTAAAACAGTTAAGTTATATGCTTATGTAACATGGATATGTACCCAAATCAATTATAAATTTATATTCTCTTCACTAAGGAGAGAAGAAAGTTTTAAAACACAGAGGTCTGGTTAACTCAGAGCTTAAGTAAGCACAATCTATAGCACTCCCAGCTGTCTGCCTTTTTTGTCCAGATGTCTGCTGCTATCTAGGTCCTGCTGGCTCCCCTGTGCCTGAAAACGTTGTGAAATGTAAATGCCTTTATACTGAATGAAAATGATGCAAATGAGATAAGGCATAGATAGTGCCTGAAACTAGGGCCATAAAAAGGCAGGCACAATGCAAGCGACCATCTGCACAGCCCGAAGAATAGTAACACTGAAATGCTAATCTATACAGTGGTGTTGCTATCAGCTGTGGCTTCCAGCACGCTTCCATTGAATTTTTCACTGCAGCTGATACCTATTGTCATGTATCCTCTGAAAAAGGTCAGTGGTTAAGCAGAAATAAATTTTGATTTTGTGCATTGCCATAAATGCACAGCAAAGGAGAGTGTATCATGTTCCCATCACCAATTACGTGCACTTCTGCGCTCAGTCTGTCGCAGTGATTTTTGTATTTTCTTGGTTTGCCAGGCTCAAATCAACTAATATCAAAGGATAAAGAACTCCATGAGCTGGTCAGCTGTTGCTTCCTTTCTTATGAAAAAGAAATTATGGAAGATGTCCTTTCACCAATACTTAATATGAGAACTTCTGGAAATTTTAAGAATATTTTCTTTTTCACATATTAGCCAGTGTAAATGAAATAGTTTCACATGGCTTTCCAGCATGAGAAAGAGTTCAATTTCCTTTGAAACTTCCTCCATGCGGCAGTTTACAACCAGCTCAATTTTTCTGTCTAGCAGGCTCTGGCAACACTGCAATTCATCCAGTCTCCTGTGGAAGTTCTTGAAAGCAATCTGCAATGTATTTTACTCAGTGTACCTTTAAATCCTGGCTACCATGTCTTGCTTGGCACTTTTAAAAGAGACAGAAAATCCTGTACATCTGGAGTCACTTCCTGACATTACTGAGCAATGCTTTGGTAACTCATTTTACCAGTAAGAAGTTGATTTCAGAAGTGTCTGTGTAGGGCTGTGCTTCCTGTGGTGCTGCCTGTGCTGAGAGACATTAAGGAGAAAAAACTGATGTAGTTGTCCTGAACCAGGGGAAGGGAAAATGGGAAATAGAAAAGTCTAGGAGGATCCTGACTTGGAGCCATGGCAGATGAGCCTGTATCTGGGATGGCAAAGATCACACTGCCTCATCACCTACCTGAGCATGAACGACCTGCCTCTCACCTGCCTGAGGAACCCAGTGACTGCACTGGTCTATAATGCTGCCTAGCTTCAAACACTGTGCCCTGAAGACTGCTGGAAGGTTCTGCTCAGTGGTAGTTGTGGGAACAACATGAATTCTGAGAGGTTTGATGGTGCCACCTACACTGAAAACAGATTCCCTTAGAGTGGTTAACCTCAGGCACTCAGGAAGAAGCAAGATCTGACACACATGGTCTCCTGGAGCTCTGTGCTGTAGGGCTGCTTGAAAAGGGCTCAATGACACTAATCCAGAACCTGACGCCCTCTGGCCTGAAGCAGACCTTCTCTGCACCCAAACAAGGGGCTGAATCTGAAAAATCAACAAGAGGAAATCACCATTTTAGGGTAGCATGGAGGGAAGAAACATGACTAGGAACGTGGATGAACTCAGATTCTGTGTACATCTAGGAGATGGTATGTAAAAGCCAACAAACTTTTTCTATAAAAGAAGATTGTTTTGTTACTTACAACCCTATGCTCTTTGAATCATGTTTTAAATTCTTTCTGTGCCCATATTTGGGACTGGCATTTGCAGGACATTGACAGTAAATAACAAGAGTAGTTCACATGTCACTGTTAATTACACATGTACTTTGATCTGTGACATTTTCATATTAACATTGCAGTTTATGGAGCTGACGTCACAGGGACAAAAACTTTTGACAGCTGATCTTGTCCAGCTGACATTCAAATGAAACAGACTTTTATTGACAGCCCACTGAGATCTGTGCCTTTTTCCAGTCCATCCATGAAATTGCCTGATAGCTAAGCAGAAGCCAAATTCTGACTTCTTCTACATTTCTTTTAAATCTGAACACTGAAATAATGGAGTGGCTGAATCAAAAATTAAGTGCTTGAATTTGAATCCAAATGAGATCACATAAAGCACACTCTAGTGTGAGTCTAGCATTAAAAATAGAACGGTAATAGATTTCTTTAGTATGCTGAGCGATTTTTTCAATTATTTACTTTATCTGACATTAATATTTTGAATGTTCATTTCTTAAACTAAAAGGAAAATGTGAAATATATTTCTCCTGACTCATTATGCAGTTTGTAGACAGGACATGTAACATTTCCCTCGGTAGTTCTCACCATCAGTATCATGTGGCTATTTAGAAAATACAGCCAACAATAGCTGAGGGTTCCAGCACCTCTAAACTAACCTCCAAAAGCAATTCATTTCTGTAATACTCTCATATTCAGACTAGATTAGCTATTCAGCTTGTCTCTTCTAAACAGGTCGTTCTAGCTAATATACTGTCAATACTGTCATTATAAAAAACAATTTCCGAGTGTTAACACAAAGATCACAAACATCTTGCAGGTTCTTAGGTACTACAGATCTTTGCCGAATTTTATTTTGCGCTAAATCCTTGCAATATCCATGAGCTCTGTGAAACAGCTGCAAATGGTGAGATAGAGATGCAACATGTTTTCTTTATGCTACGTGTAATGTGAGAAAGAAAACTATGGCATATCTGGAAGGCCCGTGTCTAGCTATGAGGCTTTGTCTGCAGAGGATAAAAGAAGCTCAAAGAATGCACACTACAGATGTCATCAGACTGACAGTGAAACCACTCCAATGTAAAACACTCTGATTGTTCTCCAAGTAAAATGGACTAAGGAACATTACACATGGACAGTATTTATTGCACTGAAAATTCTTCTTCCTCAGATTAATCAAAGTTCTCAGCAGCTCTACCCACAGATACTCACTCCCCTGCACATATTGCAACTCTGAATGTATGCATGGGTTTTTACAATCAAACATTTTAGCCCAGCAGCCAGTGGTCTGCTTGGCCTGAAGCCAGGGAATATTTTCTGATTTACTTCTCCTCTCATTGAATTTTTTTTTTTAGCTGTGATGTGTCCTATCACATATCAGCGTTGTGAAGTACTACATCTCCAAGTGCTATCATTTTGCTGACTGCTCTTAATCTTCACTTGAACGTACTCTTTTAGCTCTTATAAAGTCATCAAAACAGGAAGTTCTGGTTTCTGCTTGTATGCGTTTTAGTCATAGACCTTGATCCAGCCTTCGCCAAAAAAATATAAGACATGCTAAGATCACATCTAATATTTTGTCTTATGTATATTATTATATTTTGATCCTGAAAAATATCTCCTTCTATGATACTTGTCGTAGAAAATCTAAGTAAATTAATTCTTTGGAATAATTTGCATTACTGAAAAAAAATGGCAATTAAAAATCCCCAGAAAGCCACCTCTTTCCTTCAGCTGTTACACATGCAGCTGTGGAAATGTCCATTGTGTTCCTTTGACAAGAGGTGTCTACCAGTACAAGGATCATCAGGCTGTGCTGCCAGCACCAGCAGCTTCTCAAATCGCTCACTGTGCTTCACAACAGAGGAGAGCTCAGATCGCAGAACACTGCCAGTTGTTGAATATTCAGAATGTTCTTGGCTACAAATAACGCTCACCTATAGAAATAATTATTATTTTATCAGCCTTACATATCACAAGATGCAATTCAGCTTTTTTTCTTGTTTCATCCCGGTTGCTCTGTGCAAGATATTTAGCTGAGGACATTCTGCCTGCCCTCACCAAGTTCCAGCATTCTATTAAATCATCATGTGACCTACAAGTCACCAGATGACATGGAATTCTCAGTGAATTATTTAATAGGAAGGAAAAAGTATTGCCCCACCAGCCCCAGCTCCCTCCCTTCACTAAATCCATGCTCTCTCTCTATCACAGGTGCAGAGGACAGCAATTTAATAACAAATAAGCTGGTGTGACACCAAGTAGCACAGCAAACCAGAAACTTGCCAAGACTTGGTGATCTGGACTAGTCACCACAATCACACTCCATCACAGTCACACTCCACCTGCTATGCAGCTTCATCTTTATGAATGGAAGAACCGCTCCTGCCTCTAAACAGAATCCCTTTGGTACTGCTCATATCTGTGTTACTCAGCCCCTTTCCAGGTCAACAGGATTTTTTTTTCCCCAAGCATCATATTAAAATGGCACCGTGAACTGGGTAGTGAGAAAAGCAACAACTGACTTCAGAACATACTTAGCAAATCCAAATGAATTAATGAATAAACTCAGGTCATACATCCGGCCTATATCCAGACAGCAGTTACAAGCCTTGCAGGAAGGGACATCTCCAGTGTAACACGGCAGGAGATGTGCTCAGAGCTTGGGCTTTTACCCAGTCCTCACTTTGTTGAAGTCTCCATGGACCTCAGGTACAAGGACAAAGCAATACTGCTATTATGGGATTGACATCCTATCTGTAGTCCTCCAAGACGTGACAGTTCGAATCATTTAATATTGTTTGAACAGGGATTTAGATATATACTGGGTATTTGTGTGCGTGCGTATGTGTGAGCATACCGATATTTTTATCTTACTGGAGACTTAATCCTTTGGCAGTCAGCTCTGAAATGCTTTGGAGTGCAGCCAAAATATTACTTTCTGAAAATCTTTTTTGAAGTTCTCCTTCTTTTTGGAACTGTGAAAATATTTGAATTTTTCACTTCAGACTATCTTTTCTTTCTTAATTTTTTTTTAAAGGACATTGGCAGCCTTGTCAGCTTCGCATTATACATCACCATGCATGCTTTGTGAACAGCTCCAGATGAAAAAAGGTCTGGTGTTCAAGTGTGTGTGTGCTCTGGCATCCTATGGAGAAGATATGTTTAAGGACTCCTTATAGATGAGCATCACTTCAGGATAATAAAAGCTTGCTGCTTTAATGATGTTACAAGACCAGAGTGCCTGAAAGGTGACCCCTTTATGAAGGTCATTGAATTTTAGTGATTTACCTCTGTCTCCCACTGACCTTCTAGACCATGTGATTATGTGCATCAGCTAAAATGAATTCATGCAGAAGACTGTGTTTTCTAACTTCCAGAACCAGCAAGCTCAGTTATTTGTGCAAGAGCAATGTCTTATATATTAGTAGAATCCAAAAGAAGCGCTCTGTGTATGTGATAAAATCTGTCTTTCAGGGAGGAGAAAAGAAGTGAAGTAGCATCAAAGCAAAGGGTCATGTTCTAGTTGATCCTGATTTCTGTCAGATATCTCTGTTGCTCCCAGCACTGCTTGCTGAGCTCTTGCTAATTACATCACATACTTCTTGTTTGTTTGTTTGCTTTGGCTGTTTAACTTTTTCCTATTAGCTGATATCAACTTTTTTTTTTTAACCTCACAAGTATAAAAGAAGGCAGAGATAGAATAATTCTAAGCTGATGCAGGTTTGAAGTAAAATACTGTCAGAATCCAAATCTTTGGGTCCCTTATCTCAGATAGGTTGCTAAAGCTGTAAGGAATAGCTTAAGGTACTGAGATTTAAAAGCATTTTTTTTCTCTCTTTTATGTTTCTCCAGTCAGACTCTTGGCTGTCTCAGTAAACACAGACATGATTTATCCCATTTTTGACCATAACAAAAACATCTTTGAATTTTCCTCTTTCCAGGCTGCAGATGGGAAGCATTTTCATTTGCCACAAAGAAGTTCAATGAATTTTATTTTGAATACGAGAAAAGAACAAGCTGGCAACCCTAATTATTTATCACTTGTAAATGATTCATTGAGGAATATTAAACCATGTTGTATCTATCTGCATTAGGTATATAGCGTGTCCTCACAAATAATGTAAATTATAAGTTAAAATAGCACATTTTTTTGTTGTCCTCATAAATCAGCCTTTTATTCCACCCCCTCTCAGACACCAGAGACCTGACAGCCCTTTGTGGCTCCCAAACCCACAGCAGCTTATGCTCCCTTCCGGAGAGAGGAGATTAGAAAACACCAGAGCCCCTCAGCACAAGCTGAGTTTAGAAGAAAAAACAGAGCTGACAACAGGTGTGGGACAGGTCAGTGCCTGCATATGCAAAGGAATATGAGAAAGGAGGAACTCTCTCAGTCATTGTTGCACATTGTATTATCTCCTTCATTTTGTGTCTTGCGTATCATATCTGGGAATGTGACACAATTAAAAGCTGCCACAGAACTGTCTTTGCTAAATTGATGAAAACTGACCTTAGAACAGAGTATCAGAATTAGCACTGCCTAGCAAAGGAAGCTGCCAAGTGTCTTAGATGAACTGTAGCATAAGTAAAAAATGAGATTGTCTTTCATTTGATTAATTGTAGTGGCAACAAAAGCCTGAAGTAACACCATTTATATTGTCAAACGATTCCCTGATGAAAAACTTTCTTTTCATCTAAACAGCACACAGTCACAATAAATGTCAGGGAATAATGGATGCATCTAGATTTTCATCAAGACAGGCTGCTTGATGGTGCCTCATAGAGCTGCAAGAAATATCCTCCTGAACAGAAATCAGGACAGCAAAGGTGCTTTTTGATGCTTCTGAGCCTGGCAAAGCATCTGCCCCAGCACATCACCAAGAACTGCTGCCCTGACACTGCCTGAAAGCCTTCCAGCATCTAGTGCTTTGCTGTAAGGCTTTACTTGCTGTTGCTTGAAATTTTATTGAATGGTTTGAGATCTAATTTTTTGAAAGTTCAACGATTTCCAAATTTTAAAAGACAGAAGAAAATACTCCTTTTGTCAGCTAAAAGGAAAGCCCAGCAACTTCTTTAACAAACACTGCGATTCAGTCTGCACTGAGGATGGAGAAGATGGATCTGACAGGGAGATCACTTCCACACTGAGCAAGAGGCCTCAACAAACGCCTGTAAGCTCACTGGCCACGTCCCACCACCTGTGGCTACCAGGCTGGAGAGCTCCTTGTTGTCACTCAGTGACTGTGAGTGCTCTACAGTGAGCCAGGCTATTCCAGGTCATGAGCAGCAGCCACTGGGGCTGTCACTGCTCTTCTGGGGGGTGTGCACTGCTGGCTGTGCTTCATCTTGCAAAGAATAGCAAATTCTGCCCACAGGAACAGCGTTAACATGCACCATCTGCAAACTGAAACTCTTAAAAGACATAATCCTGTTTTGCTCCCTTTGCATATACATATGGAGACAGCTTTTAAGGATGGAGCAAACACCATTTTCCCATGGGCGACATTTCTATTCAGTAACAGGATGAACTTGTTTTAGGAATGAATAAGGTTCATGTGGTGAATGAAATGTATGTAGTAAATGAGGAGGGAGATTAAGGGTAGAAAGACTCTTTCATCAGTCTGAAATTCAAGGCTTAATTTCCAGCTTTGGGTAGTCACATGAGGTACTAAAGAAGCTGGAAGCTGTGCTCTTATATTTGACTTCTATATAATATTATAATGTTACGTAAATTGAAGTAGGCTCATCAAACAAAGGACCCACCACAGTTAATGGCTTGACCCTCCCCACTCGCTCCATTTCACATATATCTTTGTGGGCCTAAGTGTCCACATGTCTCATGGGAGAGTTCTGAAATAGGAGTGATTTGATTAATTTGAATGATGCTTAGTAAAGAAAGCTTACTCATCTTCTCGTCTCTGAAAAGCAACAAAATGCTGAGAAGCTGCTCGCTATCTGAGCGCAGTCCATCTCATGCACTGATAGAGATCCTCTACAAAGCAGCTGGTTAAGTGGTGACATAATTAAAGGCTTTGTGCTAATCAATGCCTAAAAAGAAATCAGAATGGCAGGGGAGTAAGCAGTCTGACTTTGGGCACATCCTATTTTACAATGCTAGATGTGGGGCCAGATAGTACTAGGCTGCATTCTTGTAGCTTTTAATGTTCAAGATCAATATTGATAAATAATCATACAAAGTATAGAAAGGGGAGGAAGGTCCCAACTTCTGTCACTGGATCCTTCCCAAGGAGCTGTAGTTTTGAAAGGTTTCTTCCTAAAGGCAACTATATCTATTAGAAATTAGAGAAACTATGTTTGATATATGCGTAGTATCTGCTGCTGCCACTAACTTACAGAGAACATAAGGACTGAAACAGGATTCCTAGATCTTTTTTTTCTGTAAGTGCCAAAATAAGAATTTAGTGCTTAGCTTTAGGAAAATATTTGCAAATGTTGGTGTTAGTATACAATGCGTCAGCCTCCTCACCTGCCAAACAGGGAGGACAGTGCTACATCCCACACAAGCCTGCCACATTGCAGACAGGCTGAACCCATGACAGCTTAATGTTCTGTACGGTTCTAGGAGAGGAGCACTCATGGCCTTTCAGAAGTCAGCCTTGGAGGAGCACAAGTATGAGATGCTCTTCAGGACTGAATAACAACATAAATCTCAGAGGCAAACACAGGACCTGGGTCTAAGCTGTTTAAAGTGCGAACAAGATGGAAGTGTGGAAGATGTCATGTGGTCAGTCTAAATATCTTCAGTGTCTTTGTAAGAGAAAACGCAGATATTCACGAGGCTTAAATCTGACTTGAATAACTTCAGTGTTTCACTGGATATGAAAAGGTATTTTTGCTCCCTCTTCCATATTCCAATACAAGCGCTACTTACAACCTAAAGATGGACTTGTATCCACCAGTGATTAGATTAAGATTAGTAACTATTCCTTCTTCTTCTTGGTTTGAAGTAATTGTCGATGATGAAGACTGAACAGTTCAACAAATCTGCAATTTCATGTGGCCTTACAACTGTCAGGCTTTCCATCTTGAGTAAAAAATCTCTATTTCCCATCAGGAAACAAAATTTACCTCTTGATGTAGGACAGATATGTCTTGGAATTTGTCTATTGTTGATTAACATCAAGCATGTTTCTAGGCAAAGATGCAGAAGGAAGTGTAACTATTCTACAGGTTCAGACAGGGCTTTCTCCTCAAAATAAAGGAAGCAAATCAAACCTAGCCTTCTGGTGAAGACTATTTTTCCTTGTCTGAACCTGCTTAAATGCATATCAGCCACTCGTGACAGTTATGAGTTGCCAGTCAAGGGAGCTACCTTTGGGGAAAGTCAGCAAAACTTGCCTGACTGGATGATTCGTGTCAGGTGTTAACTCATCGCACCTGGTGTTCATCCTCTGCCTGGCAGCAAAGAAAGACTGCAGACCACATCTTTAAATGTAGTTTTTTCACTAGAAGAGGAAACATTACAACTGGCCTCAGGAAAAGTTCTCACAAACAGAGAATCAACTCCTTTTTCTACATTAGGTCAGGAGCACATGAGAGGCATCCATTAGCTGATGTGAGAGCTGTGATATAACTCCTTCATATACCTGGTGGGTTGCAGGAAGCTTTTGTTTATTTATGTATTTATTGCAGTATGGTATGCTACTAATAAAAAAAGCATCTCAGTACTTTAGTGAGCCTTTCCGATTAGAGAGTGATATAAGTTTCCTTCGACACATCCTGCAGGTTCACTGATGCCTGCAAATTTAGGTTAAAGAAAAAAAAAACATTTAGCCACTATCATTCTATAGCTTCCATACTAGAAGCTGACCTCTGATTCCCCTGTCCTGGCCACTTCGTATTAATCAGTCTTTCAAACCTTAGCAGTTTTGGCACCGCTCATAAATTAAAAGCTCAGTTTTCCTGGAAAGCATCAAAGATGGAGAAATCCTCGGCACGCAGTTATTAAAAAATCATTACTAGGGTTCCTTGTTCTTTGATACCTTTCTAAGGAATGCTCTTACATTTTTGCTCTCAGTACAACAGCCACAGGTGCTGTTGCTCTCCATTTTCAGCTGGGACAGTGACAGCAGACCACCTGCAGGCTTCTGTGCCCTCAAGGACAAGCAGCAGTTCTAATTTCAGATTGCACTTCGGCCAGAAAATGCATCACAAGAGATCCCTGGAGCCAGCAAAAAAAACAACCAGGCATCTTTTCCCTGAGGAGGAGAGAAGCCACTAGGAAAGGCTATGGCTGGAGCCCCGGAGCTGCATGGGCTCTCATAGAAGTGCAGAACACACTGAGTACAGTGCTTCCATGAAACAGCTCTCTGTACAGAAAACTTTCTTCCTTTTTTTTTTTTTTCCTCCTCTCCCATTCAGGCTTGCCTCTTTGTCACAGGTGAAAAGTTATATGTGACACAGAGATGACACAGAGCTAAGGGAAAGTCTGAGCAATTGTGCTGGGAAATTGAGGTCAAGAGGTAAACACTGCTGGCTGCAGTGCTTTCTGCCAGCTGCCTGTTGTTCATGTTGTTGCACACAGGTGCTAAGGACTCTGGCAGCCAGAAGAGCTCAGAGAGCTCCAGATACAGAAGGAAAACACACACACACAACACATTTCTCAGCACAAGTGCACTGCAAGGCAGCTTCTCTCCCTGGGTCTGCCCCTGTTGCGCACTTCCCAGTCTCTTGTGGACAGGATGTGCTTCATATTGAAGGTGGTTATGTCTATTTCTAAAAACAGCAAGAAGAAAAAGGCTCTGAGTGTTTTACAAGCTGTTGTATTAGAGCTGACGACACAGCATTATGCTGATAGGCTGGAGCTGGGACTCGAAGCCAGAATCCTGCAGGGAAAATTACTTCTCTGTAGACCTGCTGCCATTTCTGTCCTCCTGGGAGTTAGCTGTGCTGTGGCTGTGTGTGATGGTTTATACAGCTGGAGCACCTGTGCCAGCCATAGCAATTGCATCTGTTGTACCTTCACTTTGTGTGGCCTTTCTTTTCCAATGAGTACTCACAAATCTCCAGAATCTTCCTTTAATGCTTGTCATGAGGCAATTGAAAATAAGTATGAAAGTGAAGGGTCCAGTGTCCAACCAATTGCTAAGCCAAGCAGTACATGCTGCTGAAAAAGTCTGGGAAAGGTAACTAAGAATGAGCAAAAGTGAAATAGCATTCAGATGGAGCTGCAAAAGAGAAAAATAGGGCTATGAGAACCCTAATGTCTAGATTCACCCCTCTCTTGAATAGAGACATGAAATGTCCAGGAGGGGAAAGACAGGCTGAGTCTTCAAAGTTGTCTAAAGGTTTAGCATGGCAATGAGGATCTTAGAAACTGAAGCCTTTAGGTGCTAAATGGACATTGTTCAACGCAGTTACTAATGTTGCCAGCTGTGCCAGGCAGTGTTTTTAAGCAGAAAGAAGAAATACTCATTGAAGTACCTGCCAAATTAAAATAGTTCATGAGGTTTGCTTAGGTGCTCAATACATCCCAAGAAAACACATCAGGTCTTACCTCTATCCCCAGAGGAAAAGACAGATAATATCAGCACCTTTTAAAGTCCATAAGACACATTAAAAGCCTCCTATACTGTAAGATTTGAAAACACTTTTCAGGTTCAACTCCCAGAGCAGCTGCCACTCCCAGTGTTGGTATTTAAGCATTTTCCTTCAGTAATTTTGCAGTCTGTATGTTTGAGGGCTAGCTAACAAGGGCAGCTGAAGAACCCAGGGCCAGCTCAGCAGGTCTGTCCAAACACAAGTCAGAGCAGCATTCAGGACTTTGCAGAAGGGGTAACCCAGCTGTGCAGCCTTTGGGGACACATTTTGCTACTCAGTGCAGCCCTACCTGCCTTTCTGGTAAGAGAGAAAAGCAATTGTGCTTTCAGTAGCCTGTGCCACCACAAAACCTGCAACCAGCCCTCTGTACCATCGGTTCAGGGAGCAGCAGGCATGATGCAGCCACTGAGTGCTGGCACAGGATCTGTGCCCGGGCCGCAGGCATATTTAACAACCTGTGCTGCTAGGCACTCAGAGTGATGGTTCATCACCCCTGAGTTAGGGGAGCAGCATGGACAGCCCCATTCTGCCACAGTGGGGAGAATGGTCTCACCTTGACCTTCACAAGTCTGTCACAAGGAGCTGGGGAAACTGCTCCTGCTTAGATATTGGCTTCTTTTGCAGCCCCTGGCAGCACTGAATACACTCGGTGCATTGCAAAGACCCTCTGTGTAAGGAAAACAGGGCATCAAAGGAGCAACCAGAGCCTGTTTTACCTAGTAGGCCGCTCTGGGGCAGAGGTCTCCAGGCCTTGTCCTGCCACAGACACAGGGCAGCACAGGGTGCTGTAAGCCTCACACACCATACCACCATGTAAAGGGACAGATCCCACGCCACCTGCACATTGCATGGAGTGCAATAAATAAGTAGGTGGATTGAATGTCACAGATGCATACCACTCCTAAACGCTTATCTGTCTGCATTCGTATCTATGCCAGCTGCTTCTCCACCTACCTAGAGGCCTTTTGGTTATGGAAACCCACAACTCACAATGATATTTTACTTCTGTATATATACATGGCTTACACCCACTTTTGCAACTGAGTAGATAACAGATGCTCCTTCTCGGTACCAAACAGTGACCTGTTTTCTCAGGTTGGGGCACTCCTTTTTCATGCGATTTACCGAGAACCGGAAACTGAATTCGCAAAGGCAAAGTGTGTCATGCTTGCTTTTGAGTTGGATAGGATTTACCTGTAGCACTGGAAATGGCAGCCAGTCACTCCTGCTCACATCCACCACCTCTGTTTAGGGCCCAGGGCCAGCTATAGGGCCTGTGGCAGTATCATGTGCCTGGCTGCATGACGATCCCTGTCTTTATTTTGCAAATGTCCCTTCTGAAAATCTTACAGAGATAAAAATAGGCCTTGATATTCACTAGAAAGTATGCTGCTTCTTCCCAGTGATTTGCAGACAGGTACTTGCCAAGTATCTAGTGACTCATTTATTTGAGGGAAAAAACACCACAACAATACAATCTGCAAAACCACACTTCCCACTCCCATGTAAGAAACATTTTCAACAGCCACTCAGACCTTCTGCAGGACAGCTATTAGCAACTTGCTTTTCTTCCCTACAGAGTGACAAACACATCTCCTGGAACCTGGTTACTGCCGTCTTTTTCTGCTGGTAGCCACTTTGTGCACAGTGGGCACAACTAGCCTGGGTACAGAGACATGGCTTACCAGTGGGGCTGTTGTGGGTGGGCATAGGCTGAGCTCCAGGAGATTCCAACGCTCTGTCCTTGGCAGGAGGCTGGAGAATGAAGCAAAAGCACATTAAGCTGCTTTGCGTTCCTGGGCCAGTCATCTATTTGCTCAGTGTAAAGCTATTTTAAATGGACATTTTTTGGCAACGTGAATATGATAACCGTTTCATCTGATCCCCCTGCCTAACAGATGCCTAGCAATTCAACCCTGTGAATTCTTCACTGGTTTTGAAGTCTTAAAGGAAATTTGTTTAAATTCCCCCAACCATCTGCTACGGTGCTTTCAGACTTGTGTCTCCAAGCCTTGGATTCCACCACACCATTTCTTAGGTTAGATTAAAAGAAACACAGTCACAGACAGGCAATTTTGTTCCCTTGTTACCTGTCACATACCCTGCCCTTGGGGATGGGGCCACAGAACTTTGGCAGGGCTCATCTCTTGTTAAGACTAAAACATATTTAGAAATGCTCTAGAAATCTAGAGGCTAATAAAGCATCTTTGGCAGGCTGGAGCATCTGGTCTTCTACATATTTTCCTTCAGCACTTCCACCAACTGTTGTTTGCTCATATCTCCTGGAGTCTGTTTACATAGATGTTACCCAATCTGCTCTTTCTGGTAATGTTCATGTTGTTGTATATTTATATGGAGAGTTTTTAATTTTTTTTTAATAAAGAAAAACATATGAACTGAAATATTTATGCGCTCTAACAACTGAAACTATCGTCATCCATGTGCTCAAAGCACAACAATATAAAAAATGAAACCGTGTTGAAAAAAAGACTTGCTGGTCTTGTTATGTCAGTCAGGCTGTTTGGAAAGCCAAGCATAAAACAATTAGTAATAACTTATGCAAATACTGCCATTTGAAAATGAACTTGTTCGCACAGCATGTGTGTAGCTAGTTAGATAACAATTGCTATCATAGAATTGGTTGAGTTGGAAGGGACGCTTAAAGGCCATCTAGTCCAACTCCTCTGCATTGAACAGAGACGCCCACATCTCGATCAGATTGCTCAGATCCCTGTTTAGCCCAGCATTGATTATCTCCAAGGATGGGGCATCCATTACCTCTCTGGGCAACCTGTTCCAGTGCTTCACTACCCTTCCTGTAAATCCTTTTTCCTTATGACCTAAATCTCCCATCTTTCAGCATGAATCCATTTTCCTTCATCCTATTGCAACAGATCCTTTTAAAGAATCCATCTCCTCCATTCTTATGGTCCCCCTTTAGCTTCTGAAATGTTAATTCTCTGATGTCATTGTCAGGATTATTCCCATGTTCATCATACTGGATTAACGCTGAATGATGGTCTAATTATAGAGTTAGCCTAACTTAACATTCCTCTGCCTAAGTGAAAAGGATCAGACCCCTGATTTCAGGCTCTATTTTAAAGCAGGTTTATATTTAAAGAAATAAAAAAAAAAAACTGAAACAACAATTTCTGCCCCAATAAGGGTACTTAAATTCGAAAATGTTATATTCTAATATAGTAGTAAAGATACATAGCGCTGTTCATTTTCATGGGCATTTCTACAGTGGTCTTCCTTATAGATAGTACTCTGTTGCATAGGAAATGTGTTAGGATCTTGGAAAATGCAAAGAACTGAAGGGCCGACTCCAATACCAGCTATCTGTGTTATTTATGGTAATCAGCATTGAATTAGCTTTTAATTGTTTTAGCATAGATGAGGTGAGATAAATGCAAGATTGGGCATAAACTATCAAGAACTAAGATGCGTACCTTCCCAATTAGACTAGTTTTCCTATTTCCTGAAGATGCATTGGAGGAAGTGTACCTTGCTGCTATAAGGACCAACGAGTGTGACAGCTTCACTGCAGCCAACTGCTGTCTGCCTCAGGCTTCACTTTATGGGGGCTGCAGCACACAACCATCCAACAGCTTTCTGCTGCTCTGACCTGGATGCTTCAGCCCAGCACAAGCCTCTGCTACCAGAGCACACATCTGACAGTAGCAATACTGTGTGAGGAACTGTGTGAGGGGCCTATCCTAGGGGCATGTGTCACCTACAGCCCTGTGACAACATAGCTATTCAGGAGTAGTCTCCTTGCATGCCTCAGCTAAGTGCTTACACATACAAAGTGTCATGATCTGATGCTGTGGACTGGCTTCTAAAAACAGTAAGTGGTTGCAAGGATGGTGCTGTGGAGGAGAGCAGCTTTGTTGCGGTAGTCTGAGGATATTTTTCTAATTGAGTCAATTTGATCAGCAGAAACTTTACTAGGAAATAGTTTGCCTAGACATAAATAAAATAAACAGAATCAAGCAGAAAGCAACATTTGCAAGCAAAGTAACTGAACTTGTTGACACCTACCACCAAGTATAATGTCATTCTCTGTTCTCCAGCAGTGCGGCAGTGGTAGGTGGACTGACTCCTCAGATGTGGGCTTCTGCAAGGCCAGATCCAAACCAGGCAGATACTACAAATATGCATAGTTGAGAGCCTAAAGAGAAAAAGAGCTAGATTTTCTATGTTTAGAGAGTCACTTCGGTCTGAAAAATTGCAGCAGTGCCCTAGCAAAAGAATTCATACTCCCATTTTACTGAGATACATATTGCAATTCAGGAATCATCAAAAAGCCACAGCGTGCATGAGTTGCAGAGCAGGAGTCAAGAGTCCCAGTGCTTTGCTCTAAAGAGCGTCAGTAAAGGAGGCACAAGATGTCTGGGACGGGTCAACACCTATTACTTATATCTGTCCTAAAAAGCACATTTAAGTTTCTCTAATTGCAACTGACATCTCACAGAATCAAACACACAGAGTACTCCCAGCAAACTGATGAGCTTTCCACATGTCCTTGGGAAGTAAAATTTCTTGTCATTTCCACTGAATGTCTTCTACAACCTGTGAGACAAAATGCACACCCATGGTGCTTCTGATATATATATATTTTTTTTCTATCAGGAGGACAAACAGCCGTTCTTTTGTGTTATAAACAAAAATCCTCTAACCCTCCACCATCTCACCTACATGCAACTATCTGTACAGTACCTACCTCCATTTGAACATCCTGCCATTACTCTCACAGAATGCTGACAAGCCCTGGAAAAATAGATGAGCAGAAACAGCTGTTTTCTACTTTGGAAACAAAAATTAACAATCTTGGCATTCTTTTTAAATAATAAATAGAAAATATTTATTTTTACAGCGTTTTCAAGATCATTTTGACAAAAAGGCAGTTCTCATCAAGCATTTGACAGACCAAAGGAAAGAGCTTTTACAGGAAGCTTCATAGCTCATACAGCTACATACACAATGTGAGTTCTTGCTCTTTAGATATACTTGTGTGTATGTTTCCAGTTTTAACAATTACAAACTAAAAGCTAATATACTGAATTTCAAGAAAATTCTTACTTGTTATATAAATTACATTACAGTAATAAAGTCAGTGCTTAATATGTTCAAAATAGGCAGATACAAAAACATAGTACCTTGCTACGCAGTCACCTTCCCATCTATATGAGCCTATTGTGTGTTGGTTCTTTTACCCTTTCATCTATGTCATTTCTTCAAAGATTGGCTTTCTGTTACTAGTCCTGTGCTACCAACAACATACATTTAGGAAAAAGCAAAAGAAAACTTATGCTGAGATTATAACAAGACAGAATTCAGCCATTGCAGTGATCAGCTAGGAAAATATGGCCTTTTCTCATTGTTTTCATGAGTAATCAGCATTATAATAAGAAAACAAAACATGAAGGAGAACAAAAATTCCCCCTAAAAGCCCCAAGCAGATAAAAGTCAACCAACTGACCCTCAGGTGGCTTTAGTTCATTATAAAGTAGAAACATCAATCTACTGACAAAGACGTAACCGTGCCTTTGGGCAAAGTCAGTTCATGCTTTCCACATCAGGAGGATGACAGCAATTGGCTGCTAGTCATATTGAAAGGAGCAAACAATGTGAAAAGAGGATGAGGAATAAAAGACTCCATTCCATTTTGAACACCAGCCAAACCTCCCAGTACCACTGTATTTCAATCGAAACAAAGAGATTTGAATCTTAGGAGGAGAGCTGATGACTGGTAGCAGGACTTAAAATTCAAGTGAAAAAGAAAGAAAAAGAGCAGAAAAATAATGAATTAAAACAAAACAAACAAACAAACAAAAAACCCTGATGGAACATTCACAATCATGGTTTTAAAAATTCCTTTAAAATATCTTTGGAAATAAAGTTTAGAATTATGGGATGGATCGTCAGCTAAATTCAAAAGCACAATCAAAGTTCATAGCAGCTAAAATCCCGTCCCAAATATATGTAACATTCACTTTTATAAATCAGGTAATAATAACTAAGTTCAAGACACAGCAATTGGAGCTGGACTTTGAATATGCAAGCCATTACAGAGCTGTGGATTAGGTCCATCTCTAGGAAGCATATGAGGATAGAGGAGGAGGACTGGATGACAGAGAACAACTGCCTACAAGTGACCTTTAGGAGAAAAGATACTATTCTATAAAGAAATGAGACTGTATGGAAAAGCACTAAAATGAACATCATAAAAAGATTTGAAGAACAGTTTAGAACAGACCTAAGGAACTGATGCACACATTAAGCACTGATGAAAGTTCCTGCCTGGACATGATTTCATTTTTAACTATCTGAAGCAACAAAAATATGTCAAATACATTTCCTGTCTCGGCTTTATAGACTTATACTGGTATGTGCAAGGTTTCTAAAACAGACTTTTTTTCTTTTTGTGTTTTCTTTTTTTTTTTTTTTTTCTCCATTACTAACCAAACGCACAACGTAACAAGTTCTCAATGCACTGGTTATTAATACCATAGGTCTACTTTGTAAAATATCTGCAAAATAAAGCACCCTATTATAAGAGGAACTACTGTCTCAGCTCGTATATGAAAAAACACATTTAAGCACAGCATACAAACCTCCAAAGATCTATTGAATATTTGTAACAATGCAATATAAAATATGATTGAAACATAAAAATATTCATAGTATATTTATAAGACAATCTTCCAGTGGTTGTTATTGGACATTACATTCCACACGTACTGTACACACGCATACAGAGACACAAACATACGCTCATTCTTGCTTAAAGACTGACTCTAAGACCCCCAATAAGGAACTGCCTTCCAGAGTAATAGTTGTTGCTCTAAGTACACAGCTATTTTCCAAAGCATTTGATTTCATAGTTGCACAAAAGAATGATGTAATCACACGGCAAGTATGCTGTATTATGAAAAGTCAGTCAATAAATATTCTGCTACAGTAAATGTTGTGTAACAGTTTAGCCAACATGGTTTGCAATCATATACAAAAGGGCAGTTTTCCCAGGCCTTTATCATATTACAAGTACTACAGCAAAGGCTTTCATGAAAAATCTCTCAAGTCTTGGTAATATTCATCACTTTGTTCACAATTAGCCTTAAAAAAGCCCAGATCCCCCCAAAAAGCAGCCTCCTATGAAGAACAAATTGTTCCAGCAAAAGTCATTAAGAGCCACGTGCTGTCACATTATCTCAGCTCCCCTCTCGCCAACAGGTTATACATTTATACCACCTGCAGAAACCAGAAGAAATGAGTTATGCATATATATCTCATACACAGGCAGTTTTGCTCCTCCTCACTGCACAGCCCCTTCCAGCTCCTGGAGCTGCTGGTGCAGCAGGCAGGCTGCAGTCACCACGTACACTAAGGGCTTCTCCCAGGTTGCACTTTCCAAAGTCTTCTTCAAGCATTGCCAAGAGACGGTGTGACTAAGAGGATTTTCTTTTCCCATGTGTTTATTCATTTTTTGCTATGGAAGTTGTCCATTAGGTTTGTGCTTTGTTTTTCCTATCGTTCTCTCAAAGTACAATAATTTAACAGATAGAGAATGTTAAGCCCTCAGAATGGTTTTTGTTTGGTTGGTTTTTTCTTTCCTTTTTCTTTGTTTTTTAATTCTTTAAGTGCAGGATAAAGTTTTTGCCCAGTCGTGTGTGACTTTGCTCCATGCTCCTGTTCTGCCACCCATGGGGATACACCTCCCCAGGCCCTAACAGCGGGCAGCTGCCAAAGTCCTTCGCACCATGCTTCCCACGGCAGCGTCCATGCTCTATAGGGTGGATGAGCTCTGCTTATAATCCCTCAGGATGACAGAAGCGTAGGTCATGTCTGGGGGCGTGCAGAGCACCGACTCTGACACAGGGGAGCTGGGCACGGAGCTGCCTGAAGCCACCGAATCCCGGAAAGGGGACGGAGGTGTCAGTGCAGGAGAGTCTTCCAGGGTGAGCTTGCTGGTCGCCGGCTCCTCCTCCTCCTCATCCTCTGTGCTCTTCTCATAGACGTATCCCTGAATGAGCTTCAGCTTCTCGCTCTCCACTTCCTCAGCCGGGGGAGACAGGGGCTCCCCGCTGAAGTCAGCGGCCTGGAGAGGCAGCAGGGGCGGCTGCTGGGGAGGCCGCGCACCGTTCCCCGAGCCGGGTGCAGGGAGCACGGCACTGAAGTCAGGGATGCCAGTGGCCAGCTTGTTGACCACCCCTTGTAGCTGCTCCATGAGAGAGCGGGGCTGCAGGGGCAGGTCCTTGGGGGACTGCTCGGGCAGGAAGAGAAGCGTCTCCTCTGCTGCAGCTTGCAAGGGGGGTGTAGTCGCCACCCGCCTGTGCACCACCATGGAGGGGCTGCTGGGCTGGTTGAGGCGGACAGGCTCTCTGTTTTCTTCCTCCTCCACGTTGTACAGAGTCTTGCTGCTGATATCGGTAAAAGTCAGGCTCTTGCTTTGGCCGTGGTAGCTTTTAGTGAGGGGTTTGATTACGGCTGTCTGATTGCACCCTGTCTCCTGGTTCTTCACATGCACTGAGAGTCTGTGCCACATGTGCTCGCCCTTGGAAGCTTGTCTTCCACCTGGTTCAGACCATGACACAGACTTTCCATTAGAACTATGAATAAAATAAAGATGGGTTTATTTGCATTTACATTACTCAGACAACATAACAAACAACACATAAACGATTGCTATGCCTCATTACAAAGCCTCCCTCCCCTTCCCCCCAGGTTCTCTGTGTCCTGACATAAATACAACAAAAGGAAACAACAGCAATTTTCAGCCAGAGGCAATTGGCACTGGATTTCTGCCCCACAGCTGCCCTGCAAATCCCAGCCCACGGGAAGGGCTATGGGAAAGCAGGCTTTGAGGATTCATGGACATTTCTTTTTTATCTATGTGTGCTCACTGTATCTTGCAGAGGGGAAGAGAAAAATAACATCACAGGAAGAGCTTTAACTAAGCCTGTTTTACAGCTTATGGGAAATATTTCCAAACTGTTGGAAGAAAATTCACCTATAACCTTAGCCTTCAACACTCCAGATAACAAGAAGAAGTGTTAACAACCTGTTTTTTTTTTTTTTTTAACTCTCCATTCCCCTCACGAGCACAAATTAGGATGACAGAGATGAATGACACCCAGTGTCTCCTTCAAGTCTTTGGCAGCAGTGTGCCTAGCTCCTCCACCTTCCCAGCCCATCTGTAGGCTCCACCTCCCTGTGTCCAAATGAAGTCCCCAGGCAGTGCTCCCACTAGGATGCATTACCACTACAAGGACCCTTCACTACTCAGCCAGCGCACACAGAACCAAGCGCTTTCCCAGTGACCATTATATACAAACCAGGACAAAATACCAGTACTGAAAACAGTTGGTTCGTGTGGGTGGAGGAACAAGCAACAACATGACCATGGTGAATCAAGCCCTCTGACTCCTCATGTGGGCTGACTCCCAACAAAATCCCACACTGGATTCCAAGATCTGGGTGTAGGGCTGAAAAACCTGAAGGTCAGGTTAACAGTGCTTTTATATTTCCCTGGGACTTGCAGAGAGCAGCACTCAGAGTGGTCTCTCATTAGTGGCTGGTGGGACAGGGAGCTAAGTGGTGTTCCAGGTGATCAAGCAATTACTTAATTGCAGGTCATGCAGTAGGGATTATTCAGAAATGATAATATGCATCACCTGGGTGGGAACCAAAGGCCGAAGAGAAATACCGACATTATTAGTAGCAAGCAGCCTTATCTTAGGGCTTCAGCCCTCAGGGCACAGAAATAAACAAAGGATTACATCTCAGTCCCTTTGATTGCAGTGCAGGTGGGAGGCTGGCACAGCCACTGCTGTCTGGTGATGCTGTACACACCAGAAAAGATCGCTTCCCTTTCATACTGCCTGCAATGTTCTGAGTATTTCTCTTTTTCTTGTTGTGAATCCTGCACTTCTGTTTCTCAGGGAGTAAATAATTACCAGTTGACTTTTGTAGAAACATTACTGGCCAACTTTGGGGTAATTGGGAGAAATTGGTACAACGCTGAGAAATGTTCAAATGGCAAAAGGGAAAAGAAATGTAATAACACAGCACTTCTGAACAGTAAATAATGCTAGAAAAAATAAGAGCTTTGAGGAGGTTCTAAACTGTAATGTTCATCTCTAGCTCCAGACTCTGGACCTGTGATTCACCATCTCGGTGAGAACTAGCTCATAAGAACAGACCAATCTAAAAAATTTATAACTCCCTGAAGCATGCAGTCAGTAGAACCTGGAGCTGTTGGTGTTTAGAACTTTCACTTGGAGGAAAACAAAATAGTCGTGTTCCCAGCCGAAGAAAGTAACCTCTTTATAATGGTTAACAAAAAGATAAGAATGAAGGTTCAGAAGTACTTTGGTTTTGACCAAAACAAGCTGTGATATGACATTTTTTGAAGTGTTATTGAGATAAGAAAATGAGTATAACTATTGGGCGTGAATGATTCTTAAAGTAATATTTTAATGTACCAAGATTTGCAAACTCTTTATACATAGAGAGGAAAATAAGTCAGGTGCCCTGATATTTTATTTTGCTAATGTTGTAGCTCACAAATAACACAGAAGGCTTTTCTGAAAAAAAAAAACTTAATGACTGTCTGTAGTCTCCTACACTAAGTCCACTTCTTCAATATTTACCTCTTCATATTTAGCTTTCACTTCTGAATCCAACCTCACACCATCTGTTTAGTATCTGTCTAACTTTGTTTCCAAGATTTTGTATATTACATCAAAAACAAGTGCTGTTATTTTAAGGAACTCGCTACCTCTGTCTCATCCTATTCAGTTCGTTTTCTTTCCCCTCACTCTCAGCTTCTGCTCTTATGACTTTTAACTTCTGTAGCACTCTCCATAACATACTTAATCGAGCTCAAGGCAACAGCTGTACTCGAATCAGACTGAGCTGGGACTACAATACCCACACATGAACAAACCACTTAATCGGGTTTCATCTGTTACCAGCTTTTTGTGCAGGGAAAATCTAGTGCTGCTGAAGTGCCTTGCCTCTGCCTGCCATGCCTCTGATTGCCCTGTGACAAACAGCTTTAGAGCAGCAGTTGCTCTCTATGGGGTCATTCAGGGGATTTCCGCAGGGAAATCTCTTTTCTATTGCTGTTCTCCTCAGCCTCTCACTCCTGCTCTTTCTCTCAACTTGCTCTGCTCGCTGTGCCCCTGCACTGTGAACCTGGGAATGAGTTTGAGACAGTGTCACCAGGGTGCCACTGAGATACATGAGCTCTGTCTTGCTGGGCAGCTGGCAGGCAGTTGTGCTTAGACTGATGTATTTGAGCAGAATTAACAATTAACATGCAAGAAAAATGCTTGCCATCCTGAAATAAAGGCCAGTCACCTTGAATGGCATTAATAGACATCTAGGAAAAACATAAAGATGAGGCTTGAAAGGCTCAGACCCAAACTGTGCATCAGTTTGACAGGAATCAATTCACTGGTGCAAAGCGGTCTTGACAATCCTGACTGCGTGGTCACCATTTGCTAAGTCATAGAGGCAAAAGGTAAAAATCATTTTTTTTTGTCTCATATAACATGGGAAGGGCTGGTTTTCCACACAAAGTCTGAGAGAGCGCCAAGTTGGATCATGGCTAGGGTTTTGAAAATGTGGTATTCTCTGCTCAGTGAGGAGCTGACAGGAGGTATCACCTTGTTTTTACTGATATATTTACCAATACAGTTATTCATTTTAAGTATGGCTTGCATGTATTTACCTTTCCTCATTTTATTTCTCCATGATATAATTTTTTACAGCATTTAGGTTTCACACTTAGTGTTCGGTAGTGACCTCCTTGGAGTCCCAAGAGATCTTGAGGTTTGCCGTTGTGCCTACCCAGTGTAACACTCCAAGTATTATTTCTTCAAATATTTACACCTAGGCTAGATGTCCAAATAAGTTCTTGGGTCTCCTATTAACATCTAAGATGGGCTTGATTTTTTTTTTAATAGGCAAGAGCACACATGAAATGCAGCTGCTATTTCTGAATTTTCATCACAGCTTTGTCTAGAGCTTCTGCATTTTAGGGGGAGCAGGCACAAATACATTTGCTGTGTGAATTTTTATTAGATACACGATTTCCGTGAACATTTCCATTGTTATTTTTCACTGGTAATTCGAAGCACTGTTTTTAATACATTACAAATTTTTTTCCAGATGATTCTGGAGTAATTACTATCAGACTCTGGAGCACTTACTATCAGATATTTTACAGTTGATGGCTATAGACACTAAATGAGCCAAAATTTCTAACATGAATAATTACTTGCAAAAATAATTATTCATTAAAAGAACTGATGGGTCCAAATCTGAGGCAGCAATCAAAAATATTCCTGCCCAGTTATTCCTCATCTGAGGAAATACCTACAGCTTCTTAGATGTCTCTCTGTTTGTTGTAAGAGCCTCCAGCTGCCCCAAATCCTACACCTGCTTATGGATAGGACTATTCCAGACTAGAGTCCAGTCACAAGTGAAAAGGAGAGCCCCGTAGTGCCAGTGACTGTGGAATCTGACTTTGTTGTCTTCCTTGGCACAATGTCAAGTCTGCAAACTGCACAATAGGTGGCTCTTCCTCATATGGCAAGGCCCTGAAAATGTTTTACTTCAGCAATTGGTTGGCAATAGTTTCTTCATATCTTAGAGATTGAATGCACCTGAGGTGGAAGGTGATTGCCCCTTTCTAAGGTAACCTAGTCAATGCAACACTGATCCTATCACTTCTCACCAGTGAAAACAACAGCCTGAGATCTGGAGCATAGAGAATGGTGTCCTTTCCATCCTATGTGCCTGAATCTTTTGTCTCTTTCTGTGCATAAAGAACCTTTAAATGGCACCACACAAAAGAGTTAAGTAATGTTCCCAGGTTGCTTCAAAGAAGTTAACTTCAGGAACGTGCACACTGAGAAATGGTTCCTCATCGTATTGATGTAATGCTTGTCACTGCCAGCATGAAAGAGCTGGGCATGAAGTCAAGCAAAGTCCTTGATAACAAAACAGAAGGGAGGTTTCTTGACCTGTTAGACTTAATTCCCTCTTTCCTTTTGGGATGCCGGAGTTGTGAAGGTTATCTTTAGAAGGCAAGTATATAAGATTTTTTTTTTTTTTAAAGCAACAGTGGCACTTAATCAGCAGAAGAGGTTACAGGAGAAGGGATACGTTCCCTTTATTTCATTGACAGACTGGAGCTTTCTCCAAACCTACCTGCTTATAATTACTATGGTGACTGTTTGAAATGCCACAGATGGAAAGAGGCATTAGGATAGCCTAGTGGTACCTTCAATTAAACTAAAATGTAAGGAAGGGATATGAAACGCAACCTGACAAAAAGTAATAGATTTTATCAACAGGAATTATGTTCTAATCAAAGCCTAAACCATCTGATCAACAACCAGATGAGGTCAGCGTCAGGTACTGTGCAGTCAACAAATGATGTTTTACCCTTCACACGTTGTGGCACTATTTCTGGACCCCTGAAAAAGTGCTCTAGAAATCAGCATGTGCAGGTTTGTTCCCACACACTCATACAGAGATTGTTAACCTATGAAAGCAGGGAAGGAGAACAAAAAAAGAATGGGAAAAAAAAAAAAAAAGAAAAAGAAAAGCCCTGTCCAAAAGCTGTCCATGGGACAAAGCCTTTCTCAGCCCAAACAGGAGATGCAGATGGATGCCTTCCAAGGCGGGGAGTTCCTACCCTGCCTACAAAAAGGCAGACAGCCATCAACTATCTTTCTTTAGCTTTTCAGTCATTTAAGAAGCAGAACTAAACCTGAGCAGAACTCTGCCCTGCTACGGCCTTATCACTCCTAGGACTCAAGCATATGGTTCTAGAATTTAAGACTAAAATCACCACTGCACCAACCACTGTTGTTTAATTTCTGTTTCCAAGGGCTCTTCCATTTCAGCATCCATTCACTTCAGTATGGCTGCAGTAGCTCGTAATTTGTTTAAGGAGGATAGCTGGTTTTATTCCTGCTTAGTGATCTTTCCGTGTACTAAGTGGATCGTCTCCTCAGGGCCTTTCAGCAAGCAGTAGCAGGCAGGCCCACGACTCATTAGTAGACCTGGGCACAATATTAACATGTTCCTGCAAGCCTGATATTTCTAGCATTGCTTCAATGGATTCATCTCTTTCCCTAACCCAGGTTTAACCTCTTCGTGGCTCATCCAAGAGCAAGAGAGTCATTACCCACCACACTCTTAATCTGATGCATGCTCAGGTTTCTTACCAGACAAACATCGCTTTATATCATCTACACAGAGAGGGGTGGGCTGTTTAAGAAAACAAAATCACAAAACAAGTTCAGCTGTAGTCTGTTTACAGTGTAATCTCTTCCTCAGTGATAAGAGGATCTTACTGCAGTTCTCATAGTCTGACTCCAACTCTTTCTGTGGTGCTATGTAATTAGAGCAAAGTTTAACCTCCCACTGGTGTTTCTGGAAATGTAAATGACTGAACTAACATTTCCTTGCCTCTCCCCTCCTTGGTTTTTTTTTTTTTTTTAGGGCAAAATAAATTGCTTGCCTTGCACATGGGACAAAATGTTCTACGTTAATTAGAGAGCTACTTCAAATGTGTTATGGAAGCAGCTACACAGAAAGCAGGTATACAGAAAATGCAGGAGAATATAACGTTGCCAGAGTGTCTCACAGAGGCAGAGCCTGGTGAAACCTGGGGTTAGCAGTGAGTGGGCACAAGCCCAGGGCCTCAATTCGAAACCCCTTCCTTGTCACTGCCTTGTGTTAAGTAAGTTTTACATAGCTCCTCCTTCCTTAGTTACTCTGCTGCAAAAGGTAAATGTTTCTTTAATCTGACTCACAGATGGGCTTTGTAACATATGTGACCCTACTGACAAGTGACTTTTTACGGACTTTTGACTTTCCTTCTCTCTTTTTAAATTTCACTGGTAATACACATGCTATAAAGTGGAGGTAGAAGCTGTGTTTGGCCTGACTATGCTGTGACATGATCCATGCTCCTACCCACAGGATCCTGGGTTGGGAAGATCAAAAACCTGAGAATCAAGTGAAATTCAAAGTGTTCTTACAACTAGAAGAAAAAAAAAATCAGTTTATTTTGGTAAAAACAGTAAATATTCAAAATAAATACATCCTGCTGGTTCACCGTTGTGATTTTTTTAAAGGATTTCAAAGTTAGAGCAAAGGAAATGCATGGTGTCATAGATCTTCTGAAATCAGTGGAGAAGTACATCTGTGTTATCTGAAGATGTGCTTCATGCTGCACATTTGAAGACATATTTACATCAATGCACTCATTGACAATACCTGCTGTGAAATATTTTTTCAGACAAGCTTAGAAAAGAACATTGCTAATACAACTTGAAAACTGAAAATTACCATGTATTGTGCAAAGGAACCTGGAAAGTTTAGGAACATGGGAAGAAAATGATTGAATTAAATTAATCTATGGTAAGTTTATGTGAGTACAACTAAGACAAAGTAGTCCGTGGAACTGTCAGGCTGTGCTGATCAACACCCTTCAAAAATATTCCTTCATAAGAATCGTTGCAGAAAGAGATCTAGAACTGCTATTGAATGAGAAATTAATGGGCTTTGAACATAATAACCAATGAATTCTGTGTTCCCCACTCAAAAGTACCCAGGCTATGATACAGAGATTCCTTTTGGAATTTACACGAATTAACTTTCCTTTAAATGAAGGTTAATTTTAACTAAGATGATGGTAGGTTTGTCCTTGCTTTCTGTAACTTTCTGTGGTTCTGTGGGAACCACATTTTTAATCAGGAAGATACTGATTAACTGAGTGCTGTATAGAGAGCAGCAACAAAAACAAAAGCAAATGAAAAGCCATAAGGAACAGAACAGAGTGTCTGAGGGAAAGCTGAAATAGCTGAATACATTCAATTTGGTGCAACAACACAGCAACAGATTTCAAATATCCAAAAAAGAATTAGCACCAGGGTTAGAAAGTACTTCATGTAACATGTATGTGCACAGTGAGAACCATAAGGAATTTAAAAAAGTGAAAATTATTCTGAAAATGCATAATATTTCCTAACTGATAGCTGTATCAGAAGATTCCCAGTGGTTGCTCTGTATGTTTACTGCCAAAAAGTGTGCAGTCCTTGCAGTTTTATAGCAGTAGCAGTCAATGTGGTCTTTCACCATCACTCGGAGGATTCTCTGGCATAATCAAGAATACAATGAACTCCTAACAGTCCAAATAGTGCTCAAAGAGCCGCCACACTTGGTTTAATGTATTGGTAGGGCAGTGTTTTGAATGCGACCTTAACCAAGTTGCCACAGGAAGTTTAGTCACAAGACATCGCACTTGTGATGTAGAGCTCTAATATGCTGCAGGAGATGAAACAGCATGTCAGAGCTGTCAGTTCTCTGGGTGTATCTGAAAGTTTCCATGGCAATAACTGTGGCTTCTGGAAGAAAAGAGCCTTGGAACTCAAAGCTGATGTTTCTGAAATTTTTATTATGGTGATCAGTTGTTATTATTTATACTTTCATGGTACTGCATTCCTGGACATCCACAAGATCATATGGAGAATAGAGATTGATGTTAACACAATATTCCTGAGTGTTGCGTGTATCAAAAAAACCAAGTTCCAGGTCCCTACACCTGTCTGCCTGAAACCTTGCTCATTTCTAGCACATTGGGGCAGCAAAGCTGAGCGCTTCCTCAGGAAATCCGAACTGAAGAGCTCCAGACCTGCTGACTGAAGCTCAGCCATGAGGTCAGGTGGCAGTGATGGACAGCTGGTGCCATGCCAGTTGCATGACTGTATAGCTCTGTCAGGCTGCCAGGCCATGGAGAACTTGGGCATCCCTGATGGAGGATGCACCCTTCACAACCACAGTGCAGTGCTGCCAGACCTCTGAAAGCATCCTCCAGCTGGAGAGAAAACCTCAGGGGCAGCAGAGCGGGAAGAAGACAAAACAACAAGCTCCATGCTTAGCAGGTCTGAGAAGGTCAGCTGCTTTTTAAAGCCTTTCTTGTCTGTATAGCTACCACAAGTGTTTGAAGTCCCTTTGAATACTTGGAGTCGCACCAGAAGTATTTCTCAGGACATCATGTGGATGAGGATTTTTTTTTTTTCTGTGTTGAAAAAAAAAGAAATCTGAAGGGTTGCCATGCAAAAAGCAGGAGCTTCATCCTTTCCCATGCTCAGGAATTTGATTTATTGTATCCATGCTTTTTGAATACAACCTGTTGTTGCATTCACTTTTCTTTGCTTCCTAATGGCTCTACACAGATTTCATCACCCACTTCTCCAGACAGACAGTTGGAAATCTGCACCATTTGCTTCACACCAGAAAACAGCAACTTCTATCCAACAACAGAATGCTTGTACTATTCCTTACACTGTCTTTTAGGGAGGCAAGCCCAGCTGCTTCACCAAGTGCATGATGCGATGGATGTATTTCTTCCGATCTGTGAACCAGAGGGGCAGATTTGACTGGATTAACATAATTTCTACCAGCCCAAAAGTAACAAAGCCTGTCAAAGGCAGATGTGGGGCTGCAACGTTTTGTGGTTGACCAGGTGAGCTCAAAGTGCTGGGTAGGTGTCTTAAAGGCAGATTTCCACCTCATCACTGCACAACCTTCCCTGGGGCTGGGAGCAGGACTGCTTCACATCTGCAGTTTATCAGATGGAAAAGATCATGGAAAATACAGGGCAAAGCCTTCCTGTTACTGCTACAGCTAGCATGATTTCTTTGAACTTGCGTTTGTTTAAAAGAGGGCAGTATTTGCACTTCCATTTTGGACTGACTACACTTTGCTACTGTTCACTGAATGGAGAACATTCAGAATCTGAACATATTTCAAAATCTGTGACAACAAAAAATGATCTGCTTTTCTTAAGAGATATGTTAGGGATATATTCTTTAGAGATATGCGAGAGATATATTTTGTTCCTAGGTCAGATTCTGCAGTTTTTATTTACATGTGCCTGCACATCATTTCCATGCTCTCCAAACCGGTGTTTTCTGCATTCCTTCTGCTGGCTCTGCAGCTGCAGCTCACTAACCAGCCAAGTTAGCAAGAGCTATGCACAGCAAAGGTATCTTGTCATGAGGCAGCCACTAGATCATTGTTTAAAGCACGCAGGGTAATGTCATTTCCATGCAAAACTGTAAAGAAAATAAGATGGCTAAATGGAAAAAAGAATATAAAATTAGTACAAAGAATTGTATGTGAAGTTGTAGGCATTTACAAATAAAAGAGACTTAAAAAAAATAGAGTAAAAGCTGCAAAAAAGTTGTTGAGTATCCTCTTCATCACATCTGGATAATCAGACTAAGGCATTGTTTGAAACAGGGGACATAAGCAAATCTCCCATCTTTACTGGCATGCACCACATTTGTCCCATCATTAGACATGATAAACCAATGAGAAAGAGAAAGCAAGGGGTAAAACCACTCTTTGTCATGCAGCTTCTCTTACACATTCATTGCAGTGTGGGATTTTTCAAAGCTGCACATGTGCCGACGGACACTGGCTGGTGGGCGAGAACTCTGGCTGCCTCTTCCTGAAGATTGAAAAGAAAAAGACACCCAGTGAGTGGTTATACACATGTGCACACATGGTGGTTATACCACTCAGTAGGGTGCCTGTCCCTGCCCTACTACTAGAATTCATTGTGGTCTTCCTTGTATTTTCTCCTGTACTTCCTTGGGCCAGTCACCTCAATCTCTGTATGCATTAATCCTTGGCTCCAGGGCGGTGTTCTGTAGGATGGGTCCTCATGGTGTTTGTCCCTGAGTTTTTTGCTGAGCACTGATGTGCTGCGCAGACCAGATGACAAGGTCTGCTGTGTATTCAGCTGTCAGTGAGAATTCTCCTCTGGTATTCTCAACATAGCGTGAGATAATGAAAAATGAGTATCTGCCTTTCTCATCTTATCTACAGAAGCATCACCAAAATTTTTTTTGTGTGGTTTTTGGTCTACACTCAGCTCCCATTTTTAATCCTTATCCCTTATTCCCACAATCTGCTTTTCTAAATGTTTCCTTTGTTTTGAATAGGTACTGTCTTTCATTCTATATGATTTCATTGTATGTGATTTGTTTTCTTCATTGACACATTGGTCTTTTAGAAGTTGGCATAATACAAAGTGTCTTAGCTATACTATCTGCAATGGTAGTTCCAAAAAGTATTGCAGATCACAGCTGTGGACATTAATGTAAGACAGTTTTCACTATATTTTCTCATCTCCCTTGCCCTATAAAGAGGACGCAGGCTCTCATTTATCTTCCTCAGTATCAATATATATATATATAAGTATATGTACACATGCGTGTGCTTTGACAAAAGTGTAAGGTATTTTTGCACATGAAATGTATCAATGAATTTCTGCAAAAAAAAAAAAAAAAAAAAAAGTTGTCATTGTATTGCAAATAAAATGCAAATAAAATTCACCATTTTTTTCCCCATCAAACAAACAATTGTCGTGCATGCTTGCCAGACTTCTGTTTACCTCAAACAGCAGATTCATGGATGGTATGTGCACGCACTACATACTCATTACAGCTGCTAATGAGCCAAAAAAGCCATTCTTCTCATCACATACTAAAGCACAGGAGCACAGCGTGATGTACACAGAATACATGCATACCCATTTTGGAGAGGTAGATGCCTTGAGATGACTTCTGAACTATTATGAATAAAACACAAATAAGACATACTGCTGAGCAATTTCATAAACCTACTCACTTTTAAGTCTCTAGAATAATTACATTCCTTACCAGGAGTAATGATCTCTCTGAGATTTGACAATGTAGAGGCTACCATAATTAGGAACTTAGTTACTGTGCTCTCTCCTACACCCTATTGCAGTTACAGAGATTATTAAGCTTCTTATTAAATAGAATATTCAACATTTCTACAGACCTTTTCTTCACCTACTCTCAGAACAAGAGCTTTCTACTGTCTGTACTTGCTTTGTAAAAAGTTATAAATTAGTAGTTTATTCAGGCACAGGAGCTAATTTTACAAAACATGTAGCAACATGTAGTTAATTATATAGGAGGAAAATCAGTTTCTCAATGTATTCCACACATGTACTAATGCTCTAGAGGACACACAGTCACAGACAGCCTTGCTCAGAGACCGTGGAAAAGGTGGAAAAGTGCTCTGAACCTGGCTTTTTTGGGACAAATACATTTTACCAGCTACTCTCCCCAAGCTAGTGCTATATCCTGTTGCTTCTGGCTTCCTTAGCTGCATCCCTCGTTTCCCACCCCATACTTCTTTTTATTGCAGACATTTCCTCAGAATGAGTCCACAGCATTTTGGTCTCCATGCTCCGGGCATCTGTAGATCTTACTATAAAATCCTCATACGTGAAAAGAAGAAAGAAGTCTGCTTCCTCAGTCCAAAATACCTCCTAACCTTTACTGTGGTTGCAGATGTGCTCCTCAGTCAAAATCAAGAAGAGATTACATGTATAATAGCATGCAAGCCTCTAAATGCCTCTAAATGCCTCAACCACATCTGCGTTCTGTGGGGGATTGCTTTTTAAAGTGCTGCCATGCTCCATTAAAGCAGTGGTTTGCCCTTTATTCAAGGTCAAGGGGGATCCCCATATCATGGCATAAAGTATATATGCACTACAGATAGCAGCTCTAATCTCAAGATTCACACTTCAGTAGAATTTGGATTTATAGTGAAATTTGGATTTATAGTAACATATTTGTTAATTATAATTCAGTCAATTATTCTGCAATTATAAATCCTCGTCAGCTGCATAAGTAATAATTGCTTCTGTAGGATTCAATTTGAAGTACCCTTGTAGGCTTGCCTTGCCTGACTAGTAGTGTATGGCAATACTCTTTACTTTTTTTTCCATTCTGTTTCTAAATATTTTAATGTCTTCTGCCTTTTTCCTCCATGTTTTGTAGGCAGTGATGGCATTTTTCACACATTTGTGCCATTACCAAAGAATCAGAAGCCTGCCTATCTTCAAAAAATGATGATTAAAAGGCCTTTGAGGAGCCAACTTCCAAACAATAAGTTTAATGCCTGCTGAGTCGATGGCACTTTTTCATATCCTGAGCCCAGAGGCAGGATGGATCTTCTGTGTGTTTGAATGAGGAGTTGCCATACCATAATGAAAATGTCTGAATGGCTTTCTGATGAAGTCCTGGGTGCAGTAACGGGGAGCCTGTCTGAGGAAGCAGCGTGGCAGTGCAGGGGGTTCCTGAAGGAAGAGGATTTACTTGCTTTACTTTCAGTTCTTTGAAGCAGATAAATATTTCTAGCAAGTTGTTAAGAAATCAGGCTAGGTAACAGAGCTGTTGGAATCTGCAGTGCGGAAAATAAAGGGTCTGAGAGAAGAGTCACTCTTGACACTATTTTTTCTCTAATGAGAAATGAATCATACAGTGAAGTAAACAGCTGTGTCAGGATTGTAGGAAAGTGCAAATTGCTCTCTGTAACATTTTCTATTGGAATAGCTGTGAAAAATTCACCTTCTGCCCTGGAATTATTCTCTCTGCCCATCCAGACTCACCAAAGAGACTCAAATTGAATGAATCTGTCCAGCATCCAAGATGATATAAATTCAGGATTCTGTATTACCTACTGTCTGAAGCCACAATCAGAGATCTTCCATGCTAGATGTTGCCTGAGCTGTAAGAAAGGTTTTCATATTTCCCATAGACAGAAACATAGGAAAGCACAGCCTTAGGTTTTATGCAATATAATTTGGAACATCTGAGCATCAATTACATTAGGAAGACAACAAGGAAACTTAAGAGAAGTGATGATGGCATCATGATGATACTTAAACTGGCATGATAACCTTAAAACATTCCTTAGTATTTAATAATTTGTGTACGGCCTCTAGCCTCAATGCAGGAAGGGAAAAGCCCTGTGCTACTTGTCCTGTGGCAGATTGGTGCAGCTCCTGCTCCAACAGTCAGCCTGCCTGCCCTCCTCATCCCCAGGGGCAGTTCAGCTATAGCACAAATCTTCCAGACTACTGCTTCCTTTCTTGAACCCCTAGCAGTATACAGGGTGAATGGGGAAGTATAAGCACACTGTATGTAGAGTCAGAACAGTAAATGTTCAACAGAAAACGTCCCAAATTCTCTCATCTCTCTAAATCTACCCTCTTTCTCAGTAGGAGCGTGTTCAACTCCTGATGTTTGTGTCCTTGAGAGTTCAGGTTTTATGTACAGTGTCATGTCTGGATCAAAAGATATCCTTTAAAAAAAAAAAAAGAAGAAGCAATCCCATGTCTTCTGGCAAAAAAAGGACTTGAATTTCAGTACCTTTTGTAGGAGGCAGAATCTGATAGAAGAGTTCTGCAATATATGTCATTAAACCAATAGATGAAGTCAGGAAGATAGACAGGTTTTCAGCACAAATTAATTTTTAAAACACAAGGTTAGAAATAATTGCTCTGAGTTTCAACTTAATTATATTAATCAATTGGCCAGTGGCAGTTTTTGGAAAGAAATCATTAATAGCTGTGGAACAGAGAGAGCTGTAAGTAAGAGGGAGATTATAGGGTCATTTGCCCTTGCCAGGCAGTGAGACATGCAGGTAATTATTACCCACAGAGGACTGCAGAGCAGGAGGGATCCTGCAGTGTGCTTTTTCTAAAGTGTGGGCATCTGCTGAAGAGGACGGAAGGGTCACTGGGCAGTCCCAGCAGGATGCTCAGAGCAACTCAACAGAGCTGTACAGCAGAGACACAGCTAAGGCTGCCCCTGGTGTCACTGCAGGCCAGCACAAGCCAGCTGCATGCCTGGCGGGACATCCAGCCCTCCCCACTACTCCACCTGCCCCTCCATGCCAGCACAGCCCTTGGTGCAATTGCACAATGAACTGGCAGAGAATGATGGGGACAACTAGTATGGGTCACAACCAAGCCTAAAAACGCAGGGGGAAAACATCAGTTTCCTGCTGCAGCTCACAATAGCCAGGCATTCCTTCCTGTATAGATGAAGGGAGAATGAGGAATAAAGAAGGTTTTTGGTGTCTTTTCTGGCTTAGAATAGCTTAAAGCATTTGTGGATTTACAGGCTACTATAGCCCAAAGTAGCCACAGGTAAATCTCTTAGCTGTCCAGGATAGCAGCAGAAGACTTTTTTGAGGTAAGATATAAACTTAAGAGCTGCACCATATATATAATTGAGTTCTTTGAAAGCATGAGAAAATAAAGGACTGCTCACTGCCTGGGGAATGCTGATATCCCTGGGGTCACACTTCACATCCATTTGAACCTCTGCCACACACCTATGAGTCCAGCCTGTGCCCATATAAGCCCCTGAGAACCTTGCAGACCTGTTGGCTCATCCTTGCACTCCCACAGCTTCAACCTGCTGCTGGGACACAGAGCTGGGGGCAGCTCCCACATGCTTGACCTGCTCACAGGGCTTCTCCTGCACACCCTTCCTCCTCAGTCCTAAGTCTGTTCAAGGTAGATAGAGGTGGGGATCATGCAGGATTTGTGCTCTTTTTTTGTTGTTGGTACTGGTTGATTTGGGGATATTTTGCTGCTGGGCTTCTGGTTATTTGTCTGGCTTGGGGGATTTAAGATGCAGACACGTAATGGGCAGTAAGTTCCAGTTTCTGAGCAGTCACTGATCTGGGGATATAAAGATTGTAAGCCAGCCCAAAATGTCTGGACCAAACTATTTGAAATGATCTAGCTTGTGCCATAGAAAGAAATGGCCAAAAGATACCTTAAAAGGAACATTTTCTATGGCAGTGGAGTGGAAGCCTAACCAGAGCTTGAAGTGAGAAAGCAACAAGAGCAGAAATTCCAGGCTATAACGCACAGAGGATAAGGAAAGATATACAGTTTGCAAACACTCTGTTAGGTCAAAAGGAGGGGACATCCCAGCTGGAAGGCAGCTCACAGATGGGCATTTACAATGAGCCTGTGATTCTCTGGGGAAACCTGGGACTGATCAGAGTGAAACTGCAAACAGCAGCAAACCATCGACTAGCGAAAAGCTGCCAGAATCAGATCAGGGGCACTTGTTTGCTAGAGGTTAAGATCAGCTTTGACATCTCCAGCTGTGATGCTGCAACGGAGCTGAGCTAATCTAACAGCTTGCTGCTGAAAGGGACAACTTGCATCCTGCTCCCCAAACTAGGGATAGTAGGAACAGCCTCCCTGGTGCTGATATCAATGTTTATCTGACCTTGAGGAGACTGAGCTGAAGGACAAACCACCAGCCAATGATTCACTTTTTTTTTCTCCTCTCCTGTGAGGTTAATTTTGCAAGGTGGAAGAAAGAAACATCCTTCACACCACAAAGGAAGAGCTGCAGAGCAGAGAAGGGGAAACAGCTTAAGAAAAGATAGCTGAAGCAATAAACCAGAGATGGTAAATTGTTTATAATGCAGTTACAAGAATCCTGGAGCTTGTAGTTTTCAAGTGGGCTTTAAAGTGACAAATTGTATGATTGCTTCTAGCCTGCACAATTGTTTGCTGCTTATAGTGATAATGCATTTTAACCTGTGCTTGTCAGGTGTGGGAAGCTGAATGCCAGAGCATGTATATGCTTTGAAGAATTAGTTAAGCTGTTATTTCAAAATTAGATGCCCTTTAACAACTCTAATGTGGAGATAGGATGTTCTACTGATAAAATTTACTTTGCTTTTCTTTTCAGCCTACGTTTAATGTTTCTTAGAGTCCTGTGGGATGCTAAGAGGACATGAACTGTGTTGTTGGCTGCAATAATTAGTAATGCTTTGACGGTGGATCTCTGTCCTGCAGAATTCCAGGCTTGGGACTGGAAACCCCCAGCAAATACCTGATAATACTAATTTTGCCCATTTGGAGTTCTTATAATACAATCTAATAGCAGGGAGAACATAAAAGAATGTGATTAAATCTCTGCTCTGAATGTGAACTTAGCGCACGTGGGGCAGATGGAAAACTGTATCAAAGGATGAATGAAAAACACACAACCTTACAGGCTGAAAAAATGAAGTCAAGCAGGAAGTGAAGGTAGAGATTTTCAAATTCCTCATGATTCTGTTTACAGACTCTAAAAACACCTGACAGAACAACTTTTTTTTTTCCCTTCCAAAAAATACCCAAACAAACAAACAAAACCTACCACAGTGGGACAGGCATTTAGCAAAGGATACACCCAGATTTTGGAAGAGTGTACCAGGAGTCAGCCTTGGCTTTGTCACACATCCTAACAAGTACCAATCTCTGCATCTCCATCTGTGATCAGTGAAAATAAGGAATGCAAACACTTTGGACGGCATTAAGTGTTGGAGGAGGTCATACAGGTGTTTGTAAACTAATGTGTCTGCATTTTTGGAGCATTTTATGGAAAATGATCTTCTGCAGGTGGCAAGTTAATGTGCAGTATTTTGAATATCCGAAATTCAGATGCTGATAATGATAAGGCAAAAATGTGGTCTCACAAAGGTTGGTGCATGCAGTAGATGTTCATACATACTGTTTGGCATATGTAAGCTGAGACCGCTTGGCTTTTGTTTCCAAAGTTCAGTAAAACTCCCATTTGCCAAAACTACTTGTAGCTCCAGGAGTACAACAGCAGCAGGACAAACATGGTCTACCACTGGTGAGAATTTGTTTCAAAACCACACCTAGGATAGGGAATGGCCTTGGAGAACATCCTGAATTTATAGAATTACAAAATCCTTAGAGTTGGAAGGAACCTTTAAAGGTTATTCAGTCCAGCTCCCCTGCAATGAACAGAGATGCATAGCTAGAACATGTTGCCCACGGCCTGATCCAACCTCTCTTTGAAAGTCCCCAGGAATGGGGTGTCCACCACATCTCTGTGCAACATGCCTCACCACTCTCACTATGAAAGGGATTTCACAGACAACGTAAGTCAGGATAGACAGGTTTTTGTGCATAGGTGACCAAGGGATTATCCTGACAAAGTCTCTATCTAACATGTCAACTGACAAATCAATGTGTGGGCTTCTTTACATAGCAAACAAAATGTGTGTGCTAGTGCTTTCCACCAAGGGCTTTGAATACGTTTCTCTAATGAAACATAGAGCAATATATAGATTAACATTATATAATCAGTATTAAAACCTGCTCAGAAGATTTTCTTTCTAATGGTGCGGAAGACCATGCATGCCTGACCAGGGAACTATGTAGTTCCTTATCAGGGACAGATCATTATCTCTCTCTAGGGCTGTGTCTCACCTATGAGTTAGAAAGGTTTGCCAAAAATCAGGTATTCTATCAGCAGATGCCTGCAGCATCTGCAGTTTTACTTAGAACATTTGATTATTGGAATACCCCTGAGCTAAGTGGGCACTCACTGCAGGCCGGCATGAGCGTGGTAGACAAGTCAGAACGTGAGATACCTTTCAAGTCAGTGAAAGAGGTGACAAAAGAGCACTGTCCTCTCTGGGACATGTGCTGATGAGTCCCCAGGCACGAAAAAAAGGATTAAATAAATTAGCAGCAGTTCTGCATTTAACACTAGCAACTTTGCACTGAATTCTTAGTGTGAACCAAGAATATCTTTCAGTCTACATCTTAACTTCAGGGGAGAAAATAACAATACTGCTTTAACTGTATTTATGTGTGTATAGTGCCTGTGTGTCTTTATATCTTTACCTCATCTAGAGAATATCAAAGAGAGAAAATACATCTTTCAGTGCCAGAATTATTTTTCACCTGTAAATTAGCTCACAACTGTATGAAATCCCAAGGTGCAGAGATCCCCACAGAATAAACACTTACAGAACATCTTGTGTTTATTCAAGTAACTATCTGTACACAAATTATTATGTGCCTATGAAATATCACAGCTCTATTTGCTTCTGCAGAGGGAAAGTGAATAACTGAAGCATGGGGCTGACACATCACACCTTTGAGGGTATGAAGGAGGTAAAACGCAATCATGACTTAAAAATCTTAAAGTAGCCTCTAAGAGACTTTGCATATTATTAGTTCTTCATTCCACTGCCATTAAAAAAATGCTAAATTAAATAAATGGCAATTACACATTTTAAAATGCTATGTCAGATCTTCCAACTAAATGCCTTTTTTTTTCCTAAGTATGTTGTTGTGGGAGCTGGACTATGATGTAGGTAATGTAAGGAAATATCCAGGTTTTTAAGTACTTAATAGGATGCAGCCTTCAACACTTACGTATTTGACACTCAAAACAGGAAAAGATTCCTTCCTTATTGTTCTCATATTCTGATCAAAACAATGCAAGATAATGGTGCTAAACAGATAAATATCATTTGCTTATACCTCCATGCTAAGACAATTGTTTTTATCACTCACTGTTGAGTTGGTGCATTTTATAGCATCCTAACTGGATTGTTTTGACAGCAATTCAGAATGAAAATGCAATAAATAATATACACAAATATGAAAATACGAGGAAATGTAATAAGTGATCCAGTCAAGCAAGAAATTAAATTACAAGTGGTGTTTCTACTCTTATGTTTTATGCTAAGAAAGATTCTAGCCTCCTTTAGGCTTTCTGCCCTAGTGTTGTTTGCTCCCCTTATGTCAAGAAGCAGAGAAAGTGGTACATAACCATAAAGTTCCCCTCTGACATGATTGGGTATCTATGCATCGTTGTGTTTATGTATTGGGATTCATTATAAAAGCTGCATGGTGCTACAGTGGTGCCTCTAAGTAAAACATTTTTATGATTCTGCATCCTGAGAGCAGCAAAAGAGGAGAAGGAGCTGTACTTAGAAGCTCTTCATTACTCCTTTGGTTCTTAGCAGGCTGCACTCAGAGACCATTCCTGGGGTTTATGTCCTCTCAAAATCCCCTGGGAGAGCAGAGTAGGAAATAGCCACGAAAAGAAAGTGGCAAAAGCCCAGGAATGGGAGGTGCTGAGAAAGGGAGGAAATGATGTAAAAACTTAACACATCAGCCTTTTCATCTAAAGAGAGCACCCAAAAACCTGGTGATGAAGAAGAACTATGGATGAATCCCAGCATACAGGTACACTGCCCTGTACAGTAATTCAATATAATAATAATAAAATAAGGTTTTGTCTGGGGGTGGGAAGGCTATGCTCACTGCCCTTACTAGAAGGCTGCAGTAGAATCTCATCTCAATATTTCTTTAATTTATTTTCTCTGTGTAGCCTTGCCTACCCTAGGCAGGATTGCAGAAGGAAAACATAACTAACTAACTAACCTAAACCACCAGATATCTTGTGCTGCATTGCATTTAAGCTTGTACTTCAGTACAGTCATCCCAGTAGTATCAGATATATGTCACTCCAAAAACAAGGGAGCAGGATCAGATAATTGCTTATGCATGTGCATGTCCTTTAGGTGGGATAATTGATAGGGAAAACTTACAGTGACTTGTTCAGCATTTCCCTTTATTCCTCGCTAGAATAAAAAGACAAATTCTCTGTCTCCATACTGGAGAAACTGCACAAATACAAGGAGACACACATCTTGGTATATGATTTGATATACACATGTTCCACGTCTGGTTTTCAAATGAATATGATTTTTAGTATTATTAAATCACTAGAAATAATAAGTGTGGAAGTGACATGTCATACTTACCTATCACCTATTTTATGCTTTTTCAGATGCTTAGGACTGAACTACATCATTTCTATTACAGCAAGCGTAAATTCAATTTGTGTCACACTATTAGCTGTTATTAGATATCTCAAACTTAATGGGCAATGCTGCAGAGAGGCTAGAAGATACAGCTGTTAGATTCTTAAGTTGTGAACTCCCTTATTTGGTGTTTCTTTCCAGTTCTTTCACATCAATTTTAAGAGTCCCTTTGGAAATATGTAACTGTCTTCTGGGAGCTTTAAATATTCACTTAAATCAGTATGCTGACAAGGACTGAACGGCTTGACTGCATTTGTTAAATTTTCTTATTTGAAATTCACATCACATCTATGAGAGAACAGGATAAGAGCTGCCGCCTGTCACAGTGCTGTGTCCACAAAATCATTAATGTTTTAAGCCTGGTAAACAGTCCAACAAAGCCAGCAAACTCACCAACTGCGGAGAGAGAGATGCTTGGCATTAAAACCTTCAGTCGTCCCTGTGAGCATACAAGATGCTTTCCCCAAAGCATACTGCAACCTCAGAAAAGGCTGAAGGACTCAACTGCACACAGAATCTAGGTAACCACTGGGAAGGGCTTCAGCAAGCACAGAGGTGGAAAGTAAGCTGGACTGGACCAAGTGCAGCATGCTTTCCTCATGACATCTGTGGCACCAGGGAGCCAAACCAAAGCTGCCACTTTTGCAACCACCTGGCAACCTGAGCAGCTGCCCTGTGATATACTCTGTAATGGATGCAGGGGTGGACCAAAAGCCCTGTGGTCATGATGCCCTGACTTGGGGCTGGGGGACACACACGTGCTGCTGTGGAACAGCACTGTGCTCTGCACCTTGCTCCAAAAGTGGGGCATACACTTCACAAGTTTATTCCTGGGTTATTGAGGAGATCAAGCATACAACAACAAATGAATAATTTAAATATTAGAGAAGAGGTTATGTTACATATTTTTCCCATTATATTTTTTCCCCTCATTTATTCTTTTCATTATTTGCAACTAGCAGGAGATCACAACCTCTCCGGTGTTTCAAAAGTAAAATAAAATAAAGCCTTAACAGAACATCCATGCACACTGCTAATCTGAAGCTCTTCTTGAAAGTGTGTTCCACGGCCTGTAATGGTCTCAAAATAAAGGGCATGTCATTACTATGCATGCCACACAACTGCAGTACATGTGAAATTTGCCCACCACATCATTTTAATTTTCTAAACCATAAACTAGTTAATTTTGTATTAGATTCAGTGATTGTCTCTATCCTTATTTGGATGTGCCACAGGAAGATAAAACTTCACCACAGAGTAATCTGTACAATAAATATTTAAGGATAACTCTTACATACTGCAGGCTATGTATTGCAGTTTATGACTGAAGAAAATACACCATGTTGCAGATTTCTCATATAGGGCTTATGTCCCAGACTTTAGAAATATGTTCTCTTTCACAGGAGTAGATACAAAGGATCGTATTAATTCTCCTTTCACTTTCCACTAAACCCTTTCTTATCTTTTGATGCATTTTCACATTTTGCCTGCCCAGCTGTGCCAAATTAAGATTGTTTTTGTTTGACTTGACAGAGGTCAGGACAAAGCCCATTGTCTTCCTCGCATTAAAAGTTTTTTTCTTTTTCTGTTCACACTTCTCTCCCTTACTCCTCTGCCTCCACAACCCCTTACTTAAGATAGCTTATTGACTGCCTGGAGTAGTAACTTGCGAATCAAAAAAAGAAAATACTCCCAGACATCTCCTCCCATGATGAGGCACTCACACTGGATCAGCTGAGAAGATGTAAAAAACCTGCACTGGTATGACTGCAACTGAACATGCTGAACATTTACTCTGTGTTTCTGGAAGCTCCAGTTCCCACCATACTGCACAGGACATTTGCTTCCTCCCACCATCACAAACACAGTGAAACAAAATGTCCTACCCTCTGGTTATAGTTATGCTAAGATTCACCTTGCAGTTTGTCTGTGGGAGGCCTTGAAATGGAAGGAGGTGAAGTACAAAAGCCTTTTTGGATTCTCAGTAGCCTTGTGAAGCGAGTCCCAGAAAAACATGGCATGCCAGCACAGCTTCCTCAAGATGACATGGCAACTCAGCATGTCAGTTCAGAGAGGAAGTGTAACTTAAGAATACCTGAAGATAATTTTGTAACTATCAGGGCAAAAAAACAGGTGGTTCCCTAATCCCTGTTAAGGGAGCATGCCTATTACTTCAGGTAGCTGAGAAACTTGAACCCCAGCTAAGTGCCGCAGTCCACATGGAGAATGGATGAAGATCAGGAACAGAATGTCAGGGACAATCTACTTGGGAATGTTGGGTTGCCTGACCCTCTTTTACTGGAGAAAAATACATCCTTTTGAGAGATCTTTGTCCCAAGCCACTGTCTGGATACTGATTAGAGAGCAACGTAGAGGCATGGACAGGCAAAATGTCAAAAAAACCCCAAGTATATAAATAAGAAGTATGGGCTTAGAAATATTTAATAACAGTCATCTATTTTTCAGTGCAGCCAGTCGAAGGAAAAATAATTGAATGCAGATATATTAAAGTTAGAAGGGGGCATATAGTACAAACATTAATGTGAAGTCCTGGCTACCCAGTGAGTCTTTGCTAGCTGACTTCCCCATCAACTCAGATTTTGCTAAATCCTTACTAATTCTGATTTGGAATGCACTAAAATTTTGTCCAGACCTGAACTCTTAATCAAAAATTTTAAATAACTTACACATGAAAACCAAAGCAATCACTTGCCATTGCCACAAAACCTGCAGCTAACTACTCGCAGAGAACTTATGCCATTTCCCCCCAGCAGGAAGTGTGGGAAAGATGTGAGTCATGCTGCATGTCTCAAGATGTACCTGAAATGCATGTATGGACTATAGAGAAGCATTGCAAGAGATCCTGCTCCAGCCTCCTGTATGCTGAACAAGGTCCATTTGAAGCAACGGCTAGAGAAAGCCAGAGAATCCCCAAGATCAGCATTAATGGTTAATTTTTCTTCATGTAGACCAGAAGGAAACACTTCCCTGGTGAGATATGCTGTAGAAGAGTGCTGGAGGTGGTTACAGTTGAAGATGTGCACAGCCAATTGTGAGCTGCACCTGATAGGTAGGGCTGCATTCCTCCTCAGTCCTCCCTCCTACAAATCTGCCCTTGTTTCTTTACAGGAGTGCTGCTCTTCAGTATGACTGACCTTCACAGACCAAAGTAGCATTCATGGTCAGTGATTAACAATCACAGCAAGATCCACATCAGAAAGTTACAGCCTCACAGCTGGAAAAGAAATGAAAAAGACTCTCCTAAAAATGCTGCTATGTCATCACCCTGTAACAGGCAGGATGGATTTTGTAATGTCACCAAGCAGCACACTCCAGCAATAAATGCCCCCAACCGGCTCCAATAAAAGCAGCAGAGATCAGTCTATCTCTTCTGATGGAGCTGTTCCATTTTTAATAAATATTTAAATATTCATTTGACAAGAGGAAGAGACTGACAGTATCTTAATACTGAAGACATTCACAAGGGATCTCTCAGACCCAGATTCAGATTGCCTCACAGAATAATACAGAATATTTCTCTAGAGTTAGTGTCAGGACTTTTCTCTCTTTTCCAGGACACATTGCTGGTTGACAATGAAGAGAAAGCGGGAGACTTGCCCTGGAACAGTTCATGGAGCAGCTATAGGACATACACTTGGGTTAGTGAAATAGATGCTCTTAAGTAAATACCAGTTCTAGTGACTGCTGTGATAAAACTCTCTCAGTTTCTAACTTCTTCATCCCTTTGTAGGGAAAAAGCAGTCTTTCTGACACAAAGAGCATTGTTCCTGTCAAAATCCAATTCTCTGAAACATTTTAAGGGGCCAGAATTTTCTGATGGAAAATGAACCCCACTGGAAAGTTCCCACCAACTCTGCTAAAAACAGCACTGTCTGTAACTGCTCACAATTCAGCTCAACCAAATAAGAGAGTTCACACCCTCACTATTGCAGACAGCATCTTCAGAGTGCCACAGATTAAAAAGGCAACATGCTTTCTTATGTAAGTGAAGACCAATATTACTGAACATCGTCATTGGAACTGTGTTGGTAGTTCAGCTGAGACGGCCATTTTTCAAGAGGATATTCTGACCTCTTATCAGTGTCAGATGCAGTGGGAGGTCTTCTATTGACTAATGGATCCTATGATAATAGAATTCCCTGGTCAATTCTTCTGCTTTACTTCAGGAAAAAAAGGAAAAGCCAGTTGGTTTGCTATGCTTCCAAAATTACACTAGTTAAGCTAACAGCACAATACTGAAGGCAAGAGCAAGGTTTAGATCAGTTTGACTTGCCCTTGTAAACATAAACTTTCCCACTTTCAAAGTTAACTCAATTTCAGACAACATCTGCACACATGAATGCACTTTTCCATTTGGGGGGAGGAATTGGAATTCATTGGATAACCAGGCAGGTTCAGTGCAAACAGGAAAAGAGGGATTAAAATTGAAAAGCAGAAAAACTAGCTGGAAAGCAGAAGAACATATGACAAGAAAACAGGAAAAAAAAACATCTGGAAAACCGATCTGAGTGAAACACTACCTGCCACTTACAGAGAGGGACATGTAGCCATAGGGAAGGCCAATTACAAAATAAAGAAGACTATCAACAAAAATAATAATAATAATTTAAATTATTGAAAGAAAACCTGAAAATAAATCCCAAATTTTTCCAGGTAATGAAAAACATTAAAAAAATTTTTGGAAGCAGCTCCTATTGGTAGTTTTAGTTGCTAGAAGTCAACTTTCAGGAAGGATGCAAAGCTCTAGCAAACTCGTTTCGATAGTATCTTTTTGCTCTGTAAAAGCTGGATCCTGGACATCAGACAACAATAAAACTCATAGAAACTAAGTGTTGAGATTTTAGTCCAGAAGAGCACCTTAAAAATCTGTGGGCTTTTTGGCTCCATATCATTCACACAGGCTCAAAAGAGATCAAGAAATTCAAGGTTAAAGAACAGTGAGCACAACAAAAAATTAGTTACTAAATGACTCACGATGTAAAAAAACTCAATAGTTCTTTTTTGAGAGACACATCTAAAAGATATGAACAGCATTAGCCAGACACTATGCTGTAGACACACCACCCTAGTTTCTTACAGACATGTCGAGACCCTGTCCAGTGATCACAATGAGAGAAAAGCAATGAAGCTTCATCTAACATGGAAATCAAGCTAATGAACTAGAGGGTTTCAGAAATCCACTACACCAGAGTATCTGTTTCTGTACAAAGCAGTCTCTCATAACTTCCTTCTACTCTCAGCTCCCTCCTGGTATGGTTTGGGTGTTGAAAGTCCACGGAGCCCTGAGTTGATATTTGGGTTACTTATGTCTCCATTCATTTCTTCTCCAACCTCTGGTCTGTTTTCTATCATATTAACTTCAGCCTTTACCCTTCCATCTCCACAGCACGCAGAACTGTTATGCAAACAAAATCAAATCCAATGCATGCCGCTCAGAGAAACTTACAGATTCTGAAGAGATGAAACTTAACTAAATTTAATTCTGTCAGGAAACTTAGAAATTTGGACTCCACTGGTTCTTTATTATCACTAATCTTTATTATAACTAAATTCACGTCTAGCACTGTGTAGGGCAAATAACCCCAAAGAATGGTACGCAGAAAGAATAGCACAGAGGATGGCATATTTTTGTTAGGCTTCTATGGATGGTACACAGACAACAGGTAAATGAAGAGTAGCTCACCTTTTCAGATGGTCGAGGCTTACTAATGACTCCACAGGGGAGGGATCTACAACAAGAGATCCTTCTCTGGTGGTGGTCAGCCCTTAAATGGGGTCTGGGAGAGGTGGAGCCAGACTCCACCCCTTCCAGTCACACAGGTACATTGCCTTCACCTGTGTTCCTGAGGCTGACTCAGTGCTTGCCTCAGGTGATCTATCAGTGGTTCAGGTTGTGATTCAACACTTTCTATAAACCCTGTTGTGCTTTTTTTAAATTTGAAAATAGGATAAGAAAAATCATAAACATTCAGATCACTGCTCACAGGGAAATGTTTGAAACAACAGTTATCTCTTTCTCTGCTCCAATTTGATTGTTTTTAATTTTTAGCAAGAGGAATAACAAGCTTAACAGATGTGAATGCAAACTCATATTCACCATTAGTGCAACTTTTCACACAAACACTGGGTTTGGGAACATGGACGTGTTTACACTGCTGATGATTACGAGACTTGCTCATAATTCTGAATATTAAGTAGCACATAGAAATATTATGAAGAATGCTATTGAATAACAATCAATTGAAGTGTCACAAAATACTACCTTACAAACTAATGTTCAACTTTCAGCATTCACACACAAACCCCAGTGGCCTCAGACAACTACATGTGATTTACAACCACTCAAACATAGATTTCTGGTCCCTTTTCCTTAAAAGCAGCACTTGCACCTCGGTTTGGAGAGTAATGCAGAGCAACTGTTAATAGGGGTTTGAGTACCTTCTTACATTCAGGAAGAGATAGAAGATTAATTTGGAAGCTTGTTACTCTGACACTGCCTGACCTGTCCTGGAGGTAGAGGGAGTTCTATACAGGGCTACCTTTAGAGCAGCAAAGAAAATGAAAAGCAACATGTCAATATCCATCAGAAATTTAGACCTAAAGGTTCTTTTCTACCTTTTCTGCCACATGTGAGATGGAAAAAACATTACATACCTTACTATTTAGCAAACTATGATCAACTGAGTTAGGATGGCAAAGAGAGGGACATGTAATACAGAGAGACATGTACCTGCAGTCAAGCACTTACTTTGGATTTCCAGCCCCTGGTTTCTTTCTCCGGAATATGTTGAGGAAAGTGTTGGACTTGCAAGGTGCCTTGCCATCCCCGACATGCATACGCACCACATCTGAGGTGGTGAAGGCACTGCGGACATTCCTCTCGGGCTTGGCTATGATGATGTACATCTTAGGAGTGAACATGCACCCCAGGGCCACTGTCACACTCAGACTCACTGCAAAACAAGTGGTGATGATCTTGTAGTTGCTCCCAAAATAGATAGGCACAAAGGCCAGCCAGATGATACAAGTGGTATACATGGTGAATGCAATGTACTTGGCCTCATTGAAATTGGCAGGCACATTGCGAGTCTTGAAGGCATAGTATGTACAGCTCATGATGAGGAGTCCATTGTAGCCCACGGGAGCCACGACACCCAAGTTGCTGGTGTTGCAGATAAGGTAAACTTCCTTAATGCTGGGGTAGGAGAGGATGGGCATCGGGGGCTCCAGGATGATCAGCGTGACCACCAGTGTCAACTGCACACTGATCAAAATGGAGGCAATGACCACTTGGGCCCACGCACTCATGAAGCGTGGCTTGCGGGTACAAATCTTCTTTTTGCTGCCTGCCAGAATACGTGCAATGCGGTTGGTTTTGGTCACAAGGGCAGAATAGCACATGGCAGAAGAGAGACCCACCAGAAGGCGCTGGAGGTAGCAGGATATCGTGGTGGGTTTAGCGATAAGGGTGAAAGGGCAGACATAACCCAGAAAGATGCCAGCAAGGATTATGTAGCAGAGCTCCCGGCTGGAGGATTTGACAACAGGAGTGTCCCTGTAGAGCACAAAGATAAGGGTGACAAACATGGTGACCAGGATTCCCAGGCAGGAAAAGACCACAGCCACAATAGATTCTATATTGCTCCACTGAAGATATTTTACAGGAATGGGTTCACAGCCTGCAGTGTACAGAAAAGAAACAGAGTGTTAGAACAGAGTGTTAGAGAGTTATCAGCTTGAAGAGAGAACTTTTATTCCTGGCTTTCAATAAAATCCAAACATTAGCTTTTTCCTGTAAGTCACAGATTATTAAGACCAATTTACAAATGAGTGAAACACAAGGGAAAGATTAGATGAAATATTTTCAAAAAATAACCATCAGTTCTGAGTCAAACCTTGGCTTATGATGCTACAAAGAGAAATGAGATTTACAGAATTTCTTCTAATTTCATTGAAAACATGCTGACAAGCCTAGCATATCAAAAGCAGAGCTGGGAACAGATCACAGACAAACAGCAGCATCATTTCATTTCAGCAGGGAAAGGTTTATTACAAATCAGAGTGACAACTTTTAATCTCCCCATGTTAATTTAATCTTTATCAAAACATGAATGAAGACACAGTACATATTTCTGAGGGTAATTTTATAAGAAAAAATGAAGTTTTTCTTTAACTGCCTCATTGCTGAGTCTTACTAAGATCCTGAAACTGTCAAGAGAAGTCACACTCAGCCTTTTCCTTATCAATATGGTGCATATCTGCAGAAATCATCCTGTATGAATTAAAAGCTTCTAAGACTCAGAATTCTTCTCAATCTAGTTTCATCTTCCACATGATGACAAATATATAAATAGATATATACGTATATATACACATATTATCACAGATACTCATAATAAAATGTGAAGTCATGTCTTTTAAATACAAAATAAGTGAGTTGAGGTACAGATCAGGGCTGAGCTAACAAAATTTTTTTGTGACATCATTGCCTGAAAAAAAAAAAAAAAAAGTGGTTGAAATTATAAAAAAGACAAAAAAGACTAAAAGAGTCAGCCTGAGGCAATGTCCTGACATGGAAAATTTCTGCACAAACTTTTAATGTCTTCCAATGTCATCTGAACTGAAAAAATGCCTTATCATTCTGAACTCCTCGTATCTAAAATTACTGGTCTGACTTAAATACGGGTAACATCATGAAGAACAGTAAGAATGATGGTGCATGCATCAGAAGGTTATATTTTATAAAGGAAAGGAATTTTGCTCAGGATTCATGCAGGTGAGGAGAAACTGTTTTACCAATCAGTATTTTTATGGTGAAGTACTCTCATAGAAAGGCTTTTTACTGGAAGTAGGAGCCTCTGTCTACTGGCTGGAGCTGCCCAGAGCAAGAATTGGCTCTTAGTTTGATGTAAAAGTGAACTACCTGTTCTTTGATTAATACATGCAAAGCTCTTTCCTTTAACAAGAAGAGTATCTGTGGTTGCTGGAAGGCTTACATTTTAATATGTACTTAGCAATGTAAGCCACACTCATTCTGTCTTAAACAATGTGTCCAGAGTCGTAGCACTGATTCAGCATGTAGGTAAGTATATTGATTGCTTTAAGCTTATCCTGGGCAAGGTTTTAGAATCTTGTTTTGTTGCATCAGTGCAGTTCCTGTGTACCAGCAAGCCCCAAGAGCCACATATGCTACAAAGACTGCAAAAAAAAAAGTGCCTTCACTGCTTATATCAGCAAATAGTCGCTGTTTGTCAGCATCTGTGAAGGTGGATCATTTGCCAGCTAGGAGACAGTGGGCTCAGTAAGCGCATTGAATAGGGGGGGAATACTCAGGAAACAGTATACTTACTGGTTTTACATGTATATATATATAAAGAAAAAATTTGAAAGTAGATAATCAGTAGCAAAAGCTTCACAGTTAAAAGTTTATAGTAAAAAGCTGTTGGGTAGTTTTCATCTATTAATGTCCCTGAAGTTTAACCATGAATCATTTCTGTGAGTAGAAAGCTAATTGATGTTTGTCTTTTCTGTTTTTGTTTATTTTTATTTTTTTAAATTATATTCATACTGCAAAACCAATACAACTCTCCAAGATGTTTTCATTAATGCATTCCAGGTAGTTCATTTCATAATAGCTCTATAAAACTTTCTTTCCTATCTTATTTTACTCCTTGTTTAAGATGAAGAAAACTGGGTTTATTAGCTTGATAAGCTTGATATTCACTGTTATTATACAGCTTATGATAAAGGATGGGTCTTCTTGGCAGATCATAAGGTACTATTGTTAGTGACCATTTGTCAGGTTAGGTTAAATGTAAAATTTGTGTAATTTATGCCTGCTGACTCTGCTTCACTGACTATGTTTTTAGGGGAAGTAAACTAAAAAATATATTTTGTATTTAAAAATAATTTTTAATGTCAGGAAAGGAATGCTGAGTGCATAGATTGGTTTCAAATGGAAAGAACCAGCACCTTGAAAAGTGTGTGTTGGGAAAGATGTCTAGTAATTTCAAAGTCTATCTGTAATGGAAAATTGTGAATATGACTGCATACATGTTTAGCATTTATGATTTAAGGCAAAGGGAAAAACAGTCTGGAATGTGAGATGTTAATGTCTGTGTCTAGAAGCTACAATGACTGGCAGGGTATTAATACAATATGCAAAAAAATTATGGAAACATAGTTGATGAGGGAAAAAAAGCTAGAAAGAAAAAAAAAAATCAAATTAAAAGGTCCCAGTGGAGACTTCAGCAAAGCCCAAAAGCTAGAGTTTATCTAGTTCAATTTCTCTTTGCTAAATGGTAGGATACTAGTATTTTCTCTTCAAACTTCATAATTTCTATTGCAATTCAAGTAAATGATGTACAGGTTAAAAAGAATATTTCCCCGCAATAAGACAGAGTGAAGAAGCTGTACAGAAGCAATCTGCCATTTTGAAGTTCTCTAGGAAATCAGTCAATGCCTATGTCATCATTTGACTGATGCTGCTGCAATTTTAGGACAGCAGGAGCCCAGTCTCCTTGCTGAGAAAAAACACAGATCAGCAGGTCACTTACTGATTTCATTAAAAGTTAATAGATTGCAACATGCCCCTGAGATTTTTTTCCAGCACTCATGTTTTCTTCAACTCCTTTCAGCAGTGCCTGCCATTTTGACATGCCCCCTTTTGAGCTATTTTGGGCAGCTGGTAGCACTGAGCCATATTCACTCAAGTGCACATTGATCTCTCACCATGTTCTTGTTCTGCCTTATTGATTAAAAAGAAGCTCAAGTTTTCTTCCCTGAATGGTAGATACAAACAATTCTGCAAATCTCAAAGGCTAACAGAGTGAGGTTCTGTATGGAAATCTGCTTTAACACTAGCAGACATAAGTGCTGTTGAATTTGATCTTTTATGGTAATCAACATACAGAACTCTATATGCTGTAGATATTCTAGTGTTCAGAAAAACAAGATTTTTATCCGCAACTGTGACCCTTAAAGAAGGTATTTTGTAAGGATTCCTCTTCCTGCAATTCATTTACATGAAACCTGAAAGAAGAGCAAGATCACTGAGATCTCTGTATCCTGACAAATCTTGCTGAAAGAGGTTCAGTTGCACATCACACTAAGAGATGGAGAGGGACTATTTGAGTGAGAGTTACAGGATATAGATGCACACGTATCTGGGACAAGATCATAGTTTATTTCCCATTTAAACAAACTAATACTCAACATAAGCAAACAAAAAAAAAAATAAAGGAAAAAAAAAGGAAAAAAAAAAAGAAACCTTACAAGATAGGCAATGGCTCAAATTTTCCTGTGCTTTTTTTTAGTGTGCGTGTGTGTGTATGTGATTTATAATGCATTTTTAGCTGGAGGAGTGGCCAGCTTTCCCTCCCAGAAGAAATCTCCTGAAAGTTCACTTGGCTTCAGTGAATTTCCCTAACATTATTTTGCCTTTGTGTTTAGTGCTGCAGCAACATCTAGGTGCCACCTAGTTATATTAAAGTATAATGATGTAATAAGTTGCACAGCTGCTCTTCAGCTACACAATCAGATAGTTTCTTTGACTATGACACCCTTGTAGTGAAAATCTGCAGATACAACATGGGGCAAGATCTTTGCAAAGCAGCTTCCAAGGTCAAGGTGGTACTTCTCAGTACATTACATCTATTTCCTTGGAAGTAATGGTTACTGCAGAGCTCAGAGCAGGTATGGGCAGTTTATCTTAATGGGTACAAGATAAGAGAATGATGCCATAGCATACAACTCACTCAAAGCATATGCACAAGGAAGACAAATTCTTGCTCTCTCTTTCCAAATTTTCCCTTTCTTTTTTCTGTCTTAGGATTATGTTGATGTTCCCTTTAGTGGTGGGTGCAGAGAGAATGATATTTATACTAAAGGAAATTCTGATAGTTACTGAAAGCCCAGAAATTCCAAATAAAGTATTACTAATTGCATGATAGAATGAGCAGAAAGCGTATCAAGTCAATCTGACAATGATGCTCTGAGCTCTTGTGATTATTGCTGCTAAAATAGCAGCAAATTCTGCTACGTTCATTAGTATTTTTAGCAGCTTTATTAATGCTTATGTTAACTGAAAGGGAGGCACAGACAGTGTACGTCATTTTGCCTTGGTACAAATTTCACTGTCTTTATTGTCACTGTTGCTTTACTGAGCCAAACAATATAGCACATTTCAACCTAACCTTCACTAAGATATGTGTTTAAGTTTTTTCTTTTAACATCTTTGCATGTTAACACCTTACTCCTCAACACATACCATTGTTATTGTAACCTGTCAAATGGGAATGCATTTAGAGGGACACTTCCCTACCTGTCAGTTCAGCATTCGGCCACCAGCCAAGTTCACAGGCTTTACAAGTGAATTCATCCTGAACAAATTCATTCTCTTTGCAAGCAGTGCAAATCCAGCAGCAGCTCACTTCTCCTTTCCTAATCACCTGTAATGCAAAAAATACCCTCAGTAATGATCCTCTGTAAGACAGCACAAAACTTCCTGAAGTAAATGGATACTGCCTACATTGTTTAAAATATGACAGGATTTCTGCATATGGGACATTCCAAATAATGAGGAAATACTTGTCCTGATTCAAAATTTTTCATTTTGGTACAGTGGCACAGTGTTACATTTCCAATCAAAATTGAGAAGAGGTCTAACCTGGGAGATGGTTGAGGTCAGGACAAGTCATCCAGCCCACGCTTAAAATCTACTACTGCATAGTAAAAAGCAGTAAACAAAGTCAAAGGTTAGAAGAAAGAGTGATTCATGCATTTACATATATAGTATTATTATACATATGCACAGATATAAGCACAGACACTCAAATTCTAATTTACAGTGAAGTCTCTTTGGGGCTCATCACATCAGTGTAGATAGAAATTCAAATATGAGCAAATTAAAAATTAAACTAAAAAAGGATGCACTGTGTTCTAGTAGAAAATAAAACCAGTATGTGGTGACCAAGGGCATAGTTAAGAACAGCTCTTTTGGAGACAAATGTCCCTGAAAACTGTACCTTTTTCTCATGTGAATGCTGCTAACTGCAATGACCTAATGTCAAAAATTGGTTCATCTTGTCTGCTAGTTTCCATATGTGGGGGATGCAAGATAGGTTAAGGATATCTTGAGTTCCAACAAAGATTCTGTCTCTGTCAGAAAGGAGGAATCCAGTCTTCACCCCAAAATCTTTGTATCCATCAATATGCAGAGTTAAATGAAATAGAAGATTTTGCTTTATTGAATGATGGCTTTGTGGGCTTTTTTGTGTATGTTTGTGTTAACATTTCCTCCTGCATTCTATGGAAATTGTCCAATAGATTTCAATTGGAGCTGAAGCTGGCATTCTGTATGCATGTTGTTTACATATATACATACACACAAACTGTACAATCTCAAAAACAGAGAAAAGATGTTTTGGAGGGCAGTTAAATACCATTACTGCTTTCCCTCCAGGTTTGATGGAGTATTTCACTAATCCTTTGCCAAATAATCAATCACCAATTGCTTATAGTAGCAATATACAATTTAAAAGCTGCAAATACGCCTATTGTATGAAATTAAAAATGAAAAAAAAAAACATTTCTAAGGTGGTATTTCTGAATGGGCTCCTTGCTGTTTTAAACTTACAGCAACCATAATATTTTGATAGTGGTAGAACATGTCTTTATGTCATCCACACACGGCAGGTGGCAAAATATTTGTAGCATGACTCAAATGTTACTGTTTGTGATTTCATTTTTGTTTTCATACCTCCTGTTGTGAACACGAGGTACGAACAGCTTTTTTTGTTTATTTTTTTTAATTAATTTATTTTTTCTTGAGGAAGCTATTGTTGACGCAAAACACTGGATTCACACCTGTTACATTAGTTTAAGGATTGGCCCCCAAGTGAATTCCAGCCACAGACCAACAGACCATTGTAGGCAACGACTAAGTGAAAATTTTGTTCTTTCTCACATAAGGTGAAATTTAATTCCAATCTTGTCATCCTGGAAGATTCTGTGTCACTGCAGTGGCAGTTTTAGAAAACATGAGCCTTTGTATGGGTCTGTAAGAGCAAAATGTTGATCTGTTTTTCTGTACTTTTGTTTTTTTCATAGAAAAGGGAGCTCTAAGTTACACACCCTTTGTCTTGAAAAATGATTGCATGAGTTTAGTGAAAGAGCACTGCCAGGTAATTTACATTTTTATGGCAGAAAGAGTCTAACACACACCTTAATCTGCCCCTTCAAGCAAGGCTCACTGCACACTGATCGGACCATTCCACTCTTGTTCATCTGAATCCTGTAGTCATCAATGTTGAGGACACCCTCGTGCCAAGTTCCAATGAGGACATAGTCATAGCGGTTGGGCTCTATGTACTGCAGGTTCATAATGTCATACCTTCAAAGGAAAAAATAGAAAGAGTGTCACTGTCCTGCAACATGAAGGATCAAATTTTACCATAGACAATAGTTTCCCAGAAACACCAAATACTTTAGGATTTGCAGTATCACAGAATCACAGAATGGCCCGAGTTGGAAGGAGCCTCAAGGATCATGAATCTCCAGCCCCACTGCCACAGGCAGGGCCATCATCCTCCCCATTTAATATTAGACCAGGCTGCCCAAGGCCCATCCAATCTGGCCTTGAACACCTCTAGGGATGGGGCATTCACAACCTCTCTGGGCAGCCTGTTCCAGCAGTAGAATCACAGTAAATAACATCTCTGATTGCCATGTTATTATTTGTTGCCTGTCCCATTTACAGAGAACTGCAGGTAAAAGAACTGTGTGTCCAGGAAGAACTGTACACCAAAGACAATAAACTTCTAAAAATTCACATGTAAACATTGCTCAGCCATTTTTCAGAATCTTTAACATGGACTTGTTGGATATACACAGGCTGTCTGCAGTATGGTTCCTGCTGTAAACCCTGAAGTAAAATAACTAAACTAGTAGGTCATAAGTTAACTATAGGCGCTAGTTGCATTATCCAGATCAGTGAGATTGATGTGAAAAGTTTGAAACCCAGCCACAGTATTAACTTCCTTTCCATAGGCAAGTAGGACAGAACTTGCAAAGACTAATATAAAGGAAACATAAAACACTGCCGCAAAAACCATTCTGGTTCCCTGCCTCCATCATTGCCCCTTACTTGTTAGGCCTAATGTGTGTGCATACCATTTACTTCTAAGTGTTCAGTTCCTTCTTTTTCTAACAGAATATGGTTTGTGCAAAGCAGTGATTAATTGTAGTAATTTCATAATGGGAAATAAGCAAGAATGTGAGAATGAATAGTGAAGAGAGCACAAGCAGGAGGAACCACAAAAGATGATGAACCAACTGGCTGGCCTCTGAAGATGACAGTTAGGTGGGAGGTATGCATGGGAGAAGAAAACGAGAGCTGCAAACCAGATATCAGCACTGGAGCTGAAAATCACAAAGCATTTTCTGTTCTACAAGTCTGGTATTCACTGCCTTGTTTTTCCTTACTGGATTGTCTCAAAACAGCATATTCTTTAGTTTATAGTGAGTGTTGCCAATCTGTATGCGTATTAGGAATAAAAGGTAAACAAAGTACAAGCTATAAATAAAACTGAGATGTTTGGTTCTAGGCAAACGGAGTAATATCCAGTGCTTTCTCTTTTCCCTGCTGAGGTTCAAATTTGCGAAGTTTCAACTCAGTAGTTCACAGAGGAAAGGTGCCAGAATTACTCTCTAGATGCCCAGTTTTGTTAACTGAATCTTTGAGACCGCTCTAGTGAAAGATGATTTTTAAAAATGTCTACTTAAAACTCTACTTAGATCTCAGTCTTGCAAACATGCATACTCAGACAATGTCAGTGCCACTGCACAGATTCACTGATTTGCAGAGAAAAGGAACTCTCACCACTGATTTCAATAGAGCTCCAAACAGGTACAAAAACCAGCTCTGCAGCTGTGTGGTTGGCAATTGGCTCTTAACTGAGGTGTTGCTAAGAGAAGGAGTACATTTCAAAGTCACTAGAAAACAATTCTTATTTCCCATTTCTTACAAAGGAATAACATGAAAAGGCCTTTTTCAGAATAGCAAGAAGCAGTAACAGCAGGGTGCTTTATAATGTAGATTCAATAAACAGGAGTAATTGAGCAGGAATGTAGATGGTTCTTTCTAGTAAGCACAATCTACTCAGTTGATAGTGTGACCTTGAATTAGACCAATTCAAAATAACTTACTATGGGCTGCAAAATGAATACAGGAAGGAAAATAAAAGATTACTAAAACTTCACATTCCCTTAATGGATTTTTCAAGCCTACACAAATTATTTTCATTTTTAATAAAATACACTATGAAGCATAGAGTGGCATTACAGTAATATCAGTCAAGAACTGGAAAATTCAAGGATATGATTTTATTTTAGGTTGAAAGCCATTCTTATGTTTTCTGATGACACTTTTCCTTTTTCTATCAGTTATATGTCAAAGAATAAAGTATGAAGACTACAAGATCTTACGTAGTCTTGCATATGACAAATTGTAGTACAATGCTTGTAGCTTTGATATTTAGCTTGAATTTTAAGAGGAAGAATGTGATCTAACAAATACATTTGCTATGGAGACAGGCATAAGTTCTTCATTCTTTTCTTCTTTTCTTTAAAGAAAAAATCCTGCTTTAAGTAAGGGCAAATTCAGTGTTTCAATACCTCCTTCTATCACCATTCCTCCATATACACTGATACAGCTTTGAGAGTTTTGACCCATGCCCAAGCTAAAAATGATTATCCCAAAATAAGTGGGTTTGACAAGAGCCGTGAAGCTCCAAGATAGTGAGGATCATGAAGGCAGCTGGACATCACACATATATGGCAGCATTTACAGAAACTATGACAACTTTCTGCATGTAAGAAAATGAACACTTTTTTAAATGCAAGAACTTCTCATGTATATTGGGAAATGCCATGACCAATGAATTGTGATCATGCAAACAAGTTTCTTTTGAGGTGGACCAGGCTGTGAGCTGGTCATGGTCACATTCATACTCTGAAATAAACTCTGATTAGTCTGAGATAGCTGAAGGTACCTTGCTCAAGAGCCATAACACCTGTGTTGACATTAAGTTTGGTATTCTGGAGGGTGGAATAGCAAATGTCAACACTAATCAATGTTGGGTTGTAACTGGCCTAAAGAACCACCCATGGATTCAAAGTCCAAAACAACCAACTATATATGCCCTGCATTCCTTTACATACTCTGTATATTCTGAGTCTTTGTACTATGCATTGATAATTTACTCAAAACATTGGGTTATTCAATAGAATAACCATGTTTAAAAACGGAACAACTACTGGAGTGTTATACACATCTACAACTAAGTTTAGTTAGGATAAAATGAGCAACATTTCTTTTAGTTCATGAACACATGAAAGGCCCTGTGTTAGGACTAGAGATAACACCTCTCAGATGTTCCATAGTGTTTTACAGTCAGGGATCTCTACAAATTGTCCCTGGGAGGAAAGTTTCTTCATAGTAGCCATAAGGTAGAAGTAGACACACTGGAACAGATGAGACCTTGAGATGTTCAGTCACAAAATGTATATATCTCCTTGCAAAGGCCTGAAGAAGGATATGGTGTGGATTCCTGCATCCCTCATGCCTTCTGCAGCCTTTCTGAGAATTTAGGTGACATGATTACTATTAAGAAAGTAAAAGGGATGTACTCAGTGAATGTCAAAACTTCAGCAATTTTACAAGCATATTCTTAATGGCAATAGAGGGAGCACATAATGTTGTCTCTTTTCCAGAGCTGTATCCAGGTCATTTTTTCCTGGAGGCAGTACAGTCAGTTAAGTGACTGCATTTGTGCCCTTCTGCCAAAGCTCTGCTTCACAGTTCTTCATAAACGTTCTCCAACAAAAAGATTCCATACAAAGAAATAACCCTTTCAAAATTGCCTCATGATTTCAAATCTCATTTTTATGAAAGCTTGAAAGTATAAATTAGCCTGTGATAAAAAAAAAAAAAAAGTTATATCTAAACAAATGCTTAAGCTTTGACAAAGCTGTAAAGGATTCAAAACAGGGAACTGTATGAATGCCGGCAAAACATAACTGCAGGCATCTCTACCTTTTCTAACCGTGATTAGTTATGAGAGACTGTTGCTCAAAGAAACTCACAGATCTTGCAAACAATTGTTACCTTCTAAGAAGGAACACTGCTTTATTCCATCTTGTGGAGTTTTTGTTTACATGATTCAATAACCTAACATTGAAAAACTTTTTGCATATTTATGATACCCTCTTGCACTGGCATAGAAGAGCTGACAAACCAGGCAATTTCAGATTTGTCCATCTCTGATGTATTTAGACACTGTATGCAATGTGTAGTTTTTGGTTTTGCTGAGGTATAAATGATCTTTTGGTTACATACAGCGGCATGGCACATTCACTTGCCTGAAGAGACCTTTTCTTTGTAGGGCTGTGGCAACACTAATATGAATCTAGAGTCACATACTTTTGGGCATGAACTACTGCTTGTGCACAAAGATCCAACCTGCTTTTCAGATCACATTACATATATACATCATCATTCACAAATATGATATTGTATGATATTGTCCATGTCATAAATACTACAGAATGATAGAAGGATTACAGTATGAATGACAAAAAGATTGACTGAACTTTCTTGCTGAAACTGTGAAAATATAAATGATGAACAAAAATTAACTAAACTAACTCATCAAATTGTAAATAGACAAGGAAAGGGAAAAAAAAATGAACCATGCTGTAGACCAAACTTATAGAAGGAATAAATTCTATCATCCTGACCTACTCAAAAAATACCCCAATATAAACCCTTCTATATTTTGAATTCAGAAACCATTTGTTCTAATTCTGGGATTTGTACTGATGAGAGTTGTGGAAATGCTTTCAGGTGACAAGATAATAAATAAGATTGCACTAAAATTGGTAAATTACATCTAATCATCAAAGTAAATACCTAAAAAGTAGACAAATCAGAATATGCAAATGCTTTTATGGAAATCAGTAATTTGCAGTAAATTTAGAGTTACACTAAGCAGTACTTTCTCAATGTTATCTAAACTATGTGTGCCGAGATCTGATTTATACATGTGTCAGATGTATGCGTAAGAATGTGAGGAACTGCTTGCCCACTAATTTCAATGTCTGACCTAGATCATCTACATCTTTAACTAAAAAAAATCTACAGCATGCAGTATTCAGTGAGAAACAAGACCAAATTCACCAGCTTTTTCTTATTCTAATAAGCTGTTTAAATGCATATATTACCTAAATGCAACAACCAATGTAAAGAACAGTAAAGAAGTTAATTAGTTTTGATAACAAATTACTTTAAAGCCATTTGTTTCTTGCAAATATTCTTTGAAGGCTGCAAACTCTTGTTTATTCCAGAGCACTGTTTTTGTGCAATGTTGGCACTCAGGTGCATTTATGCAATAGGCCCAAAGATGGAGTGAGAGAGTCTTTTATAACACTTTAATAACTCAGTAGAAAAACTAACTAAAATGAAGAAACCTCTGAGCAGAATTCAGTTAATAATGGATTGTGTGCATCAGCAGCTGAATTAAGTTTATTATAAATATATAAATAAATTCAACTGGAAATGTCTCAATTAAAATCGTTCAAGAGAGCCCACAAACCTAAATGAAGAGGAAAGAATTTTTCAGCTGTCTTCCACAAGAGAAATAAAGGTAATGGCCAATTCCACATGTTGCTGTCTCTCTCATTGCTTGGGTAGACGCTGTGTCTTTGGGGGAGGGAGAGAGGGATGTCAACAGTAGCAGCTACCACAGCTGGAATCTATTGGGCCCCAAATGGGAGAAGCACAGTACTTTTTGGGAAACAGAAACACAAACTTATCTTGCTCTGCTCTGACCTGTCTTTGAATTCTGAGACAGCTGAATTTATTTGAAATTAGTTAAGGAGAACACACAGGAGTTCAGCAAGCAAAACTAAATACTTTCTGGCATGGATTCACTGTTGTGTCCTGGGGCACATGGAGCAGCTGAGTTCCAGTTGGAAAAGGATATGCTCTACAGCCCTAACTTCAAAATTTCAGCAAGCAAATACTTCATTAAACTCCAACCACTTGTTCGTATTAAAGCACTAGTGCTGAGCCCATTACTAGCTCAGACAACAAAAATCTTTGAGATACATAGACTGTCCTCTCCCAAAACACTAGAAATGTTACAAGCTTTACTGTAACTCTTATCCCAATAGAATCTGTAGTTATCAATTTATCATGTGTTATCAGTGTTATTTCTATCTACAAGTAAGATTCACCCAGATAACTCTGCTTCTGTCTCATAGTGTGCTTACTGTGTGCTTTAGCTAAGAAGACAAAGAAAACCAAATCAGCACCAACACCCTCTTCCCAGTATTTGGTATAACATGTTGAGATGTAACTTTTCTTTACCTTCCTGGGGCATCTCCCTTTTCATCAAACCAAACTTCTTCTCCAGAAACACCGACGAATGTGGACTTGAGAAGAAATTCCAAGAGTTTGCTGCCATCAATTGGCTTCATAGCATCACACAGCCCAACGTGTCCCGGGCAAAGGGAATGATGCATATTTTGGAGTCCGTGAGCCATTGCATATATAGCATTGATGACAAATCCCATTTTACTGTCCTGAACATAGTTTTCTTCTAGGCTTTCATTGCCTAAAATAGTAAAAATAGAAATATTATTTTAAACATGAAAACAATGAGAAAATGTGAAAAAAGCAGTAAGAGATAAAAAGTTTTTTTCTTACTCCTATTACGAAGCTTTAGAAATATAAACAAATTGTAAGGAGGGGATTAAATATATTTCTCATAAATCTTTAATTCACTGATAGTGAAAAAAAAATGGCTTTAGACAAAACCACAACTTAATGAAATTGTCAGCTTTAATTTGCTCTCTTCAGAATTTCCACAATGTTGCTTATGTTAAAAAGGGCTAAGCAGTTCAGTATCAGAAGGATGCAACTTTGAAGTTTGATTTTTGTCACATTTGAAGAATTGTTTTATTCATTTATTTTTAAATCTCATAGCTTAGAGGGACAGTATGGCAATGTCCTTCCAATGGAAGTTAGCAAACAATATAAATCAGCAACACTTCTCAAGTTAGCAGAACTATTCATGTCAGCTGAAAGTAGTAGTGGAGAAGCCAATTCATGTTTGCTACAGAAAGTCTGAGGAAGTATGTAACACTAAAAGGCATTTTATGTAACTGCAGCTTAGAAGATCCAGCAAGAGCAGACATAGGAGTCTCTGTCCACTGACCAGAAACAATGTGGCAGTGAAGGTTTTTCCCTTGTGAAGGTTTTAGCTCTGATCTGCTGATGCTCAGGCCCTGCCAGAGGGTGCCGTTTGTGGCCGCATCTCAAGCCAGACCCCGTGGGGGTCAGACCATCCCCTATTTCCCGTCACGAGCTGCTGGATGCTGCCAGCACTAACCCTGAGTCACGGAAGCCTGAACCACACAGGTCCTGAGGGCTGGGGGAACAAGAAACCTCCCTGTTTTGTTTTCCTTCCACTGAGTCATTCTCTCTCAATATGCTCCAAGCTGCAAGATGCTGCTATCTGTGGGCCTCCCACATTACTCAGTGTTAACAGGCATTTGCAATCCAGTCTCTGGTACTTAGACACAGTAACACCTTGTCTGGGCTGGGGAAGTAGGATGCGTGAGAGACTAGGTGTTAACTGACACTTCTTAAACCCAGGTTGAAGAAGGTAGCTGTCATTCTAATACAAAGAAAAGAGGAAAATCTATAAGTTCAGAGAAACTTTCAGGTTAAAAAACAGCTCCATCTCCTAGTGAAGATTTTGTATGTCTTTCGAAGCAGATAATGAAGAACTCCTTACATTCACCCTCAGGAAAGACTCTGATCTGGAAGGACTTCGCAGCTTCTTTGCTTTTATCTGCTGATTAGTCCCATAGGACTAACAGACTGTGAATTTACCACACCTTCCTGACTGTAGACAGAGAATGAATATGGTCTCCATCCTGATGGGACAGAGAGATGGAAAGCTCCTGAGCTCAGCACTGCAGTTCTCTTTGTCATGAAGCCTTCAGTAGCAAGAACATGAAGAGCAGTTATGGCACGCAACTGTTTTCTGCCTGAGATTTTATTTCAGATGCCTCCCTAATTTCTTAATTAATTTTAAAAAGTATGGAAATACACACATCAGTGACCTTTGCAGGAGATAATGACAGTATCTGTGTACTTTTCCTGAGACAAATGTTCAGATGGCTGCCAGAAGTAGAAAACGAAATGTAGCAAAACTTGCTGATGTTTTGAAATGAGACTATTTTATTCAAGTATGTGTTGTCACAGCAAAGTATAGATTCAGTTTCTCATATTTCAATATAATATGTGTACCTCCAAAGAGAAAAAATATTTGATGGAGCAAGGATTTGCTTTTGAAAAATTAGATGTGAGCATGTTGTTTGTATTGAGGCTTGAAACAGTCTCCCACTGCAGAGATGACTGCTTTTCTGCACTTACAGAAGTAGTTGTACTCAAGTGAAACGTAACATGCAAAGCCTAATCTGATAATGAATTGTCCACCTGTCAGTAATATAAACTTGCCTATGTGTAAATAAGAGATTTTACAGTAAATTTTCCATGAGAAGTCATGCTTTACCTAAACTTAGTTTCCAGCTGGCAAAATCCAATTTATTTCATTTTCACCATCATGAGTTGTCAATATACTTATGTACTTGAGCTTGTATAAATTCACTTATGAGAATCAGTAGGAACTGATTTTTTTTTTTAAACAAGGGAGATGGGTTAATTATGATAAGTCAGAGAAAAAGATGGAGGCAATCAATGTTGAATTCGGTTTTCATAGAAGAGCTTTTTAATAAATGCAAGAACTACATTTTATTTGTTGCAGGGCTTCTCTGTAAAGCTGTTGTTTTTCCTCAAAAGGTCTTTGAAAAGTAACAACAAGAAAAGTAGAACTCTGGACTGAGAAATTTATACTTTTCTTTCTCCTCTCATCCTTTGGAAAGAGAATATCATTGATCTACAGAAACTACTCTGAACACTAGGGTAAATTAACATTAAAAACAGAAAAGTACTTTATTATCTTCCCTATTTTTTTGTTGTTGTTGTTGTTGTTGGGACCTTAGTTTTCACTAGGCAAAGAAAAATTGTAAGCTATGAGAGTACTGGATTAATTGAAGTCACTCAAAATAGGTCATTACCTTTTTGAATGACATTGAAGAATTCAGGTCTCCTACATTTCATACTTATTTTTATACTGGATGCAATGCAAATCCTCCCTTGATCATTTCCTTTTAACAGTACCTCAAAACTTTGGGTCATTTTATTTTATTTTATTTTTTTGTGAGTCATCATATCAAAGATGAAAAAGAAGGTTAAACTACATAAAAATAATTATTAACAACAACACACTCTGGCTATATACAATATAAAAATGCTTCCAACACTGTTAAAAGTAATACCCTTGATAGATGTAGAAGGAGAGAACAAAATTTCATGGAACTCAGTGCCTTTCCTTTTACTATAATGTGCCTCAAATGTAACTAATATTACCTTCAGGCAGGGACTCGGAATGAGCTGAATGTAAAGCAACCATTAACATTCAGTGTCTTTGCTGTGAAGCAAGTATGGGGCTGTCACATTCTAAAGAACAGAGAGAGAGTACTCATACAATCTCACCTGATAACTGAAATTAAGAAAAACAACACAATCAAAATTATAGCTAGAAGTAACCTAAACTTAAAGGCATAAGATAAAGGTTGGAAAAGCCTATGCTGATGTTCTTAACAAGAGATAAAGCAGAAAGGGCATCATGTTTGCAGTTCTTGAAAAGGTTAGGTCAGGAAGGAATATGGAATGGAAAGAAATGTAAAAACATTTTGGTTGAAGAATCAGATCAATAGCTGGCCAGTTGGTAAATTTTGAACAAACACACACATTTCATAAAGAACACAGTCTGGTAACAGATGACTCTTGATTAGAATAAAAGCCAAAATCTGTTGAATAAAATTATTATAAATGATAATTTTTAAATTAGGCAGATATTTTTGTGGCTTTTTTCTTTTTCAGACCACTGAACAAACTGAACATTTAATCTCACATAAAAAGTTACTTTTTCCATTGGTCCCTTTTGATCTATTATGAAAGTTATCATCTTTTCTGGCACTCCTGAAAAAAGGCTGAAAGTCTTAGAAATAGTATGCACTATCTTCTTTAATAGTAGTGGTCAGTCTCAGGATTGAAATGTTTTGTGGGTATGCTATATGAAATTTTAGCTTTGTTGCCAGCAGTATGGTGATGAGCTACTTTCAGTAAGAGTGGTCATTTAAGCAAAGGAATTGTTGTGAAGAATAACCAGGGCTAAATTTCCCTGGAATTATGCAAAAAGGAAAATGGCCACACTTGGTCTGTGTGCACAATAGCCTAGCACAAAGCCATGCCAAGAGAGACAGAGCAAAGGTTACGCCATGAACTAGTAGAACTGTACCCAAGCTTGCTCTTTTCTTGTTGAAGAAATCAGGAATGCAGATTTCCTTCCCTCTGTCTTAGTTTTAGTGTGCACTGCCTTAACCAGTGACTTGGAGCAAAGATGACCATCTGGCTCTGTACAAATGTGTGCAGAGATATGCTAGTGATACGACATGTCCTTGGAAAAAAAAAAAAAATAGAAGACACATATCTTGCAGTGTCCCACATTAGAGAAGGCCTGACAAACTTGGACTACACCAAATCTGTGTCACAGGATCTTGCAGGGAGAAAGGCAGAAGGCCAGTAGCTGACCTGATCAGTCATTTCAAATCTCAGTCACTAAAAGTAGCAGCTACAGATTATTTTGGTAACTAAATGGTACATGAAAAGCAATAAATAGACTGATATCATTTTGTGAAATTTGGCTACTTGGAAATATTAGGCCACTTTTGTTTGGACGCATGACTGACTAATTATAGCTTTACCTTTGGTTGTAAAGGAGAGAAAATTCAATTAATTCTACATTTCTCTTTTGTCACCAGTTCCTTGATTTATTTTTTTTTATATATCAGAATTATTAATCTGGTTTTTAAAAGTTGCATTATGAAGAGCCAAATAAGATTCTATTAAACAATTTGTGCTCATTTAGCATTGTGCTTTCAGGTATTATAAAAATACTGCCAGTTCTTTCATTCTTACACTGTTTATGTTATCTAACATCTCTTGTGTTATCTAACAACAAGGATAACAACATAATTATTTAACAGATTTCACCTTAAGGCATTGCAAAATGAGTACCACAGATCATAATGTCTCTAAATGTAATTAGTACAAACTTGATATGCTCACAGCCTGCACATTAAATGGCTTGTTTTCTTCATACTATCTTTTTAAAAACAAATGCATTCTGTTCATTAATATGATATGGCAATGGAATCTGATTAAAATCCTCATCTCTTGATGACTCTTGTTGACTCTGCTGCACTTAGTAAGTCCAAATGTAGGCAGAGGTAACAAGTTAGATTCATAAATGTTCTTTATTGTATATGAAAATATCCGAACACCCACCTCTATCAGCCCACAGTCAAGTAAGAATTGAGAAGAATTAATTTGTCTTTTCAGATATAGCTTCTAGTTATCCAGGCAATTCCAGCTGTATCTGCCCATTAATGAAGGAGAGGCCAGGAAATGCTACCAAGTGACCAGAACAAGGAACCGCAGATGAGGGCTGCAGGCTTTGCTTGTATTCTTCTCAAAGACTGTGCAAGCTGATGTGACTGTCAAAATTTTTGTGGAAAAGTAATTTCTTTTGTTTTACCAAGCCAAAAGCGGATAAGAAATAAAAAGTCTTTGTCTCAATCTGAATTTAAAAAATGATTTAGTTTCATCCATTTTGCATGAGACAGAATGATAGACTGTAAGATATACCACTGACCATAATAAGTGTTTCATTTAACCTACAACAAGCAATCCTATCATCCTAAGTCATTGTTTGTAGTATGGTTTCTACCCCCAGAAAAGCAGCTCCTTTATTATTTTCCAATAAAAGCAGAACAGATGTGTGACGGTCACTTCCCACTTCGATGTATCTTTGCTTCAGGGAGGCAAGTTCAAGAGGCAGATACATACAGAGATGAGAGGGCCCTGACTGACAGCACATACAAAAAGCACGAGGTAAAAGAGGAACTTGATTCCCACTGCAATGTGAACTATTTGTTTGACTGGATGTAACTAATGCTTACCAGGCACTTGTGAGGAAGGATGTATTATTTAAGAAAAAGGATCTTTCCCTAAATGCCTCCTCTCTCTATACAAAATAATGCTGTGCTTTCTGTAGAACAGCAGGTGGCTCTGACATTTGGCAAGGATGCAGCAGTCTTTCTCTGGGGCAGATAAAGGGAGGGAATATCTTACAACATGTGGATTCCACAACAGATTTGAAAGTACACTGATAAACATTTCAAATTGTACAATACTCGTGAAGCAATAAATGGAGTTCACAGGGTTGTAGACTTCATTTTCAGGATGTCATTACATCAAAAAGATTCCATTTCCATTCTTCAATTATTTCTTTTTTTTTTTTTTCTCAAGCAAAGAGATTCTATTCACACAATTATATTTGATGCAATTTTTCCTGGAAAAGCTAGGATACTGTTATAGTTACTAGCTGAGCCACTCTTCTATTTTCTTTCTGAGCACAAGAAAATCTTGGGGTCATCTAGACGTTACTGGTACATCTGATGAATGCTACTTTTTAATTGAGATTGGTTTACTTATAGTTTTAGATAAGACTGAGGAGAGAAATTAAAGCAATTGAAAGGGTAGGAATTCAGCAGAAGCTCTTCACTTTTTTTCCTGTAGATTCTCTACCAAAGGCATTAACTGCAGCAGTATTTGTATGCAAGATGTTACGTATTTTCACTAACAAAGTAAGACAAATAACTAATGACTCTTTCTCTACTGGAAAAGAAACATTGCATAAATATATGAGGCTGTTCTTTCCTTACTTTCACCTACATTTCTTTCACAGATGCCAATTCAATGGGTGAAGAAAACCAAAATATTAATTCAGCCATCAAGAGACACAGGTTCCCATTCATTCCAGATGTCTAACATTGGAAGTTCAGTTCCCTTTTTAGATACACTATATACATACACCCTCAGTGTCTTCAGCTTCTATGTCTGTTTTTGTGAGGGTACCACATTATCCTTCAGTTTTCAAAAAGATATGTCTTTCTTTTGTTTCTCCCTGTGTGTCAGAAGCTGCAGGGAAATCTTTAATTAAATTTACTTTCTTGGTTCTCTGTATCATGTTATGTAAGCACATTAGGGCTTTAAGAGCTTAGTGTCAAAGGCTCTAGAGTGAGGCTGGCATACACAAAATACAGCAGTGCCATGGCGAAGCTAAAATATTATGAGTGGAAATGACTACACAGGCTGCTGATTCACTCATTAATCAGAGGCAGGAGAGTCTCAGAGACACTAGGCTCTGGGCAGGAGAAAAGGGACTCAGCAGTGCTGCCAACCCTGAACCACGCTGAATTCACAGATCCAGACCACACACAAAGCAACTTAGGAGCAAAACAATAGGTAACAGATCTCTTACTGCTCCTTTCTTCCCCAGCCTGATAATTTGCTTAGCATACACAGGAGGCTAGAGCTCGTCTCCCCTTCCTGCCCTTTCTGCTTCTTTCCATGGACATTCAGACTCTCACATAAACACATGATTCCGGAAAAAGCAGATTTAAAACGTAAATACCACATGGCAATGCACATAACTCGCTCACACTGTAGGAGATTACAGAGCTGTGTTCAAATGTGCCAGCGCCTCAAAGAGAGCTTTCTTCTTCCATCTCCTTTCCACTGATGCAAGGACATAAGCAAGGGATGAGACTGCCATTTCCCAATGGTTGGCTGAGCTTCATATCAATGAGAAAAGGAGACATGCCTGATGTCTGTATGTAACAGTACTTGGGTAAGCAGGACAGTGTGTTTGGATGAGATATACAATATCTCATGTGTTGTGCAGTGCTGCAGCCCCTCTCCGGTTTCAGGAGAGGCAAGAGTGAAGCTGGAGACCTTTGCGCAGCTGGCAGTGTGACTCTGGCAGCATCCTGTCACTGGAGAGGGAAGCAGACCTATAGTGGATGAAAAGTTTCTTTTCCCTTTCCCTATAAGTGCATCGCCTACTCTCTCTTGTGTTGACCGTCAGTTAAAAAAAAAAAAAAAAAAGTACTCAAAGGGAAATGTTACACTGTACCTAAGGACCATATTAACAGTACAGATGACTATGCTAGCTACCTTCAGAGAAATGGAGCTTTGTACCATTGCAGGACTGTACATGAGCTGCACAGAATGTCCACACACATTTGTGACTCTTGTCGGTAAGAGTCAAAAGAAACAGGTCACTGTTGAAATGTTGCATGGGTATGTGTCCACAGAAAGTGTTTAAAGCAAAAGGAAGAAGAGCAGGAAACTGGTCAATAAGGAGAGAACATTCTCAACAAGTTAATGTATGTGGCGTGTGGTGTGTAGTTCTTGGAGTTGCCTTTTTACACCTGGATAGCTTGACAGAAGCTCAGCAGCCTCATACAGACTGCATTGAAGATTACAGTGTGGTTGAAAGCCTCTTTGTTTCTTCCTTCTGGGCTAAAATTCTGTGATTTCATAAGGAATTTTACTTAAGTAGAAACTAAGGTATTTGGCTCTATGAGGATGACTTGCTGAGATTCTTTCATCTCTTAACATACCTGCAAGGTGCTGTTTGAAACTTCTCCCAGCACTGCAACATACACACTGCTATTAGCTGTTCAAGGCCTGGCAGGAAATTTTAGCACAGCTTCCCTATGCTCCTAGCTTTTTGTAGTAGAAAAATTTCTTCTACAGTGAAGACTGTTTTTTAATAAAATAGAGACTGATGAATGTACACAGTAAGGCTCAATGAAAGAGAAAGAATTAGACATGCTCCCCACATCTTCCTCCCTACTAAAATATATATATATATATATATATATATATGTGAAATAATGAAAAAAAAATAAGATATACACTCATTATCTTCGTATTTATTCTTCCAATATGATTAGCTTGAAAAATACAATTCCCAGAACACCCAGTGCTGAATAAAAAATTCACAAGATAAGTTTTAATATTGATTTTATTACTTCACTTGAAGTATAATCTTATTTTCTTTGTTTTGGAATTAATAGACTGGAAAACATAAGGAAAAATTTGTTCCTACTTGAGATAAGTCTATTTCTGTATCCCAGGCAAATAAATGTCACATTTTTCAGTAAGTAAGTAAGTATCACTTTGTACATACAAGTCACCCTTTCAGGAGTTGCCTTCATACACCAAATTGAGACTATACAAGGCTGCAACAACGCACGGAAAATTATGAATTTTCATTAGTATGTGCATTCTAATGAAGAAGCTTGGAATTAATTTTATCATGATCAGAGTAAGTAAAAAGACATTTAATCTACTTGATGGACAGAAAAACTTCTGCATGTGGCTCTGCTATCCTGTAGAAATTCATTTTCTATATTGTGATCTTAAGACTCACAGAACTGAGCAGGAATCTGGAATGAAACAACAGTGGCTTATTAGTACGTAAGGTTAGATATCCAAATGTAATGAATGGTCATATTCAAAGTTTTAAGCTGGAAATCAATAAAACTCTACTTGTGATTCTGAACTTGGGGAATCCACCAAATTAGATGTAGTGTAGACATAAATTCTACTCTCATTCAGATTATCAGAATACTAAGTTTGTGCCTTTTAGAAACATTAAATGACATGTTTATTCTAGAAATAAGCATCTTAAATGTAAACTGATGTGATTTCATTGTCTGTCTTAGAGACATACAGTAATTATTATAAGAGCCTGACAAATAATTACTATGATTAATTTTGTTTTTCTTAAAAGCTGGACTGCATACAAGCTGCATGTAAAATGACCACAACATGTTCTATTATTTATTTGTGATTATTATTTAACTTCTACAGCAAGTCATTATTTCTCAACTCCTATTTTAATTAGAAATGAATATTTCATCTTATAAACAGGAATAATATATGCCTGCAGATTTTCATTTTTGTTCCCTGATTGAATGGCTTGTACATGTAATCAGCAAAGACACTGACTTCAGATCCAGATATAGCATCTGATATCCATCTCATTTTTTCATTAGCTGAATAAAATTTAATGCCAACAAACCCCAACCTTTGTGTTTAAAGGATGATGGCAATAATGTTATTATTTTAATGGAAAATTCACAAAGGGCATGAATGGAAAGGAGGGCTTGTACCCTGTCTGATCTTGAACAGGCCATATTCCAATCTGACATTGCAATCCTCCCATCACAAATTATTCTTTCACTCCTTTTTCTTTGTTTCAATTCTTTTCCCCTGTTCCTTTGCTTGGATATATGATAACAGGGAATTCAATTTGTTACTTCTACTGCATATTCCATAGCTGCTTCTGTCATTCTCAGTCCAACCACAAACTCTCCCTAAGCCCCTTTTGAGATTCTGTGTTGTTCTACAAATGCCCTCAGAGTGCTCTCAAAGCCTCAGGCACTATTTAAATATGATTGGCTATCATTGTAGTGACATTTTTCTTGCTTTCTTTACAAATTGATTAAGCTAACTTCCTGCAGTACCATCCTGGATCCTGATCCAGTCTCCCTGAAGATAGGATTTCACAGATAACATCTTTTATACGATGTGTGAAGAAACAATTTTAAAAAAAAGAAAATTTAACCTTCAGTATTCCCCTTTCCCTCAGGTAACTATGCAACCTTGCTGCCTTACTTGCTCACTTCATTAAAGACATATTTAGAACTACTATTCTTAACATATCTGTTATTTGGAACAAGTCTAGCAGATAATGAATTGCTGCTACTCTTATAGGAGACAGGAATGAGCACACTTAAAATCAAACTCACTTAAAAATTTAAAGAAATTTTTGATGTTATTTGACTAGCTTCAATCATGAGTTTCACCATTAATAAATGAAATTCCTGAGTCAGATATTCTCATAGATATCTGATTATAACACACAGTGATGGAGAAAATAAAAAGCACAGGAAATAGGACTGATTAAACTTCAAGTGTCAGTCTATTGGTATGAAGCCTCAGACTTTATCTGGAAGAGAGAGAACTCAGTAATTGTTCTGCAGCTTTTAAAGCATTAACCATCTTCGATATTTTATTAGGAACCTGAACACATATTCAGGCCCCCAGTTAATTGACTTGATTAATACATGAACTTCCCTGGTTGCTGTTGACTTCCATGGGAATTATGGGAGATCAGTACCCTTAAAAACCAGGACAATTTATCTAGGTCTCAGAGCGTGCACTTCAGGAGCCTAATTTTGAGTGTCTTCATTGGAAAATGCTAGTTTAGAGTAGGAAAATAGGCAACCTTCATATAAAGAAAGCATAGACAGCATTACCACAGAATGGGGAATTTAGTAAGAACCCAGTCTCATTAGATGTTAAATATTCAACAACAGTACCACACCTAAAATGAAACTGGGCTGTTTATGTCATGGTGAAAAATATGATGAAAGTAATAAAGTACAGATTATTCATTAATCTGTTTGCTCTGGAGATCTGTGCTCCTATCTGTCATAACAGAAGAAATTGCACAAACTCATCTCAGTCCATTGATCGAGACCTCAAAATACCTAAGTGCTAGTTCCCAGATTTCAGTATATGAGCATGAGATCCCGATGACTTCAAAGGTATGAGTCAATAAGTCATGTTAACACTGGACAAAGCCCTTCATATATGGTTAGTGACTACCTGTGACCAGCAGGCTCAGACAAGCTGGCTTACATTTTCTTAATGTAAATTCCAGTAGTTTTGCATGAGTTTGAAGAACAGCCAATAGACACATTTACCATGCTTCAAAACAATTTTGATTTAAGATGGACTTAACAATTCTTGCATGACCACTTATCTCCCATCAGCTAATTCTATCATTTTACTTTTTATTTTATTATTACTGTGAAAGAGAAATCCTCCCTCTCCTCTGTTTTTAATGATAAGGTGAGATTAGGAACACCATAGTTAAATTAATACAAACACCAATGTGTCTCACTTTTGCAGAAAAATAGCTCTCTCCCATTTGTCTTCCTGAGTCTACTGTTGCTTTTTTCTCCTCAAAAAATTTCCTGTTTGAAGGGCCACCTTCCTGGGCCCACACAGATTGCATGCTGACAGGTGGACTTTACATGTAGGAAATGAATCATTGCTGCCACACAGACATGGCTGCAGCCCTGCAGACTCTTAGTTCTCTCAGAATTTCCCCTTGTTTCCTGGGATCAAAGGCAGCTGCTGCAGCTGCTTTGGCTCTGAGGAGCGAAGAGGTCTCAGTCACCCTACCGAGCACTAAGCTGGACCACTCTGCAAGATAGCAGAGCATACTCATGGTTTCCCTTGTTAAATTAAGTGTATGTTTCAGAGGGTTGAGGATCCTTATATTCTCTTGCAACCCTTGCAATATGTATTATTAAAGCATGCACTGATCACAAAGATACTCTTTATTTACCCCTTCATGTGCCACCTGGACATATATCCAGAGCTGTATTCAAGAACTATGTTGTACAAAAGACTCAGTTTAAAGCAAAGCTCAGATTAGAAACTCCGAGTGACATCTGCACAAGGTTAATGCATTGCTATTAGTAGTAGTGAGATAGAGCTAAGCAAATCAGAAGATAAAATTAGTGGTGCAAATTTTTATTCACATACTTAAGAGAAAACAAAACAGAAGCTCATCTTTCAGGTGTGCAAGAGTTTTAAAAGCATTCAATTTAGCACATCTCCTGTTTTCCTTGGTGCAGCCAAATGTGACAATGCAGCAAACAAGGGCTATTCAGCCCAGCCAAACACGAATTATTAAAGCACTTGAGATTTCTCAGGAACACTGGTCCTTGTGAACCTAAGACAAAGTCTGGAAAAACTGAGAGCAAACTGGCTTTTGTAGAGAGTAGATGGTACGCGTGGTGTGTACAGTGCTACTGCTCTGAAGAAAACAGGCCTGAGTTTCTGCTCCCATAGAGCCTGGCCTGAACCCAGAGCTAAATTAAAAGTTTTAACTTTCAGATTCCTCCAAAGCTGGTTTCTGTTGCACAAATCAGAAAAATGCAAGCTGAAGGAAACATGTAGATCATCTTGCCTCATATCTTGTGCTGTGGCCCTCTCAGGCTGTCCTGCCTAGCTTGAGAAGCTGTTTTCATTAATTTTCCCTAGTTCCCTCCACACTGGCAGATTTCAGCACTTCACTGTTCCTCCCAGAGTGAGTGAAAAAGTAGCAGTTTGTTCTGGAAACCTAACTCTTTGGAGCATGCACTTTCCATCAGCTTATTCCCCTTATGGATATTAATACAGTTAATTCTAGGTAGGAAGGTTTGTTATTTTTATGGTTCAAGTTTTAATACTCACGCTTGTAATTTATTGTTCTTTACACCACTGTTTGCCTAAGATCAATTTAGAGGACCCTGTTCATTTTAAGAACCCTTTAGCCTGTTTTGCCACAAACATCCTTGTGCACAAATGGTATATCTGGGCTGCAGCTAGATGTGTGAATGTGCAGGTGCACACCTACACGTTAGAAACACTGCTGTATTTCCTTGCACATACATCTATGGAGTAATTATGCCAGTAATAAAAAGCTATAAAACTGCTAGCTGAGTTAAACAGCTTTCTACCTCCACGTAAATGAGAAAAGATAAAATCTAACAGAACATCAGGAGGGTGGATGGAAAGCAATTGGCCTTATTTCCTGATCATTTACTAGTGCTATTTCACCGGGTTTATTTACAGATTTGATTAAATGTTTATATCTAGGCTAATTGGTCTGATGTGTGACCTGCACACACGCACACAAAAATTATTTATAAGACCAAATCGATTAATTTTAATTATGTGCTTTTCTCCTCCCCACACTACTGACACAAGTTCAAAGCACCTGTGACAACCTGAGCAGCCTGGAGTGTGCTGTTGCTCCCCAGGCACAGCAGACAGGAGCGTGGAAGAGGCATGAGGGACCATGATTCATATGTCTTGCTCCTTTGCAGCTCCCTTGGTTTACTCATGTAATGGAGAAGGCTGAATGTCACAAGCCTACGTGAGGATTGTTTTAATCCCAGTTGACTCTGGCTTTTACAATCCGCAATAGAAAATGTAGGTGTAAATATTAGATTCAGAAAACTTTTGTTATATATCCCACTGTAACATGAATATATTTTTCATACTGTTTTCCACACTGTTTTCAACAGTGAGTGTAGAACATTTTTTATGGATTCCAAAAGAAGAAAAACAGATTTTGTGTCTGTATTTTGATTGACAAACAGTATAAAAAGTATTTTTGAAGAGATAAAATATCGGATCTTTCTACTTTCTTCCAACCGCAGAAATAAGAAGCTAGGAACAAAAACCAGACAGTAGGTAATGTCTTCTCTTAACAATGCCTATGATTTATCACAGAAAAGCACATTATTAATAGTCCTCTTCATTAAGTCTTATAAGTTGTCTGTAACTTCATCTGGGAAATAAAATGAGGCTACAGCTCTCCTATCTTATCTACTGTAAGAAAGCCTTGGCTAAATAGTGTAGAAACCAGAGTTCTTTCAGGCAAGTTGTCCCAAACACATTTTATTCCAGGTGCCTGAAAAACTAAGAGCAATTTTGACCCTGCTGAGGGATGAAGCTTGGGATGCCCTGCCTCATATTGAGGCCATAAGAAGTAGCATAGGACATAGCTTATTTTCTACTCCAGAACCTAAGAATTTAATTGGAACACAAAACAGGGGCTAGGGGGGTGAGTCACAGGAGACATAAAGATTCATACTGAGGAATTCATGCTACATCTGTAGCTTAATTTCTTCAGTTTATGAATGTGTCTAATATATGCTGCATCAAGCAACTCACAAGCAGTGACTATCATGAAAGAGTATGTACTTAGACTGTACTCTTAATAAGAAAATTTCTTAAATAATAATTTTCTTAAATTTTCTTATCATTAAATTTTATGTATTGTACTATAATCAACTCCTACTGTAGGTGCTTCTACTGATGCAACGTTTCATGGCACAGGTGCTCTGCGAAGCAGCTTAACAGGCACCAAGATTAAAGGAATGTTCTGAGAAGCATCTGTGGACACCCTTGACACAGCAGAACAAGAACTAACAAAGCCTTAAAGCCTGCTGGATTTAGTTTGTCCAACACACAACATAACCTTAAACATTCTGAAAACCACTCAATCAGCTCCCACTAGAAATTTATTCATGATTTAAACAAAAGATCGAAACAATCAAGTACATGGCCTGAAGAGTTTTGTACACTGATATGAGTAAATGAGGATGCCATGCTATTTCATATAAATTGATTAGAATGAAAATAGGTGTTGAGAAAAAAAGTCCATGATTAAGAAAAGTCATGAATTGCATTACTGGTGGACAAAGATGTACACTGAAACAGGAATTATGTGAGTACAATGCTGTCTGAGGATGGGAATAGGTCAGCTATCAATTTTCTATTTTCTATCTGATGTAATAAGAGCAGTCAAGGAGAACTTCAGAGAAAAACAAACCCTACGGCAAGCTTAAGTAGAGTCACTTGCAGACCTTCTAAAAAGACATTATTAGCCTATGTCAGAAAAATAATGCCCAACTCACTAAAACTGTACTCAATCTGTTTATGTCTGAATGAGATTAAACTTGGTACTTTTTAATGAGTGGGTGTTAACAGTGGCAAACACTTACAGATGCTGTTCAGAGACTATCTTGTTGAATTAGTAGCTTGGGTATAGTGTCCTACACACATAACTATGCTGCTCACGGACTTGAGCCAGTATGTTCATGTAACGTACTACTCTGTGTGTTCTTGCATGTGTCTTTGATTTCTAAAGCATCTCTGCACTGCACTCCATGTCTCTTTCAGACCAGTCCCAGACAAAGCCAAGTGAATGACACAAGGTCATCACAGTGACAAAGCAAGAAACATTTTTTTAAGCTGTATCTTTTGTCTCAAGAACTATGAGTCAGCATTATTCATACCAAAGCATAAACACCTTTTTGAGAATATTTAGTCCTCTTTATGAGTTATTTTCTGCTATCATTAGCACATTCTGCCCATGACTGGGCATGATGAGTATTTATGATAGACATCCAGAACTGCTAAGGCATAATGTAGTCTTATGTTCTTTTTCTAAGAGAGTCTGATGATGCAGAAAGATAGAAAAAGATGCAATTTCTCAGAACCAAAGTTAATGGAAGAACGTACTGGCCATACAGACCCTTGGCAGGAAGGAAGGCCAGCAGCATCCTGAGCTGCACTGACAAGACCACAGCCAGTTGCCTGTGGGACAGGATCACCTCATCACAACTACTGTCACTGCCACCGTACGCTTTGCAAACATTAGGTTGCATCTAGAATATGGTGTACAGTTTGAGATTGATGATCTGGAACTCATTCAGCAGAGGTCCATCAAGATGGCTGCAATCCATGTCCTGTGAGTGTAGACTGAAGGACCTGAGCTAGTTCAGGCTGGAGAAGATATGGCTGAAGGAAAACCCAACAACAGCCCTCTCATATCTTGAGGGAAGTTAATAAGAAAAGGAGAGGCTCTTCATGGTAGACCATGGTGGGAGAGTGAGAAAACAGCTATATCCTGAAACAACAAAGACTGAGAATAAATACAAGGCCGAACTTTTTCACATCCTCTACAGTGGAAAATGTTGCCCAGAGGGCTTTGCTGCCTCCATCCTTGGAGGTTTTCAAGTCCTCAGTGAATAAAATCCTGAAACCCTCAAAGCTAAACTTGTACCTGATCCTTCTTTGATCTGGAGATTAGATTACAGTCTTCTTGAGCTACCTTCCAGTGGAAGGTGACAGTTACAAAATTCTGTGACTCTGGCTGCACTCAGTCTTCTTGTTTGTCTTTCCCTTCAACCCAGACAGGAATTGGCAGATAAAGTAATCCTTATGTCATGATCAAGGTATGAGTAAGCATCAAATGGAACTTGGCCTGCAATCTCCTTTGGAACAAAAAAAACAAAACAAACAAAAAAAATTTTGCATTTCTTATTCTTGTTCACCACAAATAGGTTCACTGATAAATAATCCTTCTCCTCAAAAATCAGTTAAGTCAATGAATGAATAATTGAATTGCCTGCTCTGTTCCACTTTGTTGAAAAATGTCTATGCTGATTGCTCAGCAATGTATTCTGTTGTCCTAGCAGATGAACTACTGTGAACATAATCTGATGTTTGCATAAGTTCCATAACAAATTTCATAACTCTCTTGTGGTGCAGAGGAGTACTCAGCCCATCCAGTTCACATAAACTACAGCCATTGTATTATCTGCCAAGAGGAAAGTAGGCATTCTGAAAATGAGCAGGGGAACCTCTATAGAAGAGTTTGAATTACACTGAGTTCTACACCATTTCCATGTAGGTGAGAATTGCATTTAACTGGCTTATGTGAGCTTGTCAAGTCCAATAGGGAAACATTAGTCACTGTAGTTTTGTGAAGAGAAAAGGACTTCTATTCAGGCTATTTCTACCAGCTCAGAGAGGAGTAAACTTCCTAAAGAGCTATTGGAAAAGCCTTTGTCAATTGACAATACAGTCTATCACCATATCTTGCTGTCAGCATACAGTCTTCAAGATGTGAAATTGGCTGACTTGTCTGACCAATAGACACAAGCAGTGACTGCTGCTTGGAGCAGTGCTGGAGGTTGTGTGTCAAGGGAACATAGCATCAGGTTCATTCTGAGGTCGGTGGTTTCTTACCATCTCAAATTCAGAAACAGCTTTTTCCTGGTTGTGTTAAAATGGACTACACTGTTCTGATTTGTGATCTGAAGGCCATGAAGAATGTTGTGAAGTTCTGAAGCTCCCCATTAATCAGCAGTCCATACAGAAATGCAGGACTTGCTGGGTTTCCAGAAGAATTCAGTTACTACATTGAAAACTCAGTAGTGGAATGAATATTTTAAGAATAACTCTGTACTGAACGTGGTTTTGGCCTTCTAGAAATCAATTAAAGAGTAAGAAAAAAATTACACAAAAATATCTCTTTTATGCACAAGAAAAATTCTAGACTTGAATCTTATCGTGTTGGGAAGAGTATATACTCCATAGCCATGAGAGAGAGAGAGAGAGAGAGTGGCAGTCACTTATGAGACTCATTTGGCTATAACATCAGCAAAGGATGAGTCAGAAATAGCTCCCACTCATTTGGCTGCTACCCAAATGGGAAAAGTAGGGAGTTTTGGTTTTTGTTTTTAGCATTTTTTATTTTAATTTTTGCAGGAAATAAATGAATGTTCCCAAAAGAGCAGGTTTTCTTCTCTTCTCAAGAATTTGTGCTACTACTACGATATAGTACTTGTTCATCCAGACTAACTATCTTGCAAATGTGGTCAGTCTTATGGTAGATTGCACAGACTGCTTCACAGACTGGGATGCACTTGGATTTGCTACCTTCTGGTTGTTTCTCTTTCCTCCTCAAAAAAACCACACAAAGTTCAGTGTAACATACTTGAAGAATGGCATAAATCTTATCAGGAACTGAGTGGGAGAATTCATGCAACAATTCCAGTCAGCAGGGAAGGGGGATTTCTAGGAACTTGCTTTTCCCTTGTTTTCTGGAGTCTGCAATCCCAATCTAGTGCTGACTCAACAGTGTGTTAGAAATTGCAAATGCAGCAGCTGTAATTGCTTGAAGAAAATTCCTTGCCTATCAATGAATGCTGAAAATTGAACTTCACATTCCAGTGCCAATTCTGAATGAATTACTCAATAATATAATTAGTTTGTGTGTGAGAAAATTATACTGGGCAAGAAGTAGTTGAAGATACTCAAACACAAACTTTGTAATTAATCTTCTCTTCAAAATGAATAGGACCAAGAATTCTGAATCATTCTGAACAAGATAGCTGGAGAAATACATTGTATTCTCTTGCTTGTGGTTTTTCTTAGGGATCTCACTGATGGTTAAATACAAATAAACTATGCTCCTCTAGACAACACAGGTATCTTTTGCCCTTGGTATTCTCCTTCATTAGAAAGCTTCCTGAGATGATGCCTCTCCAGAGACTGAAGATGAATCTGAGCAGACTACTACCTTTGAATCAATTTCTGTTATACAAAATGCAGGTGTGCTGTGTTTTCAGTAATGACTACCAATGCACTTTTGGAATACAGAACAGATCTGGACCAAGACTTTGTCAAAATGAATGCTAATAATGTGCAAGGAGTCCTGAGAGCACAGGGGACTCAATGTTTTCCATAATGCAGGATCCTATTTGCCTTGTCTTGTTACAGGATTACTGATGGCATACTGTGAGGCAAGAATGAAAGCTCTCAGATATAATGGAGTTGAGAAGCTTAATACCAGTGTTCAATACTGATACCTTTCCTAGAGCGATGGAGTAGTAAGAGCAAGAATTTAATTTGTGATATAACAAAGTCAGAATGTAGTCTATTGGTGCTTTTAGTGGATTTCAAATATTGCTGTTTATTTACTGAGCTGTATGGCCCTCCTCTTCAAATCTGGGAACAGATTTGCGAAGGATGTTAGAGGCAATTCAGTCTTTTTTAACACGTGCTTGTAATGAAGCCTGTCTCCAAATTTGTAAGAGGTAAAAAATGGCATTTTCTTAACAGTCATATTAGACCTCCTTGAAGAGGAAGGCTCCATTAGCACGATTTGAAGCTGTTAGCATTTTAAGTGGCATTATTAACCCTGCGGAAAATTCAGATAAAGATATGTATGTGGAAAGCTGTGGTGAAGCATGTGTGTGAGTGTGTGAAGTCACCAGTCAGCTCTGTGTAGCTAAAGATTAATACAACAGGATAGTGCATTGCCCCCACATTCTCTGGGGACACACAGGTCTAATGATTCTACAGGTATGCCATTATTTGGAATAGATACTCAGTGACATTTTTCTTTTATGATTTGAGACGTTTATGAACTTCTATTTCTGTGTGATGATCCTGAGAGTTCATCCTCAAGTTTAAAAGCTGACTGCTTTTCAGAAAAGCCTAAAAAGTACATCATTTTTTGAAGCTCCATGAAAAAATGTAGAGCTTCTTGGAGGAGGGAAAGATGGTAAGAGTGCCTGAATTATTACAATTAACTGTTAGAGTGTACTCTCCCTTTAATAATTTCTGCTCTTGTTGGCCCATGTTAACTCCTTTCTCTGAAGTGAAGCAGTCTCAAGAGAAATATATGTAACATAAATGAACATTTTGGTAGAATTTAAAGTTAATTATTCCTCTGAGGGAAAAAATATCTGTATAAATCAACAATTATTTAGCCAGTATGGCTTCCTACTAGGTCTCAAGAGCCCAGATAGGCCAGCCAGTCTGCCAAGTAAGCACGTAAAGCCACTTTTGAGTCAGTCACAGTATTTGTTGATATGACTCATCTGTTGATAAGAGAACTGAGGGGAAACTAACAGTAATGTGGAAGATTGAAAGGTGTTGTTAAGAAGTGTTGCTAATGGAGAGGGAAGAACTATACATACTGTGAGAAGTTATCTCAAGGTGAATGGAATGAGATTACTGCTTTTGGATTTTGGGTTAGATACATAAAGGACAAAAAGCCATGGGAAGCCATATTTCATTACTATTGTCCATCATGGGATAACAACCTTATTATTAAAATGTACCCTTTTGACTGAAAATGAAATATTTACCAACTACAATTAAGTATTTCCAAAATTATTCAGTAAGGATTTAATAGAAAGGTGATTAAATGTATTGGTAAAATACATTTAAAAAAAATAGTTTATTTTCTCAGGTTCTGACATGGAGGGAAAAAAGACTGTTTATGAGCTGATATAATTCTCCTACTATGAGGTAAGCATTGTTTCTATTTGTAAGACACTGTCATTTTTCATATGAGCGCTATGTAGTGGAAAAACAAAATAATATGTATCTTAATGGGTGAAGAAAAGAAAGAGAAAAACAAATGATTTCCCAATCTGAAGACACAATGATTTTTCTTAGATTTGGTTACTGCAATAATATTTTATCTGAATTTCTGAGTTATCCGGCTGGTTAGAAAGGCAGGTTTTGGAAAAAAAAAAAGTTTCTATTGTCCCACTTTTTTGTTAAAATGTAACTGTTACTTACTTTATCCCATTTATGGCGCTGAATCCATATTACAGATGTAGACACTCATCTCAGCCTCAGTATAGCCATGAAATTTCTAAGTGGGATGAGCTGCTTTACGACAGAGAAGAACTATTTTGAGAGGAATCTGTGCTAGTCATTTTCCTCCCAGAGTTCTGATTTATATGTTTACAATTTGTTTATCACATTTTACCATGATTAATAAATAAAAAGCAAACAAAGAAACAAAACAAAGATAATTTTTTTTTTCAAAAGCAAATAGAAAAAGAGCTGATACATTACCAGTACAGTTCTTCTGGAAGTTGGGATTCTCTAGTGGGTGCCCAGGGATGCGACACTGAAATCTATGCTGCCAGAACTCAGGAAACCACGGATTGCGGGTATTGGTGTCCAGGCGCAGCTTCAGATAGTAGTCATCAAATGACAAGACCTCTGGAGACTGCAGTTTGATAGTGATGCCTCCATTTGCTTCCGGTTCATAACCTTCAATTACTTCATCTCTGTCTGCCCAGCCGTCACTGGAAAGAAGCAAAAGTACGTTATTTTCCAGAGACAGAAAACATGTTTTGCAAAACCAGCTGGACAAAGGGAAGCCAGAATCCTCGGAAGCAAGTAAGGAGAGGGAAATCTAAAGGCATTTCTAAATTCAGGCAGATGGGGAAAGGAGAAAACACAGTAATAGAGACTCGTAATGAATGAGCAGTCTGACTGATTTCATGCTGAGCCCTCATTAACTCATCTGGAACAAAGAATTTATCTTTGTCCTCTTTGAAAGAATTTTTGGTGTATTTCTTGATGTGATATCTCCCTGACTGAATCTTTTTGCCTTTTTCAGGCTATTCTGTGATGGTGGAAACTGAAAGAATTAATACTGATGGAAAGGAAAGTATCCCAGGATCCTGGGATCTCTCTCAGCATGTGTGGATTGTGTAGCTGGAAGTATAATTTAAATCAAACAGGAAGTGAGAAGGGTATTGCATTGGAAGAAGTAGAATATTTTATTTATCAAGAATACTTGATAAAATTGAACAAATTCAAAAGAAAACAACATGCTATTCTCATGACATATGGGATCAATGATAACATTTTTTTTTTTAATAATTAATTTATTTTAAAACAATGGCTTTTCATTCTACTTCTCTTTTTATTCACTAAAGAGACATTCTTCAAAAACTCTTTCTTGGAAACATTCTGTGGAAAGTCTATTTTAACAGGTTTGAACAAAGTCAATTTTACTTAGCATCTGAGTTTTAGTTTAGTTCTTTTAGCTAGATGTCTATTGATTTTGTGTCATTTTCCAGTTCTTATTAGGGTCTCCTAAGAATAGTGGTATTATGGTCTAATTTAAGTGCAAATTTATGTCAGCCACTGCTTAATCTTAATGTGTTGGTCATCTCACAAGAGAAACAGGCTGTTCTGGGATCTCAGATCAAGCTACATCCATTCAGGATCAAGTTGAAGTACTGTTGCTGTGACAAGCAGACAGATGAAGGCCTTTTAGAAGAAAAAATGTGACTGACCATTAAAAAAAGTCTCTGTTTTGCCCAAAAGTGACTTCATCCTGACCTCTACACAGACTGAAAGAAGTTCCTCTTTAGGAGACATTCACACAGACTTCAGAACAGCATCAGGGTGCAGACCAAAGACAGGCATTTATAAAACACTTGGCATAGATGTGGCTAGGACTTCAAAGTGGAAAATATATAAGATTGGAAGCAGCAAGCACTGTCACAGTCCTAGACAGAGGTAAAGTGATTATACTTAGAACATCTGTAAGTGGTTCCCATCCACCAGAATGAACAGTTGCATGGTTTCACTGGCATTCACATGGACTGCAAGCACCTGGAAAAAAAAAATAGCTGGTCTCCATGGAAAAGCAGGTCTTCCCAGTACTAAGCACCTTTCATATGGGACACAGGGCCCAAGCCTCTACTGCAGGAACTGTTCCTTCAGACAGGAACATCTGGCAGCAGCACTTCCTGAGTGACCGACAGAATCCTGTCAGCCCAGGCCTGGGAACTTACAAAGACACACTGAAGATGGCGTCACAGGGCTGGTTTGAGATAGAGTTTCATCTTTGTTTCCCTTTTGCCAAAGCTTTGCACTAGAAGTAGCTGAACTGTTTGAACCATTGCCAAAAGTCTTCATATAGGCAAGCAGAGTGAGATAAACACACAGTTTGCAAGCTGAATTCCATAAGTGATATGAGAGAAGAGAGAAGGAGAGAGGAAAACAGAGAGTGCAGAGAGTAGCTCATGGGACGGAGGAAGCAACAGCTTATGAGTCCCTTTATGAAATGATGGTGGACATGAGATTAAACTCCAAAGACGTTTTCTACAGCAGGCCTTTGGTGTCCTGTGATGCGTGGGTCCTGCCTTTGTAACAGCACAGCCCAAAGGATAACAACACGGTACGATGCTGGCATGACAGCTGCCTTTGATTTGCCATGGAACTGCACAGAGTCCAAAGGCTAAATTCTGTCCATTTCTGCTCCCTGTATTACTCAGCTGTCTTGAATTTTGGAGAGGGAAAGAAACAACACCTCATCTGCTCCTCATTCAGTGCAACTAATAAAACACACAGTGCATCTTTACTGCCTCATAGCACAACACAGCCTAGGCAGCCCTAGAAAGGCAAAACCAGAAGAGAAACGTGCTTCATTTCACATAATGCAAGCCAGCAACTAGCGACAAAGAGAACAAAAAGACACAATATTTATTTCTTTTTATGCAGGGGAAAAACAAGTAAGAGGTCACTGTCACAGCATAAGTAATCGAGTCCTAATTGCATGATTACTTCATTATTTGTCACAATGTTTATGGCTTGCAAACTGTAGACTCAAGCAAAAATATTACTGAGTCAAAAAGATTAAGTAAACCCAGCCATTTTTTACAAGGCTTTCTAGAAATGAGGTAGTTTCTCTAGTGCTTGGATTCCTACCAGCCAAACGCTGCAAGTGATTTATTTTCACTCCTTTGCAAGTTTGCCTTGGAAAATTGCCACATTCACTCTGGAAGGCAACGAAGAGCAATGCTGCAAAGACAAGAAAAAGTGTATTTCATGTTCTTTGAGTCCAGCTGATGGAAAAGTTCTTGTAAATCGGAACACAGATTGTCACCTAATATTTCTTTGGTTTCCTCCAAGAGACCTCTTCCTAGGTCTTTTCATAGCCCCAGATGTTTTTTGTTCCTTCTTACACTTCCTCAGATTATTAAATCCATCTCCTAAGTTTTGTTCCCAATCAAATGTGAAGAAAAGTTTCTGAAATCAGAAAAAAAAAGTTCATATGTGTTGAACGTCATATGGAAGCTCTGCTCGACTTTCAGAAATGTCAAGGAAGTAAAAAGAAGCCCTCTGGTCTCTGAGGAAACCCCTGCCATTCTGGCAGCCTCAGGCTGATAGTGCTGAGAGGTGCCCTAGGGCCATGCAGCCACATCAGCACCTGTGGGAGGAGAATAATAAGAGACCTAAGATCTTTTTACAATATCTAATTAAATTCCTTTTTACTATGAAATGAAGGAATTTAAAATTACAAAAAACAAAAAAAAGTCATCTGGATACTGTGTATCTTTAGTGCTACATGGATAAACAGGTGGCACTGCAGATGGCAATGTAAAAAAAAAAAAAAAAAAAAAGTGACTTATCTAAAGCTGAGCATCACCATGATTCTGAAGCCCAGAGTGTGCATGTCAGTGTCAAGAACATAAGACCAATAGCTGACTGAAAGGAAACATGAAATTTCATAAAAAAAAAAAAACAAAAAACAAAAAACCATTGCATGCTATTCTTATGTTGCCAGAATCTAGTACTTTCCAGTTTCCTTTTTCATTCGACTAAGTACAGAATAGCACTGCATGTTACCAGTACATCTTTTCCATGAGCCTTTACTGAAATTTTCAGGAGGTGGCCCAATATCTATCACCCAAACCTTATTCCCTGCTAACTGTGGGTATTGTGCAACTGTCTAGCCTTAAAACCTGTTGGGTGTCTTGTGCAGCAGGTGATCAGGAGCTCTGCAAGGGTGTTTAAAGCATGAAGACAGAAACACTGAGGGTGGGACAAGCATGTGGTTGTCAAACCAGCAGCCACTCTGTTCTCTGTTAGAAGAGAAAGAGCCAACTGCTTTTGTTATAGTTCTGTGGAGTTTACTGCAATTGGAATGGTTACTGATAATTCTGCAAGCTACTCTCAGTTTAAATGCCAATTAGTGGCAAACATTTGTAGTGTCAAATCCAAATTTCAGCATTCAGTTACAAAATCAGGCAGAAAGGGAAAAACCCCAGAGTTATGCTATCCAGCTTCAGAAGTCGTATTTCCATTACCACTAACTGAGTTTGAAGAAACAAAGCTAATTTTTTCTTTACCAATTTACCATTCTTTTACTATATTAGAATGGATATCTCTAAATTACTGTTTAAGCACCTTAGTCTCTCCCTGTTCTCTTAACGGCAGACACATATATTCTTGTGACTGAAACACCAGGAGAAATGTAGTGGATTCCCAGTTTCCTCTCCTCTTCCAAACATGAACACTGTCAGCTGCTTTTCACAGGGCCTGATGAGATAACCAGCAATCAAGCACTCTATTTTCATCTCCCCAGGACTTAACTCTGCAGCAGCAGTTTGGCTCTGCTTCCCAGCTCCACACTTGGAGCATTACTGTTTCAGATGCTTTTCCCAAATAGACAAACAAACTTGGCACACATAAACATGCTATTGCATATGAAGACTACTTGGAAGTTGCTCTTTGATTATTGTGGGAAGTAGCATTTCATAGGTAAAGAAAACAAAGCAGGTTTGTCAGTCACAGAAACTGACTGGCATTTTGAACACTGCACCCTTACAGGTATTGATTTGATGGAGGGCAACTGATTCAGACCCATGTGGCTGGAGCACAGAGTTGCTGATATACTTGCCCAACCCTTTTGTACTAGCTAAGGTTATGTTTTTTTGAGAAGTTTCTGCTAATGTTAACTTCTTTTCTTCTGTACTGGCCTTCTTCGTAAAATAAATAATGGAAATTAAGAGCACAAAGTCCTTTATACATGCAAAGTGAATTATTTTTGCAGTAATTCTCCTGTCTAGTGCAGATATTCTTGCTATTATTATAAAATGAAATAAAGCAGATATCCCCCTCAATTAGGGCAGTAGGGTCTCAGGTAATCATAACTGTTACACAGATGGATCAGCATCTATATTCTTGCTATTCTGTTTCCACAAAACTAAAGCACATGTCAATATGCTTTCCTTGCAAAGTAAATATATAGATTCACAGAGCACATTACTGAAAGCCTTCTTTCCAGTGCTCTCAAGGCTGCCATAACCATGCTATGTTAAATTTCAAGTAGATTTAAATATAAGGACAGTTCAACACTCAATAAAATGTCCTTGCCATTTTGTCATTTACGTTAGTAAATTTACTGTTAATGAAAGTCATTATATGCTGTTACACTTTGACATTTTGTTTGGAAAGTGCTTTTTGCAAAAACTATCTGAGTGGTGAGCAGACATTGCCTATTTAGAAGCAGCTTACTTAGAGGCATTTTAAAATACTACAGTCCTTCAAAGAATGATAAATGGAGTTTAAATAACTTCTAATTTGGCTCTGATAAATGCCAACGCTCCTGATGGCTGAACAGACCCAGAAGACTAGAAATACTAGTTCTCTCTCTGTTTAGTCTTTTCTGATAGTGCACTACTGGAAAACCCAGCATGGTTTTCCATATCTGTCTGCGGAATACGACTTACAGCAGAACGTATGGAAATAACAGAATTCAACATAAGACTTGCCCAGAAAGTATCTGTTGTGCTAGGTGAAATATGCTTCTCTGCAGAAAGGTCGATGCTGCTACTTGTTATGAGCTAAGATGGCAGAACTGGGCCCAGAGTTACAGTATTGTAACTAGCTTCTTGGCTGCCCAGTTCTGGGAGTAGACTTAAAAAATAATCTTTATCTTGCCTGCCTGGTATAAAAGAAAGAAAAAAACAAACGTTGCTTATTTTGAAGGAGGATGGAACTCTTGTCTGGCAAAAAAGGAACTCTATCAAAATATTCAGTGTTCATGTAATACAGGCCTCAAACAGGATGTCATATAAAGAAAATGAAGACCATCTGATACACACAAGACATCAGCTAGCAAAGTAACTTTTCTCCTTCAGCTTATGCATTGGGAGCCAATCCTAATGGCCACCACCAGCTGAAAGGTGCTGACCATTATCGTTAACGAGCATTAGGTCAAGCCTGAGAAGCAAAAGGCCATTTCTGCAGTAATTTATTAACCTAGTTCAGCAGCATTACATCATACTTGCATTAAAGTTAGAAGAGCTTTCCTCAGACACAAAACCATAAGCTCTTAAGTGTAGTTTTACATGTTCAGTGAATCCTGACAATCTTAGCAGATTAGTTCACCAGCTACAGGTAAGACTGCATCTCACTACTGGCAAGATCAGGCTGAAAAGCTGCACGTTGTAATGCTATAACATGGGGCATGCTGAGCATTATTCAACCTCAAAACAAGAAGAATTTAATTCACTACATCCTGTCAACTGGAAGAAAAACAGGGTAAATAGGCCAATACTCTTGCTTCTGGTAGCACAGGCAAAAGGCATTGCTTTCCCCAGATGGCTGTCTTTTGCAGCATATATCACAAGGTACACTTAGGTTTGTACCTGGTCCAATGTGCAAAGTCCTACACCTGGACTGGGGCAACTCCAAGCAGAAATACAGGCAGGGAAGAGAAGTGCTTGGCAGCAGCCATGAGAAGAAGAATTTGGGGATGCTGGTTAATAAAAGACTCAACGTGAGCCAGTAATGTGTGCCTGCAGCCCAGAAGGCCAACCATATCCGGGATTGCATTGAGAAAAGCATGAGCAGCAGGTTGGGGAGATGATTCTGCCCCTCTGCCCTGCTCTCATGAGACCCCACCTGGAGTTTTGAGTCCACTTCTGGGGCCCCTAACACAGGAAGGACGTGGAGCTGTTGGAGGTCCAGAGAGTAGATCTAGAGGAGGGCCATGAAGATGATCAGAGGACTGGAGTACCTCCCCTATGGGGACAGGCTGATAGAGCTGTGGCTCTTCAGCTCAGAGAAGAGAATGCTCCAAGGGAACTTTATAGCGGCCTTCCACTACCTGAAGGGGGCCTACAGGAAAGCCAAGGAAGGATTTTTTATGAGGGCATGTAGAGTTAGGATAAGCGGAAATGGCATCAAACTGAAAGAAGAAAGATTTAGACTAGATTTTAGGAAGAAATTATTTACTGTGATGGTGGTGAGACACTGGAACAGGTTGCCTAGAGAGTTTCTGGATGCCCCCTTGTTCTGCTTATGAAAAAGCAAAAACGCTTCTGACAAGCTCTTGTTGATACCAAGCAAAGTATTCACAGGTAGGCCAGTAGTCATCTACAGAAGGAAGAATGGAACCCACTTAGCTGGTGAAGAGGCTCTCTAGCTACAGAGCTCTCCTTTGCAAGAAGTAGCCTAGATCTAAGAGGTGCTGTCTGTTCAGTGGCTAGCCCTTAAATGAGTCCAGGGTGGTTCCACCCTGGGTCCACCCCTTCGGGTCACATAGAGAGCAGAGATGCAAACAATTTGCCTGTGCTCCCTAGGCCAGCCACACTCCTTCACCAGGTCCTCCATCACCAGTTCAAGCCATGAACTAACAGTTCCCCTACACCCCTCCCTAGAGGTGTTCAAGGCTAGGCTGGATGGGGCTTTGAGCAACCTGGTCCAGTGTGAGGTGTCCTTGACTATGGCAGAGGGGTTGGAACTAGATGATCTTAAAGGTCCTCTCCAACCCAAACCATTCTATGATTTCCTCACAAGCTGTATTGTGCTCAAATGTACCTTGAATTCTAACCGTTAGATTTCTCCTGGATGTCAGCTTTCATAGGTCATTCTGAACTCAAATCAACTGAGAGCGTCATGAGATATTAGCTATGCAGTATGGGAGCAGAACAAGAAAACTACTGAAGCATCTTCTTGGAGGACAATGGAAAGTAAAAGGTAGAGAGATCACTGCCTTAAGAATTTCCCTCATGCACAAGAGAAAGTAGAAGAAAAGTAATTAAGGATCATTAGGTGCCAAACAATTAGTTACTGATTTCAGACTCGTAATTCACATAGGGCTAATGTACCACTGTGGATTGTAATCCTGTCATGGACTGTTAATTGAAGAAAATGTCAAAACTACTCGATGGACATCTCTTGAGAGCACTGATGTGTTTTAGGAAAAGTGCAGCAATGTTTATCCATTTACTCTGCTGCCTTTAAGACACATGTGTTACCTATCATAGTTTGAACTCAAATGTCCAGCAGGAGGTGCTACCTTCTGAGTTAAACTGAAAGATGAGGTCTAAAAAAATGTATCCAAGGCTACCTTCTGCAAGCATTTAGTCATAATCCTTAGTACATTTTCTGTTCATGTCTGTTTCATTTCATAACACTGCATATGGAATTTTTCACTTCCTGCCTATGGTTCCTGATGCTGCACAGTTGTAGTAGCACATTTGTTCCCATATTTTCCACTAGCACAAATTGTTGATACGAGCTTCCAACTTTTACCTAAGCGAATCAATGTATTTTTTGAATGAATGACACTCAGTATAGAAACAAAGTTGATAAATATTATGTCATTATATTTCAAATGATTATCTTTCACCCTTGTTGTGTGAGTTTTCACAGATTTTGCACTGCTCATTAAAAAAAAAAAAAAGATTATAACCTCATGAACCACGATGGAGTGTCTATTTCATAAATGTGTGTTTAGGAAAGTTTTAATTATCTCATGTAGTGCATATATTTGCATCAATTTGCATAATGTAAATTAACTGTCTATCATGCTGACATTATCTTGGGAAGTTTTTGCTGCAAAGATTCATGACACGGTTAGCATAGACACCTTTTTGTAAATGTAGTGGCTTCTTTTATGCTGAAAAGGTTTTTCCATTCTCAAGGGTGCACAATGGTGCATATCTTGGAAAATCAGCAACCATACTTATATTCTCAAAGGTAAAAACTGATGTTCAAAAGTTGTACACGTGCTTCCACACTAGCATGTCAAGGGGATTGAACCTTTGCTCTTAATATTTGAAATTCACAATGTGAGACATCATGAATGCACAGTGTATTTTCTAAATAAAAGTATGTGTATGGGGAGGAGGAGAGAATCTAATTTAAAACAAATACAAAAATTTAGGTTGCCTTAATCTTAGTACTTGGCATCATAAAATATCATGTTAGGTTCCAGCATATGAAACCAAATACGAGATTTTCAACAGTTTATTATTATACGGAGATTTGACAATTGAAAGATTTATCTGTCATTCTTTGCGACAGTTCATGGGGATACTTTATCCTCATGCTGCTACTGTGCTGCAGTTTGCAAGCAAGGAGACTCCACTGCAGAATGAATACTGATAATAAGAGGTAGCTTCTGCCACAGAGAGCTCAAATGTTGCCCGTTTTCAGGAAGTCTAGTTAGAAAGTGATATTATTGATAATACTTCTGTCAAAAATTCATATAGATTGAAGTTTTTCAATGTGCAACCCTGCAAAACAAAAATGGGAAAGGACTGCTTATTACCACTGATCCAATCACCTAGAAACCACTCAAGACTCAGGGTTGGATCTGAATGACTGGAATGACAGAAACTAGACAGCAGGAAAACAGCCTAGAAACGCGTGGAAAGGTATACATGCTGGAATGAGAACACGTAAAGTTATGGCCTAATCTGCTCCATTCCACTCAAGTAGATCTTGATGGATGTTTGGATGTGACTATTGTGCTCCCTACAAAATCATCATAGACATTTTCCATAACCACAAGCAAAAAAAGCAGAAATATTTCTTCCTTCTCCCCTTGTTTTCTTTTTTGAGTTTCTGAGGAGCAGGAAAACAGGAAAATATCATAGAATTAGATTTTCTCAATTTTTTGGGTATAAAGTGTTGAACTAAAATATGCCTTGAATTCCAGCCTTTAGATTTCCAGCCATGTTGATTCTCATACAATAGTCCAGAATTTTTCTTCTGTGGTCCAAATTCTTAGCAAATCCCTTAAGTCACACATCATTGTAACCCTCTTGTATGATAATGTTTAAGAGAATTTGAAAAAAGGCCTATAAACAAAGGGAAGATCACATAGGCTCCCACTAGCATGCAGTAGCTGAAAAGCATTGCCATTACAGTGTATCCTACAGTAACCTCATTCTATGGTAGTGAAGGTACTGAATAGCTGTCGTGAGATGTGTACTTAAATATAGAACTTGCATGCAGCAGTTCTTGTCTACTAGTCTGGCTATCTAGGAATTAGAAAAAGCACTCAGTGAATCATTTTCTTCCATTTCAAAATAATGATTAATACGCAGATCTATCCAAATGTTGAAGAGAACAGCGGAATATTTTCTAAAAGCTATGTGTGTCATTGTAAGCTATGCTACTCAGAAAAGTATACTGAACACTATCAAAAAAGAGTAGAAGTATTATTCTGCTATAAGCATTAATAAAAATAGCAAAGTCAAGAGAGGTACATTTAGAAAAAGAGCAGCAGTTTGACAGTATCTTCAGCAGGCAATGTGTTCTTACAGGCATTTGAAATGTGCTGAAAAGTAGAGAAGTAAAATAGTTACATGTACTTTTTATATGATCAAGACAACTTAAAACTGAGCAAATGTACCATTGTATAAACTACCAACATTTCGCCATACTAATCAACAATACAGAAATGCAACAATCAAAGTTCTATTTGAGGAAGTCTCAGTTCTTCAAGGGATCTAAATTACCCAGTCACCAAGTGAATGCACAATATAGTCAGTATAACCTTCTAGATGGGTAAAACGAAGTATTATTCCTTGTTAATTTTGGACTGGATTATGGGAGGGTAACTGTTTTCCTTCAAGTTACATTTGAATTGCAAAACATTTCCTAGGCAATTTTTCTGGGTATCATTTCCATCAGGTTCTTTTGATACTACTAAGAATGCTGTTTGGCTTTGTTTTAATCCTTGAATCAGGAATACACACGCACTGGCAAGACAACTGAATCTTGAAGGTATCCCTCATTTAAAATGTCAGACACAAGAGTTCAAGTTTTATCCAAGCAACTGAGAAAGCTGTTTCCCTGCCCACACAGATACAAAGTCTGCATATTAGCAGAGCAAAACCTATGGTCCTCCAAGCAAACAGAATGAAAATAAAAAGCTATTTTCTGTTCTGAAGCTTCCATTCTTTATGTTATATGGACATTCCTTCAGAGATCAGCCACTGATCCCATGTACTCGATTCTTCAGAAAACCTGGCCTCAAACTGCTCAGTTTGCTAGGAGGAGTCATTTGCCTCCTCTTGAAGTTCATCTTTTGCAAGAAAGGAACAGGAGCCTTTCTTCTACCACTGACCTATGCTTTTGCTCTTTATTTTTGGACTCATGGATCACATCTCTCTAACCTACCCTCTTGAGGACACATCAGGAATACTGTGTCCAGGCATGAGGCCTCCAGCACAAGACATAGAGCTCTTTGAGCAGGTCCAGAGGATGATCAGAGGGGTGGAGCACCTCTCCTATGATAACAGGCTGAGGGAGTTAGGCTTGTTCAGCTTGGAGAAAAGAAAGCTCTGGAGCGAACGCACTAAAGCTTTTCAGTATTTAAAGGGTGTTTAAAAGCAGGAGGAAGACCAACATTTCACATATTTATTTATCTGATAGTGATGGGACGAGAGGAAACTGTCTTAAACTGAAAGAGGGGGAGATTTAGGTTAGATATTTGGAGGAGAGTGGTGAGGCATTGGAACAGATTGCCCAGAGAGGTTGTGGGTACCCCATCCCCAGATGTGTTCGAGGTCAGGTTGGATGAGGTCCTGGCAGCCTGACCTGGTGGGTGACAACCCTGCCCATGGCAGAGAGGTTGGAACTAGCTGATCTTGAAGATTCCTTCCAACTAAGCTATTCTATGATTCTGTGTTTTTATGATTCTATCATTTTACGATTCTCTGAATAGTTCAGGTTAGAAGAGATCCCTAGATTTTGTTTTTCAGCAAGCTATATTGTCCTTGTAATCTCCCCTCAAGTAATTGGTCTTATTTCTGTCACTGTCTTTAGGTCTTTCTATGAAGTATGAGTCATGTTACAAGGAAGACAGCAAATTTGCTGCTATAACTTAAGTTTTACGCTCTTAATTAGGAAGCCAAGACTTTTTTTATGTGTTATTAATCTATTGAGCCTGAAACAATCAAAGCTCTCCTAGGATTGAGTTTTATTAATTAGTGATGACGTCACAACTTTGTAATGCAAAACTGAAGTAAGCTTTTTAAAAATAGAACCTATTTTTCTCCAGCTTTTGCCCAAAGACATGATGAGAATAGTGTGTGTGCAGCCTTTTATCTTACATAATACAGCTAAAGAGAAACATTTTTCAGCTTGTGAGCTTTTCTATCATATGTGTCTTTCCAAGCCAGGGAAGAGGGGTGCGTATTGATTCAGATAACTGCCACTTTTCTTCGTGCAGAAGTGGGGAGATCTCCAAAGAAAACCTGAAAGACAGTATAAAAACTGCCCTTGTGTAAAACTGATGCATTTATGGGCAAGGGAAGGTGGAAAAATGAAAGCCAAGAGACATCCCTAGGTAGGGCAGGACCTTGAGACAGGGCTTGGTGTGGATTATATTTTTGGAGTTATAAAATACGAAATATTTAACAAACAGGTATACACATACATCATTGATACCATGATTTTTCAAATAACATTACTGCTGTTGGAGAAGGAGAAAAAAGAAGTATATTACTACAGGATAGTCGTTACTATATGTATGTAAACAGTTCATAATTTGTTCAATAGGAATTAATCCTATTTCCAGAAGTAAGAAAATAAAATTATTTAATAAAATGCCTATTTTGAAAATTTAGAACAAATTTAGAAAATTTAGAGCATTTAGAAAATACTATTTATGGAAAAAATAAAAAATGAAACTTTTTTAGAGTGTCTTTAAGAAGTGAAGCTTTTTTGACTTATTTTTATTTACACTGGAGCAAAAATGTAGCCCTTCAGCCAATAAAGGCTTGTTTAAAATCAGAGGGTTTATTTGTTTGTTTTACTAATTAATTAGAAATAGTCATATATTTTCAAACTTTGTGCTGTGATCTTTGAATAGCAGTTGTTATTGGGGGAAAAAGGAAGAGAAGTTGAGCAGATATTAAAACTGTAGTAATCACAAATATAAGTCAAAAGGGAATTCATAGGAATGGGAATGAACTCTATTTGACAATTGGTTCTCTTCATGTGACACTTGCCCTGCAAGTTTCCCATGTTATGATTTAGAGCTGACTTACTATCTCCTGCATAATGACTCCAACCATGGCCAAGCAACCTGTTGTCACCTATATCTTTCTTTCTCATCTGCTCTTCTATTATCTCTATGGTTACTCTTCCTTTCTGCATTACATGACCTCCTCTCTTTCACACTGTGGCTTACTTTGAAGAAAGCCTCTTCATATTGCTATAACTTAAGTGGTACAGAATCATAAAAGTTCACCACATTTGAAGAAAAGGAAATCTTTTATTAGTTACTATTTTTTTTTATGGACAGAACGCTCACATGCACAGCCAGGGCATGCACACTGGAAACTACATTTTTTTAGACATTAATTAAAAAGAATGAGCAGTGGAAGAGTGGAAGTGTATTATGTAGTTTTGAAAGAGGAAGAACAGAACTGTTCTGCAAGACTAGCCTAGTATAATGATTGAGATCACAACAAGAATTTTATTCTTTGCTACGCTGACAAGTTTAACTGTATGACAAGATACATGTACTCCAACAGATATACTAATTTTAGATTGGCCCATTGCTAGCAATAATCTTTTAATAAATACATCTGCATCCTAAACTCTAAAACAAAACTGTAAATACATCTCTATACAAAATTTAGAATTTGATCCATTACCGGTCAAACTGTCCAAAATATGAGTGGTAGGACATCACAGTGTTTTCAGTGAAAACTCAACTAGGATTCAGTAACTATATTTTTGCACAGAGAATAGAAGAAAAAACTGGAGCTATGTCACAAAGATGGTACTAAAATATAATTCCTAAAAAAGACACCCTTCTGTCATATTATAATCATGTGTAGATGTTTTATATGTGTGCCGTGTAATTCCACCAGGAAAGAAAAGAGTAAGGGTAAGAAAAGGCTTTGGGAAAAGCAATGAAAACAGCAGATAATGGAAGCATCATTTGCTAGCTTGGTTTACATTATTGTTTTGGGGAAATCTCTACCTCAGGACTAAAAATCAAGGCATCAATGAATTCAAGTTAGGGAATATATTTCCTGATACCCATAAAGAGGAGAGGCATTTCTTTTTATATGTCCGTCTAGTGCCAGAAAATAGTAAGGATTATTTTGCAGGGAAGGTTTCACAGCAAAATGTCCAATGGGAATTAGTTTAATAAGATAACCTTTTCAAATAGCATATTCAGAAAATCCTTAGAGAAACACACCAGTGTTAATTTGACTTTTTTTTCCCCATGTAAATCTTTTTTATGTGTTTATATATACAAAATAATGAATCTCAGTAAGGACATTTTCATTTTTCTTTTTCTTTTCTTTCCTTAAGGAAAAAAAAAAGTCTAATTAACAGATCTGTTTTTAGTTGTTTTGAAACATAAGCTCATTGAAAGCTAACATGCACATTTAACACAATGGTGAGAGATACTGCTGCTCTCTCCCTCTGAGATGTTCTTTACCAATCTTTCATCAACATAAACCATTCGATATTTTTTCACATCTGAAATTTGATGCTTCGAAAAGAATTTTTTTTTCATTTATTAGAAGTGAAAACAAAAATCATTGCCAGTAACCCAAATACTTAACAAAAACTGACTACAAAATTACAATATATGCTTACAAATTAAGAGATATTGGAATATACGATATCTTCAGAGAACTTTTAAAGTCTTCTCAGTTTACGTATTTAAATCCTCAAATCTTTCTTTAAAACACCAGAGCTACACAATTTACAATAAAGGAAAAACCATACTGTGGCATGTCTTCAGGAACTAGAACTGCAGGTACTAGAACTGCGTAGAAATACGAATAATCTATAAATCATTTTCTCACACACACAAAAATGCAGCTCTACTCCTCATACCAAGACTGGGGAAGCATACTTAACTGATGTGCCAAAAGTGTAGACACACAACATTAGGCCTATGGGGTCTAGGAAGAACTACAGTGTTTTGTTCCATCTTTTGCTCAAGTCAATTTTCCAGAAAATCCATTCACAAAAAAAAAAAAAAAAAAAAAAAAAAGCCATATACCTGCTTCTCTGTGCTGCGCTGACAATACCAAGTCAAGTTTTGCAACTTCTAAGTACAGTCACTTTGGTTTCTTAGAGTAGTCCTACAGTTTTGCAGACCAGAAAGCAAGGACCCCTTTTTCTCCCTATAGCATTACTGAATCCTTACTGCAACATTTTAATGGAAACTCCTTCAGAGCACAAATCTGAAGCAGCCACCGGTGTCCTGGTTTTACAAAGAAACAGATTCCTCTATCCCAAGAACAACACGGCCTTAGGGATAGTGTAACCATATTTATTTTCACAAGTTAAAAAGAAAAATAAGATATTTTTCTTAGTTCAGAAATATTCTTTGGAACCAAGAATGCAGCTGTGATCTGACATCTAAAAATTATGAAATAAAATGAAAGGAGATGGAAATACTGATAATGAGCATTCTTAATCTTTAGAATACTGCTGCATGTTCATGCTGACAAAGTTTTGATTTCAAACCTCATGAAATAGAAATACATTCAAAAATCTTCTCATGACCTTCTTTCCATGGATTTGTTAGAATGTTATTCTATCCTTAAATCATCTCCCTCAATATATTTTTATTTTGTAATGTACTTACACACAAAACATAAATTTGTGTCTCTCCTTCTCCTGCCTAACAGTTTACATCCTTGACACATCTGTTCGTTCATTTCTACATTCCATTTCCTGCCCTTATATCAACAGTTATATTTGAAATACCCTTCAATGTGTTTTAGATGTGTGCCTCATATTTATTTCCCTGGAGATAAATTTAAACAGCAGCTAGTTTAGTCATTTAAAATTCATTATTTTCTATCTTTATTCATGAGTTTATTTCCTTCCTGCTATTTATTTTTCCTCATTGTAATTGTATAAGCCTCTCTGATTTCTCTTAACACACTAGCTATCTCTTTCTATATGTGGTGTAATTTCCTTTCTTCACTCACTGTTCTTGTTTGGCTTACTGTCACATCCTTGCAGTTGGCAGAAAATAAGAATGCTGAAATAGCCAGGCTGAACTAATAATATTCTGCAGAACACATAGCACCTTGTTAATATGCATTTCTTATGTACATTTTGAAATAATTGCTCTTGTAATTTATACTGCAAGTACAAAGAAAGAAAAAAGCCCTCTCTTTGGAATTTCAGTATTAATTTGAAATAACCCAAATTAGAAGCAGATTCTCTAACACATGTTTTCTTTAATCTTCAGACATATGTACATTACTTAGTACCTGAATGGCTGGAAATGCTGAGCTTACAATAGCTGTAGAAGCAGAGTAGGCATTAGCCTTGAGAGGACTTACAATTTTTGTATTATTATTTCTATTTTTTGTGTTTGTTTGGATTATATATTTCTAAACACTTGTATTTAATTTAAAAAAAAAAAAAAAAAAGGAAAGCATGTCACTTCTTTCATAACAGACTTTCTGTTTCCCAGCTGCACAAGGATTTTGCAGGCCTCTCCACTCAGCTCTGCTCCTCTTAGCTCACCCAGTATCTGCCTTGGCTTCTGCAGGAAAAGGCATCAAGCCTTGATGGGTACCAGTGTGTGCAGAAAGGAGCAGGGAAAGATGAGAAACTTCTGGGCTGAATGTTGCTATGTGACACCTTTGTTGCAGAGGTACTGCACACGAGAACTGGGAGATCACTGCCATCATCTCTTGAGTTTTGTGAACCAGCTCTTTTCTAGTGTTAAATGGCTTAGAAAAATGAAGTAACTGGCTTTGAATATTTTCTTTTCAGAACTTTGGTCACTGAGCTGGAAAAAAAACCAAACAAACACATTAAAATAGTGCTGTGCTCAGGAGGAAGACCCTTTCACTCACAGTCTCCTTCCACAGAGAGACAGAAAGCACACTGTGGGGTTTTGTGGGGTTGTAGATTATGTTGCCTCTCTGCCCATAGTGTCTTTAAAATGTGTGTATCAGCACATGCACCACTAATCTGGTGTGGTTTTTGTCTGGGCTGTGCTTAAGTGTCTGGTCACTGCAACATTCCCAGTCCTTCTCCTCTGATTTGTACTCATCCCCAGGGGCAGTGTAGCTGATCTGGAAGGTACATATAGGAACTTTGAAACGGGACAGTCTCTGGGCCACTGTTTGTAGCTGAAGAATATTAATTGGACTTTAGTAATAGGTAAACTTGTCACTATTCTTCAGGTGTTTTATTACAAGGTTATAAAAAGAGGGGAGGAGGGAAGAGCAAAAATAGTCAGACAACAAAATACAGAAAGCTGAAGGTCGAATAAAATCAAAAGCTGAAGGTTGAAGCTAAAGTGAGGGATTGTATGGTCAGCATTATATGCAGAAGCAGTGAACATATGATGAAAGAATGTGGTGAAAGAACTCAGAAGGGGTAATACAGATGACCAGATGACCTTGACAATATGTGTACACTGCCCCTTGACTCTGCTCATCTAAAAATTACTAAGCCAGCAATAGTCTTCTTGGTTGTGAAACAGAAGCTCCAAGAAAATCTTGACCATTTAGTTAGCAAGTGAAGAGAAAGAATAGAAAAGGCCATTGAACATAAACTACTAACTTTTAAAGAAACTGCATTATCAGTTCATGCTTAGATCTAAGGGAATTAAACAGGTTGTTAATATTTTTTCACTGAAGTGACCTGTTAATCTTTTAATATTTAGCATATCTACCTTGCCCTTACAAATCTTCACGAATTAGAGGAGTTTAAGGTAAGACAGTTCCAGTGTACTATTCATGATATAGCACATTCTCACACTTCCTTTGAATTTAAACATAAGCCTGAGAGCTTGCACTTAGTGCTATATATTATCTGAAGGAACTGAACCTGTCCAATTGAAATGAATACTAAGGATGTTCTCACATGATGTGAGAAAACAGGACTGAAGAATAGGATCTAAATTATAGAAAAAATGCAAAACTTCATTCTCCAGAGTATGTTTGATAGTATGGTGAAGAAATATAATACAAAGAAAACAATCAACTCCAGGCTCTTCCAGACTTCAAAAGTCACTTTCAGATCTTACAGCATTAAACATGTTCCTATCCATCAGTACGCAGATGTAGACATTTTCAGATGCTTTGGAAAATAGCTAATAGACAGGATTCTTATGGAATATGCTAAATACCAGACACAAGATTACAAGGACCCTGTGGATCAGCAGAGAAAAAGAGCAGGTGAAAAAATTTCCACATATTCACTTATAAAATGTTAGCAATAGCAGGAACTAATCATGTAGCTTTTGTGCCCATAGCAAAGGTGGCACTGGTTATAACTGCAAAATAAAAGGCTTTTCTTCAGTTGCAATCACAACATTTGAAAATGTAGCATAAACCAGGAAAAGTCCGATAGATATTTCCTAGGGATTCGTTAGTTCTTGAAAATAATGAATTATTAAGCACATAGGAATACTAAATAAAGTCAATCTCAGAAATTATACTCTTGGATTATTATTTGTGTATCATAAGGCTAAATGAAGATATTTATATCAAGAAGTTTTAATGGGAAGAATTACATCTGTATTTATCAAGGAGTCCAAGAAGTTGTTATTTCTGATCATGGTTTACCACTCAATAGGTAAAAGAGTTGCTGAGGATTATGGATTTCAGTGAGCACCATATCAAGTCCCAGATAGTCCTAAACAAAATAGGTAAAAGATTGTTCACAAGCAGCTCTACAACAGATGCACACTTAATGCTAATGAATGTGTGAGATAACAAGAAAGAGTTTCTACAAGTATCTACTGGCTTTTAGTTGCCAACTGTCTGAATCTGGCTTGACCTGGTAAGTGCTTCTTTTCTTCTCTGATCCAGCACAATATGAAAGTTTAAACACATCTGTATGGCAGCAAGTGAGCTGTATTCTTACACTACTGGAAATGTGAGAGATAGCTTAACAACTCGTTTTTTGCTGTTTCCCAGCAAAACTCTTACTCTTTACCCTCTAAGTAGCATACTTGACTTCTGCCTTATATTGAATATAAAACCTCAAAACTCCAAGAGAGAAGATCATAGATGCATGCAATGTAAGCATATAATTTTGCATGCAGCTATAGTTGCTAAGCCACTTGGATCCCAGGTGCAAGTAGATGTCTCACTCCCCAGCAGCTAGAACACTGCTGCCACATCTTCTCTCCATTCATTGCATCAATTTTTCCAGCATAAGAGTACAACAAAGCTTCATAGTGCACCTCTAAACATGCCAAACTGATGTGACGTTATTGGCAGCTATCAGACTGCTCTGGAACTGTGAAATTGGTTAGATTCAAGCAATCCTACGATAATTATACAGCTAATTCTCATTCAAAAATGCTGGGAAATAAAAAATGTCCACGACCTGTGCAACAATTTTAATTCTGTGACCAACATGGAAGGTAAATTCTGATCTCACTGAGTGACACATAAGCAACTAAAACTAATGGGGACACAGGACAACATAGTATAAAAATCTACATCTACCTTCTACATTTAATTTCAGTCTTTCAAAAGCTCCTTGATGTAACAGTGAATCAATAAAATAGAATGGTATTAGTCCCCACCGTTTAGCTGCACTCAGCATTAGCCTGCTTTCTATTCTGTCTCTCTTCAGAATAAGCCTAGGGACAAGCGGTTACATAGTATTGCAAGTTCATATTGAAGTGCAAGAAGCAGATATGGGTCAGATTATGATGGCCAGTGTGCCCTTTTGGCTTGAACAGACCTTTAAAAAAAAACTTTATTTCCCATGAGCATGACACTTCCTCTGTGAAGAAATGTTCAGGACATACAGGAGAGACTGTCCTACTGCAAAAAAGTGTAGAAGAGCAGAGATACAACCATAATGTACTGAGAAAACGTCTATCCCTATCCCGAAGAACTACATTAGATCTTGAAAAAGTTAAAATTAAGATGATCGAAACAAGAAGACCTGAAAATACGGAATAGTTTAATCTTAAGCCAAAATAAGAATCTAAGGCCACGTTACTTGTAGCATTATAAAAAACAGACATCGGGCATAAATAAATAAATTAATAAGGAAGAAATGGATAGAAAGCTTTATTGGGCAATGTCAGGATAAGTAAATGTCAAAAAACTAGCCAGTCTTCATAAAGGATCAGTAATAAAAAATACATCTCCTGAAGGTTGAAAATAGTAGTAGTAGTAGAATAACCTTACAGGAATACGTGTCCCACTTTTGTGAAAGTGACCCTTAGGATGAATCACTAAGATCTTAGCACAGAAAGCTGAAGATTAGAAAGACAGCATGTAGATATAACTGAATAAGAACTGCACTAATGACCTTAAAATACGTGACTGAGGAAAGTTAAAGAATAAGTCATAATCCACTCTAAGTTTTAGATTTGAAACAACAGCAACCAACATGTAGAAATCTATAATGTTAACCATATTTAAAGATAGATGACAAATACAGTACACCAAAAAAAAAAGTAACTTTCTCTACACATTTTTGTTCTTTTATGAAATAGAATTCAAACACAGTTTGGCTGACTTAAGAAGACTCAGTAAAGGTTATAGCGGCCTAGAAAGGAAACAAATTAGAAAATAAAGTCTAGAAGTAGATTAAAATAAAACAAAAAAATCAGAAACAACTATATTTAGAGTAAGCTCTATTTTCAGACCTTTCATAGATATGTGTCCTTCTCATGTTTTGATTTTTCTCCAGAGGACAATCTGGTCAGGTAACACTCAATTCTGTTCACTCCTTCATCTGGATCTTCTGTGGCCAGTGGAGTTTGTACCTGAAAGAGCTTGCCTAATCCAGTTCCGCAGCTTTTCAAGGAGCTATGCTGACTTTGCTATCTCAGAAACATCTATGTTCCTATCATTAAATACAAAGTGTTTCCAGTAGGTTGGCAGGAGTTTGAAAAGACTCACCAAATCCCTAATTATGGTGTCAAGGAGGAGTCATACTTTTAAACTGAAGAAGACCACAAGTTATGACCATCTCATGATTAAATCTGGAATTAAAGAACTTAAGGCACAGTTATGTTATGTCTTCTCAGCATAAATTCCAGGGAAAGACACTGAAAATACATCCACTGAAAGAAACTTACAATGTGTAATGATCTACTGCTTCCTGTCCTGTACCAGGAAACATCACATTAGGTTATGATATGTTGCATATGTTCTTAATCTAGACATAAAAATGTGAAATTGAATAGAGGAGTTGAGAAAAAGGAATGTGTACATGTTACTGGTTATACATGTTTGATGCCATGAATTTAAAACACATAGAATATCATATAATATTTTTCAAGATGTTGGGACAACACGTGTTTACTTATTTATTCATCTTTAAATGAAGCTAAATTCCCAGAAAGCATGTGTGAGATCTAGCTAGAGACAGCTTCAGTTCTACTTCCTCCATTTATTCCAGAGCACATGTTCACACTAGATCCTCTTCTGAAAAGTGGTAGTAACCACTTTATTGTGTGATGCCACAATTTTCAAGGCTGCACTAATTTACAGTCAAAGGTAAAGCCCTGTCTACCAGCCCCAGGAACCAAGCAGAACAGAGATGGTACAAAGCAATTAACTCAATTCTCTGGTAGCTACATGATATAAAACCACCACAAGTAGTTCTCTGGATTGAAGTTTACCAACGTAATGAAAATCTTATCAGGGTAAAGTGGACTTTCCAGAACCTACTCCTGTAGTTTGGATTCAAATTATGGTAAAACAACAGCTCTTTTTCTGACATTTTATGATTATAAGCAGAATTGCAGTGACAAGCAAAAAAATCATTGTTTAAAAGTTAGAAACAGTTCCAACTTGGTAAGGACAAAGATGTGTAATTGCTGTTTAATCTGAACAATTTTGCCAGTCTCTACTCAAAATCTGTAGCAAACACGTCTTTGAAATTTTTTGAAAGAAAACAACAAATCTCTATATCTAAGATGCTAACACAGTGCAGCTGAGTTATGTTCCAAACCACAAAACAGAACAAGTGTCAGCAGGTGTGAGGTGATAAAATCCAGGCAACTCTTTGGAGCATAACTCCTAGAGGACTTTTGGCATTAGTCTTAAGGTCAGTGTGAGATTTCACATCAAATCAAGGTAAAACTTTTTAAAAGATGCTGATTTTTTAGGACTGCCAAGTGCTATCAAGACTTTTAGATACTGTCATTTTGTGTAAATGGAATTTCATAAACAGCATTATCACAAAGACCACGCAAAGACAGAATTCTCTGAGTCTGACCTATGGAAAAACAAAGGTATTAACTGACCCATCATGTTGTTTTTGACCACCAGGGATCTTGATTTAGTTCTGCAACTCTTTTTTATCACAGAAAAAAGTAAATTCAAGCTAGCATATCTACAATCAGGAGTGTACGATTAGAGTAGTAACATACAAAGAGGAAATCATGGAAACAAGAAAATATTAGAGAAAAGTCCTCACATGTATTTAGAGATGAGTAACATCATTTCTGTAATAATTTCACAAAATTTTTGTATACATAGCTTAACACTATGAAAGTTCACCATCCATCTCCATCACTCATTGTAATAAGAGCTCATGAAGAAAAGTCTTCCTTCTCAAGTCTGTGTGCCTGAGTAGTTGTGTCTGGGAATTTCATGCAATGTGGTTTGTATTTATTTACCTGTTAGTGCTGCAGCTAGCATGTGGAAGATGGCTACCTACTAGAACACAGAAGTATAAAAGCATTTATCAGTCTGTAACCATAATAAAGCTTGATAATAACACATACCAGAAGGCTTCATCTCTGCATCTCCTAACAGTTTCACCGAGTCACCTGTGCATCAGTATTAGGATTTAGAAACCAAGCTTTCCTTAACCCTTTGGTTTCTATTCACACTCTCATTCCTGACACTTCTCTTGGAAATGCTCAGTTCATTTCCTCTCTGCATCAATTATCAGTAACTTTCCCTACTCAATGATTTTTTATTTTGAGTAGCTTTCAATGAAAAATCTCTAAAATAATCCAGCTAAGGAGACTGAATTAAAAAAAATGGTAAATCAACCACCCAACCATCTCATGCAGACGAACATGAGAAAGCCCTACTAAATTGATCATCATTTAAGAAAAGAGATTACTTGAATTATCTCATACTTCTTAAGCCCACTAGAAACAGCTCCCAGCAGCAAATCCTTTTACCCACCTAGTACATCCTGAACATTTATTAAAACTTGGACTGATGTCTCTGCTTATTACTAAAATTGCTTGTTGCTTCCTACGGTAAGATTTCCTTTACAGTAATTTCTAACTGGGAAAAATAGCTGTGTGGACAGAAATTCTATTTGCCTGCTGTTTTCTTCCAGCTCTCCTTTTATTTATATATAAGTTTTAAATGTCATCCAGAACAGCTTTGTAATTCATAATATAACAGTTGAAAAAAAAAAAGATAGTTTGCAAACCCCTCTTTGGAGTTTGCAAGTGGGTATGTTAATTTTATTGAATGGTTGTTCAAAAACTTGCCTGCAGTCAATAGTCATGGAGGCACTTGGGTGGTCAGGGGTCTGTGTGCTCCAGCCCTCCCTCCCTGCTCAAGACAGTCAGCACTGAGGCCAGAGCAGGCTGAGGCCCGTGGCAAGGAGAAGTGCTGGGATTAGAGCTGGAGCAGAAGACCAGTATGGCAGGCCAAAAGGCACAACAGTGACCTCCACAAAATCAACGTTAATTACCTGAGATGGCATCACTGTTTCTGGGATATGCGGGTATGGACACCTACACATTAAACATTCTTCTCTTATGAGAAGAATTTTTAAAAGAACAGCTCTTACGAACTATAAACACATCACTACCTGTTATAGGATGCACTACAGAAATCTGCTCTTCAGTGGTTATACATTGGCAAAACATATGCATGTCTGTTGTGTTTAAACTCTAAAAAAAGATCTTTCCCACCACTCCTTGGCATGGCTCTCAGATTTTGCACAATAACAGACATGAATGTGAAATTAGTCTAAGATACTCTTCATATATTAATTTTTTTTTCAGTTTGAGGTTAAAATATGTATTTTTTTCTCCCTTCTCACTTGGATTCATTAAAAAAATGCTTTCAGATACAAAAGATGGAAGATTGTTTTAGAAAAATCTTGAAAAAAATAATTCAGCACTTCCTAGGGAAGGAATTTCAGTTAGAAATTTGTAGAAAAATATATTTGATATCTTTAAAGCAGTTATTACCAAAACGTTCATCAAACCTTCTCATTTTTTCTGTTACTTATTCCCCAAAAATGCCTGCTTCAGTAGTAAAAATTAAAAAAACCTTCCAATGCTACTTATGTATTTTTCTCATTTGCATAACTGGTGACGACTATGAAGAATTTCTTCACAGCAATGGATTTATCTTCACAATATCCTTGCAAGAGGAGAGGGGTTCAGTTATCTTTTTTTAATAGAAGCTGAACAGAAACAGAAGATAGTAAGACAGTAGGTACAGACCAATGTAGACACCTGATAGAGACACCTAGGACCTGATTTTCAGACTACACAGATTTATATATATACGCACACAATGTTCTGTGTTTTCCTTTGATTCTGATTACAGTTGAATGCCCTCAGCACTTCTGCAATCTCATTCCTAGGGTTCAGAGCCCAGCTGCCTCCTAAAATCTTATTCTAAATTACTCAGTCAGTACCAGAGGGAAATTTGATGGATGTGTGGTATATTGGCAGATATATGGATTTAAAAAAAAAACCTGTATAATAAATGATGGCATTGAACTGTCAAAAGCAACAGACTCTCCATCCTTGTCCTATTGTCCTCGATTTTATTTACTACATACCCGATGTTTTCTTCAGTATTCCCCAGGGCCAAGTTATGCCAAACATCAGTTGCCTCCTGACACAGCCCTGCCTGACCCCAGGGGAGATCTGAAGCATGTAGTAAATAAGGCAGCATCTTATGGAGAAAGAACCTCATGGTTAAGTAATTAAATGTTGCTCTGTTGCACATCTGTAGACAATCTTAACTCTGGCACTTCTTAACTTCCAGGTGACTTACTTCACAACTTCAGGATAGGCTTTTAAATTAATTCTCTGTGGGTAAATCTGTGTGTATATACGCGGGCACATTATGGATGCCCTCTTCTTCCAGTAATTTCTGTTCTTTTTAAGGAAGCATTTCCTAGGAACAGTTCATAATAGATTACAATAAGCTTTATGTTATCTCCTCTTATGAAACTGTATCACACAAGAAAAGAAATAAGGATGTGAACACAGCTTTGATGATTCATGAATATTTTTCTTGCACAGTTACATAAAATATCCTCTTTTTACTTTCTTTATTTTTACAGTTATAAGGAAGGATTCTCATAACTAGAAACCAGGCCAAGTACATGGAGGACAGCATTAATAAGTATGTGACACTGAATATGTAGATTCTGTCCCATATCCCACAGGGAATCCATTTGATTTGTAAATACAGTCATTTGCTGAACAACATGAGCTTTGACAGCTTAGAAAAAATAAAGCAGCAAGTCCATATACAGTGAAAATGACTGTCAGGACCAATTAATTCCTCCTTTTTTATTTTAATTTTTTTTATTATTATTATTATATATATTTTTTTTAACTTGAATGAGATGCCTGCAGAGGTGATGGCACGTACTGATACGGCTAGGGGAAGATATAATTGGTAGCTAACCCATATCTTGTTGGATAACATTTGCTCACTGGCCATTAAGGAACTTCTGGTAGATTTCATTTTGCTTCAGTGTTATTAAACACTGGGCATTTGACTCCATGCTAGCATTATTAACTAAGTATTAATAAACTTCTGCAAGTGCATTAATTTGGTGTTAGGTAATATGATGCCTCCTAAGGATTCTTCCCAGCTCTTAATATACTGCCTGCCAAGAGATATATATTTAGTATAGGTTGTATATATAGGTGCAGGTTCTATCAGCATCTAATATGCCTGCTAGTCTTCATTACATTGACAAGAAATCCCATATCTACCATTATGAGGCGAATGTTTATCCCTGTTATCAGCCCAAGAGCACTTATTATTCTCAGCTCTAATCATCTTTATTATTTCTTTGCTCATGCCAAGAGGTTTCTTCAAAACTCTCAACAGCATTAAAGAAAAGTTCACTGTTGATGATAGAAAAGAATAAATCTGGAAAAAATATGTGAAATAAAATAGGAAAAAAGTACCATGCAGAAGTAAATCTCAGGTCTTAAACTCAGACTTTGTTTTGTGTTCTTAGACATTAAAATTCTCAAGGAAGAATGGTGTGGGTTTTTTTCCTGAAAATCTACACAATTCAGAAAAACGTGGACTCTAATTATCTCTGTGAGATACACAGAGGAAAGAAAGTATTGCTTAGGGTATAGCAATTAGGAAAGGAATAAAATTGAATCTTATTTGTTTTCTTCCTTTGACTACCTCCTCATTGTTGAATTTTGATTCTCATAAAAAAAATTAAACCGCCACTTTCTTCAAAGCATGGTAAGGGAGAAAAAAGGAAAAATATTTCAAGCCTTGATGTAGGTTAGTCTTTTTCTTTTTTCTCTTCTTTTTCTTTTTTATCAGCTCAGAGCTGATAACGCACCATAGACCTATCGCACTCAGATAAAATCTGATTACTAGAGAAGTTAATGAGCAGATATGTCTTTCTAATAGGACATATGCACTAGAATACTCCCTTTGATTAGGAAGTTTGATTTCAGATTTTTATATACAGTGTCTGCTGAGGCTTTCCCAGCTTATTCAGCTGCTTTACATGTCCTTAATGAGTATTTTTTGTTTTTTTAATGAATGATTGGGGCTGTGCTGGAACAAAGGGTGAGGCAAGTGTCTCAGCTGAAGTGCATATACACCAACGCACGCAGCATGGGCAATAAACAAGAAGAGCTTGAAACCATTGTAAGACAGGCAAACTATGACCTTGTTGCTATTACGGAAACATGGTGGGACCCCTCCCATGACTGGAGTACTGGGATGGATGGCTACAAGCTCTTCAGAAGGGATAGGCGGGGAAAAAAGGGTGGTGGCATAGCTCTCTATATCAAAGAGTGTCTTGATGTTGAAGAGCTTGAGGTTGGAAACGACCAAGTGGAGTGTCTGTGGGTAAGGATCAGGGGGATGGTCTGTAGGAGTGACATCGTGGTGGGGCTCTGTTATAGACCGCCTAGCCAAGATGAGGAGATAGATGAGGTGTTCTACAAGCAACTAGTAGATGTTGCACGATGGCCAGCACTAGTTCTCATGGGGGACTTCAACTTCCCTGATATATGCTGGAAATATAATACCGCGCAGAGGAAGCAGTCCATGAGATTTCTGGAGTGTGTGGAAGATTGCTTCCTGACACAGCTGGTGCAGGAACCTACCAGGGGAAGTGCCCTGCTAGACCTGCTCTTCACTAACAGAGATGGACTAGTAGGAGATGTGAAGGTTGGGGATCGTCTTGGACAGAGTGACCATGAAATGGTAGAGTTTGCTATTCTTGCTGACATCAAGAGGGTGACTAGCAAAACTGCTGCCTTGGACTTCCGGAGGGCAGACTTTGACCTGTTCAGGACGCTTGTTGCAAGGGTCCCTTGGGACTCGCTCCTGTGGGGTAAAGGGGTCCAGGAAGCCTGGGCCCTCCTCAAGACGGAAATCTTAAAGGCACAGGAGCAGGCTGTCCCTGAGTACCGTAAGTCAAGCCGGAGGGGAAAAAGACCAGTGTGGATGAACCGAGATCTTTTGTTGAGACTCCGGGAGAAAAAGAGAGTCTATGTCCTCTGGAAGATGGGACAGGCTACTTGGGGAGACTACAGGGAACTTGCCAAGATTTGCAGGCAGGAAGTTAGAAATGCAAAAGCCCAGCTTGAACTTAGACTGGCTACTGCAGTAAAGGAGAACAAAAAATCCTTTTATAAATATATTAACAGTAAAAGAAGAACTAAGGAGAATTTCCCTCCTTTACTTGATGCGGCAGGGAATGTAACCACAGAGGATAAGGAAAAGGCTGAGGTTCTCAATGCCTTCTTCACGTCTGTCTTTAACAGACAGACCAGTTATCCTCAGGATACTCCTCGCCCTGACCTGGAAGTCTGGGACGAAGCGCATCATACACCCCCTGTGATCCCAGCAGAGACAGTCAGAGACCTGCTCCTCCATCTGAACTGCCACAAGTCCATGGGGCCAGATGGGATCCACCCAAGGGTGCTGAGGGAGCTGGCAGAGGTGATTGCCAAGCCGCTTTCTGCCATCTATCAGCATTCCTGGTCATCTGGAGAGGTCCCGCAAGATTGGAGGCTTGCCGATGTGACTCCCATCTACAAGAAAGGCCGTAAGGAAGATCCGGGGAACTACAGGCCTGTCAGCCTGACCTCGGTATCAGGGAAAGTTATGGAGCAATTGATCTTGAGGGAGATCACACGGCACGTGCATGGCAATCAGGGGATCAGACCCAGCCAGCACGGGTTCACAAAGGGCAGGTCGTGCTTGTCCAACCTCATCTCCTTCTACGACTGGGTGACCAGACTGGTAGATGAGGGAAAGGCTGTTGATGTAGTCTACCTGGACTTCAGCAAAGCCTTTGACACGGTCTCCCACAGTATTCTCCTGCAGAAGCTGGCAGCCCATGGTGTGGACAGGTTCACTCTTCTCTGGGTTGAGAATTGGCTAGAGGGCCGTGCCCAGCGGGTAGTGGTTAATGGAGTCAAGTCCAGCTGGCGTCCTGTCACGAGTGGTGTCCCCCAAGGGTCGGTATTGGGGCCCGTCTTGTTTAATATCTTTATTGATGACCTGGATGAGGGGATTGAGTGTACCCTCAGTAAGTTTGCGGATGACACCAAGTTGGGAGGATGTGTTGATCTGCCTGAGGGTAGGGAGGCCCTTCAGCGGGATCTGGATAGGCTAGACAGTTGGGCTGAGGTCAATGGGATGAGGTTCAATAAGGCCAAGTGCCGGGTCCTGCACTTTGGCCACAATAACCCCATGCAATGCTATAGGCTTGGGGCAGAATGGCTTGAGGAGTGTATAGAGGAAAAGGACCTGGGGGTGTTGGTTGATGCTCGGCTCAGCATGAGCCGGCAGTGTGCCCAGGTGGCCAAGAAGGCCAATGGCATCCTGGCCTGTATTAGGAATAGTGTGGCCAGCAGGAGCAGGGAGGTGATCATCCCCCTGTACTCAGCTCTGGTGCGGCCGCACCTCGAGTACTGTGTTCAGTTTTGGGCCCCTCACTACAAGAGAGACATCGAGGCCCTGGAGCGTGTTCAGAGAAGGGCAACAAAACTGGTGAGGGGTCTGGAGCACAGGTCTTACGAGGAGCGGCTGAAGGAGCTGGGATTGTTTAGTTTGGGGAAAAGGAGGCTCAGAGGAGACCTCATTGCACTCTACCACTTCCTGAAGGGAGGCTGTGGTAAGGAGGGGGTCGGCCTCTTCTCCCAGGTAACTAATGACAGGACGAGAGGGAATGGCCACAAGTTGTGCCGGGGAAGATTTAGATTAGACTTGAGGAAAAATTTTTTCTCTGAGAGAGTGGTCCGGCACTGGAATGGCCTGCCTAGGGAGGTGGTTGAGGCACCGTCCCTAGCGCTGTTCAAGAAGCGTTTAGATGAGGTGCTGAGGGATTTGATTTAGTAGCTTGGTGGGTAGGGATGGTGGTGTGAGGAAGGTTGGACTAGATGATCTTGTAGGTCCTTTCCAACCTAATGTATCTATGAATCTATGAATCTATGAATCTATGATTGCTTCAGTAAATGACTACAAAATAGCCACTGTGCTTCGGCTGATAAATTTGCATGATAATTTTATAAATTCATACTAAATAGTTATTAAGAACCAAGGTTTAGAAATAATTTCCCATTTGTCTGGATTGACTGTTACAGACTATTTGCATGACTTCGTTGCTATGTACTTCCACCTCCTCAGCAAAATTTAAAGCTCCTGGTCTTGACTAATAGTAATATTCTGAGGAGAAAATAAAATTCCAGCCTGTTTCATCAATACACAGATATTTATGGAAGGGATCCAACAGGAAATTACAGCTGATAAATGAACACCTTTGACATACTGCTTACAGCTAAGCTAAAAGAAAAGATGCTCAGGCGAGATGTAGCGCGAACAATCTCACTCTTTTTTAAAAAATACACTGAGTGTATTGCTTTCCTCTGTTCATTATCAACCAAAGTCATAAATATCCAAGTGCTCTCTGTGTACTAAATAACAGCTTCTATCATTTCAGGTTTCAAGCATCACCTTTGGTACTTCAACTTTTTTCTAAACAAAAATGTGGACAATATCTGATATATTTGAAACTATGCAGTGCCAATACACAATTTTTTAAGTTTATGAAACATTTGGAATGGATAAAAGTCAGGGATGTGATTACCAGACTGAACTTCTTATCTACCACTCAGAACAGAGCTTATGACTTTTTTTCCCTCACTGACCTTTTATTTTTCTTACTGCAATGGCCACAGAACCGCTCGTGATAACAAGAGTAACAAAGCCTAATACTTTGAAAATACCCTATTGTCTAGAAAATAGGTTTGCTCCTATGTTTACTACTCAGTCTGTAGAGTGGATTTTCAAAATAAAATGTGCAAAATAAAGAGAAATTATGTTATTGTACTTCCATTAAAATCACCAGGAGTCAAACAGCTAAAACCTTGGGCACTGCTTTCAAAATGTCAGGGTGAGAATCAATTGAATAAGTACTGCTGCTACCTGGCATAAGATCTGGATTTCAGTGTAATTGAGACAGCATGAGTTCTCTCAACAGTAAATTACAGATAAAATCAAAGATCACTCACTGCAATAGCCACCTCACAAAATTAGCTTTCAGGATGATCCCCAAAACATGAACTCTATCCTCTGTGTACTGCCCTCACCACTCAGTAATCAAATGACTAAAACATGTCATACTGTTGTACTTTCTGCAATGGTATTTGTGAGCCAGAATCAATTTATGAAATGGGAAAAGTGTATAGAATTCTCCAGCTGATGAAAATGATTTCTGTATAATTCCTGTGCAGAGAGAGATTTATTGCTAGTTATTCCTTTCTTTATCTAGAGATAGAAAAAATAAAATAAAAATAAAGAAAATAAAGATCTAGGAACCATTACAGAGTGACTTCCAAGGAGAACTAAGCCCTGTAATGTTTTGTTACACAAGACCTGGAAGTTACTTCTGTGCCTGAGAGAGGGAGAGAGAAAGAAAGAAGCCCACAGCATCTTTTTCTGTTTCAATTTGAACATGCTGAAAACTGAGATGGTCCTAGAGATGTAAGGAGAATGCTTTACCCTTGAAATATTCTCACTTCATATGGTGGGACACTGAGATGCAAGAGGCAAGTGACAAGGTATAATCAATAGTGAACAATAAAAAAAAAACTTTTGCGCACCTACAAAGCACACTTTGCATATGGTTTCAAAGTGCTACATGACAAAAATAAATAAATAAATAAATAAATACTACATTTGGCTGAAGTTCTGCAATATTTTAAGGAGAATAATAACAGCCTGTGTGCCTGCCCCAGAAAGAATTTAGTCTTCCTATCACCCATTTTAACACATTAATCATTGAAATGCTGGGATCTATGAACTATGTAGCTTAAATAGCCATTTTCTAGACCTTTCTCACTAAGAGTATATTAAATATCTCCCTTGAACAGATGTTTTCCGCTAATTTATATAAGTTATTAATTTTTAAAATTGGCTAGCAACAACCTATATTCTGAGAAATCTTGACAGTAGCATCTAATTGGGAGCATATATGTACATCTCTGCCTAAAGAAGCTGTGAAATTAGCTTTGTCATATGATATTCACTGATGACTGGTGAATTTGATTCAAAGCATTCATGAGCTTTTCTGGTCGTGTCAGACTTTACACCAATTTAAAACCAATTTTCAAGTATGAGTAATAGGGCATCTTTACATCTTATTGAGGAAGATGGACACTTGTCACTTCTGTTCTAGGCCTAATCCTGCATAAAACTCCACATGGACAGACATTTATGGCCCTGCAGAGACTTGCTGATTTCAGTGGTTTCTCTACAGACTGATTCAATAGACCTTCACTGCATTACAAGTTCAGGTTTCTGTTCAGCATAATATTTGAGAACACACTCAAATCTGCACTTTTTCATTAGAGCACTTACCTTTAAGCATATACTCAATCAATATGAGGTAAATGCTTTACTGATTATAGGTAGGTATCTCAGCTGCAGCACTATGTGTATATGCCAGCCCTCTGCATTTCTCTTCTGTAGCTAGTAATACAGAATATTTACTGACACTGTGACTCAGACTACTAACAAAATGTGGGATTTGGTTAAAAAAAAAAAAAAAAAAAAAAAAAAAAAAAAAAAAGATTATATTTGACTTGATATGTTTTTATAAATCTTTACTTTCCAAATCATTGAATATATAAAAATATAATAGAGCATTTCTGTGATGATTTTCACAGAACTTCAGTATGACAAAGTTTTCTATGATACTGCTGTACTGAACAAATTTGCAAGAAAAAAATGGAAAGATGACCCATCAGTTTTCATTGCCCACTAAAAAGAAATGCTGGCTCTCACATTCATTTAGAAAAATATGCATGGAAATAGTTAAGAAACTCAATAAATTAAGAATAGGATTTTTAAAGCCAATTCAACTTACTCTGGTTTTAAATTAGAGTAAGAGTTCTGAGAACCCAATATAGCTGGGATGGAAAATACGGCAATATTAGAAGTGCTAATTTGAAAACGTAACCTATAACTAATTGAATACAAAGTTAGAATTAAAAAAAAAAAAAAGAAGTCTAATTTGAGAGCTGCACCTCTGAACATGCAGGTTTAAAGAAGTAATAATTTCTATTGTAAGGGAAGTAGAAGACACATAAAATACCACAGTATTTATTTTGTGGTTTGTATATTTATAATGAAATTGGTTTGTTGCCAGAGGATAAGGATGCTACATCAGTTTGTGAAATAGAAAGACTTTTGGAAAGACAAATGATAACATACAAGAACTTTCTGAAACAAATAATCCACAATCCACTCAAAATGGAGGAGTCATTAAGGTGAGTCAGTTTTAAATTGAATGAAGCTACAGTCCTATCAGGGTAAAACCACTGTCCTTTGTTCAGAATAAACGTCAAAAGCAGTTAGATTTGTCTATGTAATGATAACCAACGTCTCTACAAAAATCAACTACATGTCACAGCACAAACCAAAAGCCACTTTCATCTCTTGCCATGCCAGAAACTTTCCAGTGAACCAGTTTTCCAGACTCCTATGATTGCTATCAACATGTCAGTGTCCCTTTTTAGTTCTGTGACATGCCATTTATAATGTTAGCATTTCGGTTGCGTTTTGATAGTATGTCAGTTGCAGTGGTAATTGCAGTAGTGAATAACACAGAGAACTACTACCTGTCTGTTACTGCTACAACATCCTAACTAGTACTTGGAATAGCTGAAAAAGATGGAAAAAGTCATTTTAAGGCCCATTACCAGCTAATGCTGATGAAAGGTAATATTTTTGCATCTATTTCCTGTGTTGTAATAAACAGGGGTGACATTCAAGTGAAACAAGAGACTCTTTGCTGTGAGCACTGACCACTAGCTGGAAGGAGACTCCCAACGGTCTCACCAGCACTTCTGTGTGGGTATCTGCAATTGCTGTTTCTCTTCCCCAGAGCATACAGATAGATTTTAGTAAAATATGTACAAGTTACTGTTGCAGTGTTGAAGATAAAAACATACTTGATTAGGTTAATGGAACGTATTTATGCGTTAAGATAGTGTGCTTCGATGTTTGCAAAACAGGGAACAGTATGCAGACATTGCAAAAGACACAGTCTCTATCATTACACTCTATGAGTACCTTTCCCCTGCAAGTTTGAACAGAGTTAATTGCCAGTTTTGTAGTCTGCAGGTACAGCTGAGAAGTCATTAAGAGATTTTCTAACCAATCACATTATAATCACAGCAGAGGGAAAAACCTTTGTTTCTCTTAAATACATTAATAACAGAAGTGAAACAGTTCAAAGTCTTAGCAAAGGGCCAAGGCAGTTCCTACTTGTGCATCAGCACTACTGGAGGAGCAGCCATCACTACAGGCAGCTTGGCCCTCAGCAGTCCTACAAGAGCTGTGGGAAACCCTAACAAGAATAAAATCAGTTTCAGTGGCTGGAAAAATGGATATCAACAGCTGATTTAACCATTGAAAAGACAGATGAATCTCCATATCCACTGATTATTTTTGACATACAACTAGTAACACTGAAAGTCTTTAAAAACAGCCTTCCTTTCCTTTGAACTTTCTGCAGATACATCATTATAGAATACAGAGTTTCTATAACCAGAGAAGAAATATTTCTTTTTCTGACTACTAATACTAATCTGTTTTCTCTGCATAACTTAATTGAAGATTTATTTTTATTTTTCTTAAGTATTGTTATAACACATGGAAAGGAGCTAAGCAACTGATACAATGAATTCTGAAAGGATCTCAGTACTTCCTGCTCTAGGCGTCCCTATTTGATCAAAGGTTGAACCAGATGGACCCAATGATTTCTTCCTATCTCAGCCAGTCAAAATCTGATTTTGAGATAAGTCTCAACTTACTTGGCTTTCCTCTTCCATTCTTTATTCGTTAATATTCCACTGAACTTTTCTGAAAAACTCTTGGACAGAAACCTATTTGTGCAATACAAATTCAGTCTTTTAATACTACTTGGTGTCCTTTCTCCACTATGCAGGAAGCATCCAAAACCAATAGATGCTATAAAGAATGTGAGATGACTCCTCAGTCTGTTAAATCGATTTTGCACTGCTGACAGCAAGAAGACATGTCAGCACAGCACTTTCTGTGTGTTCCAAGAAACCTCAGTGTTTAATTGCCATGTAAGCTTGCACAGTTCCTCAGGCTCACATCTGGATCCTTCCCTGTTATTATTTGTGATGTGTAGATTAGGAACTATTTCAGCAGCCACTGGAGAGCAAGCCACTCACAGAAGTCATTCGGGGAAGGCATCAATAAGGGCTTTGTTTAAAGTGCAGTTCAGCTTGAAGTGACTGCAAAAATATTCCAAATGAAACACAAGGAAGCATCTAGACAGTAATATGCTTTTGTTTATTATATTTTACAGAAAAAACCCTGTCTCAAAAGAAGGAAGAGCAATGAGCAACGTCCATCTGGTTGTGCTAGCCTAAGCTATTGTTAGTCTTAAAATATGCCAACCAAGTCCCTCAGCATAAATGCTGAGTCACAGAATAAGAGCAATCCAACAAAGAGATGTACAGTGCTGTGTGGCTTCCTCTTGTGGAATAGAACAGAGAGAACTGACAGTGAAATGAAATTAAGACTAGATATGTTCCACAAAGCACACCACTGATATCAATGGATATCAGTTGGATATCAATTGGCACTCTTCAGCCAAAGGAAGCAGGATTCTTTTAGCCCTCTACACACCTTATATTTGTTTTCCTTCTTGTTTTCTAAAGACTTAAGGCCTTGAATAACATAATAGTTGCTTAAGTCTCTACTAAATCAGTTGAAGACATCTAAAACTTGGAATAAATTCCCTCCTAACTTCTAGGATGCAGCAGACAGGTTTTGGTCATACACAGAAGCACTACACAGAAGTTTAAAAAGAGAAAACAGAGAAGGAAAATTACACTCAAGAAAATTCCAAATACGTAAAACATAGCTATACAGAATGTTCAAATTCAGGTAAGCAGTTTCAAAGGAGACTCTACAGGCTCTGTACAGGCTTGTTTCATTCTGCATGGAGCAGCAGAGAAATGGCAGATCAGAGGATTAAACTGGAACACTTAAAGTTTCAAATGGACTGCATGACCCAGGATTGTCTACAAGCTTTGGGGTTCAGGTCAATTCACACTGTTTGATAACAGGGACCTAGTGTGGTCCTTAACAGTTGTCTGACACCAGTTTAGCCACAGCCTTAAGCTGCCCCTGTAAGGTGTGTTGCTTACAGAACTACAAAACAGAAGAATTAAAATAAAACAAAAAAAACAACAGCACTGAATTCCACAGAAATGGAGAAATGAGCTCTAGAGGCTGCACTCCAGCTGAAATAGATTTCAGAATTTGAGTCTAGAAGATTCACAATGATTTAGCCATGAGGATGGGGCAGGGTAGGAATTGAACTGATCTAGGTTACTAAACGGCTGATGAGAGCATCAAAGAGCAATCAGCAGCCAGTAGAATATATACAGGCAGAGAAGAAATGAACTTTGTCCTTCTGCTCTGCCCTTTGGAAAGGAAAATGTACACAGACTAACATTTTCTTCTCGCATTCTGACATCTTCATGAAACATAGAATCAAACCATCACAATTACAAGACTGGATACAGAAATTGTCTGCAAACACTCACATCTGCATCAAGAATTTCTGCTCTGTAGTACACAGGCTCTCCTGGAAGCGACAAAGTCAGGCACTTTTTACGAATTATTTACATCTCAACCTGTTCATGTTTTTGTCTAGAGCTCTGCTGGAAAACTCCCTATGCCAGAATCATCTGAATTAGTATAAGAAGCAGTTCCCCACCACTGAAGGCTCTCAGCCAGCTCCCCCATAGCACCGCAGAGCATGCAAGGTGCTTAGATTTGGCACTAGGGGAAATTGCATGACCCAGAAATACAAGCTCAAATACCAAGAACTGCTCAATGTACAAGCACTTACAACTCCCAGAAGTTGTGATTCACAGCATTTCTTGGGCATTGGCATTTGATTTTTATCTTCTCTGTGTTTGACTAGGAACATATCAGCAGTTTTTCTGCTTCCACTCTCAAACTTGTGGTAAACAAGTGAATTTATTAAGAGAAAATAATCCTCCTTTGTCAAACTGAACGTGCTGTTTTCTAATATTAACTGGTTGCTCCACAACAGGTATCACTGTAACAGAGACACTCCGTGGTACCAAAAATGTGCTCAGCATTAGAATGACTGGTGGTCTGTAGCCCCAGCACTTTGACTTTATTTCATATTAGGGCTGGAAGTGGAAGGTTCACTGCTGTTCAGAGCACTGTACAAATACAGCAGCCCACCAAAACTGTAAACGCAGGTTGCTTGGCAACTGCTTTGAAGAGTGTTATTTGCTTTCAAAGAGACAAGCTGTTATTTCTTCCCTTTTAAAACAAAAACATAAAAGAAGAAGAAATGGGACTAAGAAAAAGGAATAAAGCAATTACTTCCCTAAATAATAAGGCTCCATTATACACACATGGTGGTGATGTGCAAGGTCTTTCTCATACCCATAATGTTCTCCAAAGGAGAATCTCTAGCAAATAAGTTGTTTTTACAAGAAGTGCAGTCAAGTGGAACTGCTATTTCAGCCCATCTCAAAAAAATAAATTATATGCAAGATGATATATCTCACAAAAAAAAACCCACCACCAACAAAAAACATCTATTAGAGGCCAATGGTCAAACTAGTTCAAAAATCTCTTTTCAAGTGCTTACTAGGAACTGCTCCTGGAAAAGCTGCAACTCCCTTAACTTCTTAACATCTCCTTCAGTTCTTTATTTCACCAGCCTAGATAGACAGTTGTGGAGTGCTCAGCCCAGCTCTGGTGCTGAGCCCACAGTGCACATGGGCTGGGTGCAGCAGCAGTCAGGGCTAAAGCACCCCAGCTAGAAGTCCCCCCCGTGTGGTGTGTAGAGCTTCAGCGCAGCTTTTTACGAGGGCAGGACAGCACGGGGCCTTCCAGGAAGGACATACCTATACAGGAAGCTTTCACAGGTTCACACGTAACTTTTGCACTCATGCCTATTTCCACATCTGTTTCTGTGCCATAAAATATACCAAGCAAAAGCAGACTAAAGCATTTTTCTCCTCTGCTCCTAGCACTGCTGTGGAGTTGCCCTAACCCTGTCACAGCAGATACAAACAGTGTGCAAGTAATGCATTTAATGGAGCAGCAGCTACCAGTTGTACATCAAATCCTAGTATCCACCTATGTGGCCTGCCTCAAGCCATCATCTGACAGCAGCAATAGCAGTTCTTAGCTTGATGTAAAATGTAATAGATAGATAGCTCTGTTTTCTGGGTTTTTATCAAAATAATCCAAAGACTTTACACAAGTTTTGGCATATATGGTATTTAAGAAATAGGGCAAAGTTACTAAAACAAGTATATTTTAAAATACTTCTGCTAAAATGATCTTGTCTCTTTTAATGTGCAATTATCTGTCCTTTTCTATAAATATTAATTCATTGGAGCTCACTGGATTTCTTACTTTTCCAAGCAGTAACACATAAAGCTCTCTCCTAATTGCACTCAACATCAAAAGCAAAAAAAAAAAAAACTTAAGCAAAAAAAATATTATTTTTTCAGCATATCTTAAAAACAATAAGACTAAAATATTATTTGCTTCCAGATCTTCATGGTAAAAGCAAAATATTAGATAAAAAAAAGAACACAGGTAAATTACAGAGATGCCTATTACATGATTAGGACCCTTACTAGCCATAGGAAGGCTTTGATTCAGAATGTCATCCCACCTAGTGCATGGTAGGAATCTGAAGCAATGTTCAGGATGATGCCACATGCAGAAAGAAAATTAATCAACATGCTGGGCTTTTCTTTATTTAATTCATCATGTTTATAATGTTCAGTTGAATGTTAAGAGAGTAAATACTCACTGAGTAAATGAGATTTGCTATGAAGTCTGATAACTGTGTCAAGAAATCAGATAAGTTTTTTTTTTTTTTTTTTTTTTTTTGAGGTGTTTATGTGAAATTAAGTGATCTCAGCAAAGTAGAGCAAGAGGCCAGGCCGTTCCACTGCCTATAGGACAGAATACATAAGGTTTTAAACGCTGCTGAATTTTTCTCATGAGAAGAGCAAAACACTCCAGTACAACAGTGAAAAAATCTGGTTTACATCCCTTCTCTGGCTTTAACATGAATAGAAGCGATTAGTTAGCCTTAAATGACTGATGTAAAGATTACTTGGTTATGCAAATGCTAGCTAACTCCCCAAACATTTTAGTCAACCTGAAATTATCAACCAAATTTAGCTCACTGAACTTAATTCAAACCTAATTTTGAGTTGACTGAAGCTCTGCTTTTCTGTTCAGTTTGTAATTTGATAAAAACTATAAGAGACTGCCACTGTCACTGCTCTAGTGCTTATGCTTTGCACCATCGCTATTTCAACAGCTGAAAAACAAATTCTAAGTCACTGGTGTCAACACTGTTAGCTACTGTTGTAACAGCACCTTCTCAAATATTTAGTAGGAACTCCAATGACTAGTTGGCAGAGACTGAATGCATGTCAAGAGAAAGACCACTTAATTGTTTCATACTTGATTACTGCTGCATTGATGCTGGAGAAAGAGCAAAGTCTGACTCTCTCACATCCCTTCTGCTCAGATTATGACCTACAAAATACCATGCAAAAGTGAAGCCCACAGAAACAGATTAGAAATGATTGCTTAAGTCAAGCCTGTCACATGTCTATAGGTTCCACTACAACCATCTGCCTCCCTTTCCTACTTAGCAAGTAAACAACACCTTGAAAACGCCTTAGCTGAATTATCCATTATTTTTTTCAGTGAGCATTTTAGCAGCACTAATATCAGCTATTACTTCAATGTGTAAAAAGATAAAATACAGAAAAGAGGCATGAAGTGATTCAAGTAACATATTTGCAGATTTGTTTTAAATAGTTAGCATTGCAGGGTAGCATGAAAAAATGTGTAGCTCATGAAGCAAATACTTAATTCTCCTGGAGAAAAATCTTATAGGTTATAAGTTCAGTGCAGACTAGAGAGCATAATATTCCAAAAGAAAGTACACATGCTTTTGACCGGCTTCAACACAAAGATATATACATAGGTTGTTCCAAAAATAATTGTTCCTGTATATTTCTATGGAAACTACAACACATACACAGCACAATGACATTATTTGATAGAGCAAATTCTTAGCTACTAAGCACTGCTTTCCAATATACAATCTTTCCAATATACAATCTTTTGCTATGCATTCTCACCAGCAACGAACAAGATCTTCACCAGTGGAGGTACCCACTGTCACTATGACTGAAATGCACAACCCACCACCTCACTGTGCTCACATCTACTGTTTGGTCTTCATAATCTCCAGCAAATGTCAATAAGTGCCTTTTTCCCAGAGAGGAATTCAGTGACATACCTTTGTTTCATGTGCACTATCATGTTAGACTCCACTTTTCAGGCTGCCCCTCTGCTGCAGTCTGTCACACAGCAACATGTTACAGTATACTGATGAGATGGTTCAACCTCTTCCACCACTCCACCAGTGCCTGCCTCTGATGTCATGAGACAACAATAAAATAGGAAGCATTACTTTTGGAACAGCTCTCATGCATGCTCGGGTTTTTTTTTTCCCTACTCAAAGCAAGCAAGCGTCAGCTATTTGAATGTCCCAGCACAATTAGTAAGGGAAAGAACTACTGATAAAATTTATCTGCATGTTTGAAAAAATACGTTAGAACGCTTTACGTTTGTGGGCTTACAGCCCTTAAGTATACAAGCAAGAAGATGGAATATACTGCAGCTTAATATTCTTCTAATACTGACAGATGTGATGAGTGGTTAATAGCAATCAGGTTTCTGTTAAGAATATCCCGCAGATGGTGAGAGTTCCCAAGTCTAAATGCAACAACCAGCTCAGCTTGTTTTCTGAAAGACTGAGTCACCTGGAAATGCTGTATGACTAGAGTTAGCAGATTTCATTTAATCTACCTAGAAAGCTTTGTGCACAGTGAATTTTAATATCTGCTATCTAGCAAAAAAAAAAAAAAAAAAGTAATAATGGAGGCAGAGGTAGAAGTCAATACAGAGGCCAAAACTCATCAATTAGGCCTGTCCGAATACGCTCTATTACAAAGTACATAAATTGTGCTGCACTAGAGAAAATCTGTATTCAAGCGATGGACCTGTAACAATTTCAATTCTAAAGCTGGGCCACTGCAGCATAGGTCACTTTGACTGCATAAGAATTTATCTTCCTTTATCTTTTTTTTTCCCCTCTCAATAATTTTCCTGTGTAAGAATGCAGTTCTAGACACAATGTCTTAAATATCTGGTACTTTCTTTGATGAAAACTAAAACAGAGCCCAATTCCCTTATATTCACAAAGCAGATTTTCAGTTGACATTTCAGCTTGAAATTTACCCCTGCAGAGGGGAATTAAGACACAGCCACCTCAGAAAATGGATTATATGAAATGTCTTTCCTGATCTGGTTCCAACAAGAGAAGAAATTTTCTGATACACATTAGAGAAAGTTCTTAAGTCACTGGTCCTGGAGACTTGTCATCAGATTTCATATGAATTAATATAAGGAAAGCCCAACATTGCTATTAAAGACAAAGTCACACAAAAACGTGTATTTTTACTCCAGAAGGGTGAGATAATTTTTTTTTTTGGTCAGTTGTAAGTTTGTTTTCTGTAGCTCTCCCCAGAAAAAATGCTTCGTGTGACTACGAGAGATAACAGCATGGGTAGGCGCGTGAACTATTATAGCTGTGACTGCCCCACCAGTGACAACCAGCAATAACATCATGACTGCCCCACCAGTGACAAGCAGCAATAACATCACTAGGAAAGCTCCTTACAGTACCTGCTAATAGCATAGCATCTGCAATCCTAGACAACTTTTAACTCGTTGTGGTGCTTTGTAAGGACTTAATAATTGTACCAGACATCAGCAAAACATAGTGGTGCATACGCATCAGATAGGAAACTGAGCAACCGGCAGGCTGCCAGCTTTCTAAACACAGCAGTGGTAAAGTTACAAGGACGTTTCAATTCAATTTTGTCCTAATCTAAAGCAATATGCAAGGGAGGTGCATGAGAGACTGGTGAGAAGCAATAACCTGCTTTTCCTTCTGTGCAAGTCATAACTGACTCCAATAAAGCCAGTGGTGCTTCGCTGCTGTGATCCTGATGTCAGCCAATCAGAAGGCAGGCACCTTCATCTCTTCATCATGTTTTTTGCCCATAAAACTGTCAATAACTTCATGGAAAGCATAATATGTGCAGTAGCTAATTTTTCAGAAAGTAATTTGTACTTCAGAGTGCAATTATTGCCAGAACCAGCTTGAACAAGTTACAGAGCTCTTTCCCAGAGCTGGAATTACAATATACATCTCTTTCAACTGCTCAGCACTTAATAATGCATGTACATTGTAACAAGGGTCAAATTCAGATAACTTACACTGGTCACTCAAATTCTCTTTAGTAGGGGTGAAAAAAAGACCAAAAAAAAAAAAAAAAAACTAGAACAATTTGAGTGACAAGGTTAGACTCTGTATATACAGTCAGAAGAGACATGCATTCCTATGGTGAACAGTGGGAGGCTTCCTTAGTGCGTCCCAAAACAGCAAACCAGAAACAGACAGTTTGATCCTCTCTTGAGTGCTCCTACTCCAGGCCCGCAGGATCCAGAGTACTGCACTGAGGGCAGAGCTCAGACTTGGCAGGGGCATTATTCACCTCTGCCCACCAACCTGCTGGTGAATCTGTCTATGCAAGCAGTGACAGAAACCTGGCTTGCTCTTGTTTCTCAGTCCAACATACTTGTAATGCTGTACACAATTCCAGGTGTATCTCAAGCCACAGGTGAAGCACATGGGCACCCTCAATTGCAGTAGCTTCAGCTAGACCAAAGTGTACAGAAGAAGCTAAAAAGAAGAGCACAGAGGCCATTTCCATAGCCTGGAATTAGACTGCTACATGAGGGGCAAGATTAGAAGTTTTCCCTGACTCCTTATGCATTTGATGTGAATCTTTTTCCTTTCATTGCAAATGAAACAAGCAAGGAAATTCTTAACTAAAACTACTCTATGTTGAAATTTCCAATTACTTATTCAGTAAAGCAGAGAGAAAAAAATAGAAAAAATACAGAACTCTCTATACTATGAAGTTTAGAGCACATTTTTAGGAGGTGGAAAATGGGCATAAGATTCAAAGTGCAAGAAGGCAAAGAAAGGAAATAGTCTATCTACTACAATCAAAGTGACCTAAGTACTGAGCTCTTGGATGCAGCAGCCATTCAGATCCCCAGACTTGCTCTGTGTGTCCTTTGCTGTTAGTATGATCATCTCCAAAGGAAAAATCTCGGAATGCAAGACAGAAGTGTTTGGACAAAAAGTTTCAGAAATTCCATTTCCCTTTTAGCTTGAAATACCAAGCTTGATCTGACTTGATGTATTGTTTCAAATTCTTTGCTCTGCTATTTTTTCCCTGTTAAATCAGAAGCGTTTAGACCAAAAGACACCCCAAATTGGTAGACATTCGGTCTTGCTCATCTACAGTTTATAGTTTTTGTGGGCTTTTTTGTAAATGTTTTCTTACTATAGGAGGCACATCCATCAGCAAACACATTAGAGAATCAGAGTACATTACTGAAAGATTATATCTGAAGCTTAAGTCTTATGTTTTGAAACTGTTTTGACTCAGAATTAAAAAAATAAATAAATAAACAAAAACTACCTAATTTAAATTAGACAGTTTGTACTGAGGTACCATCTCTGGCTGCAAGATGGCTGCTGTATTTTCTGTCTCTCCAGTAGCACTCCGTACTGACCACAGATTTCTACTTCAGTGTTAGCAAAAGGTATCTGTCCTTATCTGTTGATGAGGAAAAAATACACAAAGAATAAAGATGACTTGAGCCAACACAGTACATGAGCAATGATCTGAATTAGGTATAGTTCTGAAATAGACTGCACCATTTTCTGCTGCAAATCAAATCCTTTGATTTGAGAGATGGAAAGGAAAAGAAGGCTGCAAGAGTTGACTAGACTCTGAAATGCACCCAGCCCCTTCGCCTTCACCTTGAAAAAAAAAAAAGACCAAAAAAAAAAAAAAAAGTCTGTCTGTTTCCAGCTTCCCCGGCTGAAGGTTTATGAGACTATGTAGATGTTCGCACAGTGCTATGGCCCCCACAAGGGAAGAGACTTCTAACTGCTGGACCAGGCTGAGGGACAGCTGTGAAAAGATGCTTCCCTGATTCCTGTCTCCTTTGTGGATACCTGTTCTTTTCTGCAGTCCTCCTTTCCAGATCAGAAGATCTGAGCCGTTTTCTAGCTTGAAACAGAAGTGACAGGGATAAAGTGACAAACAGAAAGTGAGAAACAGAAGTCACAAAGCCTTTCTTTGAATCCTTGCTGTCCCTTCTGGAGGTGCACCCCAATCCTATTCTGCTCATCCCAGATTCTGGGCAAATCCAGATGCTTCTCCAGCACTCAACACAGCTGTTTCTGTGCAGCCTGGAGTGCAGCAAGTGCTATGATATGTCAGCTCTTCTCCCTCTCCTACTCACTTTGTCATTTTACTCATTTTAATAGTGCCTGCAAAGAGTGCACAGCAAACTAGAAGCAAACAACAGCACAGACTTCTCAAGTGGACAACAGTGTGACTGAGTGAAAACATCTGGATTAGGAAGGTGCCTTTAAAAGAATTTGAATCAAAATTAAATACTTGGCAAAGCACAGGCATTTGATCAACCAGCTGCAGCTCATTTCATGTTGCTCTCTGGAATGAAAAATTGCTGAAGGGCTCTGACAATCAGAGTTTTTTCTCTTTCGGCCCACTACTATGAAGCCAATCATTAGAAATTCTGTTAAGGTGATCCTGCAAAAAAAAGACTGCACCAGCTTTTCTTAACTGTGCATTATGCCTTGTCAGGATGAGCCATTCAGGAACGTGCTGCTTCTGCTTCTCTTTTCAAGGATTTCTCCTGTTGACAGGAGCATTTACATGAGAATGCAGAACAGGCACTGACTGACATTGTGTTGAGGCTCATCTAACTATCAAATTATGCTTGATTAGAATAAATGTCATTGACATACATGAACATAACTCTCAGTAAAGCTTCTGCACTAACAAGTCTGAATATTTACTGAAGACTATTTAAAGGTAGGATAACAGTCTGCTCAAAATGAAGTATTTTCTCATTTTGTTTGTGTATTTCAGAAAAAAAGAAATCTAAATTATTATGACAGGTGACATCTGATCAGTTTTGTCCCATCTCACAGTTCTATCGAAGACAGGATTGAAAGTACGCTGAAAAAGGTTTGCCAGAGATAAGAGAGGTATTTCTCTCTATGCTTTATTATTTCCTGCAAATAAATACACCTATACACACAGAAAACATGATATGAATGAACTTTAAAATAAAGGGATCAACTGTTAATAAAAATCTCAGTTGTTTTGGACTATTTATAGTCAAAATGTTATATGGCTGAATATTAAATTTTTAAGATACACAGGAAAGACCTGCAAATGTCACAGCAATGAGCAATTCCTATTCCTGGCAAGGCTGAAGATGGTATCTGAAATTCAGGAAGCAGTGACAGGAATATACTTGTCCAATAGTTGATGATTATATAAAAGAATCTGAAATACATATACAACCCACCAACTGGAAAACATTTGATCCAAGGATGGTAGCTGACACTTTTATGGAGGGTGATCATGTTCTTTGCCTGGGAAAGTGGAAGAAGTCATTCAGCAAATGACATTTTAAAGCTGCTCCCAGTCAATAATGAAGAATTGTTTGAGACTGCAAAAATAAAAAATTTGGATTAAAGTGTTCATGAATTGACATGGAGGGTTAACACATCACAAGAATGTGAATGTCACCAAAGATAAGGTACTTAAAAAAGTCTTAATCAACTCAGGGAACATTTAGGTGTCTTGGTACCATAATGTAATGTATAAAGCAGTGTGAAAAGCACCAGTTACTGAGAGACACAGCATTAACTGCAGAATGGTACCACGTCAATGTGGTGAAAGACTTCTGAGTACTAAGGAATGAATGGAGGCAGTCCCTGCACTGTTAGCAGTTGTCTTTAAGACCACATGAAAGAACTCAAGAAGTCTCAGGGAACTAAAGTAGGCAGCTGAACACTGTGCCTACCTTAAAAGGTAGGAGTAAGAGAGAATTTAGGGAATTACAAAACTGCCAGACTAGTTTATCACTCTGAAAGACACATGAACAAACTTAAATCGACTACACGTAAGCACAGTATATAAGCACGAAAAAATAAAGTGACCAGAACAGAAAATACACATTTGTTAAAAAGAAAACTTCAACCAATTCAGTTTCCTACTTTTACACATTAAGTATATTGGCAGACTAGAATGAAATATCACAGGTAAAACACATACACTTTAATCCCATATAGGAGATATAGTCTCCTCTGAGAGATACACATATGCAAATTACAAGTCTGTTCCAATTAACACTGTAGTCAAGACTGCATACAACTGAAACAAGCACAGTACCTTTTGTTTTGCTTGACAATTTTCTGTTTTTTTTTGTTTTTTTTTTTTTTTTTTTTGACCAAGATAGTAGTGGGTCATTATTTTATCTTCCTTCAATTAAAATCTCAGGGATTACTCGCAGAATAATGATAAACAGTTTACTGGATGTGATGTAAGGAAGACAGAATTGATTAGTAATAAGTGGATTGACTCACTTTATACAGAAGAATGTCACAGTTACAGAGCAGGCAGAAAAGTTACAGACCAGGCGGAAAAGAAAATGGTCCTACTTCAGGTTTAACAAGACCCATCCTTAGATCTCTGCATTTGACAGGAATGAATTGGAGGGCAATGTAGAGAAGTGGGAAAATAAGTAACAATAGAAGAATATATAATTATATATGAACAATTAGACAAAGAAATACCTTTAGTCTTGAGGAAAGGCACAAGAGTATGCCCAATACACGAATACAAAATATGCTGAAGAGTCGTAGCAGTTAAACTGTAGAAATGAGAAGTGAGCAGTGGAAAGAAACTGGCAAGAAAGAAACCCTGAGATATGTGTTGTGAGTCTCTGACAGTTCAGCCCATTTGGCTGCAGAACAGCTCAAAATCAGTTGCAGAAACCAACAAAGCCACTGCTTCCAATATTTCAGTCAGACCTGGCAAATACAGAAAATGTGCTGTGAGGAGCATTTCCTTGCACTATCTAGGAACTAGACTGCATAATTAACAGAAGTTTTTCAACTCTAAACTCTATGATAAAATGTACAGTCCTTGGAGATGCAACAAAGCCTTACTGTTCTTGGAGAAGATATTCTAACTTCTGCAATTATTGCATTTTTATCTCTTACCATGTTTATTATGAGGGATGAAAATACTGAATTAATGAGAAGAAGCTTTCTATAAATAATAGTAAGGTAGAAATTCATGACCTGTGTTTCTTAGTCAGAGGAAAGTTGACCTCTCATAACTAATCTCAGCATAAGCTTCTTTGAAAATGCGAAGTGCTGGATGTAAATCAAAGTATAATTGTTGCCTGGTCTCTGAAGGCAGTTATCAGATACAGAGAAAACCCAGCTTCCAGCCTGTTGGAAAGCATGTAAGCAAGACTGATTGATATTTGACATTCCCAAGGACTGACAAGCATCCAAATTCTTCTTGAAGTTCTACAGGACTTCCCAGCGGAATCTGAATGTGTTAACATGGGTTTTTAGTTTATGAATAACTAAAGATGGAAAAATATCCAACACTCAAAACATTTTCCCAAAGAAAAACAAAAGGATTTTATGTATCATATGACTGTTATCATTCTTTTGGTAGCTTTTGTGCATTATCAGCTTATTTTGGAAACATCCTTGAGCCTCACATCTCTATTACAGTTTTAAATATGGTAGATGCATACTGCCCCTTCACAATATTCACTGTGTTTTTTATTCAATATGCCATCCACATTCACTTTTATTATTACTTGTTCTGCAACAGTAAAGGTTTGAGCTTTCATTTTATGTGAATTATCATACTAAGTAAAGAGAAATTCTGGAATAAACAAGAGTTGAAGGATTTCACTGTTAATTATGAGTTACCAAAACCATAATTATTCTTTTTTTATTACTTAGGAATATGCATGAAATGTCATATTATGGACACTTGATATGTAGCATTTCTTTATTTTAGATCAAAATTATTTAGAGATCAAAATAAGAAAGCATAGCTGAAAAAATATCTTCAAGCAATACAAACCACAAGAATACAATAGCATAAGTATAGCTGCAAGTGATATAATCCAAAATACTGAAATACTCATTATCCAAAGCAACTAGGATACGTAGGATCATTTTCAATTTACCAGTTGATTCAACCCTGTTCTGATTTAGAAGCACAGCTATGCATCCTACCACACATAAAAAGTTCAGCAGTGGTCATCAAGCACACAGTCTAGATCATAATTTCTCTTTAAAATGGAAAACACCCATCTGAGGTTTCTAGTGTAACTTGCTTTGCAGTGAGAGAGAGGGGCTCATCTTGAGCATAAATACCAGCAATGAAGAATATATATTGGTATCTTCTCTGGTATCTCATAACTCAGGCACGCAAAATACCTGCTGAGAGTAAGACAGCAGCCTTAACTGAAACTATAACGTCAGTATAAACAACTTATATCTTAGGTGCTTAATACCTTAGATGAAAAGCTCATTGTTCTTCCATCATCTGGATCTGATGCTTAGTCTAAGAAATGTTTGCCCTTTTTACTGATGCAGTTATGATGATGAAATTAAAATGTCACTACTAGGAGTAGTACGTCTGTTATCTATCTTCAGCTTAAGGTCAGAGAAAGTGTAATGAATTTCATCTAAGGAAAACTCCCAGTTTCAAATAAATAGTGAGAAGAAGTATAAGACAAGATGTACTGTAAAATATGATGCTCTAACAACATTTCTTTCAGAGGTTCAGTCAGCCATGCTGTAAGGAGCACCTTTTGTGAATTTTGAAGACTTCAAGCTATCACATGGATTTAAAATACTTATAAGGTATCTGGTTCTTCAGCACACTGAGAAAGTTGTAACACTTTCTGTATCAGGGAGTTGGTCAGGTCTTCAACATAAAATGTATGATTTTAGAATAGAAATAATGGCATTAAGAAAAACAAAACAAAACACAACAGTGAGACCACTACTGAAAATGAACTTAAACAAGAATTTTAACATGTTTTTCAAGACATGAAGTTATTATCAGTTTATATATACACAATATGATAGAGAGCTGCTATCGTTGAATTTAAGTCCTTGAGTTTGTTCCCATTTTAGTGCATGAATCAGGTAAAATTTGTCCTGTGGACAACAGAACAGTATTTTTTTGAAAGAAGATCAATTAGACTGCAATAACAAATTCCTAGACAGGTTGGTTGGTTTGAGAACAAGAAGGAACCTGCAATTCATAGAAGACCTTTTCCTGAAATGTATTAGTAGGACCTCCTGAAACTTCTCCAGCAGATAAAGAAGAGAGGCTGGGTTATTAGAATTTGGTCCTTTAAAAAGGATGGGGAAGAGTCACTAGGTCACTGAAATGCATGAAGTAGAAATCCACAGTATTTTCTGATAAGGACTGAGTCTGTGCATGACAGATGTGTTTGTTTTCCAGAGTATTCAACCATAAAAGCTAACCCATGATGAAACCCGCTACCTAACACAATTCATCCCAGATCAAGCTTACATTCCAAAGAAACTGCATGGGAAGAAAAGCATGGTACTCTTTCTTCCATAAAGCAAACATTATCCCTCAGATGATCCTGAAAGTTATGCTCAGAAGCACGTATAAAGTACCAACAGAAACTGGGAAAATAGAAGCTGCAGGACATGAAAATTATAACAGAACAACAAAGTGTGACCGAACATATGAGCACCCATGGGAAAATCCAGGCCTTGTTCTGCCTGCCCCTCATTCTCCAAGGACCGGAAGGAACAGGAAACAGTTCTATTTGCAAATATATTCACAGTGCAATTTGATTTTCACAAGTCCTCAAGGCCAGACAGCAGTAATATAAATGTGTATCTGAAGCAGAAGTCAATGAGCAGTAGCTGTTGCTTGGAAAACTAGACCAAGTGCTGAAGAGATACAGTTAAAACTTCTGAGAGCAGTGAATGAAAAGGAAGTGAAAATAAGCAGCAGGAAGGATTCCTGTTCCAAATTATTACCCTGTTGATTTCTTAATGTATTCATTCATTTCTTTTTTCTTCCTGTTTTGATCAAGCATTTCACAAATCTACGTCAATAATTTATCAATCTGCCACATAGATCCCAACATAATGCCCAACTCATTCCCACATTTCAGTTCATACAGAAATTCAGGTGTACATCTCCCCACCAGTTTAAACATGCATTATGTTGATCTCTAACCTCCATTCCTCCTGTCCCTCAACCCCATCATCCCTTTCTTTACTGACCTGGCTCACAATTTACATTCATTTTCAACTCTCTCATTAATTAGCTTCTCCCACAACATTCCTACAGATTCAGTTCATATCTTACTATAGAGCTCAAGTCCTGGTCTGACTGCTGCTCATCTTTCTTTGTTTTGTTATATCAGATTTGTATGATATAATCTTTCCAGACAGTTGATTTAATCATTTTTGGGCCAAATTCTTCTACTGGTTACTCTACATTGCACCCTAATTCTCCTAATTTCAGTTTTTCTGTGCATTCCTTGCCACATTACTTAGCTCTTTCCCTTCCATCAGACTCAGAACCCTACTTTCCCATAGCCTCTGTTTTATTCTCAATTTCTCACTCTGCCTATCCTCCTGCTGGAATGCTGTCTTTTCTACACATGTATGTTCACAAAAGCTGATTTACAGCTTAACAAGTGAATAGAACATACTGTAAAAGTTTTCAGGATACAGGGAAAAAAATTCTCCCACTATCATGATTTTGATAAGCAACCTAATTTTACAGCTTTAACATCTTCCCTGTGTGCCATCTCCATTCTTCTGATTGTTTTTCCTATTACAGCATTTTTTTTCCTCTTTTAATAAGAGCTTTGTATCAAAGATCACATCATTGTGTTTGCACTTCTGCCATTTCTGCTTGTATTCTCTTCCCAGACCATTGCAATAATATAAATTATGATGGCTGAGATAGTCATCAAAAAGTTCAGAATCACAATATTAAGGTGTAGGTGGGGTCATTATATTCAGTATTAAGAGGAGATAAAGGCAGAAGAAAACCTCTAAGCAGACAGTACTAGAGTTTAACTGGCAAACTGATTTTCTCAGAATGAATATACAAAGAGGACATACCTGGAAGCGTCAAGCAGGCTTTTATTATAAATACTAAGATTTTTCATAACATGCTGATGAAAAGAGCTGAGCCTCAGTCACATACAACGTGAATGGAAATCATATCCACAGAGAAAATTAAAGACCAAACCCACTATTTGGAGGGGGAGAGTAGGAGTGGAGGGAAGAAGGAAGAAGAAATCATTACACAGCCCTTCCACATGAACTTAGCAGAAAAATTTTTAATCATCTTGCTACAAAGCTAATAAAGTTTGATAAATTTTGTTCTAAATTTTGACCAACTCTTTCCCTCTTGTCTATTAATTTATGGCCAGTGATAAGAGGAAAGTGACAGATACACATACAAAAAGCAAATTCATTCCTTTCAAAATTCAGAGATCACCTGAGCCCTTCATTTCAAACATTTCTGACAAAGTGGAATAACACACAGAAACTATTGTGTCTATTACCAGGCTTGCATGTTATTTGGAAAGCTCCACCATTTTACAGAGCCAACCAGGTTCTGGTCTGCCAGTGACTTAGTTTGAGTAAATATTTTCATAGGCCTTTGCAGCTTAAAGTACAGATATCTCCCACTATTTACATATAGCACCACAAAAAGTTTTTCAGGTTCGCTACAAACTCAAAAAATGTCAGTAATTACCTGTATTGCACATCCTCAAAAAGATGAGAGTTTGACAACAAAGACTTCTCTCCCTCTTCCAAATTATTGCATATGGTTACTATTTTGACCAGTCAGGTATGATTCCTTTTCTTCTTTGCAGTAAATTGTTAAAGAAGGTAGGAGGATTATTCATACTAGCAATTAGATGATTCAATGTTTATTTGTATCCAGTATTTGCAATAAGGTGATAAGTATTTTAGCTGGTTGTTGAGTGATGACATCATTACTGGTCCACTGCAGTTGCTATAGAAACACAACTGGATATTTCACAGGCCAAGTTAATGAAAAGCTTTAGAGATGAGTTTGTTCCTAGTTTTGATAAATGTTTTGTCAGCCATACAGTTAAAATGGGCATTTTGGAAAACTGAAGAGTAAGTTACCTATATCCTAAAAAGCGTGAACTCAGTAAGATCAACTTCAATAAGATCACTAATAAATGATCAATCTGGCTGAGTTCAACCCATATTAACAGATCACAGTCCCAACCATTGAAGGATTTGTACCCAAAGAGAGCAGAGTACTTTTATATGCAAGCATCCTCACTCTGGATTAAATGGAAAGTCAATGTCGTGGCTCATGTACCTCTTCACTTCATTTATATTTAGGTTTTACCAACTGCATTTATTACCACTGTAACACAAAGGAGACAAAAAAGAAAAGAAAAAAAGACCATCCAGTCACACTCTTTTCTAAATTTCACATGAAAGTGGAAGCATCTAAGACACTTGAGGTTTTGACTCTGCCACTACATTCAGAACTTCTGTAAATCTTGCAATGTACATTCTATGGGACTGTAGTTTCTACCAAATTTTAACTGTTCAACATTTGATATTTGCAGTTCGGTAGAGAACCTGACTTAGTCACATTCAAAACAAGTTCATAAACAACAGCAGATTCTTTATGCTTGCAAAGCTCACTATAGCAATGCTAACTACAGCAGTGCTAACTAAAGCAATGCAAGAAGGCAATTACACGTGTGATTTATCAATTTACTTCTGAACTGAGTAGGCTTGTAATGCAAAAACACAAAATTCCAATCTTCAAAAAAAATTTTTGAAAATTTCTTTTCAAGAAGAGGAATAACTAATTTTGGTTCACATATTTTGTAGTAATTCATTTTTTTTTAAAGTTACTTTGAAAAGAAAAGAGCCTGTGATTTCGTAGAAAGTATGAAAGTGCCATTTCATCCAGTTAGCCTCTTCAAAAAATTTTTCAGAACCACTTTCATCAATTCAATTTCATCATTCAATTTCAATTCCATCCATGGTATTGAATTTACACAATCTCAAAGGGACATACTGGTTGGGATTCAGTCTCACAGACTTAGTTTGTATGTGTACATAGAGTATGGTTGCTGAAACACCTGTACTTGACCTAGTTGTCAACGCTGCCATTGCAGCCAAAGCAAACTTAATCAGATGTAGACAACAGAGACTAGACAGTGGTTTAGACAGCCAGCAGTGCATGCGTGCTGTAGGGAGACTGAGTGAATTTCTAGATTGTATTGACTTGCTCTTCAGAAACTATGATGTCATCTTAGTCAAATGGCAGACACCCACACAAGCACTTAAGTTAAGATGTCAAACTGTAGATACATCTCTAACATATATAAGAAAAGAAAGATTTAATTCTTCCATATTAAAATAGACGCAATAAAAGGGGAAATTGTGAAGGCAGAAGGGACAAAAATAGGTGCTTATTCCTCCCTTACCTAGTAATGTATTATGTTCTCTTTTAGGAAAAAAAAATTTGAGCTTGAGCGTATGAACTCCCAGGTGAATATTTATGCACAAGTATTGGTAATATCATGGCCTTGGTTTGGCCTCATATGCAGGAGTGAATTTAGTGCTAGGAATAGCTTTACTGTGCAGAGGGCTTAACTAGGCTGTGTTCTTAAAGGAATTTGTCACACAATTAACAAGCTACTGGAGAGCCTCCCTCAGCCCCACCTTAACAGCCCTGGCCAACTCAGCTCAATCCTGAATATTTTCCTTCACCTGATTCAGACTGAAAAGGAGAATAAAGCACTCTGCATTTCAAAATTTTATGTCTTGACAAAATTCAAACTCACTATTTTACTAATACAAAGTTAAACAGACTTGCCAAAGAAACATTTATTTTCCAAGTTAAAAAGAACAGTTCCAGCACAGACACTGGCTTTTGTCTGTTCCAGAAATAGGTACCAAATCCACTGGAACTTTTAGTCAATTAAAAACACCTGAGTTATCTTTACTTAGCTAAGAAATAACTCAAGTAAAGTCTACTGTTCTTTTTTTATTAACAGGTTTAAATGTACTTTAGAGTCTAAACAAGCAACTTCATATTTTTTGTAATCACTTGTTACTAGAAAGCAGCTTATCAGTATTTCAAAATGGCAAAAAAAACCACCTTATTACAGTATGATTTGCATGCCAGGATAGTAGTACTTAATGGTTCATTAAGGACTCTCAAGTTTTAAGCCATTCTGCAAAATGCATCAGGCAATTATTTCCCTTGCTTAAGGAGATTATATGTGAACTTTAAAAACTGTGCAAAGAAAGATATCTTATATTCAGTTTTATTGGCTAGGATTTGTCGTTCTTGGACTGCTGAACAATTGTGTGAAATGTTTTGACTAGATTCATCATGACTACTTCAATAATTAAGTGGTTACATGGATGACTGAGGAAAAGACTGCAATGATTTTTTTTTTTTGCATCAGTACAAATAAAGCCTGTCAATTAATACTTTTTCTCAGACCCCCCTACTATGAAAATCATGTAACCACTTTTATGTAGACACACAAATGAGAAATTTTGTACAAAGGAATTTCCAAAAAAGTGCCTAAAAAGAAAGATTTAGAGAAAATATCAACTCAGCTGTAATTGTAGTGAAGTCAAACCTGTGTATCCACATATTTACTGTAGCACTTAAGCAATGCTGTCTCCCAGAATGAATAGCATGAGGAGACATAGCAGAACATGGAGGGAAAGGGAAGCAATTCCCCATTCCAAAACCTTTTGCAAAGCATGTTTCTGCTCTAATTCAATTATAACCAACCAAATCCCAACATTTCCATTTCTTAAGTTGTTTGCATGTATTGAAATCTTTTATTTATATAGGTTTCCGCAGGTAATTTAAATATTATAGGAGTTATTTTAACTGAACAACCAATTAGTCATGTTTGAGAGCACCTGTGTCTGCAAGGAGCTTGTATGAAGCCACTCAGATCCCACACAGCTCAAAGATTAACCCAAACACAATGTCTTTTCTGCTCTATGCTGCAGTTCATTCTACAATTACAGGCAGATCATTCCACAGAGAACAAAGACTTATCTATTACTTGCAAGAACAACAGTAACCATCAAAATTCACAGTGTTAGAGAGTTAAACAAAAGCTAAACAAAGGAGGTAGCCACCTTGTCATTCAATAATTAGATAGTTAGACTTATATACTTACATAGGACGGTATATTTCTATGATTAATTATCTCTTTGATATCTCGGAGAAACGTGCCACATTTGTATAATGCATGCCTAGTCTCTTGTTATCCCCTTCTAACCCATCTGCTCAGCCAAGCAATCCATCAACCAAATCCCAAAGGAAATACCTAAGAAAGCATTTTGAACCCTGTCTTCAGAAATCTCTAAGGAGTCTTGCTACACTAATGTTCTGTTAGTAATACAGTCCCTATGCACACAACACATTTCACTGTAAGGTGCCACCTAAGCAAAGGGAATATTTTCATTCTACAGTGGGATGGATGAGATCACAGTTTTTCATGCTAGGTTCTTCTTATCTTGATTTCCAAATGCCATTGATACCATCACATGGCTTTTTCCATGGATGATTACTTCCTTCCTGCTGTTTTCTGCCACCTTTCTTCTACATTCATCTCTATTTTCATTGTTTACATACAAAATTTTAAAACAAACACATTCTAAACTTGACCTTTGATTAAAAACTTTATTAATATTGCATAGAAGTCACAGGAATAAAAAAAAAAAAGCAAAGCAGCTATTCACGTAACTACCAGGTTGATAAACAAAAAAGCATCTTTTCCATTACACACTGCATGAGAGCCAGAAGGCTTTAGGGAAGATGTAGTCCCTATGGGAAGAAAATCTATGAGTTGTCAGGTAAGAATAATTTATTCTAAGTTATATAAAAGCTTGCTATTTAAACGCAGAGTAAGTCTGTTTTGAGAAGAAAAGATTGTTATGCCTGCACTGTTAAAGGCTCCCCTTTCTTGTATCAAGTTGTTTCATACACTATTCACACTATCTGAAAGGACTAGCTTATTCTCACATTGTGGCATTGTCCTTTATAATACAGACATTCACAGAAGGCGATCTTACAGAAAGTGAATAGGAAGACAAAAACATTCAGAGGAAACATCCTCCACACCCCAGACAGCTATCGCTAGCATATTTGAACTTTCAGGTATACTGTTGGTATGGCAACAAAAACATACATAGTTCTAAGGTAGAATTGATAGAGTGAGATATGCTTCCAAGATACACTTTTGGAGCCTCTGTTATTATAGTAGATTTAAAGGTACATGCTCCTTAGTATATATTTCCCCTTCCCCCCCAAAAAAAAAGAGAAAGATTGCAAGCAATTATCAACCCACATAAAAGACAAATTATATAGGACTGGTCAGGAAGCAAAGTTGCTCATACATGTTTGTGAACAAGACTTGTATAGAGTGTTTTCCCTGTTTGGTGCAGTTTCTGAAATGTCAAAGCAGGGGAACATGACACTAATGTTACAATTTATCAGATGCACAAATACCTTGGAGGTGCAAACATTTAATTTTAAGTATCAAACAGTGAATTCATCTATGAAGACCTGTCTCCTCCTTAACAGCTATAGCCTAACATGCAAAATCATTTTGCTATGATGAAGTAAAATGTTCATGTAGATGTTCTCTGAAATACGTGACGTAAGAGAGACAACACCTTCACGCACCATTGGTCTCTCATAGAATCATAGTCTATCTAGCTTGTCTTTGCATGCCTTAAGCTTGCTGAACTGGAAGACGTCAAAAACATTAATAAGATATCATTTAGCCCTGTTGCATTAAAGAGCAATAGTCATTTCAGTGCTGAGAGCTACACTAAGAGCACACTCTCTGATGCTGAGGAAATTGCGTTCCTTTTCCCCACACAATTAAAAACTTGCATATCACCCAGGAACATCTCCGTGATGTTCCTCACATGACAGCCTAATCAAAAACATTCAGCAATGCTGAGCAGAGCACATTCTGAATTCTGCTTGAGAGAAAACCATACTGCACCATTTTTAAAGGATGATCTGAAAGGCTGTGTCACCACATTGATTCATACTGGGTCAATATATTTTCTTCTCAGTGAATGAGAGCAGCTGTAAGATTAAAACACAAAGTCCAGGACCTAAGTTCCTCCTACTGAGATAGTGCATGGTCAGATCATTGAATATATGGCCTGTAATTATCATGTCTATGTATGCTCCAGACTCTTCTACTGTCTTTACAGAAATAACCAAATGTCCCTGCTGTAGCACTTCACATATGCTAAAACAGCTTGCCTTACTGAAAACATCTGTCCAATTGAAAGTAACCTCTTGTTCATCATACAGCAGCAGTCACTGACTAGCTCATTTTTATTCAATATAAGCATGTTCTACTTGAATAATATACTATTAAAACATATTAGATGAGACAGATAACACCAGTTTGCTTCATTGACTACTCTAGTAAAGCTAAAACACTCCATGAAAACTGGCGAACTATATAGCTTGTGGTGTTAGTATCATCAGTATGCAAAGGCAACACAACTTCAGAGAAAAAATAATAGGCATTTCTTAATTTTCAAAACTCGTTTTCCTAAAGGAATTCAGTTCCATTACCTGTATAGCCTCAGTATGTGGGTGGGGGAGTCACTCTAGCTTTCTGTTAGACTGCATCAAGTATCACTTGATTCTACGTTCTGCAGTTTAGCCAAATCCTTTTGCTAGGATCCTCTGACACAAGACCTCTTGAGAGTAATCAACTACTTTCTTTATTAAATCATATATTAAACTTACGCCTTAGTGAGCAGATACCATTTCTGAACAGTCAGTGAAACTCATTTAACATGGCAAGGTCACACCTTCTAAATCATCCATCACTTCATTTTAGCTAAGGCTGTTACTGTGCTTAACTTCATTTTTTATCAGTCTCTGTGTACACCAACATGTCTCTTCCAGATTTAACAGGCCTTAAAGTTTCTAAACTGTCACTGTAAAAAGAAAATTCCCCAAATTATTTGAAAAGTTAAAAGTTTGGTTGTTGGCTTTTTTTTTTTTTTTTTTTTTTACAACTCAGCTCAGCATCCTTTTTTTTTAAATGTAAATGCAGTGTTAGAAAGCTGAAGGAATAGCTAACACCATTTGCAATGCTAATTGTGTTACATTAAAAGAACAATATCGCTTTCATCTTTTCTTACACCCTCATTATGCCAGATCTCCCTGCACTTTTTCAGTTCATGCAGTGAAAAACTCATATTAGTGGGTACACAGTATTAAGTCACTAATACCTATTTATTTTGGCAATAAACCAATTCCATGAGCACAACAACTAACAGGGCATCAGTTTCCTAACTATTTGGTTTCTGCATTCCTAGTTAACTCCCCAGTAAACACCTGCAAATGTTATGCTACCTCTTTCTTTTCTTCGACCTCATGCTCAACAGAAACACCTCAAGTGGACCTTTTCCAAGCCCTTTATTTTTTCAGCTCTCCCCTAGCCCTTGGCTACTAGCTGGGAAAGAGGGGGCCCAGTCCCACGTACTGCTTTCTAAGCCCCATCCTTGGGAGAGTTTCATCCTTGGAGAACCAGAGCACAGAAGCAGCAATCTGAGCTTTCATTGTGTTTGTCCCTGCAGTAAGGGCATCGCTTTGGCATTTTCCCACTGCACAAATACTGACTGGGACCTGTCTGGTATGGGTTGAGATCCCAAAGAACTCTACTTCCCTGATAAATCTCTTTGAAACAGCCAAGAGGCTCGATGTTTTTTCTAGACTGCCTGATAGGCAGGCAGATGGCCTGATCAGCCAGCCTTTTTCCCTGTAGAAGGTAGGTCAATAGAAATAGTCAATTTCTACTGCAGTAATTCCTTTTCACACTCATTTTTATAACAAAAATTTTATAACCAGGCAGGATTGTCCATAAAGTAAAAGCTAACCTACCCTCAGTGCCTTCCACTGAAGAAATTCATCTGAACACGCAGTAATCCATTATTAGCAAAGCAGCTGTATGGGCTGCTTTGGGAGCACAGAGGGATGGGCTCTACAAATTCCTGTTTCAACAGGAGGTAACTACTTCCCCCTTCAATTTAGTACCTTCTCAGAGATGAAGACTGCCCTGAACAAGTCCCTTCTGACTCGCTGGGGTAAAAACTAGCTGCTATTCATCACAAACTGCTGGAATTAAACATTTTTCACTGAACTAGAGCAGGTCCTATATTCTAAAAAAGCTCTAGGACGTATGATTAGGAATTCTTTAAACACTGTTGTGAGAGACAAAGTAATCTCAGTGATTTCAAGAAATTTATTTTTAAAAATCAATATTCATAATGGATGGGGATATGAAACTTTCTATCAGTAGACAAGTTCAATCTTACTGTCAAAAGTAGAAACTTACAATGACTATTACTGAAGGTTTATTGATGTGAATACAGTTCCTAATGAAACAAAACCACTGAATCACAGATGTTTATGACATTTGATCTCATCAAATCAGCAGGACAAAGATTGTAGTCCTCTTTCATTTTGAGTTCGATATTGTTAGGTGTTGCACTATATCTGTTTATTACATAAAGAACAAATTTTTGACGTTTTTCCTCTGGTATCTTAAGTGAAAACTAACTTCACTTTAAAAAAAAAAGTTTAAAAAGTAATGTATTTCAATTAGATACCACACATTTACCCCCTGATCCCCTGTGATTTCCTTATATAACCAAATTATCATTTGACTTTCAGTATGTTTTTACTTTGGGACTACAAAGTAAAATATACAGAAGTAATCAGTATTCTGAGATAACACCTAAATACAGAGATCTTTAATCTAGAAAACAACACATTAATTCTCTAGACACTCCTTCAGATAAGGAAGGACATGAAAACATTACTAGATCCAGTTTGCAGACTGCAAAAAAATAATAATCACACATTTGCAGCAGTGATTTTCTCAGGGTCACAAAATAGAAACAATACTGATAACTCAGCATTTCCTTCCTATGAAGCTTCAACTAAAGATTACTCTCTTCTTTAAGAGACATAGTCTCCAGCCCGCAATTCGAAAACCTGATTAAAAAAAGTAGTAGTACAATTCTAAACCCTCTCTGGAAAAATAGGCCAATAATGTAGCACACATCCTTATACAGCTACAGACATTGAAGGTTACTGCTTCAAAAGGTGCTAGAAAAAAAACATTGAACAGGTGTTTGTGCTGATGGGGACAGCAGTGAAATCCAATAGGTGTTTCTGTTCTCTTAGTAACCATTCCACCACAATTTTTCATGTCCACTTTTAATGACTCTGAATGTTCTGAAAGTCAACAACACTAGAAATGTCAAGCAGTGATTCAAAAAGTGTTCCCAAGTAGTGCAACAGCACCCTACAACAAAATTCAGGATTCAGACAGTGTCTCATAACTTGTTTTTACCTGAAGGAACAGAAAATACTAACCATGCTTGTCAGAGACATCTTTCAAGAGAGCAGAAGCCACAGAGCTTGAATGTAATCATAAAGATCAGTATTTAAAGCAAATATATTCTAAAATACTAGGGGTTTTTAGAAGTCCGTTTGATTGCATGTGCTCTCTGCAGCATACTTAAACGCTGCTGTGAATGAAATACCTGTCAAACTACTAAGAGCTAAGATTTGTCTTTACGAAGCAAACGCACATTTAGCCATATATTTCACTTTGTCATAACCAAATGTAATTAACAATTCTGGGGCTGTACTCCCAATGTAACAACACTTCAGTCCCTCCCCTACCCATATACACTAACATGTCAAAAGCACTATCTAGGCTCAGCAGATCTTTCATCAGCTGCTGCTTACACATAACAGCCTGGTGAAAAAGAAAAGTTGAGCAACAACTGATGGGAAATAATCACAATTGTGGAAGAAACTGATAGTTACTTAAACCTCTGTGTTTGAGGCTCATGACAGGCTCATTCCACTATTAGAATGCGCTATTTAGCACATGCTCTCCAGATTCCTCCTTGATACTGTTCTTGGCACGTAGAAGAAAAAAAAAGAAAAAAAAAGAGTTGAAATTAAGTGTTAATTCACCTTATAAATTAACACATACCCATCGGGAAGGTGGGTATATGACTATCTTTGTAACACTTAAAGAAAAGCAACCAAAAAACCCTAACCTGCTGCATGAGAAATGAGCAGCCAGTAAGAAGCTTGCATCAAATATCACATCTATAATGTGTTGATGCTCAAGGTTTATTTAGTTTGCTGCAAGTATGGAGAACATCAGCTGGAAATCAAGGAAGTGCTGAACAAGCCTTTCTTGTAATGAATTTCAAAAGAGAAAGGAGATCTCTAGTGAGAGACAAACGAAGAAAGAAGAGATGGGAGAAAGGAAATCCTTGCTGTTTAGCAAGTCCTGAAACATGCAGTAACAGTAGCTTTTAGAGTTTGGCATTTCTTTCTCAACACTGCTCCCAGTGCTGTATATCCAGAATATTTCTGGACCCCTCTGATAACTGTTAATGCTCAGTGCATAAAGTTCACAGGAGACTTTTGAGAGAGTTAAGCACATGGAGAAAAGTCTATCCTTTCTTAGTGATGCTGAGCAGTTCTGAAATATTTCCAGTGCAGCTTAAATCCTGACCAATGTACACTTGTTAAATGAAAAGAAGGAAGAAATTAAGTCTCTCTTTCTCAAAGTAGAACAGAATTACTCTGAAGTATTTCTCAGCCAGCCATATGTGCCTACCAGACATGTATTTTGGCTCTAGAAGTAAACCAAAAGGCGCCCTGCAGAGAATACCAACCCAGGGCAAGGGAACGTTGCCTGGGGATATAGGATCTGGGTAGGTTTTACCTGGCCAGTGCTTCAACCACTGACACTTGAAAGGGCATCAACAGCTTTTACGCAAGTGGCTGTTTGAAATATACTATTATACACACAATCTTTGAGATATTTTCTGTACCAAAAAAAGTTAAACATTCAGTGTTTTTCAGACTTTGATTGGTGAAATTGTAATACGGTACGACCAACCATAAAGAGTTGCTGCTAACTGTGGAGATAATTACACTGATGATACGCTGTCTTTGCTGTAAATATCACCCTTTGTTCTTCAAAGTAAAGGGCTGCTATTTACTTGCTTGTTGCAGCCAATGTTCAGTTTTTCCTGTAGGTCAGAGCTGAAGATTAGGTAATTACACCCTTTATGAAAGAAAGTCACTGATTCATATCTTCCTTTGTATCAGAATGTATCTGCCTTTCATTAATTGTATCAAGTATGCAGAGACTGTATGCTGGTGTAAATGGAAAGTATATCATCTAATTTCCTAATACAAACAATAGATTCAGGAAGTTAGTCATACTTAAAATTGGAAAGTTAGCACACTGTTCTATTAAATAATTTGAAATGTGTATTCATATTACAGCTCACTGTCAACATGAACCCAAATTACTTTTCTATTACCACAAATATGAAATCAGTTCTCAACTCTGTTAATACGTAAACTTTCATTACAAATCTAGGTACTATTGTCTCTCTAAAATAGCCTTATGAAAGCTGTTATGAAACACCTTGAATTTTTCAAAGAAATTAGTAAATTAAGGAAGCTTAGCATACTACATCAGTGACAAATTTTATGCCCATTCTTTGGGAAGCTTAAGGAGGACTCTAGCTTTTAAACATAAGAAATTGTTCAGCATCACTCAACAGAAACCATAAATTAAAAGAGTCCAGAGGTGTCAAAGAAAGGACAGAAGAGCCTCCAATGCTGTTGACTCTCGTGGTCCAAGACTAGTCCCATTTTTTGAATCAGTACCCTTGGGCCAGTGGTCCTCATTCCAACAGTGCCAAGCAAATAAAAACTCACCCTAGACAAATTTAGGTTCTGTTTCTCCCATTATTCCCAGTTTCAACTTATTTTTCATAGATTGTAAAGCACAACTTCATCTCCTGGAGACTCTATGCCTTCAGAAACAAAATATTCCCATCTCACAACTAAATCCAGTATTATTCAGGAGAAAAATGTCTCAGCATCATAAATCTTCTTGTTTCTGTACTGGTAAAGAACTTATATGCTACAATAGATATAATAAAGAAGGTGTGTGGATTGCATGCATTTATCTTCTCCAACATTAAGCTCATTTTTTGAAAGGGCATAAAAATGGGGATAATGTGAAGAATAAGGCTGGAGAAATGGCAAAAAACAAAAACAAAAAAAAAAAACAAAAAAAAACATGGCATGGGGTATTTCACAAATAAAAATTTAAATGCTTGCTAAAAAAAGTTTTGATGTACACACATCGTCTCCTTCATTCAAAGCCCCTTGAGGTTTTTGACCATAAGATATACTCGGGAAACGCAGAGTGAAACAAAGTTCAATGAACCTGCCCTCCAAAAAAAAAAAACAAAAAGCAAAAGCAAAAAAAAAAGTTCTTAAAACATAAAACAAGAAAGAATTTAAGTAAAATCTTAAATATATCGTATTCAGAGTAAATACAGAAAAATGACATACGACACCGTTTGTCTTTCATGACAAGCAGAACATACGTTGGCATTACGAAATATGATTATACAGATATTAGAAGTGAAAGGGAAATGGTAGACCAAAGTCAAAATCTGCCATGAAAATCATAAACAAATCACCTACTTATTACGAAGAGATGTTGTTTCATTTACATGAAATCATAAATCAAATTACAAATACAGTCTTGATATACCTGTAGACAGAGACCAAGGTACAACTGCAGACTTATAGCCCAAGGAATACTGTTTTCAGAAGCCTCCTAACATATTAACAAAAAACTATTACTCTCTTCCATAGCTACTATGTAGTATGAATAGTTATCTTTGAATATATAAATCAATAAACCTTTATCTAACAGAGTCATTTTATGTTATATGTTGATTACTAACATCTACCAGCTCTTGGATCAAGCTGATTTTCTGACCTTCACGACAGGAAAGACTTAGCTCATTTATTTTTTTCTGAGTTTTCTTCCCTTCTGTGTTTTCTGATCATCTTAAATTAGCATGATTACCCAGAGCATTATCCCTGAGTGTTTTATTTTAACTCTTTAAAAAAAAAAAAAAAAACTCAGCATCATAGAAGACAACAAACATGAACTGTTTTGAAGTACACTAGAAATTGAATTTATTTTCATTTAATTATTTCAAAACTCTGTCAATAGAATATCCTGTTTTTTTAGAGGGCCAAATACTAGTCGTGAGCAGCTTCACAGCACCAGAACCTCCTAACCAGTGGCGTGGGAGCAAGGGGATGGAGAGATAGACAGACTGTCGCCTTCAGCTTCAATAGCTGTCAGGAGCTCATGGCAAGTACTGGAAAAAGGCAACATTTAACAAAAGACTGTGAGCTCCCTCCTCTAGGTCCATTGTCTCTCTGACAGAGGGCTGTACATATCTTGAATCTTTTGTATTGCAATACAAGTTGGCAGATGCTTGCTAGGGAGTTTGTTTCAAAGTTAGGCATTCTGTGTTCTCCGCATGCATATATTTTTATGAGTGTTGATGAGAGAAACCAGCACTGAAGTATTATACATTACAGTCTACGTCCTCAGGCCAATCTCAGCAGCACTGGATTTTGCACAGAACTGCTTCACGCTATTACAGAAAACACCCTTCTGCTATTTGAGCCAAGGCATTGGATGCAGCTTTTACCCCAGAGGGTTTGGACATCTTCTAGATAGCTTTGTCACGGATCACTGAACTCCTTAAAGATAAAGTCGACCTTCACTAAGGATTTTGAAGCTGTGTCACTATTCTGCAGGGAGCCAGTGCAAACAGAAGATGATAGATTTGACGCACCCATGGTAACCCTCACTGTTGAGGAAGTGTGTTGCAATGCCCCAAACTCCTAAAGACTTAAATCTGTATGATTATAGTGTGCCGCAGTAATTCACAGAGGAGGAAAAAAAAGTAGGTTTGTATTACTACTATTATCCATGAGAAGAGAATGGAGTCTCAGACTACGAGAAATGGTGGGAGATTTTGGTATGTGGAAACACTATCAACAGGGATTTCAAAAGCATTATTAAAACTACAAAGAAACTGATGAATAATACATCTGCTAGAAATTACACTTGTGGGGAGATCAAAATTATTCACCAACTTGGAAAGCACAGAGGGTTAAATATTATGACAATTTATTTTGACATTCTCTAGTAGAAATAGTTTCAATATTTTCAAAACAAGAACATTCAGACTTTCTATTTTGAAATAGCATATTTGTTTTGAAATCGACACAACATTGTTCTGGATTTAACAAAAATGTTTCAGGTTGGCAAAGACTAAGACTTTTCTTCCTGCTGGGAAAAGAAAACAAACTATTAAACTCATTTAAAGTTGTTTCTGCTTGTTGTTATAAGCACTGCTTCCAGAATGCTTAGTTCAGCCACTAAACTTTCAAAGAGGGGAAGTGCATCACTCTTACAGCTCTTTGACAAAACAAAAATCCAGAAGCTAGGGATGTACCACTTTCAAAGATTCTAGTTCTGTGGGTTCTTTCCCTTTGACTACTATCCCTCTGCCATGGAAATTGATTTCCTATATTGTAAAACCAAGATAAGCAGATGTAGATCACCTGGAGTACTGTGCAGTGGGAGAAATGGCTGTACATTCACCCCTCTCATTTACCTCCCAGTGCACTCCATAATGACCAAACTCTATCTCCTCTAAGAGGTGCATAAAACACTCCCTACTTCATGGGGGAGGGGGGGAAGAAAATGTCAGCTGTACTATGAGGCTCCTTCTGCTTCTCAGACTGAAAATATGTCGCAGTTTCTTTTAAATGATTCACAAAGCAGTATACTAATTAACACACAACAGAGGAAAACAGTCCATGCCCTATTTTTATGTTAAACTCAATTTATTCTCACAATATTCTCACATTATCTCCACTACTTCAGCTTTTTAACAGACTCAAGCATTAACAATGTATGAAACTTATTCTAAGAGCTGCTAGGAACAGAGCACTGGAGAATCTGGGCAAATAAGATGTAGGTGAAGATCTCATTTACCTAGAGAAACATAAAAGTGACTTGTGGTTAACACAAGAAGTAAATTTGGATCGGGTTAAATAGCTGGCAGTTATACTGTGCCTCTTAGATGATAAAGCAGAGTTCTGCAGGGAAACTTCAATCTCAAAGTCATGTACTACATAGAGCCCCAGATATTACAACTGACTAAAAAAATAAGTTTCTCTCACTCTAACACAAGAATGACCTGAGATTTTAGAAGACAAAGGAGTAGATTCTGTTCTCCAACTCTCACTGACTCAAGCCAGTCAAAGGAGGAGGCAGCCAACGCAGTTCTCAGTCACCTTGCAGTCTCCATTCTTGCAGCTCTGTCAGAGAAAATGAAGTTTTATCTTCCCCATACAGAAAGAACGACACCACTTTTAAAGAGGCACTTTCCCTGCCACACTCCTATAATAAACCCTTCCAGGGTCATCAGGACAAGTGGCACAGCTGGTCACACTGATCCTGAGCCTTCACTCACTGAGGCAGCTGCCTCCAAGCCAACTCATAATGGGAATATAAGTAGTACATAAAATCTATCCTACTACTGCAGAAAATACCTGTTTTAAACAGAGAAAGAAAAGCACCAATAACAGTAACAAAAATATCAACAGAAAACACCACTCTTCTGCTTCGTGTTTGAGCTTTCCTGTATACACCTTTCAAGTCATTTTTAGCTGAGATTCACGTAGGGATAAGCTGCACAGATATGGTCAGAGATTCCTCCTGTGCATAGCATCGTGCATAGACTTAAAGGACTGCCCCTTCCCCATAGCATTTGTAGTCTGCAGAACCTTAGAAACAGCACAAAGTTACATGAGACTAAACATAAAGTCATGTCTGACAAACAATGAAAATGAAAACAGTTCTCCTATTCTCTTTCCTGTTAGGAAGACTTGGTTTAAATTAAAAGCCAACAAATGTAGCTTGCAGCTTGGAGGCCCACTATAACCTGGGCTGCATTAAAAAAAAAAAAAAAAATTGGGGGGGGCGGAGGGCAGCAGGGAGAGAGAGGTGATTGATTGATTGATTGTCCCCTCATACTCAGCTCTGTTGAGGCCCATCCAGGCCTGGACAATAAGGCACAATAAAGATGCAGAGCTCTTAGAACAGGTCCAGAGGAGGAACACTAAAATGATCAGAGGGCTGGAGCACCTCTCCTGTTGAGGAAAGGTTGAGGGAACTGGGCTTGTTTAGTCTGGAGAAGAGAAGGCTCTGGGGAGACCTCACTGTGGCTATCCAATACTCAATGGAAGAGTGTGAACAGGAGGGAGAATGACTGTTTACACAGATGGATAGTGATAAGACAAGGGGGAATGATTCTGAATTGAGTCAGAAGATTTAGATTGGACAGTGGGAGGAAGTTTTTCACTCAGAGGGTGATGATGCACTGGAACAGGCTGCCCAGAAAGGTTGTGGATGCCCCATCCCTGGAGACATTCAAGGCAAGGCTGGACATGGCACTGGGCAGCTGCTTTAGGGGTTGGTGACCCTGCCTACAGCAGGGGGTTGAAACTAGATGATCTTTGAGATCCTTTTCAACCCAGGCCACTCTATGAGTCTGTGAAATCTAAAGTACACTGAAGACATACTTTTACGTTCAGACTAATGTGTGGAACTCACAACATCATTGAGTTATTGTGCAAACAAATAGCTTGGGAAGATCCAAACAAGAATCAGGCATTAGCAAACAGGAACAGCATCTGTATTTTCCATACTGAGGTTGAAAATTACAATGAACATCAATCATCCAAGCTAGAGAGCAATCAGCCAGTCAGCAAATACTCTCAGTAAACTTTTCTTCACAGAAGAAAAAAAATGGAAGTAAAAGATCTTCCTTTGAATCACACATAGTGACTATTAATCACTAATGAAAAGACAGTTCTAGCAGACATGAACCATTTTAACAGGTGAGCACTCTCTATCAAAAAGCTATTCTCAATTCACACTCCCTTCAGTAGTACTGATGACCAGATGGCTGCATGAAAACTGAACTCAGCCCTCGGAGCTGGAAAGCTCTAGCAAGAACAGAAGGAAGCGTTCTTCTATTGAATCCTGATGGACTAACTATCCTGTGCATTCTCTAATTTGGAGTCATGATTGTGTTTCCATTACACAAGAGCAATTTATATACATACAGTTTTTTGTTATCTAACATGTCTCAGCTGTGATCAGAATATACAATCCTTGCCTGAAATCAAAATCCTATCACTCAATATCACCTATTTTCTTAAGGATTACTGTAACTCATCCTCTCCCACTTCCACATTTTATGCGCCTTATTCCCTAAGAATGTGTTTTCTTTCTCACATTTTATTACCACCTCTTCTACAGCCTTTTATCTTTTTTGCTTCTGAGTGTAATTTTTAACCCTGCTGGAGTGGCAGATTGTGCAATTACTTGAGTTTATACTTTCCATCTAAGAAGTATTCCAACAAACCTACTGGGAAACAGGAAAAGGGAATCGGTCACATTTCAACAACAGAGCTCCAGGGAGAAATTACTTTTCTGTTCTATTCTCATGCTTACCAAATAAGTGTCGGCAAGTTTCACAAAGGCTTTAAACTCTCCATTCCCACTGTGTGTTCATTTAACATACTTCGTAATCACACTGCTGAGACAAATTCATTTGAAATGCATGCAGATTAATGCATCTAATTTTGTACTCTAGGTGTTTCAGTCTTGGCACTGGCCTTCACGGTGGCACTTTCAGCAGCCTGTAGTGTCTCATTCATTTGCTTACATTACATCACCCCTCAGTGAATCTCTGAAAATGATCAACTGCCAGCTTGCAAAGTCAGAACTGCCTTGTCTTTCCAATTATCCCATTGCATATCCTTTTATGTTTAAATTTAACGATGAAGCATGAGACCAGATTGAAGTCAGACACTCATGTAGCATTTCAGGTCTGTAAAAGCAGTAGTGGTTAAAAAGGAAGAAGCTCTGTCCTGTATTTTTTCACGGCTACAGCAATACAATGCCCTATCAAGATCAGCTGAAAAAAAAAAAAAAAAAAAAAAAAAAGGCTTTTGTCTTACATAGCTGCAAAGCTGTATAATTACTCTTCTACTTTTTTTTCCTCCTGACTGCAATCATTTAGCCACAAACAAAAACATATATACACCATTTCTAAATTGTTACATTTACTTAACCTTGGTATTGTATGAGATGTCCAAGTAAGGGTGTCTAACACATGATATGAACAAATAGATGGGGCAGATGAGTTGTCAAATCAATTTCTTCTGCAACTGTCACAGAACACGGGTAGGATTTTCTGGAGCACATTTTGCTCATCTCTATTCCTGATGCAAAAAAAAAAAAAAAAAAACTTAAACTCCTCTTGGCATAGCAGAAAGCTATGACAACAGTACAGAATTTTTCACTTCCAAAAATAAGTCCCATAATGGTTTCAGGTGATGAAAAGTTCAGAATTTAATTGGCAGGGAAGTCTTAAGATTCAAGCAAAAGTAGATTAGAGGAATAAGAATGGATGAAAATGCAAGGAACATGATGCAGCACACAAGGAATAGCCAAAGAATGTAAATAATATAAAACAGCAAGGAGAAGTAGGGAAAAATGTATATTCAGATATTTATTAGGGGAAGAGTAGAGAAAAATTAGATTTCCTGTCAGAAATAGCAGCTATGATTCAGCCTGCTGTGAGAAACCAGCAGAAACAGTAACTAAAGTCACATTCAGGTTGTCATTTCTGCATACAGAAGTGCTGAGATCAGACCTATTATACAGTTCTCCTAATCCTCAGGTTAACATGCAAGAGCTGATATAGAGCATCCTCTTAGTGATGCCTCCATTGGATTGAGATCAATGAATTCAGTGTTATTTTTAAGCAGAAAAATAGCACATGCCATTTCTACTAGACAACAGGAATACATTTTTCTTTAAGTTAATCTTACTTCAGTTTGTAATTAGTTTAGTATCATATCCCTTTTGTCTTTTAGCCAAAGAGGGACAGGAGGGGGAAACGAAAAACAAAACCTTACAACCCCATAGAAATACTAAACACAGATAAATCACTAGCATGGAAAGTAACTGCATGAGCCCTGGGTACCAAAGCTTAACCAAAAATAGCTCATAGTGAATTATGCATGTGGTTTAAAACCGGTTGAAATAAGTGCCAGGTCAGTTATCAGGCAGTAGTGAATTTGAAAAGCGTTGAAACAAAATTCTTTCCTTGATTCTCCTCTCTGAAGCACAACTGAACAAAGATGCAGATAGTAATGACTGAAGTGAAACGTGGGCAAGTGTTGGCCAGCTCAGCAGAACTGGAGTCTTTCAGTCCTACATCAAAACAGATGGTTGGTGCTGAAGAGACAATCTTAATGTGCAAGTCAGCTTTCAATCTGAAGCGAGTTCTTGACATCATTTTGTGTCCTAAAGCATTACCATAACACCAAAACAGAAGGGAAATGTCTTAGCTGAAAGTTTCAGCTGAAATCAAGAGTATCACTGTGGGCCAGCTGCCTTGATTCCAAGTTGAATTTTAGCTTTATAATCTTTATGTATTTGTCTGTTGGATTACAACCTTTGCATGACCTGAAGATTCCACTTCATGTGTTTATACCACTGCCTCCCTTTAGACAAATTCAGCATCTCCAGGTAATGGATATTGAGCACATTTTCCAGCACTGGAAAGGCACTGAGATCTGTCCTACAAAGCCAGGAGGCTGAGGACAGACATTCATGAAAGGAAAACAAAAAAAATGAACAGAAATCAGTAAACATTCTTTTTTCCCCCACAACAGTGTACCCTGCTGTTTATTCTACCTCCTCTCTAAGATGTATCTCTATCTGAGCACTGAAACAACACCAGAAGGAAAATGCAGAAATTCCAATGTTGATTTTTTAGAATCTTACTTTAACTCCTGTGATTAGAAATACAACTGCTTAGTTTCCTAAGCATTCATAAAAAATCAGTCTTACAGAGACAAACACATCTGTCCTACAGCAAATTATGCAAAGAACCTTCATGTAATATTATTCCAAATCACCAACTCCCACAGAAGTATACAATATTCTTCTAGGTGAGCAACAATCCAGCTGATATCTGTATGTGCTTGGTAAAACATACATTATCTAACATAGAAGCCATCAACAACACACAGTAAAGTGTATTAACTCAGTGTTTCTAGTGTTCGTATTAATTCATAGACAAATTGAAAAGATTGAACAGTTGCATTTTTTCAGCACTGGAAGACTCTGTTGAAAATCTAAAGGTAAATACATCTGCTAAGTTCATACCACCTTTGTATTTTGTTGGACATCTCTAGTATACACAGCTCTCTTCAGAATCCATCCCAAAACCACTTGTAACCACTGATCCTGGTCTTAGCTTCCCTTAGCTAAGCAAAAAATATGAAGAACTAAAGAATAATTTAAGTTCTTACCATGAATATCAAAAAGTTTTTCCACTATGAGTTTTACTGTTGTCAATATTAAGTCTTATATGTTGTGCCACTCCTCAAGATACTTGTCTAAAAGTAAACAATACTTTTACACTTAATTCATCATCATTATCACCAAGTAACAGCCATAAAATTGAACACTAATGAACATTAAATGAAAGCTACAGAAAAACTCAAAATGTGGTTCTGTTGTAATATAGTCCTATTTTATTGAAGCTTGACATGTTATTTGATTATTTTAAAATAGATTGATGTTATTTTAGATTAGAGAGTAAACAAAACATGCTTATTCATATTCTTCCTGTATCGTGGAGCATTTTCATCCACATTGATTATAAATAATAATTGTAGTTAGTAGGTGCTAGACTGCAATTGCTAATTGAATCATGATGTAATAAGGAATAAAACTCAGTGACTGACATGTGCTGAAGTTCTAGACTTCAAAATTAGCAATGGATCCTACAACCGACTTTGAGAATGCTTAGGAAATGGGATGATCTTAATTTACAATATTTTACTTATTGACAACATCAGTTAGAATTTAAAAGTATTTGATCATTAAAGTTCAGGTAACTTCTTAAAAACATATGAATTATTCATTTTTAATCTACAGAGTCTACACAACTGCTTAACTACAGTCTCACACCAACTTAGAGTATCAACAGTAACAACAGCTTCATCAGTAAAAATTATTCAGAATATTTTTGCCCTTGGAGACACCAGACAGATGAATTAGTCTTCTACCTACAGTAAACAGTGTGAAAAGCAAACCTACTATTGCGTAAATGACTTCCTACTTGTCAGCATCCCACTTGTGAAGTTTTATTTACTTCAGGCTTTCAAATAACTAGTAGTTTTTTCACTCAAACTAGACTCCAAATAAAATGAGCAAATTACACTCCAGTGGTTTGGATTCCATTATATTTATTTTGCTATGTTGGACTACTACCAGTTTTCTTAACACCATATTTCCACTCATGACAAGTTGGCAGAAAACACTAGCGTGAGCAATGCTCTATTATATCTACTATTTTTTTCCAGACTTACAAGACCCAAATCTATCCTAGACAAGCTAGACTAGCACAAGACAGTTTCTCTCCCTCACCAGCATACTGTTGCCCATTACTTCTCCGCAGTCAACTCCTTAAAAAACGCTAGTCATATCTTTCGCCTCTGCAAAAATTCACATCTTTCGGGAGAAGTAAACATTTCTAATTGATTTTTCATAAACTTGGGTTAGTCCTTGTGGTAAACAAAGATTCCACATTGGAATGCAGCATACTACTTTTAGCTACCCTAACTTTAAAGAGTAGTAATGTGCTTCAATGGTCATCTTTGAGAAAAAGCTTCCTGATCTAGCAACAGTATAATCCCAACCACTCTATAAGTGATATCTAAGTCACTGGCACCAGAGACTCTTCTGCAAGGAAGAGAAAAAACACAAACTTATTGCAAATTAATTCAACTCATTGCCAGTTAAAATAGATTTGGATAGTGAGAAACAAACATAACAGTTAAAACATGTTCCTCAGTGGTGGTCCAGTTCCATCAATAATTTACACAACAACTTCTGAGGAACTATCTTTCCATCTCTAAGTTTCACTTCCAAAAGCGATTGATTTTTGCCTCTTATACTATTTCTTCATTAATTTCCTATTCCATCAGGAGGGATACCAGCTTTCTTACTTGTTTTTTTAATTCCTGACTGTAACCCCCAGAATCTCAGGATCGGAGTAACCAAGCTGCAGGCCATTCACATGGATGGCAAACAATGTTTCCACACATCTCAAAGTTTTTCCAGGGTTCGGGACCAGGTGATTTTTCACTGTGATGTGACTTCCGTCATTTCCTCCTCTCATTTTCTTGAGAGACAAGCTTCTTAATTAAATACTCCCTCCTTTTCCTTTCCTGATGGGCCTATTAGTCTTCCAGTTTTCCTATTGACTACTGAGGCAATTGATGTAGGTAGGGTTTGGATCTCTATCTTAACAATGGCACCCTCAGATGGTAAAGCCCTTCTTTCCCAGCTCCTGTGGTAGAGCTGAAAGAAGACTCCATAGGCACAGGCCAAGTCCCCAGCTAAGAGCTTGAATTAATATGTCTCAGTGGGTTATGCAAGGCATCTTTTCTGTCAAGAGATGCCCCAATTCAACGGGATTACATATCTGTTCAGCCATAAGGCTGCATCCTATCAGTGATAGTGAATGCCCCAGGCACTTGCTCAAATGCACTCACCTTGACATCCAAGGATTGACTGCCTCAGGATGTATTTCTCTGCTGCCTCATCAACAAGTTGTTTACTCTTAAATCAGGTCGATGAAATCAGATTTCATATACTCAACAAAAAGCCAACAGAAGTCAGATAATGAGACCAAAGAGCTTGCATAAGGATATATGAAAACCTTGTGAGCTCGTGCAACAAAGTTAGTGATGCCGCTGCCAGAGGCAAAGAGGAAGGTGTAATCCCTCATTCTCGCCACAAGATGCTAAGCCAGCAAAGAAACATCATCTGACAGGGACATATAACAACCCAAGTGCACGGCCATTGTTTTCATCATCATGTTCACAAGCACAATGAAATAGAATGATAAGCAGAACAAAGAACATCAAGATCCAGAAACGGTCATTAACAATCTCTACACTCTAATATACAGTAAAGCAAGCAAACTCCATGTCCAGTATAGAAGCCTGGCAGCTAACAACTACAATACCTACACTGCACTCAAATCCAAACTGCCACCCATCTCAGGCCACACCTCCAGCATCAAAAATGATCTCATCTAACAGACAAACACCCCACAACTCTAGATCACCTCATGAACAGGACAGAGAAAATGAGAGCAGGGAAAACTTCTGGATAAAAACAGTGGAGTTTAAGAGGGAAAGTATAAACTACGGGCATAAGCAGCCACTTCCTGAAAAGCAGGATCTCTCAAAACACTTGACAATTTCTTCAGAAAACAAGCATCATAACTTCAAATGCTTCCCCCATTCTCTTTTTGTTTTACTTTTATCACTGAACACCATGTCACATGGTATAGAATATCCCTTTGATCAATTTTGACTGAAGGGAGAAGGGAAAGCTTTGATGCTGTGTGAGTACTGTTCAACAACATTAAGAACGACATTAAGAACGTTTGCGTTATCAACACCATTCTAGCCAAAAATGCAGAATACAGAAACATAAAGGCTCCATTCCTACCAGATCCAGTACAGTATCTCACCATATTCCCAAAAGCTGCCAAGGAAAGTCCCTACAAGAATAGTAACAGAAGTAAGCCCTCAGTGAGCCTGCGGAAAAGAGAATCTGCCCTGGGAGAACCGTTAGGAATAAGTTTGTGAAACCAGTTCAAGAAATCCCTTAACTCCTGCCAGCACATACTGCCAGGTCAACAGAATTTTGCCATCAATGGTACAACTTGAATAAGAGGTTATTATAACCCAGGCTGACTATGAGTTGGCCAGCACTAAGAAACACTTCATTCTTCAGTTTTCTTTCAGAGTTTCACCTTGCAGCCAAGACAAAATTAGTTGGGTACAGTGTAGCACTGTAACACCATGGAAAGCATATCAACCACAGCATAGTAGCAAAGTCATACACTGCAGCAAGTGAAGATACGTTCAGATGCAGCAGCCACAGACCCAGAAACAAAAGAAAAAAAGCTGCTTACCCTTGGAAGGCCTCAGGTAGGCAGGGATCTCCAGCAAAATACTCCTATCTCCACTGCCAGCCCTTAAAATAGGTCTGGGAAGGGGTGGATCCTGGCTCCACCCCTCCTTTTCACTCATGTACATTACATGCACCTGAGCTCTCCTGGGTTGGTCCTACCTTCCCACCAGGTGCTCAATCACTGCTTCAAGCTGTGACTTAACATTTCCACTACATACAGCATATCAATCAGCTGTATCTGCTACTGTACAACCTACATTCTGAGAATGCCTCTCCTTCCCCAAGAAACCAGAAAAATTGCTGGTTGTTTTCCAGGCATCTCTGTCTTTAATGAAACGCAGAAACAAACTTCTGTTGCCATTGCTGTCCACTTCTACATCCTAAGACAGATTTTTCCTCTGTCACTAATGCCATATGTAACCATAAAACTGTTTTATTCCTGCTAAATATGAATATCTCAAATATTTCAGAAAGTGTAAAGTTTAATAACAGTGTTTTTGACATTAATACTGGTGTACAAAGGGAGGTTAGAAGAGCAAACTGTCACAACGTGCACCTTGAAAGCTTTGTCACCCTATGCTAATAGAGCTTTATTAGGTAGAATAAAATCCCTCTGAATGTCCCTCTTAAAATGCATTAGGCTGACAGCAGAGATACAAACTCTTCACTGTCTAGTGCCCAAATTTTCCAACACTTTATTGCTACATAAAATTCATGGTTATACAACAGCCTACAGAGCAATTCTAATGAAGACCATACAACATTAGAAAGCCTACAGAAGTAAAGCAGTACTTATACCATTGCCAGATGTTACACTGAAAAATAGAACATATATTGACATATCTGTTCCTTCCTGAAGTTACTCAGATGTTTACACAAACTATTTTGTGTAGGAATTTAAGAAGTTTTCAAACTGCAGAAGCGAATTTTCATTTCCAGCAGTTCACCTAACATGCCAATCCTTCATTGATCTCAGAGTAAACCTTTAAACTTCAGGGTTTTGTCTGCATATTTCTTTTCATTGCCCTCACAGATGCTGGCAATTCATTTACATGCTTTGTCTTGGCACATCATCTCAGAGGACATACAGGAGTTTAATCTATCTTGCAAGATTCTCACAAAACCTAATTTACACTTATTATGTAATATAAAAACTAGCAGTCTGTGTGAACATAATTAGAAGCATGATGTTAAACATCTTTCTACATAGCCACTTCACAAAACTAATCACTGTTGAAGAAATTCAGGTGATAGCTCTTTTAAGAGGACAGCTTACTGTCTTATTTTTTGCCCTTAGTTACTATTACAATCACTGTTTCTAAACAAAGACATTTGATTTTCTTGTTTTTCATTAGATTATCAGTTCAGTTTTAGTTTGGTTTGTTTAGATTATTGGTTTTGTTTTTATTGAAGCTACGTGATCCTTAATTTCATATTTTAATTGCTTTTTCCTACTGGATTCTCCACTAAATTTTGATACCGTATCAGTTTCAGAATCATTTGCTATTCTCCCTTAGGCAGAATTATAACCTCTCAACCTACCCTATCTCACACTAGCTTCCTCCAGAAGCAGGAATTGCATTTCTTCTCACTAATATTACAGGCCCCCCACTTCCAGTAGCAAAGTAGATCAAATTTCATGACAGATCTTCCATACAAGTCCAGGAACTCTTGCTAAGGTATGGCACAAATAGGATTCTAACTCCATGCCTGAGAATGAACAGCTCATCCTGGAGAAGTCTCCACAATGTGACAATCTAGTTTTGGCTCAGCGCAACACCTAATAATTCCCATTGTAACATTCTCAAAGTAAACTGAATTCAAACTTTTCTCACAGCAGTCTTTCTGATATTTTAAATTTAGTTGATCTAGGCTAGTGTCTGTCTGCTTTGATCAATAGCAATATTGAAGACATCACAGGAAAACTGCTATTTAGCCAGGTGTCCTTTTTGTAAAGGCTTCCTCTTTCCAGTGAGTCAGAACAGATTCTGGGGTTGATATAGTGCAGCTGATAATAAAACCTGTGAGTAAATTAAAGGCTTTGTTTAGGCCCACTATTGCCAAAAAAAGTCTTGATTTCACATTCAGTCCTGCTTCCGTCAATAAAAAGAATGCTCTTTAGAGGCTTGTGGGGTTTTTGCTTAGTTAGAAACTTAAATCAAAATGACTGAACAGTATGTCAGAGCAGTGTTAATGCATGTTTCAGCTTCTGTTTGTATACAGATGACCAAATTCATAGCACTGCAGTTTCACTGCAACTCACTTATGAATAAGTTTGCTAGATTTGCCATTTTTTAAAATCACTTAATTAGGACAGTTCAAAGTGTTTTTTTTCCTACATGCACTTTAAAGCATGTGTGAGTCCTATAATATTTTTTAATTCAGTCAGCTGTTGGGCACTGTATGGGAACTGTTGAATCACGGCCTGAACCACTGATTGATCATCTGAGGCAAGCCCTGAGTCAGCTGCAGGGGCACAACTGAGTGTGATTGGAAGGGGTGGAGTTTGACTCCACCTCTCCCAAGACCCCATTTAAGGGCTGACCACCAGCAGGGAAGGATCTCTTGTTGGAGATCCCTCCCTTGTGGAGTTATTGGCAAGCCTCAACCATCATCATGGTGAGCCAATCTCTTTTGCTATTTATTTGTATACCATCTACTTAAAGCCTACCAAAAATATACCATCCTTTCGCACTATTTCCTTGAAGTGCTTTCCTTGGGGTTATTTGCCCTACAGGCACGACCCAATCTACAGCAACAACCAGTCTGTTTTATAACCAGATCACCACACACATCCCTAAAAATGTTTCTCTCATATTGAGTCATGAACATAATAAGAATGTATGAAAAACCTGTCTAGAAATCTTGTTGTTAACATTTAATAGTTGAGAGGTTCTGACAAGTTCAGAGTAATGCTGTTGGGAAGATTCTGAAACAAACAATCAAAACAGTATCATAATATTTGGTAAAGGTTCAAAGTCAAATTCTGAAAATAAACTGTTTCACATTATCCATGGAGAAGGGAGTCAAGTAAGTGGCCTAATAGGAAATAAGGTTTATACTACCAATGTATCTAGTTTTGGTGCTTTCTGTGGAAGACTCATTTCCTTTAGCTCTTAGCATGACCAGCATCAGAGGAAGTACTGAAATCAGGAACAGTAAGGCACCGCTTCAAAGCAGCAATACATTAATACAATACATTCCTGAAGCTACCAGCTATATACAAAATGACCAGGGGTGCTGTGATCCAGACCAGTTTTATTATAGTTAACCTCTTAAACTCACCAAAAAAATAAACAAAACAGGGGTGATTAAATATTTCATTCATTTCAAATGATGTACAGTGACTGATGCAGATGAAAGGCATATGCACAATTCTAAAGCAGAGTATCATTTTCAGTACTTCTTGTTTCAGTGTAATGCTGATGGCTTTCCAATGTGCCATATCTTGTCTACATGTACTTCTAGAGGTACAGCCTCTGCTCCAAACTGATGTCAAAGATGACCAACAAAAAAACAACAACAACAAAAAAGAATGACAAATAGAGAATCACTTATAGTTACTGGATAATTACTTCAGTAAGATTAGATGCCTAACTTGTAGAAATCTGTGGGCTTTGAGGACTGATGCAGACCGGAAAGTACTAATATTGTATTACAGAGCTAAAGAGAGTATTCCAACCACAACACTGATAGAAAAGCTTCAGGGAGAGAAAGGGAGAAAAAGAATTGTTATAGATAAAAAAGAAAACAAAAAGAAAACAAAAGCAAAGTAGGTAAGGAGTTGATTCTCAAATGTCTTAACGGAATGATGTTTAAAGAGTAGATAAGAGAAAAAGGGAGAATAGAGAGAATAAAATAAACATTATCAATCTAACAGACAGGAAAAAATGTCATCCTTCATTATCAGAACAAGATTAATTGAAATGGAAAACGAGACATAAATACATTAAAAATCAAGTTTAAATTAAAAGAACTCAAAATAAGAACCATCAAAAAAGGAATGAAAATAAATCACATCTCATGGATCTAAAAATTACCATAGTTCAGTGAATATCTAACAAAAAAAATCATAATTCTAGAAATAAGCCTGTTCACTGCAGCAACATAAGTACACATGCATATACTGACTTAGCTGTCTGTAAGTCTGATGCTTAAAAAAAATTATCCATGCAATATTGGTGTCCTAGCTCTCAATAGCAAAGATCAGAATAAAGTATAAAGCTAAGAATCACAAGACTGTGAAAACAGTCCAACCAATCTAAACCATTTAATAATTTACAGTTTCAAATTATCAAGGAACATTCAGTCTCTCCTTAGTAGTGCCATGTACCACATTTCCAGATCACAATCTGAAATCAGGATTCTTCATCCTATGTTTTTTCTCTAAAAATATGTATGAAAAATTCCACCAGAGCATGTGAAAACACAAAAACCCTAATGTCAGGTATCTGTAAAAAGCAGGCAATAATGAACATTTACTTCAGCAAAAGTTAACACCACCAATTGAATTGACACTTAACTTCATATGCTCTACCATCTTGTCACTTCTTTTCATTCATTAGAAAGGTAAATACTGAAATAATGGGTAGCCTGAATTTCACAGTTCTGAAACCAAAGGACTGCCTGAAGGGTTAGGAGAAGGGATGCAATGAAATCCACTTACAGCCTTACCTTCCAATTAGCAGGAACTCCCCAAGCACTCCCAGGCGTCTCATGGCAATGAGGATCCCCCTCACAGTCATGCCCTCACAGAAGCAAACCACCACTCTAGCCTTGGGTAACCTTTCTCGCAGCTTGCGGAGTAGGCGATCAAAGCTCTTTTCCCCAGCATTGCTGTAGATCTTGTCAGAATGAGCAATGCAGAGACCCTCTTGGGCAGCCAGCTCTTTGAAGGCTTCCATTCCACTTTCCCCATAATTTCCTGTTTTAAAAGAAAAAAAAAGTTGATAAAATATCATACATTTAACCAATTAAGAGAGTGAGGGTGGTATGATGAGAAAGGAATAGTTTCCCTCAGAATTCAGCTAGCATCAGCTGAAAGAGCAAAGGAGGCTCACCAGAGTAAACATAACTCCGCAGAACAAGATAACTGTGTATTGCTAGTTCTTAACTGAGTAGGGGAATGCAGGTTTCTTCCCTTACATTAATTTACTGGTAAGTATCAAAGGGAAACAAGGTAGAAAAGTAGGAAAGGGGACAAATATAGCCTAGACAGTAGATTCCAAGTTTTATTAACAGTTCTCTGCTAACAATCACAGTCATTCTATTCCAGAAAAACAGTTACAGAAAAATGGTTTCAGTCTAAACTGATCTGTACTCTGTTTGTAAAACCACAGAATGGATCCTATCACAGAATAGCTTAGATTGGAGGGGATCTTAGAGACCACCTGATTCCAATTCCCCTGCCATGGGCATGGCTGCCACCCACCAGCTCAGTCTGTCCAGGGCCCCATCCAAACTGACCTTGAGTGCCTCCAGGGATGGCACATCCACTGTTTCTCTGTTCAACCTGTTCCTGTGCTTCACCACCCTCTGAGTAAAGAATATCTTTGTAAAATCTAACCTAAATCTCCCTTCTTTTAGTTTAAGATCACTTCCCCTTGTCCTATCACTTTTAGATGCTTTTTTTTTTTTTTCTAAAATGTCAGTGCTTCTCCTCCTGGTAAGCTCCCTACAAGTGCAGGAAGGCCACAATGAGGTCTCTATGAAGCCTTCTCTTCCCAAAGCTAAACAATTCCAACTCCCTAAGCCTTTCTTCTTAGGAGAGGTGCTCCAGACCTTTGATCGTTTTTGTGGCCCTCCTCTGGACCTGCTCCAACAGCTCCACACACTTCCTGTACTGAGGGTCCCAGGCTGAGCACAGTACTCCAGATGGGGTCTCACAAGGGCAGAGTAGAAGGGGACAATTTCCTCCCTCTCCCTGCTGGCCACTCCTCTCTTGATGCACAGAAGTGAATAACAGATTGAAGTAAACTTAAAACATCTTAATCTGGGAGAACTTTGAAAGCCATGTGACCTGACTGACCAGTGTTAATGACAGACAAAATTAAGTTTTGATGTTTCTCTTGGAATATTAGAAAGACCTTCCAAAATCACTCTTCCTAATACAGAAACTTCTGAATTTTGTGGTTCAGACAATACCAAAGATTTATTTATTTATTTATTTGTATTCATACATTTTGGAAGCTCTAGGGCAGCTTTGTAAAACAAACTTCCTTCAGCTAAGTGAAATCTTAGATTTCCTTTGAATATTTTCTATCTGCCATGAGCACAGGATTTGTGATGACTATCAATCAAACAATGTGAACAGATGGATTACAATAAATAGTCTATTAAGAGTAACAAGGAACTATTCAAAAAAGAAAAGCATGAGTTTTATGCTATCCACATCCATAATATTTACTTCATTTCTTGAGGGAGTAACCTCAGATATGTAGAGCACTTCTAGACACAGCTCTTTCCAAACCTGGGGTACCTGAACTGATCCAACTCTCCAACTTGCAGAGGTGGTTTCAAATAGCAAACTGCAACGAGGAGGACTCCTAAACCAGCCTAAATTCCTTCATCCAAAAGTCTTGTTTAAAAAAAAAAAAAAAAAAAAACTCAAAAGGCACAGCCACCAGGGAGAACAATCAGCAAGAAACAATTCAGGCATACTTTATAAATACAAGAAAAATAAATGTTTTTCAGAAACCTTCATCATCTGCAGCATATAAGACAGACTTCAGTTTCACATAGTCATACTCATGATGTAGGCCCAAACCTTCCACACTCCTCAACTTCCAAAGCCTTTTGCACTGAACTGCCCTAGTTTCTTACAGATTTGCAGCACAGCAGTATGGCCTCTTTTCCAATCTGTTACTCGATGACAGATACAGCAGGCAAATTGGTCTTTCTGTTGCCTGTCAGCCAGACGTGCTCTGGAACAGGAGCAAGGCCCCGGCCCTGCATGGCTATGGGGAGAGCACTGGAAAAGCTGTGCCCAGTGGGAGTGTATCATCAAGCAGCCCCGTACTGCCAGGCCCTACCCCATGATTACACACTTGGTTTAATGCCTCATGTAGGAGACACTGTGCAGACATTTCCATTTAAGAGTAAAACATAGCTCACTGTCACCAAGGGATTTTATTCCCAGACCTGAGGTTGGGCAATTTGAGCTACAACACTTTTAATACCTGTCTTTGGTCACAAACTACAGCAGGACAGCCTTGTTGCTGACTTGCCACTAGCAAGTACCTCATGGTTCAGAAGGAAATCGGAATATATTTCCCAACTTCACATGCAACATGTAGACTCATTGGAAATCAGTAGGATTCATCCTGAAGTAACATCTTACTTTAGATTAGCCCCTGCAGTGAGTCATCTTAGATGATCTGGAAAAGCATGCTAGAAAATAAATGCAGCAAGCTTTCTACTTGAATTAATATCACCATAAATGCACAGTTAGGATGGGATTTTTTCATATATTACAGTCAACACTAAATCAGCTGGAGCTGAAGTCAATGATTAAAAAAAAGAAAAAAAAAAAAAAAAGAAAAGAAAAGAAATAAAGAACTCTCCTTGCAATGCTTTTTCCCAACTTTAATTTTGATGGAATTAAAATTATTTCAAACATGCAGCCACACCTGTTCCAGCAATAAAACAGCCTAATAAAACTAAGCTAAGAGGATATCAGATTGTTGCCTGTAAATTCAATGAAGGTGATTATGAGCCTAGCAGGTATAAAAGATAATTAAAAATGAAAACAACATTGACAAGATCAAATAAGGAAAAACAAGACAGAAAATTCAAGTCTGAAAATGAAAGCTTTCTAACCCTTACATGTAGTAGTGAGGCAGTTTTCCAAAAGCAGAAGAAACGAAATCTTATTTTAGAACGAAGGTGGGTAAGCTCACAAGAGCATTATATAATGTAGATGTCTGCAACAGCCAGAGATGAGACATGATGACCCAGAAGGTCCTTTCAAAGCCTGTTTCCTGCAATCCCAAAGCAAAACAGTACTCTGCATATCTTCCTCCTCCAGTGGAAAGGATTAGGAGGAAAATGAGCACGTGACAGATGGGAGACACATTGTTCAGTGCACTCACCTACTAGAGTAAGCACAATGTGAAGACATTTACAGAATAGAAACCACTAATTAAGTCTGTGCAACAGCCAAGAACATATCCATCTGTACCATCTTGCTAGGTATAGCCACATCAATCAACACATGCAACAGCTGAGAGGGGAGATATGTAACAAAAAAGTCTACACAAGATGACATTTGGTGAAGAATTACAACAGGATCAAGAGCTACAGCAAGACCCTGGGCTGCAGATCCTTTTTGCTTTGAAAGAGCAGTTGAAAATCCCATCTCTTTTGTAAAAGCCTTTTTGTCACCAGGATAAGAACTTCACCTTTTCCCAGTTTATTATCTATTTATTATCTTGAGATCACAAACAACCGATTTTCATTTTGACCTGTACTCAAACACCAGTTGAACCAGAAACATACTTTAAGCCCCACAGTACCTTGCTAATTTTTAACAATTTGGTTGTTTTTATCCCTTTTAACAAAGAAACAGACAAACAAATAAAAGCTCTGTTCAATTTGTACCCTGCTCAGAAATTCAGACATTCTCCCTTCATGCTTTAGCACTATTATACAGCTTGGTAAATTCTCACCCTACCACAGCTGCAATTCTTCATGGCATTGTTCTCTCAGAGCCAAAGACAGCTTTGCTTCAGGATTCAAAGAATCCTACTTATGGTCATTTCTGCTGAGGGATCCCTGTGTTTGAAGATAGCGAAGAGAGAAGCACATAGTGGGAATTATTCTATCTCATTGCTCCCCATGCATTTAAATAATAGAAATATTAAGTTATGCTTTGTTAAAAACCAAAGATGTCAGCTTGATAAACAGAAGACAGTCATTTTCAAGTATATACTTAACACAAGACTTGTATAACATTTTGAAACAAACTACTTCAAAAATTTAGCCTCAAATTGCTCCTTTGAGACAATATTACTTTTGTGTCACAGCTGCCAAGGAAGTCGAACTATTTGCTTTTATTAGCACTTCAAGATTATGGGGAGCAGAGCCCACGAGCTCCATCTGAAAGGTTTATACTGTTCTTATTACAGTTGTTTGGCAATTTCACCTCCATTCTGTTTGTCAAGAGAACCACTTATGCTTCATTTATGAAATGAAGAGAAAATGTAGCCTCAGCAATTAGATGCTTATGAGAATCCTGGAGATTGTCTTTTAGAGGGATGAACAGAGCAGCTGTGTGTGTCCTCAGCCACTTGACCAAGTGTTGACTTTTCAGGATATCCTGAGCATCCTGTATAATCCAATCACCAACTTCATTCAAGAATAGGAATTATTTGTGGAGCAGCATAAGAAAACATGAGCTACTCATACTTGTGCAGCAGAAAGAATCCTGTTGAAACTTGTAAGCAAGTGCCTAATTTATAAGAAAAAATAAAAATCAAGAGAATAATAATGCTGAAGTGGAAGATTATGTAAGACTCCTCTCCAGCATAGCTTTCAGGATTAATAAGGATAACAAGGTCTCTCTTAGAGATCCATCCATCACCCCCTTCAATGACACACCTGGAAAATAGCAAAAGAAGGGGAAAAAACAAACAAACAAAAAATAACAAGACTACACATGGAAGAATGCTCCAAATGTACTTAAACAGCAAAAGACAAGAAGCAAGAGATACTTCACCCACACAGGCCATGAGCAATGCCTTCAAGAGACATGTGCTATTAGCAGCTTATTGGCTGCATTTATTCCCCTCAACAGTAACAGTAACCGCAATTTAACTTAAAGATGAATAAAACAACAAACATACCCTGCAAACATACAGTGAAGGAAGCACACCAATTAGAACCACAAAATCTAGTTTCACTGAAGGGTTCTACAGGGACCAGTTCTATCACCAGACAGCCTCTGTTCAAACAAGTAAGCCAGAAATTAATCACCATCCTCTTCTTTCCCCTTTGATTTATGCTCTGTTTGTTCATACGTCCCAAGCTTGTAGATACATTGCCCAAGGTATGAAGTTCATTTCAATGTTTTAGCATCAAATCACTATAAATACACCTCTTTTCCTCAGGTGATTAATGGCTTTTTGACAGAGCAAAAACAAGATGGCTGCATGACTCAACAGCATGGAATAACTACTCAAAAATCTTCTCCACTCCAAAGACAGGTTATCTGTGGAGACAATCGAGCAAGGACAAGATTTAATTATGAAATCACTTCCTGATTTGTTCCAACAACTGATTAAAAAAAAAAAAGTTTAATGTTAAATATGACACTGTGTAGTTTTTTATATAGTAGTTTTAAATACAAGTTTGGTAAGACTGGAAGGTTTTGAACCATACAACAAACTTGAGAGAAAAAAAAAAAAAAAGGCAAGTGACATTTTTGTCCATTACAAAACCCTTCATTTCCCTTAACTATCAGCAAATCTGTGAATGGAAAGAGTTAACAAGTAAAGATTGAGATGTCTCATTTTAATTTCTTTCCTATCAGTCAAACCTGCACTATGGTCCATTGAAAACTAAAATGAAAAGGTCAACTCATAGATTTAAATAGCATGTTTGCAACAGCCTGGAAGCTTATATTTCCTCAGTTAATGTGGCTGAGCTGACAAGCTGTCACTCTTTAACCTGTAGGTATCCAACTTCCCACAGTTTGTCCACGCCTTTGATCTGGGTAATTAAAAATAAAAGCCAAAGTCTCAAGGTATTTCATCAATATAGTAGATGAAATAATAAAAAAAATCTTAAGAAATAGGTCTGCCCAGCTACTTTATTTTTATACCCTTCATATGTATACCAACAGCATACTCCTGTCTTCTTCTGGAGGAATGAAACCCACCCTGTTGGCATAGGGCTTTCAAAACAATTGAGCTGACATATGCCCTCCCCTCTGACAGAGTTGCCTGTTGATGTGCAAAGGTTAAATAAAGGTGAAACATTTTCGTGTTACCCTACAAAATCTCTTTCAAAGTTAAAACCACACTGATGCCAGAAGTGGTTAAATTTGTCAAGTTACCAGTTATCCCATTTCTCTCTTTCTTTTCAGCGAATGCTCTTCACTTCACGTTGATTTCGCTGCCTAAAGACCTTTACCACATGGTTTCTTTCCGGAGTTCTGATAGCTTTTTCAGCACCATTTTCTTCACTGAACATACTTCGACTCATGTTTTAAGGGACAACTTCAAAGCAGGAGAGTTAGGTTAAGAACACACTCCAGAAACACCAAGGGACTTTACACTTTACAGTAGGATGAACACTGCATCAGTGTGAGCACCATTTCTGATATCAGTCAGAACAAAACAGTGGAGAAAGTACAAAAAGACAAAAACTTCACTGGGCCTAAAATCCCAGTTTAACAGTCAAACCTTAAAAAGAAGGCTCCATTTCTTATTTATCATAACTGGCTTGTAGATAAATCAACAAGGAAAAAGGTTGCTTTACAAAGAACACTAAAGTAGCTATCCCTTCAAGTACAGCAGCAATGAGAAGCCCTTTTGAGACTGACCCTAGTTAAGTACAACTACGTGAACGTAGTTTGTCAGGTTAAAGATCACAGATAGCACCTGCAAGTGCTCTTCTCCTGGAGACCAGCTGGACTGCTCACTGCTCCCTGTCTGCCTGTCACTTGGTTCTTATCCAGTCACCCTGCTCCTTAGTTCTAAGGTTGATTTTAGCCTGGTATTCTCTCAGGTGCTAAAGACCTCCTTAACACCACCAATCTGAATTCCACAACAACTTACAGGTCTGCTGAAGTCAGATTTTCCTTCACATTTCCCTGCTTACTTTTTCCTGACTGCACTAGTGAGATTTTGCATTTGGTGAAGGCCTCACAATTTCTTATTAACAGAGAACAACTCATTAGTAGCAGAATAAACATTGCATGTCCTTTTAAACCACCTTCACAAAGTTTCCTGTGTTCACCACAGATTTCAAATCAACAGCAGCCTAGCCTGATGAAAACCAGAGAGATGTGTTAAATGAATGAACTGAGTCATCTTTGGTACACTACAAAACTCTACCATCTGTGCTCATAGCCTATTTTCTTTAGAACTTCTGTCCCTTGTAGAGATACAGAAAGAGTTGTTGAGACCACACTAGTATTTTCATTTTCTGAATTCAAATAGCACTAATTAAATGGGGAAAAAAAATTAAAACAGAAAATGATTGTTACAGAAATAATGCATTCCCATCATGGTTCACCCTTCCAGGATAATATATATATATATAGGTAGATGTATATATGCGTTCCAGATAAGAAAACACACATTATTTAGTTAGACACTAAGTTACTTCCTTGTCCTAATTACAAAATATGCATGCTCTGCCAAGAACTCACCATAGTGATGTGTTAAATCAGTAAAGTAGACCCAAACATAGGCAAAACTGTGCTATTAGATCAAATGATTGTATTTAAGCCTTCATCCTGAATGAGCCAGGTGCATCATCTTGAACTACTAATAGATGTTCTTATCTGAAATGCAAGTACAGGTGAAGTTAGTCCTGAAGTGATGAGACCACTGGTGCTATATTAAACTCATAATACGAAAAGATTGAGAGGGCTAAAAGTTATGTGATTTTCTATAAAGCATCTGTAAGATTAGAAGTGCTGTTCTGATAACCTGCATCACTGATGGTTTTAGGAAGCACATAGAAAGCGTGTTAGAATTGAGATTACTCTTTGAAGCATATTTTCTATTCTTTTCTCATAAAGAAGGTCTTACTACTTTTAACCATTTGCACTGAAATCTTTTATTTCAGTGGCTGCAATATAAGATGCATATTAATTTTTAAGGGGGATAAACAAACTATTAAATTTTATTACTTGTTGTCTCTTAGTATGTGTCATTGAAAAAGTAACTAAGAAGCCACTTAAATGAACCATAACACCAGATGTTAATGTTCATGGTCCTTAGAGCAATTTTGACTTACAGATGGTTTTAGAACCCAGTACTCTATTTAGAGCTTTGATCTACAGCTCTGGATGTTATTATATGAAGTTTGGAATGATGATTACTGGATGAATCTTAGTGTTTTGCCTAAGAAACTGTATTTAATCATAGTTTATCCATCATCAAGGAAATTGATTCATCTAAATGGAATAAATTTCTGAGTTTTTTGCAATTGAGAAGAAAGTTTTTTTTTGTTGTATGTTTAATTTAGACCCTGTGTATTGTGATATTCTTATTCAGAAGGAAAACCTGCAATTTTAGAAATAATCATGTTTTAATTCAGTCTTGTTTACAAAATAAAGTGTCTGATTTGACTTGCAGGTCTGCTCAAGAATGAAGAAAATACTTATTAGTTCTAACATTTCAACTGTTTACTCATGCAGACTACTTTTTATTTTTATTATTGTGAATTACCATTTATAATAAATAATATCAGGACAGCAAGAAGGAACTGTGAGTAACTTATTAAACAATTCTGCCTTTTGAAATTATACATAAAGGAAGAAAGAAAGCTAAAAACAGTTTAGATGCTGAGTCTGAAAGCTAGAGATAAGAAGCAAAAGCTTTATTTTTAATAACTTAAGAACAAGGCCTGGGTAAAATAGGACTTGAGTGCGTAAGCAAAGTAAAATTATCTAAACAGAAGTTTTTTACTTTTAGAGAATCAATGTGTTCAAAATGATAAAATATTTACTTAGTAAATATTTTTTCAGTAAGAACCCCCAGACAAAATACATTTAGTCAAAATATTTCCAGCTACTTCTAAGCTGAAATCCCTGTTCCACTGTCACGCAGGGTGATGCCAGTACTCACAGGGACGCTTGAAAATTCTTACACTAGAAGTGTTACACGCTTAGCCAAGTGTCTGCAGGATTTGATCCTAACAGAAGTAAACTGAAAACAACAACAACAAAATCAAACCCTAATATTGAGCAATTCTTCCTTTGATAATATTGAGGTGAGATACTGATGCCAGCATTTCCAATTGAGTTCATAACCGCGAGGATTAACACAATATAAATGTTTAAATCCCGCAGTGTTAAAAGGCAGATCTGATACTGATCAGTGAAATGTTTGAAATACTTTCCCTGCAGGCTACTCTAGTATCTGCAGGTGAAAAGGTGGCTTAACGCTCAGAATCCAGGCAGAGCTGGTACAGGAAATGAATGTAAAATCTGGATTACCACAAGCAAAAATAAATTATTAGTTTACTTTGTGTAGCTCCCACAGAGGTAATATAAAAGACAGAGCTTCAGAAGGTCATGCTTCTGAGATAGAAAACCTGGCTAAATGTAAGTAGGGCAAAGTTAAAAAGCTTAAAATATGAGATATTACACAACACTTAAAAAACACTGTTTGCGAATTAAGAGCAAAAATTAACATTTCTTCTTCTCTGATTTGCCATTAAGCTACAGAATCACAAGCTGTGATAGAGCGTAGGCATTGAGTTAAACAGATCCTAAAAGAACAAAGCTGTCACAACTGTCAGAAAATTGACAACAAATTCTGTGACTGATGGTCTTGCATTCTCGATTGGTTTACTTTCATCTCCATGTCTTGGTATCTCTGTATTACGGCTAATTGAGATTGGAATAACAAACCTAAACTACTAAGGAATTTCAAAAGAAAGACCAAACCTTGAGCTCCTGTTCTTCTCTACTTGAAAATAATAAAAATGGAAAAAAATCCTAGTTGAGCAGCAGGAAGACTTGTTGCACCAAGTTAGCTATCAAGTCCTACAGAGCATGCAAGAGTGCATGCCATTCATTAGTGCACACCTCTTTGAAAGAAACTGAGCATTTCTGAAATTCATAGTTACTGATTTCTGAAGGCTGGAAGCAATATTTCCTGCAGAAAAGTTCTTGAAGGTAGATTCACCTGCCATCCCACAACTCTTTTATTACAATGAGTATCAAGCAACAGTATGGACTGATCCCTTGGTTAAATGAAGATAAAACAAAATAACACTGTCAAGTCTTACCAGACCTTTTTCTCTCTTGCACAAGAAAGCAAATCCTTTTAGTGCTGGAAGAAAAGAAAAAAAAGAAAAAGAAAAAGAAAAAGATACACAGATTTTTTTGAAAACAAACAGGAGAAATGTCACCTCAACAGGTGCTCCAGAACAATCAGCCACCTTGTATTCTATGTCCTTATGCTTCCTCTTAGCTGGGTTTTTGCACACTACTATTGATAAAAAAGTCAAGAAAATTGGTTATGATTCCTCCAGCACCTGTGCAAAATCTTGTATGCTCCTATATTCCACCAGTGCCTTCCGCCCTGGAGATCAGGTAGGTCAAGGCTTTTGGAATAAGAGTCCCTTGCAGCATGCCTGGTGTGTGTCTACTCACGCATTGTGTGTATTACAGAGATGTGTGTAACAACGCTATACAGGTTTTGTAACACTGCTACAAAACAGCTGGTGGAGGGAGAAGAGAAAGACTTTCAGGGGTTATGTGGGATAAGAAAAGACAATTCACAGAAAAAGCCAAGACAGCTTCCCCAGACAACATGAATTTGCTGTCTCCATGCTCACAGCCCCATGACATACATACAGGTGCTGAAGTACAACGTATGCATGTTCACCAGGAGGGCTGTCATCCAGCACATTCTAGCAGCTCCCCAACCTCAGCTTAAAACAAACACAAAACCCAAGAACAGCTACAGTTGCTCAGCCATCATATGTACCCTCCTAGAAGGAACCATTCTGAAGTTCCATGATCTAACAGCAGTTCCTCGGGGCCTGTACAGGGTGGTGGGCACCATGGAAGGGCAATGCAACTCTGAGTATTTGCACCACCATGTATTTTCCTAAATCACACCTGTGAGGGCTGAAGCCCTCAGAGAAACAAGGTGCTGGGAAAGCTGGCTAGTGGAGACAATGCTGGCAGGCTATAATGATGAGGCAGAGCCCCTACACAGGGCTGCAGGACTGTGCAGCAGAAGCTAGCAGCCCTGTTACCTTGGATGCAAGAGGAGTCTGCCAGCAGGGCAGGCATCTCTGCCAAGCCTCATCCACTTTATTGCTCTGGAATAGTGAGACAGGCAACCCTACATGTACCAGAAATCACCAACATGGGTCTATATCAAGGATGCAGAGGAGAGATGGGGCTTTTCAGGTTGCTATGCAAGTCTGTCTTGGCTGAATCAATAAATGATCACATAGAGGAGTCTTGGTCTCATGATACTGAGTGTGGTGAATCTAATCTGTGCAAGCACAGAACTAAAATATTCCATATATTTCTACCTGGCCTACTTTTGATGAAGACGAGTGCAGCAGTTCAATGGATTTGCTTCTACAGTTTGGAGTATGAGGAAATCAGTCCCTGAGATTTTGCCTGGACACCATGGGGTTGTGACTCAAAAATAATAAATATTACAAACTCTATTTTGGTATTGTATAATGCAACATCTCTAACACATCTCTGGTATGAAATAACATAATGTTCTGTGACAAGATGTAAACAACACAGAGTGAAAAGATACTGAATCTTTCAGATGCACAGAATGTTTTCAGGCCAGATATCTTCTGTCTTTTGTATCTAATCCAAATATAATCAACTAAATTGAAGCTGATACCAAAACACTTGTCAGTTCCAAAAATAAACAAATTTTCAGTTGCTAATGATACCAAATAATTTTCTTGCTTCTCTTTTCTTTATTTATTTTTCTGCAAACAGCCTCATAAGTTCATTATCTTTTTATGGCATTGCTATTAATCTTCAGTCTTTTGAAGCTTCTGGACTTCAGTAAAGCCTTTGACATGGTTTCCTGCACGATCCTTTCCTCCAAATTTGAAAGATATGTATTCAATGGATGGACCATTCAATGGATGAGGAGCTAGTTGCAAGATTGTACCCAAAGAGTATTGGTCAGTGGATCAATGTGCAGATGGAGATCAGTGAGAAGTGGTGTATCTCAGTGCTCAGTACTGGGAATGATGCTCTTTAATAGTTTTATCAAGGACATTGACAGTAGTATTTAGCATGCACTCAGCATATTTGCAGATGACAGCAAATCATGTGGTGTGATCAACACATCTGATGCCATCCAGTGATATGTAGACTGGTTTGAGCACTGTGCCCAGATGAACTCTGTGATGTTCAGCAAGTGCAAGGTTTTGTACCTGGGTCATGGCAACTCCCACTACCAACACAAGCTGAGAGTCAAAAGCACTGAGCACAGCCCAGCCAAAAAGTAGTTGGGGGTAACAGTGGGTAGCAAGCTGAGCATGAGCCAGCAATGTGCCTTTGCAACCCAGAAAGCCTAATGTATCCAGGTCAGCATCAAAAGAAGCATATCTAGCAGGTCAAGGGAGGTGCTCTGCCCTGGTGAGAACTCACCTGGAGTACTGCATCCAGATGTGTAGCCCTCAGTGCAGGAGAGATATGGACCTGGTGGAACACATCCAGGGGAGGGCCACAAAAATGATTCGAGAGGTGGAACAACTCCGCTACAAGGACAGGCTGAAAGAGCTGGGCTCTTCATCCTGGAAAAGAGAAGGCTCCAGGGAGCCTGATAGTGGCCATTCATTATCTAAGGAGGGGCTAAAAAGAAGGGGACAGAGTTTTTAGCAGTGTCTGTCGTGGTAGAACAAGGGGAAATGGTGTCAAACTAAAAGAGGGGAGATTCAGATTGAACATAAGGAAAGCATTACAATGCATTACAATGAGGGTGATGAGGCACTGGAAAAGGTTCCACCAGAGAGGTGGTGGAAGCCTCTTCTTTGAAGACATTCAGCGCCAGGCTGGAGGGGGTGTTAAGCATCCTGACTGAGCTGTAGGTGTCCTTGTTCATTGCAGAGGAGTTGGACTAGATGACTAGAGATCCCTTCAAATTTGAACAATTCTATGATGCTATGATCCTAATAATAAATTAGTATTGAGTATATTGCTCCCTTATTTGCACAATTTCAGTGATCAATGCAAGGCAACAAATTCCAAGCTGTTTCTTTCCCGTATGGAGAGAAAGCAGAAGATGCCCATCAAGGACCATCTGGCCCTGGCTCTATCCTTTCAATGCAATGGGCTCTTCACTGCCACTGCAGCCCCACACAGGAGCTTCTGTTGTATTTTCATTGCATTTAAGAGGGCGAGTATAAGTGCAGAAAGCTGCTCTTGAAATACCAACCTGATTATAGGCATTACTGGCACAACTGCGAGCATAGCCATTCCTGCAAAATGTTTGGCAACAGTGAACATAAGATCTTGCATAGAATTTGTATAAACACAGACATTTTTTGGATGTTTGACAGATTCTTCAGTGGTCTTCCTCATTTGTAACAACAGTTAGGTTAACTTTTGTATTTTACACATATGAAATTTGGTTTTTAAGATTAATTTTATCCTTAAAATCATTTCCTGCATTGCTATGGTGTTTTCAAAGGAACTACAGTCTTATCATATACATCTGTCCAGGTTTTAATATAATCAGGAAAGCATATGGTTATTCATATTAACATATTATGAAAAGGAGAGGCTTCAGGCAGACTTCAGTTTTCAGCTTTAATGATTTGACTTTATATGCCATTGGAAAGCACACTGAAAGATAACATGAAGGCTAAAATTTGCCCCATGCAATTGAATTTCTATGGATTTTGTTCTTAAAAACAGAAGTTCAAGCAAATAATTGCTGATAAAATTGATAGCTACTGCCTTATCTAATGCCTCTAAGAATTCTTATGATACAGAATAACAATATCTTCAAGTCATCTTATTGCATCTGCCTTAGCTTTAGAGGGCATATCAAACCAATAAGATTTACTAGAAATGAAATGAAGAGATTAGAAAACAAACAAGACAAGATCTGATAAAAACTGTGAACCACTAGTTCTTCTACAGCTAAATTTAATTGCTTTTCTGAATATAATGTTTAAAGGTAGTGTTTACCTGACGCTTACTGGAATTGTTAAAAATGAAAAAAAAAAACAAAACCAGGTTAAAAGTGTTCTTTCTGAATGAATATGCCGGATCTTCTGAAATAAATATTTCTGGCACAGTGGTTGGTAGCAGAAGGGATCACATCTAATGACCCTTTTTTGCATCTCTGTTCACTACTCCCTAACAGAAGAGGCACTCAGGAGGATGGAGAACCACACTCAGACTATTGATATCCAAGTTCTTATTGGCACTAGGACTACCTTTGCTAGTGGCATGCTGCTAATGCACGTGACCAAAGAGAACCACTTCTCTGCATTGGTCTCTAACTGGTGCAGTGGCTTTTCAGCTTTTTTTACCCAGTACAAATTGCCAAAAGCAGGTGTGGTTGATGTTTTTTCTTGGAATTGTTTTTAGTCAGTAAGTGTTAAAAATTCCTCAGCATCACATGTAAAGAAAAGCTCAGGAATGGTAAGATCTTGATCAAGACTTAATTTTTTTTTTTGTATGAAATGTTTCACTGGCAGTTCTTGGATGCAGCAGAGATTAATCTCAGTAATCAGCAAACAAAGCATCATGAGTGATAATTGTATCTGAAATACATTGCTGAAATACATCCAAAATATCTCACTGACCCACAAGTGCCAACCTTGCTTTCAACCTTGCATCCCATAGACAGCTATACTAAAGTTTTACAAGAAACTCGCATGCAAGGACTCCCCCCATAGCAATCCATGTTCTGTTAAGTCTTATTAATGTTTACAATAAGATGATATAGTATCATCAATAAAAAAAAATCCAACTTGAGACAGAAAAGACTGTTAACAAAAGTCATCCTTTAACATGTCACCTCATATATTGCCTAGGAAAAGATGTTAGACATTTCAGTTTTCCATGGCAGTGCTGATCAGATTAATTACTTCATTTTGCCTGTAGTCTAAGAAACTACTGTTTTCACCACTCCTGAAGGTAGATATCTGCCTATAACAAAAAGTAATGCTGGCCAAAGATGAATGCATTTAGGAAAACAAACTCAAATCTGAATTATGTATGTCACTGACATCATAGAGCTAGGAAAGAAATTAAAGCATCGCTTCCTGAATTGCATCCACTTTAATCACATTTTGTCACAGGTGTCAGCTCTGTCAGAATAATATCTGTCAAAATGAATTAGTGGAAAATTTAGTACTTCACTTTTAATGAAGAATAAGATTGTAATGCCATTTTAATTTTCCTTCATCCTCTTGTTAGTCCTTGATAAATGTTCTCTCACAAGCACTGCTGCTCTTTTGACATGATGCCTGTACTTTAATCTAGCAAATCTAAAGGAAGTCAAAGACTAAAAGAAATCTGGTTTTCTTAACATTTTATGAGGTCTCTGCAAGCTGTTTTCATCTTGATGACTGTAAGTGGTTTAGTTGTTTTTTCTCCTCTCCTAAATAGTGCCTTTGTTTTGAGTAGATATCCATGTTAGCAGAAAGCAATGAACAGAAAACAATACAAAAAAAAAAAAAAAATCTGAAGCAATTCTGTATGTTCGTGTAGGTATGTACAACAGTAGGAGAACAAACCATTTTGTTCTCTATTTTTTCATAGTTGAGGTCCATCACAACACTACACAGGGAATAGACACATCTATATTTCTCTTCAGTGCAAAGCCTATTGTCTGAACTGTTTCAAATAATGGCTGAGCAACCTTTCTGATCAATGACATCAGATATTTGCCATCTTCTGACTACACTCAGCAACAGCCTCCTGCTAAGGAGGTAGCTCTGTCTCTGAAGCTGATTCAAAATTATCAACAGCAAAAGCAAAAGTGAAGAGAGTCCCTGGGATTGAAGGAAAGTTCTGGAGTAACAGCATGATTGTTCCTGGCAGTTCCTGAAATGTGCAGCCCATGAGTCCTGATTACTGTCCTCAGGAGATGGTGCCCCCACAGCAGCATTAGCTCATTAGACTCATACTTCACCTCTTGCCCTTAAAGATATCAACCACAGCGGCCTGCCAGACTCATCATGAGCAAATTGGCTAGTAGACCTGTGCTTTCCTCCCTCAAAAAGCCTGTCCAGCCAAGTTCTCTGTTTAGATTTGATTAGATTCCAGTCTTTGAATAAAAATATAACTCTGCCACTTAGCTACAGTTGGTGGTGTGAGTCTGAAAGGTAATAGAGAAATACTAGAAGTTGGGAATGGCAGAAAAGAAAAGAAAGAAAGGAAAAGTTGCCAATAAAAGATAATGACATTGGGTCACTGCTAGAAGTTAATGTGCAGAACGGGAAGAAGCACTCAGTAAGTTTCTATGTTCTGTACTTTGAGAAAGAGACAGATAATGTATACATACCAGAAGATAATGATGATGTTGATGGTGATGATGAATGGATATTTCCCCTTTCCAGCTCAGAAGGAAATGAAGTAGCAGCTCCAAAAGGCAGGCATTTTAAGATGGATGTGCCCGGATAACTTTTAAAAGAAGTGGCTGATGAGTTCTCTGAACTACCAGAAATGATTTTCAATAGCTGTCAAAAGTCGTAAAGTGCCAGACTGCAAAAAAAGGCAGTGTTTTGCAATACTTTAAAAGGAAAAGTGAGTTAACCTGATTAATTGCAGATCTGTCAGCCTGACACTCATTCTGGCCAAAATGACTCAGGAACTGACATGGAACTTGAGTGATTTAAAAAAAAATTAAAGGAAAGGTATAATGTATCAGATAGGTGGAAACAGTTATCTGAGATAATCAATGGATTTACAACTTTGATTATTAAAAGCAATAACAATGAAGTAGAGATATACATCTACACGACAAGAAATCTTCCTTCATTTTGTGTGATGTATTTGCTATGGACCTGGAACGATAACAATCGATATTGTATACATGAAATAAATTAAAATCTGGATGTTAAGTTTTGACATATACTTGCAGTGAAAGAATATTAATAGATTGAGGGCCTTTTTATTGTGTCCTGCAAGGATCTGTTCTTAGATTTATCTAGTTAACATTAACCAGTGACCTGAAAAAAACAAAAATACAAAAGCATTACCAACAGCATTTTGAAATGACAGAAAGATTGGGAGTAACTAAAACAGCACAATCTAGGTCATTAAGTAAACTGGGCATAAACAACAAAACATGCAGGTAAATACACATGAATATAAACTCCCAGGAACTAAAGATACCACACACAAGATATAAAATCCCATCATGGAATAAAAGTACTGTCTTGCAGATTGCATAAGTATTGAATGTAATGCTCTGGCTAAATACATATATATATATATATATAATTGTTACTTTTATTTATGTAAATTAGTGAAATACTGTAGTAATAGTGAGATTATACTACCTTCATTCTAATTGGCAACAGTAGGACTTCTTATGTAATGCTATCCAACAAAACTGGTGAAGACTTAAAGGAGTTGCCATCAAAACAATGCAAGATAGGAAGATGCTACTTAAACTGAGCTATTCAGGAATTCAATCTAATCAGAAAGAAAAAAAAAAGAAATAAAAAATTAAAAAAATAAAAATAAACAAAACCAAAAGCATGAAACCCAAAGCAGCTTTTAACTATAGAAAGAACAAAATGATAGGTCAGTGTTCCAAGAGAATCATTCATATTAAAGAACTTAACCAGCCTGGATTTTAAAGTGGCTTGTATATACATACCATTATATCATGTGGGGAGTCTGTGAAGAACATACTTGAAAAATCAAATGATTCTGAGTTGCACGGTACCTTGGGAAACCTTTTGCTCAAATGGCACCAAAGCTATATCTCTGTGTCTATTCTGTATTCCTAAAATATGCATTCTATTTCAAAACAGTTGAAGTTCTCATGTAAACAGTTTCTAAAACACTTAGAAATATCTTAAAAACGAACAATCTTTCAAGCTCAATGTAGCGAATGTCACTTAGCTGGAACATGTCCTTATAACTTGTCAGCACAGTTGTTAACATGGATACCCAGAATACTTAAGCAAGAAACATACAACCTGGGAACTGTTCTTCAGAGTGCTCTATGTTGTAAATCTAGATTAAATAATATTACACTTCTCAGTATTTGATCGGCTATTAACTCTAATGTGCTATTTTCGAAAGGTGCAATATGCCAACATTAAGAACTCAGTGAGGCCTTTATAGATACACAAGTTCAAGTCAAGCAGTTCATTGTTTAGACCACTCATCAGAGAAGTGAACAATATGGCTTCACTTCTGACGTTAGAGGATGAAAAAACACTTTCTCTCATTGGAGTGACATAATTACTGAAATACAGAGTTTACTGAGCTGGACTGTGCTGGGTCTGGCTGGGATAGAGTTAACTCTCTTCGTAGCACCCTGTATGATACTTTGTTTTGGATTTGTGACCATAACAGTGTTGATAACAAACTAGTATTCACCTATCACTGAACAGTACTTATGTAGCACCAAGGCTTTCAATTTTTCCCACTCTGACCCTTCCTTTCCCCTAGAGAACAGGCTGGAGATGAGCAAGAAATCCAGAGTGGACACAGACAAAACAGATGACCCAAACTGGTCAAGAGGATATTCCATACCATACTACAGCATGTTCAGAAATAAAAACTGATGTTGAGGTGGGTTGGGGCTTCCAAGGTGATTGCTGTTCATAGACTGGTAGAGCATTAGTCTGCCTCTTGGAAGTAGAGAGAAATTTCCTTTGTGTCACTTGTTGGTACTTAATACTTTCCAGCATCTATTAAACTGTGTTTGTCTTGATCCATGACTTCCCAATTTTTGTCTTTCCAATTTTTACCCATTGCCTTGGCATACGCCAGGGAGAAGCAAATAAGAGGCTATGTGGCTGGCTGGCTTCTAGTTAGGGTCAGCCCACTGCATGGACCAATGAACCTTAAAAAAACCTTGTGAAATGCAACAGTGTAATGTTTGACAGTAATGCTTCCCAAATGGATTTTCTAGTCCTCTTAGAGGATAACACAGAATTCATTTAAGTTATTGTGATCAAGAGAAATAACATAAAATAACAACCACCACATTTCCCTCCCTATCTCTTACTAAAACTACCACAGAATTATATATTTTTAATTCTGAAATAATTTATTTTCAGTTGTCCGAAGTTTGTTTTTCTGCAATAAATACAGGAATCAATCATCCTGCTCTACAGCAGATCCAATCACTATTCTAAAGTGAGTTAGGACTAGGGTAAAATGTCCCGATTTCTTTTGTTTCCCTTATATAATTGGATAATACTTGGATCTCCTTTGTCTACTGGATCTATTCCCTAATTAGCAGTGAAGCAGAACTCCTTGATGCATAACTTATATGCTCTGAATAAAATCACAGCTGCAGAAATGAAGCGTAAAACATCTGTGTTTGCAGGAGTGTATCATCACCACCATCTTGTTCATTAAAATGTATGCCTTTGCTTATTGGTGTTCCTGGTTGCAATATGCCAAAAACCCTACTTCCTTCCTTGTGCAACAGTGGCATGTCACAAAGATAACTAGCAGCAGCATAATTTCAAGTCTCTCTGAGACTGAAATTCAAACGTACATTGCAATGAAGAAACTCATTGTAAAGATTTACACTTCTTGGAATGCAACTCTGGAATCCTTCTAAAAAACAAAAACAAACAACAAAAAAACGCACCCAAACAAAACAAAAAACAAACTGATAAAATACAATTTCTACTGGTAAAATATGCAAGCTTTCCCTCTGCATTCTTTTCTTAGACTTATTCCTCATATCTACAGGCACATACATTTGAATTGAAAGTCTGCAGTAATTATATCCAGAAATGCATCCTACAGAAATCAGTGGCAAATCTTCCACTGACATCAATGGAATCAGGGTGAAAGCAAATTCTATTTTTAGATTCAAATAATTTACAATAAGAAAAGTTTAATTATGATCTAATTGTAATAACTACTAAACTGCTCTCTAATTTTTCCCTTTGCCTGTCTAAAAATTCAGTTTGCAGGTCAGCTCAAATGGATTTTTTTTCTCAAGAAGATGTACTTCTACCTGACTGAGGATAGAATCATCAATTCTGTATAGTTCAAGGATGCATACATCTAGTGCTTCAAACACATGTTACATTAGTAACATGGCGGCTTACATTGAAAACATGAAAAGAAAGAACAATACTGAAAAAGAGAGATTTACAGATATGTAAGTTCTTTTCCAGAAGGCAATAGCTTCTGAAAAGAATAGTCAACTGAGATTTTCAGTGCTTCTGATGTTAGTATACTGGGAGAGGGATCTAAAGGAAAGACTAGAAGAAGCTGATACAGAAAGGTGCAGGCTGTGATTTTTAGGAGAAGGATGACAAGGCACTGCTGAAGAGACACTTAGAAAATTCCTGCAGAAAGTTCTCTCCTTTGGAAGGTGTTGGTTCAGCAGAATCAAATATTTCTACAAGAATCTCAATAAATGTCTCCTCAAAATAAGGAAGACCACCGTTCTTTTATGCCAGTCACATATCAGCCACCTTTTATGTTCTGCTAGGTATGCAGTGAAACCTGCTTACTGAACAATGAAACATACACAGTGCAAATTCTGAACACAAGCTACAATTTGTAATTTTCTTATATAATTCACAAAATTCTGTGTGTTCTGTAATTTGAGTTGGTATTTATTAGAGGGTAAATAATTTAAGATAGCTTCCTTGGAAGATGAGAAAATTTGTATTAGTGTATGGAAGGAAGCTCACAATAGTAAAAAGGCAGCAGAAAGAGAAATCTTTGAGTGGTACAAACACAGAAATAATTCCTTTTCTTTCTTCTTTATATGTTATTTTCCTGCATGTCTTACAACAAAAGTTTTGTATGAGCTTGTGAAACTATGCAAATACAAATCAGAACACAGTTAATGAAAAGTATTCATTAAAAATGGAAGAGGAAAAAACATTCAGGAGAAACTTACCCTAATGTAATCCAATTGCTGACAAATGGGTGAAAAAAAAAAAAAAAAAAAAAAAAAGAAATAAAAAAGTATCCTAATTCTTGTATGGGAAGATACAATGAAGTTTCAGCATCCAGTCCATTTTCCTTGGTTTTTCATTTACAAAGCTAAAAAGATGGCCACGCTGATCAGTTATTTCAATATTCCACTTTAAATTACAAAAGAGAGCAGCGACTAACTTATACCTGTCTCTACAGAACAGTGCATACAAAATATCGCCCTTTTTCTCCACTGGGCTGCAGCAGCATTCAACTCATCAGTTTTCATAATCCTATGAAATGCAGAATTCAGAGGCCACTTGGTCTCCCTCTGCTCTGTACACAGACCTTTACTAGGCTTAAAAATGTTAATTTATAGGAATCTTGCCTTTAATGTGACACAAAGCACAATGTGCCTAAACTAGTAAGGCATGCGACACTTCTGTGAAGTGAACAATCCTCAGAAAAATGTCTTGTAAGTATACGGTTAATTCTTGTCTTCCATAATTCATGTTCTTAAAGTTGAGTCACTGTTCACATGTCTTTTTGGATCACACAATACTGTTCTGCACCTCAACGGATCTCCCCGCAGAGCCAGATGTATGGCTAAATTTTAATCAATAGATAGCCTCCCTTTGACTTTATTAAGGCAGAATCATAGGTCTAAGTGTAAACACAGATGTATAGCCAGAATCTTAAAGAGCGTTTTATTATCCATATATCCTCAGGGTATGAACTATAAAAAGCAGTGATGTGTCTCAAGATATCTGTAGCACCAGCACATTTCTGCTTTACACTTGAAAGACAATACCACAGCTGTAACAACAACAGTGGAATACACATTTTCACAGATATGGAACTCAGTAGAAAGTGTGCAAGTAGGTGCAACAAAAACATAAATTTTTCAAACATGACTGTACTCAGAATTGCCTTGTAAGAGCCCATTGATGTGTTTCTTGAATGAAGCAATAGCATCTATAGCACATTAGCTATGTTAAGAAACATCCAGAAAACATTACCGTCTATGTTTTCACAGCAAATCTTCAGAAAATTCACTACTGCTTTCCTTTCTAGAAAAACTGATGGGTAAAAATGTCACTTAACCTAGTTATCAATTTCTTGTGTTCTTCCATAGTTTTGTTGTGTTCTTTATTGTATTTTGCAGGTCCTGTCAGATGAGTTATATCAGGTTAGAACCAAAGTAGTGTTCCAATTAATGACATCATGAGAAAAATGTCACTGCATTCTTTTAAAGAACTTTCTGTTTTCTTCAGTCACAAGGGACGATATTTCTGTCACAGGAAAGAGAACAAGGGCAGTATAAAATCTGCATGAACACTGGAATTTTCAATCAGCAAACAAAAACAGTAGAAACGAGGCATCCATGAACTACTGATAAAATGCATAAAAAAGCACCAATTCCTTGTAAATGAATAAACATACACTCAAAATTATGCACACAAATTGCAACAACGGACTATCTTTGACTAAGGAAGTTGTTAAGTCCTGAATTTCTTTCACGTGCCTTAATCCTTCATGCATGGTTTGCATCTGGCTGTACTAGCATACATTTTCTTAGTCTTGGCCTAGTTTACCAAGAGATTTGGACGTTCCCTTTTCTCCCCGTTACTTATCATCTCACATATGCATATCTTGTCAGCACTGATGTGTTTTATAACATTTATGAAGACAGTGAGGCATTGGACTGTTGATCTCTATGCAATGCAGTTAAAATGACCTCATTTGATGGTTGCTCCCCACTTACTGAGGTCAGTGAGCTGAGCTGTAATTTATGCGATGTCTGTTTTGCCAATATTGTATATTACTTTTTAAAATCAAAATATCTTTTGATACTAATTAATCACCTTATAAAAGTCTGACAAACTCAATCTGAACAGTTACATCTAGCTACCACAGTTGAACTTTCATCAGGAAATAAAATCAAGTTGGCATGTAAACTATTTCCCGTGGTGTCACTCTGATTGGCTGTAATTTAATTATAAAATTTTGACATCTGAATCCTGAATTAGCATCTTATTATTTTTCTGGACAGATAATTTGCTGTCTTGGTAGCTGGAGTTGTCTCGGACAGCTCACTTGTCTTGTGCTTTTGGATTTTTGGCACAACTCAACACTGACTATTTTGCCTGTTCCATTATAGATTTAAATCAATATTCTTTGCCTCTCTCAGCTTCATAACATCAGTTTTGGACATCACTCTCCTCATGTGGCAGACTCAGACTCACTACATCCTTATGCTACCTTTTTACAGGATGCCAAGCACTGGAGGACACTATTATGGACATGTTTAGGGCTAGGTTTAAGAGAATATTGACCAGATCATTCTGAGGTCAGTGACAAATTCAAAAGCTCCTGGAAAGTCTTCTCATCATTCCTGTAATTCCACTTGCAAATTGGCACTATTTGGGAAGGAGGAAGAATTCTGGCCCTGTGCTAAAAGCACTGTCCCTTAATATGTGCAGACAGACTGCTGTGTGTTTTAGTCCTGGCAAAATCTGGCAGGAGATTGTTTCAGCTCAGGCAGATCACCACATGAAAGAGAAAGGATAATCCTATTTTTACAAAAGAATGCAGTGACACCTGAGAACCGTGACCAGGTGCCTTGAGGAGGAAGAACAAGAAAATACTAGTGAAAAGCCATGTGATTTAGTTAAAGAACTTACTGACTGGTGTTCTGTGACTGTGTGATATCCAGGCTTATGAGGTCTCTGCCTGCCACCTTTCCCCTTCCTAAAATCTTGAATATTTCTTTTCTAGCAGAGTGACTGTCCCAGTTCAGCACTTTTATGTATCTATGGAATTTTTAATCTGATCCCAAATATATATTCATGCTCCTAGGGGATTGTGTCCTAGAAAATAAGAGCATCATCTGAGAGAATGCTGTTGGCCCATGTCAGTAATGTGTTCTACCCAGTTCAGTGGTAATGGATTTCAACTTTTCAGTCTCTCAAATCATCCCACCAGTTTCAGCAATGATGATAACATAGCATTCCTTTACAGCAATGTCAATATTTAATTTCTTGCTGCTCAGGCAAGGGACTGAAATTAAACAGGTAGAGCCTGCAGACAGAGAAAAGCATGCACTCTAAGAGGATTACAATCTTTCAATACCCAGTACTTAATATAACTGCTACTATGGTCTACATGCCAAATTTCCTTGCACTCAAGCCTCTCCACCAAGCACCATGCAGGTGTATTTGTCTGAAATATTTTCTCAATTCCTGACAATTAACTACAAATTTATCTTGAATATTCTACTTTGTATTGGAAAAGACCTTCAATGTTCTGTGGAACCTAGACTGATATCTTAAGAATGCATTTATGAACATCTACTCAGATTTCAAATGACTTTCACAATATTCATGCCTAATTCTTGTTGCCCAGATGAGTTTTGTTTGAATAAATGTGTGGGAAGCTACTAGCCTTTACAAATACACACAGACACAGATGTATAAGGATGAAGGTTCCTGGTCAAATAACCGCAGATTGTGACAACACTGAAGAAAATGAAAGTCTGCTCCACAAACAATGTGCAAGAGAAAAAAGAATAAAATTTACAGGGGAATTCATCTTCAAAAGTGAACTAGATTCACCCTTCTTCCAGTTGGAAGGAAAGTATTATCTATATGAACATCTTCTAATATTTATGCAAATCCAGCAGACAGTTTGCCTCTACACAATTTTATACTACTTTTGATTAATTATGAGATGCTTCTAACTGAGGACTCTCAAGCCCTGGGGATTTTCAGTGTTCTCTGAGGAATATCATTTCCCAAACTTTAAAATACATGATATCCATGTTAATCCCCATACGGGATCCTGATCTCAAACATAGGACCAACAGCTAACTTCAGTGAGGATTGTATCAGGAAGCCGTTACAGGTACATTTACCCTCTGCACCAGCACAGGACATGATCTTCTCTGCTTTGCCTTCAGAAATGTCAAATGCCTATCCTTACAACATTTCTATCAAATTTCAAAGGGACTTGTTAATCATTGCTGCCTGTTAATAAAATGCAGGGATCCTTTAAGCAATTTGGTTGTTCAAAAACATTCAACAGAGAATGCAAATGGAAACCGTTCAAACCATTGTGCTGTATAATAGCATGAGTATTCACTGAAATGAAATATCTGCCACACTGGTTCTTGACAGACACAAGCCATCCAGGTAGTGAGATGTCACAAGAGGAAAAGAGAGCTTGTCATACACAGTACTTTTCATTAAAAAGCACTCCACATGTCACAGAGTGCTACAAACATACACTGGCTCTGTATGTAGTACAGCCAGACTGCAGGTTAGCTAATGGAAAATGAAGACAAGTCTTGCATTAGGTTAGATGCTAGGAGGACGTTTTTTTACTCAGAGGGTGGTGATGCACTGGAACATGTTGCCCAGAGAGGTTGTGGATGCCCCATCCCTGGAGGCATTCGAGACAAGGCTGGATGTGGCTCTGGGCAGTCTGGTATAGTGGTTAGTGAGTCTGCCCACAGCAGGTAGGTTGACACTAGATGATCTTTGAGATCCTTTCCAACCCAGGTCATTCTATTATTCTATGATTCCATCATACATACTATGTATTGATTTCCTTTTTATGTGTGTGTTGCCTCATCTGCTCACTGAACTCACAAAAGAAGAGTTATCCTGGAGCAGTACAGAAGGCCTTATTAGAACCTAAGTATCAAAAAAAGTCTGTAATTGTGACTGAAATGTAGTCATATTTGGTATGAAGAAGCTGCAAGAGAAATAAAAAATGGTAATGGTAATATTTAATTGAAAACAACATTTTTTTTTTCTAAAAAAGGAAAAACCCAATTTCAAGGAAATTAAAAGGAGCAGCTAAGAGAATAAAACCCTAAGAAATTACATGGAAATGACTTAGGTACATATAAGAGGCTGCAAGCAGTTTTATATACCACTGCTCAAAAACAATTACCAAAGCTCCAAAAAGATCAAAAACCCAGCATGATAAAACAGAAAAGTAAACTCCCTAGAGGCATTAAAATAAAACTAAAATAAAAAATAAAAAAATTAACAAGTGGAAATTTTGTCCTAATGAGGGAATGAGAACAGAGAATACCTCAGCAAATGAAACATAAAACCACAATAAGACAATATGAAACAATTTTGAGACACAAAGACATAAAATATAATAATCCACCATTCTGCAAATATTCCAGAAATGAGAAACTTGCCTTATATCCACTGATAACCAGATACATAAAAAAAGCACTTGGGGAAGATAAAACCACAGCAGAAAAGTTAAATTAGCTGTCTGGATCTACGCTGTCTGTGAAGGGAGATAGCATAGTCCTCACAGAAAGGTCATTTCTTCTGTAGGACAATTCTAAACAGCTGTCTCAGAGTATCAATATTTTATAACAAATCCATAAGATGGATTTAACAAATTGCCAATACCAGCTAATTTTCCAAGCACAATTCTGCTATGGTACTTTGATGCCAATTAAATTGGCCTTAGTACCAAAACAGATGGCAGTGGTAAAGTGGAAAAAGTCATTTTATATTTTCACATATCAGATTTAATCTTTAGGAGAATTTATAGTGTTTAGAGACGTAGAGGGTAACCCAATGAATTTAAGACTTATGAAGTTCCAGTATGAAACTGGTTGAAACCATAGCAAAAACAGTATTAATGCACAAGTAAATAAATACATCATAAAAGGGAAGAACCAACACAGCTTTTGCAGAGAAAATGCGAGGGTGATTAATCCAAAACATCAGAGGTAGATGTTGGTGGTACAGCAGTAAAAGTTGAACCTTCTTACCAACATTCTGCTACATTTTGTTGCCATGTGACAGATGGCAGCAGAGGGGCACTCACTGACTCCTACTGAACATTGATTAGGACCAAAAAATGTATGCAAGCATGGTGAGGCAGTGGCTGGTGCACTTCAGCAGTGGTGACAGTGGGTCACATCCACTGGTACAGACTTCTACTAGCATGGCATGCAGGCTCTTGTTCATTATTGGCAAAAATGGTGATGACAAAATAATGTTTTGAGGTGATATACCACTGAATTTGCTCTATCAGATTCTATTATTGTGCTCTGTGTATCTGTTGCATTTTCCATGGAAAAAATAGGAAGCGATACTTTCAGAATGACCCATGTAGATACCTCAGAAGTTTACTAGATTCCTTTGATGGAGCAAATAGTCATAGGAATGACCCAATAACTATAAATATCTGGAATTTAAGAGAGCTTTTGATGAGATCACTCAGTAGTAGTTCTCACAGAAGCAGAGATAGTATGGGATCAGACAGAATGTCCTGCTATGGATTAAGATGGCTAACAGATAGGAACAGATAGGAAATATATTTTGTGTTAATTAACAAAGAGTAACATACATGAGGAAACTCCTGTTTGTGATGGCCTATGAACAAGACTTTATCTTTTAAGAAAAAAGCTTTGTGGTCGTTTAAATGTATTTTCTGATGGCATCCATTCATTGAACTTGGGGGAGCTAAAAAGGTAGCGGGCCAGTAGAAGTTTATTAGAAACGGTCCAAGAGCATAACAGAACAAGTTACTTCAATAGTGAATTTAATCATGGTGTACCCCCACCTCAAGCAATGTGTACAGCTGCTACCCAAGCATCTACTACAAATATATATATATATATATATACTATCAGGATTAACAAATGATGAGAAGCTTTGCACAAATGTATGAACATAATGGAGTCAGTAAGGAACAGATGTAAGTAAATAAGTGGAAACACGTGTTCACACAACATACGATTAAGTTATAAAAATCACTGTTAAGACACCAGGGAGAATGGTGTACAAATTGATGCACAAAGGGATTAGCCAAATTCACACAGGAAAGGTCCATTGGCAGCTAGTAACCTGAGAGCTGTGAAGGTGTGCTCTATGTGTGCCCTGCTCTTACTTCTTTTAATATTCATCCCACAGATGAAGGACCAGTTCACAAGTTTTAAGATTTCGCTACATGTTAATGGAGTTCTCAGCTAAGAGGTTATTTTTCACAATAAACAATTCCCTTATGAAAGAGTTGGAGGGATAGCTTCCTTCACTGAAAAACTATCGTAGTTAGTGTCTAACCAGCGTTAGGCCGTTCCCATCCAGACTGTCAGCACAGGTGTTAATTAGTGCCATCTGTGATGGTGGCCTATGCTGTGAACACCTGCCACCCAGAAAATATACTGAAATCACTGTGCTTTTCATATGGGTCAGTGAGCACCAGTGAGCAGTGACTTCAATTGGTATTTTTCTGGGTTGTATATAGCAAAGTGCAATCCTTCTGGTGTCCTACTGCAGCTACCAATTCAGTGGCTCATCAGACCCCTGAAGATTCCTTCTCAGAGGATCACACTACTCCTACTTATAACATGTCATACCGTTTTTATTTTTCTATTGGAGACAACTAAGAAAAAGCACCTTCATCTTGTGAACTATAGCTCAAAGTTGTCATTATAGAGGTATTTCATGTGTTTTTTTGAGATAGTCAAGATCATTTCACTTTTATTTTAAAACAGTCTGCACTGAGACAAGAATCCTGCAAGATTTTACAAGTATGGCACATTCAAATCTGAAAACAAAGAGCTAATTCAGGAACAAAACTGAAGTCAAGCACAAATGAACCCATCGTGTCTACTGAGAAATATGTACTCCAGTAATACTGCTGAGAAGGCAGGCACAGAAGTTAGATGAGCCTTTTGAGGTGATTTAACTCAGGTAGCTGCCAGTTGTGCAGCTGAAAACCTTGATTATTTGTGAATTTAGGAGGACTGTAAAGCAATATATATTTCAGAAGGAATTTCCCTTGATCCTCTGCAGTGTTGGTAACACACAATATTTTGTCAACATCAATCAGTGTAAGTGATTCTCCCAGCACAGCGCCTTATAACAAATACAATTAATGCATCCAGTTCCAGTCCTTGCCTGTTTTTAAATTAATATTTATCTTCCTTAGGACATTTCTCTCTCCTTTTCCCTATCAGGAAGCCTCTGCTGATGATAGGTGAAGCTATTTAAATGGAGAAAAAAAATAGATTGGAGTGTGTATTTGGAAACACACATCTCAGGCGCAGTACACTCCTCATGAGATTATGAGAACTGTTATGACTGTTGATAGAAACAGTGGTAAATTCTGAAATTTCAAGCATATAAATTGGAGTTGCTGTTCTCTATTGCGTGACCACAATTTAACCTAAAAGTATCAATCATCTAGTAACACCGTGAAACTAATGATACATAACTATTAGAAATAGTTGTAAGAACAGCTCTAGAGAAATAAAGCAATACTATTCTATCAAAATCATTCCTTCGAACCATCTGATGGATATCGCCTCACTTACCTTTAAACAGGAATGTTATTTTCTAGCACATATAAAGCTACTGCAGTGAATTCTACAAAAGAACATTTTTTTCCTGTGAAATCTGCACCAAATAGCAAGATCTACTCCTTGCCACCCTTATTCCAACACATACATAGTCATGCACACAAGTTTCCTGTGTGAGACTACTACGCAGTATGTGGTAATCGGGTTATCAAAAAATCATTGTGAAGATAATCAAATACACTGCTGTCTACTTTGATAGGAAAGTTTTTGCAGTTTTGCCATTTGTCTCATCATAGTTTATTTCAAACCTTGTTACACAAATCTGACAAATAGATCACGACCAGAAACATCTTGGTAAAATAAACTTAAAAATAACCAGAATTTGGTGCAATTAACTAAATGGTCCATTTTCAAAGACATTTCTACAAAGTCCACATGTTGATCTGCTGGGATTTAAATTTTGTTTGTAAAGGGGTATTTGTACACTAAAAGTGCAAGAAAAAAATAAAAATCTTACACAGGTTTTGCAAGGCCAGTGATTGAAATGCAAATTCAGGCACAAGCATTAACTATTTATATTTGCTTATTCTGAAGTGAGTTCATAAAAAGGCTTCTCACACCATCATCTCTCATACTTTTTGGATAAAGATGAGGTATTTTTTGGAGACTCTGCTGTGTACCCGCCAGTGTGTGGGCATCTCATGGGTTTGGGAAGCTGGTGTAACACACAGAAATCTCAAAAGTGCCCTGTGCTTTCTGGAAATAGCCCTCACCACATTCGGTATGCGTGAGCATGACTTGAATTCAGGAACAACCATAGGGTTGTGCCCAACTTCATACACATGCTTTTAAGACCTTAGATTTCCATAAGAAGCCTTGGCTTGAAGTTATACAGACACTTCTCTGCATTTCTAGATAAGGATTCCTTCCAAGCCTAAGAGCTGAGAAGATGTACCCATGCCAAGAACTCCAACACTGAAGTATCTTTGAAGAATCCTTAAAAAAATAATAGTCTTGAAAATGCCTTGCAGCTACCCTATAGTCACACAGCCTTCCACAGGCAGACGCACAGATTTCTCACATCATTTCATGACTGCTGCCTACTCTGAAATAAATGTGCTCTCACCATGTGTAAGTACGCTCAACTGAGATACATAACAACCAGACATAGTAACTTGCTTTTGTTTGTTCTGCAATGTGGAGCTCTATGTGTCAGTTTTAATCTAAAGGGAGCTAAGCCAGCCTTTCAAAACAGATTTTTTTCACTAACTAACAACTTTCTAATCGAGTGCAGCATTTATGCATCTTAATAAACAATGATGCAAAAAGAACACCATACACTATCATATATTAGTGTGCAGAGACTGTATACAGATAAATGTTGCATTAACACAAGAAGAGTGAGTCTTTGCATCACATGCAAAGAAGGATATTGGGAACTATTTGAAAGACACCATGGCACAGGCTGGGTGACTTTTCTGATTCTTGTGAAATGAGTAGGCTCCACTTTAAGAAACATCAGTACTGAAATGTGTGTGGCATTTATTTGCAATTTTCATTAGAAGTACATTATTGCAGACCAGTATTGTTTGGGATGCTCAGATACCTCCAGACAGAGAATTGGAGTAGAGGAGGAGAAACAGAGGAGCCAAGACATTCACCTTGCTTTGTATTGTTGGTGACCAAACGCTGCTGGCTGCCCACAGGCCGTAGGTTGGTGGTACTGTGTCATCCCCTTGTGGCTGGGTGCCTGCAGGCACTGAGCTGCAGGGCCCCGTGAGAGTGAGGGACTGGGCAGAAATAGCAGCTCTGCAGCTCTCAAGAGGTGATCGGATCAGATCTGAAGTACTCTGAAAGTGAACCTTCTTCACAGCTTCAACCTGCCTGTTTCCTAAGAATGGTCCCATTTTTCATGGTCCCCACTGATGTGATTCCCCAGCCCACAAGACCCCAGAACTGTTTGCAGCCAACCAGTAAGACAGTTCAGAGGCCTATGAGTATGTGTGGAGGAGGAATGTTTCTAAGTACTTCTAAGTACTTCCAAACGGCATGGATGGAGCATCTCAGTATTACTCAGAGTGGATATGTACAGTCTACGCAGGGTGATCCCATCTTTAACATATCAGCTCTCACTGTGAATGCATGGGATTTTAAGCCATGGAACCGTAATAACTCGTGCCTATTTCATGTCTACTAGTTGCAATTAGTATGGGAAGAAAAAAAAAAAACTCTTTGGAATTTACCCATCAGCAACTGGGATGGGGCTAATGACATCTTCCTGGCAGGCATAGAGAAGTTGAAGTTTGTTATATATATTTCCAGTGGGATTTGCAGCTTCACTCTAGCAGTAAGGGTATGACAGATACAGAATAATAATAATATTTAAAAAAAAGTAAATATGTTACTCGAACTGCATAATCTGCAAAATCCTCATGACGTTTCCTAAGAGGAGATTGTTACCTTGTGGGGCAGAAATGATCCACTATTTTCCAAAGTATCAGTCTAAATCCTGCAAAAATATCTTGCAAAAAACATTTTTCCTCAGACATCATCTACTGTACAAATAGATATGGAATTAAAATTTCTCACAAGCAACGGACTAAATTACTACTTACATCTTTTAAAAATGAATGAACAAATAGCCTTCAGAAGCTAGTGTTTTTTCATGAAGAGGTGAATCCCCCCTGTGTTAAGGAGTTGCAGAACAGCAGATCTCCCCAGGAAGCTCTCAGCCAGGGTGAGCTCATAGCTCCCCAGAAGTGCATGGAGTGAAGATCAGCAGCTTGCATCCACACACAATTCACCCCCTCGATGTTTATTTGTCACCCTGGCCTGCCACAACATCTAATCCTATCTGTCAGCAGTAAGGAATACTAACAGCTCATGCTCCACTCATTCCAGAAGTTCATTTTCTCATCTGTGACAGGGAATAAAATGAACTGCAAATGCCAGGTCATTGCTTCCTGCTCTTACATATGCATTTTTTGGAAATTGCAGGATTTTTATGTCTTAAGCTTTCAGTTTAACTCAATTCATCTTTGAATGTTGTATATGCAAATCTTACTGGAAATTTCTTTATTTATTCATAACGGTGTACGCTCTTAGCACTTTTTACTGAGCCATCTCTCTGAGAAAAAAAGGTGTGGAGTCAGCTCTGTAAACGAGGGGAATCGTAAATCAAATCCATAGCAGAGATATGCTCAGGTAAAGAGAACAGCTGCACAATTACAACTATAATATGATCAGCTTTGCAATTTTATACTTGAAAATCCCATTTTTGGGTCCATAATTGAGCTATAGAAATGTCACAGTAATCTATCACAAGAGTTCACCTTCCATAAGAAAAAATAATTTCTGTGATTTGTGTTGGTCCACCCAGCTCACTGACAAGCTCACACTCCTTTATATAACAGCCTTTACTTTTGATATCAGACATTTAAAATGAAAGAAACCTGTTGACTATGAACACATTGTTCAGGTCAGTGACTTTGCAGTAGAACCATACAGAACAGAGCTGCTGGCCTCTATTCCCCACCAGACCCCCTGAATGGGCACCACAGGGTCCCCACTCAGCCCAGGCAGGGCCCACCTGCTTCTGGGCAGCTGATGGGCACTGTGGACTCCCACCTTCCCCCTGGACCCACCTTCAGTGTGCACAGCGGACACGTAAGTCCAGTTGTAGCGCTTGACAATATCGAGCATGGCACGGGCTTGAAGTGTGTCAGAGGGGACCACACGAAGGAAGTACTTGTAGAGTGTCTTGTCACTCAGGTCGATGCTGGTGGCAGAGTAGGCAATCTGTGGGATGTCGAAGAGCTGCAGTAGGTTCTGCACCTGAATGGCAACCGAGCTGGAGCCAGGGCCAATGACTCCTGCAATGGGCTTTCTCACACGGCCTGGGGGCTGCGGTTGTGAGTCAGTGAGGCAGCGGCCACCACCATCCCTGTCATCCCTGATGGAGATGAGTGAGTCCCGAATGAACTCAATGCTCTGCTCCAGGGCCACTGAGGAGTGCCAGCAGGAGTCACGGATCTCGCTGCCCAGCGTGATGTTGGGCAGCAGCACCGGGTCAGCGTTGATCTTATCCAAGGTGTGAAACATGGCCTCCACCCGCTGGATGCCATACTGCTCCCGGATCTCCCCACACTTCCTCTCAGGCACCTTCTCAGCTGGCGGTTGGTGGTGGACCGAGAAGAGGGCACCAATGATGACATCCCCATCCATGCGGGCCACCGAGCGCTGTGCAGAGGCAGCAGCTGGTGGCAGCGCGGCACCTGCCAGCAGCAGCGCAGGCAGCACGAGAGGCAGCACGGCGGTCATTGCGGTGCACGGTGGTTTCCACGGCCAGGTTACGGCTCCGGTGGGCTCCTCTTGGCTGTGCATGCTGTGAGCACATGTAGGAAACGGCATCCGCTGCCCCCCGCCGGTACTCGGGTTGCTCCCAATACCATCGCAGCCACGTCTCACGGCACAACTCTCAAGGGTGCACAGGCAGCTGTCATCCTAGTGACTTTTAACCTGGTGGCACAGAAACAGCGTATGAAGCACTCATTGGGGATTCAACGTCAAATCAGAGCTCGACAGAGCAGCACCGTTCGAGGAGGTCAATACTTTCATAGGACAATTGGTTCTGGTAAGGGCTCTTGGAAGCATGTTTCAAAAGGGATTAAGGTGTGTGCTTATTGCCTTGCCACACTCCCCTGTGTCAGTTTATGGGAACCTCTCTGAGCCCGCCTCTCCTGCCCAGGTGGCCGCGCCCTCCCGTTCTCCGCCCGCGGCGGAGTGGAAAGTTTGGCGGGGCACTCGGCGCTCCGGGAGGAGGCACAGCCCGCCCCAGCCAGGGGCACTGTGCCGAGCGCTGCCCCTCTCGCCTTCCTGCCCTCCGAAGGCATCGTCCTCAGGTCCTCAGCTCGGGAATTTCCTCTCCCGAGAGAAAATTGGGATGAAGAGAGAGCGAGAGCTCTGCTCCGCCACCGACGGGAAATGTCATTTAAAGGTCAGCGGAGGGGAGAAGAGAGGGGCTCCTTTGAGCTTAACTTTTCCGCCTGCCAGGAGCAAATCTGTACTCCGACCAGGGACACACACCCGCCCTGGGGGAAAACACGCCAGTTACTACGGCAACCGCGGGCAAAGTCCTGCTACGCTTTGCCGGCACGCCTCGCAGGCAGCCTTCGGGCGAGGGGGTGCCGGCGAGCCCGGCCACCATTCCTGCAGGCTCAGCGCCGTGCTCGGGCTCGGGCGGAGCAGCCGCCACCTCCGGCACGGCGGAAACGGCCTCCGCCGCCCGGGAGAAGGAGCGCGGTCCCTGTTGAGCCGTCAGCACCACGGACAGCGCCCGGCGGCACCCTCCCCGAGCCCGGCCGCGGGCTCCCGCCGCCCGGCAGCCGCGCCGCCCGTGCCCCATCTCACCGCCCCCGAACCGGCGCCCGGGCGTCCCGCCGCCCCTCACTGTCCCGCCATTCCGCTGCCCCGTTCCCGCCACCGCCGGCCCGACCGCCGGGAGCTTCCCCCAAACTTCTGCCCCCGCCCGGAGCCGCTGCAGCGGTCTTTCCCGCACACAACAGCCAGACAGAGACGCGACGAGACACCGACACCCCGACGCACCGGCACTCCGACACACACCGACACGACAAGAGCCCATAGAGCCCGAGGCACGCCGGCCGCGCTCCCGACCTGCCCTCCCAGCACCGCGCGGAGGTGCGGGCGCCGCCGCAGCGGCGGGGCTGTAGGCGCTTCGGGGCAGCTGAGGCTCTGGGCAGAGCCGCGCAGCCCGCGGGGGCTTTCCCCCGGTGCCCCTCGCCCGGCCCGGTCCGCAGAGCCCCGCCGGGAGGGCAGCCTGGGGCGTACCTGGCGCGGTGAGGCCGGTGCTCGCCGCCCGCTCGGAGCAGGCACCGGCGGCTGCCCGGGCGCCCCGAGCTGGCGCGCTGGCGGCGGGGCGACGGCTGTGGGCTGGGCGCTGGTGCCCTCTGTCTTCAGCACCGCTCCACCGCAAGGAAAAAAACAGGTCACCCCGCGCTCATCCATTATCTCACACGGCAGGATCGGGCATTTTCTCCCCCTCCTTAATTTCTTCGGCTATTGTCTTGGAAGCGAACGAGGAGGCGTCACCCGGAGCACGCAGCCGCCGCGGGGAGGTGTTGGTCTCTCCCCCCGCGGCTCTTTATTCGTTATCCTCTCTCCAGAGAAAGCCAAGGCAAAGGACCGGCGCTGGGAAGAGACCCCGTACCACCCCAACAGGCAAGCTGTCACTATGAACAGAAATATATACACGTATTTATAAAGGTATTGCAACGATACAAATCACCTGTAAGGAGGAACGCCTTGAGATTACAGTTTTCGGGTCAAGATGAACCTCCATAGAGCACGTGAGAGGCATGTCAGATTAAAATAATACCAGATTGAATAATCATAATTCAGACGACCTGCTTGCATCCCTAACATAGGTCTCGGGTGTTTTACTTGGCTGTGGGAAAGTTAAAGTTAGATTACCTCCCCGCTGGGAACTCTATAGATATTTGTCCTACTTTTGAAAGAAAGAGGCAAGGACAAACATTTAACTATTGCTTGAATGAGAAAGCTTTGCAGCAAATGCTACCTTAGAGCTGTCTCCTCCCCATGTCAATATTTGCGCTCTTTTTATCACCACAGAGCTGTGACCTGCCGTGTTTCTTATGAAGGAATGCCCCGCGCTGCCAGCACCAGGCCTAGGGGCAAACAGGTGTGCCCTTTGTCCATGTCTTAATAATTCAAGTTTACTCTCCATCCTTGGCACAGTGATCCTGCAACATAAAATCACAGAATCACAACATTATAAAATCATAGAATGGCTTAGTTTGGGAGCAACATTAAAGACCACCAAGTTCCAATTCCCTGCTTGCCAACCTTAATCAGGCTGCCCAAGGCCCCATCTAACCTGGCCTTGAACATCTTCAGGGATGAAGCACTCACAGCTTCTCTGGGCACCTTGTGCCAGCAAATGATTCCAATCATGGCTTAACTAAAATGTTAGGAGGGCAGCTGGCAGGGATCTGGAACTCAGAAGAAGACACATGGGATTCTTGTAGGTTTTGGGAAGGGCTTCTGGAAGCCAAAATAGGCAGTGGGATGTCAAAGCGTTCATGCTGCCTTTTCTCTCGAGTGCCATTTCTAGGTGTCACCAACACAGGCAGCCTGGTTTGTCCCAGCAGCCCGAGCAGACCAGACAGAACTGCCATTTTGTCGTTGTTGCTCTATGAACAAAGGCTCACACCACAGGGAGGTGTCACCATGTGCCATCCTGAACTTGTTCCTGCCCATAGACCCAGAGCCGCTCACTGCACCATCAGCTCATTCTCTGTCACCCTTGCCCCATGTTTCTGAACACAAGGGGCCTTCACCATCAGACAACCATCCCTGAGGCACTGCTCAAGACCGCATTTTCTGCAGAGAGAAGCTGTCATCAGACAGGCAGAGTCATTGGGGCAATTGCAGAGAAGAGATGGAACCAGGTTGTAAGCAACACTGGCTTTCCATGGGAGGTTATGTGATGTTGAGTATTTTCTTCCCTGAAATGAACAATTTTCAGTCTCCCATGAAACACAATTCAAAAATCAAATCGAGATTGATTGAAATATTTTATTTAGATAGTATGAAAAATGTTTTATTCCTATTTCAGTTTAAACATTTTACATTATGAAGCACAGTGCACCATTATTTTTACTTCAAATGGATTCAATCATCAGCTTAAAATGGAGGTTCTTTCCCAGTATTCCACCAAAAGACATATTTCTTTTCTTTCGACAACAGGCATATTCCTGTTAAAAGCTTCCATTTTAAAGTCTTCTGTTGGGAAAGGTCTGGTCATCTGTAAAAAGGTAAGAGCAGTGTGCTGTACAAAACAGTTTGAACAGAAAGTGGTTTGGAGAAGCAAGGACAGAAGGGTGGACACCAGACCTTACAAGGCCCTACTTTTGGTTTGTCAAAATCCCTCTACTGTCTCCCACTAAGAGGAAAGTTGGGTTGCCTTTTTAAGTGTGCAGCCTCTCCAGCTACAATACTGGGCAGATTTAAAGGTGTTCTGAAAGGATCAATGCCTCTAAAACTGTGTAATTTTATTACATCTTGAAAACAAATGGAAAGCTCATGTTGTCCCATCTGAAGTCAGTTAACACACATACTGGCTACTTCATGAGTTCTCAGTAATCTTTTCTATTCTGCTCACTCAAAAGCTTTTCTTTCATGATTTACAGAAGCCACCTCCTGTATATACACAGTGTGCATACAAAACACGCACAGGTAGCCTGTATCAGATACTGAAATATTTGCTTGTGTACAAAGGCTTACAGTCCTCATGTAACAGGCTCGTTCAGTTGAAACAGTGATTTTAATCTTCCTAATATATTTGGCACATTTTCTCCTCTTAGCAAAGCAAATGCTTCCCATTGGATTTCATTTAAAAAATGTGCTGGCTACATTGTCATTTCCACCCTTTCTTATATTTAAGCCATTGAGTCACTCTTATCTTCTAAGAAACAAAGAAACAGCATTTTAAACAGTTTTTAATACTTACCTTTATTTCAAGAGCTAGAAAAATGAACATTAATGGATCGATGTCATCATATATGGACCTTCAAAGAGATCTGATTGCTCAGCTGTACCAGGAGATCCATTAAAAGGAAATAGGATTAACCCATGACATTTAGGACTCACCTCTGTGACAGTTTGACTTGAGCAATGGCATCTGCACATATAACAATTACCATCTTACGGTTATTCTGGTCTGCTCCCCTCTGCTCTTTTTGTGGCAGGCATATGCATCCCTTGGCCACAAGGATCCCCAGGAATATGAAGGCTTCTATTGTTAATTGTCCACCTCCTCATCATGCCCTGTCTCGTGTCACAGCATCCTGAGTGTGGAACACATAACTGAGGAGATTTCACATCTATTTTAAATAACCAAAATACATCCTGAGAGATTTAGTCAGGAAAGAACTCTCTGCCTCGTTACGATTTCAAACGTTTCTCAAATAAGCGTGAGATCCAAATCAATGCAAAATTCAGCATTCAGGGACGTCTTGTGGATTTTTGACACTCTCTAAGGATTACAGGCTCCATGATGTGATGAATAGGCCGGGTTTATTCATACATTCAGCAGTTTCAATCTCTGCCTAGCAGAGCTGTTAATAAGCTAAAATTGATTCTTTTTACATTTTTTAAATAAACAACTGATTGCTTTATAGGATCGTATTAGAAAAAAAAACCCTCAATAGAAGTTCTCTGTGAAGACTGCCAAGGAGAGGGATCAGACTGCTCCTGAAGGGGCAGAGCTTGGCTATTCCTAAAGAAAAACTCATCTCCCAAATGGTTTCTCATCCATGAAGATATGCCATCCAAACAACACGCAACTGCTAAAAGCATCCAATTTCCCATTGCCATAGAAAGAGGAATGTGCTCTACCCTGGGGCTCCTCATTGTGTGGGTGTCTTAAGACTTTTGTCTTTTTGATTGCGGGGAAGCACTCACTAAGAGTGAATGAGAAGACACAGGATCGTCTTCAGTGTAAGGCAGGGTGGATATTTACTCCCAGGTAATATTCCAAGCCACTCCTGTATTTACTTATTTCTTAAATGCAAAAATGTACTTATGGTGCCCTCTAGGCCAAAATGCTGCACAATATTTATGATACATTCTTAAACATACTGATTCTATCCAGCTCAATTAGTTTTGATAAAGTGAGCTCTCTTGCCTTGAAATCCTCTGATTTCCCTGAAATAATCCCCTAAGAAGCAAGCTGAACAAACAGATAAATTTGTGCTGGGACCTGCACACCAACAAGCTTGTTCTACATCAAGCCAAGGAAGAAAAAGCATTTCAGATTCAAAAGGCTACAATTTCTGAGCTTCTGACTCCCCATTTAAAACAGACTCCCAGTTTCATTTGGAAATGTTGGTTATGAGCATCTCTGTCCGGACTCACCAACAGGGACTTCCATTGAGTAAATGTGAAGGGAAAGATGCTATTTTGGCTAGATAGCTTGAACACAGGGTAAATAGACACACCTACTGCAGGACCTACTAACAGGACACAGAATGCCACTAGAAGTTCCTGTGGTCTCAATGTAGTGCTGTGCTTGTGGGAAATCTGACAGTCCAAGCATCCACTGGCTGAAATTTTTTGGTGATTTTCAAGGACAGCTCCGTGTAAAGCCACCTGCAGTAATCCAATCTGGTACCACAGAAAAGCGATAAAACCTGCACATGGAAAGAAATCTTTGTTGTGCAGACAAGGAAAAGGTACTCCTCCTCTCTGCCATTCAGGCTTCCATACCGGAGCTGTGGGTCAGTAAGCCCTTACACTGCAAAATTTAGTTACAAAAGGAAAAAGTAACTCGTGAAGACCAAAAGTTCACTGTCATACTGCAGTATGACAACACATCTCTGCACCACTCAGAGGGGAACCTGTAAGTACATACTAATCTCTGAAATTTTCTCCAATAACTATAGTTAGCACTGAAGAAAACAGTTCTGTATTTACCAGCTGTTATTTGTGTCCTTCATTTTACCACACATTTCCCTTCCAGATATTTTGCACAATAAAAAATAAAAATACAAAGAAAAACAAAGTCACATTAAAAATTGCAAATGTCAGAGACAGGAAAGGCTAGCAGTCTTCCCCAGACATCATTATTATTTTACACTTGATTAAAGAATTGACAGGGGTTTTGCAAATGCCATTTTAGCAATCAAGCCATGTGTAATAAATGTCTGACACATTTCAAAGAACCTATCTAATTCTCAAAAAAAAAAAAAAAAAAAGAGAAAAAGAAGAAAAGAAATCCACTCCTAAATTAATGGATCAAAGTAGTACACTGACTTAGGCAGAAGGTTACTTTTGTCATTCTCCCATTTAGGTAACACTGTGCACGAGACATTATCAGCTTCCAAAAATACTGAATTTCAAAGTCATTGGGATAGTAAATAAGGAATGAGAGAATGGAAAACCTTAAAGATAAATAGGATTTCGTGGTGACCTTTAAATGAAATTATCTCATTTTCTACTTTGCATCTTCTTTATGCATTTACATTTGTTCTGAGCAGATAGCATGCCTGAAACTCACTAACATCAGACAGAATCCTTTTATTCCTTCTACCCTCTCTATACATATGTGTAAGTGAACACAGAGAAGGAATGATTTGGAAGAATAGGCACATCTCAGAGAGGATCTGCTGTTTGAGACATTGCAAGCTGCAGAGATGTCAGCAGCTTCAAAGGGATTGTGGTGTCACGGCTTTCTCCTCTCTGAGATTGTATCAGTCTTGCCTGCATTGTAGTATAAACACTAAGGATTGAGCAAAGTGAGCAAACTGATTGACAGGATGAAGAAAACACGGTTTGGATTTGTATTACGCTGACACAGAAATAAAGAGATATAGAGTATGCACTGTATGCTGTAAACAGCAGTAGAAAATTTCTCTGTGACAAAAAGAAAAAGAAAAAAGGAAAGAGAAAGGAGCAGCCATGGATTTTTAATAACACCACTTACAGCCAGCGTATTTATATGTGTGCAATTTTCACATTTCCAAGCTTCAGGCCAAACTCAGTGCTTCAGCCAATTGAACACTACATACATTATTAGGCAATACAGTATTTATTTTTAACACATGGCTGTTACTCTAAGAAATTAATACACAATAAAGAAGCTGATAATCAGGTATGACATGCAAACTTTACTATTTCATAGAGTCATAACGTGACCTGAACTGGAAGAGACCTTGAAGATCATCCAGTTCCAACACAGTTGCACATTGTTTAATTCTTTTGTTCAAAATATTGACACATACAAAAACACGTTTGCAATATCACAGCCTAGCTCAGAGAAAATATAAAATAGCTCTTAATAAGTGTTTACATGTGTTCTGGCATCTTCTTTAATAAAAACAAGAACAATATCTTAGTACATATGTTTCTTTTACGTACTTCTTTTATTTGTAGTCCTCATGAGGAATTGCATTTCCATATAGACTTGATCACTTTGACTTTCTAGCTAGGCAAAGCATTTCTGGAAGCATTTCATTACTTCAAGATCTATTAGGATCATTGTAATAACCCTCTTTTCTCTCACTTCCCTGACAGTATGCTGCTGTGGTTTGGTGACACATTAATTGCTTTTTCTCTGTGATTTCACTCTGGTCAAATGCCTGAACTGTCTCACTGGCCCACGGCCAGTTAAGGGATGCTGAGAACCCGCTCCTCACCTGGAGTACCTGGCTCCTCAGCCACAAGATGTAGCTGCCTAGTCTTTATGGTGCTTCAAATCTGAGCTTCTCCAGAATCAGGTTTTTACTCGTCCAGCTATGCTACTCTACTTAACACTGGATATATCAACAAATTGCCATCATTAAGGCAGAATAAGAAACCTTAAGCATATCACCAACATTGCAGACAAAATGGCTAAGGTCCAGGTGATACAGCAGCTTGGACGCATTGATTATGCATGCTGGCTCTCTGTATGTATAACCAAATGCTTCCTGTCTTGCATTTTCAACAGCCATTTGCCTTTTGCCACCCATAAGATAACTATATTTCTTTATTTCTCCAATCCACTTACAATTAATGGCATGCATTTGGTTCATGCATTAGGTCATGGGCCTTCAAACACTACACCTGGGTGTTTGTTCTCCTGCACGTCCTTCTTATACAACTGATAATCCTTCTTTTTTGAAACTGATACAGGTCAGATCTCAGCCAGTTTTTGTATCTCAGATCGCAGCAGTTAATCCTGCTGTGATTATTGTAGGCTCAAATACTTCTCTGAAGCACCTTGTGACCATTACAGTACCACGCTGGTACTGATGACAGTGTAGCTGGCCTTTACATCCTTGTGATGGATCAGCAATCTTTTGTTGTGCTAGTTTGGTGTATCATTCTTGTTCTAATGAATATTTTTTTTGATAGCACATTTAATAGAGCTGGAAACACAGCTGTGTATATCTGCCTGAGTACTGGCTCAAGCAGACCTCCGTATGGATGGTAGTAACTCCACGAGAGGGACCCCACTATACCATTGCTCAGAAATTACAGCCTGCCTATCTTGGCAAGACACATTAGATGTTGACCTAGAGGTCTTGTGAGCTACCAAATCACTTTTCTCCCTATGTTACGCTATGCTACACTATGATGATCAGGAAGACACTCCAAATGTTGCTGATATCAGGAGCACTCTGTAGAGGTGCTGAACCAGTAGAGCTTGTAATACACTATTAGGATGATTTTCAAGTTACAGCACAAAAGACATTTGCTTGTCACTGTCTTTGGTAGGGGGAATCATAAATAATGAAGGAGCCAGGTGGTAGCTTGGGTCACCTGCTGAAGTCCTGTGAAAACCAAGCTGAGAAAGTCTACATTTACTTACTGAATAATTGGTGATGCTACAGAACCAAAAGCATGAACACCATGCTAAATTTTAAACGCACAGAACAGAAGACAAGTTTTTTGTTATTTTTTTCATGTCACTGGTAGCTGTTGATAACAAGTAAACCTGGCCATTCGGAAACTTCACAGCAGTTTTTCAGCCCTCATACTTTTGTGATTTAAATTATTCACCTAAGCCCAAAAGCACATTTGATTTCATATTTTGCTGCTACAATTTTTTTGGGTCTCACAGAGCAAAACATAATTATAAGACACAAACATGCCCTGACATTTTGTGAACACTAGAGTAAAAATGCTCTGAAATCTCAAACCATCTCACATACTTTGATTTGTACATTAAGAAAAATGATGCGTTTAAACCCCTCAGTTTCTTTAGAAAATCATGTTTGCTGTCTGTAGCTGAGAGTTAAATTGAAAATGACCAAAAAGGAAGGGCCAAAAGCAATGAACAAGACCCACAGAGAAGAACTCACATACGGTTAATTACAGAACCTTTTACCTTAGATGTCTAAGGAGAAAAAGGCACTGTATTTACTCTACCTACCCCTACCCCCCAAATACCAGAAACTATTCAGTCTGAAACTAGAAAATAAAATTCAATGGAGTTGGAATAAGTTTCAAAGATAAATATATTTGTTCAACTTTTTGAAGGTTTGTAGCTGAATAGAAGAAGAAAGCCTGTATAAATAATCACACTGAGAAGCAGGCAAAACAACCAGATGCCCAGCTGGCATCACGCTGGGCCCACCATGAGATGGGATGTCTTTGCCCTGGGGTCTAAGGAGAGGTCATTACACAGGAGGAGGATGGAGCAATCATTAGGAAGATGGATCATATGTGCATAACTATATGATTCAATTATGAAGGTAGGCTCCTTATGTAAGTACTAATCCCATCATATGTGTAAATAGTATTTATAGGCTGTTAATTGTAACTCACAAGGTGACTAGTGAAATTTGATTTGCAATGGATGAAGGAAATGGAAGAACATATGGCTGAGGTATTCTGCCATCATCCTGTAAATCAAAAGGTATTATGCAATTAATGCTTGCTTCACTGAACTACGAGGATTTACTTAAGGAAAAAATTCTAAATAGCAGTTAGTTGTATTATGTGGAGAATATCTGTATCTTTGCAATGACGAGTTTAAGGTATAGTGCCCTTATGGTTTTCAAGTCAGTTGTACACTCCTGTTGTGTGCGAACATATTAATTTAGTGGTATATCCTTTTATTTTTATTCTAGCAGGCATCTCTTGATAGCAACAGCATGCACTTTTTTTTTTTCCTCTTTCTTGGCAACAATATCTAAAAAGAGTCTTTTTCATCTTTACTGCACTTTATCTGCAAAATGTAAGTTCCCAATAAATTACACCAAAGCAGCTCAATTGATTTAACAGCTGTTAATTGTCACTACAGGAATGGGCAGAGATTGATTTCCAAGTCATTATTTAAATTCAGCAGAAGCTTGCTAGTGCTACAGAGGAAACATCTTAATTCCTATTGTGTTTCTGATTTCTAAATGGTACCTGCACTGAGTTTGTCTTTCTTGTATTGTGTTCAAATCACAGGAAAATGTATTTTTTGAATATATTATTAGATCTCTTGGCCTAAACGAACATCTTAATTCCTAGCTGGCTTTTATTTTTCTCTAAATTCCAAACACTGTCAACAGAGGAAGCAAATCTGCACATCATTCTTTCTTCATAGTATCCCTTACCAGTCAATTTAGCGTGTGCTATCCAAATAATTTATGCAACTTTTTCAGTCTGTTGTCTAACTCAGCCTAAATTTGCATTAAAAATCCACCATTCGCTTCCATTTTGTGGCTACGTGCAATAGACTAATGGCACAACATGTAGAACCTAATCCTCAAGAGTATTAGGACATATGCTTAATTCCACTCTCATTTAAGACAGCTTTTAAGTTTGTGCCCTCAGTTTTCTTTTTAGAAATTGAGGAGGAGGGTAAGGTATTCAGGGAAAGGAGCTGAGAAGATAGCCTTCAGCTTCAGTTGTCTACTTCATTTTTAATTTTGTTTATTCATTTCTAATGCAGTAAAAGCTTCATGAATAAATAACCCCTAAAAAAAGATCTGCACAGTAAATACTCAGAAGGACTACAACTCTGTTAAAGGAACATCACGTATGTTTTCTGTGCATTACAGCTATGCTTTCTACTAGTGTATATCCTTTCTAGTTTAAGATCCCCAAAGGTGGAAAGTAAGACACACAGGTCTTTTTGTTGCTGTAATGTTGCTGATGCTGCAGGAGCAGGGTTCACTATGGTTCCTTGAGGTGACAGTATATTATGAGAGCATGGAGGATCTCTGAGGGGTGTTATGGAAGTCTCTCTTAACATTTCCTTGTTTTAAATGTTGAAGTTCAACTTTCTTTTCCCTTTGCACATTTTAACTGTCTTGGTTGGGGATATGTAATGTGGGTGAGAGGAAGCCGTTATCCAGTTTGGGGTTATTTTTAATTCCATAGTGTAGATAATATATTCAGAAACCTTTCCTTGAAGGAAGTCTGCATTTAAAGCTGCTAAAGAGTATCACGTCTTTATATAGTTTATTGGATATTTTTCATTAGATGAAGTACTTACTCTACAGACAGAAGTGTACGATACCTCTACTAATTATAGTAATTGCACATTGGAACTTGGCTATTCAGGAGGAAGCTATTTGCTTAGCATGTAGCACTTTAGGACTACGAGACCGGAAAGTGTCTGGATTTGAAGAATAAACAATAAAGACCACTTTGGAGCCGATTGTACCTTATGTTACTTTACATTATAGATTGCTTAGTGATCATTCAAAATGATGTTATCTTGCTTGTCACAAAATAAACTTTCCCCAGAAATGAGAGTCATAAATAGGAAAGCATATGCATGGCTCCAGAGGGAGCTGCATTGCTTCTGCAGAATCAGAATTAGGCAGAACTGGACAATGTGATTGCCTGGGCAGGAGCCTCCTAGGATCACTCATCACTCGCAAGAAGGTGGGGCAAAAAATCATGGGAGATTATGAGGGTTTGCTTTGTGCAGATGCTGCCCCCTGATTTTCCCCATCACTCATCTCTATTGTGAGTTATAAACTATAGTGTTTATGAGACTTAAGAACAAGTGAAACAAATTTGAAATAACACCAGCAATTTCAGATAACTCTCCTGGAATTACCAACGTAGCAAAGAAAAAACAAAACTCTGGGATTAAATCCCTTTTAGCTGATGATAACTTCTAAATGACTCTCTGAAAATAACACAGCATTCAGGGTGTTACCAGCAATATCTGTCTGCTGTTCTCAAGTCTCCTGACACCATGCTGATGCACTGAGCTCAGGGTGAGGCTGGCTCTGCCCCGTGAGGCTGGGCAGGGGCAGTTTATGCTGGCAGTACTGCTGGTGCCCTGATACAGATGGGGAGCACTTGGGGCAGGGACCAGCACTGCTGAAACTTGTGACAGTCCATAAACAAGATGCTTAGAAGGATTCCTGCTTCTACTGACATGTCTACACACAACATGTTATTTATATCCTATACCATCTTAATCATTTATCACCTTCCATCTGTGCTGCACACTCAGGACTTCATCTCTTAGGAACATACATGGGCCCATAAGCATCTTACCAGAATATTTCTGCAACCTTTTTTACATTCTGTTCCTATTGCCTAGAGAAATAAACCAAATTAAGTGAAAAGTAATACTTCATTGGGAAAAAACAAAAATAAAAAAAATTAGAAAACATTTTATTTTGTTCTGGCCCTGTTATTTTCTCTCACAATCGTTTCTCAAATAAAAGCCTTTTTTCCCATCTCTCTGCACCAACTACCTCCTCAAATACAGAGTTATTTTTGTTCATGCAGAGCTGTGACATGTAATATTTCATTGTTTTATTGGGTGACAAGCTTCTTTTCCTCTGAGGCTGCATTCAACAATGCATGGTCATTTCTGCTGACTCACTACCCCGGTCAAAGAAGGTAGATGCCACCAGTTCCAACCAAAAGGTATGAACAGCTCATACTTGGGACCCCATGAAGGGAAACATTTTAAAACAAAGCAAATCAAAACCAAAACCTCTCAGACCACTTTAGGACAAAGACATGAATAGACACTGTTTGATTAATAAAAGCGTATGCGTATATATTATTGGAAGCACAAGGACATTTATATCCAGAAAGATCATTCTTTCTCATTCGTTAAGGTTGCTGTCTTAGCAAGTTAATTCCCCAGGCCAAAGTAAAAGGTCATGTCCAGGATACTTCAGGCTTCTTTCCACCAGACTGAATGCAAGAGACAAGAGACTTGCTCCAGGGGTCCACACTGCACCAGGAGACAGCAGGCTGGAGCTCTTAATGTATATCTCAGCTATAAGTGACCAGATCCCATTGCATAAGCAGTACAAGGCAGCCAGTTCTGCTGCTTAGGAGAGAACTGCTTTGTTGAAATTCCCTTGTGATGTAGTGCCACGTGAGCTTCTTTTATCTCACTACATCATCCACTGTAGTTAAAAACATGCCTGTCTTGTACTGCTTGGCACTAACAATGTGGAGGTAACGTGTAACTACTCTGAAGCACCCAGTAGTGTGCTGACAGCTTTGTAGTATCTCCTTGGCTGCTTTATGGGCTGCTCAGTACAGGAATCAACACTACCTCTTTCCTAAGCTCAGAATGAGAACAAATGCTGTATGGTGCGAAACGCACCTCTTACCACTGTGTGAAACTAAATGGTTTTCCTGAGTCGGTGCAATAGCCCAAGTGGATCAAAGATGAATTCCAGACAGATAATTAAGTACAATGCTACTCAGAAGAGAACTGTTATTAATCTTTCATGAAGCAACATCGATCTTTATGAAGTAATTTTAAGGTCAAACCTTGTTTAACTTAGGGAAAACATTTATTGCCAGATTTTCATCTGTGTTAATTAAATACACTGGTCTGTGGTCTGAGTAGTGCAGATCTTAGTGTATCTTTTGTGTTATAAATCAAGGAAATGACACCCTGCTCACCGGTGAAATTCACATTTTCTTTGACAGAGGACACAAAGACTGCTTTTCAGTTCCTTAAAAGGGAAATGGCCAAAGGAAAGTTGCCCCGAAGACTGCACATTTTTCCTTCGATTTTACTTCTAACCCACAGCACAGACCACACAGAACAATTCTGCATAAAGGAGTTTTGATTGGTTTAATCTCCATATCAGAGTCAGCTATGAATTCAAATCCCCTATTGCTGGAGTGTGAAATATAGTCTGAAATATATTCCACGAGTGTCCTTCAGCTCTTCTCCAACCCAGTGTCATTAGTTTTTTAATAAATATCTATATTTTAAGACTAAATTTCCAAAAGCCTTTAATGATTAATAATAAATATTACTTAATTTCTGGTCTTACTAGAGGGGTTGTTTTATCTCAGGAACTGCACACTTCGTTTGTGCAATTTTTATTATGTAAAAAAAATATATATATATGGCTCCTAAGAGTAATATTAAAGCAGTGAAATAACCTTATTATGTATATATTTAAATAACTTCAAGAACTGGATTCTAAATCCTAGATCATAACTACAGCAATGTCCTAGATGCAATGACATGGTTATTTTTTTTTCCTGGTCTATATTTAGATTGTCTTTTTAACTGTCCTCTTCTCTTGGAAGAAGGAGATGGGATTAACTCCCATCAGTGACTGATCAGCTGCTACTGTCAGTTCTGAGGTCAGGTGCGTCACCTGCTTTCCACAAAACCAGCACGCAGCTCAGCTGTGCGGCAGATGGACAAGGGTGTGCAAGAACTGTACGTACACGTGAGCTGAGACAGATGGCCCAAAGAGCATTATCCTGTGGGGTGTAGATGGGCTCCTCCAGGAGATGCCGTGTTAAGAGGTAGAAGGACATGAGCGATATATTAAACTTTCTTCTTTTGAGGAAACCTAAGTGAAGCCCTGAATATGAAGTGAAAAATGAGAGGCTTGTAATCCCATAGCTAAGTGGTATTGTTTTGCACATGCTGGGGAGCTAGCCTACTGGCTTACATGATTGCTTTTGGCATACAAAGATACTCCATTCTTTGCAGCTCTCTGAAAAAATATTTAAACCTTCTACTCCTCCCTGAAGCAGTATTATAGACGTGGATGGCAGCGATTCTACAATAAACATACAGAAAACCCCACTATGATAGCTAAATTTCTTTGAAATACCTAATACAAGGAAGTTGGGTAGAACTGAACCTACAAACAATTTCCTACCAGTGTACAGAATCCTGACTGTGAGTTTACTGATCTGGAATAGACTAAAGCCTCCACAGACTATTGCCTCTGCTGTGGCTCATTTTTTCGCTTCCTCTATCTGGTGATTTTATCTATAGAACTCAAAAGATTTCTCTTATTACTTAAGTAACCAATTAACACAGTGAGTGTTCCTTTCCCTAATTTGCGAAAGCATACAGAGACTCAGTTAGCTCTTCAGCATAACATGCAGTCATTGCTGCACAAGGAAAACAGTACATCTGCACTCCATTTTATTCTCATACAGCAACCATTTACACTTCCCGCTGCCACAGCCAATTTGGAGAAAAGTACAATTTAGATTTCTTTTAGAAAACTTCTGCTCGCCTTTTCAATTAAAATACTGTTGAAAGATTTCTAAAATATTGTATGTTGACTACCATGTTGTTCTCTATCCTCCCTCAAGAAAGAAACTTCTTGCAAAGTTGTATGTCTGCTGCTTTTATGTGCTTACTCTTTCTGAGATTTAAGAATTGCTATTGAGAGCAAATTGGAATTTGTGTCCACAAAGAAGAAAAGCTGTGTTCTCAAGTGTGGTCAAAAAAACCCACAGTCTTCTTTTATGTCACGTTTCCCTCTCTACTGTTCCTTTCTATTTCATTAAATTAAATGGCAATTATCTTCTTTCATGCATTCATGTTCTTCAGAACAGGAGGGAAATTACTAGTTACTAATCACTAGAATACTTAGTTATTAGCTCCTGAATATAAATGGGCATTCTTCCACTTGCTCTTGACCCTTATTTCAAAAGTTCATTTATCCTGAGAATGAAGGAAGATCTTTGCTACAGAATGGGAGTGAGAGAAAAACAGACTTGGGCAGAAATCATAATGCAGAACAAGCACTCTCTTGGTGCTATTGTATTTTCCCCTTTTGAAAGAAGAAAGGTCTTACTTAGTAATTTTATGATGACATCCAGATAAGATGATAAATGAAGTTCACTTTCACAAGTGCTTTTTATTTATAGTCTTTAAAAAGCACAACCATTACAAAAAAAAAAAAAGAACAAAAAACAGCAAACTGACTGAAGCACAAATACAAATCCTAGAGAAGAAATGCATAATACAGAAATACAACAGTTAATTAAAAGATGAGAACTAAGAGATTCACAGCTGTTAGCCTGTGAACAAAGCTTGCTGAAGCACAGATTGTTGTCTGCTATTTCTATGTGGATTCTTAAAGTGTAATCTCTTCGAAGAGTTTCTAATATTGTGTGAGTGACTTGACTGCAATCTGTGATTTTTGTGTATGTGTGGTTTTGGTTTTTCTTTTTCATTTTTTTCCCCATGGGAGAATCTGGTGTGATCTTTTGGTTTAGGCGTTTCTGTCTGCTTTTTTTTTTTTTTTTTTTTTTTTTTTTTTTTTTGTGCTGCCATTTATTTCTATCAGAGAAGTCCAAGTGAAAGAAAGAAATGTTCTTCGTGCTTCTAGTGGGAAGGGTCTTAAGTTTTGATAGTTGTCAACTCCTGGGGGAGCTCAGGTAAGGGCTAGGTAAGATGGGTACTGCTAGAATATCACATCTCTAATGGGTTTTTTAGTCTGAAGGAGATTTCTCAGCATGATTCATCACCTATTGGATGCAGAAGAGAAGCCTGTGCCAAAAGTTTACAGCTCCTTCAGAAATTAAGAATAGTCACTTAACAAAGAGCTTTTGTAGGCTGAAAATCCTGAACTGTAAGAATGAGTTGGCAGGATAGATCCATCATGTTCAAGAAGGCTTTACAGATTTATAATGGTATAAGGCATAGCAGTGTTCATTGTTAGCTTTATAGCTAGCTGTAGACCTCAGGACATTAATAACACTTTCCTATTGCTAGCCTTAGGATTAGATTTGACAGCAGTTATGGATCCTTACAGGTAACCCTTTAGGCTGCACATATATAGTGTCTATCAGACAAGCCATTGGATACAGGCCAGTTCCTGGCCAAGTGCCACAGCCTATATTGTATCTGAGGCCTTTTGGAAGGAGCTGCAGACAGTTTTCATTTAAGCAGGACTGACCTTCAGCATGAGAAGTATCCTGAAACATATTTTGCCCCTCCTACTTGCGAATGCCCCTGCATAGTCTTCATAAGGGTACAGCCCTGATGTAACCTCTGGTCTCTAATTTCAACAACTGGATAGTCAGGTAGCATGATGTTACTACTGCTAGACCAGAGACAAAACTTCAGAGACATCCAAACTCAAAATAAAAAGGCTAGTGGTCCATTGTGAGCAGGGTACAGTATATGTTCCATGGATTCCCAAGTACCTTTGGTCAGAGAAAGGGGGTTTACTCCAGCTGGAAGGATTCAGTTCTCTTTCCTATTTCCCACAAAGATTTCACCAAGTGGAGGAGGAAGAGCAGCACACACTGTTGGTCCCAGTATTTCCTGCCAACATCAGGTGCAGAAACCTTGTATGAGGAATGCCACGTCTGACGTCCCATGTGGGGGAATCCCTCTGGCCCCGGAATGACAGCACAACATTTCTGTGGCCCCCACACTGCAGTAGCCATTCAGGGAGTTATTCTCTAACTGCTCTAGCTCCTTTTACTGAAGAGATCCACTTAAGAACAGGAAAATCTGATGTTCGCAACTTGCAGCGTGACCCTGTGTGTCATCCCTTGGTGGGAACTGCCTATCCAGGCATATGGCTACTTGCCAGGACGTGGGAGTGACAGAAATTCCTAAGGAAGCACAAAGCTGGAATTGCTCATTCTCTCACTGAGTCAACAGCTAACTCCCAAAAAGGCACATCCAGAACATCAAGGCCTCCATTTAAAAATAACGATAGAAAAGATCATCTAATGAGATCCATTTGTCACAAAAAGACAGAAAGGCTCCAAAGACAACACAGCAGGGCCGGGCTTCAGCTCCTCACAGCCCTGCCATATGCATACCCATGGCCTGGCCTCAGCCCATGGGAGGTGCCTGGTGCCCGTGGTGCTGTACTCCTGGTGGGTGGCAGGGACAAGGTGGGCTGCAAACCCTGCTCTGATGAACCCACGGGCAACGCTAACGTCTCCAGACCCACTTTCAATCGTTAGAAGGAACATCTCCAGCAGATTATTCCCTCTTCATCTCCCTTGCTATCTTATTCTGATTACAGACGTACACTGGGGAGTACGAAGTCGCTGTCCATTTCACTGTAAAATTACAGTTATAACATAAGACTAAGTGACGACTTATAGTGAATTTTCACGCAGGGACACCAAACGGCCACACAGCAACCCACACTCATGGAAATAAAGCATACTTCACGTGAAAAGCATTCACTGTTTTTTTGCTGAGCTAATATTTGCAGTTAGAAGACCATTCGACTGCTTCTGCTCTGGAACAGCGCAGCAACACACGTTTCAGGTAAACTTTTCACGTCCCCCCACAGACAACGCGCCGTCCCCACGCGCCTGCGCACTCCGCCCGCGACGCCGCAGCCTCGCTCCCGCTCCGCCCCTCTGTGGGCAAACAACATGCATCCCGCCCCACTTCCCCCTGCGGGGACTGACTGCGCTTGCGCAGCCTCGTCGCAGTCACGCTGCCCGCTGCGTTAGCGGGAGAGGCGGGACGGGCTGTCACCATCCTCGGCTGCCATTGGCTGCCCGGCAGGCCGGGGCGGGTGCGCGCGCATCCCCGTGCCCGCCTCCCCCCCGCTCGGGGTCGTTCCTCCTTGGCGGTCGGCCGAGGCTCTCCTCGCCGCTCTTCGTGCTGCTGCTGCCTCTGTTCCGGGGACCTTCCCGAGTGAGTCCCCGTTGTGGGAAGAGTCCGCCTGGCTCGGCGTAGCGGCGGTGCTGCGAGGCCCTCGTGGCGGCCTCTGGGGAGCGGCCGCGGCCCCATGCCTGCCGGGCCCTCCGCGGGGAGGGGGCTGCATCCAGCTGGGGGACATCCGGTGCGAAGGAGCCGCGCCGGTTGCTGGTATCTCCCTGCCTTTATCATATCGGGCTTTTGCTTTATTCTTTTCTAAGTGTCAGCGACTCTCGCGTCTCGCCTGAGCGCTATACTGGGAAAACATGTGTTTTCTATCCTTAATTCCGCTACTTTTGAATTCCTAACGCGGATTGCGGATTGCTGAGGCAGCTCCTAAGGAAATCCTCCGTTTCAAACGAACGGTTCGTTTGGTTTTGATAGGTTTATCAGAAGTCAGGAGGTTTGTTTGTTTCTCTCGGAGTTAACCCTGTCCCATTAGCGTATGTGGTACTGGAATTAGCAAGTTAGATCCTCATCTTACTACACTCTGTTAGCAGTTGTGTCTGTGTTTCATTAAGTCACGTGCAGAAGCTGAGATGACGTGCTTGTCTAAGTATTTTTGCTGTTGAAGAAAGTGCTGTGATGTGAGGTAAGAAATCTATTACTCTATTCAGGCTCCTTAGAAAAAAGCACTACAACTGTCAAAAAATAGTGTTTTTTAAAAACGTGACTCCTTATTTCTGTATTTAAGCATGACCACGTAGTTCTGAATATATATTTCCTTCCCACATATGTCTTATATTCCTTAATTTGCTCTCTGTGTACATAAGTACTTCTTGTTTAGCATAAACACTTTATGTGTTTAACATCCTTTATTTTCTAGTGTTTTGCCTGTAAAAAATCTACTTAGTGCCCAAGTAGTTAGTCAGAATCAGTAAGAAGTTGCGTTTACTTGTTGATTGGCCCCACTGAAACTCACAGTGGAATAAGTACAAGCTGCTCCGCAAGTAATTTCTATATCCAGGTCTCAGGATGTACGGGTTCTTGGGAAGATCAAGTGTTTGTTACTTTTAGGAAGGCCATTAAGGACTTCTAAGGATAGAATTTGAGAGTTTGGGCTCTAAACTATAGGCTGTAGACAAAGCCCTCTGCTGAGTTTGTTTGAAGTTCAATTCCTATGTAATTTTTGAAGGAAAAGGAGAAATGTATCTTCTCCCCACTCCCATCTCTAAATCTGTTCATCACGAATGTTTGTGGTGTTTCTTCTACTGTCTCCCACCATCCCCACTATTGCGAGATTCCAGTGCTTCTGCTTTTGTACTTGTCCCACAACATTGTGAGTAACAACTGTGAAATGCAGCGTTCTTGTTGATCTTGTTCTCTGTCTGGCAGACTAAAACAGAGCACGAAGCAAATGCTTCACATCCAGCTTTTTGTAAAGGAACTGGAGATGCCCTGTAGAACTGCCTACTGAAGAGTTTAGCAGCTCCTGCACAGGGAAATTTCAGTGTGGGCATTTTGCAGTACTTGTCACTGACTAATATTTATTTGTCTCACAGAGTCTGAAAATACTATTGAGAAAAATGACAAAATGAGTGGTCGTCGGAAGCGTGCGCCTCCATCAAAAATAGATGAGGCAGGGAAGAAACTGCTCTGCTGGAATATGCATGAGGACCGGAGAAATGAGTTGATAACGTTAGATGATGAATTGACTACTGAGGGTGATGTTCCAGGTCCTAGCACATCCTCTGCATCCTTCTTTGTTATTAACGATGATAGCATTGATGAAGATCTCATTCAGAAAGATGACAGTCGTTCAAAATCTGATAAGTTTTTGACTGCTAATGACGGTGAAGACTCTAATTCTGCCTCAGCGCCCGTGTCAGTACAGCTAAATATTGTAGTATTGCCATACCGTGCAGATGGGTCCTGGAAAGTTTTACTGGGAGAACTTGCTTTTTATCTTCCTTCTGAGCAAATTGTAAGTGAGGAATTCCACAAAAGGGGCTTTACGTTAATGAGAGGGGACTCTGACAATCACTTGCTGGTCTGTGTCCACAAAAGAAGTGAAGAAGAGTACAGTAACAGAACAAAAGAATGCCTGGATGCTTACGGCCAAGTTATTTTGGTGGAACCAACTTTAGGTGGTGAAATACTGGAAGGCCTGAGGTGGTTGCAAAATAAAAAGATAATTGGACTTTATCAAAGACCTGGAGAGGGTCAAGCTCTAAAGGTATTAATTCACATATTTATTTGTATTGTTTTCTTTCGGGATGGAACTGTGTGTGTAGTAACACAGAATAATGAGTATGTCAGCTACCTTATTTTTTATTATGTGATGACATATGTAGCTTCTACGTGCTTGTGCAAATGTTTCTTGTGTGTTTTTTTTTCTGAAAATTACCTTTTATTATTGCACTGCTCCTAATGTGTTGCTCAAAGGAATCAAGGAAACGTTTGGCTGTGACATTCTGTATCTTTCACATAGCTACTTTGGTAGGTTCATCGTACCTCTTCTCATCTTCTAATATGGTAGTTAATATTGGCACTATTATTTTCATGTTCTTCTGTTTATAATACTCTTGGTGTTCTGATAATGTATTAAATGATTAATTTTATGAACATTTCACAGGTTGGAATCTACCTTCTGGAAACAGGGCTAAGTAAACCAGAGTTTCTCAGTGATGGAGGTGGAAGACCCAAAAAAGCCAATCAGCTAATTCAAAAACTCATGGAGAAGTTCTATAGTTTTGTAATTCCAGGTAATGTGATTAAATTTGGATGTTGATTAATAATTTTTATTATAAAAATGTCATTTGAATAATTTTAAATTTTAACGTAAGGGACACTCTTGAGTTATTCTTGCCCTCTGGAGCAGCTATATTTTTAGGTAATACTTTTAGCTATTAGTCTCTCTGTATTAGTATCTGATTGTTAATAATATATTAATTGACTTATGGTCAGGTTATGCATAATAACATTTATTCTCTGTGGATAAGACACTCAGGCCTATAGAAGCTTGAGACCTTACTGTCTGGGGAATAAATGCAACTTTCACTAATTCTTATGAGTTGTTCGTCTAGATCTAGGGTGATCTTGTCCAAGTTACATAGGAACTGTCTAAAAGAACCAGGAATCTCAGGGGTCTCTTCAAAGGAGTCCAGCAGAGGGCTAAAAAGATGATAAAGGCCGTGGAAAAACTCCCTTATGAGGAAAGGCTGAGCGACCTGGGTCTGTTCAGCCTTGAGAAGAGAAGACTCAGAGGGGATCTGATCTGTGTCTATAAATATCAAAGGAGTGGGAGGCAAAGGGATGAGGCTGAACTCTTCTCAGCAGTGTGTGGTGATAGGATGAGGGGAAACGGCCACAAACTGATGCATAGGAAGTTCCACACAAATGCGCATGGGAATTTCTTCACACTAAGGGTGACAGAGCACTGGAACTGAGACTGCCCAGAGAGCTTGAATGTCTCCAGAGAAGGAGACTTCACAAGACCCACCTGGACGTCTACCTGTGCAGCCTGGTCTAGGGAACTGCTTTGGCAGGGGGGTTGGACTCGATGATCTCTAGAGGTCCTTTCCAAGCCTTACAATTCTGTGATTCTGTAAATTAAACTCATTAAGCATTTGTTCCTAGTTTGGTGCCCAACACACAACTGTGGCAACAAAATTTTTGTTTGGTTTATATAAGTCATTACATGAAAATTGCATGATGGATTTGCAGACAAATGAAGATGTCCTCCCTATCCCTGCATTTTGTTTTTTTATATTTTCCTCAGTGTACCTGTCCTGTTAATGTCCTTGTAGATGGTTTAATTTTTAATTGACTTACATTTAAGAGAGGTTTTGAGGCTTTCCTTGTTTTCATGTCTTATTTAGATAAGTTGCAGCAAAACTTCATGAAATCTTGACCAAAAGTGAATGATAATGCATCTCTTATGTATGCAGATGTGTTGGAGGAAGATGACGAAGAATCTGACATGGAGCTAGAGAGGCAAAATATTGAAGAGCTTTATGACTTTGTAAGGCATACCCATCAGCAGGATATCCAGCTACTGAGAGAGGATGTGCAGCATCCTGCCTTAATTCCCATTCTAAGGCCATACCAAAGTGAAGCTGTGAATTGGATGCTTCACCGAGAGAACTTCACCAGCACTCCAGGTGGTGGCAAGTATATGGGCTTGAAGACGCATAATCAAGGAAAATGGCATTGCATTGTTAGTGTAGTGTCTTTTTGCTGTTTCATTGGAAGTTCTGTTAATTGTTTTATTACCGTTTTTATAAAAGCTATTGGATAGTGCAGTAAATGAGAAAATAAACCTGCTTTGGACTGCAGGTGGTTGGTCTAGTTGATCATCAAGCACGGTGAAGGTAGATATCTGCCTTCAGTTCTAACTAGTGTGCTGTTTGTGGAGAAACCTTTGTAATAGTAACATGATCTCTTTCTCTGTAGAAAATGCACTGCATTTCTTATGGCGAGAGGTCATCACTTTGGATGGAGTGAAAATCTACTATAATCCCTTTACTGGCTGGTATGCTTCTGTGCTTATCTATTTCTGAGAACACCTCAAAGCTGATATGTTTAGTTTGAAAAAAAAAAAAAAGCAAACTGGCTTATATAATACATGGCTAAATAAGTAAATCTTGAGGACATAATTCTTAAAGCTGCTTTTATTAATTTCATTGCGAGCGTATAGTTACAAGGTTAGTGCTCTAATTTGAAAAGAATGCTAGAGTCTTCAGCCTTCACTTTTAATGTTTTTAAAAGCTAAAGGAAGGAGGCGGCATAATGTTTACTACTAATGCTGAATATGGCATCTATGAGGGCTGCTCTGTAAGTAATATCCCCTATTTTACATTGGCCCATTATGTGGCAGTAGAGGTTGAACCTTCCCACTAATATTCAGTTAAATTCTGCTGCCATGTGGCAGATGGTAGCAGAGGGGGCAGTCTGACCAAAATGGTGTCTGACATAGAAGTGCGGATGAAGCAAATGTGTAGAACTGAATTCTTCCGTGCAGAAAAACTTGCACCCACTGACATCCATCAGTGCTTGCTGAATACTAATGGAGTCCAAGTAGTGGATGTCAGCACAGTAAGGAAGTGCTTTTGCTCGTGCAGATTTTTACAAGAACCTGAATGTGGGTTCTTTTTCATGGCTAGTGAAATGCATAGCTAATGGTGGTGACTATGCTGAAAAACAGTGCTTTGTTGTTGAAAATTTCCTCCATCAAATAGTATAATTGTGTTCTTTTTATTTGTTACATTTTCCAAGGAAACAAATAGGAAGCAGTACCTTGGGAGCAACCTGCATATTAGCTCTGTTTTATTTGGTTAGAATAGAATCTAGCTAGTTTGCTTTTTTTTGCTGTTGTAGTAAATAAATTAACTTTCATTTTTTTTAATGAATATAACTGTGTATGTATTTTGAGAATAATACTATAATATACTAAGATTAGCAAGATAAGGCCTGTTTGGAGGGAGAAAAACTAAAAAGTGTCTGGCACACACACACATCTCTATCAGGTCTGAGCACCCAAAAAAGCTCATTAGCTCTTACCAGCTCAGCTTGTCGAGGACTGGTGTAATTTATTAGAAACTTCACTTTTCTGAGGCTGTATTGTGCTTGTCTCAAGACGTGTGTCTGTAGCACCTTTCTGTAGTCACTGATTTTCACTTGGGAGTGTACTTGAATTTCAGTGTTATCCGTGAATATCCATTTGCTGGACCTCAATGGCCTGGAGGAATTTTGGCAGATGAGATGGGGCTTGGAAAAACAGTAGAAGTGTTGGCACTTATTCTGACTCACACCCGACAAGACATTAAACAAGATGATCTGACATTACCTGAGGTGAGAAAACAATGGGAATATATATTATGGAGAAAAAACTTTTCAGAATTAGTGATTTATTAATTTTTTTTTAGTTCATTGTTTTCTGCTTTATGTAAGTCCAGAATGAAAGCTGGATTCAAGTACAGTGGAAGTTTTAGCTCTTGAGTATTTGATTCTTGGTGACATAAAAGCTGGTGTGGTTTGAATGAGTAGTATAGTAGTTCCTGTTGTTGAAGGGGACTAGCCAGCAGTTGCTAGTAGTTTACACACAATCCAGGGGCATATAAATATGCAACTCAGTCTATGTTGGAAATCCCTTCCATTCATTCTGTTAGTGAGTATTAATCATGCATTAGCTATAGCTTTCGTGCTGAAATAAGGATGGTTTTAACTCTGATTTAAGATCTCTGCTTCCTCTCAATCTTACATAATAAATGGGTTTTTTAGCAGCAGTTTTGTCCTTTCAGTTCTGTTTTCCTGTATCCTGTGAAATTCATATTTCACTAAAATAAAAAATTCAGAGGTATCAGAGGTAGCACCTTCATCCTTTTTTATATTCTCACCACTTCTGTGGGGTCCCCCATTTTGAATTCATGGCAGCCTGTTTTGTTGTACATCTGTTCACAATCTCCTGCTTTCTTAAATTTTGTGAGTTAAAGACTTTATTCTCAGAGTAAGATTTCTCCTCAAGCGTGTCAGAGAGTCAACAGTGAGGACTGTGATGAGAGCAGTATTAGCGCTAGAACATCTGGATATGCACTGGCAACAGTAGCTAGACACCACAGCTTTTGGAGAGCTGGACTTGTGAAACTGTTCAGTTATAAAATTAGTTGGGTCAGATTGCTGGTTGCTTATCAACAGAGTTGTGTGATGTGAAGGAAGTGTCAGGGAATATGTCTGTGTAAGAACTAACCATAGAAATATCTGCATTGGATGATTCATTCTGGTTTTGGGATTCCTTTTTATATCCAGATTTTGAGTATACATTGACTTGAATTAAATTGCTAGTCCTAAATCACTAATAACAGAGTAAATGTCATTTATGACAAAAGCTAAAACAAGAAACTTGTTTATTATTTGAGTAACTTAAGCTTTTCAACCTGTATTGCTTTGTTTACCTCCCCCTCTCTCTGACATATATACTGACATATGTATATGTATATGTCAGTAACTTTGATTTATAGGTTGTTGCTGCTCAATTCTGAAGTAGGGGAGAGCTCAAGAGACTTGCTGGGCCACTCTTCAGCTTCAGTTATCAATGCTGAATGCTGAACGCTATTTACCAAGAAGCTGAACTGAGTAGGATGCTGTTCTCTATACTTAAAATGAGCTGATCAAATTAGCGAAATCAGTGTGTCATAAGAGTGCATACTTCTATAGTGGCTTAAGCTTTTTTTCAAATGTAAGAAGATAAATTAAGTTTGGAACTACTGTGAGAAAGGCATGAGCCAATAACACTGCTTAATATTGTCTGTATTAGGGTAAGCTTGTGAACTTCTTTGTTCCACCTCAACCTTCACAAGGAAGTAAAAAGAAAAAAACGATGGAAATGGAACTTAAATTGAAGGAAAAAATACAGTATCCCAGTAAGTATTTCTGATGACATTTTTTCTAAGACTGTTTACTCTTAACATAATTCATGGCCATTGACTGCGAGTTCAGGGTGCTCTTTGCTTCTGCAGAATGACGTTGTTCTTTTGCAGAGCACTGTGGGGTAAGATTGCATACTAGAAACAAATAATCTGCATTTAAAAGCTGAGTTACCAACTCAGATGTTTGTGCTACATGTCCCTTGAGGTCATTTTTTAAGAGTTTAATGAGTAAAACTGAATTACACTGTCTTAATAAACTTCAGTAAGAAGATAAGAAAAGACTGACTTTTACTGTTATTCATTATTGTCTTGGAGTGCATATGCCTCATCTAAAAAACAGGCATTTGTAACACTACCTCAAGTAAAGCACATAAAGAAAGCTGCTTCCTGTACATTTTTTTGCTTTTTTTGATAAGCACAGACAATGATTGGAGTTAATTTAGTATTCATTCTCCAAGGTAATTTTCATTTTCTCTGAGCTGTATTTTTTCTTGCTTTGATTATATATACAGGCTTAAGAGTGATGGTGTTGGCAGCTGTAAAGGAAATGAATGTGAAGAAAGGGGCATCCATTTTTGCAATATTTAAGTATATCAGTGCTGTATATAGGTATGACATACAGAGAAATAGACGGCTCCTCAAAAGAACACTGGAAAAACTAATTGCTGAACAAGTAGTGGAACAAGTGAAAGGACATGGTCTGGCTGGCTCTTTCAAGCTGGGAAAGAATTACAAGGAACAGAAGAGACGAGAGAAAACCAAAGAACAGGTAAAGCTTGCTTCAGTAGCTACTTCAAAGAGTGTTGTGAAGGCAGATCTTTCCGCTATTTGCGTACCTCTGTCAGCGGTGTTGCCTGTGTGTGCAGGTTCTGTGGTAATAGCTTATTTGTGAAGACAAAACCTGCACCGTTTCCTTTGAAATCTGCCAAGAGGCAGAAATTGTTAGAAGGTTAAATCTGGCGTAAAAACATTAACTACAACTGTAATAGTACTTCTGAAATACTACTGTAGAAGCAGGCAGGTGTGTTGGATCTTATCATAAAGTTGTGTGGTTAACTCTGGTAAACATTAGTTCTCTGGTTTCAGGATTCAGTGATAATGAAATGTTAAAATCAGTGTCTTGATATTGTTATTTTTCCTTCTAAAAAAGGAGAAAGTGACAATCTTGGTTAATTTTACTTTGTAGATAACGAAGACTTCAGAAAGGATTCAGAAGAAGCAGTTGTCTGATGCTAATACTCAAACCAAAGAATCGAAAGATAGTGATGTCACTTCTACAGATGTCCTTAAAATCCCTTTACGAATGAATATTGCCACAGAAGAGCATGATTATTGTGCAACTAACAAAAGTGACAGGAGATCTGAAACAGGTAATGAGAACTCTATGGAAGAGAATAATGTTCAGCAGAAAGCTGTGGTCCCAAAATCTCCTGACTTGCATGGCAAGCTCCTCGTCTCCAATGACATTAGCAGTCATTCTGATTTTGATGTTTCTAAAGGTGCAACTGATGTCCAGCAGGAAATCCCAAGGTCTTCACATTCACAAGAACATGCTAGCAGTAGCGTACAACGTACCAGCTCTGTATTTCCATTTAATACCTCTGAATATCGATTTGAGTGCATCTGTGGTGAGCTTGGATTGGTTGACTATAAAGCTCGTGTGCAGTGCCTGAAATGCCATTTATGGCAGCATGCAGAATGTGTGAACTATAAAGAGGAGAACTTGAAGATCAAGCCCTTTTACTGTCCCCATTGCCTTGTGGCAATGAAACCAGTTTCCACAGGAGCAACTCTAATCATTTCTCCAAGTTCGATTTGTCATCAGTGGGTAGATGAGATCAACAGGCATGTGAGGTCATCATCTCTTCGAGTTCTGGTAAGATATATACAATCTTCATATTCTGGAGAGTTTTTATTAAGGCTCAGTTTTTCCTATCTGTGTCTGTATTATGTAAAATTTAGAGGTGTCTTTGTCTTCTCTCCTAGAATTTTGTGTTTCTTTCTATTAGACCAACCCTTCTGTTTTGGCATTTGCTTCCAGAACAAACTGTGCTTTTAGTTCTTCTACTTTTTTCTGCTTAGTGGTTGATCATTAGGAGACAATGCAATGGACTAAACGTCTTTATCTTATAGAAGCAAATTTCACGTAGTAGGAACAATGTGATTTCTAAGAAGTAAAGCTGTTGTGCCTTTTTTTTCCCTGAAGATTACCAAAGGACTTAGACCTGACTATAGAAGCGTTGCAGCAATGTCCAGTCTTACTATGTAATTTTGCACATAGATAATTGACAGTTGCTTCTCATTTAGTTCCATATTTAAAAGATGAAATAATTAGTTTCAGTATGTGAAGAGTATACTTTTTATATACACACACACACATATATATATGTATATGTGTATGTATATATATGTGTGTGTGTGTGTGTGTGTATACTTATCGCAGTATTAGTAGGCATTATCTTTTATCAAAATTAATTTATTTCTAGTTCAGGCAAACAATTGAACTGATGATCTTAGAAGTGCAAACTATTAGATGGCTGATGATGCAGTCTTGTCTTTTGTGTTTTTAATAAGCAAGAGTCTTTGTAATGGTGAAGTGCTCAGAACCACAGATCCCTCATTTTTGAATAAAACAGCAGTACTAGTAAGTTGATTAAGAGAGGAATCTTTGCATCCAGGAATATATCTGGTATCTGCACGGGTGTCCAAAGTCCAACTGAAATGTAGGCCACCAGTATAACTAGCTTAGACAACTAGCTGCAGTGCTGCAGCTAACAAATGAATAACCTGCACAGTTTTCCTGGGACCCAGGCCAATTTTTATACGGGCTTTGAAGACTGTCAGAATGTTGACAGTAAAACAGCTTAAATACTGAATGCCAACTCTTTAAGGTAGTGACATCTTACATTCTGAAGCACAGTTTACGTATTTTTTTTTAACTGCCAACTGTAAGCCATCCGTGCTGGCTTTCAGTACTGTTTCCCTGTGAAGCTGGAATGAAAAGAGCACAGGCATTTCAAAGAACCACTTCCCCACATTAACAGATTTTGTACTGCTTATGACCTACATGAAATCCTAATGATTTTGTGTAATAAAATGATGAATTACAGTGTTCCCTTAGACCTTGCCTTGCAGCAGGTTGTCTTTTCCTTCTGCTGTGGAAACAAGCAGAACTTGATGAATTTACACCCCTCCAGAAGATCTGTTCACAAATGCTGAGATCATTAGACTTTGACAGTTGTTTTTTTGAACAGTTGCTTCTGCATGTATGTTGTGTTTCAGCATTTTGGTTTTAGTCTTCTTTCTCTCTCCCTTGTTCACATGCATTAAACTGAACAGGAATTTTCTGCAAGTGTTTCTTTCAGTTGACAAAAACTTTGTTGCCTTAAGCTGAAATGTGAAACAAGAAGATTACTGCATTAAAAAGTACTGTAATAGTGAGAATGAACAGATGAAGTTAGCAGTGGCAACTAAACAGATCAAGGGCAGAAGAGGGGAGGGTAAATCAATTGAAGTTTCATAGGATCAGATCAATTTTTGTATTTTAAGTATTTGTTAAGAGCATGCTAAAGATTTGTTAAACTTTGAAGGACTTGGTAGGTGATGTGGTATTCTTAAACAATAAAAACAAACGTTTACAGGCAGTTTTCGATGAGAACAAACTGTCTTGAAGTGTTTATGTAATCTTAACATCACAGAATGAGAGAAGTACCAAAAGGTAATCAATGTTTGAAGATGGAACTGCATTTTAGATTGTTTCTAAGAATGTGGGAGTATCCCTGTATCTGTGAGAAGAAAATCTGAAATATTTTAACATTAGGATTAATATAGAGAGGTCTAGGTGAAAAGCAAGAAGTCCTCATTGCTAAATTGTTTTAAGTAAGGCTGTAATTTTGAAGTACATTCCCAAGATAAATAGAAAGCAAGAGAAAGTGTTTTTTTTCTCTCATAGAAAATCAATTGCTGTGAATCTTTGATCATAACTGCTCTTAGCTGAAAATGCTGAATGACAAAACACGCTTCTGCTGAATATATTTTATTGGTCAAATTGTATGTTGTACCGCATGTTATTTAAAGATTTATCATGTTTTGGTATTCTTATACTCATAATATTAGCTGTGTTTTCTTTAGATACTGATAAGATCATGGGGAAACACAGTAGAATGTTAGATTTAACTCTTCTTGTTTGTTTGTTTGTTTGTTTGTTTTAAACTTTATATGTTTCCAAAAGGTTTACTTTTAGCTCCCTCATCATTTTAAATTTACTGATACTGGAAAAAATGCCACTAAGAAGGATATATAATAAAAATCTATCAGTGCACAGGGATTGTTTCTCCCTGGGTTATTATTTCTTCAAATCTCTTTAAAGATCAGTTTGTTTTTATTTTAAATATATATATATATATATTATTTTGCTGCATACCACTCTTTTTGCCTTCTGTGGAATTCTTAAGGGGTGGATGATACAAGGAATGAGATGAGAAAGGTGATGTCCAGCTGCAGTAAATAAGAGAGTGTGTGTAACTGACTGACGTAATGCTGCTTCTTACAGTGGAACAGGGTATTTAATCTTGCTTTCAACTGTTGTAAAAAAATAACTGTAGTAGCAAATCCTAGAGTTTTTCGTCAAAGGAGAAAAAAAAAAATCAATGTTTGAAGCCTTAGGCATGTGTAAATAATTATACTTAGAAATTTGCATCAGTGTCTTGCATTTATTACCTGTATTTTTCCACTATATTACTTTGTGAATACAGGTTTTATTTATGAAGAACACTTCTGAAAGTGTGCATGTATTAAGCTACACTGATATTTTTGCTTTTTTATTATTAATTCTTTTGTCTTGTACTGTTGCATACAAATCAATGTAGGTGTATCAGGGTGTGAAGAAGCATGGCTTTTTGCAGCCTCACATGTTGGCAGAGCAGGATGTGGTGATCACAACATACGATGTCCTCCGTACTGAACTGAACTACGTAGACATACCCCATAGCAACAGCGAAGATGGGCGCCGGTTCAGGAACCAGAAGCGGTACATGGCCATCCCAAGCCCCTTAGTAGCAGTGGAGTGGTGGAGGATCTGCCTTGATGAGGCACAAATGGTTGAATGTACTACTGCAAAGGTATGACATTCCCAGTCATATGATATTCAACCTGAAAAGGTTTTGACAGGCTTAGTGTAAGTAATTAAATAATCCTCCCCCAACTCCTAACGTTCACTGTGCTTGGGTCGCTTGTCCTTGTAGCTTGTTCTTTCAAAGTGAATTTTCTCTTGGAGATTTTTATTATTAAATGTTTCTTCCATTGGAATTCTAGCAGATGGAAATATATCCAGCTCAAAAAAGCATAATCTGTTCTGACAGTTCAAAGAACTAGGTCACCATGTTGTATGTAAGGTTTGATAATTTTCAAACAGTGCTAGCCTGTTCTGTAACATGGTTCGGAGGCATAGATACGTAGCTTGGATCTAGAAGCTGAAATAGACTACGATGTCTCTGAAAATTCTTAGGTCTGCAGGGGGGAGATAATTTTAAGTAGTGCTTTTCCAGTGTTTGCCCAAGATCAGAAGACAAAAATGTTGCTTACATAATGGTATATAAAAGGAATACTACGGCCGATACACATTGCTTTTGCCAACTATTTGTCCCTTGGGAGCATTTGATTGCACTTAATTTCTTCAAAGTGGCCATGGCTTCTAGGAACTTCTGATTACCGTCAAAATAACTCAGTAACTTTTTGCATATTTTCATAATACATTGTACTGATGCTGCTTATAGATATGTCAGTTTTTTAGACTGAAAATTTGTTCTGACAAAGAAGACATAGTAATATTTTCTGACTTTGTTCTCCTATTTGGTTTTCCCTTCCATTGATTCTGTCTTTTTCTAGGCTGCTGAAATGGCACTCCGTTTAAGTGGAATCAATCGCTGGTGTGTCAGTGGCACTCCCGTGCAGCGAGGATTAGAAGGTGAGATTTAATGCAGCAGTGTCAGCTACAGGCTTTCCTTGTTTTAATTATTAGGCAGTTGTTTGAAATGTCTGCAGGCTTTGCTCTGTATTTACAAGGTACTCTGATTTTGCAAGTCAGAAACGGTAAGTGTGTAATGAAGTCATCAATAAATATATTGATATCAAAATTGCACAGCTGAAATCAAATCTCCCTGCATTAGGAAAATAATTTCAGGAAAGGAGAAGCTATGTGTCAAACAGCTGTCTCAGGCATTTTCTTTCATATCTGAGTGGGTAAATGTTAACCTCTCTGTTACAGCTGAAGAGTCTGCTCTGGTTGCAAAATCTGTCAAATAGAGGAAGTTGTGCTGTATTTGCTTTTTGCATAGCCTTCTAAGATACTGTGGGTGTAGGCTTCCATGTGCTTACCAACCATTAATATAAATTCTAGAAATCATATTAAAATAAAGCTCTCTGAAACTGTTTTAAATCATTATATAAGGACTTAATGATGAGGTGTGGAGTAGGGAGTTATATGTTAGTCTCATTTAGCTGGTCTTTTTTTATGAGGTACTCAGTTTCTGTAGACAGGCTTTAGGCAAGCATAGGAGTTAAGAAAGGGAACTGACTGAATCTTTTGATCTCCCTGTATTCCTTGATGGATTTAGGAATAAAGACTACACATTGAGGCGGTCAGTTTGAAAGTGGATAAATGAGTGTAGGCTTTTCTAATCTATTGTTCACATCTAAAATTACTGTAGAAGTCAATAATTGAATATTAATCCATTATGGAAACATGAATAAAATCTATAAATATATATATTTGAGCATACGTAATTAATACAACAAACACTACAGTAGAAAGTGACTGATTTGATTATTACAGTTACCTTGGTTGAATCCCTCACATGTGATAGGATTGGTTTCATGCATATCTGAAACATCATGTTGTCTGTAATACATACACTCAGTCAGGCACTCAGTCTGGACACAAAAGCTGCTAATATGAATCTGTACCTGCCACTGCTGTCATGAAGTAAGAATTACTCTCTTCCTGTGCAGATATGATTCCAGGAGTTTGTTTCCAGTCATCTATGGTGAATGTCTTTTTCAGTTGCGCACTGAGGTTATCATCAAGCTAAAAGAGTAAAGAATGTAGCCACTACCAGGTCTTAAAGAACCTGAGAGTACTGTTGTGTGTGCTTGTTCCTGTGCTGTTCACATGAAGCATTTTAACATGTACTTCTGTAGTTTTGCAGTACATTTTAGGTACAAGTTTAAAGTTAGCATGTTCTAAAAGTTTTTCCTCTCAAAATGATGGACTTCTAAATTAGGCAGAATTAGCGAGCTATATTCTGTTAAGGTAAGAAAACAATAGTAGTGTATTTTTTGTTAATTTCTGCTGCTATACTGGAAGAGTGAGCATCTCCTGCATTATAGACACTTTTAGGATGGTGGGCAGACAGTTGGTGCACAGCATGGTGTAAAGTAATAATACTGAGCAATATTGTTTTAGAAAAATCTGGCAACTTAGCTAACCATATGCAGTCATATAATTTGTGCCTCTCACCCTTGCTCTGAGTAGGTTTAGATTCATCAGTCTGTTCAGCTAAACTTGAAGTTAGGGAATTGTCTCACAAACATTCTAGCAAGTTCTATGAAAATCAGCTGCTAACTGGGTGTGAAGGTTCATCTTCCACACACAGTTCTCTGCCTCCTGCTAATTTTTTTTTTTTTTTTTTTTTTGAAGAAATGACTGGAAAATAAGTGGTGAAGGTGATAAATATATTTTCTTCATGTGTAGTAAATTTTCCTTGAAAATTAACTTTTGTTTTTGGAGGCGTATTCTGGACTGTTAACAACACAGTAATAAAACTTCATCTTCTTGGCAGATCTGTATGGATTAGTCCTTTTCCTTGGAATTGATCCTTACTGGGTCAAACATTGGTGGGACCAGCTTTTATATCGACCTTATTGCAGGAAAAATTCCCGTCCTCTCTACAGTCTGATTGCCAAGATAATGTGGAGATCAGCAAAGAAGGATGTGATTGACCAAGTAAGAAAGAGGGGTTTTTATTTTAAAATTTATGAAGGTGACTTATCAGTAGCTTTCTTTACAAATATCTTTTTTGTTCTGTTTTTAAATTGCAGATTCAGATTCCCCCACAGACAGAAAATATACACTGGCTTCACTTTTCTCCTGTGGAGAGACACTTCTATCATCGCCAGCATGAGGTGTGCTGCCAGGATGCATTGGCAAAACTCAGGAAGATTTCAGATTGGACTCTCAAGCTTAGTAGCCTAGATAGAAGGACTGTGACATCTATTCTGTACCCTTTGTTGAGGCTGAGGCAGGCCTGCTGTCATCCACAAGCTGTTCGAGGAGAGTTCTTGCCATTACAGAAAAGGTGAGTTTTTATCACCTCCTAAATTTTTTACTTTATCCAAAACTAAACTTCAGTTGTCCTATATAGTGCATTATCTTAGACAGTTTTTAAACAAGCCTAATAATAAAATTCTTTAGTTCCCTATGCAACTATGTCAGTGCTAAGCTATCTGACATCAGAAGTTGAATAGATGGTGGTAGGGTAGTTAGTGTAACTCTTGTGCTGAAGAGCATAAATAGTACTGAGAGACAATTCCTTGTGTAGCAACAAGTTAGCCTTATGATACTATTGCATACTAGGGTGTTGCAGTTGACAGTGTGAAACAAAAGATTCCTTTTCAGTTTTAAATAAGAACACCAGTTTTCTTCTTTCCTACAAAACTCACTTTCATAAATGAGAACAACCAAGAAAATGAATAAACAGGATCAGTTCTTTAAATATATTTTTTTTAATGTGAGGTTACACAATTAGTAAATATAGATCAGAACATGAAAGCTGCTATTTTTTTCTTTTTGTGTGCTTTTATGATCGCCCTTTTCAGAGGTGCCCTGCATGTAACAGCCAGCTGGGTCTCAGCCTTTATTAGACTTGATTTATGTTACTAACACTCACTGAAAAACATGGCTAGTTATTTTTTTTTAGGCCACTGAAGGATGCTTTTGAGAACAAGGTGTTTCTATTCTAAAATCTTAGAGTACTGCTTATGTTGTTTCATTTTTAAGGTACGACCAGGGAAGAACATGTTCTTCATTACTAGCAATACTGTTTCTACTATTTCCTGCTTTTGTTCATCTTTTCAGTTTCTTTACATCCTTTTGTGGAATGCTGTGTCTGTTCCTTCCTGTTCCTCATACAGGACACCTTCAGTGTGTCTAAGCCACTCTGATTTCTCGGCTGTTTCAACAGGGACCAATAGTAGGCACTGTGCTGTGTCACTTTGTCTCACAGTCTACTAATCTGGAAGCAAGAGCACATACAAGGGAAAAATCAAGGTTTCCACAGTCCACAACAATATTATCTGTATTCAAATGAGACAGTGGAGTACGAAAGAAACATGTAAAGCTGCATGCTTGGAACAGCTCAGCAGGCTACAGTGATTCTAGTGGAAAGCCTGTGGAATGACAGCTGCACAGTAACTGTGGTAAAAATCTAACAGTGAAAATTGAATCTATCTCAGGATGATGTATATAAGGAAAAGTTGTTTCCAAGCACTATTTATACGTATTGGTGAACCAAACCATCACTGATGTTTTGAGAATAAAAGATAGGCAGTAGTTACCAGATTGTGAGCAGCAGGTGCATTGTGCCTTCATTAGTACATTTGCAGGATTATGCTAATTATAAATGGTGGTTATTTTAATTTAAAGCCTGCTTGTAGTGGAAATGCTAAGTCAGTCCTGAAGCAGTGATTGAGCACCTGGTGGGAAGGCAGGGCCAGTCCAGGGGAGCTCAGGTGCATGCAAGGCACTTCCTTGACCAGAAGTGGTGGAGCCAAGGTCTACCCCTTCCCAGAACTCATTTGAGGGTTGGCAGTGGAGGTGAGGGCATCTTGGTGGAGATCCCTCCATACCTGTGACGTTCTGAGGGTAAGCAGCTTCCTTCCTCTGTTTCTGTGTCCAGGGCTGCTGTGTTTCGGCATGTTTGGATCTGCTGTGGCCTAGGATAGTGCCACGCTGCTACTATCACTGTACTTCCCATCACATTACAATGTTTCACTGCTGTAGTATAACGCCAGAATAGAAACTCAATAAACAAATTATGTAAATAGGACAGTGTTGCAAGAAAGGTAAATTAAAGGCATAGCTCAGGATACCTTTCCAGCATACTTGTGCAGAGACTGCAGGAGTGTCACCCTTGCTCTCTTCTACAGCAGTTCACATCTAGTAGTAAATAGTCCTTCTGCAAGCAAACAAAGTGAGAAGCAGAATTCCTGGACTGTAGAAGTGTGTTAACCAATTTCACAGTGCTAATTAGTTGGTCGTAGAAGCAGCCTCAGGTCACTTGTTTTTAGACTGTTGTTGCATTTTACTTTTCTGTCTCTTTGTACAATTCTTTCTGCCTGAGCTCTTTATCCCTTGGCCTTACTTCAAGCTATACTTCATGCTTCCTTTTTATTTCTCCCCCTTTTCTCTTCTTACTTGTCCCTCTTATCTCTCCTGTTCCTTTTTTTTCTTCTGTTCAGCTAATTCACTTCTAGCTCAATTCCTCTGAAGTACAATTACAAACAAATGTAGAAAAGGAAGTCTAAAACAGTGCTTGTTAATCTTCACTGTTTTCTTACCACACACACACATGCACACACACACTTTACATCAATATTTAATGTTTTACGAGCTTAGATTGCTGGTGGAGAGGAGAAATGTATTCTCTCGTGATTGTTTTCATTTGTCTTTTCATTCTCTCATCTTCTAGCAAAAGGAGGTTTATTGGTTGTTTCTAGTTCTCTCCTGTAACAGAGCAACGTTATTTTGCACTATGATGGATTGTTTTACCTGGTTTTTATTTTCTTGTCTTATTTCTCCTTATTTTTAGTAAATGTCAATCTCTTGTCATACTCAGATTAGGGTAAAATTGTATCTGGAAGAACAGCTGATAAAATCTGTTCTGTTTTACTGTTTAGTTTCTGATAAACATGTGCACAGCTGTTGCATGCATCTAACGTAGCATCTCATGCTGCACAGCATGGCAGTTTTTATTCTGTAGTATTGTGGCTTAGTATCAAACTTGAGCCGCTTGGTCTCTATTCCAGCACCATGACCATGGAGGAACTGCTAACATCTTTGCAGAAGAAATGTAGAACAGAGTGTGAGGAAGCTCACCGACAGCTGGTGTGTGCTCTTAATGGCTTAGCTGGTATCCATATCATTAAAGGTAAGATTGGATGGCTGTAGGGTATTTAAGCCTTCAAGTGGCTAACCATGGTTTAGATAGCATTTGTGAAATCAGAGATTTTTCCCCCCCATCTGAAATCCTGAGGGGAAGTACAGAGTGTAATTATAGAGTCTGTAACAAAATTGACATTTTTAGGTGAAAATCAGAAGTACTTTTCTCTGTCCTGTTTTGTTCTCTCTACTTCTATCTTTCTGTCCTCTATGTGTACTGAAAGGATAAAAGAAATCACATATGTATAATTGTGCTTAAGCTGCTTATGTTTTATCAACACACATTGCTCTCTTGGCTTCGGATGTGTCCCCTACCATGTGGAAGTCTGTGATGACACTGGAGTCTCCTTGCTGCATTTCAGTCTGTGCTTTTGCCTAGCAGTAAGATTTGTGCTGCCCACTGTGTAGCTCAGTTGCTGAGTTTTACCTGAATTAGGAGGAAAAAAAAATGTTTGAATGGAAAACAAAAGCACGTGTATTAATTTTAAATGCCCCACAAAATGAAAATACTAGTAAGTTATAATGGCTTAGTTATGTACACAAGAGAAATGCTGTTCTGCCAAGTACTTGATATGCTAAAGTTGATAAGATGCTTGAGTTTTTCCCAGCTCACTTTCTTAGAGAAGCAGACTAATTAAAAACAAACAAACAAACAAGAACTGCATTAGTTGAGAAACAAAAACAGAACAGCTCTATTCTAGTGTTTTTTTTCCCCCAGCATTTTATGTTCTATCTTGTTGATCAGCAAGGAGAAAGCATACCTTTTAACATAAGCCAAGACAATTATTTATTATTAGTGTAACTGAAATCTTATCAATCTAATTGTTATTAGTTTGAATTGTTATGGGCAGACAAAGAATAATGTACTTAATTGCTGGAGTCACATTTAATTTGTACTGCTTTTATGCTCACCTTCCCATTGTTCCTCTGGGTTGTGATGCTGGTGGTTCCGTTCTGCTGGGAAGGGAGGTGTGAGGCAGTTGTCAGCATCTGAAGTTCTCTGTTGGAAGGAATAAAGTGTGTTGATGGTGTCTTGTTTCTCATTTAAGATTACAGTTAGGGTTTTTTTTTGTTTGCTATTGTGCTTTTACACTTTTTTTTTTTTTTTTTTTCATTTGTCTGTAGCTCTACTTCAGTGCCAAATTTACTGTATATGCCAATGCCTTTTATTAACGTAATGTACTGTTTTGAGTGATCTTTGTTCCCTCTGAAACTTAGATCCCACTTCTTGGTCTGCATTTCTTCAACTGCCTGTGGCTGAAATTTTTCCACAACCATGGCTTCCTTATTCAAGGCCTAGCCTGTGCGTCATCCCATGGCTGTTGTGCTCCTCTCCTGTGCATCCTGTATCTCTTTACAAAGCTTCTGCTACTGTACTAGATCTGTTTTTTTCTATGCTACATGGTTTCAGTCGTAAATAGCTCGTTCTACAGAGACATCAGTAGCAAGCTGCTTTTCTGTGTCAGACTGTTATTATTGCACAGATTAGTAAAAATAAAAGCAAAGTTAGCCACAAAAACCTTGTGACTTAGAGAAATTACTGTCACTGCTAAGCAAAATGAAAGGTGCAGGGAGACCAGGAAATCCTGAAATGATGCTTGACAGGCCTGTTGCGCCTATAGTATTTTGAGATTGAGAAACCCTTAAAACTGGCAACTAGTTCAATGTAAGGAAGAATAAATCTTGTAGTATCGTTACGCTTCCACATATCTAGAAAGGTAACTTTCTGTTTTACTTATTTGGTTTTTATACATCTTGTGCCCTTGTGCATTCCTTATTTTAAGGCTCTCAAGATTACTAGTATAGTCAATTTCCACTTATCTTTTTTAAATGTTTCTGCTTTTATAGGTACAACTTTAATTTTGTATTTCTTCTTAAATCAATTTATATAATCTGTTTTCTGAGAAGTGATTGTGATGCTGCACCATCTGCAGTCATGCTTTGTGTGTGTGTGTGTGTGTAATTATTTCTGTGTTCCTGAAGCGTGACAGTTTTTCTTGTAGTTAGCACTCTGAAAGATTGTATAACACAGTGCAAATTTGTTACTAAATCCCCACAGTGAGTTGTAAATGGTGGATTTTTTTTTATGTGTAATGTATAAGATTTTTTTGATTTAGGCGATTCTGTATTAATATTTTAAGATCAAAGAACTTTATAAACTTGCAGGCACAAATGATACTTAGCTTAGGAATGTAAATGTAATTGTAAGGTACAAAACTCTGTCTTCCTGTTTTGGGGCAAGAAGCACAAGCATAGGATCATTTATTTGGCAGCAAGCAGATATTATACAGCCTCTCTGAAAGTATCTTAGGTGTTTGTTTGTTTTTTTCAGGTAATGGCCATTCCTGATAGCCAGGATGTTTAAAGATCAACACAATGTGTGTATAGATATGTTTTTGTTTTGTTTACTTTTTTTAATCTAGGAGAATATGCATTGGCTGCAGAACTGTACCGAGAAGTGTTACGTTCTTCTGAAGAGCACAAAGAAAAGCTCAAAACAGATTCCTTGCAAGTGAGTGAACACTATAACAGAGAGACATAGTTAATACTTGTAATAATCTAGATTTAATTTAACAGGTTATGCCTTTCTTTCTCCCAAGTGGTGATTTACTCTTACAGCCAGCTGTCATTATCATGGTCTTAGATAGGAATCTCTCTAGTGACCTTCATTTGTCTTTTTTAAAAAGCTGTTGCATTTCTAAAAAGCTTTTGCTTCTCAGTCTTAATGGTATCTCAGAAGCAGTGTGTGATCTCCACCTGCTGTTCTGTAATAAACTTAACAAGCTGAATTCCTAGAATTGAGTATGTGACTGTGACTGCTCCCACTAATGGTATTATTTTACAAGCTATTGCAAATATAAGATGCTGGGATGACATTGAGTGAATTTAATGTGGCAAATGATAGACAATAATTCTTGCACTGAATAAGATGTTATTTCAGAGAACATTAATTTCTCCATTTTTCAGTACTAAGGAAAAATGTGAGCATGCTCTGAATACAATATAAAAATATGAGTATATGTTAATTATAAATAAACAATCATGTCAGTAACAGCTATATATTTCAAGAGTTATCAGTTTTAAATTGACCAAAATGTTCAGTGTGACAAGATTTAAAGCATAATCAGCTATCTATTTCTTTACTTTGCTTGCTCCATTAAGCAACTCAGTCTTGCAGTGACTGTGGTTATTTGATGCCTCCATTTTGCTGCTTCGATCTTTGTGAAATTGAGGCTTTTTTTTTTTTTTTTTCAGTTGATGCAACTATATCAGCATAAATTTGTTAAGCAACTTGTAACAAGGTTGTTAATTAATCTGTTTTACTGGATTGAATATAAAGTAATCTTTCTTTCAAAACGTATTATTGATTCTGTATAATAAAATTATCCTTCTATTGAGTGCTTCCCACTGGTGCAGCTTTGACTCTTCAAGAAAATGGCAAACCATTGCTGTGCGGGATAGTGTTTTTCACTGACTTAACATAGTAACTGGGCAAAGATGAAGTGAATTCAGGGGATGAAAAAGGCCTAAGAACATGCTGGTGGAGGTTGTTAGAAAAAGTTCGTGGAATATACGGGCAGCATAACATTAAGAGTCTCATTTGGGACAGGTAGGATGAACCTAGTTATCTAAGAACAAAATGGCCTTGAAATAATATAGCGTTTTTATTCCTCCTTTCCTGAAAAGTAAGCAAAAATGTTATGTTTTATGCAGTCTCTTTATTTATGAAAAATGGTTATAGAAGAAAAAAAAAAAGCTCCAAAAATCTTTTTTTATACTGCTTTAGTGGATCATGTGACATCTACCTATAATCTTCTGAATTATTTACCAAGAATGTGCTATAAGATAAATAACTTGTTTTCCATAGTAGTCAAAGGCAGTTTTAATTCAGAGGATGAGTGCAAGACAGAATCTGAAGATCTGCCTATTGACTTGCTGTTTCTATTCCCACCTTAATAAAATGAGGAAAATGTTTATTACAGTATGCTTCCAGATTAACATGAGGGGGGAAAAATCATTTTAAATTAATACTAATCAGTAATTAAATCTATCAGCAAGAAATTAAGCTTTTCCTGTCACAGTTATTGCAATGTATCCTTTCATTACTAATGTAAGCTTTTTGTTTCATTAGAGACTTCATTCTACACACAACTTGATGGAGTTGTTGGCAAAGCACACAGGAATTCCTCCAACTTTGCGTGACAGTCAGCTTTCAGCTGAGGTAAATCTCATTCATTTTGATATAAACACATTTTGAAGAACACCCTATTATATTTTGTCATTCGGTATTTTCTTTAACCCAAACTTTCAAGTTAATTACATGCATTTTCAGGTTGGTAAAATCAAATGATATTTAATGTGTGAGGTATGACAGAAATGACCAGCAAAATGATGCTGTTCTGAGTGCTTCATTATTTATGTTGTATTTTATAGAAGTTCTAACTCTTTCTCTGAATTATGATTCTCCCCCACAATATTCACATCAGTAACTTGCATAGAAGCTCCCGTGTCTCCTAAATTGCTTTTCCCCACAATTTTCCCCATAATTTTAAATATTTAAAAATATTTAGAGTATTTTCTATGTAGATGTAGTTTATTTTTCCTCTATAGGTTTGCTCAATTCCGAAAAAGCTTTCCTGTCTGGTCATAACTCACATTCTTAGTCATGTTTTGAAGCTGTTTTTGTACCTGTTTTTTGACCCTGCGTGTGAGTTATTTGAAATGCACTTGAGAAGGTTCTTAACTTTCTTCACAGACTTAATTTTTCCTCTGGTGTTTGTTCAGGCTCTCCCTGTATTACTTAAATTGTACTCACATGCCCTGCTTCTTCTCTGTCTAGAAAAATTGACCATTTTTGGCCATATAGTCAAGTCACTGCATGACACTCACTGTCTATATAAGCCTTTTTAAACTGTATCCTTATCAGGAAAAACTCTGGTAAAATAGCTGGCATCACGTGCTAGAGAGGAACCTCCCGTATCAATTTATAGCCATTTTCTTGTGTTTTCTTGCCCTGTGTGACTCACAAATAACAAAGGGATGCTCAGGGTTTCTTTTGTGTTCTGGGACTAATCAAGCCCCATCAATGCAGGTCAGGTATAAACAAAGGAAACAAGGAGAGATGGTGCGAAAAAGAAAGGAAGAGTTTACATCTTTTTTTCATGTTGCTGGATGGTTATTACAATTAATTCTTTAAGGCCTTTCTTCAAATTACATAGATACAAAAAAAATATTGTTCTCACCCGTGTCCTGTGAGCCATCCTTCTGGTATTGGTTTTCTCCTGGGAAAACAGCTCTGCTGTGTTCAGTCATTTATCCCCTGGCATTTGGCAGAAGGGTCCTCCCTGCTGATGGATGAGTTATTGACCCAGAGGCCAACTGAGAGCAAGTCTGAATCCACACTGAGAATTTTTGGCTCCTTCTTATTATGCCCCTTCTTATGCTTATGTACTCAGTCCTTTCAAATTAATTAAATCTGGCGATGAGCTCATGCTCAGCTTGTGTTCCTGTTAGTTTCTAGCATATGTCATCATCTTTGAATTCATATAGCACATGCACTCCTTTGCTTCCTGTATGTCTGCTATGAGAATTTGTGATGTCAGTGCTAGTTTCATAAAGTTTATGGAGCAGGGAGACCACCAGACTGCAGCCTGCCACTGTGCTTTGGTCAGCCTGCATGGTGCAGTAATTCAAGCTGTGATATGCCCAAGGATGCTTTGAGGGCACCTCGGAGGTAGTTCCTTCCTCGTGGGCTGTGCCATTCTGAATCCTGTCCTTCCCTGTGGCACGTATGTTACAGTATACTTCAGTAGCGTGCCTGGCCCCCTGTTCTTGGTTATGCCCCTATTTGAAATCTGCTGTTTTGTACCCTCTGAGTCTCCCTCTTCTGGATCGGACAGGTCCAGTTCTTTCAGCCTCTCCATTTACGTCTTGGTGATCAGTTTCTTTATTTGCGTATCTTCTAATATTTTTCAATCCAAATTCTGTATATAGGCGGCACTTTCTTTATCTGAGAATTGCTGTCTTAAGTACTCAGAGGAGTTTCCACCAGCCTTTACTGCCCATTTTTTACTTGCCTTTGGGCTTATCGAAAGGCAAAATTGCATATTATCTTTTCAATAATTTGACTTCTCAAATGTTTTCTTTGGGCTTTCTAATAAATGCTTTATTCTAGAGGGGAAAAAAAAAAAAGCTGATTATTGACGGAGAAAGGAACGTGGTAACTGAGGCATTTCTGCGTTTTTCTACTATACTTTGTAAATAAGTTAAACTCTCATTTCCATGCAGGCAGAACAACTTCGACAGCATTATATGAGTAAATCCAATGCAGAAGTTGCAGAAGCCCATCAGGCTTTACAGCCAGTTCTACAGACCATTCGGGAGCTCCAGAGAAAGGCAGGTACCTTGTACATATTCAGTCTGTGGATACTCTTATAACTATTTATACTCATTTGTTTATCCAGAACTGCAGACACCTGTTGTCTATAACAGTTCTTTGAAGCTCTGTTTGTAGTGAGTTAGGCAGTATGCGCATATACACGGAGCCCCAAAATGTTCTGTTGACTGCACAAAGAGGTTCACAATTTTTAATGAAAGGATGGCTTAGAAAAGAAGTCCATGGTTGTGGTAAAATGATTCTAGTGAGATTCTAGTGAGTTTTAACACCATGCTGTTTAATTTTTTTTTTTTTTTTTTTACTTTAATTGTATTCCATGTACAGTTTAAGTCAATACATTGAAAGCTTTGGTTATGAAACATTTTTGTGATGTCAGATGACTTCTAAAGGAGCTACCCTTTCTAATGTGCATTTAGTCATTATGCTTAATTACCTTTTTAGTTAAGGTAACGGAGTGATGACTGCTGCTAACACCCCCTTCCCCCTCTGGACCTAGTTTAAAGCCCTGTCAGTGAGCCCAGACTGCTTCTGGACCAGAATTTTTTTCTCCCTATGACCTAGGCAGACTCTATCAGTGGTCATCTGGCTAGGCACCAAGCGAACTGCCCCAGGGTCAAAAAAGTCAAAATTCCTGCTGTGGCACTAGCCTTTCCATCATGTATATGTCAGATATGTATCAGAACAGGAATTATAAGATTTTGTGTGCAAGTGTAGCTTAAAGAGCAGTAAAGCCTCTGCTGCAAGGTGTAAATTGATTGTTGAATGTTCATGGATAAATCTGTTTGTTTGTGGACAGATACATTCTAATTCTCCTTGGTGGTTGGATGTCATCCAGACAGCAATACAGTATGCCATTGATGAAGAGCTTGTTCAGCGTGTGCAAAATGAAATAACCTGCAACTACAAACAACAGACAAATAAACTCTCCATGGCAGATAAGTAAGATAATAGCTGAAATAGGCTAATGAATACAGTTATGTCTGATCAAATCTCCTAATCAGTTTTTGCTAACAGTTGCAGTTAAATAGTAGGCACTTAGACTTCAGAGCATATGGGCTGCAATTAAGTTTCAATTACAGTCCAAAAAATCATAACTACCTAGACTTGGAAAGAAAAATAAGAGAATTACGCTTTTTTTCCTAGGTAAGCATTCTTTAAAGTGTTCCTTTGTATTATCTTACTGTGGTTTTATAGTTTTTATAGCAACTGCTGGATGAGAGATTCAAAGTTTATTACATTAAAATTGGATGACCTCTAAAATAAACTGACTCTCAGAAATGGGATTTGAACGGACTTTATCAGAAAGTCTTTAAGTAACAACATAAAATAGCATCACTGTGGTAAAAGGAATCGTGCTGTACCACCAATTTTTAAACTTATGAAGCAGTGCTTTACAGGCTTATGTTATGTGAGCAAATTCTCTTACTGGGCACTCTTTACTGTGCTTGTACAGAATGGAATTCCTGATAAGGAAAATCAGATCAAGAAGTTAGTAGTGTTTGTGTGGTACTCTGAAGCAGTTTGTTTCTTTGTGGAATTACATAATAATGAGTTGAAACGACATCTGGAGGTCACCTTGCAGAACTCCCTGCTTATAGGTTCTAGAGATTTATGTTGATCAACTTGCATGGAGGTTTGTCCCATGAAGTAAATCTGGAATATTAAATAGCTGATTTTTTGTTAACAGACTTGTGATTCCAGTATCTGTGTAAATTTAGACTACCTGGTTAGTCAAACGCATATTGTAGTTTAAAATATTTAATGCTTATCTAGGTTGTTTTGGAAACCAAATTTCATCAGTGTTGGTTAAACCTTTGCTTTTCTCTGCTTGCTTTGTGAAAAGGGTTATTTTTGATCAGAATTTCCTTGTGGCACAGAAGCACAGTCTTGTAAAACACTGTTTTATGTTTGAGTACCAGACACTGTGTGAAAGATGCTCACTCAGTAAAGGAATCCACAGGAAAAAAGACAGTACAAGAAGTGCTTTACTGGTGTCGTGTTCCATGTCTAATCAAGAAAGACAGCTAGGTTTTAGGAAAACGGTTCACTGTAATGTCCATTTTTAATAAGTTTGCAAGCCAAGTTCTTCATGAGCAGTGTACTTCTTGCAGGGAATACATGTGTTTGCTATGAATTGTGCAGCGTATTGAAAATAAGTTTGTTGGCCAGCAGATGCAAATGAGACACACAAGAGTGCATGGTTGCTCGCATTCAGTAGATTTGTAGTGTGGTCCAAAGTTATGCTGACTACTACTGGCTACTAATATTTGGTCGCACTCAAGCCTTGAAAAGAGTCTTTCTATTCAACAAACACCAGGCATCATCTCAAGGGATGCACCCTGAATGATTCTTAACAGCTAACATTACATTTAGTAGTAGCGTTTGTTTGAACTTGATATGTTGTCCAGTATCGCTTGTCTTCTTCAAAATACTGAATTAACTTTGGATTTGGTGACTGTGTGCCCTCTTTCTTTACATCAGATTCAGAGACTGTAGAGGCCTTCAGTACCTGCTTACAACCCAGATGGATGAAGTGAAGAAGTTCCAGAAGATTGTAAGGGAAGCAGTGAAGAATTTAGAAGGCCCTCCCTCGAAGGAGGTTATTGAGGCTGCCACTATCTGCCATTTGCGACCTGTCAGACTTCCTCTTAACAAGTATGCCTAGGAAATATAAAATGTATTTTAGAGATATTTTCCTTTATTTGATATGAGGAAAAAAAGATTAAAGTCTTCATTTTGTGTTCAGGGTTTATATGCGCACAAACATCACAGGTCCAACTATGAGAATCATGACTTATTTTTATAGAATCATAGAATATCTGAAGTTTGTTAGGAACCCATGAAGATCATCAAATCTGACCTCAGTGTCCACACAGGCCAACCTAAGAGTTAAGTTGTATATTCAAGAGCGTTGTCCAAATGCTTCTTGAACACAGGCTTGGTGCTGTGACCTCTTCCCTGGGTGGCTTGTTCCTATGCTCGACCACCCTGTCAATTAAGAAGTTTATAGAATGATAGAGTAATGTTATGCCCATAAAATACTTCGTCATCAGATGCTATACTGTGTAAATATTAGACTTTTAAGTTGCTTGTTTGGAGGGTTCTGTGTGTTTTTTTTCGTCTTTGTGAATAAGAAATTACAGAAATTATCTCCTGATCAAATTCTGAGTGCTTTCTTTCAATCTTTTATATTGCAGCTGTGTCTTCTGTAAGGCTGATGAGTTGTTCACAGAATACGAGTCAAAACTCTTTTCTCATACGTAAGTACTTACAACTTTCTCATTACAGGAAGAAAAGTAAGAACTGATTTTTTTTTTTTTTTACTTCAAGTTTTCTGAGATACTTTATGAACAGGTTACAGCAACTTATTGCCTGTCGTCTTGATAGCGATTTCTTTATTCAGATTTAATTTTCTGTGTAAAATAAAATTGAAAAAGTTTTGTGGATAGAACAGATACATGCCACTTTTTTTCAGGTTGCTATAACTTGGTAGTACATTTGAAATGCAGTGTTGAAGTGTTCAGAAGGTGCACGTATAACTACAGCTATGCTAAATGATGACTTTCCCATTTGTGCAAATATCTGCCCGCAATTTGGTAATAAATGGTGTAATACCATTACCCTTTCACTGATTTTTTTTTTTTTTTATTATTACTCTGTGTAACTCATAGTAAGACAATTTTACTAAATCAACAAAGAGGAGATTTTAGGTCTGAATGCAGCTGTGATGGGAGGGAAAGGTTGCACCAGAAAGAAAGTGAAGCAGATGTCTGAATTTGTTTGATTTGCTTTTTCCTTTAAGTACTAGAAAGCTGAAATATATGGTGAGTAGCAGAAACCGATGTGGAGTTCTAAATCGGTGATAAGTTGCTGGTTTTATTTTCAAGTGTTAAAGGCCAAATGGCTATATTTGAAGAGATGATAGAAGATGAAGAAGGGCTTGTTGATGATCGTTTGCCCACCACAAGTAGAGGACTGTGGGCAACTAGTGAAACTGAGCGTGCCTTGAAAGCTATTCTCTCCTTTGCCAAAGCTCACCGGCTGGATGTTAAGCTAACAGAAGAAGGTACCATATTTCTGGAACTCTTTGAAGCATGGAAAAAGGAATATAAGGTATAGTAAATGAGAAGGCAAAGAAATGGTTGTATGGTTCATTTTATATAATATAAACAAATCTTAGCTGTGATGAACAGTTACCTAAGTTGTGCTCCTGAAATTATTTCTCCACAAAGCATTTTCATGGTGCTTATTAAGCGGTCTGTTTTAAGGATTTTTAAAAGAGCTATACTGATAGCTGAACAATTAAGTGTTTTAATTCTTTCTCTTAGGAGAGTGTATACAGATATATAAAAATGCATTTTTATATTTAGTTAAATCTGATGGTAGTGAGACTCAGCAAACCAAATGTTGATCAGTTCTTTAATTCAATTTACCTTCAGTCTTCTGTTGCTTCACTATTGTCTTTTCTTCTGGATATTGTTTGGCAAACAGACCATTGGTCTCCTGTTCCCTCTTCTGGAGGCAACTGCTGGAGGATACAGTGTCTCTCTTCATGCAAGCATGACTGGGTTTCATTGCAGTAAATAAGTGATGGGAAAGGGAATAAGCTTTTGCTTGCAAAGATGTCATAAGCTAGATGTAATCAGAAGTGTTCCTTTTGAATGCTTCCCCTTGTAATTTTTGATCAAGAAGTAGTAATTTTTTGGCATTTGCGAAAGGCCTTGGAATTTCAGGAAGGTTAATAATGACTTCTTGATATAGTATGTAAATTATGAAAAGTTTGGGAAGCTTTGCAGTGTTACCAGTAATTTGAAATTAATATAACACTTGTCAACTTGAATGTATTCTGATCTTCCAGTACTAGTCATACTTCTGTAGGAAATCAGCATTTGCTTTTGCTTGAGGAGATCTGATTTAATGTTCACCTTTTGCTTGTCTGTTCTTTAATCAAGGTAGCTGTTAACATTTCTTTAGAACATACTTCAACACTTCACTTTTGGTCTTTGAACTGTAATAGCTAACTCTTCAAAAATTGGTTAGTTGTTTTCCCTTATTCAACGTTTGCTTAGTCTTTCAAGGCTTTTTGTTTATTCATTTTTAGATGTATTAGTTATTGTAGTAGCAGTTGTAGAAGAAATGAGAGAAACTTTTTCATTAAGAGATGAGAAAAGAAAGCAAGTAAAAGGTGTAGGAGTAGTCTTGTCTTCCTTCGTAGTTTGTTGTGGTGTCTGCATTTCTGTTAAATTTTCGTACTCCAAAAATATTTTCATAAGATACATTGTATGGTGGACTCGCATAAAGGGATCTCAACTCAGTTCTGCTGCTAATTTGTTTAGGCTTTTCTTATAGTTACTTCATGAATATTGGATGGTACTAAGGGATCACGTGTCTGCTATTGATGAACTAGCAATGGCTACAGAACGGCTGAGGGTGCGTCATCCTGATGAGCCAAAACCAAATCCACCAGTTCTCCACATCATAGAGCCTCATGAGGTAAACAAATTGACAGCAAAGAGATTTTTTTTCTGAAAGAATCAAGTATGAAGGGTATATCTCAAAACAGCAGCAAAATGTATCAAGACCTATATAGAAGGCCTATAATGTGTCTCTGTTTCAATTTCAGAACACTTGGGAGGAGCAAAGAAAAATACTGTTTTGAATGAAGTGTAGGGGCAGTTTTCCATTCATCATCATATGGGAAATGATGGGTTAATTTGACTTTCTTTTTTATTTTTGCCACAGTAGAAATTTATTTTTCCCTTTCTTTTTATTTATGGCACTTAGATCAAAATGCCTCCTTTTTTCTCTGTTGGAAAATAGACATTTCATCTGTGTGTTATGTGTTTTTTTTTGTTGTTTTTTTGTTTAATACTTGTGTTTAACACTATTTTCACAGGTAGAGCAAAACCGCGTGAAACTTCTGAATGATAAGGCAGTTGCTAAATCACAGCTTCAAAAGAAATTAGGACAACTTCTATATCTCACTAATCTGGAGAAAGTAAGGCTTATAGTTCTTGCTTTTTACTAAACTAAACTGATATGTGTATTTCCCTGCTGAAGAAACTTGCCATTGTTTCCATTAAAATTTTCTGTAAAGGAAGTTTTAAATGAAAACACCTTTTCTTGAATGTGCTTCAGTATGTGTTGAAAATGTGGTGTTCTCTGTATTACTGTTTTGTCATAGTTACTTATTACATTACACATTTTGACCGCTTGCTTAATTACACAAACACAGAACTGTGAAATACTTTTAGTCAGTTTAAATACTTATGAAATTAGCTAGACTGCCTTCAGTAGAAGCCTTGTAAAATGATGTACCTCTTCACGTACCCTCACTATTTTATGAAGAGCTTATTTCCTTAAACAGGAAAAGCAGCTTCATAGTTTGAATGAATATAAAAAAGACAAATCAAACTCCTTGTATTCTGTATAGTGTTAATTATAGTGTTAATCTTACTGTTCAGGTGCGTACAGTTTTTGCTTAAGGAAGCATGATTAAGTGTATTTGTTTTCCCATGATATCAAACTGCCAGAGTATGAGGAGCATCTCATTTGAAGCTTTTATTTTGTTCAGATTTTTCAAAGGTTTAGTAGAAATGCAGGTGCCATCTGAAGGACTTCCTTTATTTACTCTAAACTATGTATTTTCTTTAATTCTTCATGGTAGACTTATTTCTTCATCAGAGATACTTTTGAGTGTATGTACAGACTTTAAGGATTTCAGCATTCCTTTTTCCAAGGAACTTGCAAGTGTAGAGTAACTTTTTATTTGTTGAAACACAAAGTTAATATTTTTTCTACTCTGTAGTCTCAACATAAAACTACTGGGGGAGTTAATCCAGAACCGTGTCCTATCTGTGCACGTCAACTGGGAAAACAGGTAAGACACTTTAGTCAGCAGTTTTTGCTTATAGAAAGTCTTTACTAAGAGCTGAGTCAGTCATATATCAATTTTTCAACTTATAACTTTAACTGACTGTTATATTGTAATGGGAAGTAAGCCCTTCCTTCTTTTTTACCATCCTTTCACCTGAAGTAACGTCTTGCTCATTTGTGAGCACTCCTACTTCCATTTCCTTAATTCGAAAAACCTTGCGAATCCTAGAATTTAGCTTTCTTGTGTATCAATCATTATCAGTTCTCTCTGCTGCCTGGACCCATGAGAATTGTTCAGACTCTAATTGTAGGCACAAGAAGATTCTTTCTCTGCTGAGGAAGGTCACTTTACATCAGTGAGATGTAAATCTAACTCCTTTAAAGAAATATAGTTTCTGCAGTAGAAACAAAAGGATGTCAATAAAAGGTTAATGTCTGTTCAAAATCTTAAATTAGAACATCTTTGAATTTTATATGCATTAATTTAATATCTTCCTTATTAAAATAAAAACTGTATAGATAAAGACATTAAGTTACCCAAAGAGGTTATGGATGCCCCATTCCTCAAAGTACTTATGGCCGAGTTGAACAAGTCTTTGGGCAACCTGATCTCATGAAAGATGTCCCTGCCTGTGGCAGGAAGGTTGGACCGAGTCTTGAAAGGATCCTTCCAACTCAAACAATAATATAATTCTATGACTTTTACAGGGCAATGCAAACATTTTCATACTCTGTTTTAAAAAAGGTTGTAAATTTGTAGTCTGTGTACCTATGCATTAAAAATCAGCACTGATAGAAAGGAGTCTGTAACGTCTTCAAGTTTAAAATTCTGAAAATGTTTCTAAAATTCTTCATTTTTAATCTGACGACTTCAGTGAAAAATAATTTTGCTGTGAAAATGTAGTTTAACACATTAAGGAACTGGTTTTCCTTTGTATCTGTGTGAAACCATTGCTCTTTCTTTTTTTCTGTTCCCTGTACAGTGGGCTGTGCTGACATGTGGGCATTGTTTTTGTAATGAGTGTATAGCTATCATCATAGAACAGTACAGCGTTGGCACCCGACGGAGCTCAATTAAATGCGCCATTTGCAGGCAGACAACTTCTCATAAAGAAATATCATATGTCTTTACTGCAGAAACTGCAAATCAGGAGGATGATATTCCTGTAAAGGTAAGACGTTTATGTAAGCTTTCAGACCCAAACTTAGTATTGAAATGTTTTGTTGCATACTACATTTACGCAGACAGATTTACCATACAGGTTTTTAAGTAGCCTTACTTTTATAAATAGCTTATACCAGATATAGCTCTTTTTTTTTTTTTTTGGCTTTTTACTTGACATAAGAGCTCTTATTTATAGTACAGTCAACATTTTGCATCCACCCCCAAGGAAAAATATACATTTTATGTGCCTGCTTTTTTCTTTTTTTATCTGTCAAATAAGGATAGTTTGGTTTTTTAAATTTGGTTCCCTAACTTTTAAGGGTTTTGGAAACAAAACGTGATGTGACAGAGGATGTCTTTTTTTTTTTTTTTTTTTTTTTTTTTTTTTTACCAGTTGTCTTTAAATGTGCCTGAGGAAAGGCCTGGTAAATGGATTAAAAATTATACATTACTTAAAATAAAGCTATTAAAATGAAGCTTCTCACTATATGTGCCATAGGACAGCTAGGGTAAGAATATTTCGGTTAATTGATAAATCTTCATTGCTCACCAGAGGATATAAATTCCAATTATGAACCAGAGATTAGTCATCTGAAATGCTTCTTGAGCTTCCTGTATACAGTAGTTGTTTTTCATTTTGATTACTGATGAGATGTCTGCTATACAAACCATAATTAGGGAGAAAAAATGCAACTCTTTAAATATGGACAACTGAAAATTGAAAGCATGAAGGGAGCTTCTGTTTAAAAATGCGCAGAATAAAGTCTTTTCTCAATATTTTGATTTAGGGGATATGGATGTCTTTTCTAGAATGTGATTATGGTACATCTGGATATAACAATCATACTTTTTATTTGGTTAGTGTAATTATAAGTAATAATGTCCCAAGAGGCTTCCATGTTACTTGTGCAAGCCTCCTTCGAATCCTGTGGGTATACCAGAGTTGCAGACTTTTGCTGAAGTTGACGCTGCCATACTCATGCCAGTTATGAATGTCAGCCTTCCTGTTAAACTGGAATTTCTTTTTGTAAGTAGTTGCTTCCTAGATCAAATTATTAGAGTTAAGGTAGTTGACAGCATGTGGCACCAGGGGGAGTAAATAGACTGTGTTTTTGAAGTGCTAGACCTCACTTTAAATGAGTTTGAGAAAAATTTTTACTAAGTGCTTAGATAAACCATCTTGATACTAAAAAGAAAACTTCAAATATGTAAATTATGTAAGTAAAATAACTAAACTTCTTGACTAAAATGCAGAAGGAACAGCTCATGTGCTGTCCTGCATAAAAGGCTATAGGGTTTCCTTGAACAACTACTGCATTGAAAACTTAAGGTCTATGAATTTGTTTTGTGTTGTCTCATTAAAAAGGAACAATTTATGCTGTAGCTTTACTGTATTTACTGTCAAATCAAACAATTATTAAAAATAACTTGTCATATTTCTCTAAGAACAGTTGTTAACAAAATTTAACTAACTCATTATGATTTATGTCAAATGTTGAAGTTAAGATTAATATTCACAGCTGCATGTATGACTGTTGTCATTTATTCAACACTTATGCTTTCATCTGGAGGTTCTCAGACACTCTGATCTCTTCCAATATTCAGTACCTTGTTTTTGATGATTTTGGTTTTGTTTTCCTTTTTCTCATATACATCTTGCTGCTTTCTACCAGCATTACCCTTGTTAAGTTACTACATTAGATGTGAAAAAGACTACTGTAAAAGGGACTGTTTTATACTCAGAGAAAGCTTTACTGTATGTTTTGCTTCTGTAAAAGCTTCTGGTGTCTGTTTGGTGCTGTAGTGGGTAACTCCAGAGCCTGTCACTTGAGGAATTGCTGGTAGTTTTCATTGTGATGTGTCCTGTTTGATTATAAGTGACTAATCTATTTACACATTCTCATCGGGATATTCAAGAAAATAATGAACTTCAAGGCATGTGGGTAATGAGTTGGGTGACCTTCTGTTCATAAAGGCAAACTGAAAACCAAGAACTCATAAAAGAGAAGTACCCTATTATGAGTACTTCTATCAGTATCACCTCATCATAAATATTGAGAACAAAATTGAATTTTTTATTTTTTTTTTGCGTTCTGTGAACCAAAGCTCTGGTACATTGTAAGTTTGGTGACAAGACTACATCATATTAGAAAACAGCTCTTCCTACCACTGCCTGAAGCATTCCACGCTTCACTATTATGTTTTAAAAAATAGAGCAAAAAGTGTAAGCTCTTTGTTGTTTCTTTTCTTCCATCATAGTTCCTCTAACTTGTACAAAGTCAGATTTGTTACACATGAGTCACAGGAAATGTAAAGGGTGGAAAAATCAACAATAGTGGCTACAGCTACTGTGTCTTCTATCAAGAAAAAATTGGACCTGATAAGGTTGTGGGTGTTTTTTGGGGGGAGGGGTAGAACTTGCAGGCAGTAAGAAACTGAAAGAAAAACAGTGAAAGTAGACTTGTTTCTTTTGTTCATCTCAGCAAAAATAACTGAGTATTAGAGCTTGGGAAGGTCATTTACACACTTTTAAACAACGGTCAGCTGAAATATAGTTCATGCCCTGCCTTTGGAAAGGGTATAGGACTTCAGTATTGTAGGAGCTTAAACCTGTGAAATGTATTCTCTGTGAGTATCCAGCTTTGAATGCTGAGATAAATAATCCTAACAAAGAATATTAGCAGGAAGTATTGATACCTGATGAGGAGTGCGACTGTTACTCAGGCTAGAAAGGTACATAGGTTGAACACAGAATGGCATTAATTTGATGGGTTGGCTTTCTGCTGGTAGTTTTCTTATTGACAGAAGTTTATGGCTAGTGAATTGCTTTTTGTTCCTCAGTAGATTTGATATCGTATGGAAAAAAAAAGCTGCTTTACAGTGAGAGATTCTGAATAATGTAAATGAAGTTTCTGCAAAGTAAAGTGGTATGATGTAACTAAACTATACTGATTTTTGGGAACACAGTACAGTAGGGATAAATGGTTAACTTATTTATTAAAATTGAGTTAGATGCTGTTAGAGTAAACTTGACGGTACTGTTCACCAAGTTTATATGAACTTAATTGTGTAAATAGTTTTACATGAGAGAATAAAATAAAATGTAGTCTGAGGTTGAAGAGGTTGCTCTTTCCCTCTCTGTTTCTTTCTTTCATGAAATGTTTCTGCAGAAAACCCAGTTGGAGCAGATTAGCTAGAGTTGTCATCAGTGAGTTACAGGTGGATAGTTTCAGGAAAAAACACATCAGTGTTTCTGGAAATGATAGGAATTGCCTTAAGTTACCTTCAGATCTCCAAACTGAAGATGATTATGCAAGGCAGCAGCTGTGAGACTGCAAATGTCTTTCATCCTTTTAGTTCATAATACCTAAGCATTGTTAATTGTCTATTTGACTTTTAAGAACAGTCGTAATGTCTACCAGGAGCAACAGGGGTGTAATGAAAAAGAATGGGTTTGCTGCTGTGTCTGTGACACAGAACTGCAATTGCTGTTGAAGACCTTTGGAAATGAAATGGTACTGTTTATTGCAGCCTTTGATAAATCAGCCTACAAGAATGTCTTTAGGAGCATTCACTTACCTGTGTAACACATGAATGATTGTACAAACACTGGCTTCCAAATTGTGCTTAGACTGCCGTCATCCTTCCCCACCAGTTCTGCGAGTAGCATAACTTGAGTAAATTTGATCTGTCGTTGTAGCAAGCCAACACAGTTAATTCAGTGTTCAGAGGACAGGTACAGACAGAAATAAAACATTTTGTCCAGCTGAATCTAGTGCAGCTCAAAATTGCTGTACATATAAGAACTAATAAGCAATTAAATAAGGGGTTCTTAATATTTATATAAACTTATTTTACATTGCATACATATGTAGGTAAAATGACTGTATTACAAAGGTGCATAATGAAAGAAATAGAGAGATAGTAAAAAACACTTTGGAATCCTTCTGCCAGCTTATTGGGAAAGGGAAGATTACAGAAATAAATGTGAACAAGAAGAATGTAGCATTGATTTCCTTAAGCACTGAACTACTTAACAAATACATCATCTGTTTTCATGGCAGTGCACAATCCTTCAGTAATGACACTCATTACACATACTAGTTTCTTCATATTTTGAGTTAATTCAATATCTTTATAGTATTGAGTGTAACTTTGGTGCTGCCAGAGCAGGAAACAAAAGCAACAGAGAAAAGGTTAAAAGGTTAATGCAGGCTTTTTTTTTTTTTTTTTTTTTTTTTTTTTTTTTTTTTGTGAAAGCCTTTCCATGAATATGAAGGGAGGGAAAGGTATGGTTGAAAAATTTTGTAAAGGAGATGCTGATAAGTGAAACCTTGGCAGGCCTAGCTGTTGTGTTTGGTGTAATTGCTCTACTTGGGCTGTTTTTGCCTCATCCAGAACTGGACATATGTATCTGTAGTCCTTCATTGTTCTAGCTACTGCTCCTACTGTAATACATCACCGGTCTTAGAGCAGTTAATTACATGAGAGGTTTAAAAGCAGTTCAGTACTGCTTAGCCTACCCTTCTTCCAAGGTAGCAATGTTTAAATTTGTCCCCAGTCTGTACCTGGGAGGGTTGTCATGTAGATAGGTCAGGAATCTTCAAAACTTAAGTATTATCTTTTCTCTTTTAAAAAGCACAGCTTTATGAAAGTTTACTCTTGTCTTTTTGAGATGTGAGATATGTAAGAGTCCTAATACAGAAAAATGTAATAAACAACTCCTTCCAAATTAATTTCTTTAACGTACTACTCTACTAATGTTGTTATTTTGCTTTCAAAGGGAAGTCATTCTACCAAAGTGGAAGCTGTGGTTCGAACACTAAAGAGAATTCAGTTTAAAGATCCAGGGGCGAAGTCCTTGGTTTTCTCAACGGTATTGATCATCATTTTCTGTCTTGTCTTTGTGTATATGTCTTCTGTGAGTTTAAAATGGTCATGATATTCTCAGAGATTTAGTTTAGGTACCAAAATGTTGAGTTGTTCTGTGCAGCCTCTTGATGGTTTTGGGAATTTGTAGGACAGTTCACTTACCTGGGGCATGAACAGTAATCCTTGTTAACAGATGTAACAGCTTGTCAACAAACACCTCGATGGGAGAAGTTAGAAATTAGGAGTCCTATATATTTTTAAGTTTGTCTATCTATTTTTGATAGATCATAAAACCATTTTGTGGTGACTGACAGTTTTTTATTCAAGTTGAATTCAAACTACCTTTCCTGTTTTGATTTACGAAAGGTATGGTGTCTGCCATGTAAGTTCTGTTTTTTTAAAAACATTAAATGTTAGTGCTTTTTAAAAGTCTTAGTATATTTAAGCTGTCACTGCTGTTTGTAATACTGAGTTACTTCTCTTTTATTTTTATTACAGTGGCAAGATGTGTTGGACATAATTGCAAAAGCTTTGTACGACAACAATATGACTTTTTCTCAAATCAATGGAATTAGTAAATTTCAGGTATGTAAATGATATTTTTCTTTAGATTATTTCACTGGGAGAAAATTACAAATCGTAGAAGTTAATTTGATCTGTCGTTGTTTCATTTCAGAAGGTGAAAGAGCAGGAAATGTTTAGCAGAGTCTTTAATGATTAATTCTAAGAATTGTATTTGCCAAAAGTCAGGGTTTAAAACCTTTGGAGATTAAAAAAAAGAAAAAAAAAAACAAAAAACAATAAATTCCCTTCTGAAAAGAAGAGTTGGCATATTCATGCCAGTGTTGAAATGTTAAGGATGAGACGCTGGTCAGTGTTGCAAGAAATCCTTGCCTTCCTGATAACCTGTCTGTGTCTTTTTGGTCATGCCTGGTCTTGAATATATCACACTGCAAGACTGTCAGTTTGGGGCTTGTCTGTAACTTCTTTAAAATGTAAAGCTGTTCTTCACACTCTTTATTCAGGAACGTTTATCACAGCGTTGTGATGTTTGCCTTTCAGGAAAATCTCTCTGCATTTAAATACGATCCCAAGATAAATATTTTGCTGCTACCCCTTCACACTGGTTCCAATGGACTAAACATAATCGAAGCAACTCACGTTCTGCTTGTGGAACCTATTCTGAATCCTGCACACGAGCTTCAGGCCATTGGCAGAGTGCATCGTATTGGCCAGACAAAGTAAGAATTCAGGTTGCTTTAAGAGGCTTAGATATGGTCCAGAATAGACCTGTATACTGTAATGAGAATAAATCTAGTTTACTGAACATCTCAGTTCTGGAGATACTGGAAATCTGTTTGCCTTTGGAGCCTTAGTTTTAAACTTTGAAGTTATCCTTCTAGGCATGTTCAGGGATGTCTCAGATTTGCAGGTGTGAGCAACTCAGTGTTTGTCATATGGGGCTAAGTTCAGGTATTGCCCATCCTGGTTTCCTTGAGAAGCTTATTGTGTCTGGTCATTTCCAGCACCAAATTACAAGTTGCATAACGTTCGTTTTGAAATTGATGCTATTATAGTGAGAACAATTTCTCTTGGTAGAAAATGCAGCCTTCACCCATATGTCTGAGGTGAACATTCCAACCTTTATTATTGCCTTGGTATTCAAGCACACTTTCCACTTAGGAGAATGCCCTCATCACTGTTGAAGATTAGCACTCTGCCCGTAGTTATCTTAGTTAATAGAGACTGAGCAAATTCAGAAGAGAAATTCGTAAATACCACATCTGATTTCAAATATTTGATTAGCAAATGGCTGTGGCTGCAGAGTAGAAAGTACTAGGGAAAAGTAGTCTGTACACCTTCTCAGTATGTTTTAAGTAGTCTTTTGCAGGCTTTAGCTCCCATCAGAAACAGATTACTAGACTAGATGGACATTGTTCTAACTCAGAGTATGTTTTTTGCTTTATTTTTTCCAAGTATTTCTCTTTATTTTCTGTGGCTAGATAATGGCTCCAACTGTGTGTGTGTGTGTGTATGCACAAAGATAGATATTCAAAATAATTTTATAAAGGTGTATAACATATAAAATGAAAGGATTTAATGTTTATTAAAAAAAATAGGAAAACTATCTGAGAGGCCCAAAAAGTCTGGTGTTCATACTTCTGAGGAAGCAGTTTTGCAGACAACACAGGATGCATAAGCTCAGAGAGGACTGAATGAGGATTGAAAGAGTAAACCATAATAGGAAAGTTTTTCCCTGCAGAGTACTCCTCATGATTGTATTGGTTGCTTTATATATACAAGTTGCTTGTATAAAGAAATAGCTTTCTCGTTTTATTGCTTTAGAGTACTAGTCATCTTATGGTAAGTAATGGGAAGTTGAGAGGATCACAGACTATCTCAAGTTGGAAGGCACGTACAGGGATCATTGAATCTAACTCCAGGCTCCACACAAGACTATCTGTGTTGCATGTCTGAGAGTGTTGTTCAGATGCTCCTTGAAGTGGTTCAGCTTGGGGCCATGGCCATTCCCCTGACACAGCTCCATGACATTCCCTCAGGCCCTGTCGCTGTCACACAGAGCAGAGCTCAGCGCTGCCCCTCTGCTCCCTGTGAGAGCTGCAACTGCCATCAGGCCTCCCCTCAGCTCCTCTGCTCTGGGCTGTTCAAACCAAGGGACCTCGGCTGCTTTTCATGCACCTTGCTCTCAGGCCCTTTGCCATCATCGTAGCCCTGCTTTGGGTGCTCTCTAGTAGTCTTGTGTCGTAATGCAGAAGAAGAACATTATGATAGTAGGATCATTGAATGGTTTGGGTTGGAAGGGACCTCTAAGATCATCTAGTTCCAACCCCAGTGCTATGGGCCAGAACATAGATTTGCAATTATTTGATGCCCACCAGACAGGAGGGAACTAGTCTAGTTATAGCACGTGCTGTTCAGAGCTTATAGCTTTTCAATTGCTGTTCTTCCTTTATTCCTGTCTAGATCTTTTTTTATGTTGAGTACATTTTTTTCGAAGTGAAAGCACATTGTCTTGGATGGACTTTAAAATGTCAGTGGAAATTATTAATACACTTGTGTGATTTCTGTCTTAAAATACTATGACTTTTGTCAGGAGTCTTAAAATAATTGGGATGAGACAAAAGTAGTCTTGAACTATTGAGAGGAACAACTTATCCAGTATTCACTTTGTTTTATTATTTTTTTTTTTTAACACATTCAGGTCTACCATTGTCCATAGGTTCCTGATAAAAGCAACAATAGAAGAGAGAATGCAGACTATGCTAAAAACTGTGGACAGAAGGTATGTGTTTAATTTTTTTAAACATTACTATTTCAATGAATTTGAAAGGATGATTCCAGCACATTCTTCTGCTACAATTAGATCTGTCCCAGAAACACTCTCCTTCAGGTTCTTTTGATTGAAACAAAGTATTAGAGCTTTAAAAATTGATGTATTTTTTTTTTCTTTTTTAAACTTGATTCCAGGTCCTGGAAACTTAATGAATCTTAATTCTCTGGAGAATATTTTGTTTACATTTTTATACAATACCAAAAAAATTTACGTGAAAATCTTTGGCTTTAGTTATGAGAGAGTTCACCTTTAGCCATAAAAGAATGATTTTATCAGTTTTCATATCTGTGAAGTGGCCCTACTTTTGCATGTATACTTCAGATGTACAGTGATGTAATGATCTGGTGGGAGATGATGTTTTGAAAGTAGTATCAAACTTTCTGCTTGGAATCTGAGCCAGCACCTCAGATGTTTAGAAGGCAAAGTGAATTATCTCATCTTTTGTTGCTTCTGAAGTGTTTTGTGTTTGCCACGGTTAAGGATAGTAGATAGACTCAAGCTGTGCAAGAGAAGTGGCTGAGCAGCGTGTATACTTCCTCTAGTAGGAAGGGTTTTCTTCTGCAGAGCTCATAGCCCATTATTGGTCCCTGATACATGTTATCTGTCTTCAGTACATACAGCTTGTTACTTAAGTTGTTTTTGATGTCTGAATGTATTTTTTTCCTGCAGCCACACAAGCTCTTCCATGAAACAGTCAGAAGCTTCAGTTCTGACAGTGGCAGATCTGGCTGACCTTTTCACAGAGGAAACAGAGGAACTTGAGTGAAAGAAAAGTGGCTTGACCTCATGAAATCAGAAAGTACCTTATCTAATAATCTCCTGTATATAATACTGACTGTTATTCCTTTAAACACTAACAACTGCCCTTAAGAGACCTATTGGAAGTAGATAAATCTTTTAATTGTTAATATTTTATTCTGTGGTGACATTCTTAGCAGCACACTTTTCTGATAGCACTGGAGAAAACTTGCACTTTATGCTTTAAACGAAAATATGGATTTTTATTCCCAAAGAGCATTTGAGCATTGGATGCTGACACTGAAAGATCTTGGACTGCTGGATCTTTACCACCAGGTTTGGTTGGCTGGTGCTTCAGTCTGAGATCAAAACTGTGGGTGGTGGGGTGGGAAAGAGAAGCAGAAAAAACACAAATATAGTTGGTTTTTTTTTTTTTTTTTTTTTTTTACTGTACAAAGAATTATTAGGAAGAATGACTGTAAATAAATATTCTTCTAGAAAGGGCTTCTAGGGTCGTTAGCATTTAATGCCAAGTTCTTGAAAGTCTTACTGGTAACACTTTAAATAATCAATATTTACTAATTATTTGGATATTTGTATTAGACTTTTAGATATTCATAAAGATTTGTGTGACAATTAAATTTCATTGTTAATGCTCACTCACTGCAAAATCACGTTAAATTAAACTATGGTTTTTGGATGTGTGTTGGTCTGGAAATCAGTTAAACTCGTGAACTTAATGTGTTTTTTCACTTACTATTGAAACCAGGACTAATTTAGTGCTTTGAGTTTGTTTTTTTTTTTAATTATTTGTTACAGAATTTTAGACAACTAAGAAGCTGCAGATAACGTAATAATTTGGTGTTTGTGTACATTTACTCATCTTGATTTTTGTTTCTGCCCCTCAAAGATGCAGCAACCTAAATATTCAAAATACTTGAGATTGTTAGGCTGCCTAAATGTACCTAGTCTAAGTTAGGCAATCAGAAGAAACCTATGAAACTTTCCCTTCTTAGATGTGAGATCACTCTACCCAATCTCAGTTTATTTTACATAGAGAATTTAGAAAACAAATCTAGGCTGACTTTCAGACTACTGAAGATAGGCAAACTAAATTGTAAACTTTTTGGCACAGGTTATGGATATACGTTTACTAAGCAAGCTTAGTTACACATTTTATGTTTAGGAACTCAGAGCTCCATAAGCAACAGGCTACTTCCCTCAGATTAAAATATTTAGTGTTTCAGAAAACTTTTTTTTTTTTTCTGTGTACTTGGGATTGAAATTAAGAGTTCTTTAAGAAATTTTAATGAATGTTAGAGTTTCTTCATTTGTCTCCTGAGTAGGTTTGCCATTAATTCCTGTTTACTGTGTTCAAGCATGCTTTTAAGTTGAACAGTGCTGCCCTTTGTTTGTTACACTTGTCTGCATGGCAGACAGATTTTTCTCTGCTGACACCAAATGTGAGCTGAATTACATGGGAATGTTGTATCAAGAAGTCCATCTTTGGTGTTCTCAATTGTTCATCTGGGCCAATTATATTGTTTGTTCTAAAGACTATTTGAGTGAATGTACAGACAATACACCTTCATTTCCTGTATTTGTAGCATGTACTGAATGTGTATATATTTTTGTTATGGAAATTACTGATGTTTTGCAGTTTGTAATAAGGGAAACTTGGTAGATAATAGACTTATTTTCAGTGATATTGATCCAACAGTTTGCACAGAGACTGTGATGTCTCCATCCTTGAACATATTTGGAACTCAGATGGCCAGCTCTCTAGCTTCAAAGCTGGCCCTACTGTCAGTGGTGTGTTGGGACCAGGTGACCTTCATTAATCCCTTTCAGCTTCAGTTGTTTTACAGTATAGCGGAGATTGTGTTGTACAGATACTCCTGGAACTCTAAGGGCAGCAACATTACAGTTTTCTCATCATCCTCAGAGAACTTTAATATCTACAATACAACATGGGTGAACAAAGAGCTGTGATTCACTGTGAGAAATGATGCATCTGTTTAAAACAATGTGGAAGCAAATAGTCTTTACATTCATAGCTTCCATGTTAAGTAACTGTATGTGGGAATAAAAGCTATCAGTGAATGTGACGGCATAGAAACAAACTGAAAAGTCTTCTGCGAGAGGTTTCCCAAGCTCTGCAAGTTTTTGGCTTGCTTATATAAAGATGGCTGTTTTGACAATTTATTTACAGAAACGTGGGGTTAGGATTCCTAGTCAAAAGCATAGCTTCTCATCAAGTGGTGCATGAGACTTTCTAGACCTGAGTGGTTCTTAAAGCTTACATAACCACATGCAGTGCCAGAGACATGATTCTGAGCACTTTTCAGAGGACTGGAGTATGAGCATGCAGAGTTTGGAGATACAGCATTAATGCACTTCTTGCAATTGTAAGGCTGAATCATTGGAGTATGCTGTCAGTGTCAGTAGGAAAATAGTCTCTTTGAATTTCACGAGTACATAAACTAAATATAAAGAATAACATTGGAGAGGAAATTGAAATGTATTTTAACACACTTTGCAACATTTAACTTTTTAACAAAGATTTTCTTTGAGATGCCTTTAAGATGGCTCATGAAATGAACTGATTTTTTGCCATGGTTGCAGCTTGTACCTCTGCACTGCTTTTCTTACCAACAACAGAGTAAGCCTCATTGCTCTATCAGGAGTAAACACGTTTGAAAGAATGCATCTTAGGTGGGAACAAATGTTGTCCTGTCTTAATAGTTCCAATATGCCAATAGAAATGGTGTTTTTCACAGAAGGCAAAAATCTGGAGATACTGACTGTGGTATGCTGTTATTATGGACTTATACTAACAGATCCACAACCTACATTAGAGTCTTGTATTCTCCCGTTAAAACATGTAAGTATGACTTGGCAATATTGTTCATCCAGTGCAGTTCCTTTAAAAATGGTGATCCAACTGACACCAAAGAAGTCCTGATCTTTCATCTCTTTCAGTTCTGTATCTGGAAAACAAGGTGTTTATTTTATTTATTTATTTTTTTATCTGTAGAATTTCAGGACAGGGTTTTATCACCAAATATATAAGTTTGAAGCCTTGACGAAGAGAGCTGTCATTTCAGTTATGCTTCAAAAGGTTGATGCAGATAGAAGGTTTCCTTAATCCACAGCAAATGATAGTGTGAGAAACTCAGAAGTGCATTCCCTCATGGCGTTAAATTGGCTCCTTGAATCTGTGTGGTTCTTTAAGATTAGTTTATTTTTAAGTCAAAGTCCCTTTTGCTCTCTACATCAGTGTATACTGGGAAAGTATTTTCATCTTGACTTGTTAGATAACTAGCAAATAAATGTAATGGTAGTTTAATGCAGGTCTTAATACTGCAAAAGAGTATTTACCTCAGTCTTCTCATGCATATTAAAGTTGCATATTAAAGAATGAATATAAGATTTGATTATACTTCTTGTGAGATGTCTTCTAAAACTATTTTTTGCCAGTACCAGTAGATGTATTCAAGATCACAAAATCATAGAATGGTTTGGTTGGAAGGGATCTTTAATATCATTTAGTTTCAACCCCCTGCTATAGGCAGGGATACCTCCCACTAGACCAGGTTGCTCAGAACCCCATCTAGCCTGGTCTTGAATGCTTCCAGGGAGAGGGTATCCACAATCTCACCGGGCAACCTCTTCCACTGTGAAGAATTTCTTCCTACTATCTAGTCTAAATCTACCCTCTTCCAGTTTAAAGCCATTTCCACTTGCCCTGATGCTATGTGTCCTTATAAGAAATCCCTCCCCAGCTTTCTTGTAGGCCCCCTTCAGGTACTGGAAGGGTGCTGTAAGGTTCCCCCTAGAGCCTTCTCTCTCAGCCTTTCCTCATAGAAGAGGTGCTCCAGCCCTCTGATCATCCTTGTGTCCCTTCTCTAGACCTGCTCCAGCAGCCCCATGTCCTTCTTGTTTTGAGGCCCATGGCACTGGACACAGTACTCCAGGTGAGTTCTCATGAGAGCAGAGTAGAGGGACAGAATCACCTCCCTCACCATGCTGGTCACACTTCCCTTAATGCGAGGTTGGCCTTCTGCGCTGCAAGTGCACGTTACTGGTTAACAGTCAGTCTATTTTCAACCAGTATCACCGAATCCTCCTCCTCAGGGCTGCTCACAAGCCATTCATTGCCCAGCCTGTATTTCTGCTTGCATTTGCCGCTACCCAGGTGTGGAACCTTGTACTCGGCCTTGCTGACCTTCATGGGCTTGGCATGGGTCTCTTTCAAGCCTGTTCAGGTCCCTCTGGGTTGCATCCCTTCCCTCTAGCATGTCAGTTGCTCCATTCAACTTGTCATCTGCAAACTTGCTGAGGGCGCTCTCAATCCCACTGTCCGTCTGTCTTTGCATACCATGTTACCTACAAAGATGCTAAATAACACCAATCCCTGAGGAATGCCGCTCATCACGGATCTCCACTTGGATGCTGACAAGCTGTCAGCCAAAGTGTCCTCTGCTCTGTGTAAAGTACACTTCAAAACAAATACAAGTGGGGTCACGCAGACGTTTCTTGTTTGACACCATAATTAGACATATTTTTCCCTGTATGATTCTTTCTGAATTAGTGGGTAAGGACCAATTAGCAACTTTCTACCACTGTCTTTTCCAACACAAACAGTGCAAGCAACACAAAGAATATCTGCTCTCTTCTTTCCAGCCTCTTTCTGCAGTCCTTATGACTACATTATGCTTTCCATGTGACTGAGTTACTGCATTAGTAGCTGTTATTATTCAGGTAAGTCACAGAGGGGGAAAGGTGGTATGGGTTGATCTTGTGTTGAGGAACATCAATTAACATCAAAATGTATCACTCCCCAAAAGTGAGGAATTAGATGAGTTCATAAAGAAGAAGGTTTTGTTTTTTTTTTTTCTACGAGTTTATTCTTTGAGGCTTAATCTAAAAACCTTCTGCTTAAAATCGACACGATGAGCTTTTCTACAGACAGAAAAAGCCAGCTGCAAAGTCGCCGAGCCTGTGCTCTTCTTCCTTTTTTGGCTGCCTGAAACAAGTATGTTCTTTACAAGATTATGGTCTTTAAACGTAAGTTAAAAGAATTTTAAACTGGAAAAAAGTAGGTCCAAGAGATCTGTCTTCCTCTCTGCCTCTCGCAGCTTGTTCAGCTGATTGCACACCATGTGTTTGCACAGTGGAAGTAGAGTAGGTGACTCACAGTCCATGAAATGGCTGCAGTGAAACTGGCTGATTGTGTCAGAGGGAAAGTGTCTGCCAGGGAGGGAATTTCAGCCTGCTCGGTTTTGTTTTTGTGGTGAGTTTTGCCAGGCTTCTTGGTTCTTTGGTAACTGTAATGTCTTTATTAAACTCTGTTTTTCATCTCTGTAGATACTGAATTTGTGTCTTAATGTTTGTATTTCTGGGTTTATATTATACAACTCACGTTTTAAAAGCTCTAGTAATCTAGTTACTGAGCACTCAGTGAGGCTTACTTGTTTTTAGTTGTGAAGTCTATAGGTTTGGAGTTCAGAAAGTGCACGTGAACCATTATCACAGTTCCAGTTACATCTAGTGTTTTTTCCCCTTCCTCTTCAGAGTAGGATGAAGAATTATGAGCTCTTGAATCACTGCAATACTGCATTCAGTCCCTGGCAGTGGTTGTTTTACATGTTGTGCTTTACAGAATGCAGTTCACTGAACTGGAGTGTTCCTTAGTTATATGTATTTATTAAACCAAGTATAAGGCCTGACTGGTTGTTAATGTAAGCTGGCATGGACTGCTTTCTTCATTCTCCTTTTCCTCCAATCCTGTCATGGATCTAGGGAGTTAGGATGTCACTGTGAATTGCCCTCTTTGCACGTGAACTAGTTGCCATTAATTCTCAAAGAACTTGTGTCAATGAATCTCGTGGCATTTTTTGGCTATGTCGGTAGGCTAAGGAAGAAACTCTAGGCTGCTGTTCTTGTTACCCCAGCGGAGTTTTGTCCTGTCAGTCTCTGAGCATTTATTGGCACTCAGCCATCAGGGTGCATCCAGCCATCTTTAATGGCTTGTTCTGTACAAATAGAGCATGCCTATATTCATATACCCATTCAGCATATAGTCTTGGATAATCAAATGTTTGCTATCAAAATTATGCTTTGATACGGAGCTGCTACTTTTCTGTTTCCTCCATATGCACTTAAAGCTTTGCAGTAAGTCAATTTGATAGGAGTAAAATTTAAAGAAATCAGAAAAAGCCAGGGTTGGTGATTCCACCACTTCCCTGGGCAGCCCGTTCCAGCACCTGACCACTCCTTCAGAGAAGTATTTCATCACATCCATTCTGAATTTCCCCTGGCACAACTTGAAGCCATTCCCTCTTGTCCTGTCACTAGTTACAAGAATGAAGAGGCCAACCCCCAGCTCACCACAGCCTTCCTTCAGGTAGTTACAGAGAGCAATAAGGTCTCCCCTCAGCCTCCTTTTCTCCAGACTGAACAATCCTAGCTCCCTGAGCTGCTCCTCATAGGGCCTGTGCTCTAGACCCCTCACCAGCTTCCTTGCCCTTCTCTGGTCATGCTGGATGAGGTCTTACATAGCATACTGCCGTTCTACCATGCTACCTTCATGGTGCTAACCTTGGAATACAGCATGCTGTGTTTCTGCAGGAAGCAGGCCAGCAGCAAGGAGAGGATGTACCTGTGTTGTCTCTTCTGGTATTCTAGGAAGTCTTAGCAAACCAACGCTTGCCTTTGTGGTTACAATTATACTGTTCTAATTGCTGCCGCTGCTGTGAGATCCTGAAAATGTTAGATCTGATAAAAAGATGTTGTCACACAGCTCCTCTTTCAAAGGAGCTCTGAGCATTTCACCCAGCCTGAAAAGAACATGCGAGACCTTATGATCCATTCATACCTGCTGCTGTGGTGGTACCTGCTGCTGTGGAGCAAGAACCTATACTGGGTGGAGCTGGGGGGAGAGGAGGTTGGGGGGAATAGTAAGGAATAAAAACAAACAGGCAAAAAAATCTGAGTGCCCTTCTGCTGGTTTTCATGTGGGAGGAATGAGTCACTGATATGAGCAATGAGCAAACAAAGTGTGACAGGTCCTATATGTAACTTACTCACTGGAGGTCAGCGTTCATCTAATGCAGTGGCACGTTTGGTTGTTCATGGCTTGAGATTATAGCCGTTTTCCTACTGAAACCATGGAATGTGAGTGTACACGGCTTTACAGTGACTGAGAAAGCAGGAATATTGAGAAGTTGAAGCCCTGCTATACCTGCTTTAATATGAGTGTAAGAAAAGTTATAGGACAGCAAAGCCAAAGTTACACTATGGATTTGAAGGATAATAGTTCAAAGTCAAATCATTTGAGTGTATGGACCTCCTGGAACAAGCTGCCAAGTTTTATTTAATAAAGGAAAGGTAGTTGATCACTTCTGCTGTAAATGTGCAAGTGTCTCTGGTGGGGGCAAGACAGCAGACTTAGTAATTGCCACAGTTGGGAAGTTTTGTGCCCTGTGGTCTCCCATGTCAGCAGAGGAGGTGGGAGGCTGTAAGTGCACAGCTGCCTTGTCCTGCAGGGTGATGGTGTGGAGGCACTTAAGATGGCACAGAGAGGGTCATCTCAAAGATGTCTTGGGGATCTTTTTGTGTGTTCTAATCATTAGTCATCTTGTAAGCACAGATTTTCTGTAAATCTGAAAATCTAAAATTTCTGTAACTCATAGTATATGCTTCTTTTGTTAGCAGACTCCCACTATCAGAAGAGCTTTCTCTGTTTCCCTTGTGGAGTATTTCTTTTTTCTACTCATTCTTAACCAAGTTGGGGTGCCCCTGGCTCATTTACAGCTCTCGTTAAAAGCTTCCGTGGTAGAACTGAAAGCTGAGTTGCTGTGTGTCCTTAGCAGCATGTTACTTGCTGATATCCTGATATATATATATCCTGACTGTCTCTGCACTGATGCCTTTAACTTCAGCAGATTATGCTGGCATGAGAGACAGTGATTTGTGCACTTTTCTTGAAAATATACCATTGTTGGTTATCAACAAAGGGTATCACCACAGGCAAAGAGCTGTAGCAATCTAGAAGCCCTGTGAGCCAACTATTTAAGTGACCGCTGGTCTGGTTGTCAGTTTAAATCTCAAATAGGAACCTGCTATCACTGTATAATGATACAAAGTGGTGTCACGCTGGTGTACAGTGGGAAGCAGAACCCTTTTAGGTGTTACCAAAACAAGTTTTCTTTCATAACCTCTGAGTTCTGCCGCTATGATTTTTTTTTCTTCTAAAAGGATAGCTGGAGCCTTTGTAATGTTTTAGATATAAATAGAAACAGATTCTGAAATGCCATGTTCAGTTGTCTTAAGTATCAGCTGTGCTGGTGGTTCTTTTGTTGTGTACTATAATAATGCTAATTTTAATGTATATTTGCAAACTAATACTCAGAAATTTCTTTAAATGACACTCTCTTTGTATTTGTTAGATATTTTTAGTCATCAGATTATTATAAAGTCAATACATTTTTGATGGGAACTATTTTATTCTATGCAAATAAATGTTATGAAGTATTTTGTCTGGTATTTATAAGCACTTTTCTATGTTTCTCTCTGATAATAATGGATTTCTGTGTGGAAACAGAGTATAATTGTTCTGTTATTAGAATAGTGAGATTCATCACTTACACAGTGGTGAGTTAATGACTTCTAGAAATCAACCCATGAGAGTGAAAGCAGCAGTTTTCAATTGTGTTCCAAGACTGACATTCCTAGATGATGAGCCAAGAACGAGCATTTGGATTACCTGACCTGATGCCTTGCATCTAACAGAATGTTTTATTTAAGGAAATAATTTATCTACAAAGTAGTGAAACTGTTTTTTTTTTATTTGAAACATACCAATAGTGAATAAAGGTAGGAGTTGATCTTCCCTTTGTCTCTGAATAACTTTACATTCCTGCCAATCTCCTTCACTCCACGGTCTCAGTTTTCTTTCAGAATTGCATCATATCATCACTCAAGGTTTGCGGCTATTTTAAAATCTTTGGGAACACAAATTTTGGTCTTACATTATTATGCTACTGATGACCATGGTAATATTCATTAAATAACGTTTTCTTTCCTCCTTTCTGGTTTGTGGAAAAGTAGGGGGTGTCTCCTCTGAGAGACTGCTTTTTTTCCTTAGTATGCCACTGAGTTGACTAAGAAATGTTGCCTGTTAAATTGTTATCAATAAATAGGAATGCTCTGTGTAGGTAAATAATCATTAGTAAGAACTGCAGTTATTGTGTATGTAGAAGCCCAGGAGCCTATAGCTATGTTGTTCAGTATGGGTGCTGTAACTATGTTAATTCTTCAGTGTAGTCTCCTGTTTGTGTTACTGTGTAGGGATGCAGCTCCACAAAGGCTCTCGTGCTTTGCTCTGTTGTTCCTCACAATGCTCCCTGCTGTTGCATGCAGACAAAGCAAGGTTGTCTGCTGTGTTCCCACACTTCAGCTTACTGCTTTTACCAGATAGTATGACTTGGTAAAAACACATCTATTAACAGAGCAGAGCATCTTACAGTGTGACTTGCTGAAATGGTTCTGCTGTAAATAGACAAGGGATGAAGGTTTTGTGTCAAAGGACTGCAGCAATCAAAAGCATTCACTGGTCAGGTTTTTATGGATGTGTTGTACACTGAAATAGATAAGCAACTGAGTGTTAAGAAGTGTGTTAGAAGAAGGCTCTGAGCCTCTTTGGGTCTGGTTGTTAAAAGGAAGTTCTCAGAGACGGTCTACACAAGGGTTTCTCCTTGAACTGAAAGGAAAATAGGTGGTGAGAGTGACAGGCAGGCTGTGAATGTGATGACAGTATCTTATGGTAGCTGTCTGTACCAGCACTCACACTAAGGAAGAGAGGGTTGTGTACCTCTCCCATTTTTTTTTTTTAATAGTTTAAAACTTTCTCAGAGATCCAATTAATATTCAGTACTGAAGTGTAATGTGAATGAGGAGAAACTGAAGCTAATATTTCAGCGGATCACCCTGAAAACATCCATTTCATACCCAGATTTCACTGTGAAAAGAGTCAGAAGGTGCCTCCAGCTCTGGGAGATGTGCAGGCCAAGTGTCAGCAACTGGGGCTGCACTGCTGCGAAGGCTGTGACAGGCAGAACCTCGTGGCTGCTCCCATGGCTTGGCTGTAGCCTTGGCTCCAGGAGACTCACAAGCACACTGGGGATGGCTGCTAGCTGCAGCCTCTGAATGATCAGAGACAGAGAACAGAAGGGTGTAAAGGAGAGAAGCATGACTGCGCAGCTGATGCTTTGAGGGGCAATTTTTTTCCTCCTAATGCACAAATAGAAATTCTGCTACATCTAGTTTGCCTTTGCTTACGTATCCGTGATATTCTGAATAAGGGATATGGTATGTTAATGGAACAAAAGTTGTAAGTGTTCATGTGGTGTGGGGGAAGGGGAAAGCTGCATTTCTGTTAGAGATAAAAGCTGAACAGGAGTGTCAGGAGGCAGAAAAGGTCAAAAGTTGGGGTGTGCTGCTGGCCAGCTCCAGCAAGGTATTTAAAACAAGTTTGTTCCTTTGAGTACGTTTCAGTACCTTGGGACACATTTTGCTGTCAGTCAGTCCTCTGTAAATTTGAGGTTTTGTGGAGTTTCTCTGCTCCTCCTGCCAGTGCAACTGTGAGAGTAAACTTTGGCTCTGGTTACATCCATCTAGAGCAAGCTGCAGCTTGCCTTATCCACAGAGGCATTCCTGTTGACTTCATAAAGTTTTGTATGAGTTGGGACATCTGGATTTGGTACAGTAACACTTAACATTGGGATGTTGCTGTAAACACTAGGATGTTTATAGAAATGAGAGAAGAATCAGGCCCCTGCTAACTATTTCACAGGAGCATAGAGTTTCTTCCAAGAAAAAACATCTGAGAACTCGAGGACAGCATCTGCTGTCAGAGTGCTGTTCTGCAGGAAAACCTACATTCAGGAGGATTAAAATTTGCTTCTGTTGATTCCTGTACAGAAACGTCTGCTTGAGAAGTTCCTCTCCTTTGCATTTGCTAATTGCACTAATTCTCTTAAGTCTGTGAAATTGCAGTGGGAGCGGAGCAGCCTTCTCCCATGCTTTGTCAGTTCCAGCCTGAGCCTGTCCCACACCAGGGCATGTGTGATTTGATAACACTTGGGCCTCTGTCCTGAGAGAGGACTCAGTGAGCTACAATGAAAGCTGACAACAATGCTGAATGTTTACAAAGGCAGCATTGGTTTTCAGATCTCCCTTGTACCTAGGTCTAAAGTTCAGAGATGTTCTGAGTTACAGATCAAGTTACCTCCTGCAACTCCAGAACACAGCTTTAAAACCTAGAGCCACTGTGCCGTTCTGGAAGACAATGCCTTAAAGGCTTCCGTGAGCTGCTTCAGTTACAGCAGGACCTGCTCACAAACCATCAGGATGTGGCGGAAGTGCTGTAGTTCTGTGCCAGGGTTAGCTGGCAGCCAGGAGGAGCTGCTCTGCTGAGGCAGAATGGAGCAGGCTGCTGTTTTCAGCTTAAGAGCTGTTCCTCCCACATTGTGAACAGTCCTCCAGACTTCTTTGGACAAGCCTGCACATCCCTGTTCCAGGAGCCCTTTTTCAGAGCAGGCTTTCTGGTAGTAGGCTGCAAGTGGCCTTTCTACTGATTCACCTGTAAGGCAGGATGACATGTGGTTGGAAGAGGGCATTTCAGGGCAGCACTCGTGGAGTGGTGCCAGGATGTCATTTGATGTCAGAGTGGATGCCTCCAAAGCCACCTGGTTCCAGCAGCCTTACTGGACATTCATCAAAATTAGTCTCATGCTAAGGGGCAGGAATGTCCCTTCAACAGCACAGTCTGCTCTCTATCCCATCCAAAGCTGTAAGTATTTGTCAACTTCCTGAGTCTCATGGTCCCTGTTCATGTACCTAAGTCCAACCCTGCATAGCCTATCAGTATGGCTACTAGGAAGAACCTGCAAAACAAACCATGATTTCTCTGTTATGAACTCCATGTTACAATTAGTCCCTTGCACCATTTGCTGAGATCTGGACAGAAGTGTCCTAAGTCTGACCCGGAAGCCCATGGGATGCTCTTCACATTCCTGTCTGGGTTCTGGGTACACAGTGTCCCTGTGCTGGGCACAGATGTGGGTGAATGGGTGCTTGTAACTCTTGCATAGAACATAAACACACCAGATCTCTCTGAGCTAATTTCTAGTTCCTTAGAGTGTATATTTAGCAGTGCTAATGAAACTGAAAATAAACACCATGGGTTTCATCTAGCAGACGATGTTATTTTTCCTTTGGCCACTCCTCAGGCTGCCACAGGTCTCCCTCTTGCACTCTGGGGCCGCTCAACAGCTGAGCTGCTCTTCAGCTGCCACTCTGATCCTCAGTGCCACCTTCTTCTTCTGCAGCACAAGGCCAAACTGGCGTCTTGCTGTCTGTGCTCAAACTGCTGTGTGAACCAAGAAGGTTTGTGTTACTTCTATTTGATGTGCTGTCCTTTGCTAAGGGACTTGCCTTGAGTGGTCTGAGTAAGGAGAAAGAAGATATCAGGCCCTAAAAGGTTTGTAAACAGTTCTCAGAGAAATCTGGCGTAAAAATCGGCCTAAAGATGACAGAATCACAGCATCATTTGACTCGGAATGGACCTCAAAGATTGTTGAGCTCCAACCTCCTGGCTGCGGGCAGGGCTGCCGTCCACTAGATCTGTTGTCTTGGGCCCCATCCAATGTGGCCTTGGAAAAGATAAAGTTACAGAACCATTTTGATGACAAAAGCCATTTGCTTGTCACACGTGAAAGGTTTATTTTGTCTCTACAACTACCAGTGGGTTGTGGCAGTGTTTCAGTGACTGCTAACCGCCCTGGTTCGATAAGGTGTGAGGCAGTAATTACTGCTTTCCTGGCATGTTGTGTCAGCGATCTCCAAGCTGAGGAACTGCTAGGTTAGGGCAGAGCACAGTGAGGTTTCACGATGCAATCTGAGTCACCTGCTCAGGCAACCTGGGGCTGTGGCTGCAAACCCAGAGCTGTCCCACTCAATTTCACCATGCTGCATGGGCAGCCTGAGTTGTGACCGCTGCCAGGAGGCAAAGCAGACCACGAAGAAATTGTGCTGCCACAGCTGGAGTTACCCCAGGATTGGGATTGTCATGGCTGGGAGATTTCCCTAGGATTAGCAAGAGGTGCTTGTTACACCATCACGATGGATGGATGCTTACAGATTTCTTAGAATGCTTCATGGCAGTGCCTTCTGGGGGTAGGAGCTTGTGATCCAAAGAGAATTACTTCCCCAGAGTAAAACCTGTACTTGAGCTGGACTTGTTCATGCAGCATCACACCTAATTAGGGACTCATAAAGTATAACTGGTAAGTTGAGGCCAGAGCTGTTACTCTACTTTTGTTCCTAGAGCTGGTGTGTAATTTCTAGGCTAAATAACATTTTCAACTCAACACCCAGTTCCTTCTGAAAGGGCATTTTTAAAGGGTATTTTGTTGCAACGGGGGAGGTTCAGGTTGGCCATTAGGAAAAGCTTTTCTCAGAGAGTGGTGAGGCAGTGGCACAGGCTGCCCAGGGAGGTGGTGGAGTCACAGTCCCTGGAGGTTCTGAAGAGCCGTGTGGATGTGGCACTGAGGGATGTGGTCAGTGGGATGGTGTGGATGGGCTAACAGTGGGATTTGGGGGTCTTAGCAGTCTTTTCCAACCTCAATTTATTTCACAATGCTATGAGCACATCCACATTAATCAAATCAGGTATTTTTATGCCTTCAGCTGTCTTTTACCTTGTAATCAGTATACTTTCATTTGATATCAGTGACAATTGCATATTCCTATAGTCAGAATTACTGTAATGTAAAACCTGAGTTTTGACAGACTTTGCAAGACATTTCTGAAATCATGGGGGACCTTGCTCTGCCGTGCCCTCTAGACTTGAATCTGGATGTAGTGCCTCACCAGCAATCACTGAGTCAGAAGAGTGGTCAGAAAGGAATTCATTCTTCCCCTTTTCAATAATAAAGAAAATAAAAATAGGAGGTGGTGTTGTAGAGATAACTCCAGGCTATCAATTTGGTGAAAGAACAGAACGTGTTAAAATAGAAGTGATAAAAGAGCGCTGGTCCTGCCTCTCCTGAGCTCACCTGCAAACCTCTTAGTGTAGCCTGAACTGTCCAGGGACTTTATAGGGCACAGTGAGACCAGTTTGCCATCTGGTCTGATGTGCAAATGACAAATACAGCAAAATCTGTTCTTTGCATGCATTTTGCCAGAGCTGTAGAGTAAACACGTACATGGTGTTTACTATCTCCACATGGTGTTTACTGTCTTGCTTTAATCTCTTACCTAGTGCTGGGCAATTTATTATTCTTGCAGCTTATTAATCAAGCATGGTTGAAAAAACTGGATTTCGTGTCATAAAAGGTGGGGGAAGCTATATCAAGTAAGCTGAATCTTACAGCATGCTTCAGTCAAAACCAAGGAGAACTAAATTATGATAACACTGAAATATTCTGCTTTCATATTTTTAGTGATCTGTATCATGCTGGAGAAGCAAATATATATATATAAGTAGTAAATATATATATAAATATATATATATATACTAATTATTCCTGAAATATGTTAGATGCCTTTAAAATCAGATTTCTCATTTTGGAATTGACCTGAGAAAAAAGTGGGCATTTGAATTGGTTCAAAATGTTCTTCTTTGATGCTCAGCTTCTTTCATCAGGAGGAAAATCCATTTAATTCCTATCCAGACAACTTCTTTTTGTTGGTGGTGTTTTTCTTTCTTGGGTTTGGCAGTTAATTCAAAAGGTCTTTTAACTGTCTAAACATACTGATAATTGTAAGTTATTGGAAAAGTCATCCGTTATTTAAGAAAACTGCTGTGCAGCATAAACCAAACAGTACGAAAAGAACAAGGATTTTGCCGGAGCTCCCTAAATCAAGTTTAAAGGACTGTGTGGCTGTATTCCAGTACAGATGATCCAGGCAGATGATTAGAAATGAGAGATTCTCCTTTTGCAATTCAACAACAAAACACTGCAAGAATAAAAAATCACAGATCTTTTTCCTGCGTTGCTCCAGAGCTGCACACTGATCCTAACTGTGTGCTCTGTGCCACAACCGCAGGAGTTTGGGGTGAATGGGGACACAGAAGCCCTGCCACTTGCTGTTCTGTGCCAGCACAGCTCCAAGTCATCAGCTGTACATGCTTTGGTTCTGCAAGCTGTGTTTCGTCTCACAGCATTTGAGAGCTTGATACTAAGAAAAAACCCAAACCCCCATTTCAACATTTGGGAATGATGAGGGGCTTTTTACTGATGTGCCTAACTAAAATTAATAGCTCCTTGTTTGCTCCGTTCCTTAGAAATGAAGTGTTCTGTTTTAGAGCCTGGAGTGTGCATAAATAAGGTAATGACTATTTAGATATAAAATGAGCTGATGCTAAAACATAATCATCTGTTAAAAGTGATTGTTTTATTCTAGATCTCTGATTTACACCTGAACAGTGCTGAATGTTGTGGTACTGAAAAAGGAAACATTTCAGTGTTCAGCATTAAAACCGATCTGATGGCCTGCGGAAGCAGAGCGGTAATGTGCACAAAGGGCTGCTGTTGGAAAAAAAAAAAAAACCTTTTCCTAAATGCCATGTTTATTTCTTCTGGTGCTGCAGCTGGGGCTTAAGCTACAGAATAGCACATGTGTTTGATGCTGAAGCAAACAGTTCTGCATTTTCCCTGTCTTCTGCTGCTGCTGCCCAGTACTAGTTTCTGATTATCACCCTAACGTACACGAGAACTGCTGATATTTCCAGAAAATTCAGTGACAATGAAAAGTTTGCATAAATTTAACATGTGGTTTGAATAGCATCATTAGTAAGATACTCTTCACAGTTCAGGTGACGGAGCACTGGCACAGGCTGCACAGAGAGGTGGTGGAGTCTCCTTCTCTGGAGACATTCAAGACCTGCCTGGACGCCTACCTGTGCAACCTGGGCTAGGGAGCTGCTTTGGCAGGGGCTTAGACTGGAGGATCCCTTCTAACCCCTACAATTCTGTGATTCTGTGCTATTGAAAGCATTAGGCAACAAAAGCAATTATGCATACTCTGCAAAACTGTACATTTTCTTTCAGGAACTGACAGTCAATAATGAAAAAGCTGATGTTGTTTAGTCCATGGGAACAGATCTTCCTACAGACAAGAACAAGAACTTGCTGCACATGCTGCTTCAGAATATACAAGTATGAAGGAATCTCTTATCTATAAAAAGATCAGATACCATAGGTTTACCGTAGGTAAATAGAAAAATCAAATGAAGAACAGATGTTTTCTTTAGCAACTTCCCTTGAATTAACAGCCATAAATGTAATTTGTAATCTGAATTAATGAAATATGTCCGGGAAAAAAAAAATCAGTGTAAACAGATGTGTGTGCTGAGGAAGTGAAAAGTATTATCTCAAAAGCTGCTTCACTGGGGATCCTTCATATATGAAGAAAGGAGTTTTTGAGAGTTCCTGAGTTTTAGGCATCTATCACCAAAAAGGTCAGTGAGTTCTTCTGGCTCTACACCCAGTTTGATGTGTGGGTTTAATCATGTCTGGAGCCAACAGTTAGCCTTAAATTACTTTAAGGAATGTTCATTTTTCCATCTTCAGTTGCTCTGGTTCAAGAACACCTGGCTCCTTAAGGATTTGCATCTTATCTCTTCCCTCCACTTCACTACTTCTGTTGCTGCCTCCACCACAAAGTTCTGTTTCCTTTCAAGTCTTCTACATCTTCCATCCTCTGCCAAGCATTTGTTGAATCGACTGCAGGGCAGCTGGGCTGGAGGGGCCTGTGGAGATCAGGAGTCCCAGCTCATGTTATGTATCAGCCTGCAAATGAAGTTCGCTGGGTCCTCATCTAGCCAGGGCTGCTGCCTCCTTTCACTTAGGCCCTTGTGCAGCAATACCCCCCACTCCCTCTCACATCCCTTTTGGTCCCTAACAAACTCCCACCAGTATTTACCGCTCATTCTGCCCTGGGCCATGGCCAGTCAGGCTTGTGGCTGGTGAGCCCAACGCTATCCAGGCCAGCAGCTCACTCAGGATGGAAAAGGGAAGAGAGATGTGACTCTCTGTCAGCACTGACAAGGTTTTCCTTCTCCATCTACTTGCTGTCTTACATGCAGCGTGTGTGAAACCTCACTGTCTCTGTCAGATGTGGCTGAAGCTGGCTCAAAAGCTGCCAGTACCACACTGGCAGACAGACGGTGTGATCGCAGTGGCTCTATGCTTATTCCCTCAGGCTCTTGTCTACTGCTTTGAGTGCACTGCTGTAATGTGCTGAGGTGCTTGGGTCTGCTGGTGTGAGAGCAAAAGCAAGCCTTAAGTATCCTCCCAGCTATCCAGTTCCTGGGGGTTTTAAACGACAAAATGCTGCCTCTTTTTTGCAGTCAGAGCCAGACATGTACACGAGGATGGGAAGCTTTCCAACACAGGCTGTCTGCAGTCTGTGCTCTGCACAGTGGGAGGAGAGCTCTTTCTTTGTGTCTCAGCGCTAACAAAATAAATGTAATTGTTATTAATAGTGATTACTTGTAATGGAGCTCTGTGGAGCGCAATGATAGAAATGTTCCCATTATGATGGTTTCACATAAACAGCAACTGCTGGCAGATCTCCTAATGTTTCTTTATTAGCTTCCAGACTTCTGATGATGCACATATTGTCTTCACAAACACAGAGTAATCTCTCCAATGTGCTTGGAAGAACCGTTATCAGTATTATATTTGTTTGCCAATAATCTTCCAGTTACGCAGAGTAAGGCCCTAATGGGGAGAGCAAGATCGCTGCTGACATCAGGTAATTTTTTTTCCTAACTGGTGCTATTCAACTGTCCTGCTTAAAGATTTCTAAAGACAGGCAGCCAAATGAAGTCTAGTGATGTTTCTGACCAAAGAGTGCCTTTCCAGCTGAGCCCCTCTGGAGCTACCTGTCCATCACCCACAGACAGCTGATGTTGTCCAGGGCAGACACATGGTTTTCAGGCCTGGACCGACTCAGCCCCACATCTGCTGTCTGACTTTGCCCTGCACCTCCTGTCTGGCTTTAAGCAAATGGCTTCATCTTGCTGTGCCTCATCTGCTGTAATGAGGAGCGAGGCTAACAGCATTTGCTTTGGTCTGTTTTAGACTGTAAGATCTCTCTATTGCTTTATGCACTTTTGATGCTTACTTAGTGTACTGAGGTTTTAACTTCTATTGTGGCCTCTATTTAGGCCACGCAACCCTACAGATTTTCCGTAAATCTTTCAGGATTCTGTAGATCAAAGTCTCACAGTCAGAAAGTTCTTGAATTACTGCAGGGAGTGTGACAAACACTGGACAAGACATATCCCCTCAGGGGAGGACAGCAAGCCCCAAACCAGACATTAAGCCTCCTCCACACCGGTGTCCTTGTGAACTGAGTGGAATTTGGGTTTTAATTTATGGCTTTGCTGAATGGGGCTCTGGAACAAACTCAGTTTTGTGTATCACCTGGAAAATGAAAACAACAGAAGCACAGTGAGTCTGGCACCACTGTTGTTCAGAAACTATGCTGGTTCTTCTGACCTTGAAAACAGTAATTTTGTTTATTGAAAGTAAGAAGCTCTTTCTTTTGTTCAAGAAACAAAATCAGAATTGAAATTTAGAGTACTTAAGTATGGAATGAGCAATTTTATAGTTGAGACACACTTCTCACAGTCTGTTCATGGGCTGCCTAACCCCGTGGTCAATCTGCAATTTTCAGAGAACGACTACACCAAACACAAAAGATGGAAATTCTCCTTCTCATGGTTGGTATCAGAAGATCCAAAGTTCAAGGATAAGTGGACTACTATATCTTTTTTGAGTACGGAAGAGAATATTTTTGTTAAAATCAATTTGGTATCTTTTGTGACTAATTGTTTTTTTCAAATACTTTTGAGGTAAGGACTGGAAGAGAGGCGGTGGTGCCAAACAGCAGACACAGCCAGCGTGTTCACCATGAATTTAAGAGAGCTCTCGGTGATATTTAACCAATATTTAACTAAGGGAAGAGGGTCAGACGTTATAATGAAGGAATAATGTTAGTCGATAGGCACCATATTTCTTAAATGAAAATGACTGTTAGGAATGAACTGAAGAAAAGACTTTGGAAGGACTATGGCAACCAAGTTTCCTGTAAGCCCAGACAGGAAAGTAAAGGCAGAGAAGATAATGAAGGATTTGGTTGTTCCATGGGATCCCCTATTCTTTCTGATGCAGAAATGTTCATCATCATGACTACTCTGAGCTTGGCCCTTATCTCAACTCCTGTTCATTCTTTTCTACCCATCATCCATTTTTAACTTAGAATTTTGAAAAAAAGTACTATTTTAATGCAATAATTGACTATTTTCACTTTGAATTTAAAAAAAAAAAATACTAGAAAAAGATTTCCTCAAAGTCCCTTCTTCCCTGTAGCCAAAACTAGTAGCCGAACTGAAACTAGCTGATTTCAGCCTCTCTCCAAACTGAATTTGAAGATAATGTGTTATAAAGAACAGTCATATTTTAAAATGTGCATTTTTTCAGAATTTGTGATTGCATTACAACAGTTTCTAGCTAAAGCAGGTAGGATATAAAACACCGAACACGTTAAGTGAATACAGATTTGCACTGCGTAAGGGTGGATTTGTGTAAACACAGATTTGCACTCTGCAGAAAACACCAAGAAAAGGAGCTTGCAATTCATCTCTACAAATTAGTAAAATGAAGATTGGTACTAATTTAAATCTATTGCCTTTTCACTGATGATAATTTGAGCAGAAACACCAAGCAATGTGTTTATCCACCAGTAATGAATGGAACGACAAGCAGCAGATGAGCAATAGTTGGTGCTGCAGACTGCAGGGACATGGGCTGTTGTTTGACTATCAGCTGCTCTTGATCCAGGTTAAGATATTGCAGTCTCCCAGCTGATCATCACTCATTCCACTCCAAATCCTCCTCTTTTCTGGTTTACCAGCTCAGCTAGCAGAAGCTGTTCCGCACGACAGACATATTTACATATGCCCTTTCCCTGTAAACTGAATGCAGGTAATCCTTAATGGAACTTCCTAGTGGCAACACTCAAATGATTTGCCTTCCTGTAATTTTAGGATGGCCTGTCTTGCAGTTTTGTCATTAAACCTTTGAACACACTGATCATCACAGCTTTCACTTTAGCAGATGATTTTAAATGTACAGAAAAGGTAACATACGTAGAGGCTGGACACAAAAGGAAATACAAGAAAAGAGAAGAAATACAAAGAATACAAGAAATGCAAAGAAATACAAGAATAAGAGAAATAAAACATTTCAGATTGTGAAAAAATTACTGTCAGAGGAAAAATTATTTAAAATAGACAGAGCTGCTCATTCCTGGCCCTCTCCAGATATGCTGCATTTCATTAAGAATGTTAAAAAATGAAACCTGAAGTCTAAAACATTTTGATTAAGGATGGCACCCTGTTTCCTGGAGTTACTTTATCTAGTTCTTCTCTACAGAGCTCCTGGCTAAATGAAATCTGAAAATGAAAAAATGTTTAAAAAGTGGACACAGTGTTTAGGATCGAGATGTCCAGATTTGTTTGTGTCTCTTATAACTACATTTTCCTATGCAGCAAAGTTCATGTTTGTCACAATACTGCAGCTGTCTGCAAACCCCGTAAGCTTTCACTTGCATGTGGTATGAGGATAAAGATGAAATTATGTTACTGCTGATCTTAAAAGTTGAGGGCAGGTTCCTCACATAGGCATTTCTGAATCCCAACTGTCATCATTCAGTTGGTGTGTAGCCCTGAACAAGGCATTCAGCCACGAAGCATCCCCATTCTCAAGCATGATAATTCCTACTACAAGCCCATGCAGTGACTCAGCAGAAATGCAAGCAAGGAGCAATAACAACGGATTTTGTTTTAGCCTTTAATGTATAGTTATGTATCAAACTATTTACACACGATTGAACAGGCAAAAGTCCTATTGAAATCTATTTGTGTTTTGCTTACATTATTTGGACTGAACTTAATATTATTTTTAGAGCAGCATGTCCACAGCATGCCATGCGTAGAAAGAAAGGTCTGTACAGATTGTAGTTTACATTTTAAATTACACATCTGTAGTTCCAAAGGTAAACAAACAGCAAAGAATTTATCTTTCTCTGATCGGACAATGTGATGTGGTACCAGAAAGCACAGACTAGTACTTGCTTGTTGGGTTTCAACTGCGTGACATGTACAAGCACTCAGCTAATGAATTATGGGCTCTTGAAACAGGAGTTTTTTAATAGGAGCAATATAATATTCCATCCGGAAGAACAGATTCCTTTATAAGTGTTTATGCTGTGGAATCCTTTTCATTATGGTAACAGAGAAATTTATTAGTCAAATAATAGTCTGAAGATTAGAACATAAACTATGTGATATTTTCAGTGCTTGTGAGATATTATGACACAAAGTACAATATATTTTAACTGGTTTCTGGTGGTAGAAATTTAGACTTTAATGGCAGCTGCTTCATGACAGCAAGGTTCTATGAGCCAGTTTGTTGTTTAAAGATAAACATAAAACGCCAGTATGCTGGGTCTAAAAGTCACAAGATTGCAAATGTACCCAGCAAGAAAAATCTGACAAAAACAATAGTAGGTCTTGCTTCTCGTTCTTGTTAGAAGTGCCTTTTATTGGTTCAGGCTTTGTTATGTAATTTGTCCACTAAATAGCATGGACTTCCTTTGAAAAGACAAAGCACAAAACCTTCAGTAACATGTGATCCTATTACATCACTGTCTAGTTTATCTTGTGATCCAAAAACTTGTCAATTCAATGTTACCAGACTTTAATGAAATACACTCAAGGGCATAAATAAGTCACTTATCATTGCTCTGATTTATTAACTTTTCCTGATAGGACCTAGCCTAATACAACCCAATGCTGGGTAAGGAAGGATGCTATGGCACCAGAGCAAGGAGGGCATACTCCATAGTGACCACTACTAACGTGAGACTTCAAGATTCCTCAGCTTTTCCTACAGGATTTCTCTGAAGTCCCATTGTTTGATGTCATCACAGAGAGTTATCCTGTAGCAGTTAACTTAAAGGGACCTGACTCTCCTTTCACTTCTATTACTGTAAATAAACGATAGCTGTGTTGCATGTACAAATGAGTAGAATTTATGGGAGACAAAACAAACAAATAAAACTTTAAAAAGCATGGCCAACCTCACCTCTTTTCCAAAATATGCATCCTAATGCGGTCAACATTTGCAGTTGACTCCATTCTCTTTCTGCGGAGTAAAGCAGATTTTTGCCATGCTGAATTATGTTTTGTTTTGTTTTGGAACAAAGTGGCATTGAGGTCTTAGCATAGCGTAGGGGCACAGGCCTTCTTCAGTCTTAACCAGTTGTCGGTGCTTACAATATCTTAGGTTCAGAAGATGCAGTATCTCGCTTACAGGAAAGAAATTGGCCTGCTGTAGGAAATTGTACAGCTATAAATGAAGTCCTATGCCCACTGATTCGTTCTCTAGGCCTCTTTCTTTGGTACTCCACAGTATCTTTAACTGGACAGTTCCAAACCTCCAGAATATGTGTTTATGAAGGAGAAGGGATAGCTGAAGCCCTAGTAACTTCCCTGCACAGCTGTGACTGGAGGGAATTATGGGCTGAGAGCCTAACCAATGAAGCGAAGTTTTATTTCTGTCTCTGCAGCTGACCTGGATGTCCAGTCCTGGGTATGTTGCAAGGGTGTGAAAGGGGTAGAATTTCTGAATCCTGATCTGTTTTATTGTGGATAGTGAAAGTTCTTCCTTAATCCTCAGTCTTGTTTTTGAAATTCACTCTTTTTGAGAACTGGGCATCTCTGTTCTGGGACAATGCCTCGAACATCAAGGTCTTTCCCTAGATGACTGAGCGCTCTGGGAATTCCCTACCCTGATCCAAGCAAGATGCTAAGAGATTCACTGGCATTGCTCACTGGAGTTCCCCAGCATCATTCTCAAGAATTGGATCACTATGCGTGAGGCTTTGTTCTTGGAAAAGGGGAGTGAGGAGGATGCCAAATTTAATGTGTGATTACAGGCAGAAGCATTTAATATGAATAATTGGTCTATCTTCTATTTACAGAGAGTATTGATTGAGCCAGCTTGTTCAGAAAGGAAGAGTGGAAAGACAGAAATTACTACTGAATGCCAAATTCACAAATCACTTTAAAATACACCATGCACTGTTTTTCTGTAAACTTCTAAATCTGTAAAACTGCTTTCCTGGTTACACTCTCTTCCTAGAAGAATTATTCTCTTCAGTACCACATCGATAGCTCTGCACCTCTCTTTGCAATGTCAGCAGAAGTGTTCCAGTTTTGTCATGACGAGCAAAGTGTGTATTAATCATACACCTTAACAGACACAGCACAGCAGTTGTCCTTGTGTCTGCTGTTCACCAAAACTCAATCCATTGCTGAGAATTTTCAATGCATGTAGGAAGTTGTTCCACATGAGAGCAAGCGCTGACCAAAAAAAAATATATATATATACATATGTATTTCTTTATAATGCATATTGACAAACATATACGTGTGTGTGTGTGTGTGTAGTACCTTCTAGTATGTCTTTTAGCACCCTAATATTTCATAATCTAACCACTAACCTCTCCTATATAGGATGTGAACAGCAAATGTTTTGGCATTGCTGGTAAATGTAACTACAGTTGGGAGAGTTTGTAAAAACTCCATGGTGTGAAACAAAAATGTTCAGGCTTAAACTCAATATATTTCTTTTGTTGTTCTTTTTGCTGAGTGTATCTACCTTTATGACTAAAAACATATGTGATTAGGAGTTAATGCTCAGATATAATGCTCATTATCTCTTTGTGAATGGCACAGAGTTCTTGCAAACCCTTTTATTTGGAGTGGCAGAAAATGAACTATGGTATACCCATGCAAGCTGCTGCAGGCTGTCTGCAGCTCCTCATGTTGGTCTGCAGGCTCAGGCCATTGCTGTCCTCAAATGACTTTGAACCAGCCTGTCTACAAAAACAAAGTTAGTGTTCCATTGCAAGTCCTCTCAGTAGCAGATGCTTCTGCTTTGGCTTCAGGACAAGCTGTGTCTTGTGTCTCTGGTGTACGTGATATATTGGTTTGCATATATAGGTGTTAGAGCTCTTCCTTGAATAGCTCCTCTATAGGGCCTCACAGACCTCTGTGGTAACCTTCTGGTGACCTTTTGTTTCTAAACAAGTGTTTCTGTGTATGAATGCATTATTATTATTATCACTTTTAAAGCGAATACGAGTCTGATGATTTGCAATTTCTTTTATTAGCATTGTATAAACTATGGTGGAATGACCAGAAATAGAGGACACCCAGTTATATTCCCCACTCACATTGTATTCCATTAAGTGAACAATGGGGAAGCAAATTCAAGGAAGTAATTTGTAAAGAAGTTCATTTAAAATATAATTTTTCAGACAGCTTGGTGAAACTCAGCAGTACATCTTTAAAGAAAAACAACAAAAATACAACCTGACAAAGCTTTGAAGTTTGGTTCTTACCACAGTTTGAGTCGACAAAAGTTCAAACCTACTGTAATCCAAAACCTCAAATCTACTTGTGCACATGTCATGAAGGGGCATGATTTCTTTGCCTGTGTACACTTATGGATTAGCACATACAGGCACAACCCAGCCAAATGTTCCTGTGTGACTAACAAGTATAGCTTCCTGACCAGTCTCAATGACTGGGAACTAACATGCCTTCCTGTGTGTAAGCCATGATCAAAACTGAAGGCACAGATTTGTGCTGTGTTTGGTTGACAGCTTACTGGTAGATCAACCAGCTCTAATTGCATTCCAGTTACTCCTGACTGCTCCTTCTCAATCTATCTATCATGATGCTGCCAAAGACCCAAGTAAGCTACAGAAATGCGCTACTGGCAGCACTGTGTATTTGATATTCTGACCCTTGCTTCCCCTTGCAGCCCTTCGTGGTACTCCCAAGTTCAATCACCTGATGTAGCACTTGATCCTTAGCTCCTGTCCCCCTCAGATAACACTCAAGCGGTAATTCCTGCTGCAGGAATGTTCTTTCATAAATGCTTTTGAAGTGAGGAAATCTGATCTCTTTTAAGATAATATGTTATTAGTTAGATTTCATTGGAAGAAGATCCTCTGTAAACCCTGCCTATTGTTTTCTCTCCAAAAGTTTGGTCAGCTGAAACCTTAGTCCTTAGGGGAGCACTGATGGTACTTTTAATCGTATGTGGAAGATTTAGAAAACTTTTCTTTCATCTAATAAGACAAGCCCCTTCTCTGCCAGCTCAGCTGACTATGACATACTTTCACAACTTGGAAACAGCCTCATGATCTGCTGATTTCTCTGTCATGTCTTCCAGTATTTGGTCTAAATTATCACAACAGATAATCACAAGAAAACCCAACTAAAGCTTATTTCACTGAAGTCTATGGTTTTCACTTTCATATACAGTTGAAGGTGTCAGAGAACTAAAGTTTCTGATTTCTCAATGTTTAATTTAGTTCTGACCTGTGCAGCTAACTAAGACTAGCTGAAATATAAACGCTATAATTTATTACAGCTATAGTATGCTTTTTTAATTTATTTTTTACCTGTGAGAAAGGTATATGATACCTTATATGATATATATATGATATAACTATCATCTGGCAGTTTTCACCTTTGTCTTGATCAAAAACAGTTTCCATTTTTCCACTCTGTGACAAAGCATTGATCCTTTCTGTCTTGCTACTCCATAGGTCTACAGCCAACACAGTACAGTTGGACTGATTAAAACTATACTGACTTGAAGGTATTTATATCCCAGTACCTGGGCCAGAGCACCAAACATTTCCTGGGAACATATGCAGTACCCACCCACCACAGCTTAATAGTTTGTATGGCAGAAGTTCTGACTGCTTAAACATGAGCTACCATCAAAAGCTTTACAAAGGAGCATCTGACTCCACTTCAAGTTTATAGGTTATCTACTGTTTTTAAATGACAGAAGAGGTGCCTTGTTGAAGCGGAGAGACTTTTCTAGGAGAGATGTAGAACCATAAAGGTATTTATCAAGTAAGTTTCAAATCCCCTGATGGGCCCAAGCTGAAATTGCAAACTCAGGAAGTATAAAAAAAACTTCTGTTGAGGTCTCTGTTGTTTGGAAACATTCTGCTCTCAAAGCTGTGCAGTGTAAATTGCTTATGGGGCTCTGTGGGCAGATCTCAGCTGTTTATTTTGCACGCTGCTAAATATGAACACTCAAGCATTAGCAAATCCACTTGCAAATGCACTTCGGAAACAATGGTAATATTTTTTTTTCCTATATCTCCATGTAAAAAGAATTTCCAGACACAAACAACTGTCAGAGAAAAACAACTGTGACTTGTTAGGATGTGAAACTAGAGCATGCATAAATTATTTGCCTTTATTAGAGAGTGTGTTGGCAAACAGACTGCACCTTTTATGACCTCAGGAAGGAATCTGCTTTATTTCATGTACAGTTAGCAGCTTACAGGAGAAAGCCTGCACGACTCACCAACTGCTTCAGCATCTGATACAGGTTTTGCTTCAGACTAGGGGAGAGAAGTAAATTATACTACCCCAAGAATCAATTTACACTTCACTCTTCTGACAACTTTAGTGTCAGTGTCATGTATAGAACAATACCAGACCAGATACAGATGCTCATTTTCCATTTATGAGCAACCAGAATGAAGTTTCATTCATTTGGGACTTACGCCAGTAGAAAATAGCCTCTACAGTTGTTCACTGACAGTATTCTCCAAGACTTTTTGGCTTGTAGGGCAATGTAGTGAGCCAAACGGTGAGATTCCAACTTGCTAGATTACACTGAAGGGGCTAGCTCAGCGACTGCTCGCGCCTATGCACTAAAACACTAGAGAAGCAGCAGACTCTTCCCTGAACAGACCAAAAGAGCAGATGAGATTCAGCTGAGTCATGGGAGAAGTCTAAACCACAGAAGTTCATTCTCTTCATTCAAAAGGGACAACTAAAACAAAAAGGCCCCACTTCCATCACAGCTGCCTGGCTGATACGCGCAGCCCATCAGAAACAAAAGCTCTACAACACACTATGTAACTAATAACTGTCGCAGCAGGTCGATCCTCAGTCACGGTGTAAACTCCACTGTGGGGAGAAGCAACAGCAAAGCAAACTTCACCTGTCCCACAGAAGACATTACCAACAAGCAGCTGAGAAAACCAGTGAGCACCTACGTGGATTCTGGCCAGCAATTTGTATAATTGCCCACTGAGGAGATGAAATGATTTTGTTTGGCTTCTGTGAGTCACAGAGCAGATCCCTACCATTTTCTGGAGCTCACTCGGCTAGACGATTATGTGCTGGTCCTATAATCAAACTTATAAAGGAAATATATGGCCTGTCCTCAGGATCAGGGAAGATCAAGGCTGTAGTGTAAGGGTGGGGCAAAGCTGAGAGTGCTTATTAAAGGACAAGCTGGCAACGATGCCTACTGCTGAGGTCATCCTACTGCTGAGGTCATCCTATGTGTTCCTACCTTCTGAGCATTAACACAATGGCTTCTTTTATGCCTATCTTTCTGCCGTGCTCTCTTACAGCACGAAAAGGTGAGAAGTTCCTAGGATGTCTGGTCTTGCAACTGCCACGACTGCTGCTTGCTCCCTTGCACCCCAACACCAGTGTGCCTCCCACCTGCCTGCGGCCGCCATCCACTCGGCCCGGCAGCACCCTGCACCTCCGGGAGCCCGGCCAGGTTTCTAGGAAATAAAACAAAACATTTCTCTCAGCGGGGTTCCGAGAGCCCGGCCAAACGCGCACCGACAGAGGCTCTCTGGGGAGGGCTGCGGCGCGCCAAGGGCAGCACCAGGCTCCCGCCGGGCACAAAGCCGCACGCAGATCCGAATGCGGCAGCGGCCGCGCGTGCGCATCAGGGAGAGAAGGGGGGGAATGCGAGGCGAGCACGCGACATCCGGGCATTCCGCCCTGCCCCGTGGCCACGCCCCTTCGGAGCCGGGGAAGGAGCCTTCTCGTCTCCTCGCGCGCGCGCGTGCCCGTTGGGGGCGCGGCCGGCAGCGGGGCCGCGCGTGAGCCCGGCGCGATCCCGGCGGGGAAAGGGCGAGGCGCGGCGCGGCGGTCCTGCCCTCCTCCGCGTCCTGCTGCCTGCTGAGCCGCGGCGACGGGTAAGCTCCGGGGGCTCCGGGGGCGGTGCCGGCCGCAGCCGGGGGGGGTACGGGCCCTGTAGGGTGCCCGCCCCGCCCCCGCGCTCGGCCCTGCCGCAGGCCTGCAGCCGTCTGCCCCGACACCGGCACGGACGGGGCAGGGCCCGGGGCTGCCCGGTGAGGTCGGCGGGAGTCCTTAGTGCGGGCGGGGAGAGGGGAAGAGCGGGAGGAGTGCCCCGGGTTCCGAGCCGCCCTGCTCGGGTTATGCGAGAGGTTGTGCTTTCTCGGAATTTCGCTCTGTCTCCGTTTCTTTTGTAATGGGTTGCAGGCCTGTGCTGGAAGCTTCTGGCTGCCACGTAAAGGCGAGGAAGGCTGCGCTGCTGTGGGCACACGGGTCGGTGGTCAGCTCGTTGCGAGAAGAGCGCTGCTGTAGCCCGGCTTGTAATGCTGCCGCTGGTTGAACTCTCCGGGGAGAAATCCCGTGGGCTGGAGAGACGGCTGTCTTTTGTTCTGTAAAGTTCTGCGCAGGTTTGGCCGAGGAGCTTTTCATAATCCTTGCTTCCCTTTTGCTGATTGTGTTGTTATTGTGCCAAAGTCGGAGTGTGTGAGTGTGCTGATCCCAGGCTGGGCCTGTGCTGCCGTAACAACAGCATCCCTTTGCTTCTGTTACTGCTTAAGGATGATCTCCGTCTGCTTTGTTTGTTTCTTTCTCTTTTATTTTTCACTTTTTCAGAACACTTTTGGTGCTCAGATCCTTTCCCTAGGCAGCTGCTGCCATCTGATGCACGTCATACAACTTGTGCTGTGATTTGGAGGGATAAGGCTCACGTATAGCCAGTGATGCGTGGTGATGAGAATGTTAGCCGTGCTTTTCTGTGGTCGTCTTCTCTGTGCTTTTCTCCCAAAAGTACAAAAAATATTGTTAAGCTCTTCGGTTGCTAAGCAAATTAAGCCAGAAGACTGAGGAATACGCTGGCAACTTTAGTCTGTCTTCTGCTCTATATGCATCTAAATGGCTTTGAATATTTTTTCAATACTGGTCTGCGTGTGTTTGGAAAAAAAAATGGGTTCACAGTGTGGATTGAGGTCGTTTTGCAAACTGAGACTTTTTGTGAGGTCTCTGTTTCATTTTTTGCTCAAGGTGGAGGGTGTTAGAGATAGGAGAATCCTAGAAGAACGGACAAAGTCAAAGCTAGAGCAGTGTCTTTGCTGTGCTTCTGGGATGTTCTTTCTCTTCAGAACTAAATTATTTGATTACTCAGTTAACTTTGTAATTTGCCTCTTCCTTTGATGATAGAAGTGTTGTGAGTGATAAGTCTGACTAGCAGTACCTGGTTGGAAAGTTTCTTGGGAAGATTTTTGGACATCCATAGGCAACCCATTATTAGTATTTTTTTTTTTTTTAACCTATGTCCTGAAGGGCTTTCCCCAGTACCTATGTTAAGCAGGTGGCTGTGACAGCATAGGGATGTCAGCATCGCAACAAATACATGCTTTTGTGTCCATCTGAAATGAAAGAAAACCAACACAACAACATAATTCCCTTCTTACTGATGAACACGTTTCTTTGGTGAGTTCTGTCTCAAGCGGAGCAGTGCTGATTGCCTCTAGCAATGGGATCCAGTGGTACAGAGATGAGGATGAAGGATCACGTATCTAATGATGATTTGTACTGGTAACAGTTCTCTTTCAGTTTCCTTATCTAATCAGCGAGGGTAAAGATGAGTTTCTGTTGGTGAGACAGTTTGATCATGCAATGATTGAATGTTACTGAAAGGACCACAAATTAGCTAGGGCTTGAAAGTGAGAGCTTAAAATCGAATGGGGATTATAGAGAAATCTGTGTAAGCTTTCCTGCGTGTCTGGGTGCTGTTTTTCAGTCTGGGCTGTATAATCTTGTGGTATAAAACAGACAAAGGAAATTGAAATTGCAGGGGAGCTCTGGATTCTGACTTACTTTGTAAGCTGCTGTTTTTAATAGTTTTGTGGATGACACCTGGCGTGACTCTTTTTCATTTCACTATAATCTGTTAATGCCATTTGAATGTAAAATGCCATGCAAACCTTTCCAGCCTGTAGGACAACTATTGAGTAGGCTGCAGTGTTGACCAAATGTCAAGCATTGATCTCTAAGCTCTTAATGTGAAACCCTGATGAAAACCTGATAGGTTTAAACTTAGGGCACGAGAAGGAGAGGCGCAATGAGAGAAACTCTGTTTGTGTGGTTACAGCTCTCTGTATAGGACTTAACAGTATTGGTTCAGTGATCTTTGTATAGTGATACCTGGCTTGGACCTCATCGTGTATGTGCCAGGAAATGGGTGATGTGGTGTTGTTTTGGGAGTTCAAGCTTTCTGTTTGTTTACTTAGAAGCATCTCTAGCATAAACTGGTTTTCCAAAAATCCAGTGGGATAGAGAAATTCATTGGAATGGCAGGTTCTTTGCAAATAGGATCTTTTCAAGGGTGCTTTATTTTTATAACTGTAATGCTCTTACAAAAACTTCTTTTAGCTGAGTCACTATTGTCATCGGCCATGGAATGTATTTGGATGGGAATGTTCAGCTGGAGTCTGTGGAAAAAGTAATAGCTCCGTGCCCACTGACATTTGGGAAGGGCGGTTTACATTCTACCAGAGATCAGAAATTGATGACTTGTACGTCCACAAACCTTGCAGAAACTTGTAGTGCAGACCTGTGTGTTTTCCAGTTCTAGGTTTGAGTTACAAACACTGAAAGATCAGCACATAACATGCTCAGCAGGAGATGAACTCCCAGCTTCCTGCCATGGGCTTTTTGAGAGAGGTTTTGTTCTCTTTAAAAAATGGTGGGGGGTTTCTGCTGCTCCTTGTTGTTTGTTGTGGTTATTGGTGGGTTTTTGTTTCTTTGAAACTGGGTATTGCTTTTAAAACCCAGTTGTATAGGAGGGGGAAAAGCCAAACAGGTGATGCAGGAAGTTAGATACTTGAGGATGGATTAGGCTGAAGTTCCTAACATCATCTCTGATTGTGCTGTCCTATTCTTTCTCATCTACTTCAAAGTTTTCCAGCTATTTTAGGACGGTCTTTGTATTTCACTGTTATCTGAAGCAGTTGGGAGGAGTGAGGTGGGATGTTAACATTTTTATATGTTAACTGCTTTTCTAGTAAAGCAGTCAAACTCCGTGCTACTAACAGGGGATAAGTACATTTAATAGTAAAATGTCCTTATACGTGCAGAGAGTGCTACATCTGTTTTGATTTTAGAGAGCAGTTGTGTTCACGTTCCGTTTTGAAGCAGCTTTCTTATTTTGCTATGGAAACTGGTTCAGCTTGTGTAGTAAGACCTGAAGCAACATAGTAACAAGATTTTTGGCCTCATCTCTGTAAATATAAGGACGGGTATTCTGCAGCAACGTGTATGAATTAAAACATTATGTAAGGAAGAAGAATAAGAATTTAGTTCTGTCTTCTTCTGGGTGACTGAAACTACCAACTGCAATGAAGGAAGCATTACATTTTATGAATTGTGGTTCTGATTTCTGAAGATGGTTAACTTTCATTTCTGCTTTTCTGTAAGATTTGTGAGTTGATAACCCTGGTGTTACATTGTTCATTCAGATATGTAACCTCTATTCCATCTCTGTTAAATTTTAATAAGTGCATGGGTATGAACACAGAAGAAGCCTGTTTAGTGAAGGACTTTGTAATATCAAGCAACCAGTAGTTTTTAAATCTGAAGACTGAAGCTGAGCAAATGTTAACTAGACTAAAACGCAGTTTAAAGAATAATCAAACTTGAAATGTTTAATTAGTTCTCCAACTGTTGCAGTCTTTAGTTCAAGCTTCATGCCTATTTTTCCTGAGAGATTCCTGTTGAGCCAAACCAGAGAGTAAAGTGAAGCAGGTCATAATAATAACTTTTAAGAGTACTCTTTTCTGGCCTTAAATCTAAGTAACCATCTAGCGTGACTAACAGCTAATAATAAGCTAGAATGACGTTGCAGTTGTAAAGTCTATTAAAAACTTGTGGTTTTTTTCCCTGGAAAAATGCAATAATATTTAACCATTTGTAGCTATAGATAGTTTAAGCAGATGACCTTTTCAGAGGATTGTACGTATGGAAAGTAATCTGTACACCAGAGATCAAACCTTGTTTCTGATCTTGTTTCTTGCAGAGTCTGCAGCAGTCAAGGAGTCACACTGAGCTCAAGTTGAGAAGTACTTTACACATGAAATCTACTGGCTCTCTAGCTGACTCTGCCCTGTCACCATCTCAACAGGTAGAGTGCTTTTGTGCCTGAGCCATGCAGCACGCATAGCTGTTCCTGCTGTGATTGTCCTGTGGCAAAAGGCACATTTAGGCCTTCAGGTTTCTTCTTTGGGGAATGTGTCAAGAAGAATGCATGGCAGATCTGTCACAAAAGTACTCTAAGGAAAGTCTGGTAATTTAGGGGTTGATTATTATTATTAGTATTTTTTTAAACATTCTTGGAAATCAATAGCTATAGAGAAAGTTTTCTGTTGTAAAACAGAAGCAGTCCAGATACAGAGGGCATACTGAGTGTCTGCTTCAGTCAAAGCAGTGTTTTGTTTTGGGTTTGGTTCTGTTTTTTGCATCTGCTGTGATTTGAAAGGAAATATCTCAGTGAATTCTGTGAATGGGAGAAAGATGTTTTTACCATCAGGGGAAAATGGAACTCCTGAAGTGTTAACCAAAAAATGCAAAACACAGGTCAGCTCGTATAATAGGATGGATTCTTTGAGAAGACAGATATAGAAAAGCTCTTCTTTTCAAGATTGACATGTAAAAATTTGGACTTCCTTCTTTTCAAATTCTAATGCTCACTATTCTTGCTGTAGTTAGAAATTGCTATTTTGCTTTGTATTTTTGAAGTGGATGGGTAACTTTAAATTATGCTTTGTAAAACAGTTCATAATGAGGTTTTGATTTATCCTTTGTGCTGTATCACTGGTAAAGGTAGAGTCTTGCAGAAGGATGTATGCTTGTGTTTTCCCTTGCAGTAAGAAGCCATGTTTTGAGGCTGATTGTTTTCTGCCTCTGTTATGCACTATATGTAAGTTGATGTAGCCTCTGTGTTGGTAATGGTGGAAGTAGCATACTACTTGTATAGTAGTTTGGGCTTTAGCAGTTGAAGCTTCTTGGTATGTGTTCACTGATTATGAAATAATCTAGACTTAATCTCGTATGTCCAGTGTGTGCAGTCACTACCAGCCAGGGATGATGCTATTGTCTTTGGTGTTCTGGGAGAACTTTTAAAATCTACACTCAGAATATTTGGATTGACAACTGTGATGCACTGAGTTGTAACAGAAAATGGGGTTGCAGTGTCATTTGTATAGAGTTGAGGTTTGAAGTGTGGCATCTGAGAGGAGTTTATTTCCTCAAGGTCTCTCTGATGTAACCAGTTTGATGAGATAAGGCTTCATAAAAACCCTGTCAAGTACTCTTTGAAACTAGGAAAAACTGTATTAAAAAAATCTATTGCCTCATCTGTAGGATACTGTAAGGTGGCTACATAGACTACTCTATTACCTGTGCAACTGTGCTACATAACTTATAAATGTATTGTGTCCTCATAACGTTATTCCACATAAGGATCTAGCAGTTTATGATGTTGATTGTTGCACTTCAGAATTTCTCACTTGAATGAGTAGTTGGAAATTAGTGTAGCATTAGATTAAAATCATATGTGCACTGCCTGTCTTCCCAATGCTTTGAAAGGACATTTAAGTACGATTTGAGGTGACTTATTCCCTAATGTGGGAAGGCTGCACTGCTTTTGGAGAAGCCTCGGAATGAGGCTGTTTAACCTTGGTCATTGTTGAGTCTTGGTGAGTGGAGTTTGAGTTGCCTTTTGTGGCTCACCTCAAGCTGGGATGGCAGCTAGTGGTGACACCTGTCATGCTCCCTATTAGAGTGGTGTTAGAAGACCAAACCTCCAGTTTGTTATCCATCTGTCATTAGAAAACTTAATAAATCAGAAAAACCCACACCGAGCAACAACAAAAAAAATCAACAAATCACTAAAACAACCAAGCAGATGTGTAGCTGGCATAACAAAGATATTGTCTGCTTTGTAAACGTGAAAGTTTGAGACAGCTGTGGCAACATAGGCTTACCTTTTAGAAGACTATGAAATTTCTTCTAAGAAGTTATTTTATTAATTTAATTTATTAATTAATGATATTCTTCTGTGCATGGGAGGATGTAGTAAAATAAAATAGTTGGTTCAGTAGTTATCTATAGTACTACCAGTCCTATTTTTGGCAGAATATTCTAAAATGTTTTTATGTTCTCTTTCTTCTTCTTGCAACGTTATTTTAGCTGCAGAGCTAGTTAAAAGGTGGAAGATTCAGGAGTACTGTGGTGTCTTGTTCAATCTCCAAAACAGCAGAGTTTTTAGAATGGTTTGCATACATTTGGTTGCTTGTGGGTGGTTTAGGATGCTCCTGGGAGTTTAAACCTGTCGTACTGCTTGTGTATCTCTCTTCTTCTACTTGAACCGGTATTTTAAGAACCTGTTGGCCCATTTAATCAAATTTGACAGAAGGAAAAGTTTTAAAGAGAGATGAGCTTTTATAGGTTTGTTGAATAGAAAGTGTCTGAGTAGTGGAGGTTCCAACAGTGGCAATAATTGCTGTGATTTCCTTCTTATTTGGACCAAAGAGTTCACGTAGAGGAGAGTAAGTAAGCAGACGGCAGCTTTGCTAAAACTAAGTACACTCACGCTTTGTGGTATAGGAGATGGAGCTCTCGCTTCCAGCTGAACTATTGTGCAGTGACTGTTTAAAACTCCTGTTATGCTATTTTAATGTTTGTGTTACAACAGCAACTGAAAATCATGTGGCTGTAGCAGCTGGAATTTTAATCCTTTTAATTATGACAGATTTTCAAAGCATGTTCTGGCTGATTTGGTCAGCTGACTGTATAGTATGTACAATAACATCAAGTGATTGCACAGATTCTGAGACCAGTGGTCACCTCATTGGAACTGGATGTATTTTTAGGTTTCTCTGCTAGTAACAGTCAAGTGTGTGTACTTAAGCATCTCATATGAACTGAACCCAGTTGCTGACACTATGCTATCAGAAAAGGACAGCTGTTCCTTCTTGCTATAGTCATTGATTTGACATTTTGTCTTCTCACCAAATTGCGGCAAGAATCACAATGTGGTCTAACCCTGTTAATGTCATTTGTGTGCATTTTAATGACATCTGGTTTTCTTCTGTTAAGCGATGGTGCACTCTGCTAGGCCTTCAGTTTTGTCTATTGGAGTAATTGATAGCACAGCTTTAGACTTCGTTTAGTCCAGCAGTAACTTTCTTTATCCTTTACCCAACAGTTTTTGCTTTGTCAGATAGTGTTTGGGAAGAAGGTGGTGCCTCACACTCTCTGTGTACTACTAGCAGTACCTCATTTGTGGAACTTCAAAGGAAAATGATTCATGTGTGGATACACTTAATCAGTGAATCAAAGAGGTGCTGAGTTCCTTGGTTCACAAGCAGTTCTGCAGCAGGTGCTATGAAGTTAAGGCTTGTGCAGGATTTTAGTGAATGCCATGCTGATGCTCTGCTGATGTCCAAATAGCTGTTAGATCATATGTTTGATCATGGAGCCACAAAATCTGAGTTTTAATAGGAAAAAAACATCTAATGCCAATATAGGTTTTATAGCTGCCAATAAAATTCTAATTTACAGGAATCAAGTAGGGTGTTTTTTTTGTTTTTTTTTCAGGTATTTAATTGTTCACTTGCATAACTGCCACTTCATTAGAAAAAAAAAAACAAAACCTGTGAGCATCTATTGGAATTAGCATCTATCTGCTGGTAACACATGATATTTTAGGGTCTCATGCGGTCTTCATAAACCATTATTGATATTTAATGTTTTTACCAGTTTTTCTCTCCTCCTCACGCACTTCAGCATTTCATTTGTCTCTGTGAGATCATTAGTTTTGGTAAGGGTTAGCTTGTGTCAAAGGAGTTTGGAGCTTGAGAAAAGCTAGTATAGTCACGCAACTCGGGTTTCACAATCTGACTTGTAAAGACCAAGATAGCGTGCTAGGGAGGAGGATGTTTGACTGTCTTAATAGAATGTACTTCTGTGCAAGCTCACATAGGCTATTTAAAGGTAGTATTTAATGATAGTTGACTAATTTAGGGTATGTCTACACAAATGGTGCAGGCAAACATGAGCCCTGGTTGACTGCATTCTGTGCAGCCTGAATGTGAGCCAGCTTTGGCCTAGAAGCAAGACAGCAGTGCTAGCATAGCCGTGTGCTCTAGCTGACAGTCCTGCCTTCTGGTCTAGGAACAGCTCCATTCTTAAAGTGAGCCAGGGGCTCAGCTTGTTGTGAAGTAGGTAAACATTTATTTATTTAAAAATATAATTGTGTGTTACTGATTAAGCCTTGCTGCAAGCAGACTGTTTGATGGGAGCCAGACTGTGTTTAGACATATAGAAGGCTGGACCCTATGAAGACTTTTTATTATCAGGTAACATTGTTCCTTCTCAAGGCTATTTCCATTGTGTGTCGTGCTTTAAAATATGTGGGTAACCTGAGAGGTTCCTTCTGATCTCTATTCACTGATTGACTCCAGGAAACCTAGAGTTTGGTTTTAGTATTGATGCAAAACTCCAAGGTTGTTTTGGTCTATCAACAGATGGATTGTTGTATTTGGCAGGAATTACTTAAAAAGAAAGCTTTTGGTGGAAGAACTACAAATTAAATTGCATGGTCTCTCCAATAATATCCCGTTTTGATTCTTTACTGAATATTTTTATGATCTTTCTGTTAGTTGCCACCAGTCTTGATACATAAGGTTAAAGTGTGTCATGTGCCATAAAGTTTTGCTGAAATGTTCAGCAGATCCGTTAGTCACTACTTTCAGTGACTGATGTGTTTGAAGCAACTTGTTACTCAGCATATAAATACAAAGGTACAGTGAGGAAAATTCAGCTGTGTTTTGCCTGCTAAGTGTAGCACATATGCTTCTTTGTTAGAAGTGTTTGGGGAGAGTAGGTGGCTGAAGTATTTGAGTTATCCAGATTACGAGGGATGGAGGGATGAGAACTGATTGGTACTTAAAGTTGGCATGGATTTCAAAGTGTTAAAAGCATACAGCTGAGTGACGTTGGATAGAACTCTATTGGAATGCTTTACATAATTTAAAGTAGAGCCTCTGAAAAGATGTTTTGTTTCCTCTTCAGTTTGAACAAAAGGAATAATACTTATCATTCTTATTTTTACAGTTCAGGGTACTTTTCATTTAAGAAGTTTTAACGAATTAAAACTGTTTTCTGAGTGCATTTTTTAGCCAGTGGAAAAAAAAATAAGGAGCCGCTTCTGTTCTGTTAATCTTCAATTCTGCAAGCATTTCATTTTTATTAAGATGAAACAGAACAAAAGCAAAACAACAATGACAAACAAACTTTATTTGGAGCTTAGGGAGCAAGCAGAAGATGGAATTGAGCAATGTATTTTGAGGTTTGGCTCTGTGTTTGTCACTCTGGTATCTCTGAACTCTAATCCCCATGGTATCACTTGTGCAGGGGAGTTTTTGGGAGCACGTGGGAGGGTTTGGTCATTTATGTGGGCCTGCACTCAAGCTAGTAAGCAGTTCCAGAGCTTCTAAAGGTATGATACAATGATGCAAAGTTTAACTTTTTTTAATTATTTTTTTTTTTCCCACTTAGCACAGCCTAGGATTGGGTTTGTGTATGTCAGCGTGTTAAAATAGATTATGCAATTAGTTCTATTTGGATTTTTACTGCTGTTTGTCCTAGTTATGTAGAGTTGCCACGTTACCTCCACACTTTGAACTGCTATTATTGTAAATAGGGTGAGTGGTAGAGTGCATTAAATAAATTACCTTTTGTGGGCTGAACTAAAGATGTAGCAGTAGGGCTGTTTTGGGCAGAATAGTTTTAATGGTAAAGTTTTCAGTGAAGTAAGAGGAGTTAACAATTATACTACACACTTAACTACATTTATGCAAAAATATAAAAATGAAAGAGGAGCTACAGATGAAATTAGTAAGAGTGAATAGCTGTTATAAAGGACTGCTCTCTGTCAGAAGTGTGTGCGGAGACACAAAAAAGATGTTGAGGTGAATGCTGAGGGTTGAAGGTTGCCTGAAAGAGAACTGCATGAAGAAGGTGCCAGAAGCTTAAGTGTTAGCAAGTAGCCCAGGCAACTTTGTTTAGTTTAGAGATCTGAATGTTTAGCACAGATGATGATGAGTCTGGCTTCCTTTATTTTGCCTCCTTTCTCTGGAAGTTGTATGGTTTATCATTTTAGGTAATAAACGGTCATCAATGATGGTGCTTTGGTTTTAGTTGAATCGTTTATTTGGAATGAGCAGGGAAAAAGAGCTCTTCTTGAGAGGAGATCATTCAATGTTTTTATCTGAGTTACATATTTAATAGCTGGTGATAGTTTTGACATGTATTTGGGGGCTGATTGTGCATGTATTCTGATACAAAGCCTATATTTAATTTTTGGGTGAACTTTAAGCGCTATCTGAGGTAAAATTTTACCTACTTGTTCTCTTAAAATGACTACTGATCAATCTGTGTTGTTTTAATACACGTTTCTTCATATGCACGTGGAACAAAAATGTGAATAACTGTTGGTAATTATTAACAACGCTGAGTTAATGTTCTGTGTTTTTTGTTTTTGTCTCCCTTCCCTTCATTCAGAATTGGATTTTCAGTCATGGAGGAACATCAGCAACATTTGCACTGTGTAAACTGTGTCAGCCGTCGTTGTATGACCAGACCAGAACCTGGCATTTCGTGCGATTTGATAGGCTGCCCACTGGTTTGTGGGGCAGTTTTTCACTCGTGTAAAGCTGAGGAACATCGCATTTTATGTCCACTTGAAAGAGTGCCTTGTCTGAATAGTGGCTTCGGATGTCCCTTCATAGTGGCCCGGAATAAAATCGCTGATCATCTAGAAGTTTGTCCTGCAAGTGTGGTATGTTGCACCATGGAGTGGAACAGATGGCCTGTCAGTTATGCAGACCGAAAATCTTACGAAAATCTTAGCAAAGATGTTGATGAAGTGGAACAGCTAGATATGGCTTTAGCCCTTCAAGACCAGCGCATGTTACTAGAATCACTTAAAGTAGCAACTATGATGTCGAAAGCGGCTGATCAAATGTCAGAATCCAGAGAACAAACATCTGTCAAAACAAATGCCCCAGATACGGTGTGCTCAAATGGTTTGATACCTGTAGATGAAGAGTCCTATGGAGCACTTTATCAGGCAACTGTAGAAACAACAAGGAGTTTAGCTGCTGCTCTGGATATCCTGAACACTGCTACTAGGGACATTAGTATGTTAAACTCAAGGCTCTGCACTTCACCACAGGAAATGAAAGAAGATACTGAGATTAAAGAACAAGCTTCTAATGGCATTATTCAGGATAGTAAGTCTGACCGTGAAAATCCAGATGAAGAAAACATTGGAGCAGTTGGGGGAATTAACTTTGACAACCTGCATCAAAATTCACAAATGGAGCAAAATGGTTCTAGTGATATTTGTTATGATGCAATACAAAATCGTGACTTAAATCTAAACCTTCATAACTCCTCGCTATTGTGTAATGGTTTTCATGTAGAAGATGAGTGTTCAAAGGTGTTGGACCAGAACAAAGATCTTGGTGTATCTAATTCAAAATCACCCAGTGTAGCAAATGGTGAATGTACTGCATCTCATGATGATGAAGCATTACAGTCTTGCAGTTCTTTCCCTGTAACTTCACAACTCAAAGAAGTAATACCATCTGATCACTTAGTTAATGGCAATGTTAGTCATATGCTGCTTCCCCATAATGCTAATGAAGAAGAAATTTTAGAGAGGCAAGCAGAGCAGGAAAGACTGAGAAATGTAGATGTATTCTCAATTATGCGGCATCGATCGTACAAATTCCTTTGGTCAGCACCAAAAGAAGACAAAGCTGTTGATACATCAGATTTGGAGATAACAGAAGATCCTATGGGTCTTCAGGGAATTGATCTAATCACTGCAGCTCTGTTGTTTTGCCTAGGAGACTCTCCTGGAGGTAGGGGAATATCAGAAAGTCGCAGTGTTGATGTATATCGCGTTGACTTTGGGACCCAAACATTTTCTCTCCCATCAGCTATATTGGCCACAAATACAATGGTGGGGGAAATAGCTTCAGCATCTGCGTGTGATCATGCCAACCCACAGCTCTCAAATCCAAGTCCGTTCCAGACCCTTGGACTGGATTTGGTATTGGAATATGTGGCTAGATACCAAACAAAACAGCGTTCAATGTTTACATTTGTTTGTGGACAGTTATTTAGGAGGAATGAATTTTCTTCTCATTTTAAGAATGTGCATGGTGACATTCATGCTGGCCTTAATGGCTGGATGGAGCAGAGATGTCCCTTGGCATATTATGGGTGTACATATTCTCAACGAAGGTTTTGTCCTTCAACACAAGGGGCAAAAATTATTCATGACCGCCACTTACGGTCCTTTGGAGTTCAGCCTAGTATATCTACAGTATTAGTAGAACCGGCGAAAAGCTGTTTAATTGGACTACACAATGACCATTTGAGTAGTCTACCTTTTGAGGTTTTGCAGCACATTGCTAGTTTTCTAGATGGCTTTAGTTTATGTCAGCTTTCAAGAGTGTCACGTTTAATGAGAGATGTGTGTGGAAGCTTGCTTCAAGCACGTGGAATGGTGATACTGCTTTGGGAGAAGAAAAAGTACCCAGATGGAAGTTCTTCTTGGCAAATAAAAGAAAAGGTAAGTTATTTTTGGTGGCAAAAGGGAAAGTATTAATTTGATCATCCCTGCTTTTCTGGTAATATTTTTCCTGACCTAATGTTATTAGTGATTTTTGGTATAACATAAGAAACAGATCATGTAGAACAATTAGTAAAAATGACTAGCAGTTCGGTGCAATTTTCCACGTACTTCAAGAATTAAAGTAGTGTCTGCCCATTTTTATTTGTCGTAAATTAATATTTTTAAAATCTTGGGAAAATCATGGGTTTTAGCTTTTACTTCATTATTTTCTTTAATATTAAATATTCCATGGGAGTGGGAAAGTTGCCTACAGAGTTTGCATCTCTTGCATTTATACTGTGTTAAGCAATTTCGCTTTTTGTTCAACTGTTCAGTTCTTAATTTATTGCCATAATAGATTGCCTTAAGTGTGTAAATGATTTCTAAAACCTTTGGGTGACCTTTGTAAATTGTTTCTCAGTCTTACCACCCTCGAAAGCGCAGAGTATCCACAGCAATCATTTGGAATTATGGAAGTTGGTCATTTCACAAATGGATAATTTTCTAATGAAGTAACCAGTCATGACCAGTACAGATGATGATGTATCACTTTATCATTTTACTTCTGATAGCACCTACTTTGTAGGCACACGCACAAAAAAATTATTGGCTGGCTTTCTTTCCAGCGTTCAGAGCTAATTGGTAACCTGAATCAGCCTGAAACTGACTATCCAAAGTTTGGACTCTTGCATGGTTTTGTCATATTGATATTTATTGACCCAAAACATGCCTTGAAAGTATAGCACAAACACTGAACCTCCTGAGTTCAGATGCTTTAAAACATTTTGAGCCTGTGTACAACTTGTTTTCTAGGTTTGGCGGTTCAGTACAGCCTTCTGTACTGTGAATGAGTGGAAGTTTGCTGACATCGTAAGCATGGCTGACCACCTGAAGAAGTGTAGCTATAATGCTGTAGAGAGAAGAGAGGAGGCTGTTCCACTGCCATGTATGTGTGTAACACGAGAACTCACTAAAGAAGGACGTTCACTGCGTTCTGTTTTGAAACCTGTACTTTAAATATTGCAGCCACTCCAATTGCACATACACTCAAGCACCTGATATAACCTCGGTAATATTACGTGACACTTTATTAATGTACTAAAGATACTTTCTAGCTAAATCTACTCTGTCACTGTGTATATAAGGTTTGAAGTGACATTTATTTTTATAATACTGTTTAGCTGGAAAGTAATGAAAGTTGCCTTAACGTTTGAAAAATTTGGAACTTGCTGGACAGGGTAGTTTTATCTAACTTATGTAATTTAAAAAAGGAATCCTAAGGTGTGTTTTTTTTAATTCACTGGTGCCCATGTTGCTGTTGACTGATAACATTTCAAAAATGGCCTCTAAATGGTATGCGCGTTTAGATAGGAAACATTGAATCATACTGAGACAAAATCCTGACCACATGCACTTTCTGCATTTGGTCAATTTTTCTTCACAAATTGTGATCCAAGTATTTGAAAGATGAGGAAGAATTTAAAACTTCATGGTAGATATCTCAGATACTCAGCATTGAAGCACATCTTTAGTCGTGAAATCAGTGTTCTAGTTGCTATTCCTCATTAACAGGTGACCCAGGAAAAGCTTTTTAAAAATTTTTTAGGAATGAGCTAAGTGAGTTCAGATTTACAGCAGCTTAATTTTTAGTACAACTTTCTTTTGACATGTCAAAAATGATTGCTTTTCTTCTGAGCTATTAACAGCTACATCACTTATGGGAGCAAAACTTTTAGAGCTAAAAACATGGAATGCTAGTTTTATTCTCGGACCTACAGTGACATCTGGTTTAAAATGTTTCTCCTTGTCCTGCAATTGGCTGAGGGTTAAATTGCTTGAGCAGTCAGAAATTCAAAAGTACATGATGAACATTTATGACCTTGTAACGCAGCTAATGAAAGGGCTTTACTTGTTTTATGGTATTGTGAGATGTATTGTCTCCTTTTCTGTTAATTTGTCTAGAAAATGCTGCTTTTTTTTTGAGGAGCATTTGAAATTACTGTTATGTAAATCAAATGTATCATCTTCATAAGATGAGACATGATTTGTTAATTACATAAAGCATATCAGAAATGTCTGTTCAACCACATCTGTTAAATGAATAACTCCAGTTTGTATCCAGTCTTCCATAATAAAAGATCTTGCAAAGCATAGGGAATACGTGCTATGAAAAATGCCCTGGTATAGCAAAACTATAATTACTTGAACTGACTTTCCAACTTGTTTGTATTAATGTTGGTGTCTCTAGTTTGTTGCACTTAGCAACTGTGCCACAAAGCTAAAACAGAAACAGACCAGAGCTTAGAACAAAGAAATACAGTACGTATTTCCATTATAGGAAAAAATAAGAGATTAATAGGGAGGAGATGTTTACAAAAATGGCTAAATTTATTACTTGTAACTTCTGTACTGGACAGTTGTTTATGGCTAGTCTGGCTGCAGTTCACAACTTTGGTATCTGTGCATTTCCCATTCTGGGTCTGGTCCAGCTAAACATTCACTGCCTTTTTCTAACCCAGAGTGCTAAGGGTGCCCAGGAAAAAGAAAAAATTAAAAAAAAAAAAAAAAAAAAAAAAATTGGATCTAATCCTTTAGTGCCATGAATTTGAATTACAAGAGCTCAAACAGAAGCTCTGCCTGGATCCTGAAGCTACAAGTTCTCTTTCCACACTTTATATCTTTTATTGGTTGAAGAAAGGAATAGGGTAAACCTACCAGAGAAGTCAGCAGTATTTGTGGTAATCTCAGCTGCTACCACAGTTATGTGGAAAGGAGAATCTAGTGTACGGAAAAGGAGAATTTTAGTACAAATCTGACCAACTGGGTTAAAACCAACTGGGTTTTAGGAAGGAATTAAAAAAAAAAAAAAAAAAGGAAAGTAAAACAATAAAAAATAAAAACAGCAACCCTGTTCTCTTAGGGCACTGAAATGCTTACTACCCCAAAATTCTTCAGTACAAGGCAGGAGAGAGACTTTAATCAATTCTTTACTTTTAGCTCTAATGGCTCCTTGCTGCTGCTCTCCTGTGTTTGAAAGTAGCTGTGACTGGAGGGATCCTGACTGCTGAGGAGCTTTATGGTTGAGTTTATGCTGAAATCTACTTTAAAACATCTGTCTTGGTCAGCAGTGCGGTGGTTTGGGTACTTAGCATTCTTCATAACTACCCAAAACCCTAATAAGTGATGGTAGGTGGGCATGTGTCTTCGTTCCTTAGGAAAAGAAGGTATCCAGATGTAGGAGCTGGTGTTGGTAGAATCTCACTTGTAGCACAGTGCAGATCTACATCTAAAGTATCTGTTGTTGATTTATTAAAATGAACTTTTTAAGTACTCAGTGTTCTTCTTAAGAAATAACACTATTTCTCAATTCATGCACTTTTGTTTTCAAATGTAGATACAGGCTTTTTTTGTTAAATTAGTTTTATTTTTTACGAGAATCCAGAGCTATTAAAATTATCGATGTTGTAAACAAAATCTCTGCCTTGTAAACTGCTGCAATTGCAGGAATACAGTATAGTTAGGATAAAACTTTTTTTTTTTCTTTTTTTAACACTGCTATGCAGTTCATAAGACATCTATGGTGTATAGTCAGTCTATCCAAATGTGGCTTGTTCCCATTTGCCCTTGAATTTTAAAAACGTTGTATCCCTTTCCTGGTACATTTTCCTTACACCATACATAGACAGCTGTTCCAGTCTTTCTTTTACTTGATACCACATTGCTACTTTGTTTAAAATGTTTTCAATCATTATGCAATTTTTTTTTTTTTTTTGCAATGTCTGTTAAAATCCTAATAAAACTTTTGGAGTTTGTCTTTTAGTATGACTCTTTTTTAAAGCTTTCACCAGCCTTTCAGTATTCAGATATGGTGCTCAATGTCTGCCTGTAGGATTCCAATGAATACTTGAAAAATCAAATTCCATGAAGGAGTCTGTTTCCTTGCAAATCATGCAGCATTTAAATATGTGTAATTAATATACATCTACTTCACGTTGAAGATCAGTCATTCCTTTTTAGACTGTAGACCTGTTTCTATTGCTTTAATCTATTAAATGCTATAGATTTTCATCTGCTATAAAGATTCAGTGATGCTGCACTGACTCTTATTGTACCTGCAAGTTTTTTTTCTGAATAAGTTGGAAAGATTACTGGATGAAGATTATAGAAGTTTACTTTCTTTGCAAAGGACAATTTTCAGTGTAGTGTTTCATTTAATTTTTTTCTGTAGAGAACTCTTGCTTGAAGTAGTCCAGAAGCAAAAAAAACTAGGGTGGCTTTTAGAGAATAGTTGCAGTTCTGATTGTTTCTGGAATGGCACAATGCAAAACAAAACTTCAGTGAAGTCATAGAATCACTAAGGTTGGAGTGGAAGACTGTGCAGGAATTGATAGTTGGGCCTGTGATTTGCTAACATAAATGACAGTCTTCAAAAATAAAAATGTACCTATACTTCATAACTCTGATAACTAATAAATGAATCTAAACTGTGCTTAGTACTGTGCTCTGTGGCTCACTGTTTTTCAACCACTGTTGCACGCTTTTGGCTGTTCTGCTTTTTGTACAGGTGTACCCAAGGTGCCGTGTTTAGCCTTTTGTATTTTCTTCTCCATAAGTGTATTTAGACATTCTGCTGTGCTATAAGGAAATCATTTTTGTCTTGCTTTAATTTCCTTGATGCCTCAAGTGTTCCAGAAGATTTGCCTTTTACTAGTTTTTAAATGTGCTTGCTAAAACTCTTCGTAGGGTCCTATGTGGTGAACGCGCTTTACCAAACAGAGACGTAAATTAAATGGAAAGTTTGATGCTTTCTGTAATAACAGAAAGATAATTCAGAATCTTACAGTCATGAGGGCTGTTCAGGCATCTTTGGTCATCTTCAGGTGAATGAAGTGTAGTGGTTGTTTACAGCGTGGAGAGAACGCTACATGCAGGTAGTGTTTATAAACAAGTTTCATCATGTAATTAGAGACAGTTTGAAGAATGGGGTTTCCTTAGCATGGCTGTTACGCATGCGGTGAATATTGTAATAATGCAAACTAGAGAGGAAAACTGAATGGAGAAATAAGCTTAACATACTGAGGGCATCCCATTTCCGGCATAGAAAATTCCTCTTCTGCCTGATGGTTTCCGAGAGTGCAGAGAGTTTCAGGCTTGTGCATTCTGCAGCTGTTTCTACTAATGACTCATCTGTCTTTCTGTTATAACAGGAGTTACCCTGCTGCTACTTTAGCTCTGTACTACAGTTATAAGCTGTCTTCAAGTGCTACCTGTATTTCCCAAGCAAGTGTTGGCTGTATTGAATGCAGCTTTCTCTACTGAATACAAATATGTATTCGCTGCAGGTTCTACCTGCTGGTGGTGTCAGAGGCAGTATTTCATAAGGGTAATAGGGCAATAAGGTCCTTCAGATACGGAAAATTTACCTGCATGCTCTTATCAGCCTTTCACAGAAAAAGAGAACAAAGGTGTATTTGGGTATGGAAGGAGCAATATGAGGAGACTGATAGTTGTCACTTGCTGATAACTTGCTGGCAGAGTGACAGTCAAGAAAACATCTTTAGTCATCATCAGATGTGCTATGTGTATGTGAGCAGAAGTCCACGCCGCTGTCATTCTGACAAACCAAGTTCAACAATGTGTACTGGTAGGTACGCAGACTAGAAACAGGTAGAAAAATGTCTGCAAAATGGGCATGTGTGACTTCAGCTGCAAAATACAGGAGGAACACACACAAACAAACCCACAAGTAAAACAACTAGCACTTCCCAAGGTATGTTTCACATTGATTTTACAAATGTTGCATTAGCCAGAAAAATGTGATTTCTGTCTCATTGTTATTTTAGTTTTCTGGTGTTTAGTTTCATCCTAAAATATGGTGATACTTCTTTAAAATCATAAAATGAATATGATGTTTATGTGATACAACATTATTTCAGTTTGACTGTGTCATGAATTAGTGTTGGACTGAGTATTTTACAGTATTAAAATAATGGAACACAAAAAAATACATTGCAATACATGCTTTTTGTGTAATATTTGCTTCCCCCACCCCCCAAAGTTACATTTTCAAGCATATAAAAAAACCAACAACAACAAAAAAGGCTGTTTTTAAGTTTATCGTGGTTTAAATTAAGGAAATTCTACTAGCAACATGAAGGTTGGGATTTATTAGTACTTTCATGTGAACACCACAACAAAGGGTTAGGCAGCAGAACAAAACTAATCTGATTATGTGATCAGTTAGTGTAGGAGCAATCAAGGACCTGACATTAGTATATGTTGGACTTTGCTCAGAAGTGTTAGCGTTTGACGATTACTAAGTGTGTAATTGTTTGAATATTGTGCACGTATTCAACAATTACATTGTATTCAATCCATAATTCTGGCGGCCTTGGCAGCAGATGGGAAATAATTTATCAGTGAGATTTGAACCTTGGCTAAGGTAAAAACATGCCTGTTAAATACTGTGGCAGCCGTTTATGACTCTCAGCTGTCAGTGAATGCTTCATTGTGTGTTTCAAGTGTGAGGGAAGGGATGAGTGGTACCTCTTTGTCTAAGCAAGGTGGCTTCTACAGTGAGAAGAGTTTCATATGGTATCTCACTGTGCACATTGTTTTTTGATGCAGGTGAGGAGGATGCTTCTTATCACCAGTTCAATTTCTGTTGAAGCTAACAGCCTTTTTGATGGCTATAATTTTAGAAAATTGAGCCTTTATGGTTGATCCTTTTTATGCATAGTACCCTGCATTTCCAAAATAAGTATTTCTCCCTGGGATGCAGTTTTACTGCAACTGAAAACAGGAAATTTCTGTCTAATTCTCCACAAGCTATGTGTATCTGAGATTGAGGCTATCTTTTGTGGTATAAGGCATGCTTTACCTTGTGTTTGTGGCAAACTTCTGGTAGTGAGGAGGCAGCAGTGGTGGCCTCCGAGAAGAGACATGGGGCTGCTCCATGCCAGACATTTGGTCCTGGCTGTCTCTGCAGCGCTCCCCCTGCTGGTTTAAAGCTCAGCCTGGCAGCAAAGCTCTTGGTGCCTTTGAGCAAACACATTTAGGAAAGGTAAAGAAATTCCACTGTGCGGCAGCTCAGGGAAAGAGGAGCAAGTTAAAAATGGAAGAAACAGCCCTGCAGACATCCTGCTATTAGACATGCTGCTATGAGGAGGAAGGGCCTGATCTTCAAAATACATACTTTGTTAATTAGTCAAGATAAATGGTAAATTGCTGTGAGTACAGATGGGCTCTCATTAAAAATGTATTTGTGAATCTCCACTCTAGAGGAAGTGAAGGCACAGCTTGACTTGTGAATGTTCTCCTTGAATTTTAAGCCACTTCTGACTGACAGAGTTGGATGAACTTAGTGTTAATTACAACGGTTACTGAGATCAATGCACAAAGGGGTTGAGTAGACCTAGCAGAGATCAGGAAAAAGTTGACAAAAGGCCACCTGAAATGTGTTGTGCTATTTATGTACCTGATGGTTACATTAAGATTATATGAGCATGTTTTTCTTCAAAGCTTGATGCAGCACATCTGGTTAGTGTGACTACTTGCATCAATGCAGGTAATGTTTTGGAGTTGTGATCAAGCCAAAATTAACCTGGGGAGAGACTGGAGAAAGTGCAGAGAACATTACCAGCTGCATGCTGTTGCCTAGGGACTCATCTATGATAAGGCAGTCTCCTGCTCCCAGACCTGTGTGACCATGTACAGCTTGGCTAATGACACACTGCTCCACAATAATGCGATTGAGGAATTGCAGCAGGATGTACTAGGAGCCAAAATCCAGCCCGTGCCATCAGTGATCCCGTCATAGCCAAATGCACTCCCCCAGCAGGTTTGTCATTTCTAATTCTCCCTTTGGCATAAAATGCTGTTCTGTTGTTACTGTTGTTTTTTACCTAAGTGTGAAATTAACCATAGAAGTCACAATTTTTTTTGAAGCACTTTGAAGCCAGTATTTAAAAAGATCTCTAAAGTTGCTGTTAAATTTGAAGTGAATGTTCTGACAAATTCATCCGTTCTGCAACTTGGGTGAGGGGGAAAAAAGTTTTTATTTATTGCTCCCTGTGGACCACAAGGAAGTAATCACATCAAAATGAAATGAAATGCTAAAGGTGTAACATTTGTGTGAGTGCCTTTTGTGCTTAGTTTGATCAGTATATCAGACATCTGTCAGTTTCTATTTCCTTGGATTTATGCGGGTGGTAATGTTTGAACAAAGATATGCTACAGCAAAGCACTTATTAATAAATACCGAACAATAAAAGTTAGACAAAAATAATTGTTCTTCAGCAGTATGGACAGAAATCTAAATAGATTAATGTGTTTACTTGGGAAAGAATGCCAGCAACTTGTTTATCTGACTTTGAAGTACTTGAGTGAAAAACGATGCCAGCTGGATTTGTTATGTAAACAAAACTTCCAACAGATTTTTTTAGTATTTTGGTCTCAGAAGATCAAGCTTTAGATTGTTAACAGTGGGAATACTTGTGCTGTACATTTCCATGTTCTGGCATATGGTGATGCTATTAGTAAATGTACAGAGAATAGGTGTTCCTGGAGAAATTAGTGGATTCCGTTGACTTCCATGCAGGTTTCAGAGTGTTCTAAACCAGGTCAGACTGGCTGCTGCTTTAAATGCGTCTCAGTTCTAGCACAAAGTAGTAGTTCTCTAAGTCTGAAATGAGCTCTTGTGGGTGATAATATGCAATTCATCCATCACTCTAGTCAGCTGCCAAGTAACAGTTTAGTAGCTTTATACTTCTCTGCTTGATGGCCTTCCCTGAATAAGAAGCTGTTGTATTTGCATTTGTGAAAAGCAGAGATTTGCAACGTTCAAGTAGATGTATTTAATGCCTACTGAAGTTTCATTAACCACTTAAAGTTTTTAGTTGATTGTACGTGGACTTGAATGAAAACCATATTTCTCTGCAAAGAGCTCAGACTTAGCCTCTCCAGAAGTCTACAAGGTCCAGAAAATGAACCATTTCTTTTTGTTGTTCCCTTTATTTCTGTCCATTTCCTTGCACAGTTCTGAAAAATATCCCACTATCTGTCCCCAGTGTGACTCCCAACTTGAAGTCATATTAGCCTGAATTAGATATGTAAAGCACTATTTCTTAATAGCTGTTTAAATGGCAATTAGTTCTATTTTCATTAACTTGTTAAGAAAAAAGAAAATAAAAGGTATACCTCTACAGGCTCAATCCTTTCTGTGCTGATAAAATCAATAGAGGGTACTGTTTTATCTGTTAGCTCTAATAACTGAAGTCTTAGCTGTAGGCTTCTAAATCTGAATGCTTTTCCTACAGTCACTTTCAATTTTTCTACTGGTAGGCGAAGGCACTGGCAGCCAGTGTTTTGCATTTTACATATTCTAAATAAGAGGAAAGACAAACCTTCCAAGGCCTAGTGTTTTAAACATATCAGAGAACCTCACGTGCCGAGACAGATTGGTTTAAGTTTTCCTACAGAGACAATGAAGACGAGAATGATACAAATACTGATCTGTGCTCTCTCTTTAAAGAATACAAAAATGAGGAGCATTAGAAGACTATTTTAATTCAGCTGTTCCAACAGAAAACCCCACCTTGACTCAGCTGTTTTGCCAGGCAAACTCCACTCAGCTCAGTTTTTGCAATATTTTCAGTTTCTCATGCTTGTTTAGTAGAGATGTTCCTGGAATAAAAAATTACTCAAGTTCTCCTATAGATGGTCAGTGTGTATGAATGTGGGTAAGACTGTGACTGCCATCTCATCTGTAGTGCTTGGCTTTGAGGCTTCTGTAGCATGGCTTATTCAACTGGCCACACAACACAACACGCTTGATTTTTTTTCAAGTATTGAGATTGGTAACTTTGCCAAACTGTTTAGTTCCACCCCACAGGCAAATGGAAGATAAATACCAACAAGTATCTGTAGATGGTTACTAAGGAAACATGCATATCAACATGCAAATATTAAAGATGCCTTTCATGAGCATAATCACTTGTTGAAAACACTCTCAATTATTTTAGTGTGTTTAAGTCTTTCTGGATATTGATAAAGTCGATGGAGTTACCACATCTACATCTCTTAGAAATGATGAGGGATAGCATTCATATTCTGTGCCACGTAACACAATCGAGCTAGTGAATCTTTACAATAGTAATCATGTATGTATATGTATATATATTCAGTTTAAGTCAATGGAACTGCAGAATGTGTATAAAGGAAATCTAGTCAAGTCAAGTCTAGCTCATCAAGTGCTCTGTTGTGCTGCAGTTGCCAGTGCAGACTGGCCATTGCAGGAGCCAGATAACTTTTTTCCCCTTTCCTTCGTTAAAAAATATTTTAACCACTGGGATAACTGTAGTTAGTAACAAAACAAACATACTGATAAATGTATACACTGTAAGTAACTTTTTTTTTAAAACAAGAGTAAGTTCTTGAGAACTTGGAACACAAAATTCTCCCACATGTACTTGCAAAAGTAGAATATACTGCAGAGAAATGTTGGTTGACTGACAGCAACTCAAGCACTCAAAGTTTGCACTGGACTAGTTAAAATGATCAATAAATACATACATTAAAAAACTCCATTCTTTTATGGGCACGACCTTGAAAAGTAAAAAGATACAGCAGGATTTATTTTACAAATTTCCAAGACAAGGAATTTGCTACCAAGAGTGAACTAATTCTGTTAACTTAAGAAATCAATTTCACTTAAATATGTTTCAGTGCAAGGAATCAGTCAGGTGTAAAAGCACGTGATTGTAATGTTTACAATGTTTGGGGTCATGAGTGGCATATTCAAGGACTATTAAATGTTGGTCTGGGAATCTGTAGGCACTGCTGATTATGTCTGTCTCAGAACAGGAGAGGCTTTTGGCAGAAATATTTTTGTAGGACCAAGTCTTCCATAAGCCTGAGAATATTATGCCTATGAATGTATGCACATAATGTTAAGATAATGCAAACCAAGAATGAATCTAGTTAATTTTATGTGCTTTTTTTTCAGTAAATTTCAAAGCGCTGGGGAAGATGGAGGGAAGCATAACACGTTTCAGACAGCTTGTACAATTGTATTTTCAGGCAGAAAAGGTTTACAGTGAAGTACATATTCCTGTCCTTCAGAGGCTGTTAAAACATTATCATGATGGATTCACTTTCAGCTCCAATCTGTTATTCCTTCAAAACAGGTGTGGAGTGGGAGAAATCAATGAGGAATGGTCAGCTGGTGACTTACAGTCAGGGTACTGCTCCTGAGCAGCCACCTGTGGCTCCTGTGCTGGAACGGCCCTGAGGGACTGGCTGTGCTAATGGAAAGGCAGCTGTGGGAGGGCACGGGCTCCAGTGGAAACAGGTCACTATGATACACAGCAACATACACATGCCAAATTAAGTAGTAGGAGTCCCCTGTCTATGACCTAGTCTCCAAACTATGCCATACACATCTTCTGGCTCTTGGCAGCAATCTGTTGCCATGACCTGTGGAAAGTTGCTATGCTTCAGACTGTTTATACACTCATTCTTGACCGCACTTCATATTTTCAAGGTTTTTTATTTAAACCTGCATTAAAACAGTGTTTATTCCTCAGCAAGGATTATTTCTGTGTCAGGTAAGTGAATTCAGTTAAGTTTGCCAGGTTAGCTGAAATAAAGTTCCTTAAAAAGAGAAACAAGAACTCTATAGTTGACGATTTGGTAAATACAGGAAACCTAGAAGATGAGGAAGCTGCAGTGTATGGGACTGATACAGTGGGTATAATATCATGTTGATAAAAATAAATTACAAAATAAATAACAAAATCATAAATAATAAAATAAATAAAAAGTGGAGTAGGTATTCAGGATCCCTGTGCATTGTTGTCTGCGTTAGCATTAAATGCACCTGGTGGTGCAGTCTGTTCTTATGTATAGTAGGACAGCTTGGTAGTCAGGGTGATATCTGGATTTTTTTTTAATTCCTCCTACCGCTTTACCTGTATTTTAAAGATGACTGCTTGATCTGTTACTCATGGGGGCGGTAAAAGACCAATTTAAAACAGGGTATCTTATAATAAGTTTAGTATTGCAACCATTTACTGTTACATACTAATACTATTGAGAACATCAAGGTACTTAGCGGTCATTAAATCTTTACTATCCACTAAGCATTTACTCAAGCCCTCTGAGTAAATCCCTGGCATGTCTTCTGCCTGTTTGTACCAAGCAGAAGAGCCACATTGTTGTGAGGGCTGCTAGAGCTCCATATGGGCTTGGGATGCACCTGACTTGCTGAGGCCACCACTCTGGCGCAAGTGTGCTGTGTTGGGAAGGCAGGGCCCAGAGGTCCCCTGAGCCAGGGAGACTCCAGGGGAGACAGAGCCCCATTGACAGTAGGCAGCACTCCAGGGCGTGAACGCTCCATTGCCCACATGGACAGAAGCAGCCTGGGGAGTGCTGGGCCACAGTGTGTGGTCAGGACATGGCTGGGAGGGGCAGGTGCTGATCTCTGGTAACAGAGACAGGACCTGAGAAAATGGCATAGAACTGCATCAGGAGGATCAGGTGGGGGTTAGGGAAAGGTTTGTCATCAGAGTGTGGTGGGCATGGAACAGGCTGCCCAGAGCACTGGTTATGGCTCCAAGCTGCTGGAGTTCAAGGAGGATTTGGACAATGCTCTCAGACATAGGGCTTGAATTTTGGGTGCTGCTGTGTGGAGTCAGGGGTCATACTCGAGACCTGTGGGTCTCTTCAAATTCAGGACAGTCTGTGGTTCTGCAATTCTGTGATTCCCTGGTGCAGATGTTCCACAAGAAATACATAAGGCTGGCCTACAGCATCCCTCCAAGAGCTACGTGAGTCACTCCACTTGAAGCAGGAACTGAGCTGTGGTTGGGTTTGTCTACAACATTTGTTCATATCTGGGCACTGATTAAACTGATACAGCATACTTGAAAGGGCCCTCTGGTGAAATATATCGGGACTTTCTAGAGCTCCTCAAACATTTCAGGCTGGGGAGGGTACAGAGATAGCATGTAATGTTTACCGGATTTTGAATAACAAACCCACTAGAACAATTATTTCTGTATGTGTTACTGTAATGTTATTGCATATTTATGCTGCTTAGTTACTGTTAAGAAAAAAATATATATATACATATTTAAGTTAACAAAATACGCTACACAAAACTGCAAAAATGATAAAAATCTGCTGCAGCATCCCATTTATTATTTCAATATTATTTTCCAACACAATTCCTAAAATGTTTAGTCACGCTACAACTTCTTAGCTTAGTATTCATAAAAGGCTGCTATTAGCACTAAGCAGCTGGCACAGCAAATGGAGTTATCTTTTCTCTGAAGCAGCAGCTAAAATGAAAAAGATGGAATAGCAGTGTTTATCTGGTAACGGGATCTTAAAGTATTTAAAATCTTTCAGTCCTCAGATTTTACCACATAATATATGTGGATTTCTTTTTACAGTGTGCTGCCTCTTCTATAATCAGAGTAAACATTTGAAAATTGCAGTAACTCTTTCTCAATATCTTTACGAGAAAGAAAATGACCAAAAAAGGGAGTAAAGTCTAGTGTAGGAAGGAGGACAGCTAATCTAAACACCAGCCAAAACGTGCAATTGGGGAAAAAAAGAAAAACACATCTAAATGTCATCCCTTCTCCAACCAGATCCTTTTGATATCTGTGTTTTGGTTTTGTTTTTCAAGCTCTGCCTTCGCTACAGATTTCCCTACTTGGAAATATTACTGTTTGAGATCGCTGTTCAGCAACAGAAGATAAAGCTGTGCCAAGCAGCAAACAGGCCCACGGTGTAAAAGTTTACAATCACTAAGGAACATGCATGCTACAGACAGAGGCTGCATTACCACAGAAATATTAAGTTCATCTGCCACTTCAGTGGTGTTCATTGCCGTGTTCTCTTTCTATATTTAGTAGACACTTTTTCAAGTGAGACAACTGTGGCTAAAAGAGATTCAACTTTGGAAGCTGAATTGTGGACGACCAAACTTCTTGGTTAGAGTCTTTATTATAATTTCAGGCAGCAGTTCTTTTCTCTGTAAGTAAGGAACTAACTTTCCAAGTTTCATAGCATAGGGAAAACACAAACATTACTCCATTGCTATTTTTTTGTTAGATTTGAGGAAGGCCTAGGCACACACTCACAGATGCTGCAGCTCTGAGTAGAATGCTATAGCCGACAGAGCTGTCAAGGACACAAAGGCACAGTATCAGTTACCAGAATCAGACTGCTCACAGTGTTCAGAAGGTAGCTTATTCCCACGTGAACGAAAATCTAACAACAGCTTCTGGGACAGCTAAAAGCAATTTGATTATTAGGGTTTTGGTATCTTTATGCCAAAGCTTTTTGATGGGACCTTGTAAGGCATGCCAAGATTAAATAGGGACTTAATACAGCAAAACCAGGAAACTGTCCTGTTTATGTTTGTGAAAATGAACTGGCTTACAGGAAAGGCTTTTAGGTTTGACAATAGTGTTGAGTTCTGATGGGAAGGAGTTCTGGTCATGCGGTACAAGGATGATGAGGCATTTTGGCACTGGTTTATCATCAATTCCTTAGGAGGCTTAGGTTCATGCTTAAAATTAAATTTAGGCTGATAGTAATGGCCCAAAATTGAAAGTACTTCTTCAGTTCCTGCAATAACCAACTCTGGTAGCACATGTCAGCTGTGCCCCTTCAGCCCCTTCAGCCTTTGATTCTGATAAAATACCAGTTTAGAGATGAGAAATCCATAGACCATGCAAATCTGGCAGTTAATTATTTAGTTTTGAGCCTGAAGCTAAACCTTATGGTACTTACAGTTCACCAGTCTTAGATTTAAAGATGACCCATACCATCCTGTCAACCTCATCCTGTCTACACCTTACGGTTTGCTACTATTCATCAGTAAGAACTGTTTTTCTATCCCTGCTGTCCCTAGCTCACAGAACTCCAGAGTCCCAGCCAACCTCCACTTCTAGCTCTTATCGCAATCTTGCAGGAACCAGAAATAAATCATTTCTCAGCCTTTATAGTTTTATCTCTCAACATTAGCCCTGTATGTATATTTGAGTATTATAATCACAGTCAGAAAACTTATAGCAACCTGGGAAGCAATCTGGTTTGTTGAAAATCCAAGTCCTCCAGTTTTCACTTACTACTTTGCCAAAACTCTCCCTCATTTAGGTATAGTCTGGAGACCTACAACTAATAAGCAGACATCTACCTCTCTCAGCCCCAACACTTTTGAGTGCATTTTTGAGAGAAGTGCAGGAACTCAAGCACGTCACTCCCTGTCATCTTTAACCTTAATCCAGCACCCAGTGTTGGTGGGCATAAAATGGATTACAGTGGAATATAGAGAGGAAATGGACTGAACTATTTTTACAGCTAGTATTTTGCACAAGACTAACCAAGAATTTTTTTTTATTGCTTCACCTACAGGTCTAAGATGAAGGTTTGGTACATAAAGGCACAAAGAAGTTAAGCTTTTGTTAAGGTACATTTGTGTTGCTGGTCTTTTTAAATTAAGGTTTAGAGAACAGCCAGGAGTTAAATTGATGCACTGCTGGATCCTGCAGCTTCTTAGCTTGAATGGTACTTGGAATGAACAGCTGCATATCACAGAATTATTACAATGGAAGAAGACCTCTAAATCACTCAGTCCAGCCACCAACCCACTACCACCATACCATTAACCCATGGTCTTTCACATCCACCCTTTTCTTGAACACCTCCAGGGATGGTGACTCCACCACCTCTCTGGGGTTTTATTTCGACACAAGATGCTTTTAGGGCCACTGTTATGCTTGATCTTTGGGGTAAAAATCTGAGTTTACCATTACACTCTGTATTATTCATAATACTAAAATGAAGGCGTATGCTACGAGGGTAGATACTTGAAAGACAATTATGAGATAGGTTAACTTGACTGTGAGGCTGAGCAAAAGCAAGGATTAAAAAATGTTGCTTTGTTCCCCAAAAGCAACAGGGTTAGGAGGAGGGCTGGTGCTAACAGAAATGCATGGAGGACTGCCAGAATCCCCTTCACTTTGGTTATGTCTGGAACAGTGGCAGCATATCACTTACAAAAGTTGAATCAGGATCAGTGAAAATGAGTTCAAGCATTCTTAAAAATAAAATTGGCAGTACATACTCTTCAGTGTGTCATCACCACCAGACACAGGAAACAAGCAACCACCTTTTGAGGCGGGATTTCTTTTGACTCACTGAAAGGCCTTCATCCTGTTCCCAGAACTTGACCTAAATAAAGTTGCTACTTCTCTGTTTCTGTCTTTAAAGGCTTCTGAAATGGGTGTATTCAGACAAGGACTGTCCTATAAATGGTTGGATCGCGTCCTTTCCCTCAGTCTTTGCAAGCCCTGATTACTGCTATGTGTAGGAGATGCCAAATTACAGCCAGAAGGGCAAGCCAGAATGCAGGCAACTGGGAGCTGCAGAATTTTTATGGAGCCGTCTACCACCTGCTGCCCCCACCAATCCTTCACATTTCTGGTCTCACCATGGCTGGCAGCTGCCTGCCTACAGGGAAGGTAGAACTATCCTGAGCACTGAGTGTATTATTTGGGACCAAACCTTGAGACTGCTTGTAACGCTGCAGGTATAGTGATTTAATGAGGTGTTTGCTGCACTAAATTAAGCCTCTCCGGAATAATCGCAGCAGCTTCATTTAACAAAGCAGCCTGCTGAACTCAATACGCATAACGTGCAACCTTTTGCAACTTCAGATCGTTACTTAACACAGATCCACCGAATATCCCGAGTTGGAAGGGAACCAAGGGGACCAACGATTCCAACCCCTGGCTCCACACATGGCCACCCAACACCCTATGGGAGCGGCGTCCAAAACCCGCTTGACCTCGCGGCCCTCCGGCACCACCCAACCGAGGCGCAGCCCGCCCCGCTCCCCCCCGCCGGAAGTGAGGATGCGGGGCGGCCCCTGGCGGCAGCGCGGCTTCGTTCCCCGCACCCGCTGAGCTCGGCCCGGCCCGGCCCGGCCCGACTCGCCATGCTGTTCCGCTTCGGCGTGGTGCTGCCGGCCCGCATGGCGGAGGGCGGCGGCGCGCTGCTGGTGGCCGGCTCTCGGCCGGAGCTGGGCGAGTGGGACCCGCAGCGCGCCGTGCCCATGCAGCCGGCCCGGCCGGGCGCGGCGCTGGCGGCCCAGGAGCCGGCTCTGTGGCTGGGGGAGGTGCTGCTGCCGGACGAGGACGCCGCCAGCCCCTTCTGGTACAAGTTCCTGCGGCGGGACGGCGGCCGCCTGCTCTGGGAAGGTAAGGGCGGGGCCCGCCGCTCCGTCCCGCCCCGCCGGAGCGAGCGGCGCGGGTGGGGGTGCGCTTGCAGGTGGAGCAAGCTATGTTCTTGGATACAAGCGTATGAAGCTGCGAATTTGCCTCTTGTCTCTAAGGAAAGGATGAGACTCGGTGAACAGAGGAGGGATGATTGAAGAATACGTTTTTAACCTGTAAAACAGTTTTGTAGTCCGTGTGGAGAAGTAGCACGTTACTGAGCAGTTACTCCTATCCTTTTTAAGGATGCTTGTCACACATTTAAGGAGCCGTTCTCTTGTTGCCCACAGTGGTGTTGGAAGCCCTTGGAGACACTCAGGGTCAGGCTGGACCGGGCTCTGAGCAACCTGACCGAGCTGTAGGTGCCCCTGTTCATTGCAGGGGAGTTGGACCAGATGGCCTTTAAGGGTCTCTTCCAGCTCAGATGATACTATGATTCTGCAAGAGACTAAAGCCTGGATATCATCGTAACTGTTGAGTTTGTTCTGTGAACATAAAGCTTACATCTTCAAGGACTATTAATGTCATGTACTAGTAATAGATTTATTTAGTAGTTTCCATAAACAGTATATAGTGGCTTAAAATGCGTTGTAATCATGTCTTTCTTTTGCAGACAAGCAGGAGAAGTGAATTTAAGAAATAAAAATATTTGCATCTACCCCAAGAAGAAGAATTGGGTCTATTTATTATTATTTTTTTTTTTAAGGTGCCAAGTCCTATAAAATATGCCAGTGATACTGATATATGAAGCGGCCTTCACCACACAGAATATAGAAATAATATATATTTTAAGAAGTATAACAGACTGTAGAGAATCTTGTACTTGTAAAATGATGGTTACTGTCAGGTTCAGAACTATTGTTACCTCAGGGTGGTTGTCCATAGCTGGGAGTACATGTAGAAGATGGGGTTGATGTAGATTCTGTTTGCGGCATTGCTATTAATGTAGTCTTAAAATTAAGCTGTGTGGAGACTGCAAGATAGTGCTCATGCCATACGTTTTAATTATTTTATTGAGCTACAGTTGGAAAAACAGGTTTGGATCTCATCTGGTTTTTATTGAAAAAATCACAGTTTGGAAGGTTTTTTTTTTTGTTGTTGTTGTTGTTGCTGTTGTTGTTTGTTTGTTTTAGTAGAATGTCTGAAATTTTGAGGACATGTGAGATATAAAGGAATGAGTAAAACTACACTTGCTCTAAGTTGTTGTATTCTGTTTGTTGAGACTTTCATATGTAACCAGGGAAACTCCTGTCCAGCTATGGATGGAAATTGTTCTTTTTTTATTTTTATGGTTTTTTTTTTAAGTTATACATTTATGAGAATTCCATGGTGTGTTAAGTATCGTGGGGTTGTTTGTTTGTTTGTTTTTGTTGTTGGTTTGTTTTGGTTTTGCCAGTGTTCTGTGGCTTTGGGGTTTTGTCAGATGGTCTGATAGGAAGCTGCCTAGTCAGGCTTGGCCAGTGGCAGGGTTGCTGGCTTGTCTCCTGTGTCTTGAGGGAACTGGTTTCCCTCTATAGGAAGATGATGTGGGAGAGGAGGATGTGGTGTCCTTGAAGGGTCAGGTACACTGTCCCAGGGTGATTGACACTGGCTCTGATCTTCACCTGAGGCCTGTGCCTTAAAGCCATCGGGCTCTTCTGGTTCAAGTCATGATTCCTGTGTGTGCTGTGGTGTTCCTTTGGGAATGATACTTTGCTTACCTGCAGTGAGTTCAGCTGAAAACTTTGTGCTACTTCGGGCTGCGATGTTGTATAGAAAACCAGGTGATGACATTGAGCTTCAGAATCACAGAATCTGGAAGAGCTTTAGCCATTAGAAAATGATACAGTAATACTGGTTAAGGCTTAGGAGCACAATAAACCTGGATTATAGCAATTTGTGTACCTGAACAGGGCATTATTCCTTACAAAAAAAAAAAAAAGATTGGGGAAGAGAGGAGAAAAGAAAATATTTTGTTTGCATTCATCTGTAATTGTGGCTTTCTGTGACTCCTTGGAGGCCCAAAATTATATAGTATGGTTCAGTTTAGGAGCAGCTGTTTAAGACTCATTATGTTGACTTTGGTATGATCCCCTCCAGTGGATTGTGGCTCTGTAGCCTGTCTTTATTTTCACTTTGGCCACTCGTTTTCTAGATAAAGTGGAAAAAAAAAAACAATTTGTTGGGCAAGTTATTTTATTCTAAGGAATTAAACAACCAAGATACGCAAGGAAAGGCTGTAAGGAAATTCACTTTGATACATGTTTCTGTTACAGAATATCTTGTTAAACTTTTCTCTCTGTTTGGACACATTGTACCTCACCAATTCTTCTTTGCTCTAACTTTCTGCTCCTGATTTCTTAGATGCTTAGATGTCTTCTTAGATTGTTGGATCTGCCTGCTCAGCTTAGTGCTGCAGGAACCACGGTAGCTGTCCTGGGGCAAGGCCCACAGTGCAGAGCAGAACTTAAGTCCCAACAGACCCTCCCTGGAAATGGCAGAACTCTTCACAGCAGCTGTTCTTACAGCTTAGTCCAGCTGCTTACAAAAATAGGCAAGTTATTTTTAAGCACTGATTCATTTTTTAGACTGACAACATGAACCTGTCTTCTTGGTTAACATTTTTTCAGTCCTTTTAACGGAGCTGTTTTATGCAGCGTTACTCCCACTGGGTGTCGCCATTTTACCTGTGTATAGCCAGTGACTGCTTCTCCTCTTGCAACTGCTCTCAAATCTCAACACTATTTAGTTTAGCATCATCTGCTCCACTTTTGAAAATGATGTAGGGTTTTATTTCCTTCCTTCCACTCTAGTCTTGTTCTTAAGAAGATAATGTCTAGGGAGGAACAAAAAGTGCAGAGGGATATTGATAGCTGAATAATTGTGAAGTGTGCATTTCATTCACGTGAATCTGTTGCTTCCTGCACTATGCTAATGTATGGAGAGAAACTTTTGTTTATGAAGAACAATAGCTCCTGGTCTTAAGCTCTTCAGCTCTCTCAGCACACGTAATGACATGATTAGTAACAAGTTTTTTCTTCCTTTCTGTCTGTATGTCAGCATTAAGCAACTTAAGCTGAGCAGTCTCCTGGAGATGTATAAAGCAATGGAGAGTTGCCCAAGAAACAGCAAAATTAGAAGAGTGAAAATAAGTATGTGCAGTGGCATTTTCCAAATCCATACACATGAATTGGACAGGTATGTGTCATTTCCTACCCACAGCTCTGACTGCTGTGAAAGGCTGTTAAACATTTGTGGTTATAATGATAAAATAAATGTATTATTTATGCAAATGTCGCACTTACCATTATTGCTGTCCCTCACTTCACTCCTCACTCTCACTTCTAAGGGGTGGCAGCATTCAGTATGGGTCAAGTATTTATTTTCAACGTTGAAAAGCACTGAGCAGTAGAAGGAAAGGTAACTGGGATAATCTTTTGCTTAAGATTTTGCCATGGTTACAGTTTTGATGTGGCTTGTTTCCTAGCTGTAATTTAGTGACCTTTTTTGGTTTATTAAGTAGAAAACAGTAATATACAGAACAATACCATATAGAGTTTCAAAGCAGTTGGTTCTGCCATTGTATTTATTTAATTCTTATTTCCACCATCTGAGAAGAACCTTCATTTCATGATCTGATTCCCTTTGAGTTGCTTTTCTGTGGCTTACTCTATATCATCAAGATTGGACATCTGGCTAAATGTCCTTAGTATAGCGGCAGCTCCCACTGCGAAACACCTGTGCTTAAGCAGACTTAGAGAAATAAAACACATAATTTTGAAAGTTGCCTTACAAAAAATTTATTTTCTCACCTCTGCCGAAAAAAAGTTAATTCTTGTTGATAAACAGCATTAAGTGTTGAAGAGGGCTTTCTTGTAGACCTCCTATTTATAATTTTGGCGTAATTAAAATCTATTAAAAGAATGTTTTTAGGAGTAGGCTAATAGACTAAACAAATCTTGAATTAATTCTGGATTTTAGTAAGATTTAAAGTTATTTTGTTGGTTATGTATATCAGTCCACAAGATGAGAAATTGAACCAGCATGCTTTTAGTCTCACAGAAAACAAACCTTGTCATGGAATGGTCTTCTGCTTCTTGGATACTTCTAGGGGATTAGCATGTGCAAGGAAACATTTCTGAAAACCTAACCAGGCGTGAACAAGGAGTCAGTGAGCTAGTGTGGCAAATTAACAATTCTCTATTGAGCATTATTACATATTTAAGCAGTGCAAGCTTAGTGACAGCAGAAAAGGCAATAAAAAGTAGAGCGGGTAGACTTGTATTAAGCATGCAAGGAAGGATTATTACATGACATACAGAATTCAAATGTGTTATTTGACAGTATTTGTCTGAGATGTAAAAATAAAGGCCAGCCATGCAGGGGCTTTACTTACATTCTTGAAAGGGGTTTCTGTCTAAGGGTCTGTGGCAGACTCAGACTGCTGAAATACCTGACCTAGATAAATTCCAGCTTCCCATATATCTGTTTTCTAGCGATCAATAGCAATTTGGACTTGGTGGGATTGAGACAGATGGTATTTCCAGACATGAAAGGCTGGATTCATTCTAATGGGCAGTAGGGGGATTTCTGTGGCAGAATCTGATGTAAGGGATAAGTAAATTTGAATATTGCAAGTGTAGTGAAATTGAAATATCGTAAGAATCAGGTCCAAAAGACAGCTTGAGGATTTTCTCCACTGTCATATAGATATGAATGGTAAAGAAGGTAGCAAGTACTTTGGCTTTAAAATCATTCCTTTAGTTCCCATTGCTTTGTTGTTAAAAATAAAATCTTCATTAATACCTCTCCATTTCCCTACTCCAAGAATGTTTATAGTGCTTATGATGTTATTAAACTCTTCCAGTAAAATTTCTAAGCATGGACTCAAGGTATTCATTTACCTTGTAAAAGGAGTTAGATTAATATTTCAAATGTAATTATTTGTAGTATTTAAGCATATTTAAAAATGTGAGTCTAGTGTGCATAAGCCTGCTGGTTCGTGCAGAAGTTATGACCAAGATTTGAAAGTAAATGGTCTGAAAATTGCCTTACTGCTTTCTTTTTAAATTTGTTCGCTGCCATTGAAGTTAATGTGCACATCCAAAGTCATCTGAGTAGCCCTGTGGTTTTTCAAACCTAGTGATGAACTGAAACATACACAGACCTTTTTGGACTCTGGAAGTTTGGAAAAGGAAGTTGTGTGGTTTAGGATCTGTCTAAGGCAAGAATGAGATGCATGACGCATCTACAGCCACTCAGTGCTGTGTAGTTTCTACATACCAACATCCTTCACTTCATAAAAAATAAAAATTAAAACTTCTACCAGGTAGCAACATAGCAAGCTGGTAGCTGGCAAAGCTGTGGCTAGACAATACATGAAATGGCTTTGCTCTAAAGAGCTCTCTAGTGACAGAGTTAGTCTTGTTTTCTTCATTCATTCATGGGGGTTTCTTTTCAGGACACTTAATGGTGATGGGAAATTTTGTTGTCTTAGATTTTGCTCGTTGTCTTTTAAGATCAAGCTGATAATTTTACCAATATTACTCTTCTAAATCATTATATATTCTGTGTGCAATTTTATGAAGATGAATGTACTGTTGGCAGAGTGTTGGATTATAATTCTTTCATATCTGCAGCATAGCTGTAATAAGATAGAAACTGAAAGTTTTTCCTTGTATTCTGTTACTGTACGTTGTTAGTTCAAATCTCAGAAAATCCTCTTCTGGTTCCTACTGATCTCCTGGTTCTTGATCTTTAGATATCTTTTTCTTATATCTTCTTCTGTTTTTCCTTTGTTTTATTCTTGTTTCAGTCTTTTCTCTGTGCCATTTTTTCAGCTACGTGGGGGACTTTTTAAAAATTAAAATCATAAGAATAAACTCTTGTTTGTTTGTACAGCCAGCTTCCTTTGTATAGCACTTTGATCATCCTTCATGTGCATTAAAGCAGAAGCCATGTGTGCAGTTGGGTAGATTTGAGAAGAGCACTGTGAATCTCAAGCTCTAAGAATGGCTGCTGATTACTTTGTTCTTGAGTAGTTCCCTAGATCAGTGGATTCCACTGAGCAACTGCCAGCAGTAGAAAGAACAAGTAGGTTACAAAACCAATGGGGCTTTATAATGTAACCGCTAGAAACTTGTTTTCCATTTCTCTTTCTGATAAGCACTTTTGCTGTGAAGAGTCACAAAACTGGAATTCAAACAAAATCATTCTAGACCTTACTGAAGGAAAAGGAGTGCTACCCCATCATTTAACCTAGGTCTTGTACCTTCTGAGTTTCTCTTGTTCTTTAATTAGGAGTGCCCATGTGATTGAATAACAAGAGGTTCTGTACTGTTTAGGTGGCTAACTCACCCTTTGTCATAGATGGAAAAACAATCATAATGTAGAAATGGTTTGGGCTGTAAAAACATGTCCTTCTTATTGTGTATTGTCCTTTCTCAAAGTGTATTAGTACTTGCCTTCTTTTCCCTGAAGATGAACAGTGGAAAGCAGATTTTATTTTGTTTCTATTGTCTCTATGAAAAAGGAAGTTGAAATGTTACTTAAATCCTCCCACATCATCGAAGATGCATGATTTTACTGACTTTTCAAATTAAAATTCCATCCAAATAATTGTTCTTTTCTTCTAAAAAAGTACCTGGAAACCTGCCTGGTGATCTGGTGCTGGGTTCCGTGGGCAACCTGTGAGAAAGTGGCAGTTAGTTCTGTGGCCCACATTCTTGTTCAGCAAATGCTGCTGAGGGGGCATACAGCTGCTCTGCCTGGGTGGTGTATTTAAATGAGAGCTGTGATGGTTTCTCACTCTTGAAAAGACTGCTGGAGTCATGGGGAGTTTATTAAAAGTATCTTGAAGTCTTCATACAAGTTTTAAGTAAGCTTGGGGAGAACAACCAATGTAAGGGAACAGTTGCATTTCCATGAACAGTTTATGTACTGAAGGGTTCCTTTCCATGAGAATTGACCTTGTATCCTACACAAGGATATTACATTATGCACTTATGCGCAGCACCAGTATGCTTCAAAGTGTTTTCATCCTAACAGAGTGAAGTATGGTGTAGGACAAGTGGAGGGTTAAGTAGAATAGGAAGTTGATGTGGATATGAGCAGCTTCAGTCAGTGAGCTCATGTCTAGACTGTGTGAGAATAGTCTCATGGCACTTCTTTCTGCCTTGGCCACTTTTCTCTCTTGTTTTTAAGCAAAAGGTAAGAAGTTAAAAAGGACAGCAACACATTCTCAGTGTACTAAGAAGATTCAAACTCTACTAAAACTCAGTACCATTGCCCTTGTCATGATTTGTTTCCTCCCAGAGCTACAAGCTCCTAACCAACATGCTGTTCAAACAAACAGCTCTGGGACAGAGTGAGAAGGTGATGGTCTTTTGGTGCTGTTACTTGTAGACTGGGAAAGTTCCATGCTCCAATGAGTCAAATCCAGGAAGTAATTTGTTTGGCCTGTAGTGGCAAGAGTAGGGAGAGCAAGAGAGTAAGTGTTTATGCTGTACCAAAGTGCTGCCTAGCCTCTGGTAGCTATTTTATTCTTTGCACAAACTCTTTCTGTGGTTCTGAGAGTCTGAGATTGATAAGAGTTGAGTAACTTTCTCACAAATGAGGCGCAAGGAGCTTGCTCCTTCAGGGTATAAGCTGAGACTACGGCATGCTTTGCCTTAGTGTACCATGAGGTTGAGGCTCCTTGCTTCAGGCAGAGGAGAGTCACGAGGAACAGTCTGTAAAAAACAGGGCTGGAGAAGGAAGAACTGGGGTTCTGTTTTCACAGCTGTACGTGTTCTGCGGATGTATAGTAGAATGTGTAACAAAAAATGTAAGTGGTCCTAATTGTTTTCTATTTAAAGAACTGTTTATGATCATTTCACTTGAACAAAAGCTGGTTTAATTGGCTGACTTTTATTTTTGTATTAAATGACTCCATGAAATAAAAGTTAAGATAATTCAATCTTTATCCTTTTTATGGGAGCTCTAAGTTAGCATTCTACATTTTGCCTCCAAATCTGTAGCATGGCAATGCATAAAAACTGTTCCTTCCATTGTTGTTTAACAGCAACCAGAAAAAAATTAGTTTTCCTATGGCAAACTCTGCTAGCAGATGCGTAATGTAAACTGATAAAATAGTGTTCAGTTTAACTGCATCTTTTGGAGCAAGTGGTGGCAGAAAGTACTTGTGTGAAGTAGCATCTTTTGGATATTTCCTGGGCAGTGAGATCTTGGTCACTTGTGCCAAGGATGGCTTTCTTTGTTAACTCTTGGAAGAGGAATTGAGCATTTAGTGTTCTAAAAGATTCACTGTGATCCTTTTTTCCTTCCCCATAGTAATATTCTTTTAAATGTGGTTGTCCTCTTCCCTTCCTGTCTGAAATCATCTTGCTCTGTATTTGTATTCATATAAATTCTGTTTCACAGCCATCATATTTCAGTAAGAGAGGTGTTAATTCATAGATCAGTGTGTAATGTTAAGAGAAGTAAAGAGCTATGTGACTCTCATGAAAAGTGCTATGAATGCAAGTTGTTATTGCTTACTCGAGTATTAAAATTAAAATGGAAACAGGGTGACTCTTATTTGAATGTAGGCCACAGCATGCAGGTGAGGTTGAGCGATGCAGAAAAATCAGTAGTGATAAATAACAGTTAGAGGAGGGAGCTTTTAAGAATGAGAGTTGACAAAATCTGTTTAGGGAACAAATGAGGCAAATGTCTATAGTGGCAATTTTCTCCTGACTTCACTGTGTGTGTGGTTGTAGGCTAGATAAGGAAATGAATGATGGTGAAGGTGAAAAGATTGCAAGGCATGGAGACTACTGCTGTTTAAGAGAGCAGATGATAGAGAAGAAGGGAGGAAAAGAACCATGAATTGAAGCTGAAGGAGGGGGAGGATGGACTGTAGATGCGCTATACCTTTGCAAATGGTACGTAAGGGTTCAACAGTATAGAAAGAGAAAATGATCTTCTGCCTAGTATTTTCTTTTTCTTAGTTGTTAAGTAATAGTGTTTTACAGTATGATAAAAAATGTGGTGTCACATGTGGAAATAAGGAGGGGTTTTTTTCAGCTTTATTACCAAATGTTTGTCTTATTCTCTAATCATTGCATTAATGCATCTCCTGAAACGCTCTTTAGGAAATTTCTTATGAATGATACTTGGAAGCATTTACATGATTCTGAAGACATTCTTGCAGGCATCATTTTACTCCAAAATGTTCTAACATTATTTATAAGCGTAGCAGGTTTACATTAAAAGCAAGCCTTAGACTAGGTCATTATTAATTGGTGCAATAATTCCTACGTGGCAATCAGTATTACAAGAAGTCTGTAAAAATGGAGGGGGAAGAATATACGTGTTCTGGATTTTTGGAGTCTAGACAACCTTTTCATTACTGACGTGAGCCTATTCATTTTAGTTGCTTACTGTGGCAAGGTATTAAAAATTGGCTGCCTGTAATAAAGCTCAGACTTGATGTAAGGTAAGTCAGAGGGGTAATGGACGGTAGATAGTGGATAACTGTAATAAAAATTTCTTACTTTACACAAGATCATTTAAGGTAATAGTGCTCGCTTGTTGTTACAGGTTTATCAGTCTCTCTCTGGATCACCTTGGGGAACTTTTCCTGTATACAGTGAGACTCCAAAGAGTACAAAGCAATCGTTTATTGGTTGGCAAACATAAAAGACAAGTAGGATGTAATAGGCTTCTAGGCTAGACATTAGTATGCTTGTAATCCCCTGGAGGATAGTTGCAGAGTTTTTGCTGGCCAGGTAGAGCCTAGGGGAGAGCAGGTCTTCAGTGCTTCTAAGTTTCTGTCTTCCACATGCTTACTTTTTCTTCCTGTGAGATTTTATACCGTACTGTGTCGATGTTTTTCCTCTTGAATCCTTGTCTGGTAACAATTCCAGCATTGTCAGCCCTGCCTTCTTTTGCACTCGCACCTTTCTTATCTTGCATGGCTGTGTTGTGTATTTTCTCCAAGGTCTGTCTAGTAGCTTAGCAGTTTCCTTAGAAGTCTGAGGCAGGGTCATGAAGCTGTGCTATATCAGAGCTGGACCCTGAATCACAGAAAGCTGAATGCTGGAGAATGAGAACACACAGCAGAAACGTTACATACTGAGGTCAAATATTAGCAAACATCAGATGAGAAACTTAAATGAAATTAATTATTCCTGAAATTCTAAGTGCCACAGTTCACTATTTGGGAAACTGATAGAGCTCTGGTGTTGTCTTTAATTCGTTCACAACAATTGATTGTAACATTGAACATTTGTTTTGAGGCTGTACCTGTGTTTCAGCTATTTCAGGTGTTAATCGTGTTCTAGAAATGCAGTCTAAACAGGTAGCAAACACCATATATCGCCTTAAATACTCAGTTTTTACATCCCCTGCAGATCTTTTTGAAACATTTCTGGATACACAGCCTACAATTGTCCTTTCTTCTGTTCAAGGTAATGGGCCCCATCATGATCGAAGTTGTGTTTACAACCAGAGCAACATAGTTGATGGAGTTTACTGCCTCCCGATAGCACACTGGATTGAAGTCTCTGGACATACTGATGAGATGAAACATACAACCGACTTCTATTTTAATATTGCAGGACATCAGGCTATCCATTACTCAAGGTAAAAGACAGGTCTGAGATTTGTCTAGTATCAAGCGTTCAAACAAGGAATCAACATTACATCAGAAAACTTTGATTTAGAAGTGATGCATGGCAATATGCATGCAGCAGTTCCTCAGAAAATCTGAACAAAGATTAAACACCTGTTTGCAATTAGGTATCATGTTTTTGCAATGAAAAGGAGAGATTCTGTGCTTGAGGACACCCACAACCTATGAGGAACTGTTGCATCACGTAAGAAAATGTTATCAGTAATTTATGGCTAAATCTATGATAAACTCATAGTTTGTAAATATGCATCTATATAATACATACCTGGTATGTTTATGTTGGGGATTATTTTGCTGAAGTACATTATCTGGGGAAAAGTATATCATAAGGGTGTCATATTATTGCTAATGTGTGAAAGCAATGGCAGTTAGTGTCAGCTCTTATATGTGTGCATCTTAAACATTGTGTATGCAATCTCTTTTCTTAAAAAAAAAAGAAAAAGTTAAAACTTAAGGATGGCTTAAAATATACGTGCTTCCCTGTAGTTCTGTAGAGTCCAAACGATTCCCATAGCTTTCTGTGTCCAGAAGACCCATGTAAGCTTGGGTTCCTATAATTGTAGCTCATCTTTGAAATACTGGGTTCAAGAAGTGCTGCTAGAATTACTGCTGCTTTGTGAGGGAAAGCAGAATAAGATAAAAAGACCTTCAAAGCATGCACTGAAAGAGTCTGTCATGCCTCACTGCTGACTCACCAGGGAAGCCTGCTGGCCTGAATTAGGAGCCAGCAATACCTAAACTGATAGTATGCACCCTTTGGGGCTGCATATCGAGAAGAAGTTGTGTTTAGAGCAGCAGCCTTAGCAGTGGTGATTGACAGTGTGCACCAAGGACTTGAGGACCATTTGTAATTTTGTCCCCTTCTCCAGTTGTGGAAGTGGCAAGAGATTTTGATTAATAAAGGCTGCATCACTGGCAACCCTGGTATGGCACGTGTAACTGATGCTGGCTATAGAGCTGTTAATGATCCTAGAGGATTACCTACTGTTTGAAGAAGTCAAAAGTCTGTACTTTCTCTGGGTCTTGGCATTCCTTCATGTGAATTTATTTGGATTACTCTTTTGGCTACTCTATTTTTATTGTCTTGTCTACTCCTGCTGTCTGTCTGAACTCTGACAGAATGCAGAAAGCAGAATTTTTTTCTCATGAGAGTTGCAGTGAATGAGGGAAAGAGTTTTTTCCCTTGGTATCTTTTGGAATATTATACATTCATAAACACTGTTAGGCATATGCAGGTATGTATGTGACTTGGTGCTGTTTCTCAGAGACTCCCTCTAGCTATGTAATGCTCCTGACAGAGTGTTATCTTTATCTTAAGCATCCATTTCCAGCATCCTGTCAGAGAAATGATCTTGTTTCCTCCAAAACAGAAACTTGTCAATCCCAAATAATCTTCACTTGGCAGAGAAAGTTTGTGAGAAGGAGGAACAGCTGTCAGAAAGAGAATACTTAAGCACCAAAGGCTAACTTATCTCCCTTTCCAGAGGCAGCAGTGATCCATTAAATACTGCCTTATCTGCATCCCTGTGTTTCCAAAGTGAGGTAAAAACCTTCATGTTGCACTGAAGAGTATTTTGAGAGAATTTTCTGTGTTAGGTAGTCATTTCCCAATGAGGATCTCCTCTGTTTCCCTCTCATATACACATACCTCCATTGCAAGACAGCGTTATATATAGAGCTTCAGTAAGTAATTCCTATCTCATATCTTTAAGCTTTATGAAGTGAGCATATCCCATAATAACTCTGTTGCGTAATTATTAATACTTTGAAGATATGCAGCCTTAAATGTCCTTTTAATTATTAACAGCTGGGGACAGATTCACACTTCCAGTGGTTATAACAAAGCAGCCTAATGCTATTGGCTAGTTAATTTTTTTTTAATTTTTGTTTTCATTTGTTTGAGCAGTTAAAGTGAGCTGGTGAAAATTCATTTATTTTTACAGCGGTTACTGTGGATAGTAACATCAACAAAACAGGAAAAAAAACAACGCAAGCAAACAAGGAGGAGTCCCTCTGTGTTTAACAGCTGAAAGCTCACTGTGTGGTCTGGTCTTAGTTCCATCTGAGATTATATTTTCTGATGTTTCAACGTACCAGTATTAAGGGGGTCTTTAGGACCATGAATTCTGAATAATTCCCCCAGCTGTAAGATCTTTATATAGCAATGGCAGCTAGAAAGTAGTTTGTTATCAGCGAAGAAGTCTCTACATTGGCACTGATCCGTTACACTAAATAAGATTGCCATGTGCAAATCAGCTAGAGGGGAAAGTTTATCTCCATCAAAATGACCTCCCACGTGAGTTGCTGAAGTGATTCTGCTTGTTATCTGTGTAATCACAGCGAATGAAAGTGGCTTTTCTTGGCTTCACAACCACCTTGTTTCTTCAAAAAGCAAGTGCTTAAATTTTAAATGAGATGTAGCAGTAGATGTGGTCAAAAATCATTCTGAATAATGCTGAGGCTGACAGCTTTGAGGAATCATATTTATCTTAATGATATATATGTATTCACTCGTTTATGAGTGAACTTAAATTTATACTTTGAGAACTCAATTTGTGTTGATCATTCAGGTTGAAGAGTATATGGTGCGTTTTTTAAGGATACTAGGATTTGAGTTCTTTTTTAAGTGCAAAATTGAGTTCACCACAGTTACAGAGTCATGACTGATACCTCCATAGTTTTCATAGTGTTCATTTCTACAACGCTTAAATCTGATTCAGAAAAAATAACAGTTCCTCTCTCTTTCATGTAAGGTATTAATGAAATAATGGCAAAAGAGTTAATTTGGGACACGGTAATTTTCCAAATAAGAGTTATTTTCATATTTTTTGGGAGAAGGTGGCTTCAGAAAATATGTATAAAATGGGTCACTTTAACACTGTTTTACTTCCATTTGTGAAAGGTGGAACTTCCTAATTTGTAGGTGTTTTGTGTCATAATATTTATTAAACAAACTGTGCAATTCTCAGAAGAATGACTTTGAGATCAGAGCAGGAGTGGCACCTGAAATTTCGAAATCCTTAAATAATATATTGGATTTATTATGCCTTATGACAGAATTAGGTAATACAGGAAGGCATATCATTGAGAGGAAAGGCCATCTAGTTACAGTTTTCTATTATTAGAATTTTTTTATGTCCCTAAATCAGTATTTACTTCCCTCCCACCTCTGAGAATTGCTGCAGAGGAAGGTTAGCATTTATCAACAGAATGCTGCTTAGAACAAAAAGGTAAACAAAAAGCATCAGGACGGTGCCCTGGGTTATTCCTCATCCACTTTGCATATCTACGCTGAGATTTTAGTACAGGTCAGGGGTGCACATTTTATGCATCTTTTCCTAATCATCCCTACTTATCACACTGTGCTTTATGTTGTAAAGGAGTCTAAGAGTGAATCATCTAAGAGCAAATTTGAATGAAAGGAGTGAATCTTGTCAGATATAGCTGAGCTAAAGCTTAGTAGTTCTTCTGTGAAGGTAATGAGCATCTACTTGATTGACATGCATCTTTAGTCTGGGCAGAAAACAGTAATCTTGTTGGGCATGTTTGCCTGAGAATCACTGGAGAAAAGGAAATAAGGTAACTTCATTTAACTAGTTGGGTTGGGTTGCACGTACTGTTGTTTGAATGTGCAACAATATTGGGACTAGTGAATTTAAAGGTATACCTAAAGACATGGTAAAACTCAGTTTAAGACTTAAGTACTGACTTTGACTGTCTGTATAGAGCAGTTCCACTCACTGGTGACTCATTGTCTACTTTGGAGTGAGCTGAAGAACTGAAATGATCTCCAAATGACATTGATTATGCTACTGGTTTATAAAAAAATCCAGTTCTTGTGTCTTGTTGCTTGAAATTGAATGTGTAGTGTCATTTGAGGTTGTCTAGTGTTTACTTTCAGACCTCCAGCTGGTGCAATGCAGGAACATAGTTTTTTATAGCTCTTTGGTCACATCTGTGAGTGCCACACAGATGTTCCAGTTGCTATAGGACATGTGGGATGTTAGGAAGGCTGAACATAAACAATGCATTGAGCATTGCTGTGTCAGAGGACGCCTGCATTTGTAGATACTGAGTTCAAGGAACCTTATTCAGTATGAGGCCAGAGTTACCTTTGAATTGTGTAACTGGGAAAATACAAGAAAGAGCACTTTTATTTGTTTTTTAATTTCTGAAGAGTTTCTCTTCTGGCTTAACTCTTTTTAATTCAATCGAAAAATAGTTTTCTATATTGTGTCATTCTAAAGTAATTCTTTTATTACTGAATTATTAAAAAAAAAAAAGTTTACAAGGGGAAACTTATAAAAAAAAAAAAAAAGCCCTACGGTGCAGTGAACTATGCTACTGTGGTAGAAAGCGGAACTGATACTGCATGCCTACATTATGAACTAAGAGGTGATGATGTCTACTGAGATTATAGCAATTAACATTAAAAGCTGAGAGCTAGCTGTCCCCTGTGCCTGGAAGAGACTTGTGGTAACAATATTAGAGAAAAGAGTAAGAAATAATGAGCTACAGATCAAAAGTTTTCCATTGTATTCTAGCAAAATAGTCCTGATTAAAAATACTTAACATAATAGGAGTCTGTGCTTTGATTTCAGTACTTGAGGCTCTAAGTATAAAGTTATCTGGCCTTTTTGTACTTTTAATAATTAAAATATTCTAAGCCACGTTTTGTGACATGCATATCCCATAAATTAGGATGGCTGACCACTTGTTTAAATTTGCTTTCCTTATACCTAGCTGTAAACTAGTCTAAATTAGATCCACAGTTTACTTACTAGTGTGAATAATATTTTATAGAATGGTTTAGAAATAGTTTTGGGTTTTTTTGTCCCACCCTCAACTGGAGCTATGAAATTATTTTACTAGTCTCTGGATGGGTAGAAAACATCAGTGTAAGAAGTTGTGGGTTTTTTAGCAGCTTTCCGTTCAAGTTCTTGAAAATTCAGAGTGTATATGGTGAGTTTACCTGAGGGAAGAAGAGCAGGAGTGAGAAGAGAACCATACTGTAAGCTCAGAACTTTACCAGTTTTTTAAATCCTTGTTATTTAATTTGAATGTCTCCCTGTATTAGAATCACAGACTCATAGAGGTTGAAAGGGACCTCTGGAGAGACAATGAACACACTTTTTTTTTCCTGCATTTGTTCGCTATTAAAAAAATACGTGATTTTGTCAGAGGAATGGCGTGAACTTTATGAGGTCTGTGCAGTGCCACTGCTGGACTGTCAGCCTGAGAATGACAAAGACAAAACAAATGGGGTCACTACAAGGATCCACATGGGCACAAAGCTCAGAGGGGAAGTAGTAGTTAGAGTAACATTGTTCCAGAAGCCAAATAATTTATATATACATAAGTTGAACATGTCTCAGAGTGCTTCTGAGTAGCTAGGTGAAGTGGCAAATCTTCAGAACTGTATTTACCACCAGGATCAAGAATTACATTGAAAATATTAAACAATAGGTATTATATGCAGTGTGCCAATGTACCTGGTAGGAAGTCTGTAGCTGAGCTGAACTAAGTGCTGTGACATGACGAGGGCAGAGGAAGCTGCGAAGACCAGCTACACTTTCATAGAAGGAAGTGGTTTTCCTTCATGTGCTGGGAGCCTGTGACTTGCAGGGTGCTTTAGGAAAAAGAACTATGGAATTTACGTAGTTAAATTACTAAGGAGGGTGTGGGCAGCAGGACCCAAAGTGAAGCTTATTGTGCTACTTTGATAGAATGATATTTTATCTGTTTGTTTGTTTCATTCCAGTGTTCATATGTGATATTTGGAACTGGCACTTGACTAAGAGTTATTTATTTGGAGGAAGTGATTGTTCACAAAATGAATATTTTGTTAATAAAATGGCAGCAAACAGAGCCCGACTGTTGCTGGCAAGTTGAATGTTTTTCATCAAATATCTGGTAATGGGTAATATTTTCTTAAAACCACTGTTGCCTTTTTAAATGGATCTTTTCATAGCTCTATTGCTGCACAAAATAATTTCCTTCTATTGTAAGAAAAGCTGAAAACCCAGGAGCAAAGCCCAGGAACCCTTCATGAAAAAAATTGAGGAATAAACATACTTATTTGTTCTGCTTTTCTCTGTGGGATAGAACAGACAAATGTTGACAGTCTAGCAAGTATGAATTTTATGTGGGGATCACTGTTAGGGAGCAAAACCTACTGCTATTTCTAGTTTCTTTTTCTGTTTTACTGAGCCTTCCTGTCCCTTGCCAGTATTTCTTCTAAACATCTTCAGCCCTTTTTCCTGCCTCTTTAGTCTTTAGCATTCAGGCGGTCAGTGAGAGAGTAAAGCTCTGCCTTTATTGGGAAGCAATTTGCTGGTGGTGCTGGCTGTGAATGAAATTGCCTGAGATGGTGAAATCCTGCTCCATTTAGCTCACAGCTGGGCTGCGGGCAGGGAGGGAGGCAGTGCAGCGCTTTCACCAAAGAGGATGTTCCAGAGGTCTGGCAGATATTTGCTGCTCATTATCTTTTACATGCATTTGTCAGGTCCTCTGTAATCGCTGGTGTTTCTTAATATAGTTTATCTCAAGATAGCAGAAGCTCTTTTTCAGAACTAGAGATTGTACAGTCAATTTTCTGTGTTGTTTACCGGGAATGTGGGAATTCAGATACTCAGGCATTTTGTTGTCATTGAAAGAATATCACTTAAAAAAACCTCCAAAGTTTACAACCAGCAAAACAGTTGAAGCAGGGACTTGGCATTCTCCATGTAGGCTGTCCCTGCATCACCTTCCTGTGGTCTTCACAGGTACAGTTCCCAGGCCAGTCTAGCCCCACAGGCATTCTGCTGGCTGTGGGGAAAAGCAGAGAAGAATCCTAAGGAGTTTTCATTTTCCAATGGGAAAGGTGACACCACCAGATATGAGGGGTGCTCCAAAAGTAATTCCTTCTATTTTATTATGTTCACGCATTACATCAGAGGCAGATGTTGGTGGTATGGCAGTAGAGGTTGAACCTTCCTGCCAGTATTCCATTACATATAGTTGCCATGTGACAGATGGCAGCAGAGGAGCAGACTGACACGGTGGCATCTGTTGGGGAAGTGCAGTTGAAGCAAAGTTGTGGTTTTCCATGAAAGAAAAAAATTGCACCCACTGACACTTGCTGAACATTGATGGAGACAAACCACTGGATGTAAGCACACTGAGGAGTTGGGTGCTGTGTTTCAGCAGAAAAGGAAGCCACATTCTGGATGGCCATGGATTTTGACAAGCATGGCTTGCAAGCTTGCATTGCTGGCAAAAATGCATAGCTAATGGTGGTAACTGTAGAAAAGCAGTGTTTTGTAGCCGGGAATGTTCTAGTTTTCATGCTTGAATGTTCTAGATACTTTTTAAAAAAGATCCTCCATACGAAAATATAGGTAATTATACTTAAAGAATAAAAAATTACTTACTAGAAAGGAAACTTTTATGTAGCTCTGGTCTGTTTGAAGTTTGTCTCAGAAGCTTAACAGTTTTATTTCCCAGGAGCAAGTAAACATTATCAAGTTGCTGCTGCATTTTCCTATGTATAATTTACTTTCTGCAAGAAAAAAAAAACAAAAAAACCAAAGAAATGAAATAACGTTTGTCTTCCTAGGAAGCATATTAAGAGACTATACTGAAAATCTCCTGTTCCTTCCTTTTATGCTTCTACTTTGGAAAATTTAATTTCAGGGGGTCAGGTACATAATCCATGACACTGTTCATGAGTTTAATGTGTGTCCTCTTGTGAACTAAGATAAAAATTGAGTCAGGTGTCATAAAGGTTACCAAGTTATAAGAAATATGGATTTCTTTCTTGGCTCAGAAGATACAGTGGTTTGTGAGCTTAAATGAAATGTCTTTCACTTTGATGTGAAAAGCCTACTAATAAAAAAAAAAAAAAAAGAAAAAGATTCATAGATTCATAGATTCATAGATACATTAGGTTGGAAAGGACCTACAAGATCATCTAGTCCAACCTTCCTCACACCACCATCCCTACCCACCAAGCTACTAAATCAAATCCCTCAGCACCTCATCTAAACGCTTCTTGAACAGCGCTAGGGACGGTGCCTCAACCACCTCCCTAGGCAGGCCATTCCAGTGCCGGACCACTCTCTCAGAGAAAAAATTTTTCCTCAAGTCTAATCTAAATCTTCCCCGGCACAACTTGTGGCCATTCCCTCTCGTCCTGTCATTAGTTACCTGGGAGAAGAGGCCGACCCCCTCCTTACCACAGCCTCCCTTCAGGAAGTGGTAGAGTGCAATGAGGTCTCCTCTGAGCCTCCTTTTCCCCAAACTAAACAATCCCAGCTCCTTCAGCCGCTCCTCGTAAGACCTGTGCTCCAGACCCCTCACCAGTTTTGTTGCCCTTCTCTGAACACGCTCCAGGGCCTCGATGTCTCTCTTGTAGTGAGGGGCCCAAAACTGAACACAGTACTCGAGGTGCGGCCGCACCAGAGCTGAGTACAGGGGGATGATCACCTCCCTGCTCCTGCTGGCCACACTATTCCTAATACAGGCCAGGATGCCATTGGCCTTCTTGGCCACCTGGGCACACTGCCGGCTCATGCTGAGCCGAGCATCAACCAACACCCCCAGGTCCTTTTCCTCTATACACTCCTCAAGCCATTCTGCCCCAAGCCTATAGCATTGCATGGGGTTATTGTGGCCAAAGTGCAGGACCCGGCACTTGGCCTTATTGAACCTCATCCCATTGACCTCAGCCCAACTGTCCAGCCTATCCAGATCCCGCTGAAGGGCCTCCCTACCCTCAGGCAGATCAACACATCCTCCCAACTTGGTGTCATCCGCAAACTTACTGAGGGTACACTCAATCCCCTCATCCAGGTCATCAATAAAGATATTAAACAAGACGGGCCCCAATACCGACCCTTGCGGGACACCACTCGTGACAGGACGCCAGCTGGACTTGACTCCATTAACCACTACCCGCTGGGCACGGCCCTCAAGCCAATTCTCAACCCAGAGAAGAGTGAACCTGTCCACACCATGGGCTGCCAGCTTCTGCAGGAGAATACTGTGGGAGACCGTGTCAAAGGCTTTGCTGAAGTCCAGGTAGACTACATCAACAGCCTTTCCCTCATCTACCAGTCTGGTCACCCAGTCGTAGAAGGAGATGAGGTTGGACAAGCACGACCTGCCCTTTGTGAACCCGTGCTGGCTGGGTCTGATCCCCTGATTGCCATGCACGTGCCGTGTGATCTCCCTCAAGATCAATTGCTCCATAACTTTCCCTGATACCGAGGTCAGGCTGACAGGCCTGTAGTTCCCCGGATCTTCCTTACGGCCTTTCTTGTAGATGGGAGTCACATCGGCAAGCCTCCAATCTTGCGGGACCTCTCCAGATGACCAGGAATGCTGATAGATGGCAGAAAGCGGCTTGGCAATCACCTCTGCCAGCTCCCTCAGCACCCTTGGGTGGATCCCATCTGGCCCCATGGACTTGTGGCAGTTCAGATGGAGGAGCAGGTCTCTGACTGTCTCTGCTGGGATCACAGGGGGTGTATGATGCGCTTCGTCCCAGACTTCCAGGTCAGGGCGAGGAGTATCCTGAGGATAACTGGTCTGTCTGTTAAAGACAGACGTGAAGAAGGCATTGAGAACCTCAGCCTTTTCCTTATCCTCTGTGGTTACATTCCCTGCCGCATCAAGTAAAGGAGGGAAATTCTCCTTAGTTCTTCTTTTACTGTTAATATATTTATAAAAGGATTTTTTGTTCTCCTTTACTGCAGTAGCCAGTCTAAGTTCAAGCTGGGCTTTTGCATTTCTAACTTCCTGCCTGCAAATCTTGGCAAGTTCCCTGTAGTCTCCCCAAGTAGCCTGTCCCATCTTCCAGAGGACATAGACTCTCTTTTTCTCCCGGAGTCTCAACAAAAGATCTCGGTTCATCCACACTGGTCTTTTTCCCCTCCGGCTTGACTTACGGTACTCAGGGACAGCCTGCTCCTGTGCCTTTAAGATTTCCGTCTTGAGGAGGGCCCAGGCTTCCTGGACCCCTTTACCCCACAGGAGCGAGTCCCAAGGGACCCTTGCAACAAGCGTCCTGAACAGGTCAAAGATGATTTTAGGAATGCAAGAAGAGGGAAAAGGAGAAATATGCATTTCAGCTTTAATACAGAGACAAGAACATAGATTATAATTTAGATCAGTAATGAAGTAGAATGTTGATATTTTTTTCAGTCTACTTTATCTATCTCTTTATTTACCTTACTACCTACTTACTTGCTTACCTGCCTGTAATTTAAAGTAATTGAGTGAAGAATAGTGTTGTTTATCCTGGCAGGTAGATGAGCATCAGCAGAAGCAAGATGGCAGCATTCGTGCACACTGAATCCACTGATCAGCTGTGGGCCAGATACAAGATTCTCTATGGCTCTATATTTTGGTTTAGAAGCAGGATGTGCTGGTATTGAGGTCTGTGGGTGTCTTGTTTGTGGGAACATTTACATTTAGTTTCTCCAGGGCTGTCTTTTCAAAACTCTTCAGAACAGTTAAAACATGTGCCTTCATTATCTTAAGATAAAATTCTGATGAGGAGAACATATATGATTTCCTTCATGGTTTCCTTAGCATTTTTCTTTCTGTTGCCAGGTGCCAGCTACAAGGGTTGGCCTCGTGCAGGCCATTCCTAAACATAATATTAACTATTGCTTCCACTGTCAAGGTGGAATTGCTCATTTTTCTTTAATGCCAAGTTGCTTCAATCTGGTAAAACAAGAGAGAAATAAACCTCATGAATATCAGTGGTCTAGGTAATAAGGCTATCCAGTATTGAGTAATATTTTACGAGGTTGTGCTTCAACTGGCAACACAAACACATTTAGAAGAACTTTAGTAACAGTAGCTGACATTATTAGGTTTATTCAAGTGCCTGCAATTAAAATCTCCAATGATACTGTAATAATTCTTCAATCTCCAAAATGGTACTGCTAGGAAAAGAAATAAAGCTGGAAAAGTATGTTAAAACCTTATTTGTATTTGCTGTATTTATTTTTACTCTTTTGACTCCCATAAAAACTTCAGAATTGTTAGTCAGATGTGTTGGGTTTTTTTTGTTGTTTTTTTTCCCTTCCTTCAGCTCCCCCAGGAGCCAGGGGAGAAAATACAGAGCTATGTCTTTCATGAATTGTGCCAGTAGATGAGTTAGCTTAAGTCCTGAAGTAGGATAGCTGTTTTTGGAAGCACCCTGCAGCTGTACTGTGCTAACTCTGCTTCTCTTGTCTGATCCATGCAACACTCCAAGCATGCTCTGCAAACATGCTTTCTACAGCTCCCTCCCTATGTGTGCCTCTCTGTCTCTATTATTCCAACCCTGCTTGCAGATGTGGGAGTTGACATTAGTATAATGCTCTGCTGTCTGCTTGATTTTTAAGTACTAGAGATGTTGTTTATGACAGGGTGAAGGGTGCAGACAAACTTAGCTTTTTTATTATTATGTCTGTTAATTTTCTGAGACTTGGGGAAGGCTAATTAGGCAGAAGAGCACTCATATACATGCAGAATCAGGAAAAAAAATGAAGGGAAAAGAGGTTGTTAAAATAGAGTTCTGTTATAGGTTGGCAACTCATTCACCTGGGGTTATTCATCTCAGGTTAATGATCTAGTATTCAGGTATTTTAGCTAAAATTAAGTTTGCTGACAATTTAGTGTGGTATTATCATCTCTTTGACTAGATACTTTTTGTGGGGGATTACTCTTTTAGATATTTGTGGCTGACTGTGATGATAAATTGATTGTTTTTCTCAATATTTCTAAAATGGTATTACCCAGCCTGTGGTACTCTGGAATGCACCTCTCCTCTTTTAAACGAATATAAATGTTGAAATTTTGAAAATTCTGAATAAATGATATAACTGGAATGAACACAGGTGCAGTATCCATCAAGACTGTTGTGTTTGGATGGTACAAGGAGAAATATGTGTGCTTTTTCCTCTGACTATCTCTTAGCTCTGAGGGTATTCCAGTACACTGCATGTGGGTACATATTACCATTTGGGTCACAAAACGCTGAAAAAATATGAAATATATTTTTACTAACGCTTCTTGGGTACTGCCTTAAAGTTCATCTGTAAGTGTTCAAGTCAATTTTGTTAAGATGCCTTACCTTGAAGATGCCAGCGGTGGCATCATTCCCGTTACTAAGCATTAACGTTAGAAATTCTCATTCCTTTTGCCAAGGGATTCATGGCTCATTACTATCTGGCTTAGTTTAGAAGCCTGTTGTTCTTGTGTTTCTAAGTATTTGTTCTAATTCAAAACAAATGGGAATGTTGGCAACCCAATGGAGACATATGTAGGAAGTAACCATTGGCAGCCAGTTATGAAACAAGATTCTAAAACTGGAGCATTTAAATATGAATCCCCACAAGTCAACTGAGCAGTCATTTCCAGAATGAAGTCCTGAGATTGTTCAGTGCAAGCTTTGGAACTTGCTTCTCATCTCAGAGTGTATTTTTGCAATTGGCACTTCATTTGCTTTAGATAGTGTTTATACAAAGGAGGTCAGGAGAAGAGAGATTCCCTGTAGAGGTAAATGCTGCCTTCTGCTGCACGCAGTGTGCTCCTAGGAATCAGCAGAAACTTTGCATGCATGTTTGAAAACAAATACTGTGTTGTATAAGAGTAGATCTAGACACCTTGTCCTGCAATGCATTCAGTGTGCGCAATGATAAGATCACATTCTTATTTTCACTGTATCTTATCTTCATGATAGAAGTACATAGTGAAGTATGACATAAAATATTTCACTTTGAACACAGGGAAGATAAAATTTTATCTTCCATAATTTAATTTTGGTCATGAGCGTAAAGTCTTGCATGACCAAATCATTTTAGATCACTTCTAGAACAGAGATAAAATAGATTATTAAAAATGCATGAGATATAAATTCATTGGCTTCAAGCTTCTTAATGGAGTGAGGTGAATGAGAAGATAGAAGAGTTTATTTCCCCGTATAGATACCAATGTACTGTGAGCTTAATAAGAACAATTCCACTGAATTCACTGGAGCATGCCCATTTATTCCTGAGGCAGAATTAAGTTTTATTTATCTATTTTTGTGACAGAAGAGTGAAGATAGTTTACAGTTCCTTTTGTGCTCAGTGAATGAATTTGGGACATGTTCTAGTCCTCCCATGGAAAGAGGACTGGTTTTTCAATTCTCTCAGTAATTAACCTTTAAAGTAATGATGTAACCCCTGTTAATGGGGATGCACTTTCTCATCTATATTGTCTTCTTCAGATAAACTTCATGGTCCTCAGATACCCCTCCCCCCCCCAAAAAAAAAAAAAAAATCCCTCAGAATTCTGATTGGAAGAACTTTACATCTTCCTTGTACCATGAGATCAATGGGAACGACAGAATTGGTTTCACAAATGTATTTAAAATATGAAATGGCAGAACATTCTTTTTGTTTTTAGATTACTTGACCTAAGATATGCCTTCAACACAAACTGAAGTGAAAATTTGAGATAGCTGAGCTTGGAATGAACGAGGGCATCTTCCAGAGGCTATGTAGCAGTAGCAGTCACATCACTGAATTTGCTGTGAAGTAAATTTGCTTTGAAAGAACTTTGTACTTCCATAGCTGGTCTACCTCTAGTGTCTGAGGTAGAGGCATTGTTTAAGTAGGACTGAGAAAAAGAATGTATTGCTATTTGTGAAAAGCATTCAGGAATTAGTACAAGGCAGGGAGAATTTTCTGTAAATTCAAAGGTGTATTAATTGGTTCTGAATTTAGAGTGTAAACTAGAACAATATTTCTGACATCAAAGGAATGATAGCTGATTTCTGGCATGACCTTTCAAATAGGCGAGGGGTTCAAGGAACCTAAATTATTTAAAGATGGAGCTTGATAAGTAAATATAGGTAGTGATCTTAGAAAGGGAGATTAGGAGGATTATAGTGTCATAGATCATAGGCTCAAAGAGACAGAAGAAAACATCCAGTCCATTTTCTTGCTCTGATTTAGTCTCAGTTGTATTTAAATAATTCCACGTTTATCCAGCGTGGTCTTACATATGATCTCATCTCAGTTATGAGATTCTACAGCCCATTCTTTCATTCAATTATCTCAGTATTCTTGCCTTTAAAATGCTTTCGTAATGTTAACTAAAGTCTCCTGAGCTTGCCATTTAAGTTCATTTCTTGTTCGCTCCACATCAGACATAGAGCACAAATTAATATCCTTCTCCTTTGTGGCCATTTCTAATATGCTTGGAAATTCCTATCCTTTTTCACAGAATCACATGATTGGTGAGGTGAAACATCACAGTATTTTTTAGTTCATCATTAACAATAAATCTACTTTTTTGTTAGGACTGTTAGCTAAACAGATGTCTTCTGTATTTGTGCAGTTGATTGTTCTTGTGGGCTGTTCTCAATTTGTTTTGCTCTTTCAAAGTACTTGAGGTTTTCTTGGAAAGTTCGTCAGCTTTCTTAGATTATTATTAATACCTGAGACTTCTTATCAGACTGCTGTTTCCTGGTGAAAGATTTGAAAGGATCCTTTGTAAGTGTTTACTGATTGCATTTATTGGATTACATTTATGACATGTTTAGCTAGATAATACCCAGTTCTGTGATTTCTGTGAATAAAATGATGAGAAAGTTTTATGCCTATTCGATTTGGCTTCTTGAGTGCTATTGACATTTTCTGAAGCATCAAAGACTAAGAGTAGTGGCACAGCGTGGAGAGAGAGTTTTGTAGTTGGTTAACTTTCTATGCTTCCATGCTTTTGATGCTAAGCTGAACAGGTTCAGTCTGTGGTCCGGAGAACGTTTATGCTTGAGTCAGAGTAATAGAAACTTCAAGGCTATGTGTACTTTAAGAAATAACTCAGTGGAGTAGGAGTGAGTTAGTAGCCAGGCGGTTCATACCTCTATTACATGCAATGCCAGCAGACTTCAGATTAATCTGTCTTTCTAGCATACACAGCACTGACCTTTTGTGTTTCACACATTATGCTAGCACATCAGTGTCCCTGATTACCTGTGTGAAACCTTAGTTCTTGTCCTATTTTTCTGAGAGACACTGGTACCAACTGCCTTCCCCATTTTGCTTATGCACGTGTTATAAGGTGCTGGAATGAGGGCCAATCTTGCAGCTACAATAACTATTCTGGAAGGATACTGAGGGAAGTGTTAACTTGTATCCTCAGCCTCCATTTTCTGGCCTATATGATGACTTCATATGAGTTCATGCCATTGCAGTGGTTCTGCCTGAAATTAACTGGGGGTTGTGATCCAGAGAAATAAGACCAGACTGTCATGTTCGCTTTGCCTAAAGTCATAGGATGATGAACAGCAGATGTGAAGGGACATGGTTAAGACTGTCTCTGGTGAGTTGGTTCCATGTGTTTTATCTTCGTGTTGGTTTCTTCTGGGGCATTTGAGTTCCACTTGTGCTAAAGGCTGCTCTGGTGGTGTAGCATGCTCATTTGTCTATTCCTGCATATCTCCATCTGGCACCAAGTTGTCTTTGAAGACAAGCTTCCTCGTCTGTTTCATCCAAATGTATTCTGGGCTATGCACACCCCAGGAACTTTGAGAACGAGTCTGTTGTGGCTGAGGACAGTTCAAATCAGCTTCAGAACTACAGTGTTGTGCTGGACCAAACTGCTCGTGCAGACACAGATCTTGGGAGTTACCTCTCTCTGTGGTGTGGGATATGGTTTACTTCTCAGTTATCTAGGTATTTCATCAAATATTTTGCCTATCGTGGCAGGATATAGGATTTTAGAAATTCCTTTGTTCTCTGCTACTGTCTTGTGTGATGTTTTTTGCAAGTTTCTTTCAGTAAAACCCTTATGCTCCTTATCAGTGAAGCCCTTATGCTCCTTAGAAGGGAACATGGAAGGTTCCTGTGGAAGGGGAAAATGGACCCGCCTACACTAAGTTTCTCTGATACGAATGACTTGAATTTTACTTATGTGGATGCTTCTTTATCTTGTGTTCCTAGTACTTTAAAAGCTAGAACAGGCATGGCCTACAGGCTTCTCCTACAGTCAGAAACTGCCAGAAGATTATGAATGATGTTGAAAGCTATGCTTAGACATTAGCATTGTTGTGCCTTGTCTCATAGTCTGAGGAGTGTATCGTACCACCAGCTGTAAATCATAGAATGACTTGGGTTGGAAGGGATCATAAAGATGATCCACTTTCAGTTCCCTTGCCGTGGGCAGGGTCACCACCCACAAGATCAGGCTGTCCAGGGTCCCCTCCAGCCTGGTCTTGAACAACTCCAGGAATGGCACATCCACAGCCACTCTAGACAACCTGTTCCATCATCTTACCACCCTCTGAGTAAAAAATTTTTTCCTAACACGTAACCTAAATCTCCCTTCTTCTAGTTTAAAACTGTTCTTCCCTTGCCCTATTGCTATTTGCCTGTGTAAAAAGTTGATCTCCATCTTTTGTATAAGTCCTCTAAAAGTAGAAAGGCTGCAGTGAGGTCTTCTCAGAGCCTTTTCTTATCCAGGCCTAAACAAGCCCAGTTCTCTCAGCCTGTCTTCTTGGGAGAGGAACTCCACCCTTTTGCTCATTTTTGTGGTCCTGAAACACAGACTGATAGGTTAAGAGGAGGCAACTACAGCCCTTTTGTACCATCATCCCTGTGTTGCAGAAATCTTCTGAGTCACTGTGCTGCTGGAGCTGCTTTGTGTCTGAATGAGTAACCTTGTATTTCAGGTATTACTCTGGTATTTTTATTAGCTGTTTTCATTTTAGTACATTGTTACCTTGAGGTCGATTCTTAGTGGCTTGTTTGCTCTGTATATCTGTAAATTAGGTAATTGGATGCTGCATTCATACATTAGTGAGCATGGAATAAATACAGTATTATGAAGCATAGCACTCAGGACTTAAGTGCTTGAGAAACTTTGCATATTGCTAAGCTGACGAAGTGTTGTTCAGAGGTGATAAAAGCAGGTGTTTCTTTTAAGTTGCCAAGTACGCTCCCATATGAGAGGCTAGATAGGCAGTCCAAATTACATCTAAGAAGAACATTTCCCCGAGCTTAATTACTTCTCATCACTGAGACAAATCAGAAATAGAAGAAAACAAAACAAACAAACAAGAAACCACTCTGAAAATACATTGTAGTCTATTTCATTCCCCTCATTTAAAGCCTGTGTCAGAATTCTTAACTTCAAAATGAACTGCATACTTTCAGCAATAGAGCGGAGCAATTTTGTACTGCTCACACTCATTCTGTGTTTGGCATTTAGGAAAAAGTATTCAAAAATATAAATAGTTATTATAAGCTTTGCAGCTGTGTCATTTCAGCAGGATATAGTTTTATCATTAATCAACACTTTTCTGTGAAGGTTCTGTTAATTTTACAGCCATTTAACCCATCTTTATGGAGAAGAGTGATGTAATTAAGCCTGGCAATCAGATGTTGGTATTTTGTGAGTTAAGTCATAGTGTCATCGAACCTTGCTCTTCTACTGTGGCCAGTAGTGTTTGCCTGCATGCTGGGCCATTCAGTGCATGAGACTGTTCATTCAGTTCTACTTAAGTCAAGCCTCTCATCACAAAGCCTCCGTCAGCTTTTCTTCTGCAGGGAGACTTCATCAGTAAGTCAGCAGGAGAAGGGATTAAGACCACAGTAATTTACCCATGTGCCTCTGTGATGTGCAATGAATTGTCAATGTCATAACCCCTCAGATCTGCATTATTATGTTATATTGCAGTGGCAAGGATACATTTTAGTGAGGTATCTCTCTGTCCTTTATTTAAAGAGAATGGAGTGAAGTCTGAATTGTTGTACAAGACCAAACCAGGGATTCATCTGCTTTGACATCTACGTATGTTGTCAGTATTTTGGGGAATTAGCAAGAAAACAAGCAAACAAACAAAACACCCTCCCAGAAAAACAAAACACCTGCCTGTTTTACTTCGCTCTTAGCAGTTGCTCTGTAGGTGAAACTGGATGGAAGCTGAAATTCTTTACCTTGTTTATGTAGATAGGGCCGCTGGATTTCTCTCTGCAATTCGTTTTGTCCTTAAGTTATAATCTAATTCTATCTTAAGTATTCTACCTTCGTAGTCTGTCCTCACGTGGAAGTATTTTCTTAGGAAACAGGTGATGTCTCCTGTATTTTGAGTGTTTTCATTTTTCTGTATCTTTTTAGATTCAGTACAATAGTTATCAGAAGGTTCAAAGTTTTAGAACATACACTGAGATCACTGATTTGAGAAGGTTATTATAAATTCTGTATGACTTTCAGTTCATTTCTTTGTACAAGCTAACATCACTACTTTGAAGCAACGCTTAAACTAAACACAACATCTAAGATGCACTGTTTCCTTTTGGAATTGATTATAATTAACTTAAACACAGCGATGTGTGTGAGTGGCTGAGATTATTTATTCCAGTGTGTGTGATGCATCTCATCAACTATCAATCTGATCTGCTTCTGTGTTGCATATTCATTTAGTTTTTATTTGATACCAGTGGCAGTTGTAACTAATAAGATCTTAAATAATTCTGTTTCCAACAGATTTTGCTCCATTCTTGACTAGCCTCATCTCTTGTGAGAGATCTTAACTTGTAAATAGACTTTCTTGTTCAGCATAGGTCAACAGTGTCATGCTGTAAAAGGACAGTCTGAGAACTATATGTAAGAACACAGCCTTTGGACACAAGAAGTAACTAATCTTTGGTTCTGCTCTGCACTAGTAAGGACTTCTTTCCAGTATTGGGAATAACATCTTATGAAAGGTGCTGATCAGCTAGAGAGTCCAAAGACAAACAAGAATCATTAAATACTTTGAATATATGACAAGCAAGGAAAGATTGAATTTATTTTATTGTGAGGCACAGCTTTGTGGATGTGTATCAGTAGTCTTCAGATATGTAAGATTTCAAAGAGTGGAAGGGAATAATCTGTTCTGTGTGTCCATTGTGGAGACAAGAAGTTGCTGTAACCTGTGACTAAACTATTCATATTGGACAATAAGAAAATATTTCTGGAGGCAAGGATAGTCATCAGTGTATTTTTACATATCAAGCCATATTTGAAAGTGTTCATGTCATCCATTGGAGAGCACAGCGTGGTCATTTGAAAACATTTCTTTGCTTGTAAATGCTTTTCAGGACTTCAGATAGGAATCTAAGTAACAGGAACCCTGTTCCAATTCTAGCTAGTGATCAGGAGAGAAGGGCAAGTAAGGTGCAGGAAAGAGGTATCTAATTTGGTGCCTCAGGGAAGATACATGTGCATCCAAAAGTAAGCTGCAGCGTGGTATTTTAAAAAATGCCTGTGGCAAAACAGTGGGCACATACAGGATAATAGTTATGGGTCGTCATGATCTGGTGGTATTACTATTTAAGATGATGTGCCTTGTCACAAGGCAGAGGGTAGAGAAAAGATGAAAGAGCAACTCAGCTACAGCTGGTAAGATTTCCTATATTCTCATTTTGAATATGCCCAAAGCAATACTTTTGGAAACCTCTTTTCTGTCAAGTGAGAGAGAGGGGAAGCAAGCTAGGAATTTTTGCCCATATCCCTCAGTCTTCCTTTATTTCTCATCAGACATTTGGTCATTAAACTAGTTTAAACTTGGGTAAAAACAAAAAGTTTCAGTGCAGTCCTTTGATTCAGACAGATATTTTCCATTGAAAATCTACTTTATTAAAAAATTCTGCCACTGGAGTGGATGCACTGTAATTTAAACTGTCTCCAGTAGTTACTGTGCTGCACATGCATCTCAGGCCTAAGTTCCCCTTGGACTGCTTGTTTGTACTCATGTCAGAGTAACAGCAGCACATCAGTACAAAACCATATTGCATAGGAGCACCACAAGATGCTGGGGGTAAATTGACTTAATTGTATCTGTTATCCCTATGGGAATGCAAAATAAATTTTGCTGCAAGTTGCTTGTAGCCACAGTTGCACACTACACCTTTAGGAAATCAAAGCCTCAAGGGCCAATTTAATCATTTTTTTTTCCTTGTTGCTTCAACTAGATTGTTCTGCCCTGTTATATGTGTTTATTAATACTCAGAGTCACAGAATTGCTCAGGTTGGAAAAGACCTTCAAGATCAAGTCCAAACTCAACCTAACCATACAACCACCTGCTAAATCATGTCCCTGGTTGTCACCAGATTTTTAATGGTATCTAAGGGAAGACTGTAGTGCAGACAAAACAAAGAGAATTTTGAGCTTTAACACTGAGCTACATCTTGAGCTGGCACTAAGAGGTGAATCCATCACTTTTCATTTAAAATAACATGCTGGATCTTGATTAAAAATGTTATCAGTATAAGCAAATGGGGTGGCTAATGGATCACTCTCTGTTGCCAATAACAGTGAAAAAAACCCTCTGCTTTGATGAAGTCCTCTTTCTTGATTAAATCTGGCAACTATAGGGATAAATGGATATCTGCAATATTATTCCTGATAGATGTTCTAATGAAGTATGTTCCCCAAACGATTGAATCCTACACTTTTCTGTAAGAGCTGTGACTCCCAAGAAAGGCTGACGGATTTTGTTAGTTTGTAAGATGACTGCTCCTAGTGCACTGATGATTGAACAGGTCTGGAAACAGTACCTGGGTCATCCTAGTTTACAGCACAGCATTTTAAGGAAAACTGAAATTCAAGTCTATTTGCTTTAAACCACAAACAATGGCAATAATACAGGAGCTTCTTCAGAAACAGTGTACGCATTGGTATGTGCGGGAGTGTCTGGATGCAGTAACTTGCTGCCTTCCCCTATGGCAGGTTACCCATGCTCTGAACCAGAGCCCCACAGCTGCTGGACTGGTTTTGTGCTGCCTGTGGAGGTCTGAGATTAAAAGGGGCAGTGTGCCATCCTGAAATGCCTGAAAATGACAGTCTGCACCATTAAAAATAGAAGTATCAGAATGCTAATCTTTTGTTGCTTCAGATTCCTTATGGATGGGGAGACCATTTGTATATGCATTGGTTAAATGGGATGCATTTATTGCTCCAGATGCTTTCTTAGTGAATAGTTATAATTTAATCTAGGCTGTGCAAAGTCCTGGGGGAAGCAACCAAGTGCAATACATATCTGCATCATTAAAAATAATTTAAGTGTGAAGACAGCTGGAAAATAATCATACAAGTGGTTTCAGGGTGTTCCATATTTATTCCTCAGTAATGAGAAATTGTTATTGGGTTTCTCAGTTTTTAAGTCAAAATGCAGTATTTTTGAAGATGTCAGCCTTCAGTCTGGGATCTGTAAGTCAAATAAATGCAATAGATACCCATCTCACAGTTGTTTTTACCACAGGTAAGAACTTCCCACATTTGTTCATTCACTTAATCCCCCAAAGTCCTCTTGAGGTAGGTAAATATCATGTTCACATTCCCAATGGGGAGCTGAGGTGTAAGGCAGGATGAAAGTAACTTTGCAGAAAGTAGCTTTAAAGAAACAGCTTTTAGAAAATCTGCAGATATTAGCCTCCCAGGTTAGCTGAACATTTTGATGTTGCCGTAGGTAATTTCTCTATTGCTAAACTGTGATTGAGTTGACCATAGTTTCTGAGACCGGGCATGGTATACTGTCCTTAGTAACAGGGAGTTAACATGTACAATGACAAAGTGCTATTTTAATACAAAAAGGACTAATGGCCGAGAAGATTATAGGTTTACCAATCACACATAATCCCCAAATGTTTTGGGTTTTTTTCAACTGTACATAAGGATCACTTAATCTACTGCTGGAAAACAACTACATGTGAGCTGGAAAGCAGCAGCTGTTGGGAAGTTCAAAGCAGTTTGCGTGATAGCTGAGAGGAGAAAATAAAAGAGGTCTTCCTCACATGCTGTGTACTCCATTGCTAAAATCTAGTTAGCTGCTACGGAATGGCAGCTTAAAGAACTAAGGATGCATTGGAAAAAGAAACTAAAAATCCTATTAATAATGTAAGAGATGAAAAAATGAAATTAGTAAGTTCCTGGTCTTAGGCACGATCAAGCCCTCGGCAGGGCTGTCAGTAATCTTTATATAAAACGCAGCAGCTAAACTCCTCATCAGTTGCTGTGCTTGCAATTGCATCGATCCTTTCCTCCTGATAAAAGGCTAAGTTAAAGTGTGAACCAGCTAAAGCCAAATGGAAATATGGGTACTGTACAGTGGAATTATCCCAGAACTTTGATATATAATCGGGAGAGCTCTGCCCTTCTGTTTTCTGTGGGGACTGTTTTCCTGGAAAAAGAGCAGTTAAGCTTTGTCCAGCAAAACCAAGACTTTACAGTCATTGGAACTGGATAAATAAGAGGCTTGAATACCAAGATCAAAGCTTAGTCTTGATGCAGTCAAAGACAAAACTCTGATCTTTTCAGAATACTAGTATGCAAGAGATATTTTTCCTGAATACAGGGATATTACAATTGTTCCAGTCATTCTGTGAATGCACCACTGTGGTCTGGTTAATTATAGGGAAATAATGTATAAAAACTTAGTAAACCCATCAGTTGCTCAGTAAATGTGATTATTATTGTTCAATACAGTAGGTCTCGTAACAAACCAGGCTTTTAGACTTAAGAACAGAATAAATAAGTGTTATGTATCTCAGTGGTCCTATGGATAGTGCAACTATGATGTTCTCCCACTGAATCACTGAGGAGAAAATTGTTAGGCACTGCTTTACTTGTAAGCGAAAGTATTACCCAGAATTTTATTTCTCTCAGGAATACTTCTCTCACTCCTGGTTTAATCACATGCTAGAAAACACACTTTTGCTCTCCTGTCAAGTAACTTACTGTACTAAGTAATTCCAAAAATATGAAGAAAGTGATGTGTGAATATCTCCAGGAAAGCTTTTGTAGGGAGGATAGTAAAGTTCTTGAAAAAATATCCTCTTGTAGTCAGAAAGCATTTGCAATGTTTTAATTTGTCTTTCAAGCGGCAGGTTAAAATGATTATTTGCTGTGTAATATTTTTGTCCAAATTCTCAGGCTTCCACTCATTGTTTGTGAGGCAGAAAGCTGGGACTCAGGTACTGTCCCTTGAGATCAAGTCCTTACCTCGGTGATGCAGGGGCTGTTGGGATAGTTGGCTGTGTTGGCATATCTGTACACTACTCACTCTGGATGCAGTTGAAATAGGAAGAGGAAGCAATAACCATAAAATGTTCTTTCTAGAGTGCATTTTTATCTTTTACTATCTTTCAATAGTAACGTAGCAAGATTTAGTCATTGCCAATTGCAGGGCTTAATTAAATGCTAGTTACCACTTACTACTGTCAGAGTCTTATCAGATGGAAATAGCTGCCTGATGACTTAGGGGCTGTTTATATGAGTAACTGTTCCTCAATAAAAATAAGTTTTCCCATTTGTCCCTGAAATTAAATTTGAAGAAAAAAAAAAAGAATCCTTTAAGAAATTTATGGCAGATGTTTTATTTCTGAGGATCTTGTTTTTGTTGTAGCTTGCATTCATTTTTTTTGCTGTTAATAAACTTTGCTCAACATACTGAGTATATTTAGTGTAGTTTGTGGATTGCATATTCAAAATACATGTTTATGCATGTAGAAAAAAGACATAACTAATAATTTATACATGTTAATAATCCATTTTAGATAACATAAATATAATTGCATGTGCGGATTAAATATTCTCATTTAAAAACAAGGCTCTTAATATTCCGTTTATGTGAATAGTTGTTGGGACATAGGATATTTTAATGATAATTATTAGTGGGAAAATATTAGCAGTCTTGAAGTTTGATTTGAAGAAATACTGGGAATGCGGATGTTTATCCATTCTAACTGTATCTCTTGAGTTTTCTTGAGAAAATATCTAGTTCTTCAAACCTTCAGGGAAGCTAGATTTGTAATTCTGCACTGGTTCCCTCTAGACTCCACTAGTGAAGAGAAAAATGAGAAGAAAATTACCAATTAAATTCCTTTTTGAGTTTTCTCACAGAAGAGAAGGGTTGTTGGGTTTTACTTCCTAGGGTTTTTTTTCTTCTTTTTTTTTTTTTTTTTTCCTGTGTCTACTGTCCTCATTATGGTGGTAGCTACAAAGCAGGAAGAGTTCTGTGATTTGCCATATTATTCAGATTTGGATCAAGTGAATCTCTTAGGTCTTCTTCTCTGTAAATTGCACAAATCTAAAGAGTTCTCTTGTTCTAATTTGTGATGTTGGTAAGTTTCCACTGCTGACTGAATGATGGATGCCTTGGGGACCTGTGCTAGTAACTGCTCAGAATTGTTTTATCAGACTGTCTTCATAGTAGTTTAGGAGCTTGATCCCCACCATCAACCATTACCAACTAAAATGCAATGAATGAAGAAGTTTCTTGCTGCATGAAATGAAAGGTAGTTCTTGTGAGTTCATGTGATGACACTAAACAGGTTTTGTGCTAGCCTGCCACTTAATTTGGCAGTTTCTAGATTCAGATATTTTAATCAGACTCACTACAGTGTCTTCTCCATGCTAGAATTCTGCCGAACATCTGGCTGGGAAGTTGCCCTCGGCAGCTGGAGCATGTGACGGTCAAGCTAAAGCACGAGCTGGGTGTCACAGCAGTGATGAACTTCCAGACCGAGTGGGACATTGTTCAGAACTCCTGGGGCTGCAATCGCTACCCAGAACCTATGAGCCCTGAAGTCCTCATGAAACTGTACAAAGAGGAAGGTCTTGCCTATGTCTGGATGCCAACCCCAGACATGAGCACTGAAGGTAATGCTCAGACCAGTCTTGCAGCTAAATTAATAGCAGTAAAACCATTGAGTTACTAAACTGTTGCGTTCATGGCTGCCTTTTTTTTTTCCCTGCATAAATTTGGTGTGAAAATACAGCTAGAGTACAAGGATAGTTTTTGTTTTATTTACATTTTCTGGTAGGTGGAGAGTCCATCTAAGCTACTTCGTGTCTGGCCGTATGTGTGTATTTGAGGTTAAAGCCATCAGACACTGATAACTGCTTGACTGCTTGTGCTTTCAGCTTGCATTCAGCTTGTATAACGAAAATATGCCATGTAGGTGGAAGACTGCAAGCTTGCACAGCAGGACAGCTTGCCATTCTTACTGGTTGAAAATGGAAGGAGATAGTACAGTCTCTCCCTTCCCCAGGCACTTGATTTTTCTTTATCTATCGTATCCCGGTTTGATAAATCTCCATGGAGTCATTTCTATTATTATTTGTAATTGATTTATAATACCCATAGTGCATTGCACCATAGAATAAATTAAAATTTTTGGTTCCTCCCTTGGCATGCTCATTTCAAAATCTTGCTTTTAGCCTGTAGGTAGGAAGTGTGTATGTGTTCGAGTGAGCAGCCTACCAGCCAAACGAGAGTGCTTTCGACAGAGTGAAGTTCACTGCCACAAACAGGGAGCTGTCACATCAGGAATGGGACATCAGGGAGGACAGGAGACCTTAAGACAGGGATTTGAAAGGGCTTAATGTCAGTGCTTATCTATGCCGTGAGGAAAAGTCACACTTTGATGTCTGCAGCTTCAATTCCCAGGGTAGCAAGGAGAGGTATCAAGAAATACAGTAAATCCATCCCTTTGGAAGTGAGAAAGACTGTTCTTAATCATACAGTGACTATTTAACCATATGCTTAGTACACAGATTCTGAGTGTTAGGTTGTACAGGAAAATACTCTTCTGTTCTCCCTTCCTCCCTTACAATTGACATTATTGTCTTCGTTATGAGGATTTGGAAGGCAGTAGTGCATAGATAGATTTGCAAACCATTGGTGATAAAAAATTGAAAAAAAATGAAGAAAATCATTTCTGGATTGCTGACTTGAATGCTGTAAAAGATGTGCTGCTTGATGTAATTTCCTGCCTTATCTCAGAAAAATGAGTATGCCACGCACGTTCATTGTTAATCAGAATGTATATTTAGACAGGACTTGGGGCATTTTACAGGCTTTGTATGATCTGAATCTACGTTGCAAGAAGAAATGAAGGTTAGAGTAGAAGGTCATTTGGAAAAAAAACCAAAAAGAAAAAAAGGAAGAGAGAAAACAGAAAAACACATCACATTTTGCCCTTGTGATTTGCAGTACATCAGGCTGTGCAGACAAAATCTGTACTGTGAACCTAACTTTCTCAAATGCTAGTGACCGTGCCCTTTTTTTGTTTGTCTTTAGGAAGAATACAGATGTTGCCGCAGGCTGTCTGCCTCCTGCACGGGCTGCTGCAGAATGGACACACTGTCTACGTTCATTGCAATGCTGGCGTTGGCAGGTCTACAGCTGCTGTCAGTGGCTGGCTGAAGTACGTGATGGGATGGAGCCTGCGGAAGGTGCAGTACTTCTTGGCTTCCAGGAGACCGGTTGTCTACATAGATGAGGAAGCTCTGATTCGTGCTGAAGATGATTTCTTCCAGAAATTTGGACCTCTTCGTTCTTCGTGTAAAGTGGAAGGGTAGAAAAGCAGAAGGGGAAGCAGGAAGGTGAAGAGCAATCCTTACATGTGAATCCCAGTGATTTAGAAATCGTGAATGAGACTTCTGCCTCAACTCACCAGATTGCACACTTGTAACAGTTCTGGGAATTTTGTTAAAAAGTGCCTTTGAGTGTTTTTCACTTGTGTTCTTTAGAGTGATGTGATTCATGTTTTTAAGCCTTTTGCTGCACGTACAAAACCCAGGAGGTCTGCAAAAGGAGTCTGATATTCCATTTTAACTATTTGTCTACAGGAACTGAGGGTTAGGGTAGACATAACAAGACAAGACTTGAAATAAAATAATTAGTATTGGCAGTCAGTGACAAGAAAGGGAGGACATTCTCAGAAAAACACGTGAGGTTGACTGAGTCAAGGTTCAGATTTAGTTGGAGCTGAGGAGCTGAGGATAGTCAAAGCTGCTGAGTCATTTTATTTATTGAAGTGTTTTCTAGTAATTCTGTAGAAAAGTGGTTTTAATGAGAAAGACCAGAAACTGACTTTTCACATGAGTTTCTTAAGCAAAAATGCAGTGAACTAAATCTTGATTTTTTTGCCTATGCAGTTAATGTTGAATAATTTGAGAGCTCACAGGCCTGCTTGGGTAAAACCAATATGTTGTAGGATAGGTCCAGGACTGACCAAGGAAGGAAAAGCATTCTCTAGGGAGCAGAGGATTAAGGATACATAAACATTAAAAAACTAATTTCTATAGATTTATTCTTCAGTGAAATCTTTTCTTGTTTCAGCTAACCGTGGATCTTTAAATCCAATCGATGCCAGAGTGATATAACTGATAAATTTAGTTTATCTGAATACTTGATGTAGAAACGGGTATGAACTGTTCATGGAGAAAGTCCAGCATAATGCAATACAATGTTTTATTTATCTTCTACTTTAATTATCTTCAAAAGGAAAATGGCAATTTAAGTGATTCTGAATGTGTGGTTTTGATCATGACTTCGTTTCTGGTTTCTTTCTTTGTTTTTCCTTTGAAGTAACACTGCTTGTGTGGATATGAACTGTTAATGGAGGATGCCCAGCATAATGCAATATGTTTTATTTATCCTATATTTCAGTAGTCTTCAAAAGGGGAAAAAAATGTTTATTTAAGTAACTATGTGTGGTTTTGATCTTGTGGGTTTTTTTTATTTGTTTGTTTTGTTTTTTACATTTTTTGTTTGCTCGTTTGGTTTTGGTTTTGCTTTGCAATAACATTGCCTGTTTAGAAAGTGAATGAGAAAGGTTTACCATTAAATATCATCATGATGATTCCAGCAGTCCATTTTGTCCTATATATTTGGCTGTCAGTTTTATACGTAGCAGAAGAGTGATGAGTGACCTCCGTATGGGGGCAAAATCAGACACTTCTATGATGATGATGATCTGTTGCTTGTCTGCTATGCTGTGCCAGTTCTGAGGGTCTGCTGGCTGCCCTTCCAAATCAAGCACTGAGAGGAGGAGGATGCCATGAGGAACAGAAACTGGAGCTTGCTTAAGTTTTACAGTCCTTTTGGAACACAGTTGAAAGCCCATGCTTAAATCGTGTTTCCTTTCTGTCAGATGCAGCTTGTATATTGTGAACAGCACTTGTGGTTTTGCTCCTGACATTTTGTTAGTTTCATAGCTGATTATATTTCTTTTTCAGGGCTCTTGGGACTCAACAGTGAGTAATGTGGTGCACACAAGTGAGTATACAGCTAAGGTATAACAATGCTGTGCTGGTTATTCCTTAGTGCTCATTTTCTTGTCAGTTGAAGCAGACTGGTGCTTCTCTTGAAGTGCAGGAGTTCAAACAACGCAGAAGCCATATATCCAAAGAAGCCCTAGCAAGGGGTTGATAATTCATTATTTATTACCATTTCAGTTTCCTTCTCTGTTAAACTGATGGAGAGTTGTATCATACACAGATAACATTAGCTGATGAAATACATGAAAACAACTCGTCAGTATCATTTTAACAAGAGCAAGGAGTTCCTATGCCTTGCAATCCCATTATGCTGATTTGTCACTTTTTTTCCAATTGCCGCCTCCTTGCCTTCGTCACTGAAGGCAACTCTGTCAAGTAACATCCATTAAAAGTTGTCTGTTGAAAGCCAGTAGGAATTTAAATGCTAAAGTGATTACTGGAAGTGGCTACAGCAATAGAAAAAGCAATAATATAATAATGTAATGTATAATTACATGATAGAGCTGCATTTACTGCTTATTTATTAGAACTGCAGTTTGCAATGTGTTCTTCTGCTGATTGGATCATTAGCTGTTGCCACATACTATATTCCTTATGCAGTTTGGATGCCAGGATGAGGATAGCCCTGTTTTTTGCATCCTTGTATACTTTGCCAGCTTAGTCATAAAAGTGCCGTGATACTTAGAGAAGGGCAGCTCCCGTAGAAAGATTAACACACAGATAAACAATTATGGTTATTCTGCAGAGCACCCAAAGAGCCAAACTAATGTACAGACAGTAAAAGGAACCAGGTAGAAATATTTTGATAAATTGTTATTGAAAAGCATCAGTTGGGGAAAATGTCTTTCTGCTGGTGAGAGCATCAGTATTCTTTGTCCTGTTCTAGCAGATTTTCACCTTTGCAAGACTGAAAAAAGAAGCAGAATTTGTTACATTAGATGGGATCATTTATGATTCAGGATACTTAGAGTGCCCCAGTGTCATGAATATGCTCAGCAGTTGTGCATATTCTTTCCCAGAGCCATGCACATTAAGGATCTGATCACAGCTAGCTCTTACAGGTAATGTTATAACAAACACAGCCTCTTAATGAATGGGTTGAGATCTGTGTGGTCTAGTTTCACTAATATTTTGCCTTTTGGTGTCAGAAAGCAGTTAATGTGGACCTTCTGCATGGGATTTTAGTCAGAGAATGCAGTTTGATGAAGGACACAGGGGTGACTGGCAGGGCTGCTGAATGCCCTCTTTTTCATCCCTGGCTCCTTCTGTGCATAGGTGGAACTTTGGTCCCTTTGGTACTTCTGTGCTCTACATGCGTAGATTGCAAACTCTCAGTCTTCCCTGTCTGCTTGTCTGGCACTGAGCACAGTGGAGCTCTGGATATGGCTGGGACTGATGTTTTTGTGGTTCTGTAGCAGGTTGTGCTCCAGAGTAGCTGTAAAGTCTTACAGTGGGCAACTGAGTTGTTTGTGCTGCACAAAAACTTATACATATGGGTGTCTCTGCTCCGGGCTGTTCCACCAGCACAGGGTGGAAGCAGGATTCAAGACTGCCTGCCAAGCCCTCCTGAGGAAATGTGATGGAGAAGATCAGGCTGTCGATTGTGCAGGAGCAGGGAATGAACTCCCTATATAAAACAAAAATGTACAACTCACCCGAAAATCCTTGTCAACTCTGTACATTATCATAAGAAGACTCTCTAGATAAAATAGACCTACTTTTTGAGTTATAATTTATAGGATAACGCATGCACTTTACTGATCTCCAAATGAGGAAAAAAATTTTATTGAAAATCATCAAAAAATTTACCATAACTTTATTACCCTGCCTCTTATTTTGCCTCATTAAATTGCGGTGAGACGTTTCATACCAATAGTAGAGTTAGAACAAAAATCTTAATGTAATTCATTAAAAAAATACACTGAGACCGTGCAATGAGAAGCTGTGAATAAATATTTAGAAGCATAATAACTACCACAAAAGTATATATTTGGCAAGCAAGCCCTGACTTCTTGTAGAATAATGAACAGCAGACAGCCTTTAGCTAAAATGGAATTGGATTAATGTAGCGGTGGACAGGAAATAGATGACTTTCTCCAACTCTCGCTGTTTACATTCCATGTGTTAAATCAACACCTCTGCAGTTGCTTCTTTGAAATATTCTGCTGGAAAGAATTATGGTTTATTTTACACATGTTTATGGCTTAAAGTTAAAGGAGCAGCTCTGAGGGAGCAGCCTTATGAACAGTGGGAGTTAAAGAATTAATCATTCTTCCGTTGCCCTGTGACACAGCAATGATGTCACCGATGAGGCCAAATCATATGAATTCATAACTAATCTTCTTCCTAAATTAACAAAGGAAAGCAAATTTTTCAAGGGCAGTGTCATTAGCATACATTAGCATAATTGTGTAGTTGAGATATAAGCAACCATAAGATGTTTTTGAACCTTCCATTATGTTAACATTGAAGCTATAGGGTATTCTTTCTTAGATAGATTTTTTGCTTGCTCCACCCTTTCGCCTCAAGATGCTTCATCTCAGTCTTGACTGGTTAGAAAGAGTTCCTGACTAAAAGTATTTTTAAGCCCTTTTATACATATCAAAACTTGTCTAGAGATGAAGATATAATAACAGTTATACCATGTAAAATAAGGATGGTGATGTTATGAATCCTAGCCCTGTATATTTCAGCCTCTTTTGTGCTTAAATATGTTGTCTTATTTGGAAGACTAAATTTATAAAAATTGCAAGATAATGTCTGTTATTTGGTAATTATTCCCATACTGATGTTGTTATATTTACATCAAGGAAAATAGAGGGCCTATTTATTCATGAGCTGGTAAAATATTAAATTAAACCTCATTCTTAATTTATGCAATGTGAGGGAAAAACATAAAACAGCTGCCAAAAAAAAATTCCAACGCTGGGCAGGTTTCTGTGGTCATTACTTAATGTCATTGTAACAAAATTTGTTTTGTGCTAATGCAGTTTCAGAAAGGAAATAATTAACAGCCAGGCCATAATCCAAGAGTGGCAACCATATTTAAGTTGGGCAGCCAGCCCAAAGTCACTGCAATGAGTCAAGCATTGAAAAGGAATCTAATTTCCACAATTTCAATAAAATACATAAGCATAGAGGTTACTTAAGGAATGTAAGGATTGTATTTGCAGAAAGGCAAAATATATAAGTAAGTAGTAGAACCGTGGCTAATGTCAATGAAAAACATATTGGAGTGGGCTAACAAACACCACAACTCACTTGAAAACATGATCAACGTGCTGGCTCTTACAGTGATGTGAAGAATTCTTTACCTCAGTTTACTGTCAGTAATTGAATACAACTGCTATAATCCATACGTCCACACACAGTGGTTATAGGGGTGCTTGTATTTCCACCCGTATGGACAACCAAAATGGAAAATACTGCTCAGTGTTTGATGGCTTTCACCCTTCCTAAGTGGTAAAATACATGTGTTACTCTGCTTTCTAGTCCTTTCATGAAAAGGACTAGAAGTTTCCCAGGGTGAGAGACTAGGTGTGCTGGGTCTGTGCACCAGAGAAAGATTTTGAAGGAGTGGGAAATGTGTGACCTAAGGAAAGAATCCATCTGTTGACGTGAGACAGTGAGACACAAATACATCTCAGTACCCAATGATCAACAAAGACTCAGTGATACACACTGAAACAGCAAAACCTTGCAAGCTATTCAGCAAAATCTGCCTAGATCATTCTTTCTGAGAAGAAAAAAATTGATTAAGTCTCTCTTGATTGCTGGGAACATGACTTGAGTACGCTTTGAAAAATGCTGAGTTGAGGCATTTGTGTTTTTTTGCTTATGGAAATGAAATCAGTAACTTTTTTAACTGTGTACATAGTTCTTATTTTGCTTTCCTTAATAGCGGTAATTTCAGGATTCCTTTCAGCGGCACTGAGGTTTAAAAAGAAAAAAAATGCCTCTAAGAAACATACCAGAAATTGATAAAAATGATACAGATCTAAGATAATTTCTGTGCTTCTAATTATCATCATCCTTGTTTACTAGGGCATTACTGAATTTAGAACATACAATTATCTTCTTTTTTACTTTTCCACTGTCCCATTTTTCAAGCTGAAACATATGCTCGGGTAGCACAGAAAATACTGAAAAATATCGAGGTTTGGAACCATTGCTGGAAATGTCATGTTTTTGTGCTACTGTATATTTTCAAGGTTCACAGTGTTAAAGTCTGTGTGGAAAACAAAAAACAGCCCTTTAAAATGAGCATCAATGAGAAAATCAGTAACTACTGCTATGTTTATCCTGCCATTAATCTGCTTTTCCAAGGACAAGGCAGGAGGGGAAAAGATTCTCCTTCCACAAATGGAAAGGCTGTGCTCAAGGAATACTTTAGATAGAAAGTGATATAACGAAGCACTTGCCACTTATGGAAATTTGAATACAAGAATAGTACTGGGGATTTCATGATGAAGGCTCTCTACTTGGTTTCCAAGTGCCTTGCTGCATTCCCCACCTGAGTTTTTGATGAGATGAGTTCTAAATTGGTGGCCTGTTCAACATGCTGTGAGTCATCAGCCCTTAGAAAAGGGTAAGGACACTTGCTTGCTGTGTGATTCTGTGATTCAAGCAAGCTGTGTGGGTTGGAAGAGTGAATTCAATTGATTTGTCAAGGGAATGGGTGACAATAGGTGTTTGACATCTCTCCCACTTTGTAACACAAGGTCTGAACACTGTGTAGTGTGCACCAGCAAAGCTGTCTAAACATCCCCCTCCAAGTCTGGGGCCACCAGCACAGGGAAGATGCAGAGTTATTGGAGCAGGTCCAGAGTAGGGCAAGGAGGGCTGGAGCACATCTCCTGTGAAGAAAGGTTGGGGAAGTTGGTTTTGTTTAGCTTGAAGAAGGTTCTGGGGACACCTCACTTCAGACTTGCGGAACTTGAAGGGTTATTACAAGCACAGGGGAGACTGACTTTTTACACATCCTGATAGTGATAGGACAAGGGCGAATTGCTTTAAACTAAAAGAGGGGAGATTTAGGTTAAATGTTAGGAAGAAATTCTTTACTCAGAAAGTGGTGTGCCACTGGAACAGGCCACCCAGAGAAGATGTGCCCTGTCCCTGGAGGAGCTCAAGGCCAGGCTGGATGGGGCCCTGGGCAGCCTGAGCTGACAGGGGGTTGGGGCTGGGTGGGCGTTGAGGTCCCTTTCAACCCAAGCCATTCTGTGATTCTATGAAAAGTCAGCTGTTACAGTCTGGCACAAAAATTAAGGCAAATTAGAGCTTAAAAATATTATGTGAGCCTCCAAAGTTTTAAGAGTTGTCATAGAACGTGGGACATTACAATTAAATTTGCCATTTGAATTTGTGAAAATGAAGAAGCCAGCTTCAACAGTGTAACAAAAGACACACAAAGACGCAGAAAGAGAGGCAAAGTACAACAGGATAAGAAAATGTGCTAACTGCCCTCTGTGTGTGGTTTGGCAACTCTGCCAGAATGTTCCCAGCATCAGCAAGGAGGTAGAAATAAAAGGCTCTGGCTTTCCAGATCCTTGTGTTTGCAGCATCTAATAGAAGTCTGTTGCTTGCGTATGCACCAAAGTCTGCTGCCTATGTACAGTTCCAAAGACAAGAAGCCTGCTTCTTATGTTTTTAATGTATTCTGTGTCTTGCTGACTGAAAAGATATATAAATACACGATGTAGAAATATGGAAGTTCACTGGAGACGATTCTGTGTTTAGTATTAGGTTTTGTGCTGGTTATGGTCAGCCTTTTCTGTTGGCTTGGTGTTTTAAAACGTATGATAATGCTTTTGCATTTGGCAAAGAGCAGCTACTTGCCCCTCAAATACTCATTTTGTAACTGGCAGACTTAAATTCCCTTATATTTACTTCTCTTTGAATTCCTTCCCTGAGATATTTGCGAGGGGATAATGCATGCCCCTGTCACAGTATTTCACATTACAGCATCTGTAATTTAGTACAATACAGAAGGAAGGATGAGCCTCCCCTGTGGTTTTCCCTGTATCTCACCTCCTTTCTGTGATTGATTCCCACGTGGGAGATTTTGACAAGGGAGACCAGGAATCTCAGGTAACATTTTGCAGGGAAAATCGTTTGCTGTGAATGGAGCAGGATCCCAGAAGAGCTGCCCAGAAGGGCCTTTCCCTTGATCATGCCTGGTGGGGCAGAGCTGGGCCAGGGCTCCCTGTCCCCCAGGGCACCTCATGGTGGGACTGGGTTTCCTCATTCCTGGCTCCTCCTCTGTCTGCAGATTTCAGGACACTGACCTCAGAAACACAGGGTTTATTTTCTTTGTTCCTTTTATCCCTCCAAAACACGGTAAAAAATGTATACCTGTGGAAATCCAGATTTCTCTGTACAGTTTTTGGCAAGGGAGATGTTTTCAGTTCTCTGTTTACAGAGCAGACAAAAAGCTCCTCTGGCTGCAGCATCTGGATGTTGTGTCTGTAAAGCGAGTGAGATGTTGGGAATGCAAACACTAAGTGTGTTTCAGGTGCTTATGGAAAATCCAGGCAAGCCCTCATAATCCAAAATACCGTTTCAGCTGATGTTCGCCATGCTTGAGTTGGACATTCCTGGGCAAACTGCCCTTGATCTGCATAATTTCATAGTCAATTAGAAGAATGTCAAGCCAGCTGACTGAAAGTTTTGTTGCAGTCTATGTACAAAGGGCAGAGCTGTGCCTGTGCCCCCCCCCCCCAAGGGGAGCAGATGTTCACCCCCTTCATTGGTTTTGATGTGATCGAGCAAAGTGCAGTGTACCACTGGGATCAGGGGGCTCCCAGTCTGCTGCAGATCATTGCTTTGCTCAGGAAAGGATGCCTGTAAAGATTAACACATGGAAACAGGATCAGACCCTGATCTGTAGAGTGAGCTGAAGGTTTCATTGATGTCCTGGGACTTAGCACTGCTTTGGATGTGCAGCATCTGGTCTGTAAGAAATACGAACATGTGCATGTGAAATAGCTACAGTATGAAAAGAGAAGATACAGCTAATAGCATGCTTTGCCAAAAATATTATGGATTTAGATGTTGATCCATACATCAGCACCTTCTTTCATTACCAACTAATGTGCAGAACTGTGAGTCCCAGAAGAACTGTTCTGTCAGCTTTCATATGCTTCCAGTGTGTTTCTCTTAAAGTGCCTCCCAAATTAACTTGACTTCAGCTCTGTCTCCCCTCTCTCCCTCTCTTCTCAAGTGTTCCCTTGCTATGCATTTACTGGATCTTTGAGGCACTGCAGTTTCTATCAGTCTTTGAATAAAAAAATATGGAGCAGGCGCATATGGTTTTAAGCAGCCCGAGTTTTAAGGATGTAAGTGACAGTTTTAAAGAGTTTTCCTTGTGGGGCTGTTGCAGACTTCTTTCTACCTCAGAGAGAATGTTCCTTTTTCATGTTTTTAAAGTGGGATTTTCATTTTCACTTCTATTACTTGAGCAAAATGAAACTGAGCACCAAAGAAGGTGACTTTCCTCATTCAGATTAGATTGGTACATTTTCTCATACACATACACAGAAAGCTATAGAAGGATAAAAATGATGAAGTGTCTGACTATGCACCCATATCAATCTTCCCAGAACTTCATTTTGGAGGGACTTGGGGGTTTCTGAGTTAGTCTTTCATCAGGCTGTCAGGACATTATTTTCCCTTATAAACTATAGGTTCTGTTTGCATTTCTGTGGCATCTTCCATCTCAACGGACTGACGGCACTTCACCTTCTCTCCATCTGGTCTCCCTTCACCCTCTATTGAAGTACAGCTGCCACGGTCTCAGGAGCACAAATTGGAAATGTGTTTAATTGTGTATAACAACACAGTCCCACAGTGAGGGACAGAAGCAAGGCAGGATGCAACAGAAACAGCAGGGGACCTTTAGGTAAAAGTGCTGCTAAAAATGGATATCCAACTAAAAACATTATCTGAAAATTAATACATCTCACTTCTTGTCCTTCCCTACCCATTTTTATTATGATTATCACGAGGATTGTATCCTGTCTACCTATCCTACCCCAGAGTGAGTGTTTTGATCAGTACCCAGTAATTCCCGGCTCACATCCCACTGGCTGCTACGCTATCTCAATTGTCAAACAAATGCTCAATCCAGGACGTTCACTGAAGTCCAGTGCTGCACGGTCAGTGATGTGACTGCACTGCTCTGTGGAGCAGCAGGGCAGTGAGCACAGCAGTGCAGAACATACCTGTGGTGCACTCCATTTCCTTGGGCAGCGGCTGCTGTAAGTGGTGAACGGGAGGAAATGGAGTGGCAGTGTGCTGGCAGGCATAGGCAGGACTCTTGGCAGGTAAGCCTATAGTAAAGGGCTTATTACACTGAAGGATTTCAGCCTCAGTTACCTGGAATGATAGGGAAGAATAGTGACTGAAGAAGAAATAGTTCAAAAGGACAGAAATCTGCTGCAGCAAATGAAATGCTGTTTAGTGCAGGGGAAAGCACTTAAGTTGTTCTCGCAGGCAGAGAATATACAGTCCTGTTTTCAGCACGGCTATGCTGGTTTAACAATGCCTTGCACCACCATGCTGCAGCCATGCACGGGGCAGTGCATGCTCTGAGCCATCTTTAGCACTGGCCTTTTTCTAATCATTGCTCAACATGGTTTTCGAGTGAGTCTGCTGTCAATCTGCTGAGGAGATTTGGTATTCATGGTGGCAATCCCCTTCCTTCCAGCCATCTCTGTGGACTCATTTGGTGATGTCTATCACACACGATTATGTTGGAACCCCATTAATTAATTAATATTAGTTGCTAATGGTTATGCAATTAATTGCGTTTGGAAGAATATAAAATTGAGTAAATAACTTCAAAGTGTTGAGTCCTATTTGGCAAGCTAATACAGCTCATCCTGCCCAATTACACTGATAAGATTTTAAACTAATTGAGCTCACACTGTGCCTCTCCATTACCTGACATTCAACAGCACACAGAGAAGATTAAAGGGATTCAGGAGATGGTGTGCTTGTAAAACCAGAATAGTCGCTCCTGGTTCTCACTTAAGCATAAATACATATTAATTCAGAGCTGAACAATACTTTGCATGGAGGTTGCCATAGAGATGAGCATTCTGATATGTTTGGGGCTTCTGCTAGCATTTCAGATTAAAAATAATGACCCAGGTTACACGGGACCTCATTACACAATGGCAGGCAGATATCCTGCAGTCTAGCTGGTTGCTCACCATGGCACTGCAGGGGCAGAGGATTTGCCATACTGGATTAAATCATTTGTTCATCTAACCTGACAGTGCGCCTTCTGCACTGATATTCTTGAGGAAGGTGGAAAGTTCCCATAATAGCTATTACCCATCCAATTATGCTGTGTGGTATACAGGGAAGATACATCCTTCCAGATCCCTGCAGGCAGTTAGCTTACACCCATAAGCATGTTATGCAATTACCCTTATTATTTCAGCAAGCCAAGCAGCAAGAGGTGGTTAATTATTGCATGAAATTTTCCAGCCTTTAAAAAAAAAACCCACTCTGTGTTACCAGAACATTGTATCTCATTCCAGCAAAACCCAGGTGAGGCCCACAGTCTGCAGAAACCTGAGGAGGTTTAGCTCCTCACCTGAGGAGGGTGATGCGCAAATTCATGAAGCGTTCCACATTTTTAGCAGTGTGTGGTGATAGTACGAGGGGAAATGGTCACAAACTGAAGCATAGGAAGTTCTGCACAAATGTGCATGGGAACTTCACAGTGCAGTGACGGAGCTCTGGCACAGCTGCACAGAGAGGTGCTGGAATCTCCTTCTCTGGAGACGTTCAGGACCTGCCTGGACACCTACCTGTGCAACCTGGGCTAGGGAGCTGCTTTGGCAGGGGGTTGGACTCAGTGATCTCTAGAGGTCTCTTTCAACCCCTACCATTCTGTGATTCTGTGATTCTGTGAGGGTGAGTGACAGATCATCCACTTGCATGGCAGCATTTGTCTTGTTGAGCCTCTTGCTCATACCCACAGAATCGGTCCCAAGGGAAGTTCTACAGGATGACGAAATTCATCCAGAAGCAAATCTGTTAGGCTTCCCTGCTGAAGTTCCTGCCATTGTGTTTGCTGTGCAGAAGTAGCTATTTTTTTATTTTTATTTTTATTTTTTCAGAGAAGGTGGTTGGGTTTTTTTGTTTTGTTTTGTTGTGAGCTCTCAGTTCCTGCTGCAGGAGTTTGGATTCAGCACTTGCTGGCGATCACATCTGTGGTATGTTGATGTTGTCTGCACTTCCAGATAAACACACCATTGAACCATAGAATCATAGAATCACAGAATGGCTTGGGTTGGAAGGGACCTCAATGCTCACCCAGCCCCAACCCCCTGCCATAGGCAGGGTTGCCACTGAACAGATCAGGCTGCCCAAGGCCCCATCCAGTCTGACCTTGAGTGCCTCCAGGGATGGGGCATCCACAGTTCTGTGCAGTCTGCACCAGAGCCTAACTGCCCTCTCAATGAGATATCACAGTGGGGAGGATCTGGTAGAATGATGTGAAGAAATTCTTTTGTAGGATTCATTGTTTTTCATTGATTGAGAATGTGCAGGTGAGCTAATTAACAGACTGTGTCCTTGGAGAAGAAAAATGAAGTTCATTACGCGAAACAAACTAAATGATGAAAATTAAGTCATTCAACAGTTGTCTTTTAAAAACTTTACAGAAAGGTTTGCACTTGAACAGGTATTTCTGTTGTCATGGAAAACTGGGGACAAAGATACAAAACTCCGTGTAAATTATATAGAAAGACAGTACGAAGACATTCCCCTTGATCAGCAGGGACAGGGATTTGAACCATACAAGAAAAGAGATAGCAAGTAGTTAAGAGTATCTGCTGTGAGAAATTCTACATTTGATACGTTTGATACAATTTGGACGAGAGATCCAGGCCGGTAACTTTCCATCCTTCAGAGAAAACGTAAAGGAGAAGACGATGAAATGAGTCTGCATTTTTGATTGTACCAAACAAGTGCTGAACTTTGTCAAACAGACGTTACAAATGGGCTGTAGGTGAATTTCACAAGACCTTCAGTCTCTGAAGGACATATTCTCTGATTAAGATGCATTGAGTCATTGCATACTCAGTGAGAGACAGTTAAGTTCTTCCTGCTAAAAATTCAGGCAAGAGGCTTTATCTTTAAGGCTCAAAGAAATTAAACTCATTTTAAGTGTAAAACTGTCTTCTGAAACCAGAGACTGGGAGGGGAGTGTCCCGTACAGCTGAGGGATCTATTTCCAGTGTTTAGGATGTCAAGCAGTCCGCTAAAATGTAGTTTTATACTTTTTACCAGCATTGATGGGATAAAATATATATCCTGTTTATTAGTCTCTCTCCACCCATTTCCGTGGCACTGCCCTCATAAATACCAGGGCTCATTTTGGCCTATGTCACACTTAGTAAGAAATCATTTAATTATACAGCATTCACAGGAAAAGACTACTGGATGGAGTCAATGGACTTTCAATATGGACTACTTAGAGAATGTGGATTTGGGGCTCCAAAGAGGATGGTGGTTTTCTGGGAATGGTCCTGAGGCTCACAAAGAGGTGGTCTTCCTTTTTGCTCTACGATGGTAGATCTCCTGCCTGTGGCAGTCAAAAGCCAGCTGCCTCCTGGTGGGCTACAACAAAGCACAGAGTCCAAACATCACTTTGTCAAACATATTTGATGATTGGAAAATGCATTTCCTCAAATACCTTTGTTTCCTGTAGCAAGTAATAGGAAAAAGGGAGACTGATCATGTAAAAATGCTTTCTTTTCCACACAGGGATTTCTCGAACACTTGCATCTGCAGCTTACGGAGTAAAATGAGCGCAAATCAGAAAAAATAGGTGGATTTACTTTTCTCATTAATCAGAGGAATAAACTACATTAAGACGTTGATATTTTCCTGGAAGAGAAAACAAACGATTCTGTGAAAGACATATAAGGCAAGAATCTGACCTGCTGCAAGTCTTCTGGCAAGAGCAGGAAACATCAGAGGCAGATGAATAATCACCAGCAGAGCGGAACAGCCATTAGGCATAATGATAGAAAACCTCCCTTCACACTCACAGACATCCACCTTTCTGTGCAATTATGAGCTGGCAGAAGCAAACAATTGGCTTTAAAGCAAGATAAAGAACTATGGGAAGAACTCGACTTTTTGCTACAAGTGAGCAGAATTCAGCTATTCTGCTCAGAAATAGGAAGACGTGAGAGTATGCACTCTTGCACCCTACAAAAATCAAGCTACTTTAGTTCTTGCATCCTAATAGATCAAGCAAGAGCTACCCAAAATGACCAACACTTCTACATCTCTCTTAAAGCAGGTAGTAGGAGCTCTCAGGTGAGGCTTTAGACTGAAACTGCTCTTCAGAGGGGTGCAGAGAAATGAACGGTCATTGCCAGCTGATGAGCAGCAAGAGCAGTAGCACCAAATTCTTCAAGCAGTATTTGGTGTAGCATTTTGTTTTAAGCTACTTCTATTTTGTGAAGGAAGATCTGGGGGGGCACTTACTGAGAAATACCGACTGCAGAAGAGCCAACTTAGAATGAGAAAACACAGAGCACAAGCATGGGAGGCATAGAACAACTGAGTGAACTGCTGTGTATCACAGAGTATAACCAGGTTAATGTGAATTTGCAGGGTGATTTGCCTGTGGGCATTTTTCTTTCTGTGTAGGATTGTGAGCTTAAAATGTGGAACTGTGGATTTGTTTGGTTTTCTTTTTTTCTCTTTCTATTCTGAATGTCTTCCAAGTTCTAATTTCTACATACTAAATCTCCCCAGCATCAAGTGGATAGCAGTATTTCTCCAATCGACACTTTTAATGATTCCAGATAATTAATGCTGAGAATTCTAGAAAACACAAACAATATACCTTGTCTCTGAGCAAGAGAGGCTGCATTTCCTCTGTGCTATTAAATGTTTTATTTTTATACTTAGGAAAGAAGATGGACTTTTAATTGAAGTCTTCTCAAAGTAGAAAAATGAGAATGCCCAGAGTAGAAGAAAATAAATTACACAGTACCAATAAGAAACAGCCACTGATTATGGCTGTTCTAAGCTGAAATGATGGCACTGGCAATCTCCTAAAGCTTTAATGGAAACTTTAATGCAATTTGAATTTTTCTGAGTTAAAATTTATCATCATAAACTTCCTGTGGGGAAGAAGTTTCCTAAAGAATAAGTGACAATGAAGGTTGGTGGGCTCCTCAGAATTCAGGCCAGCCCTGACAGCCCATTACAATTGAAAGGGAGATTTTCTGTAATTTTAAGTATGTTTTGACCCTTCTTTCTTATTTTAGGCTGTATGCCACTATCTCAGAAGGTAGAAAATATTACTGTATCATAGAAATGTGAGCCCTGCTGATTTCTCCTGCTTAAGGATTGTCTTATTATGAATAAATTCATTCCCTTGGAGTTCATTGTGCTTTGTGGAAGGTCTGGTTTCAGGACTTCAACAAAATGATTGGTTGACCAGATCATTTTTGGTCATTGCTTGCATAGGAATACGTCACTGATATAAATCTTTATTAAGCTCCCTGGGAAGTTAACAAAATGGTGTATGTAAGAGAAATGTGACACTTGGTTGTATCAAATAGTTTGTTATCTTCAGTATTTGCTGAAAATTTACAGGATTTTACAGTATTCTGAAATATTGTGTTCCAAAAAAGAGTCTGTGTGACATAGATGGATATACTTTTCAGAAGAAATATAGGCTGTATTTCTAAAGCTAAAACAAACCAGCCTCATTACAGGCAGTTGAGTAAATAACGTGCATCCCTGAAATTACATTATGTACTGCACTGCTGATTTGCTTGATGGTGTCTAATGGCTTTGCTAAGAAGAAATCATTGCTTGTCAGGAAAGCAATCATCATGGTTTCCACCTCATCTCTAAAAAGGAGTAAGCAGTCTTCCTGGCTAAACTTATGGAATAAGAAGGTGTCATGGAGCTGGCTGATGGGTAACTGTTGGTGCCAGAGTGAGAGGAATGGGCATCAGCCATGTCCTTCTGAGGAGCTCTTGGGGGAGGGATCCCAAAGGCCGGCCTTGCCCTGCACTGCAGTGGTGCCCATGTGGGGATGAGGACCAACAAGTCTTGGTGATTTGAGTCCAGCATGCAAGGTATTTCCACACAGGTATGATGCTGGTTTTATATTTTCAAAATGGCACACATGGATTTATATATACACCATGCATATATATGTAGAATTCTCCAAATTATGTATGGTGGTGAAAGAAAGGTGGTAAAATTTTCTGTTTGCTGTATAATTCTCACAGGCTGAACCCCCACATCAGCCTGAAGAGCTGAAGAGTCATTTTCACTTACTGAAGTAGACCAGCTGAAACTGGGGCTACATTTCTATGCTGTACTGGAGATCTATTGAAAGGAGGAGAATTCGGGAAAAGAAATATCTGCTTACAGACAAATGATGCAGTCTCTGGCTGAACAAACATATGAAAAATGCTCTGAAAGTAATGCCTCCTATTTCATTATGTTGGCCCACAACAGGCAGATGTTGGTGGTATGGCAGTAGAGGTTGAGCCTTCCCACCAATATACCACTACATTTTGTTGCTGTGTAAAAGATGGCAGCATGAGGGGCAGTCTGACAGCATGGTGTCAGATATGGAAAGGTAGATGAAGTAAAGGTGTGTCACTGAATTCATCCATTCAGAAAAAATTGCAACCACTGACATTCATTAATGCTTGCTGAACATTTGTGGAGATCACATAGTGGATGTGAGCACAGTGAGGAGGTGGGTGATGCGTTTCAGCAGTAGCTATAGTGACAGTGGTTCACTTCTGCTGGTTTTGTTGAGAGTAGCATGCAGGCTCTTGTTCGTGGCTGGTGAAAATGCATAACTAATGGTAATGACTTTGTTGAAAAATAGCGTTTTGTAGCTGAGAATTTGCTCCACCAAAAAGTATTATTGTGCACTTTATTGTAATTTCCTTGTAAATAAATAGGAGGCATTACTTTCAGAGCAAATTACCTATTCTAACTTCTGAAATTTATGTATTGTCTCTTGTTTTAAAAAAAAAATCTTTCATGACACCAACTATTTCTGTGAAGTTGTAGCAGTCATGAAATACCGTAGAAAATGTAATTTGATTATGATTCCTCTACTACTGATGTTTAACTGCATTTTAATAACGTTGTGAAATTCACTTTACAGCATAAGTATGCACAAATTACTTTTTGGGGTTGGTTAGTTTGGCTTGTAGAGTGTTCACTGAAGGAATAACTAACACAAGTGCTTGGCCGTTAGCATATTAGGGTTTTGCTGTGCGGGAAAGCAGTTAAACACCTTTAACATTTCACTGAACTGAAGCCACACAGTGTAAAACACTATTACACATTGTCATAGGTAGGTACATGTGGCTGGAGCAGAAGAAAACATCGAGAAAGAAGGAAACTTGGCTCTTTCTCAGAAGTGAGAAAAGTTCAGATGATGCTCTTTACAACAGAAAATAAGGAAAGGGCCTCACAAACAACCACCCTGCCCCTTACCCTAGCAATGCCAGAGCAGGACAGCATCCCTCACCACTTCTGGCTGACAACAGTGGTTGCTGTGTTAGTCAAGCGTGCAGCAAAACAATGCTTCAGGCACATCAGTCACTTGCAATTCAAAGATTTCCTCCTTATTGTTGTGCTGATTTAGAGTCCAAGTGAATCCCCACAGTTCAGCTTCGCTGTTAAATTCTCCTGGTCTGCCTAAATCTATTCATTTTTCTTCTGCCTCACCAAGAAATGGCTTTTATTAATAATTTTATGGAGTGTCTGTTTTTCTCATATTTTCATTCAGAAAGATATTTAAAAGCCTAGCAAATTTTTACAGCATTTGCATACTCCAACTACAGGGACTACATAGTGATTTATAGCATAAACAAATAATCAAACTCCTGGATAGGACCCCTGCTGTGAAATTTGACTGTTCTTCCACTCTCACATTACATATATCAGCATGTAAACTCTGCACAAATAAATTTCCTGTAGGCTTCAAGCTTGGTTCTCTCATAGGAAAAAAAGTATCTTCATTTCCCTGGCAATTATAGAACAATTTCCTTGTTAAATATAAATGTGTATATATACGAAAACATATTTTTTATGCATTCTTTTCATTTTTTATTTTTTTTTTACATGTTGCTAATGGAAGAAGCAGGAAAGAAAACAAGAGTACTTCATCCAGAAACAAAACCCATATCCTTTAGAAACAAAAGCTACAGGTGTGTTTGTTACGTTTGTTTTCACTTTCTCGTGTTTCCATTCTGTTTCTTTTCTCAATCTCAGCCCTGCGATCTCTAAGCTGTGGCAACACTTCGGCTAACCCATGTTACCTGGTGCTTGCTCTAACACGCATTTACATCACCCAGAAGCAAAAAAAAAGAGTAGACTGCGTTTCGAGTTAAAAATACTATTCATATCAATATTTTAGAAATATGAGGTCAGGAGATACTGATGCGATAGATTCAAAAACTCCTAGTTTGCCAGCTTCAGAGAAACTGAAAAGCAGGTAATTTGGTGGTTTTTTCCTACTGCTTCTGTCAACATTTTTGAAAGAAGGATCTCTTTGGCATGAGGGTGCTCAGCTGCTCTAATGGCCCTGATTTTCACAGACCAGCAGCTGCTTTGTCTCTGCTGCTTTGCTGATTCACCAGCACATCAAGGTCTCACTGCTGTGGTCTAAGCACCACAGAGCTCAGCAGCATCACTTTCCCATGCTAATGCAATTATTCCATTAGAGGGTCCTCATTGCCCTCATCGTGCCTAATTTCTGAATGATTTAAGTGTGTGCTTGGCACTTCTGATGAGCTGAATCACACTGTTGTCCCCAGAAATGCTTCCTGCAAAGGGGTGACATTTTGTTCCTATGCCCTGAAAAGCCCTAAGATGACGTGCTGAGACCCTTTCTGAAAGCCATTGTGGGGTGGTTCCTCTGAAGGTCAGTTAGAGACACGCAGAGCACTCCTACATCTCCGAAAAAACTCCGAAACTGTGAGAATATAGATGCATGCTTTGCCCACAACTTGATATGAAAATAAGGAATGATAACACAATTAACAGTGGCATTCTGAAGAAATGCAGGTATGTAAAACTCTGTATTTGATGGCTGATCTACTTCAGTGATCCCTGACTGTTTTCCAAGGGAAGATTCTGTCCCTCTGCTTCTCCCTGTGTGCTGTTAAGTATTGGTCTGAGTGCAGTTATTTTCCTCATGGAATTCTGGGTTGCTGACATCTGAATGTATCATATATTTATTGTTACTGTAGCTGGGTAGAACTGGTTGGAGTTGTCACCCTCAATTTTGGCCCTGGAGTACTAAAGATAAAGCAGTTAAAGTCAAGGTGACCAGAACAGCTGTTAAATTTGTAAGGTCTAAATGATCAAGGAGCCCATGGAGAGATCCCAGGGCCCCATTTCCAGGTATTTGCTTGTGTGTGCCTACTTAACATACTAAATTTTCAGAAGCAATTCATTTCTCACAATTTATCTTCACTTGTTAAGAATGAAAAACTTATAGGAAGCAACAGCTAACCCATTAATATCACATTTCTTTATTTCCTTGCAGCTGGCAAATCATTGCCCTTCCCGGGTAAGGGGGAAGGTTATAATCAGCTTGGATTATAGCAGTAGGCAAGGAGAGTGACAGGCACTGCCTCTGTTCTCATGGTTGTTTTTTATTTTCCTACTTATTTCTACTTGCATCCTCCCATGATGTTTCCTTTCACCTCCAGTCAGACTCACTTGGGTCCTTCTTCCCATCACACCCACACTCTCTGCATATATTTTCCTCTCATAAAGTCCTTCATGCTGAGCTTCCTGCCCCTCCTGCTGGTGTCTATTCCAGCAGCACACTCTCTCCTCTCATTGTTCACATCTTGCTTCACTCCTAAATTAGGCTGGTCGCAGACCCTGCCGTTGATAACCTCATATACACCCAACTCCCTTGCCTCGTCGATCCTACTGACTTCAAAGTCTGATACTATTGCTCTTGTTATTAATAACAAGGAAAAATTCATAAATAAAAGAGTTGAAAACGTATTTTGTATTGCAGCCTGGCTGTGAAAAAAAATGCGTATTTTCTAATAGTCAATTAATGTTATACTGACCACTGAACACATGTATCAAGACCTGCACATAGGCTCCTGTTCACTGGCAGTAAATCATGCTGGAAGTGAAGAACTGCGCTTTATTTTTTTGAATAAGCACAATGATCATGCAGCCTCAGAGTTCGCTTTTCTGTTGTAAATTCTGGAGAAAGAAAGAGAAAAAAGAAAAATGATATTTCTTCTTGGTCCCCAAATTCATCTTCTCATCTCGTTATTTATTTCCAGCTTGTGTATGCTGAGCTGCGCAGACACTCAGGGAATGCTGAACAGCACTGAGTCATGAAGAGTAGCCTTCTAAAGCTGCATTGTACTGCTATTTGAATGTGATACCTGAAAGGCAGTAAAACTTTGGGGTCTTACTTTACCCGCTTTGTCCTAAATGAAGGTGTGGGTGCAAGATCTGCAAAGGCAGGCTGGAAATGCTGCTAGGGGAAGCCTATGCCTTGTTTGCCTTATTCCTCATAAATTTTGTCTAAGCACTTTCTACAGTTCACTGCTGGGATTGATATATAGTGTCCTAAGCTGAGTCTAGATCTTATATTGTGTTTGTGGATGTCAGTGCCTACTTTTTACTCAAAATCCTCTTTCATCTTTTTATGGCTACAATAAAAGTATTTCAGTAGAAGTTTCAGTTTCCCTATCTGTTTACAGCCAAAGTTTTAAAGATATTCCAGTAACTTACCAAAACTATTAGATTCCCATGACACATCCTCTGCTGCTGAAAAGAAGTATTAAAAGGTGCTACCATGATAATGGCAGAGCCATATGCCACCATGTCCTTAATCAATGAAAGGAATTTTGCTTCCCTAAAGACTTGAAAACAGTATTAACACTTAATATGAAATATCTATCTCAGGCTTCAGGACACGGATTTTCGATGAACAATTATGGTTAATGACTAGAATGATGAAGATTAAGACAAAGCTCTATACTGAATATCCATCTGTTCTGACATCTCCCAGCAGGAAGGGAAAACCCTCTCCTAACTTTTCCAGTAAGATTCTCTTGGATCTCTTTAGTGGAAATTTAAGTCACAGCTTGAAGCAGTGATTGAGCACCTGGTGGGAAGGCAGAGCCTACTCAGTGAGTACAATGCACTTGAGTGACCTGGAGGGGAGGAGCCAGGATCCACCTCTTCCCAGACTTCATTTAAGGGTTGGCAGTAGAGATGAGGGTATACCTCACCTCCTGCCTACCTGTGGCCTTCTGAAGGTAAACAGATTTTTTTGTTTCTTATTTGTTTTCTTCCCACCTCCTTATCTGTGGCTGCTGCATTGAGCACATCCTTGCTTACTGCAGTCTAGGACTTTACTACGCTGCTGCTATTGCTGTGTTTTTCTTCACATTATAGTGTTACAGTATCTCAGTGCCAGGAGAGAAAAGCTTTGTTGTTATGCATTTTAATAGTGCTGAAAAAGTTAGTATTCTAACCTCCCCCTCCAATCCTGGTTTAACCTGGTAGGCAGCTTAGCACTGCGCAGTTGTTTTCTCACTTCTGTCTCCTTCCTGGTGCGATGGGAGAGAGAACTGGGCAAAAACAATAAAAGAGCTTGTCAATTGCGGTAGAACTATTTACTAAGACAGGAAAAGGATAACGGCTGTGACAAATGCATATAAGAATGTATATAACAAGTAATGTACAAGCAGTTGTTCACCATTCCCTGACTGCTGCTTGGGGGCTAGCTGGGCATCAGAAGAGAGAGTGAACTGTACTCTCACCTCATTCAAAACTCCTTCCATGTGCTGTCATATGGTATGGAATATCCCTTTGACCAGTTTAAGTTAGCTATCCAAATTCTGTTCCCTCCTAGCTCCTTAGAGCCTTTGCTGAGAATTGCCTTGGCTCTATACAACCCTTCTTAGTAGCAACTATAAACATCACTGTGTTGTCAACATTGCTTTCCTCTCAGAACCAAAACATAGCATCACACCAGACTCTGAAGAAAACAATTCAATTCAAGCTGAAACTAAGACAAAGACCTACTGTTTTCATTTTTACTGTGTACGTGGAAATTCAGAGTGCTGCAGGTAATTAAAGCGTGGGAATTTACACTCAGTTAAAATAAATATGGTCTTTCCTTTTAGGAAACTTTTGCAGGCTGGTAAACAGTTCTACATTCAAATAAGAGAAGATGATCTCTTGCTTCCAAGAAGGATGGAAGTTATTAGCAAGAGGCAAAGGGAAAGAAAAGGAGCAGGAGAAGATGGGCAAGGGTTTTTGCATGAATGGTGGCTTCACGAGGAGAAGATAAAGCAGGGCTGCTGTAGAGCTTTATCATGTTCAGCAGTTTTATTATGCGACTGTTCAAGGCCAAAGTGTGCCGCCCATGGTGCTTCCAGGGCACTCACCCCCCCCTTAACTACCTTGGTCTATATTCAGTGCCCAGACTGAAGCTGCAGTACCCTCTTTGGGCTCAGTATCTTACTGCTGGGTGCCAAGCAGGAAAACTTACATTTCCCTTTGCAGACCAAGATCAGCCATCCAAAGTCAACACCAGCAATCAGCCTCAAGTGTGCATTAATACAGCATTACCAGGGTTTTTTAAGTGCCCTCAAAGCTGTGGGCCAGGCAGTCAAATCACTTGGCAGTGCATGAAGTATGGGAATGTTCTTCACTCCAAGAATATGCTATCCGGTTATTCATCCACTCTCAAAAAAAAAAAAAAGGATGCTGGGTCAGGTTTTTTTTTTTTTTTTTTTTTTTTTTTTTTTGTGGAAACTGCTTTAGGGGAGACGTGGATGAACCTGGCATCTTTGTAATTTTAGATACTTTATGAGAAGCTTTGGCTGTAGGACTCCATGAAATTAATTTTGCTGAGAGACTTCACAGGAATGCAGAATTATTCTGTCATCTTGCTTCTCTAAGGTCACATAGATGACTAATATCACACCTTGAAACACATCATTTTTACCTTCTAATTAAGAAAAAAGCACCTTGGTTAATTGCTTATTTTCAGGTATAACATACAGTCAGTAATGCTAATTGCTACATCTATTTATGTGAAGGTGTTGTTAGTAATGGGAAGGTGCAGAAATAAAATAAATATGATGAAGAAAACATAATAATACTGAAAAAAAAATTGTAGTCTTCCCATTTCCTCAGGAAAAGAAAAAAGCTTACGTGGAAAGTGTAGTTACCATAAAAAAGAAGACAACACAACGAGTTATCACTTAAATTTTCTTATCTCATATATTCACATCAAAGTGGTTTAGAATCATAAATACCTCAATTTCCATTAGGAATAATGCCCCATTATACATGCAAATATGCTTTGGACAATATAGTTGAGCATATATATTTGTTTTTATAGAGCCCATGACTTATTAGACAGTCCTGTCACACTACACTGGAGTCTGCTGTATCCATAGAAATGCTCCATGTCCTGATCAGAAGCAGCACAAGCTCAGTGTGGAATAAAAGACAACAACTGTGAATAATGATACAGCTGCAGTAGAAGCCCAGGCATAAACAGCACAGAAATGTAAATCGGGGATTGCAGTCTGGAGGTACAAACAAGGCAGTCAGGAAGCAAAGGCTTACTTTTTCAGGCTTAAAAACAGCCATGAAAATCACAGTGACTGTATTAAAATTAAAGATCTATGTCTTTTCCCTTTTAATCATTTGCTCTTTTGTTCACTTAATGGGTTGTTCATGTCTCTTCTCAGCTATTATAAGACTTCTATTGGAAGAGGTTTTAACAACCTATGGGCTTGCCTTAAATATATACTTAAAACTGAATAAAATTGAACCAAAATATCTATGGTCTTTCAATTTTGTGCCCAATATGTACAAACCAACACTTAAGTAAGAAGAAGCTTGGGGCTGAAGGGTAACTGGTGGTTCAATTTCTGGTGTTGCACTCGGTTTTACAATGGTATCAACAGTATTATGTTTCTCTGCTCTACTTTGTTCCATAGAGCCTTTTCAAAATACTTGGAAAGACCATTTTCATTGCTGTAAACATCAGGACAGGAAGCTGCTGTTTGCAAATAGGTAAGAGTTTTCTATGTATTCAGTTATTTCTATGTACACCAAACAGACAGCCCTTGCAGAGATCTTGGAAAATCACAGCCCAGTAGAAGTCACAAGATGTTGGTGTGGCTTCTGTGATGTATTTTGGTGCCTTCCATTATGATTCCCTCCAAGGTGGACATCAAGAATTGCGTTCTATTGTTTAATCCATCCTGTGTACCAGTTAATCCGGGGGCACCTACAAAATGAGAGCTGATGTGGAAAGCAAGCCATCCTTTAATTTAAGGGTATCAAGTACCAAAATTAAGAGTCCAGACTAGATGAGGTAAATCTCTCCATATATATATATCCCAGGTCAGCAGGTGCAGAAAACTTGTACCAGCTAAAGGTGTCACGTGGAAAGCCATTTGCGGGGCAAGGATGAGTGCACAGATTATTTACTGAGCTATTCATCCATTGAAGCAGTGTGACCTCTTTCAAATCTAAAGGTAACTCCTCAGGACAGAGTGAGGAGAAATGTGAACTTTCCCTATTTTGCTGCTAAAACAGACTTTGTGTTATTGCCTTAAATGCTGTTGTTTTCAAGCAGAAAGAGCACTGAGAGAAAATGAGTCCATTAACATTTTGTTCATGAAAGAGTCTGAAAAATCCCTATCCTGGCCTGCATGCAGCCTGAGACAACAACTCTACATGATGTGGAACAAGATGAACTAACCCAGCAATGAGCTTTGATTACTCCAAATCTCTGTGTATTCTGCTAATGGTGTCCCATGCTGTCAGGGGTTTGTGAGCTGGTTCGGCCCGGCCCCTCGACAACCGAGGAAGGAGACCCACAGGCCCACACCCCAGACAAGGGGAAGGGGGAAAGGGAAAAGGGAAAAAGGGAGATAAGCCCCGAAACAAAACAGCGGCAACGATCTGAGGGGGAAAAGCTAATTTACTAAATAAGACACCAGGAAGTAAATAACACAATATAATGCAATACAATTTGGAATTAAGCCTAATGAATCAAACAAAACGAATGAGAAAGAGAGAGAGAGAGAGAGAGTGCCCGATAAACCGAAGGCCTTACGCTAACGCTGAAGGCGGACGGCAGCGAGCACCCACTCCTAAGTGATCCTAGAGGAAAGAGAGAACGTCCCGTGACCACAGAGAGTTTTTATCTGTTCCCTCTGAGCGGAAAACACGTGAAAAAATACAAAGCATTGCAAAGTCCTCTGGGGAATGTAGTTCTCCCTGACTCCCAATGCACCACGTGATGCCATGATGTGGAATACCAGTACCAAAAAAATCATAAAACCATGACACATGCCGGCTGGGCTCTGGTGTGGCATAGCATTCCAAGACAACCCCAGCTTTAAATGCTCACCTCAAGCTCTGGTTCATCACACAGCATCTCCTGCTCTTTTTTTCCCATTTCCAGTGCATTTGAGAATTTGAGAGAGCTCCTCTCATCTACAGTGTTATACTCTGAGCCAAATCAGTTGCCATCTACCACAGCCTTTGCTAGATACTCTGCCAAAGTCCATAATGACTGGGGCATTTGAGATCCTTTCCAGGGATGATTTAATTCCAGCAGCCAGCAGAGCTCTGACTCCTGCCGCTCCCTCTCCCCAGCCTTTACTCCCAGCCAGCTGCCACTGCTGCCAGCATTGCTGCCAACACTGACCCATCCTTTGCAACCCACAGGTGGCCCTATATCCCCTTCTTCATGCATCTGGGGTCTGGGGCTAGCTGGTGTGTTTGCTCAACCAGGCAGAAGACCATTTATGCATAGAGGCCAACAAATATCTAAAGCAGAGTAGTATGACAATGTAAGGAAAATCATTGAGTTGTTTCCTGCAGAGTGGTATGGAAAACTGAATCAAGCCTGAAGGGTTCAAAACTTAATTATGGTTCTGAGAAAACTATGGCTTCTCTTTGTGGAACAGGGTAGTTCAAATAGCAGGTCTAATGAAAATAGCAAACAAGTCAAATTCAGCTTGTCTATATACCAGGCCCAATCTGGTGAGCACCACCAAAGCAGCAGTATCACTCTTCCCTGCAGCAGAACAGCAGTGGTCAGGAAAGAGGCATTACCCATGTTCACATTTCTTGACTTTGTGCCTGTGTCCAACAGTGGCTCGATGTCCTCCTGCTTTGCCTTTTGGACTTCAACATTTCTCTAGGTTCTTTTCACTTCATGATCATATCCTTACTTCCTCTTTGATGTTCTACTTCTTTTCCTTCCCTTCATGATCTTTTTAATACATCCCTCTACAGCATACGACTCTTTTCCCATGCAAAGCTGCTGCAGGAGGATTTTCCAGCACCACTTCTTAAGTAAAATAACTACAGGAAAGCATACAGTAGGTGGTTATTTTCTTTTATGATTTATTTTGATTTTCCAGGTGCATTTTGATCACAGAAACTACTGTGACAGTCACAGTATTTCTATTGAGCTGAACTCTGTATACATAGAAGGCTGATCCTACCTTTTGTAATTCTTGTCCAGCTGCTTTTTGATAGCTAGCTTTAGGCTCCCCCACACAGCATTTCTGGAAGCAGCTGTGCATCTCATTGTGGCCGTCTTACAGGAGTACTGTTCTAGCCAAGACAAACTAAAGATATAAGTAAGAAGCATTTTATGTGAAGGTCTTCTGAGGGCAACTGCAGTAACTGGATAAAGGAGACAAATGTTCATGAGCACAAACTGTTCTTCAAGAAACCTGGTACGTCCAAAAGCTTGTTTGATATATATATTTTTTCCCATGTTACTGAAAGACACCATCTCACCCCTCTAGCCTTACCTTGTTGGAGCAGTCTGTGCAGAAACCAGACTGTGGGGCTTTTTTGAAGTAGCTATCTCGTTGCTATAACAACCCTGCCTTAACGTTTCACCCATTCTTGATCTTCACAGAGTAAAACGGAGTGCAATTTCCATTTGTTTTCTCTCTTGTATTCTAATATAGTTTCTCCAAGATGTCCATTGCTGCATTTTGTGTACCTGAAGAGGTGAGCTTTCCCTTTTCCTGTTTACAGAGCTGGTTCATGGTGTTTTACTCCATATATTCAGCGCAATAATTTGGGCTGCATGACTCTCACAAAAGCATGAGAAGGAATGATTTTCCTATTGCATGTCATGTATGACAAAATAGCAACTGAAAAAGAACAACACCCAGAAAAAAGCTTGATGTCCAGAAATATGTTTTAAATTCTCTGTTCATCAGCAGAGCCAGAAAATGCTCTGGGAATTCAATTAATTTTTTAAACACAAAAAAGCCAGAAAATGAGGTAACCTTTAGACTTTGTTCTCAGCGTTGACAAATCTTCTCATGCCAGAAGATGCTACAGACCTTTACCTCTTTGGCATCACTCAGCTTGGCTCACAAAGCCAAGGCCTGAAAGTGTAAATGTCTGCACTAGTGTGGATTGTTCCAGCAAACAGCTCAAGAAGGGGAAAGGCTCCCAGTGGGTGAGTTCCTTCTTGCTTAGGAGGATCGTGGCAGTCTGTTCACCTCGATGTACTTCACTTAGCAGCGATAACATTTGCTTTCTTGGATAAAATTTTGGAAAACTTTTAAATGTGATGATGGTCATGAGGGTATCAGCTGTACAGCTATTGGATCAGAAGGGTGGAGTTATGCTTCCAGTCCTGTTGTTATTGCTTTGTGATTTTGTTTTGCAGAAATCTAAACTCCCTGTGCCACTGAGCTATAGATAAGCACTATGGTGTCAGTATACTATGTGCTCTGAGAATGTCTTTCGACAATCTAACCAGGAGAGGTGGGGCCAGCTCTGAGTTGCTGTTACCATTTCTTTTCTTTTCATTTGATAGTTCTTACAGAAGCAGCTGGTATGCTGTAGCAGGTATTTACCAGCTGCCACCCTCCATGGTCTACCCAGTTGTCCTGGGAGTTGCAGATATGATCTGGCTCAGATCAGTGACAAAGCCCGTTAGGTAATGGACCTCAAGGGTTTGGGCTGGTTTCCTGTGGGAAATCAAAATAAGCTCAAAATGAACCTGCCTTCAAAGCTGCCTTTGTTCCAGAGTTATTAGCATTTAGCATGGAGGTGCTCATTTTCATTTTCTGTTTATTCAAATAGAGGTAGAAATAATGGGAGAACAGATTTTTACCTGGAGGCAAATTCCAGCATTTTAGTTTTGTTTTTTAAAGGAGAAATAGAAATGCTTGTCATTGAGATATTCCTGAAATGAGCTGAAATGTTCTGGAGCAATGAATCCTCCTGGCTATGCAGCCAGTGCATCACAAGGTATGCAGCTCAGGCAGCACATCCAGAGACCATGGAGTCATCAGGTACCTAGCAACAGCACCCATGGAGCACTGAGCAGCTGAAAAAAAGCCAGGAATAAATGCCAAAGCCATTCAGACAAATTGTTTAATTTAGGTCTTCTGGTAGAAAGGTAGAAATTAAAAATAGTAAAGCTGAATCTGAATTTTCCTAAGGGAGTTTTCAACTTAGTGGAAGTTGCATCTCATTGGAAAGGCATTTGGATTTAAATCTCTTTTCCTGTTCAGTTAAGGAGCATGTTACACATTTCTCTGCTGTGCTGCAGGAGGATGTGTCTCGCTCATGACCTTGTCCACCCCCAGGAGAGAAGCAAACTCTTGCTGTGCAAGCCAGCAGCATGCACTCAACCAGGGCCTGAATCTGGAAGGTTTTGTCTCTGCTTCTTTCCTGACTCTTCAGACACACCCTGGCACTTCTGAAACCCTGGAGCCCAACCAGCTCTCTCAAACAGGGTCAAGAAAACTCTCTTTGAATACATACACCAAAGTTTTCTCTAAGGCAAATTGCAAAATTTACTGTTTCAGAATACATTTTTGAACCTTTGGCATTTACTGTAGTATTTCTTCAGCTTTCTTTCAGTATTTGTCTAGACAGCGTATGCCAATAGGGTTGTTAGGGGATGCTTCAGGCCTAGGGCTACTCACTGGAGCAGAGCTGCACTGACCACCATGGAGCTTTCTCTCTTCAACCTCTCTTCGGGTCGTGCAGCATGCCTGGAGAAGCAGCAGGCAGGAAACTGCACTTTTGGCAACAGTCAGTTTTATTCTTTCATAGTACATCATCCCTGTAATCAGCAGACCTGTGTTTGATTTCTTTATTCACTCATCTTGCTTTCCAGAAGAAGGAAGGCAGAGAAGCTTCAGGCAGGAAAGGTGCAGTGCACTGCTCCTCATCCTCCCTCCTGTGCTCAGGGTGGGAACACTTCACTGCAGTGATAGAGTGAATATAAGTTAATTTTATATGTCTCCCTGTGTTTTTTGACCTGCTAGGGAACTGCGTGAGAGTCAGAATAGCTTCAGGGCAGCTTCTGCTTGGATACTGAACAATACTCAGTGAGCAGGTGACTGACAGACATCAGCTTTGCTTGCTATGTGGCTCCTGCTGCTCTCCCTGTGCAGCTTCAAGCCCTTTCACAGCACCACTGCTGAGTCTCAAAGGGCTGTGTCAGGGCCCCTCAAACACCTCACAGCTCTGTAGGATAGTTCAGGCTTGACTTGCTATGTGAGGGCCCTGGTCCAGTCCCCTAGCAAGTCCTGGCAGAGGCTGGAAATGATCTTACAGTTTCAGTAAGAGTTTATGGGTTCCATATCCGTTTCGACCATCATTCATTTTTGATTTCAGTACCGCTGTCAGGTTGGAAATATGGGGATTACCAGAGGGAAGCAGAGCACAGCCAGGAACTGACTGCAGGGGAAATAGCCTGCTTTTAAAGATGAAGTAGCATGAAGTTCTGGGAGGATCTGACCCTGTTCGTTTTCATTAATGATCTTTGCACATATAGGACAAATGCATCACTGACAGAATTGGGAAGCATCCACATACAACAGTATGAAAGAAACAGTGGGAAAGGATGGAAGAAGGAAGGTAGATATGGCTAGAAGAGTTTGGCTCGAGGATGTTAAAAAAAAATAAAATCCTTTAGGACAACAAAGTTTCATACCAAGAAAAAATGACTGTGACGTATTTGAATGCCCATGACATGACAAGTGACAGAAAATAAATACTTGGTATGGCTACTTGCTTTTCCTTCCTGTGCTCTCCTTTTTTCTGCACTTTTCAGGGAACTATCTGGATCACGGCAGAGCCAGAAGCAGCACTCATATTTTATAGTTAATTCCTTCTGAAATTAAGCCTTTGTAGCTGCTTTGTATTTATCTCCTTGCCTTTTGTTCTCTTTTCGTTCCAAAGCTGAACTAAGGCTGTAATACCGAAGTTGACATTTGATTGGAGAAGTTTCCTGATCCTGTTTCCCTTTTCCCTTTTCCTTGTAAGTTGTTTCCACTTACAAGCCACCAACTTTGATTTGGAACACTTCCTAAAATTGGGTCACAAAAACTCTTCCACTGTGTGCCAGATATTACTTTTAGCAAGCAGACTACTTCCACTTCCTCCCTTCCCATACTCATTTGAAAGTGCTGTTCTCCTTGGGTTTTGCTTTCCTCCCCAGCATAGTAGCTTTAATTTCCATGTCTTTATTTTCTTCCCATTTATTGCCATTGCTGTCAATGCATACGTTCATATTGAAAATCTGTGTAAATCATTCCTTTAATTTTGGCATCACACCAAGCTAGTCTTTAATCTACAGGTTACCCCACCACCTAGATGAGAAGATAGTATTCCCCTTGCTTCTTTCTGCTGTGCCAAAGGGCATTTTGCTGTTTCAGGGCATTTTCCTGTTTGTTTGCAGAATCTAACTCAGATCAATGTCGTCAGTTCCCTTTTTTTCTTTGTATGTCTTGGCCTGTGAAATCTAGCTTTACTTAACAATCTGTCCTTTCCCCTTTCTAGTTCTTGCAAAGATATTTTTTTTCCTTATTTCCTGATATATTTTGTTTATATAGCTTTGAATTATATATTCATAGTATCTTTTCAAAGATGGATATTTAATTAGATTAAAAAGTGGGGTAACATTTTATGTTACTTCTAGCTTTCTAGAAAGTAGAAAATCCCTTTCTCATTCCCCTGTCAAGTTACTGTATCATCTCAGTCCAGATGATTCTGCTAATCAGCTTCCTTAGCTTGTCTAAATTTGCTTTTCTGAAATTCAAATCCTCAGCTAAAGACATACTCATATTTATGCTTTGATTTTAAATATAAGCTGAATCAATTTGTGATTATTCTGCAGTTACATTCTATTAACTTGTTCTATTTCACATCTTTCTTTTAAATTCCCATGACATGTCTCATTGGCTGTTCTGTAAGTAATGAAGGACTGCAATGTCCAATTAACCCACAAACATCTTGTCGCTGCTGGTATTGACCATGTTCATTCATCAGTCAGTATTTTGGAAGTTTGCTCCTTCCTTAATGTTATGTGCACCAGCAATATTTGTCTTTGAAATGGATTGATAGTCTTCTATCATAATCCATCAGACAAACTGTGGGATTGTATATTGTTGTGAAAAAAACAAATTGGTTTGAGAAACCATTTTAGCACAATATTCAGAGATCCTGTTACTGTGGAATTTTGGGGGTGAGAATTAGGGGGGTTATTGTTTGTTTGCTTGTTTTTGGTTTTTAAGGTGACCAATTAGGATCTCTGAAGTTGGAAAGCCAGGTCAAAAGTTCTTAGCCATATGGAGACTACCTCATTTTCCTATAAAAAATAAAGGATTAAACAACAACAACAACAAAAAACTAAACAAAACAACTGTGTTTTAAGGTGGGAAGAGTTAAATAAGTTGCAAAATGTTGGAGCAGAGTGGTAGAAATCAGGAAAACTCTAGCTTTGTTTTACCAGGGAGATTTCCATTATTTTCTTAAAAAAAAAAAAAAAAAAAAGCTTTTGAAACCACCTCAAACAAGCAAATCCAAAAGTAAGAGTTATCAAGGTATCCTTGAAAATGTACCATCTTAACGTGTGAAAAGATTAGGACCCCACTGTGGCCAGGAGAATGAGACACCTCTGTTCTTTGTATACAGCCAAAATGCGATTAACATAATATGTTATAGGCATTTTGCAACATCTAGCCTGTGATTGTTAAAGCTTAAAATTACATTATTTGTATAAATGTCTAATTTCTGTCTATCTTTTCCATAATCACTGTGCTCAGACCTGTGATTTCTCTTTTTCCATTGTAATTTTTGCTATGAGAATGTGTTTGCCAAAGGAAGAAAATGCGGCTGAGACTATAGCCTGCTGTAGAGTGATTGTCAAGTAACAGTGTTATTGTTAATATACAGTAACTTGAGATAAATTCCTCTTATGGATGGAAAGGAAATAGGCGTTTATTATGACTTGGTTTTTCTTTTTCCCCTCTGGATCTTTCTGTGACCAAATGATGCTGACTACCCTGTTGACAAATTCTGGCCAAGTTCAGCCTCCTCAGCTTTGGTCTTGAATAAGAGCCACGTTGCAAAAGTCTCTCTCAAGAGCACCCTGGCCCTTTGTATAAAACTTCCACCTCTTCTAATCTTTTACATCTCAGAAACATCTGCACAGTCTTTCAGTGACAAGAGAGGCTGGATGAGCTGCTGTGTTGTAACCTTTTTTACTTTGAGTCCAGCATGCTTTGAAGATTGTTCTGGGCAAACACCATTCCATTCTATTAAAGTTGCATTTCAAATAGACAGTAGAGGACAAAGTGAGAGGATGAATGTAGTAGAGCAGTTCACACCTGCTTCTTGAAGGTGCTGATGCTGGCTTCAAAGAGGTCAATCCTTTTCCAGAGGCCAGTGAGATTCTTGAGGCTTGAATTTTGTTAAACGAGTGAACAAGTCATTTCTGCAGGGGTAGTGGAGGGCCGCGATTAATTAAATCACACACTGCAAATAGCTGCAACAGCAGAGAAAGGACTCCTTTCTCATCAGCAGTTTCCAGTTGGCTTCTAGCATAAAAAACATCAGACCACAGATTCACCATAAATTTATGGTGTTCACAAGGTTATAGGATGGTTTAACGAGTCACTTACTGTTTTAATAGCAGGTACCTAGTTTTGTTGGTGTACAGACTTCAGATAAATACAGTAAATGTAATATTCACATAGGCAGTTACCAGCCTTCGCCAGAGTCTACAATTGTATCTTCCCTTTTCCCACTACTGCTGTAAAACCAATAGAATAATGAATTGTGTGGATTTGTGCTGTGTGGATGTGATACCTGGGGCCATACTACTGCTTTGCCTGGACCTTTCTGCATGACCATTTACTCAGCATAAGAGGCTGTGGGGATAGTTACTGTCACTCAATTCTGTATTGATCCACTGTGCTGTGACAGTGCCTGCTCAGTCTGAAACTTGTTTCTGATTTTGTTGTTCTTTTATTTCTTGGGAGATACACTTTCCAAAATGAGGCTTACTTCACATATTTCCTGCAGCAGAAGAGAGAAGTAATATCCTAAATAATGATTATAAGAAAAAAAAAAAAAGTACTGTGTGAGAATTACCATATGAAGCTGCTTAGTGCAGGAGAGCTGTAATGAAATCCAGCAATAAAGGACATACCATTGACATTTAGGGTTACTGCTGAGTGACCCTTGTTCAAAAGCTTTCAGAACCATTATCTGGAAATGACAAAGCTTCTGAATATAACACTGTGAGGACCCGTGCATTTTATGGACGGGACAATGGGTGTTTTAGAACCAGACCACCATATGATACTGAATTATTGCAAGTACTTTGCTGAACAAGGAAGACATAGGAGCTAAATAGCTACCATGTGCTCAGTAAAACATTGATGTGGTGTTCTCACAGGAGGCAAACTGCACCTGGACTTCAAGGACCTGAAAGGTGCTTACAATGAGAGTGGGGTTGGTCACTTCTCACTGGTGATGGGTGACAGGACAAGGAAAAATGGCCTTAAGTTGCACTGGGATAGGTTTAGATTGGATATCAGAAAACACTTCTTTACAGAAGGGGAGGTGGTTGATTCACCATCTCTGAATGTATTTAAAAACAGTTTGGGTGTGGTGCTCAGGGACATGATTTAGCAGAAGGTTGTTAGAGAGAGGGTAGTATGGTTAGGTCGTGGTTGGACTGATGATCTTGAGGTCTTTTTTAACCTGAGTGATTCTGTGCGACTCTGTGACCTCCACCAGCTGATTCATTTAGACATGCAACACAGCAAATAAGAGAGAACACGCTTCTTCTAAACACTGTAACAACTAGAATCAGAAGTCAAATATATATATCAAAAGTAATTTTTTGTACTCCTATTGTGCCTTTCACTCAAATATTCCAATGGATGTGTACACCTCATGCTCCTTTTCATCTGCAAGTTCTGCTCTTGATATGCTGCCGTTTGCATTTCCCTGTCATAAAAAGGGATCTGAGAAGCAAGATGATGCAAAAGTAACATGCACAAGTATGGAAGAAGATCTCTATAATTCCCAAGGCCTTCTCCATCACTAATACCAATGCTATCTGTTTTATAAGCCACAAAAGTAGTGAGGATCTTGACATCTGCTTTCACGAACACCAAGCACCTACTATCAGGTGACTGCCTCTTAAAGTGAATAGATAAAAGCAGTAAAAGGCCAGTGTGAGTAACGCGTTTTAAGGTTTAGAACAGTTTATAGTTTACACCAAAACTCCATTTAGGGAAGAAAGAGGGAAGCTGATCCGTTTGATATCTCTGTATGTCAATTTGGTTATCAGCTTTTCAGTGACATCCCTTGGCGGGTTCAGAGACTTTTCTTTCTGTTATGCTCTGCCAAGTTTCTGCAGACTCTCCAATGTTAAATGGAGCTCAGAGAGGACTGATTAACAGGATATCATGGTTCTGATTGACTTCTTTTTGCAACTGATGACACAGGCACTGCCATGTGACTCTTCTGAAGACTCTTCACAGGTTTTTCTGTCTTTGGCATTTCAACTTTAACAAGTATAGCAACTTCCTTATCACCTTCTTAAATACTTTTTTTTTTTTTTTCTATGCAGAAAACAGTACTTAAGGGAACAACAGTTTCTCAGGAAAAATAAAGATACAATGTAGTATCCAGAAAGAAGGGAAAGACTCTAACTTCTTATACCCCAAAGAATATTTTCCTCTGTAGCAGCCTCTCAGCTTGAACAGCTCGTGGTACTGTTGGTTGGCACAGTAGGCAGAGGCAGCAGACGTGTGAGTTTCCAGATGAGGAAAACACATAAGGTCTTCATTTACTCTGTCAACAAAACAGTCAGGGATGATGAATAATGTAAAAACATACACTTTTTTTTTCTTTCCTCCCCCTCCCCCCCATTGCTTCTGGTAATCTCTGCCTTATTCTCCTCTGTATCCTCAGACCCATTTGGTACCTGAAGATCAGTTCAGCAATGCTGCTGAGGTACTCTGGCACTGGAGCAGAGTTGTTCAAAATATTGGGCAAATTCTTGGATAAGCTCAGCCACATGATGTGTTTATGTGGTATCATGGACCTCATTAGCCTTGACCTACAAATCTTGTTTTTAGGTGAAGTCCATCTCATAGAGTCATAGAATTGTTCAGGCTGGAAAAGACCATAAAGATCATCAAGTCCAATGATGACCATCCAAGTCCAATCACTGAACTGTGTCCTTTAAACATATTTGAACATGTAATTGTTCCTCATGGCCATCTGTTTCACCACATGCATTGCTGCATTGCTTTACTCTGCTGTTGTCACAATACTGAAGGTCTTCCAGACATCTTTTGAAGACAGCAATTTTCTTCTTGAACAGACATTCATCTGTTATGTGATTTCTCTGCAATTCTCACTGAAAATTCAAAAAGAAAAAAGAATTACATCGTGGCTGGAATAAGACCCATTTCTACTCAGAAAAACATTTAAAGCAGACATCATAACAGGACTCATTGGTGTCCATTGCTCTTACACATGCAAGGAAACTCAGTTATGAATTTATTAAAATTTCATACTTAGCAGTCTGCTGAAGGACATTTCTTGCTAATGACATGTAGGCTTTAATAGTTTAGCTACATGAATAGATTCTAGTTTTACTTGAAGCATCCTCACATTTTTCTTTCATCTTTCTCTCTTCATAAAGAGTTATTTGGCTTTGGGAGTCTCTCCAAATTTTCAACACAGTGTATTTTTAAATGGTAGAAATGGACGTTAATTTTCAGTCTTGACTGTCTTTTTCAAGACTGTTTCCATACTTACTTATGGTTTGAAACTGGGAGTATTTGAAGTTCATGAGTAGAAAATGTTTAAAGGTGTTAGGTGAAATTAATGAAAGAGCCAACCGCAACGTTGCATCTGGGTTGTCATTGTAAAATAAATAAATAAATAAATAAATAAAAAGATGCAAAAGGTCCTTCTTCTCTTCAGCTTCCAGCACTCTTGCTATTCTGTCAAGATTATTCAAATTACTCTTTTGTGACACTTTGAAATCTGGGTTTCCAATATTGCCTGGAAGAGTATTAATAAACAGAAATTAGAGGAATTATTGAATATAATTAAAATGAAAAATTTCCATAAATGCTTGATTGCTCATAGTGATAACTAGAGACATGACATTTTAAATGGGAAGAAAGCGGCTCATCAAAGATTTTCTGCCTTCAGTATAGCTTACATGTAAAATGTGCCATAAATATGTAGCACATTGGTATGAGCAGCACAGAATGGCCTCTCTTTATAGGTGATATAACCCGGTGAGCTCATAATGAAAAACAATGTCAAACAGGGTAACAGCTCTGATAAAATGAAGATGCTGACCTCGGACAAGTGTCAAACCACTGTCTTACAGAGCTGGAACTGAAACCAACATTAAACTTGGGATTTTCAGTCTTTATGAGAAGTATAATAATGGACTTTTTTGTTTTTAAGTTCTGAAAGTGTTTTAATACAATCAAACCAGGCCAGCTTGGGAATAGACTTGAAACTAGGCAGGGTTCTCACAATTATCAACTGATCTAGGGGAATAACAGTAGTAGAAAGCCAGCAGAACACATGAACACATTCCCAATCACCTTAACAAATTGGAAGGTGGTGCTTGGGTGAGGGCTTTTAGCACTGTTTGCACAGCAGCTCATGTGAAGCAGCAATATATTATTTTCAAAAGGTTAGAAAGAATTCAGGCAAGCCCTGCCAAGGGTTGCTTGATGCTTTGGTCTGGCAATTTGTCATCCTCCTAATGGGTAGTTCAGGTTTGCTTGAAGTTTGAACAGAGAGTGCATTGGACACATTTTCCTAGTTTGTTTTTGTTGACCTGGCAAAACTGATGCGAAACTGCATTCCTACAGCTCTTTACTCTGAGATTTCAAATCTGGACTCCTCCAGAGTGTTAATAGCAGCTGTTGCAGACTGCAGCTGAACTCTATTTGTAGGCCTGGGGGGGAGAGACAGGCAGGAAAGAACACCAACGTTGTCTGGAATGAAATTAAATGCTAACTCTTTTCACATGTAATGGAGGTGATTATAAATTAAAGATACCTAAAGTCAAAGTCAGGATCTTTTTGTATATGAGTTTTATGTAATGTATAACTTACTTTAGAAAGCAAATTTCTCTGAAGAAATAATTCAAGAAGTAAAAACCTTCAACTCCATCATTTTACCACCATGATGATGTTGTCCTTGTTGTTGTAAGCTTAGCTGCAAAATTTGTAAAGCATAAGAAGTTTGGAGTTAGGCACCAGACTTTCTCCCCTAGGCTTTTGATAATCAGGCCTCAGTACCGCAGAATAACAGCACTGGAAAAGGTTCAAATGAGCAAAATATTAAAAAGAGTCCTTCAAACAACTGAGGAACGAACTGTTCCTGTCTTCAGCTGTGAGTATTGATGCAGTGTCTGGCATCTGTGGCAATGGTAATTCTAAATGTATTATCTGGTCTTGCTCTTGGTGTACAAGGTACTAAAGATTTCACATTTCGTTCTTGTAAAATGTAGTGAAGAAGGATGGGACCCAGCTTGGGACCATCTGCTCTGGGTTTTTTGCTCACTCTGCATCTTGATGCTCAAATCTGATTGTTTTTAAGCTGTATACAAAGAAAGATTTTTATGAGAGGGAGAGTTAGAGTGAAAAGTGTATAGCATCTTAGTTACAGCTTAGTATATATGTTTGGTGGGTTATTCGATTTTATTTTCAAGTGCAGCTGAATATACTTTTTCTTATTGTATCAAGTGTGGAACTGAAAAAAGCAGAGAGAATCTCACTGTTCAGGAAAAAAATGCATGACATAATTGAATCAGTCTAATCTTTCTTGTTCATTTTACTGGAGGAGAATTGCAATAAGCTACATTAGCCTTTTTCTCAGTAAAAGTGAACTATCCAGGACCTTTGCTTGGATGGTTTTGAAACTCTGCTGTAGAGCACAGACACGTTAATCCAAGGGCACTGCAGGCACATAATAAACTTGGAAAAAAGTAAGTGTATGATTTTGATTATGGTCCTTGAAAACATGCTGCCAAAAGATGACTTGGAATCTGTACTGATAAAATACATCTGTCATGTGAGTCATCTGCAGTAAGACAATCCCTGGAGAGTTATAACGGTCTAGAATTAGCATCTAGTCTGTTGTCTTTTTTTTTTTTTTTAAGAGAAAATAGCTGACATTTTGTCTTCTGATTGCCAGGGAGTGAGACAAGAGTATCACAGTTTGTCCAAATGACTCAATTTCCAATTTTAGAAATATAATATCTGTCACTTTTTTTAGCTGCTTTTCCATGTTGGCTAAAATGAAGTGCATTAAGATACTTTTGTCTGTCTTAGAGGTTATGAAGTCAAAAGACCCTCTGAATTGAGTGGGAAGCAAAGGTTGTGATCTCAGTGCTATATTTTACTGCCAATAATAATAGTAAGAATAACAATAATGTTAAAATAATACTAATAAACCCACAAACCTGGCACCAAATTTCCAAAAGGATTTTAGCTGAAAGAAAATAAACGGACAGCTATGTATCCCAGTTTTAGAAGCACTAATTCTTCACCCTAATTATCCTGTGCTGTTGCACATCTAACTGAGAGGTACACCTTTGAAGAGAAATAGCTATTATTGTGCTTACCTAATCAAGGCTGTTGTGCAGACAGAAGCATATAAAAGCTGAGCAGAACCTTGTTAAGGCTGTTTGCATATTTTCTCATAATGAAACCCTTCAAAACCACTGAACTTGTCAACAGCTGCCAATTTTCATCAAGAAAAGCCTCTCATTAAGTTTACCACAAACGTTTTCAAGCTGCGCTCACAGAATTGGCTTTGCATTGCTCAGCCTGTAGCTGGACCCAAGCCTACTCTGGGACCATCTGTGCTGTCACTACCACCATTGCTTTTCCATTGCTTCAGGGCTTCTGCTGGTCACCTGAAGTCAGTGAGAAGGATTTCTTTGTTGCATAACTTGTTTTCGCAGATGGGGAGTTGGAGGATGGCTTGATTTCCTGTAGAAAGCTCCCCTGGTATCTTCTGATCTCTTCTGGATCCAGAGTTTGGTTAGGTTTCTCTCAGTGCCCAGGGTGATCAGCATGGGATAAGGATGCTGCAGATCAGTGTAAACTGGAAGTCTCTTGTGAAGTTCCCTGGAATTACAAAGGCTTGATTCTATGTTCTTAATCCTTCTCTTTGAACAAAAACATGCTATTTTAATAAGCATTTTTTCACTCACCACTCGTAGAATGGGAGGTAGTGTGTGAGGCCTAGCTATGCTGTTATAGCCCTAGATGTTACAGCCACCTAGAAATATGAAAGATGGATCTCAGAAGAAAATATTTTTTCTCTTCTTGACATAAAAATATGTATTGTTTTTCAAGTTTTAGGTAGCTCAATAACAACATAAAATCTAAAAAACTAGGGTGAAAATCATTTATTTGCAGAAAACTGCCATTTATACCAGCTCTGTTATTATGGTATCAGGTTGATTTTCTAAGAGCTCCAGGCTCAAGGGTCTCCCAGATGTGTTCAAGAGGGGCTGGAGTCAGAGAGGATGGAGAATTTCATCCATGGCAAGTGAGCTCTGCAGCATGGGATTCTCCTTGTAATTTTTTTTTGTTTTTTGCTGTTAGTAGCAGGTTAGGAGGAGGATATGGAAGCACAGCTCTACGCTTCTCTACTGGCATTCTTTTCCTCCTATGCAACAGAGGCAAGTACTTAGTTCATTTCACCACAGCAAGGTAAGAAGAGTTTACTCACTCCCTGCTCACAAAGGAAAAGGAAATAACCCTCAGAATTTATATATATCGCCGAGTGTTGCCTGCAGTGAACTGTATGAACATAAATATTAAGCATGGCCTAATATTCCTAAACAACGTCAAGTAATAAATGAAACTAAATATTTGCTTGCATTGTGTGCAGAAAAACTTTGGATAGATACCAATGAAATGTATCAGACATATTCCCTATTTGGCCTGCAGTGCTGACAAAACACAGAACAAGATTTTAAGAGGTTTTACAGAGTGTAAAAAGCTTTTCAAATCTGTTCTTTTTTCATATATGTTACAATAAGATTAGCTTTCCTGGTTTACAAATTTTCAACTCGCAGACCCAGACTTTGTCTCCAGCTGTGCAGAGCTGAGGTCTCTCTTCTTTGCTTTATGTGGAAATTTGAGGAAGATTGTGGTGTTTTTTTGCTCTTGTAAAGCAGAGAAAAAGCAATGCTATCAGTGATAAAATTAACCGTTCCACTCTTACTGCAGAATTCTTTCCTTTAAAAATTTACCAATGCTTTCTGTCCACTTTAAAAAACATATTCTCCTTAACAGTCAACGGATATTTTTTTGGTTCAGAGCAGGGCATTATCATAATCTAGTCTGATCTCCTGTGTAACACAAGCCACGAAATTTCACCTATGGATTCCACTTCCTAATAATCTGTCAGAGAAGATAAATCTTGGCTACAGTTTCTTTCTGTATTGACTGCCAAATCTCTCCTGCTCTAACACAGAAATTTCTAAGGACTTTCACCCTGACCTGCCACTTAAGTCAGTGATGATAAAATTAGAGCAGCCTGTCCAAAAGAATTATTTTCTTTCATTCTGAAGCACTGGATGACAATTTCATTTTATTCATGTGCAAGCTGAACCAAATACCAGTCATGTCCTTGTTTCAGTTCACTGTGATGCTCAGGGAGCTTGAACGCTGAATGCTCACAGCCCACCGGTGTAGCTGCTCAGAGTCATTTCTTCTAACATACACAAAGCCGACAAATGAGCCATGAGTTCAAGTGAAGGTCTGATCTCTGCAGAGGCACTCATAAGACATGTTAAGGTCACTTTGCCCTTAGCATAAACTGCACCCTTCCAGCTCTGTGAAATTAATTGAATAAAGACCAAATATGTTCATTATATGAGGTGAAGACTTTGTTCCTCTGCTCTTTTGGGAACATGAATCCTGCTGTGTTTTGCTTTTGTATGTGTTAATACTCCTTCTGACTGCAAATGTGCAGGAGTATCCCTTGAAGACAATGGGACACTCACCAAAAAATGGAATCGGGCTTCTTATGCAGCCCATGATTGCTTGCAAGACTTTTGTGACTTCTACTCACTTATGTTCCAGAATAGTGTCTTTGCTACTCCAAGAACATACGCTGTTTACTTCATCTTTGCTCAATAATCAAGAAGTAGCACTTAAGAAATACGCTGAGTGTTCCTGAACCAGTAGAACATATCGATTTTAGCTATAATCAAAGAAAATGGGTCCTGATGCAATGAGATGACAAAGTAGCTCTTCACAGTTCTTCCCTTCAGCAGTTCTTGAATGCAGCCACCTTACTGTGAGATGATTATAATGAAGGGCTGCCCATATCCATCTAGCTAGCATTAGCCTTTCTTATGTCTTTTTGTCTTCTAGTTTTGAGTATCTTTCAACTCCTTATCAATCACTGAAAAGTAGAGCACAGTCTCATGCTAGACATTTGAAGCCTGTAGCAGAATGAGACCAATGAATAAACACATGTTTTCATTGGTGGCTGCTTGGAACACTTAAATAAGATGTTCATTCCTCTGCTACCTTCCTTAGAGAATAAATCTGCATGAGTTCCCACTTACTTCATGATATTCCATATTCACTGGTCACTAATTGTCAAATATATTCATATTTCTTATTTAAACTTGGAAAATCACAGAAATTACAAAAATGGTGAACTTGGACAGGATTTTCTTTGGAGCATGACCTGACCTCTAGGTTCAGCAGTGCTGAAGAGCTCCATCTGGAGGAGCAGGCTGTCAGTGGGACTGAGATACTGCACAATCCTGGGGCTACCAGGGACTGCAGAGCTCTGCCCACCAGCCAACACCACTGAGCAACTGCAATCAATTCTTTCCATTGATTTTCTCCATGCAGACTTGATTTCCCATCAGCAAAAGAATCGTCTAGAAACCTTTCTTAAAAGGGAGGCTTCAATGCTCTGTCTTAACAAAATGCTGTGGGAGAACTGAGCTGACAGCACTGGAGGGCTCCTTTGTTTCTGAAGTTGGTGAAACTGGATTGCCCTGCTGACCTTTGTTTTGCTGATGCAGATTGCTTATTTTGTCCACAACATGCTCATTATGCTCCCAGTTTTGCTAGTTGAACCTTCCTGACAGTTTTGTATCAGGACAGGAAAAAAGTGTGCTTCCTCAATACGGCCCAGTCTAGACTGGATTTTCCCTGCCTGCAAGAGTTGGATGCTGGGGGACAGGTGCTGCTTGGGTTGGATTGGACTCAGCCTTCCTGTGCCAGTTTGAACGAGGGGTGATGGCACACCCCTTCATCCATGGGCTCAGGATTTGGAGAGATTGTCACACTCACTGACACAACCACGTAGGCTAGGGGTTAGAAATGCAGTTTAACTCCCAGAGAGGTCTGACAGAGCAGTTCTATATTTCCCTCAGCGATGAGAGCACTGTTTGCTCTCTGAGAACATGCTCTACCTAATAAGCTCTGTGCCATTCCAGGCTCCTCAGGCACTGACATGGTCTCTCTGGTATTCTGCCTGAAACACGTTATTTAATCTCCTCAAAAGATGTGAGCTCCATAAGTTCTCTAGTTTTTCAAAAGCCTTTGGATTTTATGTAAGATACTGGCATGAAACTTAATGGACTATGATGTTTAGGAAGCCTGACTAGATGATCAAATAATTCCTTCTGGCTTTAAACACTGAAACTCTTGGATCCTCACTTTGCTCATAGCTGCATCAGAAAAAAATAATAACTAAAAAAAAAAAAATAATGTGGTAATGCATCATATTTTTTCACAGAACATTATTTCATTGCAGTGAAATCACAGAAAGAGGAATGTTACTGGCATGCCTGTGATTTCATATTATTCCTTAACCTGAAGTGTCATCCTGTGTGAAGGATTGTAGCCATTTCTCTGTGCTGGATCTGGGCTGTAGGCCTGCATCACCAGTGAAATGTGAAATGCCCTTATCAACAACAGAAAGAGCCAAGCTCGTTCTCTCAAGAAAAACAAAACAGCAACTGCAATTTCCCTGCCAATAGATAGAGTGATGTGCAAGTTTCAGGGAGAGCTGTGAGGATCAAATTAAACCTTCCAAGTAATAATAACAGTAATAAAAATGCTATTTTAAAATGCATTAGAAAGGATGGCCAAGCTAGGAGTTGGGAAATCTGGACTGAGAACCATGTGTCAGGCAGGAGCCCAAAGCAGAACATAGCAGAGTTTGGGTGTTTAGATCCAAACTTGTGACCATGCTTGCCTAAAGCCATCTCCAACCGTGGAAACAGCAGGGTGCTGTCCTGGCTTCTGCCAAAACCTCTGTGTGAGCAGGGACTGGGACACAGGAGTCTCAAGAGGTTGCATTTTGTGGGATGTCTGGTAGTGCAGCCTGCGGGGACCAGCTCCTGCAGAAATAGAGCTGGTGACATGTTTCTGCCCCTCCTATTGAAACTAGGTATACCTGATGTATGACTAAGAAGAAATCTGCCTCTGGAACTAGACAGCAGGCTAAGGAGCCAAGGGAACATAGTATCGAGCTGTGCTAAGGGAAACTGCCCTGGAAAATCTGTGACCTGGAACCACTGAGAAGGTGTTTTGCAGACTGCAGAAGATCTTAAGTATGAACTAGAACCAAGAATCCATAAAATGTCATGTCCATCAGCACCAGCATACTGTATGTGCTAAAATAAAGCAGAAAGCAAAGACCCTGTGGGCAGGAGCCTGGATTCTGGGTGCTGCTGGCTGTGGGGGGATGTTGGGTGCAGACCTATTGGTGACTTCCTCTAGGCAGGTATTTTTTTGAGATGGGTTGATAGAGAAAAGAAATAGATTTTTGGGAAAAATAGACTGGAAGCCAGTCTATTTACTGTTCCCGTTCCTATCTTTAAATCACTGTTTAGGATCCTGCCTGAGAAGTGGTTGTTTTATTTCCCCCAGAATGAAACCATCAGGAATTAACAAATGGTGCCATTTCAGGTACCTGTCATCATTTCAGTCCCTGCTCCCTTTGCTCTGACAAACTTCTGTGTGAGGCACAGACACGTGCAATCAATTCTGTGTCCTTTCAAGGTGGGCTCTTGCTTGAATTTCAGTCCCCAAATGCCTGACACAGTTACTTTTTGAGATGGACTTAGAATTGCTTCTGAAAAGTCTCCAGTGTAGTCTCCATCTGTGACTGAGTTCATTAAACAAGTTATTGAGCTTACTTACCAATGACAAGGGGAACTTCATACTGTGATGAATTTTCATGATGACTGCATTTTGTCTTACTGACTGGAATCTTTTCCCTGTGTCACACTCTTGAGTGACCTGTAACAAAATATGATTTTTTCATACTTATATTTTTTTATTGTGTTTATGTGGTTAGTTACAATGTAAGTAATAACAATGTTATTGTTGTTACTAAATAACCCCCAAAATGGTAAGGATAAATTTAAACAGGGGACACACAAATATGCATGCACATAGTTATTGCCCTTGTTCTGCTGGCACATCTGTCACCAGAAATAATAATAACAGTAATGACACTTCCATTACTTTGAAAACGCTGAATAATGTTATCAGCCATGTTACCTGGAATGGCCTCTTTGCTCTATGAGTTGGAGCAAATTACTTGAATAAAATTATAGCAACGTGGAAAGTAAAAACATCTCCATTATTTTTCCTTGTCCATTTTGTAATGGGCACCACTTGTTACACAACTGTGTGCTACTTGCATTCCAGCATCTGCTGCTAATATTTGTATTTATTCATACATTGCAACACAAAATTGCATTGCTTTTTTAAAACGATTGTGTTTATTCCAAGTTTCCACAAATTTACTTTATTGCTTGAATGAACGCTTTCCCTCTTCCTCTCCTCCATTTGAGAAATGTAGAAAATCAGCTTTGAGGGAAAACAGAATCCTCATCTTTTACGTTCATTAAGTTGGAATTTGTGTCTCCCTGCTTTGCAAGAAGTTGTACAATATGTTTTGTCTGCCATCAACTTTGTGATAATATGATATCTGATGAAGAACATTCATGCTGTAGATGTTCACATTGCTTCACAGTTCAAATAGCAGCCTGCTTGCTTGCTTGCTGGGACATTATATTCAGAGAATGATATTTTTTCTCTTTGTGGTGCAGGCCAGCATTTTATCAAATTTTTGGAATTACAATATATATTTCTGCAAAATAATGTAGACTTCTCAGCTGATATTAGAAAGATTTTAGAGTGAAGTATGTGACATGGACATTCTTAGCTCATAGCAATAGCTACAATTCAGATTAAACGCTGAGTTTGTGCCAGAGTGATTTCCATGGAGTTTCATGTGGAGTGTGAACCCAGCTCTGCCATTTCAGACCTTTATCAATTGCAGAGTTCAGTACACAAAATTTGCTTATTTGGTTGAAAATGGATTCTCAGACGTATCAGCTGGGTGTCCTGTGACTGTATCTTAACAGGATCCAAGAGAACTATAATCCTCCAGTGCTCCTGTGTTCACAAATGTGTGTACTGCCAAAAAGCAAAGACATGAATAAGGTGTGGTTGTGAAACAAAGGATATTTTTCACTGTTAAGAGAGGTCTGGTGAAGAGACACAATCAGATTTTTGATTTGAATATCTGATTACATCTTTATCAATTTCATTTGTTCGCAGGCCATGTATTTATATCAGCTGAAAACTGTCAGAAATGTAAGCTGATGATTTTTTTTTTGTTGTTTGTTTTTGCAATCTTGATATCTATTCTCAAATTTTTTGGAAAGCACAGCTATGTATTCTTTGCTGTTCAGGGCCTTGTGTTCAGCCAGTGTATCAGAATGCATACAGTTATTTGCTATCGCTTGACTTAGCACTGCCCCATGCCCCAGTTTCAGTCAACACAGTGTTAATAGCACATCAGTGGTTTGTTAGTTGCTGAGAGATGGTTGTGTGCTCATGACTCCATAGTGAAGAGCTACCACCTTTATAGTGTAGGGCCAGGGGTGGGTTGTATTGACAGCCATGCTAGACCATGGATTAGACATGTCTGCTTTACAGAGTTCGCTCATTTTCATTTGTGACCTCTCACTGTGCAGCAGCATGCTGAACATTTCTGTCTTTTGTACCCATTCAGAGGTGGTTAAAGACCCAGGAGCTGTCCCTGTAAGGAGGACAGGACTATTTTAGCACAACAGGAACTTTATCCAGTTGGAAAGCTGCCCCTCAACTATAATCTGCTCAAGTCCATTTTTCTCATCTCTTTAAAAACTCTCCACTCCGCATCGTGTGATGCAGAGATTCTTTTTATAGAAGTAATTATGGCAGTTTTCCAAACTATCACAATGCCACCGTGCCCTCAATTCCCAAAGTTCGCTCAGAGAATATCTTTTAATTCAGAAAAAGGATAACAAGTTCAGCATAATCTTTTTGACTGAAATTGAGTATGTAAATTTGCCCAGGGAGCCACAGGCCTCCCACAGCTGCCCCTCTGCACTCCAGCACCTACAAGGCTTCAGCAGGTGTATGAAATCATTTATTTTGGTCACACCAAGCAAAGCAGAGACAGGTACACAGCCAGAGTAAACTGGCTTTGGCAGTCACAGGAGTGATGTTGATTTATGCTGGCTAAGGAGGCTGTTATACTCATTTTGCTTATCTGTAAAGCCCTCTTCTGAAATAGCGTGCTCTGGTAGTGTCTCCAAGGTAGAAACCTGCCAGAAATTGTAAATTAGCTATGAGTAGTGCATTTAAGGTCACACTTGGGTTTATTGCCTCTTGGTAAGTTATTAAGCTTTTATTGAAGCATATTTTGTAGGATCATCAATATTATCTGCACGCTTTGTTCCTAATGTGTTTCGCTCCTTCAGCCCATTCCAGTCAAGAATTTTAAGGCAGGCCACTGAGGCTAATGTATTGAGCTATGATGTGCACCAGCGAGGAAGGAGAATGGCATGGTTGTAAGTTGGGATGCTGAGTGACGAGCAGTTGTTTGAAGGCACCACCAACAGATTCAGGTGGCAGTTTCTAGGGTCTCTCTGCTGGTGCTTCCAGTCCCTGGCCCTGCCCCAACAAGGGTGTATAAAGGGAGATGTGGATCAGGGCTGCTGGTGGTGTCCTCTCACATCAAGAGCCCTGACGTAGTGCCTGGCTGGTGTTTTTGTCTGCATTTGTCATCTGTCCTGCCATGTTTACCTTCTGCACCCTTGGCCCTGGTCTCAGGCCTGCCTGCTATTAGGAGATTTCAGAGCTGCATGCTGGAATGGCAGGCCTGCTTGGAAAAACTCATCCTAATGAAACTAGAACTGTTTTGTAAAATTTTCAAGGCCAACCTGGGCAACCTGGTCTAGTACCAGATCTGGAGGTTGGTGGCCCTACCTGAGGCAGGGGGATTGGATCTTGATGATCCTCTGGGTACTTTCCAACCCAAGACAGTCTATGATGCTATGATTTTATGATTCTATGATCTAAAAATAGTCTTCTTTGTACACATACACATATATATACAAATTCTGAACTGGAACTCTGAGTGTTGCTTTTCCTTAGGTGATTAAAATAAAATTCTGTGTCTTATGCCATTGTAATAATAAATCTAACTCATAGGTCAGAGTGTTTAACTCCAGAGCTTTCAGAAAACCATTAGATTTTTATTTTTCTATTTTGCTTTTAATGAATACTGTCATCTGTAGAAGCCTTTAAATACTTGTGTGATTTCCCTCAACTCTTAATCACATTTCATTGCTCTCTGTCTGATTGTATTTTTCCTCCATTGGACCTTCTTCCTTCAGCCTGACATACCACTGACTTCCTTGATCCTCCTGTTTCAAAGTTCTCACTTCTCAGCCTTTCTGTTTGCCTGTTCAGTAACAGATTGAGGTGTTTTTTTTTTTTTCAGCCTCAATCAAATTTTCTCAGTCTTTCTTTATCAGTGACATTCATGCTCTCTTCCTAGCTTTGTTTTTATTAGTTCATTTCTCTCGGTTTGACTTACTACTGCTGTTAGGTCTCATATTCACATCTTACTCCTCAAACTCAAATTAATTATTTTCCACTGACAGGTCAACCGGTCTGCCTCATCTACCTCCTCAATAATCTTAACTAGAAAAAAAAAATTAAAACAAAAACAACTCTTATATTCCCCTGGGTTTACAGTAGTTGTTCGATAAATTTTGCAGCTGCCAACAGTCTTCCAGATGTGCCCCTGGTTTTATTAATATGAGAATTCCTGATTTATAAATATGGAGTGGGAAAAATGCACATAACCCAACTCTTTTCTCCTAACCTGTTCCTTCCATTCAGGAAACTTGGCCACCTTGGTGCATCCCAAGTCCCCAGACTCATCCCAAAATTATTCCAGAGTTCCACATCAGCATTTATTGGCTCATACATCTCTGTAATTTTCAAGAACAAGCTGTTTCTATCAAGTACCTGTGACAGGGAAGAGGAAAGAACCATTTGGATTCCCAATCCCAAATTTAAGTGCTGTGTAATGGGATGGCTGTCTGAAGAGAGCCTCCTCTGACTCATTTTTCCAGAGCACCTTCAGCCAGAACTAGTTTTGCAGCTGCTTGCTCTAGTCAGAGAACAAACAGAACATGGTGGTATTTTTCATTTCCTAAAACCCCTTAAGTCATAAATATCTTTCCAGTGGTTCCAGTTTGTGTATTTTTATAAACGACCTCTTCTCTCTTTGCTGCTTAGCTTTTTTCTCTAGAAGGGAAACTAATTATTTCAGCTTTGATTCCCTTATTTTAGATAAGGGAAAGGGACAAAAGGTATAACCACATCTTCTGTAGGATGCACTGACAACAGCTATTTAGCATGGCAATTGTGCAGACAGCAGACTTTCAGAAGCTGAATGTCTAGAATTTGGAATACCTAGGACTCTGTCTTCAAACAAAAGATTTAGAGAACTAAATATTTTAATAACCTGTAACAAGAACTGATGACAGAAAAGAGAATGAGTTAGTCCAATAGTGAAAGTTTTCGGAAGGAAGTAAAAACTGTGTTATAATTTTGAAAAAGAACGGGAGCATAATATATTTGAAAGTTTATCCTAAGTATTGAATTACAAATTAGATCTATTAAAAAATAAAGAGTGAGAGAGAAAATTCACAATTTTTTTTTCTTCCATAAATCCCTCTGGGGAACTTATTCAGTTTCAGCTGGGATGGAATTGTTTTCTTCAGAGTGCCTTGTATGAAGCTATGTTTCGGTTCTAAGAGAAAAACAATACTGGTAACACACCAGTGTCTATAGTTGCTGCCAAGCAGTGTTGAATAATCAAGGCCATTCGCAGCAAAGGGCCAAAGAAGCTGGGATGAACCAAAAAGCACATTCCATGAGCCAATACTGACTAACAGTATGTCAGCGTGCTAGCTCTTCTTTGCCTCCTGTGCTCCAGAGATCCATGATGATTTGAACTAATAGAGTAAAAAAAGGTGCTTTATACAATTAAAAGATTTGAAAAGCCCACATCTCTGCACCAGAACAATGGAAGAGAAAACAAATTAGTTGTCCATACAGCCTTAAAAAGGAAAAAAAAAAAAAAAAAAAGAACCATCCAAATAATAGGGAATAATTTAAGTTTAATCTGTGCTGATATTGAAGCGCATGGAGCCCTTATGCTATTCCCCCATTTGTTGATGAAAGGAGATCATACTTCTGTACCAACAAGTAGAACACTTCTGATTTTAAACTTGCATGAAAAGAAATCTATAGTGAATACTGGATCCTTTATGTTTAATTTCTCTGTAAGAATTCTACCAGTGATTAATATCTACAGTGTTAAAATAAAAGAAGCTAGTGTTCTGTCCTTGATGTGTTGACATATCACCATGGGATTCTCCTCAACAAAAGTATAGCAGACATAGAGTATTTAATTACTAGTCATTCTTTGGGTTTATATCCCTTTTTGTAAATTAAAATATGTAGAGACCCAAGCAGTTTATTAGTGACTTCTAGATTCTGAAAGCAGCAGGACTGACAGATTTATCTGTTAAACTGTGGTGTACCACTCAATAAAAGCTTCTGCAAGCTGTTCGTCTGAGATTGGAATTGCAGTGAATGCTTGGTGCTAACATAATAGAAGTCTTGATTTTTTAAAGCTGCTTGTGAAAGGAATGAGTGAAGATATTTAATGACACAAAGTTGTGACTGGCAGTTCTGTACTTCTAGTGTGCCTGTGAGTTAATCCTTGGGATTGCAACAGATTTCAACACTCACTTTCATCAAAAGCCATCACATCTGCTTTTAGGGTTACATACTGTTTTGTTTGTTTGTTTGTTTGTTTGTTTTGTCTTTGTTTCATCTCTCTTGAAAGATCCTCTTCCTTTCATAAATTCAGTGAAATGATTATATATTCAGCAGTGGTATACATAAGGAATCTTGGAGAAGACAACAAAAACTCCACCCCCAAATCAATGTGTGATTCTTTCCTGTGGATTTTGGACAGGGGGTTATTTTGGATCACTCAGCCCTTTCTCTCACAGCTACAAATAACCATGCAGTAAGTAGATGCTTAGTCCACACACATTCTGTGGACTTCAAATGCTCTCAGACATCCTGACAGAATCTGATTTTTGCCCTCTACCATAAACTTCAGTTCTACAGCAGCTGATAAAAGCCTTTTTTGTCACACAGAAAAAGAACTTGGATAGTTTGAGTGTGTTGGTAATGTTCTAGGTATCTTCAGTAACAAGGGAAGGTACACTCCTTGCCCTGCTGAACCCTTGCTACTCTTGCTCAGCTCAGGTCACTGCCTCTTTACCTTTCCTGTTCATGCTCAGGTGAAGGAGTCCCAGCATTTAAGAGAGAGAGAGGCAGAAAGCAGTCCTTGCTGACTTCTGCCTCTGGCCCATTTCTGCCTGCTCCTTTGCCTGGATAGGTGAGTACTTATGGGCTGTGTACCCCAATACACAGTCTTTACGCTCTCTGCCCAAAGTCTTTTTCCCTTTGGCTTGTTATCTGGGGGTTGGAGGTAGCAAAGATATAGTTGAAGCCAATTTATGCCTTGAAAGTCCCAGCTGTGAAAACTGTTGAGGCTAAGAGCTGATCAGCACAGAAACTAGGAATGATTCACACTTCCTATATGTCAAAGCTGTTTTCTTGTTTTTGTGTTTTGCTCCGAATTTCTTTGAACTTCCTAAACGAGTATATGAAAGAAAAGGCATTGCTAACTATAAAGGACTGAAGTGACTTCTGTCTTCAAAGCTTTGCCACTACCTGACATTTGTTACATTAATTCAAAATGAGAAAGAAAGGAGACCTTTTGACTGAGGAGAATACCTTGATAGGCAGCCAAAACCTTTCCTGGGATATTAAAAAGGGATTATATCTGTTTCCTTTCCAAAGAGCAAATTAAGTAAACAGATCCAGTCCTTCCACCCATAAAGATCCAAAAATCTTCATACAGAGATTAACATACTTACAATATGAAGTACTAAACAAAAAGAAGTTACTTAATGTGAACTCTCTTTATAACAGATTTTCTTGATAGTTATTAAAATGAGAGTCTAAGAAACTCCTGCAAATCCCACGCAGGTCCTTGGCAAGGGACACTTAAAGAAACAAAAACCTTATTGTCCTGGCATGGCTGGGTGTGCTCTGCAAAATGAAACACAGGTTTTTGTTATGGATTTTGAAAACGCTGTTACTTCCTTAAGTGTCTTCAGTAAAGAGAGAATCACAGACTAGTCTGGAAGATCTTCTTCCTATACAGACTGAAGGCTTGAGAAGGAAGGGAGTCTAAATAAAAAGCTCCAATTGGGCATAATTGAATACAATTGATTATGATTTTGACCAGTACCTGGCCAAAGTCAGTTGCAGGAAGCCTGTTATAAGTTTGGTCAAGAAAGTCTAAGGAACCTCATACTTTTGTCACAAAAATAGGATAGAAAATGGTAAAATAATGTTGCTTTTTCTCTTACTTGTTATCCAACTCTCCTTATGTGGTTTCAGAAAATCTTGTTATGGAAATCTGTATTCAAAAATCAAAAGTTGGTTAATGAAAGAAAAATCCATGAACCTATTTAATATCATGTCATCAACAGTAGAATTATGGTACCTAAGGAAAGGCATGCTACAAAGTGCTTGTTTTTTGTTCCTTTTTTTACAGAAGGACCAAGCAGAGGATAATGTGCTATTGGTCAATAATTAGAAAATGATAAATGTCTGCAGAGTTGTTTTGTCATATTATATTGACAAACATTGATTGAGGGTGGTTGTTTTTTTTTAACATAGGTTGTAGCTATGTATATTGAGTACATGTGCTTACCCAAAAACTTACACCTTTGCTTTGAAATAACCTAAAATTAGATAATGGAAATCGCTAAATTGAGCTGGTGATGATTGCAGAAACAGTTAATCTAAAATACAGGCAGAGAGATTAAATCCCTTAGGAAAGCTAATCTACTGGGCACAATGTATATTCCCTGCAAAATATTTCTATTACATGCACCCCTAGCAAGGCAACACTGGCTCCTCCTTAGGAGGTTAATGTTATGGGGGCAGAAGGAGTGTGCCTGGGACATAAAAAGCACTGAAACTAACAGTGCTGAGGCTGAGGTTACTTAGGCAAGTTCAATGCCCTTTATTGTGTCCTGTAAAAATGAAGACTAGTTGTGTGCAGCTGATTGAGAAATGACAGATATCAACCTAGGAAAGTCCTATTTATTTTCTCACTTGGAGTAAATAAAAATTATAAAAGCTGCAAAGAGGTAGGAGATATGGATGGATCCTCCAGCACTCTAGGTGGGGGTGATTATAGCAAACACTGTATCTGCACATTCACGTAGTTATATGCAGGTATATCTGATAGAACTGTATACAAGATGTAAGAATGCTCATTTTTTAATCATCATTTAGACTATGATATCTCTGTCATTTTCCTACTTTTTTTGCTGACAGTCCATCTCACTGGTATGCTATGCAGCAAGTGAGGCCAACAATAAATACTGATAATACACCTGAATGTGAATTGCTGGCAAGGCTCACAATTTAATTCCAATCGTGTGAACTGCTGCAAGAAGAAAAAACATCACAATAAAATGATTTTTATATTGAAAACTTGCACTCCATCTAGAATGGGTCTGAATATCCCCAAACAAGAGATGATTAAAAGACCTATGGGCTGTAGTTAATTGTCCTCAAACCAGAAGAAACAGCATGTTCATAGCAAAGTGAGGGTGTATGTTTCTATACAGTTTGCTGAAAGTGATACTAATGTAATGAATACACACTCTGCTTCCCAATGGCAGTGGGCATAGGGAAGAGTATCTAGAGGCAATTTACATCCAGCCAGGAACCTTTCTTTTTCCATAAAGCAACAATAAATCACCAGTAACAACAACCACGAAATCATATCAGGAACCTGAACATATTCATTCACATCAGTGTAGGGTAATGTCAATGAGAGGGGTCACAGACTGCAGGTCACTTAAGGTTACCTTACTTTATATATAAGTAAGGTTACCTAACTTTATATATATATTTCTAGTGATACTGTGCAGGTCTTAGGGATTTCTTCTGATAGTAGACTCAATCATTTCCACCCTGTATTTCATTTTACAGAAAAACCGTGAGCTAGATTTACCATTTCAGTTTATGTCCCAGCTAGTATAACAGGGAGCTTAACATATAATGAGGGAGAAGAGAGGCTGGATCCTCCGCCCAGAGCTAGTAAAGGACTTATTAAATCTTACTTCCTCATGCATTTGCAGTCTAGGAGTTTGTCACGTGAGGTAAGGATAGTTTGCACTACAGTAGTTGTCGTTTGGAAGTAATTTAAGATTAGGAATAATATGAAATAATAATTCAGCCAGAGTTCCCTGCCAAAGTTTTTAGTTTATCTCATTCTCATTACCCACCTGCAGCTCATGCCATATTTCCCAGAGTTTTTTCATATTCCAGTTATTCCCTGCCAATGTTCTGTATCTCCTGCCCCTCCTGGCTGCAGGAGTGATGATAGCAATGGCAATAAAAATCCTTAAGCAAAATAAATTCTTTCCTATGAGCACTTGGAGTAATATCCAAGTAAAAGCTGTGATGGAGGCCCCTTTGAGTGTGTTTATTAACAGCCTGGGACAGATGGTTGCCCAGTTATCCAAATCCCAATTTTGCTCCTACCCTGTGTAGTTTCAGAATGTTCTTTCTTCAGAAAGTCTTGCTGAGCACTGCCTTACAAACCTTTCTGACTACAGATTTTGCAATAATTAAAAAACATTGTACAGCTTAGCTGATGGCCAAAGCTGCAGGTGATGCTTCTGAAGCCCTCATTTATCGTGCCAGGGATGTAGATTTCCGTCAGGACAGCTTTGCAAGTTCACCTTTTCTTTTTCTAATTAACCCCTGTTTGCATTATGCATTACGTGGAGAATCTTCTACCTGTTTTGCTGATAAGTTTCGATAAGCTTCTTATGTTGATTAGAAATAAAAAGTGATGATAGTTAAGGGAAGTTTCAAAGTGGTAATGTTATTCCTTTGTGAATCTCTGTTTTTAAAGCCACGGAAGGAACTTGGGCTCTGTAAATGCAGAAGCTATAAAGCCTTCATTGCTCCTTTTAACATTTTACATAATAATTTCTACTACTGTGCTCTTTGCAAGAAATTATATTTCATGATGAAAGCAGAAAACATAGCAGACTTTAAAAGAGTATTTATCTTAACGAATTTTTAAGTACAGAATGAAACCCATGTGCTTTACTGTGGAATAATTATATTTAAATGTATCAATGTATGTTGAAGAAGCTTGTTGGAGACTGTCTAATCCCTATTTAAAATTGTGTGTCTGCTTTGCCACTCTTGTTCTAAATGGTTTAATGGAGTGGTGAATCACATTCAACCTTTCCAAAGACTTGGAAACACTGGTATAAGTCCCAGTGCAAATGCTTTCATTCATTTTGCATGTTTCAGATTTAGCATCCACAACTAAATTGAAGAGGGAAATAACATCCAGCAATCAGAATGAAGGAGGTGATAGCAAAATTTAAACTGCTCTATGGTAGCATTATTTTTCTGGGGTTGTTTTGTGGCAAGAAAAGTGGTTAACTGATTACATTAGCAGTTTACACTTTTGGATTGAGACTGAAATATTTAATTCTGGAGAAAAACACTCAATTCAAACTAAATGCAGTTGAAAAACATGATTTCAGTAAGTAGATTTCTGGAATATTTAATCTCTGGATGGGTTCTGTGTTCTTGATATTTATTTATTTATTTTCCTATTTACTTCTCATAACAATCATAATCCTGTGCTCCACTTCTATCCAATTTTTTTTTATCTTTTTTCCTCACTTTCTTCATCTCTTTTATTTTCTCTTACCTGGTTTGTAGGAAGAAAGGAGGAAAGGTTATAAGGTACAATGAAAAGACAGCACATCCTCTATAATTCTCAATGCAGGGAGAAAAATATTCTGCAAACATTTTCAATTTCTTTATTGAAAACATTTCAACCAGCTCTAGCAATTTAGCTGGAAATTGCCCAAGGTAATTCTGTCATGAGCAGGAAGATATATATCCTCACATCAGTCATGTTTCCCTAGATATAATGTTTGGCAAATAAAAGAAAAATTGTGGCAGATGAGAGTGACATGTTCTTTCTCAATTCTTACTGTCATTTATTAGGTGGAACAGTACTACTTGATTGTTTTTCTTCTTTTTTCTGATTTTCTTTTTCTTCTTTTCTTGTCTGTGTGTGTGTGATATTTTTATTTTAAAGGAATAAAAATAATTGGACTGGAAAACATCTCACCATCTCGTAAAATGCCTGCACATTATACTGAATAATCTTCTGCATTCTGTCTGTTGTTATAGCATATTTTACATAGGTGAACTTTGGGAAATGTAAGCCATGATTGCAGTATCTGTGTTGTTGAGAGGCACTGTATTTAAGCAAGGAGAGTTGTACTGTGATTCCTGAGACCTATTTCTAATCCTGTCGATGTCACCTTGGGCCAAACTTCTGTTTGCTCCTCAGGCACTCATCTGTTATATAGGAAAAGAAATCTGAGCTACTTTGGGGCATTATGAAGCTTAATCGATATTTGTAGAATTCTAGGAGGTGCTCAAAGAAAACTTGTTACTAACATTGACAGTTTCTCCCAGAGTACATACACCCTACAAACAAAAACCTTCTGTAAGCCTTATCCTGAGGCAGGGATTTGAGATCATAGGCTACACATTTTGTTTTATTTACTGTGCTCTGCTTGCTTCCAACTGTGTACATGAGCAGAGTCACTGTCTGATTTTATCCGTTCACGTGAAATTATAAGCGAATAGAAATGTGAATAAAGTATGGTCTGACAACTGACCCTCAGGGCTCCCCCAGGTTTTCCACTTTGCTCAGGCTGGGGTTTCTGGTTGTTTCCTGAGCTGATGAAAAACCACTGTAGTAATTTCTCTGTTACTGATTTAGTGCAGGAGAGCAGTGTGAGTTGGAAGAAACTTCGGACTAGGATGTTATCACTATGTAAAGAAGCCCATTCTGGGTGCAAGGTATAAAGGGGAGAGGAAGAAGCAGGAGAAAGCCCTTCAGGTGAGGGATGCTTTGTGCTATGTACTATATAAACCAGTGTATAGTATATAAACCAGTATGCACTATATACCAGACATGAGGTAGGCCACTGGGGTGACCAAACCCTTCTTCTTTGCTAAACCTCCCAGTGTACATATAAAAAAATGCTTCAAGATACTTGTCACTAATAATATTATTCAAGATTTCGAAAGATTACCTTCCATTGGTACTGGTGTTGAACATACATTGAAGAGAGATATTTGCTTATCTTTAGATTTCCTTTGCTGAATAAATACATGTATTTACACACAGAGAGGCAGATGTTTAAATCTATGTAAATGTATTTTTGTTTATTGTGATATTGGGCATAAAATTTATATGTATATTTCAATACCAGTCAAAAGAAAACAGGTTAATTTTGATGAAGTTGTTAGGTGGTGGCTTAGTTCAAAGAATGTTTCACAGATGTGAAGTGCTCATATTTCACCACAATTTCTAGAAAGCCTATGATTTCCTTAAGTTTTGCATAGGGGCTTGCAGGATTTACAGAAAATGACAATTCTTTGCTCAGAGCTTTCATAGCTTCCTCCATTTATGTCAGTGTGACAGAACAGGTTACCTACTTAAACAAGCTTACTTAAATGTGCCTTGAAATATATAGAATATGTATATTTTGATGAGTAGTTAATGATCTGCTAGCAGAAGTTTATCGTTACACAGTTAGATCATTAGATGCCAAATAATAGGCATCTTTCCTCGTTTATTACAAATGCTCCATATTTGACCCCATTAATCTAAAGTAGAAGTGAAAAATCTCTCTAACTGCTGCCACCTGCTGCTGAATTTCTGCAGGAAACATCAGCGGAGTGCATTTTGCTTCCTCTCAGCACTTAGCAGGAACGGTAACTGTGAGTTGTCCGTGTCTTTCTGATGTTGGTCAACCTCCAGCTCTTAACTAATGTTTCTGCCTAGTTACATGAGTGGTGCTGGCAGGGACGATTGCTGAGCTTTTTGTGGAGGCTCTCCCAGCTCCTACCAGTGCTGATTTATAGCCTGCTTCCTCTGTAATTCTTGTTCTGCATCTACAGGCCGCAAAAGCCTCTTATGGTTATCCACACTGTCAGCCTCCATTTCTCCAGACATGGAAAGTGCACTCTATCTCTACATTTTCCAACCACATTCTCATTAAAGTTCAGTAAATTCTTTTATTTGGGATTAACAGTCCTGTTCAGACCCTCAAATTTCTGGCCACTTTTACTTCTTTTTGTCATTTTATGCTATCTAACTTTCTGCAACACCGGTCTCTTCCATTTCTGAAACAGTTAATCCCAGTTACGTAGCTCCTTCGCCTAAGGTACTGCATGGAGGGAAATTCTCCTTGGAAAAGAAGTTGTGCAAGACAGGGGAAAAAATCTGATTTTTGCATTTTCCTCTTTTTTTTTTTTTTTTAAGGATACTGACATATTATTTCAAATCTGAAGTATTTTGCTTCAGTAATGCCAGGACTTACGCAATATGCTCCCACGATTATTCAGTACTGTCAGCAAACTCCAGGCTGAGGAGGTAGATCTCAAAAGGTGGATCTACACATTCAGATAAATTACATTAAAGAAACAATGTACAATGCTTTTAACTGAACAATTATCTCAACTGCTAGTCTGATAAACACATCTTCATTCTTGTCAGTAATTCTGGTGGTATTTCTTTGGATTTATAGTACTTCATGTAGATGCTTTATTACTTATCCAATAGATCTGTACCCAGGAGAACTCAAATGAGAGGATTTGAAAAGATGAAGGGATAAGGCAAAAACATATAAATGCAGGATTTAGAGTTCTGTCCAAGGAAAATATCAATTGTCACGAACAAATTATTTTAAAGATTATAAGACAATTCAAGCTTTACTTCAGTTTTTCTTGCAGCACCACAATTACTGCATCATTTTTGAATTGAACTGCATCCTTTTTTTCACATCATACATTTCCTTCAACTCTGCACCCTTTGCAGAAGTATTGCAAGTGGATAAGAGTATAGAAATTCTGAAAAGTAGGGAAATGTCTGGTAGAGGCATGTGCAAATGAATAATAAGAAATGTATGGAGAAAGAGAAGAAAGAGCAATTCATCTATGAAGAGCCAATAAAGTGACTTTTGGTACCTGTCAAGTTGCTAGCAAGATGACAACTTCAATTTTTAATAAAGCAACTTCATTGTGGGAGAAGCAAAAGTTGGGTCCCCTGCCCCATTACATCCCTGGATTAATACTTTTTTTCTTAACACACTATGGTTGTGTTCATCCTGCTGCCCGTAGCATGCCCAGACAGCTCATCTCACTAGCACCTTGCTCTCTGCTTTGTAGACCTTCAACACACATTTTCCTGTCATCTGAAATCTGTTCACATGATAGGGGAACTTGTGATAATATATGCATGGCTATAGCATATTGTTTTCAATGGGTAGTGGTTAATGGAGTCAAGTCCAGCTGGCGTCCTGTCACGAGTGGTGTCCCACAAGGGTCGGTATTGGGGCCCATCTTGTTTAATATCTTTATTGATGACCTGGATGAGGGGATTGAGTGTACCCTCAATAAGTTTGCGGATGACACCAAGTTGGGAGGATGTGTCGATCTGCCTGAGGGTAGGGAGGCCCTTCAGCGGGATCTGGATAGGCTAGACAGTTGAGCTGAGGTCAATGGGATGAGGTTCAATAAGGCCAAGTGCCGGGTCCTGCACTTTGGCCACAATAACCCCATGCAATGCTATAGGCTTGGGGCAGAATGGCTTGAGGGGTGTATAGAGGAAAAGGACCTGGGGGTGTTGGTTGATGCTCGGCTCAATATGAGCCGGCAGTGTGCCCAGGTGGCCAAGAAGGCCAATGGCATCCTGGCCTGTATTAGGAATAGTGTGGCCAGCAGGAGCAGGGAGGTGATTATCCCCCTGTACTCAGCTCTGATGCGGCCACACCTCGAGTACTGCATTCAGTTTTGGGCCCCTCACTACAAGAGAGACATCGAGGCCCTGGAGCGTGTTCAGAGAAGGGCAACAAAACTGGTGAGGGGTCTGAAGCACAGGTCTTACAAGGAGCGGCTGAGGGAGCTGGGATTGTTTAGTTTGGGGAAAAGGAGGCTCAGAGGAGACCTCATTGCACTCTACCACTTCCTGAAGGGAGGCTGTGGTAAGGAGGGGGTCAGCCTCTTCTCCCAGGTAACTAATGACAGGACGAGAGGGAATGGCCACAAGTTGTGCCGGGGAAGATTTAGATTAGACTTGAGGAACAATTTTTTCTCTGAGAGAGTGGTCCGGCACTGGAATGGCCTGCCTAGGGAGGTGGTTGAGGCGCCGTCCCTAGCGCTGTTCAAGAAGCGTTTAGATGAGGTGCTGAGGGATTTGATTTAGTAGCTTGGTGGGTAGGGATGGTGGTGTGAGGATGGTTGGACTAGACGATCTTGTAGGTCCTTTCCAACCTAATGTATCTATGAATCTATAAGTGCCTCCACAAAATTCAGGTTTTGGTGTCACTAGTCAGTGAAGGAGGTGTACAGTGGAGTTCTGAAGATTATGGGCATTTGCTTCGGAATTGCACTGATCTGAACTGAAACGCTAACAAAATGAGAACACCCACTGAATGCAGAAAGAGACTTACAAACTTTCAACCTTACAAGGAACGAGAAGCAATAATCAGAGAGAATAATAGAATCGCAGAATGGTTTTGGCTGGAAAAACCATTTTGATTTTGACCTATAAAGGTTATCTAGGCCAACTCTCTGCCATTTGGGATGTTTTTCAAAGATAAGGTTGCTCTAAGCCCCATCCAGCCTGATTTTGAATGTGCTGAACAGCCTCTTCCAGCATCTCACCACAGAGATTTGTAAATCACACAGACCGCATTTGATATACATATTGGTTAGTTATTCTATTTTTAACTCTCCCCCCGTTTATGGGCTGTTATTCTGATTAATCTCATGAAACATGGGGACACCTAACTACAAAAGCCTCCTTCCTTTATTAAAAATCTTAACAAGCTCCTTGCATCTTATGACAATGAGTTGCACAACTTGCACCGTTTTTTAAAAAATAACTTCTCTTCATTGTCTTTCATTTCCAGCTTTTCAGTGTAAAAATGTTTTCTTTGTATCTGGTTTTTAAGTGGGATTGTACTGAATTTTCAAGTCTAACTTCTTTGTGTTGCTGCTTATTTTGAATATTTTATCCATTATTTTCCATAACAAAATACTAAAGGGAAATTTGAAACACTTGATATTTATGTAGCATTTAAAGTGGGCTTGTTTCCCATTTGAATGATCTGATTGTACTGTATTTCCATCATTCTTTTCAATGAAATAGCATTTAGAATAGTTTTGTAACTCTTTCACTGCATGGCCAGCTTATGCTCCCAAATTCCTATGAGCCCTTCCTGAAAATGGATGACAAGCACAAGGTACTGTGCAGGAGATCTAAACAACCCTCTAAAATAACTCATTTTATTTTCAGTCTTATTTTTTACTGAGCTGATCTTTGCTTTCCTAAGTGTGTGTGAAGAAAGATGGAATTCCTCAAACAATGGCTTTACAGTAAAAGCCATTGTCAGCTGATTGACAATATGAGAACTTTCAAGTAACTTAGGGTAACAGTAGCAAATTCTGTTTAATGTCTCAATTTTTGGAGCAAAACTAGCTCTGGAACTTTCTGACAGTCAGACATCGCTTGCTAAATTGCAATATCTGTATGCATTTCTAAACAGCTAGTGACGAGACATGTAATGAAATGCTGAAGTTATGGTGCTTTTCCCTTTTGATGTATTTGATGTCTGTGATTCTATCATGCACTCATATTTCTCCTCCTTTTCCTGTGGAGTTCAAGGGAAGCTGGACTTTAATTTCTTTAGTTCTCTACAAAGCTATATAAGGGATGATGTCCTACGTATGAGATCAAACATATTGCGTGGGGTATTATTGTGGAACGCTTTAGTTCTGCTGAAATTTTGATTGCTGTTGAGAGGTATTTGTAGTATTTCCCCTCCTTACTATTAAAATTCATCTAACCTTCTTGTCCACACACGTGGTGAGAAACATTTGACATTTAAATCAACAGACCAAGTGGCTATTAACCTCATAATAAGGGAGCAATTGTTACAGCAGTTGCTGTGTCCCACTGCTGGAACCCATCAAAGAAAAAGTCCTTAGTACTCAGATCATAGGCCAGAGAGTTGCTGGTGAATGCCCATGCGTTTGCCTCACATCTGAATCAAATTATAGTCCTGCAAGAGCTGCCCAAAGAGAGACGTACCTCATCAATTATACATGCAAATTGGGATCCAGCAACACCATGTGAGATTCTGTATTGCAAGCCATAGTTTTCTGAAGCTGTCAGCAGCTTTTCAGTTCAGCACAGCAGCAATCTAATTAAAATGGCCATCAAAGCAGAGCCGAACTGCATTAAATGGTTCCTATTAACGTCATATTTAATTTAGTGATTTAGTGTTGAAGATGTTCATTACTCTCCTTTGCCAGGTTTGGAACTTCTGGACAGCAATATTTACATATCAAGAAATATAAACATACCATATGTAAACAGATTGTTCACATATCTGGTAACTCTTCTCACTCCCCACTTGATGTGTTACATTTCTGTTGCCAGCTACTCCTCAGCTGCTTCTGCAGAGCATTCTGAGAAACTATAAAGGAGTGGGACAATTGAAATGAAGGAAAATGGCAACATCCTTATTTTTTCTCTCCTTTGTTTTTTGTTTTTTTTCCTAATCAGTCCTATCTCTTCTGTTTTATAGGCATAACGAGACATCTGGACCTTCTCACTGAACATCAGTGCTCCTGCTGCAGTGCACTACAATTAAGGAAAGTTGAATTGAGGTATTTGATAGAAGCAGCCTGTTACTTCTAGAGGTCAGATAAGATACAGAGGGATGTGCTCACCTTTGGGCACTGCAGATTTACTTTGCCATTCTCAGAGTTCTTTGATGTGGTGGAATAGTTGGGAAACAAAAAGGAACCTGTCACTGAATCTGAAACATACATGGAAGAATTTAAAAACTAACAAAAAAAAAAAACCCTCAAACGTTTGAAGAAGGTATTGTTATCCTCTCCCCCACACCCTCCTCCTCTTCATATGATCATATCTTTACTTGAAAGCTTAGATAACAGTTTTGTAATGTGGACAACTGTGTGACAAATTTGCAGAAACACCTCTGCTGAATTCTTTAAAGGAAGTAACTAATTCCTTTAAAAAAAAATCACTAGCATAGAAATATTTTGTGTCTTTGATGGTCCAGAAAAATGTCAGACACTGTATCAGATTGACACCCAAGGAAAAAATTGATTATTTTCGACAGATATTCCCAAAATTTATTTTCACTGTCCATGAAAATGACAGATTTATTTTGCTTGTCTAAATCTAGTTCCCACCTAAACACAATGTTAATCAAACTAGCACCAGAAGGACTTCAATAAATTGGAAGAATCTCAATTATGAAGAAGCGTAACAACAGAACTCTTTTTTTACAAAGGCTTGATTTTAAGGAGACTTTAATGTAACCATGCACCAAGAAATCAGCAACCAGATGGGAATCAGACTAAATGTTTGAGGAGAACAAAACATCATATAACAGGAAGAACAAGTTAAATGATGCTTATCTAAAATGAATTGGATGAACCTTAGTAAAGACTCTGATGAATGTTAGAATGTAATTTTTCACAGTTTCAGGATATTAGAATGCCACAATGTGTTACTCCAGAAAAATCACCCAGAACAAGTCTCATCTCATTATTTCAAACAGGACTAGGAAAAAAATATGTCTTTCAAAAACTTTGTACGTTTCTCTGTAAGGAAGGAGTAATGTTGAGTAATTCAAATATTTTGTCATCATTGAGATTGTATGGAATTATTAGTTCACTGAGACTGTTTACTAAAAGAAACAGATATGTGCTTAACTCAGAAGAATTAGTTACCTTTAATATCCTATCACCGCAAGTCAACCTTATAATAAGCACAGCCTGCCTTTCCAGAACATTGAGTTTAAATGTGAACAACCCTTGGACATTTTGTCTGTATCTATAGCAGTCACTGAAACTGAATGTTCCTAGAGGTTGTCATTCCATCATTTGCACTGTAAAATTTTTACAACTGTTCCCTATCTGTTTTAGGTCCAAAGCCCAAGTAGTGCACTTTTGGAGGGGAAGAAAGGGGAGGGGAAGGGGGGTAAGTAGGTAAGTGCAAAGGGGAAGGAGCAAACAACCCTTAAATTTTCCGTGGGAGTGTGTCAGTTCAGTGGAACCATTAGCAAATATTTTGCTAGCCAAAGCAAATAAATTGTTTTTTCACAGAATTTATCTTATTGAAAGTGTTTTGGTTTTACTTTTTCATCAAGATGTGGCATATATTCTTGGTAGTTCCTAGAAAGTTCCTTTCAGGATCCTGCAACCAAATGAAATGAGAAATCAAAGGTAATTTTTCTCTTCATCTGACTAACCATTTTTACTCTTCTTTTGTATACTGTTTGGGTTTGGTTTGTGTTTGTTTGTTTGTTTGTTTGTTTGTTTTTTAATTTATTAATTTTAATTGTACTCAGGAAGACTATTGTTCTCCTGTGTGATCTCAAACAATTTCAGTGAAATCTGAATACAGTAAAAGAGGTAATTGAATGTGGGCCTTCTTTTCCTTCACAGTTTGTTGGCATCATGCTGTTTTTCAGTTTGTTTCTTTGTCCATCTTATTATCTTGTCAAACACATACTTTATGTAGAATTCTCCAACATACATCAGAGTTCAGATGATGCTGTCCTTTTATGGCTTTTTGTATATATTTTCCTCTGTTTATTATTTTTAATATGCTCTAGAGAAATAACCAGGCTTTGGTCAGTTGTACTGGACGAAGTGGTCTCTAATGGCATCCCATTGCAATAGATCTAGCAGGGAATTTTTTGTTTGTTTGTTTGTTTGTTTTTTGTTCAGGAAACAGTCCAAAGTGGATGGCAAGTAAAAACATATAAGAAGTAGAATTAAACTACTCCCAGTGACTATCGTGCTGCAAAAACATTTCCAGGACATACTGGTGTAATCATATTACTTCTGCTTTTCTTAGTGGCAGTGAATTTATAGTGATGTTGTTGAACTGTTGTCAGATCCTATCCCCAAGAAGGTTAGGGATGATATTTCTCACTTCAGGTAGGTGGGCAGCAAGGATTAGCGAGTGCAACAAGACAGAGAAATTTCAATGATCCATTTTTTTCTTTCTGATATTTTTTTCTGCATTCAACAGTAGGGCAAAAACAAGTTCCAAACAACATCCTATTTTGCAGCATCTGAGGCACGGACTCAGATACGGACAACCCAAACTGTTTATTGCAGGTTCTAACATCCCTTATATACATTCACAGGTTTTCTCTTTTAAATTTCTCACCCACCTTTACTTGTCAACAAAATACTCCACAAACACTCCTTAACCACACATACAGGTGCTTATCTAATCAGGGTCATTGAGTTGTTCCAAGCCACGTACTCTTCCTCCAGTCAGGGGCTGCTGTCACACAGCTTACTTGAACTGGTTTTCCTTTTCTTTTGGAGTGTCCTTGGTTCTCAGCCTTCCTTTCTCACGCTGTTTATCTTGCTCCACAGCATCTCCTCTGAATATACTTTCTTGTATTCCCACACTATTTAGCTCTCCACAAGACGAATGCTTCCCTAGTTGGTGTATTCTGTACTCTTAATGTAATTTTATTAAATACAAGATGCCTAGAATCTAGTGACTTTAGAATTGATAAATCTGAGACTTCTGCCCTTTGATAACTTTCTTAGACATATTACAGAAGTAAGTGTAAAAAAAACAAAAACAAGCCAGATTACCTGCATTCAAGCACTGAATTTAAATTTGGTGAAATACTACATGTTTAGATGTATGCAGAAGGAAAACAGTAAAGCTAAAATATTATTCAGAGTAATGTTCTTATAATACAGCATAATTAAATGGCAGTAATCAGAATATTATGCTGTATGAGCTGAAGCCATTGGGCTGTAATAGGAAGAAGAAAAATGTGCCTCCCCTTCTCCCAGTTACTGCTTGCTAGGATTATTTTGCATTGTTTCTTACAAAATTTCTCTGAGGGTTTCTTAATACTTCATAAACTTATACAAATCAAGCTTCATAGGGGAATACCTCTGCAGATATATATATAATCTAAATGTCTTCAGTATGTATATTGGAGCAAGTCCCTCAGGGGCAGCACCAGAATTTAACACTTCACTACCTGCCCGTAGAAGTACCTCTGTCAGGTCACAGCCTTCATAGCTCTCAGTGGCAGCAGAAGATATCAGACTTCTGAGGATGACAGTATATGTGCATTTGACAGCACATAATCTGTTCTTCTTCTGTGATAGTTCCATGGACTGTTAAATCTGCTATGCTTAAATTTTTTGTTTGTTTGTTTGTTTTGTTTTGTTTTGTTTTGTGGTCAGTTGAGTTTGAGATGGGATCCGAAAAGTCTGATACTCAAGTCTACGTCTCTTGAACATTTTCCTTTCCAGAAATGAATCAAGAGAAGTGTCTGCAACCATCCTTGATGAACTGATACTTAAAAAAAAAAAAAAGAAAAAAGAAGAAGAAGAAAGAAAAAAGTATGCATTTGAACTGTGATATTCACATTCGTTTATTTTATAGTCCTACCTAATTAATGTTAGACTGTTGAGTCAATATTTTGACTGGAGCGCTGTCAGTTATTTCAGCCACTGCCTGAGGGCTGTGATGTAATTAAGCACTTCTATTGGCTTCATGTTGCGCCAGGGGATGTTTAGGTTGGATATAAGGAAAAAAACTTCTTTACAGAAAGGGCTGTTAAGTACTGGAATAGGCTCCCCAGGCAGGTGATTGAGTCATCATCCCTGAATGTGTTTAAAACCGGCTGGGTGTGGTGCTCAGAGACATGATTTAGCAGTGGGTTGTTAGAGTTAGGGTAGTATGGTTAGGTTGTGGTTGGACTTGATGATCTTGGGGGTCTTTTCCAACCTGAGCAATTCTATGATTTTATGAAGCCCCAAGTTGATAGCATCAGAGCACTAGTGGATCATATCTGAGACTGACAGCGTGACATGAAGCCTAATAATGCACATCCAGGTATGTCTTATTGATGTCACATACCTTGTAAACATCTTCTAGAAGATCCTTTTCCCTGTAAACTTAATCAGTTGAAGAAAATGCATACAGATAATTAGACTTTATTATCTAACACACACAGTTTAAAAAGTTTACCATTCAGGTTTTTCAGATTTTCATGTACCACCAATACATGCTCTAGAAACTGGTGACCATAAGTGATGGTCATCAGAAACCCTCCTACCAGTTTCTTTTCAGTGGTGAGAACCCAAGGCCAAGCTGACTTGCGCTGTGGAGCTCCTCACATGGTGAAACCTGTGCACCACCAGGGTACAAAGCCCAGCACCCCCAGAGTTCTTGTGGATTCCAATAGCCTGAAGCTGCTTGATATGGGAGTAATTATCTGTAATAAGATACCACACTTCTCGAAGTAATTATAGTCTTTCATACCAACATATGAAAGTTCTAATGAATGGCTCCCATAGTGTTAGTAAATTCCCAGCCTACTGGATTTATGCACCACTGGAAACTTCTGTATAATTTTACATCTATTTTTTTTCTATAATTATTATAATTACAAATTGTTTCCTGCTTTATGATTATTATGGGACAATTTTCCATTTGATTTAAAAATAAATATGATTAATGACATAATTCTTCATTTTACCATATAGTAAAATATTGGTTTTTTTTAATACAGGTTAGAAATATTTGAGATGGGACCGGTGCTCTTTAACATCTTTATCAACGACATTGATGTTGGAATCAAGTGTTCCCTTAGCAAGTTGTCTAATGACATGAAGCTGAGTGGTGTGGTTGAAATGATAGAAGGAAGGGATGCCAGAGACACCTCAACAGACTTGAAAGGTAGACCCAGGTGAACGTAATGAGGTTCAACATGGCAAAATGCAAGGTTTTGCAATTGGGCTAGAGGAACCCCAGGCATCTATACAGACTGGAAGCAGCAGCCCTTGAGAGCAGCCTTGCAGAGAAGGACCTGGGGGGCCTAATGGATGAAAAACTTAACATGAGTCAGTAGTGTGCTCTTGCAGCTTGAAAAGGAAATGATATCTGGGGCTCCATTAGGAAAGGGGTGGCCAGCATGGACAGGGAGGTGATTGTCCCTCTCTACTCTGCTCTTGTGAGGCCCAGTCTGGAGTGCTGTGTCCAGGACTGGAGTCCCCAGTACAAGAAAGACAGAACTGTTGGGGAGGGTCCAGAGGAGAGCCACAAAGATGACCAGGGGGATGGAACACTTCCCCTACAAAGACAGACTGAAGGAGCTGGGCTTGTTCAGTCTGGAGAAAAGAAATCTGCAGGGTGACCTAATTGCCGCCTTTCAGTACCTAAAGTGAGCTTAGAAACAGGAGGGGAGTCAACTCTTTGAAAGGGTAGATAACAGCAGGACAAGGGAGGGAAGATTTAGGTTGGATGTCAGGGGGAAGTTCTTTATGATGAGAGTGGTGAGGTGCTGGAATGGGCTGCCCAGAGAGGCTGTGGATACCCCATCCCTAGAGATGTTCAAGGCCAGACTGGATGGGACCCTGGACAACCTGGTCTAGTATGAAATGGGGAAGTTTGTGGCCCTCCCTGTGGCAGGGGGGTTGGAAATTCATGATCCTTGAGGTCTCTTCCAACCCAGGCCATTTCGTGATTCTGTGAGACAAGTTCTTCATTTAAGGTACAACTGACAAAAGGTTTTTATTTTGTTCAATTTAACTACTTAAGACAACATCACATCTTTTTGTTCTGCAGAATAATATTCAAAACCAATGATCTTTTGTAGTGAGGAGAGAGCTTGAGTGAGGACAGAAGGCAGTTTCCTGGAAAATGGCAAGCAGACTGATAAACAGGAAAGAATAGGTGCTTGGATTTACTGACCGGTTGTTGTTCTTTTTCCTTTGCTGCATGCAATTAAACATTGAAGAACAATTTTTGGAACATCCCAGGTTGCTCCCTAATGAGCTTAATTGTGTTGTGTATCAATGTCTCTTGTATACCACTGTCAATGACAGTGTCTTCTGATTTAGTAATGTTCCAGTTACATCTGATTGAAGTCTTAAAATAAATAAATAAAAATAAACGTTTGATTGAGAAGGACTGGCAAAATTAGGGGGGGAAGCTTATTTTGGCTGAAGACAGGATGCTTCTGCAGTTTGGCTGTGAGCTTTGCAACTGCAGCCTGGAGGCTTCAGGAGAGGATTTTTGCTAGCCTCAGGGCTATGAGTCTCACATGAAGGAGACAGTTTTGCTGCTTGCCCTTCCCCGTGACCATACATGTTTTGTACTGAACAGTTACAAGATCAGATAAAGAAACACATGGAAAGGGCAGAAGAAAACAAAGGCACTGGCTGAAATGTGGCAAAATCTGTCACATTTGTAGAAAAGTAATTCAATGGATAATATTTAGAAAGACAGTGTCTCCTCTTTTGCCTCACACAGTGAAATATCAGTATTAAAAGAAAATAACTTCTACGCAGAGCAGAAAGTTGAGAAAGTGAGAATACAAATAGGATAAACTGAAAAATAAACGGTTTCAAGAGAGCTATCTGATATTGCTATGGAAAATGTTAGGTATCTTCATAGCCAGTATTACATTTGCTGGGAAACTGACAATTGTCATTGTCAGGAAAATAGTTCAGCTTAAGCTGAACTTTTGAATAAATTATATGAAAATTGCACTCATTCTGCCTCTTAAAACAGTAGTTTTAAGATGGAAGGAAAAATGTTAGATTAGTAATACAGTGGGAATATTTCCATTATAAATGCTTTTAATTACAGTGATTGGAAATTATGCAGTTTGAAAACTGACTTAATTCACAGGACAGTGAACATAGAATTTAATTTATGACTTAGGGTTTGCAACAAGGTCTTAAGTGAGAGACATTCGCAAGGGAGATTACGGTGAGGTAGCAGCAGTGCATCGCATTGTGGTAGGTGGTGCTGAAAATGGGGAGGAAGGCAACAGGAGAGAGTATAAGAAGAAAAGTAGGAAAGGATGAGTAAGCAAAGCTGTGAGAAGAATGTTCCCGAGTAACTAAGTAGGTTATCATGGCTGTGTGTGTATGTGTGGTAGGTTCTATTGAGATAGGTCTGCTTATTTGTTGAGACATTGTGGTGTTCAGCAGCTGCTTCAGATTTGTTGTAATACCATTCAGAATTCCAGTCCGTGCCAGCCACTTATTGCTCCAGGTAAATGGCACATGGGGGAACCCCACAAATGTGCACTTGCTCTGAGATGAAGAATGGAATGGGAGCTTCCCACAAGGGCAATGGAGAAGTTTCGTTGGCACTATGGTGACTGAAAACAGGGAGTCCTCTGCTGGATGACTACAGATCCCGGTATGTATGTGGTAGTGTAGCTGCAGTAATGAAAGCTCTAAAATTTCTTTGCAGTTTGAACAAAGGAAGTAAAAATACAATTTGTTGATTTGATTTTTCCAGTGTCTCTCGAAATTCTGGAGATAGGTGCTCGAATCCTTTATTGATTCTGAAACAGAAGTGAGCTTGCCGCACTGACATGCAGACAGCTGCAAGCAGGTGGGTGTTTTGATTTTCTCATAATGCATAAAACAGTCAAGAAAGTTAGACACCTTGCTCAGCATTTCTCAAGTTTTAATATGAGTACTCTTCAGTACAAAAGTGACTGCTCAGCTTATTATAAATCATAGAAATGTGTTTATTTTGCTTGTATGGTATAGAATATGTATAGACATTTTTTGTTCTCCTGCTTGTACACAAACCTAGGTAACCATCTAGCCACATGTAAGAGCAATGGGAGAATAAAGTATACGGCTCTGGTAGCGTATGAACAGAACTAGCATGGCTATTTGTATTCATGAACATGTATGCCTGCAAGTGCATTGAGAAATCCGTACTCAAAGAGCTGAAATGAATGCCTTATACATCATAGTGCTCTATTTAGTTGCAAAATCTCTGGTCGGCAGAACCTGACGATGGAAGAGCCTTCATTTTGCTTTTAAAGTATCTCAGCTTTGATACTGAAGAGCTGCAATCTGAGTTCTAGGCATCTGTGTATTTCATCCTCCATAGTCCCTTGGCCCTTATCTTCACTGCTGCTATGTTAAGCATGGTGTTGGATTCATTGCAACAGAAACAGATTAAAACTAGCATTATTCACACACTGTACCGTTAGCCTACAGTCATCCCATGATAATTTCAGCAAATATATAAATGTAGCATTTTAAGACTAACTTCCAAGAGGCTGGAAAATGCATCCTTTGTCAATCCTGAGCACCTGCTACTGCCACCACTATATTTTGTTAGAGATGGGCCCTGACTTCATATTAAAATTAGAGGCTACACAGTGAATTGATGTGTTGAGTTAGATACACAGTCTCTATTTGTGGCTCAAAAGGAATTTTCAGAATAAAAAATTAGAAATGTACTGCTGGAATGGATGACTGTCTGAAAGATGCTTCTGTCTCATTTTTCTTAAGGCAAATAGACTAAAAATATCTCTGCACAATTTCCATTTAAAGCGCAGTGAAATCAATTTGTAGTCAAGCAAAAAAGAATTTCAGGAGAGATTTCATAGATAATATACTGTAAAATATTTAATTTTTGCTTTAAATGTACATAATTTCAATAACACAATGCATTTATGAATAGTGTTGTTTTTGTAGCTAGTGCTACCAAAGTAGTTTTGCTGCAGTTGTGCCCATGTAATTTCAATATTTCATTCATCTACAAGAAGCAGAGAAGAGATCACATACTGAAAAATACCTATGGCATCTATCTATCTAAATTTCTCTGATTTCTTAATGCACCTAGTATGGCAAAGGCCAGGAATTTTTTTCCTAAGGTGAAAGCTTTTAGGGCATTTAAGAAGGTCATGTTTTGGATTAACCTTCATCTAAGAAACCTCAGGGTATTCCATCTATATTACACATTGGAGGTATAACTTCAGTTTTTATTCTTTTTCCCATTACATTTGTTCAGTGCAGACTTCTCTTCCCTGTTTCAACCCTTCAGGATATCTCAGAATGAACTTGCTGGATCAAGGATGGATTTTGCTGAAATTGAGATATGGGGGATTTTTGAGGTGCCCTAGGGTAATAAACCTACAGAGCAATTTAAGTTGTCACAACTTTGTTCTGAGGGCATGTTTATCATTGAATTGCCCTGAGTTATCATATCTTCACACAGCTATTGCCTTCATACTAATTTGACAGACTTTTCAGGAACTTTACTCCAAGATTCTTCCTTCAAAATGGTCGGTGCTTCCTGTGGCTAAAATGAGAATTAAGGAAGCAGACCTGATTTTAGTGGCAAAGTTTCATCATGTTGAGATTGCATATAGCAATGTGCCTTCTATTCAGGAATTGCCACTTTTGTCTAGATTAGTAACAGAAAGGGCAGAGATTTAGGTATTGTTTGGTTTTTTGTTTTTAACCGCAATCGAATTCACGTGTTGAGTGCCCGAGAATAAAAACAGGAGTGGATACAGAGTCTAAGGAAATGGTTTTGGAGAAAAGATAGATTTGCTGTCCCATCCAGCCTGGCCTTTGGGAACTTACCCCTGGAGTAAGTTATTCTTAACATCATATATGAAATTTCTCTTGAAAAGTGTTATTTGAAGAAGGTGAAGGAAGGGTGGACAAGCTGCTGATAAGCAACAGGACTGATTTGGAGGCCAATGCCTGAGCGTACTCTCTTATTATCTGTTATTCTCTAGCAAGCCATCATGCTGTAAAAATCAAATATAGAGTAGTATAAGAATACTGCTGGCACTGGAGAGCATTCTTTCCAATGCTGAAGGCTCCAACTAGACAAACAAATACAGCTTCTTATGCTACAGGTTGCAAAGCCTGAACCTTGACTTCAGATCTGAACTTCAACTACAGACATGCAGACATGTATGATGGAAGGGCTTGACCCTAATCTTATTACCAATTTTCTATCTTTTTCAGGGTGTGCAGAACCATTCTGTAAACTGGATTGGTGAAGTTTTCTGTTTTACGATTCCTAAACTTAGTTCTATCACTGGGACTGATGTTATTGGAGAAGAAAATCTTATTGTAAAACAGAATAGTCCCAATTTGTTCTTTTCTGATTTTTTGACTTTTTTTTATATTTTAAATTCTTAAATTCTTAATCACGATCCTTACTTTAACTTGTATCCTGGGGAATTGTTCTTTTTGTGTCTGGAGTCTCTGAAAAGTCTTAAAACACACAAAAGACTACTTCACTTTGATTTTTCCAATATTAGGTATATTCCCAATGATAATACGTACCTTATCATAGCCAGAGGACCAATACAATGAAATACAATAAAAGTGCATATCAGAATGAGCATTTTTCTGTAATCTGTAGGCTGGGAACAGCGCAGGAGTAAAATAGGATCCTTAGGCTTTAGATTTCTCGACTGCAGCCTGCAGACCTATGCATAGACATAGTCAGTGCACCAAAACTGATGGTCAAAATAACAGTTGCCTATAGTAGCCTTAGCCTATAACTCTGATCTTAATTGTATTGTGACAATTTACAAAAACGTTACCAGAAACACTGAACCCATGATTACTACTGATACCAATGTGCATCAGACTGAGTGGTTTCCTGAAGCTTTGCCTTTCCTAACACTCACTCTAAATTAATGCTGAAACTACAAGTAAAACTAGGATCTGTGGACAGGATTGACTTCAGAAAATTTAAAATTCTCTTGGTTTCTAAAAATCACAACAATCATTCACTAGGATCATTTTCCTGAGATAAAAGCGGGAAAAGGACAGACCATGATTTTCTCCTGGCTTTTCTGTATAGTAAGTTCAATTTAGAGGTTAGGCTAGAAGATGATTCAGAAAAATAGAGCCATGATCCCAGTTTATTGCTGGATTTTTTGGGTTCTTTTGAAGCTGTAGAAATTCCTGGCACTTTTTGAATACTTGTATAATTTAAATAATATTCAGAGTAGTAAAACATAGGCGAATATCTTTTTGTTTGGGTGTCCTGTAGAGGTGCTTGACTTTACTGATAAAACTGCTCTAGAGCAGCAGATGGCAGATAAATTAATGAATTGATGTATTTTTTGAATTCAATCAGAATATACAAGTGACCAAATATATACTTATGTATAAATTTCTTTGACTCCTGCAAGGACAAACATCTGAGGGAGAGAAAGAATTCATCTTTTTCACAGCCCTTTTCTTTCTCTTTAATGTAGTGTGTACATTTCACCAGTCTGAATATGATTTGCTGATGTTCTGTGCTTTTATTCCTAAAATATCAAGTCTGTCTATTCTCTTAGTACAGAATAGGGTCTCGCTTTATCTCTAGCTCTTTCTTTTTCCTTTTTCCTTCTTTCCTTTCTCATTCTTTTTTGTTTGTTTGTTTGTTTCTTTTGATTGTTTATTTTTCCTAATTTAGTATCTCACTTTTCAGAAGATGCTTTCTTCCATTCAAAGGTTAGTTTATTCACTTTGAATAGGGAAGAGGGCAAGGGCAAATGTTGCCTCTAAGGATTTAGTAGCATCTCATTTTCCTTTGACAAATGATATTGCATTGACTTTTTCTTGTGAGGGAGTGAGCTGAACAGAAACTTCATTTACTGCTTGATAGCAATAATAATAATTCTGAGTAATGGGGACAAAGAGCCTTTATAATGAGATAAAAATTGACAACTTACTGGATTTTGGTGCGCCTTCCTTTTAAAAACCTGTACTCAGTAAAACCTGGAATAGTATTATGTTAACTATAGCAATATTAATACTGCTTTTAAACATTTATTTGTAGGTTTAAGTTTAAATTACTGTAACTTTTATGATATAGTGCCCTGTGCAACCACTTGCTGCTCCTTGATGCCTTCCAATCAGTAATTTTAAAGCCTTTTGCAAACATTAATTGAACCTCAGAGTTGAGCAGTCATGATAATTAGTGCTCTCACATTAAGAAAAAACCTTATGTCATGAGATCGGTGAGGGACCTCATATTCTTGTCCTTTTAATTTGTATTTACTCTTTTATATATATATATATATATGTTTAAAGTTTTAATATAAATCATAATGGGGAAAATTCTGGTTATCACTTGTTTGAAAAACAGTCTTCTCATGGGTCTTATAAGAAGACTATAAAGAAGCTAAAGAACATTGAATAATTTGTAGTGTGCTGATGGATTTTGCAAAGATCTCCAAGATTAACTTCACACAAAAAACTTAGAAACTATCACTGCGCAGACTGACATTTTTCTCATGTAATGTATTTACTTATTTGAATTCATGGATGCATGGATTACTAAAAAAAATCGAAAGACACACACCAATACACACAAGAACTCCAGCACTATCTCTGGTTTGTACCAACTACTTAAAGCAAACACAGAAGACCTGTTAAGTTAAATAAAGCTAAATAAACTCGTAAATCATATGTCAGTTAAAAAATATAGAATGACAATGTAACAACAGGAGTCTCTTGGATTGATTTCACCTCAGTGTAGGTATGTGATTGTGATGGGCATCACATAGCAAGCTATTGGGAGAAAGAAATATTAATTGCATGCTTTGGAGTGAAAGCATGAATTGTAAGTAATATTGATCATGAATTGACATATCTTCTTTTAGCTCCACAATCTACTGCTTCTTTACAATATCTTCTTGTTTAAAGGGATGCTAGTTATTACAGTCCTAACTCCTCAAAGGCTTTATGTAAAAACATCTGTTTGAAGATATTCTCCTGTCCAGATTGAGAAGAAGATGAAAATCATGAGGTTTATATTTGCTTCGATCCAAGTTTCTAGTTCTAGAAATGAACTTGAAGTTGATATGCTCTGTGCCACTGAAAGTAATTTGTCTTTTAGTAGAACAGTTAATGGCAGAACTGGTACTTTCAATAAAGCAGAACACAGAGATGTCTGATTTCAAACTAATGGTGCCATAAATCCACTCCGTGGAAATTTCTTACTGGCCACCTGGCAGATTGTCTACTTTTTTTTTTTTTTTTAAACATTTTCCAAACTTTCGAAAGGTTACAGTTTCTATTTCATCACTATGCCCTAAATATGCTTCTAAACTAAGAACCAGATTGGCTGAGGTAGGATGGGTCCTCTTTAGAACTTTTACTCCAGTTCTCCTTTTCAAGCAGGATCAGCTACAGCAGGTTGCCCACAGCTGTGTCTATTCAGGTTTTGATATACCCATAGATAACAGTGAATATTGATGCCAGAAGATACCTTATGTTGCATCACTTCCAGGGAATTTTACCCTGAGTAACCATCTCACTGTGCAACTGGCTTGCGAAATGTAATGGCTATTATTTGGAGGAAATGCAAACACTATCCCTTTCAGACAAAAGCCTCATTTTGGAATTCTCTTCACTTATTCCCCTGCCTAGGATCAAAACAGTTTTGTTTGTTTTTTTGTTATTGCCTTCAGGTGCTCATCTCTGTCAGCATCAGGTATGGCTTTGTATGGATCCAGAGTGTTACTGTAAGCTGCATCTGCTCTGCCCGTAGGCTGGCTTACAGGGCACCTTCAAACCTGAGACTGCTGCTTGTTTCTACTCCTAGCAAGAAGGTGATTATGAGGGCTAACATTTCCTCTCTCATCTTCCTCCAGAGGAGTCTTCCTCTTTGTGCTGGGCATGGGTACTTGTCCCCCCCATTCAACAGCTCTCTCTCCTATAGATGAAAGGGACAGAATAGGGCTGGAAAGGTTTATTGTTTCCTGGGTTAAGGCTGCCCAGAAAAAAATGACAGTTGCCAGCAGTACTGAAATGAAGGTCCAGCCTTCCCAGCACATCATATTTTCAGCTCCAAACATCCAAACTTTCCTACATGGGCAGTTTCTTTCTGCCACCAGCTCAACATCCCAATTTGTTTTCTGAGGTTGGTCCCATTTAGTTACAGCACACAGTTCCTTTTCCTGCACTGTAAGAATGGCATAACTCCCTAACTGGACTCTGTGCATGTTCCTATACTATCATCTTACAGCTGATTAAGAATTGTAGCACTCACTGCAGTTGCAATGTTTCCTGATTCATAGAGTCATCGTGTCTTTTGATTTGGAAGGGACACTTAAAGGCCATCTAGTCCAACTTTCCTGCAGTGAACAGGGTCATCCACAGCTCTATCAGGTTCCTCAGAGCCCCGTCCATCCTGACCTTGAGTGTCTCCAGGGATGAGGAATCCACCACCTCCCTCCCTGGGCAACATGTTCTGGTAAGTCACCACTCTTATTGTCTAGAATTTCTTCCTTTTATCCATTCTAAATCTCCCTCTTTTAGTTTGAAATCATTTCCCTTTTTGCTATCATTAGCTGGGTCACAAAGGAACAGCAAATGTTATGAACAAAATGATGAAATGTAGTCACATCTCACAGTCCACTTGAACTACTGTGCAATGTGTAGTATCAATTGTAGTGTTGTCTGTGGTATCCAACTAAAGCTAATATTTATGAAAACGCTCCATAAAAGCCTGAATGTGGGCATCATTTCTCAACCACTGTAAACCCCATTTACTTTACCAGCTTGAGTTTACCAGCTTTGGAAACATTAAGGTTTAAATTGACCCTGCAGAGATAAGCATGTGCTAGCATTGTGATTATGCAAATATCAGTGTTAACAGTCTCCACAGTACAGCAAAGAGTGCTAATAGAAATTGCATTACTGTAGTAGTTGTTTATTAACATGGAAATAGGCAGTCCAGGTGCTATGAGCAACACCCTTTTCTCACATTTGATGCTCCCAAGCCCTCAGCCATCTGCAGATAATCACCCCTACTCCCTACCAAATTTTGTACTGCACTATGTATGGCATTTTAAATGACCTAATGGTCTAATTTGCATTTTCCAAACCATTTTACATGCCAATTGATTTTGGTTTATGGTTAAACTCCCCTTTAATGAATAGTGTTAGGGAGAGACAGAGATGAGCATAAACTTTGCCAGTGATGACTAAATTGGAGAGAGTGCCTATGACTGCTGAGATAAATGTATGGGTTGGGCAGGTAGGAAGGATGTGCATGCACTGAAGGGCTCTCCAGTGTTTGTGATAGCACCACGGTAGGCAGGAGAAGAGTGCAGTACCCTGCTCTTCTAGATGGTGCTGGGGCATCTGGGACAGCTGGAGCAGCTTCATAGGTCAATAGTGGAAATAGGAGTTATTTGCTGATTCTTGATTTTTGTTTGTTTGTTTGTTTCTCAACATTTTACCAAACACTTCCTCTGTATCTGTCCTACCTGACCTTCCTGCTTCTGCCACTTCTGGGTGCCTGGTTCCCACCAAAGGCAGCCCAAGGCAACTAGGAGATGAGGGAGAGTGGCTGGGGCAGCAGTGCCTACCAGAATTGGGGCTGGGTGCCAGGCACTGGGGATGCTGTACAGTGTCACACCAGTGAGAAGACATAAAGGGCAGAAAGCCTGGAGCGTAAACTTTCTATCCGTAGCCTAAATTGTCAAATAATGGAAAAGGGAAGGAAGAAAGACAGAAATATGTCCCTGCATCATTTTCAGTGCCATTTATATCATGATGTTGTAGATACCCAAAGCACTGTATTAACTGGACATCCTTGAGCTAAGCTCATCTTTCTTCATAAAAATCTTTCCAAATGATGCAATTAAACTTTCATATTGAAAGCTTTTGACAGATTTAAATAGCAAATTGCACCTCAAGGGACAACCCCTCCAATCAGAAATCTCTGGCAGTGGTTGCTTAGGGTGCTCGTTTGCTTGAATATGTCCTCTTTTCCTACCAGCAACTCTGACAGACCGTGCATCCCCCATACTGTAATCATCTCAGCCTCTTCTTCTGCTGTTGGAGAGGTGTCAGGCTGTAGGGAGGGCTTCCCAAAAACCTGACATGATTTGCAATATGACACATGGTGATTAAAATGCACAAAGTGTTGTAAGACTTCAGTATCTATAAAGTCTTTGGGGAAGTCATTGCTGTCTTTAATTTTTTTCTTTTTTTTTTTTTTTTGTGATTGCAAATAGCCTAGAGTTGCTCTCTACAAAGCTAATTTTTCATGTCACTTAAATGTCTGTTCTTACCCATTGTGCTAAAGTGTCTGTGGATAAAAATTAAGGAGACATTCTTTGGGCTGGCAGATTCAGACTGTGACATATTTTCTTTGTTGAATGCACTTTTTAAAGTCTTTGCAACATTCCATACTGATGGATATTTATCAAGAACAGTCAATTAGTTCTTATTTTATCAGTTTTTCTGTGAACAGAACTATTTGTTCCTGCTGCAGTGAGAACAGTTTTATGAAGAAATCTTGCTTTGTTACCAATCATTCACTCTGTCATTAAGAAAAGATTGCATAGATTTAAATTATATTTACCAGCATTCCTGCACAGAGAAAATTAATTGTTTGCATTTTTTTTCTTGCTTAAATGTGTGAACTCTTTTTTTTATTTTTATTTTTTTGTCGTTGAGCATTATGTGCAAAATAGACTTTTAATGATTCTGTCCATTTGCTTCTGACATAATATCTAACAGCTTGTACTGATGTTACACACTGCTAAATGTGTAACAGTATATAGCTGTGCAGTGGAAATGCTAAGTGATGGTCTGAACCAGTGATTGAGCACCTGGTGGGAAGGCAAGGCCAACCCAGGGGAGCTCAGGTGCATGAGATGCACCTGAGTGAAGGGAACCAGACCTCATTTAAAGGTTGGGAGTGGAGATGATGGTATCTCACTGGAGATCTCTACCTACGTGAGGTCCTCTAAAGGTAAGAAGGTTTTGTTGGTTTTATTTATTTATTTATTTATTTATTTTCTTTCCCTCACTTCTGTGACTGCTGCATTGAGCGCATCCTTGGTTGCTGCAGTGTAGGGCTTTGCTGCCCTGCTACTTTTGCCATGCTTTCTATTGCATTATAGTGGTAGAGTATCTCAGTGCCAGGAGATAAATTCGTTTTTGTTGATGTATTTTAGGAGAGTATGTCACTGGAGATCCCTGCCTCCTGGGGAGAGATATCCCATTACTGAAGGTGCCTAGTATATGGGTGGGTCTAGGAAGGGTAGTCTGAGCAAGTGGTGAGCAGTGGCATACTGTCCCTTTATTGATAAAATCTGGCTTGAAGAAGGGGCTGGTCAGAGTAGTTAATGGACAGATCTGTAAGCCATGTGGATGGTTATAACCAAGGAACCTAGTAACAGTATCCTGAATATCTTCACAGATAGTTGGGCTGGGTACTGGGGGCTCACCCTTTGGGTTGCACGGTGGGCCAACCAGGAATTGTCTATTCACGCCTGACAGAGGTATGTGGTTAGACACATGGAACACAGTTAAACACAGGTCTGTACATGACTACCACATTTCTGGCCATGAACCTCTACAGTCACCAAAAAATGATGAAGCTGACACACTGGCCTGAATTCTATGGATTGAGGATTCAGTGTCTGAGAACATAGCTCACTGGTAATGCCAGAAGCTGTGGCATGCAGAACAAAAGATAATATGGGCAGCTGCTATGCTGCCCACTTAACTGTCTGATATTGTCAAGGCACGCAGAGACTGCACTGCTTGCTTCAAGATGAGACTGAGACAATTGTCCAAAACAACAGCCCATTTTGCTAGAGGACACAACCCTTTCCAGCAATGCCAGGTCAATTGTATTGGACCTCTCCCTTGATCTGAGGGGATGGGATATGCCCTGACCTGCTCTGACACAGCAAGTGGAGTAATGCAGGTCCATCCAGTGCCAAGAGCAAACCAGGCATATATCATCACGGTACTCACCAAGTTGATGGCTGTCTATGGCGCACCTCAAGTCATCAAGAGCACAACCAAGGGACTCATTTCTCTGGCAAAATGGTACAACACTGGGCAGAAGAAAACAACATAGAGTGGTGATTCCATCTGCCATATAATCTGATGGGAGCAGACCTTATTGAATGCTATAACAGTATTCTTAAGGCTCCCCTGAAGACAGACTCTCAGTCCTGCAAGGGTGGACAAAGAAACTCTGTGAAACCCTGTGGGACCTGAATGAAAGGCCTAGAGATGGCAGACCCAGTGCTTTGAAGATGCTAAAGGCAATACTGGCCTCCCTGCTTGTGATCCAAATTACAGGCAACAATAATCAGGTAAGGCCCCAAACTGGCAATTAAAAATAATCTTCTGCTCCTTGCCCCTGAGAATGTAGAACCGGGCACCCATGAAATGGAAGGGCCTTGGAAGGTGCAAGTAGGACCAAAGCCTACTTGCACCTTGGGGGAGATTATTAGAGGCTGGGGGATTGGTAGTCCTCCCCCCAGTGCATGGCCTGCAGACATCATGGTCAGCACTCCAGTTTCCCTTGCTAAGGGGACCTTAATTGTGTCCCTATGGTAAAACAGGACTCCCCCCTTTGGTATCCAATATAGTTATGCAGTCTTGGATATCGAGCCAAAGGGTATGTTACAGATGGCTGGGTCATGCCCCAGTGCAAGCTGAAGTGTTGAGCCAGGACAGGAATGTGGCCTGTATCTTGTTGTAGAGGGCAGACCTACCCCTTCTGATACCTCTGAAACATCTATGTTAATCCCCATGTGTCTCTTTGAATCCACAGGATCATCAGGAGGAGCAACATGATGTCAAGATGCTCCAGTGTCACTGCAAGATCAGTGTGACATCCATTGGTGGTCTATAGGGGACTGATGGAATGCATGTCAAACTTTCTCTGCTCCAAGCAATTGTGTGCTTCCAGAAGACCTGCTGAATACTGGCCGACAAAGGAACATGAACCTCAATCAAGAACTGATCATCAATTATCTTATATTTTGTCAATCTATACCATGATGGGCAAATTGTACAAAGTGTTGTGGTATACTGGATCACTGTAATGGAAAGAGCTTATCTTCAACCTGCTCAGTCATTGGTTCATGCTGGAGGGGTAGTGTGTAGCAGAAATGCTAAGTCACAACCTAAAACAATGATGGAGCACCTGGTGTGAAGGTCAAGCCACGCCAGGGGAGCTCAGGTGCATGCAATACACCTTAGTGACAGGAAGGGGTGGAGTCAGGATCCACCCCTTCCCATACCTCATTTAAGGGCTGGTAGTGGAGGCAAGGGGTATCTTGCTGGAGATTGCTGCCTACTGGAGGCCCTTTCAAGGTAAGCAGTTTTTCCTTTGTTTCTGTGTCCGTGGCTACTGCATTTAGGCTTGTTCTCATTTGCTGCAGCCTAGGATTGTGCCACTCTATTGCAGTACTTTCCATCACATAACAGGTTTACAAGCTGTGAATTAAATCATGATTGAAGTTGTCCTTAATTCAATTTAAGAAAATGGTCAAGTTTTCCCATTCCTCTTTTAAGGAAAATCACACAATTTAACAGCTTAGAGGAAGATTGAAGATATTTTTTTAGGATTAAAAAAAAAAAAAAAAAATTAACACTCATGGCTGCTTTTAAGCTTTTCAATATGAGGTAAAGAGAACCCATTGTTTATGACTTGATCTTCTCTGATAGTTATTTCTTCCTCAAAACGTTGTGCAAGCCAAGTGAGAAGTCCCTTATTCAAGGCATTGGACTAATGCCAGTAGCCTCTTAGGAATTGCTGCAGGGAGTTGTCACCAAAATGTGACCTCTAAAGCCCCTTTGAAATTACAAAAGGAGTTGCCAAAATGTTCATACAAAGTATACAGGGAGTGGAAGTGATGCCTAAGGTGTTTTACTGTGTATCACATCCTTAGTATTTTTACAAGAGGAAAGATAATGAAGATAATCAGAAATGTTAAATGAATGCTCATTCAGAAAATGAATGATGTTTACAAAACATTCTTTGTAACTACATAACTGGCAGTACCACTTACAGCCAAAATAAATCTAAATCACTCTTCTGGCTTTCCTTAGGCTGTAGGAACCTGGGCCTTCTCCATCTCACCAGATACTGTAACATATTTCTGTAATTATTGGTGGAGAAATGCATAAACACAAATATTGTGTAAAAGAGAATATATGTTAAACAAAGGTAATGAGAACATGTCTTAATGTTACCAGGATGCTGTTTGGCATTTAGAAAAAGAGTAATAAATTGCCACCTTTTCTATAGGCATATACAGTGCTGCAGTTACATAGTTGCAGAGCAAGACCAAACAAAGAGTTCCAAGAATGACTACAATGTGAAAAAATGAACCCCCCCAACTTATATAGTGTATAGAAGGACAGAGAAACACTGTTATTCCGTCAGAACCACATGAAAACCTCATGATTGATTTGGACCCAGATTTCTCAAATCCCAGATTAACAGCTGAACTTCTTTGCCATCTTTCTCCTGTGTTCTGTTTATCAGCTAAATGACTTCCTTGTTTTCTAGCAGTAATACAACAATACAGTTCTTTGTGTTGTTGCAGTAGGAATGTAAATATTATTGCCTAAAATTGTATTATACAAAATCAATATTTTATTATTGTTACTGCATCGAATTATTGCTAAAATAATGCAGTTATTTTTATTTTTTCTGGAAGAGAAACATACTAAGGAAATTCAAGTACTGAATTATTTAAAGCTTCTCAAAGCAATGAAGATTTTTAGGTCCTTGCACAACCTTTCTGATTGCCTATTTGCATTGGTGAAAATGTTGTCCCTCTCATATTTTGCAACTTATTTCAAGCCATCTGTACAAAAAAAACCCACCAATAATATGTAACCCTTGACATTTCTAAACACAGTTGGCAAAGGTGACTGGAGCAGATATTATGCAAAGGACATGAGGCTCAAAACCAGGAATTTGAATATGAATGGAAGGCCAAGCAAAAACAAGAATCACAATAACAAAAAACAAAACACACAAAACATAATAGAAAAGTTAAAAGGCAGAGTAGCTAGGGACAAAGCAGCAGACAATATGAAGCAATGGAGGAATGTGTTAGAGAGAAGGAGATCCTTGCAAGAAAGAAGTGCCTTTTGGCAGGAGCAGGAGGAGATCACGAGACAGTTAAGAAAGCAGACAAAAAATTGGGCAATTCCTGCCAGAACAACTCCCACAGGGTGTGATGGGAGAAGAGGCTGATATTGAAGAAGTTTTTTCTGATGTTAGGCGTTTAGGTGGAGTAAAGTCTTTCAGAATGAGGCAGGAGTATCTGCAAAAAAACTGGAAGAGAGACAAACATCTTTTCCTCACTTGTGCTGCTTTTGACTGTGTCCAGAGCACTGCTAAGATAAGCTTCTTGAGTGGCAGATACTGCTTCTCCTAATATGCCGCAGGAAAATCATACCTGCTATTTGCTTTTTCCTGTGAGCACAGGTACTGCAACTGCCTGCAGCCCAAACTCATCTACTCTGTGTTGCTGCCTGCCTGGTGCAGAAACAAATAAATTCTTTTCTGAGCTTTGAGGTAAAATCTTCATTCTCATTCTTGAACTCCACTGCCTCCAAAACATTTTTTAAAGGCAATATTTTGGCCAAGTAAGTTCTCCTTCAATTTCTTAGATTACATTTTTATATAAAAATTAAAGAGTATGTATATAAAACCCATTTTCTCTACTTTAAAATGAATTTAATTTACTATTCTTATTCCTTTTTTTCTTTTTCCTGTAATATACAATTTTCTAATGAAAAGTCCGGTACCAAAAGTAAGAGTTCTTACTTCATTGTCTCATGTTTCCAATTAAAGTATCAGTCCCAGCAGATGTCCTCTTGTCTTCAAGCAATCAGGAAAAATATCTTTTTTGCATGTATCCTAAGCCACAGTGTATCTCCTTTTTTACTGTTCTCTATTCTGTCTATACTGTCACTCCACAAAGCTATTTGTAGAACGTTTATAGAATGGCAAAGGTCATCAGTAGATCTGCTTTTGCATGTTTGCACTGCTATATGAAGGATAGCAGAAATAAAGTTTGTCTTTAATGTTCGTGCACCAACATACTTCATAAAGTCTTAGATCTCTTACTCCTTTTCCTTCAGTAGTTGTTCAGAATGCCTTATGTGTCATGATTTGGCTAAAGTTTTAAGATTGGCTGATGCATCCTGATGAAGTGTATGGCCACACTTTGCAGACAAAGAATAAGACTTGCTTCTGCTGTTTGTTTTGTTGTTGTTGTTGTTGTTTTTTCCCACGAATCATATAACAGATTCAGAGACAGATGTATTCAATAGTCTATTTAGCAATAATACTATCTACATTCACACTCTTTTGTGTCAAAGTCTTTCTTACTGTGATTACCTGTAGGTATTTACTATGACTTCTGGGAACTGCATATACATCATTTTTATCTGCATTCATCACCATCCACACTGAGAAGGTGTCTTTCTCTTCGCATTCTTCATGGTGTCTTCCTCAGTTCTTCTTTCAGGAAAATACTTGAATTTTCAGCTCTGTTTGTGAAAATATCTAATATATCTTTTCTTAGAAATTGGCATACATCCTGTACTGAACTTTGTACTTATTGCACATGAGGAAATGCTGTTTACTTGAGTCTATAAATCTTAAGCAGGATCTTAAATCAAGGGAAGATAATAGGGAATATAGGGAATTGAAAATATCTAGCCAGTAATTTTATACTGGTAATTGTTTCCATAAGGACACTACAGGACGTACCTACCAGAACTACAGAGCTGTCTGCCTGCATGGGAAGGGAAGAGAAAGAACCTCCTTCCATGGAAGCATCTGATATTCTAAAGATCTATTTCTTAAACTATAAGGCAGGAGCACAGAGACTGACATCATATGGCTATGTCTGAGGTTTATGAGTTTTAAATATTGCTAGAATCCCATCTCTGCACCATTTAACAAGGCAGTCAGTGCGTTTGAAGCAGGTTCTCACTCCTCCACATTTCCCTGAATACCAGTAACTCAGAGTCTGAATGCACTAATGGCCAACAGCAGTTATGTAGCAGCTTAGGAGCCTTTGGAAATAGAGATCTGACGAACAAATTCCTCTATTCTGTGAGCCCACTGCACTGGTGATTATTGTAAGAAGATATTTGATCTTTCTATGAGATGGCTTTCTACACAAGCTGTGCCTACACAAAGACTCATAGGGCCCAACCCAAGCATTTTCTGAGGAATTTAGGCCTAAAGGGAAACATGGGCAAGAACTGCCTATTTCCTGGTCTGATTTCAAATAATCTTTTTTTAATCCAGGATGAGAGACAGCCAACGCACAATCATTCTAAATTGGTTTGAAGTGGCCTTTTCATACTTTTCCTTATAAATCCCACAATTATTATACCTTTAAAATATGCATTCCTACCTTTTTCCTGGAATCACAGTTTGACAAATTTCAAAGCAATAAGCAAACCATTCATTGCAGCTTGCCAAACTTCTACAAGACTCTTTTAAAAGAAGATTTAAATTTGGCTGTAATTATATGACAAACTAGGATCTCGCCCTGCAGCCTGTTGCATCCAGGTCTCTGCTATGTTCAAGCAAGTGCTTCTGAAAATAGACTTCTGTGTTTGTTACAACTTACTTACCTCTACTCAAAGAAATGCAGAATTCCTAACCCTGATCTCTCCAGATCTTCATTTCCAGGACAAGGAGTAAAAATAATAATGTTATTTTTTGCCCTCTTGACTGTCAGTGTGATGTTTCAGGCAAGATGATTATGAGTTGGAGAACATATGTGATCACATATACAAATCACTTCAGACTTCTCTGAGCACAAGTGCTAGCATCACAGAAGTAATTAGTAAAGAAATAATTCAGTAAATAAGAAGAGCAAATTCAGAATAATAAGTAGTATTTTCCAGTGAAAAAGGTTTTTTTTTTGTTTGTTTTTTTTAATTGCTGCAAAACAGTTGTGCATTTTCTGGTTTCAGATTTATATGCAATTGTTCTCTGTGTGTGAATTGAAATGAATGCTTAAGTACTGCTTAGAATAGCACACTGGAATGTATCTCACTAAAGGTTCTTGCCTACCCTTTCTCATGTGCAAATATTTAAAAACCTGACTACAGATATGGACCATCAGCTGACCTCTGTCCAATCCTCTTAAATATATGTTTTTTCCTGCCCTTTTAGAATTATGCAATAAGACCATCAACGAATACTGGGTTAGATAACTGTATAATTGAAATTCTGTTTTTCCCTGAATCTTGCCATCTCCATAGAATTAGTAGCATGACATGTAATCATGACAGCATGATTAGTAGGTTATGCACAGTTTTGATTAGCACCAAGTGTATTTTAATAGACAAATCAGAAGCAATCTGGAAATGTTTGTTGATAAAGATAATTGGGAAGAAAAATTCAAGCATGACTGGAGGGAACATATGATTATTAAAAGTGTGCTTCTTGTAGTCAGTTTTAAATGAGTTAATCCCATACACCATCCTAAAACCATTCACAAACAAACATTATGTAAACTGGAGTTACACAAATTACATATGACTCAAGGGCATTTACAGTCTGGTTTATCCTTTAGCCAAGTTGATGTCACTGAAAATCTGAAGGGAATAGGAAGCCAGAAGCTTGATAGATTTTGGTGCACTGGCAGCATCAATTTCCAGTATTTTCCCCCTGTCATGCAGTCTATTCAGTTGATTACTTACACCATTATCAGTTTCTTCTTTCTCTTTTAATCCTTCTCAGTATTTCACTGAATTTTTACAGGTGAGAGCAGTTAAGACCCTACTCTGTAATGCTGTACTTGACTCACAAATCTCAGCAGCAATTAGAATCATAGAACCACCAAGGTTGGAAAAGACCTCTAAGATCATCCAGTCCTACTGTCCACCTATCAGCAGTATTTCCTATTAAACCACATCCCACAGTACAACATCAGAACATTTCTTGAACACCTCTGAGGACTGTGACACCACCACCTCCCTGGGCAGCCCAGTCCAGTGCCTGTCCACTCTCGAAGAAGTATTTCCTAACATCCAATTCAAAACTTCCTTGGCACAACTTGAAGCCATTCCTTCTAGACCTATCACTAGAGTCACATGGGAGAAGAGTCCAACTCCCACCTCACCACAGTCTCCATTCAGGTAGTTGTAGAGAGCAATAAGCTCTTCCCTGAAACTCCTCTTCTTCAGACAATCCCAGCTCCCGCAGCTGCTCCTCGTAAGACTTGTGCTCCAGACCCCTCACCAGATTAGTTGGCCTTCTCCGAATGTGCTCCAGGGCCTTGATGTCTTTCTTGTAGTAAGGGGCCTAAAAGTGAATAAAGTACTTGAGGTACAGCCTCACTAGGGCTGAGTACAGAGGAATGATCACCTCCCTGCTCCTGATGGCTACGCTATATCTGACACAAACCAGGACAGTGCTCCTTTAGACAATTCATCTGAACTTTGGATGGAATTTTATATTTTTGATTCGTGGCTTGCAAGAATTATCTTTTTTCCTTTGTCTTTTGAACAACTCTATGTTTATCTTATGTCTTTCATTTTGACTACAAAATGAAAAATTCCCTTGTGCATATTTTCTCTTCCTGAGCTAAAACACACACAAAACCAACCACTATTTGGAATAGTGCATCACCGTACCACAACATTATAGAGTGGTTGACATAGAAAGGAACCTCTGGAGGCCATCTGGTCCAATCCTCAGAAAAGCAGGGTGCCCATGTCCAGGTGGCTTCTGAGGATCTCAATGGAGACTACGCAGCCTCTCTGGGCAGCCTGTGCCAGTGCTCTGTCACCCACACTGCACAGAAATAGGATGTTCTCTCTGAACACCAGGTAGTACTTCCTGTGTTCCAGTTTGTGCTCACTGCCTCTTGTCCTGGCACTGTATAGTCCCATCAGCCTCTGCTGCCAAGCAAAGAACAAAAAGAAAGACAAATACAATTTTGTGACTCAATAATGTCTGTCTTTTGTTTTGCTTCATATTTTAATTGAGGAACAGTTGCCAATTGTCAACTGGAAGAAACAAGTTTTGCATGAATGCAAAATAGTTGAGAACTGACAATTTAGGGCACATTTTTGTTATGGAGATACAATTAGTTTTATCAGTCATCCAAAACTTAGGTTTAGACAATAATACTATTTCCACCACACCCTGAAGACCAGATGCTATGCGTGGACATCAGGCTTAATGCATTGATCACATTGGTATACAGCAGAAAAGATATCAGTAAAGTTAATGGAATGATGCTAGTGATATTGAAAGGAAAATCATTATCTTATTCCTAGCAGTTGATTAGCTTAAACATCCTGAAGAACATTAACAAGGCTGTCATTACTAAAGATCCTCAGGATGAGGATCTTGTTCAGTAAAATATTTTCAGCTCTTTAGAGCAACAGCATCCTTTCCTTTGACAAAATGAATGTTCTAGACTCTGTATATATACTGGTTTATTGTGAGCTGTTTTCATGTACTTATAGGAGCAGTATAATAAAAAACCTTCCTAAAGGTAAGAACTAAGAAATGTGCCTTTTAAGTTCACTAATCAAAATGAAAAACAGCATCAGCAAAAGAGGATGAGCACAAGTATTTATTATATCACTTCCTTAGTCTGACTTTTGAAATGACCCTACAGGTATATAATTTTTTTCCAGTATAACTCAAGTTTGCCAGAGACATAGATATTCCTCTCCCTCTCACAAAATATAACATATACTGAATTAAGTAAGTGTCCATTTTTATGACTGCAACCAGAAAGGAAATTTTTTAGGGGTAACCCACTGCTGACTGATCATTTCAGCAGTTTAGCAGGTAGGACTCAGTTGGGAAGAGGAAGTGGACACAAAAGCAGTACCATCCTGAGCAAACCTTCCCCCTACTCTCCCTGTGGCCTTGGTTGGCAAATGAGCTCTGGGGCCAGCAGCTAAAGGACATAAGAGAGAGTACCTGCCTCAAGCTGGAGGATGCCTGACTCCAGACCAGCACAGATGCAACAGGGACAAGAACATCAAAGGGAAAACATGGGTGATGTAAGTCAGTGTGCTTTATTGAGGATTTAATTACCACAGAAATTTTCTGGGGAAAAAAAGTACCACAGTGCAGAAAAGCCCATTATAATTGTTTAATCATTTCACTAGTTAAGTGAAACTATTAGATCATGTTTGATTTTCAGTGGGATAGCTGCCTAGGGATTTTGAATAACAGCAGCCTTTGGCATTTTTAAAATGATCACTTGCATCTGGCTTAAAGTTTGCCCATAAATAAATATCCACAATGTTTCTTCCATTTATTATTTTTTTCCCCATCCACAAAGAGATCTACTCTTAGATTTACATGTTTCCTGGCAAAATAGTTTACATTACTGGGAGAGGATTGAGGTCCTTTACATCTTTCCACGTTTCCATGTTTTAACATTTACTCTGAAGTTCTCAGGGTTTTAAATACAGATCTGCTATGCATAAGTTTCATTCATAAGTTTCACTCATATTTTGAGTGACATAGTAATGAGGAGGTTCTTGTGTCACTTGTAATCATTTTTGTCAGAAAGTCCTTAATAACAACCCTCTTCAAAATCTCCCACGTTTGCTAGAACTGTAATTACGCAGAACTTAGTTTCAGCATAATCTCTATTCAAAGCCAGTAAGTCAAACATTATTTAAATAAATTTCTTAGTTCTCTCATAGATTTGTTGTAATACCCTCTTTAGAAGGAGAACAACAATAACAAAAAACACATTCCTAGGAAGTGGCACTCTTTGAAGGGGGAAATTGAGGATAAAGAGTACAATCTGCATCAACTGTGCTACTTAGCAGTAACAATAGGAAAACCATGAAGTACAAATATGGCACACATAACTAAGCTAAAATCTGGCACAAGCTCTGCCTCACTTCACACATCATAATTTACAAGTCCTGGTTCCAAGCCTTCCATATGACTAACTTAACCTAACCAGGGCGCAATGAAAAATAAATAAATATAAATAAATAAAAACATTTAAATCATTCAAAGAAAAAAAGTGATGGTCTTCCTCAGCAAAGGCAGTGATGTTATGAGGTGATGATAGGCACTCCTTCTTTTCGGGCACATAGCTGTAATAGTATAACAGCAGTAGGACTAGCACAATCAAGTAGATGTTACAAAAGAAGAGAAAAAGAGTGCTCACCCATCTCCAAGGATCAAAAATCCCAAGGGAAAGCTCCACAGAGGAAGGATCTCCTCCCTCTGTGGCAGTCATGGGGTTTAAGAGGTGTTGAGACTCCACCCTTCCCAGTTGCACAGGTGAATTGCCTTCACCAGTGCTTCCAGAGCTAACCTGATCTTTCCTTCAGGTGCTCAATCAGAGGTTCAGGCTGCCACTCAGCAGTTGCCATACAAGGGCTGAAAGTACTTTTCTCTGGACCATTTTATTATCCTGTCAGTGTATACTTGGAGGCCGGCTAATTCATGAGCCATTAAGTCTGATTTATGGTGCATGATGTCACTACTGCAAGACAGAAGAATAAGGTAAAGGAGTACTTCATAAAAGAGTAGCATTAATGTTTATATGGTGGAATTAATACTATTCCTCACAATTTTCTTGTTCTGCCCTGGACTGTGTAGATCTACTTCTTATGTTTGCAGGGTACAAAATGCTGCTTGACAACTGGACCAAAAAATGGAATTTTTGTGGATTTCCTCTTACATACACTTCCTCTTACATACACATCATGTAAAAATAGCAAATAACACAAAAATAACACAACCTCTCCTACTCTAGGTATATGGAGATTATTGTTACATCTGAAACTTGCATCAGTGAATATTGACCATATGGTTATACGCTTAATTTAAGAGATCGTGGCTGTTAACAGCTATGGCATCCCACACTGCAAAGGCCACAGAATTTCAAATACAAATTCTCATCCAAATATATAGTTTCTGGCTGAACTACAGTGGAACTTTTGGGAAAAGTCTGTGTACTTTAATCATCTCCTAGTGCCACGCCAAAAAATGCCTGGTGCTCAAAAATAATACATAAATTATATTAATGAGCCTCTAAAGAGGAAGATTTTTTAAATAGCTGTGAGTTTTGGGAAATAGTGATTGAGGCTGACATGACTTCTGAGTAAGGTGAGTACCCATCTGGCAGAAACAAAGAGACAGCATTTCTAAATTGAATTAGGCACTAAATATTAAATGATCATTATCTCTATCAATTTGCCGTGGTGGATCTGGAAATCGTTTTGTTCAGAATGCTGAAATACTGAGAGCTAATCTTGACTGTTGCACATTAGAAATCATTTGGACACAAGTCTTAAATTTCGGAAGTTCATCTGAAAGAAATAATTTTTGTTTACTAACTCTTGGTGTTAGTAGAACTTTGATGCAGATGTTTGAGACAGAAAATTACAAGATCCAGAAGCAACCAAAGATCTGCTACATCTCAGTGATACCGTTTTACAAAGATTCTTCTCAAACGCTTCTGCAACGGTAAAAATAACTTAAAATATGCCTAAAATATTGGTATAAAAGTTTATATAGTTGAATTAATACTATTCTTCCCAATTTTCTTGCTCTGTCTTGGACTGTATAGATCAGCTTTTTATGTTTACACACCACAAAATGTCTTGCTGCTGGTGCGCAGAAGATAATTGTAAGCTCCAGAGTGTTTGGGAAATGTGTTTTAGGAAGCATGTGTGATATACATCTGAGTGAAAAACTGCCCCTCCGCTGAAACCAGACAGAAATTCTAGTTAAACATGAATGGAGAGAACTTTCCAAGAAGTCCAGGAAACACGAGGATATAAGCAAAGCTAACCACATGTCCCTGAAAACTGAAGAGGGAATAATCACAAACAAGGAATGAGCAGAAGCTTGGTGGAAGATGATCACACTGGAAGAACACCCAATCAAAATGGGAGTGGTCATGGAGGCTGACTGATCATTTCCCAAAATAGGTCATAATCAACACTGATGTAAACAAGAGGCTGAATACTATGCACATTATGGAATTTTGAATAATACTGTGAAAGAAGGGGAGTTTGAAAACCAGCAGTTTCTCATTTTTCTATCTATTTACAGAATCACAGAATGGCCCGGGGTGGAAGGGACATCAAGGATCATGAATCTCCAACTCCCCTGCCATAAGCAGGGCCACAAACCTCCCCATTTAATACAAAGAATCGCAGATGGAGAAGGTCTTTTGCAGCGAAGATATTTTTTATTTAAGAACAAAACTTTTTTGGAATGTGTCATATTTTAGGAAATACCTCTCACTACTCAGATTCCTTTACTTTCATCATTGTAGAGACTTAGAGTTCTTCAAATTAGTGATATAAACAGCCAACAGTAGAGTACCTACAATACTGTATCCAAACTATGTTCACAAGGAGCAGAATAAACTTTTTCTTAAGTCTTTATCTACCGCTATCACAAGCAATATGGCTGACTGCTAAAGCATACTCTAGCATATTGAATATTTTGTTCCGATATTAAATACCAGCTCCCTGTCACAGGAATCATACTCTGTAGAGGTGACTTTAGAGGTGAGCAATGCATGCTAGAAATAAAACTCAGAGTTTGCATAACAACAGCCGATTTAAAAAAGAAAACAAACACACAGAACAGAAAGCTTCCCATTGCCATCATAGAAACAAACACACTTGGGAAACAAGAGCCTCGATTTTCTCTATATTCCAGAATTACTTTCTCTACCAGAATGGAAGGGCCTTTCCTGGGGGCACAACTGCATTACAGCTCACTGTTAACATTATGATTTAAGCCAGTTTAGGATTATAAGACAGTTACCCAAGCTGTAATGCAACTTTGAAACTAAAATTCAATTATTTCTCAGCTGGGGTCAGAGTGGCAGGTACACAAAACAACTTATACCATAGTTATACTGTAGGTGATTGGTGTGCCTCAATAAATGTTTCCAATAAAGCTGAATTGCCCCCATCAAGTGGTTTTAAAGAAGTTCACTGAAGCTTAACTCCACACTTCCACCATGTACCAGAGGAATCGCAGTACTAAATTACATATTCATAAAATGCTTTTTGTTTCCTGAGATCTTGTAGTGCTGATAGAGCAAGAGGAACAAATTATGTATACTAAAAAGTTTTTAAAAACGTGTTACTCCCCCTGTGGTGATTAAAGTAACCTTCTATGACCATTTAAGAGTGGAAAACATGTCTGTCAACATTCCAGCTCTTTCACAAGTAATTATCCTTTGTGTTTCTTACATTGCAGGCAGGTGTAAAAGCTCATCTTTTCAGGTAGCAATCTGCTTTTATTTAAAAAACATATTTTTTGGCTTCCAATTTTTCTGTGTTTGCAAACTGATTTCCTTCAAATTTCAAGCACTTTTTGTATTATGTAGCAGACAATTCATATAAACTGTATAATTTAATGGAGCTTAAAAGGAATGAATAATTATAGGGATGACACGTTCTGCAGGGAGAGATAAATCCTAATGCAAATTCTAACTCTGCATACACACAGAGTTTGTCCCAAATTGTAAAGTAAATCTTCATTGAAGGATTACCCATTTTTTCAAACAATGTCTTCTAACATCCTGACACAAAAGCCTTATCTTCTCATTGCCTATAATTATACCAGTGAAGCTTAAACTAAGCTAGAATCTGAGCAAAATAATTCAATGTTCTCTAGTCATCTAAATCAACCTACTGTTCCACAGCTTGTGTTTTCTGATCATTCTATTTTCACAATTCACTTGCAACAGAAACTCCAGACTGCTTTAACATATCTGTTCCCTATTTGTACTTTATTTTGTTTATCCTCCTCCATTCCTAAGCTCACTGCATCTACCCAGTAGTGCTCCCAGAGAACTTTTATCAGATAACAGCAAAGAAATATGAATTTGGGAACCCCACCAGAAGAATAACTAATATGGGGACATCATTCAGCACTCAGGAATGAGACCAGCTGTGTATAAGGTACACAGGAAAAGCTTTAAGTTGTACTTAATGCAGCATTAATCAGACCATCATCCTCTTGTTCGACCAGAAGAGATGTATTTCCTTGATATCTGCTCTCCTAATTATTCCAGTTCACTGAGCAAACTCCATGTTTAAAACACTTCTAAGGATTAATAAAAGCATGTTGAGTGAAGTGCTCTGCAGAGAGACCAGCTCAGGCCTGGGTGGAAGAATAGCTACATTAGCATCAAGTTCCAACAGGGCTCATTTCTTTCTCAGCTGTTTAATTTAGCTTGAGCATAGCAGCACCTTCCCTTGACTCCTCTGCTTTTAGCTCCATGGATAAGTTGGCTGTCTTTCAAAGTTACCGCACTGCTAAGTGTAGCCATACTGAAGTCCTTTGCAAATCTACTGCTTATTAAGATATACAAACAGAGAATCCTATCTTCTTCCCTCCAAGTTTCTCCAACCAGTACAAAAATGATCCTATGTTTTTTCCACCTACTTCTTTTCTCTTCAGGTGCTGAAATCCTAGCTAGTAGGGCTGTGCTCACTTTGTGCACAAAGCACTCCACCATGGTTCAGAAGATATCACACACACTGCTCCAGAGCACAGAATGAGGAAGCTGTGATGAGGCAGTATGGGATAAGTGCAAGAGGTAGAGATTTGAGACAGAGTAATTTAAATGCTTTAAGTTGTCTACCATTGTAGCTAATTTCTATGCTTTGAACATAATGGGAGGATCCTGAGGTGCTTGACCTAATTTAAATAATGTCTAGCCTTTCTCAGTACCTCCTCAGTAAGGCAATGCATCTCTTTTTAACTTGTCTCCTTTGACCTTATATGAACTTGTTGCTTTACAGGCCCCTGTTCTAACTCTTGCGTGGACAGCCCTGAAACAAAAGCTAATGCTGACAGCACTAAAATCTCTCCACCACATCTTTCAGAACACTTGGATAAAACAGAGTCAGAAAGTAGAATGTTTTTATACAGTCAGGGTGGAAGTCGTCTTTAACGGAATTAAAGGTAACCAACTGATGACTGTTACTATTATTTGCAATCTCTTGCAATAGCATCCTGTTGTGCTTTTGTTTATCTTGCTAAATCTGTCAGGCTAGCTGCTACAATTCTCACTCAGACTACAGGGCTTAGAGAATTTCTTTTGATCAGTAATGAGAAAGTTAATCTTGAAACAAAAAGATTTCTCTTCATGGAAGTTGGAGAGGAAATGCCTGCTAAATGCCTTAACTGAAGGCTTCACATATCAATCAAAACAGCAGTAGGGAATTTCTGCCCACATAGATGGGAGCATATTTATTCCAACATCATTATCCAAGGCCAGCTATGTATGCTCTGAGATATAGGCAATTGGTGGAATTGGGTTATTCAAAAACAAAACAAAAAGAAAACCAGAAAAGTCTTGCTGAGTTCAACCCAGCAGACAGCTAAGCACCACACAGCTGTTCACTCGCTGCCCTGTCAACAATTAGTTTGGGATGGAATCAGTAAAAAAGGAAAAGAAAATGTAAAATTCCTGGGTTGAGATAAGTACCATTTAATAGACCAGAAAAGGAAGACCTAATAACAACAACAACAACAATAATGAATGATTATACATTATGTAACTCTACTATTATTAATTATACAAAACAGGTGGTGCATAACATGATTTCTCAACACACACTGACCAATACTCAGTCAGTCCTCAAGCTGTAACAGCCCTCCCAGCCAACTTTCTTCAGTTTTATTGTCCACCATGATGCCATATTGTATGGGACATCCCTTTGGGTCAGCTGTCCTGGTTCTGTCCCCTCCCATCTCCTTGTGCACCCCCAGCTCCTCACTATAAGGTAACTTGAGAAATCAAAAAGTCCTTTGCTCTATGCAGCACTGTTCAGCTACAACTAAGACACCTGTATTTTATCAATATTGTCTTCTAAATCCAAAACATGGAGCTATACCGGACTTTGTGAAAAAAACTATTCCAGCTGAAACTAGGACACTTATCCATCAGAAAGTTTAGAGAAATCCTGTTTAATTCCCATTTACTTCATTTCAGAGGGCTATCCTCTGTGTTGTCATACCTTCACAGTTTCTTTTAGTTTATGGAAAAATGAAGGCAAATACAAAACCTGTAACAGTTCTGCAGATGCCACAGTGGTTGACAGAGAATTTCTAATAATTATTACCAGCAATGAGCTCATCTTCGGTCAAATCATATTACTAGACTGTACTTGCATTTTGCCATCTTCCTGCTACCCTGACAGCAGCTAAAATGTATGACCTTACAACACTTTTACCATAGGCTAAGATAACAGATTTCATCTTGCAGCAGGTTGAGTCTAAATGTGTGTGCACATCAGTGACTGCAGAGGTAGTGTGCTGCAGCCACTCAGTCACTCGATACTCACTTGTCCATATCAAATGGCTTATCTACCCAGTACATTTTTCTGGAGCAGATGTTTTTCATCGACTTTCTGCATGAACAGTTTTGTCAAGATTGTCTGTACGCTTAATCAATTTTTTTATCAAATTTGATTAAATTAGATTAAATTAATATAGATTAAATTAATTAGACTAAATCAATCTAATTTTTAAAAGTCAGTTTTATTCTAGCATAAAAACACTGAAACAGAGTTAGCAAATGTCCTTCCCCAAGCACTGCTCAGACCACGAGTGTGATCACTGTTTGCCTTTCACTGATGTAGCCATTCTGCTAAATCAAGGAACATACAATCAGTATTTCCAGTTAGTGCTAATTAGGAAAATCTATTCTCCTCACACTAACCACCTTTCAAGAATCCTCTGTATGGAAAAACTTGAGCAAAGCATTCACACTCATTAGGCTAATAGAGCTTGTAGCATGAGGGTTTCACGTGGCAGTCTAGTTTGAGAATGAAAGGTATTGTTTAGATGTTCCCATGGAACTGTTTTCCAGAATAAACATTAAGCTGCCATAACTCACACTTCATCTATAAATTTATCTCCTTCTTTGAGCTACATAAGAACTTTTGAAATATAGTGAGCACAGCAAAGGGTGAGGGAATCTTTCTGCACACTGCTTGCCTTGCAAATGTGAATTACAGGCTGGTGCCTTTTACTGTGATGGAGCACTTACAGATGTTCCTTCTGGTACTTAAGGCTGAAGCTAGACTCCCTGCAGGAAATGGGATGAATGACAAGAATAAAAAAGTCCGACAAAGGGAGATGCAATTTGACATTTAGGTAACATATGTGAGCTGTGCCAGATTCTGTCTCCTCAGGCACAGCATTTAGAACATTTTCCCCAAGGCTGGATTAGGCACAGAGCAATAATTCAATGGTTTCTGAAGACAAAGGGTAGAGTAGAAAGCACATGCAAAGGCAGATGTTCAGACACGTACTACCTTCATGCCATTTCTCATGACTTGTCACATACCTTCAGTGGAATTAACAATATTCTACTTTTAAAAGGACTGTCTGTAAGTTGTAACAATACCATCCTTTGGACTTCAATATAGTAATTTATTCCTGTGACAGTAAGAGGGATATCATAAATTAAGACTCCACAAGGTGTTCATGCCTCTGGACAGAGGCTCTGATGGAAATGGGCCAAGTAATTATATATGAGACATAACAAAATACGTGTTTTCTTTCAAACTACCATCAAAACAGTGTTTGATGCTGTTCCAGTTAAAATCTGTGGGAGTTTGACATGAGAATTAAGCGCACTTTGTCATGGAGATTACTATGCAAAACCAAGATACGTACAGCAAGAAAACTCTACAGTCCCTCATGAAAAAAACCAAAACAAAACAAAAAAACCTTTTCTGGCTTTTGGATGCATTTGCAGTTGTTGCTACTTTCCTAGATGAAAAAGAGAAGAGCTAAATGTCAAAAACATGATACTGTTCAGTAATCTCCAAAGGATATCATTCTGCTTTCAATAAAACAGATTTAGCTATTTTCCTCACACAGAGAAGTCAGATGGTCCCAGAAAGGCTTTGCTTGCAATTACAGTCCCTGCTAAGATGACAAAAAAGCAGAGTGCCAAGTCAAATCAGCTCTTTCAAAGGGTTTGAGACTAGATCTGCTGGCTCTTGCTCACAGAAATGCTGTTCAGTCACAGAGATAAATTTACGAAAGAAATTCTTCCTGCTTAAGATTGAAGGATTAGGCTGTGAAAGAAAGGAAGCTGATCCCAAGGGTCAGCAACTATTTCCCAGTGTTTTTCTGCTAATAAGCAACCAATATATTGCTAAATATATATATTTTAATGAACTCTTCACACTGAACAGCACAGCCAAATTCAAGACAGAGACAGGGGACATTATTGCTCTTAGAATAATTATCCTTTACAGCAAGGGATTCTTAATATGGAAAGAGAGGAGTTTTTTATATAAACTTTTCAGACATTGTTCTGAAAAATGGCCTGCATCCTTACAATCAGCTGCAGAAAAAGAAAGGAAGGCACATGGATATAAGCAGCATTTTCAAAATAATGCCATCAGCAAGTTACTCTGTCATTGTGACACATATACCAGAGCATACGCCTGCCCTTCCAGGCTGTCATGCTCTAGCAGGAATTAAATGCAGCACTGTTACTGAATGCATGAATATTTGCACCCACATCTTCATAGCAAAGCCATCATATCTCTCAAGCTCAGTGCACAGCACCCAAAGTGAGAGTCAGCAGATGGACTGTGTGCAATGACCACACAACACCAGCACAAAGCAAGCTGTTCAGATCTGAGAGCAGATTTCTTACAGCAGTGTTTTAGTCAAGTTACAAGCCAGGAAGTATGTCTTATGGATTCCAGTGGCTTTCCAGGTCTGTGATAGATATTCTACACATATTTACAGGGCACTTTGCCATTGTTCTATCCCTCACATTTTATATTTCTATATATCATCTCGACTTCAGTTCAGTTTCTGCAGTCTGCTTATGATGCTTCTTGCATGAATATAATGTAATTTAAAAACAAAAGAGAACAGACAAAAAGAGAATTTTTATCACCATTAACTTAAAATGTTTTTTTTCACCCTCACTTATCCACAGTACATTAGTCCTAAAACTCTTGTTGATCTAAATAGAGTAACGTACTTTTTTGGTTTTGTGCCTTTAGCAAATACATCTTTAGGGAGCAAATTCTACAGCTTGAAAAGAAGGAAGGCCCCAGAAACAGTTTTTCCTGTAAACATAGAAGCTGTTGCAACCTGCTGTGTTTGAGTCAATACTGAGGATACCAATCAGGGCAGTACAAAATAGAAAGTTTAATACATATGAATGATGTATTTAAAATTAAATGTAAAATAGTGAAAGTATATGTAGTAAACATGAGAATTTATCCATCTATAATTATGCCTTATTACTCTGCAATGAAGAATTTAATTGTTTTCTTTTGGTAATATATATATATATATATAATATATATATATCTTTGGTATATGTGCACTGTATAATTACTGCTGTAACACCAGTATTGCATGCATTTGTTTAAGATATGTCAACTACCTATTTTAAAGGTTTGCCATTTTTGATTTTGCAGCCCATCATTCCTATCATATACAGTAGCTTTTCTTAGGTCTGCAGGGAGACTTTCAGAAAAGGTAGAAAAAAAGTAGGAAACGTAGGAAAAATACTCAATTTTTATTCAGTGTTTGTTGCCTAGATTTATTTATCCATGTTAGCACAGAGCCTTCCTGAAGTTATCCCATTACCCAAGCATCTAACATGCAATAAGAACTAGCAGCCCAATAAGTGTGCCTACTTTACAGGCATATAGCTGTCAGGTTACAAGGGTTTGAGTTCAGTCCCTTTAGTTTCTATCTCCCTCCAGTAAAATACCTAGCTCTTCTCCTGTTTTCAGATCCTGTGGATTTTATTTAAGGAACTGTTGGGAAAGCAAAGCAGGGGAATAGGAAATGATGAAAAATGAGGAGCAAAAACTCAACTCCTATTCAGGATCTCTGCCTCTCTTTTTCCCAACTGTGATCAAATATGTGATAGTGTCCTACCACATGAAATCCCCACTGCATAAAGTTGGCCCACTGGGAAATGAGTTCCTCAGATCTTCACATAAAGGCTCTTTTCCCTTCCTAAGATGATCTACCCTTATAATTCTCCATTACAAATACAGTACAACAGCTTTAAGCAGTTTGTAGGATGAAAAAAGTGGCTAGGAATTTACTGAGTCCACTACCTAGCTTTACACTTAACACTCTTGTGCTCCTAGTTCCCCAGCTTCCAAAAATGATATATGTAGGATATCCTGCTGCTCCACGATTCCTCCACCCTGGTAAACCCTCATGAGAAAAGACCAGAAGAGACAGTAACATTTGCTGTGGATCAGGTAGCATGGAGAGAACACCCAGCTGTGAATTAACTGAAAAACCCATGAACAGCACAACCTGCCACCTGCCCTGCAAGCTCTGTGAGTACACTGACATAATGAGAAGTAACCTGTTGAACTTTAGTCCAGAGAAGAAACAGATAAGTTTGCAAGGAGTAGACAAAGATTTCAGAATTTGGCCATTTTGGACATGAAACCTACATAAATACTCTGGTAAATAACACTCTGCAGGGAATAAAATAATGCACCTTGCAAGTTAATTCAATAATCTTACTAATTATTAAATGTAAGCTATTAATTATTATTATTATTCCACAAATGAAACACCAGATAATTAATATATGTTATTTAGAATTCCCTACCTCAGTAATATTTATACAAAAATTATGACAATAATTTTTATAGTTTTATTTTTGTGTCTGTTCAAGTAGTAGTCTCATTGGAATAAGGATGTATATTGCATGATCAACTGAGATTTTTAAAGCTTGATTTGCTCTTTTTTTATTGTAATTTCTTCTCATCATATTCACTACAATATTTAATGTTAATCCCCTGCATTTCTTTGATGTCAGAATCTTATCCTTTTACTGTCTTTTCAAGACAGTAAATGGGAGTGAAAGGTAAGCTTTTCCCTTGGGTTTAGATTCAGCATAAACATGAGGGTGGGGGGAAAGAGAGAGAGAGAAGATAAATAAGGCAAAGAAAAGGAGTTACTAAAGATAGTAAATATTCGCCTACTAGAAATATTGCATGGGTGAACTGAAAATCAGATTTGCTGCAGTGAGTCCATTGTGCACTGGAGAAAGGGAAAAGGAAACAAAACACTTTTGGCTGTTGTTTCACAGTGTTACACAAAATGGCACGGTATTAGACATGTGGAACAATGACATTAAAAAACAAGGGGAAGAACATTGCAAATTTTGAAAAATCTTGATTAGGAACCGTCACATGACTGGTATTGCTTCCTTTCACAGAGCAGCATTCGTGAGTTTCCTACAGATTCCTCCTGACATTGGCAGTGTCACAGAGGATCTTTCATTTCTATAAAGGACCACTGAATCCAGCAGAATGGAGTGTTAGGATGAAGGATTTAAACCAGATGAAACTGTAGAACTGTAGCAGCAACCATATCCAGTTAGCTCCTACAGTAGTTAAGCGATTTGAAACTTTCAGGGGTAAAAAAGATGACACTAGTAATATTAGGTCTTGTTTTCCTGATAAGCAAGGGAATTAAGCACCAAAAATGCTTGCAAAAAACCTAATGTCGGTATCTCCAGACAACTTATGTTTCCCAGTTTCATCTGCATACAGAATAAGAGTAAAAGAAGGAAAACACGAATCATACTTCTTGGTTTGCAAGTGGCAGACACTTCAGAAGAATGCTTTTAAAAAAAACCAAGAAGAGTGATGTGTGTTTCAGCTAACTTAATGATGTTTCACTAGTTTCATTTTCCCACTTCTTGCTTATTTTTTTCTTCCCTTGCAAATCTCCTAGAAGAGGCTCCAGGCATTGAGAAAGACCACTGTTTCTGCAGCTGAAGAGTACAAGTACAGTATATCTCTACTGCTGTCAGACACATTAACCTTACCTTCTTCATCCCATTTTACTAAAGGACAGGCACCCCTCAAGATTAGCGCACACTACATGCCAGCTGGGAAAACTTGGCTGTCCTATTATCTGTGACAGAATCCTGAAGGAACTGCCTGCATATTTCCTTCTGTGTTGGCTGCAATTTTAAATAACTCTGAATCTCAATTTAAAAACAAAAACACCAAAAAGACCCTATGGCTTTCATTTGCAAAAAGTTTGGGGGGGAAAATGAAAAGAATCTGATTTACCTGAAGTACTCCAGTATCCCTACTTAATAACAGCAGAATGCTGTAGAGTTTTTCAGATTATCTGAAGTTACCATTAACACAAGCACAGAAAAAGATAATTTTTTTTATTAATGCAATCCAGACTCAAGCTATTCAGTTGCTCATGAAGAAAGACATAAAAATTGCCCTTTAAATACTGTTACTCTGAATGAGCAAGCTCTAAGTGATTTCTCAGCATCTCTCAGCCCAGGGAAGTGAAGTCACCAACTCTGGAGGCATTCAGGAAACATTTAGATGTTGCAATAAAGAAATAGTTTAGTGGGAAATATTGATGACAGGTTGATGGTTGGACTGGATGATCTTGAAGGGCTTTTCCAAATTTAATGATTTTATCGTTCTGTAATCCTGTGAATTAACCTATGAAACTATGAATAAGGCAAGAAGCATTCAGTACCTAGTGGAGAGTTAATCTGGGGTTTATAAAGAGCAAGTAGTTATCAAATAAAGAAGGTCTGAAGTTTAATCTTTCTCTTCTCCACCCATTACTCTAATTGTCACATGTCTTGGCCCCAGCTTTCAACAAAATTTCTCTAGGTATGTACTCTCATGCTTGGGACCAGCCAATTTAAAACCCAGTCCTAGCCAGTCCCCTCTTGGCCTTAATAGTTATTACAAGTACAGAAGAAGTGGTACAATGAAAAATATAAAATATTTCCACCAAACAAGGTTTCATTCTTCAAAATAGTCTTTTCAAAGGAAAATCCATGGCCTGAATTTTTCAAGATAATCTAGTGTTTGAAAAGCTAAGACTGAGCCTTTCACAAGAAATCTGGTTTCCCAAGAGTCAAGTCTTTTCTGCATGGTCATCTAATCATGGAATGGCCTGGGTTGAAAAGGACCTCAACAATCAATTAGTTTCAACCCCCTGACATGGACCACATCCAGAGCTACATCCAGAGCATCCTTGGCTTGAATACCTACAGGGAAGGGGCATCCACGGCCTCTCTGGGCAACTTGTTCCAGTGCATTAACGAGAATAAACAGAGAAAACCAGACACTTCAGTAACAATGTTTCAAAATTTGAAGATGAATCTAAATCATGTGAAAGCTTGGAATCTGAAAAGAATCACTGACTCTCAGTTTTGTTTGTTTGTTTTAAAGTGTAGCCTTTGATGTTCAGGTATACTGTACTATAGTTTCATGACAAGGTAGTAGGTCAAGCAGTTAATGGGGAAAGAGTTTTAGAAGTCCTGAGATTTGTTTCTAGTCTTCTCACTGTTAATAAGAACTTGAAAAGAATCAGGCCCTGGTTTGAATTCATCTAGTAGTAGTTTAATTCTACTGTTCTTCTTGAGAATGGTCAAAGTTCCTCACATTTCAGCAAGACCTAAGAAGCAAGGAGTAGGAATGGAATGCATGAGTGTCTTTCAGTAATCCTCTCAGAGGACCATTAACCCAGAAATCTTCAAATGGGAAAATGGACTGGTGCTTGTTCCTGAGAACTTAGATGAAAGCTAAAGGAAACTATCTGTCTTGAAATATTTTGTGAAGAGAAACTAAAATCAACAGTGGAAATGAATTGCCCGGGAACCAAAAAATAATGATAAGAGCTGTAGATATGAGGAAAGTTTCTAAGACTTCATTTTCTTTTTCCTTCTTTTTTGTTTTTTAACATATCAGAATTTCTCCTTGCTTCTGATCTTTCAAGGAAAAAGATCTTCTGAAGGAGCCAAACAAGAAACTGGTTATATATGAGGCCACGAGAACAAGGTGATGTTTCTGTACTTGGAATAGAGATAACTCCAAAGTCCTCCTTTTCAGCCTCGTTATTTACACTTTCTTTGACAAACTGGTTCTCATGAATGAGTTGGCTTTTTCTATTCCATGGAAACAATGAACAGTGCAAAAGTTCTGTATCTTGAAATAACTCTTCTTATCGTTCAGTAACTCCAATGTGAATCAAGTAGTCTGTTTGATCATCAAATACTGTCACCTCCACTGCTGTTTCTCTTTATCAGAGACATTTCTTTCCCCCATGAAAGCCTTTTTAAAACCCTGCCAAGAAAACCAGTTAAATATTTTACGGGTTTTTGATAACAACAACAAAAAAAATACTCTACCTCCATTTTTACTTTTTTTTTTTTTTTTTTTTTTTTTAGCATTTATGATCAGGCTCAGGTAGCTATGAATTCAAAGACTATGATCAACACTAGAACATCTGATGTATGCCCTGGTTTTGATGATAGGTCTCTAAATAGGCTGAGCAATACATTCAGTTGTTTAAATATTCATGTCTTCTTCCCCACAAGCAAGCTTTAATATGTTTAATTTGAAAGGTTAAACGAACTCAAAGTTTCTTCCCAACCTCAAGCACCGCACCATTACTACATCCTTCTAAGGTACTGTTATCTGTTTCATGCTGTCATTCTGCAAGATATATTATCCAGAGATAACTTAATTAATGGTTGGAAGAAAAATTTATGATATGCCGTGAAGCTTCACATGAACTGTTGCTTGGAGAAGCAAAATAAAATGGAAGAAGAAAAAAAAAAAAAAAAAGAGGAGAGAAAATAAGCACATGTTAAGCCTTGGGGATTGCATTTATGTTTATGAGATCCTCTACAGTTTACTGCTCCAGTTTATTTTCTGAAAATTGCCTTGGGTTTGCTTTAGCTGAAATTTAATATTGTGTCTATAACATTAATTTGTTTAAAATGCCCCTTTCCCTGTGACTACTTAAGTACAAAAGTGAGTGCCCTATAGCAAAAACTCAAGCCTTAGGTACTGCTCAGAGCAATCCTAATACATCCGTACGTCATGGAGCCAGTCAGTAGCAGGATCGTGCCTGTGAATAGCCATTGCAGCATAGCCTGGGCAACACAGAGAGACGCGGATTCCTTTCTTCAATTCCCATTACACTACATGATGTCGTGATGTGGAATATCAACAACACAACAAAAACCACAAAACCATGGCACCGTAAAACTCATACCTTCACCAAAAGCCACTTCAGATCTTCACTGTAACAAGTTAACCACTTTTCTCTGTGCATCGACAAATGTAGTCAGGACTGCAAGAAGGAAGAAACTGGCTATGGGCTGTTTCAGCCCTTGATCGTCCATACTGGAACAGCTGCTCAGTCCCCCAGATACTGCTTCAGGGTCAGAAATTCCTGGATAACATCAATTTTTGTTTTCTTTTGGTCACCTCTGTTGTCAGTAACGATGTATTAACATGCCTACTTAGAAGATAACAGAGTAGATCAGTAGATAACCTAAAACTAAGACCTACTCTCTGCTTAAACAATACCTATTCTTGTTTTCCACCAGCATTCACTGAGATTTAGAAACTCTTTGTGAATTTTGACTCCAGTTGATTACATTAACAGGATGTTAGGAAATCATTCAGCTATTCCTCTGCTATTCATATCTTCAGAGAATGTGCTGTCTCAGTTCTGTGCAAACTCACTCACTAAAAGAGGCAACATTTTTTTTAATGATTATTTTTTTCCACTAACAATAATTTCTCCAGTACAAATCGAACCAGAAGGGTTTAAAAATAGATGCGTTTAGGAAAAAAAAAAAGTAAAATCCAAAAAAAATAAAAGGCTTCCTTATAAAAACAAAACTCTCTGCTTAGGTTGACAGAAATTCACTAATTTAGAAAATTACTGCAAAGCATACTATGCTTATGTAAATATTTCAAATAAACAAGAATTGTTTGTGCCGTAAAAATTATTTTAAATATTTAACATAGTGGTTCTTACGAAAGAAAGTAGAACATATTAATAAGGTTTGATTTACTGGCATAAAGTGATGTCAGATGTTACTTTATTTCCCCTTTCTCACTAAAGATAAACATTCTCTCCCAGAATGTTGTCATTATTGACATTAAGTTACAGTTTTAGGTAAACTTCATTTTGAACAGGTTTCATAAATTATAATGAAAACTGGATTTAGAATTTGGAAAATAAAAATTTATATCAAACAATATATATTCAAGGAAGTTGAATAGATATTCAGGCCAGTTTCAAAAAGCAGCATGTGAGCACGGAAAAAAAAAAAAAAAAATTGAATGTGCTTACTCAGAAAAGGATTCAAGCAACGGTTTTAGAAGTCAGAGAACTCTCTTCCAAGGCAGCTCTCTGAAACAGATTGCAAAGTTGGAAAGCACTACCAATATTCCCAGAAGATTCATCTCCATGAGTAATTTTTTTAAACTGTGAACTGGTTTTGATGGAGCAAAATCATAACGAGAACAATTTTGAAAGCCGTGCCTTGGGAATTATATACGTAAATCCAGTAGTTTGGTAACAGGATGTGTGAGCAGAAGTCTCCATGTGCTGTGTAACAGACCAAGCATTGGGGGGATTAAAACACGCTGAATATTTCTTTTTCAAGCCTTTTTATTTGTATTTCCATTCTTCTGTTTGTATTGAAGACGACTCCATTTTCACAGCCAGAGGGGGCTGTCTTGTTGCAAGGTATTTGGTCGTTGGAGCTCGAAGTGGTTTCTAACTGACACAATCTGCTATAGCAGTGACAGATTGTTAAATCGAGAGAAAACAGGAAGCCAGAGCATTATTCTGGAGCTCCATAAACGCGATGAGGAAAATTGGAAGGATCCCTGATTGGTACTTGATGTTTTGAAAAGGTTAATCTAAAACTGTAAGGAAGACTTGGACTTCAAAACTGCTGTAACAAGGAAGGCCAGAAAGATTACAAGAGGACTTAGAGCACCTGTCCTGTGAAGTAAATTCTGAGAAAGCTGGGAGTACATAGTCAACAGAAGACCTCATAACAGCCTTCCAAGACTGAAAAGATGAGATTTTTATCATGGAGTACAGCGATAGGAGATAGGGGGAGTTTAAACTAAAGTAGAGTAAATCTGGGCTAGATATTAGGAGCAAATTCTTTACCCAGAAGTTGATGAGGCACAGGCTGTCCAGAGAAGCTGTGGATGCCCCATCCCTGCAGGCACTGAAGGTCAGGATGGATGGGGCCCAGGGCAACCTGATCTGGTGGAAGATGTCCCCTGTCCATGGCAGGGAGATTGAAACATTAAACTGGCATAAGAAAAGAAGCTAACCTGAACCTCATCTTGGCAGCGCTTTGCCTTATGTTACTTGGAAAAGCAAACTGGTCCTCCTTGCACTTGGTAACAGTAGCAGAAAGAGGAAGGAAGGGATGCGTAGGGATGTTTCTGTCAAAAGCTCTAGTACTATGTGCATGCTGCCATATAGCAGCCCATCTCCACTACTAAGATGTGCTCGCTCACTGCTGCCTTGTGAAGAAAACACCACTCACTGATGAATGATTTAATAATTCCTCAGTGAGCTATCAGGGTTTTAGAGAAAATATAGGGTGCATATTGTTAGGCTTGAGTGCTCTGCAACATTTGAAAAATGCATTTTGTAAATCAAGAGTTGAAGCAGAAGGTAAAAATCTACCTATCCACCAAAAGCCAGCGCAAAGTCAATGCACCATTTATTTCTTCAAAAAAGGTTAAGTGAAAAAAAACTACACTCTCATGCTGGCCTTTCCTAAAGGGATGAGCTTCAAGATCATTCAGATGGAAAATAATCATCTTAGAAATGAATATTCTAATAGAGGAAAAGAAGAAGTTTCTTGCCATCACAAAATAAATAGCACACACTCCACCCCACCCCTCCCCCAGCTAGTGTTATTGTGATAAATGTTTGCAGAGAGTTAGAAAGAAGTGTATTTTTGCAGTATCACAGCTAGAAATTGAACGTGTTAGCTTGAAAGAGATGCTGCATTCCAAGCAGAAACAGCCTTGCACATTCAGAAAAATGAAACAACCTAACCATGTTGAACTCCTTTGAAATGCAATATAATGCTTCTTCAGGAATTCCTGGGGAAAGAAAAGATTTAAGTTATCTTTCTAAATACCATCTAGCTGTAGCCATGATAGCTGAAAAAAAGGAAGAAATAACGGAGTGCTTCTGAGTGGTCTTTATTCTTCTACGCTGCTTCTTCTTAGGACAGCTTTGACCTTGCTCTTTACCTCATGTACTTATTTCCATAAATGAAATAATGTCACTACTCCAAACTAGTACCATCTTTTATCAAGGTATAGTTGGCATAAAGGACTGTTTCTCAACATCTCAGGATGACAGCGGACCATAGGACAGCCAAAAACTAACAAGGCTATGGAATTGAGAAGCAGTAGATAAACTACCCTTGCTGACTAGAGGTTAAATGCCAATGGCTGAAGGCTTCAGCATTTATTTCTATTTAATATTCATATGTGGTCACTCTGAAAGTGATGCTTCTTATTTATTTCCATGGAAACCACAACTGATACATAGATAACAACAACACTATTTGATAGAGGAAATTCTCAGCTACAGAACAAGGTTTTCTAATGTATTCACCACATTAAGCTATGCATTTTTGCCAGTGGTGAACTTAAGGCTACATGGTGTGCTCATAAATGATACACACTAGGGGAGGTGACTCACTGTTTCAGAGATGCTGTGACAGTATCACTGCTAGGAAAACGTTGACCATGCAGTCCATCTTTCATCAGCCCAAGCAGAGGAAAGTCAGAAGATGTTAAATCCAGACTGCATGGCGGGTGTGGTAGAATAGTTCAGCAAGATCGGCAATGAGCTCCATGGTCTTCAAATTGGTATGAGGCCTGGCATTACTGAGTTACAATAGGAAGGTTGTGTTCTCTGGCCTGATGCTGAAAGTTCAAACCTTCAGCTTCATCAGCATCATGGTGTATGTAAATCGGACCATGGCTTGTCTTTCACATCCCTGTCACAGCTGTTTAAATATACCCCTCACCACCTTCACTGTTCTCACATCCAATATCTGGTCTCCATAAACATTTAACAAGCATCCATGAATCATTGAGTACCATTTTTTCTACTTTGAGGAATTCAATTATACACCTCTGCTTCATCCACACTTCCATGCCAGATGCCATTCTGTCAGACTGCCCCTCTGTCAAATGGCAGCCAAATGTAAGGGAACATTGGCAGGAAGGTTCAATCTCTACCACCAATATCCTCTGAATAACCACTTCTGACATGAGCCAACATGATAAAATAGGAGGCATTACTTTTGAAGCAGTGTGTGTTAATGCATATAAATATGTACATGTAAATAATTTTGGCGTCTTTTTGTATTAGACCTGCAGTTCAGAAAGAGCTACCCATTTTTCTTCCAGGTTCTTTGTCTGCATGGTGTCATCTATTTAATTACTCATATCTTGATGAGTGGTGGTTGGTTTCAGTCTGCTTTTATTGACTGTATTTTCAAATAATTATCTTGGGCACATCATTGAAGTTCTTATAAAAAAGCCTATAAATAATAGATCTTTCACTTGATTCAGAATAGCAACACATTATTCAACACAGTCCTACTTGTTTCTCTAAAACTCAGGAGAAAACTGCTAAGAAACTCATTTCAGAAAGCTATGAAGGTGCAAACAAAGCAGTGCCCTGGACTCAGACGTGAGCATTCCTGGGCTCTTCCACAGCCCACCCTAGCAAGTACGAGCATTTCTAAGCCCCCTTGGGGGTCTGTCCACTCCTCAGATTACCTGAAACTTGGAGACCCTTGCTACAGCAAGGAGCTATCACAGCATTTAGCTAGAGGAAACAGAGGAGGAAAAAGCAGCTAGTTCAAAGGAAATCAGAGAATCAAAGCCAAGCTGTAGCTGCAATGCTGCATAAATGTTTGGTAGCAATTGAAAATATCAGTTGTGAGAGAAGAGAAGCTTTGAAGTCATTCCTAGACTGTGTGCAAACTAGGAAACAGGGACCTAAGCATACTGACGAGTGAATACTAGTCAAATCAACAGCTTCTGAGGTTCAATCACTTTGAAAACTATTGTGGATCTGCAACAAGAATGAATGCATCCAGGACAAAATTAAAAGTATAAAAGCATAAATGTCAGGTGACCCTTTCATCACAAGCTTGCAACATTTTATTTGTAATTTATACAGTTGGCAGCATTTTCTTTTCTTTTTCCCCCTGCAATACTTGGCAAACAAGACAAAGATTACATCTAGAATACACGTGAATTACTTTAATATTCATTTCAGCATAGAACCTGACAGCTTTGCATCTACAAGCTGCACTGACCAATTGCACCTCATGTCTGAAAAGATCATGCAGAGCCATAACAGTATCATAATCATTATAAAGCAATTCATGAGCCTTGTAAGACTTAATAGCTCAAATAAAATTGTAACCAACTTTATTTGAAATTTATCTCAGTGTCTTTATCTTTGACATCAGGGCTGGCAATATCATTAATATAAGTTTTATTATTTCAGATTCCTGGTATTGTTGGATTCCAGTGATTACAGAGAACGCAAAAATTGCGATTACCTTTCTCACACTTTCTTTTTTGACATGAACCTTTTTCTCTTTCTGTCTGATACCAGGAACCTGAAGAGGGGAAACAAATAGGTGATATTTTTTTGTCTTCTGAATAAGGTACATTTGTAGTTTAAGTTAGACCCTATGATTCCAGACCTACCTTTTCATCACATCACCATCTATACTTCTAACAAACAAACCCAGTTTTCAGTTTCTTTTGTATATTCACAAATATATTAATACCTACTATACATCTGTCACTGATGCAATATTTATGCAGACAAATGATCAATCATCTTCTCTGCACCTGCACAGGGAATATAGGGCTATAGATATGTGTATATAAAAAATACTGCTTTAAAAACTATACAACTAGTAACTCAAATAAAAACAGCAACAAATACCAAGCATTTGCCATGTCTAGTTGACTACATCAGGGCCTTTCAATCTGTAATTTACTGCTAATTTATTAGGGAAGCAAAGCTTCTCTTCCCATGCCCTGACTCAGCAAGCTACATAGTACTTTCAGAAATAGGATAGGCAACAGTCCATGGGCCTGAAAATGCAAGTATATATTAATAGGAAACAAGTCACCTTGAAAAAAGTTTGCAAAAGAACTCAGTCTTAAAGTACAGACAACCTGCTAACAATCTTTCATAAACACATAATATTCAAAGTATGGTCTGACAGCTAGTGCTGCACTTGAAAGTCACCACAAGGTGGTTTAAGGACAACAACCTGCAAAGATGAAATGGCAGACCAGAATTACCACGGGCATAACTGAGAAGACAATCCCTTTCCTTGATCAGCTAGAAACTCTGTTGCCTGATCCTCAAATCAGTCTTAAAGAACCCCTCCTCTGAAGTCTTTCCTTCCTCTAAGATCTTAAATCAGTTTATTTTAGCCTAGTCTGTTCTATAAAACACAACTTCTAATATAAAAGGGCTGCACAGTTTTGGGGAATGCATCTTCAGATATCTAAATGTGCACTCTTTTTACAGACAGGTGGCATTACTTGTTCAAAATGAAATTCCTATCTGTTTTGAGATTCAGAAATTTAAGCTTTGTTTTCCCCCCCCCAGTCACAGGGGTAAATCTGGTAACTGAAGACAGGAACTTCAGAGAATAGTGGTTCTCTTTAACCTACATGAAAATGTTACTGGAAATGCATGAAATCTCAAATATTATCATATTTCATTCAGTTTGGAGACTGCACATGCACACAATTACAGTTACAGGTACTTAAATAATCCTGGAGATGGAGGAAAACAAATTCTGATACACCTCAAAACCATGTGAATTTCAAGCAGTGGGGCACACAAAGAAAGTTGGTTCTCTGTGAAATGAAAGCCTTGCTTGCATAGTAAGACTAATATCTTTCTTCAGATACAGAATATTGAAAGATCTCACACTTTTGTGCCTGTGACATTGCGGCCTGACATCATATGTTGAAGCTATGCAGGGAACCTGATGTATTGTGCCTGTTCCAATTCATTCTTCTCTCACTTTGGGACTGAAACCATTCCAGGCAGTTAGACCATCTGTGAAGTCTAACACATTTGTAAGGCAGAGACATCTCTCATCAGAGGTTAGACTTCCAGCAGAGATATTGCCAGCAAACTTCTAGTGCAACAGTGTATGCTCATTATACTCCAACAAGCACAGGTTCAGCTCCAAACTCAAAGGTGCATAAAATAAAACAATGAGGTCCAAAGGAAGATCACTTCCCAAAAAAGGATGAAGCTCGACTTTAATATCTCTCATCCTGTTGAAACCTTATCAGATTGCAGCTTGGATGAAGCAGAACTGCTTTCTTCACTCATTCTGTTCTCGTTCAAATGAAAGTAATTTCAAGAGAATTCTTGTCAGATATAGCTATTAATATGTTGTGTATTTAAATAATTGTCTATATTCAAGAGCTTTAGAGTCTCTTTGACAAGTGGATCCTGGCACGGATTTCTATTCTATAAGAACTACTATCTGCTCAAATAAAATATGCATCAATTTTCTCAGGAATAAAAGCTCACATGAAATGAACTAAATAAAACACTGACCTCGTAGTAAGGTCATTGTTAATTACAGCACACCAATTCAGTCCTAAGCCATTTATGCCTTAAGAATTAGAGAAAATTGTAATTCAATCATAAATATGAGATAATAAATATTAGGAAATGAAAAAAATAAGAATTGTGTGGGGAATCCACAGAATAACTACTTTTTGCTTCTATTTACCGCAAAGAGGAAGTTAGGAGATTTTCTTGTGGAAGGATTGGTTACTGTTATATTTGGGTACATTTGCTATGGAGTATGCAAAGAGTAAGCAACTAGATCTTAACCACTACAAATTGTCTTGAATGAAACTGTTTCCTGGAAGGATAAGCATTGCATTAATATTTATGCATTTTTGCCTTCATTTAAAAGCCATTTTTAGTGGGTTCCACTAAGGACAAATCCCTTTCCGAAAGTCATGGCTTGGACTATGCATGCAGAGAATTGCTATTGAATGTTTCTCTTGTAGCGAGCACTCTTTATGGAGATTATACTCAAACAATTGCTTAAAATGGCAAGCTTATATTTATACCCAATCTAAGGATGCCAGTAACTAATTATGTTTGATTTTGATAGAGAGGTACTCGATAGAACATATTGAGAACTTCTGAGAATGCCAAACAGAACTATTCAAAGCTCGTGCTGATGTTGCAACACAGAATGATGTGACAGCAGAAAACAACCAAGCCAAGTCTGTAGATGGAGTACAGTGAGCTAACAGCAGGATATTGAAATCACATCGTATTTGCAAGACTTGCTGGATATGATAGATATAAAATAAAAGAGACATCTCCCGGTTGCACAACTGAATTTCAGGTATAAGAGGTTCAAAGCACTTTACACAGATCATTGCATGTGTTCACCTAGGATTGTCATAGGGCTTTTTCACTCAATAATAATTCCAGCAACAGTTTGAACAAGGCTTTCATCTGCAGCTGTCTTTAAGGCTGTTTATTTTCACAAAAATAACTTCATTCTTTTACCTTCGATTTTGCCTGCCATTCTGTTTATCTTTCATGTTCCTTTTACTCTTGTCTTCTGTCTCATGCTCTCCTCCTCTTTGCTCTTCCCAAATAATTCCCTCAGCATGTTGCTTTTTTTCTTCTCCTTTTGCCTTAAGGCATGATGTTGTATAGATTGTACTCCTTATTCTTTTTCCCTTTCAGACAGCTGAAAGCAGACCACTGATCCTGCTTTACCACCTCCTCAGGCAGAATTCTAGTTGGGTTTATTTTTCAAAATACTATAACTGGTCTTCTTCAGATCTTAGAAATACTTTGAAGTACCAATTAAGACCATTTAACCCTATGGATCACTAAAACACTGGGGACATTAATATAACACCTTGAGTATATGGCATCAGTGATTAAAATAAGCAAAACCCTCATCACTTCTCATTTTCTACAGCTTATACCAGACTGAGCCATAACTTAGGACAGCAGAAAGCATTTTGTTTATATGTTCTCCCCTCTCTAACAGTGGAATTCGGGAAGCTATCCTTTCTCCTCTCCCTGAGTTAGTCACCAGCACTGTTTTCATTGCAGCTTGTTTCTTTTCTGTATTATATTTAAGAACAGGAAAAATATTTTATTTCTTTTTTTTTTTTTTTTTTTTTTTTTTTTTTACACACAGAAAATAAGGGGAGATGGCAGTACATCTGCAGCAGCCATATAGTCCTTGAATACTGAGACAGGGGGGGAAAACAGACATCATCATCCAACTGTTATTACTCACAACTTGAGAATTTGCATCAGCCCCAGGAACAAGAGGGCCCTTTGTGCAGTAGTTTAATTTTTCTCTCCTATAAAGGCCTCAAAAGGTATGTTTTGTCTCATCTATCTAGTAACGGTACCCATTCACTTTTGTACAAATCTAGTTTGTTAAATATGCAAATTACTTGATTGAAATACAGTTGACAATACTCCCTAGAACACAAAATCATGCTAATAAGAATATACTCTGGGTTTTCCAATGCTTTAATCAACATACAAAATAGAAATTCAATCTCCCCTTCTCATTTTTATTTATCAATGAATTCACCCCAGTCCTAGCAAATTGTATACTGTAAAGTTCTAAAATATTTAATATTAAGACATCCCTGTGAACTGGAATTCACTTCTAAAGACTGAAAAAAAAAGGAACTGCATATGATATTGGTTGTCTCCAGCATGGTGAGAAGTCAGCTGCTATAAAAAGTATTTTCCATGAAAGAGTATATTGATTTCCCACAGTACTTATTAATGTATATTGATATCTGATATGAAACTCACACAGATAGCAGGCATTAACTTTCTAAATATATTCAAAAAGATTCCTCTAAAGAGAGAAATAAAGATGACTGAATGCTAAGAAGGAAAAAAATCATATTTCTTTTTGACGTTCTTTGAATTTCTTTAATGAATATTTTACTAGAATTTTCAATAATACAAGAAACGCAAAACTAATCATGGTCAAGATGTTGCCAGTGTCAGAATGTAAAAAGAAGGAACCAAACAAACTAATCCTCCAGATATAGCCAGGAGGAAGCAGTAAAGAATTGAATTATCTCCCAACTCTGTGAGCCCTATTCCTTTGTAGGACTCTCTAATATGATCCTCGGGGCTAGAAAAAAAACAAAAGTATTCAGAAGTCCAAAACTTCACAATGCTAAACTTTGGGGGAATTTGCAAGTCTCTGCAAACAAAGCCATCCCTCTAATGAATAACTGTGACATACTGCACCTTTTCCTCAGAAACAGTGCATTTATAGAAATGCTATATTATTCACTACTCTGTCACATTTTTAGGTATTGCATAAATTAACTCTTTATACAAAATCTCACAGTTATTTACTCTTCACTTTTAAAAGTGAGGAGTGACATGAAATGACAAACTGGACCAGAGCCTCATAAAAGGAGAAAGTCTTCAATGCCCTAAAATATCTTACTTTTCAGCTCTAAGGCAAACGTCCTTGAGTAAAATCAAAACCATTAAAAAAGTAAATGCAGTGAGCACATTTTTAGGGGGGGGATGTTGGTCCTGGTAACTATTTAGTACCATTTGGGAAGTTCAAATAGTTTTGACCAACACCATTATCTAATAATAAAAATTAAAACAAACTTTTTCCTTAGAGAAATATGTTCATTAATGTAGTAAACGAATCTTTGTTTCCTATGGCACTACATAACAGAGTTTCTCTCTACAGTTCCCGCAGAGACCTGTGCTCAGGATATTTCTCAAGCTGATTAAAATGACTGATTTCTGGCACAGCTGATATATGAGCGGTATTCAGCATAGTTAAACAAATGTACTCTTTTCCTTTCTGCTGTTACACTTGCACAGATAAATATTCAAATACACCAAATAAGCTAATCAGAAACCTCTTTGTGCTCTACTTCCTAAAAGAAAAGTGTTGCATTAATATATGTTTTCATATATTCCCCTTCTATGTAACTGCTCCCCTGATTTGAGAAGGTTTTTTTTTTTCTTCTTTCAGAAAGAATGATCAATAGCAACTATCAGCACTCATGAAACAAATCCACTTCTTTATATGTGACTGCTTCCCCTAGGAATGGCAAGGAAGATTATCAGCAGATCTTCTGGTAATTGATATCCAACAACCTGTAATATTCTGCTGCAAAGCACTGTCTAGTGTTCATCAGTGAAAAAATAGCCTCTCTCTTCATACATGCAATGTCTTAATTCCCTCAATATCTTCTCATTATTTAAAAGAAAAATGCAGATTAATCTGTATGGAGGATTGTGTCTTCAAAAATACATAAATATCTTTAAATGCATATTGTTTACCATATTACCTGTTGAGTTTGTAGGTTTTCTTTCACAGGTTAAAGTAACTCCTCACATTTTTACAAGAAATAAACCAAATGTGATTCATTAAAAAAAAAAAAAATAATGCACAGGCTGTCGGAACAAGCTTGCCTGGAAGCATGAAAGATACATACAAGATTAGCTTATCATATTCACTAATGGCATGCATACATACTATGGCATGTATGACCACATCAATTAATCAGAGCATCACAGACCAGAAGATCACATGCAATTTTCAAAAAGTTTCTGACAAGAAGGGCTGTACTGATTAGTACCTCTCACATGCTTTGTGAAAGACACTGCTGCAGTGCCTGATTCAAGTGTAAGACAATCTCTATCAAATCCTCATTTGTGATATCTCCTGTTAGTTACTACCCTGTATTATTGCTGCTTGTAAAAAGACTTTGTTATAAATCCCAGGACAAATAGTTTTCAGTGTTCATCTCCAATTATTTCGTTCACTTTCTGACAACCTAGCATGATATGGGAAACCTTATCAGCTGAAGCAGAAGATAACAGCAAAAAAAAAAAAAAAAATTTCAAACTAGCTCTACTCTTCTTTTCTACAAAATATACCCAATGTTTTATGTGGGATCAATGTTTTGTCAGTAAAATGAATCAATGGACAACAGATATCCTTGACACTCACAGAACAAAATTCACAAACAAATGACATACACAAGAGGAAGGTGGCTTAGATTAAAGCTAGCAAATTCATGCCTCTACTCTGTTTAAATAAACATGGGTAAGCTATATCATTAAACTTACCGATGAATATTAGTGGTGAAACATGCATGATGTATATATGTTGCCAGTGGGAGCTTGGGCTTATGGAATTTGAGAAATGTAAATCAAGAATGCACATAGGACCAACTCATTCAACATACCTTACCAGAATACTGCTGCTGTGCTGCCACAGTACATCAGCTCTCAGTTTATACTGAGCAAGAAACAGAACATAAACATGAAATTCACTGGTGCATGGCCATGAGAAATTGGTATAGAGCGGGAGCCATTTGAATGACTAGGAAGAAAATAAGGCTTCTGCTGTATGCCCTGGAAAAATTCTGATATTCGTTTCCATGAACGAACCTCCAGGCATTTACTGACAGTAACAAATCAGATATTTTGGTAATATATTGTTTTTCTCATTTCAGAGAGAAATACTCAAGCACAAGCAGCTCTAAAAATCCTTCCTTCACAAGTCCTCAGTGTTTGCATTTTTATGCTGTGTACCCCAACCTGTGCTGTCTGAAAAATAAGCTGTAGGTCCTGATTCCAGAGTAGTAGTTATCCTTTACTTATTACAGCTAAAAATAAAAAAAAAATGAGACCAACATATACTGGTTGCTGAACCAGCACTAAGTAATCTGAGATCTCTTGTACTTCCTAACAGCAACAATTTATGTGGGAGACTGATAACTAAACAGGAGTATGGGGGATGTTGCAAATCAACATTCTTGAAGCTACAGAAGGGTAACAGTATCCAGTATCTTTTCACTGATGCTGAAGGCACAGAATCAGAATTATCTCCTTTGTGATGTCTATGCAAGCAAGCAGAAAGGATTCTAAACAATAGCTCTGATGCACTTCAAGTGAAAGACAGCATGAAGGAGTTGGCCAATGAATAGGAGCAGTTGTCAGGACTTGCCAGAAAGAGTTAGAGAAGTTATGCTAATGGGTTGCACTGTCTGACAACTGCAGAACAGAAAAAAAAGTTACCTACAAGACCACATTACAAGTAGAACGGGATATGAACTCTGGGAACCATATTTCTGTTTAAAGGGTTCAATTTATCAGTTTATCTGTAGGAAGCATCTCACCAACTGCTTTGAAATCCTCAAACGAGTGTTACAAGTATGCCAGGTCTTGATTTCCAGAGTCAACTGTAGAACAAATCAGCAACTATATCCTGGTTAGTCTTTGGCCTTACATGTAAAATAAACAAAAAAACAACACTAGATAATCAGCTAACTGTTTTGATGTGAGTATCCAGGAATCATAATTCAGTATATGAAATCTAGCTTTACACACGTCTAGCTGATGTGTCAGAATCTAAGTGGAGTTGTTCCTGCCCTCTCTTCACCTCTTTCATACACCTTATTGCTAGTAGAACTCTCTTGTCCCCTTGCTTAACATAAGGACAGTTCTTCTGTCTTCCTTTGAGCTTCTACAACCTCTAGCAGAAAATATCTTGCCTTAAATGACAACTTAGAAGCCAGGCAAGTTAACCAAAGAGGCTCTTCCCATAGGAATGTTGTGTTCATTGCAGTTTGAGACCAGCCACAGCTTCCTTAATCCTTCCCTAAGAAGACTGAAGACCACCATCCAGGCCACTTCAAACAAAGTTCAATCTGTTCTTTGTTGCAAGCAAAAGCAGATGAGTTTGTTTCAAAGCTTTGTTTCAGAAGACCAAAGAAGAGCAGTTTTATACTTATCTTTATATCACCACCTCCAGGAAAAAAAACAAAACATAGTTGTCCAGATCAAAGCTCACCTCACTATTTTCAGCAGTTCACCTTTCTTTATGACTTGACTAATTTTCAGCTGAATTAAGTCTTCCTGCTCCATCTTTTTGTTTTTATTGTTGTTTTTACTGCTGCTATGTAAATTATAACCAAGATCAAACCTCAAAAGGTTTCTGACCTTCCTATAATTCACCATTCTTCTTTGTATGCCCTGACATGGTGCCTGTAGTGTCAGGAGGCAGGACTGCTGGCTGAGGACATCAGGGCTCCCTCCCTTTCTTTCTCACCAGGGCTCCATGTCACTTTGTCTTTGCAGTATTTGGGTTGGTGCTGACTAGTGGCATCATAATCCCTTCTGAGCCCCTTTGCTTCATTTGCAAAACATGGACCATATATGGCACAAAAAAGAATCAGAGAAACATTGCATATTTATAACCAAAGCCCCATGTCACTTATGGTATTTCAGTAATTTTTTTATTTTTGTTGTTTTAGTGCTCACTGACGCATCTAAAATAGAGAAATGGAGATCTGACAGTAGTTGAAGCAATGAAGCCTGCTTTCCTACAACTCCATTCATGACCACTTTGGATTCTCTGGAACTTTCTAGCAGGGAAGGCACAGCGAGTCCTTCTCTCTTCCTTACTTTCTGGTTTAATGAAACTTACAAGCTATCTTTGTAAAAGCCACCAGACAAGTATGATTACCAGTGGATTCATAAGTTTTTAGCTAAAGGCACATTACATAGACAAATAGCATGATGGTACAGGCTTTTATCTCCCTAGAAGACTGTTTAAAGAAGAAAAAAAAAAAAAAAAACAACACAACACTTTGGCATTTTATATGTCCCACCCAAGTAATCCCACCTAAGCCTAGCATACCATTCAGTACTAAAAATGAAGCACAGGAAAATACTAAAGGAGGAACAGTAAAACAGGTGCAGGCAAGTCTTGCTAAGAAAATGTTAATGAAAACACTGAGGATAATCATAAGTTGCACTACTTATTGTCAGTAGATAAAGCCAGGAAATTAAGTGCTCAGAGAAGCAAAGCAGGACCTCTGTGATCAGAGTGGATAATCTAAAATATATCAGTGCAAAGTGGAGAAGGAGAAGAGGCTAACTCAAGGAGACAGACATTGCTCATTTCAGCTGTCAAGATGAGTAAGTGAAAATAAGGAAGCTTTCTGCTTCACAAGGAGCTCTTTCAAGCTCCTGACCAAAGAAATAAGTGCTTCTTTATCTGGAAAGCTGGCCTTTCCAGGGTCTTGCCTCTTCTTTGCGTGCATAAGCAGACTGAGGAAGAAATTTAAAAACCTCCTGCAATCTTCTACATTCATCTTTTCTAAGCATCGTCAATCAATTGTTGTCAGAGATATAGCTAAACATTAGAAAGTCTGAATCCTTATACTGCTCCTTCATTAAATACTCACTCTCTACTAATCTGTTAATACTGCTCAGCTGTAAACAATGACTTCATATAGAAGGCAGGAGATAAAGATCTGAAATATGTACCTATTCCTACAGCCTTTGACATCTTCAATTCTCATGTAGGATGATTCATCTTTGTCAGGAAGGCCAGAAGCAGCACACAATAATTAATGATAAATTGCAAAGGTTTCTGATAACTGAGCTCCAAAGATCATAGGTGAAACCTATTAGATGGCTATTAATAGCTTCTTTGCCCTTGCTGAAACCTCTTCTTTCTACATATGACTGTTCAAGAATTGCTGGCTTTTCAACCAGTAATATTCATCACCCAGCTCTCTCCTCAACAGGCTATTAATGAGAAAGCAGCAACAGGTCAAGAAAAATTACATGGACAATCTTTTCCCTATCCAGAATTCACTATGGTAGGTACCCTCCTCTGAAATAAATACACACACACACAAAAAAAAAAAAATAGGCCAGAGCACGTTGAAAAACAGAAGATAATACATGCCATGTCAAAAGGGTACAAAAAGAATAAAGACTCTGTGCCCAAAGTCCTTCCCACACTGAAATCATCTTATTCAGAGATATTTTGCTCGTGATTTTGCTTCTTAACAGCCTCCATCCTAGCCAACTGGCTTCTGACAAGTTCTTTACAATACCAGGCAAAAATCACTGGAAACACAAATACATTCAAAAACTCTGACTCACCCAGCTGATGATAAGGGTCTCTGGCTATGGAACACTCTTGCTCAGGAAGCAGCTTTCAACCAGGAAATAGTCAGCTGTTGGAGGCTAGCCCTCAAATGAGCCCAGAGTGGGATGGGCCCTGGGTCCCCTCCTTCTGGTTATATGGAAAGCACAGGTGAATTGCTTGTACCTGTGCTTTCTGGGCCAGCTGCCCCTTTCATCAGGTGCTCAATCATCAGTTCTGTCCATGACATAACAATTCCCCTACTCCTACCTAATAAAAAAATAGTAATCTTTTTTTCAGTCCACCTTAGATAGAAAATATGCTGCTTTTCCAACTACATGCTGCTGTGGTTGCTGTGTCAAAACTTGGTTAGGAAAAGCCTGTTTCCATCTATCAGTGTAGCAGAGAAACTTGAAGAACTGCAATGTAGCTGCCCACCTTGGTAGGATAAGGAAACAAACAACATTCTTTCTTTGGAAAATGTCTGTGAGGGATCTAAAGCCTTGTTGTTTACATGAGAACACTGAAGCTTTCAAACCATCAGAGGGGGTTCAGAGTAAGAAAACACTGTAAATTCAGATTATCCTCTCTCAGTGATTAGAACGTGTGATAGCAGTCAAAATAATCTGTATAAGTTGTGTTTTATGCATGTCTAGTACAAGTTCCCTAAAATGTAGTCAGGGTATTAGGAAAGAAATGCAAAGATGGCTAGACGTTTTGATAGATAAGGACTTAGGCAGAAAGGGATTTCAAAAATGCCTCAATGTTTAATTCCTGCTGATTATAGTGTGATTTAGGAACATAAGTATTCTGAAATTCTTCCATGACTGTCAATGTCATTCATTAGGTACCTAGCTATATTTTGAAATTTATCTCTAATAGGATACTTAAGGCAGAAAGTTTCTAATTTTGTGTTTATATGGCTGGGCTCCAGTTGACTAAATTACTCTCAGTTCCCACATTTAACTGAAATAAAAAAATATAGTTAGTTAAAGAAAATATGTATGTTTGCATAATCTATGCCACATCTCGTCTTACAATGGAAAATGCAGAGAGCAAGCATGTATATACATCTCCTGAAGACTGATATGAAAATGTGAAAATGCATAACCCACAATTTATCTCTAACAGAATATATTTTCTATACCATCTAACTTCTCTTATAAACATTCATCAGGAAAACTGCAGCATGTTCACTTAAGTGATGTTTATGAAAGGACAGTGTGAGTAGCATCAAATTATCTGCTTTGAATTTGGCCACTTAGTGCTCTTGCTGTCAGTGTCAAAACCCATGCTGAGTCACAGTTAAGTGATTGATCTGATACAAGCAAATATGTTCACCGAGTCATTTATTTACACATTGTTGCTACAAGTCTGTGAAGTCTGCTATATGCATTCAATAATTAATCCTTTCAGCTCCTCAAGATGAAGTAGAAGAAATTAAGTCCTTTAAAATGTCCATTCTGACAATTGCTGTCAGAATGATTACTTGGATGCTCAGAAGGGATGTACAAGGATAACCCTTCAACAGATACTGATCACATTCAGAATATTTTGCGTACCTTTTGAAAGACAAAGACATACATCGTCTGAAGAAACAGGGAAGATAACAATATGAATTGGTTTGTTTGGGGCTATTTTGCATCCTATAATATTTGAAAATGGTGTAATTTAATGTATGCCTGGCTGTCTAGGTGCATCTGCAGTAGGCACAGAGATGCTTGTAAACTAGAAGTTATTTAGTGACAGGGACAAGTGGACAACATTATTGTCTATTTATTACAGGCATGTTGGTGTGCAAGAGATGTAATTCTATAATGTCTTCAAACATGTTTTTTATGGATAAGACAATACAAGATTCACCAGTGATTTAATAAAAACAAAAGAACTTTCTCATGTCCCCAAGCTGGAAAACCATCTTCTTTGCTATATTAACATTGCAGTTCTGCCGTTCTTGTGAGCTTCACCAATGGCAAAAACATTGGGAACATAATTTATAGAATTGTAGAATTATAGAATGATTGAGTTGAAAGCGAACTTAAACAACATTTAGTTCCAACATCCAAGTGGTCATAAGCCACCACCAATAAATCATTAAGTGGTTGTAATCACAATCCTTTCACTTTTGTTTTAGTCATACTAGTCTCAGACATTTTTATGTTACCAGTTACATTGTAATAGCCAGGACACAATCAGGAAGCAACAGTGCAGTGTGGGTCTGGTTTTTTACTCACTCAACTCAGAGGAGCCAGCCCTGAAGTTTCATCCTCTGTTTCTCTGTGTACTCTTTACATAAGTATAGACAACTACATAAGATAATGGAAAGTTTAGGTTCAGTGTTCCCTAAACAGGAGGCCTTACTAATGTACCATAGACCAGCATTAGAGTATCAGTGGACGCTCTTTAAAGCATGCTTTTCAGAACAGGATTTGCACATTTTGTTCTGTGATTTAAATAAGGGAAATACCAAAAGAATTTTCAGAGACATGCAGAAAGGTTAAAAATAGCTTCATACAGAAAAAATTAAACATCTAAGTGAGAAGTGACTGTGTAATAAAGTATTCCACTTTATGGAGTTCTATAAAGCAGAGAAGAAATCAGATAGAATTATGATAGGACAAAGGGAAGCAAATGAGATGAAAAAGTAGGTTATCATTTGAAGAAGATAAAGAAGTCAACAAGGAGATAAATCAAACTTTGTTAATAAAAATAGAATCAAATGCATGCTAAGGGGTGGAAAGAGGCATATTAGGGAACTACAGCAAGAACGTACTCTTCAGATCTGATGCCTTTAAGATCATCACGGAAACGAGCAAGGTCACTTGTCCAGTCCTGTTGGACACTTACCTTCTTAAGGAAACACAAAATTCTACAAAAAAAATTAAACAAAAAAAAATAATAAATAATAATAAAAGGTAGAAAAATATATTTGAGTATCTGGTACTTTCTTGATACTGTTTTTCCAGATAGGCAGTTATTGCTGTTGCCTGGAGATGTCCCATAGGATAGATTGAGCTGACCTTACAAATGTGAACAGCTGAAAAAGCATCCCATTTATTGCAAATGAGAAATGATGGTGGTCAGCAAGGCAGTTTCAATAACAAAGTGACCCACGCTGCACAAAAGTTTAAGACTTATTTCTCAGCATTGCACTAATCAGTAAGAAGTAGGATTTCCATTAAACCTTTTTTTTTTTCCCCTTGCTTAAAAGCACCAACACTGGAAACAGAGTGAAATTTGTCTAATAAGAATTAAGATCTCCAGCAACAACCATTTATTCCCATTAAGTTAAATTCCCAGCTGCCATTTCGTACCTTAGATTACTCCCATTCCACACAAATTGCTTTAGTTCACTACATTAGTCTGCTGATTCACTAAAGATTTAAAGGTAACAGATCTGGCACTGTCAAAGGCACCACATGATGTTTCCTCACACTCAGCTAAATAGAGTTATACCGGAGAAACTCAGTGCCACCAAGCTCCTGCAGTGACTGCTGCCATCTGGAAGGAGGCAGGAATAGAACAAAAGCCTCAAAGGGGTCTTTGCTGAGCGAAATGACTAAGACTGAGAAAATGCAAAGATTAACTCATCAGTGCCAGAGACAGAATCCAAGCACTCTCAGAGCCTGCTTAATGCACTGCCACTGGGCTTCACTTCATAGCACAGTTTCCCCTGGAGAACAATGTGAAGAACTCGTTATTAGTCAAAACTCACCTGTCATTTTAAAGAGAGGAGAGGGGGGGAAAAAAAGCAGATGCAAATTAGAATATAATAGATAATGAAAACAAACAGATATTCTAAATTCATTATCTTAAAGTATCTTCACTTGCTTGGTTTTACATTGCCATTATAATCAGCGTTTTTGCTATTGCATTACCTGTTGTTTTTTTTTTGGCACCTTCACTTGTTTCTTCTGGGTGATTCTGGCAGTTGATTCCTAGAGCTTAATTAATAAGCATTAGCAGCAACAGAATTCTCTGGTAAAAATCTTGGAATTCACAAAAAACAAACAAACAAACAACAACAACAAAACAGAATTGACAGAACTATGGATTTAGACCTTCTGGATATAGTGTAATGAAAATATATTTACAGATCATTCCTTTAAACTGGGTGAAGGAAAGATTGTTTACATCATTTGCTTTGCTGCATGTGTGACCAACTATAATAGGCAATTACACTATTATTTGACATTTTTTATGGACTACATAAATGTTAACACTGGGTAATGCATACTGTCAGATTTTCCAAGTGTTTAGAACACATAATATACCATACTGAAAGCAACAGACATCTGAATATAAATATTATAGGTGTAGATATAGAAGGGCTAATTATACAAAATTAGCAAGAAAAACATCTCCATATTTCCTGCAGCAACTAACACAAGCATCTTTGTGAGAGTGGTTCTATACATAATGTTTTTACCAACTGTTTGGGCTATGACATAGGACTTGGTTGCAATAAAAGCCAAAGATAAATTAGAGAGAATGCATTTCTTCAGGCTGATGGTATTCAGTCAGAGGTTAGTCGGAAGATCATAAAAACAATACAGTTCGTTATCTTCTGATCACAACGTAATTATCTCAACATTCTTGCTTTTGTTAACACTCACAGCCTGTGTTTACCTCAAGCTTTTATATCAGAGATGAGAGGACATGCTTGGAATGGCATTGTCTGTGAACTCTGGCATGATGATGACATAGAGGGTTTGTTGTGATAAAATCACAGCCTTGAAGAATGAGGTAAGCTTACAAGGTGGATCTGAGTGCATACTCTGTTTTATATGCGTGTGATGAGATAGAAGTTATTGTATTGTCTGTGTTTTTTTCAATTACAGAGTCTGTCTGCTTGTGTTTGAGCTCACATTTCAGTATAATCATTATAAAAGGTGGACCTGGACTCTAGAAAACTGCATAATTTCTCTTCTATTACAGCTAATGATCAAGTTCTGAATAGCACATTCCCTGCATTTATATTGGCCTTTTCTTTATTTTGCTGCTAATCTCTAGTCGAGAGCTTACACAGTCTAGCAGTGGCATCATAGTGTTTCTCCTTTGACATACATTCACCTTTGTTGTACCTTACAGCTTGGGAAAAAAAAAAACAAAAAAACAAAAAAAAAGATCTTATGTAGAACAGTTCTGGGCAAGACAGTGTTTTTAATCTCCTTTTCAGCTGCCTTTCTGCACTAGTGGAGGTAACCCCACTGACAACAAATAATCAACAAGTTCCCAATCCTGAAGTGCCATTCCACTCAGATATTATGGAAACAGGGAGCTGATGGTTATCAGATGCATAACTTTTTGAGGAACGTCAAACCTTTGATAGAACAAGGTTAAATTCAGCCAGCCTATTACATCTGTGTGTCTGGAGGACAGTCCAGATTTCTACTACGGGGCTACCTACAACTTTATGTTCATAAACACAGAAATTGTTGCTGTGAGATACTGAGAGCATACTGAAGTTTCGCTGTGAGAGATGGTGCTAGGCTTTTTCAAACCCAAACATGAACTAAAGCAAAACGACTTCTTTTTCTACCTCTGCAGTGGCTTACAATGTTACATAATGATCCCAGGGGCCCCACTAGGCCCCGTTATCTCAAGCAATAGCTCTGATTGCTCATCCTTAAAACTAACTTTGCAGCCAGCTGCTATGGCTGATCTCTCTATCTCTCTGCTAACCCAGGGGCAGAGAAAGTTGATCATGTTCATTTTGATGAAAGATTAAAAAAAAAAAATCCAATAGCCTTTGTACCATTGCAACACTCCACTGATTGCAGAAAGCCCTGAATATCATACCAGCAAAAATATGACCTTCCAGCTCAAATAATGACATATACAGAGACAGCTCCTTTTACAGGGCAGAGGGAACAGTATGTTCTGAGTGATGAAACTCTTCAAGGACACTTTGTTTGAAATGGTACTGCGTACGTTCTCTGCCTCAGTACAGACAAACTACTTATCACTTTAATTGAATAAAGTGACTTATTCTTTGAGATAAACCTTCACATTGGCACTCTTGAAAGGCTGTGAAAGACGTGAAGATAAAAGATGAGTAAGACTGTACCATCTGCAGTGTCATGTCAGTGTCATTTGATGGATAGGTTACTCTAACACCTGTGCTGTGGTAGCACACTGTAAGACAAAGGGACATTCTGATGTGCCTGAATGTGTTACTTCCTACATGGAACCTCTTCCTTCTTTATGGAACAGAACTTCAGTAAGTATAAAATACATTTCTCTTAGGGTTCAGGCAGAGCTACAGTGATTTCTAAATCCTAAATATCTGATCCAGCCATTATTCTGTATTTCCCTTTTTTTTTTTTTTTAATGGCTTTGTACATTATTATATAGTTGTTGTACAAATTGTGATGAATGGAAACTCTCCTTCTAGTTGAGGATACTTGAAGTCCACCATACGGAGTGGTTGGAACTTCAGACAGAAGAGCAGCCAGTTCCCTCTGTGATCTGTACACCCCATAATCTGACAGTTAAGATAACAGATACTAATTCAGCCCCTTCAGGGCTGAGGAAATCTTGCCATCTACTTTCCTCCTATTAAAATATGATGGTCTTTTAAATGGCAACTAAATTAATGGTATCATATTTTTTTTTCTTCTTTGATTCCTTAAGTGCTAGGAGCAGAGGGTATTCAAACATACCTCGGCATTTAGCCTTTCTCACCAGTAATGTCACTAGCTAGGTTTCTGTTAAGACACTCCCCCTACCACGTGGTGGTACAAAACAGATCTATAGAAATCTAAGTGCCTGAGCTGCATGCTCTAGATCACCACACAGCTGCAGGTGCCAAATTATTAAGTGATGCAACATATGGTCTAAGTACTTAAAACAGGAGTACAGCCCAAATATCTCTGCTACTGGCTGCAAACAGAGCTGAATCCTCAGACAATTTAGAAATAACTTAATATTACCTTTTGTTTTCAAACTTCTTATATTTGGAGATCCTGATTTTTTTACATTTTAGGCTAGCAGAACTTTTGATATTTACTGTCTAATGTATGAGCTATATATATTGAACACAAGAGATTATTTCAGATCTTTGTTCAGGTTGTTGCGTGGTTTTTGTTCGTTGTAAATACGCATCAGTCTTCTAAAATCCATAGACCTGCTGCTCAGTTAATTCATTTGATAGAATATTGACAAGTGAAACAATAAAACATGGGTGAGGCAAGTTCATTCTAAAAATGCAAGAAATAAAGAAGGCACTATTTTTGCTTTTATGCATCAATTTGTTATTGGAGGTGACAGGGCTTTTCCCAGTAAATAATAAGAAGCCCATATAGTATTTGATCGTATGATTTATGCTCATCTGTTTCTCTGCAGCTGCAGTCCAAATGGAAGAATCATTCTAGTCATCTGGCAGTATCTGCTGATGAACATCTCAGAGGCAAATACTCAGATCAGGAAATAACTCTGCTCCAGAAACCAAATAGATCTTGCCCCTTTCCAACTAGAAGGAGCAGTGCAGAAACAGATACATTTTATGCCAATCTCAGAAAGAAAAGGGGAACAGATGAGAGAAAGAGAAATAAATATATTCTTTGTCCTCTCCAGAAAGAAAATACCCTGTATGTTTCTGTTACAGAATGCTATTTAAATAACAGAATAAATAAAGCGATTCATTTGAGACACAAGTGGGGGAGGGGGGAGGAGGGGAGAGTGACTGAGAGGAGGCTGACAAGTCAGTAGTTCACTGGGTCTTTCTTTCTACCCTTCTTAAAAAGGGTGTGACATTCTGCATCATAGACTCAGATAAGAAAAAATACAGGATCAGAAGTTAGTGATGAAGAAAAATACATTTCTCAGACTTGGAAACAGATGTGTAATTGAAAGTCTAACCACCAAATGTGTGCTAATTATTCCAGATCTTTTCTTTTTTTCTGTCGCAAGGTTTTTGGTTTTTTTGGTTGGTTGGTTGTTTTTTAACCTATTTCTACACAAAAAGACAAAATTTATATAGCTGCATAAGTACATTAGATGTTTCACTATCTACCCAGAATAAAATATGATATGTAATTGAAGAAGTAGAAGGATATTCATTTGCAGGAAACACAGACTAAAATAATAAAATCATGAACAAACAGAAAAGAATGCATTTTTATTTAACACAAATGAAGTACCTCATTCAACTAAAAGGAAAAATCTTTAATCTGTGTTTATAAAAACTGTTCCAAGCAAGAAATGATAATAGTAAGTTTCAATAGCAAATGCTTAGTAATTTTAAACCATTACTTATCTGGCAGTCACCCTATACTGATTTTCCATTGCATCATTTCCCTCTCTGTCTATAACCATTTATTATACACACACATAAAATCAGTGAGTTCCATAGCAGTGATTTTATTAGGCAATTTCAGTGGTGTTGTTTATTTTGTAGAATTTATTAATTTTAATCTTCATTCAAAGTAAAATATGGCATAATTCAAGAGGTAATTATTAGAACATGTGTCAAGTTATGATTAATGATCAAAGAACCTTTCATCTCACTTAGATATCTATTGTTCATCTACCAACTATATTAAAGAAAGTGGGAAAAAATAAGAAAGAAAAGATATTGAAAATGAGAATTCCTTTTCATTGCATTTTAATACCATAATTAGCTTGCTTTCTTTCCCAAAAATGAGCAGAGTGTACAGGAAAAGCATATTATCTAAGTAACAATGACTAATGAAAAGAATGGGGAAGCAGTGACAGCTGTTTCTAATTCAGAAAGGGCCATTATAAAAAAAATGCTGCTGCTGCATTCACAGGTCCAAGACTGCATATTTTTCACCGTCAGAGTATGACTAATGCTGAAAAAAATGTTTTCATTAATAATTCTATAGCAATTTTTCATAGATTTCCTTCAACAGCATTCAGGCTGGACTCTTACTCTCATAGATGCTGTACACATCTTAGAACAACACTGTAAAGCATTAGGCGTGGGGAAACTTGGATTCTAACAGGAATATTTTACTTTGTTTCAGAAATTGCATTTATTTATTTTTCTGGCAACATTAATACCTTCAAGGGAATAAATAGTAGTTTTTGAGGGTATTTTGTTTCTTTCTTTGATTGGTTAGTTGTTGTTTTAGTGCCTTTACAGATTAACGAAATTCTTTGTAAGTCAATTAAATGTTCAGGTAATGATTTTAATATCTTTTTAAATCTGGAACAGAAGAAAGACCTTGGGTTTGGCTATCTAAAGTGAGAAAACAGGAAAGCTATCCTTGCTCATCTACACACAGAATCTCTCTGGCAGACATATTTTCATGTAAACAGTGTAATGTGATTTCTGTTAAGTGACAAAGAAATAAGGCAACAATATATGTTGAAGCAGTCAAAATATTTCAGAGGGAAAACTCATATAAATGTCTATCGTTTGACAGACGAGAAAATATTTTGGGCTTAACTTTCTATAAAAATCATTCTCTTTTTTAATGAAATTGCTTAAAATATTTAGCCTTGTGAAAAACTTGATTCGAACTTATTTTACAATGTAAGAGAAATTCCTCAGTGACTTTATCATTGAGACAAAATGTACATTTTCTTTTATCAAAGCCTGAGCATGGAGCTAACACGTTGACTTGTATCATTTTAATGCTTTGTTTTTTACCAGGTATTTTTCTTTCAGTGGGAATTGCGCTACTCCTGAACAAAAAGAACACAAGTAAGTAATGAAAGCATCATCTCTCTGCACCATCCCATCAATTTTGCTATGTTCATGAGTCACCAGTGAAGTGTAGAGCAAACTGAATTTTCTCTCCAATGAAGGGAGAAGTGGTGCTAAGGCCTTACTGTCCCTGCTATCTGCACCCATCAAAATACTATTTCTGGGGATCATCCTGGATTCTTTGTAGATCTTGTTTGCTTGGATACACACACAGACTAACCACCTGTAAAAAGGTTCTTTCTCTACTCAACCTGACATATACTTGTAATTCATATGTCCAGATCCAGTTGTCAACGTGAGATCTCCCAAGCAGAGCAGATGCTTTTAGAAATCCTCTGACATTTTAGCCATACAGGTTACATGGATTTTGCTGTCTCCTTTGAGCAACAATTTTGAAAGTCTTATCTGAAGTGATCCTAGAAGTTTCAAAGCTGCTCTGGAGACATACTCATTTACCTTAACTTCAAAAGCCACCATCTTCCTTTATTTTATGGCTAATAAAGCAGTCTGCATGTAACTTGAGAGAAGAATTTAAAAGTAATAAAATGGCAATAACCTGATATTCCCACAGAATTACCATCACATAAATTATTACATATCACTTTCTTTCTTCATTCTCATTCATTCACAAGATAAGTAACGTCAGAGAAATTTTTCTAATTCAAATTTGCTATCTCAGTGTGCTTTGCGCTTCCTGTTGTGCCTGTCTTTTCTTATGTCTAATCCACAGAAAGTCTGCTTGCCTTGTGATGGTAGGCAGGGATGCTCTGTGTGCTTTACAGACAGAGTGTGGATGTGGTGGCTGGGGTTGCCCCTCTTTCCAGTCAGTTCAGACAGAATGCCTCATGCTGTCAGTTTGCTAGTCACCTTGGAGTTATGTATTTGAGGATGGAGAGCAATGAATTCTCCTGCAGCAGATCACAAATAGCAGTAGTAATTCAGCTATTTTAGTCAAATGTCATACCTGACTGGGAATTACAGTAAGCTGTATTCTCCTGGTTGTTTTATTAATATCCTGTCAGGTACTGTGTAATTACATGACAGACATCTTTTCACTCAGAGGGTGGTGACACACTGGAACAGGCTGCCCAGAGAGGTTGTGGATGCCCCATCCCTGGAAGCATTCAAGGCAAAGCTGGATGTGGCTCTGGGCAGCCTGGTCTGGTGGTTGGCAACTCTGCCCATGGCAGTGGGGTGAAACTCGATGATCTTTGGGGTCCTCTTCAACCCAGGCCATTCTGTGATTCTATGATTTTATGATTCTATGATTCTATGACTCAGTGATTCTACACTGACTGTCACTTACAGGATCAACAATGAATAACACTGCAGAAGAACACACAAAGAAAATCAGAGAATTAAATATCAAATCTATAAGCAGTGGGTTGCAAATTCCACTTTCTGAACTATGTTAATCCACTGAATACAGAAACCTTTCTTTTGAAGCACTGTGGTTTGTTTTATACTCATCACCCATGATTGTCTGTGACTATTCAGGTGAACCTTTAAAGCAGCTCAAGTAAGACTTTGAAAATCTAGTTCATTACTGACTTCCAACAACTGTAGCTTCTGATTAGATTGGACATACCAATACATCTCCAACTTTCTGCTCTCAGTATCTCAGAAATAGGTACTGTTATTAATCAGGCTGTGATCCTGACAGAACAAATATTTTAGGACCCTGAAAAAAAATTAGTACTAACTGCTATTCTAGCAGGTCATCTTGTATGATGAGAGAGTCTGTCATTGGAGGCTACTGAAGGCATCTTAAACTACCAGTTTAAATGTCCTATGACAGATTTTATAGAGTTAGCACTTTTGTATGAAGAGGCGACTATTGCATTAAGAGAATTTATACGAAGCTATTATATAGTTGATTTTCTGGTCAGATTTAATTAACCTGGGCTTGTTGTAACTGTTTCTAAAAGAATGCAGCCAGTGCATGTATTCTTAGTACATTTCTTCCAACTTAGCAAAGTAAAGAATTCTACAATTACACTTCTAAATAATCCCCTAAAAGCAAAATATGATGTACAGCCCCATGAGACTTTGTCTATGTTACAATTATTCTTAAAATTTATTAGTGGCACTTTTGTTAGCTCAGATGTATCATAGAATCATAGAAAGGTTTGAGCTGGAAGAGACCTTTAAGATGATCAAGCTTCAACGCCTCTGCTATAGACAGGGAGACCTCTCACTAGACCAGGCTGCTCAATGCCCCATCCAGCCTGACCTCAAGCGTCTCCTGGAAGAGGGCATCCACAGTCTCTCTGGGCAACCTGCTCCAGTGTCTCACCACTCTGACAGTAAGGAATTTCTTCCTGATACTTAGTCTAAATCTACTCTCTTCCAGTTTAAGCCACATCCCCTCGTCTTGTCACAATATATCCTTATAAAAAATCCCTCCTGAGCTTTCCTGTAGGCCCCCTTCAGGTACTGGAAGGCCACTATAATGTCCACCCGAGCTTTCTCCAGGCTGAAGAGCCCCAACTCTCTCACTCTGTCCTTGTAGGGAAAGTGTTCTAGCCAACTGATCCTCTTTGTGGCCTTCTTCTAGACCTACTCCAACAACTCTATGTCATTCTTGTGTTGGGGGCCCCAGAACTGGACACAGAACTCCAGGTGGGGTCTAATGAGAGCACAGCAGAAAGGCAGAATCGCTTCCCTTGTCCTGTTGGATACGCTTCTTTGGACACAATCCAGGGTACAGCTGGCCTTCTAGGCTACATGCACATATTGCCATCATCATCACAACAACATGAATACAAAGATACCATCAGTATAAGAAAAATAATTTAAAATAAGTATTGTTCAAAAGTAAACCAAGAGCACAGTCAGGCACACAAATACTGGGGCACTGAACAAAAACAGTTTTAGTAACTTCCACCCTTCCATGACTACTGCCAGTATTTATCCCTGTAGCAAGTAAAACTGTTCTCAGAGGTTTAGCTACAGGACCAGGAATTTTTATGGGGAAGACTACAGGAGGTCAGGCTGGACAGCCTGAAGTCATCTCAGTTCCAGCTGTTCTAGTTCAATCCTCTGTTCCCAGGATGAATTTAAATAAATGTGCTGTCCAGTGAAGTTAAGCTATTCAGGTCCTAGACACTGAGAAAAGTGATAGTACTAAACTGCTTCACAGTCATCATTGAGATACAGGCATTAAAGGAAAAAAAATTAACTTTCCTATACCGGCTCAAGTGAAAGGGAGAGTGGGGTATACATATACAGTCCCTCTAATGAGGAAAAGTCTAATCGTTGCGGGTACTTGAAATAAGAACACAAATTATAGGGAAAACCAACATGTCAGGAACAAATAAGTGGTGAAATTAGAGGGAAAAAAAAATAAATGAAGATCAAGTGCACAAATGCTAATGATGAGATCATGTACTAGGTGTATTCAGAAAGAGGGAAAAAGAAGAAGCAGTGTTCCATCTATGCATCCTTTTAATCATTCAAAACCAATTTGAGCTCATTTATAGCACAGGCAAGAACTGCAGTGCAGATTTATACAAGTTAAATAAAAACTAATAGCTTGGAACAAAATATTTTGGTTGCACTAACAGACTAAACTAATGTTAAAAATAAATAAAAATTAAAATAAATTTAAAAAGAAAAAAGAAAGAAGGAAGGAAAGAATGAAGATAGGAAGGAAGGATAGAATTCCCTATATGTGAAATGGGCTGCAAAGAAACGGTATCACAAAAGCAACTCTGAAAAAAAAACTTCATTCTCTTCAGAGGCTCATCCTATGTTTCTACATATTTATTTCTTAGCAAACCCAAACAGTATAGCATAATGCACATATATTTCCTGATTCTTTCTTCTAAAATTTTTCTTAACATTAGAAGAAGATTTACCTGCTGCATATGTTATTGGCTAAGTGTGCTGGAACTTGCAGTTTAGGAACATTTTTCTCCTGGCGTGGCCAATAACTAAATGTGCTAGATAGGCTACCCATAGTAATTTTGTTTCATTGCTGCATTATAAAAAAATAGCAGTGTTAGATTGCCAGATAAAATTCATTTAGGAGCATAACATTATCCAGGTATCATGTTTACAAAGCTCTGAAGAGTCTAGACTTTTATACCTTCAGTAATGCAATTAAGTTATCACCCTTTAGTGTGCGAGCAACCAGCTCTGCCTCCAGAGTCGCTTGGTGGAACAACTTCCCTTGAACACTGAAACAGTAAAATGCATAGCTTTCCTTCCTTTCCAATGGGAATTGCTCATGTAAAAAAGGCTCTTTTGAGACATTTTTCTACTATCTCACAGGCATTAGGATATGCTCTTATGTAGAAATAAGAAGAGTGCATGATACTTATTTCAAAATAGTAGTGTTCATGATGTATGTTTAAATGCTGGTGTGTAGAAATGCTACTGTGGACAACTGACAAAGCATCCAGATACACTGGACATGTGAGAAGTTATACAGACCCTGCACAGTGATGACCTTTAAACACTTAAGCACCAAAAGGTGTTATTTCATTGAGGAGTACTTTTCAAAAGTGTTACTTGCTCCTTTGTTGCCAAGGTGACTTTAAAATTATTGTTATGGAAAAAAATTCTGATAGATTTTCAGATACCATTGATAAGAAAATTTTATCTTCCTAGCAGATAAAACTTAGCTCTTTGAAAGCCATCTAGATGCTAACTGAAAATGTTATTTTACCTATTTTCAGTCATGTTGAACATCTTTAAATGTTCATTCCCAATATTTTGGAAGCAAGTTTAGGTAACACAATATTGAGATGTACTCAACAAAAGCAAAAGCTTTCAAGAGTTAACTGCTCTTAAGAAAATTTTTAAAAAAGAAAGTCAGAAAATATCCTTTGAAAAGAGGATCTGTTTTGGCATGGTATCTGATGGCAGAGAGTTCCTAATTAAAAGTCCAAACAAATGTTGGCGTCAACTAATTATTTCAACAGCCAATTAGGGCAACTAGTGATTTCACGGAGAGATAACAAAATCAATGGAGGGGGAACTAAAACATTTTGAGTTAAAATGTTTCTACTGTTAACCTTGAAGGGCACATCTGCCACTGTCAGGATAATGTTAAGCAGCCCTTTTTGGTTCCATTGGTCACTGAAGTAATTCAGTACAGTCACTGTTAAGCCCATTTGAATGAAGAGATACCAAAAGATCTCTAATTTCTGTGCTCTTGTTCTCCTGAGCTGCAACATTTCCATCTCATTAACAACGTACACTAAACTCCCAAGATTTTTCTTGCCAAATGCCTACCTAGCATATCGACAGAGTGGGACTGTCTGTGAGTTGAAAACTGAAAAGAAAAATATATATGTTGGAAAGTCCACCTTTTTCCTTGCATGCACACAGTGTTGAGCACAGGAACTTGATGAACACACAGAAACCAGTTTGAGGTCACTGCTTGCTTTTGATCAAGCCTATCTTTTTCTATTCTCTACCACTGCTACTAGGTCATTCCCCTACAGGTCATCTTCACTCTATGCACTGGTGTACACTCTGATGGGTGCACCATTAGCTTCTTTTACAAGATCTGTATGTTCTCTGTATAGCTTTCCATAACTGTAATAGAAAATATATTCACAGCTGCGAATCAAACCCCACTGCTTTGGACAGTGCTGCAAAAGCAGATGTTTAAATCATCAAATAATTGTAATGATCTTCGGGCCATGGACTCAGTAGTCCTATCATGAGACAATGAGTACAACGCAGTAAACAAATCACACTATTCTCTTGGCACCAAATTACCAGTACTGACAGTAATTAACAAAAATTTACTGGGTAGAGATGGCATTCACTCCTTTCTGCTAATCAATACCTTGTACTTCAGGGTAGAAGAGTGAATTAAAATAGCAGACCAGGAGACTGTCACCAGAGTGTGGAGAACTAACAAATGAAATTTCATCAAATACAGTCTGGCACTACTGTTATTGTGTTATTCACAGAAAAACCTTTTCATCCCTCCCCAGTACCCATGATCTTCTCATTATCTTTAGGGCACCTCTACTTACACTATTTTTATTTCACTATTGCTCGGGGAAAAAAAAATTAGTTAAAAACAATTTTAAATAAGAAAAAAATTGTGCTTGTTCCAATGCCCAGACATCTGTAAACTAAGAAAGTAAAATATTTTTGCAACTTTGTGATGTATTTTTCAACTCAATTTCATAGCTTGCCACAGTCTTACTGCACTGAGCTTTAAGGTCAGAAGGGAGCCTTAGATCGTCCAGTACCACCTCCTGTATTTCCCAAGCCACTCCATTTCACCCATGTCTCCCTCCACTGAACCTTTTGTCTTAGAATGTGTATTTCAGGTATTCCAGAAAAGAATTTACTGTGGATTTAGAAACATAAAAAAGACCAGCTGCCAGTGTATTTACTTATTTATTTTGTTCTGACTCTGAAGAATCTTCTCTGTTAAATTTGTTATTTTTTTTCCCCCTGTCTATTTCTGGACAGGAGCCAAAGACATTAGCTATGCTGTTTCCTTAAAAATTTCAAAAACTTTTTGTTACTCAGTGTCCAGTTGGTGATGTTTAATCAAAATACTTTTGTGTTTTTTAACAAGCTAAGCAAATTCAACTGCCCAGTCCATTCCCTCTTGTGTATTAGCTCCCTGGGGGTCCAAAGTCATCACAAGAAATCAGAGTGACCATCCTGTTAGCCATGACCAAAATATAGTCCTCACCACTGACAACGGCAAAATTTCTTAGTAAACTTTGCCGCTTCTCCAGTATGCATGAGTGATGCATGCCTGCATTTCCCATACCGTGTGGCTGTGTCTATGTGTGCATGTGTAACATTTGTTCCATTGTCCCAGATATTTGGGACAGAAAAATATTTACTGCCTGGACATATATTTTTTGAAATATTTCAACTTGTTTTTATCCGTTTTCTTTTTATAATAAAGACAGATACGGTGAGGAAGATGTCAAAGATGTTTCTCTTTTCTTCTCTGGAGAAATCACCGCAACAAACATGAGAAGAAAAAATATTTATTTCTTCTGATATTTTCTTTCCTTCTCCCCTCCTTCTGTTGTTTGAAAACTATTGCTTATGCACTTGAATGATGAGCTTTCCCTACTGCATACAGAAAGCAATCTGTAGATAATATATCCACAGCAAATATTCATGCTCCCCTTGAAACTGTACACAATGAATTGTTGGAAATGCAGAGAACAATTTTTGCAGAGACTTGGAAACCAATTGCAAAGGAGGCTTACAGACCTGCACAGTACAGCCATACCTGTTAGCATATAGATAAAAGACAGTGTCCCATATCTTTTCAATTCAGTCAGGCATTTCAAAATGCTGATGAAGAAACCAAAGTGACTGCTTCGTGCTCCACTTCCACAGTGACTAAAAGGAAACAAAAAGATCAGTTTTAGATTACGTAACCAATGAAAACTTTGTTCCTTGTAATTAATGTTAGAATGATTTTAAATCAAAGGGATTGTTTTTACATACATTTTAGGTTGCCTTTTTTTTCTTACCCCACTCTATTAAAACTGCAATCCCTTAATTGGTTGGTATACTAATTATTAATCAGGCCCCTAGCATTCCTTCTAACTGGATATTCCTTGATTGCAGGCTCTGTGAGCTGTCTTAATTTCTAGGTATGTAAGATTTGTAAATAGCAAACTTGTACTTAAAAATTATGTATAATAATCTAGTCATTGAAACTAAAGTTTCTGTGGGGGGTTTATTAGAATTACAATAATGCCCAGGGAGGAAATTCAAAATTATATATAAATGACATGAAAGTTGACATCTCCCAGGTCTACCTACAACTGTATTTTGACAGAAGACATATACAGATCTGGGAAGGAATGATTCAGTGATTCAGTCAAAGTAGCAGAATTGTCCAAGCTGCTGCAAAAGTAAAATTTTATCAGTGTGCTGCTAAGAACTGCAACATTTCTCCAAATTATTTCCTAGTATACTTCTACACCAAATATAATGGCTTTTCTTGGGAGTAATTTCAGACCCCTCTTCTCATTCTGCGCTTCTAAACAATCACCTTTCATTTTCTTTTCTTCTTCCTTCTCCCTCCAGTATTTCACATGGAGATGTGTTAGCCAGAACTTGTACACTTCTCTCTGAAAAGAAATCTATTTTACAGTGCAGGGCTACAAAGAAAGAAATTTTGTGAATACTGGATTTAATACAAAATGAAGATGAGTAGCACTGTTCTATCTATGTGATGACTTTGTACTGCCTCCTATTAAGTAATGAGGTATGATTTGTATGTCTTTTTTTTTTTTTTAAGTTAAAATTATAATAAGCCATATAATTGATAGTCATGAATAATAGAATTTTTTTATAATAAAAAAAAGAAAGACAAGCAAGAATAAGATCTTTCTGTCTTAAAGAGCAGTCTAGTTTGAAAAGAGATATTGTCTTTCTTTACAAATTTTATCATTTCCTTTTTTTCAACAACTTCTGCATCACATCCAGGTATCACAGAAGAAATTTCCACCAAGTCTCAGAAATGATGAAATCCTGAGAAGTTCTACTGATGTCTCTTACATTTCCATACTGTCAAAGATAAAATAATCATGAATTAATGTTTTATTGTTCATTGGCTTGAGAGTAGAAGGACAGATGAACATCCAGTTGTGGTGGAAATGTTCCTAAAGGGAGAATAGTTTTGTGGCACTGTAGAAATAGGTACGCATTACTCCTTCTCACACAATAAGAGCAGTAAAAAAAATCAGCCTTAATTGTTTTCTCATTAGTGATAGCTGAGGAAAGAATTGAAATGGAGAAATAAATGAAATAAAGGGCAGATTTATATTAAATGTGGTTAGAATTTATCTATGCACAGCGAGGCATACTGTCTTCACTAATCAGATCAGTTTAAGACAAGTTAGTTATTACCATAAGAATTCAAATGCTCATAGTACTTCAAGTACAGCCATTGAATTCACCACGTCATGAAGAACTGGACTCCTTCCAGGTTAACCAACTGTGCCAGTATCCCAAACTGCAAAGACATCTACACTGTCAACATCACTAGCATGCTCAGGAATTTGCAGCCTGGAATAGATGAGAACACAATGTGGTGCAACTCTGCTCATCTGGGAGATTAGACTTTCAATTAACAAGATGAGTAGTTTAGACTAAAGATTAACTACTAGGGGTATTGAAATCCACCATCCTAATTGCCATTATGAGGAATGCTCTGAAAAACAGAATGTTAAATCAATAATGTAGTTTCAACAGAAGCTAAATGTATGTATGTCTTTGACTTCGACCTGGTGGATAATCCTGCAAGCATGTCACATGAACATTAAACTTAACAAACTACACATAATCTCAATGTACTGTAAGATATTGCATGCATCTCAGACCGTAGTTTTCTTCTTAAGGTAACAATTGCTTTGAAAATATTATATCAAATGACATTACATCACTTCCTGAATAAAACTTTTCTCATTTTCACATACATAGAGATATATAGTTAAGGTTGTTAAGTATTCTTGACAAAACTAAGCTCTGCTCATATTAAATAAATTTTGTGTTGGTTTTTCAAATCCACAGTGAGCTCCTTGGTGATAAATAGTGCAACTGCAAAAAATAAAATAAAATAAAAAAATAGAAAGGAGTTGTGGTTGCGTGGATGGAAATGTAAACCTGAGTGTCAATTAGGAAGCTCTGAAATGGAAAATAAGAGATACTGGTCATCTATAACTTAACCAGAGTATGTCAACTGGCCTGTAATCACAAAATATAAGAAAGACATTACCTATTACGAAGGAGGGAATGAGGATGAAAAAGGATTAAAAGCAAAATAACAAAGCAGCAGATAAAGGGAGAATATACTTAGCCTTTTTAAAGATTTCTACAAAAATAATATTTCCGTGTCTGATACAAATAGGAGTAGAATTCCTAATGTTTGTCCTAGGAATTGTTTATGTACACAGCTATTACCTTCCTCTGTAAAGGAGGACCAAAATCCATGGAAGGTGTCCCATTAGCACAGCATATATTCTATGACACAACATATTAGATATTGCCATAGAGTGTGTGAGAATTAGAATTATTGCAAAAGCCAGTGAAAGTCGAAACTCCATGGGAGCTTGGAGTGAGTTTTACCATATATATAAAAGAATATCAGACTTTTTCAGCAGCATCCTTAAAATTTTGTGATCTTTTCAAGTGACATATTTCATGAGATAAGCGATGCTCTAGTAACTTGTACTCTTCAAGAATGCTGGAAGCACACCGTCCTGTGTACATAGTTGACTAACAACACCGACAGAGACAAATGTGGAGGAAATACTTGCAAGTGTAACTTGAAGAAACTGAGGCACGTGGGAGGTTTTGTGATAGGGATATTAATTTCAGACAATGTAAGAAAAGATATACATAATAAGATGCAAATAACAAGCAAATCATGTTAGTGAATGCACACAAATCCCTCCACAAGCTTGAGTATGTATAGTAATGCACACATAAGCCTTTCACTCAGCTGGCAGCATTACAGGGAGCAGAGCGCTGGCTGATGTGAGAGGAGTGACACTGTGACTGAAGAGTTAGAGTTTCTCAGTTATACATTTAAAGCCAGAAATTCAGAGACTGAATTCAGAAACGTATCCCTGTACATCATAGGTATATATTGCACAAATTTAAAGTATGTACTTAGATACTGATTGTATTTACTTGTGAATAGCATATGGTATTTTGAGAGTTTGTAATTCTTATTCCTTCACACCTGCAGTAGTGTCAGTGTCATCGTGGTGATACACATACTTTTAGCTGCTACTTAAAGTTTTAATACTGCAAAGTTTCCCTTTGCAAAGTACTACACTTTTGTCATTTGGACCTAGTGGACAAATGTCCTCCTCGTGTGTACAGATGGCTGCTGAGTCCCATACACACAAATTCAAATCTCCTAAAAATCTGGATTAAAAAAAACCAAGAAATATGTCACTGAAAAGAAAATAATAAGGAATCTATTACAGCAGAGGAGTACTAGAGAGGCAAGTACTAGAACAGAGTGGCTGCAAATGCTCCATCCCTAGAGGTGTTTAAGACTGGGTTGTATTGGGGTCCTGGGCAAGCTGGTCTAGTGTCAGATCTGGAGGGTGGTGGCCCTGCCTCTGGCAGGAGTGTTGGAACTGGACAATCCTTGGGTTCCTTTCCAACTCAAGCCATTCTATGATTACACACACATTGCCATTCTCTGCTCCACTGCAAAGCTTCTCTCCAAACTTTAACTTTGCACAAAGCAATTGCATTTTGAGCCCAATGTAAATAAGTAGTGGTACCTACCTGTGTTGCAGTTGTTCCCGTTCTTCTGACAGTGCCCCACATCTCCCTTGAGGGAGCATCACCCTAACACATGGTCTTGACACTCAAGCACAAGGAACTACAAATGGGAAGAGGCAAAATGATTGAATTCTAAAACATTCAGCAGTGACTTATCAGGTTACGGTAGTGAATGCAAAAGGAGCATCAGTTTTAGACTTCTATGAGAGACAAGGCTGAATGTGATCTGTTTTTCTGTTTTGAACGCGATATTAAGCAAAATATCCTGTGTTTATTTCTTCCCTTTCAAGATACAAGGAAAAAAGATAGATCATAAGAACACTCACAGTTCTGGGAAATAAAAATGTTACGCTTTTCACTACAAGGAAATCCAGTTGAAGACATTCTTTGCCAATGCCAGACGAAGTCTGCATCTGTCTAGAGGATACATGTAAGGAAGAAGACATCTTGGAGAATTCACAACCTACGGATATTCATCCTGAGTAGACTTCTTCCCTACACCATATCAATCAAAAACACACTGTGATATTTGAATGGCCTAGGAGGGTTCATGTCAGATAGATCTGTGCCAAAGTTTCCCAAATTCTAAAGATTAAACATTGAAATAACATCTTGGCAGCCTTCAATTTTGCAGGATGTTGATATGGATAAACAGCATGACAGAATGAGAAATGAGATCTAGATAGACATGATTCTTGATAGAAGGGTTGCAAAGGCTGCTTGCAGTAGGACAACTAAACAGAAAAAGTTAGAAATAACATAAACTGTTGCGTATCAGACCAATGAAACAGTGTAAGTCTGATAGGACTGTCAAAATTGTTGTGCTCAGGGAATTTAATGGCAGCTTTGTGCCTATGAATGATTACTGTACAAAAAATAATTCATACTGCTGTTCACTCTCACTTGGCTCTGATATGATAAACCACTGGCAGAATGTGAACAGGGATTAGATTTCAAGTAAAAACAAAATGAAGACAAAAAGCTGTCACCTTGAAATGAGACAGTTTACATTACCCAAGGACTTGCCAAATGAGACATTCTTCGCTCCTACAGCAGTCCCGTGGCTCCCTACAAGCAGCTGACAAGAAACGGATAGACACCTCTGGGTGGCCCCTCTAGAAAACATGAGTTAGAATCAATATTTAATGAGAGAAATACAACTGCTAAAATTAGCAAGTTTCTCAACAAGATTTGCTTCTGTTGAACTCAGCTTCAGTCCCAGAGGTAGCAGGAGCTCAGAGGAGGCCATGGTAATCACGCTAAAGCACATTTCTTTTCCTCTGTTGCAGTGTGGTTTCCTGGGCATGTCCCACTGAGGGGCAGGAGGTATCAAAACTGTAAGGAGAGTGAATGGGGTAGTAGGATGATGCTTTCATAGGCAGCTGTCCTTTCTGAGTGACACACATACAGAAATATTCTTGTGTTTTCATCTCTCTCTGTCTCTTTAAGGTCATCTTTCCACCATATTAGTACTGGTTTAACTTACTACATCATCTAATGCATTTTCTGGGACATGCTGCCTTAGTTGTTTTTGTTTTTTTTTTAGTTTCAAATTCTGCTTCAAAAGTGGCCAATCCTTCATATGTTTAGGTCTGCTTAAAAACAATTACTGTGTGTAAATGCCACTGAATCACAAGCAGACATTTTACTCATTGTCACTAGGATTTAAAGTGACAGGTAATTAGCCAGTAATGAAAATGACAGATCATGAATTTTCCTTAAATAAACAGAAGTTCCTGAGATTACTTATTGAAATTGTCCGATTTTCAAAGTAAGGCTGATGATAAGGTGAAGTATGGAGTCCAGGGAAGCCTATAATATGTCAGGTGTGTCCATGATGGTAAATGCAGTCTCTTAGAGAATTAACAATTTAACACAAATAAATAAGTTACCTACAAGCTCACAGATGCAGTTTCTCAGCAAACCTAATCCACAGCAGTACTGCTGTTGTGGACAAAAGCCAGCAGATGCTCTAGCAATGTCCAGTTAGATTTTCAGCAAGACATAAAGAATAGGAAATCAGAGGAGGGAAATTTTTGATAAAAAACTCAAGTAGGTTTTGTTCTGCTGTCAGTGCCATGGCACACGGGCAGCTAACAGACCTTTTCACAGTGGTCACACAAGCATCAGAGAGCTGAGGCCAATGCCTTGAAGAAATCTATGAAAAATATAGACAGGAGATGGCTTCATCTCTTGTTCTTTTCTTTATTTGTTTCCTTCCTCGACACTCTTGTCCTGTCAAATTTCCAATTTCTAGAGTTACAGATCTTAAATGCTGCTGCACTTCTTACCATTCCCTATGTAAACTTGACTTTTGTTCTATTCTCCACTAAATCATTGGGTGTATTTAAGACAGATAGTCAATCCTGCTCAACTTGATTTTGCTCAGGACAGTAAGTATTAGCATGCTATATTCAAAGAAATTGTTCTCATTAATTTAAGCCTTATTGAAAACAAAAATTACTGCAATATGTGATTTTGTCATTCCCTTGGTTTGGATAAATTTGTGATGTGATGAGAAGACACAAGTGTTATTTCTGTCTTCCTTTTTTACAGTCAGCCATGGTTGTGAACTCTCATTTTTGTTTGATTGCTTTTTCACTGCAAGTGAAATTGTTCACCAATTCACCAATGTAGTCAAGATGACACTGGCTAGTTTTTTCAGAAGGAGCCTTCAGAGTTTCTTTGAAAAAGAATCCTACTATCCAGTAAGAAAGACCAACTTGTAAGTTTGATAGTACCTCCTATTCCATTCCTGCAGTACTTTTTTAGAACACAATTACTTTCACCATTTGAATTATCTACTGGAGCACTCAACATATTCTTCCTGTCCAGGAGGAGCTGAGGTGCAGTTGGTAGTGTCATAACTGTTCTTGCACAGGTCCAGCTACAAGCCACAAGAATGGATGTTGAGAGCAATTTGAAAAGTACAAGTAGTAGATTGGAATCTTGAGCAAAAAGAAGCACAATAAAAATTCCCACAATTATACAACTATATACAGCTTGCAATGTCAAGCACTCAAAAGCAGAAAGTTTTCTTAATTATGCTAAACTATTCAGAACTGTCCAACCCTTTCATCCCTGATACATTTGCACTGTGATGTTGCCCTAATTAAATTACCATATTTCATTGTTTCCTGTCTCCTTCAATGAATAAGGAGTTACTCTATGTAACATTGTTACCCATATTACAGCCTCTGGCCTTATTTTTCATACATCAGTTAAAGCTAGATAGACCAGAAGAATGTTTAATTTCTGTGTTGATGTCTCTTACAGATTAAACAGGTTATTTAAAATGCATCACAGTCATGGATAAATATTATGTTTTTTGAGGGTAGCCAACATATTAACATATTCACTGTATAGGTAGGTAATAGAGCCATAAAGATACTAATACTCAGGTGACACTGTTCATATTGATTTTTGAGCCCAGTTGGAATATTACACTTTGTTGCAAAGGCATATTTAATATTAATCCATCCAAATCAGTTTCAAATGATTTTCTCTACTTGTATTAGAAACTTCAATTCTAGTTCTTCAAAACTTACAAGCATTTATTTTTGAAGTGTTTAAATTCCATTGGCAATATGTTTATTGTACATAATTCTACAATAAAATAACAAGAAAAAAAAACAGATCTATTATTACATTGCATCATATTGATCATACTGAATCATATGCTCATATATGCCATCAGCAAGTTTGGACACATTGGATCTATCTCAAGGACCTCTGCCTGTTGTACTAGGAGAGTACCTAATAAGAGCACATATCTGCACTACAAGGAGCTAGCACACTTCACCACTGAGGCTTTATACATGCATTTGCTGATGGTAGCAGGGTGATGCTCTCTTGATAATGCCTGAAGACCTTCATAGATTGGAATAAACTTGTCTTGTGAAACTAGGCAGTATGAATCACATCATTCCGTAGCCAAGGAACTGAAATGCAGATTTTAACTCCTCCGTTAAACTGCCCTTTAATTTTTCAAGACCAATTTTTTTTTCAAAGCATTTAACTTTTCCTTTTGATTTTTTCACTTCAAATGTATTTTTAAAATTTATTTAGCATGTGATCTCTGATGCTGATCTTTACTTATACAGTATGCCACCCAGTGTCTTCAAGATATTTTCCAAAGAGAAATAACAATTTGTAGTTTTGAAGAATCACAAAGATGACAGTAGCTCTGAATCTGAGCAGCGTCAGCAGAATTCAACCATGCTGCATATACTCATGGCCCAGCCAGGACCCTCTCAGGCCTGGAAAGATTCCATGGTCCTTAACCTCCCACAAGGATCTTAAAATTGTTTCTTTTACCAGCTGTATCCTCCTTGCTAAGAAGTAGTAAGGTTGAAAGTTTTCATTAAGAATTAATTATGTATTATAAATAAATCATACTAAACAGAAATACTTTTGCAGTGGAGATATTTGAGGTAGAATTCTCACTCCTCTTAAACACCGATGAAGCTCAAAGAACAAAAAAAGTTAGAACTGTGACTGGGCAACTTCTAATAACTTCCAGACAGAAAAAAAAAATCAAGTAAAACAGTCTAGAAAGCAAGATAGAAGTACTATTATCTTGAAAATGAGCTCAAATTAATAGAATAAAATAATTCATTAAAATAAGTTAGTAAAAATAAATTAATTATAGCAACTAAATTTGAATCTAGCCACATAACCTAATAAAGAAGTCATGAAACAAAGAGTTACATCAACCTAATTAGAGAAAGCAAAAGCCTACTCAGCCCCTTTCCTCAACCAGTCAGCATTCATTATAAATGTTCATCTTTGAATACGAATTAAACAACAAGAGGAAATCGAGCATATGGACAGAGAACAAAAAATACAGCCAAAGCAAACAACCACCCACACAGCAGTGTTCTTTTGTCATCCAGGAACTGAAAGATTTGTCCAAAGCATTACCAGAGAATTCAGTTTTCATTTTCATATTTCAATGCCAGTTAAATATTCAGTTTCACAGGACATAGGTAAGACCACTGCTGTTAATTGTTAACTTTTTAGGATATCCTTCATACCGTCAGAACAAACCCCAGGCACCTTTGTACAATGATTTTGCCCAGCCTAAGCTCTTTTGCTTTTCTGTTATTGACTAGGAGGGGACTTATTCTGTTTAAATCATCTCCAGTTTGTGCAGTCAGACACTTTGCTCCCTTTACAATTAAGAGCTATCCTCCCAGCACAAACTTTCTGTGAATTTTTTCATGGTTAAAGAAAACTTTATTATTTATGTTATATCCTAAGTTCTATTTTAACTTTTATCCCTTTCTCTGCTTGGGATCTCTCGAACCACCAGGACTGTGCCTCTAAGCTGGTGTACCTGTGGCCACAGGCTTTGGAAAGACACACTGCAGAGCAGCCCACTAGAGAAGCTGGCAGAGATCTCTGGCCATACCAACAGCAGCAATTCTCAAAGCTGAGATGTTTATAAAGTATTTCCATTTCAACAGATGGGAGGACCTCCCTGCAGCTCTGAAGGATTGCCTGATTATTTTAATATGGATGCCAATGTGCTGGATGGAAATTCCTGGCTCTTTTCCAGGAAGTTTATGAACTTATCAGCCTGAATTAAATTCATATATTTGAACTAATAATATTCATACTTCAAGTTTCCTCATGCTGTGCCCCTCAGGCTGCCTAATGAGAGGTAGTGGACTCTACCATTATCGATGTTACAATAGCCACACAAACCTCTGGGAAACTCAGGATGAATGCTACCTGGACAGTTGAGTTAAAAGAGCCAGATTGATGAATGAAGGAAATTATCTTTTCTCCCCTCACATCCCAAAACTCATTATCATTAGCACTCATGATTTTGGCTGAAATGCAAGGGAACCTTAAACTACCTCTGAGCATTTTCCTTTTTTCCTCATTTCTACTTTCTGATCTCTTGTCCAACACTTTTCCATCAGATATTATACATATATATACTTAAAATTATACAAATACATACTTAAAAAGAAAGAATTGTATATAGTATGTATATATATAGTTTACATATTTTATATATACTATATACAATTTTTTTCTTTTTAAGTGAAAAGTACTGAACAAGGCCAGTTCTGCTTCTTGCCAGACACCAGTCTGATGACTTGTACTGGCAGTTCATCATCTGAGTCACTCACGAGCAAGGACAAGAGTCCCTGAAACAATTTTTTGATGAAATTTTGTCCACAGCAGACAAAATTTCATCAAAAAAAAGTTGTTGACTTCAAAAATGATATAATCACATTCTATAACAATGAGTGTAAATATCATTCCTAATTAAGCACAGAATATCTGAAATGTTCTCACACATTCAGTAAAAATGTTTGTATGGCATATAAGGTTTACATGTTTTTCTTTTCTAAATCTTCTACACCTGAAAATCTGATTGTGGAGACTTAGGTAAAAATATATTTTACTAATAACTTCTACTACATCCTTCTCACACAGAAATAGCTACACTCCTAGTGTTTACACATTTTTGCTATTTTCCCCAGTAGAACTCTGAAATAGAGAACTTCACAGGAAGAAAATAACAAGAAGAAATAAAAACTGATGACTTTTTTTCAAATGCACTAAAGCAGTTGCTGAGTGTTCAGCCAAAACAGGTAGTTGTTAATACAGAAATGCTCTTGTTTACACAGGTAAATAAGATGTTGTTCACTTGTCTTACCATAGTAAGCTGTAAGTGGTGAATTGAATGGCTATTTCTTCACCTCAGGGAAAATATGTCTGAGAACTGAGCCGTCAATATCATACAGTTTTTCACACAGACATCATAGTACACACAAACAACACTTCTGTTATTTTTCTATTCAATTTTCAACAGAAAAATGGGATATGGGGAGATCTCAAAAAATGGGAAGACCAAAATATATGAACAAAAACCTAAAATTTGATTTATGAGCCTTGAAGGTCTATACCAATCCTCAAAGCCTTTGTTTTCTTTTACAGAGTGGGAGCCCTCCTCAGCATGTTTTTCCCAAAAGGGTTCACTTATGTTTAGAAAATGAAGATTATGCCATCACCTTAAAAAATAGCATCATTTTTTAAGAAATAAAAACTGCCATGAAGTGGTAACTTTTTCAGTGATTTTTATCAAAGAAAACACATTTCTGTCAAATTTTGATTTTAGTGGAATTTTTATATTAATTCAAACAAAACTTTAAAACTCCAGTGCAGATCACTACCACCGGTAACATAAAAATGCTTTCAAAATAAATCCCAGAGAGGAAAAAAGACAATAATTATGTGTGGCTCTTCCATCAACAACTTAATCTGGCTGATTCCCCTCTATGGCACACGGCACAACTGGTGTGCTCTACAGCCACTCTGACTGCCCAGCTCCGGTTATCAAGAAGCAGCAGATGACTATTTTGCAACATAAATGCTAGTAAGCTTTCAGATAAACAACATAAGCAGTACAATATACATGCCTCTTGGGAAGAATTTCATAGAAGATACTTTTAGCTAAGAAGAACAATATGAGCACCCTATTGATCACACTGCATTGCTATAATTGCAAGAATTGTCTGAGCTTGTGGTAGCAAGCGCAGAGTTCTTCAGTATCTTACTAGTCTGATGCCTCGTCCCTGTTTTGGTCTGATGAGACTTAAGAGTTTTGCTTTTGTCTATAACAGAGTTCTTGACAACTGACAATTCATTTCTATTAGCACAAGAATCCTTTACAACCTGAAAAGCAATGAAGTGTCACCTCTCCAAGAAACAAATCTAATTGAGCTCTGTGGGTGAAATGTCAGTTTCATGATTTTCATGAGCAAAACGCTGTAGGAATGTTAACAGTAATGGCAATATATATGGTGACTGTGAGTTCTTGTATAGCACTCAGTATTGAATCTGACAGACTGTGATAGTGTTTTAAATTAAGACAGTCCCAGCACTCTGGGAAGTTAGGTGCAAAATAGACTTGAATATTTCCCACAATATTAAAAAAAAAAATTATATTAAAGACTTATAACATTTGTATAGTTCTGTGATGGTAGCATATATCCTGTGCTTTAAGAGTTCCATATATCCAAAATATTTGCTCTTTCAGTTCTTGACAGACACGGACAGGATTTTTCAGTGTTCTAACAATTATTCCCAGCTTTGTGTTAAGTTTCTGACTTCCAGAATTATCTTCATAGTGACTTTTTTATTCATCAGTTTAAAAAGGTTTTTCACCTATTGTTCCCACTTTGAGTTAAAAAAATCATGTGTTAAATTCTGTAATTTCTTAATTTCTTAATTATCTAATTTAAAGTAATGCATGTTTCAGTATAATAAGTTTATATATTTGTGTAGCTAATTGGTGATTAATTATTACAAGAAAGGTATAAGCTGTATTCTTCTGTTTGCTAAAATATTAATATAGTGATGTAAAATGGAATGGCAGCTTAGAATCATGAAGTCAGATGGTTGGAAAAGACCTCCAAGATCATCTAGTCCAACCATCCGCCTACCACTGATATTTCCCCACTAAACCATGTTCCTCAGTACAACACCTAAACACCTGTGTGATACAAGTGATAACTATCTGCAATAAAACACTTTTTTTATTTAGCTATGAGACAAGCTTATTATCAGTGTGTCCCATAGCTGCCACTGAGTATCTTTCCCCACAGCTAAAAAGTACTCTGGAAATCCTTTTGCTTAGCTCTGTTCTCAGAGATAATTCTGAGAGAATTATCTCTCCTTTATCACAGAGAAGATCATACTGTGGTTCTAGACCATATTTTTGTGTAAAAATAGTGATGTGATGTTGGAGATCAATGCTTTTACACAGTGCAATAGAACTACTACCGTAAGACTAGCACATTCAGTGTAATAAGGAAGATTAAAAAAAATCCACAATGGTAGCACTTTACTTCAAAAACTGGAGTTAGATAAATTTGAGGAACCTAATTAGAAGGATAATTTAAAAGCAGAAGCTGCATAGGTTAAATGCCTGCAGGGCATTTAGTTATCTATTGGGTTCTACAACAAATGCATTCCAACAATTAAAAAATACTACAGAAATATTTCCCTTCTACTGTGCTTCTACATTAGTGTAGAATGCCAGCTGTTACAGACCAATAAATTTCGTGATGAAAAAGCCAAAGTAAAAAACATGCTCAGTGGACACATAAACACTTTAAAGAGGGAAGTGTCAGAATTGGGTTTTACAATGAAAAATAATCTGTCCATCTATGTCAGCTCTCTCACAGTGTATAATTTTGCTATTTTTTTATATCCCTTTCTATGCCTCACTCCTGGCAAAATTTATTTGTTTCTGGCACTCGATTCCAATTAATTTCATCCATACTTGGACAGTTTTTATGGGTTATTCATGTCTTCCCTAGTCCCCTTATGTCTATGTGACACAAACCCAGATGAACAATTCATTGTTTTCCCTCTGTTCCAAGAAAATAAACACATTCTTTCTCAGCCAAAAGACAACAGTTGCATGTTTTTCAATAATTCAAAACTTCTCTATATTCTTCAGACAAGGAATAAGTATTTCTTTGTGAGTTTAAAATGCCCCAAGTAACTACTGTAAGAACTACAGGTGTTCTAAATTATTTTCCAGCTGTAATCAGAGAAAAGCAATTGACAACTGCAAACTTTTCTTTTAAAGTAAGAAATTCTTGCCTGTAAACTATTATAAATTGAAAGTTATAAGTGATGTTTTGCGTGCATAGAGTTGTACTAAAAGTGAAGTCCTGAACTCTACAAAAGAAAATGATAAGGAAACTGGATAATATACATTTTTTAGAAGTTTAATGTTTTATATTACAGATCTTCTCACAAAAAGATCTCACAAAAAAATTCTGAAAGTAAAACATTTCTTTTGAGCAGTTTTAATTATTATATTGGTCATATGTATCAGTAGGAATTTAAATTGTGTTTTTTTTTTCTTCACTTATGGAAATTTTACTGCAATTTTCCTCAGTAAAATATTAACATCATCCCAAATAGAAATGTACTCTGAGTTTCCTGAGTTATTTTCCATGTTTTTTTCACAAGTACGATTATGGAAAGCTCAACATTCAAATCATTAGCCTATTTCTTATATTATTTATGTAAATACGTATCACATTGCTGCTGCTTAATTCCTTATTCAGTTGATGAATGGTTTTCCTTATATCTCTGTGAATCTTGAAAAGATTTTGAAAAGCCAAACAGGTGGTGGAATATCATAACTTGTTTAGTTCTATCTGAATTAATCTAAGTACCCAAGCCATGTTTTATTTTCCATATAAGAAATTAGCACAATTCACTTCAGAAAGCCTTCACAATCTCACAGCACAGCATTTCTATTCATAGCATACAGGATGTACACATCAAAACTTCTAGAAATAGTAAAATGATGGGGGTGGCATAAGAACATAGCGGGAGTGGAATAGAAGAACAAAAAACCTCATTTGCTTTACTTCCAAAATGGCTTCCAGAAACTTAAGTTTTGAAAATTTCTCACACTGGACTGTCTGGAATGGCCAGAAGGTAGATGTGCCCATTCAGTTCTCTCCTGTCACTCATGAGCATACGCTTGGCAATATTGGATGTTTTCTCTTGCACAGAGGAACTGCTGTTAAAGAGGAAGTGAACACAGCCTCTGTGAGTCCACATTGAAGATGTTGTGCCACAGGCAGTAAGGCCTTTCTCAGCCTGACTGGAAAAACCAACTCTCATTGCAGAATCACAGATTCTGCAGATAGCTGAAGAGGCACTGACCTGTGTTTGGCAGAGTTCTATGCTTTCCAGCATCTTTTAGTTGGGGTAGTGTAACTGTACGTGAGCAATGCATGCAATACATCTATTTGTGTACATAAGGAAGGTGACTTTTGTTTAAGAAAATTTCATACTAACCTTTCACAACTACAAATGATTAGAGAGTTCAAAGCAATTAAAAATTAGTGTTGGTACTATTCTGTTTAAAAATGTCACCAAAGATGCTTTGAGAGGCACTGCTTTTAACACTGGGGGAACAGCTTGTGCTCTCTCCCTGTTTTCAATAAACATTTTGATTGTCAAAACTGTACTGGCATGAAAAATCCAACTATGCCCTGAGGATCAAGGAGAAATTTTCTCCAGAGTATAAAGCACGTTGCCTGAACTGTTTCAGACTAATAGATTATTAAAAATAAATTGCTCCATTTGAATATTTTAAAAGCCATTGCTATAAAGATTAGAGGTAGCTATCAGGCTTGTGTGGAGCTTGGGGAATTACCATTAAAAAGCAAAAAAATAGAAACAACTGGAAGCAAATAAGGACTTGTTTATAATGCACAAAACATTCATCAGAGAGATGTAGCTTACATGAGTCATTTCTACAACAGATAAGCATTTTGAGAGCTTTTTTAACTTGTCTGTTTGCTTGTTTTGATAGATGCAAATGGAAAACAACAGGAGTGGATATTTGGCACACTTGAACAAAAATCCATTTCTTCTGATGAAGCAAATTGTTGAGGAAAACTGGAAATAAAGTGTTCTCCTTACAAAAGTAGACACTTAGGTCACAGCTTCACTCAGCATAGTGTCATAATTGATTTGTGAAGATAGAACTGTTCATGAGCAAAGTGATACTTAGATTTCTAGTCCATGCAGAATAAAAAGTCAAAGCAACACTTCTCATAAATGCTACAAAGTCTCTGGATCACCTTCCTCTGAGCAAGAGACTAATTCACAGATGACCATTTATAGCTGTTACTCAAATATTTGACTTGGGTATATGTTAGCGGGAGGAGAGGTCTTTATTTCTAAGCTTATGCTCTTATGTGAACCAACAAGGAATCTCATTCTTCTACGTCAGAAAAAACAGATAGACATATAGGGAAAGTTTACTTACTACCACTGCAAAGAATTACTATCTTCTAGTCACTGCTGTATTTCAGGATCTCAACATCTGCTGATGTCTGGAGGATGCATATGGCTGCCCAGCTCTGTCTTGTTCTCTCCTATTTCAATTGATAAGATTTCAGATATTCAGACTTCTGAAGTTCTTGTTGAGAAGCTCTAGCAAAGAGAAAGCATATGCCAGAGCTCCAGATTTCTTCAAAATGTGACCATATTCATCACAGAAAGCCCTTCGTATCTCAAGCCAAATCAACCAGTATCTTCTCTTTCTTCCCTGCTCACTGAACTCCTTCACCTCCTCCTCTCCACCTGAGCAAAGGGCCAGAAGTGAGAAAAAGGACTCTAGTATCTTTTGTTTCTAATACGATACTGTTTCTTTGTGTGAAGTTGCTTTTTCAAAATGAGAGGCTTACGATGAAACATCAGAAAGTGTTTTTTTCCCTCAAAATGTGATAAGCGTGTTGAAAGAATAGGGATTCCCTGTGATGGAATTGAATTAATTCTTCCTCTGTAGTTATTTTAGCCTTATAAAAAGAAAACATACAAAAGTGACAACTTATTGTAGCCAATTGAGTCTCATAAAAGTAGATCCATTTTTTAAAGATTAGTTTAAATAAAGCTCTGTGCTAATAGATAAGCAGTATATACAGCAAAAAATGAACTTTTTTTTTTTTTTCAAATAAAAGTGCTGAAAAGGAATACTAAGTGAAACAGCCAACTGCAATGCTGAGCATCCAGAAAAAAAAAACATAGACCATCTTCCAATGTAAGATAAATCCACACATTCGTGCATTTTTCCTTTCTCATGGGTGCCCTTTGCAAGGTATTTCTTTGATCCTCTCTTCAATAAAAAGAATAAACTTACTGAAAAGACAGGGAAAAAAAAAACAAACAAAAAAACAGAGGAAAGAGGTTTTCTTGTCTTTGGAAAACAACCTGGCTTCTTGTTGAGGACAAAGAGAAGATGACAGCAAGGTAAAGGATATCCATATTAACGATTCTCCCTCCACCAAGTAAAACAAAGGAACAAATGAGGCAAGTGGACCAAGGAGGTCATGAGAGATGGTAAAAGGTGAAGGGGAAAACTAGCAACAGACAGATATGTGTGTAGCTTGCTTTCATGGAAAATACGACACAAAGCATTATAACATTTGATAGAACAAGTTGTCAGCTAAAAAACACTTCTTTTCAACACTCTTGCATTTTCACCAGGGATGAACAAGATCCTACAGGCTGCACTCTCAAAAATCTATCACAGTCACCACTTCTGAAACATACTACCTGCAGCCTCACTATTCTCTCATCCACTGTTTGGTCTTCATAAACATTCAGCAAGCATCAATGAATGTCTGTGGGTGCCATTTTTTCTTTATGAGAGAATTCAATGACATACTTTTGCTGTTTATGCAGTTCCGTATCAGATGCCATTTTGTCAGAGTGCCCCTCTGCTGACATCTGTCACTCAGCAACAACATGTAACAGGATATTGGTGGGAAGGATCAACTTCTACTGCCATAACACCTACATTTTCCTTTGAGATCATAGGCCAACATAATAAAATAGGAGGCATGACTTTCGGAACAGTCCTCATATAATAAAGCCCAGAAGCCTGAGCTTGATAGTTTGATTTGAAGTCAGAATAAATATTCAGGTATGACTGTAAAACTGCTGCATATGAAAACTCATGGTTGGAAACGTACAGTGTACAAAACACAGAAAAGAAACTGTTACTGGACAAAATATTTTGACAAGTTTATGCTTTGCTTTATTTTATTTTTTATTTATTTTTTTAGTCTACTTGCAGTTACCTCACTGAGGGTATCTAGAGTCTGCACTGCACTACAGCTTTAGGATAATCATTAGTAGAAAACTGTTATTTCACACGGCATTTACTATTAATGATTATAGCATTTGTTCAATGACGAGTTTTCTGGTCTTCTATTTTTTTCCCATGTTTCCATGACAATAATTATCTCACCATTTTAGGCATTGTGACGGGGAGTGGCAGTATAAAAGGGTGTAATTTACTTCTGATTACTATATTGTGTCACATGAATGACTAAACTTCATCACAGTGCATGCGCTGTGGTAACAGAGAGTGGCTACTGCCTTGGTAGAGGAGAAGGAAATGAAATATTGATGTGAAACTTGTGATAAAACATAATTGATTCCTTCTAATACACTACAGAAATGATCACTGTGTACTGGAAATGAATTCCACATAATGGAATTATGTAACTTTGTAAAGGCTGTTTTTTTAAAATCTTTAAAAACAGTAATTAAATTACATAACACACCTGTTGTTAAAGTTGCCTTTGATCTTAGGCAACTAGAATAATATGTATTTTCTTATATATGTTTATATAAAATCACAGAATGACCTGATTTCAAAAATACCCTAAAAATCATTCAGTTCCAATCTCCTCCCTGGGCAGAATTGTCAAGCACTAGTTCACACAATAAAGTTAAATAAAGTAACGTGTGTAAGACTGTATAACTACCTGTTATGTATAACACAGAAGTTGTATGAGGCACCTACATTACTTTTATACACTGTCTTTTTTTCTATTTCATATTATAAAGTATACGACATCCTGAGTTAACAAAAACTGCATTTTGTTATATTCTCATGTATAACATAAGCTACACTGCAGATGGTTAGAATATATACACCATTATATTAAAATATCTAATATGAAAGTAGAAATTCTGAAATAGCTATTTTGCTTTTATAATCTGGTCACTAGTAAAATTCTTGCAGATTTATGCCAGAAACATATGAAGAATTTTTCTCTGGAAATTTACTCCAGCAAAGAATGAGAAAGACAGAAGGGGAAAAAAAAAGAAAAAAAATGACAGTGTCCCTTTTTAGACTTGCACAAAACTCTAAGTGTAGAAAAACATTTCAGAACACAGTAATTATTCTGCAGCCTTGGGGAACAGCTTGTTGACCCTTTCTGTTCAAGTAGCAGACCAGTTACATTAGTAATGACCCACATCCTTTGTTAATAGCACTGGAGAGGTCTGCCAGAAAAACGACATCTAAATTTCTTAGTCCAGCAGAGTACCCCATATATCAGTGTATTATTTCTTAGTCCAGCAGAGTACCCCATATATCAGTGTATTATGAATATATAACTTCCAGAACATTACTTCAGCTCTATACCAAAGTGAAAGAAATAGTTTGAATCTCTGCACTTTCCACAAATAAAAGATAAGAAAAGCATCTTTTTGACCAAACCTAACCTTCAGGCTGGTATTGTTGATGAGGTATTGGCTAAGAGTGTGTAAGATGAAATACCAAATTCCAATGAAGGTCACAGACAAAGCTGCTGAGACATTTGAAATATTAAGAGATAATGAATAAATACACTGAAGAATAAAATAATCAATAGGGCTAAGGACTTTCATGTTTTGCTGTCCCTTTTTAGACACACACAGCTGTTTGACACATAGCTTATGAGACTGCCTGCTACAAGGCAATACATGTAAAGACAGCAGGAGCATAAGGTCATTGCTAAGGGCATTTAGAGGCACAAATAATTTCTTAACAGATATAATTTGAACTAAGCACAAATCTTGTAGGTGTGAACAAAGGGACTGACTCTGATATTTTGTTATTTCATGATTCAGGTGAAGATAAAGAGGGAGAGTTGAGAGTTGGATACCCATAACCCTCAGAACATACAATAACAGCAGGTCAAGCAAGCAAAATTTTTCCACTTACATTTCTCAACAGTGCAGGAAATTAACACTGGCGAAGAATGATGGATAAAGACTCAGAGAAAAGAGGTAAGTAAAACAGAAGAAATTGATTAAGTATCTTTAAAGTATTAGCATTGGCTGGGCTGAAGGAAAAGGATGAAACATAAATCCCAAATTCACTGTTTGTTTAGTGCGTTGCTGCCAAACCATTTTGAGATACAAGCAAATAAGATACTGCCAAACCATTCTGAAACACTCCCCTTTTCTGAGATAATTGCAGGGTGAGAAGTTTATGCCCATCTCAATAAAGACTAAGGAGTAAAGTTATGGTATGTCTGCAGCACATCACTTTTAAAACCTGAATAAACGGGTTTGCAACTAATTTCAAGCCACATCCCTTTAGATTAATGTCTTATTTGCCTGATATTTTTCATGGAGACTTGAGGTTGCTGAGGGGCTTTTTCTATTCTCTTCTTTTAGATTCCTGTATTCTTTTGTTTTATATATATATACATAAACTATATGTTTACTTTGCTATAAAATATAGATGTTTTATAGCATGAAAGGTCAGTGAGTAAGCATCTTGAGTGGCATTTGTTTCAGTAATAAAACACCTGAACTCATGTTCATGTTTGAGATCCCATTATAATAGATATCAAGGGCTCAGTTCAGAAGATTAAAGGTGGACATCTTTGAGCTCTTTGAGATATTTTAGGATATCCGGAATACCTACTCAGGGGTTGAAGTTATGAAAATTGTCAACAGGGAGCAACTCAGCTTTCTCTTCAGTATACAGAATATATGAAGTAGTAAGGTAATCTTCTAACAAAGATATAAAGAGACATTTTAGAAGCCCTAAATCACTCCAGTCATCCACGTGGAAGAGCTCTGGTATCTCATAGGTCTCACCTCATACCTGACTATGTGGACAGCTCAGAAACACTAAGACACCTCAAAAAAGTCCTATTAGTGTAAATACTGTAAAACCAGGATCTCCAGTGACTATAGTGGGAGCTTAGATAGCTAACTTGTATTCCAATACTGGGAAACTTCTTGGGAACATATTCACAAATGAATTCTCCGTATTTTGTAGCAATAGGTGGAAAATTCCTTAGTTCAAGTCATTCCAAAGTACAGGCTCCTAAATCACACCCCTGTTAGTGTGATCAAACTTTCCTCCAGTTTAACTTACACCAGCTCTGTTTTACTGAAAGACTAAGAGTTGATAAGCGGCATTCTCAGGACAGACTATTTCTAAGCCTCAGAGTTGGTACTTCTGCTTTGCTAACTTATCAAAACTGAAGTTATAAAGAAATGTCAGTACCATTTGCTTGTATTCTCTCAACAGTAACTCTGGATGATTTCTGGACTAGTTTTAACTGAAGCTTGCTTCGGGCTATTTTTTTTTTTTTTTTTTTAATAAATCAGAAAAGGTGAGAGTTACTGGCTTAGTACTATTCTGTGGTAAGCAAAGCTATTCTTAAAAGAGCTATCAGTGTCCAAGCAACAGCCATTTGTGTCCAAGCAACAGCCCCACTCACTCTGTTCTTTGACCTCTCCCTCTTAAGAGACTGGAAACGTTCAAACAATGACAAATAGGAACATTATAAATCCTTTGAAAAATGTTGACACTGGTAGGGATGGAGCTCACAGTGTGAAGGTCATGTAGCATATGAAACTAAACATACCTCAGGCAACAATGCTGATCCTCAGAGCACAAAACTCAGCCAATGGCATTAATACAGCTGCACCTAAAATTCTTATATCCAACAAAATATGACAACACAAATACCTTAGAGCAGATTTTGAAGCATGTGCTGGTGCTATGAACAACTACCTCTGCACAAACAGAGAGCAAAGAGGATCTATTAGACCTTCTCTAAGATGGTTATTAGCAGAAACCTTAGTATTCTGAGAACTATTAATTCTGATTCAGTACCGGTTACAGCAGCTTTTTGCAGGGAGGATCTATCTGACCTGATGTCTCAGTGCTGGATACAATTCAGCTGAAAAGTCAAGGCTTTAAGCCCACTGCAAAGGTTTTTCTGTGGAGTTCTTACCCTTACCACTTTAAGCTTGTTGCTGGAGAAGTTTTTAGCAATAAGAATTATGTTGTATCATTGTTCAATGCATAGACATCTTCTCTGTTTCTAATTCTATATTTTATGTTTATGATACTTCAGACTCACTGGGCTATAGTGTACAGAGGCTAGAAGTCCTTGATTCCGTTGCTAACAGACGGTCATTAACGACCAATGATAGATGAAGTGAATTTCTGAACTTTATGAATAACTAAAATCTTTAATGTAGGAATTTTGAATTATGAGTCTAACTTCACTAAGCAAAACAACTGAATGCAAGCAACCTTAAAAAGTTCAATTATACATGACTCACTAGAGTTTTACTCTTTTAAGACTATACCTTATTTAAATTGCAGAGCCACTAGAGCATTAAGGAACATGGCTGGAAATGAAAGAATTGAGTGAACAAATAAATATTTATACATATATATATCTCCATGGAAAGACAGTTCTGTGGAGGTACAGTTTATTGGTCATGGATAAAAAATGTTTAAAAAGGGAACAGGAAATGTGAAAGAAAGCAGATAAAAACTAGTGTGAATAGTATATGTAAAGACAGTAAAATAGAAATATTCAGAATTAATAGAGCACAGTAAGAATAGAAGTCTTCCTGATTGCATTTGATCTTTTTTTTTTTAACCCCTTACTTAAATATTTAGAAACTTTTCTCATTTATTTACCCTTATCATACCAGTACTGACCAAAGCAATAGAGACCACTCGTGCTTTTGCCTATTTAAGTACTTTCAGCATGGGTAGTGCCTTACCACATTGCTGCTCTTTAGCACCAATTACTTCTGTCCAAGAACAACACTGTAATCCATTGACTTTTCCACTCTTGCAGTTACATGTGAAGTTAATCCACACCATTAAGGAAGAAGCCTGGAATTAAGATACATTATATTAATTATACAAGCAATTTGGTATATTTGCACACACAAGAAGAACGGGAAGTCCCAAGGAACTTAATGTTGTATTCCATTATTTATTTTTCCCTTAGGTAACAGTAAGTGGCTTTAATAATAAAAGATTACAGTTACTACGTTTTTTTTTTAATTACATTTAAGGGCTGCAGTTAATTGTTACCTTAATAATAACAAACTGTCAGTTTATGGCAAGCAGAAGATAATAGTTTCCACTATTGCTTTTATGATAATCGATGTCAGCAATTTGATGCTAATACTTCTCATGTAATATGAGTGCCACAGTAAATCACTTACTAAATAAAGAATAATTTTAAAACTTGCCCTCACACTGTTTCCTAGCATTTTCTAACTTGCCCTTGAAAGGTTTCCTAAAAATTAAATATCTCACTCTAAGAAATTGTTGGTTGGTTTCTAGATTCTGCTGCTCATCTCAAGCCCTCTATACACTGTGCTGGTGGCTACTTGAATTGTCTGGTGAAAATAAAAAGAACCAGACTGTTCAGTAACATACATCATTGTGCTTGGTATCTCGAGTCAATGAATGCATATACTTGATTCTATATGTTAGCAACTTGATAACAATGCATGCAGAAGTTCAGCAGAGGAGAACAGCACCCAGAGGTCTGTTTTTATTACTTAATTAGACATACTTGGTAAAACTTCTATTCAATATGTGCATCACAAATAATTATGTAGCTAGATATAGCTCAGTAATACCTCAGAGATTGGCTTTGTTCTTTCTCTGCAAATCACTGAATTTCTGGTTTAACTTATAGTAGAAAATAACTACAGAATGACACTCATTGGATCCAAACCTGTGTGGGAAAATAAGCTACACAATTTTCTGAAGTAGGGCCCAAAATAGCCTTGACTGGCCCTGTTGGCACCCTGCATTTTAAACAGGAATAGTCACTAACATTCCTGTTTAACACTGACATTGAGTTTTATTCGACAATGAACAAACATACTTCATAAATATCCAAATCAGTTCTGACAGAGAAAATAATAAATTTCATGGAAATTTCGTTAAGCGAAATATGGATATATTTTTAATACTTATTTTTGGAACCTATAACATTTTACAGAACTATGGTAGTATTATTTCATGTCCATATACATGTCCTTATCTAATGCTTACTAGACAATTAAAATTAACAGCCTGCAAATGACGTACTCTCTCTGCCCAATGGATATTCTTAGAAATAAAAACACTTGCAGAATTCAAAATGCTACACTAAAGTATTTGCAAACAGAGACTAGGGAATCCCACAGCCCCAGTCCTAAGCAGACAATACCTCTTAATGTGGCATTGTCAAGGGAAACAGAATCTAAGATCGCTCTGTTTACAGAAGCTTGGGAATATTGATAGCATCATGGAGTATATTCTTTCATATATAGCATACTTGAAAATTCTTGTCTTTGTCAAAGTAATTTTTTTTTAGAATATAACGAATTTAGTGTATATCCATCCATCTAGTAATGCAACTTTCTAGTGAGTCATTCTCTTTATGGACTTCTGCAGAAAATCAAGTACAATGTGGATACATCTATTTTTTCCCCAAGTGCGATGCTTTTCTCATTTGGAAAAAAAATTCTCTCTGAGCCCATCTCTTCAGTCTTTCTGGAATCACTAGATGACTTTAAAAAAGATTTATTATCTTTAGTTATTTAATCAGTAGAAATCACTGCTCCAGCAAATTACTTCCTTTCTTCAACATCAAAGTCCTTAAAGTCTTTGTTTTCATTGTAGTAAATCCCAAACTTGTTTTCCACTACACAATATATCCTAGCTACTAGACAAGAATTGCGCAGAAAAATAATATTTCCAAGGAAAGGGAGGAAAAGGTGAGGAAAAAGCTGTATCCAAAGCTAATTTGTTGATAGAAATTAGAAAGGAGTCTCAGCACAAATATTTGTAGTTATATTCAAATTTGCTGGGGAAAAAAAATAAAAAATCTTTACCTTCTCCTCCAGAACGTGACAAATAAAAGTCAACAAACATTTTAACTAATGCTGTCAAATCATCCTTCAACTTTTGTAATCATAATAGTGCAATTATAATATGCATATATATTAAAAAAAAAAAAGGCTTGTAGGGGGAGATAGTGAGATGCAGTTTTATGGGACCAGATGGAATAATTAGTGAAGGGAGACGAGGCTTTAAATACTGAGAAAGTAGATAAAGACTCTACCTATAGATTTTCTCTCCCCTGCTAAAGACTTGCTTCCCTTTTTCTCTTATGATATTTTTCTTAATTTTCTTTTTTGAAAACATCCTGGTCTTCAACACCACAGACGCCAAGCAGGAGTCAAATTAGACATCTGAAAAAAAAACTTTAAGGTTATTATTTTTTACTTACTGAAGATGATTCAATGTTGCAATGGCATGTTCATCAGAGAAAAAAAAAACCTCTTTGAGTTAACATGCATTCACTTAATGCACAGGGACACTGAGGGAAAGAGGAAAGCCCTAAACACTAAAAGGTTCTGAAATGCCACATAATGTTATTTTTAAATGACTAAACAAGATGCATAAAGAAGTAAAGGTCATTGTAAGTCACTTTACTAGGATTTGTTTCCTGTAATTTATAGCCAGTGTTCCATCACAAATAGGTATTTCTTACCATAAGAAATCCTATGACTAAAAAACAACACAGAGACTTTGGTTCTGAATGCCATCATCCTTTTCAACCCCACAGCTAGATCCAGAAAAGTCAGTGGGCTACAGTGAAAGAGTGGAATAGATCAAGCAACAGAAACTAGTATGGTAAAGAACTCCAATTAAAATGACCAAAAAAAGATGTGAAAAGAGTTGCATTTCCTAAGAAAGCAGAAGTTTCTTTCCAAAATAAAACATCCTAAAACCTTTTTAACTCTGACTTCTTTCAACTATCTCTAAAAGATCCAATTAGCTCCTGGATTTTGGATCTAGTAAGTAAATCCAAGTCAGACTTGGAAATCAGGACTTTCTGTGCTCTTGCTAAGAGACACCTGTTTTGCAAAATAATCTTTCACGCTAGAGATGCTATACTAATAGGCAAAACCTGCATCCCTGGGCAGCCCAAATTCTTGGGTGCCTTCTGTTATGACCCTCTCTTCCATAGAACAGCTACTGCCTGATTCTCTGCTGCCCTGTATTTTGATAGCCATCTACATCTGTGGAGACAGTACAAAATACTAACAACCCAATGACTGGAGGCAGGATTGTTGTTTGGCAGTATTTTGCCTACCATTATTCCTGGATGAAGCTTACGGATAGGGAAGTAAGGAGTTTTGCACAGCCCCATCAAACCTTTGGGAAGAGCTGCTATTTTGGATTTTACTGCTTAGGGTGAGAGGGAAAGGGCTCTCACTCCCGTTCTCTTATCCATCCTTGTAGTTTGCAGAAGTGAAAATGATTGTGCAAACAACACTGAGTCATCATAGCTCTACATCAGAAAATAAATCAACTGCTACAAGTAAAAAGGCATTGAATATTCTATTGGGAAAATATTAAGATGTCAGATTACTCAGACAGCAGTATACTTTCTCTGACACACCTGTTTGTTGATGCTCAGGCTTACTGCTTTTGGCAACAGAATCAACATAAAAAATACAGGTATTTTTAGTGCAGAATTAACGTTTCTTCAAGTTCTGTTATTTTTGTTTGTTTGTGATTTTCTTTCCTGTAAACTGATCTATTCTCCTTTCAGCCATTGACAATTAAGACTAACTGCCGTTTCTGAAGGAACTGAAAAATCTCACCATTTTAAACATGTGTAAGATTACAGATAATTTGAACCCCATTTCCATTTAATATTTAAGTTTACTGAGCAACAAAAGCCAGCATGAACAAGGCAGCCATGGGAAGGAAAGAAATAGCAGGAGAAGAAAAGGAAATGAGTAGGAGAGAGTGAAAGACACAAAGAAAGTAAACCTTAGCTTTGTGAATTGAGGCAAGTTTTTTTTTACAGCTGCTTTCCAACACAGATTAAGTATTTAACTGGGGTGAGGAAAGGTAAGAGAAATGGTCATAAAGAAAAGGCAAAAACATGAAGACGGCAATCCAAAAAGTAATTTTTCAGGTGAGTGGCAAAAAAGTCTATACAGAGGTATTAAACAACAAAGCTGTTAAAAAGCCTGAAAAAAATCCCTTTTTTTCAGCAGCTTCATCTATCCAAAGCTGCAGGATTTTAAATACCCACATTTCTGTCTGCCATGTACCCTCCCAGAGCACTCAGCTGTTCCAGCTGCAGCTGCATTTGCAAAAGGCCATCAGAACAATGGACTCTGGATTAGGTTGCTTGCACACCCACCTATAGTCATTCTCTTTGAAAAATGTCATGTCCCTTGCCTTTTGACCAGTGGGTCTGTGTGTCTCCAGCATTACTTCACCCTGCTGAATTTAGGTCTTTCACTCACTAGAGTAGGTCAAGGCACAGCCAAACAGCTCCTGAAGTATCTTGCTTATGTTTAATCAAGAGTTCAGTTTCTAAGGTCAAACTTGGGAATCTATAATCTTTACAGCAGGCTGCTCTGGTTGGAGCTGTCAGCTGCCACCATTTGCTCTGATGCAGAAAAAAGTTAGACATTTTTGAGTATTTTCCTCAAAATGCTTCAATTACTTTGCCTGTACCTTTACCATCCAGTGACTCCTTCATTGCAGTCTATTTGTTGAAATAGTGTTAGAAACTTTCATTCCTGTTAATTTTACCAATACTTTGTGCTAAGTGCAACTCAGAAAGTAACACCCTATATGAGAGCCCATAGAGTCACAGACATTGCTTACTTAAAATAAGATACTTAGTCAGATTTTTATCATTGCTTCTATAGAACATAGCCAGTATTTTAACTTACTGTTAGTTTATACTGTCTGGAGATCACACCAGCATCTGCTACTCTGCTATGTGACTCTGGTTCAAGTTTCCAGTAGTTAAAGTCAACACCAGTTCTCCTTTCAGTAATGTTTTCAACTTTGGGATTTGCTCTGTTCAAGCTTAGTCTCTGGCCAGTAGAATGCACGTTTCTTTTTATAAACTATACCAACTAATAAATGCAGACCATGTCATAAGTTAGGCATATACCTTTAGGAATTATAAATACAAATACGTCCATCAAGCTGCACCTGACAGTTGGGTTATATGTCATTAGCATTGCACTGAGTGTGTCTTTGATGCTTTTTTCAGACACACACAAGTAGTAGCTAGAATAAAGAGGCCGTGTCTTAACCATTGACCCCCAAAATTATTTCAAATCAGAAGCAAGTCTGCTTTCTTTTCTGTCCTGACATCATCTCACCCTCAAAGAGATTAACTCCTTTAAGATTTATATAGCAGGGCTCAAATCTCCAGAAAACTTAGTTGTACAAAGGCTAAAATTAATATTCAGTTGAGAGCCTGTTCCTTCAATAAAATCTTGAGTTGCTTCTCAGCGTTTTAACTCACATCTGTCCATAAGTCTGCTAATTACTTAACAAAATGATTCCTGTCATTCTTATGTAAATTTACTGGCTTTTGTTTGCTTACAGTTTGTTTTCACATTGCTTTCCTTCTCTCACAGTCTACCGAAGAGAAGATAATTTGGAACAGACTGCTGAAATCTGATTCCACCTGTCTAAGCACAGCACTACAGTTCCTGAAAAATGTACTCTGAAATGTATAGCTTGAATCTGCAAGCTTCTTTCAGGCACATCTTCTTAATGGAAAAAAAATAATAATAACGTAAAAATCAGAAAATACTGTCTTCAAGATCAACAGTCATTGTACTCAATTTTCTCCCCTGTTGCTCTCACCATTTTATCAGTTTTATCCAAAATACTCATATTTATTCATGCACAGAAGTGAATATACTTCTAAAGGAAGTATTTAAGGAGACCTGGAATTTACTATACGTACTTCTTTGATGCCTAAAGTCATGTTAAACATTTCCCAAACAGAGTATACAGGCCTCTCTTTATTCCCATAGAAATAACAGTAGATACAAAGAGTACAGGAACACTTCGACAAAACAAATTTGCAGTTACAAGACACTATTTCTAAGCATATTAGCACCATTAGCTATGAATTTTTGGTAGTGATAAACAAGAATCTGAATGCCATGTTTGTAAAAAACTGCACCAGAGGAGGTGACCCACTGTTTCAGAGATGCTGTTGTGTCATCATTGCTAGGTAAATATTGCCTACAAAATCTGTCATTGGTCCAAACAATCTTTTATTTTGCTGATGCCACTGTTGAAATGCACCACCCACCACCCCATTGTGCTAATATCCAATGATTGATGTCCATAAAGGTTCAGTATGCATCAGTGAGTATCTGTGGGGGCCATTTTTAACTCGTGGAGTAATTCAGTGATATGCTTTTGCATCATCTGCACTTCCATGTCAGATGCCATTTTGTCAGACTACCCCTCTGCTGCCATCAGTCTCATAGCAACAAGAGTCACATATGTCGCAACAGTTGTAAAGCTATGTATCCTATAAGAACAGGAAAATCTGGGGGGAAACTGACAATCCTCACTAAAGTCACTGAAATTAGCATACTCAACACTCTGAGCTAGTTGAAATAGGATACTTGTATATTTTAGATAATGTCTTTCTACTTGTTTCCAGGAAGGCACAGTTAATCTGCCTCCTATTAGCAGGTTTTAATTAAGTATAAATATGTAATAAATGAAATTTTAAGAATTCTCACTTCTTTGGTTTCATTTATAGATTTATTGAAGGACATATTTTGAATGACCAAAATGTAATTAAAAAAATGATGAAAAAGCAATATCAATGAAGAAATTATCTCTGATCAAGTTTTAAGTGGGGAAGAGATCTTACACTAGGAACATTCTTTTTCTGTCTATGAATTTTCTAAGTTACTTCACAAATCTTTTATTTTTCTTTCCCTTCCTCCTCCCTGTGTTTTCACTTGATTTTATGACACAGAAACTCCATTGAGGGAACATATTCAAAACTAGTATGAGAGAGATAAGAAACCTCTATTAATGGAACTTAGTCAATCATCAAGAGCAGCAAGATGTCTGCATTTGTAGATTGCTTTCATAATGGATGCTATTACTTGAATTAATTTTCATGTCTAAGAAGGATTTAACTCAGGTCATATTTGCAACTATCATCCAATTTAGTAATCAACAACCAATTTAGAAGTGCAGTATTTCTTACACTTTATGTGCCAGACGGTAGATATGTAAACTCAAATGAGCCAGATAAATTTTGCTTGAATGACAAAGGTAAATCAAACACTAGCACACTGAGTCACCTTCTTTTGTCCCAGACAAAGGTTGTGGATTCAGTGTTCAAATATATTAGCACTAATTACTCATCTGTTATATTTTGTGTTCTATGAAAAAAAGAGGCTTATCAACATTTTCATCTCTTTTCTGATGACTTCCAGATCAAAATGAATTATAGTAGAACCCTACTGATAATGATATCCACAGAACAACATAATTAAAGAGAAATAACACTCAACGAAATGGAAAAATTCTGTAATACTAATAGTAGGAGCTCAGGGCAATGCTTTTTTTTTTTTTTTCTATTTTATCCACAAGTAATTATCTTCAAAGGCCAAATGACCAAACCAAGTTTAAAAACTGAAGATTTACCTATATGTATTGTTCCTTGTTTTTAAAAATACTGTACAGAAAACAGAAAATGCAGATGACAGTGGTAAAATAACAGGAATACTATTATATTTTGTAACATATACCCGTGAAGAGACAAGGCTGCCATCAGAAAACAAAGTCAAAGACAGTTTTTCCATTTCTAAAAAATAAAAAATCCAGTGGCTGTAATAATTTTAAATAATCAGTATGTCTCTTTATACCTCTCCAATTTTCTTTTTAAATACTTTTGTGAACAAAAGGCATTTTGATAATTTGAATATAAAAACCTTTTTAAAAGTTTCTCTTTTCCTGATTTTTGTAAGTGAATACAATTGTAAAATGCTTTAAGGGGAATTGTTTTCAAAAAATTTGAACCTATTTGCTTTGTATAATTTTTTAACTTAGCAAATCTGGTAATGCAGAAAGGAAAAAAGCAAAAACCTTTATGATTCTTCTATTGAGTATTTTCTACAGAAAAACAGATGGAAAATGGTAGACACATGGAAGCTGAGAAGTTCTCTGTCCAGTGTTGAAATAGAGGGATTATTCTTATAAATTTTTATTTGCTGTCATGGGATGCATATTCTTTGCAAATAACAATCTAAAAAGAGATGATTTTTATGTAGGACTTTTATTCTATTGCACGCAAAGTATTAGTTTATTGTAAACTCCCATCCAAAAATTTTATAACATCACTACAGACATAGAAAACTAAATCTACAGTTTTGTATAGTTCTTTTAATTCTTCTGGGAATAACATAGGCTTTCTCCAGTGGTATATCCATATTATATTACTATATTACTTTTAACATTAGTATATCTGCACATCTTCTTCATAGAATCATAGAACAGTCCAGGTTGAAAAGGACCACAAAGATTATCCAGTTTCATCCGCCACCCTGCCACGGGCAGGGCTGCCAGCCAGGCTGCCCAGAGCCACATCCAGCCTTACCTTGAATGCCTCCAGGGATGGGGCATCCACAACATCTCCAGGCAACTTGTTCCAGTGCATCACCACTCTTTGAGTGAAAAACATCCCCCTACTATCTAACCCAAATCTCCGCTTGCCCTATCACTATCAACCTGTGTAAAAGCTCATTCCCCCTCCTGTATATACACTCCCTTCTTTTCACATTTTTTCCATTCATTAAATAAAATATCAGCATTATAGTTCAAAATAATTGCCTGAAATTTTATGGTCCTGTAATTTATGACATATTTAGAATATGTTTTGTCTAAGTTTTATGTATGCCATTAATAAGTCTTATCTTTCAAAATATGCTTTACTGTTCAGTTTGCTTACATTAGGTAACCTTAAGAGATCCTTCCAGAACTAACAAAAAGATTCACATGTCTTTTCAAGACATTATATTAGTATCTTCATAAGGTCAGTAAAATATTTTCAGATATGCCTCCTTATTTAGAGTACACTCCCCAGACAGGGTCTCTGATTAGACTGAATAAACAAGTATTTACGGCCTAGAAAACTCATATGTCTTCACAAGACAGAACTGCCTGAAAAAAAATCTTTCTAACTCATGAGAAGTTTCTAAGTTTTATAACTGAAGATACTACAATTATTTTTAAACTCTTCTTATCCCTTAGATTCCCCTTTATTTTCTCAGAAAGAATGGAAAAGTTGCATTATACTCAATTGATAAGCAGATCCTCCTTGAACAACCTGACCTCTTTCTGTGATCAAGAGAGGCTTGGTAGATGAGAGAATGGCTGTTGATGTAGTCTGCCTAGACTTCAGCAAAGTCTCTGACACTGTCCCCTTATTATCCTGGAGAAGTTGACCGCCTGTGGCTTGGGTACTCTTTGCTGGGTAAAGAATCGGCTGGAGGGCTGAGCCCAGAGAGTGGTGGCGAATAGAATTAAATACAGCTGATGACCAGACATGAGTGGTGTCCCCCAGAGGTCAGTATTGGGGGCTGTCCTGATTAATATCCTTATTGAGGTACCTGGAGAAGGGGATTGAGTGCACCCTCAGTAAGTATGTAGATGACAAAAAATTGTAAGGGAATGTCAATCTGCCTGGAAGTAGGAATGCAATAAAGGGGGGATGTGGACAAGGTGGATAGCTGGGCTGAGGGCAATAGGATGAAGTTAATAAATAAATAAATAAATAAATAAAAAATCCCTACTGTTTGGCTGCAACAACCCCAGGCAATGCTACAGGCTTGGGGCAGAATAGCTAAAAAGCTGCATAGAGGAAAAGCACCTGGGTGTGTTAGTAAATGTTCAGCTGAACATGAGCCAGCAGCATGTTCAGGTGGCCAAGAAGGCCAAAGGCATCCTGGCTTATATCAGAAATGGTGTTGCCAGCAAGAGCAGGGAAGTGATTGTCCCACTGCACACAGGGCTGGTGAGGGCACATCTTAAATACTGTGCTCAGTTTTGGGCCTTTCACTGCAAGAAAGAAACTGAGGCCCAAGACCATGTCCAGAAAAGGGCAGTGAAGCTAGTGAGTGGTCTGGAACACAAAGTCTTATGAGGAGCAGCTGAGAGAACTGGGATTGTTTACTCTGAAAAAGAGGAGGCTCAGGAGCAACCTTACAGCACTCTATAACTGCCTGGAGGGAGGTTATAGTGAGGTGGGAGTCTGTTTCTTCTCCCCTGTGACAAGTAATAGGATGAGAGGAAACGGCCTCTAGATGCACCAGGGAAGGCTGAGGTTGGATATTTGGAAAAATTTAGTCTCTAAAAGAACAATCAGGAGCTGGAACAGGCTACCCAGGGATGTGGTTTCTGCTCATGCACCCTCCATTAATAAAGAAAAGCCCATCTTTTATTTGCAAATAGAACTATTTTTCTAGAAAGATTAAAGTGTACAATGTTGCACTCTTATTTCTATAGCAATAAGATTTCTTTCAGAATATTTCTCTCAGAATACAACACTTCCAGTGCTAAGATGTAAAGTCTGGTGCTGATAATAACAAAGCTATGTGAAAGTTAGCATTTGCTCTGAAGGTGTGTAATAATATCCCAGTCCTGATGAAGCCACAGGAACATATCTGACAAAAGCAGAATTTTGTGAAGAGTGTGACAACACAATGAAGTTGATACAGTCACTACAGGCCAGGTTGGCCTCATAGCACTTTCACATTGAAATAAAGAACTTCTAGAAAACAGTAAGAAAATCTCACAAGTTTTCTTGTTCAATTTTTGCAATCCTAGATGATGTAAAAATTCAAGATAGCTCAGACTTCAAAACCATCCAGTGCAGTAGAAAGTTAATGATCCTTAGCAACAATTGTGCCACCACAGCTTAGACTGATGACTTCTGTGAACAATTTTAATCTATGTAGTTTTAGATAAACATGAAAAAAAAAACAAAAACAAAAACATGGAACTGAATTGCTGGGATTTTTTTTCAAACCAGGAAGAAAGGAAATAGATTTACATAACTATATGAGCCACACAGAAGTGAAATTCATCACAGCCTGGCATCTACTACATGCTAACATACAGAGAGAAAAAGAACTGTTCCCAGGTGAAGAAGCAAACAGGAAAAAAAAAAGTCAAGACTTACTGCTACAGGAGGGTGAGGTTAAGCCACTTTACGTAGTATGTACGTCAAAATGATTATGCACTAATACTGATCGCCTAAGGAGTAGATGATGGCTGTTTCAAGGTAAAGACCAACTAGCTGGATTTTAAAACCATTTTAAGGAGAAGCATAATTCTGTAAAGTGTTGTATAAGATGTCATGACAATGTATGATTTAAATTATTCTCCTGGCTCTTCCTACCCATAAATTGATTTCACATAGTTTGTCAGGACCCAGCTTGGCCTGGCCCAGACTCCCTGGAGTATCCCCGGCAGCCCTAGCTCTGCTCCCATATCGAATGCTCGGGGGTGGGGGGTGTCCAATGGTGAGGGCATGGCCTGTACGAGGGTCACTTCGGCTTCTGGCTCATATGCCTTCAGGGAACATCTAGCATCATTGTGCTCTGACACTATATTCATATCACAGCTTTTTTTCCCCAAAGCTGGTTTCCAAACAAGGTCAGGTTTCCTGCTGGGGGCAAGCCCCATCTGAAGTCATTGCAAACTGAGAAAAGCATAAAACCAGTCCTACTCCCTCCAGTGAAGATTTGCTATTGACTTCTACAGAATTAAAATTTCACTTCATGTATTACTGTTTTATAGCTAAACAAAGGTGGAATTAAAAAAAAAAATCTTACTTGGAGGAGGAGGGGGGTTAAACACAAGATTTTAAGTAAAATAAATAAATAAATAAATAAAGGAGGGGAGAGGTGTTCCTTCTCATACAAGTACCAAATGGAATATCACATTTTGCAAACACATTTTTTCATGTTGCCCCTAGACACTGATACAACGTTTGAAAGGGTATTTTCAGAAAATTTTGAGAAAGTGAAGAAAGCTAGATTTCCAGTCTGAGTCATACCAGTGGGATCAACATACTGTTGTAAATTAAACAAGAGTAGTATTTCTTTCATTATTCTGGAGGAAAAGTGGAACAACAGAGCTCATTCTCAGAGCTGAATTCCCTTTCACTCCATCTCTTACAGCTCAAAGGGCTAACTCTTCCATATTGCTTCTGAGAACTCACAGCTTCATGCAATTCCCTAGTCAATTGGAAGGCACAGCCTGAGAAGCGTTGGTTTAGTTGAACAAGAGAAAGTCCTGCCATGCTAAGTATTACATCATATGAATGATCACTGGCAGTATCTGATCCCATGCCCTGCAAATATTTATTTTACTGTTATCAAGAAACCATGTAGACTGCCAACACAGATCTATCATCATGTTCTAACACAAACCTCACCAACTACTCCCATAATGGTTTATCTCAGAGGATCCTTCTGTGCCATTCATTCTGAAAGTTTCAGATTTTCATTAGCCTATTGAGAACACTGTCTTAATCAGGACTCTCCAATCCAATAATAGATTTGTTATGGACTCATATTTCCAAGAAAAAAACGAAAACAAACCTAGGGGAAGATTACAACAGCATGCACTTGTGCAAGATCAAGAATAGGTCTAGGTGAATGGGTTCCACAAAGAGGGCTACAAAGTATTTCATGCTTTCAGCCATCTTCATCTCAAAATAGATTCACCTAGGCTTCTCAATTGATATATTCTTTCCCCCTCAGGTTATGACAGCATAATTAAGTTTGCTTTGTCTTAAAAAAACACAACTACATCTCTTCAATCTTAATGATATTTATCAGAATTCCTCAGTGGTAGAATTAAATCTTTCCTCTACCCCAAGGCAGCTCAGAATTACCTTCTTCAAATGATGAAAGCATCCTATCATTCATTAAAAAAAAAAAAAAAAAAAATTAGATCTTGCAGTATTGGCTTAGGACTAGATTCTCTACAAAAGATACCTAGAAATAGTTCATATTCCCAATTGGAATCTTTCCAAGGACCTTACAAGCTACTAGAAATAGTTCAACCTACAGTGGCTCTGCTCACAGTTCCAAGACATTAATGGGATCAAGTAATTCTGATTACAATAACCTTATTATGCAAATGAAGGCTTTCCAAATGAACAGGACATAAAAGCTATTATGTTCTGACTACTAAAGCAATGTCAGATTTTTATTTTATTTATTTATTTTTAAGTCTGGTGTATAAGTGTAGCTGACACATTTTTCTCATGTACTTTTTCCGGCTTACTGAAAGTATAGCAAAACAATTTTTTTTATTATTATTACTTAAAAAAAAATAATAATAATAACTGTGAATACTAGGATCCTCTTCAAACTACAGAAGAGCTAAGTTTAGATCTTTCAAATCCTATGTGGACATGAAACTTTCCCAGGGGAAGATTTGCCAAAATTGATTTTGACAGAATATTTTTGGCTACAAGAATTCAGCTCTCCCTGAAATTTCTTTCACAAAACCCCGCATCTTCTCCTCCACATTGTCTTCTCCATAACCATGAGAAAAATTGGTCTACTTCTACATTTAAAGAAAGAATAATAATACTCTTTTACAAAAAGGTGTAGGAGCTATTAATGTAATACACCAAATTTAACATAAGAATCAGAGCGCTCTACTCAAGATTTGCATCTTCAGAAACACCTATTTCATTCTGAGTAGACCTAACTATTATCAGCACAGATGATGAAACAGTAGAAAGTACTGTAGATACAATTTATCCCACGTGATAACATGAGATGTTATGAGCAGAATGGATGTCAACAAAACCATTAGTTAACCCCCAATGTGAACAATTTGCAGTATTTTAGATGAGAATTATTTTTTAATTAGCTATCCAGTGGATAGAACAGGGATTGAAACTCCCCTACTAAGATTTATGACATCCTTACCTCTCAGCTTTGATCTTCACATACAGAGAGAGCGTGAGTGCAGCCAAGGAAACAGCTGTGGGAGTACTAACCAGGACTGGCTAGGAAATGGCTGCTCCTACAACATGGAAGCTAGAAATGGCAAATGATCCTGTAGTTTCTGAGCTGGTAGTCTTGTTTACACTTACAGCATCAAGCTTTTTGGAATGGCCATTGATGGAGATGTCCTACACTCCTTTGCACCTTCCTAGAAAAGTTCAGACTTGGCTCAGAAGCACAATGTTACTATGATAGTAAATACTATACAAGACCCCTGAGCCTCTTCTTTTGCTCCTCTGCTCAGCTATACTCCCTCTTGCTTCTCCAAATAAATAAAATGAAGGAGGAACAAAGCTCCAGAAAAGCAGAAACACGCTTCCCCTTTCCCTCCCAGCATTCAGTAAATATCACCACTCCCACACAACCCAGTCAGAAACTCAGACATGCTAGGCAGCTCATACCTCTGGAGCATCTATATTCTGGAGCTTCTAGAAACTGAAGAGGACCCTCAAGGCAAACAAGCTCCCTTTTCAAGTCAGCTTGCCTCTGTAAGTTAGCACAGATGCTCATCACATTCATATGTTCCAGGTGACTACCTGCACTTGGGCGCTGCAAAGCTTTGTTTAGGGCACGGATACCCCTTACAACAGTCTCCAAGCTCTTTTCAGCTGGTGCATATCGTGCCAGTTCTGAACTAAGGAATGGCAGCAGCATGACAAATATGCATAGGAGACCTACTTGGGTGCCTCTGTAGGACTGGGCACAATCAGACCAGAAGAAAAGTTGCATCTCCACTGTACTCATGGTCTGAACCTTAGAAACCTTTACACTCCATTTTTCACCAAGATTTCCTCAGATGAAGAACTCTTTCCTTTTCACAGCAGTGGAAGATAGGCATGAACTGATGTACAAGTAGCCCAGGACCTGACATGAGACAGCAGACCCACAAACATAGAACTGCTCAGCCAGGAGGACCTTTATGACCACCCTGGGCTGCTGTGAGAGGAGACAGAACTTACAGCTGACTCTGGCACAGCTCCACTTTTGGTCCCAAGATTTCAATGGATGTGCAAGGGAGAGAGCGAATAAAAAGCTTTGTGAAGGTCTTTGTAATGTTTGAAGAGCAATTCTGGAATGATTTTAATGGCTTCTCTGAGCTCATCAGAATGATTAGGAAGGTTTCTTTTTAAAAGAGTCTCTGGGAACTTATGAGGCAGGTGTTCATGTTTACTATTGCTTTTACAAAATAAACCATTATACTTTATGACTCTGATTGAATCAATTGGAGGGAGTCATTAATGCAATTTTGAATATGTTTTGAATATCAAAGGCCTATTGCATTCCATGGGACAGTCAGGGGGTGGATTTTGAATTTAGTGCTGGGAGACCAGGGTAGTAAAGATCTACTTTGAACTATACAGGTTTTAATAGTTAAAGAAACCCCATTTGCTGCAGAGTAAAACTTTATAACAGTAAGAAAGGGATTTTTATTCACGAATACATTCTCAGTACTACACTTTCATCCAGCGTATGAATGGCTAAGTTCAGTGCTTGCTCTGAACTCCTTAAGGCAGCTTTAAACTCAGATTAATACAGGGAGTTCTTACAATAACCAGCCACCTATATATCACCAGAATGAGACAAAATGGAAGAAAAGTTTTTCCACTGTTTTAAGAATTTGAGTGCAAGCTGTACAAGTAACATTACTTCTGCTGCATCTATTACTTGGACCATAGGGGCTCCATCTGCTTCAGTAATTAAAATCTAATTACAATTTTAAAGATGAACTAGCTGAGAATTGCGGCACAACTGAGTTCCTCATAATAAATTCAGTTATGCTTGTTCATATTTTCTTACTTTCTTTTCACTCACTACCCCACCAAAAACATTTAGGGGCAATTCCTCAGTGTTTTAAAAAAGTAAAGTTACTGGACAACTTCTTATCACCCATATTTAAGAAGTTGCAACTCATTTGGCTGACCATGTAAAATTTGTACAAGTAGCATCAGAACCAGGCTGCATGTGCTCCTTCTGTCCACACAGGGTATTCCTGTTTCAGATTAGGAGTGAAACCCAGACTCATTTTGTCCAAGTTATTTCAGCTAGGGATGGCTACAGTTAAGTAGGTAATTCTGAATTAGAAGATGCAAAGAGAACAGAAAGGTATTTAAACTGTCAGACGTATCATTCTTGCTTGTGTCTGCAATTCTAAAACTTCACTTTCATCCCTAATGTGCAATTAGTAAGTTATATTAGGAAAATACTGTGTCACAAAACTGGGCAGTCATTACTGGGCCAAATGCTGCTTGTGAGAAAATGTGCCTATATTTACGTCTATCTGTATAGTAGATAAAAGATTAGATTTTCATAGGGTTTTTCAGCTCAGTTACGATGATCAGGATCTCAGAAACTAACTAAAATTGAAATCTGAGCTGTCATGTGGCCTTTACATAATAAAACAAGAAAATGTAATCAGACACTGCTTTTTATTATTTCATAGAGTGAAAGAAGGAGAGAGAGTTGCTGAATGGGTCACCATTCTTCCCCATACTTCTTCCATTTCTCCAATTCTCACTCCTGCCCCACATAAAGTTTCTATGGTGAAATGTGCCATCCTTTCCTTTCAGGCTCCCCAGATCACTTTTTGTTTTCCTTCTGGTCTCCATTGTTCTGAAAGATGAGTAGGCAGCTTCTTCCACCCCGTGGTCTGGGTTGGGCACTGGCTGGACCACAGGCACAAAAGTTATCTATCACCTGCTGCTATGACAGCTAAGAAAATTGCAGAAATTTTCCTTCTCTAGTCTTAAAAACTCGAGCTAGAGAGAATCTCTCAGTCTACAGAAATGCTGTCTAGATGGGTTGGTCAGTGTTGTGCCAAGGGTGCTGTCCCATGTGAAGAGAAGTTACAAATGGCTGGTAGGGGATGTATAAACTGGGGAAATGTGAGCAAGGCTTCACAGTGGATGCTTATTTATGGCCTTCATTCAGTCTTGATATTAGATAAGATTCAATGAAATTTACCCTTTCAGTATCATATTTTTCATTTATATTTCAGGCTGAGAAATAGAGCTGTACTTACCTATGGGCAGTTTCACACATGCTTTGCCAGCTTAGATGTGAACTCCACAGAGTAGGAGAGAGGATATATTTCTCCATTGTGATGTTCACTGCTCCAGCTGTCTACTTCCTTATTTTGTCTGTATGCACTGTGTGCCAGTCTTCCCCCCAAATACATGATTCATCTCTCTCAGCTGGGAGAAGCAGAGTGCCTACAGGACAATCACTGCTTGGCCAGTGCTGAAAGAACCAGTCCCCCCAGCTCTTGACCCACCTACCATTTGGGAGCAGGCAGATGTGTAGCTCAGCAGTACAAGAGAAACAGTGAGATGACTGCCCACAGCCAAAGTGTGTGTCAGTTTCAGTGATGTAAGAGCTCTGGAAGTAAGACTCACATAGGTGTTCATATGAGAGCCATAGAATCATAGAATGGCCCGGGTTGAAAAGGACCTCTAAGATAATCTAGTTTCAACCCCCCCTGCCATGGGCAGGGCTGCCAACCGTGAGACCAGGCTGCCCAGAGCTACATCCAGCCTTGCCATGAATGCCTCCAGGGATGGAGCATCCACAAGCTCTCTGGGCAATCTGTTCCAGCGTGTCATCACCCTCTGAGTGAAAAACTTCCTCCTAATATCTGACCTAAATCTCCCTTGTCTCAGTTTAAAACCATTCCACTGCAGTGTCTAAGGTACAGACTCAGATGTGGACAATCCAAATAATTTATTACAGGTTTTAACATCCCTTATATACTTTCACAAGTTTCCTCTTGTAACTTTCCCACCTGCCTTTACATGTCAACAAAATACTCCCCAGAAAAGTCCTTAACCATGCATGCAGGCACTTATCCAAACAGGGTCATGAGTTGTTCCAAGCCACACACTCTTCCTCCAATTGTGGTCTGCCATCACACAGTTTACTTGACAAAGTTTTCCTTTTCTTCTGGAGTGTCCTTGGTTCTCAGCCATCCTTTCTCATGTTGTTTATCCTGCTCCACAGCTTCTGCTCTAAATATACTTTCTTGTATTCCCACATTCCCCCTTGTCCTATCACTATAAAAACATTTGAACAGTCATTCCCCCTCCTGTTTATATGCTCTCTTCAAGTATTGGAAGGCCACAGTGAGGTCTCCATGGAGTCTCTTGTCTAAACAAGCCCAGTTCCCTCAACTGTTCTTCATAGGAGAGGTGCTCCAGCTCTCTGATCATTTTAGTACCCTCCTCTGGACCCTTTCCAAAAGCTCTGCATTTTTCTTATGCTGGGGGCCCCAGGACTCAGATGGGGCCTCACAAGAGCTGAGCAGAGGGTGACAATCACCTCCTCTCCCTGCTGGCCATCCCTTTTTTAACGCAGCCCAGGATATAGTTGGCCCCAGAAGCTCTCACTGCTGACTCAAGTCCAGCTTCTCATCCACCAGGACCCCCAAGTCCTTCTCTGCAGGGCTGCTCTCCAGCAGCTGGCCCTTCTAGGCCTTTTCTGTAGGGTCCTTTCAGGATCCACTTTGCTCCCTGTATGCCTTTCCTGTGCACCTGTCTATCTGCTGGAGATAATTTATCTAGCATGTATTCATGACTTGTTCTGCAAAATCTGGGTGCATTAAAAGCCATGATGTAACAGTCGCACAGATATGCCTGAACTGCTTTGTGCATCTGGCATCTTGGTAATAGTGCAAGTGAGAATATAACTTAATTTGGAAGAAAATCAGAGGGATCAAGTAGAAAATCATTGACGTACAAAGACTTATTTCTGCTAGTGATGAAACATTCATGAGAAGGGACTTAAAACATCAACACGTCAAGACTTTCTGCTAATCTAGGACACACCATTAGGATTTGCAGTAAACAGCTGTCAACTTTTCCATCAACAACTTCCCTCTGCGTTCACTGGTGGCACAGCTATGATCAAATATTAACACACCAAAAACCAGTGAAAAATCAAAGTCTGGTTAGAGTTGTGCTGGAATTTTCCCTACAGCCTTGCAGGGACAGAGCCAAGAAGCTGTATTTGTTTTTCAGCATTTCAAGCCATGGTTTGCTGCCTACTGAAACTCACCTGCAAAATTAAGGGCAACAGAGAGATGGGACAAACCTTTCAGGGCTCTTCAAAGGATAAACAGGGCACAGCAGTTGGACAGAGGTAGAGACCCAGTTTGATTTTAGGAAGGACCATAAGACTATCTAACACCATTCAATGTATATCACCAGTTTTCATTTGAGGACTAAGGAAAACAGGTTCTGCTGCTGTAGTGTATTTCAATGCTTAATCACAACCTTTGCTAAAAAAGGGCTTGACTTTCACTTCCTGCTGTTCATTCTAGGCCCAGCACAGGTCATAAAGAAACACTTCATTAAGATTGTGCCCCAGCATATGTCATTTGTGATACCCAGCTGTGAAAGTATCTCAATATGGTTTAGGGTTGTTTAGAGCTTAAATTTTATAAAATAATGTATCGACTAAAAAAATCCTTAGGATTTCAAGAGTTATAAAATGTGTTGAGAGTAAGGGGAGAAATGAAATTGGACCTTGAGTCTGTTTTTGTTTGTTTGTTTGTTTGTTTTTCAAAGCAGAGTGCAAGCTTTGCAATAACTTTCTGAAACAAACAAACAAAAAAAAACAACTGTGTGGGAAAAAAGAAAAATATAGAACCAAGCATATTCTATACAACCCATAAGTGATTCCCAACAATAAACTTCTCAGTTGTAAGCCCAGCAATTAAATATCTGAGCTGAAAAATTCACCTTGACTCTTCTTATTAACTAGTCTGTTCTTGAAGTTATTTATGGATATGAAAAATTCAGGCCAATATGAAAAATACTATGATAAATCTCTGGTGAGACTCTCTGCACTGCCCCATGAGCCACTACCATGAGGTTCACGGGCAGTGATCAAAAGCTTTATTTTTCTGGGTAATTCCAAAAATAGAGGTATTAGCTGTTGTAATGCAACCACACTAAGGAATGATTTTTAGTGTACTCATTAAAGGACCGTTATACAAATTAAAATTCATTCTTCACTTAATGAAACAAAATTATTATTTTATCACAGCTGTTAAGAGACCCAAATTCATCCCTAAATTATACCGGTTCCATCTCACTTATAAAGTATGCTTACAGATGATTACTGTGGGGAATGAACTGCAGAACAAGAAGGTGTATCAGAAGTTAGAGGTTATAAATTGGGTTGGATATCAGAGTGAATTCATAAGGTAGGGAAAGGGCTCTCACTTCAGATAGTTCAGGTAGCACTGCAGATAATTCAGAGCAACTCAAAGTTGCAGCCTTCTGGAAATCTGGTCCATTAGCAGAGCAGTGAGAAAAAAAAGTGCTGCATGAAAAACCAGAGAGAGACAGACTATGCAGTGATACACGACTAGGAATAATTCACTGTAAATATTTATGGCGCCTATTTTGATTACAACACATTCTATGTTTTTCCCCCTCATCACAACATCCTTTTGGTAATGATCCAAGGATATTTAGCTGCCTAAGGCCTGCTTTCACACAACTTATTCCCTGCCATTGTGGCAGCGGATTAGGTCTCTTCTCAGAATGCTCTGTGCTATTAAAGACATATTTTGACTCATGCAGCATTTCAAATGTCCTGTGTGTGCTGGCAGTGCAGTGAGATGACAGTGTAAGAAGAAGCCTGCTGCTGTGCAAAACAGTATAGGTAGAATCATTCATCCTCTGGTCTTGCTGGAAATTGGTCAGTCTCTCTGTCGGCACTGAAGAATGCTTGTTCAAATAGCTGCCTACATGAACACTCCAGGTGCATACAAGGAAGTTCTCCCTTCTGTTGTACTAAACAAAGACTTTTACATTTTAATTCTGAAATGATCTCAGAGTAGATGAGTCCACAGTCAGTTGGCTAGCAGAGGAATGGAGGCACTTTTCTCTGCCTTGCATTAAACACACTCTCACTGAGTTGACAAGTTTGGTTTTTCCTCTAATTGCTGCCAGTTAATGTATTTTTGACCCTACTCCATAAGTGAGCTTCTAAAGATGGGTAGGTGTTTTACACCTCAACACATAAGCACAGTGCAGACTTTGTGCAATGTTGGCCATCAAGGAGATATGCTTCTATCCTTCTTTTGAGAGAAAATTGAAAGAGAATAAAGGCAGAATTTGGAGCTGTAACCCAGATAAACCATCAACTGATCACTACATCATGACACTGACTGAGTTGATGGCTTCTGCCACCTGGTAGAGCCTATGGCATATTCTTAAGTCATAGAGCTCAATATGTCCTGCAGATCTGCTTTGCAAATTTCAATGTGCTCTGTGACAGTCCCAGACAGCTGCCTCAGATCTGCTCCTAAAATTGTCTATCAGACAAGGCCAGACTCAACTTCTGAATGCACCAGATATGCTAGAGGTAAGAAAGCAAGCTTTAAAATTCAGTAAACCTACTATGTGTGCTCAAAGATTTTAATTCCTTTGATTTCATTGCTTTGCAATGTAACCTGAGTTACAGTTCGTATTAATTTTCCAATCAGTTAAAATATGAAAAGAAGCTATCATGGAAAATATTTTAGAGTTGAAAGGAGAAGCTAAGGCGATTCCAATTTGAGGAGATATTTTCTAAATGCATACTATTAATTGGAACAAAATCATCCAGAATGAAGCTTACACTGAGTATTTTTCATGTTTGACTTGCTTTAAGAACAATTACATTATTTTATACTTTCTGTGACAATTACACAAGTCTTCTGTAGTCATCACATTCAGTCAAAATAATCTATGTGACACTATTTAAGAAAGAAATATTTATAGTTATATTTACCTATTATTCTAACTTGTAGCCTGTTTTAGAAAGCTCAGCATTTAGAGCCTAATCATACCCAAATTACAATTTGCATCAACCTGGTGGATCATCAGAGTATTCAGTACTACAGTTTACCTGACAGAGCAGCAGTGGAGATTTGAACAGCTTACTGATTTCAACAGTACACGTTCTGTTCATTCACTTCACTCCCCGTGGTTATCTCTCTTTCACATAACAGACTCATGCACAGCCATAATTTAAGTGAAAGACAATCGAGATAACAGAACTACAGAATCATAGAATAACCTTCACATATAACTAACTTTGAAAGTATTTTCTCACAGCTCATTCTGTGTTGATGGATTCAACATCTGGGTCAGCCACAGAGATGCACTGTCTATTATTTGTACCATGCTTCACCCACCCATCAGTATAAGAATATGTAGATCTCTTCAAAAGTAATGCCTCCTACTTAGTTCCATAAATAAACAGCACTACACATATCCTGTTCATGATAACTTACTACACAGACGCTGGCAAGCCTCTCAGTTAAGCAGAGTGTTACGTATATCTTATCAGCACAGAGTCAAATTAAGACATTGTCTCCAGACAAGATACTGGTTTAGCTCTGATGCTCACTGGGCAAGTAGGACTCATCTTTAGCAATGGTCCCAGAACTTCTATTATGATCCAGCACTAAACATACAGTCAGAAGAAATTAGTTCCAAATTATTAGCTAATGTTCGAGTCGCGCAATGAAGTATCACACTTGGCTTCCCAATGGAAGCAATGATAGCAATTTGAGAGGATCACTTGAGGATTATTGCTTAGCCTGTTCCTTTCATTTGGTCACACTGTTCTTTTTTGCCCTAGAAGGGCAGAACCTTGTTGAAGAGGGTACACTAGACTTCAAAATCACTTTTAAAAGTCACATGGGACTCTTGCTTGCATCACAGTGATAACAATAAAACTAAAATAAAGTAAAAGAAAGAAATACATTAAGTATTGAAAGCCAGCTGAACTCTGCTAGCAGTGTGACTAATTGCTACTCTCTAGCACTTCTGTGCTGCAAAAAAAAAAACAAAAAAAAACAAACCATGGACGTGACCTTCCTCACTTCCAGAACCTAGCAGGGCTAGCAGGGAAGCAGAATACCTGTCTGGGCACAGCAGGGTGTGGAAGTGAGGAGCAGCAGGAACCTCTGAGATCACTCACCCACAGCATGAGTAACTAACTGACAGGCCACCCCTCTGCTACTGGTAGAAAATAGATGCCCATGGCAATTCTTGCACTGCAGACCCAGGTGCAGCAAATCTCTGAGTCCTCACTTGCTTAGCTTCTGCTGCAAGTTGACTTCTAGGGGCCTGCTCTGCTTTCTGAGTGCTTCATTGGCACTTGTCCAGTCTCCCACCCTAGGTACCTGTATTATAAGCCTGACCCTGCTCTGCCCTCATGGCTACAGGCTCACGGATGTGGACCTGTGGAACAAACTGAGATCGGCTACCCCAGAGCTGTGCTGAATGCTGAAGCTCTGAGCACAGTCCTGCTTTCATCAAGGAAGAAGTAACTCTTCCAAATACACAGCCAGTCTCTTTGGTCTCTACTCTCATGCAGTTTTCATTCACACTCACTGCTTGGGATTTTGTCATTTTAAATGCACAACTTAAGTGTAATTATTTTTCCCATCTTTTTGTTAAATATGGCATTGCTAAACCAGACCATTTTAGGAATCAGCATTTTTCTAGATTCCAGAGTTTAGGAATGTGAAAAATGGATACAAACACATTGCTCATACATCAGAATAATCAAAAAATCAGAAGAGAATGAATGTTTATCAAGAATAATTCGAAGGTTAAGACATTTTTTGTTGTTGCCCTCTTTCAAATGATCAAAAAAAGTATTTCATAGCTGAGTTCTTCTACCCAAATTTCAGCACTATAACTAATAAAGAGTCTAACACAGGAGTCTATTACATCCATGTTATAAACCAGTGAATAATAAGGTTTATAAATGAAGCTACTCTCTTGACTTCACATATATTTATTCTTCAAAAGTGCACTGCTAATGCAGAACAGCAATCCAACCCAACTAAGTATATTTTTTATTTTTTTTTCTATTTTAAGGAGAAAAGAATTGATGCAGAATTAATCTTTGCTTACAGAGAAAAGCGGAGAGTGGTATTCCTTTCTTAATTTTGCTTTATTACTTTTGCTGAAGCAGGTACTATACACAGCACATTCTCTTCCATTAATACTGCAGGGCAACTTGTTGCCATGAAACAGCTTGCCATGCTTAGCACAAAGATATATCCTGAATGCCAGTATTTATATAATGCTTGGAAAAAGAAAGATTGTTTTCTATTTTTAATCCACAGCTCTAGAAAGACCAAAATTGCACACCTGTGGTTCTGCTGTTCAGCAACCACCCTGTTTGTGAGTGTGTGGTCAGGCCAGATCAATTCATTTTACATCTGTCCCTTGTTTTCCTTCTGCACAATGCTCAGCAGATACCAGCATGTGAACTCATCCTAGATATTTTAGAAGGAGTTTTCTCTAGCTCTTGAAAAGCCCATAAGGTCAGCTTTTTCCTGCTCAAGACACTTAATTACTGCATTTTTGTCATGACTGAGGCCCTGCTGCACTGCCCCTGTCTCTCAAGAAAAAGTAAAAAGAAATTCTAAATAGCCCCTCCCCCAAACAGTCATGGAAATACCATCATGCAAATATTTTTCTGCAGTGTATTATATATGTATATAACCTGCATGGTGGTAGCTGTTGCAAGCTTCTCACAACTTTAGATTCTGCAATTTTTTGTTTATTCACAAGCATGAACATACAATTTACATATATAGACTTCAGCTGATAAAATGGAATGGTACCTTCATGTCATATACGTATCATTCATATCCACAAGGTGGTGATTTTTGCTTGATTAGGCTGCACTCAGTGAATCAAGATCAGTAGAACTTAGACTTGCTGTATTAAAATTCATAATCCAGTAGACATAACTCCTTTATCTTCAGTGCTAGTTGTATGTTCTTTGTGTACCCTCATCAACAGAAACATTTTTAAGCAGCCCTTGGGGGGGTTGAAAATCATAGGTAATAAAACAGATAAACAAAGCCAGCACCAAGCTCCTTGAAAGTGAGGGCACAAACTAGAACACAGAAAGCTTCGTAGAGACATGAGGAAAAAAATTGTTTACTTGGAGGGTGACAGAGCCCTAGAACAAGCTGCCCAAACAGTTTGGATCATCTCCTTCTCTGGAATTACTCAAAACCTGCCTGAATGCTTTCCTGTGTAACTTGTAGTAGAGAACCTGCTTTAGCAGGGGGCTGGACTAAATGGGTCATCTCCAGAGGTCTCTTCCAATCCCTACAATTCCGTGATTCAGCACCAGCCACTTCTCCAGAAAACAGTGCATTTGTGCCAGGAACACAACAAATTGGCAGGAAAAGAGCAAAGAACATGCTGCTAGCATACAAGAGCTGCTGAAGTTAATGTACTCTGTGCGGGCCCAGCCCAGGGCCTGTTTCCAGACTCAGACACTCTCAAGTGTGCAAAGTGAAGGAGTAACAAGATGCTGACTGGGCACGGTGGGGATAGCTCAATGGTTGGACTAGATGATCTTAAAGATTTCTACAGTTCTATGATCATAGACCATCAGTAATGACTTGTAAGACTCAATGGGAGATGGAACGTCCTGCTCTGAGTGCCTGTTTGGCCTCACATAGGATTGAGATACAGAAGTGGATGATGATACCTCACTAAGGCCTCCAGACATTACCTACTGTTGCAAAGCAAAAATTGGTTCTCTTTTGGCTTTTCCAGTAGTAGAAAGAAAACAAATATCCTGTGCTGAGATTAAACTGTGGTGGATTTAAACACAGGGGTTGGGAGTTGATAAAAAAAGTATGTGTTTTGGGAATATCACATTTTTCTCCCCCCCAAAATGCTGTATCTTAGAATAAGGATTTGGTAAGAGTAGTTTGTCCTCTGAGTGTGGCAGTCTTTAAACTGAAGTCAACTGGGAATACCAATAGCTAAGGGTGTTAATGCCAAAAGACTGCCTCTGAATCTAAGTTACATTACTGCAGTGATCATGTCTGAGCCCTCTCAAGCCTCCCATGACAGACAAAGGATCGTATATAATCATTATTCATGGTTGTGGCTCCTTTCCATTGTCAACATGGACATCTGCAGAACACATTCTTCAGTGAACTGCTCAGTTTGCACTGAAGTGAGTGAGGAGTTGCCTTCTCTGAGTCCACAGTTTTATTACCTCTTGCTGTTAAAATGTGTGCTGCAGATCTAACAGATCTAGCAATCTGTAAACCTAAGCTTGGGTACTGACTTCCCCAAGAGAAAAGCAGAGTTGCAACCTAATGAAGGTTTCCCTTAGCAGTATTTTTATCAAAGTGGATTGCAAAGACTTGCCTTGCTATGGGGAAGTGTAACAGCTTTGGAAACATGAGCTCTATATGCAGATCACTTCTAAGGTGCTGGAATGGAACTTATGTTTAAGACTTCTCCTTGGGCACTTGCTGGGAACAGGATGTTAAGTTCTGCAAGGTCTGGAATCACTCACAAAGTGAATTTTTCAGCCAAGCAGCATCATGAGGCTGTGGAGCTCAGGTGAAAAGGAAAGGTGGCCCTCAGATGAGTAAGTTAGAAGCAGCTGGTTTCCCCAGGCTCTTGTCCTGATACGGCTTTTCACCTGAAAGAGCATCAGCTGTCCGCATCAGTCTCTCCTTGCTTAGATATCTATTCCCCTCTCCCTCATAGGACTATTGACTATAGGACAACCAATGTACAACTTCTGGATACTGCTCTGATTTCTTAAATTACTGATTTTATTTTTTTTTTATTTTCCCCTTGGTACTGGGGTAAACATAATATTAATTAACCAAAACCTTTCTCACTGAAGGAATTACCTTGACTCTTCTGTTACTGCACGTGTGATATGATTAGGTAGGTCTGTTCTTTTTTTTCTAAGGCTAACAGCTATCCTAAGAGCATTCAGAGCTTCTTCATGGGTCCTTGCTTCAACTGTAAACTAAGGATTGTAGGCTTTTGGTTGTGGTGTTTTAGAAACCAAACTGCTTGAGGCAGGTGCTGGACTGCAGATTAGCACATCTTATGTCAATCAATATAATACTGTACCTGAAATTAATAATATACAGTTTACAGCTGGATTTCAGTGGCTCATTCTGTTTTTGTTATTTTGTTCTCCTGCTCATGAAGACTTTTTATATTGCCATCCATCTTGCAGACCTTTTAATCACTTCCATCTGAGCTGTAGGGCTGACTTACAGTCCTGTTGCTGCCCTCCAAGGGCAGCTCTCCAGTATAAACCAGAGTGATACACTCCACAAAAAAAAAAAAAAAAAAAAAAGACAAATGGATATTAGAAAGTCATACCGATAATCTTGTGGTTTCAGGAAGCAGCACTTTTGGATCTGCCACTATTACACCATATGCTGATTTTTAAGATTCTCCTCTCTGGTGAAGGCAAGGACCATGAATCAATAAGAAGCAAGGGAGATGAGGTATGAAAGACATTGTGTTTGCTGCATTAATAAAGCCAGATGGGTAAACTATAGGGCATGTATTAGAAATTTAGTGCAATGATTGAAGTAAATGGGGAAAGGGCTGCCTCTGATTGTTCCTAGGAAGCACTTCATTGAACAATATGAAGTCATACTTCACTACTTTTGTACTGTGTACAAAGTCTTATTTACAAGATAAAGCTGTCTGCTGATCTGAATGGTTATTTATTCCTTAAATTACCTTGTTAAGCCACTAATTAGTTCCTTGCAGAGTAATTAGGTGTGCATACATGATGAATTCTGTAAGTACTTTGACATAGACGGCCAACCCTGGACCTCAATATACGATTGTGAGAAAACTAAAAATATCTCCCAAATAGATGGAAGTATGGCAGTCATTATGATCTCTATCATTCAATATCTGCAGTATGAGAGTACTTGAATAACATGTATAAACACAGACTCAGAGCAGCATTCCTACTGAAGATGGGATCAGTTGAACAAAAGGAATCAGGATTTGTACTAGGTTGTTTAAAGTCTTCCAAGTGCTTTGGTAGCTGAGTTGTTTTTTTTTTGAGAAACCAAGCAAAAAGGTGATGCTGCCTTGATCTGCCATTGTCTGTCTGGAGTCATGTACTTTCTGGGAAAGGGAGTGTTTTTGTAAAAGGTCAGATATAATGCAAAGTTCTTCAGATGATTATGGAATCTGACCTGTAATTGAAATAAACTGAGGAACGTGTGTCAGCCACTGCATGGCTGATTGTAAGACTTGTGCCTTTTTGTGGCTATAATGAGCTACTCCTGTCTGTGCCCAAAGGCAAAAGTTCAAACGTGTGGGAAACTGTAATGAATTTCTGTTTCCAGATGTCAGCTGCCTTCTGGCACAGGTAGAGTCACAGCTTTAGGCTCTTGGCACTTCTTCTAGACATGCTTTTGTGTAAAGTTCTGTAGTTGTTAAATAAATATCTCAGAAAGAAATTCATAATCATGAAGTCCAGAGCCCTCAGATGATGGGGTTATAGGAAATCAACAGTGACCTGTGGCAGGTTTTTAGTGCTCACAAGTAAACAGGACAGACTCTGTAGGAAGAAGAAAAAAAGAAGCAAGGAAGTTTGTGGGGAAAAAAACCAACCAAACAAAGCTTCCTTGGTGCACACTGATATATTGTTCTGTAATTCTAACATAAGTAATTTTACATAATGCTCAATCTTCTCACAAAGGCAGCTGAGAACCAAAAGTGCAGTTCAGTCTATGACAGACATTGTACCTGAATGTATAAAAGATGCCTTGTGATCAAAGAATGACAGTGTTTCCTACATATAACCACCCACAAAGACTTGAATACAGATTGTGTTGACACTAAGCAGTAATTCATGATTAAATTTTTAATGCAAAATCAGTGCAGTGCTCTAACCACTAAGCTGAAGGCTGAACATAAGTGATTGGAATCTTCAGTCACACACCTTTGATGGGGATGAGGGAATAGGTAATTGGCCAAGTTATTTACTGGATTTGATAGGAATGCTTATTTGGTGCTTGGTTCCCTGGAGCTTAACAGCGAGATGATTACTCTCCTTCAATCCCAAGTTACCTTTCTTTCTCCAGCACTAAGACAAGGGCACATTTCTAAGGTCATTATTTCTTAATTACCTACTCTGCTCTGCTAATATCCACCACGTAAATACAACTTTCCTTTCTAAGTGTTGCTGAACAATAGGTGCTACCAAAAGAACATTAAGAGGTCCTGATCTAGGGCCAGGGGAACCCACATTAGGCCACAGCCCTTCCCTTTGCCCTGCCCAGTGGGAGGATGGGGTTTGAGAGCCCCTAGGGGCTGGCACTTCCTCTACTGTGGGAGTGTATCTCAACAGAGATGCTGAGGCTGTTGACCTAGCAGCCAGCTGGGGTTCAGCCATATTACTTTTTAATTAGTCATAGATAATTCTGTCAAACTACCTTCAGCATAACTGTCCTGTTATACACAGTTGCCTGTGCTACAGATCAACTAACTGAAATGATGCCAGATACAATAATTACTTTCTGAGATAATTCTTAGTAAAGGGTAATCCAGAGGATTGAACTTCTAAATGTGCATTGTTACAATATTAGTACTTTTCTTTTTTTACTTTGCCACTTCAGGTAGTCTTGGGAGGAGAAGGTCAATAGTTGTGGAATGTTGTGATTTTAATCACAGCATGGTTTGGGTGGGAAGGGACAACAAAGATCTAGTTCCAGCCCTCTGGCACAGGCAGGGCTGTCACCCACCAGATCAGGCTGCCAAGGGCCCCAGCCAACCCAGCCTTGAAAGTCTCCAGGGATGGGGCACCCACAATCTCTCTGTACAACCTGTTCCAGTGCCTCACCACCCTTTGAGTGAAGAATTTCTTCCTAATATCTAACCTAAATCTTCTCTCTCTTGGTTTAAATACATTCCTCTTTGTGCTACTGTTATCTACCTGCATAAAAATTCAGACCCTCTCCTGCTTGTAAACTCCCTTCAAGTACTGATAACCTGCAATGGTGTCTCCCCAGAGCCTTCTCTTCTCCAAGAAACCCAACTCCCTCAACCATTCTTCACAGAAGAGGCACTCCAGCCCTTTGACCATCTTTGTGGCCTCCTCTATACCCGCTGCAACAGCTCTGAATCACATCATTTAATCTCATGTATGGTTTGAGAGATGTAACTAGTGCAACTACAACTATTGGAAACTGAAAAAAAAGAAAATAAAACCCCACAATTTCTTGGACATGTATCTACATCAGCTATTCAGGAAAAATTCAGTTAAAAAATCCTCTTAGCATTAAAGCTGTTGACTACATTAAATAAAATGCTATATTTTATCCAGTCTCTGTGGTAACAGACATGCTATAATCTTAATTTATCACTTTTCTCCCCTTAGCAACTGGGTAAAACTAACAAATAGATGTAGTGACTGCAGACAAAGCTGATGGGCTTAAGCTGCAGTATGTATGCTAATGCACTTTTCAAATAGCTTTGAAAAGCATGATTATGCCTTCCTGTTTTGGTTTATATTGAACCATAAAGAGCCCTAAAATCAGCAGTGTCATGAAGAGATCTCATTTAAGGGTGTTTGTAATCAGCTTGTAAGAAATATAACTCAGTTGCATGTAATGACATTGTATTATTCACAAAAAGCTTCTAATTTAGGACACACATTCCAAGAAGCTTTCAATGGGAGCGCTGCTTTGTGCGAATAAATAGAAATTTTACAATTTTTTTTCCCCACTTCGTAGTAATTTATAGGGGGCAGGAGACGCTATAAATAACAAAGTGATTTACAACTTTGACAAGCTTACAGAATTTTTAATTAGAAAGCTAGGTGGTTGGTTTTTTGGTGGTCTTTTTCCATGTTTAGATACTGATGGTCTCTGAATACACGAACAATAGGAGTCAACCGTAAGAAGTATATGTACATGAGTCTGTGCCTGGGAAAGCAAGCCTAGAAGAAATGTAGATACATGGAAGCAATATTTTGGAAAAAAATATTTCTGTATTTATCTCCTAATCACACTTTTCAAAAATAGCACTACAAGTACTGGGAATGATAATAATAAGGCCAACATGCCTGCAATAACAAGAAAGGAAATCATTATCAGAATAATTTCTTTTCCAAAAGAAGGGTCTATATTAAGCGGTGTCCTACTCACAAAGAAGCAAAATTACTTCTGACAGGTTCCTAGCAATACCAGACAAAATATTCACAAGTAGGCCAAAAGTCATATACAGAAAGAAGAATCAAACTCACCCAGCCGATGAAGAGGCTCTCTAGCTGAACAGCACTCCTTTGCAAGAAGCAGCCTAGGTCCAAGAGATGCTGTCCATTTGATAGCTGGCCCTTAAATGAGTCCAGGGTGGCTCTACTCTGGGACCGCCCCTTTTGTTCACAAGGGGTGCACAGGTGCAAACAAATTGCCTGTGTTCCCTAGGCCAGCCACACTCCTTCACCAGGTGCTTAATCACCAGTTCAAGCCATGATGTAACAGTTCCCCTACATGTGGCTAACCCAAAAGTCAGCAAACTCATCTATCTCTTTTTGCCTTTCCTATAGAGCCATGATTACTGTCTTGAGATGATGAGCTCTAGCAGCAGACAGGGACTGTGATAGCAAACTGCAATCAGCAAATCAAGCAAATGAACATTCCCTTGTATTTGAGGAGAATGGGGCTAGAGTGCTGCATCTACTTTTGGACAACTGACTCAGGCCCTTGCTACCAACTGGGCAGCACAAACTGTGCTGTGAGAAACCAAACGAGAATTCAGTACTAAAAGTGATCTTTCATAAAGGCGACCATTAATTTTCCACAGCAAATAAGGAGACATTCTGGGGGGAAAAAAATGAATGTGAAGGCAGTACACAGAAAGATACCATGTTATGTTCTGTATGTGTGTAAAGGCTGACCCATATTTCATAATAAAATGTGAACAGTTATTTTGATGTTCTACTTCAATTTCACCTAGTTTTCCTTTTCAGCCTGGGAAATCTTGGCAGGAACTGGGACCTAGGGAAGGGAACAAGATTCTTATTCTGCTCACATTTGAGCCACTCAGGTTTTCTGTTTTTTCACATCTGTATTTTTATAGAAAATTGATAGGTGCTATAATTGCAGCTTGCTGAAAGCAAGTAGGTCAGAGCTTCACTTTCCATTCCAGAGGGGCTGCTCGGGCTGGGGAAACAGAAACACATCTGAACAGTTTTTCTTCTTGTGTGTGTCTGTTTGTCACAGCCATTCATTAGACTCCTTGCAACTGTTCACCAAAATACTCTTCAGAGGCATTAAGCAAAACCAACACATGCATCTGCATTTAAAATGTCCCTCCCTGCTCACCTATTGCTCCTCTTGTGGCAAAAGGATTTTTCTCTGCTCTGTGTAAGATGGTACAGCGGCTCAGTGATGGTAACTGGGGAAAATTTCATGACTGCTATTTCCTAACAGATGACTAAGGAGCTGGTGAGAGACTCTGGTGGACCTCCTACTCCTAAACAAGGAAGAACTGCTAAGAGTTGTGCAGGAGAACCAGGGAAAATGTGGGCCCATTGCAGAAGGCGACTGGGCAGCAAAGCACACAGAAGTCTGAAGTGCTGAATCTCCTTTTCATCTCCATCTTTACTGATATTTCCATCCTGAGAGGAAGTCTAGAGCAAGGGAAATGTCCTCCTTGTCACTTGAGAAGGATCAGATTAGAGAACGTTAAATTAAAATGTACATACATAAGTCTATGGGATGTGAGGGTGTGCACCTGTGAGTGCTGAGCAAACCTGCTGATGTCATTGAAAAGCCAACCTCAATAGTCTTTGAAAGGTCATGTCAGATGGGGAAGAATTCTGAAGACTGAAGAAAGCAAACTTCCCTCCTGCTTTTAAGAAGCTGGATCTGGGGAACGCTTTCCGTCCTTCTGTTTACATGCAGATGAGTGATGTGGCTTACTGTAGTTGGAGTTGTATCTTCTGTCCACTCTCTTATTCATTAATATGTGAAACTTCATATGTGGGTTAGGCAGTATTAGCATACTGCAAATTAATACAGAGAAATAACTGCACTGAATTGCTCACAATAAAAACCTACCCTTCAGTATGCAAAATCCAATTGCTAGAGAAGAAAAATGGTAATGATACTTACTTTTGCTGAGGCACAGGTACACTGCAACTCTTGAGGCCTGTAGTCATACAAAGTTACTGTATTTGATCAAATGTTTGCCTATTTCCATATAAAATTCAGGAGACTGGACATAATCTGTCTCATCCAAGGGGCTTTTTTTCCCTAACTCTCTTAAAACTAGCTTCAGACTCAAACTGTTGGTAAGGGATCTCATCCTCTAATTATTATTTTTAGACATTTTTCAAAGTATTTATATCCCAGTTATAAAGACATAGCGGGTACTGGTTGGGCAAAAGGAATTCCACATGCACATGAAGCGTTGCTGCAATACTTCTAGGTGTTTTTTGTTTTTTAAATAACCAAGTCACTTGTTCTAGCTTGTAACAAATTCTAAAAAATTACACTCTCCACTGCTTTGCATACATTTAATACCGGCATATTTTTCTTTGAGCTACATACCCTAGGCTACATTATTGCCATAAAATGAGTATTTCTGAAGTACATTCCTCTAAGCTAAATATTAATTAGTAAACATCTAAAACCAATGCATTTTCAAGGCGCTTATCTGACTGTAAAAACAGTGACGAACCGGAGTGCCGGTAGTTCATCTGTAAATAATACGCTTCAGAGATGACGACTAAGAGATGAGACAGATCCCATCTATATTGTTTTGTTGTTGTATTTTCTGTTTAGGCATTAATCTTTAACACATACTGGCATCTAGGAAGCCTATTCAGCTTCCCTGGTTGACCACTTTTAATAGGCATACTAGCAGAGCAGGTCTCATTCTAAGGGATTACTGGGCATTGTTTGCAGCAGTTGGAAGCCTTTCCCCTTCCAACAAAGGCTGCTGTGCCTGCCTACAGCTGTTCTTTCTAAAGCAGAGCATGAAGCTGCAAAGAGAACAGTTTCTGCTGGAACATCATGAATATGTAAGTGGTGCTAAAGAGGGGAGATAGATTCCCAAAGATGTGTAAGGCAAGGAAGATTTCATCTTTGTTGACCACTGGAAGAAAGTTCTTTTTGGTGCAGAACATAAGGAATAGTTACTGATCTCTGAGAGCTTTATTTGTTTGTAAGGCTGAATGCAGCTCTCCCTTTTAGTTATCCCACCAAAGTGTCGTGGTTTATTTTTCATACTGCTATTATTAATCAACACCTTGGCTAGACTTGTAAGGTTAGTTGTTGTTGTGGGAATGCAATACTCAGCCTTGTGGAATGACAGCTTCATTTCTGCACTACAGTGGGCAGGATTGATTCCTCAGTTTTGCAGTGATGTGAATGCTTACTTTCAGGAAGGTTTTTTGAAGAGCAACTCTGTACTAGAAGAGAGAACAAAAAATGCACGTAGCCAACAAATTCTCTCCAAAGGCTGATTTGTACTGTACATGTCTATAAAACCCACATTTTAACCGTGAGGACAGAAGCCTTGATCCAGGACAGTAGGGTGACATGAATTTTGTGGGGTGGCAGGAATCCCTGTGTCCATGGACAGCTTGCGTCTGGGTCCTGCTTCTCTAACCTAGCAGAGCTGAAATCTCATACTTTAAGTAGCTCACATAGTATCACTTGAACATCTGGAAGGCCTTGCCTCAGTCCAGGAAGGGAGAATAGCACCACCCAAGAAAATCTGTTTCGGAGTTGAAGTTCCCCTGAAAATGAAGTCTCAGTACATGGGGAGACATATACAGTGGGATTTGTATTAGATCCATCCATCACATATTTCTGTGGAAATGAACAGATTTGAAAGGAACCTTCAGTTCAAAGGTGTTTTGTAATGAAGATTTGAACAAATATGCTGTCAAGCAATGCATCCATGCTGAGCTGTTTAGGAAAGCATCTCACTTAATTAGATGGCTATGCATGTACTTGAGATCGAGAACTCCGTAGTAGAGGAACTTAATTCTCCTGAAAATACCACTTTTTTTTTTTTTTTTCCCTGATAAGAATACCATAGTCAGTACTTGTAGTATCACATGGAAGGAGAGTTGCCCATTCCCCACCTCTCCAACTCTCACCTAAACAGCTCCTTGCTACAAGTGCAATTGAGGTGGGAAAGATGAGGTGAAACTAAGCACAATTTCCTACTTAACTTTAAAAAAACACGGACAGCCAATTACACAACAAATACAGTTGGCTGTATTTTAATTACTTTTACATTTGAAATAAGTGAATGAATTCTACTCTGAATTGATAAGATCTAGAAAAAAAAATTTTTGTTTACCCTTTGACTGAGGGACATTTACATTTAGGAAGAGGAGAATAGGTCATGTTTTTATGGTGAAAAAATCCCATATCAGAGAAAACACAGCCTAGGCAATCTCTCCAAGTATGCTAACATAGACAGCAGCCTGAATACAAAGAAAATCAATCACAGAATCAACCATAGAATCATAAAATACTTAAGAGTTGGATATGATCTCTGAAGGCCATTAGTCCACATCATACTCTTCTTTTTATTCTTTTTTGAGCAAAGACTGCATCATTCTGAAGATCCTTTTCCCCCAGTGATGTAAAACATATTAATTTGTTCATGTATAGCAGTACAAGAATACATGCCTGACCACCAACAACACTGTTGGTTTTTTTTGGGCTATTTTATTTTATTTTGAGAAGAAAGGACTCATCTTGCTCCAACTCCAGCTGTTAGCACTGCAGTTAATGCAGTCAGTGGTTAGAAAATGAGCCTTTTATTTCTAACAAATGTTTATTATTAGGTTTATTCTAACAAACACTGCAGTTTTAGTTCCTCTCTACTCACCTCTGAGAGGTGTTTAGCTGGTCCTTACCCCTCAGCTGTTCTTCCACTGGTCAAGTAGGTGACACTCTTCCCAGTCATTAGCACCAATTGCCCTAGTTTTACAGTGTATTGCTCATTAAAATATACAGTTAAGAATTACACTGTAGCAACGCTATGCAGTAATAAAAATGCCATGACAAAGAAGTCTGAAGTACTCCTGACAAACAGATAATAGTTGAGAATGGAGAAAAATATCACATGGCTCAAAATATTCTGTATGGAGCTATTTTCAAAGAAAACTCTTCAAGTTTTTTTGTTTGTTTTTTTGTTTCCCCAGATTCCTAAGCTAAAAAAAAAAAGAAAAAAAAATTAATATGAGTTTTGAATACATTCAGTACTACTAAAACACGGCAGAGAAAATATATTAAAGGGTCATACATCATGAGATTTTGTGTTGTTAGAGATCATTAAGTTGAGAAGAAAAGGTGCCTCAACATACACAAACAAAAACTAGGTCCTTGAGATGTCTAAATCCAACCTTGGGGAATAATGTAGATATTTATGCCCTTCAAAATTCCTCACTGCCAAGAAAAGTGCTTTCTCCTCAAGGAATTCTTACTCTTTTTTTTTCCCTCCATTAAGCATAGTAATTCTAACACTCATAGGCAATAGCTTAATGGAAATACCCCGAATTAGCACATGATAGGGCTAGAAATTACATATAATGACTGAATAACTAGTACTGTGTATCAGCTGCACATGTTGACTAAATGGCATTGAAACGTAGACTAATTAACAGTTCTAATATTTGACAAAGCTTCATGAATTACTGCTGTTTCATAATATGTATACATAGTACTTTTTAAATTAAAGCAGTGCTTCTCTGTTGATCATATTCAAAATGCATCATGCAGCTGAACAAGATTCCAGACTAAATCACTGAAGGTAGAAAACTTCAGAAGATACACACAGACTTATGGGAGAAAATACTGTTTTATCTCATTTACATAAATGAAAACCACATTCCAAAATGCCAGTATGTAGAAATGGACAACCACAACAGTGCTAGACTAAAGTTAGTTCTCTTTAGAATTAAATTTACAGCACATATTAATGAGAAGAGTCGTCCTTGAAGATCTCAAAACCTGAAGGAAATCCATATATTTTCTCCTCTTACTGCAATATATTCCATTTATTTATTATTATTTCAGAGGAATAATGTTACAGTGTAGTGTTCAAAGTAGCATTTACTTGGCAGCAGAGGACAAAGGATGCATACAAACACAGGCAGAAAAACAACTTTATACATAACCTCATATTCAGAACAAAAATAAAAGCCACCAAATTCACTACTTAGACTTTTTATTTTTAAACTTACGTGGGGGCTATTTTTAAGGATTCTTTGCCTAGAGAATGATGTAAGCTTGATAAAAGCAAAGTACTTTGCAGAGAACAGAATATAAAGCTATTTCCAATACTACTCATGAAGATAGGTCTGAGGTAGAAAGGTGGTCATGGCTTTCCTCTTCTGTAAAATGTGTTTGTCTTCTCAGAATAACTATGCTACTTTTTTTTTTTTTAATAGATGAAGCATTAATAGTAGCCAGCATCTTCTCACCTTGACAGTTGTGCTCCACCCACTTAAGAATAATACTTAGCATTTAAATAGGGCTTTTCAGACTAACTAACTAAGCTCTCTACACCTTTGAGAGGTAAGTACTGTCATTCCCATTTTACAGATGGGAAAACAGAGGCAGAGTGGTTAAATAATTTGCCAAAGAGTTCAGAAAGAACTGGCACCAGAGCCAACACTAGAACGTGGTCAACGCTGTGTCCAAATCGCTCCTCAAGCAGCAGTGTTCCAGGAGCAAGTACTGTGGGTGCAGGACAATCTAATTGGCAACACCTCGAAAGCACTAGATATTCCTGACTTTGTTTTAATGTCCTCTAGAATCTTTTGGTAGCAGTACAGAATTTGTAACTCTTCCAATACCATTTTGAGGCTTTTTTTTTCTTCAGTAATAACAACAACACAATTTAGATTCTCTCCACTATACATGATACATACTGCATGCAGTTATACCAATTAAAGGCATGTCTTGAAATGAAAGCAAGTGTCCATGCAGCATTGTAAACTCCATGAAGGCATTAAAACTCTGATGATTATTTTCAATCTAGAAATCAGCTGATCAGTCGCATAACTTTCCCATAATTATCCCTACTTAAAAGTACATAAATAAATGATCTCAAAAATATAGATGAGTTGCAAGATTACAATGCCACATAACATCTAAGAGCACTGCAGCTTCGAAAATGTTCTACAACCAACAGTATTGGAAAAGGCTTTTTAATTGTCTCTTCATTTGTAAGAGGCAGATAAAAGACTCGTGCGTTTGAATTAACAGAAGGGGATCTCACAGAAATAAGCTTCAGTTCACAGACTGTAGGGTCCAAAACTTGAAACAAGCTTGGCACACAAAGGAACAACAAAGCTTTGTCTCCAAACAAAGTTGGGCAAGATTACACTAACTTAGACCTTGCTAAAAACAACTTAAACTACCATCTAAGTCCTCTTTTAGTTATTTCCTGATTCAAAGTAAAGTAAAGCTTAAAAAATAATCCTCCAAATGGAGTGTGTTGGCTAGAATCAACTAAAAGAATGTAAAAAATATTATTTTGGTGCATGATAATTATTATGACTTGAAATTAGAGTTTACCTTGTTTAATGGGGTTAAAATACTGTAGCTTGAACTTAAAGGCAATTTGAAATAAACAGTAACAATAATGCATATTATTGGAAGTTGACATGCCAATTCTGAAAATCAATGGTAATTCTGAAGTGCGCCTGGTCAGATAGTTAGCATATAAATAATCAGAACAGAATATTAAATGAATGATAACATAACTGAGGATATTTTACAATGCAAAAGCAAAGAGCTGAAAGGAATGTATAAATGTAACATTTTGCTCCAAACTCCTTATGCAGTTCACTTTATCAAAAAGAACGTATATAAAGCCCCTGCCCCTTTTCCCGCGGCTGTATATTTATACAAATCAGTGACAAATACTCCACTGCTCATTAATTTACAGTTGCATAGAAAGGGAAGAAGAAAAAGAACCTATAATATAAAAACAATATCCTCATCTTTGGGTATTCAGTGTTTTAGTATTTCAAGTAGAACACGCGGTCAAAGCAAACAGCATGTTCCAAGGTCCCATGCAGACTTCTGATGGAGTGGAACTCGCAATTGGTGTTTTGTAGAAAAGGGTTGTACTGCACGTCAGGAAGCACTGGTGGACGTCCAAATGAGCACTTCACATTGCCTGTAATGATGAGAAATAGCCATGGCAGTGCCATACTAACATGCACAGTGCCCTGCAGAGAGCTCTAAATACTCTGGACTTGGTTCACTTAAGGACTCAGATGTAATTTTGCAAAAAACCTGTATTTTAAAAATTTAGATGTATTGTCACAAGATTCAGCAAATCACCCAGGCATGTAGTAAAGAGAATCCTCATTTTACTGTGCTGCAGTACTTAAAATTCTTACTGAGTAAAGCTCAAAGGATTTTATGACTACAGAGCAATAAATATAGTTTACAGGCTTTCCTTGCCATGTACCCATAGAAAAAATGTTTAGACAAACTACTATTCTATCTGAATCCTAAGTGGTAAATTGGAGAGCACACACAACTGGGACTTGGACACAGCTCCCTGAAATGTGATATTATTTCTGGGCTCCTGTTTCAGGGGGAATGATTTTAAACTAAGAGAGATTTATATTAGATGTTAGGAAAAAAATTCTTTACTTAGAGGGTGGTGAGTCAAGGCTGCCAAGAGAAGCTGTGGGTGCTCCATCTCTGGAGGCAGTCAAAACCAGGTTGGATGGGGCCTTGGGCAGCCTGAGCTGGTGGCTGGCAACCCTGCCCAGGGCAGGGGGTTGCAAACGGGTAATCTTTAGGGTTCCTTTCAACCCAAGCTATCTCATGATTCTATAATCCTTTTCACTGCAAAACAGACAAATAACCCTTCACAAATGGTGCTAGAGTAGTGCCTTTCAAGTGCGAGATTACTGGGAAATCATTTTGTTTCTAAAAAATCAAATGTTTTTTCAGGAAGATTAATATTAATCACTGATTACACTGAAAGAACTTGCTACGCCTGCTGACAGGAAGGACTGCTGAAAAATGTTATTTTAATTCACTAACTTACCTCATTAAGAGACTAAAACCCAAAGTCTGAGGTAGTCTTTGGAAGGGCAATCCTATTACACCAGATATTATAGTCCAAGAAAGTGTTTGGTCAAGTAATATTTCTGAATTGTTAGATATTAATGTGGTAGAGGTGTGACCTTACAAAATGTGCATTAATGGCCAAGGTGAAGAAATTAGGGAAGTAATTAACTTTGCCCATCACTTCATCCTTCTGACACCTTACATATACTGATCCATGGTGATTTAGTAGACTTATTTAACTATGAAACTTTGCAAGAACTCTGCAATGACAGAAGATTATGTTGTTCCTTATTAGTCACAATTTTACTCCAATATCAACCTAAAATGTGTTTATTGTTTTTTGTGGGTTTTTTTTTTCCTATTTTTCCTAATTGTAAGAAAAATCAAATTGTTCATACTGCGTAGAAACTCAGTAGTATCTAAAGATCAGACTGATTTCCATATTTTTGTGAAAGTAGCCAAATATCTTCTTTGGGACTGTAAAGAGGTTGCCTACTGTGAGAAGGCAGCATAATTGAATACTGAAGTTACTCCACAGCCCTTGATCCATAGACCCATCTGGAACCAGAGCTATGGGAACCAAGGAACAGGCACACATGGATTCTTTGCAAGAACCAGTTTTGATCTCGCAGAGCTGAGCCTGGCTTGAAACTAACAAGCTGATAGATCTGAGCTGATTCCTTACTGTCAGCACCCTACAACTGCACATCACTGTACCTTTGGTAAAGTCTGAGTCGGCAGGAATTTTCTATTAACTGGTATATCCTGAAATTTAAATTTCCTGTTACGTGGTCTAGCTTCCAAATAGCCTGCTAGGGAGAAAATAAGGAACTAGCCATTTCACATTAATGGAATTTTCCCACTTTATTCCTCTGTTCCAACAACTATGCAAATACATCAAAATGCTTCATACCTGTTGTCTGCCAGTGAAACTTGCTGCAAATAAAAAAAAGGAGAAAGAAAGTTAGGAATTTACATGATTCTGAATCTTGATAGTACAAAACAAAACAAAACAAAAAAACAACAAAAAAACAGTAACAGGAAAATATGTACTGTCAAAGAATAGAAAGCTTTTATCTTAAAAAAAATGACAAGTGTGTTGCAATGATATGTACATAATTTTCTTCATATTTTTTCTTGTAAAAAATTTACAGCATTATAAATACAGATTATATTGTTCCTTTTTCACCATTTATGACTACATAGATGTATGAACACTGTATTATAAAAATCTCTGTTAAAATAAAATCATACTAGAGTAGTTTGGTATGTCATTGAATAATACAGGTATTATCTGTATTGCAATAATAGCTGTAACATTTTAGACATTTCATTCAGAAAGGAAGAAGATTGGTCAGAGACCTAAAGCAACAAATGCATGCAGGGACAAAAGGCTGAGAACTAAGAACAAAAATCAAAACAAAATAGAGAAACTAGAATCTTTATCTCAAGAGTTAGCAGCTTCCTCCTCACTTCTTTTAGTGCATCAGGCTTGCAAGTTGCTTGCTTATTTATTTCAGTGATGCAGCTGTTAACAGAGATTAAAAAATGAGACACCTTCTGTACACTTGCTTGGATACTTTGTTACTCTGGCAAAGTTTTGCAAAGCCCTCTTTCTGGAAAGCTCTAAGTGTTGTGACTGTCCATTCAACTATGCAGAGCTCTCCCAGCATGCTTTGTGTGCAATCAGAACAGCAGCAGCCAATAGCAACCATTTCTTAGGGAAGGGTCCCAAGGGATTAGGATCCAAGAATGTCCTGTGGTTAGTAGTATAATAAAGTATAGTAGTATAATGGTTCAACAGACCACAGGTTGAAATCACTTAAAATTGAGAAGTACCAGGACTTCTATAACTGGATTCCTTTTCTCGTAAGGTTTGGTCTTCAAGAATTCACAGAACTGTGAAGAAATTCCCATGCACATTTGTGTGGAATGTGGTGTTATAACTTTATCTTACAGTCTCCTCTTGCCCTATCTTCAGTGTTGTTTTGTGAATATTTGGTTGTTTCCCCATTTCCCAGTGTGGAGAACAGTTTATTATTATCAAGTTTGCCCTGATACATGAATATGAGGGAATATTTCAACAAATCTGTTGCAATCTCACCTGGGCCAAATGCCCAAGTTGCTGTTATACTGCTTCTACATGCCAGAAATTGCAAAAACAAGAACTGAACTTTGCTTGTATTTTCTTATTATGCAACACACCTCTGAGGTGTGCCAGGTGGCTCCACAAGCTGTTGGCTTCAAAAAGAGATGCTCCTTAAAATCAAATCCTTAATTTTCAAAGCAATGGGCTCTGAACTACTGAACTCACTGAAAACATCAAGGGTCAGTTGTATCAAAATCACTTTTGCTAAATCCTAATTTGCTTTCACAAAATGTGCAAAGCACATCTTTGATGCAGTTCCTCACAGCCAATGTATATACAAGAGATAAAAGGGGTATTTTAACAAGGTTCATGGAGCTTACAGCATAGAATAGAGCAGAGCTCTGATGTTTCCAAAAGGACTGGGCATTAACACCTCCCTCTCACTTGTGCCTTTTAAAACTAACCATCATTATTACATTTCATTGTAAAGAATTTTGAAAGTGGAAGAATGTATCAGCTTTCACTACTGTTCCTGTAAAGAAGAAGAGCTGATGGAGAAGATAAAGGTATGTATATAGGTTAAAAAAAAAAAAAGACAAATAAGAAAGTTGCTACTTTTAACTCACACCTGCCAAAACCAATAAAACAACAGTTCGTCTGAAATACTGACTGAACCAGAAAGATAGCTTCTCATTCTTCCAAGTGCAGTGACACTGTTCAAGGAACAGTGCCAGTGGAAGCATATGTTGGCTGATAAAAGCCATTCATATGAAGCTATTTGATTTTACTTTAATGGACACTGAATAAAATATTAACTTTCAATGTACTTAAGCAGGGAATGACGTTATGTGCTGCATTAACAGTTACCTCTTCTGGTCAATTAGTTCAGTAACTAGTCCAATAATTAGTTGAGGGAATCAGCGTTAGCCTATGGTCTCTGCTGTACTCTATGGCATTTTTTTCAATTGCTGTTAAATAAGCAGTGCTCAAAATTTCTGAATTTACATTCACTTAGGTTCTCATAGATTTTACATCAGCAAGAAGTTTACTTCTAGGTTTCTTTCCCTTATGCAGCAGACACAAATGGAAATTCCATATGAAGCAACAGACTTTTCTTACAGTGAAAACACAAGAATATTTTTTCTTTCCCTTCATAAATACGGGAGAATGAATGTTGAGTGACCATAAAGAACAGACTTATGTAACTTGAGTATATTGACAAGAAATCTTATCAGAGAGATCTTTTCTTAGTCAATACCATGGGAATGACTTTTTTCTTCAAAAGACCATCCCAAATTTATGGCTACTGTCAGAGAGGTATTTTGTTCCACTTACAGCAGCAAGCTGGAAATGTGCTGTTGATTTGCTCCATAACATCTGTCAGATCCGTGTTGGTATCATGAGGTGGAACTAACAAGTCATCTGCAAATATGACAACAAAAAAACCCCAATTAATTTAGTAACAAGGAAATAAAAAAAGAAGACAACATTCTTAAAGGCATTCCCACCCAATCATCCATTTGAATGCTGCTTTACATTTCAACGCGAACCATTTGCTGAAGCATCTGTACCTTAATGTGCAGCAACTATCACTGGTAACTGACAGATTCGGGAGAGGAGATGAAAGTTAAATTACTGATTCGCAGCATGAATAATTCTGTTATTAAAGCTCAACCACTGCACCCAAAATTTAACTGGAAGGAACTATCAACCAGAAGCAGCTTATGAGAATTTACAGTTAAATTAAGTAAAAGGTTAAAAAGATGGAGGGAGTACACTGAATAATTGCGCAGTTACATTCTTTACTTTTTGTGTCAGATTGTTTGTCACCTAACTTCCAGGGCCAAAACATTTTAAAATAAATAAATAAATGTATAAATCTCTTTTAGGCAGTATTTACTCAATATGCACCAGCAATTTCACTAGAGTTAAAATCCTCATCGCTGTGATATTTTTTAAGTGCTGCTCAAAATTAGCATATGGAATGTTTAGGGAATACAACTGGCTCTGTAATTAGACAGCATTGCTTGTAAATCCACCACTGCATTAAATCACTCAGAGAAGTCCCATGTTTTTTCAGAGAAATTATAATGAAAACACACATCAGTGCTGAATGAAAACTTCTCAGTATGCAAAAGAATATTTTTCTGGCTTTCCACAGAAATAACATAATTTTCTTAAATTTATAAAACAAAGGCTTGAAAAGAAAAATAGGGAGGAAATTACACTTAGATAGTTTAAGAAAAATCTGTTATTTTTTTCTCCTATTTCTGAACATTCAATGGTCCATAATTATTTTTGCTAATTGCCAATGGAATTAATGAGTTTTGCTATTGGAGATTTTAAAATAATCTTTCAAGTGAGAAATCCCCTGATGTGCAAAGGCTGTACTTTTAAATACTAAATAATTCCTAAAGATGTAAAGCCTTTGAGGGGTGGGGTCAAAGCACCAGAATAAGGAGGGCATACACAGAATTTTTAAAGCAGCAATCAGAAAGCTTCAATTATATGGATTTGGACCTTAGTTCCTGTATCTGACATTACTTGGCTGTATGCACATCCTGTAGGACAAACAGCTGTTGGCCATTTCACTCCAACGCAATTTGGTTCTCCTGCGGGGTGGGGAGATTACCCCGGTAGCTCAGAATAACTAGGACCAAAAAAGCTGTGACAGACATCCATTACTCAGATCCTTGTGATACTGCAGCTGCTTTTAGGGGAGGGGAAGCAGCACTTCAGGTACAATAAGCATTGCTCCCAGTACCATCACAAAGATCAGTCTCTTTTTGTGTGTTTTTGTTGGTAAATTTCAGAAAGATGCAAACAAAACCATTCAGTATTTGTCTACAGACTCATACAGCGTGTTACCTGACTAGACACTCACCTGCCTGATGAAACTGTGAGCTCGTCTCTTGATCAAGTGGGTAGACAAGGGCTGAATGCTCGGGTGAAGTGCAGGGGGAGGCACCATTAACCCGGGAGTCTGACTCAGGCTACATGGGAGACAGTGAAACGCACATTTAGGGAAGTTATACCTACATAACCTAAGGGTGAGCTTCTATATGGTCACCCTGCTTCTTTTCTTTTTTTATCCTTGTCTTTCTCTTCAAAGTATTAGAAGCTGGCTTAGATCTATACAGCTATCAGGAAAACAAAACAGAACAGCCTATTAAAAAAAAAAATCAGGCTTCAGCATAATTCTTATAACACTCCAGTTGTCATCTTAATTAATGATATTCAGCTATGAGTGGTGTTACATAGAACCACAATTTGTTAAGTACAATCCAAGCAGCTGGACAAGGCTCTCAGCACAGCTACACCTAAAGACTACACAATTTTATTAATGAGGCTGGGTATGTATGTTTATATACGTACGTATGTACATATACATATGTGCATACACACAAGGCAGCCAGCTAATCTGTGCTAAGAAGCTTTACCTAAGGTGACTGATGATGACCAATAGTGTCAGTTCCATCCAGAAATTATTTCACTGACTTCTTTCACAACCAAGCTGAACAAAGATGACAGATTCAGGAGAACTGCTAAATCTAAAAAGAGACACTGCCCACCACTCCTGCTGTTGCTGCTTCTCCAGTGTATGGAGAACTCCAGATTGGCAAAAATCTCCAAATTTTACTATATAATCTCCAGAAAAATGTGAACAGGAGTCCTCATACTTTGAAACTATTGAGGCAAGTCTTTCTAGATTCCTACAGTGAGCTTAAGAATCGAACATCAAAGTTCTGTAGTCATTGATAGCTGTAGTCACGTGTGTGTTTGAGATTATGTATAAATATATATATGTGGATGCAAAACAAGAAAAGATCGTAAGACTTATTCACTATAAAGCTCAGAAATATTGGAAGGAATCCTGCAGAGGCATTTCTACCTCTTTCCCTTCTTTTATTTTTGTAAGAAATCAAGAAATACTCTGAAGAAGAGTTATACAAAGCTCCAAAAACAACTGTTCTGAAAAGCCAGAAGCATGTGAAACAGCATTTATATCTGAGGCAATTACATAATCTTCACTGAAATGGCTGCCCCCATCATTTGTCTTTTTGACTGCATATCATCAAATTACTTCCAAACAGCTTAAAAAGCAGATTATTTATCTAAATCTGTTAGAAGTAGTTACAGAAGTAATGCAAAAATTATTTTTAAGATTTTTTTTGAGACTGAAAAAGTATCTAGAACATATACAAGACTCATTGCAGAAGGAACAGACAGAACAGCTCATTTGTGTACAACTTTACTCCTTGGCAGTTCATTAAGTGCACAGCAACATTTAATTCTGAAGTTAAAAAAAAAATACTTAAACAAAAAAACTGCTAATTGTTCAACAATGAGAGATACCTTTTCTTGCACACACTACGGTGAGACAGAAGGAAATGTTCCCTTGAGTATCTGTTCTTCTCTTCCCAATCTCATCTCTCTTTCCTATGACAATACCAACTTCCACATTTGACTAAAAGAATAAATCAAGAGAGACTGCTCTGCACTTAGGAGACAAAGAAAAATGGAAATGCTCTCAAGTCAGGCAAGGATTTTGTCAAGACATCAGCATGAGCAGTGAATGCCTACTGAGTATTTAAGTCATTTGCTATTCAGTATAAGACTTCAGCCCAGCCACGGGGTCTAGGTAAAATGAATTCAATGATTTAAAATACACTAAGATGGGGGTAACTAATCCCAGGAAATTCTGTACAGCAACCGCTGTTCAAGAAGATTTCAGAGCTAAGGAGATGAAGTAACCTCTCTGAAGGTTACAGGTTAATACAGTGTAGAACAAGGGTAGCTTCAGCGGAAGAAGAGGTGTTTGTCCACACCATGAATAAATGGACTTAGAAGGTTTGAGTTATCCAAAATTCAGACTTGTACCTGGACTGGATCTCTGTCCCTCTTGAATCAGTAAACGTAGATAAATGATGCAGAGATGACTGAGTGAGAAAGATCAGTGTGGCAATACAAGAAAGACTACTCAGAGCAGAATCCATGGAGCAAGATAAACGGCATGAGAAAGCAAGGCTGAGAACTAAGGACACCTCCAGAAGAAGAGAAAAACAAAGTCAAGTAAGCTGTGTGATGGCTGCATGATGATGAGCCTGACTGGAGGAAGAGCGCATGGCTAGGAATGACTCATGACTGTAATCACATAAACACCTGCATGCACAGTTAAGGACCGTTTGTGGAATGTTTTGTTGAGGTGTAAAGGTGGGTGGGAAAGTTAAGAGAGGAAACTTGTGATGTATATAAGGGATGTTAGAACCGGTAATAAATGATTTGGATTGTTCACATCTGAGTCTGTGCTTCTGATGTTGCAGATCAGTGCTGGACTTAATAATAAACTGCAGTACAGCAACACAAAGGCTAGACTAGAGATAGCAAGACACTGCAAAATCAAGATTCATTAGGATAGAAAAAAGACATCTACAAACTTAAATGACAAATTAGTAGTGAAGGTTATTTACTGTCCCTTAGGAGTGCTGTTGCAAATGATAAAAAAAAAAAAAAAAAAAAAAAAAAAAGCAACAACACAGAGCATGAAGACTCTAATAGTGGATTAACTGAGAGCAAATAATGCATACTGGAATACTTTACATTGATCTATCATATATTGCTGTAGCAGTCAGAATGAAACATCACAGTTGAATTTTACTTTTTTGTAAACACATTCCCTCCTAATCAGAGGCCAATGTCTAATGAATTCATTTTCATTAGACAGTATTGAGTTATAATCACTACAATATCAAGAAAAGCCAAACAAAACACAAATCCTCTTCTTACAATGTCAAGACCATACAGCTCAGCAGACTGTGGGGTTTGGAGCAGCAAAGGAAGAGCTGTGTCAGTGGAAGAAAGGCCTTAATTTTCAGATACTGAGTGAAGTTAAATGCAAAATGATTGAGGATATAGCTACACATATTTGTATGATTTAACAGTTTTAATGAGAGAGAACCCAAATTTTAACAGGAAAGAACAGGAGGTACAAAAAAGTCACAGTCTCTTTTCTAAGGCTATATAATGAGCACCAAGAACTTGTGGAACCAAAACTCAATACTTCAGTTTCTGGGATGTGAATTTTTTTGTTATGTAAAACTAAATAAACATACAAAGGGAAAAATAAGTTTTGCAGAAAATTCTGAAACAGAGATTTCTCTGTAATACTGCAGTTTTAAAGGATCTCAAGGGAGATTTTTTTTTAACCACTTTGGATCAACAGTGCCTTACTTCTGTGACTCCTACTGGTGTCTTTCCTGTGGAAGAGCCTCAACTGTAGCTTAAGGGACAGGTAAGTCATACTTTCTATTCATCTCACTTCTGTTGTTGTTGTCATTGTTCAAACAAACACCCCCGAAACATCTTAGCTACAGAATACTTCAGAAGCAGGTTAATTCCTTTTCCAAATTCATTGCATATGTTCCATCTTGTTCCTGGCTTATTCTCTCAGCCACAAAAAGAACATAAAGCCCTCTCCGTTTCTCTATTGCTAAAGCTCCTCTGCTTTTAGCAGGAGAAGGAGCTGCAGCCCCTATATGTGTTGTCTTACAGTTTTATCATACATCCATTGACAGATGATGTTAACTTCCATTAAATTCAATATCAAATCCATCATGAAACCTCTATTCAGTTGTTCAGATAAAGAAAAATCAAATGAGACTTTAAATGCCCTTCATAACAGATCTTAATTCTACTTTGTACATGTAGTATCTAAAAGGTCTGTATAGAATAAAAGTGAAAATGGACTTTTTTCCTTTATGATTAACATAACATGGTGGTATCAAAGCTGTCACAAGTGAATTCTGTTTCACCTTCCTTTCTGGCACTATAATCAATCAGGAGGACAAAATGACAAAACTGCGTGACAGCTACCAATCCTTTGGGCTTGCTAAAATAAAAATAGCGTGTTAACCTCCGAATTGTGACCTGAAGAAGGCAAACGTGCAGTGAGGATGCAAACACTTTTCTGCTAAAGGTGCTCTCTAAAGAATGTCTTTGAATGCACTGATATAGATCTAAGTTACTGTAAGAGTTACTAAGTTTCATTCATTTTCTACCCCCTACTGATTAGACAAAGAGGTCCTAGTATTTTAGATTCAGTGGTACTTTATAAACGTAATGGTCAGGAGGCTGAGTGGATAAGAAGAAATGGAGGGATCTGGTGTTGACAGAAGAAAGATACAGAGAGAACATGAAATGCCAGTCACAGTAAAGAAAGTGCTGTGAGACCAAACAGTGGTGTCCTTTAACACCCGTAATTATTACTGGAGGAATCACATAGTAATGTATTTTGACATTTGGACTTAGGATAATCTTTCATGCAAATTATCTATCTCATTAACAAGACAAGAGATTTTTTACATACACTAAAAAGTAATTTAGACAGTTGACAAAAACAAAGGAAAGAAATAAACAAACATAGATCTCCAGCTGGCTTCTGAAATAGTCTTTCCCAAGCAGTGGGAGATGGAGAAAGACTTTCACACACTGTGAACAGCCTAGACAGAAAAACAAACATGCTGAAGAGCAGTCATTTTTCCAGAAAGTTGAAGAGGGCACTAACATGATTCAGAGCTGCTTCAAAACAGTATTGATACACATAAAGAAATTCCAAAGAACATACTCTGAAATCTTGAATTATTTAAGTTTCTGAAGCCCCTTCAGGGGAATAGCTTCACCACCCTTAGAGATAGCTTGCAAAAAAAAACCAAACTGCTTTGTGGCAGGTCAAAAGAACACAAAAGCATAACGTAAGAATGTATTTAGAAAGCTATATTGAAAAATCCTTCAAAATTAATAATGCAGATAATCTTAAATACTTGACTTGGTCATTAGAAAATGACAAAACAGAAACAGAAACGCCTTTGGGAAGAGCAGAAAGAACAACCAGAAGCTGCAGAACAATCAAAAAAATTCAGAGGCAGAACTGCTAAAAAAATGTTACCCTCTCCTCAAAGTCACCTCCCGCTAGCACAACACATACAGATATCTTCAAGATATAGCATTCTTTTTAAGAATGCTATAAAGGTACTGAATGATTACAAAAATATAATATCAATAAGATTATCTACAGACACATTAGAAAAAAAATTAAAGGGTGAACACTTTAATGCTTTAAGCACTAAGTTGAAGCTGTCTGTAGTTTTGGCAGAACTTCCATGTTTCTATTCTACAGCAGTTTCTTTACAAGTTTTAAATTCTTCTCCAAAACACCTAGCATTGGCAATAGTTATCAAGACACTCACTTCATGAATGATTATCAACAGCTGCACCAATTATCTAGCCTGTTAAATATGCAAACTACTCAAACACTGATTGAATACGTTAGAATAAAGCAACAACAATAATATTCTGCTTGAGTGGTAGGGAAGTCACTGGAACAAATGCATCCTAGTGCTATGATGCCAAGACTACCTAGAAAAATGACCATCAGCAAGTGGAATAACAACAAAACCTTCATTACTGTAATAAGGGTATCATCAACAGTAGGAACCTACACCTTCCTGATACTTGTTTTATGCAGCCTGCTTCCCAGCTTAGTTAAATCCTCTAGTACATACAACCAATCATCCAGTTCAAGGAAGGCAGGAATCATTTAAATACCTTACTGGATTCTGAGCCAATGGTAATGATTACTTCATACATTTAAGCTTCCACACACAATGTTCTACAAGCTAACATCTCTAATAGCACCTTATAGAACCTGCCATTTTATTTTTTTGCATCTATATGTGTATGCTCTTCAAAAATGATCAACATTTCTTCCCTCAACAAAAATTCTACAGTCTCTAGCTACCAGCACTTGCAAAAAGGCTCTTCACTGCAACACCTTTTGGTGTGGCTTATCGGTGTTTACATGGATACTGGATTTCTGAAGGGAAATAATTGTTCCCTTGCATATTAGAGATACCTTTGGCAGTTTGTAGTGTCAAGAAAGGTTTCAGTGACTGACTATGGCAACGAAACAAAATAAATTAAGGGAATATTGGAAAACTGAAGTCAAATACAGGGTGTGACTGGTACCACTACTTGGAAAATGGTATATATTTTCTTCCCTCTGCTTTTCAATTTGGAAAAAAATGTTGCACTTATTTGTATGTTTGTTAAGTTACCATGATCATTCCAGCACTTGTAATCATTTTGTGCTCATCTGACACACACAGTAGCTTATAACAGGGCAGAAAAATGCCTCTTCACCCTAGAAATGTCTGAGTGCAACAGAGGAAACTAACAGTGAAAATATCTACAGTAAAATCCCAACACCTTCACACCACCAAGAAATCCATCATGCAGAAGTTACCTGCCAGAAAAGACACAGACATTAGTATACATTTACCTGTTCAAGTAGCTGACGCAGTCGGTGAAGCTGAGACTCCAATTGTTTATTGTGATCTTCCAATATTTGCATCCTTGCTTCCAGGCGGCCTTTATGCTGCCTTAGAAGTTTAGCTTCAGCAATGAGCTCAGCATCTTCAGAAGCATGCTGAGGTGAAACAATGGAGTCAGGAGGTGATGCAAGAGGGTTTATTCCTCTCCGAAGATGTTGCTCTTTTAATTGCTCATATTCTATCTGCAGACTCCTGGTATATTGAAGAGAAGCAAAGAATGATGATGTAAATTATTTAAAATAAAAACATCCTTAGATCAAATTATGTTATCATGACCTTCTACTAGAGAATACTAGCAGCTCATACAATGTTTCACATGTAGTTTATGAAAAAAATCTGCACAATGAAGTAGAAGTGAACCTATGGTATTTTATTGTAGACCCACCCCCTTCTGCCTAACAGAGTTATGCCATGCATGACATGCCCTGACTGATTATTTTTTTCGTGAAATCATTGAAACAATGCATCTCTTCTCATCTTCTCCAACAATATACACTTAGCTCAAACAATGAGGTGACAATTCAAGCACTAAACAGGACACTTATCAGACACCTTTGTTCTTCTTCAAGGTCAGCAATGATGCGCTCCAACTCTCCTCGCTCTTCCTTTTCCACTGACTTGAGTATTTGTGCAGGACTCTGAGGCTGACTCACAGGTGACTCTCCTCCCAGTGTCTGACAATACTGCTGGATAAGGGCATGCTCATCCTCTCTGGAGCAATACAACAATGCAGATTAAGACAGAGCAATAACACATTTTTTTTTACACGAGCAAACAACTTTGTCAAGCTGAAGGGTTGCCTCTGCTTGTTTACGTGAAAGGACTAAGAGTAGGAAATAAGCCTGCAAGATTTTAAAATATAAATGTAGATGTGTATCTCAGCAAACTGTTTTCACATTTTTATAAATTGTTTCTAAAAATAAAACACAAGTGTACAAATATACAGTGCACAGGAAAAAGAGGACTGATTAGTAGTAGTAGTGTACAACAGCAGTTTAATGTATGCATGGAGAACAAATGCTGCTGGTGGTTCAGAGAGAAACAGTGAAAACACGAATCTGAGAGCACAAACTGCAAATGACTTACTTAAAATGCCTTAAAAATAAATAAAACCATAAGAAGTGTAGTTAATCAGCCACGTTCTGATGTTATAATGAGAATGCTATGGCACTTCTATCGTTTTTCTACTTTAGTAAAAACAAAACAAAACAAAAACTCCACTCATGATAACCAAGTTTTTTCCAAAGTGATGTAACCTCTGTTGTGGCTTTACACACTGTGGTACACTGCATGTCCAGAGAAACGTGAGGGATGCCCCACACTGCAAATTGAAACGCTGTAAGGGAAGCAGCTAACCAGGGAAGTGGTAGCACCTTGATGGCAACACCTTCAGCAAGCAAAGCAGCACAGTGTTAAAACAGACTACAGAGAAGGAACAAAGTTCTATCACTCAGGCTTCAAAACACTGTTTAAATATTAATTTAAATGATACAGTATAACGACATTACAGGCTTCTTTTGTGCAAAAGTGTTGATGTTGTCATGGAAGGTTCATCTGATAAAGTAGTTTAGACTGCTTATTTTAATTAGGTATCAGAAGGATACTGTCTACTTTTTAAGATGGTGAATCATTTCATAAGCAACTATGTAGGTCATTTGAAATAGATCTTTTTAATAGTGTACTGCAAAGTTGGATTTACTATATTTGAATTTATTAAAACTTAAATTCTGTCAAGATTTTACATTAGCTGTAACCTCATTTTTAATAAGAGATATAAACCACTTTTAAGAGAGAACTTAGGGTGCAAATTCTTAGATATTTTTCACTCCATTGTGTCCAACAGGTGAGACCAAAACAGATAAATACAATCCTCCTTCAAGAAGGATTCCAGATAATATTATATTTTTGACTCTCAGTTATTCAGTAGAGAGAAAAAATTGACTTTCTTCCTCTTTCATTAGCTTAAAGCCTCACAGTCTGTATATGACAGACTCAATATTGACTGTTCTTTTTCAAGGCATCATATCTTGCAAATGATAACAATATTTTTCATATGGTAAATCTGATAAAAACAGTCTTCAAAAATAAAAATACAGTTTTACCATGCGTTCCACATCTAGTCTGTCTTGCAGAATTACTGTTTCAATAACCAATGCTTTAAATCTGCCCAACAAAAATCACATCTGTAGTTAAGGCTCATTAGTAATAAAGGTTCATTAGTAGCACAGGAGTTCTAGCACTGGGCTTCACAACAACCTGTATCAAAAAGGACTGAGATGCACTCTGTGGCACAGAAATACTTCAATTTTGAGAAATCCAGGACTTTCTTCATCTGAATTAGTCAGAGATAACACTCAGCCACCAATATAAAAGCACAATATCAAAATAATTTCCTTAGTCTTCCTTGGTGGTTACTCTTATGAAGAGTCTGTGTACTTTGAGGAAAAACTAGAACTACATAAAATTCTTTCAAGAGTAGAGACTGAAGTTCCTTTTCAGCATTCCAGCATATAAGAAAGTAGTGAAAATAACAACCCAGACAGCCGATTTTGAAAGAAGTACACCTCAAACAAGAAGAGTACCCCAACAAGGGGAGACAATGAAAATGGTATCTGAAATATTTTCAATATTTTCAACAGATGAATTCCAAAACATGCATGGAGGAAGCAAGAGACAAAACACTGCACATCATTTGCCTTCATCAAGACTAAGATGTAGAGAGAAAAATTTATATTTCCTGACAGCCACCTTTCATCAGTGTATTATTTTATCTGATTAAGATTTTGGATAGTAAGAGATGAGTATATTTGTGATTCTCCTTCCTCCATTATCCTCATTTTTTCCTGTCACGTTCTTTTCATATCAAGCACTGTGTCCAGATAAAGCATACGCTGACCTACTGATGTGATGCCAAATATTCAAAGAAGGTTCAAGCATGTACACAGAAATGCTGTTTTTGCCTTTAACTTTGATCTGGAGCTAATTTCTCATTACGACAAGCTGCCTTTTAACCATTTACACCATGTTAAAGTATTTTGGTGCTATGTACTGGTACTTCATTTTGACTCATAAGACACTGAGTGGCAGTACCAACTCACTTTAGTTCACTGCTTGCTCCTACCCCTGCACCTGAGTGCACAGCTCCTTAACAAGTTAAATATCTTCAGTTGGCTGTGAAATGCCATCAACAGCACTGCAGACACTAAGATGACCAGTACTGCAGGCATTAATTAAAAAAAAAAAACAACAACAAACAAATCAAAACAAAACTTATAATTGTGTATAAATGTGAATATTTAATGTTCAACACAATTAATGTCAGTGTGGGCTAGCTAGGACAGTTCATACGTTACAGGAATAAGAGAACTACATTCTCCTATCTCACTAAAAATGTCTTCTGTTTTTTAAGTTTCCTACACTGTGATTTGTCAAATTGTGAGTCACAGCTTTCCATGAGGAATACCATTTAACTTCATTGTTGAAATGTCTTCATTTCTGCTCATGAGAAGTCCAGTCTGCTTTACGGATATATATGATTTTGCAAAAATTAAAGGCAAAGAAAACTCATCCCATCAGTCTAGCACACACATTTAGAACTCTACATGAAGGAAAAATATTTTTCTTCAAAACAGTTATTTCAGAAAATCACTGCATGAGATAAGGAGATTTTTTTTTGTTATTGTTAAGTGAATGGACATACTACAGCAGAGAATTTATTTATTTACTTATTTATTGCTGTCTACAAATAATTCGCCAGTTCATGAAAACACGTATTTCAGTAGAATGCACACATCAGAGTGGCATGGAGTGCAGAAAACCTGAAGAATATCATAATGATATTCAAGATGAGGTTAATTAAAAAAAAATGAGAGTTTTCATTGAAGAATGCTTTCCTTATATTGCAGAACATTCCTGTAAAGAACCCTCGTGATGTTTAACTGACAGCAGAAGCTATCTCATCTCTTCGGCTTTCCTTGGTGGTTATTCTTCAATCAAGAAAGATTCTTACACATATCCTCTGAAGAATGAAGTGTGTTAAACTTACTGCTGATGAACTTGCTAACCTGACAAGGCTAAAGCAGTATTTTCCCAAAACTAAGTGCAACTTTGTGTCTGCTAAAGGTTCGCAGTAAGCCCTGAGTTTGTTGAGGAATGATGAAGGTCGCAGAACATGACTCCAATTATGAAGACAGCACTTGATTTTAAAATCATCAATAATCTCCTAAAGGTTCAAAAGAATATCATAAGAAAAAGTGATTTTTCCTGGATATGTTTACTGCAGATGCCTCTCAGCTGAAAAACACACATCCAAGATTCAAATTGCTCCTTCTAATTCAATCTATACAGAATGATTACAGCCCACATATTTTAATGTCAGGCTGTCTAACAATACAAATAGAGCTGAGCTATAAACCTAGATTCCCAATGTTCTCCCTGTAGGCAAATTATAATCGAAACTGGGATTCTAACATTATGAGTTAACATTTATTCCATTTTCTACAATAATCTAATTACAAGTTTTAAATTACAGTTCTTCAGAATTTTGTGAGTGCTTCTGCATGCAGCTGAACAGAAATATGCTATGTTATCCACAAAAGAAAAAGTGTCACTGGGTGAAACAGTTTCTCCTCTTTGGCATCTGAACTTCCATATGTTTTCTTGTATAACAGTTCTCCTCTAACAACAGGCCTGAGACCCAAATTTGTAAGTCACTCTCCTATTTTGATACACAAGTTCACCATGTTCATTCCTCTTTTTAAAATAGAGAATATTTTTATAGGAAAAGGAAATTGTGTTTAAAATCAGCAGCTGAACTTTCAATAAAAATTATATGCTTATATCTCCATCTACCATTGGAATGGATGGTTGTTTGGTCTTATGAATATGAATAAATTCTTTGATTCCAAAATATACAACTCAATCTAGTCTAAGAGCATATTGATGCTTTCAGGTTTTCATCTTTCCCGACCAAAAAACAGTACTTTTTTTCTTTTTTTGAAGGAACCAAAAGGGAATAGTTTGGCTGCACTTCTGTCATTGGTAAAACTACAGTTACACATGGGAAAAAAATTAGATACATAAGTAGAGCTTATCAAACAGAAAAGAAGAAACAAGTTTGAAGGTTATCACAAGTGCTTCTTTCAAGCAGAATATTTAAAATCTTACATTGTTAGTAAATTAATAGGTAATTTCATGGTTAGATTTGTCAGTGAAAGTATCCTGAGAATACAGCATTTTCTAATACAGTTGAACAATTTCTGTTTCCCCTTAAAAAAAAAAAAAAAAGAAAAGAAAGCTGACTCTATTCATTAGTAACTGTAAAGAGGCAGGGTCTTACTACATTGATTTAATTAACAGAATAGAAGACACAGGGAGGTTAAAACATTGATGTATTTTATCACCAAAAAAAGTTGTACTTAATTCATCAGTAATTCAAAGGATTTTGTGCTTTTCAGGTTCATCAATTCATTTTAACAAAGGATTTTATAATAAAAATGTCACGTAATTCAAAAAAGAAAATAGCTTTGATAAATTATGAAGGACAACTGTTTATATCCCCAAGCACAAACATGAATCAGTAGCCAGTAAAATGATATCAAAGCAGGAAGTAACAACATTCTTCTGTATAGCCTGCAGTATTGATCATTTTTTTGCAACAAATCTAACTGTTCTGGGAGGTAGCAAAAGTTACTGACTCACTCCATTGCCCACTTTGACACAGAAGTTTTCTTTTATACTATGATGGAAGTAGGAAAGGAACACAAAATAAAAACAATAGACTTGTGATTTTTTTTCCAGAGACATGAAATTTCCTCATTTTTGAAGCGGAGTGGCTGACAAACGTAGTGTTGCCTTACATCACCAAACAAGAATCACTTATTTATACAACTGATTCTTGGAATAATGAAATTTAGGCAGGTCTTTGTGGGGTCATACTAATTTGCTGCTTCCACTGGAGCTAAATTAAATTCTGTTTTACAACTTACAAGGGATTATATTCTACAGCTATATCCAAAGTTCCTAGCAGCCTGAATGAGCAAGAGTTACTTACACGCTTCCTGTGGTGGAACTGCTGTCTGTGAGGAAGGAGCCATTGGTCCTTTCCATCTGTGCAAGCCTGAAAGGCAGGGAAAGACCATGACTTTCAGAGATCGTGCTCAACATTTTCAACAGAGGCACTGAGAAGACCACTTCTGCTTAGAAACAGCTCAGATTTGGCAAGTTTGGTACACATGAATAGGAATAAATGTGTAGATTTGCTCACCAAAAAAAAAAAAGTGGGAGTGTAGAAAAAGAAATGTCATTTTTTGCATAACAGTAAGATCTACTGATGACAAGAGGTTCCGTAGAGCTTGGATACAAGATAAGTTTCTGCTTGCAAAATAGAAGATCTTCATTTTTTGAGAAACATCAGGGGAAGTACTGGTACAAAATAGTTCCACGGTCTCAATAATAGCCAGAGAGTAAGGTTAACTATAAGAGGTTGTCTCAGCATACCATGATAGATCAAAACTAAACAAGAAGAGGAAGAGAATAGGGAGTGGTTAATCAAGCAGCAAACAAGAGCAGCACATCGGCTAAGGGAATCATAAGTATTGGATAGGCTGTAAACCCTGGAGTACTCAACCAATAAGGAAGCAGGAGTTTGCACCAGAATGCAGGAAATACAAAATGTTGCATTTTTCCAGTCGTGCACATCTCTACTCTGAAGGTTGCTCACTTTTGTAGAAGTGCGAAATAAACTGTGATTCACAGTGAATTCTGCCCAAGCCTGGACTAACGCACATAAGCAGTTCTCACATAAGTAAAATTATCACTAGCACCACAACAACCCTCGTGGTAAAATCAGCTGAAGAGATGTTTAACAGATGGCTTTCTTTCGTTGTTTGTTTGTTTGTTTGTTTTTTATAAAGCTGAACTAACATAAGAGGACAAATGCTTTTCAAATGCAGCATATGCAACATCTGAAACTATGTTTGACAAATAACAGAGGATAAACAAGTCCTGGAAAACTCCACCAAAATAAGTGTAATTATAGGGAGTCACTGACTATGGTTGCCATGTTTCGGAAGGAATTAATCTAGAAGAACTGGATCATTACAGGATGTGCATAAGGCCATAACATTTTTAAAAATCACAGCAGGAATCTTCTACCAATTCAGCTTTCTGGGAAAGACACAACTTATCTATGTAAGACATAAAGAAGTCTAGTAACACTTGATAATGTGCATATAAATACAGGTATTTCTTTACAGTGAAGATGTCTTAAACTTCATACTCAAATCTGCAAGAGCAATATGCCTTATTACAGACAGCTTCAAACTTTTTCTTTAAAGCACTGGGCAAAGAAGAAGAAACGTGAGCTCCAGTGTATTCATTTAGCATGGAACAAGATTGCCCATCTGTATGTTTGCTAGTATTCCTCAGAGTTGAGAAGCATCAGTGAAAGCATGCACAGGATGAAGTTGTCTTGATCACCTTGCCTCACCCTGACTACCTAAAGGGAGATTCCCTACCCTGAAGGGTGGAAAAGCTGCTAAGTGACTGAAGACAACCAAGCCATCTCTCTCTTCTCTGGGCCATCTCAAGCAGCTCTAGCTCCTAGCAAGCAAGAAGCATGAACAAGGTGCTTACAAGTCTTTGTAATGCTGTTCAGCTCAGCATCTTTAAGACTTCCATAAAACACTGTTGATTTTTAAATTGATTTTTATATCCCCTTGTCATATAAGGTGATACAGCATTTTTTCAGAAAGCAGAGACTTTCCTGAATCTCTTAGTCAGTAAAACTGTCATGCAAAGGTAGATTCTACTGTTATTGTCATGTTTTCAATCCACACCAATTAGTGAGGGGTTACTTAGAATAGTATGGGGAGCCAAGAGACAGCCCTGATTGCAGAGTAGAGGGAGACAGGGAAGGAACTTCATTGCTGCCAAATACCTTCAGGTAGGAAACAAACTGAAAGATGAGAAAGGGTACTAGAAGCAAGCCCTAGGTGACACAGAACAGAAGGAAAAGGCAGCTGATTGTAGGTATGTATTATATGTACATAGGATTTTTGCTGAAACACAACATAACCATAAGAACTGTTATCAGACTTGAATGTTCTTCAAACAGGGACAAAAACAGTATTAATCCCCATACATTATTTTTGCTACACAGACTTTTTAACAAAGTCTTGGTTATTCCTCTAATAAAAGGACAATCATGCAAATATAAGGTTCACTGCCAGTTACACTTGTGGCATGCAATTTACAATTATGAACACTATTCAACAAATATTTTTAAAACACTGAAATCCTTCACTAGTTGGCTAATGGGTCTGTTTTCCATCAACACAGTACTTCTTCAAAGAAGCTTAGATGAAAGGATCAGGATAATGAAAATATTCACTATTTTATATGTGAAATATTCATGGTAACAGATCCATCTAGAAAGCATACAACAAAAATTATGAAAGATACAGAGTGAGTTATGTATTCATTTTTTAGATTTTATTTCTAGAGGAAAAATACCTAGAAAACTTAGCTTACTTGTAGAACAATTAGGTTGGGTGAATTTGTTGCTGGTTTTCTTTTTTTTCTTTCTTCTTTTTTCTTTTTTGTTATTTTGCTAACTATCTTCTGCACACAGTAGGAAGAGATTGAGCTTCCTGAAAATGCTCTGAACATTAAATAATCTACCTTTAGAAATCTAACCAAGAACAGAATGGAGGAGGAGGAGAGGAAAGGAGTTCACAGCACCAGGGATTCTCCATTGATTCTTAACGGGGTACACAGAGGCTCATCTGGACATAGAAAGCCATTGTGGCAATATTGAAGAAAGGACATAGACAAAGAATTCTTACATCTTTGTAGTGAGATCTAGATTCTTTGTTCTTGTACAGACAGTAGACTCATCCATAGACTGTAACTGATTAAAGCATGTGAGAGGTCACAGATTCAAAGAAACACTGGGTGATTTACATGAATGACACGTTCCAATTAATTGACAAGTGCTACAACTTTGACAATATACTGTATTTTTATGGAAGAATGAAAATGCAGCTTGTTGAGAGAAAAAAAGATAAAAAAGAACTGAGGCTGACAGTAGACAATCCTTCAGCATCAGTTCCACACCACTTTGCCCCTTCTACAAAGATCATGTGACGGGTAACATAGATGTTTGTTAACAAACTTTAATAAGCTTTATTTGTGATGCCCACAAATAAGATTACAGCAGCAAATAACTGACTTGACCATAAGCTCTTAATTTTTATTCAAAAAGCTGAAAAAGTTAATTTTGTTTGTAAGATGTGTAGATCAACTACCATGAAAAGACACCCAAAGCAAAACCAAGTCAGTTCCTGTGGGAATATGAATCAATTTCTGTCTTGCCTAAAAGCAGACTGTCCTTACTTGTCTTTAGAAAGAGTCCCTCTGGTTAGCACTTAAATCTCATTGGTTCCAAACTTGCACAAGAGAGCTCAGGGAAACACTGAAGCACAGAGATGGACTCAGGACAATAAACATTTTATCCTAAAAGGACTTGGGTGACTCCATAAAGGTCAAAATGTAAAACATTTGCAACTAATATATCCTCTGCTATAAGTCAGTAGCAATGAATAGTGTCAGTCTATCACAGAAGTAAAAGAAAAGTTGGCTCTAACATACATCTGAGAAAAACTGTGTATTCAACAAGCTAAATCTATTCCCAAAAGTTAAAAATGAAATAAAAGGAAAACAGCCCATTTTAGTAATAATGCACAGTAATTCTGCAAGTTTTCATTTTGTATGACAGTTGACAGATTTAAAGTATCTATTTTACATTTAATATGACTGCATCCAGAAGCCGATGATTTAAAAACATTTGACTTACTTCTGAGTACAGAGAATTGTATCTTTTTAATAAATAATGTCCAGCCTGTAGAGTAGATTAAAATCAGCAAGAATCAATCACAAAATGCAGTGTACTGGCGAGAAACAGTATGCGCATTTCTTACCTAGTAGCATACTGCTCTATCCTGGAGTGTGTGTCATCGTGAAATAGCTGTGGAGACTGGGAAGGGCTATTTAAAAAAAAAAAAGAAAAAGAAAAGTTATTTGTGTCAAAAGCTATTCTTGATATAGATAAAAATATTTTAAAATAATTTAGACTGATGACAAATAAATAAATTCACAATATTGCTGAGGGGGTTGTTGCTTTGGGTCAGCCATGCCCCATAGCTCATGCACATCAGATTAGCAGCAATTCAGCTTAGAGTAAAATAGTCTATCAAGCTTTCTGAAGAAAGGGATTCTGCATACTCACTCATATTGCTCTGGCCACATACTGATGAGAGTGATAGGACTGTAAGGAAGACAACCAAAAAAAAAAAAAAAAAAAAGGAAAGAAAGAAAGAAAGAAACTATGAAACAAACTTTGGAGCCATTTAAGCAAGAGAATGCTAGAGAAACATTATTTTAACCAACAACCCTCTCATTATTTAAATCAGCAACAATTGACATTGAAAAGAGACAGCATCAGATACAACAGCATATCACGAAAAGACAGCAGACTGACTTACAAACTTCATTGCATTAAAAATTAAATTCTAAAAAATATTAAAACAGTATTGCTCCAGAACAATCACTTTGTAAAACATGATTTGTTTAAATACTGTTCAAACATCGGAGCATTCCTTTTAAACTAATCAGAAAATACTCCTACAAAAACAAACTGGGGAACAGAAACAACAACAACAAAACACCCCACTGTGTATCAAAATTATCAGTGCTTGTTTTTCTACTGCAGAAAAATAATCTAAGTTAAACATATATTGTATAATATTCTGTCACTTGGATAAACATTTAGTATCATGGCTTTATGATTTCTGATTTAACTTTTTTCAAGAACCATACTACTGAGCTTTGTCACCCAAGGCAGGGAGAACCCATACCAGTAATTCCCTCGGCATAGTACTGGAAATTTATCTGTGTATTTTCCATATGACAAGCCAAAAGAGTTTTACCCTGACCTGTGATTACAGTTTTGATATTCAAATTCCTGGCACTATTGGAAAACTTCTGCTTTCCTTTGTTTGTGACATATTTGTTTTTAAATACATACCAGTAAAGGACTGCCCTGATGAGTAACATTAAAACATTTGTGTGTACATTATGCTTACAACACAGGCCATCCCTTATGCCAGTTTTCAGATTACTTCCTTCTGTTTCTTAAACAGATAATGAGTGGGTTTTGTTTACTGTAAATAAACCACACAATCCTCTGATCACAAAATTGAGCACAGACAAGTGCACTGAGCTTTAGTACACAAGCAGGGAACATATGTTGAAGCTCCACAGTGGCTGCTGGTGGTGACTAAGTGGTGCAGTGTTTACACAACACACGCAGTAGCAACCACAGACTCTAAGATGTCACAGAGAGTCAATTCATGAAACCATTTCTGGTGCCCTGTTAAGATATCTTGATTTTTTTTCATATGAGAGTCTCCTTTGCTGTAAGTGACCAACCACCTAAGAAAATAAAGTGGAGTATTTCTGTCAGCACAGTGAATAACACTGGGGAGATGCAGACAGTGTTCTGTCCTATTAGTCTTCCTGTATAGGAGGACTAATTTAGGAATCTCATTAGCTCAGAGATTTCTAACTCTAGGGACTTAAAGACAACCATATAAGCAGGAAGGTTCCAAAAGTCCAGTCTCATGAAAGCTACACAAGTTTTTTTTTTAAAAAGAACAGCCATTAAGATCCCTCCAAAATTAACCACTATGTGGCTCTATAGCAAAACACTTCTGAAATCAAAATAAAAACATGTTCTTTTAAAATTCAAGGAAGAATAATGCAAACGAGTGCACACTCTTGGTTACTTCTTTGGTTTCACTTTTTTGTTTTTAACGGAACAGGTTAGTGATTCTAAGAGCACTTGCTGTATAATTAAGCTTACGTCTCCAGGTTGTCACCCTCCAGAACTGTTTGCACAGGTAGGTAGCCAAGACGTGGATGTTTTGCAAAATACTTCTTTGACCGGAACTTGTTCTTCAGCACCTTGGTGAAGTCTCGTACATCTTCTCCAGATGTTGTCTTAAAAAGTTAAAGAAATCACACTGAACATTGTTAAATAGCAGTGACAATAATACTGCTGCTACTCTCCTGAAATAAGGAAGAACTTCAAAATCTTAGTGATGTTAAAACTGCCTTTTCAGTGTTATGAAATGTAGCACTCCAGTAATGGCAATGCATCTACAGGCTCTCTTCTATTAGGAAAAAGAAAAAAACAAACAGCGAGGCTTCAAAATCCTAGCAACAAATACACTAAATTTACCAATTACTTTATAAATTAGAGAAAAACAATAACAGGTTAAAGCTGAGCATTTACAAACAGTCTTACAAAACACAAAAGAGCACAGTTTGTCAGATATAAGGGGATACTCAGCCACTGAAAGCAATTCTGACAGTATACTCATGCACATCAATCTTGCGACACACCTTCACAGAAAAAAAAAAAAAAATCTTGTAATGGCTCTGCTTTAAAATGAAAACCAGCTAACAGGAACGGCTTCACTTCAAAATAACAACAAAACCACCACAGCACATGGCTTACGCAGCCCCACATATTCACAAATTGCTACAAAATATTCAATGACTGCTATTATATATCTGAACTGGAATAGAAGCATTAAGTGCTAAACCATCCTCTCCTGCAAGAGGCAAGCTTTTAATGATCTCTTCCAGATCTTTTCCAAAACTCTTCCCACAGGTTTTTACAATTATCTGTTTCATTTCAGGGCCAAGAAATAGCTACAGACAAAATAATAACCATCCTATGGGCACTGTTCAGAGGCACAGTCAGAAGCATATCTGTACCTGAAGTAACAAACCTACTGACTGAGCCAGCATACTCCTTACTACCACACTATGAGGCTGGTAAGAAAATCAGCCCCAAGATTTTACAAGTCTAAAATTTCAAGCTACAACCAGTAAAAACTCCCTGAAGAAGTTTTTTTTTTTTTTTTACTGGTCCTCACTGACGCAGCTTTTTCCAAAACCAATAAATGCTTAGTTCCATCTCACTCCCACAGCTGGAATTTAGAACAGAATTTAAATTGACACAGCTGCTTTAAGGATCGGTTTAATTAGAAATAATCACAGCAGTAATGACAACACTGCTTTGGTAATGCTCTCAATTGCTCCTTCAAATGCAAGGATGCAAGCAAAACAGACAGGCAAGGTGAAAGTGACAATACAAGGTGAATACAAGGCTGTAACAGACACCTGTGGGTAGAAACAATAGTATACAGTATGATCTTACAGTACTCCTGTTTTCAGACCAAACCAAGTACTTAAACAGAATGGTCCCCACCACATGGAGTAGTGTTTCTTTTTGCAGCTGCAATAAAAAAATACCTGAAGTGGCCATTCACCTCCTGTATTAGCTGCAGGTTTGCAATAGCTTCCACAGTCTACAGCCCAAACCCTGTAATAAACTGTGGACTGTATTTCTGCAGATGTGCTTAGGGAGAAGTATGTTATCATAAAAGGATGCCAAAGTGACTGAATATCTGTTAAAAAATAAAAGTGTTAAGGGCATTCTAGTTTTATAATTTTTTTTTCCCATTACTTATTAGAGGGCCTAGAAGTAGGTCAGATAAACTTTTTCTTCAATTCTACTTTCTACTGTTGAAACCTAAAATACATATGTGAATATGGAAATATGTTTAATGTGTATAATATAGGCAGGTATAAAATCTGTAATGCAGGTCAGAGTAGCAGCAAAAACAGCAGATAATCAAACTGATAGTGTTTGTGGCATCTGGCTTTAATAAGTAGCAACAAAATCAGCACATTTGGGACTAAGAAGTGCTTGAACACCCAAATTTTAATACAGGTAAAATTCAGAGAGGGCTCACAAAACCATGCTCAGAAAGCATCTGCTATGAGCATGGAATCATCCAAATAATATCTGTGAACTCCAAAAGGCTGCTTCATCTCACACAACAGTAACTCCAGCAGATGTAACTGTCCCAAAGCCAATGAATGAAAGTTTTACTACCTACACATTACAGAAATAAATGTGCAGTGAGCTGCCAAACTTTTCCTCTGGTGTACTCTTTACTTAGTACGACAGCCTGACCCAGTTCCTTGAAAAAGCTCATTTAACTATGCACCGAAGGAAGATGATAAATACTAACCAGTGAAATCTGAGATCTGGAAGAACTTTTTTTATTCACAGGATGAAGACATAACTTTTGGAAGCATTTATCGTATGTTTTTGCCCATAGCCACACTACACAATCCAATCAAAAACCATGCCAAAAGAGAGGTACTATAACATTTATCTTCTGAAAAAGAATAGCCAGGAGCTGCTGTGTAAAACCTATCTACTAAATTAGAAACAACAGGTGACTTGTACAACCCTTACATCACGACATCTTGGCCTAGGTCCACACAGGTCAATTGCACAAATACTAAAGTAATAACAGAAGTACTTCAAAAAGCAAAGGAAAAAACAAAAACTTCTCAGGCAACAGACTACTCTTTCAGCCCCAATTTAAAACATCAGTTCTTAAAAAATGGTGAAGTTTAGGAAAGAATGACTAAGATCCATGGCTGGCATATATAAATTATTAACGAACTCCATTAATGTCTCGAGGAAAATATATGAAATAAATGACAAACTGGCATTAGCACTCTTCAGTACACAGCCAGGAATAAATAGAGTCATAAGTCAAAATGAAACTAGAAAAAAAAAATCTTTGTTAACCAATACATGTTTAAGAAACTCTTGGATTTATATGGAATGCAGTAGAGAATACAAAAGATGCCAGGCACAGTTTTCCTATTAGGTTAAGAAAAAGATGTGATATATTTTTCATGTATTAGTAATAGGAAAAATCTTCATTGGGAAAAAGTACCAAGAACGTAATAAAACTGTTGGGAGAGCTCTAAAATATGAATATACATATATTGAGTATATATACAAAATTTGTATATATAAAAGCTGTTTTTACATTTCCGTATTCTTTTTCCTGACATTTTATTAATCTGAAACATTAAGCAGATTCTGCACCATGTACCAGATTGCACTTGATATGTAATAAATACACACACATATATCAATCACTCTAAAAGTAATGCCTCCTATTTATTTCCCTGAAAACTACAACAGTTACAGAAAACACAATAACACTATTTGATAGAGCACATTCTCAGCTTCAAAACACTAGTTCTCAGCACAGTCACCATCATTAGCTATGCATTTTTACCAGCCACGAACAAGAGCCTGTACACTGTGCTCGTAAAAATTGGCACCAGCAGAGGTGACCAACTGCCACCACTACTGAAAGACAGCATCCACTGCTTTATCTTCATAAACATTCAGTGTCTATGAATGTCAATGGGTGCCACTTTTTGCTGTGTAGAGAAATTCAATGACACAGCTTTACTTGACATGCACTTCCATGTCAGACGTCATTTGTCAGACTGCCCCTCTGCTGCCATCTGCCACATGGCAACGAAATGTAACGGAATATTGGTGGGAAGGTTCAACCTCTACTGCCATGCCATCAACATCTGCCTCTGACACTGTGGGCCAACAGAATAAAATTACTTTTGGAGCAACCCTCATGCACATATTTTAAATTGACACAGAGGCACCCAATTCTCCAATCACTTAAACGTATTTAATTTACACATTCATTCCTATTCAGGAAAGAACCTACACTTTTAAATAGCATCCCATGGTCCTTGATAGAGGAAAGAGAGAAGATACGATAACAAAGCGGGTTATAAAAGAAACAAGAAACACAAATATGTTTCCATCACTACTGAATCAGTGCTGTTTGCACTGTGTAGCACTAAGAAGATGACCTTTCTCTGATCGCTCTCAAATAGAGGCATTTTGTAGCACTTTTTCACCAAGAGGGTTTACCAACTTTGTGAGCAATGAAATCAAGCTGTAATTTCAAGACTAATTATTTTAACTGAGAATTTTATAAGTTGCAAAAGAGTAGCAGATAATATAAGCCGGCTAGCTGAGCAATTGGAACAGACTCAGAGGAAACCACGTTGAGCAGCTGCTTGATATCGAAGATAGTTGTTTGTTTTTTCAGGGAAAGGTGTAATAATCTCTGTGCTCCCAGCTGGGAGCAATGTTCTGCATATACAATACCCAGATATGCCCACTCTCGCTGTTTTTTCTAATCTTCTCCATAGAACAATGCCGTTTTGTTAACAGTGAAGTATCATCCTTGGTGCTTTGATAAACTTGTCAAGATGAAACCACTGACTTTCTTATGTCAGTTGCATATAAAGCATCGAGGCTGCTTAATGTTCAGGAATGTAACTGTCTTGCCTGGCTGTCAGTAGCCATTAAGCTTTAGAAGGCCTTATTTAGAGGAGGAGCCTTAGCAGGCACTATTGCAGATAAGCTTTATTGCGCTTGAAGCAAAATTTTCACTATAGGGTAAAGTAAAATTCTGCTAATACTTTCTGACATCTTTCTTATCCTGTTCTGAGCTTCTTCAGGGTAATAAAATTACACTCACTTCTCTTGCAAAATAAAATGCCAACAAGAATTACTTAAATTAAAAACACAATAATTATGATAATATTTTGGACATTATTTTAAGGACCCACTTCCACGCAATCATTCAAAACTTACAGTAGTTCATTTGCAAGCAAAAGTTAATGGAAGACAACGCAAAAGAGAGCTCCAAGAAGGAGTAAGATATATCCTGAAGTGAAATTCAGTCAGTTGATTCCAACTGTATTCAGATGTGCCAAGAACTATTTTAGAGTTATCTCTGCCAACGTGTCAAATCCGTTTTATATTTCTTGATGTTGAAGAGGTTAACCTTTGCTGCTATCATTTTGCACAGAGAGGCTACAGAAAAAACTCTCCCCCAAATTAATGGCTGTGCCAGCTGTGTGTCACGACACAGAGATCAGGATCTCAACAGAAATAAAGCTTGCAGTGATAAAGTTTTCAGCATTGCTCATCTGAGAAAGAAAACTGATGCAGTAATTATATCTATTGGAAATAAAAAGATGTCATTGGTACAGAGAGTCACATTATTGTAACCAAAGTATCACTGCTGAGAGAATTCCTGTTCCAAAAAACTAAGGACTTAGAAGTATTTCTGATTCTAGATTCTGACTGTAGAAAAAACTCACAAAAATTTGTTTTCATATATTCCTGTGTAATACTTTACATTAGAAATCTCTTTTCTCCACTTTTTTTTTTCAGAAAAAGTTAACTTAAATGGGAATAACTACAGTAACTTTGCACTTGCACTATGTAAAGTATGATTTATTCAACATTTTGAGTTCTCTTACCCTTTCTACATCTCAAAATCCTGAATTACAGAAAAACAAAACAAAACAAAACAAAAAAACACTCCTAAGTTGTTATCACAAATTTTTGTAGCTTCAGCATCAAGAAAACCAAACTGTAAACTAGGGAGAACACTAAAGGGCATTCTGAGTTGGGCTTCAATAGCAGTACATAGCTATCTGGCCTTATCCTGAAATTTTGAACGCAGATTCCTTAAGCCATTCTTCAAGTTATAATAAATATAAGTAGCAAAGCTTCTGAGAAATCCCTTCAAATCCCTACACTGAATAACTTACCGGAAGGCAATTAAAAGGTCTTCCCTCCATCTGTGATTAAGCTCCAGTTCGAAATGTCAGCTTTATTAAGCAGTTAAGCATTTGTTTTTTCTAATTATTGCTAGTACTTTTGATATTAATGTATTGGTATCAATACATTTAAGTAAGAGAGAAGCTAGATTTTATTTAGGCAGTTTGATGAGAGCATGTATTTATAGTCTGCTTTGCAGACTTTTGCCACAAAAATAACATTTTAGCATCAACTGCATTAGAATCAAGTTGAAAAGGTTCTAAAAACGTGCTAACATTAGCAGACTGGATGCACTCTTTCTGATCAGACTATTTGTATTTTAATATAATGCATTTTAGGGCAGAAGTCATTGATCTTCAGTATCTCCACTTTTATTATTGTACTTTATTGTGTAAACACAGCTCCTTGCTACTTTTTGGCCACTTCATTTAAATACATAAGCTATTATACTATCATGTTGCTAACAGTTTTGCAAGTTCTTGAATACTATATTGCATTAATTGAGTTCAACCTGTAAAGAGGCTTAACAACAAATAAGTACAACAGCAACACAGAGGACATTGCTACAAACAGTAATAAGTAAAGGAAGTAAAGTAAAAAGTGAAGTAAATAAAGCAAAGTAAGTAAAGGTGATTTTTTTTCCTAGTTCTGTCATCTTTGAGGACTGATTTGAAGCAGTGTCTGGACAGGGATCTGAACAACATGATTTGGCTTGCATGGGAGCTGGATTAGATGACCTTCACGGGTCCCTTCCAACCCAAAATGATTCTATGACTCAATAATAAATAGCACTAGATCCTTTCTGTGAAATCAGTTCTTCAATCTTGACTCATCTCAGACAATAGTTAAAATAAACCGTGTGTAGGTACTGATTATGCAAGTTAAATAGCAACATCTGAATTCTGTTCATATAATGGGTCATTTCTGATCTGAGTTTGTTCTAAGCATACAGAACTTTTACCACTGTTTAAATTATATACGATTGAAAGAAAATTCTTCTGTACAACTAAAAGATTAGGGTAAAAAAAAACCACCACAAAAGATGATCCTTTTGGGTTCCTTCCAACTCAGTATATTCTACGATTCTATAAATATTAAACATTACTATGTGGTATGGCAGGAGTAAATAGAGTCCTTTTTTTCTGACGTTCTCGCCTTTAAAAAAGAGTGCATGTTATGTGCACACACTCAAGCACTGCAATTATATTCAATATTCCAGTATTATTTTTACAAAGCAAATGAAGTTCCCTCAGTTAATATTTCTGAAATGGATACTAAGAGTAGACCATTCTAACCATTGCCTCAAAAAATAAGCAGCACTAGCAAAGCACCAGATGACTCTCAAAGGATAGTGTAAGAAGACAGGCTCTGCAAGACAGATGGAAAAGAAATCCTTGCAGAATATCAAGGTGCCAAAGGACTGTTAAAAATAATTTAGGTTACAAACAATATGGAAACAATCCCTTAGGACTTGGCAGTAAATTGGTACTCACCGGTATACAATACTCCACCATTGGGTAATGCAATTTATGCCCCTTAGCTGTACGGCCAGAAAAGAAGCAGCTCTGACAGACATCATAGTTGAAATGTTTTAAGCTCCGGTACCTATAGGGACATTGAAGAAAGTGATTAGAGCTTCTTAGGTTCCGTTCTAATATTTGTTAGTTACTAAGCCTCACAAGGCAAATCGCTATTTGGCATGGTGTCACCAGCTTTTCAGCAGCAGCAACGCAACGACATAGTGAGTGTATTTTCACTTAGAAAGGACAGATAGGACACTGCCAGGCATTAATCTTCAAAACCTGAAACTCCTGGAAGATCATCAATTCTAAGAATAATATGCAAATAACTTTAAACATTGAGTTGATATATTTAGACAGGTTTTCTTTAAGAGCATACATAAATATATACACGAGCAAAGCGACAAAGCAAAAAATGTATATAATATCCTTTTTACTAAATATGGCCAACAGGAAAATGATATTTTTTATTTATTTTTATGCCAAAACTGGATTATGCTATGATTCATTTCCAGACTCCACCCACTATTGTGTATATAGTACAGCTGTTGGATGAGGTTATATCATTTGTCTGAAACTAAAATGAGCTAGCTCATTTTAGCAAATTAAATAGCTACTGAATAGTTTAAGTTTAAATTAAATTGATTCCTGAGAGTAGTTTTCAGTACCCATCCACATTTTTCCCCTGGTGAGTTTTATGTTTTGATTTGCATGACAATAAGTGTTTATAAATGCAAAGGTTCGCTTTAAAGGAAGTTGAAGCAAAAGCTTGTAGCTTTTACTCAAGAGCTCATGCATTAAATGTCAGTATCAGCCTACTGCTAAGATGCCTTTTATTTTTTTTTGCTGAAGATCTCTAATATCATTATGGAAATGATTAAAAATGAGTAATTCTTTTGTCTTCCCTTCTCTTCTGCCTCCACATTTTCATTTTCCACACTAGATATTTCAATATAGACAAGATGTATCAGCTCTAACTTAAATCTAAAAGACATATAAACTGGAGCTTGGCCAAGCTACACTCCAACAAGTGTTAATTAAGAAAAATAGAAATATGTATCTTTCATCTCCCACGAGACAGGCAAAATACTTTGATTAGATTAATACCTTCTGGATGTACAAACACCTCAATATTTAGAGTGAAGGAAGACAATCACTAGGTCTTATAAGACTGACCGAAGTTTGCATGCCTAAAGCTAGGTGGGATGAATCTGACCAAAAGATTTGTATTACTATCCTTGAACATAAGAGAAGCAAGGAGAAAGAGAAAGCATGGGGAACAAAAATTACTCATCCGCCTCAGTATCCGAAGAAAAGCCTTAGAATCACTTAAAGGTAAGACTGATTTATCATTCCTAAATAAAACCCTAAATTTCCTGACCACAATAGTGGAAAAATGAACAGTTATGTTTAGCTCTGCTCCCCTAATTCGTTTTGCATCTTTTATGCTCTGGAGCAACCAATACACAGATGCATGTTAGTATTAACAGTACTCACAAAGGACACAAAATATCCAAACCTTTATGATTTACAGTAAAAGAATACATTCAGTAGAATAACAAGGAGAATATCCTTGGAATCATTTTCCCTTTGGGAATTCACAGCTTCCTTTGAACAGCCTAGATTTATACTATGTTCAGTACTTCAAGATAGGAACTGTGCAAGACTCATCACAGTAACAAATAAATGTGCCAAGCAAGGAAGGACTGCTGCTGAAGGGTGTTCAGTACTGGCTGACATGACTGACTGCTTCACAGGGTTTATGGAGGAGACAGGGGCAGCTAGCCAATTTACCATGAATCCTCCTGCTCCACATAAGACACAGATTTTTATTTTTCTTACTGATCAGCTTCTTTTGCTCTTGTGCTCACAGAACACACAGAGTGCATTTACACTTCCATTTGCTACTTCTTGAATCCACCAGTGACAGAACACCCAATGTCAGCCCATTCTGCACATCTGTCAGTCACAAGACTGCTGGGTATCTACCAGTGCAGCTAGATGAGCCAGAAACATAATGGTTCAGGAGCTCCTCCAGGGAGATACACACTGTGGTCTAATCAGGGATAGCAGTTCATATCTTATAATGGGTAAAATGGTTAAAACAAAACCATGGAATTTGCACTTCTTGTATGTAAAAAAAAAAACAACAGGCATTTTCAGAGAAACTCTGTACCCAGCTCCCCTCCTCTTACCTGAAGCCAACAATTGGACATTCTTTGCAGATGTTGCACTTGGCCTGATGTTTTGCTGTTTCTGCAGCTGCCACGCGGTGCAGAACTGGTAGCCATACCATAGACTGTGGTTCTAAGTGCATCCAGTCTATAAATTGCTTTACAGTAATTTCTGGCTTATTGTGGTTCTGTGGAAGGTATATATTTATAAATTTAAAATAATAAAAATAGAATGAAAGAAAACTTTGAAAGCCTCAACAAACAAATTTTCCTTCAAATTCAATTAAAAACAAAAACAAAAAAAACCACCCTATGTTAATTCATTCCATGTCAGATTAATAAATAACTAGTTAAAGGATACATGAAACAGTCTTGATTGAAATGTTAACACAGAAAATAAGACAGCCAGTAAGAAAAAATATGGCTAAACACCTGTGATAGAGGAGACAGGCAATAATAAAGATGGAGCAGTTCACAATAAAGTCATCTTTGAACTGGAAGGACTTAAAAAAGAGAATGAGCTCTAAAGGGAAGCATGTTCTGCATTTCAGATATGGCAGTCTTGTCAGTTAAGATTGGTGCCACACTGCTTAAAGAGAGTACTGCTTCCAAGGGTCTAGTAACTGCCATGAGACTCGTGAAAAAATTTTAATCACATTCTGAGCCCATGGTATTCTATCCAGGTAGCATGTTAAATAGACAAATAAATATGTTAAAAGAAAAAGAGAGAAAAATAAATCTGTCACTTTATAGGCAATCACTGAAAGAATGCAGCAGAGCAAAAATATTAGCATGACTGTTTTTAAGATCAAATAAACATGTTACCATTCAAGTTGTAACTAACAGAGGAACCTAGCTATAAAGGAATTATGTTCATCCTATTTGTCAGCAATGAGAACAGACATTGCCTTTCTGAGCTCACTGTGAGTAACAGAACACAATTTAAAATGAAAGCTATACTTAAATTTGTAACACACGATGAAAAGCAACTCAAGGCTTCTTAAACTTGAGCTTTTTGTTTTTGCTACTAAGAGGAAAACAGGAATAATGCGTTTTCCCCACCAGCAAAATACTTGTTTTCCCTAGGCTGAGATAGCGCTGACATCCTGCTGCATACTTTGTGACTTCCTAATTACAAATCATAGAATCATGGAATTTATTGGGTTCGAAAGGACCTTAAAGATCATCCAGTTTCAACCCCCTGCCATGGATAGGGCTGACACCCACTGGATCAGACTGCCCAAGGCCCCATCTAAACTCAACTTCCATGGATGGGGCAACCACAACCTCTCTGGGCAACCTGTTTCAGTGCCTCACCATCCTTTGCATAAGGAATTTTCTTTTAATATCTAATCTAAATACCTCCTCCTTTAGTTTAAAACCATTCCCCTTCTTGCTATCACTATCATACCATGTAAAAAGTCAGTTCTCCTGTTTATAAGCTGTCCTCACATACAGGAAAGGCCACAGTGAGGTTCCCTGGAGCCTTCTCCAGGCTGAACAAGCCCATCTCCGCTAGCCTATCCTCAAAGGAGAGGTGCTCCAGCCTTTTAATCTTCATGGCCCTTCTCTGAACCTGCTCCTACACCTCCACCTCTTTCTTGTGCTGGGGCCCTCATGCCTGGATTTAGAACTTTAGATGAGACCTCATAAGGACGAGAACTTGAGGCATTTATGTCAGATGAGAGATGTATCTAGATCATCAGTATCATCACAATACTATAAAACACATTGAAACATCACCCTGCTAGTGTACCTCACTCACAGATGAACAGTGTGGGAGATGGGGTAGATGCCTTGAGGAACATAAAAGAGTGCTCCTCTGTGCTACAGAAAGTCTGTCACTAACAAGTTAATAATTCATTTTAGTATGACTCAAACCACTTGAGGCCAGTGATAGATATGTCAAGCACCGTCCCTTTTTGTCTGAAACGGCGTTAAAACCTTAGAGAAGTTTTACATTGTTAACTGGTTAAAACAACTTTGGTATGTATTGAGCAAATTATTCAAGATTTCTACATACAATCTCTCAATCCCAATCGTTTCAGAGTTCAGAAATGAATTTAAAAAGCTAAATAAACAAATAGCTTTAAAAAAAGCTAGCACAACTGGATTTTCAGAGCACAGGATGAAAGCAAAACTGCCTATAAAAGAATGATAACAGAAAAATTTATTACAAGTTATTTCTAACATTTAATTTGTCGGATTCAATAAAACTGCAGATATTTGAGTCAGTAATTTTATATATAGTGATTTTTTAATCCGTATATAATTTCTGACAATGCATAAAGCATCCGCTTTCACAGAAGTAATGTACTCCAGATGCACAGATATCACTACTACACAGCCAGAGCCTTAGGCATCCCTGACAAATCCTGAGTTAGGTTGTGTTCCATTGCGACAGTATCTTTTTTCTTCTCATCTTCTTTAAACAGACAGAAGCTCCTTGCAGCCTCATTAATTGCCTGTATGTAGCATAGATCTGAACAGCAGGCCATAAGACAGCTTTATATTCTGATCTGCTGCATAAAGGCTCATGAAATATAAATGACTGTGGTTGAAATTTCATGCAACTGCAAGTTCTATTGTCAGAAAAACAATGCTAAATAATTTCCTATTGCATAGGGTCAGAAATTACTATCAACATCATTTTCTTGATGTGCTGAGATCACATCCCGTTCCAGCAGGTAAAAGTACATTGTCTCTACAGAATCAGATGTGAACAATGTGAAGCGAGATAAAATGGCTGCTGCAAAAAAATTAACAACATTCATAGTAGCTAATATTGTCATTAACACAAACATTTATACATTCTTTGCTAGAAAGTAATTTGATTGTCTCCTAAATGATGAATCATTCTTTCACAGCTTAACTTCAACAATAACTTCCTGGTAATTTTAACAATTTAGCTGCAGGAGTATATTTGTTTCTGTCCAAAAACTTAATGGTGGTGGAGTCACTGACCCTGGAGGTGTTCAAGGAACGTCTGGATGTTGTGTTGAGGGACCCTGTTTAGTGAGAACTATTGGTGATGGACTGGGTGATTTCCAACCTCGGTGATTCTATGATTCTATGAATGGCAAGCTGAGTTTTTAAGTTCCCCTCCTATTTTTACAGGTAAAAGTAAATCTTATAAAGCTCAGGACAGGCTTTTCTCATGCAGTTTTTGCTATCTCACCTGCTGGAAGCAGCTGCGCACGCTGGGTTCAATGTTGCTGCCACCAAAAGCCGCCACCTCGCCGAGCTGCCGGGGGATCTGGATGGCATCATGAAGCAACAGGCCAAGCTGCCTCTGATCACACATTTCTGTGGGACCTGCCACTTCTTTGAAGAGATCTGCAACACCAACAAGAGGAACCAGCTCACTTCATTTTCATCTATGCCCCTTTTACTTTGTAAAACCACAGCTTGAGGTTTGTCATTTCTTTCATCCAGATGTAGCTACAGATGACCACTCTCCCATTTCCAACAGTGTACCCTCATCTAAATCTTGATTACTTTGACTACTTTTTCTGGATCTGTAATCACAGAACTGAGAGGACTCAGACCAAATGAATTAACCATTCAGCTTCATATGGTAGCTCCTAATAAATAACATTATCACAGTTCCTACTACCCACAACCAACAACTACCCATGTGACCAAGTAAGAGACATGACAAAAATGAAACAGCTTTTTGTGCTCAACAGGAATCATGTATCCTTCCTAGAAAACCATATTTGTTTCCACACACGTTCCTTTTATTGATTCCCTTTCCTAAGGCACATGACGAGCCCTGCAGCATAAATGGGGCTCTGGGAAGCTGATACCACAGAAAAATTTGATCAAGTAAATTGTTCGCGACACAGACACTTACTGGGAAGAAAGATACTGCAGGTACCTGTCTGAGAGTCACTGAAAAGTACTGAATTAATAGACCTATGTGCAGCACAGAAAATTTTCTTACGTTCTCTAGAAATTTGATTGTGCTTTTTTGACATTTCCAAGTGTTAAAACTTGAAGATAAAAAACCTACATTACTCCCAACAATCCTCAAAAAGTTACGTATATTCTTCTTTCATCACAAGATTAATCTCCTCTGAAATAAATCTTAAACACTGAGTTCATCTCTTAGAAACAGTTTTAAAATCTACGGATGCTCTAAGTTACAAAAGAATCAGTGAAATTCTTGGTGTTCAATTAAAGCTGGTTTTTACAATCTTGTTTGCACTCAGTCATATGTTTCCATTAAAGCTGCAAATAATGTTTAAAGAAAAAAAAAAATTGTACTATTCCTCTATTTCACATTTCATACTCGAACAAGTGTTAACAGATTAGAAAGAAAAGAAATCTGAAAATTCAATCTGATTGCACTTGTGACTGAGAAACAGAAAAGCTTTGTTCAGAAACATTCAAGAGAAACTGTTTTATTATGCTCCATAAAATGTTTTACACTTCATTTGGAGTAACTGCCAAGCTTTGCCAGCATGCTTCAGAAAGATGGCTCACATCTTTTCTCTCAGAAAAGGAAGTGAGGCAGAAGAAAGAATTTTCACAAAACAGAAATCCAGATGACTGAATGAATTTTTAAGAGTTTCTTATGTTTTTTTCCTGCCTAGTCAAGCTGATGTTCCAGCATCTTCAGCACCTAGAAGCAAGACAAACCTCATGGACAATGGTATTGACAGAACAAGCACTACTACTGTTGTCTGGCCAACATCCTTATAGAAACTCCTAAGCCGTATGCCAGCAAAGGAGATCCAAAAAGCCGCTCTAAAGTGGCAGACTTGGGAGAAGGGTTCATTGATGGAAGTCAATTAACTCTTTCCCCCAAAATCACCAGGAATGATGTGAGAACAAGGTAAGGCTAGAGATCATTTCCAATAGGTAGCTCACATATGCCCATTTGTTTTGGGGACCCAACACAGCGTAACATCATTACAGCTAGATCAGGTAATCAGACTCACAGATGGAAAAAATGGGGCCCTGGACCATTAGCTCTACAATGAGAGACGTAAACAGATCGACACAACTTGATCAAGTTCACAGGTCCATTTTTACTCATAGGAGCACCCAGGTGCCTTGCTTAATATTAAGCATGTCTTTTAAGCACTTTCAAGAATAGGCATTCTTTAATTGAGGCTTCAATGTTTTTGCAGAAGTAATTGGGATTTTTTTAATAAAAGATTCATTCTCATGTCAACTCTGCAGTACAGTGTATTTAAAAGAAGCTCGATTTAAAAATAAAACCTTTAAAACGGGTGAATTAAAAAGATCTACCTATATTGGAAATGAATGTGTAGTCAACAAAATTACTATTTTTACTGGAAGTGAATGTGACTAATGCTGGCTGCTAAAAAGATTAAAAAAAAATAAAAAATGAACCCAGAAGTCTTGATATTAGAAAAAGAAAAGAAGTGAAAAGTTCGATTTTTCTCAAAATGGGAGAAAGATGAAGGTCAATTTTATTGATGTATTGAAATTGTCATTCCTTGTTTATCATATTATTTCAGAAACCAAACATCTCAGCAGTCTAGAAATTACATTTCTTCAAGCTGATTCCTGAAAACCTAAACTCTGAGCAGGCTGAAACAGAAAACACCTGAGCAGAAAGCTGGGTAAGCAGTTTACAAACGACTGAAGGATCCAACTAGAAGTTTGTTGGTTTTTTTTTTTTGAACAAGAAACTTGCTTGTTTTACAGCCAGGTACTCTGAGAAGAAATCCCTTTTCTACTACAGCAATATTTAATTCACTGTCAGCAAGGTCTATGTTCTGCTTAAGAGCTCCAACCACAACTTTACAATGACTGCACAGAGAATCCTGGGATTGCAAAAGACTCAGAAACACTTAGAAGAAATGCAGCAGAAAAGTATGGGCAAATGTCAGGAACTAGTGCAAGGAAGAAAAGATCAGAACACAGAAAATTCATATGAAGCACTCATATTTAGAGGCCTGTTCTTCTTTCAAGTGATTTTTCCTTTATTTCTTCAAAATATTAGTATTCTCAATGTTTTTCACCAGAGAATGTCAAACAACTCATCAGATATAAGAAAATCTGTCTCAGCAGTAGATGATTAGTAGGAGATGATTAAAACAAAATAAGCAAGAAAGGTCACACCAAAGGTCCATTTATGACACGTGATGATTCAAAATGCTGACTGCATTCCCCCCAAATGCCATCAAACCACACACAACACTGCCATTTCATTTCTTTTTCCACAAAATTTCTTTCACACTAAAGAGATACTTTACTTTGTGACAATTCCATGGCTAATCAAGAAAGAAACAATAAAACTAATTATACACTGAAGAAATCAAAGCCAGGCACACTGATCAAAAATAGAAAAGTGCAGTCATTAACTGAATATTAATTTTCTGCCCTGGGAGACCACACTACCAGTTCAGTTTCAGATGTATTTTCAAGTTGATGACCATTTGGATGAAACTCTCCTGGGGTTTTTTCTGCATTAATTTTCTTGGACTTCTCAAAAAATCTGCAAATCTGCTGCTGCTTTTATTTTTCTTATAGACACAAAGCAAAGACACAAAAACTAATCCCATGTGGTCATTTCCACATCTTGCTTCAGTGTCTGTACTAAGCAACTGTAAGTATACATATTGATTACTGACAGCAGTTAAAAGTGAGTTTAATCTCAGTAAGAATTAATATTTTTTTAAAGCCATCTTTCGGTAGGGCTATAGTTAGGTTAAGCACAGCCTAACTTCTGAGCTGTAGAAAACCTTTCAATTCTGCACCAAATAGCAAATTGCCTCCTGAATTTTCTGAATTACTAAACAAGGGTATTCCCACAAGACAATTTAGTTATGGACTACTTCACTGATATGTCAAATGACAAAGAAATTAAAAAAACAAAGTCTTAGTAAGGGCTCTACTTCAGATGCTGAGATATGCCTCATTGCATAAGCACTGAGCAAAAGTACAAACAGCTAATCCATTGGGCATAATTCAGCATCTGAAATTTTGAATCCAGGATTACAAAATGACCTACAAACACTCTTAAAGAAAGCAGATATTGATGCAGAACTGCAAAAGTACATGGAAATTTCTGCTGCTAAACATTTTACACAGTTTCTCCAAATGTCTAAAGGAACTACTGCAATGAAAAGCAATTTTAAGACTATGTACCTAATATATAACTGCCAATCACCTATGATGCTCTTATACAAGGCTTAATCTCTTGTTCTGTATTTGTCATGAAGTTTTGTCATAAAGTTTATTGATTCTCTTCTACTTCTGCAATTATTTTGGTTAAATATTTTCAGCAAATATTTTCAAACTACTCAGTATTCTCACGCTTGCAAGGTTACTTAAATCAATATCATTTAAACTTTCATTGAACAATTCTGGCAGTAAGCACACATATGGGAAAATTATCTTGAGAATTCAAATCATCTTTCTCATATATGCAAGTTATTTGTTGTTGTTTGTTAAAAATCAGAGAAAAGTTGAACAAACTTAGTCAAACAGACCACGTCTCTAGCTTCTACACCGCTACATTTCCCTTTGCTTTTGGAAGAATTGTAAAGCACATATGACAATATATAACTCACATCCAGTCAGGATATAGATCCTACTTTCTCCACTGTCATAGATGATTATGAAAACAACAATTATTTTTTACTTATAAGGAAACAGTCTTATTACAAGCACAGGAATTGAAATACTGCAAATTTTGCAACAATTTCCATTATTATTATTTACAACTATAAAATATATACAAAAATGCATTTTATAAAATACATTCTTACATCTGTACTTCTCTTCTAGAAGACCCTTAGACAGAGACATCAAGCCAATTTTCAGGGACTGCACTCGAATTTTTCCAGTTCGGCCACTGAAATTATAAAAATACAACAATTTAGTATAGTTTAATTCATTTCAGTACAACAAGAGTCTTTTCAAAATGAAAAGTCATCAGTGAGTTCTGATTCGTACCTCAAAACAAATTAACACTGAGCATCATATTACGGCTTTCATTACAAATACTCAGCTAAACAGCTAAATGGTTCATGTGTCAGAACAGTTCATATGGCTTCAAAAGAGCAGAAATTTAGCTCTGTAACATTCACAGTATGATTCTAGACTGTGATATGCACAGAAAAAATGCTTATGAGCATGCAGCAAGAAATCCAGTATGAAACAAGCACTTCAAACTACAACTAGATTTTCATATCAAAGGATTTTTTCCACTTTATTTTTTCCTTCTGTGTCTGAAATGTTCCGATAAACACTTGCACCAACCAACACACAGCCAACCACATGCAGTAATTAGATAATGTGGAGTTGTTATTCTTTCTAAAGAAGATGACCTCAGGCTCATCTTGTTCAATGTGAAAAGAAATCCACACAAGCACAAGTCAAATCTTAACAGACAAATGACTGTCAAAGCAAGCGATTTTAAAACCTGCAAGATAAACACTGTTCAAACAGATATTAAAATAATAAAACCAGGGTATATGGAAAAGGACAATTTTAAAGTTCAAGATCAGTGCAAGGAACATATTCTGTGAGAGATCTGGTGATTTCTGTTTCCAAAGACTATAACACTATACAATTTGTCTTTAGATGAGACACAGCAAACAGACCGTGAGAACAGCAGTTAAATTGTATATATTTGCACATGGCATTCTGCGTTTAAGGTTAGATGAGTCAGCAAGTAAGATAATAATGCAATTAATATCATCCAAAACATTAGTTTGATCACTTTTGTGATGGATTATGATATGTCCTTTAATTACTTCTGGAGTGGTTATTAGATATCCCTTCATTTCTTCCCCATTCAACATATGCTCTGCTGATTTACTTCACAAATGCTGCACTGAATACAAGATTATTAATTTATTCCTGGTTCCTCAGTACATCACCTAACAACCCTACAAATATTAATACATTTGTCTTCAAAACCATCACCTAATCTTGTGAGACTAGACAGTATTACCTTCTCTACTCCACACGTTGAAACAGAGGTACAGAGAAATTATTGGCAAATTAATCAAAAGTGCCCATTACTTTTACTGCCTAGTTTGAAAATCAGGACCAATTTTCCAGAATGCTGTAAAAGTGCCACCTATTTTATACATTCATGCTTAGTTTCAAATTACCTCTTTCAATCACAGATAAGACATCATTCTGGCAGAGCCTAACTCATAAATGGTTCTTTTTGCAACTTTGATAATGTTTTCAGTGTTCTTTCCTGAGTGTGGTTGTTTGTGTTTTACCTTTGTATTCAAAGGAAAACCATGGCAGAACATTCACTTGTGTTTGATTTAATTAAGGACTGATTAGAGCATTTGTGCATTTGTTTATTAAAGGTAGAAACTTGGGAGACCTAGACAGCTTAAAGAGCATATACATGGAGGCCTCAAAGCTCTCCAGGTTTCATCAGGTTAAAAGTTCCTTTGCAAAAAAAAAAAAAAAAAAATTCTCAATAACTATAAATGGAAATAAAAAGCCTACAATACTACATTTTTCTAAAGAGCAACATATTTTCCCCCAATCTTTTTCTTGGAAATAGCTAAGTATTAGCAGTGAAGTTTTATCCAAAACAAAACAAACAAGCAAACTGCAAAAAAAGCATGCACACAAGAAAATCACCAACAAAAACCTCTCACCGAATCTACAGACTTTGTAGCACTGACACTTATTCAATGATTAAGTTTGTTCAGCTTACAGAGCCACAAAATCAGCGAGTGTGTAAAGGACCTCTGGAGGTCGTTTGGACCAGCTCTCTGCTCAGAGTACTCAGCTAGAGCAGGTTGCTCAGGATCATGTTGTTTAGTTGCGTACTGAAGAACTTCAAGGCTGGAGATTACACAACAGTCTCTGGACAACCCATGCACTGTGCTTATCACCCTCACAATGCAAAAATTTAAGTGGAACTACCTGTGTTTCAGTTTGAGACCATTGCCTCCTGTTGTTTCACTGGGCACAACTGAGAAAAGCCCAACTTTACTCTCTCTTCTGCTCCCATCAGGTATCTGTGCTCACAGATGAGATCCCCCTCAGTCATTTCTCTAGGCTAAACAGCTGCAGCTCTCAGCATCTCATCACACATCAGATGTTCATAGCCCTTAATCATCTCCACAGTCCTTTCACAAGACTATACCCAGTATTCTCAGATCTCTCGTACTAGGAAGCTCAGAACATGATCTAGCTCTCCATACGTGGCCTCAACTGTGCTGAGAGGGGCAGGATCGCCATCTACCTCTTGGTAACACTATTGTGAAAGCAGTCCAAGAGCCTGTTGGCCTTTGTCACAAGCACATTTTGATAGTTCATGTTCAGACCTCCTGCCTGTACATGGTCATGGGGATTTCCCTTTGCCATTTGCCTTCACTGAGCATTATGACATTTGCATTGGCCCACTTCTCCAGCCTGTCCAGGTCCCCCTGATTCCCACAATCTAGTTGGGCTGTGCACAGATATTATTCACTCTGATCCCGATTAAGACTAAAACACCATATCTCTATTAACTGGTGTAAAGTTGCCCATTCTCAGACAGTTCAATGACAGGCAGTATAAAAATGGCACACTATTGACCTCTGATCTATCTTCAGGTAAAAATGGCAAGCACTCTATGTTTACAAAAGCTCATTCACCACCCTGGATATATCTGAGCCGTTCTGTCCCAATTTTAGGACTCACTGACGTTATGACACTGTCATTCTTAATCCTGAAACAAACTGGATTTTTTTTTTATTTCCCTCTTTCTTTTGAGTAGGAAAAGTGAGTGGTCAGAGACTGCGGAAAGGAGGAAAATAAAAGAGTCTTGTTTTTCTAGGTTACTCTTTCATCTGTACTTAAGTTTCTGGCAGGCTCTGGGCTGTGTGCCTCAGGTATGATCTCCCTGTTGCACCTTCATCTACTGCTTGTCAGGAGCTGGCAGAGAATCCAGAATTCAAGTTTTAAACCTGCCAAAATTAGCATTAAAAAGAAAAAAAAAGAAGTTTCACATCATTTCCAGGCATGGTAGGACAGAGAGTGCCTTGAAGGCACGTACCACAGAAAGAACTAGTTTAGGGGGAAATCACATAACTGCAGCCTTTGGCTGAGGAAAGACATCATACATCAGTGGGTACTATGCTGCACAGGTAGAGAAGGAAGAGAGAGTGGAGCTTAATGAACTTTGTTGCACGTTTTGGACTCTCCACCCAAGCAGAGACCAATCATTCAGCTGTTTCAGAGATCCAACACAGCTACAGGGAATGTTAAAGACCTTTCTGCAAAAAATGACTATTACTACCTTACAATATCATAAGCAAATGATGAAAAAAAAAAAAAAAGGTAAGCAAAAAAATAGCCTCAGTGTTAAAAGAAGGAGGTGCTTTTATCCTGTATCATATTTCAGTAGATAGCAGAATTTGTGGATGAGAAATACAGGGGGAGTGGCGAGGCAGGCAGGAAGGGAAAGAAAAGCGGATAACAGGGGCAACAGGTCCATGAATATCTGAAACGGAAACCATGTTCTTCATTTCTCCCACTTCCCAGGGGTACCAGTGCAAGAGCATAAAAACATCAGGCTGGGAGAAGCCTGAGATATAAACTCAACATGATGTTTTAATTTGTTAGGTAAACTAGCGCAACAATAGGTAACAAAACCACAATGCATACAGAAGTTTCCTTATTGGAAATTATTACTGAAATAATCAGTCATTGCCCACAGTAGTTGCCCAATGTAGTATATATACTCATATAATTCATGACAGACTTTAAAATACCCAAAATAACTGATTTCAAGGGCTGCTAAGTTATCCCATACTGAAAGCTGTCAGTCCATTTTCACTGGACATTTTAGAAAACTGGTCAGTATATAGTCTAGAACAATAACCAACACCTCTTGCTTCTGGAAGATTTAAACATAGGCCTCCCCACATGACTAAATTGATCAACCTCTTTATTTCATGACTCTCATTTGAAAAAGGCTAAGTATTTTTTTTTTTTAATTTTATTTTAAATATTATCTGGACTAATCAACTCAAGGTGCTTTAAGTTTGCAAAATGTTTATAGGGCAAATGTTGCTTTATGAAACAACCTGTGAGTCCTTGAGGAAGCAAAAGTCACCAAGTAAATTTAATCTGCTTCTCTCCTCTACTCAGCTTGAAGGATGAATCATTCTGATGTGTCAGAAAACAGCAGAACACAACAGGCTTGTCTACTATTTCTAAAAATAAACTGGTTCTTTTTAAGGGCCAAAGACATCTGTAGGTAAGTCTGAAGAACTTCCTATCTTAACCATCAATCTGTGAATCTGTAATTAAATCTCAGGTTAATAGCATGCGACTAACAGATGCTTTTTGTAGACAGTTTAATGATTTGAAACATTGTATACGTATAACACCGGTGCAATAAACAACAGAAATGCCAAGAGACAAATTAGATCTTTCCTAAAGGCCAATTAAAAAAAAAATACAGTTGAAAATTGGTGCCTGTTCTCTCTCAGCAATTTGTTTTTTCTTGAATGGATTTGACAGGGGAGCAAGAAGCACTGTAAGAGGTAACCTCCATCCTCCATTTTTCAAAGTTTGAAGCAATATTAAAACCTTTCATCAGTTTGAAGAATACACTAATGATTTCAACATAATAATTAAGGGCAAATGGGAGCAATAGGAAATACTACTGAAAGAGAACGGGTTGTTGCTTACTATATACATTTTAAATATGAACAGATTAAACAACTGATTTCTGACTGAAGTTAGTAAGCAAAGGTAAACCAAAAAATAATGGATGATTGATCAGTTTGAAAATAAAACCCTAGTAACAACAAAAAAAATCCTCAGACCTTATTAAGTCTCTCATTCTAAATATCCAACATTGTAAGTGGAGCAAACCACTGATCTACTGCTATGAGTGAAATGTATATTCATCCACAATACAAAGATCTGCAAAATAAAAATATTTGACAAAAATATCGGAATGCTGAAACATAACAAGCAGTCACCATATAAATGGCGAACGGTCACATGTACTGTCACCACTCTTTCAGCCCCCTGCCACAACAACTAAAATAAAACTGTAAAAATCTTTGAAGTATAGAAGCAGTGGTCTGTACTGTGAACTGTTGCAATTTCTCATTTCAATCCACTGCGTTTTAATCAGTGTGTCAAAATTACCAAAAGGCATGACTTTTTAAAAAAGAACTTTTTAAGGCTAAATCACTTTTCTATCATGAACACTTCCTCCAGAAAGTAACTCAGAAAAATTTATAGAACAGTCCTAGAAGTTTAGCATTTTTGATACATGACATGCTGTCTTCATACATAATAAGTCCATACAATACTAAATCCTGATACACACCATGAACAGAAGCTTATCACTTACCTATCATACACGTTGAGTAGCCAGTTAAGACACATGTCTACACAGAGAGGAACATTAACCATATCATTGTGTTTCTCTTCAAGTCCACTGTAGATGGTAGTAAGACAGCTGATAACATCCTGGACACCAATGAGCTGGTCATTTTGACTCAACTTATGCTGTTTGAAAATTTCAGTTGTTGTGTTCAGTTCCAACAGGTCCACTAACAAGAGGTAAACAAAGAAAAGAAAAAAGGCATGGATATAGACACCTGAGCATAGCACCTAAACAACTGTTTATGTGCATATTGTAGCAAACAATGTAGATAATTAGCCAAGAAGCAGTTTTCATTTGGTAACATTACAGTGGAAAAAACATTCTCTGATAGAAGTTGAAAGCATTTTGGTACAATGTATTTAAAAAACCGAATCAACAAGAACACCATAATGGCATTGCACAGCTCAGCAGAACATTCAGAAAGTAGTTCGTGGAATTACAGGATCCTAACTTCAGATGCATGCACTCTTGGAATCCACTAGACTTAGTTTTCTGCATTTACCATAAGTTAAAAGACTATTGCTTTTGATTAAAATATTCTCCAAAATGCAGTAGGAATGTACTAAGGCCTGATTAAATCAATAGCAGTGGCTAAATGGAGGCTTGAAATAAAGTAGGGTGAAGGACAAGGAAATTTCTTGCTGTTTTTCAGAACACTAAAATCCATGATTACACAAAAAACATTTCCATCTCGTTTGTAACAGCACGCTTTCTATAGCAGTTGGTATGGACACTTTCCAGGTGACATGGGTTTAATTCCAGTCTCACACAGATGTGGGATTGTGAAAACATGTTTTTGGCATGGTGCAGATAAAAAGCTCTCAGTAAACTTTCCTAATTCCTCTTGCAAAACAAAGTGAAAAAAAGTTGTATACTTCTGCTGTAAAAGAAGAAAGAATAGTATCAGTCAAAGGGTAGTAATACCTCAGTGATATTTTTGGACAGAAGTGAGGACTTTAGCAAAACAAACAAAAGACTTTTTTTTAAATCACCATGCATGCTACAGTATATATAAGGAAGTGTCCTGAGCATATGCAGAGTTGTTTCTGGAGAGCCAGGAATGCATTTATACTGTATCTGTCATTTCTCAAAGGAAATGAAACATGATGTGTTATAAATTGCTCTGCACCAGTGGTGCTCAATAGGGACCCCAGAAGGGCAGTTTGTGCAAATTAGGTAAGGCTGAAAATAAGTATAGCAGAAAAAAAGCAGGAGCAAGACAACACTAACCACTATGTGCAATATTTCAAGGATTTTCTGAGCATCTAACAGAAAAAATAAGGTTACCGGACAAAAGAAGGTTACGTTTCCAATCCCATTCCTCATTCTACCTTTGCTAACATTATATCAATTCTATTCTGACTTTATAGGGACATGTTTGTTGTTTTTTTAAGGCCATCTTCTTGGGCTTGTAAATAAACGCCAAACATTATTTAAAAAACATACTTAATTGCGGCAAAACACCTTGCCACTAGTTTGATCTGAGATAGCCAAAGGATTTGGCAGTGTACTCCACTGTATATCCTACATAATCTATGTAATATACTGGAAGTATCTCAAGGGCATATTTAAGTTATCAAACAAACAAACAAACAAACACATACAATGCAACACAGAATATTTGTTGCGGGTGTGAAGGGAGGGGGCTGAAGCCAGGTGCAAAACTGTAGCATGCTACCCACCCTCATAATATCATATTCAGAAGAGAAGGCCATTTCTCATTGCTTTTTGTTTGTACTTGGAGGGGGGTGAATGTCTTTGTAATGTACTTTACATTATTATGCCACTTAGAAGTAGGTAAGCAGACTGATAACAACTGAAAAATTTTGTTCTTCTTAAAGCCACTGAAAAAACTTTTCAGAGTGTTGCATTGCCACCTGTAGCCTTTTGGCTTGGCTAAGCCACACTCTTGCACTAAAAAGTGCAGTTCAACAGACACTAGGGCAAACCTGCTAACTGCAGGACTTATCTGCTGGAGTTAAGATCTCACATTCATGTTTCTGCCAAAGGATTCTAGAGAGAACTGGAAAGAGACTTCCAGTATTTTCACACTAAAGGAACCTCTGCTGGTAAGCTAACGAATATTAAGCAAATTTTGTCCACAATTCATGGAGAGCAACCAGAGGAAACTACTGTCCCTGCTTTCTTCAGCATTCACCTGGCTGAATGGTAAAGGCAGCCACAGAGCAGCAAACTCTATTTGCTATGCCTACAAACTAGCACAGTCCCTGGTTTGATGTCAACAGAGGATACTTTCTCATTCCACTTCAGTTACTGAAAGTTTTTAAATCAACAGTATTTACATAGATGAGGAAAAGCTAATGTGAGACTCACATGCCATTGCTGGCATGAAGCCTACTATATACAGCTCTAGTTGGTTTCTGCAGTACTTCAGCACCTGCTCAAACATGCTGAATGGCCAACAGACCTGTTAAGCAACAAATGGACATAAGGGTCACGCCTTTTCTGTCTGCAGTGAGGACATTTTCCCAAAGGAAACTGATAAAGAGAAAAAATGTCATTCAGCATGGTTCAAGCATGTGTGTGTGGTGGACCTGGGAGCAACTAACGACACACAGCTACTAGTGGCAAATTAAAGCTGCTGTAACCCCACAGAAAACAGGCAGACACTGCTGCATAACTTCTGTATTAGAAAGACCCTGTGAATGAAAATATGTGGACAGATAAGGAAAGTCTACAAAGCTCTCTTTCAGCCCAGTATGCCTTACTGTTCTTCCCTTAGCTTTGTGCAGTAAATATTTCTACTGGCACAATGAAGTTTTATATCACCTAAAGGAGCTTAGTGACAGCACTCAGAATGTACATGGAGGTTTTGTTCCCTCTTTCCCTTCTAGTACTACACTTCAGTATGTGGAGCAAAATCATTTTTTGGAAATGAGCTCAAGTATGGTGCACAGTAGTAAAATATTCTCAGGGTCTGGTGTTACAGAGCTGCTCTAGAAAATGCAGCACAGGGTATTCACTCTGGCTCCCATTCTTGGGCTACAACAGGACACTGCTGTCAGTATATTTACCCCACATATCCTGAGACAGAGAAACGAATCAAGAATTTATTCCTGCCAGCCTGCAACCTTTCTCAGCTTCCTGCAAAATAAATACATGGCACATATATCCACACACAAAACATGACCCTACTTGCCTATTCCTAAAGGAGCGGCAGGGGAAAACGAGTCTCTCCCAGACCATTTTTTAAAACTTAGTGATATCAAAGACAAGAGAGACACAGATCTTAAATGACTTACTTTTTGAAGCTGCTGGTGAAGTACTAACTCTGTGTTACCAGTTCCTATTGCAAAGTCAAAATCCATCAAGTGCAAGTGGGACTGAACATCCCACTTCAGCTTTGCCCTTGGAGTTCTCACCAAATGGCCTTTTCAGCTGCACAGACGCTGCAGGTCTGACAGCAATTTGTCACATTTTACAATTTACAATGACCTCATTTTCTAGTGATTTGTTTTGACACTTTCTGTGCCTTAACTCATAAGCCCTTCCAAAGTGTTCTGCATCCAAACACCTTTAAAAATCAGTTACAATTACAGGAAATGCAATGGAAGACTACAGTAACTCAGACAAGAGAATGAGTGGCAGATGCACATATGATGATTCCATCCCCACCTTACAAGAAAGTCACCAACAAGAAAAAGTCAAGAATTCTAGATGGCACTTAATTGCTCTCTCCTTCCCTTGTGACAGAAAGCTGTAGAATTTTACTTTGTGGATAATCTACATTATCTTTCTTCAAAATCCACATTGTTGTGGTCTCACAAATTAAATCAATGTTTTGTCAAATATACACACAAAGTTTTTTTTTGGCTGCAGTTCAGAAGCAAAGCAGGTACTCAGTCTCCATTATCACGCGACAGACATGAAGCAAGCATGAGCTTCAGAAACTACAGAGCATGCAGAATCTGTGAAGATGACAGTTTTACTCCTGGCTCCTTTAAACTGGAATATTTTCTTTCGCTCTTACTGCTTCCCTCTCTCCAATTCACAACTCCCTCCTCTGAAACTGGAGATGCCATTCATTTTGATAGTAGCTCACTTTTGAAGACTGTGAATGAGGAGAGCCAACCATTGCAGTTACTACAGAAATTGATATATTTTGTTGTAAAGGCAAGGGCAGGGAGTATATTCCTCCTCAAAGCTTCTAGATGTTACAAATGCAAAGGCTGTTCTGTACAAGTTGATAGACCACTGCCATGCCTGTAAAGAACAGGCAGCATGATTAGCATCCATCATGTGCAGTCTCTTTTTTGAATCTTCTTTCTTGGGGAGTGGCATATATAAAGGATTTTTACTTTGCTTTCCTGCCCTTCCCTTTTTCCTTTTTATTTATTTATTTATTTATATTAAGGTACACGTTGATACATAATGTGCGCCCTGTTCACTGATGAGCAGAGAGATGATCTTGAAGGTCTTTTCCTATACCCTCAGTATAAACATATGTACTATTATTATTAATAAAAGCAGCTTAAATGTCATAGTACCTATAGTATCTTTTTCTGTGTGATTAAAATGTACAGCAATACTAAATATCCACAACCAACTATACAAAGCCATACTCTATACTTCTGTACTTAGAATGGCCTACACTCCTCTTCATCTGGAGTTCACTCAGAAAGATATTCTCTCTGAGAGGCTTATTATCGAAGTTACATCTTTCAGAAGTAAACACTCCAGAAAATTGAATTTAGTTCTATAAAGTATTGTAAAATTCATCATTTTATGTCAAGGTTTAGAATATTACCTTTAATCATATCAGACTAGGTTGTAACGTTTCTTATCAGGAACGGTATACCACAAGCAGAGGATCGATCTTTATCTTCCCGTCACTTCTTAAAATATTATCAGTGGGCATACTACTTCATTTTACCTTCTGCACTTCTTTTTGGTCACTGATTTTATTTATTTTTGACAATGACACTCACTATTGGGAATTCCTGTCATTTCATTGGTTGACAATTTGTCAAGGATGCATGTAGTTCTTTGTTAAGTGTTAAATGCTATGATGTGTAAGCTGACCCTCCCTTCTCCAAGTACTGTATAGAAACTGTCTCAAAGGGTAAACTCACAGCACAGTGCTTTCTGCAGTCGTCGGATTTTGATGGCTGTACGGTAGGCTGAGAAGCGTACGTTGTTCAAGTCAGCTGAAAGAGCAGAACAGAAATGTGAGAGGTCTTCAAAAGAGCTCACAAGCCTCCTTCATCTGTAATTTTTCACAATGCAACATACTAAAAAAGCCTTATTTTCACTGCAATGAATTAATAGCATATATCAAAACAAACAAAACCAATGGAGAAGTTACTGTAAAAAAAAGTCCATGGGCTGAGAACACCTCATACCTTTGGCAGTGCAGTATGTTCATGTTAGATTGTCACACCAGAAATCTAGATACTGTCTTGGGCAGATGTAACACATACATGTGTCAGTTTCATGTATGATAGCTCACATCAATGAAAAATCCCATATGAGTTCAACAGAAATAACATACTGCACTAAAGAACAGAGTCAGAGAATATTTTTCAGAATGAACTTTACAGACATGAGCAAGAGTGTAGTTTTTGTGCAAAGTGCATCTCCTCAGAGTGAGAAATACACACAGCTCATGGAAACTCAGATGTGGTCAACAGATCAAGTTTTCACTCATGGAATGAATGTCATATGACAGATTAAGAAAAGCACTCACCTAACGACTGGAAAAGGTCAGTCATTTTAGGATGATCCCAACAGGTTGTTTGGGTCTCATGACTACAAAGGAATGAAGCAATCAAGATTTCAGGCAACAAATATACACACAAGGAAAAAAAAAAAAAAAAAAAAAAGAAAGAAAAAAAGATATTCTGACTTGAAGTTAAAAAGGGAAGAATTTCATTGACTCTTATTAAAAAAATCTGATCTGTGACACTCAGCTCCTCAATGCCTTTAATGCCTGTTACATTAGACAATAGGCCATCCATATTTAACATTAACTTTTCATTCTAAATATGAAGCAGAAGCACATATAAATGTAAAGCTGAAGCACATTAGTAAGTTAAAAATGCCCTCAGCAGTAGCATAATGAAATTACTCATAATGCACATTTTAAAAATAAAAAGCATTGATGTCTTACTTTAGACTCCACTATATATATGAACACAAGTATCAGAAAACACAATTGTAAACTTTATGTGCATCACATCTCACTGAAACTCTGATCACTCATCTCACACTCAATCTGTATGTCAATTCAGGGGGTATGCTCTACACTACCACTCACAGAACTGAGATTCAACAGGCAGCATCAATAAGCCACCATTTGTTAAAAATTAATTTGAGAAGTTGTGTTAAAAAGATTATAATACTCACTTTAAAATTAATAATGTAAAAGAAATGATGCTGGGTTAGCAGAAATAATAATTAACAAGAAAAGAACATGTCTTATTCAATCTTTGCTTCTATTTAAAAATTCACACACATTTTTCTTACATGCAGGGGTACTTTGTTGTAAATAATGACTTTGAATGGCACTAGTCCATTAAATGTAGTGGATTGTATCTTCACACTGTAAACAGAGCTGTGCCCCAATAATTTATCATTGATGATTATCATGGTCTACTGGGTAACCAATGAAGAATGAACTCTTTTATGCTAAGTGGTGCAAAACCAGAGGCTAGAAGGCCCCTGATGCAAAAGACTACAGAGACAGAATAGGTTCGGTGAAGTGGAGGCAGGCTCCAAATGAGATAATTGTTGAAAGTCTTTCTTTACACTATACCATTCTGAGATACGTTACTGGAAAGTGCATGCAGTGTGCCTCTGCACTAGGGATCTGAGTCACATTTTACAATCTGCACAACAGGGTGACCTGTTTCATTTCACTGCAGGAATCACACTCAAGGATTCAAATTCTAAATGGTGTGTGTTCAAGGTCTTGATATGCTGAACTCCAAAGTCAAGGCACACCAGTACCTAAATCACTGTTTTTGCAGTGTCTAGAAAGACATTTTTAAAACAGCATTATGTTTATCCTTGTCCAGAAAAGTCATTTCAGAAAACAAGTAGCTATACAATTATTCCCCTAGCAGGGGCACAAAAATAAATCATGAAGAAGCCAACATGAAAATAAGGATGTATCTGGTTTTGGTGCAGTGCCAAAGTAAAGGCAACTGACTGTACTGCACTCTCACAAACCCAAGTATAAAACAAATTACATTATGCTAGAAAGAAGATATATGAGTTCAGTAAACAGGAACAGAAATGTAATATAATGGCTGTAAAATAATCTCAAAACTAGTCCTGAAGCTGTCAAATATCTGCACTATCATGTTAAATTGGATGCCATCATTACTGTGTTAACCATTTAAAATCGGTGTCTTAATAAAATTCACTACAAATATCCACAGTAATCAATCGAATAAGCGACCAGTTTAATAAAGCTTGTTTTAAGGAAACTGCTTTACCTCTACTTTTTGATCAAGAGGGAAAAAAAAAGGAGGGGGCAAAAAGAAAAAAAGACCAAGACAAGTGATTTTACTTCTGACATTCTAAGACTTTCAAACTTTGTCAAGAATAAACAGCAGTACTGTGATAGATCCTTCACATATAGATGTATGTATAAAAATACATTTCACTATTTTAAATACTAAAGTATTAGTATAAATAGTGTATGTGAACAAGCAAAATCAAATCATCTTAAAACTTAGTCATTCAATTATTTTATATGCCACCTGTGGTAGCTTCTTGCCAGTAGGATTATGAGATGAGACAGGAGTTCAGTTCCTCTAGTGGAACAGAAAATGCGGAGAGAGAAACACTTTAGCCAGGCACATTACCCAACAGACAGAACCTGAGAGCAGCAAAATAATTATGTGAAGTGAAGGTGTTTGTGCCAAATTTATCCCAAAACAGATAGAAAGAAGTCATCCATAGCAGCCCAGCAGTCTCATACATGGATTCAAAAGAGTAGAGGAGTGGGCTGACAGTGAGTGAATCACAAACTGAAAAGCATGTTTGTATCAAAGCAGTCAGCAATTCCACTGCTCTGGACAGGGTCTATGCCTCCACTAAACATATTCCAGAAGTCAGGCTTCATTTTTGAGACATCAAAGACTGCTTAAAATGGGGTTGAGGGGGAAGGTTGTAATCAGTCTCTAGAGTGACATTAATGAAGACAAAGTTTTATTTTATCACAATTTCATAATATGCAAGGATTTCTACATGCAGAAAGACTGTTTTTAACTTGAAGAAAAGAATGGGTGTGCAGATAATCTTTCTATGCTACAAATAAAATTATCAGACAAAGGAGTCATTTTATTAAGCACTCCAAACAGGAGGCATGCAAGACACAGAGCTTTCTGGTGATTTCATTTGCACAGCTGATCTTTGAAATAAGATCTTTCTTCCTCTGCTGTAGATACAGTAGCTTTCGTGTTACTAAAGGAAGAAGATCAAGCACTGAAAATTTTGCTTAGAGTCTTTACAATACTGGATGGTCTGTAAGAGATAAAACAGACTTGACTAAACCAAGGGAGATCTTTGTGATCTTGATCTTGATATCTGGGTCTCAGGGTTTAAAGTCTGATGCTTCTCAAATTGCAAAGTTATAAGCTATAACTCTTCGAGTTATATCATCCTTAGATATTTCAGTCTGAAGGGCCAACTTTTTTGTATGGAAGAAGATACAGAAAAATTAGATTCATTTTCTGCTGTCAGAACACCATTTTAGTTCAACAGCTTTTTAAAACCATTTCCAGAATCACTTAATATATTGTCAAGAATATTCCAATTAACACACACAAATAAAATCAAAGGTCTAGTTTAATTTAGATGTACCTAAAATTTCACAATGTTAATACTATTTCTTCATGATCTAAACCTGGTATGTAAATGTTCATATGCTCATTTTTCATGGCATAGGTTTCCCCAAAAGTAAATTCCTTTGTGTAGGTGATCACTGATGTGTCACTTGTCGTTCAAACTAAGTAATATATGGAGAGATGGATCAGTCAGGAAAGAATTTCAAGTGTTTCACTGACTAAGTCACAAGAGAATTCACCCAGTGTTATTTTTCAGTTAGTATCAGATGACTGAGTTATTCAGAAAAAGAGTGTCTCAGGTCTCTTCTGCTGAAACTCAGTGTCACAATATAAGGAACCCAGCAAAGCATGCATTCATGAATAGATTACAAGGCAAAACATTGTAATTTAAAAATGTCTAAATGTGTTTGTGTAAATTTAAATAGCTAAAGCCAAACATTATTGCTATAATATTCCAGTTTTTTTTTTAAAAACCTACATATTAATGAACTTCTCTAAAGCTTAAATACCAAACATTTGCCCTTACAATCTGCTTCTTATCCATGTTTGTTTTCTAATTACAATCAGAAAAGATAATTCCTGTTAAAAACACACAGTGATTGTAAATAATAAGCTGACAGATAATTAGCATTTAACTTATCTCTAGAAATAAGAGTCCTATCAAAACAAATGGAGAAAGCTGTCAACCTCCATTTGCTTCATCAACTTAGAAGAAGAAAGAAATAAATTCACTCTTTTTAGCTTTTTCTCTGCAATAATGAAAACTATAGAGAAAACAACCTTTTGTACAATTACTTAGCATGGACAAAGTGTATACATCTGTTGATCGTCACTGGCAAGCAACATGAGAGTAGACACTGAAACAGTACGCCAGGATCCCTGTTAAGAAGCTTTCTGCTCTTGTAGCCATTTGCCCAAAACATAAACTGAAATCTTTACTGATTACTAATGAACCTGCAGCACACAGAATTCTGACTTTGCTGTCCTTGCCAAATTTCAGAAGGAATAACAATACTCCCAATACTTCATAAACATCATGGTACTTTAGCCAGACAGCGCACAGCCTGATTTTTCTCCCTTTTTTTTTTTTTTATGCCCATTACAAAAATACTGTTTTATGGTGAAGAAGAGTTGGCATAAGGCGTTGCAAGGATAATGTATTTTAGAGGTTAGTGGAGCAATTTATATGCAGACATTTTGAAATCCCTCCAGAGAGAATGTACTACTACAATTCTCTAATAGGAAATGAAGGCCAGTATGGTAACTGGAAATTGAAGAAACTCTCAAAAACTAAAATTTGTATCATCATTTTCTGAAAATTATATTTTATTCTCCCTTCTAAAGAAGGTACTTTTTAATACATCAAAGAATGGAATTATGGTTACAACTAGAGTTAGAAAAAAGTTAAATTTCTCTGTTCCATTAATTCTCCTCTTCCCTGTACAGGCATAAAACAACCATCCAGACAGATTTCTCAAACAGTCTTGACAAAAAAATCTAGATGCAGAAAGCATTTTATCCCTTTCCCACAAAAAACTGAACATGATATAGGAGGCGATAAAATGGAATTTTTAAGACAATGATCCCAGCCCCTTTGCAGGATAGCAGAAGTAACCAGAGTGACTATAGAGTTTGATATTGATCAATTTAATGACTACACCAAGTAACTGCTCTGCATGAGATTAAACTCACTGTGACCCTTTCTGCATTTGCCTTTTGTTTCCTCTGCACAGTACAAATATCTAATAAATTTTGGCCTTGAAGGGAACACAACCGAAACACACTTAAATTACAGTTAAAAGAACAACAGCAAGAACTGCCAGGGTAATTACGTTTTCTATACATTCCTTTCAGCGACTCACATATTTCTCAAAGATGTCTAAAGATCATACATAGTGTCTACTTTATTCTCCTGCTACTTTTCATAGTATTTTTATTAAAGGGCCATGTTACATAGGGTTGTTTTTTTTTGTAATTTTCTGTTACAGCCCAAGAGTTTCTTATTTGTGCAATTCAACTAGCTATAAATGAAAAATACCAGAAAATACTCCTTATTAAATCTGAAATCTTTGCAAACCACCCTATGAAAGATGCATTCAAGTGGTATGTTTGCCAACCATTTGTCCAAACTTAAGTTTCATTAGCAAGAGTGAGTGGATTAGTAAGTACCATGCATTATGTGCTGTATCCTTTTCCATACTGCTTATTTGCCTGATTCTCTTACAAATATGTATGAAGTATGAAAGACTTAACGTAATCTAGATTTTATAGATTTGTGCTTTCATTGATTGAATTCTGCTGCTACAGAGAAGACTTAGACTAAAAAAAATACAAAAACATCTACCAACTCCAATAAAGGAAAATAAATAAATAAATAAATAAACGAGGAGGAAAAAAGGACTAAATAAAATCACCTCAGCAGAAGCAAATTCAATTGCCAAATTTGATTTGCAAAATAAAACAGTTCAAGTGAGTAAGTTCAGTTCAACTGAATACCTGTCGTGTTACAGGGCACACACAGCTTAATAAATCCAAACACAGTGAATCCATCCAAGCAGAGGACTAACTTCTTTCCAAATTGTGCCAAACCCCAACTACCTCTGTTTGAACTTACGAGGTAGAGGAGTTTGTATACTATCTTTTCAGTCTTTCATGTGCATATGATAAAATACACAGAAGAGATGGACATGCAGTGGGCTAATAAATGCTCTCCAAAGCTACATGCTACGGTCCTCTTTCTGCAGGAGACTTCTCTCTGCGCATGTGAATATAATTTACATTCAGGATCAGGAAACAAACAGAATAAAAGTTTCTCATCTGAAAATACAGACATCTCGCATCCTTTTGACATTTCCCTTACAGTTTCACGCTACTTGAAGTACTCTCTCCTACCTCCTCAGCTGCAGTTGTCTGCTTTTTTTTAAGCTACCTTCTCCATAGGCAATAAAACTGCAAAGAGTATAGTACTTTTTAAAAACATTCATCTTAACAAAGGTACACTACATCATCATCTGCCATTGTGTCACTTCCTAAATATTTATCATTTCTATTTCAAGGACACTCAAAAAAAGCAACAAAAATGAAATAAGTATGAATTTATGGTTGATTAAGAAGAATGCATGTTCCTACCCAGGAATTAAAAATAAAAAAAAACAAAGTAATCTGATTTCAATTACAATTAACTTCGCTTTTAAAATAAATTTTTAAAAATTCTGTTTTCAGACACCAATAATTGAATCAAAACTGCTGTTTTTCTTTCTTGCTTTCAAAATGATGAACTGGTACCTTTTAACTCTCTCCCTGAACATGAAACTTTTATCATGAAAAACTAAATGTAACTGATCTGTTTCCAAGACAGCAGTAAAAAAAAAAAAAAAAAGAAAAAGAAAAATAAGTCTTTTATAAGTAAAACGTTAACACTTGCATTTTTCCCAGTTTGTTTCTACAGAAAAAAATAGCAACCATCATTAAATAATGCTGACTGCTCTCTTAAATTGTATTATAAGCATTCATTCAACTGCTTCAATCAAATAAGTTTTGATGTCAGCACTGTTTTCCTCTCTCCTATATCTGAAATCAGGGAAGAGACATAAGTTTTAAAATAATATTAACTATTCTTCTCACTCATCCAATCGTACAAAAGCAAAGTTCAGGACCACCTCTTTTCTATTTTATTTTCTACCACCCTGTGCTTTACCTAGGAGCTGTTGCTACCAACACTGAAGTTTAGACTGCTGCACAACAAGAAATTATGGAAACTGCCAAGGTCAGTCTGCTTGTCAGACTATAGACCTACTGAAATTCAGCATTCCTCCTCATGCTCTTTAAAATAGATCAATCCTACTCTTTAAAGGTAAAAACATCAAGGTATTACTTCAGCAGCATATACAATGCTGAAATAGGGGCAGGACTACTGGGAAAGTATCTTCAAGGTACAGTAGTTAATTCTTCTGACTTCGTTAAAACCATCCTTGAAATAATAAGCCAGTGGTCTTTGCTTCTATGAAGACCTTGGCCATCAGAGATTTTGTCTTCCCCTTCATCAAATGTCTTGTGCCACTTGCAACATCATTAAAAAAAAAAAGAACATTCTGAGAAATGCTGGGATTTGTTTTTCAGCCCCAGTCAGCTTCCTTCACAAATCAAGATTGCTTAAGGGAACTTTTCTTGTTCAGTATAGTCTGACAATTTTAAGTTTTCTTTGAATTGCTGTTGTATGTGTGATCACTTCCATTGCATTGCTACCTTAAGTTGGCATGCATATCCAGCCAACTTCTTCCAGGGTGGGGTTAACAGAGAATCCTCTCTCCTCTAGCATGATCACAACCTTTTGCCACTGCCTGCAGAACTTGCCAGCAGAGGTGCAAACCCTTATATACAGCATTCAAGGATCTTCAGAGCAAGTTTTTACTTTTTCCAGTTACCTACTATACATACTTTATAAAAGAAAAAAACACACACACACAAAAACAAAAAACAACAAAAGCCCTGTCTTCAGATCACAGTTTAACAAAAACTGTCATGCCTCAAGAAGTGATGAAACAGGTTTGATTGACACAGATAAACAAAAAGATATACCACTGCCTCTTTTGCAGAGCTCTCAAGAACTCATAAATAATTTGAAGTGCAAAACATGGCTCTCAAATTTATGACAGAGAAAATATGCAATAGTATAAAGTTCTCACTGATGGTCTTTTAAGATGAATTATGTGCCAAACCAATTCAGTGTTATCCTACAGACTTAAATCTCAAACCAATAACATTTTAACATAGATGCCAATCAACCTAAAAACAGCAACTTTGGGTCTGGCTTACTGTTCACTGTATCTTCCTAAATTTTCATTTACCTCTCCAGCAAAGAGCTATCTTTCTCTCAAAGCTGCAATCTTTGACCTTTAAAGTACAGACAAGCAGTACATAAATAATTGCCACTGGAATAAAAAAAAAATCCGAAGTTTAGCTCTACTGCTTTCAGGAAAACACATCAAACTCACCATTAATCCAAAATTAATTATTTTTTACTGTCTTCAAATAAATAATGATTTTATTTGGTAACTAAGATATTTCTACAGTTTTATTTTATATTTACATTAATTTTACATTTACACTAACATTATGCTCCATGAATACTTCCTAAATGTTAAGTAAAGTTACGGGATGATCAAAACATGTCTTTCTGCAGGAATTTTGTGCAAGATTAAGAATGGGCTACATTGAAATTAGTCACCACCATTCTCCTAACACATTATGTATTTAGCTTTTTGTCATTATAGTTTATATTCTAAATGAGTCACACACATAAGGGTGTCCTAAGTTTGAATATCAGAACCATATTATCCTGGAGTGCCTCTGTTGTTACTCATGTTTGAGAAGAGGTTTTGGTTAAGGTTTGTCAATTATTTTATTTTGATGCATTTTGAAATGATACAGCATGCAAAACAATAAACATGAAAACATACAGTGTGTGCAGCATAACAGTACAGAGACGTCCATTAACATTTCTAGTTATAACTTTTCACATATTTTTTTCTATCAGATTATGGCGTTAAATCTCTTTGTTTTGCTTAAGGAAAGCTGACAGAGAAACAATGCAAACTTACTTGATATAATAGGGCACTTTGTTATGTGAAACAGATCTCTGCCATGGAAACTGTACTGAGGCTGAGGAAATAAACAGAAGGTGATTATTAGAAAACACCTGTCAAAAAAATCCAACTATATTTATTTATTTTACATTTGAAACAGTTACAATAAATTAAATGAGAACAACCATAATTTCCCAAATAACTTCCAGTAATTAGAAAATCAGCTGGAGCGAACAACTCTAATCTCTCAAGATGATTTTAGGCATCTATTTGATGCCAAGCTGGAAATAAAACAAATGAGGTGATTCTACTTCAAAGAAGGATAATAAATTCTGAACAAGCAAGCTACCCATCCAGAGAAAATGGAAACAGTGGTTTTCCCACCTCCACAGAACTATCATCAGCTTCAGTTATGAAAATAAATGCCTCCACTACTACAATTAATACTCAACAACAGAAAAAAAGGAGAAATATCAACCTTATTCCTATTTATAATAACCCTTAGTTCCAATTTGCAATGCAGATTAATATTGATTAATGCTGTACAGACAACAAAGGCTTGAAAACCTGTCTATGCCATTCTTGCTGAACAATAGCATTTGTGGAAGTGTGGTAAGTCAAGAGATATCGTCCATAACACAAAGAAGCCTCCTGTGCATCATGTTGCAAAAGGCATAAAATCGTACATGAAACTACAGTTCTGCTTATCTAAAGATCTAAGAGATAAAATAGGAAAAAGTGTTCAGGTCAACAGGACTCCTGCTGTATACCTTAAAATGGCTATATATATATTGAAGAACTTCAGGAACGTGTAAGGCCTGCTAGAAACTACCAGACTAGCGCCTGTTTAATTAGGGTTCTGCCACAGAAGAAACTCACTGAACATGATACAGAATTGAAGATTTAAAAGACTTGTAGGAACAGCAGATTATCACAATGGGATGAATCTATACCCAACAACATGCAAGTACTTTTTAAACAGTGACTACTCCTAGGCACTAAAACCTCTGTTTAAAAACCTGGTAAAATGAGATGAAGCTCTGACCCACTTTGGATGTCAAGTAATTAAAGCCCTTGATTGATTTCACTTGCTGCAGATTACTTCTGAGTTCATCTCCCTTTGAATAATCTATTTGATAGCAACTCTTCCATCTCACAACCCTTAACAAGGAGCATAATCCCCCAAAGGCTGCCAGAGAGGGACAGGCCTCAGCCTCTTCCCAGCCAGCTGTTCCCTGAAGAATTTAAGGGATGTGATCTCTTCCTGGACCATGTAACTTTTCACGGCTTATAGGTTGAGAAACACTAGGTTAACGTATTGAAAGACATTAACTGAGAAGAATATTTTGGAAATTACTCAGCTGAATAAAAGCATTATTTCACTGGACAAACTAGAGGAAATGTCTATTACTATCTTAAGATGAAAACAATATCTGCAATAAGAGGTAATTAATTACTTGAAAGACGTAAGTAAAAAAACGTAGTAAAGGCTAAATGTAAATTACATATATATACACATACACATAGAAATATAAAATAATATTAACCTACATGCTTATATAAGAAATAATGTGTGAGGGCTACTCTGAAAGTAATGTCTTCATTTTAAGTAAATAAATAATTATTATGTTGGCCCATAGCATCAGAGGCAGATGTAGTATGGCAGTAGAAGCTGAACCTTACCATCAATATTGCATATTTCTATATGTTAATATATACGATACAGCACATCTTACTGTATTATATATATATATAGGTATATGTATATATATATAGGTATATGTTTATATATATTATTTTGTAAGAAATATATAAATATAAAATAATATATATTATATGCATATATGTTATTACATCTAAATATATACATATATGCCTTAGTTTCTGCTGGAATAGACTTGTTTTTCATCATAGTATCTGGTATGACACTATGCTTTGGTTATGGGAGAAAAACAATGTTGATAGCACACTGTTTCTAGCTGTTGCTGAGCAGAGCTGTACAGAACCAAGGCCATTCAGTTTTCTCAGCCCCTGTGAATCAAGACAGCTGACTTAAACTGGCCAAAGGGATACTCCACATCATATGACATCACATGTAAAGAAAGTTTTGAAAATGTTATCAGTTCACAGAATCACAGAATTGCAGGAATTGGAAGGGATTTATATGTATGGGGATTTGATGGGGGGCACTTGGGGGTCTGGGGTGCAGAGGGAGCAGAGCCAGAGCTCTGTGTATGTTTACACATTCTTCTAAGAAAAAGTAGAAGAAACAAAACAGAGGGGAGTGGATCTTAGAACATAAGTGAAATTTTAGAAAAATTAACTTTTAAAGGATGGAGACAACATCACAACATTTGGGTTTGTTGTTTCTGGTTGGTTTTTGTTTTGTTGTTTTTTTTCTCTAAGGATAACAGTTTCTGAGAATTCTTCACCTATGTTTACATTAAGGACACATAAAGTGCACGGATCATTAGTTAACTTGCAAGGAGCTTACTTTCTATGTCAAAAACACTGAAAAGAGGAGCAATTAAATTCTGCATAGCAATCATGGGAGTATAAATCGTAGTGGACTCCTAATATTGCTTTATAACAGTTCTTCTATTTCTGGACATTTCAGGAGGGGCAAATCTCAAATAATTTATAATTAAAAAATATCCCAAAGCATTTTCTTAGTTATGGTCTGGATAAATTCACAAATTTGGTCTTCCAAGAAGTCCAGTAAGCAGCAGTGGGTGTAGTATGTAGAGAAACAAGACTATCCAGCACTAGTGAAATTGTGCAATTAAGGGGATGGAGTATGATGAACAGATAGAAACAGGTGTTTTGCCAGCACAAATTACTGATTAAATGGCAATTGGGAGCCAATTAGTTGAAAGTCATTTGAGGGAAAGCTATGGTCTCTTGTTGAGGCTCGCAAGAAGAGTAACAGGTAGGTGACAAACTTAAAATTGCTGCTAGTCAGATCAGAACAGATAAAATCCTGCCCTCACATTCGAAAATGCAACTTCATAGGTAAAAGACTGCATGAGACACATTCTGTGCATCATAACCTTAGCTTTACAGGTTTGAGGTTATTTTATTCGATCTGCAGCCCTACTAGCTTCTAATAGATAGAAGTCATTTATGGTTGCTAAGGAGGTTTGAAGAATTTGATTTAGAACACATACTATTTCAAACTGTCAGGATAAACCCTTCATTTTTCTGGGTTTAATGATTTTTTTATTGCTTTCCTTTTAAAGATACTATCTCTGACTTTCATTTAACAGACTTTATATGAAGTTGTAAGTATTGAGTTCTCTTAAATATTCAAGCTCTTGTAATAGAATTTTTAAGAAGTCTTTCCTGCTCTTTACGGGGAAGGGGTTCTGTGATTCTGTCTTGTTTAATTTAACAAATAATTTAAATGGATAACTGCATCCTCTTTGGTTTTGCAGGGCAGTGATAGTTGTCTGTAGCTTTCTGCAGTATCTGACAACATGCATTTTAGAAATTTTTCCTTCTTGACTTTTGTCACAGTGTAAACACCATGTCCCCTTAAGCCCAGAAAAGATGTCCTAAGCAAGGCTGAGGCACGCTGATAAGGCACCGCATAGTCTCCTTGGACATCATACTACAAAAGTTTAATCCAGCAACAAAGACAGTTATGAAATTTCCAAGACTCTATTGCCCCCAGCTCCCACTGCAGTTTACTGCTCATAGTCCTGTGAATGCAAGTGTTTTATTTGTCTAGAAGCCAAATGAGGGAAACAATCCAGGCCAAAGCAAACAAAACAAGCAACCTTGCATGGCAGGCTTCCTTGTTTTTCATGTAGACTCTTTCACTGCTTGTTTGGTTGTTTTTTTTTGTTTTTTCCTTAGATCAGTCAACTACAATTTTTCACTGATCCAGATGAGGAGAGCTGAACAGCCCTAACAGCTACACAGAACCAAAGTATCCATTTAGAGGCGGGAAAAATACATCATTGTGTTGCTTCCTAATAGGTTTAAATTACACAAACTAGAAGAACTAATCTCCCAAATGGCCAATCTGGTACCTTTCTATTTAGATTATTTTTAGCAAGTTTTAATGTTGGTGTACTGTCCAGGTCAAGGTTACAGAACTGAGACTGGGAGCTCTACAAAACCCACCACTGTCACATATCAGGCTACATTCATAATGAGGTTTACATAGCAAAAAACAAAACAAAACAAAAAACAACAAACAAACACAAAATTGTTTTGTTCTGTCATTTTTCAGAAGAGAAAAGTAACTCAAAGAATCTTAATTTTGCCTAACAGCTGTAATAGTTTTAAAACAGCAAAACTTGCTTACCATGTTGTTTATTGAAAAACTAGTTGTCAATTTCAAATAAGAGCACTGTAGTCATATGACTCAAGATGAAATCAAGATTTATTTACTGTTTTCAATTACATTAACTGCTTAGCAACACAGTCACATACTTGAAAATTTCCTGGACAGAACCGCATATTTTTATGTTAATTTCTTGCAATGGTTTTATCTTTATTATACAAGTCACCAGTTAAAAACCAGACAGCCAATTGGATTAGCACTTGTACCATTAACTCTGATGATGGTACACAGGCTAGAAGGGCAGAAAATTATTGAGGATCTCAACATCACAACATATCTACCAATAATAAATATATCAGATCAGAGAATATGGGAGTAAAGCATCTGTTTTTGTCTTCTTTTAGCAACACGGGGAGATTTTGGGTTTACATCTCTGACTTAATTTTTTTTTTTTTTCAATAGAAGATTCACAGATAACTTCTCAAGAGGAAGTGATTCAGGTTTGCATTCTGCACACCTTTATTTGAACTTCTAGGAATTTATGACATGAAGCATCTAATAGCACAAAATCCAAGCAGCACTTCCCTTGTATCATCCCAGCAAGCGTGGAACCAAAGCCAAGGACAGAGGTAGCAGGGGATGATCAGATGAGGTAATGAACACAAAGATTCTGCAGCAGCCACAGGTGAGACCTTTTAGCAAACAGAGGACAGAGGAGAAAGCAAAGAAAGATGCAGTCATAACTCAGCAAGATATTTCAGCAACCCCTACGGAAAGCACACCAGTGTGTATGCCAGCAGAGCTGTGAAGATGAAACACCCCTGGAAATAAACAGAGTGGCAGATGACAGTTCAGAGGGAAACCCACCGGGCAGTCAAGTAACGAGCAGACAGTTTCTGAGAAAGTCTCCTGTGCAGCCATATATAAAACATATCAATTAATTCAAAGAACTTACTGGACAGAAAGTGCTGTGATGCAGGTCCAAAATCACGGTGTGCCTCCTGCAGCTGTTTAAGGCGATCCTCTACAGACACCTGAACATAAACATGTATTTACAAAATTTACTTTGTACCATGAGGGCCATGACAATAAAAACACTGACATACACACATTTTTAGTTAAATAAGTTTAAGATGCTGTTATGCAATAGCACTCACTTGCTACCCAGGTATTCAAGGCTACATCAGTTCTTTAATTTTATATTTACTTAATGAAAGTGACTTTCAAAGACTGAAGTCCTCTTTTATGAGTACTGCAGATCAGTAATGAACAAAAGTATATTCACTGTAGCTATAGCTGACACTGAAGTTTCTGACCTCCTCTCCAGTCTTTCTGTTGTCTGTATTTCTGCAGTCAGAAGGACTCAGGCTGGCTGTAGTGAACTTACAATGCCTTTCCAACACAAAACCATTTTGGCTGATGATTCCACCCCAGTTTACTAACTGAAACTGCATTAGTACATCCAGCAGCAGTTTAGTTGCTTAATTAAATCAGGTTTGGGAAGGATACAATATTTCCATTGTCAAATTATATTAGGAAAAGGAAGTTCATACATAACACGTATGAACTCCTCAGGAGAGAGAAGATTCAGAATTACAAGCTCAGAAGCCAATGCCTGGTTTAGGAAGTTCTGTTCTACTGCTCTCAGACAGAGAGGTAATGCCCTACCCATCCTGCTCTGAATTCTTTCAGATACTTCATATTACCCTTTGCCAGGCAAAGAAATAAATAGCAGAAGACTGACAATAATTACTACTGCTACTACAAAAAAAAAATAATTATATGATCAGCAAGCACAAAGATTACTAAATGAAATTTAATTCACGTAAGAAACATCATTAAACCACTGAGTGCAAAACTGCACAAGTTTGAATTGTAATCAGGCACACTGATTTACGTTTCTCAGACCATTTAATCACTGATAATCATAGCTGAACAATATGAATCTCTCACAGCATATCCTGTTCTGTTTTATAATGCTAAATGTGGTATAGCTCATGTCTTGTCATAGCTCTACTAATACTTATGTTTTTTTAAGCGAAATTCCCTGCAAAAAACAAACAAACAAACAAACAAAAAAAAAAACAGTCAAAACCAAACAAAACAGCTTTCTCATGATCTGGAAGCACGACATAAATATTCACACACTTTCAGTAACAGTGATATATGAAGTGAAAAGGCTGCTAAGACACATTAAAAACTATGTAATAATCACTAGCCTGAAGAGATGAATGTAGTCTCTTGAATGAGTGAACTACTGAAACAGCCTGAAAGGAAAAGTTGCTGGTCAGGCCACAGAAGGAAAGGGAACTGCCCTTATTGCTTTTGTACCGCTCAACTAACATCTTAAAGACAGTAATAACAAATAAAAGGTAATAATGCATCTTTTGAGAGAACAGAAGAGGGTGATCAGCATCCATGACATTCCCACCCTTACTTCACACATTCCAAAGAATACCTGCAAAAGTTTCCAACGCATATTGAGATCATCTAATTGACGAGACATCTTTAATGATGGATAAAGGTCGAGTGGAGACAACTGACTGGATAAATCATTCACTGTTTTAACTTTCAAGTTGATGGGAGCAATTTCTTCTCTAAAAGCCTAAAAAAGTAAGAGGTCAACATTTATGCTCAATGGACATCTGAGCAGCAAGAAAAAAAAAAGTACAGTAAGCTCAACATGGTGCTGACTTGCCCAATTCAGCATCTTATGCTAAGCAACAGTACACAACTCTAGAATGCTCCAGTAAAGAAAGTTCATTCATTTCAACATTTATTAGCAACCTCTTTAGAGAGAAATAAAAACCAAACTGCATGAAATTTACCCAAATACCCACACCCAAATTTCACCCCTAAATTCCAATGAGGTGATTAGTGATGCCATATGGCTTTAGAACTTTTCAAACAGAAATAGACTAAGATAAAGCATGAGATTTCACAGTACAGTCACTGTCAAGAGCTCTTAAGAAAAAATATATTCAGAAACTACAGTTTTCCAGTAGAGAGCAGCAGACAAAAATTCAATTTAAAAACTATTACTGAATTAGCAAAGCATGAAGAAATGTACCTTCTAAAAAAAAAAAAAAAAAGAATACAATGCTTTACCTGATTATAACTGTGGAGTAAAACTATTACAATGATTAAAAAGAAGAAAAAAGGTTCATTGAATCAAACGGAACTAAATACAGCATTAAGACAAAATTGATGCAAGCTTTACTTACAGTTGAAAAGATGCATCAAATTTCTTTCTTGTTGTGAGTAGTTAATTGTTCAATCCTATAATCAGCTTGACTAAACATCATGAAACAAATCAAAAACAACTGGAAAGAGATTCTTTGGACAACTCAATTAACTTCCCTTGAAAACCTCTTATCAGGGCCAGGAAAAGAAGGCACCTACTGGCAAGAAGGAATTGTCTGGATTCTGGACAGTCAGCTGGCCCTTATTACTTTAGCAGATGTTTAATTTTTACACAGCTATGAATACTTAGAAGACTTCTTTATTTTTCTTTACAGAAAAATCTATTGAAATACGACAAATCACTTCATAACATGAGATTAAAGAACTATTCAGCATCAGTAGCTCTGTTATCTATGCTGAAATGTAAGAGGAGATGGAGAAGATGCACTATTCTCCCCAAATCAGATACATAGTGGAAGTAAATCAGCTTTGACTACCTTTGTTTTCAAGATTTTAGGTTCTGTTAAACCTGAAAGTAACAAGAAAATTTGGAGAATGAAGATGCTTCCACTGATACATTAGAAATTAACGCAGGGTTACATTACTTTACATAAGTCCACAGGCTGCTCTGTACACAAAAGATGTTTTTGAGTGAATATTCCACAAGCCATGTTCCTTCTTTCTTCCAGTACCAGCTACTGACACTAAAGTCAAGGATTATCAAGAATATGACACCAGGATCCTCTAATATTTTTTCAAATTCCTTCTTGAGCATGAAAACTAAAAACGTGTGTTTGTGAAACAGAACCTTGGTGATACTGGCTAAGTTTGCCTGAGATAGCATCATACTGCTGCTATTATATTGATTTTTAAAAAAAAGCATACCCAACAAGTTCTTCTGGAATCCCTCCTAATACAGGCACTCACCAAAGAATCATGATGTTCAGAGTTAACTTTCCTGGGTAATTTTATCAAAAGGTATTCCTTCTTTGAGGTGTTCTGCGTTACTGGGTCCCTATCCAACCCACTCATCTAAGCAAAGGCCAACTATTCTCTATCACAAGCAGCAATGTTTCGAGCCCTGCATGAGCAGCCTAGAATCTTCATTGCAAGAATTGTTATGCCCATGATAACATTCCACTGTAATGTTTGTTCTTTCCTTTAAAGTAATCCTTAAGAGAAGCCAAGCTAAAGTAAAAGCAAATTTCCACTCACGCAAGCTAAAATAGACAACGCACATAAAGTCTGTGAAAGCTGAGAAGCAGAAATTAAAACCATCTGTATATATACATTCATATGACTAAAAGACCTCCGTGTTTTTCTAAGAAGGTGGCTACATGTGATTGCCAAACAGATCTGACAGCTCACTGTTAGGAAAAAAAAAAAAAAGGAACTGACTCAGCTTGAAGATACACCAGTGCTTGGGCAAAGCTCCAAATATAATCGTGGCCTAACTGTGGGCTAGACAATATTTCTAGGTGCAAAATACTTAAATACTAGAACACAACATTTCACGTTATTTTTCATGCACTTCTGTTGTCTGCTGCTCCCTCATGTTTACACAATCACAGCTGACAGAAAGCACAATACTGGACTTTCCTTGTAAACTCAGTTCTAGTCTTTAAAGAGCAGTTTAAATTGTACATGAGTTTAAATACATAGTGTATGCAATATTTCACACAATGGTAGAATGGAGGAGTCTAACAAGCTAAGTACTCCCCAGGAATTCCACACTTACTGTAGTTTTCTCAATGTGATCTGGTAACGAATCTATTAGCAAGTCTCCCACAGGTTTCCAGCCATTCCTCACATTTTCAGCTTCTTTCAAATCAGCATCGAGGTCATCCATTGCACACTGCAAGTCTTTCAGTTTCTCTAATGCTTTGTCTACTTGCTTCTGCCAGATACTGGCACTGGCATTTAGGTTCTCCCATTTCTCTTTTACCTCTGATGACTGCTTACGCATAGCTTTGGCAATCCTCATGGTTTTCTCCTCAGGAGTCACCTCTGTAGAGACAAAGAAAAGCTGTGCTGTTTATTTCTTCTCTTAGTCATGCCCTCTGAGAGGCATACTCAAGAAGGTCTTTAAGTCTGGAGTCACTTGATAATTTATTTCAGCAAGTACGAAGTAACAGAATGGCCATTTCTCTGTAATTGTAATAAACGTTCATCATTCTTGATGAGAAAATAAAGCTTGATAAGATGGTAAGAAACTATTCCTGGCTTCCATGTATTACAGTATCAGCAAAGCAAAGGCAGCTTACTTCTGGTTTGTTGAAGGCATAGGGGAGGAAATAAAAGACCATTCCTTCCCTGCAGGAAACTGTATTAGGGATTTGAGGCCCACTTCATGTAGAAAGAAAAGAGCACTTTGCTATTTGATTGATCACTAACCACCATCTTCCACCCTACCCCACAAGATTTGTCTCTTCTTATTTGCTAGGAAAAAAACAAAGTATACCGAGTACCCAAGAGAAGTTGCAACTGAATAACCAAAACCAAAGTGGTCACACACACAGATTCCAGGTGTAGCCATGGGAGGTGACACATTATTTGAGTAATTTGCTTGTATTTAAATCCCTAGTCCCTGTTTAGCCTTTAAAACATAGGACAACAATTCTCACTACAGACATGCTTTAATCCTTATTGACAGTAAGGACTGCATCAGTCAGTGACCCAGCTCTTCACCACAACAGATGATTTCTGCAAACAAGACAGCTAATCTGTCTATAAGAGAACGTTTCCTGGGTCTTTCATTCCCAACAGGTCCTACCAGACGCTGCTTGGATGGGCCTTACTGAAAAAAGTTGCAGATTACTTCACTAGGGAAGAGTTTTTTCAGTAATGACAAGCAAACTAAACTAGTCTTGGAGGACTCCTCCTCTGCATAGCAACCTTTCAGTTTCTGTAGGCAGAGAAATAAGCAAGGGAAATTTGACATAAAGAAGGAAACAGCAGGAAACAAAAGGAGAAAGAGACATAGCAGCCTCCAAAACGAAGTCAAATGGCCTACTATTCACTCCTACAAAAAGACCTCAGAAAACATTTTTTTACATTATCTTCTGCAATTAAAATTCAAGTGCTGTCTATGAATAAATTATATATAATAATACAAAGATGAAAGCAGCTTTTTTGTCAGAAGGCAAATGAGACACAATTTTTAATATACTATCTTTAAAGTTATCATAATAACTGATTTAAAATTGGAGCTGCACACCTAGGGAGAGGGGGTGATTGGAAAAGGGAGGTGGAATGGAAGCATTTTTGCTCTTCAAAGGCTAAGTGAATGTCAAAGTAAATGTACTGTTGTAGCTACAAACGTTCAACCACTATGATTCTGGTGATGAAAATAAGGTTCCTTATCCTGCAGTATTGAAACTTATGCTATGAATAATTAATACAAAATAAATCATGACATAACATTCAATATGTTGCTAAGAAAGGCAGATGCATTTTTTTCTAGATGTTGAACTAACAGGAAGTTGTTTGGATCAAAACCGCAATTTCTGCCAACAGATTCCAAGTATTTGTTCACATTTTTTTAAATCTTTGATGCCCCAACTAGTCTTGATACAAGAGACTACAAACATGTTTGTATTAGAAGAGTATTTAACAACTGAATCCTGATGCTGACAGAGAGAAAATCACAATGTGCACGTTTTTCATTTTACTTGGCTGTGCAGGGTGGATAGGATACTGCCAAACAACTAAGTTGCCCAGTAGCATGAGGCCACTTGCTAGTAATCGGTCAGTTAAAAAAAGAACTATCACCAACAGTAACAAAAGCGAAGAAAGAGATAAAGACTAACAAGAGCAAATACCCTAAAAAGATGGAGATAAAATATCTCAGCTGTAGGCTGTAGAATGCATTCTTTCAAACAATCAAGAAGTATTTCAAGAAAGAGTAGAGCTGAGAGGAATAAAACGCATTTTGAGCATTCAGGGTAACTAAGATTACAGTGACTTGCTGAGTGTTGTAAGCAATTAGGCAAGAGCACCACTAATGCATATTCTGCTTGCAAAGGTAGAGGCTAGCCAGGCTTAGGGATACTGCAATGGCAAGAGGATGTTTCAGAAGTAGAATGTGGAGAGGAACAAAATAGACAAAAACCTGTATCATTTAACTAGATGCTGTGTCGAGCCAATTATTGGAGGAGATGGTTTTACATACATATACTCAGAGGAAGATTAAGGCAGCATTATGTATGTAGCTATGGAATATAGAGGCATGGCAGTAAACTACACTTTGCAAAACAGACAAGCAGAATAAAGATGAAGACCAGAGACAGACTGTGATAAATTGTACCTTGTCTCTTCAATTCCAGCAATTCCCAGCTGAATACGCTACATAATAGGACAGTTTAGTTCTGGGATGATATTTATGCCAAGATTTGCAAGAGATTTTAGGAAAAGAAATAAAGCTTAATTTCTAAGCAAACAAACCTTTTCAGATAAAAGTTGTTTCAGGAAAAAAAATAAAAGCTATCAATTGCTTGCTTAAAGATACAAAGAACTTATCACTTGCAGTACTTTTGGAATTATTGCCAGTTATGAATATTTCATTGATGAATTAATGACAGTCAACTACAATCCAGTGACAAAGTGACCATGTGTAATTGAAGCCAAGATAAGGTGCAGCACAGAGGCAAGTTTTACCTAGCAGCAATGTTGAGTACTATCAGATGGACAACCAGGCCTTGCCAGAGAAAGCTGCAGGACCTTAAATGAGGACTAAGGAAGCACCTGAAGACAAAACTCTTTACAGAAGGAGAGGAAATACAGAACTTTGGTGAGAAAGGAAAGAAAGTTTCAGACCCAATGGAGGACTCTCCTTGGTTGGCACTGTGCAACCGTGAATACAGGGGGACACCATAACAAGAAACCAGACCAAACAGAAGTTGCACATACACAAAGCTTTCATCTGCTACTCTTATCCAACATCATGCATTGGCATCATCTTCACCTGTTATCATAGTAAAAAAAACTATCACTTCTGTATAGAAGAGTATCATGACAGAATGCCTTAGCACTTCTAAGCTACATGACTAAAAGGTCATTTAAAATGAAGTTACTTCACAAGGAACATCCAGAAAGTTTTAAGAAGAGTGGAAAATCTTACAAAGATTTTGGTTGAGTATGATTGTTCTGACACAACAGATTCAACAATTGATTCTTCCTCCAATAAAAAAAAAATCTATAGCTACAAATGAAAATCAAACAGAACAGTGGCCTGATGTTACCTATCTGAACAGGTACAGCAAGGCAGCTTTATTCATGACAGGGCAGTCATAACCTGGGAGGGAAAAAGATTCCAGAATGACTGGGGTGATTTCAGTATCCCAACAGAACTGAAATATATATATATATATATTTTTATTTTTTTTGGAAGATCATTCATCAAATCAGTGTCATTGTGCAACAGAATCTGCCACCTATTTTATTTGAAAAATACTAATGCCTTGCAAGACTGCTTTATTTTATAAAAGTCTTCCAAGTGCTTGTAAAGTTGGCCTAAAAAGACATTTACTGGAGAAATAAAGCAAAACACACGCTTTTATGAGCTATAAAGTCATTCAGCTTCTATTCAGTTAAGAGAGAAATACATCTTGCGTGACTTCATCTTTTCCATCATGAAAACCCAACTTATTAATGAGCACCACATTACTTATTTCAAGCAGAGAGCATTCTTCAAGGTATTGGTTGCAAAGCACAGAATTTTGAACCTAGTCTCATAAAAAATGTTTTAACAGAAGGAATTTTCCTCTATGAGTTTTAAATCTGTTTCATCAATCTGTCATTACACAAACTGGCAGGCAAACACAGTTCCTTTATGTTGTGAAAAAATTGCAGCTCTTTTGCCCCTACTTCATACAAAGTCTTCCAAATGATCAGCTTTCTTTTTTTTCCCCTTTTTCTTTTGTTACTTATAACATTATATCCACTTTAGCAGCTGCTCAGAAGCAGGGAAAGCCTCTACTCCTTAGTTTATGAGGGAAGGAGGATAGCAGCTGACCTTGAGCAGAAAACAAACGCTTCTGTAGTGGAAAAATAACCAAACATTTTTAATGAGCATTTCTTTGTCACAAAAGCTGTTTCATGTCTGTAGTAGAGAGTGCCTTGGAAAGAATGCTTCCAAGACTGAACAAGTCTAGAAGTAAAAATTCCTTATACACTTTCATATAAGGAGAATACTTACATATGGAAGTTCTCAGTGAGGACAGTTGGTCTTGTTCAATAATTTATTTTAGACCAGGTAAGCTATTCTGGCTCTGACAGTTTTGATTCTAAAAAACTCTGCTTGATCCCTTGATCTCTGCTTGTTACTGACTTGAGCTACTGACATCTTTTTGTCTTGCTAGAATTACATGTTGCTGTATTTTTTGCTTTGCTTTACCATTATGTCAAACATTCTTATTTTCCTTGATTGAATCGATCTTTGCATCAAAACAACAACGGGTAAAACTGTATTGCAATCATTACAAACAACTTCAGGGCATGTGAATAGACAAAATGGCACATGGTCAACTTTGTTAGCAGAAGAGCCAAAAGCACTGCTGTAGTTGCCTGATGAAGACTTTATCATGCACTCACTAGGTTTCTGACAATCTTGATCAAAAACTTAATTCTAATGTAACAGGAAGTTCAAAGAACAATCAGCAAGTAGTTTATGTGGAAATGCAGCAATTAGTCAGACTAAGAACAAGGCATGTCACCTTTTTCTAGTTCAAATATCTATGCTATATATAGCTAAAAGAAATTTTAAAAAATCGCTCCTTTTTTTTTTTTTTGTCTACAATGAAATAGAGTGAATGAGAAAAGTCTTACGAATAAAAGACATATTGTTCACCTGGAGAAGACAGACCCAAAACCAAAGAAAACGAATAGTAAGAGCTGCTAACTACATATGTTGAATACTTCTGGAGAGGGTCTGGATTACTTATCTCCAGATAGAGATGTAAGAACAGTACTAGCAGATAGACAAACCTGTTATTAGTGGTTGTTGGTATTTTCCAATGGGTGCTGGTAGGGAAGAAACAAGAAGATGGATGAAACAAAGAGAAAACTTTCAGTTGAGAAATAATTCAGTTATCCCATTTTGTCTATCCCAGGAAAACTGAAGATTACAACAACTCCAAGAACCATGCATTTAATGCGATATTACCAGAGTAATTTATCAGTATAATCAAAACACACACTACTTCCCAGTAAAAACCATACACCATTTTTACTAAATGGGGTGATCTAAAGCACTGTGAAACCATAAAGTTTGAGTTGCTGAAGGAACACAAAGCAGGTACAAAAAATATTTTAGTTTGCACTTGCCACAAGACCAGAAAGATAATAGTATTGTTACAGCATTAGGAATCTATTATATCTTCTTCCAATTTATGCTGAAGGGAGAGTACTAATAGATAAAAGGATATCATCACTGAATCCTACTTACTCTAGGCAAGCAAAGAAGTATTTCTGTGTTTCCTTCCACAGCACTGTAACTGCAGACTACCAAGCCTTTTATTTCCTCAAACATCAATAAAGGTTATTTTCCTGGCCCAGCACAGGCAGCTCCTCAGCAAGGCTGCAGGAGACAGAAACACATCCTCTAACAGCATTTAAACAAAACAAACAAACAAAAAAGGTATCACTGAAAAAAAGTAAATTGAAAAAAAAAAAAAAACAACAAACCACACACCAAAAACAAACAAATCAAACTAAAGACAATTCAGGCAGGACAATAGATAGTTCTGACCCTGACATCCATTTGTAACCTACACTGCAATTGTAGAGAGAGAGATCCCTTATAGACCAAGCTTTTATGATCACAGAATCACAGAACTGTAGGGGCTGGAAGGGACCCCTAGAGACCGAGTCCAATGCCCCTGCCAAAGCAGGCTCCCCAGATCAGGTTGCACAGGTAGGTGCCCAGAATATCTGTCTTTAAAACAAGGCAGTATTCTAAGAACATGGCTTCCACCTGGGAAGCATCCTGTATTCCAAAAAAAATTGGGCCAAAGCACAGCATGTAACAGTGCTTATATCCTGAGGTTAAAAAGAAAAATAACAATTTAAAAATAATAATAATAAAATTAACTACCAATTGACTACCATGGCCTCGACCTGTTTCCAGTATTCAGCTGTTAAGAATTCAAGCTTAAACTCCCCTCAGGTTTCATTCCATAAAACTCAGAAAATGAAAACAACTTCCTTGAATTTTTACTAATACGACTTCAAGACTACTGTTTCAGTGCTACAAGACCAATGTTAAGGCTCCATTTAGATGACCTTAACTTGAAGAATAACAGAGATCTATTTGAAAACGAAGAGAAACATTTTATCAGCATCTCTCATGGTTAAATACATGTTTCAAATGCAGTTTCAGCAACAGTTAAAACACAGGTAGCAATGTTTAAAATAGTGTAATTAGCTTCTGGTCAGGAGCCCATTGACCTCCAGTGCCCACATACTCTTCATTCGTCTGCAATGCTTACACTCAAGATTTCAATACTCAGCACATCTGAGTGTGGTAGGGAGAACAAAAGCATGTTCCAGTAGTGTGTGACAGCTACATCACAAGTAGTTTGGAACAAAATTCCTGCCTACTCTGAACAGTAAATCAGCTATTTATCTACAGTAAGGTTTTCCTTGCAAAGACCAAAGATAACAGCAGAGAATTTATCTGAACTTGCTCAGTAGCTGGAAGGAAAGAAGTCTGACTTTTACTTATGTATGAAGAAGGACAGCACTTTGTGTGGTTACATGTTTAAATAAAGTACCCGCATGTAATTCACTGACACATTTCTCTTATAACACAGATGTGGTTTATGGAGTACTCTATGCTTCCAAATAAAAGAAGGTAACAGACAGAAAATACATAATTTTAAATCATGTGCTTATCACATGACCTAGCTTTCAAAGCTAGGGATCTGCTTGTCATAACAAAACTATTGCAATAATGCGAGCTCCTGGAAACATTTTGTATTGCAGTGGGAATCGCTCATCTGCTAAGATGTTCCTTTGTGTTATCTACCAAAAAAATAAAAAAAAATTAGCTGCACTCCTTCATGTAACAGCAGTGGAATTTTAATGACAGAATTTCAGAAACCTGTATAATTGATCTCTATAACCCTAGGGGCAGAAAATACTATTTCTTCCTTCCTTTGTGCAACTTACTTCCATGGCCAGTAAACTAATAAAAACCCAGCTCTAACTCTGTCATAGATCTAAAACTGTGCAAAAAGTTTACTGTAATTCTAATTCTTATAATTCTCCTATACTAAGGAAAAATGGCAGCAAATCTAAAAATATAAGTATTTCTAACTTGATTATTCCAACCACTTATAAAATTCAGCAGGCAAACCTGGTGGTTTTTATCAATCAGCTCCATTCAGATGCTGAAGTTCAAAGGCAAGGGAAGGATCGAGTTTGATTTTTTTTTTAATTTTTTATTTTTTTGTAATGTTGCCTCCATAAGAAAATATGGAAAACCAAAACTGGAATAAAAGACAGGTGATAAGAAATGATGAATGATAAAACGAACCTAGAAGCAAGTTTCCTGGAACCTGAGAATTGTGACTGACAATTGCTTCATGGTACAGGTGAATGCTGACATGGCAAGCATAAGGCCACAAGAGAGAAGAAATCAAGGCTAGCTCATAACCTGATTTTACATGCTTGTGATAAAGTTGAAATTAACAAAGTTATAGACTATATTAGGTTACAAAGGAACCTTTAACAGATACTCTGATGTGATGTAACAACGGATGTATGTAAACTAATCTCAGTTTATCAAGCTCAAAACCAATTCTTAAAAGTTTTCTCATACATCTCTCACTCCTTGTCCTTGCAACAATGTCTTTTCTGGCATGAAAAGATCCAGGGCATAAAAAGAGAGAGACTGGAGAAAGCAATTCATAAATGCATCAGTCAAGGTCTGCTCTCAGTGAATTCCTTGTTCCCAATCTTCTTCTCCCTGTCAGGAATCATGAACAATTTCAACTCCTACAGCAAGCATGCAAGGACAGAAGCAACAAACCATGGAAAGTAGTATCTCAGCTACTAATACACACTTTATATATATATAATTTGAATGAGAGCAGAAGTTGCACATAAATTACAATAAGATTCACAAGCAGGTAATGAGAATCCTCTCCAAAAGGACATGATGTGCTGTCAGAACTGTAATGCTCAGTAATCCAATATTCTGTTGATGAAAACATCTGTGCAAATCTCCCTGGAGAAGCTTCTGTATGAACAAATGAATTTTTACTTGAGCATCAGAACACAGAAAAAGAAGTCCTGCAAACAACCTACACTCTCACTCTGCCACGCCAAAACTGAAATCAAGGTCACTAATTGCAAATAAGCCTGTCTGTGCTGTGTATTTTCACACTGTTTAAATTTAAGAGACTTTCTAATTTAAAACTTTTGTTATTTGAAATTATCTTTACCATTTCTATTCCAAAAAGGAGAAAAAAAAGCCCTCTCAGAAATTGTTGATTACTTCATGCTTAGGCAGAAGTCTTTACCTAACAGCCAAGTGCAAATTAGGTGAAGTCAGACAATTAATACAAAGACTGAATTAGTTTATGATTCAGTATCTTTTTGTAATGCGTATTTATTAAGGAATCAAGAACCCTTCAAAGATGATGTCTGAGAAGAAAAGATATGATAGAGTTTATTTTTAAATATTATGAATATCTGTAAAAGATGTTCTCACAAGGAAATTTTTTTTTCAATTACATTTTGATTGTATTATGCATTTCAAGAGGATGTGAAAAGGTTACTCAGATTATCTTAATTTATTATAATGTGCAAGAGAGTCTGAACTGATGCCACAGCAGAATCACTTGGCAACTATATCACTACTGAGAAAAACCTGCAGAACGAGACAGAAATAATCCTGGGATAACTAGTCCAATGTACCCTAAACTCTTACACAAGGAGCAACAAGGCATATACACTGTCCTTTCCTATGCGTAACCTGGGGGGGCTCGATATTTTACAACCTCTTTGGATTAGCTAACCACAGACTTCAACACTTCTGTTTTTAGGTTAAAAAGAAAAAAAAAAAGGGAAATTCAAGAAACAGTGATTTTCTAATTAATGCTATTATAACTTCCCCCCAAAATTAAAGCTTATGCTATTTGTAGTACAGCTCACAATCCAAAACCATGCTCTTCACCTTTAGCAATGTTAAATGTACTTCACTGATGTTAATGAGCAAACGTTCATGTATTGCAGAGAACACAACTGAGAGGCCGATAGAAAATAAAGCATTAGACGTTTTGAAAGCAAACAAGCCTGTGCTCAAATCCTTCGCTAAAAATCACTGTTCTGAAGAAATATTGCATGTCTCTGGATGAGTTCAAGTCCAGAAGAGAAGCTTTCTGGAGATCGGTGATATTAGTTGTCAGAAAAAATAAAAAAAAGAAAGAAAGAAAGAAAAAAAAGAAGTACCACACTCGGTCCTGGGTGAAATTTAACATCTTTTTATTAAAAAAAAAAAAAGAGATTAGAGCAGAAGATTCAAATATACATTTTAGCCTGAAAGTCTATTAATCTACAGAAACACTTCTCTGTATGTGGTTTCTGTGTCCAGGAGCTGGGAAGGAAGGAGTCAAGCTAAGAACAGGAAAGGAAAGAGGAAAGGTCTTCTTTTAATGTTTGTCTATTTGTTTCCCATTACTGACTCACTAATTAAATATTTATTTTAAGTGGCTATAAATAGTTTATTTTCATCAAGTCTGTTTTAGCTGTAGCAGTAGCTTTTAATGGACTGACCTCCAACTTGACCCACAAACTTTCTTGCCTGAGTTCTCCGTTTCCTCCCCTAACCCAGTTGAGGTGTGGGAATGAGTGAGCAGTGAGGTGGGTATTGAGCTAATAGCCAAGACTAGCCTACTATACACTCCAAAAAAGGACATATGTGGAATACCGAGCTTGAGGAAGGACAAGGAAAGTAAGTTCAAACCACACCTACGAAGCTTCCCAAATTGAGCATATTTGATTTCAGATATGACGAGTAGACAAGACACTCACACATCATTTGCAGACCATCTGTTAGGTTGGTCATTACTGTTACACAGTTTATCAAGCCTATCAACTTTCCTGCTATTCTGTTATCACTGCCATCTGTAGCTCATAGGATTTTAAAGTAATAATAACTGTAATAGCTTTAAAATTACTTTAAATGATGCATACCATCTGAAGTTTGTTTTTGTACTTTCATTCAGCACTGATTAGATCATTGGTATCAGCCCCTGCTAGAGAAATAACATTTGACATTGGTAACATTTAGTGCATTGGCATAATTTCTGCTAGGTAATTCAATGGCTTTGAGACGAAAAGTCTGTGATCTCAAATTTTTTCAACAGAATGAGCAAATATAAAGTGAGCTTCTCCTATTTCTCAACTCTGTATTGTGGTTTAAAACAAAACACTAGAGATGCAATATATCAAACAAGATTGTAAGTAAACTTAGCGAGACAAGCAGAATGCTTTCAAGAGTCAGATTTCAAAAACCAAGGAGTAAGACACAGCACAGTAGCTAACTTATATCACCGAGAAAAAGGGCTTTAATTGCCAATATTCAAACTGAAGCACAAGGCTGAATTAGGGAATAGGAAAACATGAAATTTTGCACAGAAGTTACACTAACACAGGAAAGACTAGTCGTTTCCAATGAACAAACCTGAAAAGTTTGCTATGGTGATTTAACGATGCGTAGGAAGAAAACTCAACTCCTGACAGAAGCTACAAAGCCATAGCCATAGAATTAGCTATACTTTGGTAAATTATACAGAACAGTAAATTATTCACATCTTACCGCAACTAATATTTTTGTAACTATTATCTTTTTTCCAAGATGATTCTTAGATAACTAAAAGAAATATGATATTATTGTAAAGTGGCTGATGTCTGAAAAACATTTCTGACTTAATTATACTTTGATTATAACATATTTTCTCTGTAATTACAGAGATATTTGGTACATTTTTCATAATTTGGGGATTATTGGCATAATGGGAAAAAATTATCACCTTCTTGATGGTCTCTGATACAGGTAAATATCTTGACAAATATTAAGTAAATATCACTTCCATTAGTGTGTTGTTTCATTCCTTAGCAATGATTCATCAGAAGATTTGAATTTTTATGACTCTGTAATGATTGCCTTCCTAAAGCTGACATTTACTTCTAATGAGATACATCAGAGAATACATTCATTTCTATTTGTGGGGTGAAATTTTGTAATAATGATGTTAAAACGTGCGTCTTTTATTTGCTCCTCTGACTATATTCAAGATGTATACATTAATCTATTAAGAGAAAGAAAATGAACAGAACTAGTGATGAGTTTTAAATCAAAAACTGGAGAAGGAAATGCAAAAATCTTTCCTCTTCCATTAAAAACTTGAATACTTCCAACGAAAGCAGTTTAGTAATAATTTAAGGCTAAATCATAGAAAAAAAAAGTAATTAGAAAGTAGATTGGAAAATTCTGAAGCTTAATCAAATAATTATAAAATAAATATTAGGAACAAGTAGGTCCTTTTTCTTTCCTTCTGACTATTCTGAAAAAGAAGATAATATTTTCTGACCTGTTTTTGAATGTAAGCTCCTTCTTGGTTCCTCAGGCCCCTCAATTGGTTGGTCAGCAAGGAAAACTCTTGCCTGGTCCACAGCACTGAGAATGGTTTGCTCTTTATCCTTCAGTTCACGTCGCAGTGCCTTTTGCAAAGAGAAAGAAGAATGTCATTTGTAACTTGATTTTACAAACAACAGATACTATATCATTTTCCCTATTTTCACATCTGAGTGCACTTGTGTAGCAATTCAGACTGCAAGATAAAAATGTAAATTTTATGAAATTCAAATGACAGGAAATGAATTAAGGTTAGAAAGGTTATTATTACAGAATTAACTTGAACAAGTGAATACAAGAAAGATGATAATGGTAGGTTTTTAAAATGTTGATCTAACAGGAACTGAAACAATTACACTGAACTTTAAACAAAACTAATTAAAGATTTTATGGATATTAATAAGATCGCTAATATATACTAGATTGCTACAAAATATTTTTGGTATTTTTTTCGAATAGAAAAAAAAAAGTACCTACTGAAAGTTCAGATGATAATTTCACAACTTCTAAAAGGAACTGCAAAACTACTTCCTTGGAAAACACTGATTTCTGTCTCCCAATGGACAGGAATATTCTTTAAACTTGGACAATATGTAACCAGCCTTACAATGAGATTATATTCAATACATTCCGAAAATATTCTTATCAAGTTACTCAAAAATGCTTCAATCTTCATGCGTAGAAACAATTAAATATTAAATACAGCAGGAAGAAAACATTCTTTTTTTTTTTTTTTTTTTTTTTTTTTTACAATGCTTCCATTATAACAGAAAAAAATTTCACAATGTTTTGTTCACTACTTTTTACAGGGTTAAGTGTAACCATCCTTTTATAATACCGTAGGCAGTTATATTTTCAAATATTTTCCACTCTCCTCCACTCCTTTTTTTTGTTTTGTTTTTTAACTATTAATCAATCTAAACTAGAAACAAATTGCTTTCTATGATTTATGTGTACTACATTCTACCCATCAGGAAAGAAGTATTATCTAAATATTACTTTAATGTTATGCTTAATATCTACATTTTTTTAATACCTAATTAGTAAATCAATGCTTATTTTAGCATTGGAATAGACAAATACTTCAGACAAGAAAAAATGGTTTCTAGTGGAAAATAAGGGCAGACAGAAGAAAAGGCTTATTTTCTCCAAAGTCCTCCATGTGGTGGAAGCGTTAAGGTTACTTTCCTGTCCAGGGTACAAGATGAAGAGACTTCTGGATGGCTGAAGTAATTTAGGCTCTCCTATCTTGAAAACCTGAACTAACACTAAATTCCTATTTTTCTGCAGAAAAAAAAAAAAAAGGAATTGCACAAGCTTTCCCACATAAATTGCTGTTGTTGTTCCAAAAGAAAAGGACTCCTTCGAGTAAAAGATTTTCAGAATCATTTTTAAAAACTTCAGGGGAACAACAGAACATCAAATTTAACTTTTCTACTAAAAAGCAAATGTCTACAAGATGAAAAGCTCTGTATCTAACAATACTAGCAATAATGGATATGATCCATCTGCTTCTGAAAGTCAGGGTTCTAAACTTTAGCATGCCTTAATGAAAAGCCAATCCCAAAACTGAGGGTTAGATGTTTTAAGATTTCATCCATTTCATGTCTTGAAAAAGTTGTCTCAAAAGTGCTAGATTATTAAAGACAAATAATGCTTCTCAGAATTCCTCCCTAGGTTATTTTCTGATTTCTTATTTGCTCACAGACAAAACCATTTAGCTCAAGTGAAATAAAGAAACACCGCTGCACTCCTGCAATTATTCTTTCATTTACTCACATCACCAGCACTGCCTCGGATATATAGTTTCACTAATGACACTGTCAAACAAAAGCAGTTATTTTTTTCATAATGGAGTATTTTCTCTGTGATTCTATTTCAACTAAATGCTAAGCAACAAAAACTTTTTTAAAAAGTGAAAATGCTGATAATACAGTTACAACAGTAAGATAACCCTTCCCATTCTTTTAAGCCACCATGTCAGTGACCTTTCAGTTCAGATCAAAAATAGTGACATTTTAAACTTATATTTAGAAATTCCATCGCTAAGTCTACACAAACAAATTATTGCCTCCTAGACCTTCCAATCACATTTCCCAAGCATTTGTTCTTGCAAGGGTGGGCTGTGAGAGCTGGGCTTGTTAAGCCTACACAAGAGAAGGCTTTGGAAGGGATCCAAAAGCTGGTTTCTACAGCTGGTTTCCTTGCTGATTTGATCTGATTGAGTTGAGCATCCTCATCTAAGCAGCTTGGTGACCATAGCTTTCAGGAGAATGCTGGACTACAGACCTCCTGAAGTGTCTGTTTGCCTGAAAGAACTTGTGGGTCCCGTGGTTCAAACTTATAAAGCTTCACTACTGGGGTCAATACTCCGACAAGGGGTGCCTGCATGCTCTGAAGCTCTGTTCCTGTACAGTGAACAAATTTTGTCCCAGTTTTCTAACTGCTTTTGTAACTTGAAAATCCTTATATACTACACAAATTCTCTAGGCTGTTCTAGGCTCTGCCACCCATCATTCAGCCTCTGCCTTGACCACCATGTCCATTCTTGCAGTAGAGAAAACATTTACACTGAAAACACCACAAGTGCTACCTAATTGTTTTCATCAGAATGTTTTTTGATGCCAGAAATACAAAAATACCAGCCACTTGACTTTGGCCCTGCAGGTGGCAAGGTGTTACTCACTGCCAACCTCCAATCCCACACAATTCTTTTATCCTTCTCATCTCCCCAAGTTCTTCCACTCTTTCTCACTTCTTCTCCAAATTTAAAAACAAAACAAAACAAATAAATGAATATATGCCAACTTCCATTACATTTATAGAAATTATAATATTTCCAAAATAATGAAAATATTTTAGTGCCCATTACACACTCCTACCATTGGTTACCAGTAACCACTGCTTTTATACCAAAAAATGTCTTCAGAGCAATGTTAACCCAACATGTATAACAGTAACAGCAATAAGCAAAATAAGCCCAAGTGAGATTTAGTACATACTATGTTTAGTAAGGAAAAAAAGTTATATACCAAGTCCACCTGTCTAAAAAATTTTATTGATAAGTTAATGCATCATAAAAGCAACATTGCTGAAGACATTCTTCAACAAACACTGGAATAAAACTCTTTGAAATCATCTGTATTTTACAAATCTTGAAAGCATTCTATATGCAGAAACTTATTTCAGGAAAGAGGGAAGACAGGAAGCTATTATCAATATTGTACAATTTAGACTCCTTGAAGAATTGTATTCAAAAATTACACATTTAAAATGCTTTTGGTTACTGCAACCTATGTGGACGCATAATTAAAATGCTATCTTAACTTTTAGTATCAAGGTGCAAAGTACAAACAAGGAAATACTTCTACTTAGAATTACTCTTTTTTTTCATGTAATTTTCCAAATATTCAAAAAAATATATTAAATAACATAAAATACCAAAACATATCTATGTGAGATATTGGGCTGCTCAGAAATTTCAGCGAAGTTAGAAATAATCTAGAGATGGATCCCTTTCGCTGTCTTGATTACTTAACATAGTGTGTTCATCAATTTCTCTTGATAACTCGCACTGGGTTTTACCTCAGAGACCTGGATTTAATTCTCTGCTCCCTCTCCTTCCACAACCACTGCCACTGAAGTTCTTCAAATTGAGGTTGACACAAATATTTCAAGATTATAATAACAATGAACAGTCTACAGACTTTGGCCCACATAGCTCATCACTGCAAAATCATCCATGTCATTCCTTACCATTAATAAATTTTGGCACTGAAAGCTTTTAATGTGAAAGAAACTTTGCATATGAAGATTCAATATTTAATTAATTTATGAGTAAAAAGCATCATGAGTCACCACAGATTTCTCACATTAAAGTGTATATGCTTTTTATGCTACAGATGTAAAAAGTAGCTTCAGAATAGCTACTCATTGCTTTTTTCCTCATTCCTTCAGCAACACTCAATTTATTTCCCTGTCTCTTTCTGAAAGTAAACAAGAACAACAATGAGAGTACATGATGCAAGAATAACCAGATATATCAACAATACCCTCTTACCCTTTCAGGCAAGCCTCTCTGCAACAGATCAAAAAAGAAATCCACTTATAAATCTAATTTCTAGCTCAAATATAACCTGACTTGAGTGGACTGAAGAAAAGTTCCACTGGAGAAATCAGATCTAAAAGAATGCTAAAGAGTAAAAATAAGTAATTAAAAAGCCAGCAACTAACATAAAGGCTACAATACTGCATTTAATTATTGTATTAAAGATTTATATAAAAAAAAAAGAACCGCAATTATGTATTTTTATGTCTTATTTAGTCCTGTAAAGCTACCTCCCCAATGCCTACTCAGAATGGATTCACCTCTCCCAGCAGAGAAGTATATGACTGTGTCCTACCATTCCCCTGTATTTGGTTTTAAGGACTAAAAAATAACACTTACATTGCTTTGAGTGTTACACAGGTTTTGGTAGACGAAGAAACTCCCTGGAGCTAGCTATACTTAACATGAATAAAAATTGGTAGAAAATGATACAAAAATTTTGGTAGACATTAGATAATAAATTAAGCTGTGGCAAAAGGTGATCCTGCAGATCAACTGACTGACAGAATAACCCAAGAAATTGCTACACATGATTCTGCCATCTACCATTGATTTTTTTTATGAAAGAGATCAAAGTAGTGCTATACATCTGACTTGTAACAATTATTAGTCATTGACTTATTCTCATTTTGATTTGCTCCTTTTTCAGTAACTGTGAAATAGTGAAATAGTGAAATATAAGCTTTTCACAGTGTAATTTTAGAAACTACATGTCATTTACTTTGTAATATCATGGTAATTTCCACTCAATTATATAGATGCTTATTATTTCTAACTTAAAAATAAACTCCTCCTGCAAGGTAACATTTCCAACTTACCTGACTTAACTGCCTCCATTTACAGAGAAGAAATTGCCTAAATCAAGGCCTTCTTAGAATTCTGTCAGAAATCCTTCGTAGCAGAAGCCATTTCCACATGTAAGAAATGACAATGCTAGCAAAATTTTGCTATTCATGAATTTTTACACAAATTAGTGTACCTTGTAAGCACATATTTCCTTCAATTGTACTTAAAGTTATATTTCAAGCATATTAATTCAGCTTCCATAATTATATGTGGTTGATTTACAGCCTTTTTTTTTTTTTTTTTTTATGTTTTGAATGGTACGGATTTGTACAGAATAATTCGAGGAGCAGACTAGCTTAACAGTTCCAACAGATGAAGGCAAAGCTAATTTCAAAGAAAACACATGGGATATTTCTTAAAAACAGAACATATTTAAATCAGGTCTCATTATGCACTCCTTCAAGGAAGTAAAGACGCATGTTACTGTGGCTTGTATCTGTTTATCACACTGTAGCTTCATGTGCCAATCAGCAGCTCCTGTGGCATTTAATTACTTAGTCATCCTTACTCTGCACCAGGTGCATGCAAAGCTTCTGTTACTTTTATACCCAAAAATGAAACAGAAAAATCATCCATGGCATATGCCAGGATGGAGGAAATAAGAAGGATAATTGAGAAAACTTGGGAGACAAGCTTGTTTACACAGATCACACAGAAATTGAGGTTGTGATAGAGTCTTTGCCAGCTGTCTGCACTGTTATAGAATCAACAAGTAAAACAAAATAAACGTAGCAAGCTTAAAAGCTGCTCCTTGACTACAGACAGTATTTAATATAACACATATGCACAAATTTTCAGCGGTACTTATTTTGGTCTCTGGACACATCTCCATGCAAAAGTAAATTTTATAATGCACCTGCTCCAGCTGATAAAAAATGCATTCAGATAAAGAACGATATTTGAGATGGTGCATATTGCCATGCCTCTACCTGTTATTATTTCATACCCTATCTATGTGGCAAGATAAACTGGGAAAGAGAAAAATGATGCATAATATGCATATATGACAATCAATACCTGGAGATGCACAAGAGACTTATGCAGCACGCAGGGCGCTATAGATGAGAGCTAGCTCAACATGTTTGGGTAATCAGTGACAGCAGTGACCAACATCAGAATAAGAAAAGGAAGGATAGTTTAAAAAACTATCCTTCAAAGTTCAAAGTTTAAAAATTCATAGTTTAAAAAAAGCCTGCCCACATCCCTCTGTAGGGCCTTCCTGCTCCCTGCTGAATCAACTCTTCCTCCCAATGTGGTGTCATCTCCAAACTTACTAAGGGTGCACTCAACGTCCTCATTCAGGTCATCAATAAAGATATTGAAGAGGACAGGCCCCGGTACTGACTACTCATGGCTGGTTGCCAGCTGGATCTAACTCAGTTCACCACCACTCCCTAGGTCCTACCATCCAGCCAGCTAAGAGTGTATGTGCCCAAGCCATGGGCTTTCAGCTTCTCTAGGAGAACACTGTGGGAAACAGTGTCAAAGTCCCCACTGATGTCTAGGTAGACTACATCAACCGCCATTTCCCTCATCCACAAAGTGGGTCACTCGATCATAGAAGGAGATCCGGGTGGTTAAGCAGGACCTGCCTCTCATGAACTCATGATGGCTGGCCCTGATCCCCCCAGAAGTCCAATACATGCTGTGTGATCTCACTCAAGATGATCTGTAATAAACACATCTTGGTTATTTCAGATTCACTTTTTCAAATGGAAGAATCTAAAATTCAGCTTTAAAGTCTGGAAGTATATCCCACAGCACTTGCAAAAGGCTTCTTAGAAATGGCCAAAGACAAGTGAGCAATGAAGACTGCATTTTCCTCAATCGTTTTTATTTCCTATTCACTAGTGACTTACTGCCACTATTGCTGTGGTGGCGATAGAGTGCAGTAAAACAGAGCTGCAACTGCTAGGGTGCCTGCATAAACAGCAAAACAAAATCAGCAGGGGTGTAAAGGCACAGATTTGGGCAAAACAGAAAATCAGACTATGCATACTGGTTATCTTCTACCAGAAGGCTAAGAAACGTTAGCTTACTTTAGACTTTCCCCTGGATTTCTCAAAAATTATGCTCTAGGCCAGAAAAAGGGGTACTTCTTCACTGAGACTGTTATCTCTCTTTCCCTTCACACAACAGTCTGCAAATGAGATGATGTGTTCATTGCTATTCATTGAAAAAAACATCCTGCTCAGTGATAGGCATTACTTAAAATATGTATATAAAACTGCTTATTCAAAAAGTGTTCTACAGTAGAACAGCTTAGATTCAAAAAGACAGAGGATAGAAACTGTGCTTTATCAACTATTCTTCCAACTTTCAGAAATATTACTTTTAAAAAACTAATAAATTGACAATCTCAAACTGTATCTATGTATTTATGTGCTAATGTCTCAGTTAAGAAAGGGTAACTGACTTTCTTCTGATGTTGTTAAAAGTAGTTCAACATCCGTAAGGCTATTTTCTTCATTTTCTTTTAACAGCATTTTAAAAGAATAAAATGACATTTTGAAGCCCTTTTGGAAAGTTTTCACTTAAAATAACCTTGCAGAGACTTTGAACAGACTCCTTTGAGCACATAACAGAATCTGATACTACATTATAATAGCAGAGGTAAGCTTTATTTTAATATAGATTGCATCAAAAAGGACATTTAAAAGCATTTATTGACTTAAGGAGTACAGGGCTACACTTATTCTTAAGAGAAAAAAAAAAAGAACAACTGATTTTCATACAGTTGATGATTTGTCCGTCATTATTGAGAACCTCTCTGGTCTTTTGACAAAGAAGAACTGCTTCAAGTCTTGCATTCCCTAGAGATGCTCCAAGAGCTAAATCCAACTAGGGATGAAGAGAGACACTGCTTAATTGGGCAAAGGTTACAAAGCATAAGGCATAATGATGTTCATTAATGTCTTCCAGCACCAATAATGTTACGTAACTCCAGTTTTTATTTCCTAGCCCATTGAGGCAAAACCTTATTATTTGTGTTTCTAGGTCACTGATAACCAAGCCTTGGCTACCCTGAAAAGTTTGACACTGGAAAGCGTGGGATTCTTGTAACCATGTAATTTACAAATATATTGGAAAATGCACTCCAACACCCTGAGCTGTTGCCCAAGACATTGTCTTGAAGACAGATTTTAGAGAATGTTATGATTTCTGTTCCATGATTATTGATCTTTACACAAAAGTAATCAGAAAAGATGAAGATCTCTGCATACACACAAATTCCCAACTAAACAATCTTTCCAAATTCTCAGAATTATACCCTCTCTAGATTTACCAAAAAAAGAATGGAAACTTATTTTGAATGATTTGCCAAACAGTTTGTACACATCTTGCTGTTTTTTTCTTCTTCATCTATTTCATGAAAGCCATTTTTGAATATTCAGCTCATACTTCACACTTCTCTATACTGAGATGTCTCCTCCTATGATTAAGCTTACTCTTATCAGTGAAGATACTGATACTGTGCCTTTATAAACCCTGTAATCTGGTTTTCTTTCATAATGGTATGCCTTAGTTTTGTAATGGGAAAAGTAAGAAAAGGTACTGTGAAAACTAAAGATACCTGCTATGATACAATGCTTCACTTGCTCATTGAGCTGGCTTCTAAGCTAACTCAGCTTATTTTGGTCTGAAGCTGTTTTAGGACAGCAGCTAAAAAGGGCAGAAGAATCGTTAAATTTAATAATTCAAACTAAACTACATAAAAATAGATGAAAACAGACTTGTTTTAAATTGCTGTGCACAGGAAAAAAAGATAATCTTTTTAATGCTGCTTTTACAAAAATATCCACTTAACATACCTAATCAGGATTTAATATAGCAATCCATACAGACTGCATCCCACAGACAGCAAAATGCCTGAGTCAGAGTGCAGAATCTGACAGAACAAGAGAAAAAGAAGCTCTTGAAGCTTTCTACTTTTTGGGTGATGCGAAATAGTGTTTATTTTTACACAACAGAAGTAATCGTAGTGCTAACAGTAAAACCAATTCTCATGTGCCAAGTTGCTTCTAAGCACATATTCAGTTTTACAGCACAGGACTAAAATATGCTTTTCATGAAAGAAAAGTAATCCCAGCAACCTCTACTATGGAAACATAGCAGCCATTCTGTTTCAACAACCATGAAATACTAGAGGTTGTGGTTTTTTTGTTTTGTTTTGGTTTTGATTTAAAATCGAAAGGAAAGTCTGGACTAGGTTTGTAGGACAGAAGAGTACAAAACTTCTGGTTTGAATTTTTCCTGGAAAGTACACAGTTCATACTAAAATTATTAAGTATCACTTGCAATGTTAACATATGCTTGTTTTTAAGAGGTGGCCAAACACTCCATTTTAGATCAGATCCAAATAAGGGGAATTAAATTGCAGCCCACAAATATTTTCTGTTTTTTTTTTTTTTTTTTTGTATGAATAAATATATATACAGTTGTTACATAACTCACTGTGCCTTACTACTGCTTGATTCTGAAATACCAATATAATCAATGAGAGTCCTACAGTAACCACTATCCAAGTACATTCAGTACCTGATGGGCACTGGACACTTCTCATCTTATTCTCTGCTTCACGAGTGGTCTTACAAATGCTAGTGATATATTTTTCTAAAAGAGCCCGACAAATTTAAAATCAAGCAGTAAAAACAGCAGTGTATTTCCAAGCACACTTTTTAGACATTCCGATATTGCTTTGTCATTGACTAATGTTAGCGCACTAGAAGGATGACGGGTCGTAATGTAGCAATCACTTCACAATTACATTATAATTTATTTTTACATTTAGGCATTTTTCAGGACCATATCTAAAGTTAAATCAATTTCTGCCAGGTACACAGACTCGATCACTTGAGCAGGACAGGGGTGTCGTCTTCAATAAGTGCCTCTCCTTTACAAGTCACTGGATAGCAAAAGTAATCTAAAATCTGACATGAGATACAAAGGTTTTAGAAAGCCCAACAGAGCCTCATAATAATGAGCAAGTTTTAAACATGAGTAGATGCTTAAAGGGCAGCACAGTCCTTTCAAAAAAAGAAAAGAAAAAGAAAACCACACACACACACAAAATGCTGGACCAAGTGGAAACAAAATACACAAGAAACTGTAAAATCAAATTCTCATTTCTCCAGCCTTTTTCTTTTTGGAAAATTTACTGACATCCATTATCACCACAAGTAGTCCAGGGGATCATAAAAAAGGCCAATCATTTGTCTTGGATACAAGAGTAGCAAACTTGCCCTACTGTCTGAATAGCAGTTGTTATCACTAACTACTTACTTTTAATTTAAATGTTGCTTTAAAGAAAAAGGTTTCACTGACCATGGTATTTTAGATATAGATGTCAAAAGAAATAACTATGGCTTTCTGCCATTTGTTCAGAAATAAGGGGAGGAGGGACCGGTGGGAGAGAGATAGGAAGAAAAATAACCCTTCTCTATTTGTTCCTGTCATCAGACAGTGCCAAACAACACACAGCAGTTAACCTACTTCTAAGGTACTGTAAGAAATTATACTCTCTAAAAGTCAGTCTTTAAGATGGAGCAATATACAATCAAAGTAAGTTCCACTTTAAATTGAGCTGTTTTACATACCTATCTAAAAAAGAGAAGTTAAATCTCTTCCTCCATCTACATTGAAGTTTTACCTTAGTTGAAGAAGCAAAGGAGATTGGTGTCAATGTTAATTACAAATAGTTTCAAAATGGGAAAATCTGCAATGCGTAACTTAACAGCATAGCTTTGAATAAGTTTTACTACCTAATTACACAGACCTCAAATGAGGCTAGAGTGGAAACACTGACAGACGGTCAAATTTATATCTCCTCTTTATGGGTAGTAACTTGTATAACTTTTGCTGATAATTTATATCATAAAATACTCAAAGAGAAAGGCAGAGGAGGAACAAAGTATGAATAAAAGCATTTCTATATACATTCTAACAAAGCAATGCCTCCAAGCTCACATAAAACACATAAACTGTCTCTGTATATTAAATGGATTATTACTTAATTTCACAAAAGTACACAAATATTCTATTAGTACTAGAAACCCCTTACATCCACAAAATCTTGCACCATTTCCCTGCACTGTACAGCAGCAGCAATAGATTCATAGATTCATAGATTCATAGATACATTAGGTTGGAAAGGACCTACAAGATCATCTAGTCCAACCTTCCTCACACCACCATCCCTACCCACCAAGCTACTAAATCAAATCCCTCAGCACCTCATCTAAACGCTTCTTGAACAGTGCTAGGGACGGTGCAAGAGAGAAATTCTTCCAAATTCTTTGTTTGCCAGCAACAGACAAGCTTGTGTTGTGTAGTCTGTATTTTTTCTGAGCACTGACACTCTGACAGTGCTAACGGACCATCAGATTCTGGTTTCAGACTGGGATAATAATACTATTTTACAAGTTGGATGCTGAACTCTTGTTCTTCAGAGAAGAGTCTTAAACTCAAGTCACCTTTTGTTCCTACTGAGGGATTAAAGTTTCCTCTGCATTTCTTCAACATCAATGAGACCTATTGTGTTTGGTCTTGTAAGCTACTTCACTATTAAGCAGTACATCCTATACCACTGCAGAGGTCTTAAGAAAGAGTTATTAAATGCAGTGCACACTCCAGACCCTCATAAGCAATATTACTACATGTAGCCCTATGAATAATCAATGTATGAAGATAGGAAGCACTTCTGTTGAGAACAAGCCAATGTCTCAAGTACGTTAAAGGTTTCCTGTAACATTAGCCTCCTCAGTGCAAGTGCACATCAGGGCCCTTTCTGATGAATTGCTATCATCAGAAGGAATTGGTTGTATTTCATGACATCATTTATGAATTATAAATAATCAGAACAGTGAGATCACAGCAAAAAGTCTCAGATGAGTATCTCCTGTCTGACAGATGCATAAAGGGATGAATATTTCCCTCTGCAGAAGGAAGCACTGGCACGAGAACTCTGTTAAAACTTGGGCAGGAGCAAGCAAATCCCAGAGATCAGCTACAGTTTGACACTACCAGTGTTTCTCTTCTGGTTTCAGTTGTGTATGCATGTACATACACATGCATGACAGAAATCCTTTCAGAAGGAGAAATCCTGTCAAAGCTAATCACTCCTCCTTAAAAACAGTCACTCTGCTTTCTCTTCAGAAACAAATGGTTTAGACTATGAGCCTACAGCCTTTTGGTTTGCCTGGGTTGCAATGAATGAAGAGTCTTGGGCCACTTACACAAAGGTCACTTAAAAGGTAATGCATCCTATTTCTATGAAAACTACAACTGATACAAAGAGAACAATAACATTATTTGACAGCAAATTCTCACCTGCAAAGCACTGTTTCTTAACATAGTCGCCACTATTAGCTATGTACTTTTGCTACCCATGAACAAGTTTTGTCAATTTGAAACATGCTCTCAGTTTCCTTTACCAAAACAAAAAGCACAGCTATGTATTTTTTTGTTATTTACAGGATGGTTTTGGCCAGTGAATCAAAATCTATACAATTATTTGCTGTAAGTTGAGCTGGCACTGCACTGCACACTCCCTGCCCCCTGTGCATTAATAGTGCACTTGCATTTGGCTGCTGCTGAACCATGGGTGCTCTCCCAGGACCGTGTCGCTCAGTGGGGCACAGCCACAGTAGGGGCATATGCCAGGCCACATATGTTTGCATATGTGGCCTGTGGGTTGGACATGCCTGGCTTAGACAGACAACTGAATAATTATTAAAAGGGAAAACAGACTGTCTTCAGCTGCTGGAATCTCCCTTTGCAGCAGACAACCAAAGTCAGGGATGGGTAGCAGCAGAGAAACTATGCTGGCTTAGAACAAAGTCCTATTTGGCCGTACCAAATGCAGAAGTTATGTCAAATAAATGATGCTCTAAGAAGGGTTAAGTGACTCCAAAACTCAGAAATTTTTTTCCCCTAAAAAACTACAGTTCCTAATTGTGCTTGCAACATGGTCTATTAGGTTGGATTTCAAGACAAGATTCTCCACCAGATGGTGATCAGGCACTGGAGCAAGCTCACCAGTGCAATGATCATGGTACCGTGCTTACCAGAGTTCAAGAAGCATCTGGACAATGCTCTCAGATATATGATATGATTTTTGGGTGGTCCTGTGTGGAGCTTACAGCTCCCCTTCGAACTTTTCATGATTTTTTGTTTCTTATTAAATGCACCCTAATACTCCAAGCACTTCTCTCAGTTATTTTACATCACCAAGATCTACTTCACCCCAGGATTTGTTTTTATTCTCCGCATTTTGCTACAGCTTTCTTCTTTCAAACCTATCTGATCAGTGAGTCTTTGTAGAGCTTACACCACGTAGTTGGTTACTGTGGCCAGACAGATTATACTGGAGCTCTGATTTTGGCTCCCTCTCAAATATTTGGTGTCCATGAATCACTTGTTTGCATTTCAGCCATCTGCTAATACTTCCAACATCTGCTCAGCATGAAAAAAGTGGTTGTGCAAAACCACTGATGCAAAAAGTAAGCGGTGTTTGAGATGGGAAGTATTCCTCTTTATAAAATTACTACTTTAAATAGTTTGGGCATATCTGCAAGAGATATGAAGAAGGACTACTCTAGGGGCAACAAGACTGTTTTGCTCTAGATGCACGCTTCTTAAGCTTGTTCTAATTGACATCAGAAGGTACGGTGAACACATCCACACACACACACAAATGGGGGAGAATATGACACATATCCATACAAGGCAACTGTATTACAAAAAAGTAAGGCCCAACTATAATATCTCAAATTCCGTTGCACAACAGCAATGCAGTGGGTATCACAATACTGTTTTCAGTAGTGGTTTGCTTGTTTGTTTTAAGTAGCAGAAGGATTTCCCTCATTGTAACTCACATCTACAATAATTATAAGCAAATGCAAGAGGAAGTTTTCATCCCTTCTCAAACAGGGACAGTCCAAACAGGTAACAACACACAACTGCACTGCTCAAGTAGATCCACTTCTCCCTCTACAAACTAATCTTGTGAAACACAACAGCCTTGCAAAGTCTCTGAATTTTCAAAGAGATAATTAAGTGACCCATAAAAGCAACAGAAAGCCCACCTTGAGCTGCAAAATAAACTAAGCATACAGGCAAAAGAGAAGCTAAAGGTGCATGGAAAAAAAGGTCTGCTTTAAGTCAGCCTTACCAAAGAGAAGCCAGAACTAAAATATTGCTGGAGTGTTCAGGCACTGGAATACGCTTCCCCGAGTAGTCATGGGTGCCCCATACTTGGAAGTGTTTAAGGCCAGGTTGGAGGGCCCCTGGGCAGCCTGATCTTGTGGTTGGCAACCCTGCCCACAACACAGGGTTGCAACTGGATGGACTTTAAGGTCCCTTCCAACACAAATATTTCTATGACTCTGATTCAGTATACGTACATTAATCAAAAACAAACAAACAAAAAACCCAGGGTAAACCTGACTGAAAAATGTCAATGTTTTGCAAATTGCATTAAATCACCCAGTTACAGGTCATGCCCTTCTAACTAACCAACTATGTTTGTTATTTTATTATTTTAACTTAATCTTGTTAATATGAGGCTTGCTACAAATATCATCATTGACCACTTTTTGGAAGATTACAATGTGGTTTTCCATTTATGAGAAAGAAATCATTTAATATAGCTGACACTAATCTGGGGTTAATTACTGGAAGACACAAGTACTTAGCAGGGTTTCTTCCATGAAGCATGGTATTATCCAGTTAAATCTGCTACAGAAGTACTTTCTCCTGGAAAGCACACACAGATCACAATATTTCTATTACTTATGCTCATTCGCTTAATTTACTTTACTTTTTTGGTTGGGTAGTTGGTTGCTGTTTTATTTTGCTTTAAAAACTATTTGGACAAAAGAACTGTCAAATTTTCCATGTAGTAAAACCGAAATCTCTAAAAAAAGATCATAATTTTCTTAAGAATCTGAGAACACGAAACCAAACTGTTTCTTGTTACGAAGCATGGAATACATAAAAGCTAATTGTTATTTTTAGTCTTGAATACTCAGAAGCAAGCTGTATGACATGACAAAATTACCTAGTAAAAGCATGAAGAAAAACAGAAACAACAAGAAATAAAATGCAGAAAGTAAAAATAACACAGTTGACACATTCTAATGTCTTAAAACCAAAAGTAGATTTTTAATTTTGTTTCCGGTTACTGGATCCTATCAATAATATTCTGACATATCTACAGTAGTATTTCCAAAAGAAGTAAATAACCTGAATGTAAAATATGCAAATGCAGTGTTGCAAGACACCCATACATTGATCATTTACCCCAGAGTGCTTCACTGTAATATGCACAACAAATATAGATTTTTAAAGCAGTGAAGGAATCTCATTTATTTATTTATACTGAACATAGTACTGGAGTGTTCTGACTTTAGTGCCTGCAACTCAGGAAAGAAGTAATTGCTTTCTTAGGAATCTTCCCACATTTACTTAGAAGTATAATAAAATCTGGTAAGTGTGTTCAGTTGCTCTGCATAGATTCTTAGACCACAGCATCATATACCCGCATCATCATTTTCCAGGACAGAATAAAGCAATATGATTCACATCTGCCCTGCAATTGCTCTTTCATTTTCTCTCCAGCTAAAGAAGTCTGATCAGAAAATATCTTTGCTTTTACATGCTGTGATTTATTTTTTTTTGTTTTAAATATTGTGTTGTGTTTACTAACTGCCATTCCTCCATGTAAATTTACTCCACAATTTTAAATTCAGTGTTGAAAAGAATATCTTTTTCCTTCTGTCAGGGCTGCTGCACCATCACCATGAGAAGCATAAATTGAAAGTCTTGGATGAAAAAAGGGTTTGAGTAAAAAGGGTTTGAGTAACTGGAGCTAAATTATGCTCACCATGCTAAGAATCTCTTAGCAGTCAGAAATGTCAGAAGGCTGCATGCTGATACAGAAGAGCACTAAGGAAACCATGCCAAACAAGGCTGACCTATTGGAAATAAATGACTTCAACCAAGCATGACTGCCTTGTAGCTTCAGACTCCTCTGCACGTCTCTCTCTGCCCATATGCATCACCTCCTCTGTGCTCATCTCTGTCCACCACATTCAAGCTATAAGCATCTCAAAGCATCCCAAATACAGTATGACAGGGAAAACTGCAGACCATTTGCACATCACTGGTGTTAAAAAAGCTGTGGTTTGTTCCTGTAATACCTCCATGCAAAGTGAACCAATGCTGCAGAATAAATTCACCTTCATGGAATAACAAAATAAACCTAACTGCTGAAAATCAGAGATGCAAATTTAAAAACCATTTATTGCCTTCATTTGTGCAAGAAAGGGAAGTACATAACTGGGCACTTCTCCCTCACAGAAGAAAAGCTGTAGAAGAGTGTAGGACTTTCTTTCTTAAGTGATAAGGTTTGGACATGGATATTTATTATTTCAAATAACAGTTTATCTTTCAGTACAGTTTCTCAGAACAGTTCTTCTTTGACACAGTAGATTGGACATAAATTAGGTATGCACATCTTTATAAGCACCTTTTCAGATAATTTACATTTGTAGAAGTCCAGCACTGATCATCTTGTTACTGCCAAAGAAGTAGTTTCGTTTTACATATGTGTAACACTGAGGTTGCAGTCTGGAAATCAGAAAGTCGAGCTGCAACTACAGCTTTACTGAAGTGGCTATGACAACCTGATCATAAGCTTTCCCTTTCCATTTTGAATGATTAAAGTCAGTCAAATACAATGAAAAAAAAGTTTGTTTTACTATTTATTTATTTATTACTTCCTTATTATTACAAGCCAAATGTATCCAAAGGATAGCTTTTGAATTCTACAGACTCATCTATCTGGTATCTATGTCATCTACCTTAAAAATCTGTTTATTCTAAAATGTCTCTTTCAGGAGTATAGAGCTTTACAGATGGGCCTTGCCACTGGAAAGTTTGCCATGCTTCCAGTACCCCTCCTCAGTTGTGCACTTCTCTTGGTGAGAAGCCTGTGGTGTGGCCCTAGTGTACATGGTCACAGGCAATGGTTGCTTCGTGGATCAGGGAACAGTCACAGAAGCAAAGCAGAGCATGCAGATCACACTCTAAAAGAAGCTACTGTGTAAGGCCGAAAAGGACTCCGTATCGTTTCAAAATGTCCCCTTAAAACCTCTTGTGCTGAATCAAACATTTATATCTCTTAACTCAAACCACAGGAGAAGCACAAGGACCAGATGTAGTTTCTGGATGCAGGCAAGTCTCTCACAGAAGAGAGCAATGGCAGAGTATCTGTCGGCCAAGAGGAAAAAAAATTGCTCAGAAATCTGCTTAAGGAAAAAACTTCACTTGATCTTTAAATGCAGGTTAGCAGTACCAACTGGCAAACAGCTTTGATAAGACATCAGAAACTCAGATATGAGAAACCATGTCAAAACAAAGGCATTAATTATACATTTTCCCACCTGGAATTCCAGGAGACTGCAAAAGCACAACTGATCCAACCTGGGACCGAACACCAATTTAAGTACACCTAGCAACAATATTATGAGAACGTTCATTCCTCCAAGGCTAGAAGTGCACATAAGGGACTTTATCACGTAACATGCAGCTATTCTTAGCTTTGTCTTAGTTTGTGTTTTTCTCTCTTCTCTTACTTAAAAATAAAAATAATAATAATAATAATTACAAGCTTTGTTATGATTTGTAAATGACATTCTTATGCTTCCAGCAAGTGAGCAGTTTTGACAGACTCCAGTTTGTCCTACTCCCTCAAGATTCCCTAAAAAATCCGGCACTCATTGGTAATGTCCTCTAAGCCACCTATGTAATGCCCTGGGAAGTGTCCTTCAGCTGTTTTTTTCTTCCAACAGCTCAGAAGAGTACCACAAGGCTTTACAATCACAAACAAGAACCAAACCAAACCAATATTTTCTGTTTCTGGGGTAAATTAGCTCCAGATCTTCTTGACAAATAGCCTGATTAGTAACTCTTGTCAGCTGTACTTTTTGTCTTAACCTTGAAATCAATTGGTAGTTTGGAGTTAAATTTCCTCTCAGAATTAACATTCAAATATTGAAATAGAACTCTCAGATTCCTGTGATGAATATACATCACCTCCTTTCTCTGTGTATTTAATTAGAAAAATATGTAGAAATGAATTTTTAAAAGTGCTGTTCATAATGAATCAGCAGATCAATATAAGAAAGCTAAGCACTACCACTAAGTTTTAATGACTCAAGCCTAAAAGCTTTCTAAATCCTCACAATTATAAGAACTATATATTGTTCCAAGTTCTAATTCATTTTTATTCATACTGAAAAGCTGCCAGAATTACTAAGCACCTATCACTATAAAAGAAAATTAATCACATAGAAGGTATTACTTCTAAAATACAATATTTAAGTTACAACCTTACAACTTCTCAGTAATAATTTTTACTTCCAGTTTAGAGGGTACTGAGACACAGCTGCAGCCAGGAAAAAAAAAAAAAAAAGAAAAATTAATCCACATCTACTTTTCAGTCAGAGCATGGGAACTTGTTTCTATTTCAGGTGCAGAGCCTTCTGAAAGCATACAGACCTGCCATGAAGGCACACAGAAACCACACCACTGCTATCAGCATGAAGCACTGCAGAGTGGCCCTTGGCTTCAAAACTCCAGATGGAAAATCATGAGTTGAGGATGCACAGGGCATAACTGCCAGACACCATCAGTCATTACATAAAAATTACACCACCAGCCCAGTGTTTAATTGACGGTAACAGTTTTTCACAGTTTTCCTTTCATTTATGGTATGAAATTTTTACATTTTTAGCCATTCTTTTTCCAAAGTATTTCTTTTCTGCTGATAACATGAACCATGCAAGGTTATGAATCTCCACACAAACTCAGTCTGACTCCTCTGGGGCAGGTTCGTCATTCATAAAGGAGACGGTGCCATAAAATGTGCCAATTATTATTATGAAAAAATTTAAGACAATGACCCAAAGTAGTATTTAACTGGAACATGATGCATTTGTTCCAGTAGGTTCATTAAAACTCTCACTTACTATTCTCTCTTCAATTACTACTAATTCTAAATTCTTGCTAACCTATTTGCCTTAATGAAACAATACTGCTCAAGTAAAGTGGTTGTCAATGAGTTACTTAAGTCTGCATTGTTACAAAAATTTGTAATTTACTTTTCAAGTGAATCACATGTTATAATAGTATGCATTTTTAATGACTGTGTAAAATCATAAGCTTAATCCTTTCACTCATCAAGAGCTTAGATTTTAGATCTTAGAAATCCTTCAAGTATTTAAGTAAACCAGTAAACCAGCTGCCTCAGAAGGAGAAGACTTCTGAGATTTTTATTCGCTGTATTAGGATTTTTGAGCAAAAAACTTAGTAATATAGATAAGACCTTTAAAATATTCTCCTTTAACTCTTGGCTACGCCTATTCAAGTATTAACAGCTCACAGTGGCTAGAAGTTCAAATATCAGTCATATTACAAAGATATTTGTTTAGAAGATGCAGACTTTACATTTGGATAGAGTTGAGGAGATAGAGATTTCTTATGCACTCAAAACAAATAAACAAAAAGGCAACCAAACAAATGGAAAAATACAAAAATACAAAATACTTCCTTATTTTGTACATACATTTCTAAACCCATAATTTAATCTCAAGAATCTGAATAAAAAAAAAAAAAAAAGAGTGGTCTGCTACCATGGCAGTGCAATTTTTCCAATTTAATGCTGATGTTCCTAAACTGGATTACTGGCTGCAATAACTAGGTACTGAGGATCCAATAGTTCAGGAGTTAAACAGAATAAACACTCTTCTCCTCTAAATAGTCTGCCTGCAGCAACAAGAAGTAGGATCTAGATGACAATATCCTTGACAGAAAATAAAAGGGACTCTTTGCTAGTCTATGCCTGCAACTGACATCAAAGTTTTGAAGGGTTTCTCATGCAACACTAGAGTTTCTCTTATTGCATATTTAAGAATAAACAAATGCACTTGTTCCACGTTCCCAAAAACAATTATAGAGATGAAACTTGTCCTTTGGGAATACACAATGAAAGAGGATAAAAGTCCCTAACACTTACACAAACTGCATATGGAAAAGAGTCAGTTATGTAAAGAGGTTCTTAAAAGATTTGGAGTAATCCCTGCAAACTCTATTCCATACCATGAAAGACAAGTGAACAGCTTTACTAAATACCATATGCCTCTTCTTACTTGGCCTAATTTATCCTAACTGATCACAGAAAAAATTAGACCTGAGACCTCAAACTAGTTTCAGTGTAGGAAGGAAATGAACAGGACAAACAGTCTCCAGATCTACCTAACGCAGACTATGAAACCACCTGAACAAATATGGCAATGGTCCACTGTATCATGGTGACTGACTTTCTAGTGTTTTTCTATGGTTGGAAAACAATTTTCAATTTTACTGCTTCTGTGTCAATTGCGTTGTTTTGTTCTGTTCTCATTTTTTTTTCTTTTTTTTTTGGGGGGGAGGGTTGGAAGTTACGATTCACCCCCCACGTCGTCTCTCTTGGAAAAACAGACTTCAGCAAAAACCACATTGGTATTCAGAGAAATGGCTTTTATGTTTCCCTGTACCATCCTGTTTCATTGATTCGAAGTGGGAGCTCATCTGTTGATGTCCTCAAGTTTCAGGTAATAACTAGAGTTTTTAAATTCAACTGAAATGCCATCTGTTTTTAATTAATTAATTTTTTTTTTTAATGCACACACTACATTGGAGCCCCTGAAAACTTTTATGGAGTTTACAGCTTAGAAAAATAGATCTTGCGAGTCTGACTGACTGTCTTCTGAAATTTGCTTGATATGTAGCAGCAACTGAAAATTCAATGAAGTGCTGTGCATGATCAGGAAGAGCAGGGTAAAAAGCCATTGTTATGATACAATCACATTCTAAGCAACACAGGCGGTACCAGTTGACACACCTCCAGGACACAGTGTAGTCAGAAAAATACACAGAGATGAACAGCAGAGGGAGTTATGGCAGTACAGCAGCTTTCTTATGGTTAGAGATTAAAAACATTCAGGAGTGGAAGAGGCTCAAAAGAGGTATGACTAAGGTTCCCAAATCATGAAGACAGTGGATAGAGTGAGTGAAGAACTGTTATAAATCAAATTCAATAGCACTAGTGCAAAGACCACTAAAACTTTAATGAGAAGAAAATCAGCTGAGATATTATTTTGTTTTTGGCACTGTTGGGGAGCGGGGAGGATTTGGATTGGGTTCTTTGTTTACACACAATTGATGGTAAACATTTGGTGTCTATTTGCCACAGAAAGTTGCAGAGAAAGTATCAGCAAATTCAACAAGAAATTAGACAAGTTAACAGGAAACAGGAACAAAAATATATGAGGACCAGAGAATAGATATAATACTGAGGATATACATTTGTCTTCATCCAGTGATGGTGATGGGAGATGAACAGACAAGTGGCCAGAAGGAAAGATTCTCAGTTAATACCATCTTCTGTTGACGACACAGAAGAAAATGCACTATAATGGATGAACTGTTGGTCTAGAAAAAAGATTTTATACATGCTTAAGTGTACACATCCCCAGTGAAACAAGGACTTCAAGTCAAATAATTGAAAAACTGAAATAAAACAACAAAATGACTAATTATACATAAAAGAAACAGCATAAGGAAAGAGTTAAGAGGTCAAAGAATGTAGCATTCCTGCATTAATTCCTGTAATCAATCTTCAAAAGGACATTAAGGTTGACTTCTAAGTCCTCAAACTGTGATCCCTTCAAATACCACGATGGCAATATTGGTTTCTGACACAGCTTATTAAGAGTCAGGACGCTCATGATCCATCTCAGACTCTCTGTACAAGTAAGGTATGAGCCAGTTCCCACTAAGCTTAGCCACATACTGGCAGGACAGTACCCAAGCTACAAAGCCTCAACACAACTGTAGAATAGGTGACCACTACATTTGGTGCTCTAGCCCTTCACTGGCAAAGCACATGGCTCACCTGTAAAGGTCAGGCCACACTACCAGTCAGTTCTGCAGTCCAGGACATAGGAAAAGAAACAATCTGATATGTCCTACTACATCAAGTTGTTTTGAGGTCTCAGGTAAGTCAAAGGCCACTGCTAAAAATGATGTAAGCAGAGAGATTTTTTGGAATGAGAAAAGAAAATCCCAGAGAAAAGGGCACATCATAGTTTCAATGGATGGAGTGGAAATGCTGATACTTTGCTGTTTCTGCAATTTTAGCCTGATTTCTAGCCAACAATTCCCTCCTAAGCAAAGTTAAAATACTTTCTTTGATATACAGTTATAGGATATTCTTTAAGAAGTATAGACTTTATTTAGTGGCTTGAAAAAGACTCAGTAGTGTCTTTAAAGTTTATACAGGATTCTTTGATTAAAGGAAACAAGATCCTCATTAAAAGAGCAACATGAAACATACATATTGATGTAAATATATACCTATATAAAGAAGTATTAAAAAGACTAATCACAGAAACATTTTGTTTACTGCACTGAAAGAACTACTGCCTAATGCTTTTCCATAGCAAGATATCTTGCTTTACTCTGCTTTAGTGACTGGATATTTTGTACTTTCATTATTTCTTATTTTAAGTACTAATCCATTGCAACTTTCCTGACTTATCAGAAGACAACTGCGCTTTTGGGAACAAGCTGAAACACAGCCAGAAGCAATATTTTTTTGCCCAAGTTGAAAAATAAATTGCACTGACATCCTAATTTAACACTTCATTCTTTGCAACATGCTTTTGTTTACACATCATTCTTTTGGAAAAATAGCCCAGGAGAGCAGAGCGATACACACCTGAATCATCCACAGAACACAAAAATCAATTCCAGTAAAACCTTAGTTGAGCAATGCCTTTAAGTCAGGACCATCTGAGAACTCTCATTTAACTTCAGGCATTGACTATGCTCTTCCTTACCTGTAACAAAGAATTCCCACCTACAACTTCCACCTCTTCCTTCTAAACACCCCTCAGAGAGAACAGCCTCAATTAAAGACAACTCCTTACTTTGAAGAGATGCTTCACAGTAGTGTGGTACAGAATGCTAAAGCTCCCACTTTATTCATATCCTTGCCTGCTGGACCAGGTTGCAAAAGGGTCTATCGATCCTCCTCTTCCAACAATAGGCTACTTAATTCTTCTCACCCATTCAGCTCTCACCTCAGCCAAAAATCAGTATGGCAGCAGCATAGCTGACCACTTCTACTTACATAGATTTTGTGCGTGCTTCATGCTTTATGTGAGATGTTTAACAAAGTGATACAGTTCCTTCCTAGACTACAATTAAAAGTATAGAATGTGACATTATTGATATCATAATGATTTTGTAAATAACTGAAGCAAATTTTAATATGAAAAGTAGTCAAGAAAATAAATCTAGAATAATTAAACAGGAAATACTTTAAGGCTAAACCCATTCCCCTAAATCAGGCTCAGACCAACTAAACTATACAAGGGGGAACATGCACATTTACCTTTGTCAATCCACCACTCATAGATGAAGACTCCAGACTCAAGACAATGCTGGATCTAGGAGTGGTGAAATACCTCTAAATCTCTCTTCTCTTTCCTCAAGGAAATTGCTTTTCTTGAAGCAGTCATTGCCTAAATTTGCTTTAAAGCAGTTGCTTACTAATTGCTAGAAAATTGTCTCATTTTACCTCAAAGAAAAGTTTAGAAAGCTCAGTAAATTGTCTTGTATTTTTTCCCTGGGTCACTGTCTGATTCTGTCGTTCTGGTGATCCCTGAAGAGCAGGGAGTACCCTATTCAGTGAAATCCCAAAGATACACCTTACTTGCAACACACAGAATGGTAAATGACACATCTTAAAGAAGTTAAGGTTACAGAATTCCTGAATTGTAGACTCTAGAGATCATCAAGACCAAGACTCCTGCAAAGCAGGCTCCCTACAGCAGACTGCACAGGTAAGCATCCAGGCAGGTCTTGAATATCTCCAAAGGAGAGTCTACAACCTCCCCAGGCAGCCCATTCCAGTCTTTTCCTGCCGGTAAAGAGAAGTTATAAGCATCCTGAAAGGACAGAACCGGTAGAAAGTATTTTCCAGATGGCTATGCTAAAATTTTCGATGAAGTGGAAATAGCTAAATGAAACAAATACTTTCAACTCTTGAGTATTTGACAGCTTTAACAAACCAAATTTGAAACACTGAGAGGAACCCAAAAATTTAATGAGTATCTGAAATATTAATGATCCACCCATACATGTAAAATTAACATTCAAACATTCACACATCCTTGGTGAATTCATTTTGAACTTAAACAAAGCTAAGTTAAGCATCTTATGATTCAAGATGCACACACGATTAGTATCAGCTAGACATTTATTCATTTACACAGATGCCAACAGGATTAATGCAAGTGGGTATCCAATTCTGCTTAGTTTGAATTTTCCTGTTCTCTCTCTAAAATCTAAGCCACCGTATTTTATTTAGTCTTTGTGTTTATTAAAATTAAAAAAAAAAAAAAAAGAGAGAAAAAAAAAATAGAAACCACTTTTTAAATTTTCATTCAGGAATAATTTCACCTCCTCTCATACACATGCATGAGTCCAGATATTCCCAAATGCTGAAACAGTGACTTTCCACAATACTTCTGCAGATTTTCATTCTCAGCAGCATGAAATATCTATACAAGATTATTTGGGAGGTTCTTTGTTTAATTGCTTTTTGGTTTGTTTGTTTTTTGTGGCAAGATCTATGTTGGCACTTGATCAGAACAGTTTTGCATCACACATTTTAAAATCCTGTGTGAATATTCACATGGAAGACTGTGAAATAACAGAATGAAAAGAAAAAAAAAAGAGCTGTTAAGGATAAGCAGAAGTGAGAAACAGCAATTACAGAGAAAACATTGGTAATCAACTCTGAAAAGGCAGCCACTCCCTGTAGGTAACTGCCTGTGTCGGCACCTTTGCAGATGAGTTTTCTATACTTCGGGAACACAAATATGGCCTCTGCTATGAGTACATCTCATACAGAAGCACCTGAATTCAAAAATCATCTACAACTTCCACACACTGTCCCAAAAGTTTTATATTAAGTGCTAACAGACTTTTTCCCCTGTTCTTGGGACTGTCACCACGGGCCACTCTCAAAGACAAAGAAATTTTGAAAATAGTTAAAACATAAAATTTGAGGTTCTTTATTGAAACGAGACCTGTCTTTCCCCTCTAAGATAAAGAGAACAGCTCAGCACCCAGACAGGATGTGCACTCACTGTCTGACTGCACTTGGAATTTGGTTATGTGATAAGACTGATCTGCTACGGGTCATGCAAGTCCATGTGAACAGCATAAAAATCAGTACAAAATTTAAAAATATTTGCCACACCCTGAAAGACTTCTGTTCAGCTGGAAAATGTGAGCTAAATCTGATTCAACACTGATTCGAGTAATGTTTATTTTTAAAGCATAGAGGAATGATTGCTATTAAAAACAAAAACAAGTTTAAAAATCAAATTGCAAATCATTTAATTCCTCCTGTTCAAACAGACTTTAGCAGCCAGAAACAATGTGAGCTAACCCAAACTGTCTCATAATACTGTACTTATTTATCTAATGCTGCTGAAGCCAAGCAGTGAGTGGGGGAAATGCCAACAGAGGGAAAGCTGAAGAAAGAAAGACAGAGTTTCATATAACTGAGAGGAAAAAACAGTAGGTTAATAAGAATGATTATTGAGTAACTACGGGTAAAAAGTAATGCTAGGATGAAAAATACTGAGTGTCCTAAAAAAGAAGGATGGGAAATGATAATATCATGGGCCTCCATTTTAAAGAGCCCACTGAATATTTTGCCACTTACATTTTGAAGTACCTGCAAGGACAAGATCAGGTAAGCAAGCTGGAAATAAGAGCAAAAGGATCACAGAGAAGTGGAGATAAAATGTTGTACTGAACTGCTCAATTTGCACAAGGACAATTTCAAAGCAACACTCTAATGTGAAAATAAAGGAAATAGGAGGGTAGAGGCACCCAAGCCGTTTGCAGAGAGGCACCAGCTGAGAAGTGCTGCTGAAGCTTAAGATGAGTTTATAAAAATGTGGTTGATAAAAAGTAAATCTCACAGGTAATGTGAAAGGTCTAGGAGGTGTAATACTCGAAGAAGTGTGGACAAAGAAATGTGGCATTTAACATAGCACCTGGACAGCCAGAATAAAAGGAGAATCCTTGAGAGTGAGAGAAATCAAGTCATATATCTGCAATATTTACCTGATTAAGTTTCAGCTTAACATAGGACACAAATGCTGAAAGCAGCATCTTAACTTGATGCAGTGCAAAAGACATCAACTCAAGGAACAGAATGACTGACAGAGTGAAATCAGTTATTTTTACAAAGAATTCAGTGGATTCTGAAAAGGCAAAAAAATTCTGTAACACAAAGACATTTTTATTTCACATCTTGACCAGATGCTAAATGATGCTGAGAACTAAGGAGGACCTACACAGAGATTTTTTTTTTCCTCCTTCAGTTTCCACTTTCCACACTAAAAAAAAAAAAAATCACAGGTTTTTACCTTACTGTAGTTACTTAAACTATTACTTAAGTGTGGAACAGTGTACAGCTCTGCCATGCAGAATCAAACCAATGAACAGCTGCAGTCCAGCTCCCTGTATCTGGTACCAACAAGCAAGTACTTTCAATAGAAAGTGAAATACCACACATTACTAGTTCTTACTTGGTGTGGCATGGTATTATCACATGAAATACAGAAATCTTTTTGTTCCTACAAGAATAACTACCAGAAAAAAGTAAAAGTGCAGTTACGCCCCGAGATAGATCTGCAATTGAATACTGACCTGTTGCCTGCATAGATGTTCAAAAATGTGACAGACCATCTTTGTGCAGGGGATCTTATTAAATACTGGGCTATGGCAACTATATCCAATACTCTCTGTGATAATACAAGTGCACTGCCTTTTTGAAACATGAAAGAATAATCTCTAAGAGCTTCTGAATACACATATTTGAATATTAAGTTAACCTCAAAGTATAATAAAACAATTCTCATTCTTTAATGCTATGTGTAAGATTAAACAATCTAGAAGTTTTCTTTCCTTCTCACCACTGCAGTTCTTAATTGACCCAAATAAGCCATCCCACATTCTTGTGCCTATGTCTTTCTACTTTGAAATGACATAAAAAATCTAGCATTTTTTACAAATCAAATAGACATCTTCAAACGAGACACACTAGAGCAGTACTTGTTATTAGCATTCATATACGATAATCCAGCAAGAGACACAAACAAGCCTTTAGAGTATGACTGGTAGAGATCTATCACCTCCCATTGACCACCTTTAAAATATATTTGGATCTCTTCCAGCCTTTTATTGCTCTTCTGCACTAGTAATCCATCATCTGATCATTATAAAACATTCACAGCAGATGTGCCTACAAACAGAGCATAATGACTTAAGTGGATATGAATAGGAAGAGATGAACTCTTAAAAACAAAGATCCTGAGTTTATGCTAATAAGTATTTTAAAAGACTAAATTAAGGGAAAACTTATGCAGATTTCCTGAAATATTCCTTAGACATGACTATTTTGTAGTCAAGTCTAAAAAGTGCTGCTTGTGTCATACTACTTTTTCTGCAGTTATTCACAGTATTCTTCTGTATTTCTTTGTTGTTGTTGCTGTTTTAATTCAGTTTTTGTCCTTATTAAATATCACAGCAGAAAAAATACTACCATTGTACTGGCACTGTACTAACTTGATTATGAATTAGAGTTAGCAACACACAATTTACATAAACCAAGATACGTGCATGTAACCTACTTTGTTGACAAAATATACTTAACCGTTAAGAAATAGACCAGGAGTATGTTTGGACTGAACATACACATCAGAAATCCTTTGAATAAAATTGTGAAGAACGTATCTCACTTATGCTTTACTGGGAAAGTGGGGAAGTAAATGGAGTAGAGATCTAAAGCACTTGTCTTGTTTTGTTTTTTTCCTAGAAATTAAACGCTGGGATCAAGCATGCATCATTTCTCCTATACTCAAATTTGACTCATTCTGTTATTCACAGTAGCATATATATCTATAAAAAATTACACAACTTACTTTGCAGTGATCATACTGCTGCTGTAAAGTTGGAACATCCCCTCCAATGGGCATTTGCTTCTTCAGTTCTTCATCTTTTGTATTCAGCCATTTGATTAACTCTTCCAGGGATGTCAGTAATCGGTTCCATTTCTCTGCACTTGCCTCCAAGTGAGCCCTATGAAACGACATAAAAGCATATTTAATATCTTGAAAGGAACAAAAACCAAGAAATTGTAATAAATAAACAGATATATATTACCTATCTATAATAGTTTTTTTTCTGTTGTTAAGAATGATTCAAATGCTCAACTGCTAAGGACCTTTGACATGTTAAAAAGAAATAAGCAAAACAAAAAAAAAAGGCAATTCTACCTGAAATCATTTTGAACAGCAAAACATTATAAGCAGGTGAAAAATGGGGGAAAGCAGACAAATATGTACTTGATATGACCTTTATAAACCCTTTAATCCTGCTGTCCTGCTTTGTAGCTCCACCATAGCAGCACATTAAGTTCAAGCTTCATTTTGTCAGTGAGGGCACCACCAAACTGAACTTTCACAAGACCTTGGATCTCCAGCATCAAGAGCAACAAACTCTCCCAGCAGTCATCAGCAGTAAATTAGCTGTGCTGCTGAATGCATTAGTGGCAAAGATTATTTAATACATCACCTTCAGTAGATGAATTATGAGAGAATTAATTTAGAGTGAATCTGCCACCCAGTTAAATCAACAAAATCCCCAAATTACACATTATCCTCCCCTTCTATCATGTTCAAAAATACATTGACCTGATGGCTTCTTCCTGCAGCGCCTTCACAGCTGCATGAAATCTCTGATAAGGGCCAGCAACCTCTCTTTTATTCCAGTAATTTTATGCTATGGACTCATCTGAGACCTAGAAGTACTTAGCTGATACCAATAAACAACAGTTTATTTCCCCATGCACGTGACAGAATGAGAGAGCTCAGTTTTTCCCAAGTAGTCTGACACTAGCTCTGCACCTTTGTGCCCTCCTGCTGACAGATGAGTGAACTGAACTTTACTATTCTGTTTCCTGGGTCTTCTCTTTTCTATTTTGCACAGCTTTGTCTTATTTTTTCTGATTCAGATCTTGATACATTCACCTGGCCTCTACTGTATTATCCTCTCAAATGGCACTGGAATGCATGTTTGGTACTGACATGACAACAGTTGGATCGCATCGGGTGATGAGCTGTAAGCTTTACTTTGAGGCAGACTTGGGTTTGGGGATCTCACAGAGACACTAGGGTGAAGGAACCAAGAAAAGCAGTCCAAGAGTGTGTGTGGGAGGGGGGGGAGGGGGCAGAAAACAGTCCTGTCTTCCAAATGAGAAACTAAATTAAGCAAGAAGAAGCTATTCTCCTTCATTCCATTTAGGAAAGCGCTACAAGGGGAAAAGCGAACACTACTATTCGCGTTGCTCCACTGGCAAAATTCTCCTTCATCACTGTTCCTGCTTTCTCCTGTTGTAATCACCAAGACCCTTCCCTCAACACTGAATCCTACCTGCAGCTCCCAGCTGCACACAGTCTCAACACCATGCTGCTGTCCATATATGGCATTCACTTTTTCCTTTCCAAAACTAGTTTCACTTCCCACCAAAAATGCCCTCAGAAATATCAAGCTGTGAAGTGCTGAACTCACACTGCTCTCCCATCTTACATACTCAACAGATCCAGCCCTCTTTTCTAAATGTGAACAAAGAAACACTCCCTAGTAATCAGGCAGAGGAAACACACTGCCAAGTTGGCTTGCATCTGAATGTATAGCTTTGCTGTCAGACTGTTTACCAAAATAAAGCATCTCCATGGATTTCTAGCAACAATGATAATTAAAAAGTTTAAATCTCTAGTCTCTTGTGCATCTGATAGTGAAATCTCTAGTCATCATGACCTAGCACTGCATCTAGTATCTTTAAGCAGCTCCCGTCTCTAAAAATCAGCACTCTCTAAGCTCCTGCTCAGTTTAGTAGAATTACTGCACATAAAATGGCTTGGAATTTTGTAAGGAGAAAGAAAATCCTGTCTCTAGTTCAATGACACTTTAAGGGTGGACCCCTTAATTTAACATAACACTGCAACACTATTAATAGTGAAAAAATTAATGTGGTATTAATATGAAAAACATGGAATAGAGTACTAAATTAAATGCATCACAATTTACTACTGCTGAGCGTCAATGTATATTCAAATATTATAACAGTACAAAACATCACTAAGACACAGTTTCCAAGTCCAGCACCAGCTAAACTTGTTGGGGGTATAGTAGTAAGGGTCAGAGGGAGGGGAAGAGAGAGGCTGCACTAACAGGGCATAAAAATTCCTCTCACTGAATACGAAGTGAGCTAACTTCTCCCTGGAAATGTTAGAAGTTAAGAAAAACAGGGGAAAACATCACATCAGCCTAGACTTTTCCTGTTACTCTTCTAATCTCATCAGAAGCAATACTCAACATAAAAGCAACATGCAAGCAGCAGTTGGAAAGCAGTCACAAGTATTCAATCCTCTGGAGGAGCGAGAAGCCATATGCTCAGTATAACCCATTCAAAGCAAATGCTACACAGGAACAAATGAGCCTAAATATGCTCCGATTTGTATTTCAGTGTAAAGTTTAATGTTGTATTTAGATCTAGAGCCAATAAACCATGGTGGAGTTTTGGATTGCTTCTGGGCCTTCCCATGTTCAGGGAGGATTTCTGCTCTTGTTTTGGAGTTAGTACTTTTATCAGTAAATAGTCTGCCAGGTCAAATGGTGGCTTAGAATCCACTCTAACAAAAATACAGGTTACAGACAACTGTTTTAGCCTGAGTACTGGTTGGAGCAAAAATATATCCCAGCATCAGACACCATCAGAAACACTCCTATGGGAACCTTGGTTGAGACTGAAAATAAAAAAAAAAGGCAAGAGAGAGCAATTTTAAATAACAAGTTTTCTCTTGCTTAGGCTGGATAAGAACTTGCAGAAGAGCAGCAACTGGGACACAACCTCCCTTTTGTTGGCCCTGAGAGGCTTCTTCCCCAGCTGGAGACCTCTTCAGCTTTTGTTTCTGCTATTTAGGTAACACTTCTCCTGCTGAGCAACAAAAGAACACATGGAATAAAAATATCTGGTGGGTGGTCTAAATATAGAGAATCCTTCCCTGTTTCTCCCATATTTTTACCTCTGCCCTCCCCCCAGTGCTGATCCCCTCCCACCCAAGAAGAAAACAGTCTCTTTTAAGAATCTGGCTTGAAAAGGCAAACATGCAACTTCGTTTTCCTCCTGGGAGCACAACATGACAGAGAGAAAAAGAAAGAGGCGTGAATAAGACTATGAGTAATTTAATGGAGAAGCACAGTTCTCTCAGGGTGGTGTCTCGGTCACTACAAGTGCAGTTTTAAACTGGTTTCCATGCATTTAAAAGTTTGTCACAAGAGTTCTGCTTTTTTAACGAGGAACTCCCCTTAGTTCCAGTTGCAGGGAACTGAAATCAGTGCAGCAACGAGCACCATCAGCTCTGAGGGCTGAAGCAATGCAGAAAGCCTCACACCATCCCTAAGAGAGAGATGTACTTTCAGCAATTAAAAATCACCGTAATCAGAATAGCTGAAAACACTTTAAAAAACTTATAGATGCACTTTAATTTAGAAGAAATATCCCAAATTAAAATCCGTTGAAAAAAAAAATCACATTTTTCAATCATCAGCCCTACCCATAAGACAGTTATATTCTGTTCTCTTTTTTTTTCTCAGTTATATTATTGTCAGAATATAGTTATATTCTATATTCTGACAAGATGCCTCCATAGTTTCGCTCTCTAATTTGTCCTTGAAATAAGGCACACCAAAAAAATAGAATTTGAAGGCAAACAGCCAGATCAACACACTGATTTCATGTTCGTTTCAGGTCTTGTTACTTCCCTGAAAAGGCTTTCATCATTCTTGAGGGAGACAGTAACTGCAATCAAACAGGGCAAAATACACCAACTCAGAAATACTACACTCCTTTCAGAGGAGACAGATTCAAAAGGTTAATTCACTTCTGTTTGCTCTGCTATTCTCTTTCCTGCTTGCTTTCTACTTGTAGTTCACTGATACGTGGCCCTGCAGCATCGCAGATATTAGCAGAGTAATAATTTACACAGTACAAACGTTAATACTGCTCAGAGAGATGCAAGTTCCACACCTACACAAAAGAGAAAAGACAGAATACCCACTTCTCTGATCAACGATCTACCTTTTTTGATTATTCACTGTGCAATTGCTTTCTCTACCTTAGAACTAAACAACTGGCCATTATGCATTGCTTGAAGGCCACTACTGGCTACCAATTTCCCTCCTAATTATGAACAACACCAGAGAAGTCCCATCAACTGGACTGCCCCTGCTAGAACTTGCAGCTGCCGACTAAATTGTCAACTTATCAGCATGTTTAGTTCTCAGTCTCTGTCTCACGTTGACCTATATGTGATTACAGTTCATAACAGACCGAGTTTAATAGCTCTTACAGCCTCTGCATTCCTTCCAGCTGTATTTTTCGGTTCCTCTGGTTCAAGCTCTGCCTACTGGCTTCTACCCAGCCAATCCCATCAGCTTCAATTAACTGTTTAGCTAGCTGGTGATGGGGTAAGTGGAGATGAAAAGTAAATGTCACCTTTACTCTCTCTATCTCACTCTTCCAAACTCTGGTGCCCGAATTCAAAACTCAGTGCATTTTTCTGGCTTTTAGAAAATTCACATGAATGCTTAACATTGTCCCATTCTATTAAAGAACAGTCTCCTGTAACCAACAAGGAAGCAGTGGTGATTAAAAGCTCCAGTAAAACTTTTATTTGTAATTAAAATTAATGGAGAGCTTTATTCACATTAATGAATATGGTAATATCTTCTTCCCACACGATATAATAAAGATTTTTACAATTAATACACTTGGACAGACAGCAAGTTTGGCATTGGTAGGGTCAAAAATTGTAAATGGGTTGACTAATATGGATTTTAAAATATTTCTTAATTGAAGAGCAGCAATCAAAAAATCTACTGTCATTACAGATGAAGATACTTAAGATGCAAATCCTATCAAAGTATCCCCTTCAGTGGTAAAAACAAAGCCCTGATTTCTCTTCAGATAATTGTAGCATCACAGAATGACTTCATTGGCATTGCTACGAATTTAAAATAAGGAAAGATTCAGCACGTTTTGGAAAACAAAGCGCAGATTAGCAAGTTACCACTGCACAGCTCTGGAGAAAGAAAAACAAGCCTGCATGGTGAGTCACTATGCCAAATCTTCATTTTAGTGCTCAGGGGTGCATTACAGAAGACAGAGATTTCACTTCAATGCTGTGATCAAATTTCTCTAGTCTTTTAGAACACTGTAACTCTGCTCCATTTATGTCATGATGTTTAATTACTTACCTGATGTTAGCTGACTTCACCTTCAGGTCATTCCAGCGCTGGTTCATGTCATCAAGTCGGTGCTGGAGCAGGGCAGCTTCCTCAGAGTTTCCCAAGGCTTTCACCATTTTCTGTCTGTTTCCATCAATGCTTTTAAAGATGTCATTGTGGGCATCAATCTCTGCCTGGATGTCCTGGAATATCAACAAGAAAAGTCCAGACATCTTAGTTCTCCAAATAAAAGGAGAGCTTATTCCCATTAGTATTCTTACCCACTAGGACAGAGCACGTAGTCTGACTTTCTCTGAGATGCAGAGAGGAAAACCTGCAAGTCTATTAACAGCACTATAAAAGGCTGAGCTTTTTAATGTGTGATAAAAGGAGTTTGAAAGTTATCCTCAACTCTGAAACAGTATTTGTAACTATAAACAATAAATTCTCTGAACTTTTTTGTACTAAGGTAGGCAATTGTTTCCCACGTACATCCACAAGTGCAAATGTACTGGAAACCTTTTCCTGCTCAGAAGTTACACAGCTGTACCCTTACCTGGGCTGTCTCTTTCTTCTTTGAAATCAAATGTTGCAGAGACTTTACATAGATCAATGGAATACGAACTCCAATTCTAATGGAAATAGAACTCTATACAGTATTTGGAGCCATAAACAATGAAAGTTTTAAACTAAAAATGATGGCCCTAAACTGCATCTAAATGACTATAGCTACTGTAATCCTGTTTTTACAATTGCATACCTTGTCCTAGAACATGTAGAGACATAAACAGGGTGTATTAAAACCTGATTTTTGTACTAAATACTGAAAAGAGAAGTGCTTTCAATTTCAGTTCCGCTTATTTCTCCTACCATCTGAAATTAAACATATTTTGTTCACCATCTGCCTCAAGAAACACATTACAGATGTCTCCATCTAACCATGCACAGTATTATACTTAAAACACATTATAATGCTATCAGACTGAATCTCCCATCTCACCACCAATGCTTTCCAGCATCTGTACATCTATGTGTACATTAAGAAACGTGAACGTGTGAAAGCCAGGTGTGCTAGTTGTCTCAACTGAATTAACCAGCAGATTGTAACAGAAACTTGATGCAGATGTATATAAACTTCTTTGGCAAAGGAAGTAATTCAGTAACTGAAATTCTTTAAAGGATTTTTTTTTTTTTTTTTTTTTTTAACTGGAGACAAATCATCTCTTCCCAGAGGCATGAGAGGAGAGGATCCTTGTACCTCCCTATCCTGCCTTTTATAATGGCTGGAAGCAGTGGAAAAATATCTGTGAATCTAAGACAACGTGAAAGCCTTCATCAGTTAGAGAAAATGAAAAAAAGTAAGGATGCAGCTGGAGGTAGGGAGGAAGAGACAGGGAATGAAAAATGTGAGAAGGAGACAGACGAGCAGGCGGGGATGTGTAAGTGAAGCTCCAGCCCTCTAATAGAGCTACTCTGTGCCACTTTGGATGAATTCTCTGCTCTGATTTTCCTCATTATAAGACAGGTAAAAAGAACTTTTGCTGTCTTTGATCCATCATGATAAAAAACACCATCAACAACACAAGACAGCATAGTCATAAGTTAAACAAATCAGATGCGTATCTGAAGACATTTGCAGCTCCTGACCTTACAATTCCAACATGCAAGGAGACCCTCTGAAAACCAGCAAAGTCCAAACAGCAGGAGACAGAAGAGTCAGTTTTAAGAGCACACTAATCTGTACTGCAGAAGCCTAGCCACATCAAATCCATTTCTATGCCTCTCTAAAGTTACATCACCAATCGACCTTTAAAATTCCATTCCAGCATTAAAAGATTCACTCTAACACTACTGAGAAATGACATAAAACATTCTAGCTTTGGTTACATTTGAGTGGACACTTAACTATGCATGCTTAGTAGTTCAAACTAATGCTTCATTCAAAATAGGTTTTATTCTTATGTTTGCCAATCACTGTGTTACACTCATTAAGGAATGGTAGATCTGCTGTTCACATCCTTGAGTCTCATCTGCAATGGTCATGTTCTAACTGTTTAGTTCAAAGAATCAACTTTGCTTCCCTACTATTCTGGCTTCAATTTTGCATGAAGAAAAAGCAGTGCCAGCTGATGAACAAACAAATAGGACTGATGTTAAGGTCAAGGAACTCCAGTGCATCACAGCCCACAAAATGAGAAAGGGAAAAAGAAAAAAAGTATGCACATGGAGGTCCTGTAAAGAAGTAAGAGACAGGTATCGACAACACATGGACACTAAACTTCACCAACTCCCAACAGTGATATACAAAAGAGCTTGTATACGTCTTTTCATTCAAGTATTTTCCTCTGTTGGAACTAACAAGGATGGGCTCCCACCTTGTCCCAGGATCGATAACAATTATAGCAACCTCCCCTATTCACTGTTAACTTACTCTTAATCATGCCTTTTTCTTGGTCACTGAATTACCACATTTCTCGTCTTTGACTATGTGGCAGAGGATGAAAAAAGTTGATTAGCACTGCATAGACTCTAACTAGGAATAGCTCTGTAAGGGTAAGTCAGTTTCAGTTTTTCAGTGCATTATAAACACTTCCCTGTAAACACACACACACAAGCTCCCTATCTAGACCAGAGTCACAGGGGCAACGAACTGCAGGACGCAGGAGAAGAGGAAATGAAATTACGCTGTTTTTGCCAAAAAAGAGGGACACACAACTGTGAAACAGTCCTTCTTAGCCCACTGAAGCAGAGAAGATCCAGGCAAGAATTCTCTCCTTAGGTGTGCAAAAACAAGGGAAAAAAAAAAAAAAGGTAAAAAGAAACAACCAAAGGAAATACACTTCAAGTAGAGAAGACTTTTTTAAGCCAGAAGTTTATAGTTCTTAATCTGCCGTTACAGAGCTTTATCAACTGAGTTTTTTGAAGTCAAGAAGTGTTTCTTTAAGGTCACATTTTGTTTACTCTGCAAATATTTATATGCACATGTCTGTTAAACTGCATTGATAATTTACTGGTATGAGGCCACAAGACCTATTTACACACACAAGTGTTGAAGGATTACTGTCCTAAATTAAAACAAAGCTCTTTGAGGATACAGCTCATCCTATATATAAATCAAGGTGCAAGTTTCAAAAGATAGATGAAATAACAAGGCTGACAATCTACTTTACCCAGCCAGGGTATTAGAAGATTACCACTTTATTTAAATTCTACTTAAGAAACAAGATCAAACCGCTGCATGTGTTTTGCAATTAGGACTGGTGAATTCCAAATCCCCTCATCCCTAGGCTGAAACTTAGATATTTTTTTTTTTTATTCTCTCCCTCTTGCCACTTTACAGCAAATGATTTACCTCAAGGATTCAAGCCTTCATTTTATGCTCAGGTCTAATTCTAAATTTTGTCTCCATAATAAGGAGCCTACACTTCCTGCTTCAGTTTCAATCCAAATATCACATTAACAGACATGACAGAACCGAATCTTCTCTAAAGAATATACAAGTAAGGCGTCAGAGCCTCAGTAACATTATAGATGGCAATTCTGAAAAGAACCCAAAGATGTAGCTGATTCCAGCTGGAGCAGCTACTGCAACAGCCCGAAGGCACATTATATCAACTTGCCCAGGGTAGAAGAAAACACATGATAGACTCAAACAGATCCAAACGTTGCAAATCCAACTTTAAGGTTAACCAGCTATCAAGCTTTTTATTCTGCCCGCCCGCCCGCCCCTCCACCCCCAAGCCCACCCCCCCTCAAGAATAGCAGGGATACTTTCAAAAGTACACTAGTAGAAATAACTGTCCTTTGGAAAGTATTAATCCTTTATAAATACAAACTTAAGAAAAAAAATCATAACAGCAGTCCCATGACAACAGGCATTCCAGAACCTTTTTTCTGAATGACAAGACCACAGGGCTTTCTAATTCACTCTGAAACCTCCTGTGGGTTTTAAGCATATTCCACTCACTTTTTTTTTCTGACTTGTTTATACCATCTTCACTAGAACATCACCATTAACAGAGGCAAAACATTCCCTCTTTAAAGGGTCAGAGCCTTTCAATTGAAGGCAAAAATGTGTGGGCACATAAGGTATTAAAAATAGTCATCTATGTACAAGCCACAGAACACACAGAAAACACATAGCTGTGGCTTTTAAGCCACAGAACACACACACAGTAAACTGCTGTGGCTTTTGAATCACATGAAGACCTTAAGAGGAGTTGGTAGGGCTGAAGTTGACTACTCATACATGAAAAATAGCTTGAGAACTGCATTTTCCCCAAAAAGTGAAACCCCTGGGCTATTCAGTCAGGACAGTTTTGTGCTTCTTCCATCCAATACAAATCATGCTCATGACTACAACAGCAGACTTGGTTCTGGTACAGGGAAGGTCCCTCAAGAATGACTGTCCATTTCCTTCACCGGCAAAGTACAAGCCAGCAAAGACAGAGTTACAGAAATGCTGCATTTACCTCCTTTATTTCTGACCTTTAAAAGTGATGACTGCTCAAAGTATCTGCAGAAAACTCTTCCAGCTGGAACAGCTGGAAAGCAAAACGTCAGTGCCAAAGGACTGTATGCCACAGACATCAGTCAGAACATCTTTCTTTGAGGTGTCACAGCAAGTGGCAGGGGAATGGATTATTTTTTATGTGTTTTTTTTTTTTTTAATAGCAGACTGTATATTGAAGCAAATATGTTTTACCTGCTGCTGCCAACTGCAGTTGGGTACACTGCTGCGTCAGATGTTCCCTTTATTCTTTGCTCCTCTCAGAGCTTTTTATTTGCAGTAGCTCTTAAGGAAGGAGTAGGAATTAGGACATGATATGCGCATATGAAAGCATCCATTGAGAAAGAGAAATGGGAATTTTGTTGCTCTATTCCTTGCAATGTTGAGGGTGCAAGAGAGGGATGCTCTTGCAAAAAGAATTAAGAAGACCAAAAAAAAGGAAAAAATGTCTCTGAAGAATGCAGGTATTCATCTAATGCAGAGTCTCTCCTTCAGTTTTAGAAGAATTCTTAAGTTTTAACTTTAGAAAGGCTCACCCATCTGCTGTATCAGAGGCCTGCAGTGGCAGTCTGCCTTCAAGCAATCATTTTGTAACAAATTCACATTCAGAAGAGCGTACACATGAAGAACCCTTGGGCAAAATTGCCATTACCATAAATCCACCAGTGGCAGAAGCATATATATCAACGATTAAACCTCTCTAAGACATCATATGGAGACCACACTGCCTATCACTACAGCCATTGTGACTAGAGTGTAAGTTCAAAGCAATTCAGAAAAGTAATCGGGTTTTAGAGCAGAAACGCAATTGCTACTCTAACTGTTAGATATTTCAGGACAGAAAGAAACCTTTGAAGGAAAAAGCCTTTCTGGGATATTTTTACATCTAATTTCACATGTTCATACCATCAAAAACTTTGCATAACAGCTTCAAGTATCCAAAAAGCTGACTCGACCTGTACTTACATTAACAGATAATACCTTAACAGGTATCATGCGGTGTGGGTAAGAATTCATTTCACTGCAAGAATACTGATGCACTTAAGGGCTGAGAAAGCCAGCATGCATTTGACAACCTGTGTGGCTCCATCACATGGTACTGACTGAACATCTGAGGAGCAGTCATTTAATTGAGACTGAGTGAAGCCAAATAGGCGCTGCCCACTCAAGTGTAATGTGACTCCGCTTTTGCATAGGGAGTGTCACGCAAACTTCTGCAAATGCCATCTGGCTTCTTCATTATGACCACAAACAGCACTCATAATTCTCTCCTTACAACATATATGAACAAATCCAGAAAGTTAAAAGCAGCCAGGATCACTGTCATAATGGTGTTTCTCCTGGCAGCAAAGTCCTTAGTAAGAAAGAACAGGATGGGTGTGTGGGAATCATGTGAGCGAGAAATGAAGTGGGGGGAAGGAAAGGAATTTGCTCAAAATAAAATAAAATAATTGCTCAATAAACACAGATTAGAATTTGAGATTGAAATTCACCAATTAAAATGTTAACTTTCTTCTCCCATGACAAAGCATCCTCCTACAGCACCTTACAAACTTAACCACAAAACAACAAAATGACAAAGTAAGGTTAAAGCGAGAAACTATGGGAGCCGTGTGATCTGTAAGTTATACATTCATTGATAATTCCTACAAACAAACCATTTAAAAACAAATAGGACAAATTTTGAAAACAAAGACTCAAATCACATGGGAGAACACTGAATTTGCAAATGCCAACATTTGTGTAAGTCAAAAAATGATTAGAAACACTGGTTTCTAAACTCCTGTCTTTACCACGTTATGAAGGATCTCAAAGACTCCAGTATGCATCTTGGACTTTAAAGGTTAACAACAGCTACTACAAGAGAACACAGAAACCCAGCTGAGAGACTGGGAAAGAGAAGCAACAGTGTTCCACACTGCCACAAATGTTGTCATCTGTTATTTACAGCTACTTCTGGAAAAAAAAAAAAGTAATGTTGGTGGATACTGAATGGTATCTGTCTCATTACCTCCAAAGTTTGCTTCTGTATGAATGGAAGAAAAGAATAATACAGCAAAAACAAACAAACAACAAAAAACAACAGTACACAAAATCTGAAGACATAGGTTCTTCACAATTCTGAAATTAACCAAAATCAATACAACAAACACAAAACAGGGGGAAAAAAACACCCAAAACTGTAACTTGATTTTGTTTTATGAAGCATCTAGGTTCAATTAGTAATACCCAATAAACCATTGTTCACGTGGTCAGTGCTGATTTGTATCAAAATACAAAATGCTACACTAGAATTTTGAACTTAAACCAGAATAATTCTTCGTAACCTGCACTTGGGCTTTGTGATCACAACTTCTTTTATCTTAACTTGTAAATAACATACCGCATACTTTCGTAAAGACTCCAGTCTTGCATGGCACAGGAAGATCGTGTGCCTGTATACTATTTTTATGTATTTGTTTCTGTATATGTATATATGTGCATGTGCATATGTATATAGATAGATAGATACATACATACATACATACATAAAGCCAAGCTGAAGATTGCTGCAAATGTATGGTCCAGGTTTCATCAGAAGTGCTGTCAACTAAATGAAAGCATTCTGCTTCTGAGAAGCCTTGTGTCAATTTAATCACCACAAACCAAAGCCTCCTGCCTCTCAGCATCATTACTACTAAACTTCCTGGTAATAACTAGTTGAATAAAAATAGAATAGATGAAATGAGAAAAGTGTCACACTTATGGAATGTTGTACTGATAAAAGCCATCATGAGATGTTCTTATTTCCCTACGATAACAATCAACTATATTTAATATCAATTCATGGAGTACTTTATGTCAATAGTGAAGTAAGGTCACAAGCATCATGGAAAGCTCCCCTGTACTCTCAGCTTTGCAAAGGCCAAATTTCGCTATCACTTCCTTTAAAAAAAGTGATGATTACAGTCAGAGCAAACACTCTAAAACTAAGTCTGCAGAACCTGGAATGGGAAAGAAAGAAGCATTAGATTTTCTCAGATGGGCCTTATGAAGACCTTAACAGCAACACATAAAAACTCCCAAGTTAAACATGCATCTGTCCTTTCTACTATACATTTTTCAAAGGCATAGCCAAGCATATGAAATTTTGCATATCATACCTTTTCAAATTTCATCAGCAGCTCACGTAAGCTGAAATTCAGGCCAATCATGATCAAACGTCCCTCGAAGCCTACATTTTCCTGGCAGGTCTTCCAAGCCACGTCTACAGCCTTCACAAAGTCTCTTTTTCAGCCTATACTGTCTCAAACCTCTTTGGAAGCTGCTGAACGTATCTCTCTCCCAGGCTACACTCCCCTTGGGGAAGTTTATATAGCACCATGGTAACAGCCCCCTGGGTCCTGTTCCTTCCCAGGGGCTGGGCAAGTGAGGGTGAGCCAGGTGATGCTCATTGTAGGTCAGCCTGGCCACATGGGCCTGGGGGATCTGCTAGTCAGTCAGAAACGGTGTCCTGGCCAGGACTGTCTTCAGCTCACCTCAAAAATGCTGCGTGAGCTCCAAGGGCTTCCTTGAAGGCCTTGACGGCTTGACGTTTGGTCTCAGTCACCCTGAGCAAGAGATGCTGAGCTCTGCTGGTGAGTGCAGGGAGTAGGATCAATTGCTTCCATGTTGCTCCAACTCAAGTAAAAAAGATCTCCAGAGAAACTTCTGCTTATAGGAAGCACCAGCAGCAGGCTCTTCAGAGAAGAACTGAGACTTCAGCCCAGGACCTGGCAGGAGGCTACTTCTCCTCACTCCACTCTGCCTTCCTTGAAGGCAGCCCCCAGCAAGATACTGTGATGGTAATGGCTACACCAGCTCCAAGCTTCCACCACTGATGTGCTCTGCTTTGCCAGGGGGATGCTGCACCATAGAACAGCTAAGGCCCATTAAAAAAACTTAAAAAATCACATTCTTCATTACATCAAAGCAAGAGAAAACATCTCCAGCAAGGGACCACACTAAAACCCCCAAAGGCTTCACTGGGGATCTCCTCCTTTGGTCCTGGTGGCTCTGGCAGCCGTGCAGTGATCTATTTCCAGCGTTTGTTTATTATTTTAATGAGCATCCTCCCTTCCACCAACCCTGGTGCTGCTCATAGCCAAGCACACTCCCCCTTCCCCGAGGCCTCCCCAATGCAAAGCCACCTCTGCAATGCCCTGGGACCACAAATCGTCATGCGTCTCTCCTCGCTCACCCCTCTCCCTTCCTGTCAAAGGGAAGAGTGCCTATTTTGTCGCTAAACAGACTGTAAAAGCTGTAAAAGCAAACGGCGCTCCAGAAAGCCTCCACAGCTCCCTCATTACCCAGGACTCACCATATGCAGATTGTTTTTGTATGAGGCCTTCGCTGGCCTTTCAGTGGGAAACCTGATACCTGGAGGCTGGCTACTAGGAAATCACTCCGTTTTAAAGCATTCCCACTCGAAACAGCCTGTGTGCATGAGAAGGCCTATTTAAGCTACTAATGTTTTCCGTACAACCACATATTACTCAACTGCCAGGGGGAAAAAAAAAAAAAGAAAAAGAAAAGCCTCAGCAATAGTTGCCAGCAAGTCAGAAAATCTGTAGTGAGAAGCAAACCACCCAACCCTTTGCAAAATCTGGTACAAGTGTTACTCCTATGACCATATGGAAATCATGTGCTACTTCTACTTTCTTTTTAATTCACTGAACTGTCATTTGAAGTGCCAGTAAAGTCACTAATGACAAAATTGTCTTCAACATTATTCTCATCTAGAGGATTATACTGATCTAGTTAGTATGGTCAGGGTTTTAAGAATTAAACTTGAAAAGTTTACTGGCAGTGGCAGGATTTTCATTTTATTTGTACTTTGCAGCATGCCTGTATGATTTGCACGGGCACATTTCACAAACTGCAGAAGTGCTTGCAAATCAGAGAAAAGTTTCCCAAGCAAGGAACAGAGAACAAGAATCCTACTACCTTGCTGATGGGTCAGGCTGTCTAAATGTAATCCACTGCTTATGGAAGCAAAAAACCCAGTTGTGAACGCTGCAGTAGTTAATTCTGCAACAACTGCAGATTTTATTTGACCCACATATTGCTTAATGTCATAAAAGTTCTCAGCTACACAACTACTACCAGCATTTGTTAAATATTTATTCGCCAACACTTCCCCCAGAATGTCCCAGCCAGTGACTAAGTCAGCTAGTACACTATGGAGCTGCAGTTTCCGATGTACTTTTTTCTGTGTTCTGTACATCCCATAAAAACTATCTATTAAAACTCAGAAGAATTACAATTCCTATCTAAAGGCAGTAATCTTTTATTCAATTTAACGTTAAAGACTTTTTCCAATCTAGAAAAATTCATCACATAACAAACCCAAAACAAAACCTACAGACCCAAAGTGACAACAATCCTGGGGTGCTGTCAGCTCCCTGATTTACCCAAAGTCCATGCATAAATGATGGCAGCAACCATGCGAGCAGCTGCAGCCCTGTGTTAGCAGGAACCAACTAATACGGTGCCTGAACTAGTTCCTGCCACTGGCCAGGTATCTGGGGAAGCATGCAATGGTGCAGTTTTACCTCCATTGGTGGGTAAAGTCAGTCTGCTCACTCCTATCACTGCTAATTAGTGTGATAAAAATGCATCAATAGGGAATATTTTTTAATTAAAACAAGCATAGTACCCTGCCCAGATCGCTAAACATTTATTGTCTTGGGCATTGTCTTTCCCATAATACATTTTCCACAAACAGGAATTTCAAAGCCTGCTGAACCCTGCACTATTAATGCATTTGATGCATTGGTGCACATTACCATGTACTTAGGAACATGTTATTACATTGTGATATTAAACTAATTTGGTGCATTTTCTCAAAAATCTGAAATAATAACATAAAACTGGCTAATAATATGAGCAGCTAATTGTACTTTCTATCCATCAGTAACGTTACTAATGGCAGCCTGCAAAATGCAAGGACCATCAATTGAACAGTTCTTTTATCCATATTACAAAAAGCACAGCAGACATGGAGATACAATCATGTGATTGCTCACCATTGTTTTTTATGAATTCTGCCCTGAAATGCACATCCATCAGATCCAGGCTTAAGAGCTTCCTCATTTACCAAGAATTAAAAATGAAATGATAAAACCAATAGTAGAATGTTACATCTAAAACCTTAGTACAGTAAAGAATCTTTTTGCAACAAATCCAGTTTTTTATTATATGTAAATCCAGTACCTGAATGCTAGGGAACTGTAAATGTGTGAATCCTAAGAATCAACAAAATCAACATTGGCGAAGAAAAAGGAAAAAAAAAAATATTCCACTGCTTCTGGATGGAAAAAAATATCTGATCAACTCCAAAATTATCTGAACCTCTTATGCCTCTAAAGCTCAATTTCAGAAAGGATAAAAGTAATACAGATAATCTCTCTGCAAAACAAAATTACTTCAAAGACACCATAAATAATTTGCTTCGTACTTGAGATATGATGCAAATAACAAGAAAACAGACATGCCAAGCACAATTTCACAAAGTAAGAACAAGAAAAAAGTTGTTTTTTTTTTCCTAGAAGAAGAATGCAAAAATCAATAGAGGCAAAAACGTTAAGAGTGAATGACACAGGTTGTATATGCACTGAGCATACATATATTTTATATAACTCACAACAACAAAAAGATTAAAAGGACATTGTCCCCTCTTGTATGACTTAGATGTGAATGATGCAGGGGTCAATAGGTGGTTACAGCAAATCAATACACACTGGTTTCTCTAGAGAGATACACCTCCAGGCAGGAACACGAAAAATTCACTTGTTCAAAAGCACTGTGGTGTTTTCATCAGCCTTACAAAACACATGGTGTTGACTTGACCAGAAAAGGAAGGAGAGCTGCCTTCTCCTTTTCTGCAGGCAATCAACATTTATGTCACCAATTTAACAGCCCAGGCAAGTTCCTCCCTGAACACAAGCTTGCTATCAGCAAAGCCCAATGCGTGAGTTTCTAAGGAGGACTCTTCCAGCACTGCCCTGCTGCTAACCTCTGCCAGAAGGCAGATCACTCCACTGATACAGCACCCCAAGGACTGAGAATTTGTCAAGACAGATGGACCAATTGAGCTACTACAATAAAGAAGTAGTAGCAGAATAAAAGTCACATAAACACAACTGCTCAAATTTCCTCTTAATTTAGGTATCTATTACAGTGGTGATTGCAATGCTGATTATGAATTACCTGAAAGGATTTGCAATATCCCTGGAGCACAGAGCCAAAGCATTGTACTGGTGACTTTCTTTCCTTATGAGTAAAGGGAATCAGTTTGCTGCAGAAAAGCATTTTTAGAGTGGCAAGCCCTGGGCAATATTCACTGCATTTGGTAACAGTCCCATACTAGGTAAGAGCAGAAAGGTGGCGGCCTTCCTCAAATACAAGGTATAAGACAGAATGTTAAAACTCAAGAATGAAACATATTATAATCCCAGGTAAGATAATGTATTCTTGAGGAAAGGAAACAATACACTGCCATGGAAGAGTGGTAAAGGACTTGCCGGTGATTTTCTCCTCTTATTTTTGACTTGTTTGGACAATACATGGCTTTCAGCTTCATGAACCAACAATGATTTTCTTACTTTTTGGAACTAAATATAAATCACTTGTTTCAATTACTTAGCACTTCTCAGAGGCATGCATCCCTGAAAGCAGAAAATATCAGAAATATCCCATATTTGGTCTATATCTGAAAGAGACCTGATGTTAAAGGGAAACATGCAGCAAAGTACCACAAAAGCATCCCAGGCATGGAGCCACTGCAAAATTCACTGTAGAAGAGATTGAGACTTGAATTCCACAGACAGGATTGATCTGAACATGAAGGTTTTAATTCTGATCCTGACTGACAAAATGAGAGAAGAAGCAGGAAGTATGGAGGAAGACTAGCTTTCATGTCAGGCAGGGATTTCCTCAACAGGTTGTTATGTTCTAAATATTACTGGTCACTGAATAAAATATTCCTGGTGAATGACAGTCTGTAAAAAAAGTTCAACAAGGAAGTCTCTTTTCTTCTAAGACTGCCTGTCCTCCTGGTCTTCCTTCTTCAAGCATAATCCCTGTACTTGCTTGCAATAATCACACCAGGTAGAATTAAAAACAGTTTATAATTTAAAAAAAAACCTCATAGAACTGGACCAGCTCTACCCACTGCAAACTCCAGTCTTAGCCATAAACATTTGCTTTATGTGTAAACTTCTGTGCCATGAACATTTAATTCCGTATTTGAATACTGGCCAGTCATTTGTGCATAAAAAACTAATGCATTTTGAATTTGTAGCATAACCATTATGATAATCTTCTGCATTTAAAGAATATAAAATAAGTAATTTGTCTTATTTGAACTTTTTGACTTTGAAGTCAGCATACCTATATTTATAGATGAATCTGTTTTTATCAAACTTAAAATGCTATAGTGTGACAGCCATAAAAATATATGCATATATCTATACTATGGGTGATGCTTAAAGCCTCCATCTTTGATAATTCTAAACGCGGAATGAAGTGGTAGGAAATCACCTTTCCCCTGCACAAGGAGACTAAGGAAGAAGGCTTACCGCGGCTTTTAAAAGTCATGCAAATTCTTGTCCCCACTCAGCTGTCCACCCCTCAGGTACCCAACAGGCATTATGATTTTTAAATTTATAATTGCCTCCAGGCATCCATGCTCCACAGCATACTTCTTCCCTATACCTACAACAGTTCTGCTGTAAAGGAGGCATAATTGGGACCAGTATGCTTACACCTGCTGGATTTCTCCTTTTTGAACATTATCCTATTAAACACATTTGGCACATCTTCTCCCTGGAGTAGCTCCCAGTGACTGCTCTGGAAGTCAACTCTCATCATCTTGACTTTGTCCTGAAAAGAGCTTGGATGTAATAATGACTGCATAGCTATCAAGGAGTATAGAGAAATACAGTTTAAAAACTTAGATTAGACAAGTGAAATAGCAGGCATTTTCAACCAACTAATCAGTTTCCTAGCAAGTACCTAGGTCTGAGTTTATTTTTCATTCTATACTCTCTCCCTTGCACGCACATGGTAGCCAGATGAACATTCTTCATATTTATTTCAGAAGAATCCTCTTTCAGGATTAAGCCCCATGAAAAGAAAGTAACTCATCTGGTTACTACTAAAGCCAATAATAGCTTCACTGATGAGGAAAATAGTTAAGCTTAATTTCATTAATCAAGCAGACATCAAGCAATTAGGACACAGAAATCCAGCATCATCATAGGCCAGAAAATCAAATAAGCACTACCAACCCATAATTAGTCACAATAAAGCTTTGCAACTCCTGGGCAACTTGTTTCAGGCTTTCTGCAAAAAGCTCTTTTCCAACAACAAAAAGTGTTGTTGCCCTCACACCGAACTGTTCCTAGAGTTGGATTCTGCACTACACATATAAAGCACACTTCCACATTAAGCTCTACAGACAGCATGCAAAATCCCTTCCAATACAATCTCAAGATAGAAGACACTATGAAAAATACACATCTCGAAATTTCTAGGGAATTCACATTTCCACTTTGTTGAAACAGTTCATGAAGGTGATCTGACAGCTTCAACACGCACATAACAAAGACCCTCTTCAAACTGCAAGACATGTCTCTGGGTCAGTTATTACCTCTTGATTTTTCATTTTTTACCCATCATCTCCTCACAATCAGCATCTCACAGACAGGTTAAAAAGGTAAGAGAAATGAAGATAACATTAGTAATATGCTCTGTTAGTAAAGAATTAGAAGATGGATGAGACTGATAGGCTTATTAACATCACAGTAAATTGTCATAAATATGTATAAAAGAGCCAATTCATGACAATCATCGATGACTCAGTGAATGCACAGTGAAATTAGCTGGTGAGCAGCAGAAAGAAAGACAGTTCTTACAATTGTTAGACCAGGCAAACTACTAGTAGTAGTACTTTTTTTTTAATTAAATGTAACAGTCAAATAAAGTAAACACAACTTTATCTTTTCTGTGCTCAACAGCCAGCAAGCAGAAGTTCAATTATTTTATGCATTAGGAGGAGAAAATCAGATGCTTTGGGAGTCACTGGGCTTTCTGTTTCTGAATTGTTTTAATATTTGGATTTTTCCTATTTAGATTGTCTGTTTTGTGTTGTATCTGATTTCTTTACCTCCATTTCCACACGACAAAGAATACTCAGAACATTTTTTTTTTATTTTAAATGGACGTTAAGGTGCATAAATAATAAATCATTAAGTAGAGGTAATATAAAAAAAACCTTTTTAAAAAAATCTAAGTTTTAATCAAAGACCACAAATGCTCATTGCTATTAAGAGATTAAATTATTCTATTTTGTACCTGACAAAAAAGTGTGTAGAATCGTTTACGTGTTCATTGCCTGCAACTCAGCCACATGGAGGAAATATGAGAGAGACTTCCAATGCATGATGTCAGTTCTTTTAACCATACCTTTTTATACATGCATGTAATCATAAGTAAGTTAATCTGCTTTAATCAGCGAGTCAAAGAGCAAAAAATGTAATGCAACATTCTGGGTTAAGAAAAAAAGGACGGAGTCCAAGTTGCTCAGATCCAATTAAAAGCACCTTTGCTTCTAAATGAAAATAAGTTTACAAAGCAGTTCTAAAGCATTACAGTTACAAACTGGAAGCACAGACAAGCCCCCTGCAGACAAAACTTTAAAATTTAAAGTACAGCAAACGCGACTTCGCTTATCAGAAGGCATCAAGGGAGTCAGATACTGTATGTTTTATTACTGCTAGATTTTAAACCTTATCCCCACACTGATGCTTCTACAAGTGTTACCTAAGGGTTTCCAAGGGAATATCATATGCTCTTAAGCACCTGGACAGTTGAAAGCAGCCTTTCATGTCATGCTGCTGATTATTCTAGCATCTCCTAAAGAAAAAAAAAAAAAAAGGAAAAAAAAAGAAAAAGAAAGAAAAAAAAAAGAAAAAAGAGTTCTCTATTGGGATGGCTGAATGTCAAATGTATAATCTTCACTCTAGACACATTTTTTTTTCCTTTAGACACATTTTTTTTCCTTTTTGTTCCCTCATTATTTCTCATTTTTTAAATTGTTCAATAATTCAATTCCTGAAGACTACTTCCAGCATTTAGCAGAATAAGAAATGAACATAAAGCCACACTAAGAAACATTCATTTAAATGCAACTTCCAGAACCATACCACTGAACCACTCCTTCCTACTTTCTTTCAAAGTTCTATATGCAATTGCAAGTAGTAAAGTCATGTTTACTACAAGTGTTAAACTAGCAAAAATGTTTCTATTTTTCAGGGTTCTTTCCCTCCCATTTGTTTTCAGCTTTCTGAATATTGTACAGCCCTTCAGTCTTCTTTTTTTTCTGTGTGTGAGGACAGATAAGAAGGTGATGGGCTGAACTCTGCTTTTAGTGGCCTGACTCCAATGAGGAGACACTTCCCTCAAACCTCAGCAGGGTTACAGACACATCCAGAACCACCCCAGAGCCTGCAATGATGATTAATGCCTGGTTTAAAACTAAGTTTTCTGTTTGATAACTTATTCCAATAACCACAATCAGTTTAACAGACATATTTTCTGGCTAAAGACTACTCTGCAAAACCCAGAAAAGCAGCTGGATGCCAAATGCAAAGTCTGTAACATTTTTAGACCTTCATCCTTGGCAATTCTGAAGTCAGGACATCTCTCTCCCTCCCCCCAAAAAGTATCTCCTCCTCTAGCTGTGTTGCAGGAAATTTCAAACCCATTTACAGGATCACGGAGAACTACAGTAAAGGTTGTCAGTGCACCTTCACACTCAACATGTTGTTGTTGGTAATTAATGTTTCAAAGGATATATTTGCAAAAGGCTTAAGAAATGGAGCAAATCATTTTCTTGTATATGCTCAAAACCAAAGTGATGAACAAAGGTCAAAACAGGCTGTGCTTCCCATCTCTGCCAGCCCCAGTGCCACCCTTGTCCAGCTTGCTGATGTACTGTGTTGCTGCCATGCTCTCAGGCAGCACTGTGATTCCTTTGACCAAGGTAAGGAGAGCCCAGCAGGTGAACTCAAAGCGGAAGACAGCCATGTAGGAAGGGAGCTTTCCAAAGACTCAGAACACACTCACACAGAGGGACTTGGAAACTGATACTGGGTTTCTCAGTGCTGCTGCTGTGAGCATAGTTTTCTTCTGAAATACCCAATCTGACAACAGCTATTAAAGCGCTGAACCAAATTTCCTCACAGAAGAAAGTTTATTATCTTTCTGCATGCTGTGCCATTTTGTCAACTAAGAGGCTCACGTAGAGATCTTATCAATGTCCTGTTGACAAAAAGTAAAGAGCATTTACAATTGAAATTATGATAATATAATCTTTATTCTTGAAATAAAATGTAAGCTGCATTATCCATAACTGCAGCTTAAAGCTTTGACTTGAACAAGAAGCTTATTTAAATACACTATGCTCGAGGCTCCTCTAGTCCCATTTTATTACTTGTTTCTTTAAAAGAAACACAAGTTTTCCAAATTCATTCAAGCAGAGCTTTCTTTGTTTAAGGATGATCAGAAATTTGATTTCCATTGCATTACTGTATGCTTTTATTATCATTTAAATGCCATTTGAAGACAAGTTCTCCACCTGCTATTCAGAAATGCCTGAGTTTATGCTGGAGGAAGGAAGTAGAGGATTTTCACATAGACGTGCAGAAAGAATGTTACAGTCAACTTCACCAGGACAAAACACACTGGGTTCTCCTTACAGTATTTAGAGCTCAGCTCACATTGGCTTTTAATGAGCAACTTCTTGACAGTTTTTTGATTCTTCAGAACTTCTGCATCTTTTTAAGTCCCTATGCAGAAAGAAGGCAGAAGGGAAGCACACACAAAACAAAGACAGAACAGAAAGTTTCCATTAAGTTGTGGGGGCGAACAAAGACAACCATGCTTGTTTCTGTGTGGAATAAACACATGCAAAAACAGACCTACAGAATGACAGTACGGAGGACTGAGTGGACCAGTAAGGTATGGCTGGCAGCGCCCACAGGGAGCACATGCAATAATACACCAATCCAAACAGCTGTAAAGGGCAGAGACCCCTTGCCCACTGCATTCCCCCTTTTCCTGGCATACTGCTGAGAATCACTGTGGATGAAGGCAGAAGACTAAAGTGTTCAGACACATGCATTTCCCCCATCAGAAAAGGACTCTTCTAATGCAAGAGTTACCACTTCAAAAGTTAATGTCTGATCAGCCACCTGGGTATAACATGAAAGGCTCAGCATGGATAAAGGATAACATGAAAGGCACAACATGGAATAAGGTAACCACTCACTGCAAGTTGTGCAAAATGAAGAAACACCAGGAAGGAGAAAATGTAAGATGCCAAAACTTATTCAGCTGAAGAAGAGCTCAGTGTCTTTAGCACATTAAATAAAATATAGTTATTAAACTTTCAAGGCAAGAAGGGATGAGTATAACACACAATTTGTATTTATCTCTAAAATCCTTCTTAACCATATAACTAGATTGTTTTACATTCACCTATAAAAATACACTCTGTTAATTGAAGAAACTTGTCCAATGTATTGATCTGTATTACTGTTTTCTCATTAATTTAAAACAGCAGCAACAAGAACCAAACAAAATTGATCTTATGCTTACTAACATAAGATGGAAATTAGACTTTCTTGCTGAGCCATTCTTTCTCTGAAAAGCAAATTATAGATAACCAGACATATTAGCCTGGGCTAACCATTCTCACAGATCAATTACAAACTACTGTCTTACTCTCCCTACTAACTACCATGCAACAAATATGTTTGTGCACACCATTTTTCATTCTTCCATGCTTCCCACCCATACATAAAAGAGGAATGCTAAGAGGGAAGACATTTGCAAAGGAGCAGATTTGTTAAAAACAACTTTGGATCAAGGGTGCTGAGTACTTGCAGCTCCCCTTGAGACTGTGGACCTTAAAGAAAATAAGTATCTCTGCAAAGCCTAGTGTTTGTATAACTAAAGCTAAAACAAACACAAGTGAAAGCCTGTCAGCAAGGAAATAAAGCCCATCAAAGAATGACATTCTTTAGTCAGAGTAAATGACAAATGCTTCTTTTTATTGTGTCAGATACTTCCAAAAACAAAGAAGCTTTCACTGCTATTATTTCAACTTAAGGGGTGCTGAAGGAACCTCTCCCCTGTAAGCGGCTGTGTGTTTTCCTCTTAGTAAAAGCCATGCCTTTGGATCTGCCAGCTCCCTTGGGTTCCAAGCACTGTGATGGTTGCTGCCATCTCAGCAGGATGAGCACATGAATTTGTACCTGAACAAAGCACTGAGCTCCTATTAGGAACCTATTGAAATTACGACTACATGGGGTGGTTCAAGTCCCACTATGCATTAAAAAGCAACAGTCAACACCACTAGTAATTTCTAAATAGAAGTCCAATAGGTGGGGTGCACCATCAGGCATGCTCACAGACAGCCTCTACTTTACGATGTCAGAGCAGAGCTGGTGAACAGCAGCATGTCCATACAGTGTTCACCAAACAGCTTTGTCAGGAACAGTAAGGTAACTTTAAAACAGACCTTCTGACAGTTTGTGTAATGCTTAACAGTTAATGCACACTACTACAGAGTAACGGGGGCGGGGGGGGGGGGGGGGGGGGGAAGACCAATGACAAAAGCATGAAAAGCCCTGATTTCTCAGAAGGGGGATTCAGAAAAGCCAACAAATATATGAGCTTCAAGACTTGAACACTTCTGTGAAGAAGCTATCTTACAGAGGACCAAAGCAATAATTCACAAGTCTTAAATTTTTAAAGTTCGCTTTCTCTGTACAAGCATCTTCTGTGTGCCTAGGCACAGAAGGGAGGAGAGCAGCGTTGGCAGTTTTGCTCTAAGGTCTTCGGGGAAAGTGGCTGTGCCCTACTTTGACAATAGCAATTGCTGAGGCAAATTAGGTCTCTGACAGGGATAAAATGAAGTTCCACTCTTAGCGCAAAAGAACTTCTATTGATTTTGGCCACATTCAGCTGATGTAAATAATCAGGTAAACATAAATTTGACAAGGAATAATTGCTGCCTTGTCCTTTACACGATATACTCAAAAAGGCATTTAAAAATCACCTTGAACAGAAAGAAAAGGAGAAAGGAAAGCAGAGCCTGGGACAGTTCTTTATTCAGCTCTGTTCTGCAGTGTCACCTGCAACCACACAACTATCTTTCAGTGAAAGAGCAAAAATATCTTGGTGCCTGCAGCAGCAAGTTTGCAATTCCATGCTCTGATGGGCTCAATGAGCTCTTAATTCTGCCAAAAATGGAATTCATGAAGTTTCATTTCATTTACAGACAAGCTCATTTGAAACAAAGGTGATCTGCGAGCACTGGACTCAGTGATGCACAGCTCCTGATAAATTTGTCTCAAGCTTCCCTGAGCCATGAGGGGAGTTCAGCTCACGTTCTTGCAGCCTTCCATAGTGACACAGGACTCAGTTTTCTTTGCCTTGCCCTGTATGCACAGGACTTTTTCCATCACTCATCTCAGGTTCAGCCTGGACACAGCAAGACTGCCACTGCTCCAGTGATATTAAGATAGCCCAACAGGGCTTGTCTTTATCAAGAGACGACTACTGTGTGCTGAGGCAGCAGTCACGTTGCTCTCACAAGACATGGTACAGTCACCAGCGAAGTCTAGAATTAGACTGGATTTGTTGTCACTTAATATAACAGTATGAGTGAAACTGATAACGGGAATGGAGAACCAGAATAATTTCTAGAAAAAAATATTTTATGAAGCACATTTAGAGATCTTTATGTTTCCATAAGATCTTATACTCACGCTAGTTATTTCTTAACATCTCTTTAACAGACTTTAACGGAGCAAAGCTTTACTGATCTGAGACCAGCTGAAGCACTAGCAATTAAGAATAACAACACCTTCCAACTGTCAGGGATGGAAATCAGTGTTCATACCAGCTCTTAGGCTGGAAAGCAATAATGCCTGAAAAGCATACAATTATGGAACATTTTAGCCTACAACTTCTTATGAACTCTAAGGGATAGAAGAGATGATAACGAGTTTAATAGTCCACCAGACAAGCTCATCTGACAATTTACATTCCTGTCACTTCAAACAGAAATAAACCACCACACACCCACATCAACTTGGAAGACAGTTTAATGAGGTGATTGGTGAAAGTATACAAAAAATATACAGAAAATAATTTAGAAATGAGACAGAATTTTGACTGACATCTGCTTTTCCAGTGCTTGACAATATTTTATTTTGAGTTCTTGAATGCTAGCAACTGCTATATCAAACAAGAAACATTTGACTACCAGAATTAATTGCCATTTGCAAAACACTGATACCGGTGGGTGGAAGAATCACTGCTATTGCTATTTTTATTAAACAAGATGATGAGGGAAGATGATGTTCATGAAGACTTAGGTAACAAATTTAGGTTTATTTACTACATTTTCAGAATGCCTGAAAACATTGCTATTATGGAAGAAGAATTACACAAGAAAGCAAAACTGTCCTCAAAGATTTTCTAATATCAAGAATAAAAGGACTTTAAGGGGAAAAAACCAGCAAAAGCTACCATATAGCATGTAGTTCATTAAGATTTACACATTTCAACAAGAAAATTCTCTTTAAAAGAAAAAAAAAAAACTAAAAAGTAACCGGAGCACTTATTATCACAGTTAGAAGACAAGAGAGTCCAAAACTTGTTGCAATTTCCCTTTGTATTTAATTTATGTGCTGATACTTTTATAAGTGCCATGTGGCATTGTTCAGCAAAGTAACAGTCAGTGCTCTTGGGATAAGTCAATATCCACTGAGCACATAACTTTTTACAGCTCGTTTGTTGTTGTTTTTTTCAGGGTTATGCTGATACGTGGCTGTCCTGCCACAGTCAAAATAACATGTCCAAATACCACACCCATGCTGCACAAACCTCAGTCAATGAGCACCATGTTTCCCATGTCACCATTTGCTGACATTCTGGATGGAGTGATGCATTTGGTAGTACCCAGATAAACATTTGGTACTGACAAAAATACCACTCATCTTTTTTCTAAAGTGACTATCAAAATCTGCACTTGCAAAATTCCATGGGAACAATAGCAGTAATGCAAAAAATACCCTTCAAAAGATGATGCCTGCATTTCAAATGAAAGACTAATTGCAACGTGGTCTGAGCATACGCAGAAACACACAGGCTGCTCCTGACATTAAGCACATTTACCTTAAAAGCCAGTGTTCAGTAGCGCAGTTTTAATAAAAACAGAGAATCTCAGTTTTTTTAAATATAAACAAACAAAATAAATACACCTGTTGAAACAACCGCAAAATCACTGGGCTACAGGAACTGAGATCACCTAAGCTAACGACCACTGAACACCAGAAAACTGCAACAAACAAAGTAGTTTGTTTTAAGGTACAATAAGAACTGGAAAAGCAGATCAAATAGATATGAAAGTAATAAAATTCAGCTAGTACACCTTCAACCTATAAATTTAATTAGGTCATTAACAACTACACTTCATGACAAAAGTGATCAAATCACCTCTGTCCTGCAACATCTGTTGTTTTGCTTGATGAGTTCAGTACTTTCAATTGAAAAGCTAATTCTTGTTGAAAAGTACATCAACCTAGCAAATACCTGCACCAAATCAAAGGAATCAGAAATCAACCAAAAATACTTATTATATATTATTCAATTCCTTCAAGTGGACTAAAATATGCAAAATATCAAGTAACTGTTCCTATTTGTGAATTAAAAAATACACTCAATCCATTCTGAAAACCTATGGATTCAGAAGATGATTAGTGGTATCTGTTACAAAGTCTTATCTGTTTTAAATAAACATCTAAAGCGTTTAACTTTAGGTTAAATTACCACCTTATTTAAACAAAATCTTTAAATTACTCCTGCAACTTTGCATTACTAGTTTCATTGTTCCTACCTGGTTTAAAATGTTACTTTAGCTAAAGTTAATTCTGCTGATAATTAACAGTCTTACCAGATTAATATTAGATTCATCATTTTTTAGTATTTTATCTCTCATGTATTTGTCACTTAAAAATGACAAGTCTGTTTTCCAGACAGATAGTAATGGGTAAAAGAAATCCTAAAGTGCATCTTCTTGTTCCTGGAGCTAACAGTTGAATTTTTAATTCTTAAAGTCATTTTGTCCCTATCAAAAACAACAACAACAACAACAACAACAACAACAACAACAACAAAAAACGCTTTTTTTTTTTAAATCCTCTTTAGCATTCCAAATGGAATACTTGAATATATGAAACAAAAAAATTCTTGCAATCAGCTGTACTGTAACTGTACTCTACTATGCTGAAAATAAATAAAACAGCTTTACGGTGCGCTCGAAATTAAAGGGAAGCAGCATATGCTGACACAGAGTAGCATCAGTAGCTGATATAAATGGTCACTGACATGTATGTGTCATTCTAAGAACTTTTAAGCACCTCCCAACATCTCTAGATTAATTTCCTTTTATTTAAAAGCACTAAGAATCATCACTGCACATTTTAGTGTAATCACAATAGATCTATATCAGTCCTATTGAATGTTATACAATGTTGACGAAGATGCATTTTGCACACGACTTTTCTCTGCCCTAAGCCACTTGATCTGGCAAACCATTCAAATATAGAGAATAGCCAATCTAAAAACGTTGCACAGCTGTACAGATCAAAACAAGAAAGTTATATGAGTTAAACTTTTTTTTGGACAGTACTTTGCAATCACCTTAATTTAGTACTTGTTCAGAATTAGTACTGTCTTGAGTTACGGTCAATAAAGAAGCTGGAACCTGCAGATCTGCTGTCAAAATCACAGCTCAAGTGAGTAAGAATAGGTTCATTTTTTCTCATGTTTAAACTGGGAGAGGAGTCTTCCCTTTTTCACAGAGATCTCCTACTTATTTCATAATTTTATTTTCCATTTTTAGCAAGAGTAGCACTTGCTTTTGCATATACTAAGGTTTCATGAGAAATTAACAAAAAAGAAAAAGAAAAAATACATATTTTCTAAATTACTTGCAGAAGGATTTACTATAGTCACAGCTCTCTCTCTCTTTCTCTCCCCAAAGCATCAGTTAATGAGACTACTTTCAGCAAGAGACTGAATTTAGTAATTTGAGTAGGTGTATCCACACCTATTAGGCTAGTGCCAGTAACATTCTCAACACTGGTTGCTGACTGCAGCTTTACATGGCCTTATTAAAAGGAACTCCCCAATTGATCTTCTTTTTATAAGTTATCTAACAAAATCAACTTGAAAATAAATAGAATTTACAAATACACAGTAAATATGCTAGAAACACATTAAATCAAGCACTGCCCACCTAAAAAACATATCATAAGATACTAAAAATGCTTCTCTATTCGTTTCTGTTGGCTAAACTTAAAGCTTTTATTCATCTCTTTCTCCCCTAAGAATATCAGTGCACTCTCTTAGGTGTATCTGTGCATTTGGGTCAAATTAGTCCATACTGAATCAACTTCTAAGCATAATTTACCAAAAAAGTGTAAATTTTCCTCTGAGATATGCAAAGCTTTCCTGTGAACACTTGAAATGCCAAATACATCCAACCCAATTCTGTTCAGTTAGTTGGACTGAGAGAACAAGGGCCAATGGCTGGCTGATGCTATAAGAACACGAGTGATGGGTTAATCCCATGAGAGAAGTTGAAAAAGCTTTTCCTACAGCAACCACTCATAAGCAGCCTCCAGCAACCATCCTTCCCCCTTCGAGAAAACAGCAGCTGCCAGGCTCACTGAAAGAGGAATGCATGCACTGGGAATCTGTTCAGATGTTCTCTACAGTGAAGAAGGACGGGAAGAGTATGAAATACATTAAACTTAACAGAAAAAAATCCTTTCAACATAAAAGCTGTATTTACTATAAGTAACTGCATTAATCTATAGAAAGAGAACAACAAAACAAAAAAACAAAGTCATACCAGACATCACACTGGACTTGCTTTTCACATATGTGCTTCCCAATCTGAAGTATGGAATAAACCCATGGGTCTTTCTTTACAACTCAAACAAAAACAAAGAAATGCACATTCTGAAGAGGAAGATTTGTGTAACTGTGTTAAGTAGAAAGCTCAATTTGAGAACTACTCCTGTGAGCAAATAATATTAGTACGGCAAAAAATACCTGTTAAAATAGACTGGGGGAGGAGTGTAGCTTTCTGTGCTTTTCACTAATTAGCCTTAATTTTCCAAGTGAAAACAGTAACACGTTAATCTGAAGCATCATAAGTTACAAATGAAAAAGAAGGAAATATTCAAAAAAAGAAGGAAAAATATTACTTAACATTGACAAGTTTCTAACTGTTCTTCCAAGAGTGCAAATTTTTGGTGGTAGGATACAGTAAAGCTATGCAGCACATTAAAAGTAAGCTTTGTTTGAGAATTAAGTGAGTCAAAGTTCAGGAGACGTTGTCTTCTGACAGCGGAACAGGTATTAACAGAAGGACATGGAGATGGCACAGACAAATTAGTCCACTTAAGCTCTGAATTACTAATGAAATGAGAAGCATCTGGTTCTCTTACTGGCTTCTGCTTAAGCCTTTACTTTTCATAGTCTCAATTACACTGACATATAATTGTTATGTGCAATGGCCATTGACAAGAGTTTCCTTGGCTGCCCTTCTCCTTGTTTAGCCACTGTGATTGATGACCCTGGAAGAGAGACCCAGCAGAATTCGGGGAACGTTATTGATCTCATGCTAGAATACAAATGCCTCTTTAGAAACTAATGATTCAAGTCATGTTTGGATCAAAACTGGGAAGACTGCATCCAAACAGACTTACAGTGTTTCCTTGCAATGCCATCTGGCTAGAACAATGTCTAAAAGCTTCATTACTTTGAGCTGCTGAAAGCAAGGCACAATGGACAGGGATGAGATAGATCAATAGGAAGAAAAGATGCAACTGGGTCAAGGCTCCAGTATCACAAGACAATTTGTGGAGAGTGTTGTTCCACTTATCCAGAAAAGGAAGTGTGTTCTGATGTTTAATGAGTTATAATAGGAAAAGGAAAGTACAAAATAGCTCAGGATGTCCATCAATGAGTCTACAATTTCTGTTGAAAAGTAATAAACAGAAACAAATAATCAAACAAAAAATTTAAGAGAACAACAATAATTTAAATTAATCAAGAGGAAAACACTTTTACCTAATCATTCTCAACCAAACAATAACAGTCTCTGTTCAGTCTGACTGATACAAGTAGTGCCTTCCCAACTTATTTCATACAAATTCCACATCTACATTTCTCATCAAAAAGAGGAAATGACAGCAGTCTTCACACTATAAGTTATTACAATGGTACACCCATTCATAATACTGTGCAAAAGTTTTCTTTTAAGTTTTAAGAACAAATTAAATTAATTATTTAATTGAGCTGCATTCTACAATCAAACCGCTTACATGAAAACTGTGCCTTCCAGGGCACCAACATCTCAGTTATCTATCTCTTGCATGTAACAGAAGTGCACAGAAAAGCCTCTTTCTCACATATTGATAAGCTATTTTCTGAAGAGCCAGCGCTGGACTGTAGGAATTAAGGGACTGAGAGGAACAAAATGAAAATGAACTGCCCAGAGAGGTTGTTGAGTCTCCTCTGGAGATACTCAAAATGCTATACTTCAAACTGCTAGAAATTAAGTTATTGTGTTAGGATTAGGTTACAAAAATGAATTATCAAAATGACTGGAAGTAGGAGGAAAAAATATGCTTCTGCTCTTACACAGTCACTTCAGAAATTTTCCTTTCCTAGCCCCAGCACAGAGCACTGCGGGTCCAGGAGAAGTTTTGCCCAACTCTGGACACTGCTTCCTGCCCTCCTCTCGCCCTTAGCACTTGTAAAGTGTGGAATGATCCTATTTAGTGACAGCAAAAAAGTTGCCCAAGATCAAAGCAGTAAGGTACAACTTACTGTTAAAAGTGAATGTTTTGCATTCCTATAAATCATTAATTGAGAGAAGCAGAAGAGGAATGCCATTTGGAGCTACAATTACTTTGTCAATGAAGGGAGAAAAATGTTACTGCTAATGCAAGACATACAGTGGAGGTGACAAGCATCTGCAAAGGCAGTCCCAGACAGTCACACTGTGGATTAAAGCAGTAACAGAAGTGTCAAGAGCTAATGGAGAAACACAACACTTGTGGAACAAAACTGGCTTTGCAGATCAGAATGAAAAGAACATTCTGAATACTCCTAAAGCCTCTAAAAACTGAATAAAAACTATTGTTCCTTGTCACTAAGGAAATTCCATGCATGAACTTATGAATAATATTAAAAGAAAAGACCTATTTTAGAACACAAAATAGACAGTCTCCCTAGCCAGTGATAAAAGAAATACTTTCTGCTTTGGAAGATTATTCCACACAACACACGTTGTTTGAAACGTGATCAATCTTCTGAAGCTAATAAGCTACTTACAATACAGCATCCTCCAAACTCACATTCCTCTCCTCCATGCAGCTAAATGAACACAGTATTTGAACTGCTCGGTTCTAGTCCACATATAAAATAGTTAATATATTCAGCATATAAGATTTATTCTTTGTTGCTTCTCTTCACATCTAAAAATATATATAAGATTTCTACTATTTAGACTATCATATGCATTCCAATAAAGAGTTACCATCAGCATATTATAGGCACATCTTATAATCAGGAAATACTTTTAATCCCCATAATTCCCATAATTGCAATGCAAGGCTTCCAGATGTGAAGTATGGCCTTAGTGCAGCACATGTCTAATGTTTCCTGAATTATGCAGTATTTTATATGAAGCAGATCACTAAATAAAGTGTTAATGTTATTTAGCACTAAATTGTTCTCTGCTCAGTTGGTTTCTTCCTTCTTCTCAGCCTTTACTTCCAATGCTCCATTCTCCCACATCACAGTTTGCTTCCCACAAGGAATTCCTCAGCACACCCACCCCATCTCAGAGAGCAGCAGTATCACAGTCTTCCGTGATAAATAGACAAAAAGCGAGAGAGAAAGCCCTTCCATCTTCTAGCCCCATCTGTTCAGTTCTACAGGCTCAGGCAGCATGCTTAGTTTTCACTTTCATTAATGCCATCAGCGATAGAAAGGTATTTGACGTGGCATTTTAGATGGGCTTTTTGCTTTGTGTTTGTATGGTGTTTCTTGGTTTTGTTTTTTTTTAATGTTAATATTCTCCACCCTAAGGAAGGGCACGAAGGGAGATAACATCTAAACAAATATCAGAGATATGTAATTACAATGAACTGAAGCTACATTTTGTTGTTATATTTTACTTTCAAATGTCATTTTACACTTTAAGAAGAACATACACATCTCATGTAAAAGATCTCAGTGTGTAACATGCTGCTCCTTTTCTCTGAACTAAGAAAAATTCCTATCTCATAAGCACTTCCTAACATTTTACTTCAGAAAATACTACCAGTAGTAATCACCAACAATGAATTGTAGAAAACTTCAAAATAAGTTAAATGTTTGGACTTGTTTTTGTTCAAGCTTTTTCTGCTGGTGTTCACTATCTCATAACACACTGTCGTCACACACAGAGGAGGCTCTTTGCACTCATCACACATGCTCACACTTAGTTTTACAAAGACTGCTTCCTTTCTCTGAAATTGGGGCTTGTTTCTGTATCATACACTGCACAACAAAAGATCTGCAGATCATACAGTTTTTAGAAGTGTGAAGGAGTATTTCGGGTCACCCACAACAAACCAAATCAGGGTTCCAGTAACCATTCTTTTTGTCTCCTTCAGCAAGGTCTATGAGTCAGGCACTTCTGTTCTGCCTTGCGGGACAGTAGTGATTATCCTACTGCTTTGCTGAACAGAAAAAAATACACAGAAAGGACTAGATTTCAAAATTTCTTTTTCAAAATTCTTTGCTTTCAGCGTTTGTCTCTAAGTCTCTAAGTACATATTCAACCAGCGCTTTAGAAAAATAATTGTGTATTAAAGGAGATGAAAAAACGGAGAGAATCGACATCTATATAACAGTCTGTGCTACTCTAGTACACAGCCAGTAAGCCTTAAAAGAGAGCAACAAAACCACGAATTTAATGATCAATATACCTGAAATGTCATACAAATTCCTCTGTACAGTGTGCATTCAAAGATGAGGGGCAGTGACAGCTCTAAAGCTAACCTTTCTTTTAGGAATGAACACAATCTGTCTGACACTCCCTGGGCCAGAAACAAGTCATAGAATCACAGAATGGTGTACCTTAACAAACACCTAGTTCTATCCACCTCCTGCCATGGGCAGGGCTGCCATCCACCACATCAGGCTGCCCAGGGCCCCATCTAAGCTGGCCTTGAATGCATCCAGGGATGGGGTATCCACGGCTTCTCTGGACAACCTGCTTCAGTGCCTCACCACTCTAATAGTAAATAATTTCTGCATTATCTAGATCACCCCTCTTTTAGTTTTAAATCATTGCTCGTGTTTTCTCACTATTTGCCAGTGTAAAAAGTTGGTCTACCTCCTGTTTATAAACACCGTTCCCTTTACAGTGGAAGAGACCTCAGCAGGTTACCTCTCGCTCCAGCCAGGGCAGAAATTAAAGCCAAATTACCCTGTTCAGACCATTGACAAGGAAAGATTTCCCTCTATGCTCCTCTTTCAATTTGCAGTTTGTAATGACTCGGAGTAAGATAAGTTTTCTGCATCACTTTGTATTCTGTAGTTTAAGGAAAAACTTTTACCAGTGCATATTAAATACACTACAAACTGAAAACACTTCAAACAAAAAATTAAGGGTGAAACCCTTTCAGTTAAATTTTTTGTCATCTTCCTCTCCTTGCAGTACACTCATAGGAACTGCTGTAAAATTGTTTATTACAGAAAATGCTGCACTTTATGAGTATGCGCATGGAAGCAATTAACAAATGAAATGCCATGGAAAATGCCATTTGAAAAACACGTTATTTTACAAAGCAACATCCCGTAAAGTCAATTAAAAAGAACATTATCAAAATCTCAGCAAATCTGCCCGAAGTCTCCTTTTTTCCCTGATGAAGACATGAAAATAAATTGCTCATTTTGTAAAACCAGGGTCACACAGGAATTTCTGAATTTTCAAGCTATATAATGACATACTTCCAAAAAAGTACACAGCTACAGCTTACTTGACTGTAAATTAGTTGCCTTGCCACTTCCACTCATTTTCCAAGCAACTTATTTTGCAACAATTAATTGAAAACCAGTTCATTACACAAAAGCATAACTAGAGTTTAGTTTAAGTGAAAACAATTCATCAACTCCAAATTAAGTTGAATTTCTCATTTCTAAAAAAAAATAAAAATAAAAGTATATACATATATTTAAAAAATTATCCTGATGAACACGAAGGGGGATTATTTTACTCACCTCACGTGAGTAAAATGCACACACACTTCTCCCTTCAAGATTAGTGGATATGAAAATGTTAGCAGAAATCAGAACTAGCAGCAGTTAGTATATCTGCATAAGATATCTAAGAAATCCATGTGAATTGAAAATACAGATTATATTGGTTCTTTTAGAAGCGAAAACAGATGAATCCTCAACTATAAAATGGTTAACTTTCATTTTTTCCAGAACACTTGGCTGAAGAAATACAAGTTTTTAAATAGTAATTCATTCTAATTAAATTATATCCAAACATACTGAGCAAGCAAGTATGTTTGTGATCTCGTTCTACATGGTGTTCACAGAATCACAGAATTGTAGGGGTTGGAAGGGACCTCTAGAGGTCATTTAAGTCCAACCCCCACGCAGATGTGTGTGTTTGTTATGCACAAACCAAGCTTTGCTGTGTGGGTACATTTTGGGTCATAATGGATGCCCATGAGAGGTGGATATGAAAGGTGGTGTTAAGAACAGGAGGGCTTAAAATGACAGTCCTCAGCATCCAAAATCTTTAGAGGTATAAATAAGCAAGTACTTTATATGTGTTATCAAATACTCTGTCACTTGAATACTACAAGTCTTCAGTAACAGAATTGCTACCAATAACACATCAGCAGTCTATGCATCAGCCCATGCACAGCCTACACACTAAATCCCTTCCTTCCTTGTTACTGCTTTAAGGATACACGTACATTTACATCACCATCCATCTACACACATTTATCTTTCAGACAATTTCAGCACCACAGCTGACCAGATACTGACTGTGAACAGGTACCTGCACTACAGTCAAGGCTGATGCCTCAGTGAAAAGTACCTAGGCACATCAAAAATGTAAAAAAAAAATAAAAAATTAAAAAAAATCAACAGCCTCATTCAAAACGGATTTCTGGTGTACTTCACTGCTGTGCAAGTCCTCCAGTCCCTCAAAAAGCATGGTCATGCAGGAGGCAAGATTGTTGTTCAAAGTTTCTTCATAAAAATTCAGATCCGTCCTTTCCTTTTTAAAGGGCAATGAAGGTGATGGGCAGTTCCCACTTTTATCCAAGGAAAGCCGCTGTTACTGCCTTATTTCTGTTCTTATATAAGGAATATATAAAAACGGGAAAAATGAATTAGCTTCATGACCTTTGCCAGTTACTAGTTTTGTATTTCAGATAACGAAGCTAAGACACTTTAATTAAAAATACATGGACAGTAAGAATTTCCAAAAAAAAAGAACTCTGATATGGCTGCTTTAATGAATTAATACATATATCTTCCATTACAGAAGCAGACGTTTTAATTACCCTCTTCTTTCCCTCAGACACATAAGAAAAATTTTAAACCAACTATCAGAGTCAATTTAGTTAAACAAAAATAAGGCTTACCAGACATTAACTCACTCCTGTTATGTCAGGATTTTTATTTCCTTCAACTTAAACCAGCACACATCAATGTTGCCCCCAAAAATCAACTTTCAAAAGAGGTAATATACTCTGCAGAATTCCCATCCTCAGATAGTACTTTCCTAAAAATATATATCTGCTGCTTTCCCCACGAGATTTAGAGCATTGTTTCACAATGTTGACAGACACATACAATCAGCTTCCTAATGAAAATCAAAACAAATGCAAGTAACATCTAAACTAGCCCTTGGAGAGTTCTGATTAATACACCATCCATTATGCATCTGTTTCATTACACAATGCAGACCTCTAGATTATGGCAGCATTAATAACTGTCTGCAGAATGAGACATTTACATGAGTTTCTATAATGAAACCACTATGCACAGCGCAACCCTTGGTGATTCATTTGGCCTTTACCATCACATGAAAGTAAATTCAATTTGGCAAACAATTTAGATATGAATAAACATCCCAGTCTATCATTGATGACTTAAAATCCTTGGCTAAGTCCATTCAATATTATTTCAATTTAGATATAGTGGAAATAATGCAGGAATGGGTATTCCTTTAAAATGTCCTTCTTTGGGAAATATCTTAAAATTTAAAAACAGAAAGAAAAAGTGTAGAGTGTCACAAGGCAGTCACAAGGTTTTATTCAGTACAGAGAGCACTTGAGTTCATCCGAACTTGTAGAAGAGCTTAACTGTAACTGCCACGTGCTCACACTCACAAGCCACTTGTACACGCAGGCCTCAGGAGAAGGATCACTGAAGAGCCTAAGAGAATCGGGTTTCTGGAGTCAGGGGGCTTTTATCACTGGGACTTTAGCAACCATCTCTCTACCAAGGAGCCCAACTACTATAATATGGCTAATTCACTAAGAAATTCCTAAGGGGAAATGTACTCAAACAGTTGTCATGGCTTGAAACAAATATAAGCTCCATCATCTTGGGAAGAGCACTGTGCAGTCAACTATCATAGGAAAAGGAGTGAGTAGGTAGGCAGAACTTCACCTGTGTTACCTACACCTCCACTTACAGGCCAAGATTTTTCCAAACATTACTAGTAATAAATGGAAAATCACTCTATTTATTCACATAGATCCTTGAAATGTTGATATAAAAAAAACCGACTGATTATTAAGGAAGCAGACCAGAATGCAGTAGCCAAAGAGTTTCCATGGAATAAGTCTTCCACAAATGGGGTTTCAAGAGTTTATAGATAGTGGACTCCATTAAGTACAAGATAGCAGAAAGGAAAATATATTGAGATGCTAATGATCACACAAGGCTCTATTTACTTTTAAACCCAGCCAGCCAAATGGAGCATCCTTTATTTATACACATCAATCTTTGGCATACCTTTTCAATAGACTTACATTACAGGAAGCTTTGTGTAAAAATCCACATCTTAAAAATACCCGAATCAACCTCAACAAACACTGACTTGACTCAAATCACACAAAGGCACTACCAACATAAAGAGAAATATTGTTGTGACTCCATTTTTCTGAATGCTAAGTTTACATTTATCAACATTTTAAAATAAAAACATTTTAAAATATTTTTTCAAAATAATAAATAAGAGAAGGAAACATATACACATTCCATTCAGAGGCGCACTACTGGCAAAGTATAAAAGACATGGGCTGCCCATGTTATTCTCCCATTATTAGCCCTTATGTAGACCACCATTTCCTCATCAGTCCCCAATATATTCAGAAAGAAAATTAGAGAAAAACCCTGCAAGGATCATGAGTCTATTTATAGTGATTGTCACAGTCTAGCAAGGATGATTAATATCAGTTGATAACACTTAATAATTTGGGAGCCTTCAGCACAAGATATGCAATTTCTAGCTGCAGTAATTAAGCATTCAACTCTTTCTTTCTTTCTTTCTTTTTTTCTTTTTTTTTTTTTTTTCCTGTTGTGTCTGTGTGACACCCTTGTGGAGTTTGAAGGACAAATCTTTATTTCACAGTCAACCACAAGAACTGTTGCCACTGTAGCTGGAATCATAGCATTAATATTCTTCCTGCTAAACACAGCAAATGAACTGTGCTGGAGTGATAGGTGCTTAATTCCTCCAGTGGTTCCTTTTCTGGACTCTATGTCCCACCCATATTAATTATCTACTGCATTAAAGGAATTTGGAGAACTCAATATGGAGTTAGATTATGAGAGAAGTATTCCACAAAAATGCAATATTTAGTATTGGTATTAAGTTTGTAGTAGAGGTATTTGTGGTTTATCAAATCAGTGTCTCTAGGAAAAAAAAAAAGGGATGGTGACATGTATGTATGCATTTCTTAATTATAAATTTTCTAAGTGTTAAAGAAAGATACTTATAAATTTCCATATTTAATTTGATTTTTTTTTTTTACGTAGCTTACATATGTGTTGAGAAAAACTGGCTACTACACTGAACTTAAACACTTTTAAGTTAAACTGGAATATTTCATTTACTTCACAAATTCATACTGCTGCAAAAGAGCATGTACCTAGGTTTCCCTGAGGTTAATACAACAGAATTTTGTCACAAAAAAGCATATAGACTTAAATATATAAACAAATTTAACACAATGACACACTATTTTCTCAGAAGAGATTGTCTAAAGTGACAGAATTTTAGTCTATTAAAACAATTTAATCTAAAGCTGATTTGCAGAATATTTTCAAATTAATAAATCTCATTAGTACACAGTTTTCTTTTCTCTTCCTTAACATTTCTTTTCATTGCATTTCTCCCATAACTTCTGGGAAAGTTGTTAGCGACAAACACATCAGATTTGGTATAAGGAACACAAGTCAGTAAACAAAAGTGTGAGCTGAAATAGGAAAGACATGCTATCTCATTCGAAGTCAGCACTGGGTCTTAAACTAGAGAAGTAAGAGCACACACCTTATCAGTCTCAACCCTTCCCCAGAAATATCCACTGGAGTTTTTTGGGAAAACAGCAATAACAGCAACAACAACAAAAAACACCTGTGAAGCCTCTTACCACCAATGTTTTTTATATCATTTTTTTGGTCCTCATACATTACATTAAAGCAGGATTTCATAAAGTGAGTTGTTCATTCTTCCACATACCTTTAAACACTTTATGTTGCAGTTAGTCTAATCATTTAATATGGAAGGCTGAAATTACGTATGGGTGAAAAATGTCACACTGGTATCTAGCTGAGTTATAAAACATTCACGATCTTAACAGAGTAGTCATGTTAGCAGCATCACACTGGAGACACACCACTATGTGATCAGTTAAAACAATCTGATCTTCATCTGACATTTTCAATTTAAAAAATCCAGTTTATAACATAAGTTAACTAATGGTCCTCCAGCATACAAAACTTGCACAAGACACTGCAAAGGTCTTCAAGTCATCTAGTCTCAAAGTGTCTCGAAGTGTTTTAATTAGTGGGCAGCTTTTTAGGCCGTGTGCTGAATTACTTCTTTATATCATCCCAGATTTGTCCCCCGGATGAAGCTTCCTAATCACCATTAACAAGCCAAATAATTTTCTCTTTGGCTGATCTCTTCCTCATTAACTTTTGATTCATCTCTTGCTTCCTATAAGTATTTCATTAATCTAAACTAAGGAGTATGTCTTAGCAGTTATATTTTAGACAAGAAATATTTCATTTTCCAAGTTTAAATCCTGCCAATTTTTATGTTCTTTACTTCAAATAATAATCCTGTTTGGAACCATGCTCTGCTCTCATTAATTCCACAAAACTGCCATTAATATGTTTGGTCTAGAACAAAGGGATTTGCAGTGGAAACATAAAACAATAGCCTATTTATTTAATCCATGGAAACACAATCAATCATTTCAAGGGCAACCCATAACAGTTAATCTGAGCTCCCAAATACCAAATTTGAATTATCCTTCCCTAGTGCTTTCTCCTTTCTGCTAGCTATGTGTGAGATTATGGTTCATCGATCATCCAAGGTTCTAAACATGAGAGGAACTAGATCCTAGCAGTCTTCTGATGGGAGTGGTAGGAATAAACTACTGAGCTAACTGTTAAAAAAGAAAGTTACACTACTTCACCAAGAAGCTATTCTAAGGAGCTGAAAGAAGGAACCCACTGCACAGGGTATGTCTGTATACTTGGCACTCTTAGTAGCTCTTACAGTCAAATCTCCACTTTCTGTGGCATTAGGGAATTTTCTGGAGGATGTAGAATGCATGACTTCAGTTTACAGTTAAAGACAAAAAACATTCCTGTGTTTCCTCATAAAGCCAAAATAAAGTTGGCTATGTCATTTACATGCTAGTACTGTCCAGGGTAAAGCTTCTATTTAGTTTATCTGCTTAATTTGCATTATTTCTTCCCAGTGCAGTATCTTAGCCAAGTAATATAACTGCTGTTTAGAAAAACGAAGCATTAAAAATCTACATTCTTCCTGCACTGAACTGTAATAGGAACATTATCAGAAGAATTTTTGTTCATTGAAAATGAGTTCCTGGGTCTGAACTACCAAGACAAAGAAAACAACAGGTAGAAAATTCCCATGACAGTAATCATTGCTTCGTTTCTCTCAGAGGAGTCAGAAGATAGCTTACTGAAGGCACAGAAAATAGAGAATGCAATCCATATAAACTACATGGGAGCTCAATGACATTTCCAGAACTTGGTCTTAAAACTCCCTTTTACCAACCACAATTTCACTTTTGATTTCCAGCAGATCAAAGGAAGAGGTTAGTATATGGGGTTGCAAATGTCAAGTACTACGAAGGATTCAAAACCCATGAGTCAAACGAATGCTTAACAGTCTTTTGATTCTAGGGCTTTTAGGGTGTACTTTGGTCCCTTTACATTTTTTTTCTTGCACTTTTTAAATAAAAACCAGATTATTGCGTAATAACATGATCCCAGAGGGAAAGTGCAAATGCTCTGAAGCTCACACTGGTTCTGGCAGCACTGAGCTGAAGCAGAAAACCCAATTAGGAAGAGATTAACAGAAAATATCAGTTCATGCAGGCATTCTCCCCCTCTCTACACCAAAAAGCCCTCTGAGACCAACAGATACCAGGCTGACTTCCACCTAACAATTGAGGGCTTGGAAATTTCTGTGCTTGATATAGTAATGTGCATGGCGCAGAGAAAACAGGGAAAGATGCAAACAAATGTCACCCCAGGAAAAGTCAGCAGCTGGGCAACTTCACAAAATTACTGTTAGCTTTTGAGCTTAACTTCATTTAAAGGTATAAATCAGTGCGTAAGGAACAACAAACAGCACAGCTCTCAAAAGCGAGTAATTCATCATGTACCTATATACATCTGCAATCATTTTATATGTATGTGCTATAAATGCATTTCAAGATCCTTGGAAATTCTCTCCCCTTCTGTCTCAAACTTCTAACTGGTGGTTAGTTCACAGATGTCAACTGAAACATGTTTTCTTTAGAGGACAGAAAAAACTTCCTTGCTTAAAAATACAGAGGAAAGAAACAACAACAACAACAGTCAAAAAAAATCTAAATGACTTCAATTTCACCAATTAGTATTTCAAGGCACAAAGTAGTCTGGAGCAGAAACCATACCTTGCATGTCAAGAGGACCAAAGTAGGACATTCTGAGTATAGGGCTGTATTACCCAGTAGAAGTAATTAATAGTAGAACAGAAAATCTGGACAGGTCAACCAGATGCTTGATTGAATCTCTCCAACGTTTTTCCCTCCTGCTTTGCACACTGAAGGGCTGACACATTTCTGAGTATGAATGAGACCACTTTTTCCTTCTGCTTCTATACATAAAGGCAGAAAGGGTGAACGAACATCTCCTTTTTCTTCAAGGTAAAGAATGGGACATGCAGCTTAGAATCTAACTGAAGAGCAGTTGCAGTTCAAGCCTGCAGCACAGCAGACAAGAAGAATCCCTCCTTTTCCACAGTTCACAACTGTTACTGAGCAAGGGAGCTCCATGGATCAGACACAACCAAAACAGCCCTAATGAAATTCATTCTTGCCATGGTTTTAGAGTCCAAACACTTCAAGACACTTTTTACTTTTGGCCAGTGCATTGCCTTGCAGAAATGAGTTCTACAATTTAATTATCTGGCATATGACAAGGTACTTCCTCTTAGTTAATAACTTGCTGTCTCATTAGACACCTCCTCATTCTCATGTTAGAAGACACGGGGAACAAATCATTCCCTCTTTATCCTCTCCCTATATTCAAAGAGTTCACAGATTTGAGTGAGATGAATGAGGGTGCATGGTTTCCCTGGCTGAGAGTCATAATTTATTTACTTCCATCCTATTCAAAACCCAACCAGGATATTTGATTGTTCTGCTTGCCTTTCTCAGTATCTTTTGTAGTTGAACCACATCCTTTTGAGGATGAGGTGAAAAGAAAGTCATACACTATCAAGATTTAACAAGATTTATCAAGGACATGTGGTAGCATAAATAATGCTTTCCATTTTGTTCTCTCTTCTTTTATTAGCAGCAATTAATTAAATTGTCTTTGCTTTTCTTAAATACTATTTTAATTTAGACAGCTCAGTGTCTGAATCGACACTAAATTCAAACCCAGAATAACCCTGAAGATCTTTTTTCCGCTGTTGTCAATTAAGAACCCACTACTATTCGTGTATAATTAGTGCTGTTTCTTTCGACACAATCTTTCATAAGCCATTTTAATAATTTTAGAAAGCACTACAACTCTTCACAGTCCATTTTAGTTTTGTCATTTTTAATACATTTGTACCAGCACTACACAGCAAAATTCCACCCTCCATACCTTCACAAATCATTTACTAACAGACTGAACCATAGGAGTTCATCTAGAAACCTAATCCGAAAGACACTTCCTCTGGCTCTATGACACTTATTGTTTGTTGCTCTTCATTTAAATCATAGCTTCATTTTAACAATAGTGTTTCATTTTTACATAGAAAAATTCATCAAGCTATTTTTGATATGTAGTGGCTTTCTAACTTCTTAAAGAATTCTGATTTTTGAGGCATAACATATTTTCAAAGTACTCATGCCTTTCTCAATATATAACATTCCTTTGTTTTCTACCAATTTTCTTCCTTTCTGTATTTTTCAGCAGTTCTGTTGGTGTGTAGATCAGATTTGCTGGTCTTTAATTTCCAGGACACTGAAGACCGTTTTGAAAAGCTGTAATAACATTTACCACCTCTTCACACTTGGTTATACAGACAAACACTGTATGCTACAAGCAATAGTTCAGCAATGCCATATAAGATTCGCATAAAAATCCTTCTGTAAACACTTCACTATTGTAGCCATATTACTATATATTTTACTTAGTAGGCAGAGAAATTAAAACTGCTTTTATTCAAATTTCAGTTTGAGTCAGCTCTGGAGGCTTGATTAAAATGAGAAGTTTAAATAAACTTTGTGGTTTTGTATTTTTTACCAACATCTACCTGGGGGGTAAAGAGAGAGAAGGAGCGCCTTAAATTAAAGTCAAGCAGTTCACGAGACGCTATTGCACCTGCAAAATAAGCTTCAGTCTGAAAATTTCATTCCGAAGAAGAAGCATTTGCAATAGATGCACTAGTCCCTTTTTGCTTGTCTATGTCATCTGCTCTGGAACACATCTCTTAGCAGCTGCAAGAAGATGGTGCCACAGGGAACACTGCTGCTCCTCACACTCCAAGCCCAGCAGCAGCTGCATTCCTGTATGCCTTCCCAGACAGCAGTCCTGCTTACATGCTCTCAGGCAGAAGTACCTGAATTAATCTCTTGTTGATATAATGAAACAGAATTATTAAGGCTGGAAACGATCACAGAATTGCTCAGATTGGAAAAGATCTTCAAGATCATCAAGTCCAACCTCAATCTAACCACACTACCCTAACTCTAACAACCCTCTGCTAAATCGTGCTCCTGAGCACCACATCCAAACTGTTTTTAAACACATTCAGGGATGGTGACACAACCACCTCCCTGGGGAGCCTACTCAGTGCTTAACAATCCTTTCCGTAAAGAAGGTTTTTCCTTATACCCAACTTGAACCACTCCCGGTGCAACTCGAGGCCGTAGCATCAAGTCCACTAAACCTTGCTTCTCAGTGCCACATCTTCATGTTTTTTGAACACCTCCAGAGTTGGCAACTCAGCACATCCCCAACTGAGCCTGTTCCAATGCCTTACCTCTCTTTCTGACAATAAATACTTCCTAATATCCAACCTGAACCTCCCCTGGTGTAACTTCAAGCCATTCCCTCTAGTCCTATCACTAGTACCTGGGAAGAGAGGCCAACCCCCACAGAAGAGTTGTAGAGAGCAATAAGGTCTCCCCTGAGCCTTCTCTCCTCGAGACTAACAATCCCGGTTCCTTCAGCTGCCCCCCATACAACTTGTGCTCCAGATCCTCCACTTCTTTCATTCTCCTTCTCTGGATTTGCACCAAGGCCTCTCGTGTCTTTCTTGCAGTGAAAGGCCTGAACACAGTACTCAAGGTGCAGCCTCACCAGAGTACAGGGGAAGATCGCTTCCCTGCTCCTGCTGGCAGCATTATTTCTGACACAAACCAGGATGCCACTGGCCTTCTTGGCCACCTGAGCACACCGCTGGTTCATTTCCAGAAAGCTGTCAACCAACACCCCTACATCCTTTTCCTCCCCACAGTCTTTCTGCCACTCTGCCTCAAGCCTGTAGCATTGCCTGGGGTTGTTATGGCCAAAGTGCAGGACCCACTGCTTGGGCTCACTGAACTTCACTCTGCTGGCCTCAGCCCACTGTAGGGCCTTCCTATCCTCAAGTAGATCAGCACTTCCTCCCAGCGTAGTGTCATCTGCAGATTTACTGAGGGCTCAGTAAGTCCCCTCATCTCGATCATCAATAAACACCACTCACAAAATCATCAGCTGGATTAAACTCAATTCACTAGCACTGGCTGGGCCTGGACATCCAGCCAGTTTTTTCACCGAACAAAGAGAATGCCTAAGTGACCAGCTGCCAGTACTAAACGGTACCAAGGTTTACCTACCTCCCTCATATACCCATGTGTAAAAAAACTTCATTTAATTCTAGGGTCTCACTCTATGCCTGTATCTGTTACATACTACAAGGGATAAATAAAAAGCGACAAAATTAAAACAGAAGAGTTTAGAAAGGGGCAAAACCCATCCGTTATGTTCGTCTCTTGAATCTCCTTGTTGAGATGGCTGTAACAGTTAATTGCTGCTAGAGAATACTATAAGAACTACTGCTTTGCAAAATTATGTGGGTGAAAGAAAGCTAAGCTAGCAGGAGGCCAAAAATGTACACATGTCCATTTGAGTTTTTAAAACAAAAAACACCATTTGCTTTGTGCCCTTGAAAAAAACAAACCTGTAGTTAAATAATAAAACTACTGATTGAAGTGCTTTACTACTTCAAAGTGTAAGCACATTTATTTATGCAAACTTCGTAGGTTTTTTTTTGTTGTTGTTGTTTTTTTTTAATCTCCAGTATTTACGCTATATCAGAAGCAGAATATATGATCTTTGGAGCTGGTGCACACTGCAGTGGAAATTTGGTATGAGATACCAAAAGTAACTAATGGCACACCACCCCTAACCCCACAGACCTTACCACTCTTTTCAAAGCACAGATAAGCACACTTTCTTTACAGAAAATGGTAATTATTCAACTGAAACGTTATCAGGTGTGCTGAAACTACATTTCTGAAAAGACACCTAGAACAATTGCTGCAAGCCTTATCTAATAGGACCAGGCAAGAAGAATTATATTTCTACCAGGAGTACATGACAATGGAGAGGCTTCACGCTTCAGCAGAAATAAAAGCTAAAAATTTTGGAGATAATCAAGATGAATATTAAGCAATATAGGCACAAGACAGTCTGTATATCATCCATGCAAAAAGGACTGATTGTGATGGATAAAATTTAACAGTATTTTCTTTAAGAATAACTTAAACTGAGATTCCACTTAGGTAATCAGACATTTCCCACAGGCATTTCATATTATACAGTTATAAATGTATTTGTTATTTTAACAGAAGTGTTACAGTATGCCATCATCTTCAAGCTGTTCCAGAAAATACCCACTTAAAAGGCACTCAGAAATAGCAAAGTATATAATCTGCAATAAAGAAAAACACTTTCATAGGGAAGCATTTGAAATATAAGCTGTGTCTTCATAACATGGTTCATCTTTCCAGTGCTTGATTTAGTCACTTACCTTCATATTGCTACATATAAATAAAAGCTGTTGTCTATTAAAGTTCAGTGCAAATGAACTGAAAACATAGCAAATGATATTATGCAGCAAATAAATGACATGGCCTGCCAAATAAACTTTTCAAATATTAAAATGATTTTTAAAAGCAAAACAAAAGGTATTGTTTTACAGAGCTGTAATACCTCTGCTATTTCAGCACAAAAGTACGTGTGGTCAAAGGAAATATCGTATCACAGAGACTGCACAGATTTGTAGTGTAGAAAAATCCTGTATAATATAAATAAATTATGAAATAATTATACATTTCTGCTCCTTCAGGTTCTATATCTTCTTCCCAAATGTTAGAACCAAGCCTCCAGCCTGGAAGTGCAGACGACTCCAGGTTTTCATCAAGTTGTGATATCTGAAGAGTTACCCAATTATATTTTATTATAAGAAGTCATAAAAACAACACTGTCCTTAACATTACTCAGTCACTGTAAAATCTTCACTTTTACTCATTCCACCTAACTTCAACTATTCAAGTTAAAAGTACTTATTTTTATGCTTGCTTTTCTCTCTTTCCTTCTCCTAATAAGGATACCAGAAAAAAAGATTCCACTTTATTTTAAAAACAGTACTTCAAAAAACTATAGCATCATGCTCCAGGGCTGGGAGCTATTCTGACACCACCAAAACAACCAAACAAATGCACCAAAATTTGCATATTTCTCTAAGGATTTAAGCAAATGTATATATACCTATAAATATGTATGCATAAAAGCCAGTTTGTCCAAACAATTAAAAACTACAGTTTCCGCAGCCTAAAATCTTCCAAATTACTTCCCACATCATATATTTTCCAAGCCAGGGCACAGGCTTTCTAAATAGAGTTGCACTGGGGTAATGTCAACACACCTGAACTAAGATCACAGAGTATTGCTACGCTCTCAAGAGACTCCAGCGTCTCTCTTCTGGGACTAGCTTGCTTGGTAGAAGTTGTCTGACTCAGCAACTCAGAAGAAAGACAGATCACATAAGTGAGGCTGAGTAAGTAGGCAGCTCAAGAATGCACGAGTCAGGACTGTGCCCAAATGAACACTGAAGGCTGGTAAAAACAGAAAAAAAGAAATTGATGGGGGAGATGCTGTATCCAGGAAGCCAGATCATTGCATGGAAACGAGTGCAACAGAATAACAGAACAGGTGGTGATAATGGAATCTGGATAAGGAATCTAAAGAGAGACTAGGACCTCAAAGTATTAAGGAGGAATAACGGAGGAGAAAATCATAACTGAAAGAAAAGTAGACTGAATGAGAAAGCCATAGGTGCAAGGCTTAGACTTGCAGAGCAGCCTTGAGGAGAAGCAGTAAACTCCACCTGAAGAATCCTGGACAAATGTCAGTTGGAAATGGGACAGGGAAGGTTAAGGTAGAAAGGATCAACACTTGTGGAAAGGAATGAACATGAAATATTGTGCAAAGCCTGGAACTAAAGACCAGAATCAGCATGCATGCCAGGTTCCTGTCAGAAAAAGACAGGAGAGTTACTCTAAAGCACCCAGACAAGATCCTAAATGCTAAGATTCCATATCTATGCCTACTTCTACCTCTGTCACAAAAATTCTGCAGAATGTTTGTCATGAGCTTGCACTTATCTTTTCCAAAGTAACAAAAGCAAGCTCCCCATATTCCCACGCCAGACTTCAGATGCCAGACACTAGCCTGCAAGCTGCCAAGAGATCACAGCTGCAGATGAAGCCAATGAAAATGGTTCCACAAACAAACAAAATACCTTGTAATGGTAAGCACTTACAGCAGAAATAAGCATGGGGAAAAAAAAAATCCTGAAGATTTCAAGTTAATTATCCAAAAGTTGCTGAATACAGATTCTCTACTTTATTTCTTTGTAATTGCAAAAAGAAGGTAAAGTCACACCACTCAGCTTAGTAGACAAATTCGTTACTATGTGAAAAGCACTTTGGTAACATAGTGCCACATAAAAAGTGCTGTAGCACTGTAAAAACAAACAAACAAACAACTCTCTCTGCAATCTGAATAGTATGACCTAAAAAAGACTGAGGCCACACAAATGATGGAGAAGAGAAGCACTAAGAAATGCTCATTAAGCAAGTACTGATTTCTGCACACTAAATGAAACAAGATGGAAGACTGGAAAGATATTACAAACAAAGACTGAATCATAATGTACAAACACAAGAAGAGAGAAATTAAGTTACATAAGCAACCTTAACTGTAGCATCTTGTAACTTGAGTATTTGATATTAATAACATTTTCCAAATAACCATTTTCCGTACGGAGTAAAATTTCACACTGAGTAACAAAAGGAGTAATTCCCTTAGACCACTATCATCTTCCTTCAACTACAAAGCCAAAAAGAGGTGAAGTTGATATTCAGAATTACATCAAACTTACTCTCTTTCAGCAGTGCAAAGTTAAAACAAAGAGGCAATAGGCATGGAGAAGTCAGTATTTCTCTGCTGAATATTCAGACAAATGCTCTCAGCTCATTTGTGCTTTTGTTCCCCAGAAGTTCAGGAAGTAGTGCTCGTATTCAGGTTCTGGGGAGCAGATCTATGCCACTGTAGCACTATGGAATGTGGCATTCTGATCTCATATCTATTACCTCCAACAAAAGAGAAGCTTGCTGTCTGAACACAAACACAGGTCTCTTTGCCCACCTGTCTCCCACTTTTACTAATTTATGCTAGCCAAAGCAGGGCATATGTTTTTAATTTCCACGCACAGCAGCTGCCATAGTAAGGCTCCAGAATTCTTGGAGGCTACCATAAGTGTCCTCACTGCAACACTTCTGTCAGACTGCCATGACTTTAGAACTATTCCTAGAATCACTGTTCTATCACTGCAATGCAACAACTGTGAGATTGCAAATTCCACATAGCCACGTGGGACACGTTTCAGTGCTTCAGATTAGCTCTCAGTAAGTCCTATGGACTGAGCTCCTATCAGTGCCACAAAGGATTTGCCCTGGGACCACAACTTTAGTTTCATCCAGAAAGACAGTCCATTTGGGCACTCCAAGCTTGCTCCTTGACCAGAACCAAAACACAGGGACAGTTCTGCTTTGAAAGATCTTCTGCAACAGGGCATTTCTGTCCCTCCTGGATCACTGATACAGCCACACCAGACCAGTTGTTCATTCCCAGCTGTACCACTGTGTCTCACAGTTCTCAGCATCGTCACCTCCTTAGTGGAACTTTTCAATTATTCTGCTGCTCAGCAGATAAAGCAGGCAAAGTACAAAGTTCTTTGTACAAAAGATGAAGCTCATTAAACTTCTGTTGCTGAATTCAAATATAGTACATTCACCTACAGAAAATACCACACACTACCAAAGTTATTCTTTGTATGTGCAGCAATTATATACAACTCATTAATTTTCATGTGAGTTTTGCAATACTTGTCAAATTAGCCATTTGAATCTCATAGTCATTTTTAAATGGGAAAAAAAGTATTCAGTTAATAATGAAGAAAACTGCAGTAACAATAGTTCTTGCTATCTTTATAAGTGCCTACACCACAAATTTCTTCATGGATGTCAGTACACAAGGCTCAATTTTTTTAGTTTTTTTTCCAAATGAACAGATGGTGCTTTATTACCAAAAAAATAAAGGAACAAAAACAGAGAATGTTCAAAAAGTCGTGGGTTTACTTACAGAAACTTACATAGATTTATATATAAACATATATAGATTTACCTTCTGTCTGTTTGTTGTTGTTTTAATACACATATGCTTGTGTGTATACATATACATGTGGGCTGCTCTGAAAGTAGAGCCGCCTATTTCTTTACATCAGCCCACAACATCAGAGGCAAATGGTGGTGGTATGGCACTAGAGGCTGAACCTTCCCATCAATATTCCATTACATTCTGTCACTGTGTGACAGATGGCAGCAGAGGGGCAGCCTGACAGAATGGCATCTGACGTGGAAGTGCATATGAAGCGAAGTGATGTCACTGAATTCCTTCACGCAGAAAAAATGGCACCCACTGACATTCATTGATTCTTAGAGAACATTGACAGAGATCAAATAACAAATGTGAGCACAGCGAAGCAGCGATTGGTGCATTTCAGCAGTGACAGCAATGTGAAAGACAAGCAATGTTCTTGATGGCTACATGGGTGTTCACAAGTGCAGCATGCAGGCCCTTGCTCATTGTTGCTGAAAATGCACAGATAAAGGTGGTTACTGTGTTGAAAAATAGTGTTTCATAGATGAGAATTTGTTCTTTCAAATGGTGTTACTGTGCTCATTGTAAGTATTGTAATTTCCATAAAATGACTGAAAACTAGGAGTGGCACAGGAAGCAAAGATGTTGAATGTTTAAAAAGGGACTAAAATACGAGGTATCACACAGTTTCATTACTTCTCTCAAGCGCAAAGTCATGAGACTAGTATTCCGTAACAAAACACCTGTGCTGACACTCCTTACAACTGCTGGAGTTTAAGCAGTAACTACTTTCATAATGAATGATCACCTATTTTCTACCTAGGAGCTCCATAAGCAACAGTCTCACCATCTTCTCAGTCATCTGCAACTACACCATGACTTGGTTTAAATCAGTACTGTTCCATCCTTCTAGGCTATTTATAAAGTGTATTTGCTCATCACCAACTGCAAGAAAACAACCCTACATCATGCTTCCTTTTTGTCTTAACTACAAAACCTCTTCCTTTCCAGCCTACCTATGGCATCTCCTAAGCAATATGCCAAGCCAGAAATAGTTGCTTTCTTCTACTGTTCAAACTAACATGACCACATGTCTCAATTTTCTTTGCAAAGCACTTTTATGTGCTGCTTGGAGACAAGGCTCCCTCTCCTATTTATACAACACACCAACCTGTAGCCTGGATATCTGGAGATTTCCCATCTGGTGCACTAAGCTTTCCTACTAACATGTGGTTGCTTTCTAGTACTAGCATCAACTGCTTTCAATCTACTGTTCAAACAATAACAGTTAAAAAAAACTGTTACAAATACATACTTTTTTTTTTTTTTTAATCACACTCTCCCATCATATTTTACTATATTTATAACTTACCTGGATCAATACTAAGTTCTTTAGATTCTAATTCCTACTTCTGTAAAATATGTGCTTTATAAATGCTATGTAAAGATCATTAAAAACATTACACTATTGGCAACAGAGAACAGAAAGTGGATTAAAGTAGATGGATTTGTTTAAACATCAGTTTGTTGACTTGATGGAAAATAATATCTCGGATGCCTGTTGTATTTCTAGCTTTCTGTGCTTTGTTTCCTCCTTGGTACTTTGTTCTCTTTTGCAAAGAATCAATATTTACAAGAATCCAATCCTATGATAGATTAGCTTGTCCAACAGATTAAGCATTACACCTTCAGCAGCAGTGAACTGTGTGACTTTCCACAGTTAGGGCCACTAAAAATCCACAAGGTTCTTCAAGACAGCTGCCCAGCATTAATACATCCACATACATCTATATACATAAGTGTCTGCAAATAAAACACCACCACCACTCTTGAGTACATAGATCTTTGCGTGTTTCAAAACCCTCACCAAAATAGGAAGAAACAAAAAATATCCTGGTATTGCATCAGGTCCTGTTTACATTCAAAAAGGAGAGAAACTCTCAGACTGAGCTGGTGTCAAGAGTGGAATGCACTAAAGAACATCACAGAGCTTTTGATAGATCACAGTAAAAAAAAAAAAAAAAAAAAAAAAAAAAAAAAAAAAAGACAGTGAATAAAATTCACAAGCAGAAGACAGCCTGCAGATATGTTGAGTCGCTGATACCAGCTCATCACAGCAGTTCCAGCCAACTTAGAAGCATGCTCTTCTTCTTCAGTCACTTTTCCTTTAAAATCCCTCATTTATTGCCCAGAATGTTTTCATGCTATGTGGTAACAAACTACCAGAGAATAATTTAGGCAGAAAAGGGCATTTAATAACCAGCAGACAGTCTGGGTACTCAATTTTCCAGAGAGACATCTTTGTTCCAACATATACCTAAGGTTTACCATACTGATGTGACGAGACATACAGGTGTTCACTTGTAACTGTGTTCTAACTGTGCACTAAATTCAATTCATCACCAAGGTTTAAGAGAAAAGAAGGCACAAGAAAGTGTGCAGGCAGGTTTTGAATATCTCCAGAAAAAGAGACTTCACAACCTCTCCCGGCAGCTCTGTCACCTTCAAAGTAAAGACGTTTTTCCACATATGCAGATGGAAATTCCTGTGTTCCATTTGTGCCTGCTATCCCTGACATGTTTTTGGCTACCACTGATAAGAGCTTGACCCTGTCCACTTGACTCCTGCCCATTAGATGTTTCTAAGCTTTGATAAGATCTCCTCTCAGTCTTCTCTAGGCTGAATTATCTATTATGAAATGGTGCAACTCATTGACAAATTTCTTGTGCCAGCCTTGCCCTTCCAAAGACAGCTGAAGCTGAAGCAGTAAAAGTTCCTGAGTGGCCCAAGAGAACAGAGGGCTGAGAAAGAAAAACAATGTCAAAAGTGTGCAATAACTATGGTGTTATCACTTAAGTTTGAAGAAAGACAGAGTTCAGGAATAAGGTTTTCTAATAGATCCATAAAAGATGTAGAAAAATACACCTTACCGCTAACAGCTCCTTATCTTCAAGAACTCTTAGGAGAAGCAATTTGGCAGAGAGTAGGTCCTATTCAAACTCAGAACCAAGGCAAGTTAACAACTTGACAGTAGACAAGAAGGGAAAAAACTGGCAGCACCTCCATTTAAAAACATAATGCTGATGCACTGATGCACCCATGACCTTGGAGATATCTCTACTACTGAGAATTCTTCAGAAAGAGAAGTGACTGCAGTTTAATGGAGACTAACAAAAAATGGTTCATTGGCATAGCCAATTAATTTTATTTATTTTTAAACACTGATATGTAATAGACAGAGTATAGATATAACAAGATGAACCATTGCTTTCATTTCCCTGGGGCAGAGTTCAGCACTCAAACAACTGATACTACTGATATTCTCTGCAACACAGACACCTACACTGCTTTGAGCACAGAACTGATGATTCAAGCATTAGGCATTTTAGGCACCATCACAACACACTTGCTATCAGAGTTCTCATCTCTGGTAACTCCATTTTCACTTGTCTCTTAACAAGTACTTAATTTGGCACGTTGTTTTAAAATTTTTATTACGCTTAAAGGGCCAAAGATCAATTTGCTTACCTGACAAAACACTACAAACTTTCATTCAAATGGGAAGGTAATCACTAAGACCAGACATTTCCGCCAAGACACAGTGATAACAAACCAGACGCGCTTGTCCTTTATGTAGGTCACTGCAACTATTTCAACCTTAAACACATCATTTAAAACTTGTATGTTTTTCACCCTCAGAAGCACACAGAGACCTAATATTTCTCTTCAGCTAGTAATTAAGCTCGCGATAAAACAAATGAACAATAAAGTTTCACTTTGAAGCTGGCAGATTCCCAAACACTCCATTGATCCACACTGACAGAGATGACATTTCCTCCATTCATTTTGAGGTATGTCTTGTGACTCAAATAATTGCCAGGCTGTTCAGTAAACATGATTTTTAACAGAAAATAAATAAATAATGCTTTTTATTTTAAATATAGTATTCCATTGAATACCTCAAGCCAGAAACTTGGTTCTTAACCACATGCAGCAGCCAATGCATGTTTGCTAAAAGATAAGCGTTTACCTAAAAAAAAAAAATAAAAATAAAAAAAATTGAGAACTAAAAAAACATATATGAGAACTAGGAAGCATTTTATTTGTCTTTCGAGCAACCTTAATTTCATGCAAACTCTGTTCTCTGCCAGAGCTAACAGACTTCTAAAAGCTGCTATACTAACAAATTAGCTTTTAACAGACAAGAAGTAAAGATTGTTGGAAAATAAGGGATGGATGAGAATCCCATATCACTCTGTTCCCAAATTCTGAGCCTGACCCTACTCTACTGCAGGAGCAGCATCAGGCAGTTCTGGGGATCAGAACTTGCTGGTGCTACTGAACTACACTACTTGGGGGGGCAGCCAGAGCAGCTATGACAGTTGATATTTTCCCCAATCATATAGCCATCTGTTTTTAGTTCTGGTATGGTTGATATCTTATGACAAACATAAATAAGTCCTACTCATTGCAGGCATTACAAGATACTATTGTGGATAACTCATTAGAAAATTCATCCAGGAACAAGGAATAATGTTTTTTTCCTAGCCTAGCAGATAAGTATTACAGTGACAAATTTCACATTCAGCTTTTATAAACTAAATACACACACACACAAGCTCTAGTGAGCTCCTCTGTACATTGCTTATCAAATGGAACCATTTCCTTCTGAACATTCTGCTTCATTATGAAGTGTCACAACCATAACCTTGGGTCTACAACAATACATAAAAAATGCTTAGACTATTAGATAAAAGAAGACAAGCAGAGAAAAAAAGAATTATTAAAAAAAAAACCCTTTTCAGTGCACAACACAATATGAGAATAATGTATGGGACAAAATCATTGCTCATTTAATGTCTATGACAAGCATAGGAACACATATTCAGTAAGCCCCTGCCTGCTGTGATCTTAACATTGTTTAAAGAGGTTCTTAATCAAGTTGGCTTCCTGATCGTACCATGGTCATCACTAGCTAGTCTCCTCTGCTTAACTCACCTGTATCACCTTACTTACACCTTACTTAAACCTACTCACCTGACGTCCCCTGCCAGGGAGACAGATGATATTTCAGAGCTGATGTTTCTCCATAAACCTTCCTGCATTCCAATGCAGAAAAAGAAGCAAGCAGACCACAAGATGAAAGGTAACATCAATCAAGACAAGTTGGTATTTGTATCATATTTCCTCCTCATTACTTTGCAGAGGCTTTGTTCTCAAACATGAATGCAGCAAAAAATAAAGTGTACTTAAATAATAAAAATACAGTTTAGTAACTCTTCAGAAATGTGGTCATTTTGCTTTTTTTAAAAGCACTGTATACTGTTCTAGCTTAAACAATACAGAAGAGCTTTACAATACATTTAGACACTGGATCACTTTTCTTTTGTCCTTTAATGTTACTTCTTAAACTAAGCTGTGCATATAAAGACCTGTGCTATATACATAGTATACTTATTAAAAAACAACAACATATTTTCGTATTTTGAACAATGGCTTTCACAAATTTTAGGAAAAATAATCTTCAAAAGTCTTTCAGTTTAGCATTTTTAATAACTGTAACATTACCAATAGTTTTGTTTCTTTGTTGTTTGTTTTGTTGACAAACAATTCAATCCAAAGCAGTATCACTCCACTCATATTTTAAATCATTATGTTGCATGATATAGCAGAAATGAGAATCCTAACACTTGTTTAGACACCAGTGACACTTGGTGACTTAGAAAAAAGGCTGTTCCATTATGGCTCAGATTTATATAAGTGGTGTAAGAAGCAAAGTTAGTTAAGATTAATGTTTTTAAGTGAACTGTTTGGGAAAAAGCTTTTAATTTATGGAACAACTCAACCGTAACTTCTGGAAGACTTGGATAATTTATTATTCTTTACTGAGGCTATACAAATATAAATCCCTATGCCAGGGGAGGAAGAATGATCATAAACAAATGTAAACAGCATTAATTGCATGCTAAATACTGACCCCAGAGTAAACATGCAACATGTCAAACAGAAGTCACCTACATCTATTCGAATGGTAAACATGCCATGCATTTACCAGAGAGTTGATTTTTAAGATAAACACATCTAAGATTTGTTTTTTCCCCCCAAGAAGTTCCAAAAGAATTGCTAACCACAAATACCATTATTTGAAACTGACATAACAAATTAATTCTTTGAGTATTAACTAGGGAACTTAAATTGATAAAAGGGGTAAATAGTTCTTAAGCTTCTCATATTGGACTGGTTCTGTTGCATGAACTTTTGAACCACGGAATCACAAAACAAAATTTTAAATTAACAGATGTCAATAACTCAACAAGGCAAATCGGTAATCGGTTGGCAGAGAATGACAACTCTGCCTCAGATTGGAAAAAAAAAAAAAAAAAGATCTATCTCAAGCCTGGTAAATGTCATCTCCTGCTGAGAATGCAGAGGACAGAAATGAGCATTATAAACAGCTACAGAAGTGAACATGTGGGAGGAGGAACAGAAAACAAAAGCACTGCATAAAATGTGGTTAGACACTAAGCATCCATCTACCACTTAAAGAATGAAAAAAAAATCAGACAAACAAGCAGAACAACAAGGGAAACCAAACAGACATGAGGAACAAATGCCAACAGAAGGACTCCAACAGCTTTTTGCTGTTGGCTATACTCCATGGTTTAAGTCTTGGATTCAGCACATCTGCTGCCCTTGCCCAGACACCTGCACTCTCCTCACAGCCAAGGAACACACAGCTGAGAGAGCTTCCACAGGGTGAGCACTGCGCAGAGGAGGGCTGCAGGTGAGCATGAAGGCAGGCTACAATACACAGTTCACAGAAAGAGGCACACAGTTATGGAGAGCTGAAAGTGGGAAGAAAGATCAAGACCAAAGCCAGTATAAGAGTAGATAGCCACCAGCAGCAACCAAACTTCAGCAGAATGAATTCTTCCATGGCATTATATTCCTTTATACTACTGATGCCTATAGAAAACAGCAAAGACTCCCCTCCCTTGAGACATACCAAGAATTGTTTTTGAGCCTGTTAAGCAGAAAAGACAAAGAGGAGGAAACGTCCAACAGGAAGATGCAAGAATAGCACAACCTTTGTACAGTGGTCTAGGAACTTTTTGTCATTTATTTCTGAGAAACACATTTTCCTGTCATTTTCCCCTTGATTTTACTGCAAGACTAAATAGAATGAAGATTCCATTACATTTTATAAGTTAAAAATCAAATAAACTATCTATCTTGGGAGAAGTGGGTATTCCAGTTTGGAATATTATCAAAGCAGTCTTGATTTTTTTCTTTTTTTCTTTTTAGGTCTCTGTACTGAAGCAGCATTTGCCTTGATTTTTCTTTCTATAATTTATTAACTTATATAGTTGTTCAGACCAGTTTGTATTTTGAATTCCAGAAAAATCTACTCTATGAGTATAACACAGGTTTTTGTTTTCTTTTTAACATTTCTTTAAATGGAAGTAAAAATAAATATAGTCCTTCAAACATTTATCATCTGTTTAAACAATTTGCTATTTACTACAAAGTCTTTCACAGTCTTTAAAGGAAAAAAATGCAAAGCAATTTCATAATCCTTTCTAATTCCCTCCACTTCAGTTACCCGTGCTTAGAGTGATCAGAACAGATCTGTAGTGGTACTTTTTTTTTTTTTTTTTCCTCTCTCTCTCTTTTTCATATGCCATTCACCAGCAACATATATTCCATGATATGTTCTATTTTCTAAAAGCCAAAAATGATTGAAAAATTCTATCTTCCTCATTGTGGTGGAACAGAAACACAACGCCTGCCTAGTTTTCATCACCAACTAGACACAGAATTATAATGTTGCAGCAAGCTTTACAAGAACACCCTTAAGAAAGTCTCAGCCTTGCTAAACATCATTTATTTCCACATTTACCTTTAAGTATGAAGACAATGCCACATCCTTGTTCTAAAATATACAGGTGGACTGTTCCAAAGAGACATTTGCTTTCTAGCATCTTAAAATCAATTCCTTTTAAAGCAGATGTTTCAAAACCCAATAAAAATGTCTCACATACACTCTCGTTCTATTACTTATGCAAAGTAAAGTCTGAGTATGATGGAACATAATAGCACCCATGATAGCAACTATATCAAGTTATTTGGGAGTTTATACTGTTAAAGAAAAAAAAAAAACACCACAGAAAAAGATAAATGTACATGACATGCAGCAATTTAAACCAAGCAAGACACTCCTAATAATTGTCATTTGAATTTTAAGTTACCCCAAGAAAGAACTACACTGCTCTCAAGTTTTATTCCTTTGCTCTCCATCTTTCTTTGTTTCCCTGAGAAACAGAGAAGCCGACCGGAAGTGCTCTAAAAACTATCGCTATTTATTTCTATTCCCTTCCTAAGAGTAAAGTGCTACCTGGATATTTTCTGATCTCTAAATATAAAAACTGTAACAGACTTCTCATGTAAGCGCTGAAGTCATACAGCAGTCACTGCAGATCCACAATATTCAGTATGCTGAATTAGAAGAAACTTGCTGTACATAAGGAACTTCCCACAGTCCTAATGGCACAGAAACGTATATACAAGCAATTTCAGTGATTTTGAAAAATTAAAAAAAGATACCCGTGTATTTTCATAGAAAACAATTTGTCTAAATTAAAGAATAAATAAAAGAGGCATAACACGTATATATTACTCTGAGAAAAACTAAGGGAGCTTGTAAATGGCATGGAGGTTGGTCCATACACAGTATATTTAAAAAACAGTAATGTTAAAATGTTACACCCAGGTGCTAAAGCTACAGTACTTTATGAAAACAATTATGCTGAAAAAGAAGCAATGAAAGAAATGGAAGAACCAAAAACAAAGAAAAAGCAGTAAAAACTTAAGCTACAACCCACAAGAACAGGTCAAAGAGTGATTAGGTAAGTTTGACTTCTTCACATTAGGCACACTTGATAAAATTTGACCAAAAGAAGTACTTAAATATCAGTCACTACATATTGGCACTATTAGCAGCTGAGTACCAACAGAAGGGTGCAGGAAAATGCAAACAGTTCTTCTGTTTAACTTAAGGAATAACTAGGAACTGAGGAATTCACAGTCTATAAGCTTTCCTTCAATTTCTACAAGAAAATAGTAAGCACATCTTAAGCACCTTAAACATAACAAGAAAATCAACAACAGCCAACAAGGTTTGTAAAGAATCAATCATGTCAGACTAGCAATTTACTCCACTGACAGGATAACAAGCTTTGGGAATATGGGAGTGGTAGTAAATGTCATTCATTTGGACTTCACAGAGTGTCAGAAGTCTTACAAGACAGTCCCAGACTCAAGCACACCTAGCAGAAAAATTAAACGTAGTAATGAGCAGTTTATCATCAAGGTTCGCGTAAATAAAGACTGCAGAAGGACCTGCCATGAGACCAGAACATATGAATATTTTCATCAGTCGACTTACTGATTTTTACAAAGAATGTAAAGCTACAGACTATCTGGAGAAAAGAAAGTAGTATCTTTTAGTATAGTATAAAATCTTGGCAATTTGAGGAAATATTCTAGGAAAATAGAAAGTAGGCATGCCTCTGAAAACAATATCCAGCACAGTAATGGACTAACAGTAATCAACACAGCAAATGTAACTCAGAAATTATGAATAAGAGAGTGACACTGTAAAGAAAGATCTGGGTGTTGCACCATTGTGTCTCACACTGAATACAAGCCAACAATGTAAATTGGAAGAGAGGGAAGAGCATCAGCACCAGAAGAATCCTTTCATTCTGCTGAGCACACAAACTGCTTCAAGTTATGGGCACTGAGATTCATAAACTATTTAAACCAATAGCAAAGAATCCTGAAGACAGCAGCAGAAATGATATGCCTGAAAAGAACTGAGAAGGGAGAAGTTGCCATGGTTTTTCAATACATACAGGTCAACTTTCATGCTGGGTTGTGAATACTTGTATTTATAGTCAGGGAGCAACATTATGTAGTTTGATACATTTCTCTGTTACAATGGAGGTTTCACTTAATTTCATTTTGTCAGCATTTAATACCAATAACAAAAAGCTGTAATAGTGAAAACATGAAAAACCTGAGTTACCTGGGCTTAAATCCAGCTGTAAAAATTCTGCCCTTGGCTAACAAGAGACCAAATATCCTTAAGAAGTGGCATAGCTATTGATGATCTCAATGTTGGACTAAGAAATTAGGTGGTAAGAAATGTAGTTTCTACATCCTCTTTAATCAGTACTCTTCCCTACCATCCAAATTATTAATACTCACCATCATCTCAAATGTCCACTAGACCTTTCTGTAATAAACTCATGAGTAGTAAAACTGTAGATTCCACAAACATAGAGAAAATATATTCAAGAGACACTCATTTCAAATCTAAACCTGTGCATCTCTATTGCCACTTACTGCATCACACAACTCTTACATGCATACATAACTTGTTCTTCTTTCCATGTGCAGAAAACCAAGGGTCGCACCTTAACAGAAAAACACATTTGATACATCGAAAGTTCCAAAGAAAATTCTGGAGGCAGTATTGCAAGCACACTGTTTCTTATATCCATTTCTAAACTCCAGTAGCAGACTTAGCACATATTTGCCTATCATCAGGAACAGATGTTCTTAGGAAAGAATATTGCTGAATTCCATTTGCAACTTTGAAGGCCCTTTTGGGTACAGACATATCACATACCTCCACAGTACTATGCCTCTCATTTTTAACCAAATCCATTTTATCAGACTGAAATAGGTAGCTGATCCCATTTACATACCTACAGAAGAGGATAAGGAATAAGCTCTGCTTTCTGTGCACAGCTCCACTGCAATCTCCCAGGCATGATGCCTTTTAATACTTTATATATACAGCCCAGTCCCCAAGGAAGTAATTTATCAGTGGTGCCACAGGAAAAACTCTTGTGGCATTCACTTTGAGGAGTCGCACAATAATTCAGTAAAACCAGAGGGCAGGAACAACAGAATGTAAAGGCTACCACACTACTTTGAAACCATGATACTTTCACAACCAGAAAAATCTAGCTGGCTTCCCGGAAAGACAGGGCAACAAAATGTTTCATGCCAGTTTGTGTTCATGACTGAGGTTCCATCCATACTGCATCAGCTGGGAAGCATTAGTAGTGAAATAGCAAAAAGGAGGGAAGAGGGCTTCATCTTGCCCCAATAAGTGAATCACATGCATGTTCTTGTGCTGCCCTCCTGCAGAGTGAACCTGGGAAAGCCAATCTCTGCAGACAGCACTGCAGTACATTCACTACTGACTGCCAGGTGACCATTTTGTAGATTTTTAATTTTTTTTGTGTCTGTAAACATCTCAACATGTTATACTGAAAATAATAAGTGCTGATATTAATATAACCTATTTCCTTAGTAGGCCCAGCAGGTTTTCTTAAAACAGAAGCTTATCCACTGTCTAGGACAGATTTGAAGAATTGAGTTTCCATGCTTCCAGAGAAAAGTTGTAAGAAAGATTTGGCAAAGAACCCACATTTTAAACATATTTGTGTTGCAATACGGGTAACACATGTGGGAGGTGAATTTTTATTTTTTTTTCAAGGGGAGCGGGGAGAGGCATGGAAGTAGAAGACAAAAAACATTTCTGCAGCCTAAGGAAGAATTTCCAAGAAGTATTTACTCACAACCTGGTCTGTCAACTGAGGGAAATTAATAGATGAAATACCCACAAATAGCAATGATTAGTGCACTACATATAGAAAACCTTGCCCCGGTGTTTAAACTGTCATTTGGAAGGACTGATATAACTGAAATTACAAACTGCATTTCCCAGCATACTACATAACCTTAGCTAAGGAGCATTTAAAACTTGATCTTACTGAGTTTACAAGTAAGATTCATCCTTCATATGAAAGAGCATTTTTGTCTCTGTTGCTTGATGACAGTACAAGAAATGGCTGCTCTGGGGATGAGAAAGAAAGGCTACAGCTAAAGTAATAGAGAAAGTGAAGGAAAGAATGGAGTAGTGGAACAGTACAGATGACATCAAAGATACCTGCTTAAGATACCAAATCTCTTCTCCATTAAGTTTGGTAAAATTAATAGTGTTCTTATCTTCCACCCCCTTCCCCCCCCCCCCCCCCCCCCCCCCCCTTCTCCTCTTGCTTTCAAGTGCACCAGGGAAAACAAGAAACTGAAGTGATGTTTCTACAGAAACAGTAAGACTTACTGCCTGACTACTGTCACTATATTTTATTTTTGGCTTTGTCTCTACAGCAAGAATTTAAATTTCTGGAACCACGACCATCACATTACATGAAAAAAACTGGCCTATAACCAACCGTAAGCAGATAAAAAATACAGAATTTTACTTCATTTCTTCCCATGGAGCATTCTCTCCCTTCTGTAAGTTGTAAATGTGGTTCATTGTTAACTGAATCTATTGAACTCCTCTCCAGTTAGGGACCAGAGGAGCCAGCAGGGCTGGTTCAGGTGACTCTACAAGACAGCAGTGGGCACTTGGATAGATGTCCCTGATCTATGTAGCAACAGGTGTTAGAAGACTGGCTTACCCTTGAATTATGCATTTAACATTTTGACTTGAAATACTGGCTTGCCCTTGAATGTATTTAACATTTTCACTTAAACACTGGCAGTACAAAAAAAAAAAATTAAATTTGCTTTTTAATTCTCTCTCAGGGAGAAGCCAGTGGATAAGCTGGGAAAATTTCCTGCAGGTTTGGCTGCTGCTAGGTACAGACAGACATTTACTTTGGAATTACAGTGTGTCCCCAGGGAACATCTACCAGCATCTCATCTTTCTGTTGCAATATGGAGACCCTTCATCATTTCATGAACTGTGAGCAGGAAATCCATGTGCAGGCAGCAGCTGTCCTTCCATATAGAAAGCACGTCCTGGAAGCATGAATTTTTTATTTTTTATATATGCCAAATATCACGCCACAGGTGGCCCCTACAAGAACGTTCACTACAGCCACAGAACTTGATTTGCCACTCTTTTTACTTTCTACACTGAGAAATAAATAATGTGCGAAATCAATGAAAGCAGGACCACAAGGCCTAAAACTAAAGACTGGGTGACCTGCAGCTGGCATGCTTGCCAAGCAGGCAATTTCAAAGGTGACAGGGACAGGAAAAGGTCAGAAAAGGGAAGGAGCAGTCATCATTTTCTCTTGGAGCATGTGTAAAAATCGATTTCAAACCTATATACAGGAAAGTAACCAGGAAAGTAATTACAGTAGCTCTTCAGAATTCCTACAGCTGTGATCAAATTATATTTCATTATATTGTAAATTAAAATTAGCCAGACTATCAAATAGAAAGGTACTTTACTCACTTTTTTTTTTTTTTTTTGTTTTGCTTTCTTCCACTGAAAGGAATTGAACTGTACTTACTCTTACCAAATGCAAACTATGTACACATGGAGGTGGTGGCAGCCTGTGTATCTGCATGGATTTACGTGTAGATGCAGTATCTTTCAGTTTTCTCTTTGTGCAAATCCAGACAAGCCTTGCTATTTAAAGCAGTCAAGTCAGAAACAGTTAAGTCAATAAGTCTGAAAAGGGCCTGTTTGAGAAATGTGCCCATTTTGTGGGCAGATGTGCCCTAAGGACACGAAGGAGGTAAGGGGGGATGAAGAAAAGGAGAGGTTAGAAAAAAAAAATAGTCAACACAAGGATCAGTATTTGATGAGGCAGCATGGTTCATTTGCTCTCTGAACTGCGAAATTTTAGAGCAATTACAAATTCTGACTGATCCTTAACTCTAATCACACAGAGATACTAAACGTATTTATGCAGCACAAAGACTCTCTGAAGCTTTGTCCAGGAAAAAAAAAAAAAGATTTTTTTTTCCTCCTTAGAGCATCTAATAAAATGCTGCATCATAAGAACAAAATGGACAGTTCCACAGCAATGCAGTTCAGTGCCTAGTCGTGCTATTTCATTTCTTTTTGCCTTCCCAATAGTTTGATTCACACTAGTTGCTTTGTCTGCAAAAGTTCCAGGATCCCTTAAAGTCTGAAGCCTCAATGCTCCAAGTACACTAATGAGCAACTGCCAGCTCTTGATTTAACAGCATTTTAATTCTAACTTCAAAAACCATCCCAGGAAATCACAATAAAGTGAGGGGAAAAAAAATAAAAAAGGAAACTCATCCCATCCATATAACCCTAAGCCAGTTGCTTTTCTTTCTAAAGTGTCTTAATTTCATTTTATTTTTCTGTCCCTTACTACACAATTACCATTATGAAAGAGTTATCTCATGCAAAGATGCTGGGATGGTATCCAGCCATAAAATGTAAACATACTTTATAAACAAATTTTAAAAAGCTAAACAAGACAAGTGACCATACTTAGCTTTTTTCCCTGGGCACTCTGAGGTGATCTAAATCACAGCTTCTCTTTCACAAGCCCTATGATATTGGACCGAAGCCTGGAAAAGGTGGTTTAAAGCTTTCTTCTACTTTCTATAGTTTCTATTTAAATAACTGTTGTGTTCTGCTCCAGATCTGCCATTCAGAGAATATCACAGGAACCACCAATTAAGCATCCTTTCTCTCCGTTTCATACAAGAAAAAACAGATACATGTATACAAAGTACTCCTTTGTGCTTTAATCCAAGTTTTAATATAATAGTATGTATGATATATATATATCATAATACATCACTTCTGTGTACAAAACCTATTTTTCAATTAGCTTTATTTTCAGCTGTGGCTTTATTGTTACTTTATTGGTTTTCCGTGAGTGTGTTTGGGTTTTTTTTGTGTTTTTATTTTGTGTGTGTGTGTGTGTGTGTACTTCTATTTTCAAGCCGGTCCTTACTTGCCATTTCAAAGAACATCTGTATGTTGCCTGCACTTTGACTCACATACTTTCTAGTAGCTCTTACCTGGTAATAACAGGAGATACTTACAGGGAGCATGCTGGCAGCCCAGCTATATTAAATATGCAAAATATAGTAATTAGAGTTTTACTCCTTTTCATTTGCAGCTGTTACTTTTTTTGTTCACTCTAATTCCTTTCTTTAGAATAACAATCATTAAGTTTTAGCACAACCAATTTGAACCTCCAGGGAACGTATACCTCAACAACGTACTAGACCTAATAAGTCCGCCTCTCTAAAAAAAAATCTTCATTGCCTTCTCAAATTTTGATTAGGAATCTTGAATATTCAAAGATTAGCATACTTAACCCAATGCACAGCAGAGTCTTCTTAAACTGTAGCATAACTCTGTCTTATTCCTAAATTCAGCTTTCTTTTAAGGTGTCAAACATCAGTCAAAGCTATCTTCCATTAGTTTTCATATGTTCCATTGTTTACTTGTTCCATGGAACTTCCAACTTAACTTTCTTTAATATTTCTTCTACTGTGAACAGACATTAACAAAAAAAACAGAGGCTCATTACACAAAAATATATTGGAAAAAACAGTTCCTCTTTAACCACAGAATAACATCATTCTACTGAAAATTGTAACTGATCGTTGCTACCACGGGCAGATCAGCATGTGTACCAACAACTAATTCTCCCAAATGAATATCATCTTTGATGCCACAGCAACAGGTCAGTAGCCACAGACAAGCTCAATTAGCAAACATATTCTGCAAGCAAGCTACAGTTCTATTCTCCTTTTACCACTACTTACCAGCAGTGATAAAATGAAAACAAGCTATTAGCAACATTGTCCCTCCTGACACTTTTCGCTTACTGAATCTATCATAATCCACAACTGAAAACAACTTTTAGGGGATACCTTTAATATGAGGCTGCTTCAGAAAAGGGAAAGCACTACTGAAGTATAGAAAGATAGTCAGAAACACTTGCAGACTGAGAGGGGATCTGATGAATATTTATAAGTATCTAATGTGGAGGTGGGAGGCAAATAGATGAGGCCAGGTTCTTCTCAGTGGTGTGCAGAAATAGGACAAAGAATAATGGCCTAAAACTGCTACACAGGAAGTCCTGTAATAACTCGTGGAAAAGCTTCTTTAATGCAAGGGTGACAGAGCACTGGAATAGGTTGTCCAGAGAGGTTGGGAAGCTTCCATCTATGGAGATCTTCAAGACAAATATCCATGCTTATCTGTGCGATCTACTGTAGGGAACCTGCTTTAGCAGCAGGGTTGGACTCGATGATCTCTTAAGGTCACTTCCAACCCTTGTGATACTGTGAAAATATGTATCAGCATATCTGGATTTGGCTGTCAGAGTGCTGGCTGCTTTCAGTGAAAGGGATTGTTACAATTCCTCCAATAAAGGAGAAAAAGAAATGCCCTCATTTTCCTCTAAGACAAAGCTGCTGTGCTTTGCACATCCCTTAGTACCTGAGAGGTATAAAAACTTGTTACCATTGCTACTCGTTTCCAGTTTCTGAATCTTTTTCACTGTTCAGTAACTTTCCGATGTCCTGCTTTATTATAAATAGCCCCCAAAATTATTGTAACATGATATATGATATATTGCCCAAGGCCTTATTATTTAATTTCTTTTAAAAGAGATTGCTGCAAAGATGCAATACTATTTATATATGAAGCTGAGCTGCACAGCGCAACACAGAACTTCATTATGTAGCAAAGAGGAGTTTTAGGCAGAACAAGCATTTAAAAAAAAAAAAAGAAAAAAAAGAAGATTGTAACTAAAGCTATTTAAACATCTTGTCATGCTGCCGAAGAGTGGCTCGTGGAAGGTCACGTTCAAATCCAAATTCTTCTACAAAAACCTCTCAATTACCTTCCCAATTTTCACTTAAAAGTATCCTTACATTAAGGAAACAATGTTGCCCTCCATTATAAAGGATGGCAGGCTTCCCGTAATCCAGCTATCTGGCTAACTCATTTGCATACAAATAACAGCTGAACTGTTTAAAACTGTAGCCATCTTACTGAGGGCTAGAAGAAGAAATTTCAGAGCTAATCTATCATTGCACTGTGCTATATAAAGTGAAAAGACCCGAGGAAATGCTGTTAGCTCCCAATGTAAACGCCTACCAATAAAAGCTTAATTCCACTGAGAGGCTTTTCTTTCCTCATTCTGGCCCCATTTTCCCAGAAAAGAAAGGCTTGAAGGCTCGTGCTTGCTAATAAAAAAGCATTAAAAAAGATGGAAGGGGGGATATTTTGTGTCATCTGTAATTTTTACTAAGTCTTCACCCTGAGAATCTCAAATGAATTCGAACAATAAGAAGTTGGGACCATTCATTCAAATTCTGAAGACTTTCATTAATAGAATGAGGGGAAATTTTTGTTTCAACCAGTTTCTAGTGTCAAATCTTGCAGCAAATTAATGTTTCTCTCTGTAGCAAGCAACAAGAGATAATAGTAACCAAGTGATATACAGTATTTAAAATGGAACATTCAAAATCATACTTGAAGAGTGCCTGATTATCTCAGGGTTAATAATGAATTCTTCCTTAAAAGAAAAAGAATGAGAAAGAAAAAAAGCATAGCTCAAACTGAGTCCAAAGAAGGCAGGTGACAGAGAGCAGTGACCTCAGATGACTGTTCCAGGACCACATCACACAACCCAGCACAATTAGCACTAATTGGTCAGCAGTCTTAGCAGAAATGCCAGGAATTGAAAAGTAAAGTCTCCGCCTCCCCTCAGATGATCTCTTCAGGTCAGAAATTCTAAACGCCAGTGCAGAGCCAGCACAACACTGTGCCCACAGATACAGGACTCATCAGCAACCGAGGAACATCTACAGCATCAGCAGCATTTCAGTTTGTTCCTTCATTTGCAGCACTTACCACACAACAGAAGAAACAAGAAATTATAGTCCCGCTACCACTATGAGGAATGGCTTTCAGTAGCACAACACAGGACATCAATTATCAGGAATGCCACTGACACCTTCCACCCACATTCAATTACATTGCCACACAGGACTGTGTAAGTAACTTCAAAGCAAGAATGCTCTGCAGCAAAGTAAATCAAGAATGCCCAGCATGAAAACATCACCAAGCCACATGAAACTAAGCAATGGCAATGAAATAGCAAACTTCTAGGGCTACTTAGGAACATGGTCTCGTGGCACCCTGTCTGGATTAAATATGGGCAGGGGGACAAAGAGGAATGCAGATCTTTCAGTGTCACTGAAGACCAGCAGCTACAGGCCAGATCCTAACAGTACTATTTTCCAAGCTATGTAGTGAATGTAGTTTTCTCAAAAATATGCTGAAGTGATCTGCATGAGGTAGAAGTCCAGAAAGACGGTCAGTTAATACACAAAATGGTGAAGCACAGTGCTGGTTTAAGCATTTACTGGTTACGGATTTCAAGAACTTGGCAGAGTAACTGAGCCCTAAGGGAAAGAGGAAAAAGGTTGCTCCATGAAAAATGGCAGCAATCAAAGAGTGCTGTGGTAAAATACTATGGTAAGATGGTCTCATATATCAAATATTGATCCAGCTCCTTGTAAACACATGAAGTTCATGGAAGTCAATTTTCCCATTAATCCTACATTTGTGCCTTAATAAAAATGCCTTATATTTTATATTCATTTCCATTCTCATTGCAATCGCAAAATATTTTCAGATAAAAATTCAGATTTGTCTTTAAGTGTAAGATTCTAAAAGGCTCTCCTGAAATATTCTCCTTTTCTTTCTTCCAAAATACTATGAAAAAATGCTATCACAAAAAAAGTTACATCCAAGAACAAATCATCTCTATCTCCTGTTAAGTTACACTCTGCTTGCAAACAGAAATGCTTGGTCTGGTAGTTAAAAAACACTGAATTTATGACGCTTCATGTCCTTTCTCATTTTGTTACTCCTTGTTCATTTCTACAGGCGCTTTATAACCACATGGAGTATGGCAAAGCACAGTCTCCTGTTAAAAAAATTACAGGAAAGCACACATTCAGTATACAGTTTCACTTGGCACTGATCACAATTAGGCAAATGGCAAAGCAAAGCAGTTACGTTTCAGTCAGCCTCATCACTCAAGACGTGTACAACTTATCTGTGAAAGGGACAATAGTGGCATCTCCTCTTTAGGGGAACTGAAAATGACACCCGATAATGTAAGAGTAAGTACTGGAAAAGGAGGGAGGCAGGTTAGACTTAGCAAGTTTTCCATTTTCTTAAAATACCTTCTCATCACAACGACAAAGTCCAGATATGCACAAACTGCATAACATTGCTCCCACTGCAGTTAAATCACTGCAAAAGGATTCTCCCTCAAATAGAGACATGCAGTAACTGTAGAACACATTCACAGCAGACCCAAATTTGGATCAGAATTCAGCAAAGCTATAAGAACCTTTTGTGTGAGACAAGGATGTGACAGGAAGTAGGCAGCAGTCACAGCTGAGAACTGCTGCACTACAGTTCTGACTATTTTAGCCTTCACACGTAAGATAATAAGGGACTAGCACAGAGCCTGACAGAAAACCACAAGCTGGAAGACCTCTGGAGGTCATAGACCTCCGCCAATGGCAGAAGCCAATTACAAAGTCCACTCTGGCTGCTCAAAACCTCATCTGACGTGGATTTAACTATCTCTGGAAATGGAAATACCACAGCCTCATTGGGAAGCCTGCTTCAGAGTAATTTCTCCTGTCCTCAGGGGGAGCAAGGGCTCTCAGGATCTCACATCTTTCTAGTTAAACAAAATGTGAGAATATTCAGATTCTCTGAAACTCTGAAGGGAACTAATCCACAATGTGTTAACAGCTGACCTCAACAAAGAAATAACTTTAATATTTCTGTGACAGTATTTGTACTTTCAACTTGAACTTATTTTGATTTAAAATTTTAAATCTTTTGCCAGATGCAGTGAAGTTTAAAGGTCTTCCAGTACAGCATCAAAATACTTCTACTATTACTGCCATTAAATTGTTAACAGCCTGTAAAAAAAAGTTAGTTCACAATTATATCAAATACTTTTGCCAGTGTATAGCAGCCTTCTATATACTACTTCAATCTATTTTTCAGCCCAAATAACTTATTTCAAAGCAGTATATTTCTGTGAACGACACTAAATGGTAATACACAATATTAATACTTTTCTATGTCCTTCTCCAAACTAAGTCCTACCTTTCAATTTTTACAAAGATTTTTTCCCCTTTTCTCTCCATGCTGCAGTTTAAAATAACATGTCCTTGCTGTAATTCCTTGAGAATTGTACAACAAAAACAGATTTCCTAGATACTCATTTTCAGTCTTCATCTATGTCAGTTTCAAAAGCTGTTAAAGCTTCTCCATCCAGTCTTCCATTCCTTCTGTAGTTACTCTAATTATTTTGTAATAATTGCCAGTAACATAACAACCTTCAAGTCTCGGAACTTCAGATGTCCCTAATTTCAAGTATTCTATCACCAATTTTCAGCTTTCCAACTTCTAATCCATATCAAAAAGGAAATTATGTCCATCTCATTAATTTTAAATGATCATTCACTTATATGCATTCTTGGCATATCCACAATTCTCCAAATGATAAGGCACTTTAGTGCTTTTGGTCAGTTTATCAGCAAAGGCAGCAGGCTATCTCATTGCACTCTAAGCTCTTTATTAGCCTCATGCTCTGACGGCCATACAGAAAGTCAAGTCTCATCTTACTCCTACACATACATTATCTCGTGAAATCACAAGAGATGTCAGTTTTTCCACTTCATTGTTTCCAATACAGACAAGGTGTAGGTGTTTGGAGGTGGAGTAGTAACCATATACGTTTCTTAACTGTCCTCCAAAAAAAAGGAAAGCCTATGCTCATCAGATGCTGACCATTATATTTATTCAATCTTGTTTCAAAACGGTACATTTTTAACCTCATCATATTTCAGTAGGCAAAAGTCATTATTTTCAAGTTTCCCCTTAATTCAGGCCTCTTTCCTTCTAGAAGGCCATATGGCAGATTAAAAGAACACCAAACACTCCAGATTTAACCTTCTCAAAATAAAAAAAAAACATCTACAGGGTCACTGCTTCAATTTCTAATCACCATGCAGCTTTTATTCAGCGTCCTAGTTCAGGATATACAAACCAAGTTTAATTTTGTTCTCAATTCTCTTCCTCATCCATGCTTGATTACCTGTATTTCATATATGAATGTGATCAAAGGTCTGATTTATTTTCTAAAGCGAACTGAAGACATGCAAATATTAGAAAATTTAGTTAACTTCAGTGGAAACAAGATCAGCTTCTCCATTTCTCATCAGAGCCCTTCAAGGTGTGTGCTGAGGGCTTGTTAGGGTAGTTTTTGTTTTGTTGGTTTGGTGTTTGTTTTTTCTGTTTGTTTGTTTGTTGGTTTGGGTTGGTTTTTTTGCTTTTTAGATCTCCCTATTTCTTATGACCCTCACATATTTTAAGATTTCCTATGAACAGAACATCTGCTACTACTCAGAAAATTCAACATTAAGTATCTTTTGGAAAGCAATCACTACTGTCACAGCAAGAGGAATCTGGCTGACCTTAATATACACTACTATGAACTGTCTATGGCTTTATAAATATAACACAAGCCATAAAATAGAAAACAGCAGAAAGCATAATAATTGCATTTTAAACTATGTATTTGTTAAAAAAAATCCTTTAAAATAGGTATCTGTGAAACACTTTCTTCTTACACTTCAGGAAGTCAGTAATTCACCTAACTCACTTTCTGCTCCTTCAAGAATGAAGGCTCACATGCCAGTTTGAGATTTCAAGCACCTTATTAGGAAGGCATTTTCAGTTGGGCTTCATTTTTTTGGTGGTTTTGAGGTTGGAAATACTTATTTGTTCTCAGGAAGTTGCTACAGCAGGAATAAGAAAATACCTATCTATCAGCTATATTTCTGTCTTTCCCTCCAGCAGAAGAATGCTCCAATGTCAGCAGCACATTTCAAAAATTCCACAGTCAAGCTCCACCAACAAGATACATATTTCAAGTTAATCATTTACCTGTCTGACAGAAAAATACTATTCTTTCTCTTCAGTCAGGCAAAATCGAGAAAGCTTCTCCATCTCTTACTTGACTTTCATATATAATATTCTGGTCTCCCAGAAAAGATATATTGATTTTCCCTTACCATGAATTTTTCTGTTCCCAATAAAAATTTAAATTCATTCTTGTCCAAGCTATTAGGATATACCGAACAGAAGATATTCCTTAGGGAACAATCACGCATTTGCAAGAACACAGAGTGGATGACAATCCCCACAAAACATTTTTCTGGTTGTTTCTTTTGAGCGCCAAACCTTTACAAGACAAAGCTGCTCACAATAAAGCACACAGTGTTGCACACTGTCCTGACAACACAATGCCAAATGTACAATTAAGCCACTAGAAGAATGAATGCGCAAGAATCAAAGCGCAACACCAGTGAAAAGAAGCTACATTTGCCCAAACTTACCTGGCTATAAAGGTGTTAGTGAAAGAAAGAAGAAACAAAAAAAGAAATATTCTAAACCTTGCATCTTTTCAGTAATGCTATAATGGTATCACACTGAAACATTTGTTTCTGTTCCCGCTTTTAACAAATTTGCAAAATGAAGACTATGTCTGTCAACAGTTACTACTACATGAATCTGCTAATAAAAGGAACAATTTCAAATTTCCTCAGTAGTTTAATAATAAAGCTTTGTTTATTCTTTCACAGTGTGCTTAAAAACAGATAAACACCAGCTTCATGGATATGCCTTAAATATTTCATTGCCACTTTTTAAATGTTTATCTCATTGCAATGCTGCTAAACTTCAGAGGACACCGCATCAAACATTTAGATGCTAGTTTATGAAGCAATAATTCACATCCTACGTAGTAAATAAAGGCAGAACTGAACTATTTTGTGTACCCATAAAAGTTTATAGGGTATGGAAAAACTAGAGAAATATCAAAAACAGAAATATACAGATTGCTATCAGAGATCCTTACCAGCCCTCTGTCAGAGCTGTTTTTAATCTGTAATTTCCATGCCATTTTCTCATCTAAGAATTAACATTTCCATCATTCACATATATCACTGCCTTACATTGACACCTGCTGGAAGTGGCTGGGATTGTAAAAGTCTTCCCTCATTCAGTGTCTGATTTAACTCCACGGGCAGACCAACAACAATTTAACTTTCAGAAACACATGCACAAGAGAAAATAGCAGCAAGTTAAAAACAAAGCCTAATTTTAAGTTACAAAAAAAAAAAAAAAAATCCCCATCGCTGCATGGATTCTCAATCAGAAAATACATATCAGCAATGCTTTGAGAAGATTTTTACTACCCCTTGGGTAGGTTTAAACTCATAAGATTAGGTCTCTAACAATTTACTAGATTATCTATCCAATTAGCAAATAATGATTACTGCAAGAATCATTAAATAGTTCTTGTTTGGCAAAAATTGCTATTAACAAGCTTATATACAACAATGTGTCCAATCAGGTTTAAAGCACTTTTCTAGTCCTTATTAAAAGCGAACCAAAATCTAAGCCTTCACATTAGGAAACGATTTGTGTTATTCACAAAAGCAACCAGGGCTCTTCGATGATAGAATTGACAAAGTTACATAAACAAATCATGCTTGTTAAAATAACTTGTATGTACACAAACTACTATCATTCTTCATAATGAAGATGCACCTCTAAAGCTTTGTAAACAGAAACTCATTGAAAGACCCACATGAAAATGATTTGCTTTTCCCCATACACTACAAATTTGACTGTTATGCAATAAATGCCACGTTACATTCTTTTCTTACTTTCAAGCTTGATCCTAAAGGTAAGATCTTTTTTACTGTATGAGATTTTTGTATTTCTCTTAACACACATAGTTCATAAACTGTGTTTGGATTGAAGTAAGCATGAGGAGTTATAGTAGCTTCACTTGGAACAAGAATCAGGCTCCTGAGCATGATCACACACATTGGTCTGCTCCCTGTATACAAACTCAGGTGCACTTTAAAGCAGCCTGAGGTTTTTTATTTTTTTTTTTGTGGAAGGATCACATATAGCGAGAGTGAAAAATCAAGTTGAAAGGCAGCCAGACTGATTTAATATATGGTTTCTGTCAGTCACAGATGAAGAATTCTCCAATTTCATATTTTGCCAAAGTTATGGAGCAGGACCTTTGCATTTAAGTCCAACAGTATGACCCCACCATGCAAGAACTGACACAGTGGTGTTATTAGCTCACCAACTTTGTGTTCCCTACTTCGAAGCATATAATTTCATCTGATGAGTGATTAACCTGTTTAAAAAGCTTTGTTTACTAGGTAGCTTACACTGTTACCACAGTACTGAGAAAGTCTCAACTACTGCATCTCAGCAAAAACAATTAAACAGTAAAATATTCTTGGTGGAAACTGAAACCGTCCGCCAACAAAGCAGTTAACAGCAAAAATACCCATACCGGTGGAGGTCTGTGTCAACATGCTTTACATGCAACTTTTTTTTTTTTTTTTCTAATTTCTGAAAGAACTCTGTAAACGCTGGCAAGTGATGTGAAAATGGCTGCGCATTAGTCTGCTGAACTTACTCCTGACTGGAAGTTTCATTAAGCTCAAAACCAAAAACACTGGGTTTTATTATGTAATGCAGTTCTTCCACATAATGGGTACCTAGGAGTTAAAGTACTGCATTTATCAAGAATTCACCAACTCCTTTGAAAAGCAGATGTGACAGCATGTATGTTACAGAAGGTAACAGAATGGTAATGGTTTCTGTCCAGACACTTAAATGGTAAACAATATAGCACTTCTGTTTTTGGAATGTATTCTTAATTGACAAGCACTTATTTGTAACCATTCTTTTGACAAAACATGCATACGAGCAGGCTTTAAAATATGCTATATAGCTTAGATACTTTTCCCATTCATCCTGTTCTTTTTTCTTTTTATCTCAAACAAACAAACAAACAACAACAAAAAATGATAAAAGTTAGGATTAGATATTCTCAGGATTCAGATCGTGCATTTCTTACCTTACACAGCTTCTGGTAACGTGGAGAAGAAACTGCCATCCTTTGTAAACGATGCAACAACACCACAACTTTCTGCAGAGATGTTCTCACCACAGCCATCATTTTAAGTTTGCCACACTTCTGAAGACACCTCAGAATTTGCATTATAAATGAAGAGCAACTATCATTTCCTCCCGGTCACTGGACAATGATTTGCCAGCTTTCTGAGCATGCTCTCTTCCAGGATTGCTTTTGAGAGCTACAGGCTTTACAGGCTTCAAAGGCAGAGCAGGTTGATACAGCATAAGTTTCTCTCTCAAAATAACCCCGAGAAGCAAACGTAAGAAAAAAAAATCTTCACAGATTTGTCTAGTATTGTTCAGCTCTGCCCGCGCAGAGAGTAAATGAACTTGTTAAGCAGATGAGTATCTGCCACCATTTAAGAGTACACTAAATAGCCACAAAAGGTTATTAATTTAAGCATGAAAGCTGCAGAAACAAGAAAGAAATTCCTTCAGGAAGACAGCTTCAGTGTGTCACTACGGATGCTCTCCTTCAGAAGCTGCTTTCAATCGGCAGACTGAGCATTTGCTCCCTCACTCTGGCAAAGGATGCTCTCGCTCTCAGACTGAACGCAGCTCTGGCAGAGCTGTAGTGAGTGAATAACAGACTATGCTATAAATCTTCAGAGAGAAGCAGAGGGATACCTGCTCTAATTATATCAGCTATATGCTAAAGACTAATAAATCACACGGGTGCTTCTCAAAACTACATTACCAAATACAAAAGGAAAAACTATAGGGGGTAACCTCTCTGCTACAAAAGCTCAACGCTAATTTAGTCAAAGTGATTTCAAAGGATTCTCGCTCACAACAGAAAGTAGGAAAGAGCTCCTAAAAACCATTCCAATTTAAGTCTTTCCCTAAATGAGTTATTAGGATAAGAAACAAGGATTTTGGCAAAGTGAAAGTGTACGGCTGTGCAACCACTTCTTTCCTAGCCATCCCTGAATCCAAAGAGCTGACAGCATTTCGATGTTTATCCATGACAAAGCAGAATTAGCTAAGTCATCTAAGGATGACAGCAAAACATTCAAAAAGCATGAAGTGCTTAGCTACCAGCAAGGCACTCTCAGTGCAATACAGCCAAAGTACCCCTAAGTGTGGCAGTGCTGCATTACTAGAGACAGCTATTTCTTGTTCCTTCCAAGGGTGATATGTTCAATCTGCTTCAAACTGTATTAAAGGGATTGAGGTAACAAACATTCAGGAAGGCCACCATCAATACTACAGGTGGTAAAACAAGAAGTAAACAGTAGCTGACTGTCTCAACACAGATTAGATCCTATACAGTATCATGGAAAACTGATATAGTCTTCTCAAGACCATCTAAAAATTATAGTTTCATCAGGAATTAAGTATTCATCACAAATTGATAAGATATATTGACATAGCTTCTACCAAACAAGATCCAAACAGGCAAATAAACAAGTGAAATATCAAGTCTGATATACACTCTAAAATAAAACAAAAAATTCCATTAATGAAAACGTATTCTCCAGAGTAAATTATGCCAACAGGTATCAAGAACAACAAGAAGTCATTATGTGTATTCTCAGCCTGGGGTTTTGATCATCTTTCCCTTCTCTTGGGATTGTTAACAGATCTGTAACATAAGTCTTTCCTGACAGACAGGAGGACAAGGGAATGATGGAACGAGAAATACTAAAAAATATAAAAATCATGTTTAACATTTTTGACAAGTTAGATCACTCTACAGAACATGTAAACCACCACTTCCATGAGAAGAACTAAACATATCACTCAATACAAAGAACATGATAATTCTTATCTTAAGCTTTAGTTAAATAACATAGATCTAAATGCAATTCAGATCTAAATGTAATTAATCTGTTCACTCCTAAGTTAAATGCTTTTACTTAATGATAGTGTAAGATCAAGGCATATCACATTTCAGTGTATGGCATTTCTGTCTAGATTCAGAACTGAGGACCCTAAAACAAGTGATCACACTATTTAACGTATATATTGCCACATGAACATACACATTTCAAGCACATCAGTGACGATGGTACAGAGGCACTAGCTAAAGTTAGCATCAACTCTGACAAGTTCATGTGATCCTAAGATACCTCACAGCTCTGATGCTGGTGCCATATAAGCTGATATGCCTCTTAGGCACTTTGCAGCTGACAGGATGAGTGCCAGGCACTCAGGTTCTTCATACAGCACAGATTCAAAAAACTGTTCCCATCCCATATTTAGAAATCTTACTATTTGTATCCTTCACGTCAAATTCAGTTTTTTTCCCCTCACCTCCACCACTCATTGAACTACTCCCCTGTACTGTCTCGCTTCTGGCTTAGACCTGTCCTCCTCTACCACCTAAGTACAGCTCCAGCCTATCATCTTTAACTAATACACTGCCAATAAATTTTTTGGAAGTAACATATGCACCAGAACAGGTCCCGAAACATTAAAACATTCAGAAATTAAGTATGCAGGAGCTCAAACCTCATTTACATGAAACAGTAACCACAGCCTACGCCTGCCCTCTTCTTACAGTTTTGCCTTTTGTTAACTTGCCAGCTAATATACAAGCTTAACTCAAACATGAGACCAAACACAGTCCATTTACAATAAACAAGACAGTTATTTTCTGAACACTTTTACATCCGTAGGCACAGGTCTTCACCTCTATTGTCCCAGAGTTACTCCTGTTTCTTAGTTCACTTTTTGCATCTTGCCTCCAATCAGGTTTAAACCTTTTTTCAAATGGCTGCTAAAGACAGTGGATACAGCATCTGATGCAGACTGGGGTGTCCCAGCAGCAACCTGAAAGGAAAGCCTAACCTCAGATGTTACAGTGGAAGTCAGAAGGTGGCTTCAATAGTCCCCATATCACTGAGTCCAGTGCAGAATGACCTGAACTGCATCCTAACAAGTCATTCCTAAAACGTAATGGAAGACAACTCCATCTCCCTTGTCAAATACAGATGACGTTATTTTGAAAATATATGACACGCAGTAATATAAAATAAACCATCATATTTTGTCTCTTTTCAGCACATACTTCACCTACAATTTATCACTACTTTGGTAGCTGAAAGTATTACTTAAAGCAAGGTAATTTAAGTGATTTTACTGCATCTACACAGAGTATAGGAGCAAGCAGTCATAGGACAAGATGGATCATTTCAGCTAAAGGGATACCATACAAGGAGAGGCCATAGCCAGACCTGTACCTGCCCTCTCAATGGTTACAGCCAGGACAACGGATGCGATGAAGAGCTCATTACAGACCTCCCCACATAGCTGGTAGTTTTGACCAGCCATTCTAGCCTCACATAGCATTTCTATAGCAGTTTTAACCAGACTGAAGAACAATGAAAGTCCAAACAACCTTCCCTTACCAACATGCTTTGCAGCTCCATAAAGCCAACAGTAGTAAATTGCAAAATAACAGTTTTTTCTTGATATCAGAGAAACATTTCTACAGAGGAGTTAGCTGACCATAATCAGAGAAATATCATTGACTGATACATCATCTTTCACAGGCACAAGCCACCACGATAAATTATTCTTTTCTTCATAGTCACAGTGAGTAATTTGCTATCAGATACTTTAAATAGCCTTGTTTCATTTAAATTCAACACAGATTTGTTCAGATTAGAGCCCTACTGATAGCAGAATCTTGTTCAAACACCATGAATTATGACCACAGAATATATGGCTCCAAACTCAGAGCACAGGACTTGAGAGCTGATGTAGCTTACTAGTTTCGTGCATGTCAAAATAACCATATTAAATAAGGTAAATTAATTGAAGGAAAAAAATGCATTAAAAATTCAGGAGAATTATAACACATTAAAGCATTTAAATCTGTTAAACAGAACAACAAAGGAAATTCATGCACCATAGAAATACAAAATACAGCAATGCTCAGCTTCTTCCTACCACAGGCACAAATGTATTAATTTTAAGAAACATTCCTGTTTTCCCAACAATACATTATTCCTTTAATGAAGATTCAAGTCAGGTTCTCTCCCTCCTTCCTACACTTCCTGAATACAGCCACCATACAAGGAGGTTTAAGAGCACTAAGTGACACTGATGCCCACAAAACACACATTTTGAATCCTAGGGAATATATCTGCTTCCTTCCCAATCTTGAATTCCAAGATACTGTTTTTAAATATGTTCCAATAGGCTGTATATCTCTACTCTCCACTGGATGAAACTAGCTTTCCTTTATAACATCTGTTGAGAGAAAGTGCAAAAAACAGTAGTTTCTCACCTGCATCTGTTTTCTGAGTTCCCTTACAGAGGCACTGTCCTGAGCTGTGTTCTCACGTCGAGATGCATCTGCAAGAACATTAATTGTTGTCTCTGCCTCTTGAAGCCACTTGAGGAAGCTTTCCAGATCCTTGCATGAGACTTGTACTGTCTTCAGCTCTGTCTCCAAAATATTCTGCCTATCAACAGCTCTGAAAACAAGACAGCAAGTGTCAGAATATTCCTTTAGGATTACTCACATCACAATGAAACTACGAAAAGATTATGTGAAATTTCACTTTATTAAGAAACTATACATCTGCATCAGCTTGTTTATCATTATTTATATCACCGTTTCTCTGATTATTATATCTTTAGTTATCAACAGATGTTAAAAACTTATGTATTTCACAGTGCTTTTAAAGAATGCATGTGGAAGTATCAGTTATCTTCTTTCTGAGTATTGTCATCACAGCCTTATGCTATTCTTAATAGTAGAAGTTATTCCCATGCGTGAAATGTGTGAATGCTTTTCTTCATCGACAAAAATTGTACGGAGTCAAAACACTGAGGATTTGGGAGAACCTTCTTCTTCTACAGTGAGCAGAAATATTTCTCTCAATTTGTAACTACTGCAAGAATTATACTGCTGAGAATTGAAAAGTCAAATACCTGATTCTTTCTGCTGAAAGACAAAGCTGTGGGCTTTACCATTCAGAGTAATACATTACAGTCATAACAGTCAGTCTGTCAATATCTTTAAATAAAAGACAACTGGCAGAATCAGAATACAGTTCAGATTTTGAATGAGTCAAAAAGACCTCCACTTGTACAAACAGAAGGTTTTATTTGTGAACAGATTTATTATTTTCTTTTTAAGATACAAGGAAGTGATTCAAAACCTTTAGATTAGATTACTGGAATGCAACTTGAGCAGATCTCCTGAGTGTAGATCAGATTATGCTTCTGGAAACTGAACTGCTTCCCCGTCATTAAAACAAAACTCAGATCGAAAACTGTTGTAGTCAGCAATTTCAAGAGCTCTGATTAACAGAGATAAGTGAAGTGTGAGAAGTTGTTTCAAAGCAGGTATATCAGAAAAGACAGATGCAAGGAAATGTTACTTTCCTTGAAGGGCACTAAGAGCATCTGACTCAACCCTGACTTCGCCAGGCTCACATTCCCAAATAGTAGCATAAACAACAGAATTTTCTAGAAACTACTTGCAGTAAGATAAGAGTTACAACCCTAATGTTAGGAGGTTAGATCTTACATCACTTGTTAATAATTGCTTTATTCAAAATGAGATTTTGTGGATCACTCCTGACTTTGTGCCTCCCCAAGTTTTTGCTACTGGCAAATGAGTAGCATGGGAAGCCTTCATTCTTTGGCTTGCTTTGCCTCCTCTTGACAAAAATAAATATATAATTAAAGGATGACTAAATGTTTGACCAGCATATTGTCAAGAAAAAATAAAAAGCATCAGAAATTAGAGCACACCAAGGAACTGTGAGGAAAAGTGTAAAGTAAAACCACTTACGAGCTCTGACTTCAAAAGCCTCTCACTCTGCAGGGATTTTCTTCCCTAGCAGGGGGTGAAGGCCAAAGGTGGCAGAACAGGAGTGACAACAAGAACAGACTGATAATAAAGGTGACCTTCAAAGGAAGAGAAAAGGCCCAGAGGATAAAATACTAAGTGACCCAGATCTCTACGCCTAAGTACTGATGTTCTAGATGGGAACTGAGACAACATTGAAGAATGTAATCTTCAGCCCAAAGTTCTAATTTCTCTAAGTTTTCTGCTTGGTTGAAATTGAAGTGAAGAATGAAATCCTATTAAGAAAACAATGCTGTCATGATTTTGAATTAAAGCTGAAAATCATTCCTTACACTAAGCAAGAAACCCAGTGGCATAAAGTAACAGATTTACAATTAAAGTTCTAAGATTACATGGCAGCTTTTAAAAAGGACCTATCTAGCCATAGTGAACAACAGCCTTACAGAGTAGATCCAAACACTTTCATTTCACTCTAGTAAAGGTTTCAAATGTAAAAGAGAAGAATTCTGTATTGGAGATTAACTATGCTAAAAATATGATTCGGATTCTCAAAGAATTCTAATAAGATCAGAACAGTCTCAGAAAGACAAGTCTTTCCAGTAGGCAAGAACAAAATGTAAAGAGAACCCACAGAATTCTACAGAACTGAAGCTAATTTCACTTAATTCACTGATAGTGAAGAATGTTTAAGCAGATTCTATTAGCAGTGTCCAAGAAAAAAAAAGTTATACCTGTAGCATTTAAGCTTTCATGGCACTGCTCCAGACCTCAGTTCCACACGATTACTTTTTTCAGATTTACACTAAAAATACACAACATATATAAGCGCGTGATGAAAAGAAAATCAGGGAAGAACACCTGAGACAGTTTAGATGGCAACTACAGTCTAATACTGAAGCAGCAGGATGACACAGAACCACTACAGTTTCATCCTGAAATAAAAATAAATAGCCGCTGGACAGAATAGTCAATTTAAACAATGTCAAGGTGAGAAAGCTTCAGGCTCTTAATGCCACTATCCTTCCTTTTAACTTTGTGTTTCATGACAAGCCTTTCCAATAGCACTCTTGAGGACATCCAGGACTGATTATCCCAAGTAATGCTAATAAGGACTCCCCCCTTCTGCAACCTACAGCCAGAGATGGTATTTTAAAGCATTATGCTGCAAACACAAATCTTTGCTTATAGAAGCAATAGGACATTATGCTGCAGGCACAATTTTTGTCTGTCCTGAGACCTCTCATACTAAGTCATCCTCAGCACTCAAGTTTCACTAGTATTTTTGTTTATTGCATTTAAAGGCAAAGATAAAAACCTTCATTCCCCTGAAAAAGGGGAATATTGCACACTCTCCCCTTTTAATTCTGCTCTACTCCACAGGGTTACAGTGAGCATGCTCTGGCTATCCACTGATTTCCCAAAATCTCCTGTACATTCTGCCAAGAAACGAAGCAGATACTCATCTTCGTAAGGCTGCAGCACAGCAGCCCCAATGATAATTGTGGAGCTTCAGTTACACACAATAGAACACAAGGTGCTTACTATTCCATACTCTAAGCAAATTCAAAAATAACTAGAGGCTTCCAGTCAGGAGCTCTTCTTTCTGATCACCTGCTCTGACACAGGTGGGTAGTTTTATGTTAGCTCTAGATAAAGCTCTGCAAAGTTTGAATTTGAATGAGACCACTACAGAGCTGTAATCTATTGGTACTGTTAATGCAACAAGGAGTTCTCTTGTCACCCATTAATTGCATCTCTATTCCCAGATGTCATCGTGACATACTCAGATGAAGTTAATGACATTTTTGGAAAAAAAGTACTAGTTTACTCTGAGAAAAGGTGAGAGGAACATGCTGCAGGCTCAATTCAAATGAATGGTCAGCAACGGTCATTTCAGAAGGTGACCTCATCACTATAATCTAGTTCAGAAAGTAAAAAGCTGTGGAAGTTTTGTTATATGCTCAAGTCATTCCCTCTGTCTACTGAACGTTAAACTGAAGAACCATGAAAAGAAGATACCTACATTAGATCAATTATGAAATATTTTAGTTGTTTGAAAACCCTATCTTAGATGTCTCTAAAACACTTAAAGAACAACAAGCTTTTATTTTCTCTCAAATGATCACAGAGAACGAGACATACAAAGTTTCACCTATTCTGAATCTCATCTCTCAGTGGAAATAACCAGGAAACCAGTTGTATAAAACTCTTTGTGACATCAAAAGCAGAAAACTACAAAGATAACATTTTCCTCCAAGGAAGGATAACAAGACATTATATTCCTCTTCCTTAATTACCTATGAAACCAACAGCTTACCACTGTAAAGTTCTCTTCCTCTCATTCCCCAGGACATATCACTCAACTTTAGAGGCTTTACTATCTAAGGCTGTTTTTCAATTAACTCACACGCCATTAGAAAAAAAAAAAAAAAAAAAGCAGTTTCCCTTTCTGCATGCACGTACATTCATGCATACATACAGAATTTGGTTGTCATTTACCCCATTCCCATAACCATAGGATCAGCTCTCTCTTCTGTCTTTCAAACCGCAAAGCGCATTGTCTTTTAAAGCTGCTGCAACTCAGTTAGACATTAGGCTAATGATAATTATCCACAAAATGCTGAAGACTTTTTGCAGCAATTACATTATTTTGCACACAAAAATATATATTATACATAGGACAATACATGCAATCATACTTTCAGCAACTGGTTTGGAATACTTATTTGCAACAGATGAATAGGATGAGTATAAAGATGTTTCAAATCTCAGTTCCTACAGATAAAAACTCTTTCTAGATGGGAGTGTCAGACACTGCATTCAGAAACTCAAAGCACAGCCCCATTCAGGAAAAGTTTCCGTTAGATGAAAGGCCTTAAATAAACCAACATGTTGAAAAGCAGAGATGAATATTTACAGCCTCATAAAAAGGAAGCACAGTAACAAACTATGTATATATAAAGCACAGCAACATCACTGAACAGGAAGAATTGCTCAAGGACCTTTAGAGAAAAAAATAGCCACAAGCAAAGCTGAGAGCAACCATGAGATAAGTACCTTTTATATTATTTATTTATTTTTTAAATACTTAAAAGCCTTCCATAGTAATCTGAGGGAATTTCTATCATCAAAATACAGCTCCATGCAACTGATTAAACCACCATAGCAGAGCTACATGCTGCAGTAAAGTTAAGGCTGCAGAGAATAGAGTGAAATAGGTGTACATGATAAACACAGGATACAATTTTAAAACAGAAAGCTATATATAGTGAAACCTTGCAACTAATTACCTTTCATTCAGATTAACCCAGCAAGTGTTCATTTGGTCAGTGGTTTCTTTCACTCTCCTTGTGTCATCATCACGATACTCTCGAAGAAGTTTATTAGAAAGATCATTGAATGCAGCTACTGTGATGTCTCCTCTATGCAAATCGTGTACTAACAGCTAAAAAGGAATTCCAAAATGAGACGTCAGAGCAAAATCAAAATAGGACTGCTTTTTATATTATGCAATTACCATTATAAAACCCTCTTTTATGCTTAAAAATAAAGAAAGCACAAATGTGAATAATTCTCTTATGGAATAAAATTCCCTTTAAAAGGAAAATCTATTAGATAATAAGCATCCTGACAATGAACCAAAGCACAAGTGAAAAAAATGACATTGCTATAAACACCAAGAACTAGCAAGGCTCTCCTGTGTGATTTACTGACAATAGAAGTGAAAAAAGTTCTACGTTTTTAGCAGCATGAACAAATTTAAGTTATGCTAACAGTGATACAACTGGCATGTTCTAATGTACTCAGACCTTCCAGAGTTTTGAACTCAGGATTATTTACAAAACTATATTTCATTTATAAATCTGTTATATATATATATCTGCACTGTATGTGTGGATGCATGACTATTTTCACTTAAGAAAGCAAAAAGCTAGGCCTAATAGCCCATTTCCAATTTCCTGCTAACATAGGAAAGACAATGAAGAGCAGACAATTTTACTGCTTTCTGAAATAGCTATGGGTCAGCGAGAAATTCTCATCAATAAACTCTCTTCTTTCCATACCTAGCCACCTCCCTGCACTGAATGTCAGTGCATATCCATACACACATTTTTTTATAAGTCTATTAAAGCCCGTTCTACGATCTACACTAGTAAGAGCCCCTCCTCAACAATTAGTCTCTTTAGTTCATATTCTGAGCCTCCTACAGCTTGTCCTTTTTCAAACAGCCACCACAACAAAGGACATCAAACTTATTATCACACCACATTCACTGAGATACAAAAAGCAAGATCATATGGAATTAAGGGAAAAAAAAATAAGATGAATATATTTTCTATCAATCAAAAATGAAACTTGGAACAAATTTATTTGAAATTATCCCATGCCCGGATTACTATTGTTAACAGATTTCTGCAGAATGATACATGCTACATGCTGTGGCTGCATTATTAAACTTTTATCAATGCAAGGTTCTGACTTTTTCCAGAGCATCATTTATTGGATTATACGATGCTCTTTTCAGCCACACTTGTAGAAAGGCACACAAGTATTCATGCCACCTATTTCTTTCTCAAAAGTAATTTTCAGGAAGGTTGATGAAAAAAAAAGAAGAAAGTGATTTAGAACGTAGAGTGTCCAAAATCACAGAACCACCACATCAACCTTACAATTAAATCTTACATTTGGATATCAAACAAACCCAATAACACTACACAGACCAAGAAGTCAACTGCAGATGGTCTTACCTTGTTATCTGAAATCTGTTTGACAAGCATCTCCTTTGGGGCCTGCTGAAGCATACGCAGACGGATCTCGCACTGCTCCATGAGATGCTCCATTTCCTTCCTCTGCTCATCCCACTGTATGCTGTCCGACAGCATGTACTTCAGCTGCTGCTGCCGCACCTCCAAACCATGCTGGGTGTTATCCCATTGGTTTTTTACTTTTTCCACTGGAGAGAACAATTAAAAAAATGAAGGCAATCAATCAAGTAGCCCTAACTACCACTTACTTCTGAGGACAAGAGGCAATAATGTAACTCATTTTCAAATACAGTCACTTCAGCATTCCACATTTTAGTTCCTCAAGTAATTTATATGTCCACGCAAGTAAACAAAAGGAAGGTGTTTGACTGCCTCCCATTTAAGCAGGTCAGTATACAGGTAACAACTATTATTTCTGGAAGACTCCAAAGGCATTATCTATTACTTACTACAAACACATACATGGGAGGTAGATCTGCTGCAGCTGCACCGCAGAAACGCCAAAGCAGATCTACTACCAGCAGGGTTCTCAGGGAGCACCAGGACAGGCTGAAGGCTGTGCCAGCAAGTCATATTTGTGCGTTTACAATGTGAAATAAAGTTTACTGACCACTTTGCACAATGAAAGCAGTGTAATAACGCCTGCACTGTAACTTCAGCTAAGGAATGTTCCAGTAACAGTATGCTTTAGCACTTTCACTCCACCACAGGTTTCTACAGGCTTGCATAGACTATACAACAGAGAAGTTATCGATTTCACCCCATTTCCTTCAAATATCATACTCCTCTCTCAATAAATAAAGTTACTTAAGACAATCAATAAACAAGCTTTAACCTTTAATAAACAAAGAATGAAAAAGAAAACACGACAGAAGCCTAGAGCAAAAAAACAGCACCAAGGAAAGTACTAAGTCTGCCTGACAGAAAGAAAGAAACAGCATCATACTTTTTTCTTTATACTTACAGATCAATAAAAAAGGTATACTCCCTGTGAGTCTATAGAGGTAAAAATAGGTCTTCCCTATTACCTGTCATGCCAGTAGCAAACATTGTACCATTTGAACTAAAGAGCAAATAAAAACAACAGCAACAAAAAAGTAAAAAAAAAAAAAAAAAAAAAAAAAAACACCTAAGCTCGCTTTCTTGAAAATATCTGTATTCTCAGCACCAACAGGTAGGCAATAAGCAACATCTCCAAGACAACTACCTTACCAGTAATGTATGTAATTTTACTTTATTACAAAAGCAACATAGTTGATACTCAGGTTGCTTTAATCTTCCATGAAGTTGCCTTAATCCTTTATGAAGCAAAAAACATCAAGGCTTTTGTTTAAGCTAAAACCACATAAGTGAACTTTACCCTTTGCAGGTTGTACCGTTATTTTGTGTTTTGTTTTATATATCTTTTATGAACATCCAAAGTTATCCTCCCAGGCAGATCAAGCAAAATATCTTATCTTTAGAAATACATTCAATAATTTTCTGTTCAGCTTCACAGAGATCTCAGACTGTGGTAATAAGGCACCTTTGCCAGAGTGACTATAATTTTCTGACATGATATAGGTCATTGAATGAATTGAATGAGACCTCAGAAGAAAACTTCACTAACTCCAACAGCAAATGTATATACAAAAGCAAAAACAGCAGGAATTAAAAGAGTATAACGCTGCATGCTGGCTACTGAACTGTAGAGAAAAGTCTCCTCTGCTTTTAGACTCCCCCCCACAAAGCTAGAATGAAAAATACCCCTATGAAACAACTGTATACAGCAGCAACTGAGTTGAAATTGATATGTAGCTGATGCTTCTATAGAGTTATATTCAATTGTTAACAATATCTTGAATACGTGTTACAGATTTTTCCCTATGAACAGACAGGCTCTCTGTCTGGACTGAAACTTCTTTCCACTCAAGAGACCCCAGTACAATTATTTGCTACAGACTTATTTCCTTTTCTCTTCACTCTGACAGATAAACAGTGAAATTTTTGGAGGCCTCAAGGATCTGCCTGTGGGTTCAAAAATGGGAAAGGAAACCTGATTACACGTCGTTTTTGATTTCCTGCACCTATGCACTTACTGATAAAGGAAACTTCACTTCTTCTGTGCTCCTAGCTATTTGAGTAATTAGGCTTCATCTAATTACACTTAGCAGATTTGCAGACTTTCGTAAGAAATCTGTATATTCTCCTGAGCATTTAAAGAACAAGATGTACAAAGCAGTGTTGATCTTCTCTTGAAAAAAGAGCAAACTACTACCAAGCCCCTATAACAGAAATCATTTTCTTTACAAATGCCACCTTCAAAGGAGCAAAATCTTCACACATGCAGGGTATCTACTGGAAGTTTCATTCATGGTAACATACATCGCTTCCCTACTTCCATCCTTAGCGAGAATAACTATCAGGGAACTCAACATAAGTTTTCAAAATACAATTCCTTTATTCTCTGTCACCTTTTATGAAGGATGCTTTGCAACTGACCAGCTCTCCTCTTGCTGACTGACTTCACTGTACTACAATAGCTACTATCCCACTACCAAACTACTTTGAAGAAAAAGATGGCAAAATGTATCTTTCCATTGTTTCATAGATTCCCTGTTCTGTATTTCCTGCTGCATTAATTTTCTAATCTTAGCAATTGGCAAAGCCTCTGAAGTTCAAAGAATGCGATGTCCCTTGGTTTCTAATTGTGTCAGTTGCATTTTCCTCCCATAAGTACCAGTAAAAAAATTTTTCAAAGAATTTTTTAAACTACATATGAATGACTTAAAAGCCCTAATTCTCCGTCAACAACTTCAAAAGTTAGTCTTCCAAGGCAACACATTCATGCTTTTTGCCAACTGTCCAGTGTATTGTAGTCTCAGCAAAAATAAAAAATATCAGTAGTTCCTTTGTATAAATAAATAAAAATCCTTACAAAATCCTTATCTCTGGATCTGTGTCTGCCAAGTAACTCAAGTTATTCCATAAGACATTTTAAAATCCCAACAAAACAGCCAGTCAAGAAAATAAACAGCAATCTTTCTTCCAAGAATTTTCATTACACTGCTATAGTGAAACCCATGTAAATGTTAATTTTCAGTTTACTCAAGGAAGTTAACTTCAGCTAGGTTAAAAATCAAGAGTTTAAGAGAAAGATATGAAGACTTCACTGTCATGGAAACACCATATTTGAAAACACAGAATTGTTGAACTTACATTTTTCTGTAATCACTGTTCTAATGTCTGAACTGGAGGTCTTATTTTTCAAATTTTGAGCCAACATAAAAACAGAATCAAGCTGAGGGTGCCGTTGATCCAAATCTGCCTTTGTTATCTGTTGAAAATGAGGATACGATTTTTAGATACAAAAAACGGAATTTACTTAACAATTTCTGCATTACTTATACATAAAACTGAACATCTATGTCTCCAGAGACAGATGGCTGCTTCATCAGTATTTACAACCCTTGAGCCGTCACAGCATTATAGCGCTGCTTTAAAATGCAAAAGTATTCTGAAATACAAGTGAAAATCCAGATGTGGAGGCTAACCTGCACAAATCACTGTTACAACCAGACATTGTGAAGTATTTTCCAGTATCTGTTTTTCTCTCTTGTAACTTATTTCCCTATTACCAAGCTCTGATCTTTAGGTAGACACACACACAAGTATGCACATTTGCAGGGAGATGGGTAAAGGTGGAAGAACAGTGAGCATGGACTGCAGACAAAACATCACCATTCTGTTCACTATGGCTATGTACCAGAACCTCTTATTACAAGCATTATACAGTTAAAAGAAAGCATTTCCAGATTTATTTTTATCAAATACCAAATGATGTTAGATATCCACCTTTACCCATTCAGCATTTCTGTAACCTGCAGCTTGTACTCATGTTAACTGATATCAAGTCAAATGCAAGGAACCTTAATGACAGCGCACATCTCACAAATGCTGCCCTTTGTCACAGCTCAGCACAGCATAAGCTATCAACAGAAAAGTATTTACATCATGAGCATTCGCATTACAACCTATAATTACTTTAATGTGCCTCTGGAAACCAGTTAGACTAGTTATAACATAACAAAATTCATAAAAAATCACTACAAAGTGGGTCATAAAGGTCAGTCTTCATTGATGGGCTGCCATTTGCATTTATTCTCTATATGCTTTATTTAAATTAAAAAAAATAAAAATAAAAATACCAGCACCATTCTCACATCTATGCTCATGAAGGGAGACAAGGAATAAAGAAGAAATAGTACAAGGGAAAGGAGCGCAATATCAACAGATTTTGAAGTGTAGTTTGCAGGTTAAGCATTTACTGCAGTTGTTTTGTGTGTTTTTGATCTTAGTTGCTTTTTTTTTTTAATACATTTTTAGCCTATATGTTTAGCAAAGAAATTATAAGTGTCTCCTAATTTTCCAGACCACTAGCCTTCACCAGAACACATACTTTCATTCGTGCAATAGTCCGGTTGATCTCTTCAGCATTTCCCACGGTGACTATGCTCGACTTGAGCATCTGGTTAATCAATACCAACCATTCAGCCAGCTCAGTTGTAGTTTTATCCAGATCAGCAGGTGCAGACAGTTCCAAAGTGTGCTGCGTCTGAACAGGAATTTCCAGTGAAGAAGATACGAGCACCACCTTTTGGACATCTGAAAGAGTTCGGTGTTTTCATTAAAGAAAAAATCATGGCTATACATACAATTTGGAGAATGACTTATTGGGTTGGGTTTTTTTTTGTTTTTTTTGTTTAGTTTTTTTTTTGTAGTTTCTATGAATACACAAGAGCATCTTAAAAAAAAAAAATCCACCACAGCAAGATCTGCATTTGAGGCTTCTTAACCCCAAGAATCTAAGCCTAAGCCACCGCGATGCAATGATTTTTGGCTTTGAAGTTATTATCTCATTACATAACAAAGAGACCATGCATCACCTATAATACTATACAACTGAGAAAAAAAAATGGCATTAACATTAAATGGAATGAAGGTAAGCCCTCTTAGATGTAAAAGGCAGGTGAACTCTAAGCACATAAAACAATTATTTCATTTAAAGATCTGAAATTACCTTTCTCACTTCTGCATTATTTGGCAGAAAGGTTTTCCCATTCTTAACTAAGAATCCACTTAAGCAGAATTAAGTTACTATAACTGAGGCTTCACAGAGCTGGCAATACACAGCTGTCCTAAAAAGGGACAGGCACCTACGAGCTCAGCACCATTCTTTCTATCAGTATAGTCTGATACTGTAAAGAAGCAGGAATGAGCTGAATAGTAGGATTCTCTCCAGAAGTTGTGTTTGGCTGTGATATGGCTTTTTGACTACAAACAGTACTAAGCTCAATACAGTTAAGCTCACTACTACTCACCAGAAGGCTTTCCCTGTGCAACAAGGTGAGGCTGCCCAACAAAAGCCTCCAGTTGTCTCACTCTGTCAGGCACTTCTCTGAAAACCTGCAGCCCAGCAGAGATGAATAAAAGCAGTGAGTACATCAACATTCACAGCAAAAGTTCGTGAATTAGAGTACACACAATATTTTACATTATGCTTTCTATACTTGTATGCTTCATATTGCAATGAAGTTTTTCAAAGTACCATTTAAAAACAATAAAAATGCCAAAAGATATTCAAGTATTTGTTTGTCCAAAGCCTTCCACATCTTACCTTACCCTTGGAGAGAAATAAATGGATTTTTATTGATTGATGTTTATATGTCCCTAGCGCTGTTCAAGAAGTGTTTAGATGAGGGGCTAAGGGATTTGATTTAGTAGCTTGGTGGGTAGGGATGGTGGTGTGAGGATGGTTGGACTAGATGATCTTGTAGGTCCTTTCCAACCTAATGAATCTATGGATCTATGTCTTTTGTTTTTTTTTTTTTACTGCGCGAGTACAGAAAACTCAAGGAAAGCTGATGATTTGTGGTCACTGATGACAAAAAACTAATGCAATAGGTAATTAATTTAAAAAACAATTAAAAAATAACTAAATAAATAAAAAACACAGTAGCCTTCCAGAACTTAAAGAGAGCTTACAAAGAAGATAGGAAGAAGCTTTCTATCAAGGCAGATAGTGATAGAGCAAGTGGTAACAATTTTAAACCAGAAGAGGGTAGCTTTAAAATAGATAAGAAGACAAAATTATTTGTTACAGGAATGGTGATGCACTGGAACAGTTACCCAGAGAAGCTGTGGATACCCCACCCCTGGAGTGTTCAAGATCAGGTTGGACAAGGCTTTGGCAACTTGAACAAGTATAGCTACCCATCAGGGGGTTGGAACTAGATGATCCTCATGAACCATTTCTACTCAAAACATTCTATAATTCTATAACTAAATATTTTTGATTCTGCAGTTTGAAAGAAAGCCAATGCTAAAAACAAACAAACAAAAAAAAAAACAAGTAAACCAATCAACTCATTCTGATGGAATAATGTCTACCAGGGTTTTCATGCAGACATGGATTCATGTCTAGGAGAAGGTCCCTCAACAAACACACATCTTCCAAGACATTTTAGACATCATAGACGCATAGAAAAAGGAAAACTATTACTCTGAATACACCACTATATTTTAAACTACAGATAAAACTGTTGAAGAAATACACACCTTCTTCCATCTCACATTGAGGGACTGCAGGCTATCAGAAAGCTTGTTTTTTTCCTGAATATCAACATTTTTATCCAGAATAACTTCAGGTTCAGTTCTGTTCAGCCATTCCAGTTTGTCTCCCTGTACTTCCATCTCTTCAGTTAAGACCTAAAATGGACAGAAGTTTTAGACTGAAGTCAAATGCATAAATGTTAAACAACAAGAGGAAAAGTTCTTCTTTTGCTCTAGTATTTAGAAATTTCCTTTGAAATCTGTAACAGAAGAAGCTTTCTGTTGTTTTTTGTTTGTTCTAATGTGTAGAAATTATTAAAACAAATATTCAAAGATCAACGTTTATTACTAACTGGAGAACACACACAAAGCTGCAAATAAAATACTCAGGGTGCCTAAAAAGCCTTGTACCACTCGCATCAATTCTGATCTCACAAGACGCTTCTGTTTGACCACCTCTAGATGTACCATGTGTACCCAAAAGTCAACATTCTTTTAATCAAAATTATAACCTGCCTTAGTTTTAGAAATAATTTAAAAACTAAGGGCTCACTCCTGGCATGAGCCAGGATGTAGGACACATTTGTCACAAGATACCTCATTCTTAATGATACGTGCTCTAAAGATAGTTAAAAACTAAACACAACCTTACAATTCAATTTTGATTAACCTCCCACCAACTTCTTTTATTTTTAAGATGAAAGTACAGGTCAGATCCTGCAAAAAAAAGGTTATGCTTGGGTGCACTTCCCATTGACTTATACATAACTGTGCTATCATTTGCCCATAGACCAAAAAAACTATGGAGCAGGAATCATAAGTTTTGTCTTTAAAGCACCAGAACGAACAAATGACATTAGCCAGAGTGCACTGTGTTCATCCACTCTAATATTTACAACACATTACTATGAGATGTGCACATGAAAGTGACAGAAGCACAGGCCAAACGTAGTTGACAGAACAGAGCATCTGGTTAGAATTAGTAAAATACCAAATAGTACCTTTACTAAATTTCCAAGCATCTACTAAAAAGAAGTTTGCTTTGTTTTTGCATCAATCAATTAACATCTGTTACTCCCTTGTCCCCAGCAGCAATCTTAAACAACAAATCTTCTCTCCCATGTTATCCTATTTCTTCTCATCATCTCTCCCTCTCATTGTTGACTAAACAAAACAAGGAAAGCTCTCTGAGTTTTTTTACCCTCCAGAGCAGCCCAGTAATGTTACCAGTACCTGAAATTCACTTCCCTTAATAAGCAATCATGATTGCAAATGCTGTTCCTACTGCAATAGGTCCAAATACAGTATTCAGTTCCCTGCCAGTGCTCCTCTAGCAAATACTGCTTATATCACACAGACACCCCACCCACATGCAGGCATAATCCAGTTCTACCTTTCACTTCAAGAGCTGACAAGAAAAATTGAACTTGCACACTAACCAGTCAGGAGCTATACTCAACAGATTTCAAAGAGACTGAACTTGTATAGGCAAGTGCAACAGCAACTGCTTCACAGTACTTATACACATTTGTGGCAACTTCTAGATTTTCTACTTTGATCTAGCAGTAGACTTATTTTTATTACTTTTAAAAATATCAGTAAGTATGATTATTGAATTAGCCATTCTTCCCATTCTTTTTAGCATTACAGAGACATTCACTATTTGTCTGTCAAAGACAGACAAAAAATAAACAGGAAAATAACAAGTATGCATGCTTGCAAGTAAAACCTTTACTAGTCTAACCAGATCAAATACAGTCTTAAGCATGCAACAAAGTATTAAAGCTGCCCAATGAACAAGACAACATGGCTTACATACCCACCTGTCCATTATTAAAACACCCTTTTAAACTTAATGACTATCTGCTAATGTCTTCACAATTATAAAGTAGACCTGTGGGTATTACCCCAAGTAAAATTCCATTTACCAAATTCTATCACTAGTATACATACTTGTCACTTTCTGAAACAGCCATCATCTTCTGCCTAGATGACCATTATCAACTCAACCTGATTTCATTACAAGATGCTTCTTGCTTGTGTAAGTAATTACCAAGAACTCTCATACAACCATCATATTTCTTTGTCTATTTACACTGTGAAAATATCCTCCTCCAAAAGTCATATTCTGATACTTCGCATGAAACATATACATGCACACATACACATACTAAAGGAGCTTGCCTGTAATTCTCGTAGATTTTCTTCATGGTTGAATGTAAATCTCGTGTCCAGAGCATTTTCTGCATTTTCTAACCAGCAACGCAGTTCATCAAGCTTTTTTCTGTAATCTATCAGCTGCTGATTCTCTCCCTTTAGCCTTAAAAAGGAAAACAAAATATCCACCTGCACTTCTGCAGTAAACATGACATGCTAGACATTTTCAAGCCTAATCTTCACAGCTTTCCTAGCATTAAGAAACAGAAGAGGAAACCTTGTATTCTCAGACACACTGAAAATTCATGTATTTATCTTAGAATACTTAAAACTTTTGCAGGAAATTTTAGGCTCCTTCACAAGGGATTTTTGCTTTGTTCTGAAAATACCTAGTCAGTAATACTAAATGGCTGCAAACGCAGATTACAGCTTTTGTTTTGAAGTATTGCTCTTATCTTCCACAATGCAATTGTTTCAATTCACATATCTTTGACACTGCAAAACAGAAATCAAGCTAGTGTACTTTCAGTTTTGCCTCAGCCAAAAGAGTGTTCCTGCCAAAAAAGGGGGATGGCTTAGCAATGAAATGATTCTGAAAAACAAGAAAAATTAAAGTTATCGGGGACAATTAAAAAAATAAAAAAAAAAAAAGAGGTCCAATGTCAGGAAAACTGTGATTAATGACACTTTAGACTAATGAGAGTAAGAGAATACAGTATCTTTCACAGAAATAAATGCTAAATGAGATTTTCTTCACCACATCTGGTCAGATATCCAAATTCCTGAATAACTTGTTACCTCTGTTGTCTATCCATGACTTCAGCAGTGATTGCCTTCCAGCGCCTATTCAGTCCTGCCAGCTTCTCCTGCAGGAAACCCCCATCTGTAGCAGAGAGTTTCTGTATGATCCCTTCCCCAGTTCTGTTCAGTGCCAAAACACTGCTCTGATGGCTGTGTACTCCTTCTTCAAGTTCCTGTCAGAAACAAAAAACACATAGAATGTTACTACTGACCTGAGACAACTTGATCAATGGTTCATAATGTGCACGATACATAATGAGTGCATATTGTTTTACTAAAATAGGCACTTGAAGCCATCTTACTTAAAGTTGGATGTTGTTGATTTAAGTATGTTAATAAATCTGGTTTAGTTTTCTGAAGAGTGTCATAAAAAAGAGATGATGGTACAGAATACACCTCTGAATGCTACCTAGGATCACAGTAATTCATTCAAATCATCAGTGTTAGAATTCATGCTCACTGATGATTCCTTTTCAGTACTCCCAGCAGACAGTATGGCTTCTTTTTTTTTAAACTATTTCTTCTTGTAAACCATGACCCTGACTATTTCCATAACTGAACACTATTATAGCTAAGATCATCACATCTATGCTCTCCAAATATCACAGAAAATCCATGAAACTGAAGGAAGTCAGATGTCAGGATCAAAAAACCAAACAACCCTTACAACTGCAGCAATTTTACAATATTAGGGCAAATTTCTCTGCAATCAGAACAGAAACAAGATAATTCAAGAAAGAGGTGGGAGGTGGCAAAGAAAAAAACTTCAAGCAGTAACAAAGGTAAAAAAAAACTATGTGTTAGGATAACACTTGGATAACCACTCTTTACACTGAAGAGAAAGAAAATTGGACCCTTAAAACATTGTTTTCCTCTCTTTTAGCAAGAAGCAGAGTAGCTTAGCTAAACAGAAGAGTCTGTTATTCTATAATGAGGATCCAGAAAAGTATCAGGTAATTAAACTGTAGAATTGAATACTTAAACAATCTAAGGCATAATTGAAATCTTCTCATTTTCTAGATGAAATGATGTCAGTATCTGAATTACCAAATTAAGTCGAAACTATTCAGGACAGAAGTCATAGTGCTACAAGCATGAATTCCAATTTCCAGACATCACTTTAAACTACAGATGGAAGTTACATAATGGCAGTCTCATATTAAACGTATATATGATTCACATAAAAAAACTACAATTTTAGACAAAAATGTAGATTTTCTAGCTTGTCCTGTTACAGCACGTATTGTACATACCTGCTGATGCAGCCCAGCTGTCTGCAGATCCAGGCTGTCATCTGGACCACGGGTATCAGCTAATAACCCTTCAGCTTCTGTTATCCACTGGGAGAGGTCATTGAGATCACAGTGGAACTGCCTCCATGCTTCGATTGCTCTATCAAAGGAACTGTAAAAACGTTGAAAAATTATCCAACCATTTCAATGAAAAGACTAAAATTAATGCTCTAGTGATATTTAAGAATTCTGTACAACTTAACTAGCAAAACAGGAAAATAAGAGCACATAGCCTGAACAATCAAGTCCCAGTACTGAAAGCTTCCTGACATGGTAATAACTGGTAAAAGCCAAGAGCATAACTTCCAGCTGAAGGAAAAAAGGGCAGTGCAAAGCACACTTTTGTTTCTATCACTTAGAAAAATAAAGATTGATTAGCTGCATCAAATTGGCCGACAAAACCTTTTTTTTTTTTTTTTTTTTTTGCTGTAAAGCAGTTCAGACATCAGACAGTATAAAATATCAAATATGATTAATTGCTTAAATTATTTTTTTTTAATTCATAAACCATGTGGTGTTGGTGCCGGAATTTAATAAATGAAAGTGATTTTGACTACATAGAAGTGACTGTATTACCAGACACTTGTGCAAGTAATTCTATAGTTTAACCACACAGTAATTTCTCATGCATTTTGCTATTATTTCAATCTTTACAGTCTCAAACCACTGTGAAGCTAAGCTCAAAGGGCAACATTTTCAAGTAAGAAAAAAGACTGAATTACCACAGTCAGAAAGTGGTTTTTAATTTAGAGTTCAACAATGCTAACAAAGTCACCAAAAAGAGTCTATGAATGTTAAGAAAGGTATCTCAAAAGGCATAGAGAAAAACTTCAATTTGTTGATTACTAAAAAAATGGTACCGTTACAAAACAAAGTTGACAAATGTCTCCAAGGACACAGGTCTTGAGACAAACAACACTTAGCAGCCCTCCATTACCTGAAGGGGACCTATAGGAAAGCTGGTAAAGGACTTTTAATAAGGGCAGGCAGTGACAGAACAAGGAAAAATGGCTTCAGATCAGAAGAGGGTAGATTGAGAATAGACATTAGGACAAAATTATTTACTGTGAGGGTGGTGAGACACCAGAATAGGTTACCCAGGGAGGCTGTGAATGCCCTCTCACTGGAAGCATTCTGGTCTATAGCAAGATGGGTGGAACTAGATGATCTTAAAGGTGTACTTTCTTGTATACACCCCAAGGCAAAACACTGGACCAACCTGTAAACTGACCTAAATCTCATTCCCCTTTTATTTCTCACATGATAGCATCTCATTTCAGTTTTAATGTGAAGATACATTCTAAGCATTAGAATACCACCAAGATATGGCTATGCTTGGCTTCCTCCACAGGAAGGCACATACTTCCAAGACACAGCTTGTTCCCAAATCACCAGCACTTTTAACTCTGGTGGAAAGTTTATGTCAGAAGAAGCAGAACAAGCAAGCCAGCATTGTTACAAGCAACACCATGCATGTAGAACCTGTGTGTATATATACATACAAAAAAAAAAAATCACATACGAAAAACCCACGTACATTTTAATTTACGTGTGTTTAAGTCAAACCAAGTCAATCAGAATCAGCTGAGTGCTTAAAGGCTTTGTAAGTGCAACTGAATTCTATTTGTGCTTGGCTACATTAGAGCTTTTACCCAAGGTTTAACTACTTAGAACTCAATCAGGAAAATCATTACTAGCTCTGAAAACTAATCAGTTTTTTTCCAAGCATTTCAGATGCTGTTTCTACTATCCTGTCAAAATCTACACACACCGTACAAATAGAAAAGCCAGAGATTACTAAGGAGATTGATTATTTTTGTTTTCTCTCTTATACTTAGGACAAGATCGGATAAACAGTATGTTAAAAAAATCTCAGTAATAAAAGAGTTAAGAAATACAAACACCAACATACAGTGCTAAAATTGTCTTCATTAATTAAAATACATTACCCCATTAAAATTGTAGCACTTAATATATATTCAGGAAGTTGCATCCCATTTCAGCTTAAATTCCTAGTCCAGCAATCTTTTTTGCATGAAAATTGTGCTTAATAACAGCCTCATTAAAATGCAAAGCTTTACAAACGTTATGAAGTTGAAAAGTAATTTGTATTCAGTGAACTCACTGAGAAGATGATTTATTGCATTTTGCCTGCTAATCATAAACACTGAGGTTACTCTTTGACACAATTATCTTTTTCAATGGTAAGATTAGGTTTCCAGTTAACCCTGGCTACTTAAATGAAATGAAATTTTAACACTAAATGAAATTTTACTGATACTTACAGAAAGATAATATTAGTTAAAGCATTTAAATTAAGTTATGGGGGGAATAAGGCATAACTAAGAGTTCAGTATGACTTAGGCTTATGAAGACAACAATATAGCTACAGGCATAATCAGTAATGTCAGGTACCAGATTCTGGAACAGTTGTCTCCAAATGTTAGAGGGGACCATTGGCAGCCAACAAAAACACAGAAAGCGATACCCAGCTGGAAACACTATTCTCAAATTAAAACACAGTGAAACAACAGTGCCTGATGATGCTTTAGAAATCCTAATGTGTCCCTGATGCAGTGGCTCATAATTTCCTGAAGTCTCTGCTTAGATAACGACACCAACAATTTTTATCTTTATTTTCAACATGGACAGAATTATTTTACAAATGTCTGACAAGGCATACCGTGTGCACCACTTAACCACGGACACCAGGCACTTTCAACTTACCACTTACGATCATTGTATGTTCTATTAATTCTGTCCCATTCTGCATTCAGCTGGGTGAGCGCATCACCTATTTGTATTGCTTCAGGCCCACTTGCTTCCAGTATAACATCAGGCTGCTTCTCGTGTATGACCGCAATCTGTTCCCCAAGTTTATCCAAAATATCTTTTACATTCTACAAGGACAACAACATGAGCCATCAGTAAAATGAATGTGAACAGGGAAAAATACCAAAATGTATGTCCTCAAAATGTTATTCCAAAACAGTATCTACAGTAATAACTACCAGCAGTTTATAGATAAGATCAGCTATAGCAACTGAACAGTCATTCACAAATTCTTCAGGGTTCACAGTAGGTTTTTTTTTTTAAGAGGATGAAATATTTTACATATCACATATGTTCCTGAGGTAAAGGGTCACACTGTATTTCTCAGAGTAGTACCTTTGTTATTAAACAAATCCACACTAACGTCATGAATGCTGCTAACCCCTCCAATTCTCCTTCCCTCTGAATGTTTAGGTATGTAGTACCTTCAGTGCATCTTCCTGAGTTGAAAAATCCTCATAGATGCCAGTATTTAGCTCAGGTGCATTCAGTAACAGCTCAACGTCAGCCATGGCAAGCAAGACCTTGTTGATTTCAACCATGTATTCAGCTGAAAAAGGCAGAGTCCTCACCCCTGCAGCAAAGTGGCTTTTTAACTTCTGCTGGACAGCAAGTGCCTAGAAGTACAAAAGTATGTTTAATATTTCACAGTGCAAGAAATTTTAAGGAAAAAAGTCACAAGTCAACAGATTATATTCAGAATTAAAACCTCTTAATTAAAAGACAAAGGCTTTTATAGCCAAGTCATGCCATTTCAGAGAGCTCCAAATCCTGCAGAAAACTACTTATTGAAAAAATAAATTACAAAACAGTAGATACCATGCTTCACAATAAAACTGTATTCTTTAATAAAACTCTGGGGAGGGGGAAGGGCACTGCTGTTATACCTCTCACCTTGACTCTCAGCCTTTCAGTACATAAACTTCATGACTGGGCCTGCTTTCCTCATCAAGAATTCTCATAAGTTACCAGTTTACTGAAGCAAATTCATCTTCTCTCCAGATTCTCCTCAGCAAGCATCCCCATCCATATTTCCCAACTATTTTTAAATAAATTTATGCTTTACCAGTAATACAATATTAATTTTGCAGTAATAAGTTGTACTAACTCCTCGAGATGTTGGCAATTGTTACCCACTCTGGCTATAAGACCAGGCCATCTTGCCAAGTACCATGTTAGCAGATTGCAAAGTAAGAACAGTAAGTTTGTGCAGCTATTTCTTGAATTAGAAATCACACCCTTGATATGAAGTGTGAGGAAACCAGATGTAAGAAACTATACATGGCCACACCTGGCAAAGGTAGCTGAGCAAAGCAGATATTCCTAAGACTGAAGGCAGTTTCTTGCTGAAAAGGTTTCCTGTCCAATATAGTTCCATCACCATCTCTGAAAAAAGCTCCATTCTTTAAAATCAGCATTGAAAAGGTACACCCACCTCCAAGTACTGAAGAATTCAAGCAACTAAGTCACAGCCTAGTACTCAATGAAATAGAATTCTCAGCAAGACATACATAAGGTACTTCACTGCCTGTGTGAGCTACTAATAGCAATGGCTTACACATAAGACTGAGAAGGCATAAACATTGGCTCACAGTGGTTTCAAGCACTGCAATTTAGTGGGCACACACACATGCAGGCAGTTAGCACAGCTGCCAACAGTTAAAATATTAAGCAACTAACAAAGCTGCTGTGAACACCTGTCTACATCTTCCTCCTCCACCACGTGTTTCTGAGCATTTCAAAGGTGTCACTAAAATTCACTTGATGTGACATAAGTAGTTCAAAAGCAAAAAAGACAGCAGCAAAAGGTTAGGTTTAATTATTCACTATTCAGGATTTCTTCTTCTAGAATGTTCCTGAAGATTTTATTTAGTTGATAGTAGTTTAAAAGCACACAGCAATTACCATATCAGTACTGAGGACACAGGTGTTCTTTCACAAGAACTTTATCACTAAGTACGGTATGTTTTCAGTTATTCACTGTATACCAAAGAAACAGGACTCACAGATACACAAACTGTTAGTTTACTGAAACAGACCAACAAACTCAAATACCATAGAATAATCAGCATTACTTTTGCTTGCTTCCGTAACACTATGGCAAGTAAGTGGCAGAGCAGAAGCTATAAGCTACTATATATGTTTCAGCAACAAATCTAGTACCATGACTCTCAATACTCCCCAAAGAAACATTTTCTTGATGTGTTGTACACATATTTGCTAGCTTCCATCACTGAAATTTGGAGTAAATACCAAAGGTTTTGTCAGCAGTGTGATTCTTATGTGGAAGAAGAGGCCCCCAGTTCCACAGAAATTAGACAAAAGCTGTACAACTGGAAGCAAATTTTACTCAGTAACATGAGACGTGATGATCTGAAAAGCATCAGGATGCTTTTCTTGTTTGTTTGTTTTAAAAAATAAAAAAAAGCTTGTGAAGAATTTAAAAGACCTGTGGCATTCAGTGTCCCAGCTTTCTACTTGGTGCCAATGCTGACATACAGTGCAACTTTCTGCATCGCAAGGAGTCTCATTCAGGGGCAGGTTGCTGCTTCTCTGCATGGCAATGAACTCCTGGTGCTGTGTTCCTTCAGAGTACATCTCCTGCAGCTGTCTCTCATCACTAAGATGTTTCCTCCCTTTACAGCCCTCCCTCTAAGGGTGAACATATGTAAGTGTTGTAAACTATAACTAAGTGTTCTGCTACTCTCTACCATACAGACTAGCAGCTTCTAAATTACAGCATTAAGTATTAAAAAAAAGGAATACCAGAGATGCAGAAATTTGACATAACTGCATATCAGGCAGTGCAAACATCTAAGTCTTACAGATGTTGGTATTTTAATTTTGGAACACACAAACCACTTTCTTAGGTACACTCAAAAAGCTGTAAGTTAAAGATTATTTAAGAAGAGATTTGACAGGATGACAATTGCTCTTTTGTGTTTTAATTTCAGTGGTGACAGAACAAGTTTGTTAAATATTCTCTCTCAAAATACTCAGAAAAATAAAGTTACAAGTATACATTCTATAAACAAGAGAGGCTAACAATAATTTTAACTCAGTGGCTAAACAAAGATTTGTTTCCCCCCATATTTAACACCTGTTTTTTTGACCCAGTTTCAGATTTTCTTTCCTTTTCCTCTTTTGCACTTAAACATATTCTTAAATAAAATCTAATAAAGATTCTACTCAAGGTGGTATTTCAACTTGTTTCCAAAGTGTATTTTTGAAAATAGTACCCAAGACATTGACATAAAATATAATGTGGAAGTAGTAAACAAGTGTTTACCCAGTCTAATCTCAGATCACCATATATCACTTACCCCCTTAGCAAGTAAATACTCTTTAGATCCAAAAATGCACACTTATCTCATCCTTGCGCCTTCTCTCTCTCAGCCAAAATAATTCATAACCTTTTCAGGAAGTTTTCCAATGCTAAACTCACACAACCATGTTTTCTTCTATGCAACTTGGTGAAGTCAGTAAGCAATAGCTTGTTGACAACATAGCTACCAGTCCACATTTAAGTAAATCAAAACTTCCCCGATAAAATACACAATAGGCAAGCAAATATGTTTTCTTTATTACTGAAATAATACTTATCTGTGTTTCAGCTTGTAAGAGAAACAATACAGTGCATGAGGCACCAAATTCACTCACCATCTGCAAAACGATCATTTTAAATTCAGAACAGCTTTCTAAAGCCCAGAAAACTGTCTCAGGAACTTTAGTCAACTAATTACTTTTGCAATGTAATGTTTATTTTTTCTTTTTCCTCATTTACACCTAAGTTAGAATAGAACAATTCAATAAATACTAAAACAAGGTCAGAAAAGAAGGAATTCAAGAAAACACACAGCATCCCTACAAACTTTTGATGTGGGCTTTTCTGCTCCCTGCAACTCCCCCACATGAAGGTGAGGTATTGACCCAGCATTTAATATAATACAGACCCTTTTGTTCATTTGGGCTCATGGCTAAGAAGGAAGTTGCCATATAGTAGTCACAGAATCACAGGAGTTGGAAAGGACCTCAAGAGATCATCAAGTCCAACTCCCTGATAAGACAGGTTTCCTACAATAGGTCACACACGTAGGTCTCCAGAGAAGGAGACTCCACAACCTCACTGGGCGACCTGTTCCAGTGCTCTGTCACTCCTACCATAAAGAAGTTCTTCTGCATGATTGTATGGAACTTCTTATGTTCAAGTTTTGGGCAACTGCTCGTTGTCCTATCACTACACACCACTGATAAGAGCCTGGCCTCATCCATTTGTCTTCCACCTCCCTTTAGATATTTATAAACATTATTAATTAAATCTCCTCCTGAGTCCTCTTTTCTCCAGGCTGAAGAGAACCACAGGCTACTCAGCCATTCCTCATAAGGGAGATGCTCCAGGCCCTTTATCAACTTTGAGATGCTCTATCATACTCCTAGTCTAAGGCTTCCTGGATACAACAAGGGAGGTATGGGATCAAGCACAAGTAAGATGGTAACAATCAGGAATGGAGGGGTGTTGCTCTTAAGGAATTTTAGTATCAGAATTCCTTCTCTGCTGATACCAATGAAATTCTGAAGCGATCTTTTAGGGGAACACTATTTTTCCCTTCAAAAACAGCACAGTCCCAATTTAAAAATTAAAAAATAAAATAAAATAAAAAAAATAATAAATAAATAAAATTTAGAAGATCAAAATAAGAAGTGGCAACCTCAAGGCACATCCTTCCTGGCAAGTGTTCAAGATCAATTAGTGAAGCAAAGGAGAGAGAGTAAATGACAAAAAATTAAACTGTCGTCACTCAAGGCAGGCTGCCTTACTTATCACTAAGATAACAGAAGGCTGAAGACACAAGGAAATAAAAACAGCAGCTTCAGTCAGTAACAAAAACTGCTCTGGCCCTCATCTGAAAGCCCAACAGACACTGTCCAACTAAAAATTACATCTGGAAGTGTAAGGATTTTTTTCCACAGCTAAATCTGAGCAAAGATGCATTTCTTCATCCATAGTCTACTGTAATAGCTCTTGCAATTTGTAGTTATATGATCTTCTGCATTCAGCACCCCAACACCAAGATGAAGGAATTTCTTCTATCCAGAAATGCCAAGGATTAGCTACAGTATGTCTCTAAATACAAAGACTTTATTAAAAGCAAAGGATCTTCCTTAGAAAAGATCAGTCAACCACTAGTGGGACCAACAAGGCTCAGGAAGTCCAGTCTGTGGCACCACGGGATTACTCACACTGGGGGAGGACATCTAGGTACATGTTTTTTCTCTTTTTAGTACAGGAATTGATTCACTGGGGACCCAACAGAGCAACCAGCCAGGCAAGCAGACTCTTAAGGCCATTTCTGCTGCCTAGCTCTGCGTGGGAAGCTTATGATTCAATTCTTCATAAAGAGAAGCAAGTCAAAAGGTTCACTTTTAAAGCCTGCAGAAGCAAGGACAACAGTTTGCCTACCACAGGTCTACAGCTATCATAGGCAGCTCTATACCTGTGAATAAAGAGCACCACATTACAAGTTCATGGTTATGAGTCTCAAAGGGAACCAGAGCATTTTACCTCTGCCTTTAAGTTAATTGGTGCAGTTAAAAACTTACACAGCAGTCAAAAAGAGATTGATTGGTTTTAATAATGAAGGTTCATATGCAGAAACTGAGAAGTACTTGACAGACTGCCTAGCCCCCAAGCTTGTCCAAGAAATTACTTACTGCTTCACAAGGTTCCTGACGGTTATTGCCTAAAATATTAAAGTAATTACCATGCCGTCACAGTGGTTTGAAGGATGAAAAGGAGAAATAATAATAAAGACAAAATAAAACATAACGTACACCACTGAAAGTATCTGTACCCTCAATAACTAAGAAATACAGTTCTTTGGGAAGATAATTTTATCAGACCCAGACATCCTATTAAATCACTTGTTAAAGTGTTTGTCAAGACTCACTCACACGCACTGTGGCACACAACTCTTCTCATCAGAAATACTTCAAACTTTGCCATTTTCTAAAATCTTTATTGTTTACAGCAACATTAATCACACGAGGGCATTTCTCACTCCCTAGCATTTGAGGCAGTGAAGGGTAGCATCTTAGTAGTTACAATACTGCTATCACTGAATGCAGTTTAAGCTTCAAAACAGGCTTTTATCGCATATACACCAACTAGACTGAGTCAAGCTATTTGATCCAGAGCATGGAAAAAACAGCTAAGCATAATCTTCATATGCAAGATCAACAAGAGAAACTATATTGATTTAACTACTTTAAAATTTAAGCCTGGTGGCTGAGATATATTGGACCTATGACTACTACGTAGAAAACCGTAGTTGGGATATAGGCAGATCATTTTCTAATGAAAAATGAAACCTGTTATTTTGAAAACACTTCTTCCCAAGAAATTATCAAGAGAACAGTTATAAGCCCTAAAACATCAATCTCTGAAACTCATACGTAATGCAGCCTTAGCTCTGTTTGTTCTAAGAAAAAAAGGCCTTATTTACCTGCAGTTTCTGTTCATCTTCCATTCCCTGCAGCCCTGGTAGACGGCGTTCAGCCTCATCCAGCCACCTCATTAAGTTATCATGGTCCTTCTTATACTGAGAAAACACTGGAGAGAGTTCCACCACTTGTCTCCTTTGAAATGACCTGCCCTCCTACAGTTCAGAGTATCAGGAAAAAAAAATACATGAGAAGAGGGAAATAATGAACAGGATAGGTCTTATTTATTTGAAAAACAAAACTATCCTACAGATTTGTCTGATGAAAAATTCCAAGATGCAGGATTGTACAATTGAATGGCTTGGGTTGGAAGATTATCAAGCTCCATCCCCTTTTCCATGGGTAGGGCTGCCAATCACTAGATCGGTTTGTCCAGGCTTGACCTCCTCCAGAAATATACAACTGTAGAAGCCATTTAATTTTTTATGAATAGATATATATTCCACTTATCTGCATAGATTGTATCAAAGTCAGCCTAAGGGTCTTATCCTGCTACATCTCATCTGAGCTGTATGTCATTTTACAAACTCAAATATGATTTGAACAGGTGAGTTGAAAGGAGTAGAAATATAGACCCCCTTTCTCCTGCACAAAAAAAAATATTTTAAACATGACATGTGTGAAAGCACAACTATATATTAGAGTCAGTAATTGTTGATAATACTCAGTGTAGAAACAGAAGAAATCTGGGGTCAGATTCACCTTCACTACAGCTTCTTTAAACAAGAACTCCATAAATACATTTGAGTATGTTTGCATACAAGTGCCAATGTTGCCACTCTTAACCCAGCCCTGTGGTGGAAATAAACCATTGCTGGAGGGCCAGGAGAGACAACATGTGAAGCAAACGCCCAGTTGTCTGCACCCATCTGTTGAAATAGGGCAGCCCTCTGTGACACTGAAAAGGAAAAATCAAAACCTTTTTCCTCAAAACCTTCAAAGAATCAGACGGAGTGCATACACATTTAACTCTTCTATAGACACTGTTACATATTGAAAAAAAGTTATAACCAGATAGCAAGTGGGATACTAAAGGGAACTTAGCATAAATGAGCTGCAACTCCATTAAATATTGTAATCATACCTGTACATTGTTGTACTTTGTCTGTAGAAGCACCAGCTGCATGCGTATCTTCTCTCTCTTATTGTCTTCCATAGGCTGCTGTAACAGCTGTCCTCCTCTCTGTAAAACCTCCTCAATCTGAGCTCTTTCTTGATCCAGCTAAGTATAGACAATTACAAAGGAAGAAAAGAAAAAAGAAGTTAAAAAAAACCACATACACATTTTCCACTCTATTACTTTCACAGTAAGCCAGCCTGGTAAGTTTGAGTAGAAAAAGAAAAAAGATGCACAAAGTTCACTACCTGGATCAGATTATACAAAACCATCATGAAAATACAGACTATACTAGAAGAGGCAGCAGCTAGGAAAAATATGGGAAAATTGTGCCATGTCTCCAAAAGCCTAGCAACTCCTTTTATTTTTGATTCCTGCACTAAGATTTTCTCAGAACTCCCCCGATAGTCAGAGGAAATATAATGTTTGGAGAAAAAAGAAAAGGATTTAGTCCATTGTTTAATTCTCCCATTGCTCACAAACCTTTTCATCTTCCTCACTCAGCTCCTGGTGCTTTTCCACAAGTTTCAACATATTCTGTAGGTCACTCTCAAATTTTTCCAGGTCTGGAAAAGCCACTCTGACTTCATGGGGCTCCGACATGACAGGGAGTCGATCTTGTCCAACAAGCATCTGCAACATTTTATATAAATAAATACACTTTTGGGTTATTTCATGCCAAGATCTATGCTTAGAAGAGAATCAGAAGCAGATAGGCACCACTTTAACAAAGATCTGATCTATTCCCTAAAGCTATTTGTCTTTATTATGACACCCAATAAACGTTTCGTGGCACTCCCCTCACCTTGGCACTTTTGATGTGCTGAGAAACCTTCTCAAAGTTACGGTTCAGTTCTGCCAGCTTTGGTTCAACAAGCTCCCGGCACGACACCCCACGGCCATTCATTAGGATGACAGCCTGATCACGCACATTATCCACTCGCAGACTAACATCATCCAATTCAGATGTTAAACGCTGAGCAAAAGAAAAAGCAAAGGTTTACAGTTGGAAAATGAAAGAGTATTAAGCAAATAAGGCAGCAGATTTCATTTCATTTAGAATCAAAAACTGATTATTTTACAGCTTCCCTCTTAAACTGTAACATTTCCTACCTTCACAGTTTCCTCCTTTTTGCTTGCTGGCTCAATCTCATCCAGCAGGGCTTCAGCCTGATACAGCCAAGTACTTATGTGGGCAACATTTTCATCAAAGATTTCCAGCTGGCTCTGATGATTCTAGAAAAATATGAAAAAGATGCATCAATGAAAACAGAAACAAAAACAAAGAAATAAAGCAGGAAAAAACAGCCACTCCACATAATTCTGAGAACAAAGTGCAACACTGAAATAGAAACTGTTGTGGATATATCTTGGAGATAAGCAGCAAAATTTGATTGCACTTTTTACCTTCAGTACGGTATTTACAAGATTGCAATTTTCGTTCCATAAATTTAAACATTATTTTTTCTAAGAGAAATAGAAATAGCTCAGGTGAGCTGTCCCTCAACAAACAGTATATTACAATATTGCAGTCAGACCACAACATCTCTTAATCAAAGAGAGAACATCTTCAGTTATTGCTAGCAGATAAGTACACATGGTTTGTTTTCCTAGTTTTATTCTTAACTGAAAGGCATTACAGCAAAACCTATCAATTATAATATTTGCAAGTTTTCATATTTTACTGATTGTTATTTTACTGACATTCTAGTTTTCTACTTAGGATATTAAATTCATGAGTTTATAGAAAGATACACAGAAAATATTAATACAAGTTCCAACTTCTGGACTCTTGTTAACATGTTATGAAACAGAAAACACTTCCATAATGTGCTTTTGTTTGTCATTTATTACTTATTTGGCAGAATCAGCTATGATAAGGTAAAGAGCAAACCTACTAGTTGTTTTCTGATGCTTTTATGCCCCCTTAACTTAACTCTCTCAGGCTATACGAGATGGTAGATGCTCCCTTTCAGGATAATTTTGGAAGTGACTTACTGCTATGCACTAAGGTAGCAGGAATAGTAGGAGATAGGTGCGAGCAGTAAAGAACTAAGTAACAAGGAGACAAAGGGCTAGCACTACTGGTGGAGAGAAGGTGATAAAACACATTAATTGGCAAGAGAGACTAGGAGATAAATCTGTAAATAAAGACAAAAGATTAAATTGTAATATGAAGACACATTAAAGGGAGAGAAAAAGGGAAATATAAAGAAGACATGAAAACAGCATACATGTGAAAAGTGTTCACTAAGCACTTTCTGTAAAAAAGATAGCCATACCACAACGTCTAGGAAAGTTAGGGCACAGAAATGAGTCCTGGGTGCTGACACAAGAAAAATAGAAGACAAAAATAAAACTAAACCAACAGTTTTATTCTCAAAACTAAAGCAAGTTATTCCAACTTAAGTCAAGTTAACTGCCTGGGATATTTATACAAATTCACTCTCACATCCAGATTCTGCATTTTTATCTCCAATTTTCTAAGGATTACTCATTCCTATTACGTACATGGTACCAATGCCTAACAGTATGTTTCAAACACTCACAAAATAGTTCTCTCTTTATTGTAAAAGTCCTCAATAATCATCTCTTCATTTATACAGTAAATAGAAATGTACTCTACATTCCTTTTAAAGAATGATGCATCACAGAAGCTCACAGAAAGTGATGGCAACTGCTCTGAGGGCACAGAGGTAAAACTACTTTAAATGCTTGTCACATGAAACTTACCAGCAAGGTATCACACCAGTCCTCTGTCCAGGTCCGAACTCTGCTCCATCCAGCATTAAGAACACAGAGCTTCTCCTCCAGGGAAGTCTCACTCCCTTCCACTAGAGCCTGGAGTGTGGTGCAGCTTTCTGTGATGCTCTTCAGATCAGCTTTCCTCCTTTCCAGCTCTCTCAGCACATTCTGAAACAAGACGACCCATTCACCCACAGCACACTGCAAACTAGCTCCAACCACAAGGGCAAGGGAGCCAGGCATAAGAACTAAATTATGTGTCATCTCTTGAATATTAGTGTATGGTTTCCATGAGGAAAGAAACGTATCTTGCCATACAATATCTCCAATTATTACTGATAACATCTGGCTATTTAGAAAATTCTTTCTCAGTCTACAACAAGTGAAATAATGCAGTTAATTGAAAATACTGTCTGGAGCTTCTTAAAAATCTTACTACCTGTGAGCTGAATAATTTTAGTTTATTATCTTCGGGAAAGAAACAAGCATTCATATTGCCACATACATTCTAAAATCACCTCCAAAAAAAGTTAAGTCAAAAAAGACTATTTTTTATGCAACACAAGGGGTTTATCCTCCTGGTGGTACACTGTAACAGCTCATGAATTATTTGCATTGCTTAGAAAGGTATAATAAATTTACTACAGTAACAAGTTAACATGCTTATTTGGAGAGAAATCTTAGGGATATTCCTACATTAGAAGTGTAGTACTAATGACTGTTAATTCTGAGTCAAAACTGTGAGAAGAGGTTATGACTAGATGCTTTCCTAATTTTGTAAGCTTTGGAATGTAAAGATTCCATACAGATCTATTCCAAGAGGAAAAGGTAACAAACTGAAGAGTGGAAAGATAAGAAATGACATTTGTTGCTAACTCCAACTACCACACACATGAGTTTCCACACTGGTGGAAGTGAGAAAATAATTTTCAACAGAATAATTAGAAGGCCACCTTCTCCCTCTGAAAAGTTGCCATTTATGGATGAAAAAGAAAATAAGGAGATACTGGATCTTTTTGGTTTTTAAAGGCACACTGTTTAAGACCAAGTTGTTTCAATAAAAAGTTACAAACTCAACTTCTCATTAAAAACATAAATGAGGTTTCAATTTGCCTTCCTAATAAGATATTTTATTCAGTCCACAGTTATATTTCCTGAGAATTACAAACATATACCTGTGAATCATGTTAGTGACACAGTAAGTCACTTAGATACCTATTAATACCAACTACGCAGCAATATCTTAATATTTCACTGGCCATTTCAGTTTGAGTCAAGATACCCAAGATGAGACAGATCAGATTTAGTTAGCCAACCAAATCTACAAGATATGACACACAGCCAATCAAATCTACAAAAACTTAATCATGTAAAAGACACAGGAACAAATTACAGAGATTTAAATTGTCACTTCCATATAATGTTGGATGCTATAACGTTGAACACATTAATTTATCCTACATATTTTTAAAGCATGCTCACTTTAGCCCAGGCAATTTCTGAATCCAGGTCAGAAAGCAAGCTCTCTGAAGTGGACTTCTGCACTAACTCTGACTCAGTGGTAGCCAGCCACTCTGACAAAGAGGCAGACTCTTTCCTCATTTTGCGTGCCAGCTGGGATGCTCTTTCAAGATCTTGTTTTCCTTCTGTAACCTATGAAAAAAAGAAAAACAAAGATTGTAAAAGATAAAAAAAAAAAAAAAAAAAGTAAGGGTTTGTCAACTAAGATATCCACTTGAATTCAAATATTTTCATTTTATAGCTGTCTTCCTGTGTTATGAAGGACCCTGCACACAAATACTGATTATAAACATCTGCACCTTACTATACAAAGCAGAAAACATAAACCTGAATAATTTTCAATTATGATAAAGAAGCATGCTTGAAGCTAATAATAATCACCAAGTCAAAGTTTAAATGATGTTCATTATGGTTTTTAAATGAAAAAGAAACAATTACAGAATCCAGTATTTTGGGGTGGACATGACAGCAGAAAGACACAAGGAAAAGTTTCATGGGAAATCTAGACTACTCTTGAAAACAGCTTTATAAAATAAATGTGAAATTTGATGTAAGCTGCAGTGTAACTCCTTCCATTTTACACTGATTGTACAATTTGCCTGGTCAAAATTTAACACTTGAGAGCAAATCCAATCATAGGGATATCATAGGGATTAAAGTGATATTTGAAAAACTTCTCTCAGTCTCAATTTAGTATCTGCATGTATTTATACATAATATACTCCTTGAAGATGTTAAAAAAAAAAAAAAAGTAAATTCAGAGATACAAACAGGATTGTAACTTCATATTGCAAATATCCCTGACTGACTGTCCTTCCCTAATTTCTTGTCTTCATATGTTATGAGCTGTAGGTGAACAGGTTACTTTAATATCCACACCCTCTTGAACATTCTTAACTTTTTATAAAAGATCTTCTAGGACCCATTTCAAGAAACTACAATGCTGTTACCTGGGCACTAACAGTTCCACTCTGAATAAGCCTGATTTCACTTGGACTTCTGTCTTAATTTAGGTAGGAGAAAAATTCCCGATTTCCCCCACCACCACCCTCCCAAACATTTAGTCATTTCTGAACATGAAAACTACTAAGAAAGTTACCCAAAATAATATTTAATGAAGTTCTTAGAAGGCAGTTTTATGTGCATTTTTTATTTCACCCTTTAGGCAAATCTTAGATGGAATACAGAATCACAGAATCATCTGAGTTGGAAGGGACCGTTCAAGGTCATCTAGTCCAACTCCTCTGCAATGAACAGGGACACATACAGCTAGATGAGGTTGCTCAGAGCCCCATCCAGCCTGGCCATTTCCTCTGAGGCCGTTGTCAAGACATGAACGTACCAAAGCTCTACATTTACTAGAGGGAAGGACTTCACAAGTGCCATTCCCATAGGTGAAACTAGGTAGGTTAGCTCTGCTTGCAAGCTGCTTTTGGAGAACAATTTGCCATGTTCTAATACGTGATGCCAGAGGTAGGAAAGACTGAGGGTTGGGAAACAAAGAAAACAGTAAGTGTGAAATCACAGTAGAATTCCTTCTTTTATTAGTATGACTATTAAAAAATTTTGTTGGTATATCTGTAATCTTCCATCTCTCAACCAATTGCTTCTGAATGTAGCAAACAGTTTATGCAGCATCAAATGGCATATCAGTCCTCGAGTTCTACCGCTTTCGATCGGCACAACCGGAGCTGCAGTGACAAATTTTGAGGTGAAGAGGGTTTTTTTTCGGGAGGTTTCTGTCACAGGGGAACCGAGGGAGAGCGGGCAGTCCCTTCAGCTCTCGGCAGCTCTCTCGCGAGAGGCTGACGTGGCGTAGGCGTTGCCCGGGAAACGGCACCCCCGCCCACACCTTCAGCTCTGAAAAGGCCTCAGGGAGGGCAGCGACACGTCGCTGCCCACCAGGCACAAGGAGGAGCTAACTACCTGTGAGTATCACCCCTCTCTATTATACTGAAGCTAGGTGCTAAGTGTGGGAGTGTGGGAGCTTGTGTAGCTGGGTGTAGGAGTTCTATTCCTCCTCTCTTGTGAATTCATCCTATTTACTACTGGCATCTGTGCTCTCACAGTTGTGTTCTACTTTTTGCTTATTTCATTTTTATTTATCTTATTATCATCATACATATATTTATTTATTCTTTTTATTTATTATTCTTATTTCTGTACCATGGTCTCTACCAGACAGAGGGCTTGCCGTAAAAAGACGGTGGCGACCCAGACGGAAGGTCTGCCTAGAAATGTGGCTACACAGGTCTCTGGTTGCAGTGAGTGCCAGAGCCTGCTGCTGCTGGAGGAGGATGGCAAGCAGATCTCCTGCATGCGGTGTGAACAGGTTGAAGATCTGCTTAGCATGGTGATAGAACTGAAAGAGGAAGTTGAGAGACTGAGGGCCATCAGGGACTGTGAGAGGGAGATTGACTGGTGGAGTAGCTCCCTCAAGTGCCAGAGAGAAAGGCACCCAGGAGATCCCCCGAATTTGGTGGTGGACTCCCTGACCTGCCCCTGTCAGGTTGAGGGGGGGTATCTGAGGGATGGGGAGGGCTGGCAGAGAGTCCCAGCTCGGTACTGTAGGCGATCTCCCCCTCTGCCTACATCGTCTCCTCAAGTCCCTCTAAACAATAGGTTTGCGGTGTTGGATGTTGAAGGAGAAATAAGGGGGGAGGAGCGGGAAGATTCTCCCAAGAAGTCACCAATGGCAAGGCAGTCGACTCCATGCATTGAGACTGCAGCTGCCAAGAAGGAAAGAAAGGTGATCGTGGTGGGTGGCTCCCTTCTCAGGGGTACTGAGGGCCCCATTTGCAGACCAGACCCGTGCCGTAGGGAAGTGTGCTGTCTCCCTGGGGCCCGGGTTAGAGACATAACTAGAAGACTCCCAGATCTGATTCACCCCAATGACTACTATCCGTTGCTCATAGTTCAAGCAGATAGCAGTGAAGTAACTCAAAGAAGCCTAAGAACTATGAAAAGAGATTTCAGGGGTCTAGGACGATTAGTTCAAGGTGTGGGAGCACAAGTGGTATTTGCTTCCATACCTTCTGGGGCAGCGAAGGACACGGAATGGGCTAGGAAAACACAAGTGATGAATAATTGGCTGAGAGGCTGGTGTAGAGACAGACACTTTGGGTTTTTTGACCACGGGGCAGTTTACTCAGCTCCTGGCCTGTTATCCACTGATGGAATACACCTGTCCCAAAGGGGGAAACGAATTCTAGCCCAGGAGCTAGCTGGACTAATTGAGAGAGCTTTAAACTAGCTGTGATGGGGGTAGGGGATATAACAGGGCTCCCCAGTGAAGAGCCCAGGGGGGCTGTGCTGGAACAAAGGGTGAGGCAAGTGTCCCAGCTGAAGTGCATATACACCAACGCACGCAGCATGGGCAATAAACAAGAAGAGCTTGAAACCATTGTAAGGCAGGCAAACTATGACCTTGTTGCTATTACGGAAACATGGTGGGACCCCTCCCATGACTGGAGTACTGGGATGGATGGCTACAAGCTCTTCAGAAGGGATAGGCGGGGAAGAAAGGGTGGTGGCATAGCTCTCTATATCAAAGAGTGTCTTGATGTTGAAGAGCTTGAGGTTGGAAACGACCAAGTGGAGTGTCTGTGGGTAAGGATCAGGGGGATGGTCTGTAGGAGTGACATCGTGGTGGGGCTCTGTTATAGACCGCCTAGCCAAGATGAGGAGATAGATGAGGTGTTCTACAAGCAACTAGTAGATGTTGCACGATGGCCAGCACTAGTTCTCATGGGGGACTTCAACTTCCCTGATATATGCTGGAAATATAATACCGCGCAGAGGAAGCAGTCCATGAGATTTCTGGAGTGTGTGGAAGATAGCTTCCTGACACAGCTGGTGCAGGAACCTACCAGGGGAAGTGCCCTGCTAGACCTGCTCTTCACTAACAGAGATGGACTAGTAGGAGATGTGAAGGTTGGGGATCGTCTTGGCCAGAGTGACCATGAAATGGTAGAGTTTGCTATTCTTGGTGACATCAAGAGGGTGACTAGCAAAACTGCTGCCTTGGACTTCCGGAGGGCAGACTTTGACCTGTTCAGGACGCTTGTTGCAAGGGTCCCTTGGGACTCGCTCCTGTGGGGTAAAGGGGTCCAGGAAGCCTGGGCCCTCCTCAAGACGGAAATCTTAAAGGCACAGGAGCAGGCTGTCCCTGAGTACCGTAAGTCAAGCCGGAGGGGAAAAAGACCAGTGTGGATGAACCGAGATCTTTTGTTGAGACTCCGGGAGAAAAAGAGAGTCTATGTCCTCTGGAAGATGGGACAGGCTACTTGGGGAGACTACAGGGAACTTGCCAAGATTTGCAGGCAGGAAGTTAGAAATGCAAAAGCCCAGCTTGAACTTAGACTGGCTACTGCAGTAAAGGAGAACAAAAAATCCTTTTATAAATATATTAACAGTAAAAGAAGAACTAAGGAGAATTTCCCTCCTTTACTTGATGCGGCAGGGAATGTAACCACAGAGGATAAGGAAAAGGCTGAGGTTCTCAATGCCTTCTTCACGTCTGTCTTTAACAGACAGACCAGTTATCCTCAGGATACTCCTCGCCCTGACCTGGAAGTCTGGGACGAAGCGCATCATACACCCCCTGTGATCCCAGCAGAGACAGTCAGAGACCTGCTCCTCCATCTGAACTGCCACAAGTCCATGGGGCCAGATGGGATCCACCCAAGGGTGCTGAGGGAGCTGGCAGAGGTGATTGCCAAGCCGCTTTCTGCCATCTATCAGCATTCCTGGTCATCTGGAGAGGTCCCGCAAGATTGGAGGCTTGCCGATGTGACTCCCATCTACAAGAAAGGCCGTAAGGAAGATCCGGGGAACTACAGGCCTGTCAGCCTGACCTCGGTATCAGGGAAAGTTATGGAGCAATTGATCTTGAGGGAGATCACACGGCACGTGCATGGCAATCAGGGGATCAGACCCAGCCAGCACAGGTTCATAAAGGGCAGGTCGTGCTTGTCCAACCTCATCTCCTTCTACGACTGGGTGACCAGACTGGTAGATGAGGGAAAGGCTGTTGATGTAGTCTACCTGGACTTCAGCAAAGCCTTTGACACGGTCTCCCACAGTATTCTCCTGCAGAAGCTGGCAGCCCATGGTGTGGACAGGTTCACTCTTCTCTGGGTTGAGAATTGGCTTGAGGGCCGTGCCCAGCGGGTAGTGGTTAATGGAGTCAAGTCCAGCTGGCGTCCTGTCACTAGTGGTGTCCCCCAAGGGTCGGTATTGGGGCCCGTCTTGTTTAATATCTTTATTGATGACCTGGATGAGGGGATTGAGTGTACCCTCAGTAAGTTTGCGGATGACACCAAGTTGGGAGGATGTGTTGATCTGCCTGAGGGTAGGGAGGCCCTTCAGCGGGATCTGGATAGGCTAGACAGTTGGGCTGAGGTCAATGGGATGAGGTTCAATAAGGCCAAGTGCCGGGTCCTGCACTTTGGCCACAATAACCCCATGCAATGCTATAGGCTTGGGGCAGAATGGCTTGAGGAGTGTATAGAGGAAAAGGACCTGGGGGTGTTGGTTGATACTCGGCTCAGCATGAGCCGGCAGTGTGCCCAGGTGGCCAAGAAGGCCAATGGCATCCTGGCCTGTATTAGGAATAGTGTGGCCAGCAGGAGCAGGGAGGTGATCATCCCCCTGTACTCAGCTCTGGTGCGGCCGCACCTCGAGTACTGCGTTCAGTTTTGGGCCCCTCACTACAAGAGAGACATCGAGGCGCTGGAGCGTGTTCAGAGAAGGGCAACAAAACTGGTGAGGGGTCTGGAGCACAGGTCTTACGAGGAGCGGCTGAAGGAGCTGGGATTGTTTAGTTTGGGGAAAAGGAGGCTCAGAGGAGACCTCATTGCACTCTACCACTTCCTGAAGGGAGGCTGTGGTAAGGAGGGGGTCGGCCTCTTCTCCCAGGTAACTAACGACAGGACGAGAGGGAATGGCCACAAGTTGTGCCGGGGAAGATTTAGATTAGACTTGAGGAAAAATTTTTTCTCTGAGAGAGTGGTCCGGCACTGGAATGGCCTGCCTAGGGAGGTGGTTGAGGCACCGTCCCTAGCGCTGTTCAAGAAGCGTTTAGATGAGGTGCTGAGGGATTTGATTTAGTAGCTTGGTGGGTAGGGATGGTGGTGTGAGGAAGGTTGGACTAGATGATCTTGTAGGTCCTTTCCAACCTAATGTATCTATGAATCTATGAATCTATATGCAGTATCAGCTGCAAAATCAAAAGCTTATAATACCATCAGACATCAAAACAATAAAAATAATTTATATCCGGATAAATGTTCATATATAGATTTAGTTTTCTCACCTGTGCCCCCAGGTCATTGTAAAGAAATTTCAACGCTGTCAGTTGTTCATCCATTCCTTTGGGATTATCTGTCTGTTGCTTTTGTACAATTTGCCTTCCTGTCTTGATGACAGTTTCAATCTCCAATTTTACTTCACTGAGGGTTTTATAGAGTTTCTAAAGCACAAATATACATACTAGTGATTAACTTCTAGTTCAAATCTTCAGACTACTTCATTAGGCACACTTAAACTGAGAGCTGTGGATTAAAAGCAAATCAAAGTAACACTGGGCAATGCAAAAACATCTGCCAAGCAGAATTCAAACTCCTGATGTCCCATATTTTATTCTAGTTTTAATTTTTACAGAAGTAAATTTTATCCCAATAGCTCAGCAGTGCTTACTCCAAAACATAACCCAAAAGCTCAGCAGTGCTTACTCCAAAACATAACCCAAATCAAATGACTAATACTGTGATCTGTGCTTGACCTTTAGTAATTTTATTTAAACAGAACAAACACAAAGAACTAAGTAATCCTGCCTGGAGTCATGTTTCCCATAGGTCAGGCAGGGTTTGTTTTTGCTTGTTTTGGTTTGGTTTTTGTTTTGTTTTGTTTTTACGTATCAACTCATCTGTTTATACTTAATTCACAAGAATTGCAGAGCTTTTCTTTTCAATCGTTCTGTTGATATTCAGTCAAAAAATTATAATGGTATTTTCTTCCCTCAGGACTTGAAGCAAAACTTCCTTCAGGGGAGAGATTAGGATAGAAGAATCACACTTGAAAGAAACAACTCCAAACATAACCTAAGAACACTCTATGCTTACCATGCACTTGTCCAGATGACTTTGGATGATATCTGGGTCGGTATCCTTCACATCCAAGACATGAAGCTCTGCCTTTACACTTTCCAACACACGCTTGCAATCCAACATGCGCTGCTCAAAATTGGCAGGTTTCTGAAAAAGCTGATACTTTGTAGACACTTCACGGAGTTTTCTCTGTTTTAATGAAAATTATGTTAAGAGAGAGATTTAAATGAACATCTGCACTTTGATAACAGTACCTAAAGCATCTCCCTTAATCTAATCCATTTCTCATGCCACCACAACTCAGGATACATATTAATACCATTTGCCAAGCCAAATTCCATCACCTATTTCTAATCTCCATATGTGGGGTCCAGAAGAGCTCTTTCAATTCTCTTTCAACACATTTTCAAGATATCAATTCTACTAAAATGCAATGACTTTCTTATTCTCAGTACCTCTCCCATGATAATTACAGGATTTCAGATTCCTTATTCAATTAATCCAGTGCTATTTGTTTTCTAATGAAAGCATGTAGAACCATATGCTATTAACTTTTGAGATTTGGTTGACCGCACCAAGTAAATTACAGACTGACAACAGCAGCATGCAATTTAAAACCAGAACCTCTTCAAATTAAAATGCCTATAGTGTGATTCTCATATTTTTACCTGCAAAACATCCAGCTGAGTTCCACCTCGGGGAGACCGGCATTCAGGAGAAGCAGGAGGGAAAGAGCGAGGACTTTTCTTCAGCTCCTCTAAAGTGGCCTCATGAGCTGCAATTTCAGCTTGAATTTTCTACCATATAAAAACAGCGAAAAAAATGTTACAACATATCTTGAAGAGAGGGAAAGAAGAGCTTGCTAACTATTTAATATCCACCAGAAGTAAATCCAGTTTGTGAAGTTAAAGGATATCAGATTTATTTTAAACTGAATTATTTTATTATGATTCTGTGATTTTAAGTATGGCTCTGGTCACAACTTGCTAAATTGAAAACTATTATTATTCTTTAAAATCTTCTTAAAATAGGAAAGCAATCGCAATCACAAAACCTGTCAATTAGTACATCAGCACAGGAATGAAATGAAACCTGCATGAATTAGTAAGTCTACAATGAATCACCAGATCTATCAAACTGTTTGGGATTAGAAAGCTATAGCAGAATACCTGGGCCTCCTGTGGCATCTGAAAGGCATCTACCCTATCAGTCAGGTAAGATGTCAGCTGTCTATCCAGCTCTGCTAAGTTTTCCTGCAAGACCTGCAGCATGTGGTCAGTTTCTCGCATGGTCTGAAGCTGCTGTTCCAAAGCAATCTGTCGGTTCACCGCCTTAACAGGAAGGAAAAGTACAACATGAGAGAGCAGTTCTGTTCTCAAAATAAGGTGGGAAAGACCCCAGAATTCCTACACCAGGAGAACTATCTTAAAACATGTTATTGATATCATTAACTGACGAATAATGCTGCTAGATACAAGACAGTGAAAACAAATCTCTCCTGTCACCTCAGGAGGTGAGTAGGCTGTTAAAATAGGCATTTCACAATTTACTTAGTCACTGGGATGCAGAGACATTGTGATATGCTATAGCTTAGTGTTGTCTGATGTGCAAACCTGAACACTTCCCTTCAAAACAACAAATAACGTCTGCCTGTTCAAGAGTGAAAGTGGGGGTTCACGTTTCCTTCCTTTCATTGCCCCCCTCCTCCCCTTGAACAGCTAAACTTTTAAGTTCATCCAATTGCTACCCATGGGTGCACAAAGTCCCCATTACCAGCACACACACACTCTGAGTAGTTAACACTTCACATGAAAAATAAGCTGATAGCTGATAGCTTTCACGTGGCAGTAAAGTGCTACAAAATAGTATTAAATGCTAACTTAAATGACAGTTTGCAACTCCTAGCTTACGCAAATGCATTCACGTTGCTCACTGTAATGAGGATGAACAAAAATTTTCTCTGTGACTATACTCTGATAGTAGCAGGAAATAATGGGAAAAAAAAAAAAAAAAAACATCTCCAATCCTACAGTCTGGCTGGGGCCTGTGCTACCATAACACTCAACAAATTTATGCAACCTGAAATACCGCTAGTCATCTCCTACCTAGAAAACCTAGAACAGATAAGCATGAGAAGAGGAACGGGGTACGTTAACAGATGGAGAACAGAAAGAATGTTTTCCTTCGGTTCCGTTATTATGCTGTAACTTCTTCCTAGCACTTTCAAAGAGTGAAAATGTCTCTATTCATTCTTACTGTTAGTGAGCAGTACACCAGTATTCATGGCAGTAGGAAGGGAACATTAACCTCAGTTATTGAACTTTATTGAACTGACACTCCTGAGATGGTAATTGACTTTTTTTTTTTTTTAATGAATGTTATCTAGGAAAACACAGAGGGGGCTGGGGGAAAACTGGAATGCAAATGTGCAAGACAGGGCATGACTGGTACCAGGTGAAAAACTGTATTCCGCTCCTAGGGTATTATTCCAAATTGAAAGCAGCTGACACTGTGAGTTTTTTCCTCTTTTCCTGTGTTGAAGTCCTGCACCCATGAATTCAGCTAAGAGGATGCATTTCAGCCCACTGAGCTGACAAACGTAGCCCCTAAATTCTTACCAAATGACTCAATTCCTCGTAGCGGGCATTGAAAGCCTCCAATTTTTCACTGATGATATCATCAAGAATCCCTCCATCAATCAGTGTCTGCCCAAGTTCCCGAATCTGGGTTCGATTATCAGCTGGATGACGCAGGATGGATTCCAGAGACTAATTAGCAGAAAAGGTTGTAAAGTCAATGCATCAAGCAATTCTGAACTTACAGAGGTAGAAATCTGGCCACATGCAAAGAAGTTAGCAGTATTCTCAAGTTAAAAAGTGTAAAATGAATAAATTATGGCTTAATCCACGATGGCACAAAGCAAATACAGTAGTAGTTTTGTTTTAGATAACTAAACTTCTCAGCACTTCTCAACTATTCAGCAACATTTCACACAGTAGTGCTGGAAGGAATTAATTTACAGAGGATAAGAAAGCATGAAATTTCATCTCTGCGTGGTATCAAGATTGGCAGAACTGTTATAAACAACAAAAAAAAACATATTTTTTTGGAGGGGTGGGGGCTGTTGGTCTTACAGTATACATTCCAAATTCGCTATCAATTTAACAGGAAGAATCAGAATATTCAACACACAGTTCAGTATTCTAGTAAAGAGCAGAATTTATGTTCTTTCAAATATGGCTATCTGAAAAGTCACCAGTACAACAGAATGACAACAATACCTCAAGAGCATCGTTGATAACATCCAACTTATCAGACAGATTTTCTGTCATTTGCACTCTTTCTTCTAGAGTGTTTAGCCAAGCTGTTTCTAAATCAAGATACTGAAGCAACTCAATCCAACAGGACCACACCTCCTAGAATCAACAGAAAAAAACTGATATTAGCCTTGAAATTAGGTCAGGCAATAGGCTTGAAGAAAGTGTGTTTCTCAGATACTTCCCCAAATTAGTCAAGTAGAACACATTCAAAGACAGAGCATTCTACTGTAAACTGAAAAAAAAATCTACTATAGAAGCATAACAAAATGAAAAATGCAAAACACATAGAAAAGTCTCAAAACTCATGTTAAAATATCAGACATCCAGATATTTTTAACAATTTGAGAATGTAACGAAGTCCACCCCCTCCTCCTCCTGAAATGTAGCATGCATGCAAACCATTATCAACTTGTTCTAACTATCCAGAAGTTTCTTTCTGTCATTTCTGAGGAAACATAGATAGGTAATGTCTCAGGGCTTTGCTACCCATTTGCAAAAGTGCCGATTATGGTACAGATTTTAAAAGCAACCAGACATATTTAGCATTCTTCTCCATTCTTCATGTCACCTAGATGAGTTTTGTTTGAGATCTGTTAGTCTTACCTCTAAAGTGTGGCATTTCCCCCGGATCCTATTACACAGGAGCTGGTAGTTTTCCAGCACAACATTCAGCTCAGTTGCCAGCTCCTGACCTCCAGATGGCACTTTAGTGGCCAACATCTTGATGTTGTCCTTGAGAATTTTCACTCGCACCTCCTTCTGTAGCACATCCTCCTTTGCTCTCTGCCCCAAAAAATATGTTACACAATTCAATTGCCATCCATTTAGCTATTAATCACTCAAAACAACTACCAACAGTTTAATACTGTAAGTGTAGCTGTCAAAATCTTCTCAAGTCTGAGTACAAGAAAATAGCGCTACTAAGATAACATTATTGGCTGTTGAATTTTGCCCTAATCAGAATTTAGGAATAATAATTCAGGATAGCTGAAAGGTAAGAGACAGAACTGGATTGGACAACGCAGAAACAACTAGAAGGCTCTAGGAATAGAAATTTTCCTTACCTTTTTCTTCTCAGGTTTCAAGGACCATTTTACCTAATTGAAGTACCTCTGACATACTAAATTCTACTATAAACCACCATGCCTTATATATGACAGAATTACTGTTGGACATATTGTTCTAAATGTAAGGCAATCAGAAAAGAAGTTCCAGTTAATGAAAGGGCAAAGGAAAGAAATTTGTAATGTTCTACTTTATGATGGGATTATCCAAACCTACCTCACTTCATTTAAAGTGTACTCCCTCAGAAAGTGGGAGCTCCATCCAAATAAGAGCACAATTAGGCATGCTGAAGAGTTTTTCAAAACCTCACATAAAAAATGCTCCTTGGTCAAATACACAGAGAGTGCTCTTCCTCAGTACTACAGGCAGACCCAGAATAACATTCTTAATGCAAATATAAGAGGATACAAAATTGTTGCAGTCTCACTGACATATCTGCCCAATTTAAAAGCATAGAATATAATCTGGATTTGACAGAGGTTACTGTGCAAAAAGTCTCTCAGATTTCCCAATTAAAAGAATTTATTTTTTTCCCTTGGCATGTGTCCAGCAGGCTGTCAGACTTTGAAATCTCAAACAGCTTCAAAGGACACAAATATATTAAAACACTTGTTAAAAACTGCTTCAGAAAACCCCTTCAAAACGAACATTTCAGAACTTCAACTAGATTTGTCAAAACACTTGAAAGTAGCAAAAAAAAACCACCTTTACTTTCTACTCAGTGTAACAGTGTAGTGAACAACTCAAAATATTTGTCAAGACACACCTGAACTCCCACTGAATTGTTTAAAAACAGAATTACTGTTTGCTGTGCACATACAATTCAAAAAAATTACCCATTCAGATGATAATTTATATTGAGACAAAAATAAATCCTTCTCTTCATTTTTTGTCAATAGTTCCAAAATTAGAGGGATCAGCATTACTATTTGCAATGGATAAGGAACACAAGATAACCTTTATTACAAAGCTGTTTAGAACTGCTTTTCTAAATGCGAAGTTGCTATAGCATGGGACAAGAAATTGAAGTCCAACAGCTAGAAGCAGAAGAATATGATTTTAAAACTGCCAATTTAAACAGACAGAATATCACATTGTCTTCCTTTAGTTTCTTCTCCTGTAATGAGGTGCCATATTCTTGGGATTTAATGCTCTACACATTGCAAGCCCTCCTGGCTTAGAAGGCTCTGTGTGCTACTACTCATTATGAAATCCCCACATTTCTTGGCCAAATACATCTGCTTTTATAGTTTGTGCTTTAAAACAAAGATTTCCATAAAGGAAAGCTGAAAAACAGCACTAATCTTCTCATGACCTGAGCTCCTTTACATACAGATAATCCCACAAAAGACCAGCCCCTAGAAACCATAAAGTTTTGTTTCCCTTTCATCAGGTCTGTACAATGACCTAATATTCCTGACCTTCATTTCCTCCACTGCGTTCTCTAATTCTTCAGGGGACTTGTATTCAAAATCTTTCTCCAAATATTCCTCTTCAGCTTGGGTCATCCATTCTTGCATCTCTGCCAAATCCTTCTTCAGATTTACAGCTTTTTCCTGACTTTCAGACAGGCGATTTTTCTGACTAATGATCTAGAATTCAAGGTGAAAAAAGAAACAGCAGTTTTGGTACTGAAATGCCCTTGCATATGTGAAAAAACACAGGTTTCTGTTAAAACACTTTCTACCAAAGCATTTTTCAGGCGTTTTTTAATTAGCAAAAGAATATTGCACTTACCACCACTGCTGTCCATCCTCCCCTCCCATTCATGTCACTTTTAGCATATCAACAAAATTTACAGGTAAGGAAGGGAAGAAATAGATTTTTTTCCTTATTGTGTGTAAACTGGTGACAATCGCTAGAAAAATAGTCAGATAGGCCAGGGAGGGGAGATGAGGTGAAGGGAACACTCTTCTGCTCACAGATATCATACAGTTACGTACATCTTTATACAGAACACTTAGACACCATCATGCCTCACACTTTTCTACTACAGCTGAGCCAGTCTGGATAAATGTTCAAGCTTCATCAAGGTTTTCCTTGTCAAGCATTGTGACAAAATAAAAATGTTTCTGTAGAAAGCAGAAAGCTTCCATCCAAAATAAACATCCACATACTCCAGACTGAAGTGGCAGTCTATTTATAACCATTTATCTTTCAAAGCTGCCTGGTAGGAGGTTGAAATTACTCAAGGTCAAAATAATATTCTAAATTTCAGGGACAAGAGAAGAAGGTCAGATTTTTATTTTTTTTCCTCTCTGATAAGAGGTAAAGCAGTATGAGACAAAGTAAATGATTTCATTTTTATATACAAATAATTAAACTGAAAGGAACACAATGAACTCTTAAAATACCAAGAAATGCACGTATTTAAACAAAACTACTGTTGTATAGGGATTCCCTAGCACATTTGCTCTTGAGAAGGATTTACTGCACCAAGTTGAATTTCAGCCATTTTGATATCAGAATAAGAATATTTGTCAAAGGGTCAAAAACATACTATCCAGGGTCCAGAGGAGGGCCATGATGCAAGAGTTGGAGCACCCCTCCTGTGAAAACAGGCTGAAGGAATTCAGCTTGTTCAGCTTAGAAAAGAGAAGGTTGTGGGAAGACCTCATTGTGGCTCTCCAATATTTAAAGGGCATTAATAAATGTGAGGGAAATCAACTTTTTACATGGGTAGATAGTGACAGGACAAGGGGAAATGGTTTTAAACGAACAAAGGGAGATGAGATGTCACAGGAAGTTTTTTTTATTTTTTTACTGAGAGAGTGGTGAGGTGCTGCAACAGCCTGCCCAGGGCGGCTGTGGATGCCCCATCTCTGAAGGTGTTTAAGGCCGTAGGAAATCTGATCAAGTGCAAATGAACAGACGTATAAACTAGTATGCACCAGCAACATATGAAGAACTCACCTGTTTGCTCAGTTTCTCCCACTGTGTCTGGCACTCTACTAGCCTAGATTTTGCCCAAGTATTTATGCCTGCAATAGACTGACTTCTTAAAGCTGACTCTAGTTCTTTCATTTCTTTCAGTGATGGCTCAATCTTCTCCATTTCATTGACAAAAATCTAAACACACATAGGAAAGAGAAAATGAATTTATAGAGTACAAATGATTTTGCAGTATTTAATTACTTCATAGAAACTTCTATTAAAAACAAAATCGGATGTATAGTCTTCCCCCAGAAACTAACATTTGAGGTTACGTTGTAATCACTTATTGTCAGATGAGGTTCTACTTAACTGTGATTCTTATATGGCAACAGCTAGGAAGGAATCTTTTTTGAGAGGCACATACAATTACTAAACCATATGAGTTTAATCAGACATATTTGCTTATTATTTTTAATAACCTTGAAAGTTTTATGCAGAAAGTACTTTTCACTCATAGATTCAAATTGTGTCTAATAAACCTGAGAAAAAAATGTAAACATTTTTATGGAAGACTTAATGTAAATCATGGATAAGTATTTTTAAACATAGTATAGACCTCTGAAATGTACAAAGCATTACAGCTATACACATAAGGAAGCAATTAAAACTTGTCCTGCAGATAGATAAGACGAATCTGGCACACTTTGAATAATATACCTCAGGCAATAATAGTAGCAAAATAATGAAGAAGAGATGGTAAGCATATAATCTCAAAAGATTCCTAAGGAAAACAGAACTCACTGTGCACTGGTCAAGCTGTCTTTGAAGTCCTTCAGCATCTCCTTGAGCAGCCTTTTCTGTCAGTAAAAAGCCTTTTACACCATCCATCCATTTCTGAACAATTTTTGAATTAGTCTAAATCAAACATAGTAACAAAGAATTGATAATGCTGTAAGTGTATGGCAGTTGTTTCGACAGTGTTGAATGATTGTTTCAGAATGCACAAGCATTCCCCAGATTTTGCATCACACCATTTCTATTATTTCTTCCTTAAATTTCTCCATTCTTAACTTAATATGAAAACATAATTCCTAATAGCTATATTCCTGCACACATGGTTTAATTGGCACTGTACTTGTCCTGGCTATCACACAGAAACACTGGATAAACTAAAGTGAAAAAAGCATGGCTTCAAGAAGTAATGTGGCTACCATTCATATGAAGGACCTGGTGGAAGGATTGAAATTGCCTTCTCTTCACACTATAAGCTATGTACAGCCATTTTCATCACACTCTTCTGAAGGGTCTGCTGCACTCAAAGGAGGAAATACAGCCCCTATAGTTATTGTTGAGAGAAGATGAGGAGATTGTAATAGTAAACATACTCGAGAGATGGAAGTTACGCAGGGAAAGCCCTGAAGAGAAACACAGGTATGAAAAGAAAGTACTGCACAGGATTAGCCTAAATACTGAAAAATTTCAGTTGGTGAGGCCAACGGTAGCTACAGTATATACTCAGTCAAGCAAGGCACAGAAATAAAATTATTAATACAGAATTGTAGTCACCTGATCTAAAATTTAGCAGTTGTCTTATATTCTGGGTAAAGTGGGACAGGAAGCTTGCCATCACCTTCCCACACAATTGTGAATGTTCACTACCACCCTTACAAACAAGACCACAACAAACTCTGAAAAGAGGTTTTCTTGTTCTGATTCAACTCTGTTATATGACTGCCATTTTTAAAATAGTATAGTTTGTTTGGTTTTTTTAATAGATGGTATCTTTCTATTTTGACTCATTTGTCACAACAGAGCACTGTTACTGGAGAAGCCAAGTCAAAATTCATCATCATTATCTTTATTCTACACATCACCAAGGAAGAAAATGCACACATCTTTCAAGATCAAAAGTCAGAACTAAAGAAAACCCATTAGACTTAGGACAATACTACCATTAGAGGTCAAAGTCATAACACTTTCCTCAAGCCTCTTCCTTTTTGAAGGAATTCTGTGCAGCTTTCAGCTGTGAACGCTTTCCAGAATCAGACCCCAGGAGGCTCTAACAGTGAACCACAGTTTAAAAATATCCATACCTATATATACACACACATAATTACAAAGAGTTGCCATTTGACAAGGCATTTTAGCTTACACTTAATGTAGCTTGCTTACAGAAATATGTGCATGCCTAGCTAAAGATAATAAGTGACTCAACTGAATTAAATGGGATTACTCACAAAGCTAGACACATATTTAAATATCTTGCTGAATGACAAGTCAAATATACAGAAATTCAATGAAGCAAAAGCTCCTGAACTGCACAGGTAAATAATTATCAATGCTCAAACACCCAGTGTAGGCCATGGATGTGTAAGAGCTCCCAATTGTTAGAGGTGAACTAAAAAAAATGGATTGATTTCTAAAATTTATTCCAGCAAAGAAGATAAAATGTGCTGAATATCAGCTTTTGGACTCCTCAAAAAAGCCACATTATGCACAGCTATGGAATAGATTTAGAAGAACTGAAGGTAATACTTAATCAAAAGCACAGCAAACAAACCACATGTTATTAGAGACAGAACAAAAGATACAGAACTTTTCTAGCAAATACAAGAAGTAATTGACCAAGGGAGCCTCATCTACTTTTCCCTTCAAATGACTATTACAGACAATATCACAGCAAAACTAAAAAGCACAGAAACAGATCACGTCACCAATGCACACGCTGTCAGCCTGGGGGAGCTCTATCACACCAGAAACTGCAGAAAAGACATCTGAGAAGTAGGTCCTACAGACCGATCTGCCACTGACTTGTTCATCTGACTAACGAGTACATTTTAAGCCATGTTCATTTGTCCACTTAAATTTTCTTTTCAAAAACATAAATGTGAGGAGTGCTGCTGTAGAATGTCTCATTTTTAGAAGTCAATTATGAAAAAAGGAAGCATTAAACATATACAAACACTTGTGCACAGTTGTAAATAACCACATGTTCTCCATGGCTTGCCATCCACATACTCCATTTTTAACCCTCCCTCTTTTATTTTTTCCCCTTTCATAGTCAGAAACTTCACTTCATCTGTTAATGAGTACCCAGCCATTATCAATCAAGTTATTTTTGAGTCTCTACAGCTCCAGTACTGACTCCTTTAGTGTCTGCTCCACAAGGAAGAAAACATACACTTTTAAGTAAGTAGATCTAGCTCAGTGCAGCTACAGATAAATCAAGACAACTGGAAAGCTACAATAATTTGATGAGCAAGACTGACTGGAAGCTGTTGCACAAATGACACATGTACAGTATTTACTCTGTCATCCTAAACAACTAAAAAGTGTAAGCAGAAAGAGGGGGAAGAGAAGAGAACAACACATCGACCTAAATGCGTACCTGAAAGTCAGGAGAAAAATTAAGGACAAGAAGCTTGCTCATGAACAACCACCAAGGACCTGGCTAAGCCTGTAAAAGATTATTTCTTTTAGGATCCACTACTACAAGCCAAATCATTCTGGCAGATCACAAGGCAGATCCCACTGACCAGTAGCTCCTCCTCAGCTTGAGGGTGCAGCAGATATCTACAGCTACAGAAGGATGGATTCTAAAGAAAACAGACTAAAAGAAGGAGCTCTTTCAAAAGTATGTGCAAATGCACATGTATTCTTGAATATGTTTAAAGAACAGGCTTTCAGTCTGATGGTTCAAGTAACACATCCTAACAATAACATAAAAATACTACAAAAAAGAAAAACACTTTTCTTCTGAAAAGCTGCAACTCCACCTACCATGCATATGTTGGTTTGTGGTGTTCATTTACAAGCATGCTGTGCTAGACTGAAGTACTATGCTTTTCCTTCTCTCTCCCTGCAGCCCCTTCTAGGAGCTCAGCAGTAAAATGAAAGGCATCTTAAGTCCTCAACAGAATTATTAGTGAATAACACTTTATGAGCAAGAGCAAGCTTCTCCCTTCAGCGTTCTTCTCTCCACGTATAGTTTTTCATGAGTATGGTTTTGCATTCTGCTTTTAATTTTAGTTAGAACATGTTACTCCTACTATGACGGTTTTTTTCCACATTTGTGGTTTAAAAAAAAGCTTTGAGGTTTTTGCTCTTTCCAGCCATAATCACCAACAGATTGTCCAACTCTGAGTGCAACATCATACAAGTCAATTACCTGACCACATTAATGCAGATTTCAGTATACATGTATAAATCTATAATTGGGCACTCATTAAAGCTCCTGCCCTGTTGGAACTGGAAAACTCACTGTACCTTCACTTGTTTCTTAACAGTCTGTACTAATTACGTATTATTGTTGACAGAAATTAAACGTGAAGGAACAGGCCTCCTAGAGCAAGTATGTAATTTCAGTTTTAAATGTCAGCCTAATGAAGTGCTGGGCATCTGACACCAACCACAACAGAGGGCACTCAGCCCCTGGTGGGATCAGGCCTTCAGCAATGTAGCTGACATACTCCCTTGCTTTGGTATAATCTTTTCTTCTGGTACTGGAAGAAGATGAATTCCAATTTTAAGTGCAAAATAGTGTTATTAGCAGATAATATACTACACATGTTAAAAGCCACAAATTAGTCATCTACAATACACTTGCTCTGTCCTGCTCCACAACCATTTCACTTCCCAGTCAGCACCATCTGAATGTAAGAGTATAAAAAAGAATGGCCTCTATAACAACTGAGTTGTGTAACAAAAAAATCCCTTCATTTTACCTCAAATAATCTCAACTTGGATGTAATTTCTTCCAGTAGTTTAACATCTTTGGAAGTCTTGAGCCTTAACTTGTCCCAGTGACCTTGCACATGCCTGAACTGTTGCGTGTAGACCTTTGTTCTATCAGAACTCTGTTTCTCCAAAGCCTTTGTTTCTTCAGCAAGTTTATCTACCTTGGGCTTCTGGGCTTCCAGTGTCTCACAAACAGTCTGCAACGAGAAGGAAGGAACAAATATACATACGTTTGCTTGCAGTATCAGGTTTAAAACAGATAGACATTCACATACAAGCACAAGTACATCAAAGTACTCACATGAGCTGAAATAACCATTTTGCTAACATCAAGAAAGAACAATGTTGAAGGTATAATCTAAGACGTGAAAAAAAGACGCTGCTTCATTAAACTGAGCATGTTAGCTATTTTACTTAAAATTTAAGAGAAATTCAGAATTGAGAAATGAAATCATTACTATGAACAGAACTTTACTTGTATACACATTTAATACAGATAGGTGGAAAGTATGCACATACATTTTTAATGCAGTGTGCTGAGAAAGAATCTCTTCTTTGATGTGCTTATGCTTTCATCCTTACTTTTCTTTACAAGGAAGAAACAACAACACAAAATGTATCATTTCCTCAAAAAGGATAGCTAATGATGCAGTGATGAGATTGGGAACAGGGATGTATAGTTCTGAAAACAAGAGCCTTCTGCGCAACAAGGCACAGAGACACAGACTGAGTCAATCCCCTGCTCAAGTCTATTCCTGAAAAATTTATCAATGCCTGCCATGGTGAAGAAGAGGGAGCTGCTCAATCCCAGGCCTTCAGGCAGTGCATTATCCATGTTTGTTCTGATCTCATATAGCAATCCCTAAAGATCCCACACTGATATACTGTGTCCTCTCAGGTTAATTAGTCTCTGAAGACAACAGGAAGGAGGGATCCAGAGACAAAAAGGAAATGACAAATACCCAGAGGCTACATGTCATTGCAATTCAGGCAGCATATGGACCAAAAATATCTCTGTCAGCTTTAAAAAATACAGAAGAAACATCAAACATCCTTGTTTATTGTGTTCTCAAAAAATAAAATAAAAAAGGATTACTCTCTGCCAAACAGAGGAGAGAAAGACGCGGCCTTCCGCACACCCAGCAACTGGAATTTGAAAGCTTCTCCTGAATTACATGCAGCCATCTTCATTTTGCCATATGGAAAAAGAAAATGCATTTCTGAATTCAGCATTATTCTACAAAAGCACTGAAGGAGGAAGGAGGGGAATGTATGCGAGTTTGTTTGAATTTTTTTTGTTTGTTTGTGTTTAAAAAAAAAGCAGAAATGGAGATACAAGACTCCTTTTCCCACTACAGCCTAGTATTTATAAAGTAACTGGCATCCACAGATTTCCATATACTTTGTATGTTTATAACAGGAAACAAAAATTCCATTTCTACTGCACTGAATTTGCATATCAATTACTCTTATTTATCAAAACCACTTTTTTCCTCTGAAAGGCAATTTGGAGGCCACTGGAGTACAGTTAACCTCTTAAAACATCCCAGTAGTATAAAACTGGATGAAGTTGTTGTCCAGGTGCTCCTGTTTCATCAGAAAGGCATTCAAAGTCCAACTAGGCTACATCCAGCACTTGCAGGAGCCATGAAGTAGCCAGCCTTGGATCAGCCATCTCAGCTCCAAACTCAACCAACCAAACTCCTTTGAAGGGGGACACTCCTGGGACCCTGACACCCTTTTTGGGGCTTTGGGACTTTTAGGTAGTTAAAAAAGATAAGGATTACCTTTGTCTGCTGCAAGGCTTTCTCAACCTTACTAGGGTCGCTCAGCCCACTCGCAATTGCCTGCTGCTTGCACTCCACTTCGCTCAGCACATCCTTCAGCCTCTGCAGAGAACCTAAGAAGTCCTGGCTAGGCAGGCTTTCTGTCTCTGTTATTGTCAGAGATTAATACAAACACAAGGAAAGAACATAAACACAAGATCCAAACTATAGGAGACGTGAATTAGCATATTCATTAAAAAGAGAAATCATGAGAGATACTGAATCCTGCTGAGACACTCCAAGAGGTGGAAGTCCCCTAAATGGCAACATTTTTTTCCTTTCTAAAAAATAAATATATTCTTATATAAAGTTCAATTCCATTTTATGTAATTAAGCACCTAAATCACTTGGAGATGGGGAAAATCAGTAATACTTGGGCTTTTGCACACTTAAATCTCTTCAACTTCAACACTTATTCATACACACAAATACAAATACAAAGAAAATAAAAAAGCTGCCAGCATTGATGGTACTGAGCACCACGCAATCAGGGACTTTTCAGACACTTAACTAACAACCATTAAAAGATAAGACTTGTGTCAGTAAGAAAGCCTGACAAGTTCACAAATGCTTGGTTGCTATACTAGCCATTCCATGGCTCTGAAAATTCTTTCAACTTGCAGCAATTCAAGCTATACTGTAAGCAAACCATTTCCCTCTGTTCTTTAAGTATGGGCAATCCAGAGAAAATCAACCGTTAGGAAAAATATGTATATACACAAATATAAATGTAGCATACCAAGATATGTGACTTTTTTTTTTACTGAGTAACAATTGGCTCAAATACACTAATGTTGCCTCAAATTATGTGTGGCATGGAAAAGAGTATTATAGTCACAAAAGATTACCATTTTATTGGTATTGTATATGAACCAACTCATAATAATCAAAATAATTACCCTTCACAGTAAGAATTAATGTATACCCTGTAATTTGAGCATGACATATTATTCATACAGTTTTCTGCGTTGATATAACTGAAGTACTCAGGCCTTGTGCAACTCACTGTATAAATGGCCTACTAATTTACCACTTGTGTCTATTTTTACTACACACCAAATAAATGCTCTTCCACCTGGGGCCATTAACAAAATGCTACCTCCAATTTCTCAAAAAAACATAGAAAAAACTGCTTATAGTTCTGTGTTCTTCATATTAACTTGTAGAATATTAACAGAGATCTATTTTGTGCTATGAAGTCAACATCGTGGTTTTAAAGCCCATAATGAATTTTTTAATGTAACAGAAGCCCAAGCAGAACATGCCTGAAAAGCAAGCCAAATTCCAAATGATTTGAAATACCACTGTTACAAAGGGAATTGTGTATGACTCACGAGTTCAAACAAGCTGTGAAAAAAAAATAAACTCCACTCTCACGTTTAGATTTTAAAAGGATTCCTTCATCTTCCATTTTTAATTTCTAATATTATTTATTTATGTTAGTGACAGACGCAAACAAGTTTTCAAACTATATTATTCACTTTAATTATTGTTTTGCTGATCTATTAAATGTAGTTCCAGGAATGCTACATCCTTGCATAATGACTTAACACCAGGGAACAATAAAGTTTATATGCGCAGAGAGTAGATAATATAAATATTCTTTCAGGTGAATACAAAGATTTTGTCAGTCTTACCCAAAAACTAGTAGAACCAGTTAAAAAAAAAGTCTGAAAATCTTTAGAATAGGACAATAGTGAAAGGCTTTGTTTACATTTTGGTTTTGTGACCTTCAATCTTATGTTACCTGTACTATCTTTCCTTCTACCAAATAGCTTTTTGAAAGCATTTCAAACTTCCGTTTTCAGTAACCATAGAATTGGTTGAGTTGGAAGGGACCCTTAAAGGCCATCTGGTCCAACTGCCTTGCAATGTACCTACAGCTCCATCAGGTTGCTCAGAGCCCAGCTCAATCTGACCCTGAACGTTGCCAAGCACAGGGCATCCACCACCTCTCTGCACAACCTGTTCCTACACTTCATTACCATTATTTCAAATGACTTTTTCCTTATACTCAATCTAAATCCCCCTCTCTTTTAGTTTGAAACCATTTCCCATGCTCTGAGAGCAGAATGTTTACAGTGTAATCCAAAAGGTATTACTCAAAAGAAAAGGAAGAAGCAAAAAAAAAAAAAAAAAAAACATAACATGAGAATTGAGAGGATTTATGTAAAATATTTACCTTCCTTCAGCTGCCGGTGACGTTCCTCTAGTTTCTGGCAAGTCAACTTGAAGCGATCAAGAAAACCATTCAAGCTCTCCTGAATGAAGTTTGGAGGTGTGGGCTGAGATGTGAGCCCCTTGCAGGTAGCTTTCAGGTGTTCCAATCGTGGACTCAAGCTTACAAGGTAAGTTAACTCCCTCTGTAAGAAATTAAAAACAGAATAAAATCACACCTTGTTAACACAAAGGTGTAAGCTAACGTAAAAGCTTATCTACATTACTAGGGCAATGATGTTAAAGTACTCCTACAACACAGGTACCAAAACGTTCCAGCCAGATCCAATGCCTCTCAGAAAATGTAAGTTACTTTATTGAGGATGTTCTGGAGGAATTTCTGGGGTATTTTTGAGCCCCATTTGACAGCTTCCAATCAAAAGCAACAAGTTTTGCCAGACTTACCTGACACAAATCTTTCAGGACTGCTGGAGGCTGAGATGCTGAAGAATCATTTTTAAGCCAGCCTTCCTTTTCAACTACAATCTTCTCAAGCTCATTCATTTCTTTAAAGTATGCATTAATATCTTCCTGGTACTTTATCTTTTTGGTCAATTCTTCTAGATGCTGAACCACTTCTTTCCATCCTGACAATACTTTCTCCATCACATTCTTTAAATCCACCGCAGGAAGTCCCTCTAAACAGATGATATAAATTACTGTTGATTTACTGCAACTAATTTTGCTTAACAAGGCTTTAACCATTCATCTCTTCAGATACAGGTAGGAGCATTAACGTTAAGATGTTACTTGGAAGTGTTTTGACTTCTGATTTCTACAATCTAAGTCAGAGGACACGTAAGTAAAATATTCTACTTTGCTTTCTTTGCTAAAAACTGAAAACTTGGAAATGTACTGACATTCAAACTATCACAACTCTGAGGGCATTTCATCACAACATTCTGATTTGCCTACATGTTGGTTTATCGATTTAAATAGATTTCCTTTTTTTTCTCCACAAAGGTAAAGGGAAGCCATAAGTTGGAAAGAAACAATAAACTCATTGAAAAGGTAAATGGAAATCCAGCAGTCTGCCTGGGAGACATTGGGAACAGTTGTCGACAATGTCACAGTGCACACACATATAATTAATAACTAGGTAATATGAATAGCAATTTCACAAAGTAATTTCCCACTCACAGTGATTACATGAATCATTTCCTACACCATCTTTCTGGTACATCTATGCATTAGTCGAGGACGCAGCACCATGAGTGAAAAGTCTTCCTATCCACACACATTCCGTATTCTTTTATCTCCTCAAGTGCCAAAAGCAAGTGGCAATTTTGCTGAAGAAATTTCAGTCCAATGTGTGTTCAACAATATGTTCTTGTCATTGCACGCTTTTGATGTTGACTTTGTATCAAGACACACTTCTTTATATAAGGCATATTTGGGTCAAATGAACTTATCTGTTCTGTCATTTGGACAGGAGTACAAGGAGATTCATATACAGGGGTCAATTTTCTGTACTGTTTCAGCACAAATACAGCCCAGTATTTAATTCTGGGGAAACTAGCCAGCTTCTACAGAGGAATTGGAATGCTCTGCTCCATAGATCCTCCCACTCTGCCTCACACACTGTCCATACACTTGGCACATCTACAAAACAAAAGCACAACAGCTGCAACCCGTCCCGTAACAAGAGTATGCAATGATCAGTCACTGCTACTAAGGCACAGCCTGTACAGCCAGAAATGGATGCATGCAGATGTGCCCATATGCAAGTACATCTAGGCCTGGTTTTGGAAAGAAGGGCTGTAATTCAAAGCTGAATAAAACATACTAGCAGACCTAACAGTGCTGGGGGATATGGATTGGTTATATAAGCCTTATTTTCTATAGACACGTAACTTTAAGGTAGCAAACATTAGGACACAGTTTTCTTCATCTTCCTTTTCACTGATACAATCCAATTTTTCAACTATACATTTTCTAGTATTTTCGACAAACATTGGCTATTTGGCCACAACCTATTACAGTTGGAGGGAGTTAAGAGTGAGGAGGGGAAGATCCTTGTCAATCTTTAAAAACTAGATAGAGTAACAAGTTTTTAATAATTCAAACTCCACATCAAATTAGAGGCCTCAAGACCATCAGTGTTTGGGCACTGACAAGCATTTTATACAACTTCACCTGTATCAGGCAAGAAAGGAGGACTGGAGATGCTTAGGATGTTGAGGCATCCTAGCAAATGAACTGGCTGGGAGAAAATGTGGCAGTTGAAAACCCCAATGGAAATCAGGACACAAAACAGTGATACCATCCAGTCACCAATCTGAATACAACCAGTTACAGAAAGCTCATCAACAGCCAAATGCACAGCGGACATAAAAGATCGTATCTTGATTATCTGAACAGCTCTTTTGTGGAGAAAGTCACACTGCGCTGATGAAGTTTAGTCATATTACGAAACAAGATTTTGGCAAGCCTTGAAGATTCAGCTTTCCACAGTTTTTCCAGGGATAAGTATTTCAATTGTCAATCAATCATTTTCTCAAGCATGTAGGCTTTTCTCTTGCCTTTGAACTATAAATTCTGACTGTATGATCAAAACACCCTGACAAGATTTTACAAAAATAGAGAAAACTATGAATAGAAAGACATATACACCCATTCATCCAACTTAAATATGGTTTCAAGATTTCCACTTCAAGACAGTTATATTTTAAAATATTACACTTAAGATTTTCACATAGTTTTATTTTAAATCTACTGGGAAGCATGCAAATGCAAGTTATTAAGAAATTACTTCTGCATCAGTAAAATTACCCTTAAAAGGTCGCAAATGAGTACGCATGCTTTAAAATAATAATAATAAAGCTTGTCTATAAGCTTTACTAGCAAGTGATTTGCTGCCATTAACAGTAACAAAGACTAATGTCTCCGAAGGAAATAAAGTGGAGGGAGAGGAAAGGAATATGTTGCAAGGCTTAAGTGGAGACAATATACACTTCAGTATTATTTCCCAGTAAATCACCCAATTAAATCACAAAACAGAAAAACCTTTAAGTCTTTTACCTTTTCCCATCTGATCCAAAAGAATATGTCCACTTCGTTTCACATCATCTAGCTTTTGGCTTTTTTCAACCTTCTCTTTTTCTATCACCTACAAATTGAACCCCAAAAGAATAGTTTCAGGGAGTGTTGTTCTGTTGTTTGTTTTTTACCTAGTAGAATGTTATTTTCCCTCTACTGCCCGAAGTGCATACCAGCACCTTCTAATAGGTATGTTGGTTCTGTTTGCTTGTAAAACAAACACAGCTCAACAAATACAGTCAAGTATTAGGCAAGCAAAAAGATGAGTACAATGACACCAAGAATAATATACTGCCAAAAGGGTTGCAGACACCAGTTATGACAATGACAAATGATGATTCTGCTAAGAATAAAATTATTTGATGGGAACCTGTGTGAAAAACGTGAATATTTCCTCACCTCTACGCTGTCTACTGGGATTTCCAGCAGAAACTAAAAGCAACCTGCTACCTAGAATTCCAACAAAAACTATAACATACCTAGGACTCCAATACACTAAGCTTTAAAGCTTCACTCTCCTTCACGATAAAGAAAAAGCAAGGAAAATGCTTTGAAACTACAAAGAATTTTTAGAGGAATAAGTTCTTCCCTCAGACATAAAATCCTTTTGAAACTAATGTCAAAGATAATTTCTCTGTTTTAGACTTCCAATAGTAAATTTTCAAGCAGCATGCACTCATTTGCATAGTTGGGTAGAAAAAACATTGTCCTATCCACTTAGTGTGCCCAATCATTTAAAAACAGTGTTGTTCATGGGAATACGGTGTTCATCTTGGAGCCTATTTTATAAATGGGTACAAGCTCTTATAAAGCTATATAAACTATAGGGGAGGACTGTTTTAGTTTTTATTTCCAACAGAACTATCATTCCAAACATTCCTACTGGCACCATTTTCCACTAGAGCACTGAAAAGGAGTCTCCTTATAGATAATTTTAAGCACTGACTTTGATTTCAAAACTAGGCCTGGATCCTGCTAAAGTTCCAGTAAGCCTTCATTAGCAAAGAATGCTCTAGAATCAAAAAATGCAAGAACACATTCCTGAAACAGAAAAAACAGATAAAATGATTATTTCATGGTTCCCACAAGTTATTGTAGAACTGTGTATCTCAACTTGCAAACCAGCAATAATGCACATCAGTTGTAACTATCACTGTTTTCTCTAAAATTAATACACTAATCAACAATGCATCCAAACCTTGGAAACATAACAGAACACTTTGGACCCTGAGTGGGTGTCAAGTCCACCACCAACCATGAAGCATGAAGCCCAAATAAACTGCTCTGTGGAAAAGATACTAATCTCAAAGATGTGATTTATCTCAATTCAGAAGCAAGCATTAGTGACACATGTTTTTAAAATTTTCTTCGGATTGCGTGACCCAACACCAACAAAAGGCTGTGTATAGTTGGTCACATTTTCACGTCTGACCAGCTTGGAAGTATTTAACAAAAGGACATAAAGCCCATGAAGCATGTGGATCTGGTCACACCTCAAGCTGACAGCCAGCTTAAAGAAACAGAATATATTATTCACTGGAAAAAACTCTCCTCATTTTACCTTTAACTTTTCTTTCACACTTGAAGTCTCTCTCATCTTCTTGTACTCCTTGATGTCTGTGGCCTGAATGGCAGCTTTTGATTTTGAAATCCAGCTCAACAGTTCAGCACTTTCAGCATCAAACCTGGTTTAAAAGGTTAGACAATTATGGTTTGGTCCTTTTTTTTTTTCCTACTCCATCAACTGTCTTCAAAATCAGAAGTCTTAAAGTTCGATACATTCTAGGTTTTTGAAGAGGTTGCAGTGCTATTTAGTCTGAAGAAAAATCTAGTAGTTTAAGTATTCATGGTAATGAATATGAATTTTTTTTTCTGAACGCTTAGCTTACCACTTAAGATTTTTCACTACAGCTGAAATTGACATAACTTTCTCATGCTAAAACTTCAAAGTGTTGTAACTTATAACTGAAGTCAATTGTGACCATCATTACCACAGAAATACCCTCCCAAATTAAGCAATACAGTAAACAGTTTGAGAGAAGGACGAAGCAGAGACTCTACAGATCACCAGATCTTACTACAATGGTATGACTTAACATGATGCAAATCCTAATGTGGAATAACAGTCTCAGAATAGATGCAGAACTTATTGTCAGCCACTCAAAGTGGCTTGCAAAATTCCAGTTGCTGGCTATTTGTTGGTTTCAATGTATGTAATCAGGATCAGGAAAAAGCATCAGAGGAAAGCTTAAAGTGTATTAAAGACAGGATCAAACTGTTTGCTCTCGATGTGGCACTCTTATCACCTCCCTAGAAAACATGCCAAAAGTTTAAAGGAGTGACACCACCAAAAAAAAAAATGTTTATTTTTTACGACAAACACAAATAGCTAAATGATGAGTATGCAGAATTTACCTTCATTCATCTTCAAAACAGCTCCTTTAGTTTAAATGCTATTTAATGAAAGTGCTGCAACGCATTATTAGATGCAAAAAAAAAAAAAAATCAGTCTCTCCAGATACGCTTGTGAAAAGGAGACATCACTGTAATGTTTTGTCTATTGCTAAGTACCGAGGAAACTGAACAGGTTTTTGAGGGTTTCTGTTTTGTTTGCTTGTTTTTAATAGCTTCTCCCATATATTTTACGGAGACCAGAAATACACAACAAATCAAAACACTTGGTCCTTTCACTACACTTCTTATGCCACGATGCAAAGATGTTTTTCCAAAAGAAAGTAAATAAAATCAATTCTGTCTTTCAGCAAAGGTGCAGAGGTACAAAGAACTGACAGCTTGCTTTTTCAAAAAGAAAAACAAAACCAACAACAAAAAAAAAACCACCATCTCTACTTTCTTCTGAAATTAATGGAAGCTGCAGGCTTTCTGTTCCTTTGAAAACTCCCCACTCCCCACACCCAACTTCTGAACTGCAGCTTAAATATTCTGAACTTGCATAAAAGCAGATTCAAAACCCAAGACCCAAGGAAAATGAGCTTATGCATTATGTCACTACCGTTTTCCCCTGCCCATGAGATATACTTACTTTCTCTTTGCTTCACTATCCACTGGGATTTGCCTTTTCTTTGGGGGTGGTGGTGGAGGCGATTCCTGCCTGGATTCTTTTACCACCACCTTTTCTTTCAATGACGCTGTTTCTGCAGAAGTCTTCTGTGACATCTGTGATATCCCCACACTTCCTACAGCTTGAGTTACCTATACAAAATTATTTAGCAAAGAGTTAAATACCATTTTCTAACGCAAACTGTAATTTGTTCGTTCAGTTCCCTTTATTCATCAGTCATAAAAGCCCTTTCATCCACTCCTACAAGTGATCACACCTAGCTTTCAGCTCATGAATTATTGTTATCATAGATGCCAAAGCACTCCCTAGGAAAACATCATTTTTCTCATTTTACAGATGGGAGTTATGCACCAAAATTCTCAGTTCAGTGAGAATTTCATGCGAGCACAAGTGAATTTAAATCGACACAACCCATTACTTGTATATTTTCTTCCACAATGGCTTGGTTCATTTATAGAAAAAACAAAGGTCCTTCGTGTTCATTAACAAACAATTCTGTATCCAATATACATTCTTCACAAAATCAAGCATGCAGCTTAGAGCAGACACACAGAATAGGTGACCTAAAAACTAACATAAAAACTCACTCAAGTAAGTAGAATCCTTCCACATTCTTCCATACATTATAACGTGTCTCATGGGAATTATTCTCTAAGTTCTAGTTAGGCATGTGCTTGATATTTGGGGGGAGTGAAGTACAGGATTTAGCACTCTGCACTGCACTGATTCAAAAGCAAGAGTCAAGTAAGGCTGAAATGGACCCCTACTCATAGATCACACAACTCATTCACTAAATTCTAAACAGATTGCAAAGAAGCACTGCAGCCATCACCATAATAACCTTTCAGTATCACCTAAAAAAATCATATGAGACGTAAAACTGTTAAAACAAGATTCTCACAGAAGCCAAAGGGAATTCTGTCCAAATAAAATACTAACAAGCACTCAAAATGCTAAAATAAACAATTAACAGTCCAGCTTGGCTATCATCCTTACATATCAAACAAACAACTGCTCTGATTTCAGTAGATGAGAAATTTTACTCACAAATCATAAATGATTCTATGACTCCCATTTATGTTTTGAGATTTCGGTTTTGTCTTTCCTTTCTTTTAGTATGAGATTTAATCCAGGTCTAGAACTCTTATGAAAATGCATTTGTATTGGTAGAAAATACACAGCAAGCCTGCTTTATTTGTCAGAAAAAATGATGCTTAATCTTTCTGAGAAGGGAATAATGGTACTAGTCGGGTTTACAACTTGTTTTGAAAGCAAAAAACACCCAAAAATCGAGACTTCTTTTCTGCAGATAAAAGTCATGTGAAAGAGAATTAACTGACATCTAGCTAGATGGCAAGAACTCACCTTTACACTTTCGCTCATAGTATCAGTAAAGTTTGCATACACGCCTTAGCAGAAAAAAACATAGAGCATAAATAAGTACCTGGTTAGAGTAATCCTCTAGCTTCTGAACCAAACTGTCCCATCTCTGAGTTAGTTCCTCTTGATCATGGTCAATTTGATTGGATGCTCTGCTACTCCCAAGTATTTGGGCCACATCCTGACCTAGCTCATTCAGTTGGTCTAGTGTCTGCCGTTTCATACCCATGTCCTCTTTCAAAATCTGAGGTTAAAAGGAAATATCAAAATGTAACAGTTGGTATTCTGACACCTCTTAGCCTTTAATTCCATGAAAACAGTGTACTTCCTGAGCCACAAGTATCATAGGACTCTTGTGCAACAAAACACTAATATACACTTAGGAAAAGCAAATCCCTGAAAATGCTTTTAAACTGCTATAGCTCACAAGTTAGAGTTACAAAGGACTATTTTAAGTATAAGCTGTATCAATGTTTTAAAACAAACAAAAAAACACACATCATAACTTGGAAAACACAGTGGATTGCAACACTGTAAACACAGGACTGCTGTTCCAGAGTAGGTCACACCAACCTGGAATGACAACGGAGAAAGCTGTATGTAGATTCTAAAAATTCAAGAGAAAGAATCTGGCAAGGAGAGATTGTAAGCCTGGCTTCCAAAGATACAATGCATTTGCAACTCCTACTGGAGTCAAACTCATAACTTGCCATTCACTGAAACTCAGATTTAAAAGGATTGACCAGGATACCAATACTCACTGCTAGTTTTCGAACATTCACACTCAGATCTATTTGGTCTCTGAAGTTGCTTGTCTGGACCTTACTTAAGGCATCTTCTTTCTCAGTTAGCCAAGCTTTCAGTAAGCACTGCAGATTATAAGGAAAATAGCAAAAGAACATGCCAAGTTTGTCAAACAGCTATTGACAATTACTTCTTTAAGGTCTTTAATTTCAAACACACTTCAAAAATTTCTACAATTGCAGTTCACATTAACCAAAATACTACATAAACGGGGACAAAAAAATCAGACTGGAAAATTAATAAATTATATTCAGCAATAAATATTCAGTTCAATCAGAGAATGCACACTTTCCAAGTTACTCATATAAACAAAATATCCACTATAAAGCAGGATTTATAAGTAGTGGAATTAAATGTAGCAAAACTGCATGTATGCTTGCTTTCATTCTCCACCCTTCTTCCTCTGTGATTCAAAACTAGCCATCACAAACATTTTTCTCACAGAAGCTACATTGTTAATTCAGAGCTTTTTTAGCCCAGACAGTCATAGACTCTAACGTTTATTAGTTACCACCCTGTTTATACACCTACTTCCAGTTACAAAATAGCTTTAAACACTATCTCATTAACTCCTGAAATGTGGAGCAGCCTGTTCTGGAGAATGATAACTCAAGGCAAAGCAAGTTTTTACTTTTCTTCTAGGAAATCTCTCCTGGGTCTCACTCTAGTCACACAGCACTCCTACAGAAACTCCAGCAGTAACCCAGCATCAGATGGCAGGAAGGATTTTATCCATTTTGTATTATTTTGCCACCACCACACAGCTACCACCACAGACATCAATATGCAGCTTTTTCCTCAGTGAAGCTCAGTTGCACACTGCTGCTACTCTGTGCTTTAAAAAAAATAAAATGACACTTCACAAGAGATGCTAATTCCTCAGTCTAGCTCTGGCCTAGAACTGACTACAGCAACTTCTGGGCCAAAGGGTTAAGGTAGCTTTTTATTGCTAGTGTAAAACAATGTGCAAAATGTACAAGACAGCAAATATTGTAGTGGTGGAAATGCTGTAAGGGCTGGGAGAACACTGCATACTCTCTCTATGGAAAAATCAGGCTGCCATCCCAGCCAACTTATTTTATGCATAACAGGGGAGCTTAAAAATCCTTCAGTGTATACAATTAAGTTCTGCTAAATCAGCAGTCAAAGATTACTCTCTTTACGAAACTGAAATATAATTATCACAGTGCTGAGAAATATCTGGCACTGATGGAAGAATTTGTTTCCTGAGTGGTAAGAATTGTGTTGACTTGACAATGTGGTTTCCAGAATATTTCTAGGCAGACACAAAAAGGCTTAAGCATCAATGCCATTCCTCTCCCCACATGGTTGAATGAAATGGAGAAATAATAGTCCACAAAGGTTTTAGGTACTTCTCTGTTATCAAGCTGTTTTAATCAGTTTCTAATTTATATTTTTAGTTACTTAATAGAAATCTGAAAGTCAAACCTGATAGCAATAAATGTGTTGTATGAACTACTAGAAAAATGAATGCAAACATAGGCTGACCTAAAACAGCTAAAATGAATTTCTACTTCCTGATTACTTGTTATCTGACATTCTACATTAAACAAGAATTGAAGGTTTTTCATTTTTTCAAAGCAATGTAATTATCATTTAAAAGATGAAAAAAAAATCTGAGAGCCAATTAAGTCCAACAGAAGCTGACACACTAAACAGTTTCATAACAGCCAATAAGTGGTTATTTTTTCATGTATAACAGAGTTGGAAGAGGAGAGAAAAATGTTCACGCAGAGTCATCAAAACAGCACTTGAAGTATGTACCTTGGCATATGGAGAAAAGCCTTTTTGGGATTCCTTATTTCTCAGTTTAGTGTATTACCTTGCTCAAGAGGTACCAGAAAACATTAGCACACAATTTTCTAAACATACATACACGTATCTTAAAACAGTATTTTAAAGCAAGAAATATATAGTAATGTGGTAGTGGATAAACCAGAATTTGAACCTTGCAGATATATTAACAAGAATCATATGAGTAGCATTTTTGGATTAGCAATATTACTGTAGACATGGGAGAGGACAGGGAGAAACACAAAGGCAACTTACAAAATGCAGACAAAATATCAAAGAAACCAGGCTGTAACTGATAGCAACAGCAACAACTATATCAGCACAATTTGACTTCTTTTAAGTGTCCAAACACACTGTGTACTGCAGAGCTTAAACAATGGTTTACAGTGATAAATGCCATTATTTGAGAAAACAAAACAACTTAAGTAAAAACTTCAAAGGAAATGCCATCAATATTTTTAAGATGATTCCCAAAACAAGCTCTAGCAGTAGGCAGGCAAATCTGACTAACACAGCTGAAAACATGTAGTAGTTATTACTGTGGTTTTTTTGGACAATAACAGCTAATTCATGTTTGAGTAGTATTCAAGGTCCACCCACAATGCACGATATCAGAGCAAGAGAAAACTCACAATGCCATCTCCTTCACAGTTTAACTGTTTGCCTAGACTCAGCAAACTGACACAAGCTGCATGTTTCACCACACTGACCTGTGTTCCAGTTCATGCTTATTGCCCCTTCTCCTGTTGCTGGGCTGCTGCAAAAAGAGCCCGGTCCCATCCACTTTACTCCCACCCATTAGACAATTACAAGCATATTAGTAATACCCTTCTCTGTCTTTTTTTCTCCAGGCTGAGTAGTGCCAGATTTCTCAGCTTTTCCTCATAAGAGGGATACTCCAGGTTTCTCCTAATAATCTTAGTGGCCCTTGGCAAGATTGACTACAGAAGTTCCCTGTCTTTCTTGAACTGAGGAGACCAGAACCGGACACAGTAATCCAGACATGGCTTCACCAGGGAAGTTCAACACAAGCTGTCAGTGCACTTGCATTCCAGGATGTCAACCATATCCCAGGCTGCATCCAAACGAGCATGGCCAGTAGGCCAAGGGAAGTGATTGTCCCCTTCTACTATGTTCCCACAAGACTCCATCCAGTGTACTGCATTCCAGTCTGGGTCCTGCACCATAAGTACAAGGACCTAATGGAGTAAGTCCAGAGGAGGACCACAAGGATAATCAGAGCACCTCACCTACAAAGACAGGCTTAGAGAGTTGGGGTTGTTGAGCCTGGATAAGAGAAGGCTCCAGGGAGACCTCACTTAGGCCTTCAAGTACCTAAAAATGAGCCTATAAGAAAGCTGGAGAGTGAATTTTAACAAGAACCTGTAATGACAGTGAAAGGAGTAATGATTTTAAACTAAAAGAGAGTAGCTTCAGACTAGATGTGAGGAAGAAAATCATTACAATGAGGGTGCTGATGCACTGGAACATGTTGCCCAGAGAAGCCACACATGCCCCATCCCTGGGGGAGGGATGAGGCTCTGAGCAACCTGATCTAGTGGAAGCTGTCCCCACCCATGGCAGGAGGTTTGGAAGAAGATTATCTATAAGGTCCCTTCTAACCATTCTATAATTATGATTTTGACAAAGATTCAGAGTGTGATTCTAATTTTTCTTATTTGTAGAATTCATTGACATAGATGAATATAAAGTAACAAAACTTTCAAAAGTATTAAATCCACAAGAATATCAAAAAGCTACCTTCAAAACTGTTTTATAAGGAAGCATAAATTTTCTTGCTAAAATTTGCTTAAATACTTGTACTGTACTATTCAAGAAATATTAGGAATCCAAACAGTAATCAAAATTCTAGTTCTTTACAGCAATTTTCTGAGAGTTGCTGAGCCCTACAAAGAGATACTTTAAGAAATAAAAAATAAAATAAAAAAAAAATCAAAAACCACCGTGAGTAACCACAGAGCTCACCTGCTCTTCTAATAGCTCCTGCCATAAAAGGTGAATTTCTTGCAATTTGACTCTTCTTTCCTCAGTCCAATGACAAACTGCTGTCCACCTCTCACCCAGTTTCTACAAAAGCAGGAAACATTCACGTATATTCACAAGCCTCACAAGGAAATCCAAAAATCAGACATTCAGAAAAATGTTTTCTTCAGAGTAACCTTTTTCTATACAGTAATTATCTCGCTGCCATGAGCTGCCACTGTTGTACTGCACAAAGCTTAAGCTAAACCATTTCAAGAGCATTCACTGAATTTAGGGAGTTATATGACTGACCTCAAAAGGAGCAATAAAAATCTCACAAATTCCATTTTAATCAAGTCTTTTTTCTTTTCTCCCTATGCTTTACCAGGGATACAGCCTAACTCAAAGGAAAAAAAAAAAAAAAAAAAAAGAACAGGAAAATAATTTATACAATATTCTGTTCATGTGTTTATGGATTTTTCCATCAAGTTATAACTCTGATGAAAATTACCTCTATGAAATGAATAATTGCACTGGGTGTGTTCCCATATTAGTGAAATTGTTGAAAAGATGCATCATAAAACTGCTTAAGTCACTGGGGATGCAAGCAGCTTGACTCGTCAGGAATTTGGTCTGAAAGTCACATAACCTTGACAAGTTTTATGATGAGAAAGTAATAATTATTTTCATTAATTTTATATTTAAAAATGTATTACTTAAAACTGCTATCTAGGACAAATTGTCTTTAAACACAAAAATGTTGATTAGCAATGATATGCAAATAGTTTAAATGCTTGCAATTAAAAGAAAAAAAAGAACCAGTAACACCTTACCTGCAATTGTTCCTCCAGAATAGCTGTTGCACTCTCCCCACTGCTTTCATCAACGATGACAACCATGTGCGTTAGGGAGTTCACCTTCACTTGTTCTGCCTCTAGGTCACTTTGCAAGCTCTACAAAAAACATCATTGATTATAAACTTTAAATATTTAGCAAGACTGATAGAAAATCATCTAAAATCCTTTAGTTGAAATAGTGGAAAACAAATAAATATTTTTGAAAGTATGCACCATTCTTGACCAGGAAAATTATATGACAATTCAATTGAATTTCTATAATCTACTGACATAGATAGGAGAACTTACCCTTTTATAACTTGCTTAACAACAGGGTTTTTTTTTAATGGAACACATATGTCAAAATGGAAAAAACACTGTGAACATGTAATAGTTGACATTTCTCAAAACCTAAGTTTTGAGAATAGACACAAACTGATACCTAGCAACTAGAAAAACATACCATTCCAATTAGTTTAAAATAATCTGTACATTTAAATATTCATACAAATTCTGGCAGCTAAGCTTCTGGTTAAAGCCTACCTCTCAAATAACTTCAACATCCCATATGCCTTTAAACTACTGTAAATATCACCTTATCCCAGAAAAATCTTAGCATACTGTATGATCAACAAGTCTTGAGCTCTCCAGCCTTTGAAGACAAGAGCAAAAAATGCAAGTGTGGGACAAGAAATTACATAAACTAAAAACACGTAGCAGTTCTTGCCCTACGAGGTATGCCACAAGTCAGAGAGGTCAAACCTCAGCACTGACTGCAAAAACCAAAGCTACAAGCATGACAAATATTAAAAGGCCATATCTCAAAAAAACCACTGCAGACTAGAAAGGCTAGACTCCCATCCAGAAATTTAACTGAGAATCAAAACAATTCAAAACCACTGCACACAGAGAGCGGTATCTATACACTTCTTCAGGATGCAATCTCTGTAATAGTAGGGACTAGAATTGAGAGGACATTCCCAATACTTCTGACTCCCACACTATCACAGAATTCACAGAATCACAGAATTGTAGGGGTTGGAAGGGACCTCTAGAGATCATCGAGTCCAACCCCCTGCCAAAGCAGCTCCCTAGCACAGGTTGCACAGGTAGGCATCCAGGCGGGTCTTGAACGTCTCCAGGGAAGGAGACTCCACCACTTCTCTGTGCAGCCTGTTCCAGTGCTCCGTCACTGCACTGTGAAGAAGTTCCCATGCACATTTGTGCAGAAGCTTCCTATGCCTCAGTTTGTGGCCATTTCCCCTTGTCCTATCACCACACACTGCTGAGAAGAGTCCGGACTCATGCCCTTGCCTCCTGCTCCTTAGATATTTATATATGTGGATCAGATCCCCTATGAGTCTTCCTTTTTCAAGGCTGGACAGACCCAAGTCTCTCAACCTCTCCTCATAAGCGAGATGTTCCACACCCTTCATCATCTTTGTAGCCCTCTGCTGGACTCTTTCCAGGAGATCCCAGTCTTTTTTGTAACAGGGAGCCCAGAACTGGACACAATACTCCAGGTATTATTTTAAGTGGCAAATCTCAAATATGCCTTAGCAATGCATGACAGTCATTAAATGTCTTGTTATCTAAAACGCATTTCATACTGTCCCTTATACCAACAGTTCACCTGGAAAGGCCCCATTTCATTCACGAAGCAGAGATAACACACTTTCTGCTATATTCATCAGTGCTGAAGTGTTCCCGAATGTTAAACTCCTTCCTGTCTCATTCTCACCCTCTAGAAAGGTCCTTGGCTAAGGAAACCTTACAATCTATACTTTTTCTATACACATTACAAAGGCTCACTTTGTGTTCTTCTAGTTGTTTTTGAAGGCCCTCTAAATCATCAGCTAAGAGCTGAGACTCCATCTTCTGAATGCGTTCTTCTGTAACTGTCAGCCAGTCGGACAGCTGCTGCAACTGTTTCTTCTGTAGCTCCATCAGCATGTCATGCAGGCTGCAGAGAAGTACAGGCAGAGTTATTTCAGAAACAGACCTCCCAGGGAGACAGACTAAGTTCTGTTTACCAAAGAAAAGACACACAGCCATTCATGAACTAGTTAGGTATTATCAAATAACAGTGAATTATGCAATTTATACCACGGACTGTTTTTTGAAACTGCAATTTGCTGCTACCAGAACCACTGCTGAGAGTTGCGATCTGTTTCTTCCTTGATGCGGATGTGTACCTCTGAGCTTGATAATGTGCTGGTGGGAAAGCATTCTAATAACTGCTCTTTAACTCTGGAAACACATAAAGCTACGTACATCTACTGTATCTTTTACTCAGGAACTTAAACTACTGAAAATATTGAAAAAATCATTTATATAACTACTGCATGTAGATATCATATATTTAGTCTGGTACACTTACATAATGTAAGTCTTAAAATACTCTTACTTAAGAATCCAAGAAAAATTATATCCATTTCCTCTGTTTATGTTGGAAAGCACAAAGAGGATGGACTTCAGAATTATCTTTGCAGTTTGTGAATCTTACAAAGTAGATGAAAAGCTATTCCTCTGAGCTGCAGTACTCAACAGAAGATAGTCCTGCAGCTTCAGGAGAGGCTGCAACATATGACTCACCGGGACTGCCTGTCCATGCTCTCCACCCTGAGCTCCTCCCAGCGGGAGTTCAGCAGCAGCATTTGTTCCTGGATCTCAAACTCCTCTTCAGGTGACAGATTTCCCTGTGCCACCAGCTGGTTCCCAGCCTGCAGGACACTACCCACACTGCTTTGGTGCGCAGTCAGTTCCATCATAAAAGCCTGGAAAACAGCACAAGCAGGCACATCACTGACCTCTGAGCTCCAATCAGGACTCTCCATTTGTACAGTCTTTGAACAAACGCTCCAAGAACTCAACAACTAATCTATGATCAACAGCACAAAATCTGAACTGTACCATAAGCAAGTTAACTCTAGAAGTTATTAACTTTTAACGAGGTTAGAAGACCTCTTTCTTCTGTTCAGTTTTAAAAAGTTCATATTGATATGTAAGTTTTTTAGACAAAGTTGTATACAGTACACTGATACTTTAGAAAACTAAAACATCTAACATGACACTTCAATCTTTTAGCAACGTTGGAATATTTGTTCTGACTTTGAACAGAACCAAAACAAAGTAATACTCAAAATAAAAAAAAATCAAGAATTCAGAAGAAAACACAATTCTGGAAAACTATACTAATCAAGACAGAGAGACCACTGAATTAAAAATGAAATGAGCGTCAGTTTCACAGCAGACAACACTGGGCTGATCAAGCTTTTCAGAAGTTGGCAGAGAAATGAGAATCAGGCTGGGTTAGACTGTTTTTGTAGCATGGATACTGCAAGCGAGGCACTAGAACACGCTGCCCAGAGAAGCTGTGAATGCCCCATCCCTGGAAGTGTTAAAGATTCACATTATATGAGGCTCCAGGTAACTTGGTCTAGTAGAAGGCGCCCCTATCAGTGGCAGAGGTGTTGGAACTAGATGGCCTCTCCCAACCCAAACAATTCTATGACTATAACACCACTGAACCAGAAAACCAACTAAAAAAAGTTTCAAAACCTGTTATACTGCAAGTTTCTTCTAGGAAGAGCTATTTCACTGCCAAATGAACAATTATTTGTAAATCAAAAAAAAAAAAATAAAAAATAGAAGAAAATAGTTACAGGTGCTTTTAACTCACCAAGACAAAAGAAACAGATTAGCAGTTTTTTGATAAGGACTAGAAAACTGAAGCTCTGCAGCCCCTACACATTCACACAGACACAAAAAAAAAACAACCAACCACCAAACAAAAAACCAAACATGAAATAACTGAAGAAAAGCTTACTGCTTACTTCATGGGTGGAAAATTGCTCTTTGACTTCTTCAACATCACCAGATATTTCTTCCTGTTCCCGAAATGCATCTTCAGCTGACAACAACCATGTGAGGACTTCTTCTAGAGCAACCTGGTAGCTATCCAAGTCCATGTCCACCTCTGTCACTGTGCTGGGGGTCTCTGCTCTAGAACTGCTCTGCTCCTCGTCAAGTGCTACAGCCTAGGCAGCCAAAAGAAAAGTGACATCTTCAAAAAACTGAAAAGATACTTTCTCAAATCATTCTAAGAACAACTAAGATTCCTTTCAACCCTTTACAAAATTTTAAAACTAATTGTTAGGAATATTAGAAGGGCCAACAGTTACCACTGATGAATTTCCATTTCAAAATAAAGAATCTGTATAGAAACCTTTAATTTTACTTATTTAACAGGGCAGTGGACCTCCCATAGAAATAAATACCCACCATATCCTACCACCACTAGTAGCCCTGCTGCTAACTCTATTACAGACTTCAGGCTACTCCCTCCAACTTCACAAGATAAATAAGGAAAATAAACAGACAAAAGACACATAACGTAGATGTAACTTTCTACCTCAGTGAAAAGGAACATGTACAGGAATCAGAAAAGAAAAAGGAAGATGAAGTCAACAAAGCCAATCAATAAGATGGTATGATTTTTTTTTTATTTCCCAATTACGTTGAATAAGATAGAAAGCATGTTCCAGGGAACTGACAAGCCTGACAAAGAGACTCATCCAGGCTTCAATAACAAACAGATAACAAACACACCTGCTTCAAGTTGAATTCTCCATCTTCACATTCCTGCTTGAATCTCCTTGGAAGGGTCTCCACTTCCCGAATGTCTTCCATGGTGACTTGCTTAGGAAGGACCTCAAACAAAGATGTTAAATACATGATAATAGACTTTTTGTCTGGAAGTGGTACAGCAACATCTGTATTAAAAAAAAAAAAAAGAAAGGGATGGGAGATTAATAAGGAAACTGCTTTTCTACATCATTACATAGAATACAGTTAAGACAGTAATATTTCACACACAGAGCAAAGCACAGCTTCCCCTGTTAATTATCCTTTAATAAGCGTTTTGTTAACAGGCCAGGTTTCCATGGACGTTGAAAGCACAAAGTACAAAGGAAAAAATGATAAAAATAATTTTCTACATTTGCAGTGAATCTATATTAAAAGGCATGACCTCTTTAAAGAGCCCAAAACTGAAGTTATTCAGGAATAAAAACAGCTTTGGAAACATTCTTGAGCATGTCTCCCAAGTAGAAATGCAAATCAGGAACAAAACCCTGCAAAACCACACTTCCACTTGAGTTCTATCCTCACCCTCAGCATAGGTCAGTTCATCTGTTTATTTTTCATATGGAAAAGTTTCACAGACTCTGGTTCACATATACCTGGGGTTATGAGTTTATTTTCAAAGCTGAATGAGTAGAAAAGTTGATTAGATAGATATAGATAGAGTGGTGGTAGTGTTGGAATCCATAAAGTTTGAGAGTTTGTCATACAGAATGGATCTTCGGAGACTCACTTCAAAGCAGAGTGACAGCTCAGGGTTTTAAGAAACTGCCATACAAGTTTCCTGAGGAGCATTCACAGTAAGTACTCACAGCACTGACAGCTACTATTATATGCAGTGTAAATAACAAACAACAAAAGATTACAAGCTCTTGAGCTATCTCATTCTACAAAATGCTCCACTTCATCAGCAAAGCACATCTGCAATAGAATCCCTCCATAAAATAAAAGTTGCTACCTGGTTTTTGTTTATTTTCCTGTATGCTATCTCTGAAGGGTAAGCCAATTTGAACCTTAACATTCAAGAAGCTGAAACACACATGCAGAAGCACGCTCTTACCCTACAATTTACATACTTTTAACCTCAGATTTGAGGGACTGAAAGACATATCACTGCACAAAATTGCTGAAATGTATAGTAATAATAAATGTCTATATAAGCATTTTCTTTCCGAAGAGCTCAAAGAGCTTCAATTCAAGCTGAATAACTATCTTGCACCTTCAGGATCCAGCAGTTTCTCGATTCCCAGGTGGTTTTTGGCTATGCTGAAAGCATGTTCCAATCTCTCGACTGGAGACATTGTTATAACTTTGTCCCAGCTGAAGAGTTCAGGTCTGAAAGTAAAAGACAAAACAGAAAAATAAGAACAGTAAAATGCATTTAAATTTAAAAATCCATACCATTCAGAATTTGAAGTTATGGATGCAGAGGTAGCTACTTAAGTAATATAAATGTGAACAAACATACAGAATACAAATTCTAGTGTATATGCACACAAATACAAAAATATTCTTGGTGACAAACTGGCCACCACAAATAAATTAAGTGACCACATGTCCACAGCACTATCCACCTTTCATTCATATATATATCAATTAAGTGCAACCAGAGGTTAAGTGCTAATAACAAGAAAATAAGGAAATTCCATGTTTATAATTTGTTCTGGAACCAATTTTCTTCAATTTTTTTCTCTTTACAATGTTTTTCCCACTACCTGATTTATGTGTCAGGCTCTGCCACGTAATCAAGAGTCACTCTACTCTGTTTCTAGAGAGCCTCATTCCAAACTTGTAATGTAGCTCTGTGACCACTGAGACCATCACAGTGAGGAGCAGGAGTCTCCACACTTGGCTAACCTCCCATGCCACAAGGCCTTTTTCCCTGCTTTTAAAAAACAATCTGAACTACTCATGAGAATCGCATTATGAATTAGACCAAAGAGCAGACCAATTTACAGCGCCAGCTTCCCAGCACTCTTCACCTTGCATTAGCATTAACCAAGCCCAATCTCCAGCTCAGTTGCATACCCAAAAGCATATCAGCAGATCTAAGGGGTAAAGAGCAGAGTATGGAGTGAGAAAAACGATCAGCAAAGAGGGCCCCCTCCCACTGCTATCTATACCCACAGGGCATGAACAGCCTAGTGCTGCAGCAGCACATCAGTAAAGCTGCGAACCATTAAAATACTTGACATTCCTTTGTATAGTGGCTTCTCGTCAAAACACTGATATTGATCCTGCATTCTACAGAAACTAGAGGATGAGATGGGCTTGCCTTCAGTTCTTTTAATTCTTATTGCAGTTATAAATTGATCTGAGAGGATTCTTTTAAAATCTGTTGAGTCATCATGCTTAGTAAAAGTATGAAGGACACAAAACCAGCAGGGTCTGAGGAGCAAAAAGCCGGAAGAAAAATTGGGGTAGAGGGTTAAATATATAAAGATCCTAATACATGTTGACGGAATTCTGTACTTCAATGCAAGAAGCCACACAGATTCACAAAGTTTTAGAGAAGACTTTTACTTTGAAAAACTCTTTGAAATGTATGTATTGGATATGCACTAACCTTCCTACTGCCACGGTAACACAAATTTTAATAAAATGCACCCTATCTACTGACCCAGGAGCAAAACAAAACAAAACAAAACAAAAAAACACCACACTTGTACTGAAGAATGGAATTCAAGTCAAAGAAGAACAACAAAAGACACTACCACAATAAAATGTTTTATGTCCTATTACCTCATATAACTTAAGTACTGTGTTACAAAGTTATTAAATATTACAACCAAGAGTTAGAACTACAAGCAATTGTTCATAGGCATAAAGAGAAAAGTAAGCTACTAAACCCCTTAATAGGAACCACAAAAATTCCCCTATATATTAAATGTCCGAGAACAAAACTAAATAAAAAACACAATATTGAAAACATTCCTTAGGCAGGGAGGCAGTGCTGATCCAGGTAAGCTAAAAGCTTTGTAGTCCTACCAATTCTGCAACATCCCTCAATCCCTTTGTTCCTTGTAAGGGTCTTTTACAGGTTCTCTCCTTCAAAGGCCACCCAGATTTAAAGCCAGCTCAAGACTTCTTAGAAGCGTGGGGGAAACGGTGCTCTGCTGTAAGACTTTGGGTGTTAAGAACTCTGAGCCTTCCAGGTTCCCAGAAGAGGAAATAAAAAGCTCAGATAGAACAGCAGAGAGAAGGGTAACAAATGAGAAGTTTTCCAAAGCCAGGGGAAAGCACAGTCATGCTAAGGTTTCATGGGGGCTTTTGCTACATAGCTGTGCTTTGGAAAGGGCAGAGCTCGCAGATTTTGGATCCCAGAAAGCCCAAGCAGAAAGTCACAGGGCATAAGGACCACAAATAGCCTAAAGCTGATTTTTATACCTCTGTACTTCTCATCATTGTTTCCGAGGAAAGTGAGTCTCACTTGTGTCTAAAGCTGGTGCCCTCTCTAACACAAAGCTTAATGTTCGCTAGCAGAGCTATGCCTCTGAGGACAATTACACTGACAAGAAAACCACCTGTAATGATCACACCTTGTCAACACTGTAAACTCCAGACTTCTGTTAGTATTTCTCTGTCTTTCCAAAACAGCCCTTCTAAACCTTCAGAAGCCCTCAGCACGGGGCAGATGCTCCCTCTGCATGGATGTAGGGTGAACAACAGTCAGCTCCTGAAGACACACAGGTACATCAGACCAGGCCCAGGCTGAAAGCAGCAAACCTATTTTAGCTCAATCAGCACAGGGTGAAGAGCAGGGAACAGCAGGTTCAAAGTGAACACAGACTTAGTGAACACTTTACCAACAACCAGAATATTTATACCCAGCTTATATGAAGTATTTGCTGTGACAGCTACCTGGTGGCCAGGAGGTAATATCATCTCACCACCACAATGTTGAAATAGTTATTTATGTTAAAGAACAGTCAACCCATGCAAAAGAAGAACTGAGTTCATTTAGGTTGCCCAGAAGCAGATAGATCACGCACACAGGTACGCAAGTTTTGTAGCAGGCTGTAAAATGAAGATTTCTATAAGCTCCCAAAATCAGAAAGAACACAAGATGTTTTAACATCATTCCTTATAAAGTACGAAGAAAAAACTACTTTATTATCTTTTCATTCTTCTATTCAACAATAAACACAAAAAGTTGCTCTTCTGAAAGCGTTGAATACAGTCTGTCAAGTAGCATATATTCAAAACCAAAAAAGAGTTACAAAGCCCATCTTTTTCATTTCTTCATCCTGAAGCTTCTGTACTTTCTCACTGAAATGACACAGCAAACTGAAAGAGGAATTTTCTCCATTGCATGGGAGGAAAGATAAAATGAACAAAATGCAAGAGGAAGCAACATAATTGATATAGATCAATCAATATAGATAGCCAGTCAGCACACGCTGATTACAGCAGATACCTCTGTGGAACATAAATCCACACAGTGAGTGCACATGTGAGAATTGTGAGAGTTGCACTGCTGCCTTGGCTCCGTTTTAGGCAAGGCTCTGACAATATCTACGCATTGTTATTGTTACTACAACAAAAATAAACTACTGAGACAGGACAGAAGACTAAAAGCACAAAGACATGGGGGGAAAAAAAAAAAGCTTACTTCAATATGTAAGGCAACACTTACTTGTGTCTGTGGATGACAGCATTAAAAGCAAGTCCATCTGCCCAACTCGTTGTGAAGTTCAGAACATTGACTTGACTATAAGGTCTTGAGGACTGCCGAACCCAACTCAACAGGATTTTCTCACTGTTGGTCTGCTGCAAATCTGACATGATATTCTTCATGACATCCTTCACCTGCAAGACAGCAGCATCTACACCTTACAGACATGTTCTCTGCTTCTTCTTACAAAACATTTGAACCAAGCTACTTTACAAACCAGGAAAGGCTCTTTTTCATGAAAAGCTATGAGTCAAACATAGCTCCTTATATGAAAGGTAAGAATAGGAGCCTTCAGGCCATCTTTTCTCTCTACTGATTACAAGTACCAGTAAAGCACCATGTAATAAATGACGAGTTACTCCTGTATTACAGCCCTCCCCCCCTCCTCAGTGCTGCCAGCATACACCATGAGGTATAATATTTCTAACTGCCTTGCACTGGGGTTCCATGAGTAAACAAACCCCAAAAATACAGCTTTGCAGAGGCTTTTGGCAAGAACAGGATAACTGTTCAGCCAACACAGGAAGTGTGCTGTTTGATGTGCTATGCACAAGCATCCGCTGAAGTCCCTCCAAGTGAATCCAGTGATCCTTTCAGGTATGTGGATAAACAGGGAGCAATTCAATCTATGACGCTGAGAAACAAACCTCCAGAGCAGCATAAGAGATGCAAGTCCAACACAGTTACCAAGATAGCAAAAAAAGCACTTGCAAAAGTAAGCGCTTAAGTCTTGAGGAAGAAAGATAAACAATGTTTTAGCACAAAAAGTCCCTGAAATTAACAGCCCTAGGTACAGAACTGAGCAAGTACAACAGAGCACATATGAGAATACACATCACAGGAGGCAGCCAACAGACAGAGGTCAGAAACCAAACACTGGCCTGTCTTTACAGATACAGCCTAGAACAGAAGCCGTTTGGTTTTTTTTTTTTACAGGGCCAAAACTCCAGAAAGGTTTGCAAGGATCCCAGAAGATTAGATGCACAATGCACACAATTCCTAGAAAGGAATAGATCTCACAACATCCTCCTCACCTGCCAATGCAAGATAATGCTCCACAGCAGCCCCAGTGTCAGCTTGTGATTTCCATCAACAATGTCAGTTCCTCCAATATTCACCAGCTCCACCTGGAAAGGTCAGATCAACTCTATCAAACAACATTTGTTAAAGCTTTGTATGAATCAGCAACCAAATGGGACAAGTTTACACAAGGAGACAAAAACTCAAGGCAGAAATAAGATGTTCAAGTTTCCTATATGTCCTAGGACACTGAAACTGAGAACATTAGGAAAAAAAAATGAGGAGACAAGAAGATTACGTCAGTACACAAGAAAATATATGAGGCTACCCAGTCCAGTGTTCAGTACTCAGAATTCAGGAGAAGAGGAGCTTAGAGCACGCTACCAGACACTGCTTTTTTAGAATCTGAATCCAGGCACCTCCTTTCCATTCAGTCAGTGCAAAGAAGCACCAACCTCCATCCAACCACCAGCCTTGGAGGAATCTAACAGAGCACACCACATTAATCACCACCACGGCCTATGGAAACAGGGCTAGTTACAGCTCGCTCCAGCAGAGGAAAAAAATACCTCCATATAGCAGATGCTGAAATACATTCCCATACAGTGTAGAAACTGGGGCTTCATTCTCCAGTACCAGGAGCAAATAACACTTATTCGAACTCTGTGGCGAAGCTTTTCTCTCCCTTTTTCATCCTGGCCCCAGAACGAAGCTGTGTTATCCAGTTCCCAGTTTACACTAACTCTAAGAGCTGTATCTGGGAACAGCACTGTTCATTCCAACAAAACTCAGACCAAGGAGCTGGCTAGCAATTCAACAATATGGCCAAACAGAGGACAGCAACTGAGCCCACCCTCTTGCTGTCAGTTTCATTTCACTTTGTAAGATATACCTAGAATGCAAGAATACAATGGCTTTCTGTAATTTTTTTTTCCCAGATACCATCTACATAATTTTTTTCCCCATAGACGTCCCAATTAATGAAATCAAACCGAATTTCACTTTTGAGATTAACAAAGAACCACAAAATATGCTTCAGGGTACTTGGATTTTTTGATTGACCTCTCCCAGTTTTCACAGCAGATGGAATTTTAACAGAGTCCTCTTAAAAATATTGGAGATATACTTTCCTAAGGCAACTGTAAATTGAACACATCAGAAGTGCCATCAGTGCACACCATTAAACAGTTTAATCTGGAGCACTGTAGAACACAAAGAGCAGAAAGACTAAATGAGAAGGACATGAAAATAAAACACTTGTATGACAAAAAATTTTTTCAACTGAATAGAAGAGAAACATTCTTGAGAATGGGTAACAAAAAAACCTTCATTTTTTTTCTAATCACAAGCATAATCATTGTAAGTACTGTATTTCCCTTGCAACCTACACCATACATGATAGAATCCACATACCCAATTTTATATTTCAATGACTTATTTATTAAACCAATGTTTTTCAGCACACAGCCAGCAATTCACTAAATGGTTAATGGACAACTAAGACTTGAGTGAAGTCAACCAATAAAAGAATGCTGACTTCTAATACTATTGAAAATAGATGGATATTGGCTATATATAATGATTTGGTTTTTTTTTTTCTTTTGCTTGCTTTAAAATAATAAAAAAAAGTCCATAAATCAAAAAGAAGTTGAAATTCACATAGAGACAGTCTGCTCATCAGATATATGAAGTCCCATCATCGTTTAAACACCTACATCTTGTAGATTTGTCTGTTCTTCACAATATGGATTTTAAAAATTTCCTAACTTTGTTTTCAAAGTTATAAATACTTTACAGGCCACAAAGTCACAGGTCACAGAAGGCAACTGCTTCCTGGTTTTCCCTTCACATTAAACACAGACACTTTCTAATGAAGTTAAGCAGTAGGTATAAATCATACCTGACCTCAGTAACTTTCAGATAACTAACACCATCTGTTTACTTCTGGAAACATTAGCTTATGGAAGAACTAATTAATTATTGTAACTCAACACCATATAATTTATTATATTCATAAATTAAATTAATTTCAAGCAGGAAAGATCTATTACTTATCCTTAGGGGAAAAAAAATCAATATTTACAGTACCTCAAAGAAGGAAAACAAACAACCCACCACTAAAATTTGGCTGCTTCCTAGAAATTTGACACTAGTTTATGAATGCGGAATGGAAATTGCAGTATTAGATAGCATGTTCATGTAACCCTTCAATCAGCAGTTTACATAAATATGTCACTGCCTTTTTCACTAGATGAATTTCTTTGCCAGAATGTTGTTATCAAACTATTTCAGTGCGTTGACAGTCACAGATAGAAATTCTAATTATAGACAACTGTGCTTATCAGGAATTGTTATCTGGGGAAAAATAAAATTACTCTGCTACAGAACTACTTGTTTCCAGGCAGTAAGAATAAAAATTAAAATAAAAATAAAGCAAGCAGCTATTATTTCATTTTTCTTAAAGATGAGTGGCTGGAGTTTTCTGTTTGCTTTTCCTGATCAATTAGCAAAGTTCAAAGTCAGGAACACTCAGAAAAGATACAACAGAGTTGACAAATGTCACTGGAAAGATCTTCACAGATATTGAGAGCAAGACATGAAAACACAGAAACGCAGTACCTGTCATAACCACAGAGACTTTTGCACAAGTCATGAATCTTCACTGGAAATTAGCTGTTTGTCCTGTCATACTCATGAGTCATGCACTGCAGGGTTACAAGTCAGCTTTCTTTACAGAGCAGAACACATCACAGTAATACCAACAGAGCTTAGCTATACTAGGATTAAATTGGCATTTTAGGATTTCACAAAGTTGCCAGACACTGAAATAACACTGGATGAAGAAAACTGAGAACAGTTTACCTATCCTGTTGAATTCTCATTTTAAGTACTACAATCTTTATTATCGGCATTTTGAACTCACACGCACACAGGAATAAACTAAACAGTTTATAAAAAAGAGTTGTGGAAAAGCATGCTTACGTTGTTTTGATGCAACACTTGTAGAACTCGGTTGACATTATTTAAGGCGTGTACTCTTGTGGAACCTCGTTCTTTAGGCTGAAAAAGATTGACAATCTGTCTCTATCAGAACAAATTTAGCTGATCAAAGCAATATAAGTGAGTGAGCAATAGAAAAATTTGTCTTTCTTTTCTCGTGACTTTTTTTTTTAAATAGAAAAAAAAATGTTCACCTGCAATAATTTCAAAATAATCATCACGATGAAAACCTGCCAGTACCAAATTCCTCCATCTAAGGCACAAGACAAGCCTTGGATTTTAAGTATAATTCACTTCATCTTAGGCTAGAATTCTTATTTCCAGCGTCTGCAAAATTACGTACTGGCAATAAAACAGCAAAATGAGAGTTCCGAGGGAAAATCTGAGGGTTTTGAATGTTTGCCAGAGTAGCTGAAATTTTTTTGCTCCCAAGAGGGAACAAGCAGCAATTCAGTTTTCTGGCACCAAAGCCCTGCTAAATCTTTGCACTCTGGGAAGAAGTTATGCTTCCCGACTTTTCTCTTCTCTTTGAATCGGGAGAAAAAAAATACTGCAACTCTTGACAGTATCTACCACTCCATTTGTTTTTAATCACCACAATTCAATTCCCGCAATAGAACATCATCAAACTGCAAGAGTGGGGAGCTGAACTTGGAACACAGTAATCAACTGAATTAGAAACCAAGAAATTCCTGTTGACTTCAACAGACTTCAAATCAGACCCTAAGTCATTTTAAGTACTTACTGGTGAAATTCATGTGTTCAGAAAAATAAGGAAAGCTTGAAAGGTAAAATTTTAAATGGCTGAAGATTTACTGTTAGAGCAATAAACCAACTTGATATTTCTATAAAAAGTTAAATCAAGAGGTTAGTCCCATGTGATGGCACAGGTTTCACCTCATCTCTCTGACTGAAAAGGCCTTGGTGTTAACAGTTAAGAATTTTCAGCCTCAAAAGCATGTTCTGAAATCTAAACAAAACTTGTGTAATTTTTCAGCCTTTTCAAACTCCTCAGATCACAGAAGATTTTTCCAGTGGAGATGCAGGTTTTTGTTTTGCCTACTAAATGCTGTCTTTCTTTCTTCCTCCTTTAAGGGATCCTTCATGAGCATATTAGAAGTAGTTCACTCTTCTGAATCAACTGCAAAGAGACCTCTAAAGACCTCTATTAAAAATATTTACTGTGTGAACAATATCACTGGCTTTATTTGCTTTGCTAAACAGCATGTTAACTCTTCAATGCGAGTTACACAAATGGTTTCCAACTAACTCTATATATCTTGCCAGTAGAACTGTGAGGAAATACACTGGAACTGTAGACATCAAGTCTGATTTCATGCAAAAACATTTATTAAAACAAACAAACAAAAAACAATCACAGAACAGTTTGTTTTGTTTTCGATAGAAATACAACTCATACACATTTCTCTTACCAGAGGTTTCCCTGTCAGACCTTCCAAAAGGTCCAAAAGCTTCCTTCCATCTTTCAGATCTGTGAACATGTCCTTGACTGGGGGCGTGCCACTCTGCAGAACAAATGTGGTAATAAAAACAGCATTTAAGCAGTACACTCCTGAAAAGGACACTTTTCCTTTTTAATTTGTTAGTGCACTTATTTGATACTGAATGTAGTAGATAAAAACCACAAGACTATGACAGTGATCAGGAAGATATCCCTGCATTTTTCCATCAGCAGCTTAATACTGAGAATGAGCATGTCCTGGCCAACACTGGACAGATGCAGGAATGGCTAAAAACAAAACGCGGCATATATGAGGAATTATTTGTGAAAGAATGTTTTGGTCTAATTATATGTAGTGGAGGAGGTAACCGAGGCTTTTCAGAAAGAATCTATTGGGACAAATTCTTTCAGAGTGAGGGGGGATTAAGACAGTTGCTGACCGTGTCATTAAGTGCATTTGCCCTTTAATACTCTTTTGCTGGCTGCCAGGAGATCAATTAAGCTGCTGCTATTATCGTCCCCTTGAACAGTCAATTTGAAATAAATATTTTCTTAAAAAAAAAAAAAGAAAAAAAAAATCTAAGACTCTAAGATTACCTTTTTCCTATTGCTTTGTTTTGTAATATTGCTATTCAGAAAAAAAGGTGTTAAAGACCCATTTGACACGAATTAGCTGACATAAATCTTCAGTTCCTGCCTCGATGTCCTTTAGTAATTAGAAAAAAAAAAAAAAAAGACAACTACCGACTCAATCCCATTTTCTGACAAAACATCTGTTTTCTTCAAGAAGTCATTCAGGCTTTTCTTAAATGTCAAGTTGCAGTGGGTTTGATAGTGCTAGAACTATGCACACAATAGCAGAGTTGAGTGGCTGTAGAGCCACATTTCAGTTTCCTGTACAGAAACACACCTCACTCACTCAGCTACAGCCAGCTGAGCTAAAGGCAAAAAGGATGAGCATATGAGTAGGGCCACTTAGTTAAAACACACAGACACTGGCCTCTTTCTAATGGTAAATCAGACCCAAAATGAGTTTTCCTGACAAATTTATTTCTAATTACTTTCACAAGCCTTGCCCGAAAGGCAAGGATAAAGATAAATAAAAATATAGATAGAGGATATAGAAAGATACACAGCTGGTAGACTAACACCCAGTAGAAGCATTCACTAAACCCCAGCATTTGATAATGTTTTATCATCACATACTGCCTAAGCTCAACCATACCCCTTCTAGGGCACAAAACTCCTAGTGCATGCACTTCTCAGATGCTTTGCTTCTCATACCAACTTAACTAAACCTTTAAGGCATGCTGGAGCTGCAGGACAAGAAACCTCTCATGTAGTTTGTGGTATGTAATGGGAGGAGAAGATTCAGAAAGACAAGACAGCAGAAAGATCTGATTTAGATTTGGTTTGCATCACCACACAGAAGATACTCCATGTCTGTTGATAAGGACATGGAGAAATGGTTTGATTGTCAGGAGAGACAGGAGCTAGCAGAGGTCTGGCTGGATGTAATACCACTCAAACACTGGCTGTAATAGCAGATGCCCATTAGCCATAAGGTAGCTGTGCACAGCCTATCACAAGCAGGCAGTATAAAAGCACAGCACATACAATCACAATGCACAGAGGAATTCAGACATGTTCCACTGCAAGAGCCTATGGATTTCTTCCCCTTGGCAAGAAGCTTTCTGACCAACTACTAGCAGATTTTAAGTTACAGAAAGCATTTAAATTATTCCAGCTAGATACTGACAGCATCAAAACCGGTCTCTGCACACAGACATATAAACTAGGCACCTTCTCACATAACAGACCATTAAACAATTAAAGAAATGTACCTACATGTAACACACAGATTGAAAACTTCAAAATTGAGAATGCTACAGCTATATATCCTCAATAAGTTCATTGTCATAGATCTAGAAGTTTGAAAAAGTTAAAAAAAATTGCTGAAAAAAGCAGAAAGATGCATCATTTAATACAGTACACCAAGGATGCTGAGAGCATGCAGCCATTCATTTCAACGGGTCATGGTAAATCCCAGCCCCATGCATCGCATCCTGCTGCAATAGCAGAAATAATGCAGATTCACTTTCTCAAGAGAATCATTTTTTCATTTCATTGGCCCTCCAAGCACCACATCATTCTGTCCATTTGGAGAGAAAACAGAAGAATATTAAATTATTTCTGCAATCCGAACTACTCCTTATTAAAGTATCAGCTATTCCCATAACGGAGACAGAGCGACATTAAAAGCCTCTTCTTTAATGGGTTCAGCCTATCAAAGTGCTCTCTGGGAAGGAATTTAGTTCACAGGAAACTCTTCTGCAAGCACATAGGTTGGCAAGGAGGGGCAGCAGTACCCACCCACAGCCGATCATCACCTCCACTGCAGAACAGCCATCAACAAAGCCAGAAATTTGCTTCCCTGGCTTCCCATTGGTGCACCTCAGAGACACACAAGCACCTAGTAGCAGCATTCGCCCAATGTGGGGCCAGCCCACATTGCTACCATCACACAGAAGCTTCCATACATCCATTTCCCAAGAGAAGACAAGGAATGACTTTGGGGGCAATTGAAGTCCATAGGGAGTAGCCTGCGGTGGGGCAGGGGAAGAGCACAACCTTGAAAATGCAGATGACAAAGTATTATGGACTGGCCACAACTCCCATTCCCCTGCACTGCTCAGAGAGAGTAGGTTAGAACAGGATGGATGGTAGCAGAAAGGTGTTTTTAACTCACCTTTAGATCTCCATACTCCAGTCTGTTAGTAGTTGACAAACTATATGAATCTCCCTACACTGTGTCTGTTTTGCGCAGGATGATAATTGCTGAGTGACTTTCCTGTCTTTACCTCAGTGCATAAGCTTTCTTTTTACATTGTGTTTTCTCCCTGTTCTTTTGAGGAGGGGAACTAAAGAACAGCGTGGTGGAGCTGAGTTGCCCACTGACATGAAGCCACCACAGCCCACTGAGCACTGCCTCAGTCATACTGTGGCAAAGTATGCAGCCTCAAGGACAGTTCTGTGCTGGTGTGCTGCAGCCACCAGAGCTCAGGCAGAAGGGGCAGGCAGAAGTCCTCTCCCAGCCTGCAGGTAAGGCCCTGGGCTCTGCAGGTTGCTTCCCCCATCAGTTCTTCCCACACCCACACATCTCATCTCCAGAAAGAGATACGGCCTCCTGAAAAAAAAGTCTATGTACAGATATGCACTGACACACAGATAAATATACACATTTGAAGAAAGATAAAAAAGCATCTTCTTGCAGAGTCCACGATATGCTAAGCCAATCTAAATTTTGCCTTTTCAGAACTGACAGTATTTCATTCGCTTTCTACTTCAAGATGACAAAAGCAGAACACAGTTCATCCTCCGCAAGCATTCCGTGAGTAGCAGCAGTCCATCACCAAACATAATAGATGAAAAAATGCAAGTATGTGCATTATAAGACTGACAGTGATAAACCATACAAAGCCCTCAAGCAAGGGCAAATTGCTAGTCACGGTTGCTTTGGTAAGTACTTAAGGGCCAGCAAAGCACTATACAAACACAAGGCAGATAAAGAGTCCTTTCTCAAAGACAAAACAGGGCCCAGATTACACTACCAAGATAGTATAAAGGACAGGCAGGGACACAGAGTGTACCAGAAGAAGAGCGCCAGTACAGGGTGTAAAACATTCACATCCCCCTCACTGAACACTTGTCTCAGTGAACAGAAGGTAGTTTTTCGTTTTCTGTGACAGCAAAAATAAATAAAATTGGCCAAAACTTCTCACAGCCTGAAAGTGCTTTGCCAGCAGAGCTGCAGGCAGTTTCTACAATAGAGAAAAGGGCTTCGTAAAACAGACAAAAGAACATAATTAACAGACTTAAGAAAAGGCCAAGTCGGTTCCCAAATGCTTTCAGTTGGCAGCAGGAAAGTAGCTGATTCACTTCAACAGGGACTGGCATAAGAGAAAGAGGTAGAGAGGGAGGAGAAAGGCAGGCAGAGCAATAGGACGGAAAGAAAAAGAACTAATGACTGCAGGTAATCTCAAAAAAAAAGGTCTGCTATAACCTCAGCAACATTTGTGTTTTATCCACCAGAGGATTCACAAGCAAGGATCAGTAGCAGCCCACCCTTCTTACACTGATTTTTGACAGCACTGCTGGTGCCAGCCCTTGCCATAACATAAGGCAAGGATGGCATGGAAAGAACTTCTGCTGTCTACATCAGAAAGTGGATTTCATGCTGATTCACAAACTTGCAGAGGAGAGTAGCTACCTGAGAGGAGGCTGCAGTGAGCAGGATGTCAGTCTCTTTTCTCAGGTGTCAAGTGATAGGACATGAAGAAATAGCCTCAAGTTGTGTCAGGAAGTTAAAACTAGGTATCAGGAAGAATTTCTTCACAGACAGAGTGGTTAGACATTGAAATGAGCTGCCCAGGGAAGCCCATCCTTGGAAACACTAAAGAAACATGTGGACATGTTGCTTATTGACATGGTTTAGCGGTGCACTTGGTACTGTTATGCTGATAGTTGGACATGATGATCTTAAAGGTCTTTTCCAAATTAAATGATACTACAATTCTAAGTCTCGGGCGGCAACTGCCTCTTCTTAGTGATCTCTGAACTGGAGAAAGGCAAGGGCCATAAGGAGCAAGACCAAATCAGCAGAGGCATCAGCTTTGCACTTTGAGCAAGTGAGACACCCCCAACCTGGGGGGCAGGAGCAACCAGTGACCTCACCCTGACAGCAGCAGCCCTTACATTCCTGCTGGCCATCTTCAAGATTCTCTACCTCGATGAGCTTTAAGACAGGGGCTCACACCCTCAGTGCATACGGGACTACCTGCTGTGCGAGGGAGATGCAAAGAAAGGTCATTTAGGCCTGTCAACATGACTGTGCAGAAATGATTCCTTCCCTTTGCCAAAAAGCATTTCTCAAAAACAAAGAAAGCTATAAAATTAAAAATCTGGTACAGATTTTATTTTTCTTTTCCTAAAGAATCATCCAATGCTACTGGACAGCACAAAGGTCAGCCATCAGAACTGCAGTATGTGGAATAAAAACCAAGCAGAGCTGCAATAATATAACCTTGCATGATGTTAGATTTATTTAGTTGTTGTTTGCACTGATGCTTTTGTTTGTTTGTAACTAACAGGTAAGTATTTAGTAGATAGTAGTAGAGTTGCAAAGACCTTTTTCCCTTTTTAAGTTGAGAAAGGAGAAACCTTGAATGAGTTTAGTGCTTAATGAACAACATGAACCATCGGTCACATTCAAACATTCCCAGGAAATTCATGGACACCACTTACTCAGTTTCAACTCAGTTACAAACAATGCAAGGAGTAAGAGCTATGCTTTATTATGACTAATACAGACTAAAAATGTCCAGTGCTGCTACATCATGCAACAAGTACATGGGAATTCAATGTGGGAAAACGCAGAAAGCAAAAAGGTCAATGAAAAAAGTAAACAACCATGTCAACAAATAAGAACTGTTAAATCCTGCCAATTTCTAATTTGAGACCATCAACATTGGTTATATAACTTTATTATTATCATTAAAAAGTGATATTTTTTTTCCATTTTCCTACCACTGACACGGAGGTGCTACAGAAGTGCAGACATAACTATTAGATGTGCTGCAACCTGACAGGTGTAATTTGAGTACACTCTATTCCCCTTGGAACTTCTTTGCTGAATATGTCCGAGTGTAATCAGTACACAGAACTAGTACTGAATATAAAATAAGAATTTACAGATGCAGGAGGGAAACACCTTACAGACAGAATTAAATATCACTAAAGTAATTAAAAGCAACTAAATAGCTATTTAAAGCTGCAGACTAACAAGAAAAAAAAATTAAGACCTATCACTGATACAGTAGAAAGTTTAATTCTACCAGATGATAAACATGAGCTTAAGGAATTGAAAACCTAAAGACAGCTCATTACACAGGCCACCTGAGATATTTGGTTGACAACACATTAAAAAGAGGAAATTTCAGACATAGGAAACCAGCAAAACAAACAAGGCATCAGTAACTGAATATTTTCCCTATGCCCCAGAGTTACTAGTAATGCATTTCCATTACCTTGCATTAATATATGTTTAACATAACAGAACTAACATGAACTTGTACTTAAACTTCAGCATGGTAACTTGGATCTTTAAAAAAAAAAAAAAAAAAAAAAGTCCTGCTGACCAGATAAAGGAACAGCTTCACTTCAGTACCTACACCAGATTCAGCTGTCATGCCTGAAGATGAACAGACAAACACTGTAACAACTGGGATAGTAACTGTGACCATGAATTATATTCAAACTCTAATTCAAAGTCCAGAGCAGTAACTAAAATCAGCAGTTACAGTCCATATCACTATTGCAAGCTCTGAAGTCCAGCAAGGGTGATGCTGACTCTACACTCTTAGTAGAGCAGAGGCCAACAGTAGTTACAAGAAAGGCAGAAAAACAGCTATTCTCATGCTGTATCTAAATGTAAGAGAGATTAATTTATTATTGTCTCACCATCCTTATCACATTTCACAGCCTATTAGAAGAGAAAAATAATTTCCTGCATTGCCTACTGCCTCCCTCTGAGAAGAGGTCAAATAATAATCCACATAAGAAACAAAAGTGCACCAAAGAAATGTTTCAAGGCTTTCTGTCAGCTCATACAAACACCAATTCTTTTCCACTCACGTTGTCTCTCAGGCAGACAACTTTTCTTTCTTCTTTTCTGTTTTTTAAATAAACCTTGGTTACCTTTTTGAGTGAAGCTACATCTCACAGTTTAACTGAGCACTAGAAAACAGTAGAAACAAGCAGACTGGATTATTTTACAAGCAGGCAAGTATTTCCTTGCTGGTACCACAAAGACTCAACTGCAAAGAGAACTACAGACAGTCTAAGGTCACATTTACCGGGACAGACTAAATCGTCTAATCAATCTTTTTGATTTATCTTCTCACATACTTAACTCCAGAATTTTTCTGACCCAAAAAAATCCCTTCCAAAAGGTCTTTGACTTCAGGTTTCCCATGTCATGTGAAATTAATTACCTCAAATAGGCATACTTCTGTCTTTAAAAAGATTTATCACATTTGCTAAGAGTCAGCAGTAGAGCAACAATATGTCTTCATAAGTATGGAGTCAGATGCTTACTGCATGGCAAAATCATCCTTGGAGAACAGAAGAAAATTAAAAAGCAAAAATGTTGGAAAATATTTATACAGCACACCACCTAGAAAGTTAGATAAGACGTTGCAGTTATCACAAGAATTAATTCCTAGTAGAGGAGGAAATGTGTAAATTTTAAAGACACATAAAATCTATCTCATCACCAGCTTGTACACTGCCACCTTCTCTGTTTCATTTGGTACTTATCTAGGAGAGGGGACATACCAGAGCCCAGTACATACACACACAGAAGCCCTGCACCAAACATTTGCCTTCTTGCAGGCTTCACTGAAGCTGCACTGGATGATGCTGTCTCCTCCCAATTGCCTCCTCTTTGCTCTTTAACCCTAAATTCTGGAAAAATCAGAGAGCAGGAGAGAGCTTACAATGCTGTAAGCTTGAGAGATCTGTTTCTGTGAATGTTAGCAAGTCCTAGGTCCAAGAATGTTCATTTGCACTCACAACCTGAGAAAGAAAATGGAAAAACCAGTGTCCTTTTCATATACATATGTTATACATACATACATACATACATATATATATATATATACACACACACATACTATAAACATCATCAGGGGTTTAGTGTTCTTCCAGCAGAACACAACTTTCTTAACAATAGTGTTTTTGTCATCTCTGAGAGAGAATTTCCCAGATGAAATGGAAGATAATGATTCCTGAGGAAAAGGTCTCAATTTGCCCATGCAGGATGAGTGAACTTCCTCTGGAGTGACATTGCAAAGCTCCGACAAGCTGAGACAGATCTGACTCCGTGGATCTAAATTAAGATATAGGGCATCATGTTTCTTGCACTGACTGTGGTTCCTACCTGCCAAGTTCAGGAACAGCAGGAGAGGGAAAAAAAAAAAAAAATGGCTGAAAGCAAACTCAGAAAAGAATACCTTGGAAAATAGAAACACGAAAGCCATCAGAGACTGACTCTTTGCCAGGAGATAAAAACGGCAAAACAGGGCAAAGGATGCAAAAACATCAACAATGCAAGAATCAAATCCTGTAAGGGACGAGAAGATGAGGAGATGTCAAGTGGGAGATGAAAAAAGGAAGGAAAGACAGACCACGTCTGCATCTTTGTCAAGAAAAACTGGGTCTCACTGGATACATAACTAAGCGACAAAGAAGTGAGAACAGAATAGGCAGTATGATTAAAAGTTCCAGATTTGCCATAATTTGTTGGGTAGTCAGGCCTTCAAACATAGGAGGTTGTGGTACTGAGGAGAAAAGAACAGGGTCACATAAATAGGAGCTGTACAGAAACAGGGCAGAATGTCTGTGCTTGCAGGGTGTAATACTTACTGCTGACTCAATGTGCCTATAAAATCTAGTACCCTCGTAGAGTTTTCCACAACAGCCTCTGTTCATTCTCACTACTTATGTGCAGCTAATACTGTATGCATGTGCATTTTTAAATGATTTCTCTACCTTCTCTTGGACTTATTCGGCACACAGACCAGATCTGCTCAAGGAGCAAAATACTGCTGTGAAGAAGAAGATCCAGAGAGGAAGATTCACACTTACTAAAGTATGCAGCAAAACTGAAGAAGCATTTATTAAACGTAGGTGAATACTGCAAAAAGGAAAAAACTGGTGCTACAGATGACAGAGCAGAAATCTATTTTGTGGAACTAGATTCCAACTCTACTTTTAGCCAGGTCTCCAGTGACACTAAAAAGAGTAACTTTTTAATCTGCTCCTGAGAATGGTACTGAAAGAAGTGAGAAGGAACAAGCAATGACTTCATGGTCAAGGTATTAAAGTGAAATTCCTCCTGTTTTACAGCCTAGGGGCATTGACTGAGGAGCTGTGGATTACCCGGCCTTTGAGGTTTGGGCTGTACCCTTGTGTCAGGAAAGCTGCAGTTATCACAGGAAAGGTTAGTAGGGCTGGTTGGAGGAAAGAGTTTCATTTTGTGGGAGAAAAAAAAAAACACTTTTCATGAAAGTTTCCCTTGGAAACCCTGTTTTTCTAGTGAGATCTACAATTTAATGCATAACTCTATAAGTAATCAGTAGCTGTAAGCAAAATAGAGACCTCCAAAGACCACTTGCCTTGTCTTTGCTGACACAGGCATCATCTTCCCCAAGTCTCTTCTCTATGCTGATCAAGCTCCATCTCAAAATCTATAACATGTCAGATGGTTTGCCTCAGATTGCAGAATAAGTTATCTGTCTGAGCTAAAATAAGACTCAATTAGAGCTCTAGATTATATGAAGACCACATATGGAGTGCACTGACAACTACTTTCTGTTTCAAATATTGGAGAGACTGACCAGAGGTGAAGTACTGCTGGACCTGGTGCTCATTACTAACGATATTAAGATTGAAAGCAGCCTGGGTTGCAGTGGTCATGACCTGGCTTGAGTTTGTGACCACAAGCAGCATGGGCCTGGCAAAGATTGGAGTGAGGACCCTGAACTTCAGGAGAGCAAAGTACAGGTTCTTTTAAGGAATTGTTGGATGAGATCATGGACTTGTGTCCATGTCTGGAGCCCTTAACACAGGAGCTTTTGGAAGGGTCCAGAGGAGGGACATAAAGATGATCCAAGGGCTGCACCATCACTCCAGGAAGTCAGACTGAAGGAATTCAGCTTGTTCAGCATGTTAAAGACAAAGTTGAGGGGAGACCACACTGCGGCCTTCCAGTATTTAAAGGGAGTTTATGAACACGAAGGAAATCAACTTCTTACAAGAGGAGACAGTGATAGGGCAAGTGGGAGTGGTTTTAAACTGAAGGAGGGGAGATTCAGATGAGATGTCGGGGGAGATTTTTTACTGAGAGTGGTGAGGTGCTGGGACAGGCTGTGGATGTCCCATCCGTGGAGGCGTTTAAAGCCAGGTTGAATGGGGCTCCAGGCAATCTGATCAAGTACTTGATCTAGCGGTTGGCAACCCTGCCTGTGGCAGAGAGGTTGGAACTTGATGACCCTTGGGGTCCCTTCCAACTCAAGCCATTCTGCTTCTACATTAACATTTCTTTCAAAATCAAATCTGTATTGGTTAAAGCTTTGTGAAATAGATTATGTAACAATTTTTATAGTAACTATAATAGACAAAACAGCTAGATTTTGTTTAAAATTATACGAAATATTCATGCTACATAACTATCACAAGCTTGTGAGTTGTATATATTGCTCTTCTGAAGTGCAGACTTCTACAGCAAGAACTGAGGTTTGGCTGAGCACATTCATTGCCTTTAATTCTCTATCTGCTTTAAATTACCTGTACCTTCATTTCAAAAGACATTTCAAGTAAGATGCATTTAAAGTTTAAATGGGCACAAAACAAGTCAGTGTACTCTAAAATAGAGCAAGAACTTGCATTATGTGGGATAGGTGCGCAAAGCAGCTATCAGTATCTTATAGCACGGTTGAGTCTTACTGTGTCTTCCTCACCTACCTACCCTCTGATGAGAAAAAGGAGAGATATGGCTTCTTTTCTAGATCCTCTGTAAATCTGTACTGAATTGCTTTAATCAAGTTTGTTAATTTTGAGTACATTACACAATGGCATACAGAAATTCCAGTTACAAAAACAGGCTGCAGAGCTTCAGTTACTTCATTTTTATTTACACATCTAGATGAAGGGGCACTACAATATAGTTAATGTGTAAGGACAGTTAAAATTCTTAGAGTGAACTTTGCAATTTCATATATTTCTCAGTCACTGTTCCATTTCCTGACACACAAGTCAAATACATTCACCCAGCCTCCAAAAATCACTCAGTCCTACAAAGCAGCTCACTCAGCCTAGTTCACTGAAATTTTAAATAATGCAAAAAGCTTCAGTAACAATGTAATCCACCCCTGTCCATTTTCAAAGTACAGTTGAAACTAGGCTCTTAGAGGAGATTTCTGTTTCACATCTGCAATTTTCTCGCAATATGAATACAGCATTTTGTGAATCTTCCTAAGTCTGGACCCTGTCATGGCGAAGTGGGCATGCTTAAGTTTGAATTAGATGTGTACTAGTCTGGATTATGTCCTTAAATAGAAATCTCTTTAATTATTAACATGGCTTGCATAGCTAGGGATACTTTAATGGGCCATGAAGTTACCAAGTTATTTCAAATACAGCTAGTATCTGACCATGGCACCTAGAATTTCCTGCCAGAGGGCAAGCAGGATCTGTACGAATACATAACATAAACGGAAAAGCCTTTTCATACAATATATCCATGGGTATATAAAGACTTAAAACAATTGTATTTATTTCCATAGAATGCCGTGCCCATAACCTCTACAAACAAGCCAAATAACACTTCCTTGTCATCACCATCATTTCTAAGACCATGCCATCTTTATGACAAGGTAAGCCCCTAAAAATAGGCCTTCCTTTCCTACCAAGCTTTCAGACCTTACACAATCCTGCCCTGCCCAACTGCTCCCCCAGAAATGTTCTTCTGCTTCAGCAGAAGTAAAGGCAGAATCAAGAGCAATCAGTTGTGTGTACACACTGCTCCCCTAAAGAGGAAGCTAGACAAGCATGCCTTGGATAAAGAGTGCAGGATATCAGCTTTCAGCCAAAACTAACCTAGGCCAAAAGGAATCAGCTGAGGGCAGAAACCTTGCACTGCCTGGTGTCTGATTGCACAGGAAGCTCGGAAGGAAGGTAAAACATTCTTTTTAAGGTGACCAAGAATATCAGAAGGGCAATGCTGCAGAGGCAGCCATTCACTGCCATAGCACTGTCATACTGCTGTATTTAAAAGGCACCAAAACATTCCTTCTACTCTTGCATCAACTTTGGGGATTTCACATGAGGCCCTTTTCAAAGCAGGATAACTAGCAGTGATCCTTATTCCACTCAGCACCATACTGGCTAGAGAAAAGGAAAATGGGAAAAAAAAACATGGTTCTTCTCTGATCATAACCCAGGTTCCTTTGCACACCCAAACTGTAAACCAGGGAAACTTCCCACAGGCACAGCACTCCCAGGCAACGCGTCATTTTTCACTACTAGCAGAATGGTATAAGAAGTGGGCTTTAAATAGCATCTCAAAGCAACCACCACTTCCCTTCTCATCCCAAAATATAAAACAAGAACCTCAGTAACACTCAAGTCAATACAGAGAATTATAACAGGAAATGTACAGCATAAGAGCCAGAGAGAATTTAGAAAGAACAAGGAATTATACAAAATTTCAGTCAATATTTAAAGTGGCAACACCAGGTGGCCTCAGCTGGAGGTTTGCAGAGCATTCTGGATGAGCAAAGCTGACTCAGCAGCACAGAGTAAACAGTGACTGCTGCTCAGAATCTACTTTAATATACTCAGAAAGCTGCATGCAAAAATAAACTGTTTAAATATGACTAAAGACCAGACACCACTATGCAGACAACAGCGTATTTTAACAACAACAAATAGAATCTGTCATTGTGAACTTTTAAACAAGGCATGCGGTATTTTTGTTTTGTGGGAAATGCTTATGTATGAGGTGAAAATGAAGAAATAAACATTGCTTTGTCTAGCAGATGTACGCTTTCATTAAATATTTTGACACGTCTTACTAGGCACATTCTACAAAAGAGCAAAGTATTCTTAACCAATAGCATTCTAAGCAATGAATCAAAAAGAATGAAGAAGTATTTTCAAACTGATGTTACCTTGGAAAACCGAGCATTTATCCATTTTGTAAACGTCTTTTTCTGTACATCATTGTGTTCATCTGGAGAGAGACAATAAGAAAGCCATGAGTGAGAATGTATTGCTCTTCATCTTAGCTTGTTAAAAGCAGGTAATACTAAATACCACCCAAACTCAATAGCAGAGGTAGCTTTATCTGTTGAAGCCTACACAAAGCTCTGGTACAGTTTCAGCTCTGACAGAAATCACTGTGCCTCCTTTGCTTCACAGTCCTCACCAGCACTGGGATGGACAATGACATGCATATCAAAATCACAAGCTTCCCAGCTGGTGAAGAGCAGCAGCTTACAAAACCACAGTCTTTTCATCAACACTTTGTCACCACCTGTTTGCCCTGATGCATTACTCCATAAGCTGCTGAGGTCCTTAGTGAAGTTTGTGATGCAGCTAATAGCCTCCTTCAACAGTGCAGCAAAGCTGCCAGGACAGCCCTAGAAACAGTCACGTGCTTACCCACCTCCAGCTTGGTTTTGCAGCTGAATCACAAACAAGGTGAGTGAACTGTCACTAAGCCATGTGTGAAGGGCTTCACACACGTCTTTCTTCTAGCGAACCCCCCCCCACCCCCCCAGAACGTACACGGGAACTCTTCCACTCTCCAGCATTATGCCAGCACTAGCTGGTCAGGCCACACTACTGCAGTACCAGTCCTCCAGCCCTGGCTTACAAACTTAAGGCTCTCTTCAATTTAAGTTCTTAGACCATGCATTGCAGTAGCATATGTGACATTTACTAAAAATCCAAGCCCCTTTTCCCTCATTTCAAAAAAAGTTTCCCAGGGAAAGAGAGAGAGAAAGAAACAAACAAAAATCCCAATGACACAAAGTAACTTGATCTGCAACAGAGGCAAAGCGATACAGATTCGTAAACCTCATCTCTCAGAGCATGCTTTCTAGTTGAGCAAAGAACGAGAGTCCTCACTACCTCTGTCTCTCCAAAGCATTCTTCTCAGCAATAAAACCAACAGGAGATGCCTTCCCACTTAGACTACACCTCCATATTTGCTTTATAAAAGCTTCTAAAACTAGGATTTTTGTAATTGTTCATTATATCTAGGGTGATGTCAAGCCTTCTGCTATAAATCACTGGAAAACAATCTGAAACCAATATACTGCTGCTTTGTTAACAACAGCAACAAGTTATTTTATCCCTCAAATTAATTTTCTTTAGATTCCTATGAGTCTGTAAAGTTAATCCCTGAAGGCTGACATTATGATTCAGATAACAAATTAGCAACATTCAGCCAAAAAGCCATATTACCAGTCAGTGAAACACATGGTACTACACAGCAGTTTTCACACAAGACATTAAAAATGTCAGTGAGTTGTAGCTGAGTGAGAAACAAATTTACCAAGTTGCTAAAACACTTGTGTTTCCTTTCACACTGCCATACACCCTCACACTGAATAGAACTGCATAGCAGCAAAGGACAGAGCGTGGGCCAACTTTTACTTCACCATCATACCAATTGTTCCCTCTGAAAAATATGGCTCTGCATGCCCTCCAGTCACTTAATGGGCTTTTAACAGCTGATGTCAGAACAGCTTGTTCCTTTAAGAGGAAGTAAAAAGAAACCAACACACACACAATTAAACTCTTGTGATGACAACAGAAGGGAAAAACTTCCTATTCTGAATGTTGGCTTCTGTTATAGGACATGCACATCCACACAACTGGGGTACTCCCAAAACAAATGGCTCATGAGAACTGGCAGTTGATCACGAGCTGTAGTCACGTTTACAGACCTATGTACCTCCTCCACTCTAAGCACTGTACCTTAATTCTACTGAGACACTTTGGAAGTACAGTTCAGGTTTAAGCTATTACCTTACAACCATGTTCAGGAGCAAAAAGGAATCCAAATGAACTAAAAATAGGGAAGTAAAAAACAAAAATCTCACTGGATTGCGGTTTGCCCTTTATTTAACCTCAGCTTCATACAGAGAGCCACCTCCCTTATTTCCCCAAAACACATTACATGCTTACATGACAGAACTGTGCTATTCGGTTTTTGAGAGACAAAAGTTATCACACCCAAAGTAGCTGGCAGAGCAGCACTAGAATGGAAGCGCCCTGGAGAAGTGAACAGACAAACAGGATAAATTTTAAGTATTTTACTTACTAATCAGTTCAACACAAGCTGCCAGTAGTCAGCTCACATTTTAAGACTTAACTTTGCTTTTCTCACCTCTTTATTTAAGTTCTCACTTAAGTGCAGTGAAGGAATTTAGAAATAAAAGAAGGAATTAGCCTGTGGGTTTCAATTAAGGCACTAGGAATGTAACAAAGTTAGAAACATCCCTTTGCCTACGCCTCTGGGCAGGCAAGAGTATCTATCACAGGCACTGCCCCACCCAGGACCAGCACATCTTGAAAGCCTCACATTAGCAGAGGGAATAGGTGTTTCTATTCTTGTGCACAGGATTTTTTGGACCGAAAAACAATCTTGAAAGTAACCATTCTTTCGTCATATCAACTCAGACTAATTCACATTTAAAGACACAAAAATAAACATTGAAAATGTGAAGCTGGAAACAAGAGTGTTTTTTATCCCCACTAGCAAGAGATGAAACGCTGAGCAAACTACAAAGCACGAGTTCACAACCACATGGCTTCTTCACTCATCAGTGTACACTGGACCCTGACTTCATTAACACAGACTAAGCTTAATTAGCAGCTCTTTCTTATGTCGTTGATGGTCTGCTTTGTTTTTTGTTTGTTTGTTGTTTTTTTTTTTAATTAAAAAAAAAAAAAAAAGAAAGCAAAACTTAGGGTTGTTGTGCAGCTCTCCTTCTGTTGCACCACTGTAAGAAAACAAATGGCTGCAGAAATAAACTATTCATTCTGTAAGCTTCTGCCTTCCCATCACGTCTTCAGTCCCCACAATCAGTGGCCAGCACAGTGGTTTCCTTCATTCCTTCCCTCACACTGAATGTCAGCAGTTGGGCAAGAACTCAGTTTTAGTAAGGGTTCCTCTAACAAAAGAATAATGGCACCTGCCTACAGCAGCAAAACACAGTTGCCCAAATCATAAATTCTCTGTATAGACCAAACTATTAAATAAGCACTACTGAAAGAAAAACAGATCAAAAAACCTCACACCTCGCTCCCTGGTGTTTCCCAAACACCATCTGAAACAAAGAACCACAGAGTAGTAATGAGGAACCCCTGTGGTTTTCACTCAAGTGTGCTGTGAGTATAAGCTAAATTGGATTTACTTCACAATAAAAAAAATCCCCCAGCAACTGATAACTAAGAAGAAGGAATCCTCACAGCTGAAGCAATATTAAAATAGCTGTTCCCATACCTCCCAGCAAAAACAATCCAACGCTCCACACTGCTGGTCTCAGCACATTGGAATGGTATTTAAAGGGAGCACAAAGCTCTCAGACAGAAATAATGCTGCAACACCACACCACAGGCCTTCTCTAACTCCCACGCTCACTAGCCGGCCACCTGACTGCTTCCATGTGATGATACTGAAGAACCAAGGGTCCCAGGCAAAGCATCCCCAATACCTACACAGGGCTGCTCTGGAGCACACACAACAGCTCCCCATTCTCAGTGGGACAAAAGAGAGTGACAGGAGGGCAGGGTGTAGGTGGAAAGGACTGGAGAGTGGAAGGCATACACTTTAGGACTACTCCCTTCCAAACTAGTCCTCAAGGATCAACCTCAAGCTGCCACAGCTTTGGCACACACGCTTACTGTGGTAAGCCAGCTACAACTGAGAAAACGGAGACACTTCAGTGACAGCAAACATTGTGCAGAAAAGAAAACTCCTGATCATTTAGGCAGAGCTCTCCAATGACAGGCTCCCCATTTCGGTCCAACAGATCCATAACTTTCAGTCAAGGTAACCACCACCAGCTCTCGGGGGAAGATTGTGCTGTAATGTCTTTGGGTATGATAAAATTTGTTTTGATGCAAATTTCACAAAAACTGACAGTGATCACACATCTCAATTAGAAGCTATAAAAGTTTCCACTACAAGCTTAACATTTTCAAGCAAGGTTGCTAAATTTTCTCCTAGAGTGAATCACATATCAGAGCAAAGTGTTTCAACTACCAGCAAAAGCGCTGCAAGGGAAAAAAAAAAAAAGGACTAAAAGAAAAGTACCCCAAAAACCTTAATAAAGAGAGTAATTGCCTTGGTTAATATGTGCCCTATAGGTATCTTAGGACAAGCTTTACCCATAGAGACAGAAAGATGAAATTCCTCTTATCTCTTCAAGATTCAAACTGATGGCATGGAAGGCAACTGATGTCATTTACCTGGACATCTGCAAGGCCTTTGACATGGTCCCTAACCACATCCTTATCTCTAACTTGGTGAGATTTGGATGCAAAAGTGAAATATTTGTCAGATAAGCAACTGGTTAGAAGATTGCAGGCAGGGGGTTGTAGTCAGTGGTTCTGTGTCTGCTATTAAGAGGACCCCTGTGGGGCACCATCTTGGGTCCAGTACTCTTTAACATCTTTAGCAGTGACACAGATTAAGGGGTTGAGTACACCTCAGCAAGTTTGCTCACAATACCGAGCCAAACACTGTGGCAGAGACAGCAGAAGGAAGGGATGCCATCCAGAGGGACCTTGATAAACTCAAAAGGTGGGGCTCTGTGAACCTAATGAGGTTCAACAAAGCAAAGTGCAAAGATTCGCACTTGGGCTGAGGTAACCCCAGGTATGTATACAAACTGGGAAAAATAACTCCTTGACAGTAGCCATGCTGAGAAGGACTAAGGTGTGTCCCAGTTGATGAGCCAGCAGTGCAGCACTTGGAACCCAGAAAGCCATTAGAAGTTCCGTTAGAAGAGTTCCATTAGAAGAGAAGTAGAGAGCAGGGAGAGGGAGGGAGGTGATTGTCCCCCTCTACTCTGCCTTCATGAGGCCCCATCTGGAGTACTGCATCCAGGTCTGGAGGCTCCCAACACAGAAAATATGTGGAGCTTTTGGAAGGGTCCAGAGGAGGGACACAAAAATGATTCAAAGGCTGGACCATCTCTCCTGGAAATCAGGCTGAAGGAATTCAGCTTGTTCAGCATGTTAAAAAGAAGGTTGAAGGGAGACCACACTGCAGCCTTCCAATATTTAAAGGGAGTTTATGAACATGAGGGAAATCAACTTTTTACAAGAGCAGACAGTGATAGGACAAGCAGGAGTGGTTTTAAACTAAGGAGGGGAGATTCAGATGAGATGTCAGGGGGGAGTTTTTTTTTACTGAGAGTGGTGAGGTGCTAGAACAGGTTGCCCAGACAAGCTGTGAATGTCCCATCCGCAGAGGTGTTTAAGGCCAGGTTGGATGGGGCCCTGGGCCATCTGATCAAGTACTTGATCTAGTGGTTGGCAACCCTGCCTGCGGTAGGGGTGCTGGAACTTGATGACCCTTGGGGTCCCTTCCAACTTGAGCCATTCTATGATTATATGATCCTAGCCAGCATGGCTGGCACATGAAAGAAAAGAGAAAGGGAGATAACTCCTGATCAAAATCTGACAACTGAGATGCTTCTAAGCAAACAGGATGGCACTGAAAGAGATGCAGTAAATCAAAAGGCATAAATAAAAAGGCAGTGAATACAAACTACATTTAATGCAGCTCATTTTATTATGAACACGAATTAGGTCTTCACATTTCTGAGTGGTTACAGAGAAAACAGAATTGCTTTCTACAAGTTCATGTTAGCCATCTGCTCTTTCTTCTCTGTCCAAATTAGAACTATTATTAGGTTCACTTGCATTTGCGGAGGTGATTCACAGGATATAAGGTCATAAGGATCATTGTGAACATCTAGTGCAGTCTCCTGCATAACAGAGGAGCCATTCCCACAAAAGATTCATCTGCATACCAGAAGGCAGTGGACACATGACTGATGTTAAAGACCCTGCACAAATCCAAGCAAGTAATAATGCCAGGGCAGAGAAGGAAACCGAGCTGTAAACTGTATACATGCAGATCTCTCTGCTACTACAGCAGTTTCAGAATGGATTGACATACCAAACAGCCTTTTTTTTTTTTTTTTTTTTTTTTTTAACTTCTTCAGGAAACAATGGTCACGGTACAAAAGACTTAATGTCATTTTCCACTTATGTCATACCCTATGACAAGCTTCCTTAGAATAGAATAACAATCTTGCACATAATAATAATTCTTTCAAAACTTTTTTTTAATAATTGGCTGGAGAAAACAAACAAACAAACAAAAAAACCTGATCTGATGTGGTAGCAGGAATTACAGAAATATCCCATAGACAACTTCTCAGAAATACTATTAGAGATGCAATATACTCCATGTATTTCTCTTTACAGTCCTGGAGCTCTGCCCAGGACCCACATCACATGTGCCAAGCCAAGAAGGCTGAATTGCTGTAAGTTTCAGATGACAAAAAAAAAAAAAAAAACAGCTGGATAGATTATGTTCTTTTCTTTTACAGATAGGTAAGGACAAAAGCACTCTGCGAAATTCTTGTTTGAAACAGGGGACCTTCTACTCTCTCAGAGTGCAGAGCCTTTTATCCCCAGTGCTGTTACACCAGACATTTTCCTATCCTTTTTCTGATCTCAAAGGCTGCAATTTCCAATTCCCCTCCTCTTCTATTCTGTCTTGTCACACCCTTCTCTTCAGAGTAACCAATTATTCTCCCAGGATTTTCCACCCATCTCTCCTTACCAAAAAATCTCCTACCACCACAGCCCTTCATCATTCCTGTTCTAAACCTCTCTAGGTCAAACAGCTTTTCCTACACAGATGAATCACTTCTTGAGAAGCAAACTGATAGTAACCAGCTCACACATACTCCTACCTATGCTATAATTTAAGTAGACTACCCTCCTGTAGATTACTATGGGAGTCCCACCACTGTCAGCTAGTCCTCATGAGTTCCCTGGCCTCTCTCTGCAAGCACCCAGACACTTTTTCCCACACACCAGTTCTGGCAGCACATAGTTGGGTATACGCTAGATCGTACCCTCTCCACACACAGGGACCCCCCACACCAGGGGACAGAAAAGACATGGACATATTTCAAAGAGGGGGAGAAAAAAGACATCAGAAGAGATGTTGCAGTCAATTCATCAGCTCTGTCGTCCTTTGCTGGACTCTCTCCAGTATATCCATATATCTTTTATACTGGGGAGTCCAGAACTGGACTTAGCACTGTAGGTATGGTCTCACCAGTGCTGAGAAGAGGGGAACATGTCCAAGAACACACAATGTGTTTGTGGTAAAGAATGAAAAGAAAGCAAGAAATAAAGCTCCCCAGTGACTGAGAATTGCTTCTGCCACTGCCAAGCACGCTGCACAACCTTCTTCCATAAATCTGCCAGCATCTACCCATCAAGTACATCAAGTCACTTGCTGGAAAGCTGCTCCTTTACACAGTTCCATTAAACTGCCGGAGTAAGTGAAAGATTCTACATTCTTCTGCATTTAACTTGTAATAATTTATCCATAGCTTCACAACCTGGACTTGCACCAACCAGTATTACTCCTACTAATCCTCAGTGCAAGCAATGTTTGAAGACAGAATACAGAGAGGAAACAATCTCCAAATACAATGTATACCTTAACTCAAACTGCTTCATACTGACCTCAGCAACAAAGTTGAACTTCGATGTTGCAGAAAATCAAACAATGTATACTTTCTTGCTCTATTTGCCTTCAGATCTTTTAAGCCTGAGCTTCATTAACTATTCCATTATTTTGTCAAGGAACAGTATCATGCTGATGCCTGTAAATTATTTACCTCAGCCTATTAACCTTTGTAATTACTAAGAGGAAACCTGAAATGCAGAAGGCTTAGAGGAAGCCCATAAAATCTATTTGCCCTAGTGGTGCTCTATACTTAAAGGAGAAACAAATAAAAAGAATGAATAGAGTGAGTGAAGAATCAAAATCCAAAGTATGTCAAAGCAAGCCACACCAAGTATTGTCTCATTTCTGCTCCTAAAACACTGCAGCAAGTTCACTACAGAAACCAGGACCATAAGTACAATCATTCCTATATTTACATGATCTATCCAAAATGAATTCAGTGTTTTGTTCTGTTACCAGTACTAGTGAGAAAGAAGAAGCAAAAAGCATGTCCATGTTTTGAGATAAATTGATTATTTCGTTTCTAAACTACATTATTTTGCTTACCAAAGAAAAAGTAATATTGCATCAATGGGGATTAGGAAATCTTCGTGCAGAAAACATGATCCAAAGCAGAGCTTTCAACAGTTTGCTTGGGAAGTTACTATTCTTGCTTCAGAAAAAAAGAAGCACCTCAGTTAAAGGCGTCTCATCCAATTTACATATTTAGAGATACATCTTAATTAGGAAAGAACAGAAGATGGAGTGAATAATTATGAATGGTCCTTTCTTATGGCTTCTGGCAAATCTGTTGTTTGATCAGCTCAGCAGAAGGTTGAGAACTTTTAGTTCTGCATCCAATTGCACTCTGGTTTCCTTACCTAGCTTAGTTATTAATTAGCCCCCTAAGTTGACCCCTCCCTGATTAACTGTTTTGGAAGTACATGAATCGTTTAACGATCGCAGGATGAATAACAGAATGCAGTAAAATAGCACTTATACAAACAAAGCAATGATCATCAGTGTGACCCCACATGAATTTATCATTTCATTTCAGAAAGTTCCTGCAGGACACACCACTCCAAATAGGGTACCTAAAACTGGAGAAGATTCAGGAACACATGAACGGAGCAACCTAAGCTCAAATTGTGTCAGGCTTTGGTAGAACCTGAGCCAAGAAACTCTTGTAGCCAGCTGTTTAAGTAAAGGATTACTTAGTCCTAAACTCTGTGCCTTTATTATTTTAATGGCCAACTTTTAGGACTGCGTTGAAACCTGTAATAATGTGGATTGTGAGCGCTGTCATCAAAATGTTTTGTTAGGGCACGTAAAATTTGGAATAGATGTTTCACCTTTACCCATCTAGAAATAGACTACATGGAAAGCAAACTCACCTAATGAAAGCAGGCAATTACAAATTAGATTATTACTACTGCCTCCAGCAACAACTCCAATAGATCAGTTATGCTCACGGGCATAACCCTCTTCTGAGTGCATTTTCCAGGAGGGTTTTGCACACCTTCATGGGTGTTAAGCAGTCCTGTACCATGCAGGCTCAGGATTCAGACCTCACCCAGAGACAGCTGCCAAGCAGACCCAGCTCCAGAGATCTGCATCCCCAGCTCTCTCCTTCACCCACTGACGAAGTTTACTGCAGCAGAGTTCCCTCAGCTCAGCAAGGCTGAAGCCTGCAGCCTGAGTACCAAAATTAATGACAGTAAAGAACAGTGAAAGCAAAACAAATGAGGACACTAATATAAACAAGCTTAAAAAGCTGGGAGATAAGCTTGTGGAATTAAGAGTCCACAGAATGGTGGTTATCATTTATGGATGAAGAAATGCAAACCCCTGTGAAGTAAGGCACATTAGAGGAAGCACTGCTGAAGATTTAATTATGGAAGAGCAAGCATATGGCACCAACCTGTGGACACTACCACAGGGATCACACCAAGCTGAAGGCAGCAGAGTGCTCCTTCCAGGAACACTGTTCCTTGAGCACCTCACCCAAATTCAAGAGGAATAGTGCATCAGAGCACATGGTTTGAAGATATGCAAGTAGAATTAACAGTGCTACTACACCAATTTCAATGTTCAAACTGACGAAAGAAAATTATTATGAGACTACTTTGGCAATAGCAGTCAAGACCTTCTAAAAACTTATGTTCTAACTCTACCTAGAAATTTTCCTAAAGAAGGAATTACTTCTACAATAACTCCTACCTTCAAGTGACCTCTGCAATGAGAACTAGCTGTCAACATAGGAGGAAACACTTTTTAAACCACCAATGGGCATAAGTCAGCACCTAAGCATTGACATACATGGCTTAAGTTTTGGTAGCACCAATACATTAGTTTGGTTTATGGAAAACACACGTGGACATCAGTTATTACAAATATCTAATATAACCAAACCCACATCAAGGAAAAAGAGCTTTTTTCTGGCTTAATTCATTTATTTTGAGGGGAAGAATTAACAGATTAACTCCTACTGCCAGGGAGAAAGGGAGGCTCTACACCAGAGTAGAAAACAAATACACAATGCAACTTCTCTAGCTGACAATGATGCAACATAAAATAGTAATGTGCTCAACTGAAAACTTCATCTTGAAATTGAGAGCATTTCACCTGAAATATTTTAATTGATAAAATTAAAGTTTTTTCACTGTAACACTGGATTAAAAACAAGATCAGTACTTAAAACCTGAAAAGAAGCCAGGATTGCATCACCATTGCTGACTCACAGAATGCAAGGGAGAATTTCTTCAGAAGCTTTCACACCATCACCACCCTCACTCCACCCCCCCAAAAAAAAAACATTATCTTCAAGTAGCAACAAATATAATTTCTTACTACAAACAAATAATACCAGGGGAAAAAAAATTATATATATATATATATATATATATATATATATATATATATATATATATAATATAATATAATATAATATATATTTCTTCAGTAAACCTCCCTCCAGAAATACATGGAATAAGCATTGCAAAAACAAGAGTGTAGAGTGTAGAGCCTAATACAACAACACAAGAGTTGCACACCTTCATGGAGCTAAAGGCCAGGCCTATCAGACATGATCATGGGTGCACTCCTGAGAAACAAACAGCAGTGATGAAGCTGAAGCAAAGCCAGATCACACTTGAGCAGGCTGTCAAGAGTTTGGATTAATGTTTATTCATCCAGAGGTGAAGGGGCAAATAAGAGAGGGAGAGGACATGGAAAAAGCAGGCATACAATCTCAGCAGCAAGCAGAAGGATTGGCTCTTTATCAAAGTAAGGAGAATCACTTTTACATGGTTTTTGAATGAGGAAAAAAATAGACTTTCTATTCAACTGCTTCCATGTAACATGTATTTACACTTCTCTGAATGAGAAAGCTACCGTAACGAATTAGCTTCACAGACACTTGTAAGATTTTCAAATTTCAAAGTCTCAACAAAATGATGCATTTAACCTATGATGAACTACAAAGCACAGTACTAAGAATATCTGGCTACTTGGTGATTGCCAAGGATTTACGACACTGAACAATGTTATGAAGACTAAAATTTAGTTAGATTCCATTTTTCACCCACACAGCTCTCTCGAATTGTTCCACTTTATCACATTACCTTAAATATTATAGTGCAAGTACAGCTGAAAGCTTTGAATGCCTTAACACTAAACAGCCAAAGATTTTTCTTCAGCTGTTTGTTACTTCAGAAAACAGTCCAAAAAGCAATCACATAGTCAACCGTGTTTGGAGTTTTTTGTTCATTATTTGTTTTCATGATTTCATTCTTTTGTTAAAAAACAAACCTACACACAGTTTGCCTACAACACAATATAACTAGCATACCACAAAGCGGATCTTCACATCTGAAGATCCGTAATTGAGTGCCACTCACCACTTTTGATTTTCCACACTACTGCTTTGCTGAGGTACTCTTGAAAGTTAAACTATTTTGTTAACCATAGCACACAAGCAAAGCTGTTGAACAGTCATAATGAGATGAGCACGTGAACTCTTGCACACAGCTGTCTGAAACATCACAGAGCAGGGTGCAGTATGCTGCTCATATTTCCCCTGCTGACAGATACGACCAGCCTGGGGCTGGAGCAGAATCATTTAAAAGACCCAGATAGTCATGAAGCTTATCACCTAAAAGCAGCTAGGAAGGAATTCCTGCAACTACACATTCAGACTGTGAGTTGGCAGAGCAGGACCAATGGCCCTTTGAATACTCACAGTGGCCCACCTGCTATTTGCTCAAACAGCTCAAGAAACATCACTTCATAATGTTTCCAAATTAAAATTCTCTCCTGAATTGTAAATCAAGTGATCAGAAGCAATACAGACTATCCCTTGTTGTACAGTTATGTTACTAAATGCTGCTATCATTCCCCCTCAAAATTACACAGTTCAGCTATGGACTGGCATGACTGGCTGCAGTAGAACACTTCTGCAAACTTCTGTTTATTCAGATAAACAACTCCCAAATGTTTTAGATGACAAGTGAAAAACAGAGTGAAAGAAAAGACTGAAAAGTAAGGATCACCAGGACATCAAAGAGAAGACCTCTAAGACTCAAGAAAAGGAATATATGGCAAGAATTTTCCTCTCAAGATAATTAGTGTGAATAGGGACTGCCTTTTCAAGCTATGACACCACTTTGAATTTTGATGCATTTAATTACAGTCTTCCATTTGCAAGAGGCTTCTCTGTAGTCCAGCAGAGATAAGTAGCATGCTAAGCTACAGATCTGCTGAAGAATATTTATTTTCCTAAGATTCCTCTGGATGCCAACAATTTGTGTGCACAAATGAATACACTTGCCTTTTATTCTGAATAGCTACAGTGCATTTTTTTAGGCTGGCCAAATGTCTCCTATCTCACAGATAGAGAGCGCTTTAACAATGTCAAAACAATAGCTAATTATTTGCCAGTGAAGACTGCTGTGTATAATGTTCAAGAATATTTGCTAGGACAACAGTATCATATGAATACAAAAGTTCTGTCACTGTGGCCTGACTCACCCCATACCACCCTGGACAGGGCTAGCTCCAGAGCTCATAATTTTGTGCAAACCACAATAAGGACCAGAGAGAGGGCAGTGAGAATATGTAAGGCATGCCACAAGACATCAGCAAGAGGACTGGAAAGCATCTGCTTGTCCTGTATATCCTTGGATGTAAACCAGTCCTACTGCTCCTGCAGGCTACTTCATTTGAGGCCATGAAAAATGATAATATCATGATTAAACACAGTACAGCGTAACGGTACACCTGCTTAGCAGCTGATCACCACTATTTTGAAGACTGCCAAATATCTAACACAAGTCTGTTTCCCTCTCTAAATAGGTTCAGTTTTTGTTTTTTTTTAGAATCATGTACCATAGAGGAAGGTACATGAAAACACTAAGTAATCAGCTAAACTTTCCTCCCACCAGTATTTACATATTAGTTGAATAATATTTTGAATTATTTTCCAATCTATTTTTTTTTCAGAATAAGTCTTTTTTATTATTATTTTTTAGGTTTTTTTTACTATCTGGAAATTTTCAGATAACAGTTTTAAGCTCATGCTCGCGTTAAGGGTTGGTTGCACATACCTGTCAAGAAAAGCTAGCTTTTCTCATAAAGAAAAAACAACCCTATTTAAAGACAATCTAAATACACAAGCTTTTTCATTCCCACTGATCTTCAAATTCCCATAACATATTAAAAGACAAACTTCTAAAAACTTTACTATCAAGATACACCATATGAGTGCAGTCTGCTTACGAATTCAGTTTCTACCAGCCCAAAGTTGCTTTTAAACAGGAAGTCAGCCACTCAAACGTGGACATAAAAAGCATTCCACACGCACATTCAACCTCCTATATACACTACACCAAAAATAAGAGCCTGCAAAAGCAACAACACAAAATACGATTTCTTTTTGTTCTGTGCTGCACAAGAGCTATACCTGAAGCTGTAAAGGCGGTTCCTGCTTTACTTCATCTGGACCCACCTGACTCAGGCACTGCTTAAAGGGCACTGCCCTGGGACTCACGCTCCCTATGTTTCTGTTCATGTATTGTTCAGCTCCTGCTCAAGACGTCTGCTTTACTTGCAATCTTGAAAGTGGTCTGCAATAATTTTTATGTATGTCTCTGCATTTATTTAACATTTACACTGCAATTTGCAAACATTTGGGTCTCTTTTGGAGAGTAACATTGGGTTTCATCTGTGCACCACAGCTGAGGCTTCTTGGAAAGCATACATTAAAAAGAATACCACTTGCCAGTGAAATTTAAAAAAGATGCATTTGCCAGGACAGCTCTCATCTACCTAGAAGGTGCACAGCTATCATTATCTGGTATGCCAGCAGGCTCAATGTCCAGAAAAGATTTTTTTTTTCCCCTGTACTTATCATGAGGAAAATCTTCCGTGGGCCCACATTACAGTAGAACAAGCTGTCAGGTCTTAAATCCATGTAACATTTACATCCTTCACAAACACAAGCCAAGCCACCATCCCTAGAGTGAAAAAATAGGTTGGCCTGGACTGCAAGTGCCCAGGGGCTGGCAGGGGGCTGCTGAGCTCCTCTGCAAGGATTGGCCAGGCTGAGCTGCACTGGGCATTGCTCAGCCCAGCACCTGGGAAACATACTAAAGAGAGGACAAACTGCAAGGCACAGAAAGGAGTGAAAAATGAGATAAACAGCCCTATGGACACCAAGGACAGAGCAGAAGGAAGGCATGAGGTGCTCTAAACACCAAGTGGAAGCTCCCCTGCAGTCCATGCAGAAGACTGGTAGAAGATGAGATCCCCCGAGTAAAAAGACTCCACAGGGAACATGATGGATATGCCCTGAAGGACTGCACCCCATGGAAGAAATGCAGGAAACTATGGGAAGGAAGAAGGAGCAACAGAGAGGAGCTGCTGTGAACTGATCACACCCCCATTCCCCATCACCCTGCACTGTTCAAAGGGTAGTGCAGTCAGGAAAAAAGCAGTGCAGTAAAGATGAATCCAGCAAGAAGGAGTAACGTACAGAGAGATGTTCTAAGTTTTGTTTCTCACTATCCAACTCAATTTATTTCACTGCTAATGAAAATACTTTTCCTCAAGTCAAGTCTGCTTTGCCCTTAGTGGTAACTGGCAAGCCAACTCCATGCCCAGATTTCAACTCACAAGCTTTTCTATCTTTTTTCCTTTCTTTCTTTTTTTTCTTTTACCCTTTTTCCTCCCTTAGTCCTGCTGAGGAGGAGGAGGGCACCTGACAGCCAGACAGGTCAACCCAGCACAAGGGATGAACAACAAAGCTGTTCTGCATTTAAAAAAAGACATTATCAACTGCCATAAGGCATCCTTTCTGTCCTTCATACAGAAAAAATGTTTTTCGATAGCTCAAGGAAGAATGTCAGATAAGACAGCATAACAGTTTACCTGGCCATAAAATAATTCCAGCTTAACTCTGGAGAATACCACTCCTGAAGCTATTTTTATTGCTAAGAAATTGAACAAAAATATCCCACAGAGACAAGATGGATGTTCTACACACAAAAGAGTGCACAATCCTGTAATGCGTTTATCATCCATATAAATCATTTGATGCTAACAATGAATTTAAACATCACTGTTTTCTGATATTTATCTGTTGCCAAAGTGAAGCATCACAGAAGAACTACATATTGTGGTTCACCTGCAGTGGTTTTGTTTCTCTTTCCAATGCAAAAACAGCAAAAGACACTTGGGGAAAATCTTGGATAAGTTACTAAAATATATATATATATTTCCAATAGAAGGCTGTATATTGAAAAGGAAATAACTTCTTTTTTCCCCAAGATAATACTAAACACAACAATGACATCACATCAGACACCTAAAGCCATAGGAGAGATACTGCAATTGGTTTGATTACCTGCAACCCTTGCTGTTAACGTAAACTCTGCCACAGCCAGCTCTGCCTACAGGCGGGGAGTTAAAAAAAAAAAAAATCACTTCCATTTAAACATCAAACAAAGTACACTGTCAGTGAGTCATCATTCAAGTTTAAATTCATCAATAACATTTTCTCTCACTTCTATTAAACCAGCAAATAATCTTACTCATCATTGCAAAGAAAAGACATGTCCCTACAAGATAGTTATCTGTGAGCGTCCCAATGCCTACTGGGAACTTCCCCCACCCCCCTGTCCCAGACCTATTTATTCCTTGTAGATTAGATAAGAAACACTGACATGAGATTAAAAAAAATAGATACAGGAATGATGGTGAGACATCAACTGGCAGTATTTTCCACTTTTTTTTTTTTTCTTCTGCAAAGTATAATCTTGAATCTTGATTTGTCATATGCAAAATGAATCTTAAAACATATTCACAGAAAGGAAAACTACTAAAGAATTCATAGCAAGTTATTGGTTAAAAAAAAAAAAAGACTTGCACAACAAAACATCGGAAAAAATAAAATGAATGTTACTTAGTTACACAGATTTATTTTGAAACTTTCAATTCCAGGTTTTTATTTCAGCTACTAGAAAGACCTCAATCTTATTATTTGCTTTCTGGGTTAGAAATGGAGAAGCAGCATTTAACATTTTATGAAGCGGTATATCTTACGTTTGCATAGAGACTGTTGCTATCAGTTATAACACAGTTTTATCAGATTTTTTTTTTTTTTTTTTTTTTTTGGGAGGGGGGGAGGACTTGTTCTTTCGGAAAGCACAGACTTCATTATCACCTTGCTACCTTGAAAACTGCAGTGGAAAAAATATTTTCCTTCGGTCACATAGGCCAAGTAAATATTAGTTTAACTATAGCTTGGGGCAAAAAATGATTTCAGTAGTCTGCCCAGTGTGTTTTGTGAATCACTTTAAAAGTATTTTGTGTTGCAGCATACTAAACCAGCTAAGGACCTTTTAAAAGAATCTGAAGCTTCAAGTGATTGAGTGATCTCTTTTCCCTCTTCTGTACCAGAACAGACCAGAACAGTACAAGTGAAGGAAAATGAAATAAGTGTGATAGTACAGGCTCTGCTCTAGCAAGCCCTGAAACACAGCATGATTTTCTTTCCATCCAAGGACAGTAGCTTTGAAGCACTGGTGTGAGGATGGACACAGCTCAGACTCAGACCCACCAAAATGCCAGGCTCAAACGAGCCACCAACACAAGTGTGGACACCCAAGGACAGGACCTGTCAAATCATCCCACACACACCTGTCTCCTTACAAAGTCAGCTTTAGCTAAAAACTCCACGTTTTCCCCATTTAGATAGTTTACTAGAGCAATGGAAAATGTGATCTTTTGCTAAGATGGTCATAGTTCCAGTATCTGCCCAGCCCACTTTGCGTTCCAGGCATAAAACATAACACTGCATCTACATGCTGTAAATTAGCGCATCTCAGGCCCTAATTTCCAGTTAATCACACCCAGAACAGCTAACCAATCCTGAATATTATTTTATAGCAATAAAAAAAAGATTTCATAGGCTCGTTATGAAATCCACAATTAGCAAAAGACAGCTGTAACCCTCCTGCTGTAATCCACATAGATGATAGTGAATGCCAAACACTACATGAAGTCATCAGTGAGCGCTGCTCCGTGCCAGGCTTAGTCAGGGTAGAAGGGAAAGCTGCGGGCTGTTGCTCCACACTGCACGGGCTCAGCCACCACTCCTCTGAGAGAGCCTTCTAACTGTTCTTTTTGCAGCTCTTCTGAATACTCAGATATGCTTCATCTTGGAGCATAACCAGTGGCAGATCACAATTCCTCTCCGCCTCTGTAAAACAAGTGCACATTTCTGTGCTGGAAGGGTCAGTAAGGGAACTGCTCGGGCTCGCTTTCTCAGCCGCCCGCTCGGTGACGATCACAATGCACTCCACCCAGACGCCGCACAAATTAGGTCACATAACAGAGCATATTCTTGCCAATTCCTGCCTATTCATAAGGGACCAGAACAGGAAGCATACGGAGCCCTCCAGTTAAGGGTCAGAACATTTCAGTGAAAACATAAAAGTGAACCAACATCAGATTATTCACCAGCAAGAGAGAACATTTTCTCCACACGGCAAGAGTGAGTCACGGCCACTGCTGCATCCGACAATGCAAAGGGGCACGGACTTCATCCAACTGCAAAAACCACCCCCATGGCTTGGAGAAGTGACTGGGTTACAGGAAAATAAAAAAATGTTATCCAGCTTATCAGTGTATATATGCATGCAGTAATTCAACATATTTAAGAAGGCGACAGCTTTAAAAAAGAATTCTTAAAAGTAGTTCATGTGGAAATTCAAAATATAACTCTGTAATATGAAAACTAACTGCTCTTGTGTGCTTCACCTAAAGCTAAGCTGTATTTCAGAACACATTCAGCATCGTCTGTTGCCAAGAAAGAAATATACAGTTTCCATGCGTTCAAGAGCCAGAGTTGTTTTAAATGAAACAAATTTGATCCTTCAGCATAACTCTGCTAAGCAAACTAACCAACCCAGCACTTCAAAACTGCTCATGGTAACATGAGCAATACAGTAAATATTATTTTTACCATTGTAGCAGCTTACGGCCTCACGATAGAACAATTTCAAGCTGCTATCAGTGTGTGCATCTTGTGAGAACACAGATAAATTCCTTCCCACCTGACAGGAAGCTATTAATTCATAATCTAGCATACCTAGGATTTCCAAAGGAAGCTATGGGAGCAAGAAGGGATACCCAACTGTTAAGAGAAGTTAAATGCATGATTTAGAACAAACAAAAAAAAGAATACCACCAAGCACTGCTGAACTATTGTTGAACTCCTATGAAAAGACAGAGTGGGGAGTACTGAACAACCATTAAATCACACAAGGTGTAAACTGATCTCTTCTACTTCTGTTCACAACTTTATGAACAAGGAGTAACAAGAGTTATTCAAGTAGCGCAGAGTACTACACTGGTCTCAAGAGCTGGCATTTTATGGAAGCTGAGACACAGGGTGATCCCTTTAGAAGGCTTCATATAGCCAGCAACTTTTTCTACCTCCTTAATATGGGGCAAGGAATCTCCCCTTCAGGTGGCAGGGTGACATTCACCTAATAATTAGGCAATTAAGGTAGGAAAAAATAATTATAAAAGACAAGCAACAGAAAACACTGCTAGGTAGGATATGTATATATAAATATGAATACAGTGTAGCCCATTAGCTTTCCCAGAACAGTTTCAGAAATTTTTCTTGAAAGAATATAAATACTTTGCCTTAGCATAAAACATCAAAGAACAGAAGAGCTGTGCTCATGCCCCCTCAGATGGAGATCCAGCTCAGGCCACAGCTGGGCACCACAAGTGCCACTGCATTCACAGCACTGATCTGAGAGCTTTCCAGGTTTTTAGGGGATAGAACCTTAATACATAAATAAGGACACCCCACAACATTACCTGAATTGATACTTATTATGTCTCCAACTCAAACATAACACGCTGATTTTGAAGAGCTGACATTTCAGTTTTCGCTACAGGCTTTCCTGCACTGTTTTCCAAAGCATTTAACACTACTTCACAAATAAGAGTCCACATCACAAGCACTTCAGGTTTTGACAAATTCCAATATGAAGCAAGTCACTCCCATGCAAAGATGGGCTCATGACAATCTCAGTTCGGGTAAGCGATGCTTACATAAACAAGGGGACAGGAGAAGAGTAGGAAGTTGTTAATACTGTCTGTGTAATCAAGAAACCACGAGCAGGTTCAAGACTACTCAGAGAAATGAAAGTCACTTATGCATGTCAGGTTTGGAGTAGGGAAGGAGACAGCCTCCCTCCACCTTCTTCCCATGGTGTTCAGGCTTCAGAGGACAGAAAACTTTCATCCAGAGAGGCTTCACCTGAGCTAACTCATTTTCATTTTCACATTTTTCCCAATACGAGCTCCAATCTCCCTGCTCCCAGCCCCCACCAGTGCTCACACAGCTGTGTTTCTTGCAGTTCAGGAAATGCATAGCATTTGAACAAACCAACCAACAAGAGCAGAGTTGCACCTCTGCCAAAACTGCAAAAATTTACAAGCTAATAAATAACCCTAAACCTTCTGGCCAAAGAGCTGCCTGCACACGAGGTGCTTCATAAACTTCTCTAAACATCTCCTTGTTATTTACATTCTGGATTTATGTGAATACTGATGAGTGAGAAGAAGAAACAATTACACCACTAACAACTTTTTTTTTTTTATCCTTTTTTTCCCCCACATACTTCTAGTACTGAATTATTAAAAACTCAGTCTTTTATTTGGAGAAAGATTACTTCTTGACCCTGCACTGAGATTTCACCTTTCACTTTCAGTTTTTTCTTCTCTACTCTTTGCTGCCACGCCTCTCTCCTTCTACCTTCTTTTGAGATTTTTTGCTTTCTTCTGATAATTTCTTGATTGTCTGAAGTCAAAAATCTGTCAAAGCCTCCAAATACATAGTCGAAAAAGTGTTTAAGAGTGAACAGACAATAGTGAATTTGAGAGCATCAGTCTCCCAGAAAGCAAGTCTACAGCCCTACACTTTATGAGAAGTCCACTACACTACAGTACAAGAAATTTCTTGCACATCAGCAAAGTAGTTGCCCTTCACACTGAGAGTTTCACACACCAGCCCAGCCCCAGTTAGGACAGGCAGCATCAAAGAAATGAAACATGCACAAAAACATCCCTCTTATCTGCATACAAAAGAAATCAACTTAAATTGAACCTCCTTAGCAGGATGAATACATGTAGACTCTGAAAAACACCAGGTATCTGACCTGAAGTGTAACAAGTTCTTCAGAGTCACTGTGGAAAGAAACTCTGCTCAATTTACAGAGTTTTCTCAACATTTTTGACAGTTCTAACAGTTCAGATTGAGCCATAAAGGAAAAGTTTCTGATCTCAGCTCAACTGGCAAAAATCCAAACAAGCTTCATTGTTATAAAAGCCAGCTCACGTAAGACCAGAGCCTCAGCCCATCATATTATTTATTTAAAATTAGCCATTTTCCCCACTACATGTCAAGAAGCCTTTCTTTTTTAGCTGTAAAAAAGTTCAGACTCCAGCTTTTATACAGCTAAATATGTCATGTCCAAATTCAAGCCAGATGAAGTTGTCCGTTGTCTCTGTGGGTTGACCAGTTCTACATCTACATAAGTCCTAACATCAATTCAGAAAATAATCATCCCTCATCTGACAACTACTGCCTCTAAAACGCATGTTCTCAAGTATTAGGAATCCCCAAATTCAATTCTACCATGTCAGCCTAGTTAAAGAATAATGCAATAGTTAACCTGTGAAATTTCAGTAGGGATGGGTGGGACAGGATAGCCAAAAGAAAAGGAGAGGGAAACACTACCAATTTCTTCTCCTCTTTGGCACCCTGGCCCCAAAAACATTCTTTCCACACTACATGAAATATTTTTCCCTTGAGATACCATCAAAATTATAAGAAAAAAAGCCTCAAGGTTGAAGGAACCGTTTTAAGTATGTGGCATCAAAAGTCCCACAATACACATTAAGCAGAACCACACAGAATAAAAGCATAATCAATACTGAAATCATCCTAACAACATACTGCTTAAGAAAAGTGCAGGCTTTAAGTCTTTCAAGTAGGAAGAGCTGAATTGGCTGAAGAAATAGCATTTCATACATGAAAGGAAAAGCTGTGACATGCATTAAGGAGCAGGTCCTGAAGCAGTAGCTGTTGAACAGTCATGGTTGTTCAGTGCTTGCAGCGGAGCAGTACCCAAAACCAAAACAGACAGAAAAAGTCTTTTCCTTGAACTGCTTTCTGACATGCCTTTGACTATCTAACTCCTGCTACAACCAGCAAACCTGAACAAAGTCAGTAAAAACAGCTTGTACGGAAGGCAAGAACAGATCCATGCGGCTGATGCTTTTACCCATTACAGCGTCAAAAACACATATAAGCACACTCTTACCTAGCGGAGGGTAACAGCTCTGCATGGCAGGGTCCTGCAGCACAGCAACCTTGTACTTTTTCCATGCAATTTTTTTGTCTGTTTGAACACTCATGATCAAGCTTGCTCTTTGAATAACAGGAAAGTGAAGATGGAGAGGAAGCGCACACTAATACCCACAACAAGAACAGCATGCCGGGACCTGAGGGGGAGGGAAGCATTGGTTTTCCTCAGAGGGTTTGACACGTTCAGTTACACGGAGACTGACAAATCAAACAGGAAACAAACCTTTAAAATAAAGAAAAAACCTGCATAAACATGTAACAAGTTTCAACCAAATTAAAGCTTTTCCTCTTTAAAAGAAGCAAAATTACTGCTGCGCTGTTCCTTATAAAAACAGAAGAACGTTCGAGCTTTCAAGCACTGGCAGGTTTCAGCCTACGTTCAGAAAACAGGAAAGAAGGTGGCAACTGTTTTCTTCTGTTCAAATCAAACTGACTGGCCAAATAGCATATTTAAGAATCCTGAAAATTTTAGCATTTACTTTGCAAACAACTTGCAATATTACCTTAGCACTTTTTCCACATGCTTGATAAAACATGAAACCACGACCAAGCTGCAAGGTGAGCAGTCACATCATTCAAAGGTATTCAAAAGGGTGCAAAAAAATTTTGGCACGAGTCTTCAGCACAAAAGCTACAAAAGCTCTACACAAACATCCACACCAAGGCAAAAAAAAAAAAAATCACAAACTTTGATTAGGTGCCCAGGTTCCACTGTCTGGTAATTCCAAACAAGCAAAACAGGAGGTTAATACAGTAAGGCTATCACACAAGATTTATTTTAAAATTGGACTTTTAACTACATTTACCATCAGTACAGAAGGGGAATCTAATCCCTCAACCTTCAACATCCTGTTGTCAATTTTATAATCAGAGAACTTTTAATTCTGTAGCTTTGAATGACATGCCATTCCAAGCTACACGTTAGGATATTGAGCTGTACAGATTTCAGCAGAAGAAAAAAGTAATGCCAGAGAAGAACTAAGCATAATACAGAAGTACGTGTATCACATTCGGAGAGGAACTAACGAATTGGTTTCTCCAGCAGAAAAGCAGATACTATTTGATTTTCCTGTATTGGTGTATTACACAATAAGCAGCTTGCATGACACAGCTTACTGTATCACATACCTGACAGACACTACTGGGGAACAGGGAAAGAAAATACATAAAAGGAAAACCCTTCATCTTTATTTACAGGAATCAATCTTTCTTTGTTTTGTGGGGTACTTTTTTTTCCCCCTTTACCTCCAATTCTAAGAATTCCTCAAAGCTGGAGACCAAAAAATACATACAAAAAGAGTTCTGTTTCCATGAATAAAGACAATCATACATTCACAGGGCTAAATCAGGCTTTTGTGTCCAAACGTTCCCATGGAACACGCAAGCAAGAATAATCCCACGAAAATGTTGTTTTACATCTAGGATTCATATTTTAGAGGCACACCAAAAATAATTTATTTTTCCATAGCAAATACAAATTTAAACTTTATAACATACTTAAAATGCACAAGACAGAAACACTACCAATTCTACAAAGTATACAACAATTTGCAGCCAGTCGTGCATGCATGCCAGAAGCATTACTAACAGCCCCACATTCCCGTGGAGAGCCCTTCGGTTAATCCAATGCACCATCTCACTACTGCAGACTGTCCCTGTTTCTCCCCTCACAAGGCCATACCCAAATTAAGACCTCCTCCACCAGGCGTAAGTAGCAGAACTGTCAACTCCTGAAACAGCACTTCAAGCTTTTCCACTCCTTTGTGAAGGAGTGCAGACTGCAAGGGCAGATAGACCCACATCATGCCTGAGCCTTCATCACTCTCAGAACTTCAGCATTAAGATATTAGAGGCACTGAGGGAAACCATTAATCCAACTTCCAATCAATGAAGTCTGGATCTCTGACTACCATTGTGAATTACATACCACAAATTAAAGAAATTGCTTTCATCTAAATGCAATTTTTACTCCAAAAATCCAACTTTTCAATAAGAATAGACACCAAGAATATTTATTACCTTATTAAAGTATTAAGGGGAGAAGTGTTGTTAAAACTGAAGAGAAACTGTCCCCCAAAAATGTCTTACCTATATGTAAAGACAGAACACACTATGAATTTTCATATCAGAAATTATCTACAAAGAAGTTAGCTTCAAGAAGTATTTTTTTTTTCTTTTTTTTTCGTGCTGAATTTTAGAAAGTGAGGCTACAGCCTCTGCCAAAATCTGAAACACGGGGTGTGAAATCTGTGCATTAACCACAAGAACCGATAAGCAAGAAAGAAATCGGAGCTCCGGGAGAAAGCAATTGAAGAAGGCAAAAGAGATTATTTAAAAAAAATACACTCAAGAGTTCTACACACTTGCACACACTATCCACAAACACTTCATTCATTAGAAGGTCTATTCCTACTACTACTGAATTCAATAGGCCATTTATTTAGCGGCTCCCTGCCTGAAGTATGTTCTCTCTTTTACTCACATTGGTGTTGACAGCAGTAATCAAATTTTGTACATACCACCAACTCTATTATAGTTCAACAGCAGATGGCTGCCTGCCTAGTCTTCTTATCTTCATGTAAGATAAAAATGACCAACCAAACAGACCAGCTGAAACAGCAATAAGAAGCAAAAAGTAGAGTCAGGCCTAAGTAAAAATGCCTAATCAGTAGAAATCACACGCTTTTATGCTTACCCATGTATTACAAATCATGGAGAACAAGGCTTGACTCAACACAATACTTAAACAGTTTTCAGGACAGCAGCTTAGAGGGCAACTCAGATCTTAGAGAAGGCCTGAATGTCATATTTCCTACACAAAGTACTACACAGGAAATGAGAAGAAAGAAAGCACAGCACAAGAGGAAAGAAGAAGAATAAAAGTGATAACTACATCCATTCATCTGAAGATGAACTCAGAAATACCTAAGACCACTTCTCTATCCCATCTGAATAACATCAGTCAGAGGTTCAAAGTAAAATTAAAGCTGTAATCATTAACTGGAGCAGAGGGTAACATCCTTTAGTTATAAAAATACCCTTTAAGCAATAAAATCATGTGCAGTGAGATTGGTTTCCACTTCTTCCTTGCCATCTGGTTCTGGGAGCCTTTCAGGAGCCCTGAATGCTTTGACTTGGAAAAGAGGAAATCATCATCTTTTTCCTCTCATACAGACACTGAATAGAGCATTTAAAATGTAAATTCTAGGTAAACTTCTCTAGCGCATTAGTAGCTCAGATCTGATTACACTGCAGTCATACCTGGGAAACACAACCAGCACCACCCTTCCACAAAGCACCCTGAGCCACCAGTTTCCAGCAGCACCAGAGGAGCCAGAGCAGCTCAACAGGAGGCACAGGTACCTTCTGCATTTTGCTTCACATTCAAAATGCTAGGCACTCCTGCTGAAAAAAAAGGTTCCTTCCTATTTGTAGACACCTTTATAAAAGGAATCACGACCCATGCCAGACAGACACACAGCTCAGCACTTGTACACTGACTGGGGTGCAACATGTATTTCAGTAAGAACCTTGTGCTTGCACAGAATAGTCACTCATTTTGTAAATGCCAGTTTCCGCCTCCAAAACAGAAACATCTCAAAACTGAATTTCATAGGGATTTTTCTTCAGAAAGTGTCTTTTGATACATTCTTTCCAATCTACATAGAAAATGTAGACTGGAGGAATGGCAAACCCGTAAGATTTTATTCTGAATTGCAGTTAATACAAGTTGATTTTATTTTGAGTAGACATCCACGGGTATCCCATTCTCATCTGCTTCAGTTAAATGGTTTTCTGAGAACAAATGCTGGCCAAGGTGCACATCAATAGTGCACACTCACAGAACAGTCCCACCAACAGTGTGAGAGCAAACAAGTACTCTGAAACCTACAGGCTGATGTACAGAGGAGACAGGACCCATGTAGAAGGAGCCTACTCCTCTCCTCTGTACTAGCTACAGCAGCAGTACCAACCAGCTTCTAACTTCGGGTTCCACACTCTGGGATGGGGTGAGAGGCTGAAAGCAAAAGGTGCAACACTATAGTATGCACACTACATATGTATATGCACTCCAAACAGCAGTAGACCTTACTAAGTCAAGAGCTGTTCCACGTCTGCCAGCGTTCAAGAGGCATTCAGATAATGCTCTCGATATGACGTTTTTCCTTCTGGTTAGCTCTGAGGTGGTCAGGCAGTTGGACCCATGATTCCTGAATGTCCCTTCCAACTGAACCATTCCATAAACATGAACAAGCTCTCCCCAGGAAGGCAGGCAAGGCTGTGCTGAGATGGTGGGTTCAGCCTCCGGGCAGTAGAGAAGGAAGGCAGAGGAAGAAGCCCTTCTGAAGCAAGAATGAGCACGTGGCCCTCAGCCTGCCAAGGCCTTTGGGCCTCAACTAAGGAAGCCTCCATCAGCTAATGCTGCCTCCATCCTGAAAGCAAAACCACATTCCTTGATCTCCTACTGCTGGGAAAAAGGAAAGGAGATGACTGAGTTAAATTTTTTCCGAGGCACATTTCCACAGCAGTATGCTCAAAGAGATGACTGAGGGGATGGCAGCTAGCAAAGTGCCACGGGTAACTGCACTATCAATCACTAAGGTTGGTTTTGGTTTAAATTTTATGCCCTTCAAGGACACTTGAGTGATCAAATAGTGCCCTGAAAGACATTAACTCTTCAATCATACCATTCAGAGCACATAATATTTATTTTTCTACTGCCACTGAGCTATCACAAGCACACATTTATTACCAGTCTTTGTAAAATTAGCATTAAATTTCTCCCACACAGTCTACTTCCCTCCCCCTTCGAAACAATGTACTTTATTCATTCTCTTCCAAAAAGCAAAGCCATGCTGAGCAGAGGACAGCATTTTGCAGAGCTGTTCTGCCCATTGCAGCACCTTTACCTAAGTGTTTGGGACTTCTACAGTGGCAACACTGTGGACAGTCTCACTAGCCTGGAAAGAAGGGAACTGCAGAAAGCCACTATGAGTTCCTAGCAGGAGTACTGTAAAGGGCTCCTCTCCCCAGAAGATAAACCTGTCCCCTGACAAAGGCTCAGCAAAAGCATCTCTTTCCAAAATAGCACTGACTTTATCAGAGTCAAAAGAAAGACAAGGAAAAAAATAGCGTGTCAACTCAGTTCAGGAAGGCAGTGCTGGGTGCAAAGAAGCTGGCACAACTACACAGAACAAAACATAAGGCTTTCCTTTCATGAGGCATTCCTTTACCACAAAAGCATACCATCACACAGAACGCATGTTCCAGCTCAAACCTCTCTAAAGCCTCCAGCTAACTGCAAGTTTACTGTACCTCTTGCTAATTTTCCCTAGTAAAAGCCACTCACTGCTAAAAGCTTAGACACCAACTCAGAGCCTTAGCCACTGATCTCCTTTGAACAACTACTAACCACAAATCACTGTGTATAAGGTTGCCAAAGCTGCAACAAGGCCAGAGTACATTTCAATAGATAACTCAGCATCAAACATCTTGTTTGGTATAACACAGCACAAAAATTGTATAATAAAATGCTGCTGCACCGAACTTACCAGATACTAGAAGTGCATCATTAAAAGGATCATTAAAATGCATGGCCTTCTTTTTCCCCTCTTTCATACAACTACAGTTGCAAGAAAAACTGAGGTGAAACCACATCCTTTATTAAACAGTGAACCTACTGGAATCTGCCAGGTAGTGACTTCTTAAGCTAGCCCATGACCAAGGTCACTTTTATGGAGGGCCATCATACAGCCACAGTGCCATGCCACAATACCTGGCCACAAGGTCAGATGGAAGCAAAAAAGCAGCAAAAGCCAGACTGCCTCATCTCCAAAGAGAGCAGAACTGATGCTCCCATGGGGCAGCTCTTCAGTTAAGCATATTGTTTCTGGATACCCTAGGAAAGGAGAAGAGAGTAGAAACAATGCACATGAAGTAGTTACCTGGAGGGGAAACAAAACAAAACAAGCCTCTCTAAAAGTTACTGCATACACAAAGCCACAGGCAGAGATCCAGCAGCACTGAGGACAGGCACACATCCTTTCCAAGCGCAGTGCATCATCTCAAGCCTCACACCCCAGTTCCCAAGCAGGTCAAAGATCAGCCCATCCCACAACGCATGACAGCCAGGCCAGCTGAAACCTCACAAACTAGGAAAAGCTCAGGCACACTGCACCCACTGCAGAAATGTGGTGGGAAGCAGCTATGAGACAATAAAGGATTCCATTCTGCAAGCCAGCAAAAGGCTGTGTGTTTACTCTTGCTTGTTTTCAAGGACTACTAGCAAGCTCTTTGTGTGTATCTTTTGCAGCCTTATGTCAGGTCAGGTGGAAAACACTAGGCTCAGTTATCCAAGCTCAAGTGTGTGGAGGAGTAATTACCAAAGCTTCACTAGACAGAAGGATTGCATTCTTTTATTCTCCACATGCCACCACCCACTAAGTAATCACAATAACATTCCCAGTAAACTCCTAAGCAAAGTCAGCACTACCATGCAGGAGTTAGCCTGCCATCACTCACTATCAGTCTCAAGAATTCTTCTACCTTTCACAAGTATAATGATGCTGAGACACTGCTACTGTGATCACCAGTATGGTTTGTGTCACCATCAGGAACATGAATTAGCTGAATTTAAAGATTACATCACATGCAAAAAGTGAGACAAGACAAAGATACCATGTTTCATGAAGCCCTCCTGTCCAAGACATTCATGCAAACCACACACATTCCCAAGCCTGAAAAATGAAGCTCTGAAATGATTTCTGCTTCAGAATTACTGCAATGCAACACAACATTCTCATAAAAATGTAATGTAAGTTTACGTGTATTTAAATCACTTTGACAGCTGAAAATGATTCACTTGCTATACGGACAGTATTATCACTAATTTTGTGAAGCATCACACCTTAAATTTGAAGTGTAAGCAAGCACACATTTTCAATTGTCTGAACATCGCCATTTCTGCTATTCATTCCCGCTCTCCAGTCCAGTTTGTAGCATTTGCCATGGAGCCATACGGCATTTACCAGAACAACCTTACAACAAGTAAAATAAAAATTTACATTAAAACATTTCTGTAGAAGTAAAGCTGAAGCCCTTAAATTCAGAGAAAAGAAAGAAAACTCTACACAAAGCTTTAAAGCACTTTAAAGTACGTAGGTAGCAAGTATATTTGTATTTATAATTATGAGTTCATGAGTACACAACACATGAGCAACTGATGAAAGGTCTTACACCAAAGTGGATGAAATTACAGTTCCGAAATACCATACACCACCTCTTGAGCTTGGGATCCTCATTCCACTCAGCTGATGGGAATTTATAACACGACAATCTCCATAGTATGAAAAGTAAAGTACTGTGAGCAGCACACCACGGCTGCCAATTTATTCCTTGCTTTGTCTAGTCTTTCCTTCTATCCTAATTGCTCTTGCTGCTTCTAGCAATCACTAGGTAGGTGTTCTCATAAGTTTATTTTATTACTACCTTAACTCATTCTTGAGAGGCAACAGGATGCTGCTAAAAAGCAGTTCTCCTTTTTCTCTGACAGACTGTCAACACGTGGGCAACAGTCTCATTGAACCAACAAAGCTATTAGTGAGTCAAGTTGCATTAAGGTTGTTTAAAGGTGCACGTTCAGCAGTCTTGCCCCTCTCTTTCTATATTGGAGTTCTACTAATCTTAAGGAGAGAAAAAACAGAACACCAAGGCAAGCTGTAATGATGCTGGTGAGTTGCAGCTGGCAAACAAGCATGCAGCCCTCCCAGTCTCTTATTCTGCCTTCAGCTCACCCAAGATTTGAGTACTTCTGTACCATGCCTAAATTCAATCTCACATCAGACAGTGTTCATTATGTAATGTAATTTTAACTGTAGTATCCACATACACTTTCATATAAACTTTTCTACTGTTTATGTATCATTTAAGACAGTTACATAAATGAAGCATTCTAAAATTTCATTGCTGCTTCTCTTTTAATTTATATCATGATCACAGAATCAAACTTTTTCTTGTAGTTTTCTTGGATCTGCTTGTAGATGCTTTTTTGTGTTGCATTTTAAAATCGCTGCTAGCTCTGATGTATTACACTCCTTGTTACACAAATTTGTCTCAATATCACTTCTTATCACAAAAGTACTTCAGATCAGCCACAGGAGGAGGCAGGAAAATAAACCAATCCTCCCACTGTATACAGTACTCCTAAACATGAATAAACAGACATCTCCATGATAAAGACTTTAAGAGCTTATTTTGCAAGATGAGCACAGTAACTTAGAAGTTTGGCTAGGCTTATGGTAAATTAGAAATAGAGCTCTGTGCAAGTGTAATTCAATTATTTTTTTTTTTGTATTAACACCACAGCACCGCTACTGGGTATATGCAAGGTCAAAGGTCACTGAAAAGCAGATCTGGGGTAGATGCAGTCAAATGACCATAAAGAGTCACAAAGAGATGCATTACTCCACAGCTTAAGAAATCTGTTTTGACTCTAAATCCTTTACATCCAACTAACAGTCCCCATCAACCATCATCCTTCTCACCACTTGCCTCCCTACACTCAGATAAAAATAAAAGTCTGCAAAATACAATAAGCCACCTCTCTGACATTAAAAAAAAAAAAAAAAAAAAAAAAGAAAATCAGCTCACAAAGCAAATCACAAGAGAGTTCACTGACTCTTCTCACTCCCACGTGACCATCAGGCCCTATTACACTAGCAACGTTGCACCTCCCATTCCCGTATGACTAACATGGAAACATTCAGAGCTCCTCTCAGTTGCTATGATGGCCATCCAGTTTCCCACACCCTCAACAACCAGTTCCAGCTAAAACCACCATGGGCACTACTAATGTAAGTTGGCTGGACATTTGTTCCACTGCTTCAGCAAACCAACCTCATCAGAAGCCTGTTTCCAAAAAGGCTGCATAAGATAAAAACCACTGCTCCTACAAGGAAGTCTGCTTGGAAGTCCCACCAGAACAGCAGCGACATCAGAAAGGGAGTCCCAACATGCCACCTCTGAGTCATGGCCAATCCTATGGCCCACACACACCACAGAGACCAAGAATGAAACACAAAACAGACCCTGTGAGCGGAAAACAGTGTTTATTCAGACATCTTTCCTTCATCTGAATCCCACTTTCTGTCACAAAATAGGCAAGATTTGAGAGGTTCAAGTCATGGTCATATTCAGTCTATTTCTCACAGGGAGCAAGAAGGTTCAAGCTGCAGCAGTGTCAAAGCCACGCAGGGCTTGGGAAGCAGAAATTAAATGGGCAGTCTTCCAACCCTGTCCACTGCCAACAAAAATTACATGGGGAAAACACTGAGCTTCATAGCTCCAGCCAAACTTTTTTCTGAAGACTAATATTAATTTTTATATATATATATATATATATATATATATATAATATCAGACTCTTTAATAAAACTGCATGACTAAAACTGCTGTAAGAATAAAGAAGTTTCCATTTCATTTGTTTCAACTTCTGCTGCCCTAGAAGCACCCATTGCATCATGCTGGCAGTAGTATATAGCCACAGTAATTCTATCACTACTGCTATACATCTCAGCTGCAACAGGGATTCCTTGCTATCTATTAAAAAAAAAAAACAAAAAAAAACAATGGATATTAAGCCCATGCCAAAGAGTGATTTATTGACCAAAAAAGACCTACACATTGCAGTAATGTTGGAAGAGCTCTGTGAGCACAGTAAGTAGAAAGTAGTGATCTCATCCACAACAACTTCACACAAATGTAGCAGAAGTGTTCCAAGCAGTCAGCTTGAGCAGATGTTCTCCAAAACAGTTTTGCCATAACCCAAATTCATTTTACATAGTGCAGGCCACAAAGTATGCACTGCAGAGATCACCTTCACCAAAAGATCTTCCAGAGCACTACCACTAGGCTCCCAGTGCCTTCCAGTAAAGCTGAGCTCAGCCCTGCAGCCAATTCTTCCTCCCTGGCACCGAGCAGTCCAACTGGCAGCAAGTGATAGACAAGGCAGGAGGAGACAGGAGAAATCACCACACATATAAATTCCCTGTGTTCATATATAAAATCCATTACAAAAGCATAAGCTAGGCAGACTACAGCAACTGTATGCCACATGTTTGCATCAGCAAGTGATTGTGAAACCTCTGGCTAAGATTTAAGAAGAACGCATGCAGGAAATTGAAGGAAAAAAAATCATAAAGCAATTCCCTTGTTTAAAAAACTAGGTGCACAGTAGAGGTGGTAACGTACAACATCGTACAAACAGGAACCAATAGGAAGTTCTATCCACGATGCTTAGATGCTGAGCCAGCATTCAGTTTCTACAAAGACAACCTTACAGGTACATGCCTGGCACAGCCACCACAGCACAGCACATGGTCCCAGCAGCAAGTGATTTCCTGCTGAGAACAAAGCTAGCATTTTCCAGCCACAGCCCATGAAACCAGCCCTCATCTCTGCTCATTCAGTTGAGCAGTTCAGTCACAATTTGCACACTTGCAAGTAAAAAAGAGCACTGAAAAGGAAGGAGATACCAAGCTAACACACCGGACCAAAGGTAGGCCCTACCAAAAAAAAAAAAAAAAAAAAAAAAAAGGACCTCAGAACTGCATATGCTGCTTTTTATATCACATTTCAGTCAACAAGTTTATATTAACTGCTATCATACAAGGGTTTCATCAGTCCCACCCCCTGTATTCCCACTACCCAGGAGACTGCTGCACAGTCTGAGCAAAGTAAAGGAGGTAAATCTATCCCCTTGGGCTGCTCCAGCTGTGTCAGAGCAGCAGCAGGTGTGCTTCAGAGAACACATGGGTGCCACCTGGTCACCCCCACAAGCTAGGGACAACTGAGGCAGAATGGGAGAAAAAAAAGCTGGATATGCCACAAGCTGCCAGGTATCTGTGGAGAGACAGGTGACAAGAGCTCACACCTACTTAAGGGACAGACAACAGAACTGCCCAAGCAGAGAACTGGAAACACTCTGTTACAGACTTCTGACAAAAATCTCAGATCCACGCACTGTTATATAACAACTCTCAACTTTTAAGGAATGCAATTTCTCAGGAATTTCCCTATTTCCAAACAATTCTTAGAAGGGCCATATGAATGTACATGCATATGTACATTCACATGCACACAAAGCCTATATATACACACACCTCCCTCACCTTTAAACACACTACAACAATGATCAAAAAAATGCCACTGCTTCAGGCTCTATTACTTGAAAATACTAACTGATTCTGTGATTGGGTTGGCATTCTACACATTACAAAGAAATCTCCAGAACAAAGATTGGTAAAATAACCAAAAATGTGTTTACAATTTGTTTTGGGGCAGGGGGAGGGCAAAACAGCAGCTTTCTAGATGTGCCATTCCTTTCAGGAGTGTTACTATGAGGAGTGTAACTAAAGTTACTATAGGATTACATTTTTACCAAATTTAAAACTTCTGTCTTCTTCCCATTATGGAAGGCCTAGTTCACATTTGCAGTGGTAACAGAAAGGAGCAGGAAGCCATGGTAAGCTTTTTTTGTTTGCTTTTTTTTTTTTTTTTTATGATTTGTTTGTTTTCTTAAATAAAACAAGGCTGCAGTGCTAAAGGTAAAGCCTGGTCTTCCTGGATGTCATCAATATTTCCTGGACAACGATACAGATCTGAGTTGCAAATAACCTGTACATCACGTGCATCTGCCAAGCAGAAAGTTTATGACCACTGAAAGCACAGTGGTAACTGATTTTATAGCTTTCCTTTCCAATTGCTAAAGGAAATAAAGAAACATCACTTTTCAGCAGTATAAGCAGGCCTCATCTACAAAGAAACCAGCTCCTTGAAAATGAGCAAGTGTGATAGTGTTCCAAAACTATGATGATACCATAAAGAGGTCTTTCAGCACTTTTCAGCTCCATGTGCATTCTGAAGTACAGTCTTCCTTAACAGCATAATCATCTTGATAAGAAGGCCCTGACGTTGAGAGCTGCATAGGTTGAAGAAGACAGTCACGAAAAGTTTATCCTATAAAGTACACAGGGGTCATTCACTTCAGGAACCAAAGGCAGATTAGTAATAAGCAAACTAGTGCAAGCAACCCGTTACACTGACAGATTGCATCCAACTGAAACCAGAAGGTTTTCAAATGCAATTCAGTGGTTCAAAAAGTTCCAACTAGAAACCAAGTTCAGAAAACTACACACAGAAAAGTTTCAGTTGCTTTAGTGCTACATTCTGTTATTTCTGCTGATGACTTAAAAAGGGAAAAAAGGGACAGAGTAGGATGAAAGAAGGGCAAACAAATAAACAAAACCAGCCATATTAAAATTCAGTATCTAGATCAGGTTTAACTGTTAGGAAAATGAGAGGGCTCCTAAAATTAGAAAGTGGATCCAAACCCATTAATAGGAGCTTTAAACAGAGAAGCACACAGTCCCTATCAGTCAGTTGCACTGTCCATCCAGTACTGGCTGGATACAACTGCATACTATACTTAATATTCAGGTGTAGAAAGCGCTTTTCTTTTTCCAAGTTGTTCTTTTCTCTTAAACTCAAGAGTTTTCAGGAGCATTTCAAGCACTTTCACTCACTCCCCATTTTTATGCATCAACACTGATCCTTCTAAACTAGAAGACTCAATCAGTTAAGGTTAAATTTTAAACAGACCAGGTTTCATTTACATAGGTCTGGTTAATGAAGAAAAGACTGGTGGTGGGTACAACATCCTATCCTTCTGTCCTGAATTTTAACTGCCTACAGTTGGCTGACCTTAGCCCTGCCTTCCCACCTCAATCACATGCCAAAGAGTCTATGTTCACGCTGCATACAGCCTCAAGGGGTGAAATGTGATTTGCACTTTTTTTTTTTTTTTTTTTTTTTTTTATAATGGCCAACTCTTGTCTCCTGACTTCTATATCTCCATTGCTCTTCTAGATTGGCCAAGTTTTATTCTTGGAAGTGAGCTTCCCCTTACCCCTTGTGCAGGCTCCCCTCAGTCTGGGCAGGATGCCACAGGAGAACAAGGCCATTCGAAGAAGAAAGTCAGCTTGAAAAAATTAGAGAAAGGAAGCGAGCACTCCTCAAATGTCTCCACAAAATGAAGAATTTCACTTGAATTGGAAAGAGAGGATCTTTCCTTCTCCAGCCCATTAATATCACAGACAACACAGAAAAGACCACAGGAGATTTATCACCGTTGAAACCAAGTGGCAATTTATAGAAAGCTTTAGTGAATGCTTTTTATTTTAAAGAGAGTCTACAGTACGACTACTTGAATTTCAGTGAAACATAGATATCCACTGGAGAAGGTACAAAGCTTTTCCCTTGCGTAAGCAGTTCAGAAACTGAAGATCTGACAGAATAAATGACAATCCATAACACAAGCTGCATTTACAGAATCAAACACAGCCAGATTCAACTCTAGACATCCTTATTCAGCAAATCTGTGCCTTTTTTTTTTTATTTGTTTCTTTTGCACGTTTGCAAAGAAACCACAAACTTTGCATGGAGCAGCTTGCAAGATCCTTAAAAAGACTTCTGCCAAAGCTCTATGACACCACGGTGTTAATTCACTATATAAGCATTCAAATATATTCATGAGTAACTGCTGTACATGTGGTTATACAGCTATACAGCCACATCCACACTTTGCTCACTGCACTAACGCTCCTCCCTGGAATGGAAATAGTCAGGTTGTAAGAATTTTTCTGAGAATTCAGCAAAGTTCCACTGAAATGGGTGGGGAAGCCACCAATAAAAAGCACTTTGGCCAGCCCAGGGCACTCTTATGCCAAGTTATTTAGCTATCTTGACTAAAGCAGGAACATCCAATTTTCCTTGCAGATGGAGCATGTATAAAACTCCATTTGGAACAGAGTAAGCTGCTGCTTACAGACTTTTACCCAACAACGAATCAAAAGCAGACATGAACAATTCCTGTCAGAATGAAATTCCATATGCATATTTGCAGGGGGACAGAGGAAATGGCAACCACACTGTACACCAAGCATTCCTTAACTACTAACAAAACTACCAGAAGATTATCATGAGAGCTTAGAGTATCACATCACAGCTAAACGTAGAAGCTCAAAAAGGCTAAAGATAGCCATCTGCATCCTCCACAGCTGATCACCAGGTCAAGAACTATACACGCAGCAAAGCAAAGCTAAAATAAGTTTGGGAACAGGCTTGTTTTGTACTGACACAGTCTAAAACTCTGGGTTAATCATAAAGGAAAAATGTAAGATCAGATGTTTGTGGTTTTGTTTTTTTTTTCCCCACATTTTTTCATCCACAGTGAAGAGGCAAATGTCATTTTAGAAAAAAAAAAAAACAACAACAACAACAAAAGAACTCAGGGCCAAGGAGATATTATATACATATGTATACACAATATAGTATATATATAGCGTACAGATAGGTGAAATTAGTCATTCTTGCATATATATACTTAAGTGGGAATTGAAAGTAAATTTTTTTCAAAATTAAATATGTGGTTATTCATATTGAATTTAGTTATTTTAATTAAGTTATTTTAGAGAAGGAAATCTGAAGGAGGGTTTTGGGAAGCTCCTTAAAGCAGAAAGGACTTGCTTAACTAGTTCTGCTTATTATGAAAAAGAAATTGCAATCACCAGATCAGCTTTTGTTTAGTTTTCAGCAGAGAAAAACCACACACCTTGTTTTAATGCACAACCCTTTATTATAGAGATGCAATTAAAGATGCTTCCTCTTACTTGGAAAAAAATGGCACTACTCTTTTTAAAAACACACGCTGGGATTGTATAGCAGTACGTACCCCATTATTTAAATAAATAGATTATTATTTGTTATGAGCTGGCTGACTTTCAAAGATGCGACCTGGCTGACCCACCCAGGCTTTTAGCCCTATTCTTGTCATTTTGAATTCCGCAAAGGAAGGTTAGAGAAATTCTTAAGGTCATTGTATAGGTTTTTATGGCATAAAAAATTCCTTCTATCTCACCTCCCTTGCTTAGGGCTGCGTTATTTGAAATTGTAATTTAACCAAAAATTCTCTGTTCTTCTTTTGTGCATTAATTGAACAACTGCGTAGGAAATTAGTCAGACTAATAGGTTTTATAACATTAAGTTATAGCCACCTTGTACAGCAGGACAAAACTGTATATTCTCACTGAAATTAGGTTTCACAATTTGACAGGCTTTAAAAGAGCTTCCAGGATACCTTGCAGATCCCAAACTGGAGCAGAGTTCAATTTATTAATCCAAAAAGAGGATGAAAAAGAATTTCAAAAGAAAAAAAGAAAATTTATTCTCAAAGTACGCAATAATATGGAGGTACAAAGCAAATATCGAGTCTCACAATTCACACACATTTTATTTCTTCACTTACAACATTGCATCCCAGATAACAGATGCAGATTAAAATCTGTCACAACAGCCACAGATTCTCACTAATATCAAATATAATTAATGCAAATGTTTTTAAAGACTGTCAGTAATGTAAGTCGTGATCATCACAGTTCATCTACTCTGTGAGCCGATAACCTTTTAGCTCTGCTAAATTCTGGACAGCCAAGACTGCATTATTTCCTTCTCTTCATTGTGCTGTAGATGAGAGCTGAGCCCTGAAAGTCCTCTTTACATTTTTCTGGCAGCACAAGAGGCTCCTAAAAGGATAGCAAGTTAAGACCCTTACAGAGTGCTGGAACAGCATGAAAGGAGCCTTATAGCAAGTGGGAATACCAGGCAGAAATAATGTCTTGCGAGGAACAAAACTCCTTTTTCTGCCCTCCACCTTCCAACCCCATGAAGGAAAAAAACAATTGAGTGCATTTTTGATACAAAGAGGGGGGAAAAAAAAGCATCAGTTTAGTAGACATAAGAATCCAAAATAATAAGAAAAGTTTTACGAAATAATGACATAACATTGCACAATTTCTCTCCTCCTTCCCATTCCCACACAAATTATGCAGAACACTTTCACTAACAGGTTGTACCAGTTGCAGGCCACCTAAGTTGTTAATTTAGATGACCACTACGGTATGTTAGCATCTTTCAGCCACGCATTCCATCACAAAAAATTCATATTCTTTCACCCTTTTCTTCTTTCCCCAGGCAGAAAAAATGGAGCTCCACTTTTAAGTACTTTTATTATATGACCACATGACTACAAATTAAAACCAAAGAAAGCAAGGCCAAAATAAGATCCTGCAATAAAAGGTGGCAAGAAGCAGGGTGGAAAATAAATAAACCAGCAAAACATTTCTCAGCAGTTAGTCCTTCTACCTGGGTATTACATACAGTTCATCATCATTACCTGGCTAATGATTCATGCTCCCCTTCCCTGACAGCACTACAGAGCAAAGGATGCACTAGGACTTCCCAGGCAACAGTTGGCAGGAAATTCCAAGATTTGGACGTTTTTTCTGTCCAAATCATGTTAAAACCAAAACTTCTATGAAAATAGATCACACAGTGTAAATTACTCATACCCCTTCCTAGCCAGCTCCAGTGGTACAATTTGCAATGGCTTTTATCTCCTCCAAGGGCCTGTTCAATATATTTGTATTAGTTCAGAAAAGTCTTCACTGTCCTCAAAATTAATCACTTAAACTTGATTCCTTTAAGGATGAATGCAATGGCCCAGAATCTCTTGAACCTCATACTGGAAAGAAACGACCAAAAGCAAATCTGATGTGTAAAATAGGTTAAGGTTTCTAGGACCCTTCATTTCTCTCATGCTAGCTTTCTGAGTTCCAAAGGCATTATGTACAGCCCATAGATAAGCTGACCACATCCCATGTGACACTTTGGCCTGAAATAATAAAAAAAAAATACACCACACTGGGATTGAACTATATTTTTATAAAGCTAAAAACAATGGGATCCACTGGGTATTGTATGTAGTTTTTCCATCCCATTTTCTCCTGAAGAAAAAGCATTCTGCCTTAAAAATAAGGACCGTATGCTAGGGTTGGCCCTGATCTAACCCAGTAACCTCTCATTTTGGGTGTAGCATCAAATGAACAAGCAAAAAACAAGCATTTCAAGAGAACACTGACATAGCAGCAAGAACCAGGAGCAGCCGCAATGGGAGCGTGCCCTGGAGCAGACGTTCCACTCACACATTCCTCTGTAAGGCTGGGACCTTCTCAGCTGCACTGACATGCATCGCACCCTAGTGCACGATTCCTGTGGGAATTTAGCAGCCCCAAACAACAGCAACCTCATCCAGCAAGTCATCAAGAATCAGGCCCCAGCCGCATCAACTACAGCGCACCAAGTTGTTCATGTGACTGACCACACCACGCAGATGAAAGCTAGGAGGCATTTAACCAGGATAATCCTGCACAGTCCAACTAGGAGCACACCTGTCAGCTCCAGCTCCATGCTACAACTCTCATCCTCAAGCTAGCAAGCTCTGCAACATGCAGCACCAGAGCTAAACACTCACTGGCTAGCATCAGGCAAACCCAACAATTCTCCAAATATATTCCCCGTGTTTCTTCAGGTCAAACACGGACTATTTTTTGTCAAAAGGATCTATAGCTATGTGGTGTACAAACCTAAGGTCCTCTCCTCTCCTTTCTAGACTTTTCAGTTATTTGAAGTGTGACACTAATATAAACTTCAGAATTGTCATCTTATACAGGGCAAGTGACTATATAACAACAACCCCCTTTTTTTTCAGTCCTCTGCATTGGGTTTCTGCTATCAGAACCGTCCCTGCATGCAGGCCAGCCACCCTGCAATACAACGGCTGTTTATCATGGTAATGCAAAGTACTTTTGCAGCCACCAACTGCAGCAGCGATTAGATGGTTGCTAATGCCAGCAACGCAAGGGTTTGTTTGGGTTGTTTTATTTTTGGGAGGGGAAGGGAGACCAATGTTCCTTTTCTCTAGCTCTTGATTAATGACCTTGCAATGCCTTTCTCCTGGGAAAAATATCAAGGTTTGTTGCAAGCCTGCTCTTCAGCTTAGATGAGCAACTTTCAGCACCAAATTTTGGTACAGAGGTCTCAGTGTAAGCTTCAGCAGATGGGCAAGCTTGTTAAATCCTCTTCTGGCTTTAAGTCATCAAGCAGTACATCTCTAGTGCAAAAATATAAATAAAAACTTCCCCCAGAACACGTCTGAATCTTGTGCTTGTCTTCATAAGAAACACCCTGAATGCTCTCAACCGTCTTATATCCTCTCTGTCCCATTCTCACTGTGCAACACAAGAGAACAGATCACAACTCCCTGCACAACCCTGCACTTCTGCCTGGTGCTTAAGGCAATGGTCAGTGGCTGGAAACAATTTGAGAATTTGGACTGGCATTTCAAGAGTGACAAGTCAACATGAGGGCTCTAATTAAGAGGCAATTACAGGAAAGATGGGCAACACCCCAAACTCCCCCCACCCACCAGTGACTATTTTGGAAAAAATAACACCTGCATGTTTGTCATCATCCCTGACAGCTGTGGCCCTTGAGATGACAGAGGAACACAGACACTGCACAGGCTTCAGCCATGACAAAACTCCCTCATTTCTGTAATGATACTATAATAAACTGGTAGCAAACTTCATGACTAAACAACAGCTGTTTAATTAAGTTTTGAGGACAATGCCTTAAAACACTCAGGCTACCTGTAGATAGCTAAGGACTCTTCCCTACTCATAGCTCTGGAAGCACCAGGTCCACAATTTCTCACTAGGTACCTGAAATGTTTTCTAGTCTGGGACTACATGGTTACCTTCCTCAGCTCATTCTTCACCAACTTTTCTCTGTACAGACATTCATAGCAGCATCTCAGCAAGTAACTCAGTCTTCACCAGAGTTAGTTCCCATGAAGATAACTGAAACAGCAATCCTTTTTCTCCTCCCTGAAGATGCTTTCTGAACCAGGGAGGTGAGAGAGAGGCAGTAGAGTGTAGCATGAAAGCTGTATCATGATCTCCTCCATCCAATTCACTGGATGAGACTAGCTCATTGAACTGTTTTCTGTTCACACTGCAGAAGAGATGGTACCTAGAATGCAGGAGCAGGGATATCCACAGGCACAGCCCTGATGCAGCCACAGGGCAACAGTCTTCCAGAGCAGCAGGACCCAGTGCCATCCAGTCCGTCCTCCCACCCTTTGCTCTTATAGGGTTGAGGACGGTATGGAAAAGTGTCTCTCCAGATCTTTTGGTCTTCTCTACATACATCATGCAGCAGACACAGCCTCAGTCACAGTAGCCTTCCTCCAGCCAAAAGGAAAAACACAAAGCTAAGTAAGATACAAGGGGAGCAGCATACACAAAAAGAGCAACTGCCGAGAAGTACGGAAGTTATGATTTTCAAAAAGCAAAGTTTGGAGACATTTAGTTTACTTTAGGTAATTATTTTTAACTGTGTATCGTGACCAAAAATCATCTCTCTCATACTCAGAATTCAAAGGGACATCTATTTTTAAATATTATTCATTCCATCACCAATCATCTGGAGAGACAACTGATAATAAATCAGGCCTCAAACAACTACAAAATGCCCTTGTTGGAAATCAGCTCAGCTTACCATTCTGTGCCATCATAACCTTTCACATGAACCACTCAGCTCCTGGCTCCGACGCACCTAACACCTGGCCTACATAAAACAGACAGCATCACATCAGATTCAGGATAACATATCTTAACTCCAGTTACTCCAGAACACATCTTTCAAATCAGCCAGATACATACAGAAAGATACAGAAAGGCATGTTTAGACACTCGGGCAGAGAGGGGCCTATTGCACTTTATAATTGTAACACTGAGCCTAAAATTGAAAAGCATCAGTGTCCATGCTTCATTACTAGTCATCATAGAAGATGGGTGGGAAATGTCTGCTTCTGTACCACACATGTTCTTCTAATTGAGCCCATCTATTCTGGAGGCTGTCTTACAGCATGCAACACAAAGACAGCATGCACTGCCACCAAGACCATCCTGCTACATGACTCAGCTTGGTCAGACCACAGAACCTCACTTTTCCCTCTGCGTGTCTAGCATAAAGTTTAGTTTCTCTGAGAGGGAACAGAACACATATTTCATTTTGACTACAGACAATCTGGGAGAGATCATCTCCCCAAAACCACCCATTTCATGACAGCAGCAGCAAACCATTCCATCTCCTCACATAAGGGAAGTAAAACTGTTTAAAGATTAACCCTGGTTCCTTTCTTCTCAATTAGGGTAGCTCAAGACATGCAAAGAGCTCTGTCACACCCTAACCATGCTGTGTGTGTGGCTTAAAATTAAGCGATCTTTCAAGGAAAAGAATTTGAGAGACTTAAAGTTAGGATCAATTTATTTTTTAATTAAAAATAAATGTAGGTTATGACCACTTTCTTCACAGAGATGAACACACAATACTGCCAGTATGTAAACACTGTTTAACGATGGTAGCTATGATGCTTAAGTTTTTCATACTGTCTAATGAGAAGAGTAGGTTGCTGTCACACAGCGACAGAAAACCTCCAGCAGTTCAAAGGTAGAGAAAAAGCATCCAAGAAGTCAGGATTTTTTTTTTCCCCCTCTGAAAGAGCAGGAAAAACAAATAGCCTTCATAAGCTACTATGGAAATTATTTCCCCTCTTAAAGAAAAACAAAAACACACAATTCACACAAAATTAACTAACTTCAAGCTTCCTTTACTTTATTACAGACTAAATGAAAACATTTCAGAAGGACTACTAAAAAAGTTGCTGAGAAATCAGTCCAGAGGCCTTGTGGCAGGACCTCACACTCTCCCTGCCACGCACATGAACATGGAACAAAGATGTAGACAGTGTATTAATCCTTTTGGCATAAAAAAGCACTTTGTCCAGCTCTGAAAAGGTGTCATTTAGAAGCACTGCTGCAGGACAGCAGTAACAACTTAAGTGACACAGTAGTTGTTCCTTCCTGACACCTTAACAGCCCTGGATGCTTTGACAGATCTAGTTTTCTCTACATCAGAGAGTACAGAGAAAAGCATTCACGTGGCAATATGCTGCACCACAAACAGAAGAAAAAGTGGCATGAAGTATCCTGGCACCTGAAGCAGTCCCACTAGAACTGGAGTACAGTTGTTAAAGCTGCAAAACTCAACATTTCACCTGAGGATAGATTATGAGAGCTTAGTAGAGCAATAAGGGGCTTAGTAAAGCAGTAGCACCGATCACTAGGAAAAGAGCCCAGCATCCACAGCACACCTGTAAAGCACTCCAGTGAAGTCATGGAAAGTAAAGATTCTCCATTCCTTCACTGCTTTTTTTTCCTGTAACTGAGAATGAACTTTCAGTTAATGCTCAGAGGGTGGAGCAAAAGTGAACTTTTTTTAATTTAAGACAGTTGAAACCTAAAAGGGAACAAACCCAAAGTGATACAACATTTACAAAGGTGAGAGCTCAAATGGGAATGCTCCTTCGCTTTACTCTGTTCAATTTTGACTGGTTGCGCAGTCCAGTACAGAACTCACTTCCACTTCGATACAACATTCAACACTTGATTTTTCTTACCAAGATAGCAACATGACCTTCCAGAAGCTACAGTACGCTTCACAGCTTTAATAAATACTCAAACACACAGTGAATCCAGAACAGCATTTTCCTGGGTTAACTTGCCTTTTTAAGTTGTTGCCACCTAAAGGGTCCTTTTGCCTTGGTTTATCTTGATGTTCAAACAGTAGAGCTCAAATTGTTAAAAAAAAAATAAAAAATAAATAAGGTACAGAGAAACTGCCTGAAAGGCATTCTCTTCTGATGCACCAGTCAGAAGGAAGAAGCATAGAGTCCTGTGGATGCAATGGTGTTACGGACTTAAGCCAACGGGAACTTGCAGCAGCCTGGAGTTTGCTCTTGCACTCAACATGGCAGGAGCAAGCTGTGTCCTCATCTGCCTTTCCCTGGGCACAGAACTTACCTGAGGCCCCACCAGACACACTATACTACACAGACCATAAAACATGTATGCATTTCTTGGGAAGAAAGGCCAGAGTGAACATTTGACTTACAACTCTCAAATTACATTTAATAAACTCTGTTCCTACTGATCAGTTGAATGGGAACGACTGAATCACATCCTGAACCACTGATACATCAGCTGAGACGAGCACTGAGTCAGCTGCAGGAGCACAGGTGAAGGTAATGTACCTGTGTGACAAGAAGGGGTGCAGACTGACTCCACATCTCCCAGACCCCACTTAAGGGCTGACCACCACTGGGGAAGGATCTCTTGTTGGAGATCGCTCCTTCAGAGTTTCCTATTGCCAGTCTAGGACATGGGTGAGCATTTCCAACCTCCCCCCCCCCTTTATTTAGATTGCCTTTTCCATCACAATAATCTAACTATACCAACTATAAAATATCGTGGCTATAATACCATTTGGTATTATTCACTGTGTTAACCTCGCACCTTATATCAGCGCACTAAATTACTTAAAAATAAACTAAAATTATATTTCAAAATTGCTGAGTAAAATAAACCAGGAAGCTCTAAAGTGAGCACTGCAGCCAAGTCCAAGAGAAACATTCCCAAACACATGGGAAAAGCATCCAAAACAGAAGGATTACACATCCAGAGAGCAAAACTATATTCAGAAAAAAAAAAAAAAAAAACCTACCAGACTTTGAGCTTCCACAAAGACTTTTCTCAAGAGGCAGCAAATCAACAAAACACATTCCCATGAAGCTTTACAAGAAGCCTCACCCAAGAACAAGATGTATGCGTGGAAACCAGAAGAGAGTGAGAGCAATTAACTCTCTTTGGAAATTATTTATGCTGATGATAGCTGTTGTTCATTATTAAGTCATAACAGAAGTTAAAGCCTAGAAAGAGGGAACAGAAAGGTCTTGCTCTATTAGCATTAAAATACTTCTTTTCTTGTTCTCTTAGTGTAATCATATTTTATATTGTAACAATTAAATTAACACAGATACCGAAAGGCTCTGCCCTATACTAAGCCCGATCCCATAAATTTTCAAATAAATCTTTTCCGTTTGTTATTCATACACAGAGTGTTCTTTGTTCACCCAGGATACTGTGGTAATTCAAGAACAATAAAAAAAAAATCTAGCAAAGCACTTCAGAATTTACACATCACGCCACTTTCTCCAATCAATACTTTGTAACGTTATACGTCATGAGCATATTCCACCTTTGGTCCTCTGCCATGATCTAAATCGGGATCAGAGCAAAAACGACATTTGATGCTAGATAATAAAAGCAGAGTACAAAAGAATTAACCGGAGTTACTTGTGAAATGAATTACACACACCCATCAAAGAATGCTGTTTTATGGCTTAAGAGCATGTTTCTCCACAGCTAAATGCATAAGCCAGTGACTGTCCATAAAGAAGTCGAATTCTTCTACAAGGGATTGGGAAATAGTTCTTGGATGGTGCATAATAATTCTGTTTTCCACCGGGCAAGAGGAAAACGTGTCAAAGTCCAGAAGGGACCTTTGTTACCAATAATTCCTGGCTGCTCATTCCCTAAAATTAACCAGTGAAGTAACACTATGAAAACACATCTAATCTGACATCTTTTCCTAATAATATACAGTATTTCTGAGATGTAAATTACTCCTCTACCAAAACAGGGAGCCAACCCAGCTTCCGCCAGCTGAAGACTCAGCAGTGCTTCACCACACTTAGTGAGAAACACCCACTCCCAAAAAGCAGCCAGACCACCAGAGAAAGCTTCATTTTGACAGGAATGTTGTATTTAAATTTCAAGAGAAATATGCAGATGAGACTAGACAGTGCTAATAAGCAAGGCCCACTGCATCGTTGGGGGTCCTGCCTAAGCCTGATGGTCAGAGGCAAGACACAGCCTGGACACACCCAGACAGCCTCAGTCCTGCTGCAGGCACCATGTGAGCCAGGCAGGAGGAACCACGACTGCCTGCACACTCCCTGCTGCAGCCAACCACCTCCTGGCAGCACTCCTGGCATGGCACAGCTCAATTCCCATGATCAAAATAAGCTGTTCCTCTCACTCTCTCACTCCAAAGAGACCATGAGATGTACTGGGAGTCCCTTCAAAGAAAACGGCCCAAAATGTCACATCCTATTAAATAAATAGTGATTTCTGACTCCTTTGATAACAGATGTTCCACCAACTTTGCAGCTGCGTCTATCTAAAAGGCAGTCAACTTTTGCTTCACTCCCAAAACTACAGCTTGCAACAGAACTGTATTGTTGCTTTCTGTCAAATCTAAAATTGCCAGAGAGATCTCCTATTTACTTAGCTTGTTATTTTTGTCACTATCTTCAAAGTCCCGGTTTTATTCTGAACATATACTGTCACTTTTGGAAATTATCGCTCAGCTCACTTCCTCATTTAGTTCCATAAACTTGAGAGAGGGGAGGAAGACATAAAGCATACTCCTGACAAACTACGAACACTAAAACTTAATCTTTCATCAACACAATAAGAAGTCAGACAATGAAAACTCCTACCTCCCACCTCACCACGTTTAAACCCTATTATTCATTCTTCAGGCTGTTATTAAGTCATCCAAACCAGATGCGGCTCTCCCCAACTTTGGGCTACAAGCATCTCTGCTCCCAAGACTGGTGTGAAAGCCAGTCTTTTTCTTCAGAGGAAAGACACAGCAGATTATGCAGGCTCTGAGCACACTAATCTACACAGCTACCTGCCAGGAGAGCAGCTGCACTGGCCCAAAACAAAACCAGCTCACTTACTCCAATATACCTTCAACGCTTTCTCCGTGCACTGCCACACAAATGCTGAATTACATATGCCAGTCCAACCCCACATTTCTCCACATAGAATCACCAAGGTTGGAAAAGACCCACAGGATCACCCAGTCCAACCATCCACCCATCACCAATAGTTCTCACTAAACCACGTCCCCCAACACAATGTCCAAATGTTCTTTGAACTCATGCTGAAGTCATTAACAGAAATACTGCCTTACTCTTTCCTGCTCACAAGAGTCATCCAGAGAGGTGATCCTGCCAGGATAGGCAAGAACGTGACAAGCCATTATGGAGATATGGCTCAATCTTTGTTAAACTAGCTAATGTTGTGAACTTCAGCAGTTCATTTACACATACACACATTATTTTCCTTATTCTTGAGATTCTTCCCTCTTCATCAGACTCCAGGGCTGAGGGGAGGAATACTGCAGGTCTCCTGGTTTCCTGCTGCCTGCCCATCCCTTCCCTAAGGCATCCTTGGAAGTAGAGGTCTGGCACAGTAGCAGACACTTCTCCCCACTGCAACCCCTTCAGAGGGATTCAAACTACAACAGGCAGTGAGTGCCTCATGCAGCAGCTCCTGCTCAAGGTTATTTCCTCATTTCCTGGCAGAGCGCACAGAAATCAATGGGCTGCTTTTACGGTTTGAGTTTTTCTTTCTTTCTTTCCCTAAGGAGCCTCGCTTTCTATTCCAAGGCGAAGTCATGCTTCAAGCACACGGTACGGCATATGTTATTTCTTCAGCTACCAATCAAGGGACTAGAGGAAACTAGTCTGGTATATATATATTTGCCATTTTGCTAAAGCTATAGCATCACCCTAGAACTGCCTTCATCGCAGTACCCAATCTGTCCACACAGGACGAGGCAGCAACAGCTGACAGAAAGGAGCCAGCCTGAAGCAACCTTGAAGTTTATTTTTGACAACTCCACTTTAGCAGCTAGAAATAAGGAGCTGTGAGTTTGCCATTCATCTATGTCACCTCACCTGCACATGCCTTGTACAAACACCCCTGAAAAGATCACATAACACAAAACCAGCTGTGCCCATCCTGTGCACACCAGACAGATTCTAAGGGCATGCCTGCAGCCATTTCACACTGATGGAACCAAAGTGACAGAGAAACAGCTGTATGGGGCCCAACTGAAGGAACTGTCTCCAGAATCAAAGCAGTGTCCCAGGGCAGGGAGGCTACAGGCATCACTTCATGAGGACAAACAGCAGTACTTCTCAGGAGAGTTGCTCAAGAACTACAAAAATAAGTTTATTAAAGCAGTCTTTCAGCAAAATGTATTAAATGCAATTAAAAATGTAAGATAGATGAGGAGAATTAAGTTCCTTTCCATTTAGACAGGAACTCGTATATTTAAATTCACCAGTGGTATACAGTAATCTTCCAGAAATGTTTTTCCTGTCATGTCTTACTGTTTAATTACATATTGCCAATCCAAACTACCACGACAGATTTTAAGCAAGTTCTTCTTTTTTCCATAATTAATCATAGCAAAGATTCATCTGTTCTTCAAGCATGGTAATGACAGCACTGCTTTCACCACTGCAAGGCAATCAGCCCACAGCACTCCTTCCCAAAAGCAAAGAGGGAAGATCACCTATTTGCACAAGATGCCATCTGAAGAAACAAACTGGCTTCGTAAGTGTGACTTCATAACACAGGGAAGCGGAACAGAAAAACTGCTTTTCCACAGCAAGCAGCCACACAGAGGCACAGGCATAGCACAGATTACATACATGCTAAATATCCAACTTACAAACCCAGCAAAGCCACCCAGGAGCAAGCAGCGTGCCAATGAGCCTCCAGCCCTGGGCTTCCAGGAAGGGAGGCAAACATGAGGCAACCTCCCCTTGGTAATCCACAGCAACACAGTTATTTTAGAGGCAGCTTTAGTTGCTGCCGCAGTCTATTCTAAGCGCAGAAGATGTCTCATCAAAACCAGCCTGTATCTACTGCACTGAAACCATCTGGTCAAAGGACAGACACATCCAGGGCAGAAAACAAAGGCTAACAGGGCAAGAAAAGTCTTACTCTTTCCTTAGCATCACGAATCACAAAAGTGAGATCACTGGACAAGCCCAACACTTTTCCTTTCCATAGTGAAGCATTTGTCACTTACAACAGTTACAGCATATAGCACTCCCACAAGTTTTCTTGCAGAATGCTTAAGGAGAGAGTATTTTCAACATAATCAAAGACGCACAAGAATTGCTGTTCAGATGCTTTTTTTCCCCTCCATCCTCTGTCCGGGGATGAATTAGATACCTGCAATGTCACTTTTTCCATCTGTGAAATCCTGTGATACAGGATTGCACAAGTGATATACTTAAAATCCCAACCCTCTGTTAATTTATTTTGATTGCTCTGTAGAAAAATTACAATTTGCTGCAACCATCTTCTACTCCTCTCGTGATCTGTTGGCAGCTTTCCCACGACAAGTCATTAAGAAAGAAGTCTCACAGCCAGTTCCTCTCGTAAGAACGGGTGCAGATGGGCACCACGCAGTGCAGGGCAGCAGCACAACTCCACAAGCCTTAACTGGATTCTCACAAGAACAGTGTGAGATCCACATTCAGGTTTTCAATAAACTACTGCTGCGTCCCTGCCATCTTTAGGACTTTTATAGCTCCCCTAAAGTTTACGCTTACATGTAATAATTATAAACATTCTTACCAGTTAAAGGCCTATCTCTGGAAAACACTTCCATTGCAAATGATTTTTTTTCCTCCAAATTATAACAAATTAAATGCGTATCTGCATGCGCGCTCCATTTGTTGCTAGATATGGTCCACATCACTGGTTATGATCTTACAGAACTGTGGAACCATTAAGGTTGGCAAAGACTGCTGTGACTATCAAGTCCAACCACTGACCCATCACCACCATGCCCACTAACCCACGTCCCTCAGTGCCACCTCTACATGCTTCTTAAACACCTCCAAGAACAGAACACCACTCATTTCCTATTGCAAAAGGAAAATAATGAAGAGACCATAAACCTTGGCTGGCTCAGCCCTCTGTGCCCTCAAACAGAGGCAGGCTTGACACCTCAAATAGCAGCAAGTTACAAGGTAACGCTCCTGCTGTTTTCCTGTCATGCTTTGAAGGCCATCCCATGCCGGAAAAACCAGCCCAGCAATAAACAACTCTGCTCATATTGATACTTTAAAAGGAAAAACTCTCCATGTAGCTGTGAAAAATGGAAGCACAGACAGTAATATTTTCCCCAGTCCTGACAGCTGGTCTTTAACTTGCTGCCACGGGTACTGCAGTGAACTTCAGCCCTTTCATTAGGGAACCCCTCCCGTGGGTTCCCTTGATTGGAAAGGTTGAGACCCAGCCACATTGTCCAGTGATTAGCTTCACAAGATCACTCATTCAGATCCAAGCCAGAGCATCATTCTTTAAAAGATCAATTATTTAAGAGCAATCTCTGCACACAATTTTAGCATAACACACAAATCCATTAGCCTTCCAAGTCTCAGAACGTACATGACATTCTCACTGAGAGAGAAAAGTAACAGTGGTTTCAGTGGGAGAGCTACAATCAGCTGCCCATGCTAAAACAGCAGTCACAACCTGTGCATCCAAGGAAAAACCTCAAACACAGCCGTGCTCCCTCGGATGTACCTCTGGATACACAGCATGTGCTACACACGTTCATGCTATGCGTGAACTGTCTGCGTGCCATCCCCAACCCAGAGCACTGACAGGTTAGTCAAGTAAAAGTCACATCCAAAGCTTTAAAGGTAACAGAAGAAAACATACAGGAGCACTCAAGACTCCAAACCGTAAGTATTTCCTAAACTGCACTTTCGGAAAAGGCAGACTCCATCCACCACAGCTCTTGTAAAAGAAACACCTGGGAACCGTCTATGCAAGCACCACGGTGATCCAGATTCAAATGCACACAGGGCTCCATCTGACAGATCAAGTCACAGTCAGTGGAGGAGTTATGTTTTTCTCATGTACGGAACTTCCTTTCTTTTTTTAGAAAGCGCATTATATAAGTTACATGTATCGAAGAAAACTCTTCCTCCGACATGGGTGGCACATAGTGCTTAAGAAGGAAAAGATCCTTCGAGGTTAAAGCAGTGGGCAGCCAGAGCCTGGACATATGCAGCCCTCTGACAAAGTGTAAGCAACACCCTTTTGCAAATACTGAGCCTCCACTGCTGACGTGAGGATGCTGAGCCTCAGAAAGACTAAGGCGTACCGAAACAACGCACATTCCTCGTTAACCTTCATATCTGCCGGAGGAAGTGCCCGAGCCGGGAGCCTCAGGCAGCTGCTTTACGTGGAGGGAGAAATGCACGGGTTTACCGGCCGGGCAGCACCGCGGAGCGCTGTACGGCATCGCTGCTCCGTGCGGGGATAAGTACAAGAGCTGCCAACGGCGGGTCGCATAAGAACACCGTAAGCACACGGTTATTTACAAAAGCAGAGGTAATTACAATGCGAGAGGTGGATCCCAAACAAACAAACAAGTTAAAAAAAATAATAAAAAACAAACAGAAAACAAGCGGGAGAGAGACGCGCAACTCCAGCCGCTCAGCGGCGGGACAGCCGCAGGACCCCGCGGACCCGCGCAGCCGTCGCGGCGCTTACCGGAGCGGGACTTGATGATGTCTCCGAACTCTCCGTGCGGTGCGGCCGCCCCCTCCTCGGCCGGGACGACGCGGGCCATGCCGCCGCGCTGCTAAACCCCCCGCCCGAGGGCCCGCATGGGTCCCGACTCAGCACCTGGGGACGAGCAAAGAGGAGGCGTGACGCGGCCGCCACACCCCCGCCGCGACCGGCCCGGAAGGGGGTGCCGGGGGCGGCCCGACGCCCCGCTCCCGCCCGGGGCCAGCCCGCCCCGGCGCTCCCCGCCCCGGCCCCTCGTCCGGCGGGAAGCCGGGAACGAACTTGGCCCCGTCCCGCTCCGCTCCGCGCCTTCCGCCCCGCCGCCTCTCACCGCTCGGACGCGGCTGCGGGAGCGGCCCCGCGTTCCTCCGCGCGGCTCCTCCCGTCCCGCGGCGCCGCCGAAGCCACAACTTTCCCGCGAGCCTCCGGCCCGCGCGGCTCCTCCCCCGGCCCCCTTTGTTAGCCGGGCGACGCGGCGGCTGCGGGAGAGCGCCCAGGGCTCGCTCCGAGGGGCGGGGCGGCGCCCGCCGCGGGACACGGCCGGGACGGGGCGGGACGGGGCGGGACGCGGCTCCTCCCCCGGCCCCCGCGGCCCCGAGGCCGGGGCTGCCGCGGGGCGGGCGCGGCACGGCGTGGTCGGAGCGGTCCCGCCCCCGGCACCTCCCCGGCCGCACCTGAGAGGCGGAGCCCGGGGACGGCGGCGGCCGGCGCCGCGCTCTGCCGCCCTTACTGCCACGGCGGCCTTGAGGACCTTTTCCATTCGGTACTTTAGGCGCAAAGATCATCGAGGAAATAAAGAAAAAAGACAGAAAAAATAGATATATCTTTAATACTCTGTACCCGTGCGCACTTTAGGTCTCTAATTTTGTATTCTGGTGCTTGGAGAAATTAGAAACTAACGACTAGCACAGCAATATCCCCACTGGGTCATATTTCTAAAACCAACATTCATCTACAAACGTCCTGGTTGCTGCAGGCCATTAATACCGCCTGCATTGTGAGTTTACCTTTCTGCACAATGCAGAATAAATTAGGAAAACAAAGGAAAAGCCCCTGAAGCCCTCAGACAACATTAAGAAGGCAAAGACAAGTGGAATGCAGAAAAAGAAACTGAGAAGAAAAGTGCTGCGATGCAGAGTCCTTGAACTCTGACCTGAAAGCAAATAACACCTCATTCCATAATGCATGGAAACAAGAGAGTCGCGAGACTGAGCGCGCCTTGCCTCGGCTCCTTGGCTTTGCTCTCAGCGTTTCTATTTTTGGAAAACACCCACAACCGTATAGGATTGCTATAACCAAGAATTCTGTCTATCTCATCACCTGGAGACTGACTGCTATAATAACGCATTCATCAATGTTTAGTCATGATCTCAGAAAACTATTGTGTATTTGGGAAGAGAGGAGGTAACAAACTGCTCTGCTCTGTCAAGAGATTGTCCCTTATGTCCCTCCCCACACACCCCAGACATTTCTAGCAGAACTTGCATCCCAGTTGACGTAACAGCTCCTTGGTGCTTCTGTGTCATATCAACCGCTCAGAGCAAGTCCCCCCTGATTCCATTACCTCTCCTCTGAAGGAAAAACTACAGAAAAAAAAAAAAAAAAGCATATAAATTAGAAATTCTCTCTCTGTACGTTTCCTCTGTGAGGAAAATGGTCAAGTTTTAACAAAGGTTTGGGTTGGTTCTGTGTGACTCCTCTGGCAGTACCTTTCACAAAAGTGAGTATACTGAGAGCCACATGTAGCTTGTTTCTCCTCCTTTCTTTTGCTGCAATCTAAGTGCCTGAGAATCTCTTTATTGTTCAACTAATTATCTGAAATATTGAAAATCATCCCTAGTGTTGTTTTTTTTTTTAAAGGTGGGCACAGCATTTCCAACCCTCACTTGCTCAAAGACCTGATTTTAACATTAGGCTGCTTATTTTTAGTTGAAGCTCAGCTGCCTTTGTCTATAAGCTCCCTCAGAGCTCCTCTACATCACCCATCTTGTTAATATTTAATGTATTTTTGTTCCATCACTTTTTCCACTGCTCCTGCTCACCGCTGTTACCAGAGGATGCCAGGGACACAGACGTGGAGCGGCCCTGGCCATCCACCTCTCCCAAGCCCCACAGCAGCAAGCCTGGCCCCACTGCCTTGCTTCCAGCTGCAGTGAGGAAGGCACCTGAGTCCTCTCTTTGCATGGGAGATGCTGCAGACATGGCCTCATCTCGTTTCCTTATAGCACCCCATCCAGCAGCACCCACTCACACTTGTTGATGAAATTCAGAACTGTTTTGCCACAGACAGCAAACCCTGTGTCAGGAGGAGCGCGTCAGAAAGCAGCTGGTACAGAAAGCAAGGGGAGTGGGCCCACAGCCCAACAAACAGACCAGGCTGGGAGCTGAGTGCCCTTCAAGCAAAGTGCCCATCACCTTCACCACCATGTTTCCCTCTGGTTGTCCCCGCATCGTTCATCTGCCTGTATTTCCATATCCACAAGTTGGGATGTGAATCTTCAGAAGGTTCTCTCAACTCTTTTTACCTCATTAGATTCGATACCTCTATTGATTACATCAGAATCAAGGGAATATTGTGTGCAAAAAGAACACTGGGACTTTGTATCTTAAGTTTCAGCCATTTTTAATAGCTTTTATTATAAACCCCCCCAAAATTACCCTGCATTAATAGAAACGCTGACATCCTTTTAACTGCAGAGACATTAATCGCAGCTACTGTAATTTATCATCATTCTGAAGAATACAACCCTAAAAGTACATTAAACAAGAGTGCATTAATGAACAATTGCAGTAATCAATTTACTCTCCCAACATAACTCTTAAGCTGGAGCAGAAAACCACCATCATCAAAAAGACAGAAAGCTTTGGTCAACATCGCTCTGCCACAGTGTGCAAGGACAGGTGAAAGCTGTGAGTCAAAGTCACAAATTGTCAAGTGCAAATTGTTTATAGGTTATTGGTTACAATAGGAAGCGGGGTGCCTGTGTTAATACAACACACAAACTTGGGGAACTTGTCTCATTCCTGTAGTAACTTGGTTCACTCTTGGCTCACTAGTAACATCTTCCATCACAGCAGCATTCATTTTTCAATTAAATCATACAGTAGTCAGACAGACAGTTTGGAAACATTTCCAAAAGGAAAGCACTCACCACACTGCAAAAACTGGTGGAAGTGAGGACAGGGTGTTGGGATGTCTTTTTATTTCCAAGGCAGGCAGTAGGAGAAGATGAAATTTATTCTCAGAAAACATAAAAAGTTTAACTTTACCATTCTGTGAACCTTCTTACATCGACTGAGCTTCATAGACCGTGGCTTTTACCCTCCTGAATCATGCAAGGACACTGGTGGTTACCAAGGTGGACAAGAGCCAGCCTAGAAATTCCTCGGCATTGATCTCTCCAGCTGCAGTCCAGAAGCTGTGTAGCTGCTCCCATGCCCTGAACAGATGTTTGCAGATTTGGCCTCCAGGGCATGGATGGACAGCAAGAAGTCTGACCAGGCTGTGCCATGCCCGCCAATGCAGACACACCACAGGGCCCTACAGAAAGCCCCACTTCAGTGTTTCACTCTGGGTTCACACAACTATCACTGGCACCATATTTTCAAAACACCCGAGCTGGCAGGTGCTCTACATGCCATTGGACAAAGTGCACGCACAGATCTCTGTGCTGCCTGAGTCACCTTGCACTGCACCGCTTCACACTTTAACACTTGTTCCAAGAAAAGCTGGAACGAGTAAAGTCAGAGACCACCAGATGTAGTTACAGCTTCTCCAGTCAGCAGTTTAAGACTGAGGTCTGAACCTAGTGAGCGCTGTGGGTTTTGCAGCATGGCAAACAGGCTGATTTATGTCATCAGGAGTGCATGGCATGATCTGCAGAAGCCGTGCCACTCGGGGTGTACTTGGGGCAATGATGATGGGTGTGAGCCTCACAGCTCTGAGGAGCACCAGCTCTTCCCGTGCTCTGCACGCCTGAGTGCAGCAGGAGCTGTACAGTCAGTTGCAGCAGAAGGGTCTGGCTCAAAGTCCGCAGTTCTTCAGGGAGCGGGAGTACTTCTAAGAGATGTTTGTCAGTCCCTACTTAAATAACTGCTATGTTAGAATCTCTGCAGGCAGTAATTATTGCTGCATTTTCTTCTATTAAGCAGTCCTGAATGGAGCCATGAAAATTGCTTTGAAATCACAGCAGACAAAGAGGAAACTTTTGGACATTGTTTATTTTTGGATGTTCCAAACCAAAGCTATCTTCCAAATCAAAAAAAGAAGCCCAGCCTTGCCAAGTCCCTGATCACTGAAACGAAGAAAGAGACCACAAAACTGAATACAAAGATGATTTAAACAATCTTCCTACGCTGAAAAAAGCCTTTTTTGGAGTTTCTGTCAAAAGAAAATGAGGGAACAACACAAAACCTTAATGCATCACTGATGTATCTAACTGGAGGAGGCAGGCAGAGGCCAAGTGCTCGAGAAGGGAACAACGCTACTTTGAAGGGAATAACTCAAAACTTTGTACCTCAGAAAATAAGGATTCATTCAAAGAATTTTCCAAGCACATTAGACCAAGATTTTTCCTACAGGGCCCACTATACCATGCCATTATAACATAATTGTAACATAATACCCAAGCACTTACACTTGAAGCACTTACAGACTAATCTTAAAAACATTTACCAGATACACCAGAGCCAGATTATTTATAGCACAGTAGTACCAAAGGGCTCCGCCAGGACGAGCTGCCGTTGTGTGAGACAGAATGTAAACACAGAGCAGCAAAGGCCCTCATCCGGAGAGAGTGAGTCTGGGCTGGGGCAGGAGGTGTTGCAAAACTGCCCACGTCAGCCAGCAAATGTAGCTACTGCCAGCACAAATGCACTGTTTAAAATACAAATGCACCTGAGTCTGGGAGCTTCAGAGTTTAAATGTAGTCTGAAATATGAGGCTGTGAACACGGTGAAAAAGAAAACAATAAAGAAAATTGTACAATTAGTAAAGATAGCTGGGAAAAAAGAAATAGCAAATCTTGTGAAACATTCGTTATGAAATATAAAATCATCCGCCCTTGCCCTGAAGTAGCAATCACCAGCTGGCAGCACTTAGCCAGCACAAGAACAGAAATCATTTGGACAAGGGGTACAAAGCAGGGAGGTGCAGAAGGAAAAAAAAAAAAGTTTGAAGGGAGTCTACGGTGTGCTCTGGATGCAAACGTCTGTGGGAGAAATTCACTGGGGTTACCAGCCCAGTTCTCAGCAGGGAGCCCTACGAGTTCAGCCCCACCTTGTCCTTACAGTGCCTTGAAGCACACCCTCACTGCCGTGTGCATGGTACATAGCGCTACTGAGCACTGTTTCTTCCCTCAGGAACTGGGAGCTTACTTTTCCATAGAAAGAGCTATGCTATTTTGAGTGTGGAATGAGGTGTGTGACTGCTCCTGGATGTCCTGTCTTAAAAAGAGAGGCAAATGTCAGGATGCCTTTTCCATGCAGTGCTGAGCCCAAAGGGGTCTTCTGTACCAAAAATAACCAGTGAAGCCTCAATTATGTGTTAATGCAACACAGAGAGAACTAAATTAAAATTCCCCAGTTAGGAATGTCCCTGGCCCCCACATGGATGGTACGAGGTAGCCAGAGCCTGCCACACTGACAGCTGCTGATGCAGAGGGGCTTTAAGTGAGCTTCCTCCAGCAGCATCTGGCAACCCCTACGGGAGCAGGAATGGCCTCTGGAGGCCAGGAGATACAGACAGACAACCAGACTTACCAGCAGCTCACTTCCCAGTGTCTCCTGCGTCTCTGTTGCAGTTGCTGGTCAGCCAGGCTTCTGCTGTGCATCCTCATTGTACCTGCCTGGACATAAATTAAAACAACAGCAGGTGAAAACTACAAACCCAACTTTGAAAGTTCACGATTCTGAATTTATATGCCATTAAAATATTCTGTCCACTTCAAAGAGCGAATGACTGCTTTGTGAAAACTGATGATTTATTTATAACACATTCCACCTGCAAAACTGCACCGGCATCTCAGGGCAATAGAGTGAAATAAGCAGTGTGTGATAAAATCCTCCAGGAGGCCAGTAGAAGATAAAGCATGCAGTAGGGGGATAAATACCATGGGCAGAATATCCTAAGCCTCACAACAAAGCAGGCAAGAGCTTCTTTGGCCTCCACTATTTTTGATACGAATCAACCAGTTGAACAGTTCTTTTAAAAAGCTGTTGGCCTTGTTTGTAACATTATTAAATGCCACAGATCATCCAGAAGGCCTTCCTCTGTTTCTCTGCTCCACATGTTTTTCCCACGAAAATCTAAGCTTGGACATTTATTTTTTTAGGAACACCAACCAATAAACAGAGCATGGGAGCACTAGCAACAGGGGAGGATCATTACCAAATTAGAAGATGAAAAACGAAGGAAAACAAAACCTTTTCAGCAATGACTGAGGAAGCCTGCAAGTCCTAGAGCTGATGTAGAAATCCTGTAAACCCAAGGATTGCTTTTCGCCTTTAGGATACACTTTCAAATTCAGCCAAAGCTGTCACTAATAATTAAGGTAATAATTTTTGGGTGCTCTCCCCCATACACCTTCAGGATTACATCATTTCAACGTGAGCTTTATAATTAAACAACACAACTTTATCTGAAGAGTATTTCAGTGGGTGGTGATTTAGTTGCTCTCTGCATTTTCCTCACAGGGTCTCCCCTCCCAAAGCTCCTTGCTTAGCTTGGCTTTCGTGCCGAGCTCAGATTTTCTTCTTATCATCTGGTGCAGTAAGAAAGAAACAACCAGTGAAGATCCATGCATCACCACCCTGCAGCCTGATAACAGCAGAAGCACCTGCACATCCCTCACACAGCACAGGTCCAGTGGGATGGCACCACCCCAAGTCTCAGCTTTACCAGGTTTCACCCCAGTGCACCAATAAGGTTTTTACCAGGGTTAAGCCTCTGCTTTTTCTTCCTTAGCGGGAATTTCCCATCAAGTGTTTCAGCTGGAAACCTTCCCACACCAGGACAGGCAGAAAGCAATCCGGGAGAGAGCCTCCATCAGGCTCTGTGTCAGACACCCCAGTAACCTTGCTGGCCTCCCTCAGCTGCAGGGTACATGAAAGCCAAACCAGCTGGCAGTGGTGTTCCCGCTGGCACCCACAGCTCCATCCCTCCCACACCAGCACAAACAGGCTTTTCACAGAGGCCTTGATGGCCTTCAGAGCCTGCTCCCTCTTTATTTACAGGAAGGCTCATCAGGTTTAGTCTGGGGAAATCTGAAGCTTGCAAGGGAGCTCCAGGGGAGTCTTTTTTTTTTTTTTTTTTCAGAAAACATATGTTGCAATGCACCCTTCTCAACAGTTTGCTTTCTGAATCATTTAATCTTCCCTGGAAACTTAACAGCCCTTACTCCCTTGACTGTGAAAGCTTTATCTTCAGACAATATTCACCTTTTATGGCCTTTGTAAGCCACATTGTTCCTCAACAACTCAATTGCTTTGGATTTGTAGAGCCAAAGTGCTGGCATCTTGCAAGGCCAGGCAGGCGTCCGGATAAGCAGCTCCATGTCATGGCTGAGCCAGACAGCAGCTGCCAGACAAATGGATGCTCTCTCTCTCTTCTCACCTGCGTGTTTCCACTGGGTCTGCTTCTCCAGCACAGCTGTTCAGCTGACTCCAAAGCAAACTGCTTCAGCACTGACAGCAGCAGTGGGAGCGTGATGCCAAGGGCATAGAAGGAAAAAGCGTTACCTGCTTTGGCCTCCATTTAAACTCGCTCAACCATTAAAACTGCACAATGGAACAAGCAGAATGAAAGGATCATAGAATCATTAAGGCTGACAGAGACCTCCAAAACCATCTAGTCCAACCACCGGCCATCACCACCATGTCTTCCAGCCATGTCCCTCAGTGCCACATCTATGCATTTCTTGAACACTTCCAGGGATGGTGATTCTACCACCTCCCTGGGCAGTCTGTTCTAACTACTCACCACTCCTTCTGAGAAGAAATTTTTCTTAATATCCAACTTGAAAAGCATAATGAGATATGAAGAGATTGGAAATAGACTTTATTGAACCAACTAATAAACTCAGAAAAGGTAGACCAGTTTTCAGGCACCAAAAAAAAAATCAAGAAGCAGCTGCTTTCATGACAGAACAGCATCTGGTATAAAATGCTAGCAGCAGCAGTATGGAAATGAGGGGGAAAAGCATTACAGAAGAAATCATCCAAAGATTCTCATCAAATAAAAAAATTCTTATATTATCATGATGGGATAACCTGGGACACTTCTGAATTTTGCAAACCATGCACATGCCATGATGAAATTGCCTCTGTTTTAAAACAGTCCTGCATTACAGCAGCACGGGCTGAATTTCTAGAAAGATTTCTAGTCTTAAATTACAGCACAGATAGAACTGCAGCATTAAGATTTCATTTTAATGAAACTGCCATTAATGTTTTACCTAACGTAAGCCAATTTTCTATTTCACTTAGGAAAATGTATCCTGTCATACTCTGTATTTCACTCGATTGAACTAAGATAATTCTACACCCTCCTTTCAAGGCAACTCAGTGGTACATTTCTTTAATAAAACAGATGGAGCACTTGTCTTCTTTCTTTATAATTACATGATTGTATTTTTATTAAGAGTAAAACTGAGGAAGCTCCGTGCTAACTTAATTGGAAGAAATGCATTTAAATCAGAGAGACAGTGACATACAGCTCCACTACTTATTTCATAGATTAGAAGTCACTCTCAAATTGAGGTTACATTGGGTGGGACAGCATTACAAGTGTTTAAAACATGAGAACAGCATTCTTCATATTGCTGTTTGCAGCTAACACAGTGGGTGGGATTCCCAGAGGAAACTATCAAATACTGTTACCATATGTTAAAATAACATCAGTTGGAAGTCCCAAAAGCTATAATCATTTATAGGACTCTGCCCAAACAACTGAAATGCTGAGAAGCAATTGTTTTAATGACAAAATCTTCACACAGCAGGCATCAAATGTTCACATAACCAATACCAAAAAAAGGAAAAAAGAAAAGTGAAAAAGGCTTTACTGCAAGTAGAAAACAAAAACAAAGGTAAACTGAAGAATGAAAACCATTGCAATGCACAGTACTTATGCAGATTACATCCTGACTATCCTTTCCAAGGAGCTAGCAGGCTTCTACCCTATTCCTCTCTCCTTATCTTTAGAGACTGAAAACATGGTGCACTCCACGCATGTCATCGGAAAGTGCCAAATCCCTTAAAACACAAGGCCTTTCATCTCTCTGGCCTGGAGTGAGAATAACAGAACTAAAGAGTTCTGCAAAACATCACTAGCCGTGGCACACTTGCAGCAACAGATGTGCAAGCGTATTGCAGCTTTGAAGGACTCAAAAAGTTATGCAAATGTGAGGCTTGGTTTGAGGACTAAATCATATGGAATCAAGCTTTTTATAAAGAAAAACATGCAAGAAAGGTGTTTCTCATCGTAGTTATATCACATATTAACTACTATTATCTTAACTATATATTAACTATGAAGTTAAAGAAGTGCTGTGTATCTGTATTTACGATGCCGTCTATACATACCATTCAGTCAAGAGTCCTGAAAAGATTTCCCTTCAAGTACAGTACTTAACTAAGTTACAGAAAGCTTATTTGACTAAGGTACAAAAACAGCACTTGATTTTGACAGCTTTGTCACGTGCACTGAGGCACTGTCCCTGCCAATTAAGCAATATGAGAACTGGATCCAGGTAGGTGTCACAAGCCATGACAAAACACCTGCTGGGCATGCACTTGTTTCCATGAACACTACTACCACCTACCTCAGATTGTACAGAAGGCAAACCTCCTCTGTGGATTATGGCAAGGGAGGGAGAAACTAGGAGGCAGGATGACCGGATCCACAATTCCACAACCTCAGCCTGATGGGGGTGGTGGTCAGCTATCTTTAAAGCTGCTGGTCATCTACCACAAGCCACCAACTTACTCAGTGAGTAAGATGGTTTTTTGGTATAAGAGAGCTACATGCCAGGAACAGACACTCCTCTGGGAAAACAGCTGATTTGGAAACCTGGGAAAGCTATATTAAACTGCAAAGTGATAGAGCTCAGAGCCTGGGTGAACAAGAGTCAACATCCTCAAGTCACAAGAGAAAACAGCCAACTTCCATAAACAGTTTCACTTCTAGTGGAGTCTGACTGGTTTGCTGTGCCCCAGGGCTGCCCTCTGGTTCTGTGTAATGCAGGATACGCCCGAAGCCGTGCACGTTTCCCAGACTTTGTGCCAATATTCTTAATGCACAGGCAGCCATCAGACCCCCTGAATTGTGACCATAGAAGCCTAAATCACAGGCAATTTTGCAGGCATCAGATTCCCATTGCAAACCACACTCTACTCCCTTCTCTCATGAAGGAACTAGAAAGTACAAATTGGCCAGTAAGGCTGAAAGCTGGATAATTTCTACTAATGACCAGGGCCCTGCTTGCCCACCCTCCCCCAGCTTTCTGGGGACGTTCACGCTGACCAGAAAACTGCTGGACCATCAGAAACTTCTGTGGGCAAAAAGTAGATCAGCATAAAAGCAGGAGTGAATTATCCTACTGACTGTGGCAAGATAATCATATAAGAAACAGGGAACTCATTTTAATTGCACCTCTCACTAACCTGCACTAACCCACCTCAGATGTGAAGATCTTGAAGATCAATAGGGGGAGGTGAGGCTGAGACACAGTAATTTTAAGTGTGTAACTATTGTGCCGACTCCACAACTTTCATTATATAAGCAGGCCTCTGTGCCTGTTCAAAACTTCAGTGATAAACAATCTGCTTACATAGACTGTCACAGGATTAGTGTTCATGAGTTTATATCCATAAATGCTGGCTGCAGCAGCAGAGCTAATAAGGTCTATCCTCAAAAGTGCCTGACATGAGTATCTCCCTGTGGGAAGTCAGCTATCTGGTTAAGAATTGACTGAGTTATATTTTCAAATGGATATTCATATGAATGATGTACAAGTCTTCAAGTTGCTTCCACGCACAAATGGCTACAGAAAGAAGTTGCTGAAAAAAAACAGTGTCATTTTAGGCAAAGTAATGACCTATGCACAAATACCAGAGCAGGTACCTGGATATATAGCAGTGGTCAGGGATGCTGTTTCAGGAATATGCTTCCAGAAGTACTGGTTTACAGATAAACAGCAGCCAGTAACTCCTTGGTTAGTTCCCAGTGTCTCCCTCCAGAGATATAATCTCTGAGGTTTTGTCTGCAAAGGAAGCCAAACACTTTAATTACACCAGAACATACTTACGACCTGGGAAGTAGTAACACCAACATCATTAACAACAACAGTAGATAAAAGAAACAATGTAAAGTATATTACGAAGTATTCATATCCCAGTCTGACAGTATCTTAATATAGCAATTCTGGTTTAAAAAAAAAAAAAAAAACAAAACATCAGCATTCTGAGACAGCTAAAGTTAAAATTAAGGTTCATTCTTGGTTATGAAGACAAGCCTGCAAAGCACTTGCAGATGTCCATGCTCTTGAACTGGCTCAAGAGAACCTGCAGAGGCAGCTTTTCGGGGATGTGGGTACCACCACCACGCACATTAATATCTGTTAACACATTCTCTGCAGACCTCAACCTAAAATAGGTGTGCTCTGAAACTCTACTTAAATCCCTCTTTGAGACAACTTACCAAGCAAAGTAATAGAAGCAGGCATAGGAAAAATTTTTCTAACCACAATAAAAAGCTCTAAAAGAAGTTGATTACAATTCTGAGATGCTCAATTCCATCCCACTCCTCCTTCACGTGTAAATGGCTGAGTTCTCTCCCTAATTCTTTTCTATAGAAAACTGACTATCTCATGCACAATGTTTTTATGTCTTATATACTGGGAGGCATTAACTACTTTCTCCTTTCACAGAAATCTGGCTCATGCATTCATACCATGTCATTCTTACCTTATCCAATCATTCTTCTGTTTCTGCAGAAAAATATTCTGTTCGTGGGGGCTGGACAGGCAGACAGAATAATAAATAACAAATCAAAAAAAAACCTGAATCCACCTGCTTTCAGTATCTCTTCTTTACTGATGTGTCAGGTGTTTTTTGGGGCAGGTCATCTGCGTGAATGCAGTGCAACAGGTTGGGCACGTCTTCTCAGTTTCAGAACACTTTAAGATTTGTTAACTGCCACAGATACATCTTGCATTGCGACTGTGCTATCAAAATACACACTGTGCAAGCCATGGCTATGAAATTAACTGAATAAAAATTAAACATACATTTTATCAATAAACCAGCTATTCTCATAGCAAAGTAACCCATAAAACCACAAAAAAAATTCAAAATACTACGACAAAAGAAGTCACAGTACTTGAATACAACAATCGTTTGCAATCTGATATAGTAAAGAAAATAGCACAAGACGAAGGTGAGAGCTATCAGCTGTATCGCCTTCCCTCAACTCAGCAGACAGACAAAGCTTAGTAGTACTACAGCTGTGACACCACTTTGAAGAACTCAGACTGAATTACAGTAATCTAACTATGACATGACAAAGTTGACCAGAAAGGTCTTCTGATGTTCTAACCAGCATCTGGCTTTACATGGGATAAAGCCAACTCAAGTGTTCACTTCTTATAGGAAGCAATCTGTATATAGATGCCAACAGTATAATACATTTCTCTCGATGCAAACAAAATTATGAGAAGAATGGCTTTCAGGACCTAAAACTAAGCACCTGCTTAGATCTTTGCAGGGTTTTTTACAGTTCTTTTTTTCATTCAATAGAGCTCTCAGTAAAATGCACAAGGCAGCAAACCCATGTATCCACTGTGTGTCCTAGCACCTGTGGCGCCATGTGCAGCTCCTTCACTTTACCTTGGGGAGTTTAGGAACAGAAATCTAAGCTCTGAGAAAATACATGATCACGTGAAGTTTGCAAGCAGGCAGATCAAGGATCTGTAAGTTTGAGATAAGCTTCTGCCTAAGAAAACGCTTTAAATACAAGAAAATACTTGCCTTTTTTTTTAACGCATAAGAAAACCTTCCTGTTTTATTTAATTGGGTGCTCTAACGCTAACACAGGTTGCCCAGAAAGTCTCAGTTCTTGGAGATATTCGAAATGCAACTGGGCAAAATACAACATACATGAACCGACCCAGCTCAGTGCTGGGAGCTGGACTAGAGGAGCTCCAGGCTGGTCTTCAGATGAGGTCTGAAGGAAAAACAATCAAACAAATGAAGAAATCCGGACAGTCCGTTCACTTCCGAAACTCATTAGAGAATGAAGGCATTTTTCTAAGTGCAGATGTAAGATCACCTCCACTACAATTTATAAACATTCTCTGATCTTTAGACGAAAGCTCCTCCCTAACAAAGAATCAATTCATTCAGATTATCTTAATGCAATGAAAATTCCCAGAAGAAGGCATGTTAGCATGCTTTTACAGCATTATACAGCAGACCAAGAACTTCAGAGCTTTTTTTATGTCCTCTTCCTTGAGGTACTGGTCACCAAGAATGATGGAAAATGGTTCAACTGAAGTAACAAAGGATACACTTCTAAATGTAAGTGAAGAAAGTGATGGCTGCTCCACATTTTTAAAATGGAACAAATTACACTGAAATAATCTCAATACTATTTCACCAGCAGGTTGCCTTCTTACTGATTTGGTCTCCTGTTTATGAAGGGAGAGATAATTTTCACTTGAATTATGGCTATAAAACTCCCACTTTGTTCAGCACACATCATGTTGAGCTTGCTGGTTAACCAGTTTTTCCATACTTCACAGCACAACAGATTTTCACAGCACGAAGTGTGGCTCCAAGCCTTATTTATTTCATGTTATTTTCTGAATTAACTGATATTCCATTCATGGGCTTTTCTAACATAACTGGATTATTGAAGAGTCTGAACTCTCTTCACAAAAAATGGTGATACTTCAGAGCAAAACATTTTGTAGATGGTTAATTTCTTTGTTATCTTTACTTTACACAATGGAAAATTGAGGTACGGGAAGATCAATGTCCAATAACACCAATAACTTGATTGCTCACTCAGAGACATACAGTATGCATTTTTTCAGAGAATGCTTAATACAGGTGACAGCTGGTTCCACCTGTGCTCATGATCTGCATTTCTGCAAATCAAGACTGAGGTGCTCAAGTTGGATACCACAAAATGAGGAACATGAAAATGAGTGATTCCTTGTGAAAAATCTGTTTTAACCTACCAGCTCCTCACCTGACAGTAAATACGCAGTGGCCAAGTACGTAGTTCTGTAGAGTAGCACTCAACCGTCTTCATAAGAAGCTCTTATTCCAGTTTCTAGCGTTAGCCACTATACCTGTTCCAATTTCTTCATAAAATGATGCAAGCATTCTATAGATTATGACCTTTATAGAAAGGCAAATCATTCACAGAACGGAATCCAACCAAAAGCAGTACCAGTTTAACTAAAGGCCAGAGCACGTAAGACTGTCAAACTGCAAAGGCCGGAACCAATGATTCATGAATTCTTAACGTGGAAACTAATGAAGGAGAACAAAGCGTCTTCTGTATCATTTTAATGTGAAAAGAGTTGCTTGGTTTTGGGGTTTTTTGTGTTTTTTTTTTTTTTTTTTTTTTGGAGTGATCAGTGCTCTTGTAAAAAAAATAAAAAGAAAAATAAACTTTCTTTTTTCTTTCCTAGGATGTTGAACAGTGAATGAGCAACGGGAACGAAGGTTTACTTAACAACACATTTGAACCCAAGAGAAGTGCTTTTAACGAGCAGCTCTAGAAGGCGCTGTTTCGCATTTCGACTGCGGGAGCGGTGAAGTAGAAAACAGTCCAACATGAGAGACGTGGGACAGCTCAGAAGCACTTTTTCAGCTGCGGTGACAGAGAGCGGATGGCTGCGAAGATTGACATGTACCTGCGTTCATCTGATGGGGGCACCGCGAAGGACGTAACTCAGGTGCGCTGATGCCGGCCGAGCTGAGCGCGGCTCCCTCAGGCCCGGCCGGGCCTGAGGGAGCCGCGCTCAGCTCGGGCGGCTCCGAGTGCCCGCACGTGGCGCCGCTCGCCGCCCGCTGCCAGGACACGTTTTCCGCTTCGGCCCGCGCCCTCCCCAGGCAAATTCGCGACGCTCCGGAAAAAAAATTCACCACTTACCAGGAGTGGGGTTCGAACCCACGCGGACATACGTCCATTGGATCTTAAGTCCAACGCCTTAACCACTCGGCCATCCTGGTGCACATACAGGAGCCGCCCGCAGACGTTCCTACATACGAGGCCGCCCTCCCGCACCCCGCCAACCTTCGGGCTGCCGCCGAGCCCCCCCCCTCCCGCCGCCCGCCCTCCCGCCTTCATTTCCAGTGCCGAAGGGCGCAGAACGCGCAGCATGGAACGCGCGGGCGGCCCCGTTCGGCTGCTACGGGACCTGCGGTGCGGGGGGGGGGGGGTGACGGGAGCCCGTCCCCGCCTCGGGCCTGCCCTCCTCGCCCGGCCGGGAGCGGGCGGCCGCCCCACCCCTCCGCCCCGTGCCGCTGGCGGGCGCCGGGGCCTGAGCGGAAGGGGGAAGCGGGGAAGGCGGGACTGGGAGCTGCTTCTCTTCCCGGCTCGGGAAGGGTTGCAGGCATGCCCTGCACCGGTCCTTCCCTCAGGCTCCTGTTTTTGCCGTGCTTACTTTTCCTCTGGAAAACGGACGACTTGGCCGTGTTGTTGTGAGCCCTCGGGGATATAGGGCGTGCGTGGAGAGCAGGTGTAACACACAGCCTCTTTATCCTTGATTTTATAATTCACGCTCTGATGTCCACTGATGAAAGAGCAGCGCCTTGACGGGCGTTTACCATGCTGCATTATTTGCCAGTGGTGTTCTACATTCAGTGTGGTGGAGCACCCCTGTAAATGCCTTTAAGAAGCATCATTTAAGTTATTTTCTTTCCTGCTCATGTGTGAAATTATGTCTCAGAGACAAACTAAAATGTTAGCTTTTCCTGTGAAGGCTTTGTGCATGCTCTTCTTCCTCGGTCAAGAGGAAGAGGATCCTGATTCTCTTGATGTGTCAGGCTGAGCTTTGATGGCCAGCTACACTAATACACACCCAGAAGCATCCTCTGTCAGAACAGATTCCGCTTTGCAGGATCAGATGCTCTTCAGAAAGCTGCTGCACTGAGAAAGGAATCTTCTGGGCCAGGCCAAGGTCATTTCTCAGCCTCCTGTCAAGGCACATGGCATCCTTGAGGTAACTGAAAAGTGGAGGGATGCATTGGTGAAGGAAACTTGCTACAAAGAGAACAAATAGGCCGCACTGTTTTACTTAAGAGATTCTTAAACCAGAGCCAAGAAAAGCTTTCTAGCAACAAAAAAAAATTATGACTTGGGAATGCATTATCCAAGGAGGTGATAGGATCTTATCATTAGGAATTTGGAAGAAGCAGTAGTTGGATAAACTGGTAGGGTGGTCCTGCCGTGGACCAAGGGGCAAAAGCACCCAGCACCCTCATAAGGTGAGGTATGACAGCAGAACTGTATCTGTCCAGTGACTGTTACAGGCTTCAACTCAGCTATTAGGAAAAAACTATATATTATGATATAAATATGGAAGAAGATAAACCTGTTATTCTTACATATCAGAGAAACAAATATGATGGCCTCACATGAAAATCACACTACTTCTGAAATAGATGAAATGTAATCACATACAGTATCTATTAAAAGACAGCTTCCTGCTTTAATCAAGTGTGGTGTTGTAGAGACACAAACACAGCCATGCGTAGCTCGTAGCTCTTTTTCAGATCTGCTATTTCAAACATCTGCCATGGCTCAAAACTCCTATTTTGTTCTCAAGAAATTAGAAAATACAGCTAAGGGTGTCCTTTCAATAATTCTTGATGAAGACTGGCCTCCACAAATTTGGGTTATAAAAACAGCAGTTCAGATATTAAGCTCACCTTCAGGTTTTCTCCTCTTAATAGAATAAATAATCAAAACAAACAAACAAACAAACAAACAAAAAACCCTGTATCTTAAACTAAGTTCTATGCCTTTACTTCCAGAAGTTTCTCCCAAGACTCTAGAGAGATGCCTGCTCAAGTACACAAGTGCATCCACAGACCTTCCCATTGGGGTAACAGGCTTCTCTGTGTCTCTAAAATTAAACCTGTGTTTCAAAATAAAACAGGACAAAATTTTAAAATGCCCTCAGATGAAATGGAAACTCATACACAAGAAGTTCAGTGTGGTTTACCATACATTATATTTTGCAATAGGGATTTTTTTTCTTTTATCTTCATATAATTATCTCTTTCATTTTAAGAAAGAACAATGGAAACCTGGCTGTCAATCCTCCTTGCTCCTCAGAAAGTTCTGAAACAAAAAATACCAGCAACCCTAATAGCTAACGTAACCCATCTCACTTTTTACTGCAACCCCCTCAGACCCAGCTATAAGGTTTTTCACATCTTGTAAAGGAAAAAAAAATCCATAGGCTATACTACTTGCATCTCCATAGGAGTTGTGCTGAATTTGAGAAGGCAGCTGTCCTTAGCAAGCATGAAGTCATCCATTCTGCAGCTTCTTTTTGTAGTATGTTAACACAGCATCAGGCCTTTACTTTTATCATCTTCTTCCACTTATCCTGTGTGGCATTATTCTTTGCAACTGTAGTGTAATCTGTTTTTTTCAGAAGCCTTTTTGGCTGTTACTGGGCAAATTTATGGAGTTCTTACACAACAGAACAAAAAAAAAATGGAAAACAACAACAACCTTAGTATTAAGCAATGAACAAGTTTGAAAGGAAGATAATGATTTCTTTAGTTACTGGGAGTAGCTTTTCAAATGCCTCTAATTCACAATGTAACTGAGAAATAGTTTTATGGGGACCAAGGGGATTTCAGTGATTCCTAGTTTCTTCCCCACAGCAACAGCTTTAAGTCAAGTCAAGGACTCCTCTAATTAGCTTTTTTCTCATGTTTTTGCTCTCTTCCGCTCTACCTCAAATCAGACTGAAGATCTGAATATAAGCTTTGCATTTCTAATAACAAAATCATCAAGATCTTTCAGAACTGTCAGAATAAATTTGTATTTTTTCTTGCAATAGAGAATCATCTTAGAATGTACGAAACTCATACTTTGTGTTTTTTATAGGAAAAATTATGATAAGTCTATCTCAATATGCAACATATTTGATGTACTGTGGCAACAAGTATTCTGAGGACATTCTTCCAAACATTAATCTTCTTTCACTAATTTACAGTTTAGTCCAGAAGCTTTTAAACTAAACTTTGACAGTGTGAGTAACTATTCAGAGCTGTTGACTCAATGCACAACACTGCATTTTCAGTTTTTCTTATTAAATATTTTATTGCCTTTGTGGACATACACGTGTGCAAAAAAGAAACCAACAACAAGCAGGTACATATTTTTTATCAAAAGCACTGTTAAGTACTGAGAATATGCAGACAAAATGAAATACGCTTTTTAATTCCCATTGATTTACATCCACATTCTGACCATTGGCACTTTAGGATATTTCTCTACAAACACAGTTCCATTGACTTTAATGTCAATACCCACGGAGTTTTTTTTCTCCCACTTCAAGTTTGAATTTTGGGTTGGGGGAGTCTCAGGGTAATACTGATATCATCAAGACATCACCAAATATCAAAATTTCTTCTAGTTTAGAAGAGCAGCGTTCTTCATGCTTCCATGTTACCACAGACAGGCACTTCAGCTAAAGAGAGTTCCTGTTTCTGAAAATTCTCTTTAGCTTTCATTTGTGTAAAAAGCCTATCTGGCAAAGAAGCATTTCCCACAAGGATGTGAAAGCTTGGAAGCTGAATTTCTTTTGCTGTTTTGTAATATATCAATATAAATAGTACAAAATGTTTGGGTAACTTTTTAACGTATAAAATTAGTGTGCAAAAGTTAAGAAGGGAAATGTTTCACTGCGATTGGTGAGGGAAGATGGCTATGCACATTTAGGCAAAAATTCTAAATACAAAATACTTGAAATGTTTAAGTATGTTTGTTAAAATAAATATAAATATTACAAGAATTTTAAAAAAAGAAGTCACTAACTTCTGAAAAAATGTCCTGCATTAATTCAAAGGATATCAATAGATCACAGTGTAACAGGAAGCCACCTAGAAATATTCCAGTTGCAAAACTTCCAGAAGTAGGAGCTACAGTCACTCCCCGGACCTTATGAATACATCCTTCTCTGACAACGCTCAGTGGTTTCCAGGGCTGCAAACGTTCTATTCTCTCCTCATCTGTCAAACCAACTATGGGCAGACTTCTCTTACACAAAAGGAAAGATTATTTTTAAGCTTGAAAAGGGTACTGAAATGACATTAAAATGTTGTTTATCTTTCAGGTGCTTTGAAGAATACACCTGACTTTTTCTTTCCTCAGAGATGATGAGAGAAAATCCAGTAAACCAGTAAAACTCAATGATAATAAATTTAATCCTTCATGCTATTAAAAATATATACAAAATTTCCAAATTTAAATGAGTGCTTATTAAAAGTCTGTTGACAGGGTAATGCTGCCACTAAAACTGCTTGTGTGTATAACGCCACCACAGGAGACTAAAATGCTTCCTTTGTCTCCCAGCTGTTGTCTTTCTTATGGGTGCTTCTACAGAGGGCCACTGCACACATCTCTTTTGCTGTCTCATATGTCAATTGGCAGAAACACATAATTGAAACCTAAAAGCGTGGCAGTTTGTAAATAAAGACTTTTAGTAACTCGAAAAGAGTCAGTGTGATGCCTCCATGTTGCGGTTGTGGGTACTCAAGATGGAGAAAAACAATCACTTGAACACAAACAGAGCAGTTATTATTATTTTGTGCTTTAAGGTGAAGCTTACTTCTGTTAAGACCAGTGACAGATAAAAATAAAGTTGAAACAAAAACTAGTTTTGCATCCTTCTCCTGGCTCCAGGCTCAGTACTTTGTCACACAAGCAGAGCAAAAATCTCTTCAAGCATTTGCATCAAGTAGGCTCCAAACTAGTTGGAATTCCAGCCTCCTGATTCTGTGGTGTATTGTGTCACCACAGGCATGCACTGCCTGCAGACCACTTTGACTAATAAGAACTAAATAAACGTTTTGAAATTTGTCATTTTTCCTAGGCTGTTATCAGCCTATCCTTCATTTCTCATTCTTGACTGGGACAAGTACTATTGCACAGAGATCTTCTGAGCACTTGCACCTCTAGTTACAGCAAGAGAGTGCTTTTCAATTAAAAATAGTGGAAAATAGTTTTATCAACACTTCTAACAGGCCACAAATAGAACAATTTTTCAGCATATTTAGGAACATGTTACAAAACAAAACGAACTGTGCAATAGCTCCAACACTTACAGGGGTTGTCATTAAAGAAAAATCACTGAAAAGAATATCTGGTTTTGAAAACATTCAAGTTGGTCCATAATATCTTCAGGATAGTCACCTTCTGCAAAACGAAAAGCAGCAGCAGAGGATTGTCATGAGTGGGTGTTTTCTTCTGTACTCTAAAGCTCTTTTTATTTGCTCTTTGGATTCTCCTACGTAGTCCTCAACATTTTGCACATTTATCTCAATGACGTCAAAGGTGTCGGCCTGCTCTTCCACCAGCAGAGCCACCTGCAGAAAGAGCTCGTGAACCTCCTTAATACGACCTTCTAATTTCACCAGCTCCTTGTGACGTGTCTCTATCTCATTCAAGGCTGACCGAGCTCCCTTCACATCTGCCAAGAGATTCTCAGAGAAGACATCCCACCTGCCTTGCTCAATCATCTCCTCAATCTGGTTGCTAGAAACATCTTTGCCCATGATTTCTAGCTGACGCTGAATTCGGATCTTGCAGTTCTCCCGCTGATTCATTTCTGTTGCGTTGTACTCAAACATAGCTTCTTGGAAGGCATGCATGAGGTCAACATAATGGTTCTTTGCTACCCTGGCAATGACAGACATAACCCCATATTTTGTTATTGCATCTTCGCAGAAATCTCTCATTATTTGGAGTTTCCTGTGGATGCTTTCTCCACGGGCCTTGATGTCTCTGGCAATACCATTAGTATCCCTTTTAATGCTACTAAGACGGCGCATGGAAGTAAGGAAGCGGTTGTTTTGCTTTCTTAGTCGCTTGACATCCTCTTTCAGGAGGTTGTTTTCAGTCCGGATGTTCTCTATGTCCTTATGAAGAGTTTCCAAGGCATAATCAGTCTCATAAAGGAGAATGTCACGGGGTGAATTTTCATCATCCTCACTGTAAGAAAACTCTTGGTTGTGCAACCTGGCAAGTTCACGCATCTCATTTAGCCGGTCTTTCATTCTGCCTGTACAACAGAGGAAAAGTAGAAAAAAAAAAAAATGACAGTAAGTAAAGCATTGCTTTACAGGTTCATAACTAATGATAAATTAAAGATAAACCGAAATATTGCAGGTCTTCTATCATTCTAAGCTTGCTTTTCCTGGAAGAGCAGAAGCCTCTCAGGAAGGTACACAGCTTTAACCAATATTGTTGGGAAAGAAAGGAGGTGTAAAAAGCAGCAAGATATATATGTGTATATATATACACACACATATACATAACAAGTTTAGGGTCTTCAGATGCTGTTGTTAATCACAGTGCATCAGGCATTAAAAAAACACAGCAATAGTTCAGTTTTCTTAGTAAAACCAACTAACCAAATCTTACTTATTTTTGTATGGTGGAAGCACCTTACAGAGAGGATAAAGTAACACTGCTGTTACAGGTCAGGATCTGTTCTTCTTGCCTCAGACTTATTTAGCTGTAAATTTCTCTACAACAGATGCAGAATGTGTAATCTGTATAGACTGGTTCAGCAGCAACAAGACATAAATCTCCTGTAAATTTCTTTTTCTTTTGAAATTCTAGAGCTAAAATCTTTGCTGAAAGTGAGACTGAAAGCTTCATTGACAGCCCTGTACTAAGTATTACAGCAAGCAGGAAGCTGCAAATTTCCCATCACAAAAACTGTATCTCCCATGACATCACTTAAATTAATAAGAAAGAGAACCAAATTAAGAAGAGATAACAAGCATGACATTGCCAGATCTCTGTGTCTAGAGGAATCATCTTTGTTTTTTCCAGGAATTAGAATACCTTCACAATCATTTATAAACACATTAACTGCTCTGGACACATCCCTTTGTACATTTATCAGTTAATCCCACGTGAACATACTCAGGATAACAAGCCTAAATCCAATGTGAATTAAGACTTCAATTTTACAGCTAATTTCATGGGATTGCTAGATATGTTAAAGATGCTGGGGAGGAGAAGGAAGATTCCATCGCAGACACAGACTCTTCAGCTCAATGAGTACACACTGATCTCCAGAAGTGTTCTGATTAGAATCTCATTTACACTGGTGAAAAAAAGTTTTTCAACCTAAACTATGTTCCAAGCAATATGAAACAAAAAACAAGTCCAAGAATATGATGAAAAATGAGCTTTCAAGTCAGGAATCTACATATGTAACAACTGTTTGAATTTAAACCAGAAGCCTCATAGATGTAATTCAATTATAAGGAGAAAGCTTTCAGATATCAAAGGTTTTCCACCACCTCCCACAGCAATAACAAAACCAAGACCTACACCTCACGCCACAACACTGAGATGAAAAATCCCCACCTACAGGGAAAACAAAATTGCATAGGGCAGCTTTAATGACCAGTTTACCTGACTTGAAAACTGTTTGGCCAAGATTACCTACAGTCAGCGTAGCTAGAATATCTACTGTCCATGTCTGGAAATGGTTATTGGAATGTTCTCTGGACAGCGTGGTGGAAAAGGAAAAAAGAGACATCTTGCAATCTCAGGATAATTTAGATCTCTTCCAGTAACAAATTGTTTCTGAGCTTTTCACCTGAAATGTAGATGTGGGTCTGAAAAGCAGTCACACATTGCTAGTCTGACTGCATTCCTGACTGTTAGTGGCTTCCCTAGAGTTAAAAATCCTCCCACTTTTAGCCTGATCCTTGAACCTCCATGTGTTGTGCTCAGTGATTTATTCATTTGGTGTTTTAACATCTACATTAGGAAACAGTATTTTTTATGCCCAAACCTTAAAGTGATGATCTGTTTTATACAGATGGCATCTCACTTCTACACATCATGTGTGTGCAGGCTTACACTGCCCCCGTGCTTGCAGGAATGGTCCTTCAACTTAAGGAAAACTAAATCTCAGCAGACTTCCTAAAGAAATCTCCACAGCAGTCTTAGAAGTGGCTCAACAATAATTACTTTTTTATTTCTGTGCTCAATAAAGGGGTTGAGCTTCTCTGGAAAAATAAGAATGGTTAGATCTACTAGCCACTATGCTGTGTTCTTCCAAACTTCAAGGAACGTAGGCATCTACCAATGATTTTAATCCAGAGATCCTCTGAAGTATGCACGCACATCATGAGGTTGGCATGAGCAATAACTGTTTTTTGTTTGTTCAAAACTTAAGCAAGAGTTCTAGGCCAAGACTGGGGAAAGTACATATAAACAGAGAACTACACTGAATAAGAACACTTGCACAATAATGTGATAACTTTACAGGAATGGGTCTACACTTCCTTCCTCTACCCTCAGGGGTGAACTCTACAATTTTCCTTTCTTATTCACTAGTATTCTAAAGAGTTAGATAAAGCAACAATACGAACAAATGGAGAAGTAGAAACACAGTAGTTCATAGCATGAAAATTACCAATGCTGTAATAAATGTATATGGATATTAATTCTGCAACATCTCCATAAAAAGTATTGTTTGTTTGTTTTTGTTTATTTAATACAACATACATTAAAAGTGAAGCACCAAAATAAGAGCAAAGAGCTCCTAAGTATAGCCTCAGATTGCACTGTAGTGTTGCCTGTACACAGAACAATCATGGAATTAAACACTGGCCTACATCCTATCACTTCCACTAAGTCTGTCTACAGTCTATGTGTACTGAAGAAAATGTTCTGCAACATAAAATGTAATACTCATCATTCAGCTCATGGTCAGATATTTCATTTACTATGTTACTACAGCGCATTCCCTCAGGGTTTTCTCCTGTGACTTCCCCAGAATGCTCCAAGCACTCCTCAGAGTCCTCTGGGGAGGGCACTTCTAACAGCCCATCCACAGACACAGATTTCAGCACAGAGTGATTATGGACAACAGCATCACTCTTGATGAGTTACAGTGCCAACTTAAGACACTCAAAGCACGTTGCTCTGTACCTTGTAAATTTGGAAGTCAGCTCCTGACTTTAGCTGCTGCTGCTGGTCGCAGGCACTTGGTCAAGTAAGATCCCAAAGTAACAAGCTGGACATTGGTGAACAAACACATGGATCTAGGCCATTCACGAGATGTTCATCTCCAAAGACACGTGCAGTTTCTTCTATGATCTCTGTGATGCAGTAGAATCCAATTCTAAATATGAACAGAGGGATCAGATTAAAGTTTTGTAGACAATCTTCATCATTAGGATTTCCAGTTTCTCAGTGCTTAGCTCTGAAAGCTTACAGCTTTTCAGGGAGTTAATCATCAAAATCCCTGTGAATCTGTCCTGAAGGACAGCTCAGCAGATCTGTAGATCTTTAAGGAAGCTTTCCCTAGGGCACAAGAGCTCTTCATCCTCAAGCATAGGAAGTCAGGAAAGAAAGGCAAGAGATTAGCATGGCTGAACCAGGACCTGTTAGTCAATATGGAGAGCAAGAAGAAAATGCACAGGCATTAGAAGCGTTGACAGGTAACCCAGGACTATAGGTACACTGCTAGGCTGTGAAGGGTTGGAGTCAGGAGGCCAAGGCCCAGCTGGAAATAGTCTTGTCAAGGGGAACAAAAAAGGGTAAGAAAGGCTTCTATAGGAGATTCTCATAAGGAAAAACAAACTCAAATACAGTGGCATTGCAGAAGTCTTCCCCATTTCAGACAAAGGGGAAGCAGATCTTCCCAAGAGAGGCTAGTAACTTCCAAGCATTCTTTTGATAGTATCAGTGACAGAACTGACAAAAAAGAACTGAAACAAAGAAAAATGGGAAAGCAGAGGGGACCAGTCATTTGAAAAATGGACCAGTGTTTAGAAAAGTTTATCTCTGTTCCTGTTGTTACTCAGAAAGTTTAGTTATATTTACTTACACGTTAATAGCACTGTTTGTAATTAAAACACATATGTTAACATGTGACATGTAGTACATTACTATTTGTTAGAGACAGCTGCAGCAATCTCTTCCTTTATATAAAGGAGGAACTGAGCCTCTCTGACTAGAAAGCATCTCTGCAAGGAGAACTTTGGGGTCCTGGTAGACATCAACTTGAACATAAATCAGCTCTGGTGTCCTGTGCCACAAGGGTGCAACAGCATCATGGGCAGGAGCAGCAAAACAGGTCGAGGGAAGTGATTCATCCCTCCTATCTGACATCGGAGAGTCTGTATCTGGAATGCTGTATATTGCAAGAGATACGGACACCATGGAGTGAGGCCCAGGGAGGCCACCAAGTTGGCTTGTGGTGCCAGAGCCCCTGTTGTGTGAGGGGAGTCCAGGAAAACTGTGGCTGTTCAGTCTGTAAAACGGAATGCTCAGGGGAGATCCCGCTACTGCCAGCACCTACCAGACATGAGGTGTACAACAGCAGGGGCAGCAGACCAAAATGGGAACCAGAAGATAGGGAAAAGAGAACAGGTAACACCAAACAAACACAAACTCATGAATACTGGAATAAACGCCAAAAGAAATTCTGGAATCTGCATCCTGGACGGGACCTTCAGCATCCTGATCTACCTGCGTGTGGTTTGAGGGTGGCTAGGTTAGAAGATGTCTGGAAGTTCCCTCCAGTATAATTTGTTCTATTACACAGCCTCAGGTCTAAAGTCTGATAATTTGAATGTGGGATAAAGATATCCTACTACTTGCACAAGTTTTTTTTAAGATTTCTTCAACACATTATAGTATCAAGACACCAGGCACTCTGTATATAAATACCCAAGTATATAAATACCTTCATTCTACAAATACGTGCTCTAATAGATCTTATTTTAAAATACTGTGCATATATTCAAACTGCAACACGTACCTTCCTGTCTGTATTTTTGGGGTAGGTAAATCTGTCCTTGTTAAAATCAAGTTCCTTCTGCTTGGTGTGTACACGCAAACATAGACACACAGGAAATACAGGCCAGGTAATGAGCACAAAGGTTACAGCTTTGAAGCCAAATACCCACCAAGCAGAGTCAGCTGGGGATATGCTCAGCATTCGCCTCTTCATGTTGGCATGCTGCTTCTTGGTGTTAATCACTGTGACTAACTTTCCCATGATGCATGAGAAAGTTGCAAGCTATTCTGTTGCAGTAAGACTGCATGACATGGGATTTCAGACAGAAAAGGATATCCACTCTGAAAGTTAAAAGCTGTAGAAAACTGCTTCCCAAAAGCCCCGTGTACAGACAAGGAGTCCTGAATGACTGGTAACATAAAATGCCTGATAAAATAAGCTATTTTCAGTAACAAATGTTGTTTGTAAGAGCGTGTTATGCACAGCAGCACTACGAGCATGTATTTCCACTACTGTGCTCATGTTTTCCATCCTGTTATCTACGTAGAAATAAGAAAGGCTGGAGAGTAATATATAAAAGCAAACAAGTTGCACACTTTTATTTGTCTCGTTGTTAACATTTGTATATCCACATCACTGAGTTTGGTGACAAGGAGTGAAATAAACCAGCAGGTTCAGCACAGCATCTACATTTGCATCACAAGCAGCTGGGAAGGAAGCCAGTGTGCATTTTTTCTTTTTACACCATTCCAAAAAGGCAGCTGCTAGCTAGAAGTGGTTTGTAGCTTAACAAAAGTCTAGTCGGTAATTGTTTCATCCTTGAATAAGACCTTACAAGATGAAAGTCTTAGTTCAGTTGAAGTGGCCTACTTGAGGAACAGACAATCCAAAACAAGTCATTTAAAACCATTTCTACCTGCAGTTCTTCACTCCCTCAGAAGCTAAAAGTCACTACGTGCTTCAGTATGAGTCCCCATGGCTCAGCTGGCCTGGTATCCTACCCCTGAATGCCATGTGCTACTGCTTGTGTGAAACACAACGGATGTGACCCAAGAAACAAGTGGTGAACAACTCTGCTCCTAAGCAGAATTATTTAATAGCCAGTTTTATATCAGCACATTCCATTGACTGGAATACTTTTTATGGACCATACAGTACTGATGCAAATTTGTCTGGATGTGATGCTCACAGATGTGTCTCAGTGCTGGGTTGTTAGTTAGGGCAGTATGCTTAGGTTGAGGTTCGACTTTATGATCTTGAGGGTCTTTTCCAACCTGACCAATTCTATGATGCTACGACTTCCAGAGTCCTCTATACTCAATTGTGAGGGAAAGAATGTGCTGCTGCTGCACAAAAATCTGAATAATTTATATTAAATGCAACTCAGAGGTGGAGTGTCATAGTTAACAATTGTATTTCTGTTTTAGAGCAGATTCAATCATTTTGTCTGTTAGCTGTTTTCCAATAATAGGTTAGATAATATTAACTTGGAAAACAGACTATTGTTTGCAATAGGATTTCCCCTATCCAAAAAAAAAAAAAAAGAGAAAGTTTCTAATTGAATCAGAGCATAATGCAAACCATATTTTCAGACCTAATTTCATGATGCTTAACTGGTAGAATGGCAGGCTTCTCTTTTTCTTGCTCCTTATCTGTGCAAGCTTGACAGAAGGACCAAAAAATCATAACCTAGTGGTTAGGGCACCATGCTTTCTGGAGATGTTTTAAGATTTCATCTGTATCTTCTTCTCCAATATTAACAAACACTACGGAGAAAATCTGAAATCTTTTTGTAGCCTCACTGAAAGCAAGTTATTTTCTCCAGTGTCCCTTGTATTTGGCAGTGTTTTAAAATACAAGTGTGTTCACGATTGAAAATAACACAGAACACCAGCTATAAAGCTACACAAATTCATCACAAAGTTGAAAATGTATCCAGAGAATATTAGACACAACAACTTCATACACTGAAGTCAACACCTGTTTGTAGCAAACACCCCCATCCTACTTCCAGTCACACAAGCAAGAGTGCACAAAACCGCAGGTGTTTTAGGAAGGGTTTTTTTCCAAACCTTACACAGAGTGTTGACTACTGTTTGCAAGCTGCTACATTCAGAGAAACACGGAGAACTCATTGTCTGCAGACTACTTACAGTTATCTGAATCTCCATGTCTGCCTTGCTTTCTTTCATACCATGAAGTCTATTCAGAAAGGCATGGGGGGAAGAAAAACCACATACATTCAAAAAGGTTGTTTCCTCTAACTCAAAGTAATGAGGCATAATTGCTTGACTGCTGATAGCTTTTGAGCTTCTTTGACTTACCCAGGTTTCTCCTACAGTATTCAGCAAAGTAACTCTCAGTTTTTGCACCAGAGCATATTATAAATCCAAGGATCTAGCACGTCTCCTTGCTTCACAGATTATTCAGCAGCATTAACTATTTCAGTACTTCCCAGAGACTGGTTATAAGGTTTTCCAGGCACAACAGGAGAAGCTGCTGCATACATTACATGCACATCATTTTTCAGATATTTATGAAGAGGCTGCAAAAGAAAAAAAATCTGAAGTTTTACCTTGCTACTACAAGCTTACATAGTAATTAAACATTATCTTGGCATCTGCTGTTACTATTTATTGGGCTGCCTACATTTTTGCTGGGGAGCTGTGCATCACCACTGACAAGTCTTCTGACCTGCATGGACAATAAGATGGATTCTCACTACCTTCTCTGGGCATTTTTCTCACGAGTACCACTGCTTTACAATTGCAACTAGCTCTGTTTTTGTCTTGCTGTGGGGGGCCTATGCCAGCCCTCCACAACCGGACATGTAGACAGAAAAGTTTCTCCATGTTCATGACATGGCCCATTAAAAAATTAATAGTCTTCACATGCACAGTCATCATGCTCCTATATATGACTGGAATGAAAACAGGCAAGTCTAATGTACATCCCAAATTTAGCTGCTGCTTTTTCCCAAGGACTTTCTGAACCCTATGGTTATCAGCTGCAGGTTCTGAAACGTTGTACAGCTGGAACCCTTACAGCCTCAGAGCTGTGAGCATGTCTGGCATTCTGAAAACAGAGTGCCACTACAGGCAGCTGCACGGGCATGAGAATGTATTTTATCACAGAGGAGTGAAAAAATCCCATTGTTGTTCTTCTTTGAGTACTTCTCACGTAGTATGTTACAGACTAACTACTGCAGCATGTCCTTTCTTCCTGTGATAGGCAAAGCTCAAGTCTTCAGTTAAAACAGGATGGGGACAAGGGAATATGGACTACACTTCCCCATCCTTTGCACATAATCATACAGAAACATAAACAATGAGATGGCCATCCATGCATTTCTGGCAATTACTGCAGCTGAGTACCATGATGAGTCACGGCACGTGGAAATCTATGTGACGCCATCACTAAGTGCCACAGGTGGATCCTGCTTTGTTGAATCACCTCAGCAAGCCTGACACAGGTCTGTCCAGCAGAATAACTGGGTATACAGGCTGTACATAACTACCACTGCTACTACCAAATGGTATTTTGACACAATTAAGACATTAGGCTGGCATCCGCATGTGATCATCAGTCAGAAGCAAAGTGTTCTAGAGGCATTTAAATTAGCACAACAGCATTTTATTTTTTAATGTACATATATTTAGAGCTTAAAGTACAGAGTTACAATCCGAGATCAACTGTTGTACTTAAAAAGGAAAAAAAAAATCCCTTTACATTTTAACATAGGGTGTCTTACTGGTATTTGTTCACATGAGCCAGTACAAGAAGCTGAGTTCTGGGTCTTCCTACCAAACCAAACCTGCACTCCTGTGACTGGACCAGAGGTTCAGCTAGGAAACACCCCTCACACACAGGTGCACAGGCAAAGTCTTAACCCCAGGACATGCTAGCCAGCAGTACAGCAGTCACCAGATACCACCTATGGGTGTTCATGGGCCTCTTCAAAGTACCAGAGACACTGAGACAAGGTACAGATGTAACTGGGAGTACAGTGCCACCAGAACTCAGGGTATCCTTCCCCATCTTTTGTTGATACAAGTTTATCAAGAATAATCTTATACCACATCAGTTAACTTGCTTCCCTGTTTACTGCCCAGCAGATAGAGCAGAAGCTGCACACATGATCAGCCTCACAGAGTCAGGTCCCATGATACACTGTGATTAACTACTGAAACAGGGCCTAGAAGAGAAGCACTGAGCACTGTGTGCAGAAAGCTAGATGAGATAGCAGGATGGTGACACAATCAGCAGAAGCTATCAAAACAGCAGAACAAAAAGGCAGAAGCTGAACCACATTGCTGGCTCCCCAGCAGCGTGGCACGGCCACAGAGCATGGGCATGGCCAGGGGCAGGCCTGGAACTGCACCCCCAGAAATGGCTCCTCTGCAAGGCTGCATCAGTATGGTGAGCCAGCACCCGAGGCTAAGGTAAATTTATCAGGTTAAATTAAATTAGCATTACCTCACAGATTTCTGCACCATGTCTTGTCACCTATGCACTGCAAGGATGAGAGAGGAATCAGATAAGCTAGGTGAAATATAAGGGAGGCTGTATTTGTCCAGGCACCGTCATGTTTGGTATTTATCTTCTGTCATAACTGTTTTCAAATATGCCCAACATTATGATGGCCTTCTGTCAGTCTAGGATGTTACCCGTAATTTCAATTAGCAACTTGGATAATGAGCCTTCACAGCCTCCGGACAACACTGAACTTGGAGGGGGCAGAGGCAAGCATTTGGTGGCAGAGGAGAAACATTTAGAATGCAGGACAAGCCAGGCAAGTCATAGCAGCACTATGAAAAACAAAAGGAAGATCAGAGGATGGCACTTTTAGAACAAAATATTTGCACAAATAGAAAACAGGGGACGTGTGGGTTAAAAGCAGGAAAGCATCAGTGGGGTTATGGTAGATTACAAGCTGAAATGCAAGTTCACAGTATAAAACCACTGTAAAAACAAAACAAAACGAAACACGTGACTTGTATCAGAGGTGGCATAGGAAGCACCAGTTGTACCCTGCTCGTTATCAGTAAGGCCCTGGTTGGAATACTGCATCCAGCACCCATTGCCAAGCTAGGAAAGTCACAGGATACTGAATAGCATCTCCAAATACTTTAGAAACCACGAGCTTGAAGGAAGAGAAGAACATAAGTTTGTTCTTTGCAGAAAACCAGACAAAAATCACAGAATGGCTTGGGTTGGAAGGTACATTAAAGCCCATTCAGTTCCAATCCCCAGCTACAGGCAGGGCTGCCACCTACCAGATCAGGCCCTGGGGCCTTCAGTCCCTCAAGGGATGGGGCATAAACACACCACATTTTAATGTACAAAAGGAGTTCATAAAAAATAAGTGTTTTTTTTGTTCCATTTGATTACATGTGAGTTACACAAAACTAGATGTGATACGATAAAACTGGATCAGTTCTCCACAGGAACACCATGGAGCCCTTGTCCTCAGAGGCCACCAACGGGACCACCCTACAGGCCTGCTCTGGAGGCACTGGGTTGCTGCCCCAGAATGGACTGAGCCATGCCTTAAAATCTCTCCATGACCCTACTTGTTCATGGTTCCTTGCAGCCAGGGAAGTCCTAGTGGTTGCTCCACCCAGAAAGTCTCTTTCTGTTATCACTGAGCATCTCTCCTTTGGAGCAGATCTGGGTTAGTTATGTTAGCATCGTGTCCTTCCTCACAGAAGGCTCTCTCTTGCTTCCCTCTCCAAAAACAGCATGTTACACCATACAACACAAGGTGTCAGATACGAGCCTAACTCTGCAGCACCCCAAATCTGCAAGACTGTGGGGCAGTATGCAGTGTAATTTTAACATGCTGAGAGATCTTCATTGTCATGCTTATTTTCTGGATAAAGATCTCTTACGACAACAGAGGTTAATTTGTGGCTTTAGCCTCAGCCAAAACACCATATATAATTGTCCTGTACCTTAGCATGCAATGACAGTTTCAGAGCAGTGGTGATACAACACAGGCAGCGAGAAACAAGAGGCAAGAAAAGGTCTTCAGAAGTGCTGGGTGTCTAAAGCATCCTCTTGTAAGGATGAGTTCTGCCCTGTTTTTCTCTGCTCTGTTAAAGCTTCTGTCCGTTCTTTTGAATTAACTTGTGCTCCTCTTGTAGTCCCACCACTCCCATAGAAAAACTGTTTTAACAGCAAGGGACACCACTAACAGGAAGCCAGCATCCTCCAAGTGGCATTCTCATCTCTAAAAGCCATACATTTCCATTTGGGTCCCTGGCAGCTTAGAATAAATAAATAAATAAGAGATTCCAAAAATACCCCAGGAACAAGAAGCATCACTGTAGTTCAGCGATACTCTCCCAGCCATTTCCTCCCGCAGCAGCAGCTCCCGCTGCTATCTCAGACACACACACACGACTCGGTGCTCCTCGGCAGGACAAGAAACTATGGCCAGTTTAATAGGAAGCAATCAAAGAGCGCTAACTCCCGCCCAGCTCACAGACCTGGCCTCAGGGATGCGCAAGGAAAAGGGGAACACCACAAGCTGTTACCTCGCGAAGGCAAGCACCTCCACGCGCCGCCAGAAACCAAGCGATGCCCTCTGCCCCTTCCAGGTGCTATAAATGGAGCCCAGCACCTATAGCCCGACCTCACGCTTCCCTCGCGGCTCACGCGAAGCCAAACTGTACGGCACTCTTCGCACCCCGCCGACCCTTTGCTGAGCGGCGCTCAGCGCTCACGGCCACGCCGAGAACCAGCGCGGAAGATGCCGTCCCAGCACTCACCTCCCGCACCGGACGCGCGGCTCCCGCAGCCTCGAGCGCCGTGGGAGCGCCCGCGCCGTCGAGGCCAGCAGCGCCGGTGCCGGCGGAACGCCCCGCCCGCGGCCCGGCTCACCGCCCAGCGGCTGCGGGGGGAGGAGCCGTACGGGAAGTCGCGGGCCGGCGCTGCCTGGCAGCCGGCGCCCTGCGTACCGCTGGCCCCTTCCTGAGCGCTTCGGACGTGGGCGCGGAGATGCCGTGCCGGAATGGCTACAGGGTGCACGCGGAGAGGAGGGGAGGGCCACGCAGTGCTGCAGCGAGGACCAGCTGCCTGAGGGATGAGGCAGAACACCCAAGACTTCACTCCTTGGTTCTTTCCATGTGGAGTGTTTGAACTCCGGGGTGCTGGGAGTGAATACAGACAAGAGCTGAAAATGAAGGTGCGCGTTAATGAAACTGCGTGGTGGGCATAGACACAGTCTGCCTTGCATGGATCATAGAATCACAGTCTCATTAAGGCTGGAAAACACCACTAAGATCACCAGTCCAGCTGTCCACCCATCTGCACCATCCCACTGTCCACATCCCTCACTGCCACATCCACACGGTTCTTCAACACCTCTAGGGACAGTGACTCCACCACCTCCCTGGGCAGCCTGTGCCACTGCCTCACCATTCCTCATAAGAAGAACTTTTTCCCTAATATCCAACCTCAGCCTCCCCTGCTGCAACTTAAAAAGGTTAAGAGGAACATAATTAGGTATGTCACATGTAAAGGCTGTGTCATGAGAAAAACTTTTAATGCTCATTTCTTGTGAATGTTATTATTATGAGCATTTATTATGCTCATTTCTGTAATGTTTGAAATAACGAAAGTGATCAAACAAAGTGACTTACCCATAAACAAGGCTGAGAGTTTTCAGCCTTGTCAATCTATTTTTCTCCCAGTCCTGATAGGCATTATTTGCACAGCTACAAAAGTAACAAAGTATGTTTTGGGGTTTTTTGTCCACTTCATGCTATATCTCGTTATACTAGACATTCCATGAAAATGGTGAAAGGAAAATAACTCCGATCACATAGCTAAAGGCAAAACTGGCTACTGTAGTGATACCCATCATTTCTTAAATAGGGGTTGGACAGCACAACAGACAGTATCTCTGAGGACAAGTAGCCTTGCTAGCTGTTACGGAGTTAACACTGATTAATAATGTATACTTGTGACTTCTAAAAATAGAGCTCATTGCTGCCAGTTCAGTTCTGCATCACAGAACCCATTCTCAGACACCTAACATTTATGTTTGCTTTTCTGGATGATCCAAACAAGCCTCTTCTAAGCTAGAATTAGGTCTGATACAACCTTGCACGTTGTGGATTAACTGAATTACTGCTTCATGATCCTGGGCAGGTAACTTGATATTAACGCCAATTTTTCTCTTTTCAACCTCATGGATTGTTAAGTGGACCCAAAATCAAATGAGTTAACAGCTTCCAAGATGAGTGTGGGAAGGCTGAGAGTGATGCTAGAAAGTCTTCTTATTATATGCCTTCACTCAGGAGTCTCCAGCTGCAGCACTCCCACCTGTGCTCAAGCACTCCTCTGCTGAGCCTTCACTGTCCTTGCAGCCTCTGGCAAAAGCAGAGGACTTCACAGAACAGCTTCTTCACTAAACGTCGGTGACTCAGTGAGATCCTGCTCACTTGTATGAGGAATGGGCTGCTGAAGAATTCAGAAGTCAAGGCCTTCCACAGCTAGCTAAATCCAGCTTAATTATTTGCTGAAGATCATAGAGTTGTTTGGATTTGCAAGGGATAGCAAAGAGCAGCATTGGGCCCTGCAGCTGTTTTTCTTCTAACTTTTCTCTCCTTGACTGGGAATGAAGAAGGATGTTAGAAAAGGAGGGGTTGCTGAAAGCTGTGCAGACAGAGGTGCTCTCAGAGGTGGAGGACACCCCATGACAGGGCTATTTCTCCTGATTCTTTAGGAAAGGAGTTAACATTCTTCTTCAGTTATACCAGCAAGGCAAGTGGAGCCAGCCCTGGGCTTAATGTCCCTGAATTCCTTGTGAACCACAGCTTCACTCTCATGCATGGCTCTGAAGGTTAGTTGCCCGTACACAAGTGCTTAAAGAGCTGCAAATCTAATTAAGATTCTATTAAATGCCAGATTGGATGGAAGGGGAACAGCCCTGGCTCTTGTGTTGACTCTGGAGGTGATGGCATCTTAATCACTGAGCTAGTAATTGATAAATGAGCATACTTAAAATATTTTCACACGGTGGACATAAAAAAAATTGTTAACTGAAACCACTGAAGCAAAACTGATTTCCATGAGCTGAAGGCTTGGCTTGTTATCACGTAAGCCATTGGCTGTCTATGCTGCTGCCATGGCTTTTGAACACAAGGGTATAGTCCTATGTACTCAGCGTGGCAAGGATCCTATCACAACCGTTGGCCTAGTGAAAGGTGTTTCCTAGCTGTTTCTGTGTTCCGTAAAGACATGTTCTGACACCTGTTATCAGAGGGGAATGAGGTGTCTTCTCTACACGTACCCTTCAATTAACAGCAGGTTCAGCAACAGAGGGAGCACTATGTTACCTGGCAGGGCAGAGGCTCAGAAGTCTTTGTGACAGGACTGTATGAAAAGCCTGGATGGGAAGCAGGTAGCAGGAGCTCAGACTTTGGTAATATCAGAATCTGAGGCAGGTTCCCATTGCCAAAATATACTTCCTCATTTTCCTCTCAACAGTGTTTTCTGATCAGAGGATAGGCAGGCTGTAAACTGGGAGTGAAGGGAGAAGTACCAGGGGGGTTAGGGACAGCCAGGGGCTGAGAGCCTGGTAAAAGTGTGGTAGAGACTAAAGAGACCTTCACAAAGAGAGCCATCAGAAAATGAAAACATACCCAGTTTGTGTGGAGCATCCTTTTCAAATAATTAGTTAGTCAGAAAATACATTATTTTCTTAAAAGTTTCAATGAAATTGAACACCTCTGTGTTAGAACTCCTTGGTTTTACATGGCCTGGATCACCTAACTCCTGCTGCCAGTGCTTTTCAACAAGCAAAATAACCATATTCCTCCAGAGATGGTGTACTGTGCTTCTTCACCATGCAATTCATGCTGCACAAATGGCTTTGTGGCTAGATTTAAATGTTCTGCAGCAGGTCTACCCAAGGTTAGCATGGTAGCTATGTGTGACAGATCTAAGATGAAAATATGCTTTTTGGTAAGCTGAAGGCGAGGGAAGAATCACTTGGGATTTTCTCTAGCTTAGAACACACAGCCCGAGGGCAGTACATTTCACAGCACAAGATGCTGTCTAAAGGCCTCACCAGTGGAGAGTCTATAAGCAAGTTATATGTGACACAGCAATAGCATGACAGATCTCCATGGAATGAAACAAAGTCATTTTTACAGTTACATTTTACAGGGTAGTGTTTTAGCTGGGAAAAGTTAAAAATTAATGATGTGTGTCAAGATACAGAGGTATTTGTCAGAGAACCTGCAAAACCTATCTGAGAAAAGTGAAGGCATATATTTTATCTTTCAGACTTGTCTGTAGACTGTTGCAAGTATTTCAGGTTTCCAGGATGCACCTGTTATCAGCCTTCAAGTCTTACAGGTAAGAAATGCAAGGGCAGTAGATACTGTGGGCACCAAACAACTATAAATACTTACACAAATGCCACCGGCACTCGTAGATTCACTTAACTCCAGTCAGGAAGTATCTCTGTTTATAAGTGGCATCTATACATGAAGGTGAGTATGGCAGAACAGCAGCTTAATGACAGCTTTTTATTTATTTATGTTTGTGAACTGCTACTTTTGATAGATGTAACTGCCTTGGTGGGAGCTTACACAAAGAAGAAATCTGACCAGATCTGCTGGGGTCTTGCATGGCTGCCAGCTCCTGCCAGCCTCCCACCTGGCTCGGAGCTCAGGAAGCATCACAGGTAGGGAAGGTAGGAAAGATTCTGCAGCAGCCAAAGCACGTGGTTATAGCTTACTAGAATGCAACTATTAGTTTCTAGTTTATTAACTGTGCACATCAGCATCAGGATAGGTCTGGACATTGGCACTGTTACATACACCCTTTAACTTCCAGATCTTTGAAAGCATTGGACACTGGTTTTTTTGTTGGCTCAGTTCATAGCTGAGTGAGTAAATGAATGGGGAAGTCCCAACAGATGAATCGAAAGCAGACCACAGAGCCTTTACTCCAGTGTGTCAACCTAGAGAATTATATGGTCTGGAAAGCATGTTACATACTTAGATATGTGCCTTACAAGTAGCATCTCTGTATAGGTTGTGTTACCACAGCAGAAAAGGACTGTGCTGTTCCTTGTAGTTTAACCTTCAGGGAGCTGTGGGACTTTATTAAGCTAAGAAAATATCTGGTAGGAATAATTCAGGTATCATATAATTGTTTGAGTTGGAAGGGACCTTTAAAGGCCATCTAGTCCAACTCCCCTGCAATGAACAGGGACACCTCCTGCTCCATCAGATTGCTCAGAGCCCCATCCAGCCTGACCATGAATGTCTCCAGGAACAGGCCATCCACCACCTCTCTGGGTAACTTGTTCCAGAGCTTCACTAAACTTGTCATAAAAATAATTTTTCCTTACGTAGAGAGCTGACTATAAGTGTAGATGGTTGATGGATGGTATTACTTCTTGAATTTTATTTTCTGCATCTTATTAAAATGTGTTAAGATGTACTTAAATATTTATAAAAATATAGAATATTAAAATACATTAAAATATAAGACTAAGGCCTCAGATAAGCTAAGTCAGTTCTCCAAAATTCAAATAAAAGTTTGAAAGTGCATATATTGTTTTAAGCGCATATATCATTTTAAGCCAAGAAACAGCTACAATAACACTGTAAGGTTTTGAGAAATCACATAAAATATGTTATTTCTATTAGATTGCAAGGTATAGTAACTTCATACAGTTCAGGAAGATGTATTTTTAAACCCAAGAAGTGAGTTCACAAATCTTTTTACTGAAAAAAAAAAAATTATGAGAAGGTATATCATATAATACACATTTGTATATCGCCTAATAAAATAAACTCTTCTTCCTGGCCAAAATCAACAGACATTTCCCTAACAGAAGAAGTACACTGAAAAGGAATATACACAGAAAATGATACTGCCATTATACTGCATGACCGTTGGTTTTATGGCAAAGCTGATAGATAATAATGGCAGTGCTAGACATGTGTTGATAGGAAAAATGTTAAATATGTTTTCCATCATACAGAATAAATCTTTTACAACACAATAAGGGAAAGAAAGCGAGAGAAGATCCTCCATAAACAATAGTTGACAACACTGTTCACGTTTAGTATTAACTGTATATCATCTTCAATTGCTGTAATACTAATTCGGTGTGGACCTAAAATGAATTATAACTTAACAAAAGCATTCAGTATCACATAAACACAATTAATCTCCTGAAATACCCAACAGCAAATTTATTTAAAGTTCACCACTAGTCAGTACTCTGCAGAGAAGCAAATCTATACTTCATTTCCATTCCAAATAACACACCAAATACCTGCATATCAAATTTTATGTGCTCAGTGTGTGAAGATGACGGGAGATAGACACATCAATTTCTGATGACAAATGTTTCTTTTATATGACAAGAAAATTTTCCAAGTGGTATTTGCAATCTTGCAGTATCAGCAGGTATACTGACAGCTACATTAATTACGTGGAAGATAATCCTTCTTTACAGAGGCTTTTTCTCCCCTTTCATTTCTCCAGGCATCCAGGCCACCTGCCCTGTAGCCCCCCTCCCTAGCAGCAGATATGAAGAGCCAAAAGATGCACAGAGAAGACAAATTCCCTGCATTTCCATCTCCAGATACCTTGTAATATGCAGTTTTCTTAATGTCATTTCCTTACCTACATGGCTCTGCTTTAGTAATGGTCTTTTTGGTGTCCTACATTTTGCTTACTCTTGGGAAAGAGCAGGCAGATAAATAACCTTCCCTATTGCAATGGAGCTACATGACCCAGAGTGTCTGCTGCAGGTTTAGGAAGAGTTCTTGCTCACTCACTTATTTCATGAGACAGTCAGCAGCCTGGGGACTCCCAGTATGAAGGTGATCTGAATGAACTTTACAAATCCAGCAAAGAGTCACAAACTTTGTGATTTACAGAGTACCACAGACACACATAATAACTTACAGATGGGCTTAAATTCTAGTGCCTACTACTGCATGAATGTTGGTTCAGACAGGTTAGTGAGCTGGTACAGCGCACTCATTAGTCAGCATTCTCGCTGCAACATACACACAGCTGATTTTAATCTCAGTTACCAATCTATTGATCTTATTTTCCAGAGGTTTATTGTTCTGATCGTATATATCTGCAGTTTAACAGTTCATAGCCTTCTTTGAAAGCAATTCTGTCTTTGCTGAGGTGTTTGGGAAGAGCAACCTCTCTGCCCTCTGTCTACCAGTGCAAGACATAAAATGGTGGCCTGGCAGCATATGATGCAAAATGGCTGAGGTGTATCCAAGCTGTCCATGTCTCCCTCAAAGAATATTAGCAGGTAGCTTAAAAGTTTAACAAGTGTTTCCTGTACATTACAAGTCCTAAAGACAGATTGAACAGGTGCAAACAAGCACTCTCCAGTTTATCTGACACACAGGGTAGTATGCCCATCAGCCTTCAAACCTTTACTACATGGGAATTTTCAAATCCTTATTCTCTGAAGATGAAAGGAGATAGACATGCCAGTTCTTGAATGTAACACTTTCACTTGCGAGGTGATTGCTAAATAATCTTAGAAGCCTTGCCATACATGTGACATTGGTGACAAATTAAGCTGATGGACTAAACTAGATTTTCAGTTAATGTGATAACAGATATTGCACTGCATTTTTTAACCACGTTCCACTTCAGGCTCTCTAAAGCAATTTGCAAGCAATTACTTTAAAAATACTTCTATGTATATGGTTACCCGTATATTATAGATGGGAAAGAAATCACAGAAAGCATCAGAATGCCTGCAGGAGTTGAGAAGGCCTTAATCTAACTGGAAGTTGCATCCAAATTCCCCCAAGTGCTAGTCTTCTTCTTTCACAAAAAGATTACATGTCTTTTCACATCTCTGCCATTTTCTTGTCGAGATATTCTTCCCATCAGGCTTATGCCTCCATACAGTCATTTTTCTCCTTCTTTCTTAAATAATTTCTTAGATAAAAATACTATGCAGTTGGCATAGAAAATACTGTGTCTTACTCAGTAAGAAACCTGTGCCAGTAACAGCTAATTGCCTAATTCCTCTTTCAGTGAAGTCAATGGAAGTTTGACCATCAAAAGGGTCAGAGTCAGGCCTAATATAAAAAAAAACAACTATACAAATGTGAGATGGAGGATAGGTCGTTGCCTGCACTTATACTGGTACAAAGAAGAATAAAAACACAGTAATTGTGCCCAGGTGAGTGAAAAGACTGTGCATGTCATCTAGTCAAAGCCCTTGAGACAAGAACCAGAAAACAAACTGAAATTAATTATTTAAATGCTCTGGCAGTTGGCTTTGGCAGTTCCAACATATATTTTTGATGAAATGCCTTCCAGATCCTTGAAACAAGCCCAAACTATCACCTGGAATTCAGGTACTTGCACACAGCCAATCGTGACCAGACTAGTGACTGTCCCACCTACCTGGCGGCTGATCCATAGTGCCCCAAACCTTGAGAAGGATGGGATCACACCCAGAGATGAGGTAGCAATCCAAGACCCTTACTTCCACTCATCTGTCATAGATGTTTTATACCAAAGTGCCTTCATTCCTTAGAAAAGAGCTGCTATCAAAGGCCTCTTTAAGCCTCAAGTTGGTTTCTTTCACAAGCTGTGAACAACTTTCAGGAGAAAACTAAGAAACAGGTTGAAGAGTGTGACCTTTCTCTTGAGATGGTCCTCTGCAAAGAGCCTACACATACAAGGTGTTGTTTGTGTGGAGCACATTGGTAGAAGCACTTTGAAAGCATACTCAGATGCGCCCTGCTCCTCGGCCCGTCCCAGCAGAGTTTTGTTTTGATTTGAGTAAGGCAGTGACAATTATCAGATTTGCTGTAAAGGCGACAGAACTCAGTGGCACTGAACCTGGGACTGTTCATGCAAATCAACATGTGGATCTCAGAGGAGCTCAGCTTGCAGGGTGAGAAATGTGTCAGCGCAAGCGTGGGCTCAGCAGACTCCGCTCAAGAACGTGGGAGGAAACAAGAAACTTAACTGACAATGAAATTTTCCAAAGGGCTAACTTACCCCAGACGAACCACTGCAGTCATAAATGAGTCTCACCTAGATGCAATGTACTGAGTCAGGGGAAGTTGCGCATGGAGCGGTGGGCCTCATCAGGGTGCTGAGCACTTGTAGACCTACAAGAGTCCTGCCTTGCTGCCATGGCACACCTGGCAGGTGGTGTCACTGTGGTTTGTGTCAGCTTCTGGACTGTTCCATTGCTCTAGCTTTGTTTTCCTTTCTTAGTACAGCTATCAAGAATTAGTTCTTGTGGGTAGGGATGGTGGTGGGAAGGTGGTTGGACTAGATGATCTTGTAGGTCCTTTCCAACCTAATGAATCTATGAATCTATGAATCTTGTAGGACACAATAAAGATCCCAGATAAAAGACTCTTACACTTCTTAATACGTTTTATAAAGGAAACAGTGACATCTGTAAAGTAGATGTTTGTCCTCAACACTATTTTTTCTCCTGATGTATAGCTCGCTTTCTCTTAAAGCATAGTTACATGTTTTTGTTCCTTTGGTTGACAGAGCATTGGACAAACAATCTCTCAATGCAAAGTGCTTTCTAATTCCTCTTGAGTGTCAGGTCTGAGCTGAAAGGCCAACTTTTTCTCCTCTCTCAAAGCAGTAGAAATAAATACGTTTATCTGCAATAAAATATCTGGCTTATGATTTCTATGCCACTGTTTCTGAATATTACACATGCATAGAAGATTTTATTTCCTTTAAACTGTACTTGAGGATCAGTGAGGAAACTAGCATCGACTGATTTTAGACGTAAAGGAAAACACAGATTTACTTCCCTGGGACTGAGTAGTAAGTACTCAGCTGGACACCAGGGATTATGGAACAGAAATAGAACAGAAGAGCACTTCTGAAGGAAACATTCCATGGGTGCTACTGAAATGATTCAAACTGCAATTACCTGTCCTTGCTATTCCAAAATACAGGTGCGTGTGCATGTGGGAATGAGTCTGGTATCAAATGGCAAATTGAGTCACTCAACAAACTTGTTTCAACCTTCCAATTATGCAGGCGAGTTTGTGACTCAGCATCTCCACAGCTCTTCTCCACTGAGGAGACCAATGCATCCTGCAGCCCTTCCTACCGTGATAAATTTAGCCTTTATTCTACATGTTCTTACCTATATGAAATTGAATAAATACATTTTAATGCAGAATAATGTTCAGCTCATCTTCACATAAGAAGCTAACTGTATGAGGGAATAAAAAGCTGTCATGGGATTACAATGAGTGGTGTTCACAGTCCTGTACTAAAAGAAAGAGATTAGATTCTCTTTCCCATAGCATTTTCTGTTTCTACTGTTGTGGGTTCATCCCTTGTCCATAAAAATCAACAGGAAACTTCTTGTAATTGCTATTGTAGTCTAGAATGAATTGCTTCATTATCTTTAACTTTTTTTTTCAAGGGTTGGAAATAATTTCCTATGTTTTATTGTCACATGGATTGAATTATCATGGCGGTTAAAGGCACTCACAAACACATACACACTTTGGCATGGGAGTTGCTTCCCCATCCTCATCTTGGAGGGATGACATTTTTATTGGCACATCTAAGTTAACAATCTTTCCTTACCAATCTATCCTTTCCTCTCATATTTGATCCTTTTGAGGTGCCGGGTATGAATGATTGTTGCCAGTCATCTTCACATTTGAAATATCTAATTAATCCTTAATGCCTAGTGAGAGAAAGTTAGGCTTTATTTGGAGATGAAAGCAAAGAACAAAGTGCGTAGATCGCACTTCCCCCTCTCTACCTGTAAGGAATATATATATATATACAATTACTCTTGTTCAAAAAAAGGTATCTTTACACTCATGCCCCGGAGGCAAACTTCACCAGCAGATACATTAGTTGTTATAATAATCCCACAACAAGGCTGTGAATGAGGCCCCAGTGGGTGAATTGCAGTGCAAACACTGTGAGAAAGTCTTGCCGAAGAGGAGTTCATAGTCAAGCTATGAGAGGCTGAAGGAGATAGGGAAAAGGGATCAGAGATTTATGGTTGCAAAAGTTATAATTTCACACAAGTGGCTTTTCCAATACAATACACAGGTGGATGGAGTACCTGCAGTATGTGAGTGTCAGAATGCCTGTTCCTCATGACTGCTCTGAGAGCTGTATCAGCTGTCCTCTGTATGATGGATGCATGTCCTGTTGAGTCCCAGATCATACTCCCAGTGCTGACAGCTTTCACGACTGCCACTTTTCTTAGAGCTTCTGCCCCTGCAGTCACTTGAATACATGAAAAGTCTGGCTTTAATTCTCTAAAAATATGTACTTTCAAACATCATGTAAATAAACACTTTCTAACACTTACAGAGAAAAGCAAATGCAAACTAGGTGAAACATAGAATCTCAAAGTGCAACAAAGCAAACAAACAAACAAACAAAAAACAAACCACAAACATCAAAATAGTCCCCTACAGTTTTAAAAGTTCACTTAAAAGTTTCCAGGTCCAGCTGACTTCTGAGGGCCTGTGTTTGACAATACTTTGTTCAGCAGATGTTTGGATTTTGTCCAGTTCAAGGTTTCTCAATCTGCGTGATGCTGAGGAGTAGAGAATGACTACATCTAAAACAGATAAAATCTTTTTGCTGCACTCCCTGCATATGTTTGCTTCCAAAATCAACAGTTCTCCCTCATGCTCTTAAATCACATGCCAAAATGCATGGGTGCGATGGCTATCACCATACATTATGAATCTTGCCCAATCTTTATTACAGCTCTCTTCCTTTCAGTGGTTTTTTTCTTGCCAAGTCTTAACAATCTGAATTTACTTTTTTGTATTCTCAGGGTCTGGTGCATTCCAAGCTGTTCAGCTTCTGAAAAACAAGATATTCCCAGAAAATAAACCTGTGAGCAGGAGCATTTATCTTATGTTCTTTGAACAGGTGTGTTTTTTCATGGTGAAAAATTCTGTCCTATATTCTTTAAATTTAATTAAAAACAATAATTTGATAAAGCTGAAAGTAGAATGTATTGCATTGCATTATTAGTGAGAACTGAAGCTATTCTTTTGTACTAAATGCAAGAGGGTCATGCCCATTTCTTCTTTCATGTGAGGAAGTTGAGAAACAAGTGGTTAGCTGACAGTTACTGGCTTGCCTCTTCCTAGAGATACAAGGAAGGAACAGTTAAATTCTTTCTTCTGTAATAGAATTAATTTCCTAAACAGCCACTACTGCTCCCCCTCTCTGCTGTCTGCTGCATGAGCAACCCACAGACTGGCATTTCTTAGCATGAAATAGTACAATACCCCCTGCCAGCATCAGACAGATGAGTGGACGATTGCCTGATCCCAGTGTCTCCACGCTTCTCCTGCTGTTTTCACTCTTAGTGACTCCTAGCTGTGCACCAGCAGATGAGCTTTGCCCTTGAGCACATGCTGGAGTTCTGTCGAGACAAGGTTTATGACACTGATGTTCTCCATGCTTACTCCAGAGAGAGAGGTGAAATGTGTACAAGTGTGCAAGGGGGAGCTGGAGTGGGAAAACAAACTAACTAACTAATTACAGACAGGCTTCTTCACAGAGAACACTTCTAAGAAGAAACTGATGTATTTAAAACATGATATTTACATGGTAAATAAAAAAACAAGAGCTAAACTAATCAGTTTCAAGAGTCAAACTTAGAAAAGGAAAATCACCTCCTGTGTCCTTAACTGTACCTTGCATATTGGAAGATAGTAACATGATACACAAAGCTCAATGGTCAAATCAATTTCTTCTAATTTAAGCTCATATGAATATCTGGTATCCTCTCTAAGGCTTACTTAAAGATTTGTCTTTCATCACTTCTCTTCTTGCATACCTTATTGAACACAATTATTAATTGCCTGAGCTGTGACAATTCATGTGGAGTGAATGAAGCAAAGGCAGAGAAAAATTTGGTCAGAGTACAGCTGCATCTTGGATAGTCTTGCATTCTTTTCTGGTTTTGTTGCATTTACTATTATCTATTCATTTGATTTCAAAATGCATGGAAAGAACAATCCTTCCCCACCACAAAAATGCATATGGACACAGGTAATTTCAATTCACCCGACACACACTGAGCTCTATTTTCAACCTGAAGCAGGCTCATATTAGTGGGGGGATTTTTATGTTCTCAAGTAATGGCTTTGGATAATAAATCTTCCCTCTAAGATAGCAAACAATTGCTGCCTGTTCCAGAGCCCAGGTGTGCTCCTGGTAGTGGTGCTCCACATTAATCAGCTCGCAGTATTTCAGAGTCCCACCTTTAAGCACTGTGCTACCGTACTGTGACTGTACTTTTAGAGTGCCCCTACGCCACACCAGGAAATGGCTTCTAACTTCTAAATTCAGCTAATTGAACTGTAGAGCAGACCTAAGGCACTCAGATTTATGCAATACAGTGACATGCTAACGTTCAAGCAACAGAGTGCTGAAGCTGCTAGGCAGACCCTCAGCACTCTGTAAACTGCTCTGCTCCCAGGCAGGGACCCTGAAGGCAAGTCACACATCTGCTCAGTTTGACTGCGGAGGGTCTCATGCAGCATCACGTCATTTGATCAAGCCTTTTACATTGCATCAGCAGTGTGCTCTTGAATGTATTATTTCAGAAATGGAGTTTTGCATAAGGATACAATACAATGAAAACAAAAAAGAAATTACCTGGAAGTTCTGAAACTGACACTAAATAAGTTAAAGATTTTCATTCCTAAATTTAACTTCCAGCAAGTTGCAAACCACTCAGTACAAAAGCCTCCTGTCCCAACTTTTGACACACCATATCAAAGACTGAGCATGGTGCTGCCCAGTACTAAATGCTGCTCCTGAACCTCAGGACAAGATGATTTTTCAGCAGTGAATTTTGTATCTGACTAAAGAATGAAATGTTGCAGGCTGATCTGAAATATGGTTTTCTTCTCCAGAACACTGATGCAGTTTGAAAGTGTGTGCTTGCATGGCAGGATACACAGTATTGCTTCTTTTCCTATTGCTTATTTCCTGTTCTTCTTGGCTAAGAAATAGCAGCACAACCCTAAAAGCAGCTTTCAGATATTTGGAGATATCTACACTGTAGATTCATGCTTTCAAAGCAATAGCAAAACACATTTTCTAGTGTTTGGCCTAGAAGTGAATGTTTAAAATTCAACTGTGCTTCCAGTGACTGCATTTCCCCCATCTCAGGATCAGTCCCAAAGCCTGCAAGTGGCCACAGCATTAAGGCATTATTTTTGCACTAGAGCAGAACTACAGTTATGACAGCAAGGGGAATAAATGAGAGGAGCTTACGCAAGACAAGGTGAAGAAAGATACGTGCTTATGAAACAGGTTTTTCACAGGACCTCTGAGAAAAAACAGTGAAAAGATTTTCCACCTGTTACATGGCCAAAAGAAGCATTTCCTGAGGCCGTTTATGTTTGTAAGCTGCGACAACACTTGACAAACTGTATACACTACTGAAAGGATTTCACGGTGTACGTAATGACACAGGAAATCTGAGAAAAAAAACACACACTAAAAGAACATGCAACCCGTGTCTGGTAATTTCTGCCGCCTAACATTGCTGATTTGCAATGTAGCCTCTGAATGTTACAGTGGAAGCAACCTATTTCAAAATAATGTCCTTTCCCACGCAAATATGTTAATTTATCTACTTTTCTTAATTTCTATCACAAGAAATCTTCATTTCTTCTAGTCTACCGTAACTTCAAACAACTTTTTTGCACTGAAATTGAATTTGTACGATAAATGGATACTGTGAAAAATAGAGGAATTTCTCAAAAATATTATGATATCCTTATCTTCATTTAATCACCTGTGTGGGCGTTTGTTGTATTTATCTTTCAGAGTAATCCTTCCCCCTTTTCGGACGGGCAACTCTGTCTTTACTCTTTCGCCCAAAGAGCCTGAAGGAAATGTGAAAACTCGGTAATTCCTTGAAGGGGACAGTCACTATCACCCTCTGCTGGTGCATCTGCCTCATCTACTTTATTCCTTTTAATTGTGCAGCAGCAGCCTACAGCTCCCGTGCAGTGGGTACACGGTTGTTGCAGGTGCAGCTCTGCCACCCAGCGGCCATTTTACTCATGACATGCTCCTGGATTCCAGAGCATTTCGAGCTTGGCTTCTATTGATACGGCTTTTATCGCCAAAAAGACCATTTCAGCTTTAAAACCAACGCCTTTCTGAGATTTCCATAGGTACGCTTCTGTTGTTTAGAACTCTTAAATATTTATTAACACTCCCACAGGGGCCCAGACAAATATAAAATGTTTTGATAATTATATTTAATAGAATTCAGTACGAAAACTTTCAAGCCTCTCGAGCAACCTGGTCTAGGGAGCCTGCTTTGGTGGGTAGTTGAACTCGATGATCTCTAGAGGTCCCCTTCAACCCCTACAATTCTGTGATTCTGTGAATGCCAAATTATTCAAAAATGCCAACCACACAAGCACATTAGAACTCAGTAATAATTCTCTCTTTATAACTCCACATCCGTGCATGCACACACATCTCTTGTTAGATGATCATTGAATTAGGTGAATTGCTTATAAATACTTGTTACTTGCCCACTGGCTAATAATTTTACCTATTTTTTTCTCCTTGGTTCTGGTTAGCTTGTCTTGTATTCACAGAGTTGTTTTTGATCAAATACACAGTGATATTTTTGTGCATATTTTCCCAAAGTTCAGTGTCTTAATCTGTCCCATTTTCAAGCTTGATGAAAAATTCAGGTTTAAACTTCCCTTCCAGGATATACACATATCTTTTAACTAGAAGACTAATGTTTCTTTTGTTTAATGCAGCTGCTGCTCCTGTAAATTCCTGCAAGAGATGTTTAAGCTCCTGAGCATCTTTCTATTCAGAAAAAAAAAAAAAAAAAAAAAAAGGATTATTTTAATCAATACACGTGCTAGCTTATAGTTCTTGAGGTGGAAATTTGAAAACAACACAGAGGTCAGCCCTACATGTCATTGTGTTGTCTCTGAACAACTATCAGATGGTAACGTCCTTCATACAGTCCCATTCCCTATAAAGATACAACCTTAAAAAGAAACAAACGTTTTCCCACATTCTAAGTATGGTTTTCCATGCCCTTCTATATATCAGCATAGAGTACATCCCTTCATGGCAAAACAGGTAGCTCTCAAGCATCTCAATGATGTTTATTCTAATAAAATAAACCTTTTTTGGCTTTTCCCTTACGGAGGTCATCCCTATTCACTCTACTCTCAATAACTATGTATGAAATCTCTGGGTTGCTCACCATGTTAAACTGTACCACTTGTAGGACTAAGGTTGGAAGGCTGAGCCTGTAGCAAGAAAGAAAACATTACGAAATGAACTATAAACAACAGTTGTGTACAAACAATTTTGGGTTTAAACAAGAGGCCACTAATACTAGAAAGCTTGGTGTAGCCTTCTGAAACAGTTTCCTTAGATTACCTCTCTGAGGTCCTGATGAATCACTCAGTCTCTCTACTGTAGACAGTATCTCAAGCGCTTCATGTGATTTCCCCACAAAAATGTAATTTTACATATGTTCGACATTATTTTTTCTTCAAGAAAATAAAACCAACTCGCAGCCTCTCTTACCTGACACAGGCTAAGAATGTGCCTCACTTCTTATTTGTTAGACCAATGAGTTTCCTTCCTGATAGTCTTTGGCCTGGATTTTTAAAATATATAAATCACAGACAGCTTTTTCTAAGTTCCAGAAGTGGGATACCTCTGCCTTTTTTCTGCAGCAATGGTGTTTTAATTTTTTTTCTTTTTTCCATGGTCTTTATGGAAGCAACTACAGAATGCAATTGCTGTATCCAGCTGTGTGAAACTGATTCCTGCTAAGTAAGCCTTGATAATGACTCTACAGATCCTCACAGAAAGAAAGCAAAATAAAAATTATAGTCCTCATTTAGTTCATTGCAATAATAAGTATAAACAGTTTAGTATATTGCTTTATTGCTTTGACATTGCTCTCCATGGCCTTGGCTTTATAAGATGCTCATTTGAAAAGAAGGGGCTTTGAATCATCTGGATTAGATTTCCGTGGATTTCTTTGGACTACATAGCATTTACAAGGAAAGCAAGAAATAACTTGAAGTGTCCTATCAGCAAACTTCTGGCTACATGACTTTCCAATTTTAAAGCAAGAAGTTGAAGTCAGCAGTCCCATATGAAAGCATGTATTGTTCCAGGCTTTTTAAATTTAACATGAATTTTTAAACAGCTCTCTTGAAGAGAGCTAGAGAAGAAAGACTACTTATCTGATGAATAATAGAATTTATTTCAATCTCAACTTTGAACAAGTTAGATAGGTGATACAAATTATAAATTATGATTTTTATATCTGCTCATGAGTTTAATATCCACATGAAATATTACCTGCATCAGCAAAAGAAAGAAAAATCTTTTCCAACAGTAACATTTAATTTTGGCTTAATTCTATCCCTTAAACCTGCTCAGCTGTAAAGTCTGCCTGTGGAAAAGTAAGAGCTCTGCTTCACATAAAGGAAATAGGATGGGATCTATAGTACCTTTACTTAGCTAACTGTAACTAAATTACCCTTACCAAAATATTTATTTCGGGGGCACCCTCAAATTCAATGCACTTTTTTAGCATTTCTCAACAAGGAGCTCCTGTAATGGAGTTACCACAGAAGTGCTGTGCTGCCCTTTAAGCAAAGGGCTAATGACAAACAGTGTTAACATCTCGTGGCTATTTTTGTTAGAGCTCTCTTCCTCCAGAGTGAGGTTTCCTGTGTCACTTGTTTAAAAGCAAAATAAGATGTAATCTGTACAGAGACAGGCAAACATGAGCTTTAGGAAACACTCCATTAATTTTGCTTTCTGGCCTTTCTTGATAAATGGAGATGTTCTGGTTTTGTTCCCAGAGCCCCATTATAGGGTTACAGTATCACCAAGGTTGGAAAAGACCTCTAAGACCATCCAGTCCAACCATTCACCTGTTGCCAATATTTCCCACTAAACCGCTGTCCTCAGTACAACATCTAAATGTTTCTTGAACACCTCCAGGGATGGTGATCCCACTGCCTCCCTGTGCAGCTTGTGCCACTGTCTCTCCACTCTTTCAAAGAAGATCTTTTCCTATTATCTTCATAACTTACACAGATACTAAGATAATATCTAGGTAGCTTGTGTCCGAATCACCAGATCCTCACATGGGTAAATTCAGCAGCATTTGTAATGTTTAGGCTGTGTTTTTCCTGTAGGAATTAACGTGAGGCTTTAGACTATAGAGCAAGGCCTTGGTGCTGGCTGCCGGGAGGCACAGCCTTGTGCCTGCCTTGGGAATACCAGGTCCCCAGGCACACCTTTCTGCTTTTCTATGTACAGACATTGGCCTGCAGTCATAACCATCACCTGGCTCACTACTACATGGCTCAGTTAGAGTAATTAATAATAAGAGATTTCGTTTCATATTGTATACCTGTATGGGAACTGTTGAATCACGGCCTAAACCACTGATTGATCACCTGAGGCGAGCACTGAGTCAATAGCAGGAGCACAGGTGAAGGCAATGTACCTGTGTGATTGGAAGGGGTGGAGTCTGGCTCCACCTCTCCCAGACCCCATTTAAGGGCTGACCAGCACTGGGGAAGGTTCTCTTGTTGGAGATCTCTCCCTAGTGGAGTTATTGGCAAGCCTCCACCATCTTCAAAGGTGAGCTACTCTTTTCTTACTAATTGTCTGTATGCTATCTACTGAAGCCTATCTAAAATATCTCATTGCCTGCACTGTTTCTTTTGGGTGCTGTTCTTGGGGATTATTTGCCCTAAAATACCGACCTCAGGGAGACTGATGGCAGTCTCCAAGGGTGCCCCTAACGGTGCAGGTGTTTGGACGGTCGCTTCGCCCCGCAGCCGAGCCTTGGTAGGGCTGTGGGTCCCTCCTGCCCTGATCTCGTTCCCCAACGCGCCTCAGACCCACCCCCCCGAAGTCCTCCATTCAATGTCAGCGCAACACAGCGCTGACTACATCTCCCGGCATGCTTTTCTAGCCGCGCATGAGCACTGCGCTATGTCCCCCTGCTGTCCGAGGAAGTCAATTAAATCCTCTCCGCTTTCGGCCCGGGGAGAGCGGAAAAGCTGTTAGGTCACTTCCGACCGCCATTTGACTTGACGGGGCGGCGCCATGACGGACCGCTACACCATCCACAGCCAGCTCGAGCACCTCCAGTCCAAGTACATCGGGACGGGCCACGCCGACACCACCAAGTGGGAGTGGCTGGTGAACCAGCACCGCGACTCGTACTGCTCCTACATGGGCCACTTCGACCTGCTCAACTACTTCGCCATCGCCGAGAATGAGAGCAAGGCGCGCGTCCGCTTCAACCTCATGGAGAAGATGCTGCAGCCCTGCGGGCCGCCCGCTGACAAGCCCGACGAGTCCTAGCCCGGAGCCCTGCCCGCCGGCACCGGCCTCAGCCCCGCTGTGACCCCGCGGATACATGGACGGAGTCACCCCGGTCCTCGTGTCCGGCGCCTTCTGTTTGCCTGAGGGTGCTGCAGGGGGAAGGGAGCTCTGTAAAACGCCCGCTCTTGGACAGTTGCGTTTCTCTTGTTTTGGCCCGTGGTGTGTGTTTGGTTTTTTTTTTTTAATGAGAAATAAAACCTACTGGGCATTTCTAACGTTCTGTGTAGTAATCTGCTCCTCGTTTTAAAGGGAATACTGATATATTAAGTTTTTCGTTGTAGCTGTCTGGATGGTTAGCAGATTGCATGGAAGCACCTTCCCTACTGACTGGTAATTGTTTACCAGCACTGTGTGGTGGAGAGGAGGAAGCCTGTTGGCACTGAAAGGGTTTGATTTGTTGGTGGCATTTCTTGAATAGAGTGATCTCTGATTTGTGTTTTAATCAGTTGCTTAAGGGCCCTGAAACTCCAGAATGACTTTTCTTCACATACTGTTTTATGCTTAATCTTCTTTACCCTGTGTTGCATTTTCCAAATCTTTGTCTCTGTTCCAGCTTAGCTTCTTATGTTTGTAGCCATCTTAGTGATTAAAAATGTTCCCATGATTCACTGTGCAAGTGAATATGAACGTGGGGTTAGGCCCTATAAGTAAGAGTGATCTGGAGGCAAAGGAGAAAGTAAACCACTTTACCAGATGCCTTCTCAACGTTTCTTGCCTTCATGTGAGGAGAAAAAGAAGTTACTGCTCCTTCAAAGTAAAATGCCTGGAAGTTCACATGAGCTGGCTTTCACTTTAGTTATATTCAGACTGTGGATAAAACAGATGTTAGGTTTGTCACCTAAAATAGGCTTTCTCTTATTGCAGTAATAGTAGATTTTGATTTGATAGAAAACCTCAGAGTAAAACATCAAGGCTGTATGCAAGTTTACTAAGGGCATTTTTGAAGCTGAAGCTGGTGATCTCAAGACTGAGCAATAAATGGCTCATACTCTGTAATGAGTCTTATAAAACTAAGCTGTTTGAAATACGGGAGTAAAGTAAGAACAGGTCCTGAGGTCACATTCAAGCCACAATATCTATCTGAAGAACTCAGAAATAGCTTTTTTGTTGCACATACGATGAGGGAAAAGATTAAACAATCCCAAATAAATGCAACCTCCCAGATTTGTGGGGTAATACTGCAGTTTTCAAGAAATTAATATGTAGAAGTAATTTTTAGAAAATTTCTCTTTTGCACTTTTTAGTGCAATTCATGTTTGAAATTGGTATTTGCTGAAGGGTGATACTTCAAAATTAGTGTAGCAGAATGGCTTGAAATATTTGTGCAAGCACACAGTATGTGTGAAGAGAATCAGTTCCTTACCAGCTATGGAACAGCTGAGAAATTTTCCCTGAATGAGATTAGATACTTAAATGTGGATGTGCAATGCAGTTTTGCAAAAATGAAGTATAACTCAAGCAAGTTTTCTTGTTGCTATTTTTAATGACAGCCTGTTCGAAAGCAAAGCTTAGGAACTTGCCTTTTCCCCATTTGAATGGGAAGTAAGCTCAGTGGAAAAAGGTGGTCTGAGAGAATCCCTCTTGGAAAGCTGCTATTCCCATTTCTCTTGCTGTGCATACATCACAGTTACTCGTACATTCTTACCCTTATATGTTCTTTTTGTGAGTTTTGGGGAGGAAGAAGGCAGGATCTTGAGCCTCAGTGCAGTGTCTAAGGATAGACTGAGAACATGGAGGACTTCTTTAATGGGTAAACAAATTTGCAATATTTTATCAAAACAAATACTGAATACCTTTCATGGATGGAAAATCATAAACTATGCAACTCAATCCTGCAAAAAGTGAGAAGGAAATTTTCAAGGCAGTTTTGGTTGTTTTTTTTTTTATTCCCAGCCTAAACTGGTAACTGCTCTATCCATGGATACTCAGTACTCACAGAATATATGAAATGTGAGCCACAAGGGTATGGCACGTGGGTGGAGCTGTACACCTCCCTCCTGCAGGGCCTCTCTTGATATAATCCAAACTGCCTTCTGAGAGAGGTCTGAGTTACGTGGTGAGTTAACCTGCTTGCAGGTTCTGCTGTGTATGCTTGCTGGGATCTCACTTAAGCATGTGTGCCTCTTAGTGCGGTTGGTAAAAGATTTAATAGAAGCTATGCTAAGTTCTGATTGTGAAATGTTGCTAACGCTGTCTTAGGAACTGCAGAAACCTGAAGGGTAGTTATTATTCCTAAGGATTCCAGTCAAACTTGAATACAACTGGGAGAAAGTGAAAAATACGTTCTTAACTTTTGACACTTCCTAAATCTCAAAGCATTTTCAAAACCATTCAATGAAGGCAGTGAACTCTTTCCCATTTTGATATTGTAGAAGTGTAAAGAACAGAGTTATCTACCAGGCCCTTTGGGATGCACTTGTTTTCCACCTCAATCCCAATCTGGAGATGAAGGATACCGTTGATCTATTAAATGGCTTAGTGTTTTGCCTTCTGTTCTTCTCTCTGTGTGCCTTTAATTTGGCTTTCCACTGTGATCTCCATCTCAATTTCCTAAATGTATGTAGCTTAATCTCAGATAAAATGAAATGTGAGAAATATAATTTGTTTCTAATGTAGATGTGCATTGTATTTGGCACAAAGGAATTTCACCTGCTCGTGTTCTGCCAGCTATCCCACTTTCCTAAGTTCTCTGTGGAGCAGAATGCTTGCATACTATTCTATTGATACTTTTAATTTAAAAACCTATTGTTACATATAGTATTTAATAATGTTTTAGCTAAGAATACAATACCAAAATGACTTAGGTAAGACTTCTGAATAAAGTGAGAGCTCTAAGGGTGGCAGGTGTAAGTGGAGGAGAAAGGCCTGCTCACAGTACTTTAGTTATGGATTATTCAAGGGGAGAGTCAAGTTTGACTCTTACAAGAAGAAGGATGCAAAGCTTTGAGCTGAGAGAGTTCATTTTACTAATAAAAGGGATATGCTTGATATAGAGAACGTTAAAACAGAAGTGCACTACTACCTTTGCTTTCAATTCTGTTTGTTACCATTTTCTTGGTAACATGCCCACCTTATATACCAGGTAGAAACGTGAGGATTACTGAGTTATTCTGGAAATTAAGACATCTTGCCAGTTTACTCAATTTCTGATTTCCATTATAAGTGATTTTTCTTTTTTATGACACCTGGGGGCAGCAAATGATAGTGCTGTTCAAATGAAAGCACATGCTATTACTGGAAATAAATAGAATTGTGTGTTACCTTGCAAAGTTTCTTTGAAAGAAATAGATGGATACTTAAAAAATTGCTAAAACTTAGCAGTAGGCAGAATCATCAAATCACTGAATCACTCAGGTTGGAAAAGACCTTAAAGATCGAGTCCAACCATGACCTAATGGTACTATCCTAACTCTAACAACCTGCTAAATCATATCCCTGAGCACCACATCCGAATAGTGTTTAAATGCATTCAGAGATGGTGACTCAACCACCTCCCTGGGGAGTCTATTCCTGTGCTTAACAACCCTTTCTGAAAAGAAGTATTTCCTGGCATCCAACCTAAACCTACCCCGATGCAACTTAAGGCCATTTCCCCTTGTCCTGTCACCACTGAGAAGTGACCAACCCTGCTCTCACTGTAAGCACCGTTTTCAGATATTGGAAGAGAGCAATAGGGAAATACTGAGCTTTTTCCTATGGGACAGTTCTAAGGTTCACAACTTATCATTATACCTTTTATTCTGAATAGTTAAATAGAGCAACATGGAAAACCTAGTTCAGTACTATAGCTCTGTAGTTTTGAGTACTTTTTTGTTCTGATGCACTGGAATGGCAGCAGTGCCTTAGCACTTGCACAGTGAAACAACTGCACTGGTGAGTTATTTCCTGTGCACAATCTGACTTCTTTCACTTTAGTTATATCCTGCATAAAGCTCAAATTTGTTTTTGTTTTTTTGTTTGGGCTGTTGGTCTCCACTTACTGATGATATCTCCTTGACTAGTAACTCATTGCAAGTTCCTCAGTTCCTGTTGGATCTGGTTCTTCTAACTGAAAAGAAATGTGACATGAAAGCTTCCTCAGCAACAGTATGTCTGGTCACCTCTGTCTGTCCGTCTACTTGGCAGCTCTTGTCTGCTGCAGCCACATGGGAGGCCACGTCTGTCAGTCTGTGCTCTGTAGCAGATACTTCGGTCTGACCTGACGCTTCTTTCAGGTTGGATATTAGGAAAAAATTCTCCAAAGAGTGGTCAGGCACTGGAACAGGAAGGTGATTGAGTCACCTCCCCTAGAGGTGTTCAAAAACTGTTTTGATGTTGTCCTAAGGTTTAGTGGGGAGATAACTGACCAGTAGGTGGACAGTTGGACTAGGTGACCTTGGAGGTCTTCTCTAACTTTGCAATACTATGGTTCTTCCTTGCTAAAATTATGCTGAGAGCTAACTCAGATGTAAGGGTATGAGCTGATAACAGATCCCCAGCTTCAGTTTTCTGAGGTGTCTTGTTTCTGTAGCATTTGCATCTGGTGCTGATGTTGGCAACACTCCTGCCAAGACAATATTGTATGTAAAACATTCAGGTTGCAGCTATCTGAACTAAATTTTGAAGAAATGACTAGAACGTGAAACACAATCAAACAAGGAGGAAAATGTCAAATACATGGAATCTGGTCCTTCTTGCCTCTACCTTTTTCAGTCTTCATGTTAGTGTTTGAGAATAGGCTCTTACTCAATCTATATTGTAGCAAAAAGACATTAAGAACTAGAGGGAAATGTTTCTTTAGTATTGTTCCTTTCTGTTAAGTCCGTAAAGCATCAGATTTATGAAAAGCAAACTAACTTCCTGCTGTCTTAGCATGACAGCATGACTCCCTGATGCGCTGCTGTGATTGCAGATAAAGCTGATTGGCCTTGGGCTGAGCTCAGTCTGGGGCAGGGTTTTCTGAACTCTGTAGCATTCTTATTTTGTACTCTATTCAGAACAAGTAAACACTGAAAAAAGTGGATATGTGATGATAATGAATGGAGAAGAGTAGACCTGTGCTTTCTGTTTACTGCTGACAGGATGCTACTCACTTAACTCAGTTCGTATCTGGACATCTTGGGTGGCAGTAGGTAGATGCAGTGCTTTATGCATGAAATGGTCAAGGGTACCTGTCACTCTTTTAGACCACTGTTAGTATTCATTTGGGGATTACCACAATGACAGTGGCTAAACTCCTGGCCTCCCCTTCAGCTACTTAGCGGTGGCTTTGGGATGCCTTTCAAAGTGTGGGCCCTGTGAGACATCATGGGCTGGACCTCCTCTGGCTGCCCTGAGAGTGTGACAGGCCTGTCCACAGGTTGGGAAAGAGGCTTACATCCACACCAGGGCTTTGTGGTGTTGCTGAGTAGATGCAGAATGCCTTCACACAAGTGGCATTAAAGTCTGTTGTTTGAGGAGTATGCTGCTTTTCACTGCTTGTTAAAATATTTTCCTTCTAAGCAATTGGTTCTGAAGCAGCTATGTGCAGACAAATCTGTGAGCAATTTAACTTGTTGTGCTGCAGAGCTATCGGCAGCTGTCCTGGGATGACCTGGGAGAGCTAGAGTGAGCCCTTTGGCAGACAGCTCCCTCCAGACTCTGCTTTGTGTTTGCATTCCCAGTATTTTCTGACCAGTTGTTTATGAGGAGGCTTTAAGGGAAAGAAACGATCCATATGTTCATCAAGCAAGCCACAGAAAGCAACAAGGCTTGTGGTATCCGAGCGGCAGCACAGGATGACTGACTTGGAGGAATGTCAAGACATGGAGCAATGCAGGGCCACAGTCTGGCCCTGTAACACTCTGTTTACTTTCAGGCTAGGACTTCCCACCTGGGCAGGTCACTTGGGTATTCAATCTACTGGGCATCTGGACCTGGATCTTATCCAGCTTTGGACATCTCACCTGGAGCTTCCCACTGAATTCTAGAGAGAGTTTCAAGTCCTCATAATCTCTCTGGCTTTTCATGCCTGCTCATGAAGTCTTGCATCCCGCTGTTGAGTCCCAGTCCGTGGCACCTGGATGACCATGGTTGAGATTGAAAATTTTTGCAGTTGGGAAGAACTTGGCGCTTCAGAAGTCATCTGCAACCTTTGCTGGCCTATTTCTTCCCCCTGCCAGCTGTGCCCTCTGATTTGCCTCCTGCTGAGGTACTATTGGGTACATCAGGTAAGTCAAATGACTGACTGTTTTTTCTCCACATTTCCTTCTTTCTGCTTTATCTAAGGATAATTCTCATGTAACCCCTTCTCTTACTCTGTCTTTTGCCTGTGTTTTTCATCTCATTTTTTCTCTGTTAGCAGACAGCGTAGCATTCCAGGCACTAGCAGTGTTATGCTACTGTTTGATGTCTCAGCCTAGCAACAGCTCCTGGTGCTGATAACTCTGCTTCTGTCTTTCAATGATGTTAGAAGAGGGGAAAAAAAAAAAATTGGCCAAGCCCATTAGCCTATGACTAATTGTTCTACTTTGGTCTGTCAGTAAGCAACTGGTTTGTATCAGATGCCCAGAGGAATAATCTGGGGAAGACTGCAGTTCCAGATGAATTCCATATATATGTTTTGAGATACACATGCATGAGAATCACAGAATCGGGCTGGAGACTTTCCAGAGCTGAATTTTTTTCCATAGTCACTTGATGAACAATGTGCATCTCTAATTGCTTTTTGTGTTTGTGGTGTCCCTGTAGATCGTCCGCAGTCCTCCGGTCAGGCCCCCAGGCACACAGAGATAAATGCAAATGCTGTGACAGCAGGACCATCTGTCAGCTCCTCCCAAGACATGACTGATTTGCCCACACCTCTGAGCTTCTTCAGCAAGGAAAGCATGACTTTACATAAGAAAGATGGCCTTCTCCTGAGGAGAAGCAGTTAGAAGATGTCAGTATGGGAACCGCTGAGGCTGATGAGCCAGAAGGGAATATTTCCCATCAATGTGGGTCTGCTATGGCTGGGGGAGGGAGCACTCAGAGAAGGAGGGGAGTGATGAGGGCAAAGCTTATTCCCATGGCACCAGGCCATGCGGTCCACAGCATGAGTGCTGTAATGGAAGAATGGAAGACAGGCCCAACGTCCCACAGGATCCAGCCCTTCTCCTACCTTCCAAAAAACCATCCAAATTGCTCTTTGAAACAGACAGTCTAACTTGCATGATTTTCCCTCTCACAGCATAAAAAAACAGAGAGCCCTGGGCCTTTGGGCAGCAGCTAAAAAAAACTCATGATGAACTGACACTGTGTGTATATATGCGTACACTATACACAGACCTGGCCAACAGTTGGATAATATATTTTAAAGTGCTGCTGCTTCCAAAATCATCTTGGCATACCTCAGATATTTATCTTTCTCTTGCTAACTGAAGGAAGACTGATTTGTCTTGGAAAGTCTGTTTTCTAGACACTGTGACTCGTGAAAACATGCTGTTCCCAAGGATGTGGCTTTGTTTGTCGTTTCGCTCTGGGTGGATGTCCTGTGGATGTGAAGAGCCTACAAACAACTCCCCTCACTTTCTTTAAGAACTTTGCAGCAACTTATTGGATGTGCCAGGAACAAGCATGTGCCAGAAAACAAACTTGAAATGGACAGGGATCAGCACTGCAGACAGCACAACCATAGTTCTTGTCATGCTGCTTTTTACTCTGATTTTACAACTAGCTGATATAACACATTAAGATTGTTGTACCCACTGGAAAGAATATTCTCCCATTGTGATTTCTCCTTCTTTGACCTGTGCACTTATGGGAAAACCCTGACATATTAGTGTCTGCTTTCAGATTCCAATCTGTCCTTAAAATATTCATCTGCTATAATGTGACGAAGAGCTGCTGCAGTTCCTGCTTTTCCTCACCATTCTTCCCAGTACACAGTGTGCACGGCCCCTTTCTGAGTCCTGTGGAGTAAGTTCACTTTACTGATGTTCACAAGTTGTTTGCTGATGAGCCGGTGAACAGCACATCAGTAACATCTGTTGGGGCTGCATCTATTGCAGTATGCAGAAAAGAGAAGTGGTTGACAAGTGAGCAATGTGAGACTTTAAGGCTCTGGGGCATTGCCTGGAAAGCATTCCCTGTCCTCAGAGAAACTGCAACATTTCAATGTGTATTTTTATTTGCTTTAACAAAACGAATTAACAAAACGAAAAATCAAAATACTGGAAGGTTTTGTGCAGCAGGGCATTCCAAATTGTTTTGATTAAGAATAGTTGAAACATAATGTTTATTTTATAGCATGACAGTTTATACCAAGTTATGAACACGGAATGTAGCACATTAAAACCTCTTGAAATAAAACACTGATGGTTTTTAAAATTTTCTTGTTGACATTTTGGTGGAAAATGGTATATTTACTAAGATACTGTAAGTATACTTAAAGCATTTTATTACTTGAATACTATTGCCTTGTAAAAATTCCTTTTCTTTTAAAATTTAACCTAGAGCTGTATCTCGTCCTGCTATTTAGCCATTCACCAGAAGGTGGGGCTTAATGTCTTGCAAGTGTACTAGAATATACAGTCTAAATTTGAGGGCTTGAAATCTGTCCTCTCCCTGTTTTGCAGACAAGAAACTACAGTGACCTGTGTTACTAGGATGCTGCACAGCAACAGTCTGTGTAAGAAGGAGCTTTCTCAGTGTTTCTCCTTAGATACACAGTGCTGCTTAAATGTATTAATGTTCATGTTAGATCATGCTTAGGTAAGTAGCTTGGAAGTTGGCAGTCTTCAGCTAGTTGCTTTATATATGTGCTTAGGACCAAGACTTCATCCTGATCAGTACTTGATTAAAGCCAGAGCATCTCCCTCAGCTTTCCTCAGTGGTAGTTGGGGAGGAAGGAAAGGGGGATAGGACAAGGGGGAATGATTTTAAACAAAGACAAGGGAGATTTAGGTTAGATATGAGGAGGAAGTTTTTCACTCAGAGGGTGGTGACACACTGGAACAGGTTGCCCAGAGAAGTTGTGGATGCCCCATCCCTGGAAGCATTCATGGCAAGGCTGGATGTGGCTCTGGGCAGCCTGCTCTAGTGATTGCCAACCCTACCCATGGCAGGAGGGTTGAAACTAGGTGATCTCTGAGGTTCTTTTCAACCCATGCCATTCTATGAAAGCTTCCCTCTGGATGATGCAGGGGTTGAATAGCCTTTGTTCATGATTCTCTTTACAAGCCAGAAAGATGCAGTTTGGACTCAGATTTTTCTTGGTGCAAGTTCATCTAGACAGTTTTCCCAGAGGACACAGGTGAGAGGAGACACTGATTCTTTCCCTGGCTGTATATTAACAACAAATTACTTTCTAGTGAAACTGGGTGACCAGAGCAGCTGCCCTGCTTACCCACAACTCGCATTACAGCCACAGAAAAGTCTGGTTTGAATCACACACTATTTTCACCTAGACTAGTGTCTGTTTTTTGGCAATGGCCGAAGACAGAACCTAGGCAAGAGAATAAAGAACAGGGCCAGTGATTGCTCCCTGCACTACTCATCTGAGCAGCAATGAACTCCAGCTGAGGGATTCACTGAACAAGAGGTCGTACTTTTATGTTTGATTGACCTCTTAGAGACTTTTAGCACCTCTGGTGGCAGTTTTCATAGTTCCTGTTTGTCCCATGTCTGAATTCTCACCACTTCCATTTAGAAACACTGTGAAAAATGTTTGGCTGTAATGGACCCACTGGCAGTCAACTTAGCATTGAATGCAATAGATTCCTTTGGTTAACCATCTAGGTACTGGCAACATTGATTAAAACATCTAGTTCTTCTAGTCTTCATCATTCATCAACCATTCACTTAAGACAGTAAAAGCCAGGTGAGGTGGCCAGAAATTCAATATATTGAATCAGAATCAATGCTTCACTGTCCTCTCATGAAAAAGGCACGAGAAATTGTTTTCTGCACATTTTATTTCAAAAGGTCTGATCTACAATAGTCTTATCTCCATAACAATTAGTGTGTGGTTGTTTAAATGTGAAGTCCCAATGGATATTCAAAACATTCCTCTGTTCTTTAGCCTAAAAAGCAATCAATAAACTCCTAGCAGAACTGGCACTCAGCAGAAGTTAACCACAACTAAGAGTGAGGTTAACACGTCAAATTCACTTGCTCAGGAAGTTCTTGAGACAAATCTGAAATGCAGTGTTCCTGTCTGGCAGCAGAGGACAAATTAAGCATTTTTCTTTGCTTTTAGAATGCATCTGGTTGCCAGCATTCTCACGGGGGAAATAGGTCTATGAAAAGAATTTCCATCGAAATTATCTTTGTACCTATTTCCCTAGAAAAGAGTTGATTGTCCTTTATTTTCCTAACTTCTGTGCCAAACATTCCAAGTATGAGGAAATATTGAGTTTTGCATCCCACTTGCAACAGCAGTTTCCCTTCAGGCAGTCTCTTCACCTCCTACCAGAAAATTCAAGCCGATTGCCTTTGCAGTGCTGTTTGGATGGAGCACTGCCATCTACTTTTGTGCCGCCAGAGCCCCACTGAGAGTGAGGTTGTGTTCTTCTGGCTGTTGTACAGCAGGAGAAATGAGACAAACTCTGCCAAGAAGTGCCTACAGGCAGAAAAGAGAAAGACGTAAAATAGCTGGACAGCAGAAACTGCTAAGAGTCAACCATGATGTGGTCTTTCTTTTTCTTTTATTAAGCTTGGATGCATGCAAAAGTAACTTAGATTACCTGAAAGTATTTAATGTTATGGAGATTGCTTAAATCCCATCTCTATCCATTTGTATAGGTGTTCTCCATCAAGGTGAGGATGACATAGCTGTTGTTATCAAGCCAGTTTCACTTCACTGGCCACGGTACAACTCCATTATCCAAGCTGTGCTGGGGGTGGGAAGGAATAGGAGTCATTCTGCTTAGGCAGGGTGAGAAAACAGAGCTTCTTCTTTAACAGATGAGGCAACAGCCCTTCTCAGCAAATTTTCACATGCAGAAGTTCTACATAGAATAAAACAAGGAGATGTCAAAGGCTCAGGGATGATAGAGGCTAAAAACGGTCACCTAGGGAAGAGTCTGAAAAGTGAAAAGAGGAGCTACTATTTGATGAGATGGAGTGAGTAGGTGCTGGGAAGCCAGAATGTAGAAATGAACAGAAAATGATTTAGAGTAGCGCTCTGAAGGGAGTAATACACAACTGGGAAGGAGGAGAGCTGTGAAATATGTGAGTTAAGGAAGATTTTAGAGAGACTACAGAAGGTGAAGAAAACTGAGACATAGAAGCAGTTTTATCCAGAGGTAGAAGCACTCCCTTCATGTAAAGGACTGAGGGGACTTAGTGAAATCAGGGGCAGCAGTGCCACGATAGGGCTGGAAGAAGCATTGGATGAGTGGTGATTATGGGAACAGGGTGAGGAAGAGTGGGCAGGTATTGGAATCAATTACAATGAAAAGTCCAGCAGCTTCTGTCTCCCTGGGACAGAGGACTGGACCTGGTCGCTGAGAAAGTTGTAAGAGAGAAAAGGAAGAAGTAGAAGGAAATAGTGATATAGTATAGTCTGAGGAAGATGGATGAAAACTGAGAAGTGAGAAAATTAGACTATGCAAACGAAAAAATGAGATGAGATAAAACCACAGAGCTGTAGAAGACAAGGGCAGTGGGTGTAGCTCGGGAAGAACTTCTGAAAATGCTGCTTGGACTCCAGCTGCCTGCAACTGCAATGTCATCACTGGCTCCTGTTGCCAAGCTGAACTCCAACTCCCTTTACAGTACCTGGATATCAATAGTCTGTAGTCCACGCTCCCAGACCAGTAATCTTAATAAAAGTACCTGGTCCCTGAAGCAGAGAAAGAATTTCATCCAAGCAAAGCTAAAGCTAAAGCACCCTGAATAAGATAAATACTGCAGAAGAGTTTTGCCACGGTGGCCCTATGCCCTGTTTCCAAACCAGCCCTTAAATCATGCAGAGATATTGTTTGTTAGGAATATCTTTCTCCAAAGGCAGTAACAGCAGGACTGTCTCCACTGAGCTCACGGAACTTCACATGCCAGCCAAGCATCCCTCTTCTTCCTGAGTCATGGGCAGAGCTGGAACCTGAGGAAGCATTCTCCAGCCCATCCCACAGCTCCAGCTGTGCCTGTGGGATGTGCTGCCCTCCCAGCTGTGGATCCAGCAGGGAAGACAACCTCTTGGCCATGGAAACCTTAATTGGTGCTGAGCTCTAACAGCTGAACACCAACGCTGCTTGCTGCCCAACACTGTAGTGGAAATACCCAGCTATTGCAGGGTGGTAGCTAGGGCTTGTAGTGGGGATCTGGCCTTCCTCGTGGCCCTGGTGACAGAGAGACCATTCATGATGAAATCAGGCACAACTCATCAATGTTTGGGGGATTGGCTTATGCAATAGCAGCATTGTTTCCAGTCTCTAGACTGACACATTTAGGCAATGGAGCTCCTTAATTCATGCCCAGGGGGACTCTTTCTGAAGAATGAAGGAAAGCACAAGCATCTTAGTGCTGCAGAAGATTTGCCTGAACTGTGTGAAGAATCGGGCATGTTGATTAAGACCCGTGCACAAACTGCATGGAAGCCTTAGTCAGGATCCCCCTTTAAAACTAGAGATAACTAACCCTGCTGCATGTGGGTTAGTGTGTTTATTAGGTCTGAATCATCCATTTTTCTTCATGGTTACCATGCAGCATGATGCAAAGCTCTTCAGGAAACCTTGAATTGAAAATACATACAATGTCAGGATTGTCTTTTTGAGGGGGAAGGACGAGAACATCATATTTTGGGGAAAAGCTGTTAACCTAGAAAAAGGTTTTTCCATCCATGTAATTAATCAGAAGTTGTGTCTGGTACTGATGTGAAAAATAGGGGGGTTGTACTCCAGAGTTTCAGGAAAATGTATTTCTTAGAGGGTGCGTATCAGGAGTGAGCTTGTTGCTTGTTCCCTGATTGGGTGGAGGGAGACAAATTCCCTGATTGGGTGGAGGGAGCGTGGACAAATTGCTAAATTAACAGAATTTACATGGGTCCTGCAGACATTTATGAGAGTTGGGAGATAATTCCTCTGAGACTTTCAGTTTCACGAAGCTTCGCTGATCTTCACACAATCCCTACAAATACAGAGTCTCAAGAGATGGAGAGAACAATCCCCATGAATTCCAAGCCTGGAGAAAGCCCATTCTTTGCAAGAGTGGAGATCCCTGTCCCTGGGCTGGCTTCCTCTGAGATTCTGGCCCTGAAAAGGGAGGTGAATATGGGCAGCCCCTTCTGTCTCCTCAGTGCTCCCAATTTCTATCAGAGTGCATAATTCCTACTGTAAGACTTAGGGGGAGCTCCCTTGGAGCTGAGATGGAAACCAGGTTATTTTGGCAAAGTGGCTAAAGTTGGGGTTTTGTGTAGAGCCCTAAATTCTGTCTCTCCTTCATGTTTGTTTTTTTTTCAGGTGTCTCAGTGTCACCACCAGCTTCATTGTGGAGATAATGAAAGCCATGCAAGAACCACAGCTTTGAAACTCAGTATCCTCTCTAGTTAAATGATCTTCTGTTGCTGAGGGTTCAGTGCAGAAGTACAAGGCATTTTTCTTCATTTTAGCAGCAGCTACCATTGTGTTTAATTTGGAAGAACCCACAGTATGAGTGGCCAAGGTGACACATTTTTTGTTAGGCTGCTGCTTGCCAAGATGATACTTACAGGACTCAATGCTTCTTTGTGCTGACTGTTAGTTTCAGCAGTTGAAATAACCTTAAACCCAGTTAGACAAGCTCGGCTTTCTCATGGTGCCCATTACTGGATTTCAAGTCAGTTAGTTTTTCTCCTGATAGTCTCCAAGGTGTGAACATTCCCCTCCAGACATCACTCTGGCAGAGGTCCTATACCTCTGAGCATTGTATGTTCCAGGCAGACAACAGCAATGCTCACATGTGATGAAGTTTAGGGCTTGCTGCATCTACCCACCTCATTTTTGTTTGAGCTGTCAGTTCCAGAGCTAGGCTTGGGTTTTGTGAAACCTTGCTAGAGCAAAGAAAACGTGTTCTTGAGGCTTCAAGCATAAATTTTGCGAATCAGAATCAGATCTTGTATTCTGCTATTTTACTGCTGACTATTGGTAGTGCTGAAAGGTGTCTGGTGAAGTAGTAAAGATTACAACTCTGTATGGTTGAATTACATCAACACAGCCTCATAAAGAAAATCGCCAAGAGATGAGGAATGGGGAATCATGTCATCGTTATGTTCACTGTTATGACAGATCACATTTTAGAATAATACAGTGCTATCTCCATATCCATGAACACTCGAAGGAAATCATTTATTCTAGGAGCAGAAGCTGTTTAATAGAGAGGAGCTCTTACCACCACCCACTCTCACAGTGTTGGATAATGAGTCTCTGTGCAGACAGAGCACTAGGAGGAGAAGGAGGAGAATTAGGATTTGGGGGCAGCTGCAGCAGTGACTGAGACATGTCTCCTTAGGCAGACTGATAAAAAAAAAACCAAATGAAAGAACCTTAGAATAAATAAACTGATATAATGAACTTTAGGAAACGCACTGAAGGCAGAGTTGTTATTTTAGATCCATGACTGGAGTTTGGGTTGGGCCTATGACAATAACTAATTTGTCAGTTTCTTTGTCAATAGTAAATAGGAATTTGTTCAGATCAACTACAGAGACACACTTTTTGGATATTTTTTTTCTCCGGAAGAAAAAGCCAAAAAGGAGATGCTGCAGGAAGGTGCTTCAGGAAAGCAAGAGATGAGTCAGGGCAGAGTCAGAAGCTGCTGCAGCCCTTGGCCTCGCTGCTGCAGGGTGGTGCAGGTCTGTGACACAACAGACGTGGCAAGACCAAGCACAGCACTTTCCCCATCTCCCACTGTACTCTGACCATAAAACCATTGCCCTGAATGCAGTCATGACCCCTCAGTCTTCTTGACCTGCTCTGCTTTGTGTGGTCTGCTCAGCCTCCACCAATGTGCTCCTGGCTGGCTGGCCTCACTGGTGGTGGCCTCATAAGCCTTTTTTGTGGGGCTTGCTTTCTGGACCAAGGTGTGTTTGCATGGCATGCACATGTTTGCATGGGGGAGACAGGCACACCTTGGGTCATTCTATTTAGTGCCGCAGGGCTGGAGGCCCAGCTGCCTTCATGTGGCCCCATAGGAAGGAGGGGACGCCAAACAGAGCACAGCAGCAGTGCCAGGCATTTGGGTCCTTCATCAAAACATCAGGGTTTCTGTGATCAGAACAGCGTGGAAAAGACATGGTTTCAGACACAAACAACTCAAAAAGCACAAAACACCAGCTCTACTGCTGTTTGAAAAAACATACTTGCTGTGTGTCCACGTGCAGGCACTGTGTGACACAACCACCTCTTCTTTCATCTCTGCTTAAATGAGTCTACCAGATGGGCACAGGAACCCAGACTACGCTGACATTCCACCGGTTGCTTCACTTTAACATTTTACTTTTCAGTTTCTTATGACAGCTTTTCTTCTCAAATGTACCTACAAGCCTCATGAAGGTGGCCTAGAATCATCTCATTATTAAAACAATGAGAATCTTTCTTTTGGTTTTGGTGGGGGCATACAAATGTTAGTGAACACATAAATGGATGTAATTAACAAACACCTTAAGAAACTATTTGCAAACACTGATCACCAGGAGAGACAAAGTTCAGCCAATGAATTATTACTACTAGTGAGCCACTCATAACAAGGATATATTCCACATTGCCTTCTTTTTCAGAGTTTTGATAGAAAATGAGCACAAAATGCATTTTATGAGATGCAGCTGCCGTGCTTCTACCACCTGTGTGTACACTGATACCGAAGGAGAACGATCTGCAGGGAAGGGGGTGGTTACCAGGTGCTCACAGGAGTGTTATATAGCTGGAAGGCAATACCTGGCTCTCTTTCATCTTGTTTCTCTCTCCTGAGGGCCTCTGGCCTCAAACAGAAGCATACACTTCAACTCAAAAGCATTATGCGATAAACGTTAGTTTTCTGTTCACCTTGAAATGAAATAGGTGCTTAGGCTTAATCTGTACATGTAAATCTTGGACTTCTTGCAGGTCTCAAACAATTTTCTCAATGCTGTGATGAAAACCATTAGTTATTCTAATTCCTTTAATATAGCAGTCCTAATTTTATGTGTGTAAGTAAAGGAAACATTACTGTCCTTTGTGAAAGGCTACAGTGTTTTCACTTGCATCTAAAGATGAGACTGCAACTTGTGTGGAAGCAAGCTGCCCATCCTGCAGCCCACACTACCACCTCCATATCCACACCAGTGCTGGGGCTTGAAGCCTGCTTGGCTGTGTCCAAGTCCATGTTCTGGATTGCACAGGAGATAAGCTGCCCAGAACCCTTGAGGTTTTCAGTAAATATCTAGGCAAATTTTGCTTACTAAAGTTCATCTTTAATGTGCCCCTGTCTGTCTTCTGCTTATAAACCTGTCTCAGTGAACCAGGGGGATTACCGCTCTTTACCCCAGAGGCTGCAAGGTGATGACAAACGTTCTGGAAAGTCAGCGGTGAAGAGATTTGTTTGCCAAGTGCACAAAGCTGTCTCATTACCTCATGACTAGCAAAGCGCAAAAGGGGATCAAAGGAAATGAGACAAGAAGCTCTGTTAGAAGCTAAGCTCTGCCAGTGAAGGATCTGCTCCAGTGAGTTTTCAGAAATCCAGAAAGCAGGCACCCAGTGCTGCATCTTCTCTGCTCTGGGGCTTTCAGTGATAATTTGCCTGGCTGCACATAGCTTGGAAGAGAAATGTTTGCATAAAGAAGAGAGGAAGAATCAGCAATCCCAAATATCCCTTGTCTTGGTCTGGGCTATATGTTAATACCAGAAGTCAGATGTCAGCTGGTCTAATGGATAATTACCACAAATGCCTTTACTGCAGAAAAACAAATTCCACATTACCATGGGAACAAGTCCCTACTCATCAGAACGTGGCACCCTGCTTGATTTGTGAGTTATTCACAATCTTGATGGAATTCTGCCTTTTAAGTGAAAGACCCTCTGGCGTATGGCACACACAGGTGGGCCAGAAGGACACTTCCACTGGGACAGATGCAAAGCAGGTACAACTCCCAGATGGCTGCCCTGACCAACAACACCTTCTTCACAATCAAACATTTTTGTTTCGGGTCTCAGGCAGGATTTGGACTTTTCCAATGCTGAGATCCCAGACTCTGAGATTTGGATGGGAAGTGGTACTTGTTCAGCTGCCTGAATCCCATCATCTGGAGGCACCCTTCCTCCTCCGTGGGCAGCTTTGCTTCTAAAAGTCTTTTCTATGTCATAGCAGTAAGGTTCTGGAAGAAATACTCCAGGAGTGTTGAAAGGTGTTTTTCTGAAGACTCTCACAGCTGAGGGCTGGGACCAGCTCCCTTAGCTAGTCAATACTGCTATGCCTATGCTGCCACAGCCTGGATCTCCAGCTCACTTTTCAGCTACAGCCCCATGGCCGCATCCACCCCAGGCGCCCATCAGGGCAGAGGGGTTACTTTGCTGGGAAGCAAAAACTGGTGCGGTTCTTCGGGGGGTACTGCCACAAACCCAGCAAGATGAGTGGGCACCGCCCCCAGTATAGCCGTGTAGCATCACCAGAGCATACAGCCCGCAGTGTTCTGCCATAAAACCACGAGCCGCTGTCTGTACTTAATTTCTGGCACCTGGGGCTTAAGGGGAACTGAGTACTGTTCTCGACAGCTTAGACCCCGGCGCTACGCTCCTGTGGGTAAGGGGTGCGAGCAGTGAGGGGCCCTGGAGCGGTACCCCGAGCAGCAGAAGCGCAGGTGCGGTTTGGCAGAGCGGTGCCCGCAGTCTCGCACACGCTACAGCTGCACTCAGTGTCGGCACAGCCCGTAGATAGAAGGAGGTGCCGGGCAGCCCGCGCTCCCCAGGGCGGGAGGGGACGGACCGAGGGCCGGCGGGGGGCGGAGGGCAGGAGCCCGCCTCCTCAGGGCCGCGCCGCTGCAGTGTCCCGGCAGCCCGGGAGGAGGAGACGGTGGGGCGCGCAGGAAGGAGCGGGGCAGCCCCGCGGAGACGGACGCCGGGCGGGCGGCAGCTCCGCTCCCCGCCGCTCCCCGGTCCCATGGCGGCGGTCCCCGCGGCCCCGCCGCAGCCCCGGGCCGCGCTGCTGCCGATGCTGCTGCTGCTCGCCGCGCTGCTCCCCGCCGCCGCAGGTAGGCAGCACGCGGGGGCGGCCCCGGAGCGAGCGGGTCCGTGTCCCGCGTGGGGCCGCACCTGTCGCCGCTCCGCGTCCCTTTCGCTCTCAGCCCGGGCGCGTTCCCGCAGTCCGTAGCTGCGCGAAGGGGCTGCCCCGCGCCGAGCATCCTTTCGGGAGGAGAGGCGAGAGCAGCGCGGCGCGATCCCATCTAAGGAGCCCGGTGTGCCGTCCACGGGTCTCCTAAACGTGAGGAGAAGGGGATGAAGAGGGTAGCTGGTTTGCACGGGCGATGTTAGTGAGAAGTGCCACTGCTCGGGATAGAGGCAGCCAGTTGCCGGACGCTGCCTTCTGCTCGTCTGACTGCAACGTCTGGAGCGGTTCTGTTCCCTTTCCCTTGCTTTGGTGCTCCCCTGCTGAAGTAACCGGTCCCAAATTCACTCCGCGTCTACGAGATTTTGCCTAGAGCTGTGCCTGGGGGACGGGGAGGCTGTCTGAGCTCAGAGGGGGGGACCGTGGCGAAGGGAGAGAAGGAGCCCTGCTTTTTTTGTCTGGAAAGAAAGAAAAGGTTTTCCCTGGTGAGCTCTGGCCTTGCACTGTCGCCGCAGTCGAACTGGGGCAGCCCCTCGGGCCAAGGAGGCGGCAGAGAGGGGTGTTGTGCGGGAGATGCGTCAGGGACCATCGCTGCCTGCTGCCGAGTCCCGCGGGTGGAAGGGGCCGAGCTCCTACTGACAGGCGGATGGAAAGCTGTCCTCCTGCGGGGACAGCCCTTCCTTGGCTGCACTCATACGAAGAGCACTGAAGCACCGTCCATGAGCGGTGAAAGAAAACTGGGAGGAATGTTACAAAGCTGAGCTCAGAATGAGAGCCTTAATGACAGCAGAACCAGCTCTCGTGCTCCCTCCTTGTCCAGGCTGTGTGACATACGCAGAGCTGTGGAGTCTTCAAGGGAACTTTCCACTTCATCTGATTCTATGTAATATAGATAGGTCTGTAAGTTTCAAAGGAGCGGGAGGCAAAGGGATGAGGCCAGACTCTTCTCAGCAGTGTGTGGTGATAAGAGGAGGGGAAATGGTCACAAACTGAAGCATAGGAAGTTCTGCACAAATGTGTGTGGGAACTTCTTCACAGTGCAGTGACGGAGCACTGGCACAGGCTGCACAGAGAGGTGGTGGAGTCTCCTTCTCTGAAGACGTTCAAGACCCACCTGGACGCCTACCTGTGCAACCTGGGCTAGGGAGCTGCTTTGGCAGGGGTTGGACTGGATGATCTCTAGAGGTCCCTTCCAACCCCTATGATTCTGTATCTCTAGAGGTCCCTTCCAATCCCTACAGTTCTGTAATGTATCTTCTCAGCTACTTAGGATGTGCTGTAATGATCTTAACTGTGTGGTTAAGAAGAAACTTGCAGAAGCTGGGCTATGGAGAAAGCATAGGTCACAGCTCAAAAGAAGACATGCTGTACATTGTCTGTGGCAGTGGGAGGAATGGAATCCTGTCTGTGTGACCTGATGTGGCTCTGGGCAGCCTGGTCTGGTGATCAGCAACACTGCCCATGACCGGGAGATTGAAATTAGGTGATCTTTGCGGCCGTTCTATGATTCCATTCTCTGATTCTATGTACTGAGTGTGCATTCATATAGACAACTTCCCCTTTCCCCTGTATACATGCAGTGCCTGTGTTATGTTAGCATCTCATGCAGGGCACCGAAGTGGTAAACACTGATTTTAAGTTCCTGAATAACTGAGGTTGGACTTTGTGTCTGCTCCAAGTGGTGCAGAGCTGCCTGCAGGTGCTCTGCTGTCTTCAGACCACTGAAGCAGAGCGGTATTCTTACCAGGTGTTCTGGAGCTATGGTTTCTCAGGCTAGTAGCTGGTCCCAGTGTCACTCAGTCTTACTGTCACTGAGGTCAGGAGTGTGGCTAAGGTGGCATGTGGATGTGCTGCCGCCAGGCGGTGTGCGCTTTCAGCTGGTGCTGATGCAGTTCCCTCCCTGAAAATCCCATTTGTTTCTTCTGCTTTCGGTGCTGTGAAGCAGCAGCTGTTTTGCTGGTATGTTACACCACAAAGTGCTTTTACTCCCCTGAGGAAGGGGGGTGGCTCATGTCTTCAGGGCTGGAAAGGAGCAGTGGGGCTGCTGAAGCAATAGGAGGCAGCCTGGGAGATTGCTGTGCATGACCAGTGTGAAGCTGCTGATCTCAGGTTTACATTTTTGTCTATGTGTTTGCTATAGTCTCTGTGTGCTGTTGGCTCAGAAAGCCTGCAGCTTGTGTTGAGTGTTCGCAGGCTGCAGTGCCAAGATAAGCACTGCCAAGATCAAGACAGTGGCTTAGAAAGCCCAAGATTTAAAATTGAGAAGGGCTGAGATGTTTTGCTTTCCTGTCTGTTCTCTGGGTCTCAGGGACACACGTTCCTAAGCTTTAGTCCACACCCTTGAATATTTGGGATCTAGAGGGCTGGCAGCTTAGCCTGCAACTCCACAGCCTGTGTCTGCACTAGAGGGGCTCTTACACCAATGAGGGGTTTTGCAGTGACTGTGTGTCTGTCTGAACTCCTTGAAGCTCTGATCCTACCCCTGACTTACTCCCTTCAGTTCTTGTTGGCAGGACCCTGTAAGTAGGACTGTGGACCCAGGTGCACTAGAGACAAACAGGCACCTGGGGAGTGTCAGATTTCCTGGGTACACTTGAAAGAAGTCTATAATAACATCGGCCCTGTGCCTGAGCACTTAGCTGCTATCAAGGACAATATCAAAGGTGTTTTCTTGGTGACTCCTTTGTTGTGTGGTGTTGGCAGCCTGGAGACTGGGGAGGTTGTGGTGATTGCTGCTGTATCCCCAGCAGGACCTGTCATGGCATCCAAGCACCTTCCACCCTTCCATTCTGTGGGTTCATTTCTCTCTGGTACACATATCTCTGTGGACCTCTCTTCCTATATCCCTCTCTCCCATGGCAGGCAGCTGCTGGCTCTCAGTAACAGCTCAGCCAACTTCAGTTCCTCTTCCCTGGCTTCCAGGGTCTGCTCTCAGGGATGTAACATTGGGCCCTCTGTCTGCTGCTCCTCAGAGCTTCTGCAAATATATGTCCAAGCTGGAGCACATTTTGTACTGCTTGTTACAGCTCAGGACAGTCCTGCAACTCATTATGGGGATAACAACTGTGGTAAGGGTTGTTCAGCGCTTGTGTGGTGGCAGCTGGGCATAAGCAGCTACCGCAAATGAAGGGAAATGGTCTGTAAAAGCCAGAGCCTGTGGGAAGCCTGTTGGCCATGGATTTCCTGTTTCTCCAAGTCTTTGTGCTAAAGGAGCCTGCACAACCTGCAGTGTCCCTGCAGTCAGTTTGTGTATGTGGCTCCATTTCGGTGCATGACTTGTGTCTGGCAGCGTTGGTCTATACTGGGAGAAGGCAGCCCTAAATATTGGGGAAATTAAGAAAGGTGAATGAATAACCCTAGTCATCTACAGTTTGTACATCCTAAGAGCTTTTCCTGAACTCATGGGTTATTATTGATTACTGCAGATGAAATACTGGAATAGTGCTATGAGGAAATTAATCCAAGCTTCTCCTTGGTCTGGAAGGAAACCTAAAATGTGCATCCAAATTACTTATGAACCTGTTAGAATGGGGTCTGCAGAAGTGCGCATTTTACATCACCTCTATTCAATGAGTAACTCGATAGTCAAATCAGCCCTTCATTAAACAGTGAATTACCCTTTGAGGACTATGGAGTGTGTTCCTACTTCATCGTTCCAACATAGCTATTTCACTGTTACTCATCAAGTCTTTTTGGGCATCTTGCATCAGTCCCTATTCCAGCAAATCTTTCCGACTGTTGTATTCTTTTGGCATTAGACTGATTACTTTTCCAGTGGAGAAGTCAGTCGTTCTTAATATATATGTCTGCTGTAAAGTAAAGGCAACTCTTCAAATGGTTATTTGTCGTCATGTTTACTGTATAGTTGGCTGCAATACTTTTGGCTGAACTTGTTTGGAAGAAAGTACGGAATTGCTGGAGCTGGAATGTTGGTTTTCCCATTCGTGTTTATCAAAAAAGAAGGGGAAAAAAAGACAAAAGTAAGAGAAACTGCGTAGTCAACATAATTTGTCTGGGTGTTCTGTAAGGGAGTCCTCCATCCAGGTAGATGGAAAGCTGGGCTTGAACGCTGCTATTCCTGCTGGATAATGTCTTGCTTCGCATTGCAGTCCCACTGAAATACATCACAATACTAACATCATGACCTGCATGAACAACTGAGCTGCACTTCCACATAGTTTGAATGTCTTTGCTTTTCGTCACCTTTTGAAGCTGTGCTGAGTTTGGTGATGTAATTGTGTGGGGTTTTTAGTGCTGGATTCTTTGCAGATGGCCCTTCAGCTCAAGCAGAGAGGCCACAGCAGCTTGAAGCTGGCTTGGCAGAGGGCTCTCGGCACTCACAGGAGTAGGTGCTCTTGGTTATGTGTTTGCTGTGCCATGATTGGCATCAGACAAGCTTTGCATCAGCTTCTCTCAGAGCTGTGCCATCAGCTTGGTGTTTCTGGTCTCCCAAAGTAAATGTATTATAAACAATTAAAGAGCAAGTGGCAGTGATAGAAAGGCTTCATCTGGCTCAGGTGGACTGGGGCTTTAATGTGATTTTGTTTTGCATGTGTTTTTTAATACACGTATTTGCTAAGTGTCTGGGATCTTATTGCAGGGGCAGAGGGCTGGAGACCAGCAGACTTGCTTCCGTTCATGTCAGAGACAGACTTTCAGTATGATATCTCATCTTTCCTCAGCTCCACTTTTCCAGTTCTGAAGACCTGGTGCCTGAGTGATGTCCCGCCTCTGGTCTGTTGGGAACCCTTCCTGGAGGGCAGTAGTGCAGGCGCTCAGGTTTCCCTTCTGTGGCTCAGGAAGCAAATTGCAATTTTTGTTACTGCTGTAGTCTCCCTCTGTTTGGTGCTGTGATTTACTCTGTGCTTGCGCGCCGGCTTATCTGCTGAAGTGGTGGTCCTAGGCACAGCTAAAAGATAAGGAGCTGGTTGCAAGATTGTATCCAGAGAGTGGTGGTGAATGGCTCAGTGTCTGGGTGGAGATGAGTGATGAGTCGTGTCTCTCAGTGATCAGTCCTGGGACCAGTACTATTTAATGGGACCAGTACTATTTAACGTGTTTATCAGCAGCACTGACATTGGGATTGAGTACACCCTCAGCTAGTCTGTAGGTGAAACCAATCTATGTAGTACAGTCAGCACAATGATGCTAGCCAGAGGAATCTAGGCAGGCTTGAGGAGTGAGCTTAGATGAATCCTGTGATGTTCAACAGAGCCAAGTGCAAAGTCTTGCACCTGGGTCACGGCAACCCCCACTACCAGTACAAGCTGGGGGATGAAAGGATTGAGCACAGGACTTGGGGGTACTGGTAAATGGGATACTGGATGTGAGCCAGCAATGTGCTCTCACAGCCCAGAAAGCCAGCTGGATCCTGGCCTGCATCAGAAGCAGCATGGACAGCAGGTCGAGGGAGGTGATCCTGCCCCTCTGCTCTGTGTTGGTGAGGCCTGCCTCCAGAAGTGCCCAGATGTGGAGTCCTCTGAGCAGGAGAGATGTGGACCTGTTGGAGTACCTCCAGAGGAGGGCCGCAAAAGTTATCCAAAATTCGGTGTCCCCCCTACAAGGATGGGCTGAGAGAGCCGGGGCTGTTCAGCCTGGAGAAGAAAAGGCTCTGGGGGGACCTATTAGCAGCCTTTCAGTATCTAAAGGGAGGTATAAGAAAGCAGGGGAGAGACTCATTAGCAGTGCCTGTTGTGGTAGGACAAAGGGTAAATGGATTCTAAGTAGAAGAGGGGAGATTGAGTTTGGATATAAGGAAGAAGTTTTTCTTTTACAAATGAGGGTGATGAAGCACTGGAACAGGTTTCCCAAAGATGTGGTGGAAGCCGTGTCCTTGGAGATGCTCAAGGTTAGGCTGGAGAGGGCTCTGAGAAACCTAATCAAACTGCAGGTTTCCCTGTTCATTGCAGGGCAGTCGGACTAGATGACATTTAATGGTCTCTTCCAACTCAAATGATATGATTCTGTGATTAAGTACACATTATGATTAAGTGCATATTATTTTGCTTAATTGAGCCCATAAACTCTTGTAGCATGGTGTCTGTCTCTGACATCTGAGGATCCAGCTGTACCACACAGAGGTGTGGGAGGATAAATTCAGCTTAGTGAACAGCTCATGTTTTCTGGTGGATGAGACTCTGAGTGCAAATTTGGAGAGCCTGAAAATGCAAGAGTTGCCCAGACTTCCCATTTCCATTTATTTCAATCATTAAATTTCACTTCAATCAGTAAGGTTCTGCTTAGCACTGTTTCTTAATTCCTGCTTTTTGTTCATTTCTGAGCTCCTTAATTTGTTCAGTTTGTGAGTAGGATGACTTTGTCGATCTAGATGCCAATGGTATTGTAGTATCTTAGAGATCTCGGTGATGCTAGAGTCCTCAGTTACAGGGTGTATGTATGTACCAGAGGAAAGAGGAAGAGCTGCCCTTGGTATTCATGGTGTGAAGACCTGAGTATCTTCACTACTGTGGTGGTCCACCAAGGAAGTACTCAAAGGCATCTTGAAGAAATGGGTCAGTTCCTCTAGAAAAGAAAATGAAATGCAGTGGAAAAAAATAGGCTCTTCTGTGGCTGCGCAGCTACAGCAATGAAAACCTAGAAAGTGTGAACTTTAAAACAATCTTAGGAAGCCAAATATTCTTGTTAGCTGTGCGAAGCAATGTGGTGTTTTGTTTGCAGTGCAGTGTTGCCCATGGCAGAGCTCTGGGCTCCTGCTGTTTGCTCCTCCTGGCTGCCATCACACAAGGCAGCCCTGGGATATGCCACGTCAGGGATGAGGTGGGTATGGCGTGCATTAGGTGACAGCCCTTCCTGACCAGCATCAGGGTGGCTGAGCTAATGGTGTGAGGTAGATGGGAATGAATGTGAAACCTAGGAGAAGTGGAAATAGATTTTAAATCAACACTATAGCAAAACTAGAGGAGAAATGGCTTTGTACTTCGCACATCTCTCCCTGGGGTGATGACAAGGGGCTGTCCCACACTGTGCTGGTGCAGGAAGGCTGCCCTAGACATAGCAGCGTCTGCACAGCTGTGCACTGAGAGAGCTTCCAGGAGAGTACAGTCTCCATGCTCCCCATTAGGGCTGAAGGAAGCAATACCCATATTAGTATCAGGATGAGGGGGTAAAAGAGAAAACAAGGTTTTTTCCAGGACCAGCAGTGGAAGGGGAGCATACTGATGGAGGATAATACGAGGAGAAGGTTGTATGCAGTGAAAGTGAATAAATGAGTCCAGCTTACTTGCTTGGTTGGGTGTGGAAAGAGATTTTGGGGTGGCTGTGTTTAGAAGAGTCTTACTGGTCTGAAGTCAGAGAGGATAGGAGGGAAGAAGAAAAGCAGTTCCTAAATCAGGGCATGTGATAGATGTGGGTGTCCTGAGCAAAGGCATGTGGAGAGCAGAGTGTGTTGATATCTCTGGAAAGTGGGAGATTTGTGTGGATCTTAAAGAGTGCACTTATTTTGAGAGCTGGCACCATCTAGAAATGGCCTTATTGGGAGCACTGCAGGGAACTTGTCTGTTTGGGCTCAGCTGGTTTACCTGAAGGAGAGGGGAGGTCTCCTGAGCATACATTTTAAGACAAAGAAGAAAAACAAGATGATTTTTGCACAAAGATTAGTTTGGCATTGGTACTAACATTTGCATTCTAATAGTTTTGGTAACGTTGTCTCTTTTTTCCCATCAGGACTCAGGATTGCCATTTCCTGGAGATGCTATGTGATTTAGACTCCTTTGGGGGTGCTTGTCCCCAGTGCAGAGAACATCCTGGGTGTGAGGATGGCTCTGGGCTAGGCTTCCATCAGGACTTTTTAGTAAAAAGGGTGAAGATTTTTATCGTTTTTATTTTTTGCTGCAGGTGGGCAATACAGTTGCATTGTGTGTACAAACATCTTGATAGGCAGTCATACTCAAACCGTGGGCTTGTTTCTGAGCATCCAGAAGTAAAGATGTCAGTGCAGTGAAGAGTGCTGGAGTGAGAGCTCAGACGTTTGAAGGACCTCTGGATCTGGTGAGGACAAGCAGCAGAGTAGCTGCTGAGTAGCGCAGTGTTTCTGAAAGACAGGATGCCTGAAGAGGGGGGTGAGTCATGTTAGCACATTGCCACTATTCAACCTGTTGCTTGGGGAGAAGGAAGACTTTTTCCTAAGGCCAGTGTCATGCAGAGCATGCTGCTAATAATTGCAATAAAGGTGAGGGAAACAGACTCCAATGGAAATGTGAGAGCTCCCATTAAAGCCGTAGGGTTTGCAAGATTTTTTGCAATGATAAAGGACCCATTTGGCTCTTAGAGCAAGAGGGACCTCCAGAATATATATCTCAATCTGTTTGTGCTGTATAAATAGTTTTAGGTTTTATTTTTATTTATTGACCTTTTAAACTTTTATTATTTCTACAAGCGTTCCCTGTAAAAATGGAGAGGGCAAATATTAAAACTTTGAACTATCTGCAGGATATTTGTAGAGCAGTGCAAACTTTTGTTGCCTTGCCAGTAGGGAGCAGCCTTGGTTTGAGGGACCCAGAGGTTGAGTTCTGTCTTTGCTGTCCCTGCAGAGCTGCTTCCTCGGTGTTGAGCATACAGAACTTCAAGATCCAGGCTGCCTGTAACTATGCTGTGCAGGTTCAGTCAAAGTCCAGTGGTGGTACTTGTTGATATGCACAGTTCACAAGCAATGCCTCATGAGTGCTCTGATATTTGAAAACATTTTTGTCTCTGAGCTCAGTGTGAGAGGGCGATCCACCAGCAGTCAGAGAGGAGCATGGGCTGTGCTCATCCAAGCTGGATTTCAAGAGCCACTTTTCAAAGCAAGATCTCTGGGCCTGATATTTACCTTTATTTGTGTGCAGATGGTACCAAGCACAAGGATGACCCTTGCACTCCTGTGAGCTCTGCTTGGTGCTGGCACAGTTAGAAAAGGAGTAAGCTTTTAGGATTCTCAAGCTGAGAATTGACTTTAGAGGCTAGTTTGTTGGGTTTCTTGCTATTGAGCTGGTTGTTTTGTAATTGCCATTTTGTCCGCTCAGAGTTGTGTTCTCACTGGACCTGTGCCAGGACTATGCCAAATCTGATCCTGGTGACAGTGTTAAATGAACAATTGCACTACTCCTTCACATTATCAAGGTGCAATGAAATACTTCTTCCTTTCTGCACATCAGGATAATTGCGAGTCCTCTGCTGTGGACTGAACAGGGATTTTTGTTTTCCAGCTTGATGCTGGGGGGGTAAGAGCAGCTATTACTTTTTTTTTTTTTTTTCTCCGAGTTTTCTAACCCCATCGTTCTTTTCCCTCTTCCTTACTCCTTTTATTTGGTTGTTCTTTCTCAGAATCATGGGTTAGATTGTCCTGCCTCCGGGTGATTTTATTTAACCAGCAATTACTGTGGTACTCCTTGCAGTCAGGGTTTGCAAACAGAAATTGGGAGAGAAGAGCAGATTCTACTACATTTGCATGTGCATAGTGATAGTTACTCTGTTAGTAGCTTCCCTGAAGTTTATGCTGGTACATGCAACAGGATAGTCTTACTGTGACTGAATAGAGATAATCTGACTCCAAATGTATAAAAGGCAGTTGATGGTGCAGAGCTGTATGATCAGTTATCTTCTGGAATATATAAAACTCCCTGTGACTTTGGAAAATCTCAAACCCCATGTGAAGGCTGCTGTAGTATCCTGAAAGCCAACATCTGCCCTACTTTCCTTCTAATCAGCGGGGCCAGTGACTGTTATGCTGAGGACAATGGTAGGAAATTGTGCTGTAGGCAAGATCTTGCTGGACATTGTGACAGAGCCACAGCATAGCTGTGCTTAGGATGCAGTGACACTGTTACAGCTCCCTGTCCTGGAAATAGAAAACAGCTGATGCTGGCTGGCAGACTATTGGTGGTGATTACTGCAATGAATGGAGAGGACTTTCTTCATTATGAAAGCAAATACAAAAAAAAAAAAAAAAAAGATTGTTTTGGAGGGCTTTTATGTCCAGAAAAAAATGTATCTTCATTTCTGTATCTCTCTTTTCTTCATAGCACCAGTTACCCCTTTCCCTCTACCCCTTTTACCAAATCTCCTGTGTTGGCTGCTCAGAAATGGGTGAATAAATAACAGCAGGCTGCAGGTTGTGCGGACTGATAATGTGCCAGTCTACAAATAGCTTTGCAGGAACCTGTGTGTATAGAGTTGTAGATATCCATAGTCTAAACCAAGGGAGATGTCAATGGATTCTCTTTCACAAACCTGCAGAGATCTGTCTTTTCACTATGTTCAGCTTCTTTCAGAGGGTTTTAATTGGGTAAAATCTTTGCTGACACTCCCCAGCTAATAGTTGGCAGACTCCAGTCTGTAAACTGATGTGACCGCACAGGGATCTGTTGCCATTTACCTCGGTCATATATACTCAGATGTTATAGGACTGGATATAGAGAAATGTGGAGTACAACCCTGGGCTTTGCCTGAAGACGTTACTTTGGATTTGACTGATGGTGTTTTCTTTATAAAAATGAAAGGAAATGGGAAAGTTGTTTATCACCAAGGAAAATCTATGCATATCCATATGTTGTCTGAGTCCAAGCTAGTGTAGAGTTCTGAAAAGACAATGGTAATATTATTCTGTATTTTTTCCAGTGTCTGTGAATTTTGAACTTTGAGAGACTTGGAGTATGTGCAGCCAGCTTCCTTTTTTCAGGGTACAAACCTGTGTGTGTATTTTTTTTTTAAAGATCTTTTACAGTAAATAATGTGTATTAAAGTTATTTAGAAGAATCAGAGCAGGTGTTAATTCAAGATGTGAATTGTATATTACAGGTCATTAAGTAATGTTTTAATGCTTTTTATTTTCATTTCTTTTGTAAATAGGAAGAAGCAAGTTTGATCGTGTTATTTTAGGATGTACTTTTTCAAATCTTTTTGAAGAAATCTCTAAAAGCTTCTAATGAAGGAGCAGAGATTAGTGCAGAGCCAGTGTTTTGTTCTTACTAAAAATGTGCTTTGGGAAACTCAAACTTTTCTGATTTATGAAAAGTTTGTAATGTGAAAAATATATGGACAGTTTTAACTTATTTTCCTTCAGTGCATGGTGAAGCTTGAATTCCTACTTTCTGACTTTGTGAGCCTGAGGAATTTTTGGCAGTTTTGAGTGGAAAGTTAAACGTGCACTTCAACTAGAGATGGAATGGAAAAACTTTACATAAACATGTGAATCTCTAGTAGATTAAAAAAATCTATGCTACTTTACAGGGTAAGGAAGCAGGTTTAGCATATATTGAGGTGGCTTTAGAGAGAGGAGTAAACCAGCCCTTCCGTATGCAAGTTCTCCAGAGCTCTTAGGGAGGGCAGTTTTGATGAAGTCTGTGATACACATAAAGAAAGGAGACAAAATCAGAGCCACAGCACCCAAATCAGTGAGACGTTGGGTCCAAAATTAGGGCTCAAAGTTGTGGTTTATGTACCTGAAGGACAGCTGAAGCTATGAATTTTTGGCTAGTTACGGCTCAGTTAGCACTTGGTACTGTTTCTGCAAGTGAGTAGGGTAATCCATTTAGTGGGTGTTCAGGTACCTAAGACAAACCCTTTCTTCAAAAGTTTTAAATGATGACATATAGCAGTGAATGTAGCTGAGAGGCATCAATTTCTGCTTAACACAACGTCCCAAACCAGTACCAAGAAATGCAGTATTCATCTTGTGCTTTGTAGATCTGCCATGAAATATCCCAGCAGCCAAGACTTGAGGAAAATTTGGAAGGAAATTAGGTGTTTGAATGGGTGTATTGCATTGAATGAAACTAGGCGTAGAAAGTGAGTAATATGAACTAAGGGTATAAGGTCTTGTGCTTTCTGTGTGTGAGTAACCACTGCTTGGTGGGGCTGGAGTGAAAGCTGGTGTGGACAGAGGACTGTACCTCCTGCTGTGAGTTTCCATAAGCCTTGTCCGTATCTCCCATCAGGATAATTATGTACAATGTTTCCTTCAACCTTTGAAGGAGCCCTGCTATGTTCTTCACTCCACTGCCTCTGTATTGTGCCAGTGATTTTAATGAAACTGCACTAATGTGAAAAGAGTGATGGAATGGGGATCTAAGTTCATGAGAAATAATCCAGGTGCACACCACAAGGATGCTTCTGTGGTTAAGTTGGCCTCTTAATGAGCATTGCAATTTTCATAGGTGTGTTTTCCTGCTTGGAGATCGATGGCCGTGGCTGCAGGCAGCAGGATGGGGATTTGGCACACAAAAGTACACGTTCAAGCTCTGACTTACGCTCCCTGCCAGCCCACTTCAAAGCTAACTGCTGGGACATGGGATTGGGAGGGAATGCATGACAGCCCAGGAACAATAAGCTCTTTTTTGTTACCTTGTCTGCAGGTATTCTTGGAGGCCCACTGCAGGGGAAGAGATTGGCTCACCTGGAGACAGGGACAAGAACTTGTGGACAGGGTGTGATGAAGTGATGTCCAGATTGGGCAGAACGGCACCATGCAGGCATCAGTGCTGGAGAGAGCATCTGTGTTGTTGTAGAATTGTTACCTCTGTGGCAATATTTGCTTTCCTGGTAGAGTTTTTGATTATTGTAGCCATAGAGTTGTTAATGGCTCTGTATCCAGATGGAGGCTGGTCATGAGTGGTGTCCCCCAGGGGTCCATCTTGGGACCAGTGCTCTTCAGTATTTTTATTAATGACAGTGGGATGGAACGTACCCTCAGCATGTTTGCTGATTACACCAAACTGAATGATGCAGTTGACACAGTAGAAGGGAGGGACACCATCCAGAGGGACCTACATATATTTGAAAATTGGGTACAGGAGAATCTAATAAGATTTAGTAAGGCCATGTGCAAGGTGTTGCGCTTGGGTTGAGGCAATCCCAGGTATGTGTACAGACTGAGAGAAGTATGGCTTAGTGTCCAAGAGACTGGTGAAGAGAGGCATTCCTCAGGGGTTGTTGCTGGTCCCAGTACATCTTTGTAGGCAACATGGGCAGTGGGTTTGAGTGCACCCTTAGCAAGTTTGCAGATGACACCAAGCTGAATGGTGCAGTCAGTGTCCTAGAGGAAGTGATGCCATCCACAGGGACCTTGGACAGGCTTGAGAGGTGGCTTCATGCCAGCTTCATGAAGTTCAAAGGCCAAGTGCAAGGTAGGGCAGTCCCAAGCACAGCTACAGGCTGGGTGGAGAATGGCTTGAGAGCAGCCCTGAGGAGAAGGATTTGGCAATGCTGATTGATGAAAGGCTCAACATGAGCTGGCAGTGTGTTTGCAGCCCATAAGGTCAACAGTATCCTGGCTTGCGTCAAGAGAAGCATGACCAGCAGATTGAGGGAGGTGATTCTGGCCTTCTGCTCTGCTCTCATGAGATTCCACCTGGAGTACTGCATCCAGTTCTGGGGACCTCAACACAAGAAGGACAATGGAGCTGTTGGAGCTGGTCAGAGGAGGGCCATGAAGATGATCAGAGGGCTGGAGCACCTTCCTATGGGAACAGGCTGAGAGAACTGGGGGTGCATGGAGAATAAAAAGCTCCAGGGGGACCTTGTAGCAGCCTTCCATTACCTGAAGGGGACCTACAGGAATGCTAGGGTGGGACTTTTTGTATGAACATGTAGTGACAGAATGGAGGGAAATGGCTTTAAACTGGAAGAGGGTAGATTTAGACTAGATATTAGGAAGAAATTCTTTACTGTGTGAGGGTGATGAGATACTAGAACAGGTTGCCTAGAGGTGTTTTGGGTGCTCCCACCATGGAGGCATTCAAGGCCGGGCTGGATGGGGCTTTAAGCATATAGTTTAGTGGGAGGTATCCCTGACAAAAGCAGGGGGGTTGGAACTAAACCCCTAGTTCCCTTCCAACCCAAACCATTCTGTGAAGAACTCACCAAGAACAACACTGTAGAGAAGAACTTAGAGGTCTTGATGGATGAAAAGCTAGACGTGAGCCAGTAGTGTGCTAATGCAGCCAGGAAGGCCAACAGTATCTGGGGTGGCCAGCAGGGAGACAAAAGTGGTTGTCCTCTCTGCTCTGCCCTTGTGAGGCCCCATCTGGAGTATTGTGTTCAGGCTTGCAGCCCCCAGTATTGGAGGGATGTGGAGCTGTTGGAGTGTGTCCAGAAGAGGGTTACGAAGATAGTCAAAGGAGCACATCTCCTGTGAAGAAAGGCTGAGCGTGTTAGGCTTGTTTAGCTTGGGAAAGAGAAGGCTTTGAAGACACCACATTGAGCCTTCCAGTACTTGAAGGGAGACTCCAAACAGGAGGGGGACCAACTTTTTACACAGAGAGTGATAGGACAAGGGAGAATGGCATTAAGATATAAGAGGGAAGATTTAGGTTATGTCAGGGGGTGGTGAGGTGCTGGAACGGGTTGACCAGAGAATTGTGAATGAGTAATGTGAATATGAAAACCACCATGTGTAAATAATGTGGAGACTAGAGTTGTGTCCACAGTGGATGACGCAAGCTTTGAAGCAGCTTTTTTTTGTTCCAGACAATGTCCTGCCATGGCATAAGGAGCTTGATGTGGATTTGTGTTCTGATTTTCTCTAGCAGGTCTCCTGGCTGTCATTGAATTTCTGACTAGAGCTAGGAAACAGCCTGTGAAAGAATTATCTAGAGGAAAACAAACTCTATTTTTTGCTTCTGACATGTTTTTGATTGCTATCAGATTAAATTCAGACCTCACCACTTAGAGCACCCTTAGGCTCTGATTTATCTCAGAAACAGAGCTTAAGATGTTGTAAGTAGATATTTGTGCTCTTTCTGCAGTTGGATGTACACTGAAGCCTGGAAGTGTGAATTTCTTGCCCATTTTTTGGGTCTGCAAGTCATCAGAGCCCCCAGCTGAAACAGCCAGGAGTCCTGCAGAGCAGCGCAGGGTCAGCACTGGGAAACTTCAAGCGCATGGCAGAGGAGAAGCACCAAATTCCCTCCTTTGGAAGGATGGGCAACTGAAGGGATGTGCTTGGGGGAATTAGATGGAATTGATGGCTTTATCAGGTCCACTGGCAGCTTGTCAATTCAGCAAGTTCCACTTTTTTCAAACTTAATTTCCTGTGAAAGGTGTGATAAAGGAGCATTTCCCTTCTCTGAGGTCAGGGAACATTGAGTCAAACTTGGAGTACCACAGAGGCCATAGCCCTCTTAACTGCTTCTCTTTTAAAGCTTGAGAAAGGTTAACTAAGTTGGTTTTAAAAAAAAAAAAGATTACAAGGATACTTGCATGTACAATTGAAACTTACTTAGCTATTAGAGATCTGAAATTTAATTGCTGTCAAAAACCTGAAGGCCGTAAGCCTAACTCTGTTGATGGTAACACCTATTAGAGATGTACTCTTCCCCTGGGATGGTTCACCAGACTCTCAAAGAACAGCTGATGTTGAATTTGTGGCTCTGTCCCGTGTGGGAAAAGGAATGCTTACCTTCTTAGTCATTCAAATGATGCTTCTAACTGATACAATTGAGCCATATAGAAAAAGAATGATATACTAGAAATAAAGATTACTTTTGCCAAATGAAGAACTTCAAATGTAAGCAGGCTAAAAATATTACATTCACAAAAGATACATTGAAGAGAATCTGTAATTGAACTTAGAAAGAATGCTTCTATCATGGAGAACAGAATAATACCAATGTGAGTTAAGCAGCAGGTGGAGAAGGTGCATGTAGACAGAGAAATGACTCAAGAGGTGGATTTAAAAGCCACTTTCTGGTACTGCTTTTGAAGTAGCTGATTTTAAAAACGCTTCTGAAATGGTTCTTCCAAATGTTCAGCTTTCTCCGTTTATTGTTTATTAGGGAGTTGAGAATAATTAAAGTTTTTATTACATACATTATTCTCTAAATGTTGCTCTGTTTTCTCTTCACAGTTGAAGATTTTACTGTAGATGGGTTACAGTTCTATGTATCATACCTGATTTTATAATCTGTGCTATATCCATCTCTATCTCCTGCTCAGCACCTGGAAATGTTCAGTAGGCCTGGTATTGGAATGGGTTTCATGTTTTATACTCCCAGAAATTGCTGCTGAGTCAAGCAGTTGCCATAGTTCTCCAGGAGCTGAAACAGTGGCTTGATGTAAACCATATGCTCTGGAGCCCAGGCAGCGTGCTTTGTGTGGGTTGCAGCAGGGAGCCCTGGGGCCTGAGCCATGCAACCAAGAGAGCCCAGGACCCTCCTGCTCTGCTTTGCTGGATGGTTGGAGTGAGGTTCTTATTTATTTATTTATTATTTTCACCACAAATGGGAAGAAGCAATGACTTGCTGCCTCCTCTCCCTCCAGAGAGGGAGTAGCTTACAAAGTATGCTGGGTATGGTGTGATACCAAGGTCTCACCTTGATGACCACCAGAGAGCTTTGGACGAAGTTTTGAATCAAAGAATTCAAAGAGAGATACTTTTAAGTGTTTGTTAATCTTCCAAAAGCTGTGTTTTTACACCATTCCCATGTTGGTTGGTTGTGAGATGTCAGTGCCTTTTGTAGTTGTCATTCTTTGGGTAATCAGAAGTGAGCTTTAATCCATCCCTATGTTTCTGTGCTTGATACATCATTGGTTTTGTCTTGGGGTGTTTGTGGGCAGTCCCTTCCCAAAGAATGTGCTCCACATGGCAGAAGCTTCTCCATCTTCTTTGATGGTGGTTCAGGCTATCTGGTCAGACCTATCTATTTATCTGTGAATAAATATCTTGTTATTGGTAGATAATAGGGAATCAAGCAGCTGAGAAGGAAACATATTTTTGCATGTTAAAAAACAAAACAGACAATGCCTTCTTGAATACATTGTACTGGCTTAAAAAAAAAAATCGTAAGTAATAGGGTATTCTATGGAATAGAGGACTACGGAACATTCTTCAGAAAATACTGGTGTTCAATATGAAGTACCCCTTTTGCAAGTGCTTCTCATGGGAATTCCGGCTGCAGTTTGACCCTTCCTTTTCAGAGACAGCGCTTAATGCCTCAGTCCCAGGCACTGTGATGTTCCTCCTTTCTAGCTCTGAGGTCACATGTTTTAGTTCTCTTAATATCTTTATAACTCTCCTTTGAGTTTCTTTGGTGGGCCCATATCCTTCTTAAAACATAATGACTGGCTGTGGAACACTGTTCTTACAGCAGCAAGGCTTTATTGCACTGCGGATTAGAATAATCTCCAACCAATACAGCTAGAATTACACTGATTTTTTTATTTTTTTTTATAGCTTTATGTTGTTACTTTGGTCAGTGTGGGAGCAATGTTGATGTTGCTACTTTGCATAGTACTCTTCGTTTCATATTTGCTTCTTTGCGATGTCTTTTTTAATCTTCCAATGTGTAGTATAAATTTTGTCAGCGCATCTTATAGATGTACCTGGAATTTATATCCATGTATATATAACCACAGGGAAACGTTAAACTTGCAAGCACACGCTACTAGAGTGTCTTTATTATTACGTGTGTACCTCATTTTTTCGTGAGTGTTAGTGTTAAAGCTTTAAATTCAGGGAACTCCATTTAAAGTTGCAGTCTTATCAGCACAACATTGCTGAAGTCTGTCCCAGAGGAGCTGGGAGCATTGAGTCTCCATCCTGTATGAGAACAACTTAGCACTGCTCTTACAGCAGAACTTGTGAAAGTTTGCTCATGTGGTTGGTTGGTTCAGTTAGAAGTCAGCTCAGAATAAATGTTAAACTGATATGATTTATGGACTTGGCTCTTTTTCATAGTCTGGAACAGCATTTGGAATTATTTTTGCTGGTGGATGCTACCATAGTGAAAATATGTACATCTGTCATTTTGGATTCCTTGGAAAAATCAAAAATGAATCTGTCATCTGTGTGGTTGTCATGGTGTCCCGCATTGCTGTGCCACTCACAGATGTTCTGCCTTTTCTTACAAACTTACTGATGGAGAGCCAAGAGGAGAGTGTCTCACTGTTGTGCATCTTCTTGATAAGGGAGATGTGAAGCTTGCAGAGCTGGACACAGACTATTTGTGACTCTGAACATAATTGCTCACATAAGTGAATAGACCTAATGGTCAGGATGTGGAAAGAGGATCCAAAGTGAAAAGTATTTTGAAATAAACTTGTGGCCCCTTGGCTTTCCTGTGCTGATGGTAGAAGTGCTTCTCATTCTCTTAAACCCCTCTGCTCTGTATACGATGTGGGGTGTGTGTGCACATATTCCCCTTTCCTTACAGACCCTCCCTTTGCTCTCCCAGCCCTTGTTCCTGGGGATGCTGAGGAAGTGGTCCTGCATGGTGGCAGGCTGGTGAACAACACACCAGATGAGCTCCTGCAGACCAAGGCAGGGCTGTAGTGTGCTTTTGCAGCCCCTGCAGGATTTTGGGGTTTCAACAGAGGAAGTTGGCCTTGGTGAATTGGTCACTAGAGTCTCCTCGAATGAAGATGTCTAGGTGTCAGCATCAAATGTGAAAGCAGAGGGTGACCCAGGCTTGATGGGCTTCCTTTGAAGGGCACTGGGACAGAAGGAAACCTGCATATGGAAGAACCTGAAGCCTTCAGTAACTTGCCTGCTGTTCTTAAGTTGTAATTTGCCTGTTAAGCACATAGAAGTATGTTGTTGAGTTTGCAAATTGCTGTAGTTCTGCTCTACTTGGCATTCAGATGGATCTTCGGAGGGAACCCTGGAAACTTCTGTTAATGCTGTTAATTTAAGGAATGTCTCCTGGGTGCCAGGTAACTCTTCTGTGGATGTATAATGAATAGCTCTGCATAAATCAAACGTTACCATTGGATACCGGTCCTCTGCCCAAAGCTTCTTGCTGGAGCCTGGTGAATTATGGCACACTTACTGTTGTGCTTTGCAGGAACTGAAGTGTTCCAGTCCCTGCTCCCCATGGCCAAGCCTATGTGCGTGGAAATGTGTTGAATGAATTTTCTGTGAGAAACAAAGGATTTATGTGTCACTTGCCTCTGCTACTTTAACTGATCGGCTTATTTCCAGGGAGAGATCTGAGGCCGAGTATGTGAATTAGCAGCATTAAAAAAGCTAATCAGTCCGTGTAGGGTCAAGGTTGACAGTGCCTACTCCCAGTAAGCCTGAGGCTGGATTTGGGCTCCCATTTCAATCCTACTTTCTCTAATTGGATGCTTCCACTTTTCTACATATTAAGTGCCTCAGTGCTATGAAGTGCCTTGCTAGAGTTAGTGCCATGCTCTGTGATGTAGCCAAGCTGAAGTAAGTCAAGGACAGGGTCTTGTGCAGCTGGAGCAAGCAATGCATCTCAATTCAGAGGGCCACATCAGCACTGCTGGCTCACCGACTGCAGGAAATATCTTTGAGGAGTGAACTCCTCACAGGATGGCCCAAGTCCAGCCCTCGATGAAGCTAGTGGAATTGCTCCCATTTTCTCAATGAACCTTGGATCAAGCTATCAGCTAAAAAAAAAAAAAAAAGGAGAAATCCATTAGTATTTTGCCAAAGTGACACGGTGCATTAATTTTTGGGTAGAAATCAAATATCTTACTGTGTTATTTTGTCTGTTCTCTGTCTTCTTTACTTTTCTGCTGATGTGGCTTTGGGATAGCTGTGTGAAGATAAGTAACACTGAGTATGTGAAAGCAGGGAACAAAGCAGCCACCCCTGCGTGGATTGCTGAATGTGGAAGCTGGTTGTGCTTTCCATGGTGCCTCTTGGTGATGGTAAAATGTGACTTTTCTTTTGCTGCTGGATAAAAAGCCTTGAGCTGCACAAAAGAATTGCAGAACTTTAGATGCTTGGCTCTGCTACTGAAGATTTGCTTTCTCCTTTTTCAGATTCATACTCTATTTCAAATTGGATGGAAAAATGAAATGGTTTATCCAAATTGTCCCAACCCTTAAAACCAGTGCATTAAGTGGTTTACCTGCTGGAGGACTATGGAGAGCTGTGTGGAAAACAACACCCATTGCGGGCATGAAGAAATGATAGGAGATCATATTGCAAAGTATTTTTGAAAACAATAAACTCTTTTCCTGGCAGAGGTCTGGCTGTGATACAGGCCTTGGTGCTTGAACACTCTTTGGCTTTCCTGGTGCCTTCTGTGGCTGCATTTGCCACAAGCATCAAACTTAAGCATCACCAAATGTGCATTTTTCAGCAGTTGCATTTAGAGGAGGTTGATATAACAAACTATACAGTGCTGATGTTTTACAAAGCATCTTGCCTCACAAATGGAATTAATTTTTGAGTTGCCAACTGAAGAATCAAAATATACTGCCTCTCTTTTCTGTTTGTTTTCTGTTGTTTTCTTTGGTACATGTACAGCTGATATGTTTGTGTCTCCTCCTCTACCATGGCAGGGCTCGAATGCTTAGGAGAGTGCGTGGTATACAATAGCTTTATATCCTAAAGAATTATCTCAGAGATGTAGTTAACTGTTGCTGGTTGAGATAATGTATTTTTCTAGCCTTGGTGGTGGGTCCTGGGAGAGGTGCTGTAGAGTTTTCATAAACTGAATTGCTTAGCTCTGAAGCTGGATAGCTCTTGCAGTTTGGCAGTGGTGCAGCGTTATTATCTCAGAGGACAATTGATTGTGCTCAGGGAGCAGTTAAGAACTTCTTGAGACAAGGATCCACTCTTTCAGGAGGGTGAATGAAGTGAGCAGTGTGGCACGTTTTATTTAGTCTTCCTTATGTTTTTATTTTTTATTTTTTGGTAAAGGGGCACTGGTCTCAAATCCAGGATATGGAGTCAGTCAGTCTTTTCTGAAAACCTAACATATTTAATATATTTCTGTCTATAAAAAAATCCACCAGCTTACTGTTACAGAGTAGACATGATGATTTTTAGCAGAGCAGTCCATGTCAGGATTTCCTTCCCAGCTGGCATTTTTTTTTAGCCTTTGCTAATAGGTGCATTTGATCACTTTCTGATGAGCTCAGTATCTCCAAGCAATGTCTCTTTTCAATCTGTTAGTTTGCTGGTTTGGGACACTTATGTTTAGCCTCCCAGTCTTCTGTGTGGAATGAAAAGATGGGTAGATGTTTACAGACTATATGAATGTTGTCTACTATCTCTGCCAAATACGTGTTCTCTCTGCAGCGGAACACATTTTATAGGTCCAGTTTTCCAGGCCTGAAAGTAATGACATATGGAAGGAAAATGACAAAAAGTTCTTGCTGACTGTGAAGGGCAAAAGCAAACATTTTGCACTTAGACTTGTGGTGGTAAATTAGCAGTGCCTGAATTTTTTTTTTTATCATTTTTTAATTTTTTTGGTGGCTTCAGATTTCAGCTACTTTTTACATTCATATTCTAATAGGTTTGAATTGCTTAGGATATTTTTTCCCCACAGTTACAGATCGATTACTAAGGGTCAGTATTCTCCTTTTCATCTGGAGCTAATCTGTTTTTCCAATGCTCAATAATTGATGAGGTCTTCTGAAGAATCTGTGTGATTTGGCAAGTGCAAGCTACCTTCTTGTGTGGTTGTTTAGAGGATGTTTTATCCTCAGCTTAGACCTCAAACTTTGGGCTTACATCATTTATAAAACGTTCTCCCACACTCCTGACACACACAGAAACATTGGCAATACTAGTGGATGTTTCAACTATGATATGTCAGTACCAGGGCTTTAATCAGCCCTGTGTTTTTGGGTCCAAGATACAATATACAAATTCCTGCAGCTGTAGGTCATGTTGGATTTCTGTGCTGAAGAGAGCAGAGGGGGGAGTCACTCCTTCTAATTATCCTTAATGTAGAAAAGTACTTGATTTTGTTTTGATTGCAGATAGCACTTTTGAAGAGGTCTGAAGATGGTCTGTAGTTGATCTTTGTAGTTTGCGCAGAATAGAGATCCACAAAACTGTTTAACCAGTTTTCAGGCAAAAAGCCTCATCATACTTCTAGGTGCAAGTCCTGGGGAGTTGGCCAAGTATAAGTTTTCAATTCAGTTGATCACTTGGTAGTCAATCCCAAAAACTATTAGAGAAAAATGATTGGAGTGAATGTGTTTTCAGTGTGTCTTTTCATCGCTATGGTTTTGAAACCTCATCAAGAGTTTGCTGAAATCCAGTTGAATTCCTAGTGTGCTAGAGTAGGTATTAACTGGGGCACAATAACTGCAGACTTGTGTGCTTTTATAAATGTCAGATCTACTGTGTCTCATAGGAGAAGTCACAGGGACTGTCATATCTGTCAGCTGTTCAGTTTTCACACTGATCTGAAGTCTTGTCTTTGTGTCTTTTGAAGTTATCTTCCACTGAGAATTCAAGCAACTTGTCTAAGTTTAGACTATTGTAAAAGAGAGATTCCTGTCAGGATCGGGATCACTTGTAGTTGAGACTGGTGTACTTGCGTACATGTTGGATTTTTGTGCATAGGTGAGGCAGTTCTTATTGTCACATCTGTTCAGAAGAAGCTGAAGAATTTGTACCAAGGCCAGTGGAAAGTAGATGAAACCCAGCATTGCCCCAGTAGATCCACTCTGTGGCTGTCTATCCCTCATTTCCATCTGTAGTTCTCTCTTGTCCTTTTTTTGTTTTTTTTTTTGTTTTTTTTTTCAATTTCAGCACTGCATTTTTCCTTGATTACATCAAATTTCCATTTGTATTCGTATTTCCATGTTGCCTTTAGTGTTACTATAATATTTAATACCTTTGTTGTAAAGTAGTTACTTGGTTCTTCATCATTTCAACCTCTTTTCTTCACAGCCCATTTCTTGCACCTGTTCTTGGCTCTCTTAGTCTATGACTGAAAGTAATGCCTTGATCCTTTTTCAGGAGGTTTTGCTTTCTTTTGTTTTCTTTAGCCCAGCAAGGCAAATAAACTGCATACATAAATCCAAGTCTTGCCATTTCCATGTGTACATCTAGCACTTGAATGTGCTATGAATGGGATCCCAGTGACAGAAGAAGGTATTGGAATTTGTCCTTCGTAGTGCTTTGACCTTTCTTTTTTCATGAACTGTGAATGGTTCCAAGACCATTGTTCCTGAGTTCAGGCTCCCCACAGCAATCACTACCTTAGGAACTGAATTACTTTGAATGCTGCACTGTATTTATTTCTTCCTCCTACCTGGTGTTTAACTAAATTGTTCTTTGTTCTTATTGAGAGAGAACTTTCTTGCCTAGCTGGGCCCACGGGGTTCCATGCTTATCATCAGAGCTGTCTAAACTGTTCTTTGATAGCTCTGTCCTGGATGCTTCCCTGTTGGTCAAACTGTAATGAGAAAGATAAATAAAAGTGAAGCTAACTACCAAAATAGAAACAACAGGCAGTAAATGTGCTACAGCGAGGAAAGTAACTTTATCCTTAGGAAGTATGGGTTTTAAAATCTCAGCTGATGTCCTTCACTCAGCATCAGTGCCGGTAAAATTCTCTTTGCTTAAGGCCACATTTGTTTTAAATTGAACTCTTGCAATATGGCTTTCTGGCTAGACTGGTTTCTTTTGTATCCTTTGTCACTTACAGTTCTCTGTTTTGATTCCAGTTGGAAGCCATGGCTTCAACTGGTGAAGCAGAGCTGATGGGCTGCAGTGTCCCTCCCTGCTCCCCACACCAGCAGGCTCTCAGTGCTCAACAGTGTTCAGGACTGCTAAGAGGAAACCTGGGCTTTTATCACTGCCTTCTGGACAGGGATGGGCCGCCACAAAGGTTTCCTGTTTCCTGCTGTCCAATGGGACCCAGTTTTTAAAATCATAGAATGGCTTAGGTTAGAAGGGACCTTAAAGATCATCATGTTCCAGCAGCTGCTGTCACCTATTAGATCAGGCTGCCCAGGCCCCCAGCCTGGGCTTGAGTGGCTCTCCAAGGATGGAGCACAGGAGGGATGTTGAGATTTGACGATGTTATGGCTGCTGGGAGAGGCTGTGGAAGAGGGGTTTGTCTGGTCTGACCAAGAATAGGATGAGGAGATAGCCCACAGCAGCCAGCTACTGCTTGAACCTGGGCTACAAGAAGGCTGCTCCTTGGTGTTGTCAGGTTGGTGTTGTCAGGCTGCTGGGAACAGCCACAAGTTGCAGTTTGGGAGGTTTGTGTGGGTCATTTGGGAAAACTTTCCCTCTAGGCAGCTGGTGCATCACAGGAGCTGGCCCCAGGGAGACATACCTGAGCTCTGTCCATGGGGGTTTTGAAGACTGAGTTGGCCTTGTTCAGTGTCAGGAGGTGGTCTGGCTTTGAGGAGAATGTCAGAGAGGAGACCTCTGAGGCTTTCTTCCAGCTTGTATTTTGCTATCTTCTGTTTCTCCATGGTGATCTGTGAATAAAGGCTTCTGCCTGTATGATCAGTGACTGATGAGCTTCTGTAATCTGTGCTCAGCAACTGCTCAGGAGAGCAAGAAGAGACTCTGTGGGAGCAGGTGTTTGACAGCATGTGACTGAATATTCCTTGAAAAGTGAATGGGAACCCCATGAAAGAAGTTCTCTTTACTGTAGTGATTTAATTGTCTGATTAATCTGGGTTTGTAGAAGCTTCGTTTTGATAGACTGGTGAGCAGCAGCCACCAGGGAGGCACAGCTAAGTCTGTGTGTTTAAAATGATGTTCTTGTCTTTCTGTAGGTGCTGAAACTTTGAAATAAAAGTGTACCATGCTGAACTGTTGCCCAGTGTTCCAGTGCAATAGCAGAGTTCTCTGGGAGTGTGCTGTTCTCTTTGTGTGTTATATACCTGTATAGCACTGAAACCTTGCATTTCTTTGAGGTCTCAAAGGGAGGTCTGCCGGCAGCTCTGGGATTTACTATAGTTCTTTCCAAAGGATAAGTTAATAGGATAAAGTTTATTGGCGGAGTGTGAGAAGATGTGACTTTGTCAGCAGATCTAGACCAGTGAAAAGCTTGATTGTAGATGCGACATTGAACAGGAACATTACAAAGAATCTGCTTTGGGTGTATGTGGGGACATGGGGGCATTGATACATAGTTCAAGTAGCATAATTTAAATGGAAATAAGTAGGAACTCCCAAGCTGGTGCTGGAAAGAGGATTTCATTGCTGCTCTGGCAGGGGATACTTTGGTGCACTGATGTCTACCCAGGTCTCTGCAGCTGGTACAGTTCCAGGCTCTTGTTCTCCTGACACTTCTGTAGCTGCAATAGCACTGGCTTAGCCAGTGAGTGAGAGGGTTTGAGAACAAGAAAACTAGATGTATGAGAAATCTATGCTTTAATGCTGCTTCTTAAAAGAGCACTGCTAACTTGCCAAATGGCTTGCATGAGCTGCTCTTACAGTGCAGAATGCCCAAGTGTCATGTCATGGGAGTTTGTGAAGTCAAGAGTGGAGGCATTTGTAGAACAGACCTGTTAAATGCGAGGCTGTCAGTGAGCAGAACCATTAGTGAGGGATTTAAGAGAGGAGTACCTGCTTTTAATGTAGATTATTTTCTAAAATAAAGTTTAAAAATAGTGAAATTGTTCTGTGCTTTGTTCTATGCTGACCTTTAGCACTTGCCAGAAAAATAACGTTCTTGTGTGCCTGAACTATGGAAAGGGGATTTATAAAAAATGGGGAAAGATTAAACAGGAAAGCTGCAAGACAATCCTAGTTTCTGGCAGCAGTTCTTGTACTAGAGTGTGTTTTCACTTTGGGTGTCCTGCACCAGTCTGTCTGAATGCCTGAGAAAAGACGTGGAGTATTGTGCATCCTGCTAGGAAAGCTTCTTTCTGCAGTTGGGTTTTATAGCAAAATTAAGAAACTGTAAAATTAAATTCTTTGTTCTGATGTCAGTTAGTATGTGTGCTTGCAACAGATGTATGTGGGCTGCTGTATATGTCACAGGCTTCATAATAACTGGTGGGGTTTTTGTGTGTTTGCTTGTTTTTTGAAGAGAAGGACATACTGAGCAGACCTCTGAGAGCTCGTGCCCAGACTCCAGATGGCAGGTTTTCTTTTCGGTGGAGGCCACCTTATGGAGCAGGCTTCAGGAGTCCACGCAGCAGATCACAGATCCGTGGGTATGGAGAGAGCAACCGAAGGATGAGCTATGCTCCACTGCCGCAAGAGCGGCAAAACCAGGAAGCAAGAAAACTTGGTAAGCCAGATTTCTATGATAACACCTAGTGAGAGAGCTGCTGCCAGACTGCCCTTGGCAGTTACCCCATTGATTCGTTTCATGTTTTGGTTTGTCTTTCTGTATCTGGCAAGGCTCTCCCCAGGCAAAAAGCCATTTTCTGTAGTTGCTTGTTGCTTCTACGTGGCCATCAATCACGTTATTGTAGCCATCAGAATGATTTCCTCTTATAAATGAAAATGTTTGCTGCAGGTGTGTTTGGCGTTACGTGAAAATGTGATTACCAAGCTGGAAATTATAGTACAATGTGATGCAGTATCAAAGAGAGACTGTATGCAAGTTACCCATATTAATAGTAGAGAGAGGACAGAGAAGAAGAGGCATAGTTCACAGCCTCTTTGCACGTGGTAGGGCACCTCTCAAATCCATTGGTTCTTCTCCTCTTCTTAAAAATTGTGCCCCTGCATTATTTCAGACCAGTGGATAAAAAGCTAACCCTAATTAAATGTATTCATGTTTACTAGTAGAACGGTTCCATGGTCTCCATGCTGGAGTGTTACCTTCATGTGCCCATGTTCTCAGCAGTTCCTTTTGGAGGTCCTAAGGTCCCACTCTGGGCTCCTGAGACAGTCAGGTTTGGGCCTTTGCTGTGCTTCCTGTCCTGTCCCTCCATACTATAATGATTTGCTCTCCTTCATTAGTTCATATGCACTTGGTATAGAGGACTTCTAGCTTGCTGTAATAACGGGGTTTGCAGCAACTTTGTTTCTCCAGAAGCAGAGGATTTTTTTGTGTGTAGTTTATGTAATTCTCCTCTTACCTGTCTGTCCTGTGAACTCCTCTACATTGAGTGGGCTCAAGGTATGCACTCATGGCTCTTTGACCTTCTTCCTGGAAGTTTCAGCTATTCAGATGCATTTGCTCAAGGTTAAACTTCTTAATCTCTCCTGTATATTGGAAGCTTATCCCACAGACAGTCTGGTCTTGGATTACAAGGCTGGTGATGGTTCAAAAATCACAGATGGCTGCCAGAATTTCTGGCGTTGTAATCTAAATATCTATTTCCTCTTTTATTTTTTAGGCTTTATACAAAAAGAACATACTTATCTTGGTTTATCCAAAGAGAGAGAACTCCTAGGTCACCTTTTGTCAGTTATTCCAGGGTTTCACAGCCTTTCCTAGCTGGGATCTCCTAACTATTCTCATCCCTTCTCTTCACTTTTCGTATTTCTGCTAAGAACAGCTCTGGAGAGAGACTCACTGTAGCTGACAGTGGTTCCACATCTGTGCTAATGTTCTGTTGGCAATCCAGTACTCTTCTGGTTTCCCTATAGTGCCTGGCTGCTGTGTTTGCTGCTGCTGCTTCTGTTTCTTATGCTTTCATCTGTACTCCTAAGTTTCTTCAGGATGAGGTTGTCTCTAGGTGTTAGGTATTGTGGGTTTTTGTTCTGTTTTATCTTTCCTTTTTGGTCACAGTTTTACTGGATATTCAGTATTATACTACATCTTGATGAGAAGTTCTATGTAATGTGATTTCAAGCATCTTCTTATTTTTATTGCTTTTATACTACACTTTTTTCAAAATGGAGGACAAATGTTTTTTGAATAATCAGGTTATCAGGAGAGGAACTCAAACCTAGAATATAAAAATCTTCTAAGGTGTTTTTTTCATTTTAATAATTTGCTTTCCCACTTTTGGTACCATCTTTGTTGTTCTTATCATATGCATAGTAAAAGTTATGAAATATTATATGAATATCAATAATGTAGGAATCCAAATAAATGACTTATCATTTTGTATCTTAAGAAGTAATGAAATGTGTTTCTACCTGAAGAGACTGAAGGTTTTTGGTTTTTTGTTGGTGTTTTTTTTTTTTTTTTAATTTTATTTTAATTTTTTTTTTTACAAATACGAGTTTACTGAAAAATCTGTTTTTTCCCTCTATGTACAGCCTCTGAATCAGTTCATGTGGTTTCTTTGCCATCACGGAGTACCCAAGGACGCAGTCAACCTGTCTATAGGTCATCCTTAACTAAAAGGAAAGTCATAGGTATGTTTCTTTTACATCAGCTATTGATTCTTGGAGACATTTGAATGAAATAAGATAGCTTTCTGTTTTTCGACTGCAAGTGCCTGAGGTAGGTTTTTCTGTGTGGGTTTTAAAGAGCTTGATGGTTGTCTCTGCTTTTCTGACTCAAGCAGTATTAATAAAAGAACCCAATATGGTTGGGTTTTTGCTGTTTTTTCTTTATTTTTTTTTAATCTCCTCTGCTGCAGCTATTGACAGACCTTACAGATTGCAATAACTGCATGTGAAGACTTGATTTAATTGAAACCAGAGCCTCCACAACTGGATGTCTTCTTGTCACACTTCTGCATTGTTTCCTGTAGGGTTGATTTCCAGTCAGCAAAGTCATAGAGATTGGAACAGTGTAGGGTGAATGGATTTGTTTCAGGTATTTTGTTGGAAAATACCTTTGTCAGAACTTGCATATTCTCTGTGGAGGTGCTTCCACCAACTTCTCATGCTTGCTTTCTCCCTTCACATGCTCCCATTTCAAGCAACCACTTTCAGGAGAAAGGCAGAGGTTTCCACTTCTGTGGGTTGTTTATGAGATGCTGCCATCATGAGAGGTGGTGAAAAATGTGTGTTCTTTGCAGTTAGGTCCTCTAAGCCACTTTTGAGTAGTAGATAAGACCTCTTCACCACTGTAGAGAGCCGTCTGCCTTAAAAACCCATTTGGAAGAAGTGAAATGTGCTTTGTAGCTGCTTGTGTGAGCAAAATATTAAATGACTGTGAAACATATGAGTACTCAAGTCCTGTAAGCAAATGCGTGTGCTTTTCCACTATTGTTGTCTTTGCTATACATCCATGCGGTCTGCCTATTATAGCATAAATTACTGAGTTTTTTTTAATTTATTTATTCTATTTAATGAGTTCTCCACTATTCTTGTTATTGATGTGCCATTTTTTTCTCATTTCAGAGGAGGAAGAGGTGGAGGTGGTAAAGGACATAACTGTTCGAGTGATGTCCTCTCAGTCTGTGCTTGTTGCTTGGACAGACTCGCAGTATGAAAAGCAGAAGGTTGCAGCAAACAGGTAGTTAGCCTACATGTCCTTTTCTGAATAGATAGTAGAGGTGAAATGCTGACAGTGCAGTACTGTTTCCTTCTGCATTTATTTAACAGTTGGTAATAGGAACAGTTTAGCTTTGGGTACAGGAGTTTGAGTAACTCTGCGTTAGTGGCTGGTAGGGAGTGCTTTGTCATCTGGAGACAAAAATGAGCGGAGAAACCACCGTGGGATGGGGACTATGCAGCAGCGTGGGGCTGGGACCTTGGGGACTGTTGTTTTCACTCTGCTGATGTGCTTTGTGTTTGAACTTTTGTTTTCTTGTATCTAATCCCAGACAGTACAATGTTCGTTATCGGGAAAAGGGAGAATCAGCAAGGTGGGATTACAAGCAGGTGTCCAACCGGCGGGCGCTGGTGGAGAACTTGGCACCAGACACCATGTATGAGTTTGCAGTCCAAATCATGGATGGAGAAAAGGAAGGCAAATGGAGCGTGTCTGTTTTCCAGCGAACTCCGGAGGCAGGTATGTATGGAAAAGTTCTGGTGCTGCTGCAGTGAGGAGGGAGTGGGAGAAGTGGTTTGGGTATGTCTGGGAAACAGCACAGCAGCTTGGACTTGCCTCTTCCTTTGGATGTATCAGCCTTATGCAGAGATGTAAATGGGCTTGCGTGGACTTGAGTTCTGTATGTACTTTGTATTTGTCTTTGAAATGAGCAAATAGGCATTTCTGCTATGGGAAGAAGGGGCAAAAAGCATACACCATGTGGGTAATGCTTTGTTAACGGTCTTTTCTATGTCTGTCTGTTTTACAGCTCCTACAAGTGCACCTGAAAATTTAGATGTTTGGCCGCTGAAGGGTAAGCCAACCTCTGTAGCAGCATCCTGGGATGCTCTCCCAGAGAGTGAAGGAAAAGTTAAAGGTAAGTCATCACTTTCGGTTTGTAACTCTGTAAAGGATCTAATCTTCTGAAAAGCAGACTGCCACTCAGCAGCAAGCTGAAACTGTTTACTGTGCTGGGACTACTTTGGTTGTTAGTGGCTCACACCCAAGCAAGATCTCCTTGTTTCCAGCCCAGATTCAGCTTCTGCACAGCTGGGAAGCCATCAACTTGTCCCCAGGATATCACAAAGCACATACCCATACTTACCTCTTCATCATTAAGCAGGTTGAAATGGAGCTCAGGAAGGATGTTTCCCAAAGGATTTGTAAGTTAGGCAACAAAAGCAAATAATTAGAAGTTAAGGAAGAGTTGAGTGGCTGCCAAGAAAATGAGTGAGATTGTACTGTTTAATTTCTAGCTTATTGTGGAAGGGAAGCCTCTCTTATAAAGCAAGCACAAATAGAGATTTCAGCAGATTTCACACATAAGGCTTGTGCAGTGTAGCATTGCCATATGAGGGTGGAAAGCTCATTTGTCAGTGGCATTACTTGCATAGAATGTTTAAAAAGAAATAAAAATAAAAAAGCATTCTTGGATTTTTTTCCCCTTTTTCCCTTCAAAAAGAAATAGGCAGGATTTTTGACCACCCTCATTCCCACTGATTGATGAGTTTGTGTTCTCCAGTTACACAGGTTTCTGGAAGTGCCTTATCAGCACTGTAGCATCTCAGAGTTTAAAAAGTCCCAGTCCTGGAGGGAAGTGTACTGTGACCCTGTAAAAGATCTACTGTATGCATTCTTCAAGGCAGTGTTGGAATTCTTTCCTCTTTGAAGTCAGAAGGAATTTTGCCAATTACTTCAATAGAACTGAAATTCTGTCTAAGAATTATTATTTCTTAAAGTAAGATCATGCGGAGACACTATCTGAAATTTAAAATCTGCTCCTAATTTTGAGCAGCCTGTAAGCCTTCTTCCAAATTGGTCTGCTGATCTTTAGATGATTCAACCAGATTGAAGGGCTGAACACTTATACACACTTGATAAATCATTACCTTTTGCTTGGGTATGAAGTATTACAAGAGAGGCCTTATATTTAAACTAAATAAGCAGCATACATAATATTTACACTGGCTAAGTGAAACCACTGAATTAGCACTTCATAGTCATTTATTTCCCTTTTACATGTTTATACCACATATTAAAGAACTGTCCTCTGGTAGCCATTTGAAAGCTACCAGGAGTAGTGCCAGTGCTTCCATAATTAAAACATTTCCTCTGCATTCTGAAACAAACAAACAAAAAAAGTTTAAATCAAAGTTTGTGATGCCTTCTGATACCGCGTGGTGTTTGTTTGGTCTCAGCAGCAAGTATGTTTCCATATTGATAACTTTTTTTCTTGGTTTTGATGTCATGTGCTTGGATTATTTCTTAATGCAATAAATGCAGTCTCATTTTTAGATTAAAAAAGAATAATTTCCGTGTTCTTAGTAGTGTTATGCTTCTAGAGTTTTTCAGTTATTCACCTGGAGTTTATATGGCTTCTTACAGACAAAGGCAAAAGACAAGGAAACCTGCATGTGGCTAAGCTCCTCTTCGTGCCCACAATTAACCCTTTCTACAGAAAACTAGTAGGGTGCATGTGTAATCCTAATCTGAAAGATGAGAGCAAGGCAAATTTCTTAAGTTATCTCAGTCATTAAGTCATTGAAATGATTCATTTTTATCTTTCTATTAAGATGAACAAATATTTATTTAACTTATCTATCTATAGATATATCATGTCTTTGTACTCCAGCTATTGACTCGGCGTGCATTGCTAGTGTATTAATTTTAGTAATGCACGTTCTAATTCATCCTACCCATACAGTCTGTCCGCTGGAAACAGGACTGTTTTCAGTTTCCTCCTTCCAACCGTCTGCCAAATCATTTCAGAATACATTCTTTCATACGCCCCTGCTCTCAAGCCTTTTGGAGCAAAGTCCATCACCTACTCTGGAGCTACAACATCAGCCATAATAGATGGTCTGCAGGCTGGGGAGCGCTATATTTTCAAAATTCGTGCAGCAAACAGGAGGGGACCTGGTCCTCAGTCTAAAGCCTTCAGTGTTGCCATACCAGCAGGTAAGCACCAAGCCACTCACTAATTGCTTAGTCTGTCTCTACTTGCCTTGGTTCCATTTACATTTATTCTGTGACTTCTTAGCTTCTCCTGCACACCCTTCATCTAACCTATGGGATTTTACTTCTTCAACACTCTTTTTGCTAGCTCTTTTCATCATCATTTTGTCCAAAGAGATGCTTGTAAATAAACATTAATTGCTCTGTAACTTGTAACGTTATGGACATTGTAACATTTTAAATAAAGGCACACCATACTCTTATTCCCTGGTGTGCTGCATGAATATGTGTGCTCTTATTATGCAAAGACCAGGTAAAACTATACTTGGTTCTTCAGTTGCACTGTTCCTTACAACTCCTGCTCTTTAAAGTCAGCTAAATTGGTCTGCCTCCTTGCGAAAGAGGTGCTGTTGTGGGGATTTGCTGAATTCTAAACTAAAAATGTATCCTGCCTCAGACAGAACTATGCAGCATGCTGTCATAAACACAACTAAGTTCTTCTAATGGTACGGTTCTGCTGACTGAATGTTGCAGTCTCCGCTTTTAGATTTTTTATTTTAATTGCTTGAAGTTTTACTTGAGTTATGAAAAATCCATGTAAGTGGATTAGTACAGAGATAACTACCATCTCACCTTCTCTTAAGTAGTCTTCTTGCTACCTGCCTGGTTTTTTTTCTTGTATTTTGTTCTGCTGTTGCTATGAATAAACACGCTCTTTTTTTTTTTTTTTTCAGATCGTAATGAGGATTCAGTTGCTCAGCAACAAACAAAGGTTCAAGACAATTCAGAGGCTAAAAAACCTGTGAATGCTGGTTCATCTCCTTCTCAAAGATCCTCTGTTTCTTCACAAGGGCAGGTGTCGCTTTCCTCTAAGCAGTCATCTGTTCATTCACCTAGTGCTGGAGATAAAAAGAATCTTCTTTCTGAATATAAGAATAAAGTCTTGACTCGAGGAAGTGTTCTGAGTAAATCTCAGTTACCTTCCAGAAGGACAGGAGAACTCGATCTCCAATCTACTGAAGTGACAGAGGATCATGATTCATCAGAAGAAACTCCAACGGCATTACCAAAAGCCCAGGATCACAGGAGGATTGTTAGACCCTTGTCCTCCAGTCGGACAATCCATCCTGTTCTTGCCTCAGGGAGGACCCCTGTTCGAACTCACACATCAGAGTTGTCACGACAGAGTAGCACAGAGAAACATGAGCCATCAGCGTTGTCACCATCCTCTGCACAACGCTCTTCTGCCTCATCTGTTCCTAAGTACTCAGATAATGAAACAAAGCAACTAAGGCAAAGTAACTCTAATGTGCCTTCTCCTAAAGCCTCTACCCATTCTCTGCCTGCCAAAAATAATGATCTTTCTGACAATGTGGAAGAAAAGCCAGATCCTTTGCTGGTGAAAGTGCCTTCTAAAACATCAGAGTCTGGTCTCCTGGGTTTACCATCGAATCGGCAGTCTGTTGTAACTCATGAGGTGGACCCAAGTCATCCAAGTGTGTCTTTGCCTAAAAAGACATTCTCTTCTCATCTGCCATCACAAAAGACCCACAAGACCTTCCCCTCAGAACCTCTGCAGAAGGTACAAACCAGTCCTCCCTTACTGCATTCCAGGGGCCGGCGGCTGCCATCTCCTGTTTCATCGCAGAGTAATGAAGAGTTGCAGGAAGATGATGATGAGGATGTAACAGAAGACAGTGACCGAGCCAGGAGCCGCTCTGTGTTTCCTAAGGAGTTGTCCACTTCCAGGGGATTACCTATATCTTTCTCTCAGGGAAGCTCAAGTTTGTCTCTTTCAAAGCAACAGCAGCCAGGTTCTCAGGTACCTTCTTACAAATCAAAGCTTACTCAGCCAGACTCCAGTTCTGCCAGTGGTAAAGTAAAAGACAACCAGTATAATTCAAAGTTGTCATCCATGTCAAGACAAACTCGTCCCTCATTACCTAGTCAGTCAAGGGCTGCTACAAGAGTAGTGTCCCATGCAGAGAAAAAATATGACCTGTTACCATCTAAAATGTCCCAAACCTCACTTCCTCGAAAAGTTCCTTCCTCATCCTCTTCTAAATCTCGTCAGTCGGTGTCTGATGAAGAGAATGATGATAGCAGTGAGTATGATCAGAAAGAGGTGGAAGAGAAACCCACATCTTTGGCAGCAAAGTGGTCCCCTTCTCTTTCTAGAGGTAATAAAAAAACATATGATGACACTACTAGCAATAAGAGGAAATCTATGGACAGTCTTCTACCTCACAAACTAAGATCTGAAGAGGAAGAGAAGGAAGGAACTCCAACATTAAAAATTTCTTCTCCTGAATCACCAGGCAGCTCTGCTGTAGCATCACGGATTATTCATTCTTCTAACAAACATACCCCATCTAAACCAAGCTTCATCTGGCCACATTATTCTCAGTCTACAACCACACACACTGTTCCTCCAACAGTTTCATCTTCCACTTTGTCCCCTCGTCAACGACTATTGAACTCCAGGCTACGGAGCCCTTCCCAGCGGCAGTTTGTTAGACCTCCTTATAGGCAAGGTATCTTGTCTTTGTTCTAGTAATGTTGCTGAATTGAGGTTTTCATAAGATCAACAATTAGATGAAAAGTTCTCTATCAGAAAGCAAACTCAGTTGTTCGGTATCACATAGTTATTTCAGATGTTCTCAGGGAGCCCTGTTTTTGAGGACATTGATCTGTGTGATGTGCTGTAGGCCTTTGGTCCTGCAGTCTGATCTGCACAGGGTCCAATTACTCATAATGATTTCTGGGACTTCAGATAGGAAAGTTGTTCTGTTTAATAATGATACGTTCTCTCAGTACACTTCCCAGATGTTTACAAAGTTCAAAAATATCTTAATGGCTGTGTTTCCACCTCTGCTGCAATGCATGGCAGCCCAAACGTGCTGTTGAATTAGGTCTGTTATGGCTTCTGAGGTCCAGCAGTGTTGTTACGTGTTGGTTCAGTTGCTTACTATTTGGATATTGATTACAGATTCTGAGATGTGTCATAATGAGGAAGTCTGGAATATATGCATCTGTTAAACAAAGTTAAGGGTTGCTAGTAGGAGTCTTCTTAGAGCCTTTACCAGTAAAACACCTATACAGGATTTGCATTTAACCGAATATTCGTAAGAGGTTTTGCAGACCTTTGCATTTTAAACTGTGGTTTGTAGTATGCACAGTTTTTGTCTGACCAGTGTATTTTCTTCTGTATTTCAGGTTACAATGGCCGACCTAATCTTACAACGAAGAATGGAAATGGAAAAGTATTAGCTGGTAATAATGGAAAACCAAGCGGACAAAGAGTAATCAATGGCCCTCAAGGAACAAAGTGGGTAGGGTGACCTCTGCAGATTCAAGATGCTTTGGCCTGTTGTTTTACTTTTTCATTGAGAAAAGAGAAGAAACACTGCCCCTAGTCAAAGAAGCTGTAAAATGAGGTCATGTTTAATGATGTAATTCCACTGTTTAATTTAAATCTAAAGATAAATACCCTATTTCATTATTCAAACATTCAGGGTTTTAAATTAGATATTTGAAATGCTTTACTACAGTGTTACTCCCATAGGCTTAGCAAAATGTTTTTCCTCACTGTGAGTGGAACTTCCTTGTGCTCCCCAGTGACTCAGGACATTGCTGCACAATGTGAATAGAAATTGTCCAGCACAGTTCCCATGATGGGCACTGTGATGATGTTTCTTCCAAATGCATGCTCCGGGGAGAAGTTAATGAACAAGACTGTCAGCATGAGAAGTTGCTCCATAAATGGCACAGTGCTGTAAAAACAAGTATGTCACAGTAGGTTTCCTGGGGCGACAGGCCTCAAAGTGATACCTTTTATTGTTTTGTGTTTCAGTCAGATTTCTAGTGGTACTTTCAGAAGAACTCAGGCACCATTAATGGCAAGTCCTGCTAGATGCCTAAATGCTTGTCTTTTACCTTTCCAGTCAGTTTATAACCAACCAGTGCAGTGAAGAAAATAGCATTTTATGTGTGGCTGTTCAAACACTGAGTAGGGTAAGGCTCTGACCAGCTTCAGTGGTGTCAGTAGAGCTGCTCATACAGTAGAACACCACATGATACAAGTAAAAGAAGGGGCATAATACCAATTATTTTATGGCCATTTCAATCTTCTTGATTGCATTAGAGGAGCACAGAGAATTGCACCAGGTAACTCACATTCAAGGGAGGCATTTTGAAAAGCAAGTCCAAGACCCTTTAGATAGACTTCAGAAAGTGGGCCAGAGAGGTGCTACGGAGACTGTGGGGCATCTGTCCCTGCTGCAGCAGAAGAGGACATTGCTATATGCAGAACCTTCCAAATATTTTGTAAAGCAAGAGAAGTAGTGTGTCATCATCTGGTGCCTGGAGGCCTCCAAAGACTGCCTGACCACTGCAACAGCAGGCGATCTGATCTCATGATTTACTTTCCTTCTGCTACAGTCTTTTCTGCAACACCAAATTCAAGTTTTTCCTTGCCAGCTCGAATGTACTGCTCTTATCCTCTTCTCAGTTCTTTCTCAGCAGCTAGCAGCTTTTGTGTTTTTGTGTTCTGTGGCACAGTGTATATTAACTCAGGTTAAAACAGCACACAGTTCAGCTGTTTTGGGCTGAAATAGCAATGAGGACTGGATTTTAATTGAAGTAACCTCTTAAATTCAGTCCAGACTCTCAGGCAGATTTGTTTTATGAGACAGGCTTTTCTTCAGTCTCCTACCTCACTTAAAATCTTAGTTACTTTGTTTTCACTGCTATTTCAATTCAAATTAACTAGTTTAATTTTTCTGTTTTTTTTTTTTTTTTTTTTTTTTTTTTTTTTTTTTTTTTTTTATTAGTGGGCACGCTTTTAAATACTGCTTTTAAAAGGACTTGGGGTCGTACTCAAATAAGCATTACATTAATCTGCTTTAGGAGTAGTGCAGCCCGAGCAACTCAGTGCAACAAGTCAAGGGAGTTGATCCTGTATGTGCCAGCACTACAGAGGCCAGTACGTATGTGGTGCTTGTGCAGCTCTGGAGCCTAGCTCCTGGGGCCTTCTTCAGCAGTAATTTTTCAGTGATTCCTATACTCACTTCCAAGTCTGTCTGAAGGTGTTGTACCTGTTCTTCATCACGCTTAACATCTGAATTTCCCCATGATTTCTGCTGCTGTGAAATTTCATTTCATATTCTCTAACATTAGCTAAATTTGAGTCCCATCTGTTTCTTTTAGATTGTAGATCTTGACCGAGGACTAGTGCTAAATGTTGAAGGGAAATACCTCCAAGATTCCCAAGGCAACCCACTTCGAGTGAAGTTAGGAGGGGACGGACGTACAATTGTTGGTAAGTTGCAGCTTCAATTTTACAGAAAAAATGTAAAGTTTTTTGTGCACATGGTACAAATCTTTGAGCTGTTCAGGGCTCCAAGCATTCCTAGGTGTAGTGCAAGCCATTTGGGATTACTGTACTTCAGGTCACCATCAGTCAGTGCATCTCAGGATCTGGGGATGCATGTGGGCACACTGCAGGGTTCTTGAGTATGATGCATCAAGAATCACACAAGTCTTTCCCACATGTATGAGCATTAGAAGGGACTGCAGAAGTGAGACAGAATAGAGATTGATACTTGTTTGTTTATTTCTATACATAAAAATAATTATTCCCCTACTTGAACTGTACCAGTCATGTATATGTAATGTTTTTTTTGTTTGTTTGTTTTCTGACACAAGCTACAAATAGCAAAAAGCCCTGTGAATGATTTGTGAAAACACTGCTGGTGTAATATCACTTCATCTGAATAAATATCTTAAGTGCAGATTCAGTGCCTGCAGGTAAACCTGTGATTATAATAAGTGAGTTATTTTGGTTTTGTTCTCTCGTAGATGAAAAAGGTGCCCCAATGGTGAGTCCTGATGGAATACCTTTGTTTGGACATGGCAGATTTAGTAAGCCTGTAGCAAGTGCACAAGATAAACCAATAATAAGCCTTGGAGGGAAACCTCTAATTGGTCTTGAAATGATTAAGAAAACGACAACTCCTTCAACTACTACTACAACAACACCTCCAACAACTACGACAACTACTACTACAACTACAACCACCACCACAACTACTACAACTACCACTCCTGAACCAACTACAACTGAACCTCCCACTGAGAAGCCACCCCCTACCTGTCCTCCGGGTACCTATGCACAGTATGATGACGAGGGCAACTTGCTATTAGGGTTTGATGGCCTGCCAGAGTGCAATGCAGAAGGTAACTTCCTTTTTTACTGTTCGAAATTGTTTGGTTGTGCTTTTTGTACAGCATGCTTGGATAAACATAAAGCAGAAAATAATCTGCCTCTGAAGATATTGGTCCTCATGATAAGGTGAGGTGCTGAGATAGAGGAGCTACAGAAGGGTTTGCATATTAAATGTTTTTTTTTTGTTTTGTTTTGTTTTGTTTTCCACTAGAAAATGTCAGTTTTCCTCTGAGCTGAAGCTTATCACAGAAATATATTGATTTCAGGAAAATCCTCACCTTTTGTTGAATCCAGTCTTCTCGCATATGTTCATGCACATATGCACAAACATAGTCAGCAGTTTTGCGATTAGAGCAGCCACCCAGAATCAAGTCCTCACTCCAGTTCAGGCCAGGGAGGGACCCAAAAGGTTCTCTACAGCCTGTCTGTTTTGCATTCATTTCTCACAGTAAGTTCTGAAAAGTCTCTCTTTTGAGCTACAGTGGGATGAATGTTCAAAAAATGAGATTCTTGCTATCTTGCCAGACCTGAGAGGTAGAGATTTTCAAGTAGAAATGCAGCACAGCATGGATAAACATGGGGAAAGATAACCTTGGCTCTGCATAGGTGGTGCAGAGATTTGTACATTAATTTCTTTCTCATCTAAAGATAAAAAATAATGTTAGTAGATGCTGTTATTTCTTTCTTGCAGTTTTACAAGCTTAGGACGTTGTGCAAATCTAAAATCCAAAGTGAGCAAATAGAAATTCATTGGAGTCATGGAGCACTGAGCTTGTTCCTATCAAGTTTTATCCTTTCATCACTTGAATGTTGCGTTGAAAATCAGTTAGCTGCTTATTTTATGAAACTGGATCAAGGACCACCATGGCAGTTCTTATTCTTTCCACTTAGAGGTAGTCCCCAGCTCAGTCTACCCAGGGGCAGCAGAAGCATGGCTGTAACCTAAAGAAAGAGTTGGTAGTCAGACATCCGCCATCTGGAGTAGTTAGTTTCAATGGGTAACTATGCCTTTTTACCTTTTCCTTGTTCACCTGTGTCTCTGAAGCCAAAGTAGATTTACCAGTAGGTTATGTAACCATTGCCTGAGAATTTGAACTATCACATTGAAGAGTACAGAAGATATGGAAAGATGCGGCATCAGCAAATAGTAGTGAGTGTGAAGATGGCAGCTTTGGAAATGATCTGGGAAGACAAAAAATTTTCATACCAGTTATACTGGATACGTAATAAGTTAGAGACATTATTGCCTTGAACAGATGGAATTACAGTAATTTGTCAGATAAGCGTTAGTGTTGCATTAGCCCCATGGTTGTCTATGTCATTAAATGTTTCTTTGAAGATTTTTGGTTTTCCTTTTGGTACTTTCACTGCTTTTATGTTTAATTATGAAAGTGTTATAAATATTTCTTTACGTGGTCAGCGTGGTATTTTCAAAGTTGCCTGAATGGGACTGTATTTTTGGTAGTGTCTCTCCCATTCCCACCACCTGTGCTGTTTGATACCTGAAGGACTTCTGAGAATGTATAAGAATAATAACATTTCATGAAGCATGCCTGTTCTAAATCTGGGAACAGGCTCCAGATAAAAAGCTTTGCAGTATTATTTTTAGGAGAGATTTAGGAGAGGTGTGGATTAAGGAATTTTCTTGTGATTTTTAGGAACATGTAAAAACATCATGCATGATAGAAAGCAAAATAAAACCCTCAAAATACACCAGGTAGCTTGATGATGTGTTGAACTTCGTCAGAGCCATGAACGAGAAACTGTTTTTGTTCACGTTGTGTGTTCAGTGAGAATGACTCTCAAAGTCACCCCTAAACTGTCTGGCATTTCAACAGTAAGTCTGCAAATGCACTGAGGTGTACAAGTACAAGATGGTGCTGGATTTCTACTCTTTACCTGTTACATAACTTGAGCAGCATTGCTTCCCACCTAACAAGTATGAAAGTTTGCCTTAATAGTGTTTATTACGATTTTCTTCCATCTTTTTTTTTTTTTTTCCCTTCATACTGGTGATGTACTTCAACGATTAATGAATGCAGTGAAACAACCTGCCTGTTCCACAGAGGAAAGAATGCATGAAGATAGTAATTACTTAACGATTGCTGTTTGTTTGTTTAACAAGTGCAATGTCTGTTTTGAGAGGGATAAACAACTTCTGCTTGAACTATCAAAACATTTCATACTGTCCTCTATTGAGGGTTTCCAAATAATATTTTTATTTTGTCTTTCATTTTAATCTGCATCTGGAAAATGCTCCAGTTCATTTAGTGAAATGGTTAGTCTTCCAAAGCTTGATACTTTGTTTCTGAGAGCTTTACTCCTAAAACAGCCAGAGGCTGCAAGTGCCAAAAAACACCGCCACATGTTCTACTTAATCTTTGGCAATTTCTCTTACTCTCTGGCAGAAATTTTGCTTAACCCAACAGAATATATTATCAACATTTCACTTGCTTCAGCAGTCTTGAACTTTCAGGAAAGGGATTGACTATGCTGGAGTGGTTTGCCAGTGAAATCAGTTAGTTTTTTCAGTGATCTCACACAGATTAAAAGCGGAGCCTCAGTCTCTTGCTTTGTGTGATAAAATCAATTGGTGGTTGAGCAGTCTTCACAGATAGCAAAAGACCATGGGAAACAAGACAGCATTACTTGATATAGGTAGGGTTAACTGAAAAGATGCAACAAGGGTGCTTAGAGCAAGCTGGGGAAACACAGCTGATATATGTGGAGAAAATGATAATAACAGGTCTTGTGGGGACAACCTCATCCTCTTCATGCCACCGCTAGTGCTAACAAAACACAGAAAGTGAAGCAGAAGAGTCTGCACAGATACAAAAACTGAAAATACCATCTATTTATTTATGCTGGATTCTATATGAACAAAGGCTGAACATTTAATAGGACTGAATGAGTTGAAATCTACCTACAATAGACTTCAAATTTCCAGCGCATCTGAGCCTCCTGATGAGACTCTGATGGGGTCAAAGAGAGCATTGTGCATTACTGTTCCGATACTGCCTGATACTAGTGTGGTGAGAAGATCTGCAGAATTCTGCAGAAAATCTAGACTGTCAGAGTGGCTTTCAAGTGGCTGATCTTCTGTAATGTACTAAATGTAGCCTAAATGTACTTTTAGAAATTGTGAGAATTGGTGTGAAAGTCTGGTAAGAATTAACCAATTTCCTGTGTTTTCATAGCATTTTTTGGAATTAAAATTACTGCTGTGTTATTCATTTTTAAAAGAAGCTTCACGTAGTAGAAAAGAATATGGTCTTTTACACTAATTGTTAGTTCTAGATTTTAAAAAAGCAATACAACATGTATCATTCAAATTTATAGTTTTATTATTGGGAGTTGAAAATTTCCAATATTCATAGTACTGACCTGGTGAAAATCACATTTCTATCTCTCATGACAAGTTATACACAAACTCTCTGAATTTATCATAGTTACCCTGAGGTCTTTGCTGACTGTCTTTTCTGTTTTAACACTGCCCTCCCCTCAACCTCAGTGTTCAGTTGAAGACTTCTGATTTTACGTGCTGTAGGTTTCAGTACCACACTTTTTGCATTTTTTTTCCATGGTTGATCTGAGCTTTGTGTACTTAGAATATTGTGGAGAAATTTCTCCAACCATGATGGGTAGCCTTCAGAATTCACAAGATGAGTTACCTGGCAGTTGGTGTATCATATGATGTGTACCTACTCTGCAAAGAGTTTAAGATGATTTACATGAGTGGGAATTTAGAAGCATTTGCATTAGTCTTTGGGTTGAACTGTGGGGTTTTGATGTGCACCTCCCAATCATCTTTACTTGCCATGCTTTTGTCTATATCTTGGGGCAATCTCTGTGAACAATTTCAACTTCTTTTGGATGCAGTCAACGCAGGACTTCAGGACTGCATGCATGTGCCCCAACATGTAGTGGGCATTCAGTCTTCTGGATCTGGGTGCTGGACACTGGGAGACCCAGCACCAATTGCATCATTGTACAAATCCACGCATTTCAGACTTCAGTGATACCAATCTGTGGATTGCTTGTTTTTTCATACCTTGTAAGAGATATTTAAATGAAACTTTTCAGTTTATATGAATTGCTTTGAATTCTTCTTTTTTTCTTTTAACATAAATTTCTTATATTTGCTACTCTTGAGACTATAAAATATTGTTATGTTCTGATGTGAGTGTTATGTGGTTGTAGATAATCTGCTTTTGCTCCAAGAGCCCTGGGGCCCAGGGAAGAGCCACTGGAAAGTGTATTACTCTCAATTTTTTTTTTTTTTTTTTACAGCTCTCAAACTATTTTTCTCCAGCAAAACTCCTAGCTGTTGTGGTTAGCTACTCATCTGTTATTCTAAACATGAAATATGCGGAATGGACTGTCATTGTGTTATCTGGCAAGCTTGGCAGTTGTTTAAAATCTTTATCTAGTTGATTTACAAAGAAATAAATTTAAAACTTTATTTTAATATTTTTATAGGAGGGCGAAGATGAGACCACTGAATTGTTACAGCATCTTTTTTTTCTTTTTTTTTTTTCAGTAGATACATTCTCAGGACTGGATTCAGAAGTGACAGCAACTCCAGAGGCATATGTGATATACGATGATGGTACAGTTTAACCATAAGTATCTATTGCAAATGACATGTTTTGGATTGCTGGTTTTTTTCTGTCTTTCTTTGAAATCGAGTTTGCATGATTAATTAATGCATGTGCACAGAAGCTTAAGCAAGCATTGATGAGATGGAAAATCATTCCATAGTCCTGCATCATATGTGAAGAACAGTGGTGTGAGTGCAGCTGTTTCTGGACATGAGGGTCCTTTTCTGTCTGCAATATAACAGGAGCCTATTCTGGAAATAAATTACATTCAGAGCTGGTTCATGCACTCACTTCTAGACATGCTCTGGTACAACATCTAGTCCAAAATCACTGAATTGTTTTAAAATAGAAAATCAGAGTCCTGTCTGAGTCTTGGAAGCATGTGTTTTTAGCACTAGGGTGCCTATGAATTACAAACCCAGCATTATGAATATTTTCTTGTCTTTTTTGTATGTGTAGTCTGCATTTAGACTATAAAACATTCTCATTCTGAATGAGATCACCTAGATATAAAGTAATTAGTCTGCTGAATCCTTGTAGAATTTAAATTAAAGAGATTTGAAAACAGATAAAAGAGGAAGAGGGAAACATTTTTGCAGTTATATTCATGCCGTTTTGGTGCTGTAAGTCAGGACACACAAAAGATAGCTTAAGAGGAAGCTTCAAGTCCTAGAATTTAATTATAGGTTTCTAGAAGGAAAGCAAATATAAATTACTGGGACTGGTATTCAATGTACACCACCACTGATTTCTGATGTTCTGCTTCTTTTATTTCTCAGATTCCAGCTCCTACAGCCACATATTAAAGCAGATAAGTACAGACCTCTGCTGAACTCAAAGCTTTTAGTATCGGCTTTGTAGTAGAATTTGTGGCTCTAGAATAAAAGCTTTTCTTTGTGGATGTGGTGCTGGGAATATAAGTCAAACCAACCGACCAAACAAAAAAAAACTCTTAAAAAGGGAGTGCGGCAGCTGAGTGAAAAATGCCTGAGAGTTTTGTACGTTTTATTCCAGTAGCCTCATACTGAGGCTGCCATTTAAAATTTGTGCAGTTTTCAGTCCATTTTCACCTCCACAAGTCCTACAGACTATTTTCTTTACATCCTGAGCGTGCAGGTCTTTTGTTGAGGCTCCTTGTAGGGGCAGCTCACCTACACAAGGCTTCAGCAATTTTAGGGAAAAGCAATCCAAGTAATCAGATGAGTTTTCATAGCCCGTATGACAATGTGGCAGGGATGTCAAATGCTTCTTTCCTTTCAGTCAGTCTTGTAGCATGATGGCTTTTCAAAGAGCACTGAATTTAGTGGGACTGGATATCAAGGAAGACTGAATATGAGGAGGTTTGTATGTGCCAATTTGTTTCCCTTTAATGGGACTGCAAATGGCAAGTACAAAGACACCATGTCAGTTAGTTACAGGAGGGTTTTTAAGATCAGTGTGAATCTGCTCTAAGATTTTAGATAAGTAACACAGAGGTTGCTTAGAGTTATATTTTCTACTCTTTTATTTCCCTCCTTTGGCATTTGAAGACTGTGGCCATGGATTCAGTTACTGTGGAGTCTTCTTTTAGGGGTGGTAAGGAAGATGGCAGATAAAGCACATTCAGAATATAGATTAAATAAAACTGTGGAGTATAGGATATACGGTTGTTCATTGTCACCCTTTTTACCTGTGTGAATGAGGTCCCAGTCAGCAGTGGCATTAGTTGCTGTCCATCAGTTTAGTGGAAACCCTTGCAAGACTGAAGTGTGATTGACTGACTTAGAGGCCCATAAAGAATATGCAGCAGCTGTAGTAGGATCTGCAGCACTCCTTTGGGACTGTCACTGGTCACAGAAATGTTTTCCTTCTCATATTTAAGCCAAAATAACGTGAAAACAGACTAACATTTTTATGTTATGTTTCCTTTGAAGATTATGAGTTTTTCGAGAGCACTTTGCTTCCAACCACCACCACTGTCACTACCACTACAACAACAGAATCAGAAATTGTCTATCCAGAGACTAGTGTTGTTGGTACCGGCCCTGTATCAGAGTATGACATTGCTGGGAAGAAGCGGTTCACTGGTAAGGATATCCTTTGTATTACATAGCTTGCTGCTAGTACTACAAGTAATTCTTGTTATAGGAAGATAAGCCATTAAACAAAGGCTATTCCATGAATATGACCAACAGACTAATATGGGGTCCTTGTAAGGACTGCCACCAGGGAAACCTAAACAGCAGTACTTTGCTCATGTTTTCACATCTACATGTGAACTCACACCAATACTGTTGAAGTAATGCAAACCTTTCCCTACTCTTGTAATGTAAGTATTCTGCTTTATATCCTGCATCACATTCAGTTTACTTAAAGTCAGTGAGAAAATAAATGTGTCTACTTTGGTGCTCTAATAAGCTCAGCTGCATCACTTTAAATTCACACCATTAGTTCAGGCAGCGCAAGGCTCTGATGTGAGTCATCCTCTGGAGGACCTAGATCTTTTCGCTGCCCCATGTAACACCTATGATTTCACCATGTATGTCAAAAGTGTGCTTCATATAGGACATACAGGGAAGTCAAGAAATGTATGGTATTTTGGATATGAACTTTCCAAAAAGTAAAGCCTGCAGGCATAAATTTGGTTTTACCATTTCTTTCTTCTGTAGAAGAAGCATAGGGAATGAACCCACAGTATGCTGGCATGAGGTATGAGTATTGCTCCGGCATATGTGAGCCATTCAGGTGTGTAGATAGGCATTGCTGCTCTGCTTCTGTGTCAGAGAAGCAGCTTGAGATCAGACTGGAGGGATTTTGAGATGCTAGGTCATTGTATTTCAGCCTCCAGCCAAGATTGCTAGATCCCTGGTAGACATTTGCAAATATGTCTGGACTTTGAACTGAGGTCAGGTTATGTGTTAGCTTGCCTGGCATTTCAAGATGTGAATTCAGGGAATGGAGAGTGATCTTTGATTCATGTCTTGCCTTCCATTCCAGCATCTGCAGGCTTCACATGGCTTACAGTGCAGCTCTGCTGCTGGAGTGAAATATTTGTTTTTATATTTGCCAAGGCTTTTTCCACTGCATCTTCAGTTTTGCTGTCCAAACAATTTCATGTTGTTTCTGTTCAGCTCTCTCACTGACAGTGCTTCTTGATTCATTTAGCTAGAGGGGCTAATATTAGCTTCATTGCAAGATCTGGAAAAAATCCCTAAGGGCATGAAATCTAATAAGGTAAACCAAGAAACGTTAGTTTATGAGCATTTAAAGGCACTAGGGAAAAAACATTACCATTTCATTTGCAACTGAATAAACATTTCAAAAGGCAAGTGTTATAGTCCTTACTTTGAATGTTATCGTGACATTTAAATAAATAACAAGATGGTCTAATCTATTTACTGAGCCAAAGTGCAATTCCAGTCAGTATAAAGATTCTAAAAATAGAAATTACAGGTTGTGTCTCTGGAAGGTGGAAACTCATGACTCCCAGTCTCTTAATACCCAGGGGACCACTGTGTTAACTGCTTTGTTTAAGTGTTCATGTGTCACTTTGGAATTATTATTCTTGCTTATCCTGTTGTTTCAGCCTAGTTTCAGAATGTTTGTGCAGGACCTGGTAAGCTCTTAGATATTGATCAAAGGCCCTGGCAGGGATCTGTTCCCATGTGTAAAATGCCGAGAATGTGTGTGATGTTTCTACCCAACATCCCAGAGCAACTGTAGGTAGCATGCAGAGGGTTTTGTAGCCAAACTACTGTCTTCTGTCTCTTGCAGTAAAAATGGACCTCCTCTCTTTAGGTAATTGGGTGCAGTTGTGAGTGTGTGGGGTAGCCATGAATACTGGCATCCTGCTATGAATCAAATTGAGCAAAAATCACACTCTGTTGCTGCAGTGGTTTCTGATTACAAAGACCAGTAAATGGTTTCTTGCACATCTCCCTCACGGAGATGATTTCTGTATGGAGTGAGATAACATTCACAAGAAGATTCCCATCTGCCAAGCAAGGGCAAGGCCATAATCCAAAGCTGATGGAATTTGAACGCTGCTTGCTTACCTGAAGACCACCATGATCTTAGCTTTCATTTCTAAATTCCTTTGGTAAAGTGCAAGAGTCTGTTCTGAGGGACATAAGCTAAGGAAAGGCTAAAGGAGGGCACAAGCAGCACCAGTCATTTCCTCTACCATGGTATTTTTTTTTTCCTTTATGTTGTTCCTTTAGTTCAGTTTTACTGCCATAGCCTGAGGAAGTCCATGCAACTTGGCTGAGACCAGTTCAGGAACTGTCACCTTAAATTACAAAGAAATATGTGCAGGTTGAACAGCTAGAATTGCCCAGGTCAGACTGGCTAGGGTAGGCAGAAATGTAGGAAGCTGTTAGGGCAGTGAATGTGATAAAGGGTTAGGAATGACCAGTGTATGAAGAGGAGCTGAGAGAGCTGGGGTTCTTGAACTTGAAGAAGAGAAAACCAAAGGGAACCTTGCTAATGTGCATAAATAGCTGATGGGGACAGTAAAGAAGAGAGAGCCAGGCTCTACTCATTTGGTGCCCACTAAAAAGAGAAAGCAGTGGGCATAACCTGAAACACAGGAAATCCTGATGTGATCCCAAGGTGGCTTAAGCCACAGAGGTCCCTGTCTATTACTCAGAGCTGTAGGAATCACACAGTTATCATCAGCCTGTATGTTACTCTGTGAAATCTACAAAGTGCTAAATGCCACCCTTCCCTGTCCATTCCAGCACCTTATGTGACCTATCTAAATAAAGATCCAGCAGCCCCCTGCTCCTTGACAGAGGCTCTGGAGCACTTCCAAGTGGAAAGCCTCGATGAGATCATCCCTAATGACCTTAAAGAGAAAGATACACGTCCCCTCAAAGCCCCTCACAACATCACCGTGGTGGCAGTGGAAGGCTGTCACTCCTTTGTCATCGTGGACTGGGACAAGCCTGCTCGAGGAGACATGGTAACAGGTACTGCAGAGCTGGTATCCACAGCACATGGGTAGGCTGGGCTGTTCTTCTAAGGGGGGAAGGTTTTGCTAAATTAACATTTTTATCAAATTGAGCCAACTGCTCATGAAGTTCTCTCTCTATTACAGTTCTCTGAGGGAGATGAGCTGCTTTCCTAGGGATGAGAAAGGTCCTTTTGTCGTCCTTCAGTGACAGATTTACCTTCTAGTGCTACTCCAGATATTTCAGATTTTGGTTCTGCCTTTGTGCCAGCAGTTGTGAAGACATTATTTCTCACCAGTGCAGTGTCTGTGATAGCACTTAATGTGACTGACTACTTCTGCCCCTGGGTAGCACTCAGCACCACTGTAGGCACTTCCCAGATTTGCATTTGGGGCATCTTTCACATTACCATTCAGTCTGCTCTGAGCTAAGGCAATTTCAGACCTTGTAAGAGCCTCAGAAAAGCACAAACTGACTTCAAAAGTTAATCTCAAAATTTGTTAAAAAACACTGGAATAAATTACCAAAATATTTTTAGAAGAAAAACAAAGCCCATTTGCCAGTGGGCCCAAAAAATCTGAAGTAAGCCATGGAAAAGGCCACTGTTTTGGTGCTTCCACCTCTGTGGATGACAGCAGTAGCAAAGGGATGGGAACTAACAGAGCCAAAACAGTGGTAAAGATTTGTAAGGGATTGGGCTGCAACTGAACAGGGCGTTTGGTGTCTGTCTACAGCACTACATTCTTCAAGACTGTAGATCCAGTACCTCACAGAGCATAGTTTGCCTAATGATAAATGAATAATTGTGACATTACAGTGTTGAGGTGAATATATAAATTATGTATCTCTAAATATATTAGTTTCTGCATAGCCAGTGTCTAACTTAAAGTAGCGAAGGGAATGACTCTGTCATCTTTTTGTTTTTGGTGTCTTTTAAATCAGTGATTGTGTATTGGTACCATCCTATAATACAATGCACTGTCATTATTGGCTAATGACAGGATATGTTTGTCGTCTGGGATGTTCCAGGAGAGCTAGGCATCAACTCACAAATTCAAAGATGCTTAAATTCCCTTTAACTCATGAAATTTATCATGACACCTAAGGTTTGGGATAACACTAAAGCTTAAAATCCTCTCAGCTATTTGTCTTTCCTTTTTTACAGGCTATCTGGTTTACAGTGCATCCTACGATGACTTTTTAAAAAACAAGTGGTCAACCAGGACTGCAGGTACTACTCATCTGCCAATTGAGAACCTGAAGCCAAACACACGGTAAGGAATTGATCCATTCTTTTCAGTTCTGGAAGGGAGATAAAACAAATTTGATGATTTACAATCATTTTTTTTTTTCTTGGCCTTAGTATAAATGCCTATGCCTGATCTAGATTTTAATCATTCTGTTTGGCAGAAAATTGTTTTATAAATCTCACTGCTGTTTATATGATACATTTACCACGTTAATCCTAGAGTCGATGACTGTCTGTACAATGTTTATGTGTTGTGTATATAAAAGTGCTTATCAATAAGAAAAAATTTCATTTAAAAACTTAATGTTCTAGTCATATGCATAATCAAATCAAATTTTGTGGGAAGAGTATGCTAAAGTGTACTCTTGTTGTAATGTGATGTGGCCATTCCAAAATACCAGCATACTCAAGATTTAAGTAGTTATGGGATGGTGGGAAGAGGTGCCAGCACTCAGTGGGTGTTTTTGCTGTCTGCTCACATCAGTTGTGCCAATAGAGGAGACTTCATGGTATAAAGTGGTAATTACACTTGCTCAGAAGTCAGTTTGGTAGGAGCTGTTGCTTTTTATCTTGCTTTTTATCTCGTTGAAGTCTCAAGACAAGAATGTGTGCTGTGCATGATGTTGGAATATTTTATGGTGATTGGGTGGGAAGTGAATGGGTGCAGAGTGAGTATGTTAAAATCACTGATTTTGACAGATACTCAGTGTCTTTCAATACTGTTCTCTCAGATTCCAAGTCTGAAAGAGTTCTGTTGTTGCTGTTTGCTAGATTATGTTTCTTTATGAGGACTACAGGCTCTTAAGCACTGGTGTCATGTGCTGCTTATGTATTTGATAGTGTTGGGAGATGCACTGGGATTGAATCTGGGGACTAGCATGCTTACTTGATGAGAAGGTATAAATCAGACCAGTGACTCTTGGCACACAGAGTCTGTGCCACAGTAACACAGAAGAGAGACACTCTATTCTTTGAAGGATCTTTTCTTTCCAAAATGATTTGTGGATGAGTGTTAAAAGCAGTTGAGAGTAATCTCACTTGTTTTAACTGTTGTATAGCTTCTCACATCATTCAAGAGTCTGGTTAATTGCTAAAACCATAAACCTCAACCTAGAAAGCATAGAAGAGCTATCTGAACATACACTTAATTAACTAATTTAGGAAAAGTCCGTTTATTGTAATATTTGGGTCTCGAAGTTGATTTGGCATATTCTTTCTGACCATGGCACTGTGCTTTACAGAGTGATTTTGCCCAGCTATTGTCAATCTTATCATAGCTCCCAGGGACAGTGTTAAGGTGCAGGATTCCTTGTTAGTGATAGAGTAATGCTGAGCAGGAAATAGCTGTGAAATGTGCTGATGAAGAGTTTGCCATATCTGTGTTGACTGTTGCAGGATTGTGTTCAAGAAATAAAGATCTATCTAAATTGCTTAAACGTGTTACACCTCTACTAAGGATTATTAATCTAGACCTCTTAATCAAGTCTTTATGAGTTGTGCATGGTGCGTTAAAGCAGGATTGTTTGTACAGCAGAGAACTACATCTGAATGTTTTGCATCTGCTAGTATCATTATAAAACATCATTTTTATGAAAATACTGAGGAAGGTGTGGGGCACAGTTTACCTCTGGATTTCACCTGTTAGAACAAGACAGAAGTCATTTGAGATCACCTAAACTCTGTTCCTAGATAGTGAGAGAATCAGAAGCAGGCCCTCTTGCCTTTGTGTGTATGTCTTTGTTCCCTGAGGACATCAATTCCCTAAACCTCTTCCTTCTTGTCTCTAGCACCAGTTTCTGCTTCCACACCCCAGACTCCTTTATGTCCCCTCTTCATCAGTTTTCCATAGCTTCTCCTCCACTCCCCAACTCTCACTCTACCTTGTGCAGGTCAGGAAGGCACTTGCCCCTGTGCCCCAGATTCCTCTGTGAAGGTTCTTCCATCATTTGTTTCTCTGCCCTTTCCACCTTCTAGCCCCAGCTTCTCATCCTCTAAATGTCTTTCAGTCAAACCTCCTGCTGCCCCAAGGACAGTATAAAATGCCTCACTATATGTCTGCTTTATTGTGCCCAAAACCTCAAGAGCTTTCAGTCACCAGGCAGTGCAATTGCAGTGAAAAAGCCATGGAGCCTTGGCCATGCTCTGAGCAGAGGAATGAGTAGAAATTGAGCTGCCAACCGGTGATAGGTTTGCTGAAATGTATGTGAACTCCAGGCTTCAAAGATCACAGTAATGGAATGAATTTTGATAGGAACAACAAGGTCTTTACTTATCCAGAAATCTGCTGACTTCTTTGTTGAACATGAAGACTCTTTCAAAGCAGAGAGATTGAAACAAAATCCATTTGTTATTTCTGAAGAACAGTGTAATCCGTTGGCCTCTGTTGTATGCTCTGCGAAAGAAAGAGAGGCGTTGTGTGAGGTCTATGGTGGTGAAGGAGGGTTCTTTACAACAGAAAATTTGCATGTATCAGCCAGTCTCATTCACACTCTCCACATCCACAGACTGAATTGATTGCATATTTGTAGTCTTAAAAATAACTCCCTAATCACTGGGAAAGAACCCCATCCTAATTAAGAAAACATGGTGTGGTATCTGAAGTTGATCTAAAAATTCTGTGTTTGCCTTAGGAATGTATAGTGTGAGAAATCTCTGATTAAGTCAGATTGCTGTATGCAAATGCTATTGAGTGGTGGGTGTTCCTTGTGGGGTTACTGGCGGTACAGTCTGTGGCATGCACAGTATACCAGAAAGGAGTTGATATTGTGTCAGAAGTCAGCTCCAGAGAAGACTTGAAGCTGTCAGCGTGTCCTGGAAAATGTCTGCCTGGTATTTAGGTTTTACAAACAAAACTGAAGTCTAAATTTAGCCCATATGATAAATTTCCTTTGGAAGCCTGGCCTAGCCTCCAGTTGAGAAGTAGAAATTTTTCCATTTGCAAAATGCTGGTCAGCTTTGGTGGGTACAGGAGTTGCTTCCTCGTGATACAGGAATGTTGATGCTAAAATTACTTCAAACCTTAAATCTTTAAATTTTTGACAATGTCTCATCCCTAAGCTTAATTCTTAGCCAACATAGAAGGGCAATGAAAAGGGCTGGAGAGCATCCTCTTGGCCACTAAATCTGATCTCTTGCAATCACATAATTCTCTTTGTAAGCGTTTCAAACTCCTTCTTGAGTATGGCTAGGCTTTTCCCTGCCTTTCTACATGAAAGCTGTGGCAGTGCCTTACAGTAGGAATTAGATAGCACTATGCTTTCCAACAGGCTCTTTTGCTGCCATATCTCCAAACCTTCCCTTTCTGGTTTCTGTTCCCTTCAGGGTTGTTTTGACCCCAGAGTGTCTGCTACCACTTCTAGTGCTGTGCAGAGCATGTCAAAGGAGGCTCTGACTTTCTGGCTCTAAGGGTCAAATGGGCCAAAAATTTCTGTTTCCTTTTCTATCTCCATTAAATGAAGCATCATCCACAACTGGCTGCTCTGTGTCACCAGAAAGCAGCATGAAAGAGGTAAGATGTGGATGAAACCCTCCTCTCAAGCAAGCAGTAGACCTATTGATGCTTACCTACCTGACCACAACCATGCAGGAAACCTCTCTTCCAGCACCACTCTAGTGAATTATTACATATTTAGTATAAATATTAATGATATACTTGGTGCTGAGCCACTTTCTGATGGAGGCAGCACCCATGTTGGTCTCCTCCTAGCAGTCAGGTCAGGTGAAAGTGCCATTTCCTCCCTGCTAGGAGCAAGCCCTGTTACCCACATTGCCTCTGCACAGCCACCATCACACTCCTCCAGCGCTGAGGGGATATCAGAAGCTGCAGTCCCTCCTTACCCCTCACTAACATGCAGCCGTGGTGTTGGGGTCATCTCTGGTAAGGCAGAGGAGATGCACGTGGTACAGCCTACTTGCCCCATCATCTCAGGCTACTGCTGGTGGTACCTGGGAAGTGATTTGTTAATGATTAATCTTTCAAGCAACAGCTGCTTCCCTAACTGTTCTGTTGAGTGATGATCTCCCTTTGTCGCTACAAGTGCCAGCAATTAATTTCCAGCAGGAGGGAGACACTTGGAATTAAGTCATAAAATCATTTTGCTCCAAGTGACAGGTATGGTGATAGGAATGGTCTGGTAGTGTGAATGAACATAAATATCACACATTCATTGCTCTGTTGCATTTATTAAATATCTTCTTTACATGTCAGTAGATGGTGGTGTATGAAATCTCAAAAGAGGTTAATTTTAGGAAAAAAAATGTTTCGTGTATGTGTTTAAAAACAAACAGTATTGCATCTGTTTCAGTGGAGACTGTTATGTGCCTATTGGTAACAATTTATTACAAGTCTGGCTGAGCAAAGTGTAATAAAAGCACAATCAACTTCCACACTACAGTTTTTCTTTGTGTATTTATGTGATGAAGAACAGTTGAGTTATAACGATTTTGAGACTTCCTGGCAAATCCATCAACCTTAATGCAAATAAGATTCTGACTAATGAAAATGTCAGATGCCTGGCCTAGAAAGGCTTTGGCAATTTCTTTTTTATTTGTCATGTCTGAGAAATAAATATATTCCAACTTCGTTATTTTATTGATTTGCTTAATACAGCAAGCATAACACAGTCTATGCTTAAATCACAGGTCAGCATGTCATAAGTCCTGGATTTCTTTTTGGCACTATGAAAGGCTTCCTGTATATTTAAAGGCTTAGTAACTAATTTTCCAATGTAGTGAGGAGAAATGTACTCTTCATCACTGTTTTTCCAGACAGTGAATCAGGCTACCCCAAAAATCATGTACCTTGGACAGGCTTTTTATGTGCACAGTAGGATGCCTGAGAGTGCAATTGCCCTGATTAGTTAGGTAATCAGATACTGCATTGAGCACTAAATACAAAGCTGCATGCTTTTCTCTGCTTATATATAGATGTATTTTGTGTAGGAGATTCGTGGGCTACTTATTCCTACTTTAATTGTGGATCATGGCACCAGTATATCTAATAGAAGCGTTTTCATCCTAATATTAATACACATTAAATAAGGGTATTGAAAGGCTTGCACTTTCTGGCAAGCAAACATTATATTCTGATTTTCTAAAGTAGTAAAACCAAGAGTTGGCTGCTGCATTGCCACCATTTCAGAGGAAGCATTGCCTGCATCCCATCCATGTGAGCAGCCTCATGCCACCCAGTGTTCCCTGCCCCAGTCACAGAGGTGTGAGTAGTGGAGGTATGAATGGACCGTGGCCCCTGGTGTGAGGGTCCCTTGGGAATTAAAGCGGTCCTCAGCTGCATGCTCTGCTTGAGGGCCAAAGTACAGGGGTGCACAGGAGGATTTTGCCTCCCTGTCCTCTTTCCCCAGCCACACTGAACACTCACAAGCTGTTGTCAGGAAATCAAGGCCAACAGCTGAAACCACAGGACAGGACTTTAGCCAGAATTATGCTAGGAATGATCAAAAAAACATAGCCTTGCTAAACTTCGCTATTTAATGTGGTTTCATTTTGTCGCAGTGTGTTTGTCTTTCAAAAGAAAACTGCATGCCCTTTGTGCGCATTCAGGAATGTGCCTGAACGCTCTCACTCCTGCTGCCCACTTACTCCACAGCAAACCTGTGCTCACACGAGAGCCATCCTGCTGAAGAACTGGATGTTACTGGCACAACTTTTCAGTCTTTTCATAGGGATCAGTTTGATTTTGAGTTTGCTGCGCAAAATAAAAAAAGCATTCTTTTTAATAAAAAAAAAAAAAAAGAGATTCGCCTTTGCCATAGGGCTGGCTCAACAAAGTCCTCTCTGCTTTATCAGTGTGAATAGTTTTGTGTGTTCTGAACTGGTGCTTTGGATGGAGAGGTTTCTCTCAGCAGGCATCCCAGCTCTGCTCTGAGGCCAAATCTTTGTGGAACAGACACATGGTACAGGAAAGTGCATGTGGGAAAAACTCAGTGGAAGACTGAAAACTGCAAGGCTCCTGCAATCGGGTGGTGAATTTGCTTGCTAGCTTGAAAAGCAATCTTGAGCATCTTTCTCGTCATTAAGCCACATGTTGCACTTTTATACTGCAGGTACTGTTGCCATTTCTAGTGCACAGAAGTGAAGGAAGGGCAGTAAAGCTTCTGATGTAGATGGTGTCTATAGTTTGTACACAGACTGTAGCAGATGGCAGAAGCTTCCAGGGGATGACAGACCATATTTGCTATGAAGCTTTCTCTCTTAGCCCATTCCACTCTGTTGCTGGGCCATTCAAGTACAGCAGTGCTAAAAGGTTTCTGTGCAGGATGGGGGAGGAGAGCTTTGTCACCACAAGCAGGCGGATGCTTTTCATAGAGCTCACTTTCACTAGCATCGGACATGCCACTTGCATGAGACATTGCCCATCAATACTTGGTGGCACCCGTCCCTGTAAGTGCTTGCCCAATATTGTGGATCACACAGTGTGGTTTTGAAGATGTCTGCTTTTAGATGAAAAGCTAGCTCTAGGCTGTGTGGATATTACAGAGATTTTTATATTTATTTATTTATTTTCCCTAGTTTGTTTACAAGACTGAAGTTGAGCAAGCACACAAGAAAGGGAAACCTAAACACAGGCACTTAAAAAGTGTTGTGCTGGAAATTTTTACAGTAATCTTCCATTCTTGTTTGTTTCTGCTGGACTGGGTAAAAACATAATAAACGTCAGGGTTGGCAGCAAATAAAAATCATGATATTTGGAAATGAAATAATATGCTTACGCATTCTTCCCCCTGAGTCAGAATAATAATTTTGTTTCTATCAAGCAAAGAATGGAGTTCTAGTGGCTAGTCATGTGCTTTAATTTAAGCATGTGATTTAAATAATCTTGATGCTGCTAGAGTTTGTGCTGAAAGGTCAAAAGCTTAGCTTCTGATCTTGTGTAAAGCTGATACATTTTTAGTTTGCAGCTTATACCACTACTTTCCTAGGAACTAATCTGGATAAAGGTTCCTGAGATCAGAATTTATTTCTTTGTCACCTTTTTCTTGTAGCCTGTTGCTATTGGTTGTTTCTTATAAAGTGGACGTAATTGTAAGGAGGATAAAAATAAATGAGAATTAGAAAAAGATGAAACGTGTATGTAACACCCAGCTCATAGCCTGGCTGAGTATCCAAGGCCAAAGTCTTGTTTATAAAGGGAGATTGCTAACAGGAGAGAAATAAACTTGTTACACAGGAAGATAGTGTTAGGACGAGGGGGATTGGTTTTAAACTAAAAGAGGGGAAATTCAGGTTAGATGTTAGGAAGAAATACTTTACTCAGGGAGTGGTGAGGTGCTGGAACAGATTGTCCGAAGAGGTTGTGGATGCCCCATCCCTGGATGTGCCTCAGGCTAGGTTGGATGGGGCCCTGGGCAGCCTTGTCCAGAGAATATCAGCCCTGCCCATGGCTGGAGGTCGAACCTGTATGGTCTTTAATGTTTCTTCCAACTCAAACCATTCTACAATTCTGTGATGTAATAGAAAGTACACCTAAACTCCCTGGAATTGTGTTGATTATCTCCCTATTTTAATATTGTTTCTAATTGAGTCATTGCAGTAAAATCAATGGTTTAATCTTATTTTTCTTCACATTGTGTTTCAGGTATTATTTTAAAGTCCAAGCAAAGAATCCCTTTGGTTACGGACCTGTTAGTTCTTCAGTCTCATTTATCACAGAATCTGGTACGTTCTGTTTTTATTTTTCATCACAAAACCACATTCATAATAAAATATGTGGGAGGGCAGTTACTGAAACAAACGTGGTAATAATGGTGACTATCCTGAAATCACTACTTCAAGATTATTATTTTTTTTAGATTAATTACTTGTTTTCAGTAAAGCTAGGAAAATAATTTGCAGTCATAATGCCACCATAAAAATACGTGACATATAAGTTTCAGGGGAACAGGAAGTTAAATTTAAAATACAAAAGACTACTAATGTTCCAAAATACAGAAGCAATGGGAAGTTTAATGTCGTTGATAGATTGACCAAACATTTGGTAAATTGGTTTCCTAATTGTGAACAGCTGAGCTGTTGGAAGTGGCTGCCTCTGGAAGAAATATAGGAAACAATTGTTCCATGAAATGGGCGAAGTTCTCTGTTCTTTTTTTTTGACAAAGCATGCTTCTCTTTTACAGGGCTAATAGTGTGCTCAAGAGTAACATCCCCTTCTAAAAATAGTGTGTTAAGTGAGCTATTTTTACCCATTTCTTCTTCCATTGAGCCAAAGGCCAGTGATTCCACTGAAAAAATAAAGGGCAAATTCTCCAATCTTTGCTTGAGCAATAGGTCAGCTGTCTCATGAATTTTACCCTTTTGACAGCATGTGCTTATGTGATCTTTATAGTTGCTGATTTAGCTTCCACCTGTAGTGCTCTCCTCAGAAGAGCCATTAAGAACCAACGGAAAGAAAGTCTACACAGAAGGGAGACAAAGGTGCTAGAGAACTAAATGGTCCTGTGTAGCATTATTGAGTTCCTTTTGTAGGAGTATGAAAAGCTCAATTATAAATCCAAAGAGGTCTGGCACTGGGCAAATACAGCATGCTATGTCTCGTGGGGAGTTTTGCTGATCAGCTAACTGCCAGTACGCGGTTCTGAATGCCCAGTTTTTCCAACCAAAAAACAGTTTTTCCAGCCACCTTATGAACTTTAATTTTGATGGATTAACTTGTTACATGAAGTTTTATTTGCAACACTGATCCTTGTCACGTGGCCAAAGATGGCATTCCAGCTGGCGCAAATTCAAAAGCAGTTGCTAAAACTAAAGCTAAATGGTATAGTTACAGTTACTGAATAGACCAGAAAAGAGAGAAACTGCTGGTTTTGGGTGCTGTTTGAGCACAATTGGAAGGTTTCAGCTGATGAGAGTATTCCATAAAGAATGCTATTATGGGATCAAGTAGCTTACTGAAAATATCACATCTTACCCTCAATAATGTACTGAAAAGAAAATAATTGTTTTCTTTCCTCAAACTGTAAAAACTCCCTAGAGTTTATTTTCCTCATCAGAATATAAGCACCGTACTTTTTCTTTGGGTACTTTGTGTATAATAAGGGCCAGTTAAGAGACAACAGAAGTGGCATTGTGGTGAGGAAGTTCGCTTGTTAGATACTGTTGGTATGTTATCCTTGTTCCACACCTACTCCATCCTCCTTAAGTTAAAAAAGAAAGTATTTCAAGCTAGCAGAAGCTCCTGATGTGTTGGACAGGACTCCCAGTACTGTCCAGGTGGCTCTTGAAAATCTATCACTGTGAGAAGTTAAAATGATAAATTTCATATGTTAATGGATACCACTGTACAACAGTGCTAATTAACGTGATGAATGTGTGAGACGAAGGCTTCCATGCAAAAGGTCGGTTACTTTCTCCTTTGGAAGCTGGGCCTTTATGTGTTACTTACACTGCTTAGCTGTGCAAATTAGTGAGGCATAAATCCCACATTCACAGCGTAATTAATGGCAGTTACTCTTCACCTTTGTTTTCTTGAGAGATACTGTATGTTTTGTATTATAAAATAAGATCTGGATTAAAATACTAAGATTCCCTTTGTATTTATTTCATTCTTCTAGATAATCCCCTCCTTATTGTCAGACCACCTGGTAAGTCTTTTTCCTTTTTTTTTTTTTTTTTTTTTTTTTTTTTTTTTGCATTAGGTGCATAACATTTTTGAAAAACAGTTAGAACGTACATGTTAGAAGCGTGCTAACAGACAGATGGAGTTGCAGTTTTATGCAGGAGAGAGAAATAGTTCACAGTGTTAGTTTTAGGGCACCGTACTCTTTTATCTTTGAAAATAAGCACTTTAAATTGTTGTTAGATTATGAGCTTGATCTGGGACTGTCTTCTGCCTGGCATGACAGCTTTCATTGCTTAGTAATAAGCACTAAGCAGAGTTGCTTTGTAGTGTTCTTTAGTCCTGTGCCTGAGCACACCTTGGACTGTGTAACCAGTTGTTCGGATTTCTAGCTGTTATTATCTGCACTGTTTGTCACGCTTTTATAAATAATAAAAAGTTCCAGGATTTATGACAGGGACATTGCCTCTAAGTTGCTGAGCTTGCTTTTTGTTTTCAAGCCTATCACTTTGCATCCTTTGTGGCTTATTGTGCATTCAGCCTATAATCAGAAGAGCTTGAGTCCTGGTGCTAGAAACAGTGTTGCTGATATGTAACCCCAGGCAGTGCGTGCTCTTGGAAGGGAAGCAGGAAAAAAGACTTCATGGCTATTAGGTCAGCTTTCCTAAGTAGTTTAAATGAATAGTCCTGGGGCTTTTCAACTTCGTGGTTCATGAAAACAATGTTCAGTGTGTCCCTCCCTCCTATTTTGATTATGCTTGTTAGCCTGTTTTTTACATGCTCTCCCAGGTGTCTCTGATAATTTACAGTTATGCTATGTCTCTAGCAGCCAGTATGGGAGGCCTCTAAGAAAAAGAGGCTTCCCATGCTCCTGGTCACCTTCAGGTTTTTTGCCATCAGTTATTTTGTGGGTCTGTTAATGGAAAGGAGATTTTGGAAGGTACTGGGCAGAGAGAAAATATTTTCCTGTAGTGGCAGTGGTAATAGGTAAACCAAAAAGAGGTCTACCAGAGCAGAGCTTTGGGAACTGTCGGCACAAATAGCTGATTATTCAGCTTTTATGGGACAATTTGGAATTGATCTCTTACGGGAATTTGGAGATGAGCAGAAGTGATGGGTGAAAGCGGACTACTCATAGTGGTAACACTGCACTCAAGAAACCAGTTTTTTACTTTGTTTTAAAGAAAAATCTATGGCCAGAATCTTGTAATCCTTTCACCATGAGACTAAATGCATGAAATCAGTCCAGTTACATTTTTCTTCATAGTGGTGGAGTTTTGAAGATTACTGATCAGTGATTGCTTCTCACCTGCACGTGTCTACAGGATTTAATCCATATGCCTAGATAAAAGGAGGAAGAGTGACTAACAGAAATATCATTGACCTCAAAACAGCACAGTAAAAATGGGGCTCTGCTCCATAGGTAGAGAGAAAAATATTAATTACTGCATTGAAAGGGTTTTTTTCATCTCATCTCATTCTGTATCCATTAGTGCAAGAAACATTTCAAATGAGTTACATTCTCCTTGTTAGGGTAAAGCTAATATTTTAAGCAAGCCAGAAGAATATTTAGTCTTTAGTGATTATAATTAAGTTGTCGCTCCTACTGTAGTGCTTTGGGCAGAATTCTCCACAAAGCGACTCACTTGTCTTTTATTGGAACCCCCTCTGTTTTGATGTAACATGAGAACACAAAATAGAAAAGTAGGTTTTTCATTTCATCTTTATAACAAAAAAAGCAAGAAAAGACTTTACTTCACAAGTTGTTAGCCAGCATAGTTTTGAACATCTGCTTTGCAAAAGAGATAAGCTTTGTACATTGGGTTAAAGTGCAGATGGCTATATTTAGGCAGTGTCACTGTCAGAACTACCATCAGGCTTTGTTTAGAAAAGAAACTATCACTAGGTAGTCTCTTAATAAAGTCTCTTAATAAAATCAGTGAGAATCTGTACTTAAAACTGCTAATGACTGTCCATAATGTTGATTTTTTTTTTTCTCCAAGGTGGTGAGCCTATCTGGATCCCGTTCACTTTTAAATATGACCCCACCTATTCAGATTGCAGTGGCAAACAGTATGTGAAGCGAACTTGGTATCGCAAGTTTGTAGGAGTGGTTCTTTGTAACTCCTTAAGGTATAAGATTTACCTCAGTGATGACCTGAAAGGTAGGCACTGAGATAATCTTCCTGCTATATGATTACTTGATGTTATCACCACCTTCTCACTTTGTTTACTTCTTGCTGAGTTTTGTGTGTGGTGGTTATCTGAGAATCCTCTCAAGAAGGTTCATTGTGATAGCCAGGCTGCCTTGCCTCTGCATTTTCTTCCTACAATAGCATTTCAGGCAGAACTCTTGAGACAGAGCAGAAATTTCCACTTGAAAAACATATGCACATCTTTATCCTGAGGGAGATACTGTGCTTTGTCCCTTGAAAGCAGTGTACTGCTCCCCACACATCTTCCTGGGAAGATCCATACCTGCCCTGTGGACAGGTGATCTGGGTGCACTAAACAGAGCAACGTGCCCTTGAGATCTCTGGAGCCGATCCAGATGGGAATGGAGTAGGAAAGGCTGGTATCATAGTGGTTGAGGGAGCAGTACTCCCGTGGGTTAACAGTAGCTCCTGTATGGATGTATTTGCTGAGTGATAATGAACAAAACTTTCCATGTGGTTGATCTGGGGTACTGCAATCATTTGGATGTCAGGGGGAAGTTCTTTACGATGAGAGTGGTGAGGTGCTGGAACGGGCTGCCCAGAGAGGTTGTGGATGCCCTGTCCCTGGAGGTGTTCAAGGCCAGATTGGATGGGGCTCTGGGCAGCCTGGTCTAGTATTAAACAGGGAGGTTGGTGGCCCTGCCTGTGGCAGGAGGGTTGGAGATTCATGGTCCTTGAGGTCCCTTCCAACTTGGGCCATTCTGTGAATCTGTGATCTCAGTGGCTTTGCAGATAATGCAGTCATGTTTCATGTATTGCAATGAAATTCTCTGTACCCATCATCTGTGATGCAATGTCTCTAAACTTGAAAGACAGGGAATGTTCCTTACTGAGTTATAAAACATTTATATTTTCCATTATTTCTATTTGTGTAATGTGAAAGTAGTATTTTCTCTCTTTTCAGCTACTGTTTGTTCATGGGTGGTGATGTTTGGAACTGTAATATATTTCCTGCTATCTTTCACATCTGTTTCCCCAGTGGTAGAAGAGCATCCCAAACAAAAATAATGCTGAATCAAATAATGTGTCTCTGTTACTCTTCAGATACCTTCTATAGCATTGGGGATAGCTGGGGAAGGGGTGAAGACCATTGCCAGTTTGTGGATTCACACCTGGATGGAAGAACAGGACCTCAGTCGTACATTGAAGCCCTGCCCACCATCCGAGGTATGCTGATGTGGGAGAGAGATACTGGCCAAGTGCCTGTCACTCTATCTATAGGGCTCAGGGGTAGGGAGCATGGCACAGGAAGAAAGAAGGGCACATCATACAAATAATTTTACACGAACAAAGTGCAAAAACAGAAGGGAAGAAAGACTTTGTATATGATTATGAAATCATTTTCCCAATTTTTAAGACCAGCTTTATTGAATCCAAGAGCCGAAACTCTTCCACTTGACACAAAGGACAGCTACAGCTCAACAGTCTACTGCGCGAGTGGTTTCAGAACAGTTCATTCCATACAAAATACACAGGAGTGTGTCTAGGTCAGACTGCAGCACTTTTATTCTGGCCTGGTAGAAACTTCTTTCCAGGTGAAAATTGTCACTTTGAAGGAGCTTTTCTGAGACACTGCTCAGCTAACACAGCCGACAGGCTGATGGCTTACTCCACAGAAGAAAACTCAATCATGACATTCAGCCAATCTTTTAAAAGAATCGGTTGATAGAAATTATTCAGCTGGCTTTAACGGTTTCCATGCTATTTGTTGATATTCTCTTCATAGTGATGTTACCAGGAAGAAATTGAACTGGTCACTGATGTTTATATATTCCTGAGAAGTATTGCATTTCTCTGTTCAGTAGGAAAATGGGGAATGGTATATTATTAGGTCTAGGGGATAGAGATAAAGAGCACACAGGAATTATGTTATTGGCCCAACATATCAGTGTTTCAGATATTCCAGTGCACAAGTTATGCAGAGAAGAATGCTGAGCCTCTCCTAATGCATTAAGCAGTTGCATTCTTTCTACGGATGAAGAAGACTACCAGATGGGCAGAAAAGGCTTAACTTCGTATTTACTGCATGAAATTATACCTTTTTATTTTGTGAAAAGCTGATGTTTATTGGTAGTCTCTTGAGCCCGATGAGATAATATGATCTGATGGTATTTTTTGCCCTAGAGTACTTCATATATTTAAACTAATCTGCAAACTTCATAAAAGCTGCTGAAATATAGCCACCTTTGGAGTGAAATGCAGAAGCTCTTTGGCAGACCACAGCATTACACAATAGCTGAAAAGATTTTGAACAGTAAAATCAATCAAAACTACAGGAAATAGAAAAGACCAGAGTTAAATCATTCAAGTAAGACCTAGGCCAGATACCAGGGCTAACAAATATCCTTTTGATAAAGCTCACTAGCAGACAGCTTGCATGCTTTCATTTGGACTGTAGGATTGACTCCCACTGTGTCTGTCACTTTTGTTAGATTTCTGTCTTTTTCCCTATAGGGTATTATCGCCAGTACCGCCAGGAGCCTGTATCGTTTGGACGCATTGGATACACTACACCCTACTACTATGTGGGCTGGTATGAGTGTGGTGTGCCCATCCCAGGGAAATGGTAGCAGTCTGCTTTCCCATTTTAGGCAGGACAGGATGACTACGCTTTTTAAATGATTTCTACCAGAGGACTGTGAGCAGCTGAGTCAGAAAAGAAAAGAAAAGAAAAAAAAAAGCAAACAAAAATTAAGCACACCAGTGAAGACCATCTGCTCAAGAAACCCCTGCAATACCAGACGTGGTCCTGACTTCACAAGCCTAAATCTCTGGTACTGCTTGACTTCCACCTGGAAGTATGGACAGGATCTAGGTTTGGTGTACTACCTTCCTCCTCTGGATTATTATGACAGAGAGAGGCAGGTGCAACACGCGTGACCTGTGAAAACTAGAGCTGTGTTAGCCATGAAAATGTGGAAGTTTCTTATATCTTGCAGAAATGACTTAAGCATGCTGTGCTTGCTGAATGGAATGCTAAACTGTCCTTCGTTGCCAGCAGCGGGTGCTGCCAGGGCTTCCCTATGCAGTCATGTCTCGTAGATGGCCGCTCGCCAAAGGCAATCTATTTTCCTGAAGACTTACTCTGTGGGTTCTTGTGGGTTCACTTGCTGCTGGTCTAATCACCAGGTCACAGTGTAAATTCACTCTGATATATATATATCTATGTATATCTATATAAATACAGTACTGTACATCTGCAGAAGTATTGCTTAGAGATGCTGAGATTTTCTTGTTCACTAGATAAATATATTTGGAATTTTTATGTAAAAGGTGCTGTTAATTCTTTGAAATACTACTATGCACAATATATTAACCAAGGAAAGAGCTATATTCTTCTTGCGAGTACTCTCAATCTGACATATGAATTATTGATCAGACCCCTGCGTCCCATTGCCTTGGTAACCTACGGACTGAAGTTCAAGAGGAATCTACTGCTCTGTCCATATTAGAGTGGCAACATATGTTCCAGTGGAAACATTTATCCAGCAGTTTATCACCATCAGGTAAACTTTCTGTCCCATACGGTGTGGTGGTCTAACACCAATAAGTAGCTAAGCTTCACCACACCGTTCTCTCATTCTACCTCCTCAATAACATGGGAGAGAAATACTATAAGCTTGTAGGTTAAGATAAAGACAGGTTTAGTGCCTTTCTTCAATCAATTTTCACAAATGAGTATGTTATTTATTTCTTTGCTCCTTCCTTATGTTTCACTTCACTCTGTGGTGGCATGGGACAGGCAACTTGCAAGTGGGAAACTGCTCTTATTTGTCTTCCAAAAGGAAGCCAAAGCCACAAAGCTATTAGAAGACTCAAATAGCAGGAAACTTCTCTGACATCGATCCATCCTAAGACAAATCAGGATGCACTTCCTTTAAAATGCTTATAATCTCTTCCATCCAGATCAGAAAGCTGAAGCTGACATGGCTGAAATCTATAATGATTTTTATCAAGTGTTTGTAGGCTTCTAATAATGTAAGATTTAGGTAGTCCTGGGCAACCTAGCACTGTTTACTGAGTAACTTTTGTAGTCTTAACATTTCTGTGTAACACCTCAATTCTTTTGTTTATATTAGTAAGTCTCCACTATTCTGACAGCCCAGGTGTCCTTCCAGCTTACATTTACCATAGCACTAATACCTTTTGAGTTCCTTTGAGTACTTTTTGTAAATTGTATGGGGAGAAGAGGAACCGAAGTGATTAGAGAACATTTTATTTTTCAAGGTGAATTGAGTTTTAATATTTTAATTGTTCTCAGATTTTGCTTCTATACAGTGCCAAATTTTTGGTCTTGAAATACACCTTCTTTCCCTAATAAACCTATGATACATCATTCCATTTCAGTTCCATCCTTTCTGGTCATCTATGTCAAGCAACCTGACAATGTATTACTTCACTTCTTTGAAGACTTCCTTAGGAGAAGAGGTATTGACTTTTCTCAAGGGACTGAACTCAAAGGGTTGACATCAAAAAATCCAAATGACAACTGATTATAGGCACAACCCCTTAGAGGCCAGTACTGGGAGCAGTACTGTTTAATGACCTGGATGATGGGAAGGCATGCACCATCAGCAAGCTTGCAGCTGGTACTAAACTGGGGCTGGGAAGTGGATGACACATTGGAGGCAGAGTTGCTGTTCAGACAGGCCTTGAAAGACTAGAGAAATGAGCTGACAGAGGTGTTTTGAAGTTCAGCAAAGGGAAATGAAGTCCAGAGTGTGAGATGGAGTATCTCCTTGCAGCAATACAGGCTGGGACTTAATTTCTAGGGAGCAGCTTTGCTGAAGAGGGCATGGGATCCTTGTGAACAACAGATTGAATATGAGTACTGCAGAGATCTATTCCACTATAATTTATTCAGTGACTTGTCATGATTCTAGGGCAGACATCCCATAATAAAACATATTTTTTCCATTATTAAATCAAAATCATGACTTGGCCTGGAGCTCAGTCTTCATTATGAGTGAACAGGACTTCTGCCACTGACTTGGAAGAGCAGTGCCTGGTTTCACCAGTCATCATCTGGCTCACTCTTTGAAGATCAATATTACCTTCTATGGTCAATGCATTCTGTATTTTTACTCTTGAAGACTGCGAGTAGGTTTTGATTTCCTCATGTACAGAGATCTGTTTACTCCATCTCCTGCTGGAAATACCCCTGAGGTGGGGCAACCCCATTCAGGGATGTCATTCAGGGGTTGAATTGGGCAGTCCCATTCAGAGTGAAGGGCTCGGGGTATATTTTTTTCCCACGGGCTCAGCTGAGGAATAGTTGGGAAGTGGTGGGGAGAAGGGGTGGAGGACATTGCCTGTTGTTAGTCTCCAGTGTAAATTTTCGACGAGGCTAAGTCAACCAGCACAAAATCAGCAGCAGGACACAAGAGAAAAACACTTGAGATGCAGTGGTATCATAGAATCACCAAGGCTGGAAAAGACCTCTAAGACAATCCAGTCCAACCACCCACCTATCACCAACATTTTCCACTAAACTGTGACCCTCAGTACAACATCTGAATGTTTCTTGAACACTTCCAGGGACTATGACTCCACCACCAGCCCGTTAAAGCACCTGACTAATCTTTTGGGTTTTGGAAAAGAAATATTTCCTGACATCCAACTTGAATCTCTGTGGGCACAACTAGAGGACATTCCCTCTAGTCATATTGCTAGTTACATGCGAGAAGAGGCCAACCCCTGGCCCACCAAAACCTTCCTTCAGGTAGATGTAGCATGCAATATGTTCCCTCCATCTAGGGTCAGGATAAGTGTGAATTGATCTGATCAGCATATTTACATGCTTTGCCCCATGAACAAGGTAGCACGTTACTGTGATAACAGTTAGTTCTCTGAAGAGACAATACTGTATCTGGATGATGCTATTTCTGAACACTGCTAATTGTTTATCTCCAAGGTGGTGGGATCAGAAAGAGGAAACTGAAGGCATGAGTCAGGAAGGCCACTTCTCTTCCAGTCCTCTTTCTCAGGCTCTGGCACTGCCCTGATCCCAGGGGGCCATCCTCCCTTTTGCTGCCTCCTTTCCCCACTGTCCCCATGATACACTGGTCTGCTGCTTCATGGAACAAGCAGTAGGACAAACAGTGTGCCCATGTTTTATTATCAGATTATCTGTGCAGCTTTGTGACTGCACTATCTGAAAGGGAACACTGCACTGCTGTGGATGTTGCTAAAGAAAGAGGGGTAGGTCTTTTCCTCCATCTCTCCTCCCATGCCCCTCCCGCTGGCAAATTCACATTTGTGTCTGGTCTCCAAGCCCTTGGCGTCAGACTGGTGAATACCATGTCCCTTCACAGGCTCCGAGTGGTGTTGCACCAACCCTGTCTTCTCCTCTGAGCAATCCTTGAGGGAATGGAATGGAAAAGAGGGAGGATCCTTGTAGGGAGAATACTCACACAGATTTTTCCGGCGCTGTCTCTTGTCCAAGTCACTCCAGGGTGGAGGGATGTGAGGGCCCTGCCTGGTAGGGAATTCTATAGAGCTAGCAAATAAAGGGAGAAAAACACAGCGGGGGAAGGGGTGGGGAGGAAGAGAGAGGCAGAGAAGTTGCTTGAAGCATTGTCTGACCCTGGTCAGTTCCAGATGCTAATCTTTGCTCGCTGCACCGTATTTTTTTGTGAGAATTGGGATTTTTGCCTTGAAGGCAGCAGGAACAATTGTCAGCATGTGAGAAATGCCAAGAGTTCTTGGGGGCAGCCAAAGCCCAGCATGCAGACCCAGGAAGAGCTCTTTGGTGATGAAGGAAGCATTGGGCGTCACTTGGAAAGATAATTGAAGGCCTTGGCGGGAGGTAACCCAACCCACAGAACAATGTAGAATGCTCCTTGTGGTTTCTCCCTACAAGAAATTTCATGGTTTTCTATCCCCAAAGCTCATGTCCTTTTTTGCAGCCTGGCAGATACACATCCTTGTGAAGAACTGCCTTCCTCCACCAGAAGAGAATGAGGTAAACACAGAAAGGAATGAGGTCAATGCTGCAGCAGTGTAACTCTGCTTCCTCCCGAGATGGGGCTGGCATCAGCAATTGTCTGAAAAATCCCACCCCCGGAGAGCAGCCAGCCTGCCGGAGAGGTCAGAGCTGGCAACATTTGAAAACAAAGCCATGCCTTGTTTTTCAGTTTCCTTTCTCGTCATGCTTCCGTGTCTCATAAAGCTGGGAATACTCCCACAGGACTTGTACCACATCACTGTGCCCACTGCAATGCAGCTGTTGGTGAAAAGGATGGCCATGGTGGGAAGGAGGATTCAGAGCAGAATATGCACAAGATGTATGGGAGATGCTGAGTGCTTGAGTTATTTGGTCCTGGGGAGGGAAGCTGTGGCAGTGAGGTGGATCTAACTGGTATCTCCAACATCCTAATGAGGCTGCAAAGAAGATAGATCCACACTTTCTTTCAGAGGCACACTTGTGAAAGGAGGGAGCACAATAGAAACAAACTGCAACGTGGGGAAGTTCAGTGAAGTTTTAGGAAACTGTTTTTAATATGGGTGTGATCAGGCACAGGAGCAGCAGCCCAGAATTCCAAACCTGAAGATTTTCATAACTGGCTATTGTCATTGAATTTGTCATTCCATAGAGATGTGCTAGAAAATATTCCCTTGCTATGGGAAATCAGTGCCTTTAAATATGTCTACAAGACCAAAATGTCATATTTATTTTCTTTTTGGAAATGAATGCTATTCAAAACACAACAAAGAAAAAAAGAAACAACACTTTTTGTTGATGGATTTTTTCTAAATGTAAGTTGCAAAGTGGCTTACAGAAAAGGGATTAAGCACTTGTAAGGAAGGCTGTGAGAGAATAGAAGGAAAGAGAGAAGCCTTCTGGACTCCTGTGAAGAATTTCTGAGCTTGGCTTCTCACTGTGAGTTTTCTGGCACGTGCTTCTCCAAATACAATCCGTGCAAGCTCACAGCTGCCTCTGGGGAGCAGGTGACATGAGTGTTGGTGATAGCCTCCCACGTGTGCAGTAAGCCTCTAGATGGCAGGAGATGCTATTTGGCCAGGCTTTCTAGCAGCTCCCCGCAGCAGAGATGAGTGGCAGCAGTGCAGATGGCATGTACATTCAGCGTCCCACATGCACAGCAAGAAAACAGTATGAACAGGAGCCCAGTTTTGATTCAGGTGCAGCAAAGTCCATTCCCAGCCCTTAGAGACAACATTTTAGAAAGACTGCCCATTCCTCACAAAATTTATGGTCTGTTACATCTGCAGGATTGGAAGGTTATAAGTAGAACCAGACAAAGTGCAGATAGACAATGCACTCCTGCTGTGTTTTCTCAGGAGATATTGCTCTTGAAATTGTTGTCTCTGTGATTTTGCCCTGAAGTTCTGTGGGAAGCAAGAACCGGTTTATCTTGCAGGAGAAGCAAAAACATCACTGAACATTTCTAGGAGGGAAAACGTACTTTCAAACTCTACTGGAATATAATTGCAATAGTGTTTCTGCTCAGTGAATTGCTTTCAACTATTCATCAAGCAGGCTTATGGGCTGTGATCATGCACCACCAGGTCAGCTCCTTCCACCAGGCTGTGTGTGCTATCAGACCAGGTGAGGAGTGCTTTGTCCAGCCTTGAAAGGCTGGCATTCCTGGATAGGCTGTGGTGAGGAAGGAAGGGGCAGCTTCAAATGGCTTCTCAGAAGGTCCTGGTTCCCCTGCTTTCTGGTTGAGGCAGTTTAGAGAAAGAAAGAGGACATCTGCAGAGCTGCACCCTTTGTCCCTTCAGGCCTCCACAGGTGTATACTGACAGTCCTGTCCCTCATGGTAGGGCAGGATTTGAACCCAAGCCCATGTGATATGGTCACCCTTAAAGACAGAGCTGCCTAAAGGTACCAGCACATGGATAAGAGAGGTCCACAGGCTGCAAAGGGTAGATGTGTATGCGTTTTTGTTCTGTAACCAAACAGCAGAGTATATAAATACAAGTCAGCAGAGGTCCTATTCAGTTTACACTGTTAATCAGCAGTGAACAAACAACAGAAAGTGGGTCCAAGTTGTGAATATTACCATTTCTGCCCCTTGAAGGAGAGAAAAGTGCAACCTACACAGTGAATAAAATCATCAGTACTGGTTTCAGGCAGCATAACCTGACAATCAAATAACTATTTGGAATGAAGATGTGTCTGTAAATTCTAAGCTAAGAAGTCAATGGGTTAATTTATCTCTGCAATTATTTTTTTTTAGTACTTTCTGGCTCTGAACGTTTACTTTTCAAAACTGCCCACTAGTAAACTACACAGAGCATCCATGCAGACAGCCAGGTCCCCTGATGGATACTCTACTTCTCAGTCTGCAAAGGCTCAGGACTGGTCTTTCTGACAAGCATGACATGACTTCCAAGGTGATGGGGATTCTTCCTCTGGTAGGAAACAGTGAGATTTCTGATACCCAGTTTTTACTCTTGCTTTTGATGCTGAGATGATTCAGGTTAGGTCAGAGCTTATTTGAACTATCCATAGCTCAACTGGTCAGCCATTTTCCAGCGTTTACAGCAAGATTCAACACCATGCATTTCTGGAGACCTCTCTTAATGTTGCTTTATGCAATTAGACAAGTATGAAAGAAATCATCTAGAATCTTCACCACTTTAAGATGCTTCACAGGGCTAGATTCAGTGATTCTGGGGATCCTTCAGAGTGGATCAAAATCTGTCCATGGGTTTGTTTAAGTCTTATCTCTTCTGGGAGACTGGTGCATTGTTTACAAAGTCCAGTTACAAGCAAAACTACTTCGCATTGGATGTTGTTTCTAATCTTCTCATGTCTTTTCCACAACCTTTTGTTTTTGTAATTGCCACTGAGCCTGAAATATCTCTGGTACAGGATCTGCATGTTTTGCACACACGCATCTGTATTCCTTCAGCAGGGACTCAACTAACAGCCAGAATCATAGGCTCCTAGAGACACGGGGTGTAGGTCAGCCATCTGCTAACAGACCCAGGGAAAGAGGCTGAAAGCTCTAGAAGAGCTTCATAATCCCCACATCTTTCCCTAGGTGACAGCAGAAGATGTTTTTAATTCTTGAAAATGCAAAATATGCCTTCTGAAATCTGAGGTTTCCTGCAAAAATAGAGCATTAATTAGAAGTAGTTGGTTGCCTCAGAAATGCATTGGAATTATGGTCTCACATCAGCTGTCAGCCTCAGGAGAAGAACATTCAGTGGTCTTGAGTTTGAATTGGTGTATAAAATTGAACAACAAACTGTTTACAGATGCAATAAACTAAATGACTGTGTTGGGTTCAAATTGCAGTTTCTGCCTCCGTGTGCTGCCAGTAATGCAGAGCAGCCATGTCAGTATGCCAGCATGGTGTATCAGTGGAGATGCCTCTGTTGTGCTTCATCTCAGAGACTCATTACTTTTAGGGTTAGAAGTGACCACAAGAAAATCTGTCTTTTAGAAAGAATGAATGGTGCCATGTAGATGGATGTAAAGCCTCCCCACATAAGCTATTTCCTCCAGTTCTGATTCTAGGACTCTGTTCTACTCACACAGCAAATGTTCTTGTGCCTTCTTTTCATGCACATTATCAATGCCTTGTCCTATTTTATGAGAAAAGTTCATTTGGCTACTGTTATATTGTTTTGTGTCTTATGATGCTGAACTGTGAAGTGATTCTTCCCCAAGATCTGAGTAGATCTAGCAGGAAATAATACATGGCAGAGTGCACAGATATGGTTAGATGGAGACACTCAAATCCAAATGAATCACAATTCTTCTACTTAGGTGGGAAACTGAGATTTTAATGTCTGGAACAACCACAGAGAAGCTGATGAACAGTGCCAGATTCTCATTTGGCTCCCTTGCTGTGTGAATATTCCATGTGTTGGTTGTATCAACATGGGATGCTTAACCCAGTCTTGAACTCCAGACAGTATCTCAAGAAGTGGTGCATCCACATCTGAGCATGTCTTGATTTCTTTTCAAAGATTTCAAAGATTTCAAAGATTTGTCTTCCAAAGCTTTTAGATTTTTATACCGAGTGTAGAATAGGCCACATTCAGACACATGCATTTACTCATCCAGTTTGTCCCTGTGAAACCAGCAGTAGCTAGCCAGCTGTAGAGGGGCTGGAAGCCAGCTACAGAAGAGACTTTGCTGTTTCTGAAAACAATTAGACAGTGTCAAATGTTTTTTGTGGTGTTATGTGATGAATACTTCATATGAACATGCTAGAGGGGGAACTCTATCATTTTATGCTGCACAGTTACCAACATTTTATTCTTTGCTCTTGCATATGGTCTTTAAAACAAACTGCACTGTATTTTTTCTGAGCAAAGAAACTCAGTCACTAATTACAATTATAATTGTAGGAAAGTGAAATGTAGAGTATAAATCATTCCTCATCGTCCAGAGCATAAAAGGGGCAAAAATATGAATAGCAAGGCTAATGTGTGTGTTCAAAGAGAGGTGCTGCAGGTCTGCCATCAAGAGCAAAGGATGAATAGGAGCTAGAAAAGGGTTGGGGCTAAATTACAGGGAAATGTGTGAGTTATCTGAGACCATGGAGTTTTACTATAACCTTTCATTGTTCCTGGAGCTAGGCGAAAGTTCTGCCAAATGAATGCCAAGACTTTCACCTGAATTTTGATTTCAGGAATCGGAGTGTTTACTTCTTTCTAAATCAGTAGCACAGGTGGTAATCAGGGAGATGAGGGCACATAAGTTGGTGAAGACATGTTCTTATCAGCGAAGTTGTTGAAAGGATGTACATTTGAGTGTCCTATGGCTGAGAAAATCAAGACAAGCCAATATCAGGCTTCAGATGTCCCAAGAGAGACCTGAAGATGAGAAGGACCCAGAATAGTCCAAGGAGAGGGTGGTTAAAAATCCCTTCCCCTTCTCCTGAGGTTGGTGTGAAAAACGAGTAGCAGAAAACTTGGCATTAAGTGTGTGGGAAGCTGACTTGTATGTAAGGGAGAGGAAGAAGAGTTAATTGCTGAGTGGGAGGGAGGCAGAACGTTACACTGGGACATTTTACTTATTTTATGGGGCTTGCTCTGGGCTGTAGAGCTTTTATGGGTCCCTGAGGAAACATCTGAGCTGGCTAAATGTTCTGCTGAGCTAAAAAAAAAAAAAGGCAAAGTACAGTGAGTTGAAAATAAGAAAAAGCACTTAAAACAATTTAAATTTACCCTTGTTGTAATTCACACATTAGTTATATGCCAATATTCACTCCTTTTTCCCCACTACCAGTAAAGCTTCAAGAACAGAAGTATCTGAATGACTTCTTTTCTTCTCAAAGAGCACTGCAAAAGTGTTTGGAAGTTTTGAACTGAAAATAAATTTTAAAAGTTACATTCCTAAGCCCCGCCATTTCCAAGGGGTTGGGGGCAGGCTCAGAAAGCCCACAGGCAATGAAAAGTCATAGTTTGTTTCAGAGTTTCAGTGGTTTCACTATTCAACTTGTGCTGAAAAGGCATTCCAAAATACACAGAACCTGGTACTGTAAGTTCTGGAGCATTGCTCCCTCATCCACCCTTTGTAGAGTTTTCTCAAACCTATGAAGGTTTGAGAGTGAAAAGGCTGAAGATCTAACAGAGCCAGAACATTCAAGGCAGATTCCTGTTTGTCATCCAGACTATGGCCAGCTGAACAAAACAGACTGGTACTGGGCAGCTCTAATCCTGTGCTTTTCAAGCCCCATCACTTCTCTTTGCGAGTAAGATGTCTTACTAAGATCTCTGTTATCTCCTGTAAGCAAGGGTAGATTTTCTGAAGTTTGTAGGTTCTACTACTGTTGTACATTTTCCACTTCATGGATATAATACAGAAGCTAGAATGCCACTGAAATGTAGACCCACATTAAATACCATTTGGCACTTTGAAGAACAACTGTAAGCCCTTTGGAGTGTCATGGGGAGAGACCTCCTGGCAGAGACCTCCATGGCAGAGACCTCCTGAAGAGCCCCAGCATTCTCATCCCTCCTAAGTCTCACTAGGAATCCGCTAAATACAAAAGACCTGATCTGAAGGTATCATCCTCTGATAGCAAAGTGCTGCACTACCTGAACACACATATACTTTTGGAATGTGATGTTTCCTTCAGGGCAGGGGTGAGGAATGTTTCGCTTCCCTCATTCTGCTAGCAGTGCTTCTGCTCAGGCAGTGGTGGTGTTTCTGGCTTTCTCTATTGTCATTGGGCAGACTCTGCTCACACTTAAATGAGTCACTAATTTTATCCTGGTAGACATGAGAGCATCAGATTAAATAGCCTTCAGTACTTGTGTTTTGTTTCCTCTCATGAGCTGAGGAGGGGTGCAACAGAGGGATGTAGAAACCAGTTTTAAAAATAAGTAAAATATGTCAAGCCACAAAAACCAATACATTTTTAAACTACTAACCACCAAACTTCAAAGGATGAAAGTAAAGGAAACTGAACATTTATCTTATCCATACAGCAAAGTCCACGAAGAGGCTGCTGGGCAGGTACCTCCTCCCCATGAGGTACCTGCACCAGACCAAAGTCCATAGTGCTCTCAGACTGGATCTTTAACTTCTTTTCAACTTTCCTACATCCATATGGTTAAAGCACATGACAAAGTATATGAAATTTCTGGCACTCAAGGGAACTGTATCGCTCTCCCAGGATTCCTCAACTGAGTTGCTCTGAGGGACACATATGCTCTCTTGTGAGGGGTCACATCTCCAGATGCAAGACTACAGAGTTCTTCATCATGATGTAGCTGTATCCACAATTGCACTGGGAAAGTGACAAGGAAATACAGGCTTAGGGTGAAATGCTGGCTATATGAAGTCAGTGAGAGTTGAGGAAAAATACTGTATCCCTTCATTATGCTGAACTGCCTGTTTAAACCTGTGATTTCTTCCGTATATGCTTTGTACCTACGGTCATGGTTCTGACTGTGAAACACATCCACCAGCTGCTGATCAGCTGCCACAATGTCCTGGAAGCATGGTAGGACAGATGCCACCAGCCACTATGATGCTGGAAACAGTATGACTGTGCTCAGGAGCCAGAGCAGTGACCTGTTCAGTTTCAGATGAGAGCATTCAAGTTACAAACATGCCAAAGTGTTGACTGGGATGGACCTGGAAAGGCTAATAATTTCTGGTAATATATCATATTATTTCCATCTGCAACAAGCTTTTATTGCTATTTCAGCAAAGTTTGGTTTGTTTCATTTCCAGTGTTTTTTCTTCTCCATGATGCTCTCTGCTCTTCAGGGGTCTGACTAATAGTAGAAGTGCTACAGCACTTTCCGCTGTCTTAGGCTGCATATTTGCAGCCAAGTGATGTCAATTCAAAAGGTTCACATAAGTGTATAATAAGCATCCAAATTTCTGCACTGGACCTCTATCCATTATTTACCATGAAGATCCTTTTGGGGGACCTAGTTCTGCAAATGGTTATGTGCATGAGCAGCTTTCTTAGATTTATTGACTCACGGGCATTTGCAGAATCAGAACATGGAATACTTATTTCCTATTCAACAAATTTCCAGCTTAAGCCCAGGAGTTGTGTCTTGATGGCTCCAGTAAAAGGCTTTGGTAATTCAAGCTGAATGTTTTGAACTCTACTCAGTGTTGAGAATCCATTCTTGGACAAGGAGGCAGCAAGCACATGGAAGAGGAGTCAGAACAAGTTTAGCTAGTCCTTAACCTTAGAGAGGGCTGTCTAATTGCTTCAATTTACACAAAATCACAATGTGATTGTGCCTTCCCCAGGTACAACCCATTGAGGTTTGTGCTGTAGGAGCTTCAGCTGGGCTACTACTAGGCAAGCCCATGGGGAGAGGTTCTGCCCAACAACATTGCTGGTGCATGCCACCTCCTAATGGGCAACTGGCCGGGCTGGGGCTGACTGAAAGGAGCCCTTAGCATCTGTATGGGTGAGGCTGGGTCCTCAGCACCAACTCACTCCAGGGATCTGCTCCAACTGTTCCACACTGCTTGTGGATGAAAGTAAGACTGTGGCCTTTCCCAAAACCTACCTTGGCAGTGAAGCTCAAAGTTTTGAAAATAGCTGAATGTTCTTCAGGATAACTGCAAACAACAAAAGGGAAGAAAGGAAATAGTAACTAAAAAATAGTTCTGCACATGGAGAGAGAAGTTAGGAAATCTGGCTTGGATAAAAGCAACACAGCCCTCAACTTTCACCCACTTTCCAGATGAACTTTCACACAGTTTAGAGAAAAGTCTTCACCTCATCTTCCTCTAACCTCCTCCCAAACCACCTCCATCTCTGGCAGCCTCCTCTGGCTTCTCATTATGCCGCTGTTTGCAGAATCTTTTGCAGCATCCCTGGGCAAGAGCATAGCTTTTGAGAGTGCTTATGATCTACTTTGAGACCTTAGAGCTGTTTGTCTCTTGGCTGGAGACCCTCTACTTGTTTAGAAGACAATAGAATTACTTCGAGTACAGAAATGAGGGTTAAAGCCTTACCAAAGTGAAGCTAGTAGATTTTCCTTTGCCTTTAGCTGAACAAGGTTTCACCTCAGAGCACTGCTCACCTTTAGCATCAACTGAGGGAGGAGTGTGCAGCCACAAAACTTTCAATTGGTTACAAAACTGAACTCAGGAAGAGATCAGGGTCTGATCCTGACCCAGGCCTACAGCAATGCAGATCACATGGTGAATGTGGTCCAGCTGGGGCACCTTGCCCTCAGCCTCTTTCCCACACTTGAGGAGAGCTCAGACAGCAGATTAGGAATTGTGAGCTAACACGGGCATGGCCTCTCAGCAGCTGCTGTGAATTCACTGAAAAGCCGAAGCTGATTTCTCTTCAGTCCATTTTTTGCTGCTTGAACATCAGAGCTTGACAATCCAAAATGAACAACTAGGAGCGCAAGGGGCTGGCAAAGCACAAAGCGCTCTATGTTTATCATTTTGAGTTTACACATTTTGAACAAAGCTAATAGCTTGTAGGGCCCTCTGATATGTCAATGAGGGGCACACAAGATCCCTCCTGGGAATGCCAGACATTTGTTGCAGCTCTGAAACCCTACCAGATTGGGTATGGATTTAGAAAGATATCTTGTAAGATAAGGAAAATCAAGAGTTATGAAATCGTGCATGGTGACATCACAAGTGTGTGAGGAGCATTGCTGGGAATTTGGAAACCTGCACTATAGGGGGAGAACAGCATTTGTCATGGCTTTGTTGCATTTAGGTTAATTGAGCTAGTACTTACTGACATCCCTATGTGGGATACTCAGAGATATCGCAGCCTTCTCAGCCTACTCCCTTCACTGGGTTATGGAAAGGGCACCACTAACACTTCAGAAATCCCTTCTTGTCAAAAGATAAACTCTGAAGTAGAAATGTTTTAAAAATAACACCAAGGACAACAAACACATGAAGGCTAAAGGACAAATGGGAGGATGGTTGCCGATTCCGCATTTCTCTTTTACTTTAGAATTCAAATGCTGTGAGGTTTGTTTCCAGTTTCAGACTTCAATTATTGTTTTTTTTTTCTTTGACTGAGGAGGAATGATGAAAAACAAGAAATTAGTAATAATGTTCTACATCTGTTTGGCAAACAGTTTCTCTTTCTTGCTTTAAGCATGTTCTACAGCTCTACATCTCTGCTGATCAGAGAATATTTAGTGATCAGCAAGGGTGAAATATATTGACTTCTCAATGGCTATATTAAAATTGCAATGAGAAAAACAGAAAAGAAAGAAAACTTCAAAGTTCTAACTCTTGTATGGCTTGGCACAGTCCTCTTTATTTATTATCTGTACTGGTATAGTGCCTGCATCAGGGAGCAGTAGCCCGCTGTGCTTTGGAAAATGTGTAACAAAAGTATCCTGCCCATGGACCTGCCAAGCAAAGTCAGAGAGACTGCAGGGAGCATAAAATTCATAGAATTCAAGTGACACACAACCAGGAGAAAGATAAGCTTTAAGTCAAGTCTGTGGAAGAGAGAGAGTGGGATCTTTGTTTCCAGATGACAGAGCTGTAGGAGATGGCATGCAGTGGAAGCTGTTTTCAACACTGATTTCCTTTATCACATTAAACAATAACTTTTGTTCTCAGCATCTTTTTCTACTCTGGTGGTGGTTTCCTTTTGGAAGCAAATAGCTCAGCTGGTGTGAAATCCAAGGGCCCATTTCTCATATGAACATTGCATACACAGAAGGGCCGAGTTGGAGAGGTTCCTTCAGCCCCACAGGAACTGTCAGAATCTGACATTCTTTTCTGACCAGAAAAGAAGAAAAGTTGAAGCTCTGGAAAAAAAAAAAATTACGCACAGCAAATCCAAAGGAAATGAACATTTCAGACTGGGTGAGCAGATTCTTTATTTTCCAAACATTTATTTTGATTTTGACCTTTTAAAAATGTTTCCAAATACTTTTTTTCTTCTTCTGAAATGACTTCCCAAACCTTTCAAACTGAAATGACATTACAAATGTTAGAAAGTAAATTCTTGGCACGCCAGAGTGGCCAAATATTCCAGCTATACCCAAACTTTCCTCTTGTCACTGGGACACTGCACGGGTGTGGGAGCTTTGTGCACCAATGGCTCTTCAGTGAGACATAGGGGGGTGATCAAAGTGGTGGTGGCTCTGCCCATATGTATGGGAACTGTTGAATCACAGCCCGAACCACTGATTGATCACCTGAGGCAAGCACTGAGTCAGCCACAGGGGCACAGGTGAAAGCAGTGTACCTGTGTGATGAGGAGTGGAGTCTGGCTCCACCTTTCCCAGACCCCATTTAAGGGCTGACCACCAGCAGGGAAGGATCTCTTGTTGAAGATCCCTCTCCGGTGGAGTCATTGGTGAACCTCAACCATCCAAAAGCTGAGCCTCTCTTTGCTTAACAGTTGTCTGTGTACTGTCTATATAAGCCTACCAAAAGTATACCATACTCTGTGCTATTTTTCTTGAGTACTGTTCTTGGGGGTTATTTGCCCTACACTGTGGTGTGGTGCTGGGGCCAGGCTGCTCCTGCCTGCTCCTGCAGAGTCCCTGAAGACCTGCACTCACACCAGAGCTGTCTCCCACTCTGTGTAGAAGGTACTTGTAAGAGAGGTTTTTACTCAAAGCCATGTGTACTTGCCTGTACTTGTCAGCTGAGTCAACTGGAGGTTCTTACAGTCTTCAGTAGTCTCATTTCAGAACTGACCTATCCCAGTTTGCTTCTGACTGAACCAGTCCTTCTCAAAATACAGGTGCTTCCTCCTGTCCCTTTCAGCCATGAACGAGATATGCGCTTGGTGAGGAGATGGGTGCTCTCTGCATGTTCTGCTTATGTTGACTGGCTATTTCATAATGTGGGGAAAAACTGGCAAGAGAGTGTGGAAAGTATGGACTGTCCATGGGTGGAAAGGACCTTAATTCTTGGGGAAAAGCAGACATCTAATGGATTTTTGTGAAAGACTTATTTGAACTCATCCCAAGATGGGACACCTTGGCTTTAGGATTGTGTCTTAAACTGATATGTAAAACTAACAAATTTCAATTTTATTGACTTGCCTGTCAGAAACAATGGTTCTCTAGCTCTTCCTCTCTGGAGGACAACTTATCTCAGCCAGAAGGCCCTCAGCTGAGTTGCATCACAGTATGAGCACCTTCCAGACATCTCACATCTGAGTTCCAAAAATGTCTCTCCTCTAAATCCTTCTAAGCTAGACTCACTTGCTTAGTGGTTTTGGGGAATTTATGGCTTTAATTTTGATGGAGACTGAGTTATGCCATCAGTCAAAGGAATATTTTTCCTACACACACACACAAAGAAAAAAAAAACGATTAGTTTGAGAGGATAGTATGTTAAATAGGGAAAGTTTTGTGATGGGGAAAGCAAGGAGAGCCTCCCCAATCACTATTACAATATTCCACCCTTCTGAAAGGATGAGGACAAAAATGAGTGTATCCCATGAAGAGATTCTGGCTCAGAGGTGTTTATTACTATTTCATTAATAATAATAAAAATACTGACAAGAATAATCTCGATTACAGGCATTTCAACGCCAGAAGGGCTGAGCCTATCTCTGCTAGTTAATGGGAAAAACTCAAATCAGCCAAAGGGGGTGAGATCTATTAAATATTTCTGCATCCAGAAAACATTGTCCCATTGCTTCTGCCAGTAGAAAATGCGGATCTTTCTGTTCTTTCTACTCCTGTGCTCCAAGAAATAGGACACTGACGAATATGCAACCTTCAAGTGAAGCTTTTGACTGTTCAGAGTGTGGTCAACTTCCCATGAGTTGCTCCAACCAACTGGAGAATGAGCAGGAGCCTTGGATAAAAGACAAGCCAGGACATGAAGACTTAAACAGGTCTGTAGCTAGTCAATATGAGAACTACCTCCTACGTTTCCTGTTCCCCAGTGGTGATAAGTCCTTGAGATCCATGTGCACCATTACCACCTCCACTGTAGAAGCCTGAGCTGTGACACAGCAATGAGGAGTTGGTTACTGGGATGGAGAGGACAGTGGCAAACTCATGCTCTCTGGGTGCTCTCATTGGTCATGTCAGGCATCCTTGATGACCACAGGCTATGGGTCTGCTTGGAAAGGGAGAAGATACAGTGTGTCACTAGGGCAGTATTTGAATCACATGAGCATTTCTAGCCCAGTTTCACAGCTGGGACATCTTTTTTTTTTTTTTTTTTTTTTGCTACCCTCCACCTTGCTTTCAGCCTTTACAGGGCAGAAAGGGGAACAGAAAGAAAGAGAGAGAGAGGCAGATTTTCCTCAGACATTCAAAGGTGCAGGACAGTAGGGAGCAGTAGCTGTCCTAAGGCCACACAGGGTTTATTCCTGTCACACTACAACCAAGGCTTCACTTGTTATAAGCTTGTAAAGACTACAGTGGTTAAAAACAGTGAGACGTATGGTGTGGGGCATAGAGTACAGGGCTCTGAGGTGCCTGTATCCCAACAGAGTTTGGATAATAGCCTGAAGGGTCAGTAACTATCACAGACAAATGACAGCAATCTAAAGGCTGTCTGCCTTGTTTTGACCAGTTCTAGATCCAATATAGCCAGTAATGAGAATGAGTAGAACACAAAGGATCTTATATCTACTTTTAACCCTTTCCCATTTGGTTTTATGTAGAACCTAGTTTTGCTGGCTAGCAGGATGCTGATATGGGGTACAGGGCCATAACAATGTGTGGTGGTTTCAAATCAGTCTGCGGTCTTGTTTGACCTCAGTTTCTGGTTTGCTGTCCAATATCCTTGTTTGAAGATACACTGTTTGCTGGATGCCAAGTGCTGGATCCAGAGTGGGTCCTTAGGCCAGAGCAGGAGCTGGGCCTGGTTTGCATTTCCCTTTGGCCTCTTCCATGATGTCTGAACCCATACATGCAGATGTTTATGATACATTCTCCAGCTGTTTGTTTGCTCCATGCCTTTTGAGATTCATATTCAAAGATCAAAAATGCTTACTATTTTCATATAACAAGTGTTTGGAAAACTGACAAAGTAATGAAGGATTCTGAGTCCACAGAGAAGGAAAGAATCTACATAAGTATCTGAAAAGAAGTGAAGGCCAAAACTATTCTTCCTTGAGAAGGTGATTATATATAGCACGGAGGAGTCCTACTCAGTTCTGGGCTGTTTATGACCACACAAAATCATGACAACTTTCTTCATTGCTTTCAAACTGCTCTTGTAACATCCCTAGGCATTTTTCCATTCTGGCGTATATCTAATGGTCAATAATTTGAGCTCACATTGGTATATACAATGCCAGTAAACAATAAACCACTCATAGATTTGGAGATTTTGTCCCATTGCATTTACTTCTAATTACTGTTTTGTCTAAACATCAATGGAATAAGTTGGTGATGACAGTGCATCTCATTGCTATGCATGAGGAACTGTTCTGCTTGCTCTGTGTTACTGGCACTGAAGCACCCAAAGACAGGAGGAATGAAACAATTCTCTATCACAGGAGGACAGAGTCCCAGAAGGGAGGCATAAAACTTTAAAATCTCTAAGTGAAGTTTTCCCAAGCACTACATTTCTTTTTCTTGAGGTTTCATCTCACAAGAATTAGGTACTTCTGGTGCATTTCAGGCTGAAAACATGTCAAGTACCAGAACTGCCAGAAGACCAGAAAACATACGTGTCAGACAGCACTGGTCTGAATACATTGCTCCTTGCTCTCCTCTAAGAGGGTGAGCCACTAAGAGGACTTCTTGGCAAGAGGCAAAGCAAACTGAAGCCTGACTGCAAAAGCCATTGCAGGAGATGATGGCAGTTAAGCTATGGCCCAGTCCTCAGCATGCAGCAAGTCAGAATAATTCACAGCTACTTACTGCAAAGCTGATTCTTGGCATGAGCTGTCAAGGAACAGAACTGGCTTGACTAATGGAAATCTTCCTTCCTAGCCATTAAATACAGATGTTCATCACTGGCTTTGGGGGATAGCGTTTCAAGGACTAGCAAGAGTTTGCCTAGGTCTGGAAGAGATGATAGAGTAAATGTGTTACCTGTTGGCACAATACTGTGAAAAAGAGGAATTGTAGTGGATGTGGCAGAAGGAAAACTGTGGTGGCAACTGTTGTAGTAATTGGATTTCTATGTATTCAGTCCAATGTTTGGAAGGTAAGCTGATAGAATTACCCTGGAAATCTGTTTAAACTGTTATTTGTTCAGAGAAGTGCATCACTGTGCTAGGTCAGTTCACGCTCTATTTTCCACATTGCAAAACTCTTTCATGCCAGGATTTAGCTCTTATGGGATCTTAATACCTTGAAAGAGCACTCTGGGATTGTGTAGTGAGGCTGCCTGAGCCTTACAATGAACTTGTTGCAACTTGTTGACTCAAACAACTAGATAGAATGGAGCTTTCCTTAACGACTGTCAGCTAGCCTTAATTAGTATCTGTGAATGAGAGTGTGGAGCCTTAAGGACTCAAGTTGGAAGCTGTAAGGTCTACAGAACATCATTCTGCAAAGGCAGAGCGATAGACTGTTTATCTTCCCTTCCTCTCATGGCTGCTCACAGCAGATAAACATCAGAAAAGGGAGGAGGGGTGCATCAAATATGTTCATCAAATGCTCCCAAGTCTCATAGACACAAGTGGGGTGTCACCACAAAGGGCCATCCCGGACCAACCAGAATATGTAAGAGTGAACATGCACATTTGCCTTTGTTGACCCACCATTGACAGATCACAGATGGAAGACAATGGTGGATCCAGGCAGGAATGATGAAGTATCTTTTATCTCTAAAGCTCTCTTCCTCTGTTTCTCTCCTCTTCTAGAATTTTTTCTATTCACTCTTCTTTAAGTAGCCACCACCTATACTTGTCTTAAAGTAGATGCTTACTAATTCTGAAAAATCGCCTGATTTTGCCTCAAAGCAGTTGTTTAGTTGTTAGAAATCCTGTCCTGTATTCTTCCTTTGGGTCACTGTCTGACCCTGTTGCTTTGGTGACCCCTGGAGCTATTCAGTGGTATTCCTAAGATTCATCTGTCTCACAACCCACTGATTGGGATGAGACAGAGGCCATGAATACTGGGTCAGGCCTTAAATTCTCAGTTTGATTTAATTTAGGACTCAGATTTAAGCCAGGTATGAAATGCTGAGCTCAGTGTGACTTTGATGTCTGAAAAAAAATCATTTGCCATTTTTGGTGCTTATGATTTCCAAGAAGTAGTTCTGCACAAGATAATTAGAGCAATGTTCTTGAAGATCCATGAAGATTTTGTCTAATTAAGGTACATATTGCTTATCTATGATAGATGTCCTTCCTAACCACAAGGCTTCTATAATAAGAGCAACATCCTCTAAATAGAGACTCAAATCTGAAACAGTAACCAATCAGTGTAAAAAGGTGGAAACTGGGTGTCCTTAGAAAACCTGTGCCTGTATATGGACAAAACAAGCATGGAGACATCTCCCCAAATGATCACCAAAAAGGGTGGAGACCTTCTGCACAAGCACAGAAGATTCAGATATGTTTGTGTAACCTTGTAACCACGGTAATCTCATGAATATGTGATAGGTGCACCCCACATATTAGATAGGTGTGTATTGAGAACTTCTGGATTTTAAATAGTGGATAGCATGATGACTGGGGCTCAATCTGTTTGTGGAGATTACCCACCCTGCTCCTTGTGCGGAGATAAAACAGCATCTCCTCTTTAAATACTTTTTCGATGTGTTTTGGGAGATTTTGAAAACAGCAACAGCTTATTACTTAGGTAAGGTAAAACCCTTTATCTAAGAGTTTTCTTACCTGTCATGCATGGAGAAAGAAGCTCTGAAGTGATAAGCCCTACATGGATTTGGTGGATAGTGGAGGAAACTGGCGGGTTGGACTGGCTAGACCCTATACAGGGTATTAGAGGGTGCATGTGCAAATTCCCAAAATAAGTTTGGGGTACTGGAGTGAACCAAAGTTGAGGGGCCAGAGGGCCAGTGTGTATGTATCTGCCATTCACTCACTGTTGTAACATTCGCATCCATTACAGAATAATTTATAGGATTCTTTTTCTCCAGAAGCAACATACTAGTCCCCATGTTGAGGGGATAGTCTTCAGGGGATCATTTTCACAAGATGAACCAGGGAGGGAAATCTCCTTACATGTGAACCATCTGTTGCACAAGGGCTGCACAGAGTACTGCAGTCTTCGATGGACATTTACTCTTCTTTCATTCTTTCCAAACCCTGATTTTTCACCCATCTGTACAAGCACTGTTAGTCACCACGTGCACCAGTGGGGTAATGAACAAAGAAGCTTCAGTTGTGGCCACATTGCCAACCAAGGAAGAAGCAAACAAACCACTATGACTCAAATTTGAGAGAGCTGTGTCCAACAGATGGCTACGGTAAACAGAAATTTCCAGATCTTGGTAAAATATACCTCTTCTTACGACACAGATGGAATCATGGGGAAAGTTTTATGCTTGGTAGTTGATCAAGATGTTTAACAAAAGATTTTTTTAAGTGAAAACATCAGACTTGGGCAGTTGTAATGTCAGTGAAAAACATTTACAAAAGGGCTGATGAATATGATTTTAATCCCATATAAAATTGTGGTGAGAAAAAGGAAATTTCTGTTGGAGGCCCTCCACAGTAAACCCTTAGTTTTGGTTGAAAAAAATCTTCCCTGAACAGTTTCTGGTCTCATTATGTTTTATAATTATGTGGAAAGGCATAGAAGGCCAACCAGGCACTGTACTTGGTCCAGGTAGCCTTTCACATGAAAGGAGAACAGGAAACTAACGCTGAGGGGAAATATATATATATATGTATATCTTGCTATTGATTCAATTCTCTTGATCCTCTTCCACCATCCTGGAGGAGGAGGTAGTGACAACTGATCCATCCCCCACTGTCTTTAGCCCTGCTAAAACCTTGAATGGAACAGAAATTCTGAAGGATAGCTTCTGTCTTTGTTTTCTTTCTTTCCTTTAGGGGGACGCTGGTGTGTGATTAAAATTTCAATTGAGCAAAGCTAATGCAGAACTAAATATAGCTAGGAGAGGGTTCCAGAAATTTGGCTTTCAGTTTTGTCCTATTTAGTTGGGAAATTGGATTTCCAGGGAAACATCTACACCACAGACCACAGAATAGCACAGATAAACCTGTCTTGAACAAGGCGATTCAACTACCAGAAACAGTACAGCCATTGCAGCAGACTGCTTGGCAGATGCCTGACTTGGGTAGGGTGAAGCCAGCAGAGACATCTCAGCTTCCCTATGGACTGTGGGGTAAACACCCTCCACATCAGTTCCATCAGATTCTTTCCCAGTGCTCTTAGGAAGAGGTTGATGCAACTGATGTAGAGTATGTTTGCTAGTATGTGTACGTTAACATTACTCCTTTCTGTGCAAAGCTTCCTGGGGAACCTCACACAGAAGTCTGAGGTCCCAGAAAGTGTTGTAATTAAAGGATGCAAGGGCACAGCAGACAAGTTCCTTACTACTGGGACCACTCCCACAACCATGTGGACATACTTTTCACCCTAATTGTTTGTTTGGTTTTTTTTATATGTAAATAAAACTTGGAGGAGATCAGACTGGAAATGGCAGTGATCTTTTGAACTATAAATTAAATTTTGACCCAAGGGCACCAGAAAAAGAGTATTGGTGGGGTGTCTATAATTTGCTGATATGTACAACAATTTGGAATCATGCACAATTCTATATAGATACTCACTTTGATCACAGCATGCTGTCGAGGATTTTCATGCTGGGATCTGACCTCTTCTACATGAGAGCTCTGTGTTCCTAATAGTGAAACTACTTGTTAACAGTGTTGGCTGACCTCGTGGGTGGAGCTGATGATTCTGCACATTGGTGGGTGGCAGTGCTGTCAAAAACCACACAGTCTTGTGTAAAGTTCTTTGACTCCAAGCACCTGTTTCCCTTGGATTTATTTCTTCATTTGTTTGTGCACAGTTTCAGCTTTTCTTTATTCCCCATGTGCAGCAACTTTCCTGTGGGAAAACAGAGCAGAAAAACATCTCTTTTATAGTGCCCCAGTTAATTGTGTTTGTTCTGTCCCTCTACAGTGCAGTGGTGACCATTTTAAAGTCCTACAACAAGCTGAAGTTTATCAGGTGGAACCACATATGTTTCTCTTGTTACTTAAAAGCTTGTACCGGAAGTAGAGAGGGACGTGTAAAGCTGCATCTCAGATTTGGCCTTCTTCTTAGTACACATCTGCAGGGAATTTTTGTTTTCTGCTATCTTCTGCATTAGAACTAGTACTAGAAAGAGTACACTGTGACACGATTCACTGATAATTTACTATCCTTTGTCTTCTGCATTTCTGTGATAGCTGTTAAAACATGCATTATGCCAAGCACAGTTGAGCAATGGGCACTGTGAACTCCAGGCCTTCAGATACAAAAAGAAGATACTGCAGAAATGAGCGTGTGCTTTAGAAAAGCAGAATGCAATATTAAAGGTACCATCACTGTCCTCAGTCTGTGCAACAGCAGAGAAATGATGAAGTAGACCTGGGCACTTCTGTTTACAAAGTTGTAAGGAAGCAGTTTATAAAACAACTTTCTATCTCCAAGTCTGAAAACTGGAGGATAGAATTGGGTGCTCCTGCTGTGTGCACCTAGGCCTGCCCAGAGTCCCCCCCATGTTAAATAAACACACAGCCACAACCTATTTCCCCACCTGCCACAGGGGCTCTACTCCTGGAAGCATGCTGCGTCTCCATCCCCTGCTGGTCTGAGGGCTCAATGGGTGCCAGGAGTGAGGCAGGAGCTGCTTGGCCACCATGTGCAACACTACATCCATTGGCAACTTCTTGCTGGCTACTGCGTTGCCAGTGGGTGAAGTCATACTATTGTCTGAAGCGGGGAGGATCTCTGAATACCAGCCCCGTTCTGGTCTGTGAACACATTTATCTGAGGGCTGTTGTCACCAGCATGATTAAAGGGGGGAAAAATGGAGAGAGAAAAATGTCTATGGAGGACTAACTTGATGAAAAAGGAAAAAAGGAAAAACAAAAATCTTGATTAATGGACTTGTGTTTGGACCAAGGGATAGTTACACTGAAAACAGCCGTAATTCATTCCTGTTCGTTTCCTGTGGGTTTGCTTTACTGGGTAAGGGCTTGATGGGTTTATGCTGTGGGCACATGAATGCTGTACCAACAAGTGCCAAGAAAGTGACCTGTCCTCCTTGGCTTTCTCAAGGGGGATGTGTATGGGGATGAGAGTAGAGTTGTGACAGACCTTGGGGTTGTCTCCATTTCCAACATAAAAGTTTCCAGTTCCTTGTGTCCCTAAAATGACAGTGGCCCAAGATATGCAGACAACTCTGACACAGCAAAAGATACAATGAAAGCCACTTTGCAGTCACTGGCAACACATTCGGTCACCATATTGTGCCAGCCACACTTTTCTTTCCCAGGCTTGTCAATTACCACGAAAAAAACAGAAGGCATTTTCTCCACATCACCTCAGCAGCGATAAAAATGTGTAGCTCTGTGCATCACATGGGAAAACTTAAAATTCATCTATCCGCAAGAAATTATAATCTCTCCTTCAGAGAGGCTTTGCAAAAGGTCTTCTCTCTGTCTGGGCTCTACTGCTTACCTGGTTATAAGCTGTGATGGATAAGGTGCACTCTTTTCTTTGTGAGAGTCACTGAATACTGAAAGCAATGCTATTGAAATGTTCCATGGACAAAACTTGGCTGGATAGCAAAGAAGTGGCAATCTGTCGCAAAACTTTGGCTAGATTCACAGACATCTGCTGAATACTCTTCTTATTGTCCAAAAAGCACAGGGGTCTGATGTTGCTAGCTGAAAAAATACTATTAGAGTTTTAACCAGAGATTTTGCATGCACTTTTTTCCTTCTTAAATGTTTGGTCTGTTTTCAATGTAAGGAGACTGTGTTGTAACTCAGACATAAGGAGCAGCTAGGCTTAGCCATATTCAAAATTGGTTTTTGAACTTGCCATTTACTGGGAAGACTGACTTCTCCACTCCCATGCCAGTGCCTGGGAGTCCTCTGCTGCTCGGGTTAGCATGGGAGATGGTTGTATTAGCTTTACAGTGAATGAACAAGTCCTCTAAATATTCTTCTTGCAATATTATGTCAACAATACATTGAGGGCCTATTTCACTAATTGACTCCAACTCTGGAAGACAGCCAATCAATTTGTGAAATGAATATTTCATGGCTTTTGCTTTGAAAGAATCTGCAAGAGGCCTGGATGCCCAGAAGAACAGATGCTGAGGTTCATCAATTGCTTGAAAGCGAGGATCTACAACTGGCAAGCAGAGCTGTGAGAAGTTAACAATTTGGAAAAAACAACACATTTTCCATGTAAAACTGCTGTCTTAAATAGAACGCAACTGCACAAATTTTTTAAGCATTAAGTATTCTTCAAATTCTATTTCACGTCCCAGAGAAGAGGAAGTATGTAAGTTTAACACTTGGAAGAAGAAGTAGATGGAACTGATGGTTCATGATCTGATTGCAAGGAGTCTTCCATATCATGGTGACTGCAAGTGTTATATGAGCATACACTGTCCAGCACTTCATCTGGCAGGTGCAAGCCATTCATACGGCTGATATGAAACCAACTGGACCATGGCATGCTCATTTCAATGTGTTGAGCCATCTATCTCAGTTATTCTTTTTGCAGAGTATGCGTCTTCACATCCCCTCCTCACTCTCGAGTTACATAAAGCTATTCTTGTAGACTGAAATGCATCTCTTTAGATGCCTGTCGTTGCCCAGCCAGAGATATTGTCAAGTTGGAGGAACTTGGATCATCTGGAGGATGGTTTCAATGAGGAGGAGCGCGATGTATACAGATGCAGGCTATCTAACATGGCTTTGCCAGGTGCTGCTAGGGTACGTGGGAGCCCTGTCCTCAAAGGGACCAGGAGCAGCAGCAGTGCCTGCCTACACAACTGTTCCCAAACCTGCCTACTTGGTGGCTATTGAAGCTTGAGCTGCAGCCTACTTTGGGCACAAGTCCTCCTGGCTTTGCCATTCCAGCATGCACACTGTCCCATTTCCAGAGGAAAGCCCCGCTCCTTTGTTGGGGCTGCCTTTAGTGTGGCTCACAGCAGTCTGCAGCCTCTCACTCTCTCCATAGATGAAAGGCCTGACAGCTCTTCAGTCTGACAGCTCATTTTCCCATGGTTTTAATGAAGCCTGTAATTGTTTTGGACTACAGTAGTTAATTTTGGACTGTAAAAGCAGCCAGTAATTGGATAGGAAAATAAAGGCTCTTTATATTGCTTGCCAAACTGACCCCCTTTCTCAGGCACCTTTTCTTATCCTACAGAGTCTTCATTACAACTTTCTTCTCTTTCTTCTCCCCTCTCTGGCTCCAGACTTCTCCTCGCCCTCCCGCACAGGTCTACACAACTCACTCTTCCCTTGGCTCCCCCTGTGACTCTCCCTCACCTCTCCCAGCTGCTGCTAGCTGCCATCCCAGCCTGGGGCATACAGCAGCAGCAGGGTACTGCTCCTGCCATGGAGCTGAAGCACCCACTGCTGGGGCAGTCAGATGCAGGCCCTTGGCATGGCTGTGCTACCCAGCATGGTGCCAATGCAGCCTGATCTCAGCATAGCTAGCACACTCAGAGCACTGTCCTGCCTCCATCATGGCCTGTCATCAACTTCGCTGTGCACAGCATAACCAGATTTGATCTGTGCCTGCTTCATGGTCATTTTCCAAATGTCCCTGTGTACAGTAACATGACTTCTTCCACTTCTCCACACAAGAATGTTATGTTGGCCACATTTGATTATGGGCCAGTAATTATTCCAGCAAGAATCCCATGGATTTGAGACATGGTCCTGGATTCCTCACTAACAAAAGCTGCTTGTTTTACAGAGGTGCTTCAATGTGAAGACAATATCCAGCTCTTAACGCTGAGAAGTAACTTTTCTCTGGATAAGCCTTACTTTTTCCTGTGTATTACATGCTCATAGCTCCCAAGTTTGGACTCAAGGAGTGGAATTTTTTGCTCCAAGAACAGAAATGAATTCTAAAGGCACATGACACTGGATCACACAAGCAAAGAGTAAGGCATTAATTTCTATTTTAAAATTGTCCTGTTAGAAATTGCTTTCTTAGCAACAAAGCACCTTTGTTTGCCAAGTGCTGAACCTTAACAACCAGATTTGTGCTAATTCCATCTGTTTCAGTTCAAGACAAGAGTCAGTAAATGAATTAACAGCAAGCAATAGGCCAGCTTCAGGGATTTAATAAAGAGTGTAATATCATTGCCATGTAACCTGTCATCTGTATAAAAAAGTTAATTACATCAGTTGTCTCAAAGCTTCTGGATCACATGGAAGAAGTATGTACAGGGAAAACACTGGCATGAAGTGTTAATTACTTTATGTTGCTCATGTTGGACTTTGTGCCTTTACAAAGCTCAGCTTTTAAGTATTCCCCTAAAGTCTTGGCCAATGTAAACAGAAGCAGGATGGCTAGATGCACAGAAGAAAAGCTTTTCTCTTCTTTATATAATGCTTAAGTAACTTTGGAACTCTGCTGGTTACACATGCTTTCCTCAAAGAGAAGAGACTGGGATAGGATTTCTAAAACCTACAAAAGAGTGAGGTGCTAGAAACAGCTTCGGCCAGGGGTGCAGGGAGATTGCCTGTCTCAATGGGAGCTCCCTGCAGCAGAGGAGAATTGAATCCAAGCAATCCACATTCTCTCTGGAAACTCCTTCAATCTTCTCCCTCTTTAAATTGTTAATTCCAAGTAACAGCAAACAGCTTCCTTCTTGTGCCCTTTCTAAAACTGTAAAACATGTTGCTCTGAAAAGAAATGGAGACAGAATGGGTAGTCACTTAGAAGTTACAATTTTAGTACTGGCCCAGCATTCTCTAATCTAAAGCCTTGCTGCATCTTTTAGTTCCTCTTTTCAATTTTCCTGTCTGCTAGAATTGTTTCTGATTCACAAGGCATGTGCTGCAAGGAGTTGCAAAGAAATGTGCTAAGTCTAGCAATGGATACATCCAGGACAGCAAGGGTCTCTTCCAAGAGCTGCTCCTTCCAGCTGCAGATTTTCCTCCTTGTAGTAAACCCATAGGAGCAGAGGCACTCTTGCTAAGGAACCTCTTGGGAACCTAGGTTGGGGCACAACATAGAGCACCTCTTCCCCAGTGGGAAGGACCTTGTTGGCTTTGGCTGGCTCACCGTTGCTGCCTTCTTCTGGCAATGAGCTACATGGGGCTGACAGCACTGCAACACACTCCAGAGCAGCTGTTTGTCAGCAGAGTGCAGCCAGATAGGGGATGCAGAGAGTCTCTGAGCACTTGCAGAGCTGGGGAAGGAAGCGCATGCCTGTGGCATCTCCAGAGGAGCAGATTTCACTGATGTTATAAATTATAACCTTATGTTTGTTATTGTTGTTTATTTCCTTTTAATAGATAGACTACAGGGTGATATTAAGTTGTAGCAGGAAATTATTATGAGCATAATAAGACTAATTTTGTGAGTGGCAGCTTGGCAGAAGCAGGTTCAGATATTCCTCCTTCCTTCTTCCCTGTCATTCCCAGTCAAGAAGAACTAGGATTAATTGTAAAATAATGTCATAGGTCAGGGTATGATTTTCAGATGTTCACACACTAAATAAAGATCTTTAAAAATACCAGTGTTAAGAGGTGTCTTTTTCCATAGGAAGGCATGATCTTTGATGTATTTATATTTAGAATTGACATTTAGTCATATACACAGCTGCAAATGCCAGAAGTCATGTGCCTGCATGACCAAAAATTAGTTGTGACAAAAGAATTGTTAAATGCTTCTTACCCAGCATTAATAGACTGCCACTGGCATAGTAAAATAACCCCTTTTAATCTTATTCCAGACTAAGCTCAGTTTATCCATTGCTGCCCATCACATGGACAGTAATGATTCTTAAAGTATATTTCCAGAGAAACAAAGTAAGCAGCTGGGTATAAGGAAATTGATTCATATGTTCTCTATACAGTTACACATATGCTCTCTTTGCAGACTGGACAAACTATTCCCTTTCCCCCAGCAGGCCAGGAGTGATTCATCTACCTGGGCACTCACAGCCCCCAGCAGCATGTCTCAGAGCCCTGTCACCTGGGGTGAAGCAGTGTCACTGCTCTACTGTGGATAGCAGGTGGTACCTTCTCCTGCACAGTGTGAGTGCTGACCAGGGGCACAGATATCAGCAAGTATTTCTGAAGGACAGAGGGATAGGAATAATTTTGGAGAAAATACCAATGAACTGTTAGTAAATTGTGATGCTGAACACTCAGGTCCCTCCCTGTGAGTGTACTAAAATAAAATGGCAAGGATTAGTGACAGAGGGTATACATCGAGTGATCTTAATGACAAAAGCACCAGCATGCTTATTTTGTGGCCAAAGGCCAAACTGATTTTTGAAGATGGATAGACAACCAAGTATTGTTATGCAATGCTGTGCTGAGCTTCTGGGCTTGCTCAGCAAGACTTAGCAGCCCTACTCTGCACAGTATTCACCTAATATGATTGCTCTGACTTCAGCAAAGAATAACACTGTATTTTGGTCCTGCTCTGACACCTAAAGCTCTTCTGTAGTCATCTGAAGCGCAGGGGACTGTGATCATTTTCACTCACTCACATTTCAAGAAGCTGAATGAAAAGCTTTGTCTGCAGAGCTGGTACGTGGGTACCTTAATTCTTCCTGCCACAGTCTTTTTCACAAACACTGCATGAGAACACTGAATAGAACACATGATGGAGATACAGATAAAGTTAATTAAAGGAATCCAATCTAAATTTATTTCCCATTTAAACTGCTCCAAGTGAGGAAGTAAGGTGGGATGTAGCTCACTTTCAGGGGCAGCAGCTTGTTGTGATTAAACCAGGAGAGCAGTACCAAACATGCAGCAGACATAGCACATTGCATCGTGCATGTGGACAGAGCAGCTCCAAAAAGAAATTCCAGCTCCACTAAATGGACAACTCCTCCAGGTATAAGAAGGGCCTCTAGTCTGGATCTGAAAGGGAATTAGGCAGAGTCACATAGAGTCACATATGGGCTAAAAATAACACAGGGCCACATGTGCCTATTAAGTAATGTTTAATTTTTATGAGCAATGTCACCTTTTCTGAACACTTTCCTGCACTACTGACCCTACAACCATCCTTTCGCTCTAGCATTTTTTAGTTCAGGCACCTGAGATAACTTTCTTGGGTCTTTCCCAAACCTATTTCCTGGTGGTTTTTTTTTTTTTGGTTTTTTTTTCCCCTCAGAATTTTCCTATGTTTTATAAAGCTGTTTCTAAGAAGTAATAATTTCCCCTATTTTTTCCTGCTCTGTATCATCACGTACTGATTAATACCAGCCTCCACAAGCTCCCAGCTTCTGAGTCACTTTATAATCCACATGCAAAACTCCATACTATCACTATTAATAGAGTGTATGTTATTGTCTTGTGAGGCTCTTCCCAGTAGGTTATAGGCAAATCTTTGCACTTCAGAGTATGAAGGCTTCATACACATCCTTTTTAACAGCACATTATGGTACACAGCAGAGATCGTTCAAGACTACTCATTTTCAGCCACGTGGCATTGCGAGCATAAATTTTTCATTTACTCCCATCTGTTTTCAAAATTGTTTTTTCTGGAGAAGTGATAGGGGTTTTAATGAAGCCTGCAAAAGGTCAAAAAACAACCTCTCTAATTGAATGCACTCTTGGGGATTCATTTGGAAATAATAATGCTCATTTTCTGTCTCTCCGGCTGTCTGCCAGCGTCGAACCACAGAATTAGAGCAGCCCAGCTAAAATAAGCCAGCTTCTGTATCAGGTCCAGTTACAGTCATCTCTAAACATTTCCATTTGCCGATACCAGAACGATAACAGAGGGAAAGGTTGCAGCTGGGGTGGAACATAAAGGCATGCTGAAGGTGGCTTAGATGGATATTAGAAATGCCTTCTTTTGGTGATAATCCCTTGCTGTTCTTATACAGAGAGAATGGAAAGGGCAAACAGCAGTTGCTTCAAAAGAAAGCTGTACAACTTACACTCCTGTCCAAGACACAGGGTTCAGCTTTTCTTCTAAGTGCCCTTTTTGGTGCCATCCTGCAAAAAATCTCAGAGTCTGGTGGAGATAAGTGTGTGGGACTCACAGAATTTAGGTAAGTGGATGACAAACAGCACACAGGAACCACCGTCTTCGATGCTGGAGGGCACTGGCTGGGCAGGAGCAGAGATGCTGCTGCAGTCTCAAAGGGCAGGATATGCCTGTGGCACCACAACCAATTCATGCTGGCCATGTTTGCCAAGAAGCTGTGTTAGTACCTACATCAACAGCTTAGTTAACAGTTACTGGAAGATTGACACATCTCATGCTGTCTCCTGAAAACCATTCTTTCTGCATCTTTGGTGCAGCTCCAGTCAGCAGCAGCTATGGATGACCATCCTCAGCACTGTGCTGAGAACTAGACATGATGATGTCTTGCCACTTTCTAACAAGTCCCTTGACACATCCAGTCAGTCTCAGGCACATCCCTGGAGAGATAGGCATTATGAAGAGTTGTGCTGGCAGACCAGGAAAGAAATTCCATCAAATTAGATCATTTTAGGGTGCTGCCAAACTTTTTGTTTATTTGAAAATCTTAAGCATGAATGAATGAGCAAGCGTCCTCATATACCAAAATGGATTGTATAGGAGTATTTGAGACTTTCCATTTTCTAGGGAAAATTTATTTTTAACAAGTGAGATTGACCTGCTATGCTTTCCTTCAGTCAGTTTGTTCTCATTTTTAAAAGGCCTCTTGAGAATCTTGCTAATGGAGAAAACCAGAGGATTAATACTAAACTGCTGTCTTAGTTTCAGCTAGGATACAGTTGGTTTTTTTCCACAGATCCATAAGATTCTAAGGCATAAATTAGTTTCTTGTTAATTGTAGGAATACAGAGATTTTTAAGGCTTCTAAAGGCTGTTTTCTTTCACTGTGAATATACTTAACTTGAGTATGCCCAGGAAACACCATTCTCCCAGAGTGTAGCACAGCATTTGAAAATACTTAACTTAGCCAGGCACCGTGTTGCATGCAAGAAATCATGCTATTTGTAGCGTTTGGTTTGGGGCTAATTAGTTCCCAGCTCTTGCAGCTGGTGTTGACTGGGTTGTCCCAGCAGGGCTCTCATAAGGGCTGTAATCTGCAGTGTGGCTCTCCTCAAGCAGATGTGATAGGAGGATTGTGTGAAGGAGAATTCAGAAGTTCAGATGCAATATGACTAGTCTGCCTATGATTGAGGACAGTCTGGAAATGTTAAATTTTACAACAAAACCTAGCTATACATTTTATCCATTTTATAGCTCTTGATCTTCAGTAGACCTGTCTCCTGAAGTTGATCACAGGAACACAGGGCTGGAAGAGTCTTCAGTCTTGTCTGGTTCAGAATTTTGAAACCAGATCTGAAAGACGCTTGTCAAATCTGCTCTTCAGAGCCTCTTGTAGAGGGCAGTCCATAGCCTGTCCTTCACTGAAAGCAATATTTCCCCATCCCAGAAGTCACAGTGTTCCCTCACATTGATCTGTAACTTTCTTTGTTGCAAAGAAAGTTCCTGTCTTCCGTTTTCATCTAAGAAGGAAACTGGTAAAAGAGGAATGAGAAGTGCTGAAAGCACAAGTATAAAAAGGAAAATAGTCAGACTAGAAATAGACGTGAATGTTATAGAGAAAGATCAGACAGCTATTTGAAAACAAAGCAAAAAGAAGATAGTACATCACCTCTCTGATTTATTAAAATAATTTGATTAGGTGTCTGTTCTCTCCTGTCTTTCCATCTTGTGAATAAGTTTTACAGGAATTTTCTCTGTCCTCAGATTCAAACTGTACATAAGAGAAAGGTATGGAGCAGACCTCTGGATTTTGCAGGATACTCCTGCTGAGGTGGACAGCATGACACAGATAACTGTTGCTTGCTCATGGTTAAACATCCATGTGTGAGTGGTTCAACAGGGACAGTTTTGATTGGTTTCATGTAAGAAATTTGGACTAGACAATGGCAAGAACTCAAGCTTCTCCATTATTCTCCAGGAGAATGGAACAGCCTAAGCACCGTGGACATCATGCTGATGCCTGAGTTATTTAAAGAGCACAGGAGTATTTGCTGTCTTTTGATGAAGGGGTCTGAGTGCTCTGTGGCTAAAACCACAGATGCTGGTAAAACACCTGTCAAAAGGGCAGGAGGGGACAGAGTGATGCAGGCACCACAAATTAATATACACCAGAGCCTGGCTGCTTCATCACTTCAAGAGAAGATCAGAGAATATCATGACACATTCTTGTGTGATATCCCAAGCTTACTGCATGTGTCCTTCCAAACCAGGGTCTTCTCTCCAGAAGGATGCTGGTTTGGACAATGTCTCTCAGTAAACACAGTTTTCAGTGCCACAGATTACATGTGCTCCGAGTTACTCCATCACAGCGTATTTACCCAGCTCACCACAAAAGCCATTTCACTGCATGTCTTGTGCAATGGGGAGGCTTGGCTTGCTCATAGTCCCTAAGATGGTGGAGCATAGGGCTGAGGAACAGCAGAGCTAGGGGCTAGGCTGCTGCCTCTTGCCCACTCAGCCCATTGCCCCTTGAAACACCCCAGACTTGGGACTGTTCTCCCTCTCCAGCCCTGAAAAGTTGTAAGTGACCTGTAATGATTTATTATCCCGTGTGACATAAAGATATCTTGGTCCTCATAATTTCCCTGTTTTTCAAACACACTGGGCTCTCTGCCAAAAGCAGTTTGAACTGCTGTGGACTTCTAGGTGGAAAATACTCCCTGACGCTTGCAGTTTGCTGAGCTTAGGCAGCAAATTTAAATGGCTGTATGGCCTTTGATTTGGCTCTGACTTCGCTAGGTTTTTCAGGCTGCCAGCTCCTTGGCAAAGCTTTCAGAAGATGAAGAACAGAAACTTCTAATAATTTACATCCAGACTTCTCAGAATGACTCAGCCCACTACCGTCATGGGTGTGGAGAGAATGGGAGGGAGACTTAGACAAAATAAAATAAAATAAAATAAAGTAAAATAAAATAAAATAAAATAAAAATTGTCTCTAGGCAAAGTGTCAAGGTCTGCCATTGGAGACTACTAAAGTTGTCTCAGCAGAGTTCTCCAAGATTTGCTCCAAAATTGTACATCTTCTGATGTAAACTGACCCAGGCTCTTTCTCACAGAATTGCTGAAATGAAAAGTTCTAAAAAGTTGCTAATACTTCATGTAGAAAATTTACTAAGGGTCACTCCTAATTACTTAGTTTTAAAGAAGCTGGAGACACAATTTATACTCAAACATATGAATTTTCTCAATTTTTTTATACTCAAGCATATTAATTTTCTGGAATAACTGTAGTGGGAGGTTCCTGCCTCTCTATGATTCTGTTAACAATATCTTTAAACATAAGCTACCTTCTTCCTGAAACAACTTGTCGAATAGGCAGATTCTGGGCCAAGTTCTTCACTTACTCATTATTAACTGTCCCATTAGCTTAGTGGGTTGGAATGGGCACAGTTCTGTCCGCTAAAAACCAGATTAAACTCTTGTTTACAAGGACAGAGAAATCCAAGCCTGTGGTACTGGTAATTCTAGGAACCTGAAGAGAAGAAAGCCAAGGAAACCATCCAGAAGTCCTGTTTGAATATTTGCAGGACTTACTAGCACCATATGTAAGTAAAAAAAAGTCAGTGTTTAAAGAAGACTGGGTAACCAGAACACCAGACTTCAACATGAAACTTACATAGTCCTTAAAGGCAGTATTTAACAATGTTCAGCAGTTTGTTTTGTAGGTCACGAGGTACTGAAACTTTTATAGTTGCCAAAAAGAGGTTTTGGTGAGCCTCTTCTCTCAGGTAACCAGCGATAGGACAAGACGAAATGGCCTCAAGCTGCACCAGGAGAGATTCAGGTTAAGAAAAATTCCTACTCCAAAAGAGTCATCTTGCACTGAAATGTGCTGCCCAGGGAGGTGGTTGAATCACTGTCCCTGAAAGTGTTCTAGGAATATGTGGATGTAGTGCAAAGGAATATGACTTAGTGGTAATATGGGTGGTAGGTGAATGGTTGAACTAGATGATCTTAGAGGTCCTTTCCAACCTTAATGATTCTATGTTTGTGGGTAAACTGGAACAATATAACACTATAAAAATCTGAGTGAGGTTTTCAAAAATACTTGAACTGGATCTATCTCAGTTCCTTCCTGAATTGCATCACATCTCAACATGAGAAGAGTCACAGAGAGATAAGGCTTTTGAAAACTCCTTTATCTTTTCACCAGCATTTGGTTTCAGTGCTTCCATTTAGGGAAATAAGATGCTTTCTTGCCTTCAGACTGTAAAATCATGTATTTCAATCATAATTATTGAAAGCAAGTCTACTTTCACAAACAATAAGGGCTGACCTTGTACTACAAAAGCAGATTAGATCCTCTTGAAGAAAAAACAAGCCAGAAAGAGTGATAATTATATAACACTTTACTGAAATGTATAGCACAATTTCTTAAACTTAGTTGAAATGTATAGCACAATTTCTTAAACTTAGTTGAGGCTCACTCATACTTTGGGACCATAATAGCTTTGTAATCAAGCTCCTTCACTTCTGCTTGTGGCCCTTGAAAGGGCCAGAAAGACAAGCGTATGCTTCATAAAAGCTTTCAATACAAGACCCATTAGTCAAAGCCTTTAAATGACAGGCAGCATGTTTGTTGACAAAGGTATGGTAAATTAAGCAGAAACCAGAACTGAGTGAAGAATTCTGCAAATATTTTGCTTAATTTTTAGATGTAACATGATTCATTTATTTTTGTAGATATTACAGTCACTAATCTGAAGAGAAAAGGGATAGATCTGTTTTTGACAGCATTTGCTGTAAGAGAGCGGTGAATGATCATATACACGCAGAATTTTCAATAAGAATTGTTCTGAAGCTGCTTCTGTAGACATCCAGATGTGCCTGAAAAGACAAGCAACACAATATGGCTTATTCTAACTAATCATGTAGCGCAAATACATGAACAAATAGTTGTGGTGAACAGCTTGCGAGCCAGTCACAGGCAGATGTTTACTGGTGGAAAGCATGCAGCTAATAGTAAGTTTTTCAGGAGAAGTCATGGTCTGTTTACAGGCAATTTCTGGCATTAAGGAACTATATTCATAACTAAAATGTTTAGTCTGAATTGATTTCCAACTCTAATTGAATCTAAATGAAGAACTAGCTTCTTTTAAAAAGCTCCAACACATATGCTTTTCCTTGATGTGCTGGTAACTGTGCTTGAATTTATCCAGCTTCATGTTTACTCAAGGGTGTGGCAAGTATGCGGTTTTTCTTGACCCTTCCTGCTGTTTGATAGCTTCTTGGTAAAGTCTCTTAGAACTTAAGAAAGAAGGAAATCATAAAAGTGTAAAAGTGCAGCACATCTAAATAATGCTAATGGTATCATACAGATCTGTCATATCAAGGCAATTCAGAGCTGGTTGCTAAATAAGTACTGAGTTTAAGAAGGAGTATCCTCACCTTGTGCCTCTTCGCAGAAGATCTGCCGTAATGAAACCCTCTCTGGGTCAAAGCAGGCTGCATCACTTGCTCTGCTCTGGTTAGATCACTCAGCCAGGGTAGGCAACAGGGTGTTAAACGACTGCAAAATCACTGTAAGCCAAAAAGTATCACTGAAAAGAGACTTGGTGTAGGAGCATGGAAGGACTCTTTGGTTTATTTGTGCTGCCACAATTCGTGTAAATCTTTGACATAAAGGCATTTTGAATAGTCTGCCCCCAGAGAGAAATGGTATTCTAGGTACGGGTTAATCCTCAAACTGAGGTCAGAGATGAGAACATCAATCTCAGTTGCAACTTGGATATGCCTTGAAGAAATTGTATAATATAAACTCTGCTGTCCTCTCACAGGGGTACGAAGAGTACACACACTACCTGACTTCTTGCATCTCAGGGCTCAAGCAAATCTCAGCCCACCATGTGGTGTTCTTCATCAGGAAAATAAAAAAACAATTCTATCTGGAGCTGCTCGTAGGCAAATGCCAGGCTGGGACAAAATGAGTGGATGCCTATTCCTTCTTGTCTGTATTTTCACTCAAGAGAAACTCAGGTTAGATGGGAGAAAAAGTCTGCACTCTCAAGACAGTTACAGGCACTGCCTCTAAAATGTAGCTACTGAAGGTTCAGATCAGCTGATTCTGGCAGCCAAATGAGTAGTGTGGATGAACTAACTATTGTGGCTGCTCACCCTTGTGATTTTCCAGGCACTTGAGAACAGCTGGATCTGTCTATAAGGGAAATGCGACACGCTGTCTCTTCATTTTATTGTTGTTTTTGGCAACATGGAAATATCTTCAGCATGTTCCATTACCCAATACCAGAAGAAATGCAGCCTTCTAATACAGATTATACTTTCAACTTGTATCTCATGCTGTAATGAGCAAGACAGATTTGAAAAATATTGCATTCAATGGCAGCTTAACTGCATATGCATATGCAGTCTTGGGAAAGCATCAACAGTTAAAGAGAAAACCAATATTGGTACTCAAATATCCTTAAAACCACAGAGTCTGTGACTGGAGCCAAGAAATAAAGCCAGCATTCCTTCTCTAAGAGGATTAAAGCAGAAGTCATTTGGGAATCAGGGGTGTTGACCAGGCTTTACAAATTGTTGGAATGATAGGGTGTGTTGGAATAGTCATGAACAAGCTAATGTCTCATAAAGTAAGAACTAGCTGGTGCTTTTTGGATAAGTTTGTTACTGAAATGCTGGAAATGTCTTTGTCTTGTGTTTTTGTAGGCAAGCCAGATGCAGTAAATTAGGTAGTTTAGCTGGGGTGCCGAGCTCAGAATAAAGATTTTCCTTTGTGCCAACTTTACTCAGATTTTCTACTGTGCTAATGATGATAAATATCAGAGGTCTCAGGTGACTAGAAGAACACAGATAGACTTCCACAAGCATTTCTCTCAACTCCACAGTGGAAAATGAATGCAGGAAGCAGAAAGAGCAGTCACGGCTTCAGTGCAGTATCCAGTGACATTTCTTCAATGTGCAGTCCCATGGCAGAGGGGAATGCTGGCCTTGATCTCCTTTAGAAAATGATCCAAAAAAAATGCGGACCAGTAAAACAATCTTGAAGGCTCAAAAACCTGGAGGCAAGGAAAAGAAAAACAATCACACATAGTTTTTTTGAAAATAGATTTCAAAATAAGTCAGATAAATGAACTTAAGCGACTATTTCTGGGTACAAGGCTTGGCTGTGCAGCGGTCTCAGATAAGCCACATATCAGTGGGAGAACTGGCACTGAAAGGGATCAAACTCCTCCACAAGAGCTGCAGTGGTTCTGGTTTAGTGGGTTACTCACTGAGTAGGTAACGCTGAAGCCTCTGTTCCCCAAGTACTTCTGGGTGAAGACAAAAGCCTAAGCTTCCCAGGCAGAAACAGTGAATGAAGGAAAGTCTGAGCAGAAATTCCTGTGGAAAGGCTGTCAGCACTACCAAAATGGATGTTGGTTACCATCTCAGGCTCAAACAGCCTTCAGCCAAATCCTGTTAAAGTGCTGCTGACCCGCATCCCTAGAGAGGCCCAGCAGCAATCTGTGCAGAGAGCTGATTCCATCAGTTCCCAGTCAAACATCTCATGCCTACCAGTTTGTGTAGCCACTGAAACACAAACATGACCTAGAATCAGGGGCCTGGCCAATTCAAGAGCAAGCTGTCAGCAGCTTGGATAGTGTGAGTGGAACTCCAGCACTTGGAAAACTGATCAACATTTTTCAGCTTGCCTGTGGCTCCCTGAGAGAAATGCTCCCCAGGCAAAGCAGTGAGGCTGGATATATTGTAAATGATATAAAATAATTGTGACATTGGAGATCCAGGACAAAAATGTAGCTGTACAAATCTCTTGCCCAGACAGCTAGGAGTGTGCACGTATGTTAGAGACCTTCATCCTTTTTACAGCTGCAGCACCTGCTTCCTCCCCAGCTGGGCAGGGAGAGGAGAAGTAGGACTGAACAGAGCTCAGGTACAGTCTGTCCTCAGAAGGTATTTTTGGCGACTGTCCGTCCTCAGGGAGTGCTGCCGATCCTGTACTCTGAGTGCGCCTTCCTGCTTGGCACCAGACTTCCCCATTAGACTGAGTGACAGGAGCTGTGCTGCCAAAAGGAGATAGTTTAATTACCGCTTCCCGTCCTCCTCCCTTATGAAGTGGCTGTAAAACTGCTCACTGCTGAGCCTGAGCTGCCCAAGGAATTGAGGGAGTGAAACATTTAAGAGGGCTGTTTACTTAGGCACCAAATACACACTCTTCCTTTATGGCTGTCTGTATAGCCATCAAGTGTTTCTACAGCAAATAATGTGATTCATTAGGACTGTCTCGGGTCGGTATGCACTCTCAACCACCTTCACAGACCAAGACACGGAACAGGACACCAGAGGAGCTGGTTCAAATCAGAGAACAGCAAATTGAGGCTTCCCCAGACTTCCCCAGGCATTTACACCAAGGTCTCTGGACTCTATCAATATTCTTGAACAAAACAGCTTGCATGGAATCTTCAAGGGTAGGACAAAATGGGGTTATTTTATAGGGAAACAAGGAAGACAGCTTGCATGTACGTGCTCAGAGTGTTAGCTTGATCATAGCATCTCCAGCAACTTTTGTCTCAGTAAAAAGCCAGTTCAGTTTTTGCAAGACGGAAATTCCCTTGCACTGTCTGCCAGCACATAGAATATGAAGTTGCTGGTGACCAATAGTCTGGTGAACCCCACAGCAAGGATGTGATTGTGATGAATAGACGTAAGAAGAGGCAGATGGGAACAGACAGTATGTGATGCTCAGAACACCAGGAAGGCTGATTTTCAAGATGAAAAAAATGAAATTGAAAGCATGATTGCGATGAAAACAATACTTGACCCCAGTTAAAAAGCTGATATTTGAAAAGGGTAATTAGTTTAAAGAAAATGAAAGGAAAGCTCTTTTCTATACAGTCAGCAAGGCAGGGAAATGAATGAGACACTGATACATGCAGAAACACTTGAAACACCTTAGAACTGCTAATAGGAGTGCAGCAGTATTATGACTTGAAAGAAAATTCAATATCAAAATATGTTAAAATATTGAATTTTTTTAACTTGAAGGAAAGAAATGAAAACGGACCACAAGTTCATAAATTATCATTATAATCTGGCTGACATCTCTGTGTATATTTTACTATATTTGGGGTACTATATCTTCCATCTTCCAGAGCTGGGTCATATATGGGAGTGGGACTACAGCAGCCAGGGCAAGAATAAATCTAGCCCCATGTACAGTCTTCCAAATGGCAAGGAGAATCTCAACAATGACTGTGTTGTGCACAAGGCCTCGGACTTCACTTGGAGAAATCCATGAGGCAAGACAGAGATATACCAAGCTTACTTAGCCTGAGGGAGACAGTCCGTGCTCCTGAAGGCTGAAGAAGAGGTAGTAACCTTCCCCTAGAGGAGGGGATAAACAAGACTGAGGGAATAACAAGCTGAGCAGCATAATTTTAGTTATCCAGAGTAAGATCAGAAAGTTGTCAAATAGTTTATGTTGGGATTCCTAGAAGATACAAAGAGCTAAAGAGCAATTAACTCAGTAAATCGGTGGCAAATCATTCCATCCCATCTCATCAAGGATGAATGGGGGAGAAGCAAAGATGTAATACATCTTTACTTTGGAAAGTTTTGTCCTGATATTATGCAGATTATCCTTATAAGAGAATTTGAGAAGGAGGAACAAAGTGGATAGAAAATTGAATAAAAGAGTAGCTGTTACAGAGGCAGCACTGCACTGGAAGTTGGGTACTGGGTTGATCTCTCTCTGTGCCAGCACTTGTTTGGGGGACTACTGAGTCAGCCTGAATTGATGACAGCACTGATTGAGCACCTGAAGGAAGAGCTCGGTCAGCCCTGGAAGCTCAGGTGAAGGCCCTCATTTAAGGGCTGACTGCCACTGAGGAGGGATCTCTTGTTGGAGATTCCTAATTTGGAGTTCTTTCCCTGTAAGCCTAGATCCTCAGGGGTGGGTATGTGTTCATTTTTCTTTCCTTTGTAACATCTCCTTGTTCATGCTGGTCCTTTTTGCCTTTTCAGCACTAGTCACTGCTTCAGTGACTGTAAGTATAGAATAAAGAATATGCTTGTTAAATAGGATTTATTGCCAAATTTCCAAAATGCTCGAAGAGAAGGTGAAGGTTTAAAATGATCTTGACAAGCTGAAGCAGAGGTCTGAAATGATGTGGGAAAAACTCAGCAAACAAAGTGCAAAGTGCCATGCTTGGATTGGAAAAAATTGTCTGGTTCAGTGCAAGGTTGAGTATTTTGGCAAGATTGTAGGTCTTTAGAAGAAGACCTGGGGATTAGAGATGTCTATTGCATGGTGATAGACTGAACCAACAGTGTCAGACAGTTGCAGAAAAAAAAAAGACATATTATTGGAATTAATAGTCAGAATTGTTGTAAGGCATGCAGAATTAAGGAAGGTTAAAAGAAAGATAGGAGTCTGCATCTATCTAAAGTGATAATTTAGGAAAAAATAAAAAATCTTTATAATGCTCAGGACTGAGCAGATTTTCAGGGGCCCTTTCTGAACATAGAGGAAATAGAGACAAAGTTTATTTTCATCACTGTGAAAGTTTAATGTGGTGCTTTGAGCATAAGTATCACTCTGAGACAAGTGATATTTTTACATTTGTCAGGAAGACAGGGAATAATAATGGTTCTTGAAAGTCTGCTGATAAATGGTATTTAATTGGTCAGCCTTTGGTGCATGTGGCCACTAAGGATTTCAGTAGCATTAAGCTTGAGAAGAATTTCCAGCACCTTAACAAAACAGTGGTAACATGCAAGTGTAACATTGCTCAAATCAGCATTTGAATTTTTATTATATTTGCTGTCTTACTCTCGAGAAACTTGTCATTGTTAACAGTGCTTTTACTAGGGTCACTGATACTGCAGTGTCAGACATTTGAGTCTCCCTGACCACTTGAGACCTGCTGAAGGTAAGCATCTTCTTTATTTCTGTGCCTCTGGCTGCTGCATTTGAGCAAATCCTCACTTGCTGCAGTCAAGAACCTTGCTGCTCTGCTGTCATTGCTTTACTTTTCATTGCGTTATGCAGTACTTAGAGATCTGTGAGGCTATTGTTAAATTCTAGGAGGTTTTTACCCTCTTGACCATGGCGGTATGTGGAAGCTGCACAGCATTGCAGCATGGGGTCCTTGCAGCCTATAGTGTCTGCACAAGACGTCAGATGTCATGCCATGGCTTGTGAGCTTTTTCACCATACTTGCTGCATTACCTGTGTTAGGACAGTAGAGAGCCAAAAGAGTAGACAATTTTGGAGTGTAAGGGTGGGTATGTATGTGTTTTACACTTAGCTATTGTGTAAAAACCCACAGGTACAAACTGAGTAAATCCATTCTATTTATCTTATTGGTGAGAACTCTGAAAGATATGAAAATAAATAGTGGTCACTGAGTATCTATTTTTTTGGTGCAAACTCAATCCTTTGCAAGACAGAATTATTCGTGTGTGGATACTTCCAAAGGAAGCGTCATATAAATGAAATTCCTGCAGGAATCTTTTGCTGCTAGATGTGAGAATGTAGCAGGACTTAGAAGAGGTCTTTTTATTATTATTATTTTACTGATGGGATGATGTGAAGTCCTGTAGATTATACATGACTAGATGGTTTTTCTATGAGATTATGAGATGGTATTCAGTGAGGGTAGGCAAAAGAAAGCCTAGCTATAAATGCCTTATCAGCTAAAAGAGCTGAAGTATGGTGTTGGTTAAGAGGGCACTAAGCTGCAAAGAATTATTTCTATCATAACATGCATATATTACCCTTTTAATCTGACAAAATAATTGTTTCCTTCCTGACATTTTTCCAGGGACACTGCTGTAATTGGTCTTTCTGAGGATCCTTGAAATTCCCCACAGCTTAAAAACATGTGCAATACATATGAAAAGTGTTGTTCACGGTTTTCAAACTAGCCGAAGTTAGGCATAGCTTCCTTTTCCGGAGAAAGCAATAGCTAGTGAATCCACCAGTACCATAGATCCGATGTTGAAATAGATTTTTCTCATTTGAGAGGTGAAATATCTAATTTTTAAGATCAAACTTGAAGAAACTTGTCAACCTCAAAGACAATTGTTCTTGCAAGAGCCCTTGGGTGTGAACATGAAAGCTCTAAGGAATGAAAACCATGTGCAATAATTCTGCTGCTTTGGCTTGAAGTCTCACTGTAATGGTTTTTTCTGAACTTTCCATGCCAGAACTAGTACAGCAAACACTTGCGAGTTAAAATCTGCAATGGAGCTGTGAAGCCATAAACTGACAAAAGGGGAAAAAAATATATATATATTTTAAAAAGTCTTCCCAGTGCCAGTTTGGTGATCTGCTATGTTAACACGTAATGGGTAAGGTCTATAAGAACAGCATTGCCACAAACATGCCTGGATATGTGGCTTTTGGAATACATTATAAAGCCAACAATAACTTGAAAAAGGGAAGTCAAGAAAAATCGTTTAAATTAGCTTCCTAGGAAAGAAGGTAAGGAAGAAAAAAGAAAATTACATTCCAAAGAATTATTATTACAATAAAAGGAACTCAGTGCAAACAAGCTGGAGTGTGTTTTATTTGCGTTCTCAGATATAAGCCAATCAAGTCTGAAAAGTCTGTGAGTAGACTAGACAGTAGGAAGAGAAAGTAGGTGAGGACCTCAGAGATACCCTGAGGATTTATTCTAATAAAATAGAACCCAGGAAAATTATATGGAAATGTTTGGCTTTGAATGATGACCAGGATTTTGGAGTCCTTTTTGATTAGTTTATTAATGGACTAGAAGAACCTAAGCATATTGAAAAACCTAGGGAAATCATTTTGGATTGTCAGTTTCTGTATCTATAACTGAGAAATAGAATTAAGAATTCAGACAACTACTTTCTAAACTGAACATATAACACTTTCTGATTTTGTCCAGGCTAGTGAAATGCATATGTCTGTTGTCTATATTGGCATGACTGCTTGAAAGCATTTGTGCTTTGGTGGATGTGCAGTGTAATCTCAGGTGAGAACAAGGTTTGCATTGCTCCTATAGCGGCAGATCTAAATAAACCAGCGTGAACAAATAAAGCCCTGGAGGTGCCAGGCTTTGGGAAGGATTTGGTAATTTCAAATTCTGGTCTACAGACATCGTTAATCTGCATGGATAAGATTACAGACTGGAAGCATCACGTGCCAGCTGCTAGAAGGAGAGCTTCTCTGGCAGAGGGAAGGACTGCCTAGCAATAAGACAATGGCAAGACTTCTTACAGCTCTGATGCTGCAGGCTGTTGCATTGCAGCAGGATGTGTGCTGTCATCCAGACACTCATGATAGCTTTAGGCCTGGAGAGATAGACTCAGCCATCTGCCCTCTCACAGCACATAGGGAGAAGCTGAGGTTTCAAAACTATTTTCAGTTTGTCTTTACTTCTATGGCAAATATTAAACCAAACCCTGACATTGTCCTCCATCAATACTTTTATGTGTGCTGCTCTGACCACTTATCTATGGTCTTGCCATATCAGACTGGCTGATTAACTTAATTATCAGTAGCCTGACTTAAAATTAAGTTGGACACTGTTGTTCTGTGTAGTATGCCAGGTGTTCAGATATACAACATTCTTCCTTCACTTTATCTAAATGATTTTAGTTTGGAGAATGGAGCTTAAAACGGACAAAACACAGAGCTCAGTGGTGGTGAGAAGGTACAAAAGTACCAAGGAAATACTGGGTTGTACTTGTCGATAATGGCTTCAGTGTGATTTGCCCTTTACTCCAGATGGGGGTATAAGAAGTATAAGCACTGTGTCCAGGCCTAGGGCTCCAGTGAAGGAAGGATGTGGAGTGGGTCCAGAGGAAGCAACAAAGATTATCAGAGGGCTGGAGTACCTCTCCTATGAAGAAAGGGTGAGGGAACTGGGCTTGTTTACTTATGAGAAGCGAAGGCTCAGGGGAGATGTCATTATAGCCTTCCAGTACTTGAAGGGAGACTACCAGCAAGAGGAGGCCTGGTTTTCCATACAGACTAATGGTGATAGGATAAGGGGGAAATGGCTTTAATCTAAAAGAAGGGAGATTTAGGTTAGATGTTAGGGAGAAATTACTTTCTCAGAGGCTGGTGAGGTGCTGGAACAGGTTGCCCAGCAAGGTTGTGGATACTTCATCTCTGGAAGTGTTCATTGCTGGGTTGGATGAGGCCCTGGGCAGCCTGATCTGGTGGGTGGCAGCCCTGCCCATGGCAGGGGGTTGGAACTCAAGTCGTTCTGTATGATCCCATGCAACTCTATGGAGAAGAGGAACAGGGTGCAGAATGTGCATATTAAGCCCCAGTACAGTCCTTAGCTTTACTCAGGAGATCAGGCAAGGCCTGTTAGCAAAGTGTAACTTTTACAAAGGTTATATCTGTGGGTGTGCATTTTGCACGTGAGATCATAATAGTTTGAGAGGGAAGCCTGTCAGTGCTCAGTGCCTGTCCTTGCCCTCTGAGCTCTGCGGTTATGGAGACAAAATGGATTAACTGTGCAGCTTGCCAGTTGCTAATGCAATAGTTTTTTTTTTTTACCCCATTTATTTATACTTGGAAAAATAAGAATGTAAACGTCTTCCACAAATATTTACTGTACAATTTTAACAAGATGTGTTTTTTAAAAATAATTAATCTCCAAGTGCACTTCATGATTACTACAGTAGCTATCTATGTTCAGATGATAATGCATGTGTAGAGAAGGTAGGTGGATTGTAAAGGGGATTCAGTTCTCTGAGATATCTTTGTAGGCTAGCAGCTGAAGCTGAGGGACTCAAAGATGCTTCTAAGTGAGAGAGAAGAAGGAGAGGAGATCCTAGCTATGTAGCATCTATTAAACATCTGGTAAATGACTTTATAATCCGTTTTTTGTTGTTGTTGTTGTTTTTTGTTTTGTTTTGTTTTTTGGAAATCACATAAGCAGAGATTTCATATTTATAAACAGTCCTCTTCAATTAAGAAAAATACGCATCTAGTTGTAGACAATAATAAGGTCTGCAAGAGGTTTCTGCTATTGCTATTCTGATCTTGCGTGCTTGAAATGGCACCCATTTTCCTGCTCCCCTCTGTGTAGAGTTTGATATAATAGCCTATAAAATCTGAAGTGGTTGAGAATAAGAAAGAGCAAAGGTTGTGTATGTTGGACTGCGATGTTGTAACTAATTTCCTCAACTTGAAATCTATGCAGGCTGAAAGCGGAGCGACTGGATCCAGTGTAACATGCTAGTGAGCAGTGTCTGCATCACATCCTCCACTGGTGTGTCTGCCCTGGCTCTATGAGCTCTGTCTGCATGGAGCCACCTGGGATTCGTACTGCATTTTGGCAGTTGAGATCCTGAAAGGCATGGAGGGCTCTAGAGACAGAGGTGCAGATGTGCTCATAGGGCTGGGCAGTACAGAGTTTAGTGTTACTGCTGGCTGGAATGATTTCCAGCTCAGTACCAGCCATGCTTGCTGAGCTGGGCTTCCCAGTGCCTCTGGCTAAAAGAGGTGTGGATACCCCATATGAGCTCCGGTTTGGTAGGGCTGGTAGGACAGCCATCACAGCTGCACTATTGCAAGGCCACAGAGAGCAACACTGCTGCCATCCATGGAGCGTGCCACTAAATGCCATGCTGCCATTATGGCTGCTGTCCCCTGAGAACCCCACTGATGCATTTTACCTGGAAAGGTCAGGTGTGGGAAGGCAGTCAGCCCACACATGGAGAACCCTGCTTTCCACCAGTATCACATTGGAGAAGGCCCTTCACAGATGAAACCCTCCTGCTGCTCTATGTTTTAGAACGGCCTCTTTTATACACATCTCTCACTGTAAGAGAGAGAAAATGTTTCCAGACATACGACCTACATTTTTTCCCCCCCCTTCTTACCTTTGTCTGTAGATACTCCCTTACCTCTACCTCTCACTATGATCTTCCTACTTATGAAGGACGAAAAATGAAAAATTAACATGGTTTGTTTTATTTTGCAATGACAATTTTACAAATGTTTTTGATTGGCTAGCTGGGTCTTCTGAGGGGATTTGGAATGTTGGAAATAAAAGATTGTTTTTGTTTTGGGATAATTTTTTTGGACTCTTAACAGTTTTCCCCGTGACTCTTGGCAAGAGGACTTAAACAAGATGAGAAGGAGCTCCAGATGAGCAAGCCTGTGTGAAATTAAAGAATTGTTGGTTATAGTTCAATGGAGACTAATGAATTAGTACGTTGGAATGATCACAGTGGGTCAACTACTCAGTTCCAGACATCAAGTCTGGATATTGGGGAAGACTGTTGCACACAGGTCCTTGTTTTGAGGACTCTTGTATGAGTCCTGAGTATGAGAACTGAGACTCCTGAACATATTGGGACTGCTTTCAATGTACCTCTGTTTTTCACAGCAGATGTCTGAATACTTATGATGTGCATATATTTGATGCACATAAACATCCTCAGCTTACAAAAGGGAAGCTCTGACAGATAGTCAGCTTGTGCTACTCAGGCAATTCTTTATGGAAACTTGACACATTATCTTCTGTGTCATAGGACATGCTCTCTTCCACTGAATGATCCCCTTGAGTATAGTGGCAGCTTGAAGAAATGCCATCCAACAAAAAAAATGTGGATTCTAGACCCCAACCAAAAAATGCAGACTTTAGAACCTTCATAAGGATGAGAAGAAGAGGAAGGAAAAAAAAAAAGTAGGTGAAGAGAAGAATTCCAAGAATAGTTAAAAATAAAGCCCACATCTGGCTTTGAACTTAAATTTAGAGCTCTGACAAGCAAATCCCTAATGCTTCCACTACTGCCTCTTGCAGATAACAAGAGGAACATCTTCACCCTTTTATCTAAACATGGAATGGCGATGGTTCATACCACTGGAACTAGCAGCACAGTTGTCCTTTAGATATCTGAGAACTGAGAATGTAGTTTCTAAGTTTTAATAAAAACATATATTTATTCTCAAGTGTGTCTCAGAAGGTGAAGAGTAACTGAGAAATTGCTCCCACTTGGAGCCATGTCCAAGTGTTTAGTGCCTTTTAGAAGGGACAAGACACATGGACATCCCCTGCTTCAGGCTCCAGCATAGCTGCCTGGGAGAGAAAGCTGAGGCCTGACCCCTTCACCCATCTGCTCTGCACATATCACCAGTGATCCTTTCTGTGACAAGGAGTGTCCACTTGCCCCACACCTTAGAACAAGGTGATGGAAAGCTTCAGAAATTAAAATGAGCGTAAGTCCAACCAAAGAAAAGAAAGCTTGCAAAGACAAGCTACTGGTTTCTGGGCAGACAGTTAGAAGCTGAGACTACTGAAGTCAAATTAGTGGCTATAAAGCAAGCTTACTTTCCCCTAGCTCTTTAGCTTATTGTAGATGCATTCAAATCTGTGGGACTTGCTTCATACCACTGTAGACAAAGAGGTGCTAGCACAGTGGTGAACCACATAACTATTTGGAGCCTTTTTTGCTACAAATCTTTCAGTTTGTGCTTTTTTTTTTTTTAAACAAAAAACTTTTATCTTCATTGCCTAATTAATTCTTAAAAACCAAAGGAGTCAAAAGGAGAGATGGAGCTTTAACACTGTCATTAAAACATCACATTCAACAAAGAGGAGAAAGCATTGAGTGCCTGCAATAGGATCTAGTTTGTAGTGAAATTCTCGATATGCATCAGGTTTTTAAGGTCCCACTGTAGCTCATGGAGATGAAGCTGCAATCAGCACCCTGCTAATGTCAGCTAACCTGCCACCAGCAGCAGGCTTCTGCTCCCAAAACATAAACATATTCTAATGCCATCAGAGACACTACAAGGCGCATGAGGAAACTGCACAGGGCTCATAGAATCACAGAACAGACTGGGTTGAAAAGGACCTCAAGTACTGGAAGGCCAGAGTGAGGTGTCCCCAGAGCCTTCTCATCTCCAAGCTAAACAAGCCCAGCTCCCTCAACCTTTCCTCATAGGAGAGGTGCTCCAGCCCTCTGGTCATACTAGTGGCCCTCCTCTGGATCCATTCCAAGAGATCTGCATCTTTCTTCTACTCCAGGTGGGCCCTTGCAAGAGATGAGCAGAGGGGGACGATCACTTCCCCTCTCCCTGCTGGACACCCTCTTTTTATTTTTTAAATGGAGCTCAGGATATAGCTGGCCCTTCAGGCTTCAAGTGCTGACTGCTGGCTCCTATCCAGCCTCTCATCACCAGACCTCCAAGTTCTTCTCCACAGGGCTGCTCTCTGGGAGTTCTTTCCCTAGTCTGTATGAATACCTGGAATTGCCCTGGCCCAAGTGCAGCACCTTGCACCTTGTCGAACCTCATTTGATTCACACAGACCCACTTGTCCAGCCTGTTCAGGTCCCTCTGGATGGATCATAGATTGAACACCAAACCTGCAGAAGACCCACACCCTGACAGAGTGACATAGGTAGGCCAGATGGGGTGCAGAAGGGAACACAAGGTTTAGGCAAACCTAAATGTCCATTGACTAGCTTACATCTGTACCTACACAAGATCTTCAGACTGTGTCTCCATTGAACTAGACAATATTAAGATGTTCATGAATCCAGGTATTTCCAGCAGATTGTTTTCAAGGAGTACACAAAGCTGCTCATGGGCCTCTGAACTGATGTTGCGTATAGATATTTGAAAGCAGAGTTGGAATGAAAAAGTTTCTGTCTTGAGCAAGCTGTTGCTGGTTTTAAACTTCTCAAAAAAAAAAAAAAAAAAAAAATTAGACTGAGGATCCTGATGGGTTGAATTCCCTGAATAAGAAATTACCAACGCCTGAAACTATTCAGTAGTCTTCTCCTATTTCTGTGCCCTTCCCTGTTACCTACGATTGGAGAGAGGCACACAGTGGTCCATCTGCCTAGGTGAACTCTTTATCTAATCTAGTATGTTTACTCATACTTCTCTTTCAGAATTTAATCAGTGAATTTTTCATATTAATTTCAGGCATTTAAAAGTTCAGTGGTATGGGACTGATGAAGGCACTGAGGCCTCCTCCTGTAGCCAGTGAAGAGAAATGGATACCCATATATTCTAAGGCAGAAAGATTTTTCTCCCTAGTAGACTTGAGGTGACTGACTTGGGTTTAGGTAATCAGTTTTTAGGTATAGAATAGAGGTGACGAGGCTCTCACCCATCCTGTTGCAAAGCTTAGAGAGAGGTCTGAACAATCCTCTGAGGAGAGGTTTTCAAGTGCTTACAGCTTCCACTCGGATCACTCAGAACTCTTGGCACTCAATAAAAAGAATAATGAGCATGTTTGATTCAAAGCCTTTCCTTCCCACCCCCATTCACTTGCCTTTTGATATTGATTTTTCCTGCCAGGATCTGAATCATCTACAGCATACTGGCTGGCATGGTTCCCTCCAGCTGAAAGACAAATGGGGAGGAGAGGAAAGATCAGCTCTTGCCAGCAGGCTTATTTTAAACAAAATCACCACACTGGTCCCTTGTTTCAGCAATACTCCTTCAAAGCCCACTGAGTGTGCAGGCAGGGAGACACAACCAGTGCATGATACCAATGCTAGACAAGTTATGATAAGTTATGGCATTAACTGGTAACAGTGTCAATGATGCACTGTTCCCCCTCCTATCTGCTCAGAAGGCAGTATGCTATAAGTTGGGCTGCAGTGAGTCCAACAGTGCTATGTGAGTTTCCATGTAATTAGCACCTCCATATATATGCTAACTGCAATTCAGTTCACATGCTTAAAGTCAGAAATTTGTTTAAGACCTAATAGTCCCTTCTTGCTCATATGAGGCCCTGGATGCTGCTCAGGGCTGCACAGCTTCTGAACTCTGAAGACATACCTAATGGCTGTGCAAGCTGAAGGTATTCAGGCCCTTCCCTGGGGAAAACATCCTAGCTCCACAGTGTTAGTGTGTCTCCAGAGCCCTTGCATGGACTGTTCAGTTCGCCACTGCTCACAGTGTTCAACTAGAGCTGTCCATAAATCAATTTTCCTACAGTCCGTTGAGGCAGGCTTCCAGGAAGAGTGGAGGAACCTCTCTGCTCACACCCAGCAATGTTATGTGGTGCAGACTTGGAGACAAATGCACCTACTCAAGTAATGCTGAAGAACCTCAGGTTCTCAAGGTTTAACCCTTGCAAGGCAGGCCTTCATAAAGAGTCACGAACTGTTTGATGAGATTCTTCAACATTAACATATATTGCACCAGCTCCCTTGCTGCTGTGAAATGCTGTAGCTCCAATGAAACCCACAGAGGTTTGTCAGCTGATGGTCCAACTGCCTCAACCAGCCTTTGTGAATTAGACAACAGATTAATTGGTGCAAATCATGATACTATTTTATTATTCGATTGACATTTTAACATAAATTTCGGTAGCTAAAATGGGGTTTGCTTCAGCAGGAATAGTCAAAGCTGGTTTCCTGCCCCTAAGTTAAAGGGCTAAATTTTTCTGTGTATAAATAATAAAAAAGGAATGTCTGTCTTTCTGGTTGATCAACATTTCTTAGAGGTGATATAAGAAAAAACACTTGGTTCCAAAAAGCAGCTTAAATAGCAAATGAAGCAAGATAAAATCTGAGGTGTGTGGCCACGTGATATTTGCACACAAAGATGCTTTTAGGCAAGCAGCCTTCTCAGACTGTGCATAATTTTGTTTGAAGGGCTGAGCAAAGAAAACAGAAAATGAATTATCCATTAATATTTTAAAAGCTATCTTTTTATACCTCATATATAAAATAATAGCAACCCACAAAGCTTCATTTTTTTAGATGTCATTGTTAATATTCAAGCATCACATTTACCTACAAAGGTCACCTACTGTGCACGTTTTTGTTTCAGGAAAAAATGTGCGAATAGAACTGCCCTACATACATTTGCCTTCTTTTGCACATATGATAGGGTGTGCCAGTTGATTTTTTGACCAAGAAGTAAAAACAGCCAAACAGCATCCAAAGGGATAATCTGCCTTGTCTGCTCAACCCATCTGGATCACATCAACTTTATTATTTTTTTTCCTCACATAAGGATATAGGAGAGAGGCAAAGGGAAAACCTGATGAATTGCTCCCTCAGACTAGCTGGCCACTTGCATAAACTTTAGGCTTACTTTATAAAAAATGGCCCAAGTGCTCTCCTAACCTCTCCATACTGCATGATTTTCAACTCAACATGCTCAAAAGCCTCTTTAGCATCTAGGATGCCTAATTAAGCATGAGAGCAAAGTGTCCCTGAGGATTTAATCACACCAAGTGCAACTAGCAACCTTTAACAAATGCTCACTGACTTAGCTCAGCTACTTTAAAGTTATGTTTAACAGTCATTTAAATAATCCTCTTGATTATTCAAGACCTTTACAGCAATGAGATCATTGATGAGAACAGCACATGAAATCGCTGTCCCGTTTGTTTCTGGCTGAACATTTGTCCTTTTGCAGACAGAGAACAGAATGACCATCCACTCCATTACCCTACCCTTGACTAGGAAGAACTGCGTAATCACTGGCTACTTCTTGTGTAACTTCTTCCTACGTTGATGGAAAATATATGGGCTCACCAGGAAATCTTTTCTATCTGCTTCACGGTTGTATGGCTAACAGAATGAATAACATTAAATAGTATTGTAGCCAAGATATTTTACAGATGGTATAGTTAGAAAGATTATCGTGATAGAAAGAGACAATCAAAATAAAGAAAAAACTCACCCATATCCTAGGCTCACAGCAGGAAACTTCAAAGGAGCAGTCTCCAGAAAGAGAACCTTCCCCAGTAGTGATCAGCCCTTCAATGGGGGAGGGCTAGGAGAGGTGGAGTCAGACTCCATCCTTTCCAGTGACACAGGTGAATTGCCTTCACCTGTGCTGTGGCTGACTCATTGCTTGCTTCAGGTGATCAATCAGTGGTTTGGGCCATGATTCAACAGTTCCCATACAACTGTCCATAATGCAGCAGAGTTCTTCCTAATGTCTTTTCCTAGTTAAGTGCTGAACACTTCAGTCAAGAAACACACTCAACTTCTCTTGAACCATTTCAAGAACCCCCAGAGTAAATTTTCTGGTGATTTCTTCTAACAAAAAGGAATGTGTAACTACAGTTTTTAGTTTTCATTTTATACCGATACCAGGACTAGAATTGACAAAATGGCAGGAGAATGGCTGTGCTACATATTCATTGGAACAAGACAAGAATGCTCAGTTTTGATGAGACTGATTCTGTAAGATGTGATGCCACTAAGCTAAATGAGAATAAAGCACAGCAGAAATGAAGAAATCTCACTTGAAGCTGCTAATCTGAAAAGGTTTGCTAATCTGAGGTTTACCATGGTCACTGTAGAGAATGAATGAGTAGATACTTGATTGAACAGATAACAGTCAAAAGCCTTAAAACATTGTTTCCTAAACAAGCCAGATCAGTAGAGATATCAGCAGCTCTGCCTGTAAATAACTGTAGGTAATCTTGTCTGATCTCATTAAAGCCCTTTATCCAGCTGTGGACAATGTTTCTTTGATGAGCAATATAAATGAAAACTTTGCCTTCACCTGAGGCCCCAGTTCTGCAAGAACATCTGCGCTTGGCCTCTTCTGCTTTAACATATTGTACCAGATTTCTGTGACACATGCTCCCATTTTTCAGCTGTTTCCTAAAAAGGGCACAGAAAGCTTGCCTTTAAGAAGCTGGTAAAATTAATTTCAGCTCTGTTGCTGTCACATGAGAGCATCTCTGTTGCCTTGAGTTTGGACATAGCCGCTTAGATATATCTTACTCCATGTAGACTATACTGCAATAGCCATCATGCAACCCCAGGGACTGCTGCAGTCATCCACAGTCTCTATGGTAGTTGCCCTAATCCTGTGCTTTTTCACACCATAAGAGTTGCTTATGTGGGGAATACCCTGTGGATCAAAATTTAAACTAGGTTTTGAGGTATACAAAAATATTTCTCCACTCCTTTATCTTGCACAGGTCACCCTATTTTCTCATTGTAGTGGTACCAGCACCAAGATTTTCTTCTGTAGAAACTTCCCTGTCAGACTGATTGCTGATCTCTTCCTTCTCTTTCCTGTTATGCACAACACTTGGGACTGATATGTCTGAACCCATCTGTATCTGCTACACAAGCAGTATCCTTTTGGAACGGAGCTAATAGAAAAAAATGAACTATAGGACTTGGCTTTATTAGAGCAGTACAAGAGAGCTAGCCCCTGGTCTTGTGAGACCAAGAGAATGATTATTCTTGTCACGGAATTCCTTAGAAGTGGAGAAGCTGTATAAGTTAAAGAAGTTTTGTTCAATATGTTTCCAAACAATGAGAATGAATATCAGCCTGTGTTGCATGTTTTCATAAGAGTTAATAAAGCTATATATTTCTGGCCCATTTTTCTCTTGTTATTCAGTACTAAGCCCTCACAAGCACAAGATCAAATCTCATCATTTGTGAGATGGGAATCTTGACCGTACTGGCTGACCTGCCAGCTCCAGCCTTTCTGGAGGAAGGCAGCATCCTTTACAGGCCACTTACTCCTCTATTGCTTCTTCCAGACTTTTACTGGCTGTCTACCCATACCCTGTGTAGTAACATCAGTACTTCCACTCCACAAGTTCCTTAAATTGCTCCTTTCTCATGGTCACCTCTATTTGGGCTCATCACCTTCCAGAGGGGACAGAGTTAGGTTCATTCTTGTAACTCTTGTCTGCCTGTGTCTCCTCAGCGTCTTGCAGCTGCACTTGTGGATTTCCACTCGCTGATCAGTACCTGTCTCCAGAACTGCAGCACCTGGGACAACTTGTGCCTCTTCTTTATCCATCATGCAGTGCTGTGTGAGGTGCATATTTCCTCATATAATTGAGGAGTGAGTTGTGTGTCAGGGGTGGAGCTCAGGGTAATCTGTTCTTATGTGAATGGGAATTGTTGGCATGTATATCTTTGCACACAGTGCTCCAAATTTTAGTGTTCTGCATCAACAGAAGACAACATACAAAGAGAGAAATATTTTCACATTTATTTCTACCCTGAATAGCCTGGAGAGAAATTACTACTCAAAGTACTTTCTTTTCAATCCATACACAGGTTAGTACAGGATTTTGAAATACACTGAAGCTAAGATGGCCTACATATAACCCATACCATAGGATTTATTTAAGGTAATGTGTAAACGAATCACAAATGTAGCACCTAACTGAGAAATACCTTCTGAAATCAGTTCACAAGATCTACTCTTGCCCTTTCCAAACACAGATCGAGGGGCTTCTCCCTCTGCATAAAGATATGGGAGATGGCAAATGTGTCAGCAGAGGTTTACCATTTCCTCCTGTTAGTGCTGGGAGCCACTTTAATCTCTGGGCAGCTCTGGGCCAGAGAAAGAAAGGTGCCACAGCACTCTTTCCCATCACCTCTGAATAAATTTCTCCTTTGCCTCATCAGCCTTAAAGCTATCCTGATAGGGGCTGATGCCTGAGTGTTTCTGACAAGAGAAGCTGGTCTGCTTTAATACGTGTATTGAACAGCAGTACTTGCTGTGCCAGGCTCCTTGTAACAGTTATTTCCATGTCTATCTACAAGGAAGGGAGGTGGTTGAGGCACCATCCCTAGCGCTGTTCAAGAAGTGTTTAGATGAGGTGCTAAGGGATTTGATTTAGTAGCTTGGTGGGTAGGGATGGTGGTGGGAGGATGGTTGGACTAGATGATCTTGTAGGTCCTTTCCAACCTAATGAATCTATGAATCTATGAAAGGTAGAGCAGCCTGTAGTGCAGCTTCCTTCACACCAGCATAACACACCCAACAGAACACTTTCCAGCATATTTTGAAGTATAATGGTACAGGTGAGGTAGTACAGCCCTTCAATTGCATGAACTTACTGCTGCATAATATTTTTATGGAAAGAGAAAGGTATAGTCTATAGTGATTTAGAGATCATAGAATCATGGAATCACTAGGGTTGGAAAAGACCTCCAAGGTCATCCAGTCCAACCATTCACCTACCACCAATATTTCCCACGGAACCTGTACAATACAATACAACATCTAAATGTTTCTTGAACACCTCTAGGGATGGTGACTCCATCACCCCTCTGGTCAGCCCATTCAAACTCCTGACCAGAGGAGCCTATGCAGCCAAAGTAGTCAATTTTTAAATGCCTTGTTTTAGGGAGTGGGGACCTAGTCATCCTCCAGCACAAAAACATGGAGCCAGGCAAGATCCAAAGCTCTGCATGAAGCAGAGTTCCTACCTCTTGGGAGGAGAAGCTCTGGCTGTGGTTCTCTCATAGTGCACTGACTTTTGCCAGTACCGGTGTGGAAACTTTTCTCCTTCTTTCCTCTTAATGAAAGTGCTACTGTGCCAAAACCAAAGTTCAGAACCTGCTTCTGCCAGTGTATTCTGTAAATCTATCTCAAAAATAGTCATCTTGGTCAAACGAGATTTCAATACTTTGGTTCAAATGGAGATGATCTCATAGGGAGAATTACAACAAAACACAAGTATGTATTAAAGACAGAAAACCTGGAAATCAGTTAAAAACATAAAACTCTGGAAAAATTATTTATATACATTCATTCAATATACATATTTTTTAACTGTTCCCAAATCCCCAGTCCCTTGCTCAGACATCATTCAAAATCAGATGTTATCCCACCTCTATTTAATATAGCAGGGGTCAAATAACAAAAAACTGTATTCTTCCAGAGACAACATGGAAACATGTTTCAGTTTATGGTAACAAGATAATTTAAAAATGGTGATAACAAATTGCTCAGCCTCTGATACTTCATGTTTGTCTTGGCAAGTGTTGTAGGTTCCATGTTACTATCAAGATCTGTAATGGATTTTTAGACTATTAGTTACTTCACTAGCACTTCTTGTAACATGGGATGTACAGATTTCATATCAGGATTGCTCAGTGTTCACTTTAAAGGAAGACTGGAGCTAGTTCTGTAAGAAAACTTTGGCGTGCAGTAATGTGGGGTTATAAAAATATTCTTCAGGAGTGAAACATTAGGAAGCTACAACCTCATGTGAAAATGCCTTAAGTTTGTCATGCTTGGTGGGTCAGAGATGCTCATGAGTTCCAAGTTGAGAGTCTTGCTCAGTGAGAGCAAGAGAGCAGAGAGATCAGGTGTGCTGGAAAAAGTGTGTGAGAAAGGACACACTCCATTTTCCACATCTGCCTGTTGCTTGAACAGTCACAGGTTTTGACAGCAGCTTTTGGACGTTTCTCTGTGACAATGACACATTACCATAAATGGGTACATGACAGACTGTTTTACAACATTCCTGGGGTCTTGCTGTCCAAAGATAAATGTACTGCAAGTACTGGAAATAATATCAACCCAACAAAGTATGCTTTCCCAAATGTCCATTTCTTACTGTAAAAGAAAATGTCTTGTCTGACATAAATACTGTCCCAGAGTCTTTTGAAATCTCAGATTCTTCTCAGACCACTTGTAAGAATGAAAGTTCATTTGTGCCTTTGCACTACTTAGTAAGACTTTGTACAGACAATAACATTTTATGCCTCAGCTTTGTTATTTAAGTGGAACATGTTTTGATTTCTACTCTGTCTTCAGTGTGTTACACTTAGGGTTTCACAAGGTTTATCTGCTGTCTTCCATCTTGTTAGACAGGCTAGATTCAGAAGTTATATCTTAGAAGGGTGAAAGAAAAGTTCCTGATGATCAGAGATTAAAGGAAAGGCAATCAAACATGCTTAGGGCATTCAGAATGCCCCCAGTACATCCAGCTGTCCTCAGATGGAGTTTGCTGTCCCACAGAAGCATTTTCACACAATACAGCATGTCACTGAAGGTCCAAAAATGCCATCCCACCATACTTATTTTCTTTAGGAAAAAAATATCCTAAAATTTCATATCTGTTTGGGGTACCACTTCCTTTAGAGTACCAACTGTATCCTTGAAAAAAAATAAAATAAAGCCATGCACCTTAGTCAAAAAGCTACAGAAGATATAAAGCTCTCTCTGTAGGAAGGGGAGGTTTCCAGCCCTTGTCCTTTTGGGCCAAGTCCAGCACCATTAGTACATCTCTCTGTGAGCTAGGTGAGAATGCATCTGCTGTATAGATGGAGGCAGAAGCCAGCCTCTAACACTTACTCAGGTTTTCCCCAGACTTTGTCACTGCAGCGGATGCCAAGGACTGGACAGTGTCTGTAACACCATCCCTGCTTCCAGCATGTCCCCTGGAGAACTCTCACTTTCTCCTCCCTCCATCATGCCCAGTGCCCACATGAGGGGGAGCTCAAGCATAGCTAAACATCAGCAGGTTGTGGGTATGCTCTTGGACCTGCTAGCATTCACTAGGGTGGACCAGAGCAGCCCCAAAGCATGCCATGAAGACTTTCCGCAAAGTTGCTGTGGGCTTTGGAAATGTCTTTTCCCTGTAGCATAGTTCAGGTCCTATACCCTATTAGTACAAGGAGCCACGTTTAAGAGCAGAGGGGACCTTCCTCCATGGAGACTCTGAATACCTGGCTTCAGAGAGACTCTATGAGATGGTGGATCTGAGAGAATGGCTCCCACCCCTCATTGGGTGGTCTGGTTTACTACACTGAAGTAATTATAGTGGCCAGCAGGACAACCCCATGATGCACAGAGTGCCTGCAATCTGGTGTGTCACTGGTCAGTGGAATTCCAAATTTCTGCTGGAGGAATTGCTGTAGTCATGCAGATCTCCACCCACTGAACTGCAGCTTGCACAGTAGTTCTCTGATCCTTTTGAAGGACAAAAAACACAGTTCTACTTTTTATTTCTAATCAGTGGGCACCATCCCTCAGAAGATGTGACACTGGCTATGAAGGCACCTATCCCTGCTGAGGGGATCAAACATCTATTGTTTGTACACAGACAGTGCCCACCCATAAGAAGTATGAGTATGATGGTGATTTTTGAAGAAGGACAAGAAAAAAATATTTACTTTCTTGTTTTAGGGACTCCTGACAAAGACTTCTGAAATGGCAAAAACTCTCAAATGATTACTCTCCACTTCAGATGAACCTCTGCAAAAGAGAGTGTGACCGAGCTATCATCACTTCTCCATAACTGGAATGCACAAAGAACAATGACAGCAAGAAATCTGGGAGATGGTATCACTGAAGCCTGCAGTGGGGGTACATTTTTAGTTTGATCATCCATACCTCCAGAACTCAGGCACACAGCCAGCTTAAAATTGTAAAGGACCATGACTCTGAATCGAGGAATTAGGAAATCTAATTACAGGCTGAGGAAATGAATACCTGGGAATCACTTTGAAAAGATTTTTTCTCCCTGAGGGTAAGAGAGTGCTGTCCACAGAAGAGGAGGGATTTCTTCCCCTTAACACCTGTGTTCCACTCAAATGATCACTTCAATAAATATTGTGGAAAATGACAAATTATACCTACTTGAACTGCGTACCTTAAGCAGCTGACATTTGCAATACACAATGAAATCCCCTATTGAGAGATAGTACATTGTGTATGAAAAGAATTACAAACTTTTCTAATTTAATTGTGGAGGAGAGCTCCCACTACCTGGAACTGCAGTGTATGCTGCAGAATACAGACCATTAGCTTTTTCTTTCATGGTGAATTTTAAATAATAACATCTGTGAAAAGAGCACTCTGCTGTCTCTGGATCTCTGAAGCAGGTCTAGGGAGACATCTTCCTCTCCAGTAGAGAAAGCACAAATTCTAAAAAGCATGTATTTCTATAAATCACATTCTGGTTAATGTAAGTTAGCTGCTGTCATTATTCTGAAATTCACTGCTCCTAAACCAGACTGAAATGACCTTACAAGTAGACTATAGAGCTAGGAAATGTTCATGTTGTATCAGTAACAAAGGTTTCAGATTCCCCATACTGGTAAGTCTATAGGCCAGCATCATCCTACATGTGAATAAAGACACCATGGCCCTGCTGTGGATGGCTCCATTCCCTGCAGCCTCACATGAGGGAGCACTCTTCCTCTCCCAGAACCCGCCTTGTCAACCTGAATGTGAGAGTTCTACAGCAGCACAGGAATGTAGTGGGGACTGACACACAACCCTTTCACCCTCCTTTTGATCTTGGATGAGAGTGGTCTTGGGATCTTGAACCTCTACAATCTGACTTCCTGGCTTTCCAGATGAATCGATCAGAGAAATTCCCTCAGAGAAGTGGTATGTGTGCAGAACAACACTACTGAGCATTTTCTGGGGCTGCTGAAATAAATGCAGAATGGCAACAACCTGAGTAGCAACACTGATGGCCATTTCTTTGCTGCTGGTGTTAGTTGAAATAGAACCTAAGCCAAGGAATCCCACAGCCTTGCAAGTGCTGAAAGCCACATAAAAACTTTGAGGTGCTTCAGACATCAGAGAAAATGCCTGTGGCATCCAAAAAAGAGAGTCATGGCTGGCATAAAATGAGTTGTAACTAACCTGAAGATGAAGGCTTGCAGGAGGTTTACATGGGCTCTGACACTCCTTTTTGTAGTCTGTTCCAAAGATTTCTCAAGGATATGCTAAGAACAGAACACCTGGCCTGTGTTATCAAATTCAGCAATAAATAATGCTGCTATGTGACAAATGTACACAGGAGCATAAAGCTGTTTTCAACCCAGACTGGGGAGAAAACCAAATGCTTTCCAGAACACAATCATAGCTTCCATCTCTGTATCACACTCTTTTCTCTCAGTGCCTAAGGAGTTATCCCATCAACAATACTTTTGCAAACACTTTATCTTTGCAAAATGTTTTCAACATCAAGCCAGTATCTGGAGATAAAATAAAAAAACTGTCATTAAAATTTTCAAACCACATCTCAACTGTAAGTTTACCTGACTAAAAGAGCGGGCTCTGCCTGATGTGTCACAAGTTTTAAGCACATTTTTTCCAGATACTTAACAGAAAATGTAGAGCATTTGAATGCTAGCAAACCACTTGGTACCATGGACATTTGGAGGCAGTGCAAAAGCAACTGAAAAAAGGAAATGCTTTTCAAAAAAACAACAACAAAAAAACCCACATCTTTTTTAGTCAAAAGTGCTATTTCATTAAAAACCAAACTGCTTTGCAGATACATGTTGGCACTGATCAACCTCATCTTGAGTGCAGGATGTAATTTTTGCTGGAGAAATGCTGTAATCCCAGAATAGCCTGATAATTACCACATACTATCCCACCGGCCAGAGCAGACAGGAACTTGGAGCAGACCAGATCCCACTTCTTGGGGTTCTGGTAAGGATAGCAATCACACAGTAAAATGTTTTCTGTTCTCTGGTAGTTTTTTTTATTAGAAGTTTCAAACAGACTTGTGTTTACAGCTTTTTTTTTTTTTTCCCCACAAAAATTAATTAAAGCCCCTTAGGTTTTCACAAAGCAGAGTTATTCCCACTTCACTGCGTGACACTTCATCTGTAGGGCTGGTCCCAGTTTCTCACCACTGTCTGTGACTGGGACAGCAAGGACTAAGCATGTTCACACTAGCTCATAGCAGCTGTTTGAAGCAGAAAGCTGCACCTCCAGACATCGAGTAAGACCCTTGTAATTCCCCTCACAAACATACACGCTGCTGCCACTGCTGGAGGCACATTTCCAGTCCCAGCATGACTGTCATCTACATTTATCTCATATGCCTTGATCAAGTTACACCTTGATAGCCTGTGGGGGAAATGGGGCCTTATCTAGTAACTGTCAGGCTGTTGACAGCAAAATACAATCTGTTTCCTTCGGGTTTGTGGTATTTTGGTTGGGTTCTGCTTCACTTTCACATATCAAAGAGCCAGCCTTGACCATGACGTTCCAGCAATTCATTGTGATAAATTAAACACCTGCTGTGGGAAATGCAATAAGGATGAGGTTGCCCCATTAGGTCTGGGGAGGATACTCTATCTTTTTCCTCTCCTGCCAAAACCAGAATGCAAGAACCTTTAGAGATAGAAGAGGTATTTAAAACCTTGTCTGCCATTTGGCTTTGAAATGGCAAACTCATTTTAAAAATAAAACACTTGCTCATCTGTCAGTTAATGCCATTTAAGATGTCATCCCCAGGCTTCTGAGGGGTTCTGATGGGAATATATGCACGGGGTTGGAAGTGAGGAGAGGTGATGGGAGAGAGAAGTCTCTTAGATTTGAATTGGTGGGCTCTTACTTCTACAGTCCCTCTTTCCAAGCCGATAATCGCCAGTTTTATTGTGAGAAAAAGAAGACTCTCCAAATAAATGGAAATAAAATTAGTAGAATGATATTGTTAGCACAGATAAAATTAAAGCTTTTGTAAGAGAAAATGAGCATTGCTAAAAATAAGCTCAGATCATTTCTTATCTTTATATGTCACTCATTCCTCAATTGGCAGCAAGCTACAGTGGGCTGACTACTGTGACACTGTGTTAGAGAAATTACTGGGAGCATCTGGAAATGCCATCTGCTTGCGTTTACTATCTGGTTCTTTTGTTTGCATTTATTATCACAGATACTTTATACGGAAGTAGTGTTCCAAAAATACTTTTATGTAGTAAACCTCACCATTTCCTCATGGCTTATATTCATAGCATTCAGCTGTGCATATTCCTTCCCTTCCTATACTGGGGTAGGCTTGGTGACAGTCACTGGAAAGCTGGGCTGTCAGTTATCAGGCAAATGTTTGTTGTTTTTTTTTTTCCCCTAAGAGACAGAAATAATATTATCATTACCAAAATAGTGCATTGAGGTCCAATAGATAAACAAAAATCTAGCCAGACGCATGTCAGCAACAACTCAAGATATTTTAGCATGCATGTTTATTCTGTAGGCTATGACTTAATTAGGGCTATCCAATCACAATCATCACTTCAGCTTCTTGGAGGGTCACAATGGTATTATGCATGTTCACTCCTTAGGAACTGGAAATAAGTGCAGATTTTCTAGTACAATATGTGTCCTCAAAACCTACCTGGAAAGTAGTCAGTTTTAGCTCTGCTCTGTTGTGCCATTCAAAGTTCTGTGTGACTTCTATAAACACAAATATGAGCATAGGGTATTGTTAGCTCAGAGGCTCTCCTGTGCTATCACTCAACACAAAGGTTCTCACGTCAGCAGCAGAATGTGGGATGGATCCCATCCCAGACACTGAGAGAAGTTTGCCACTGATTTCAGTTGGCCCACTAGAAACTCGCTTGCAGATCGTGGGAATCTTTCAGTAGAAGTTGATTGCTGCTTGTTGGAACCCAATTGGACATAAGATGGTTGCATAGACAGTGAGCTCCTGCAGGTGGCAAAGGACAGAGGGCTGTTGTTATAATCTTCTGTAATTGTTTAGTTCATTTTACTTACCAGGTTCCAAGCTCAGGGCTAGGGTTGGGTTTTATTCCACAGTATCTCAAGTACCAATGCCCAGAGACTCAAAAATAAAGGATATGAGGGGAAGAGAGATCAACTTTATATTTCTCTAATCCCCCCCGGGTACAGTGTTTATTTATTTCTGTGAAGAACTGCCTTTACTTAGTTTCCCATATGACTATCTTCTGCTCAGTGTTATCTTGGAGTGAGTCACAGGATGGGTCAAAAGGTGAAGAGAAACTTTATGGTAACCTCTCCACAGCACTCTTGAAAAGTCTGTTTTCTTTGGACTCTCCATTTGTATTTGCAATCAGTGGGCAATTTCCCCTCATCTCTCTATTTTCCACCCCCTTTTGTTCTTAATTGAAAATTTGGTAAAAGTAAGGTTCCTTTTGCATGGAAAACCCTTCCTCTTCCTTCTTTGCATGTTATGTGCGTTCATCCCACTCCCCTTAGGCCACATACTCAGCTACTGAAAATGGGCAAAACTCCATTGCCTCTGTAGATGTCCATGAGCACTCAGGGAGGATTGCTACCCTCAGGGTGCAAGGGACATTTCCTAACCTTCTCCAAAAACAAAATAATTCTTGCCTTAGATAGCATATTTTGATACCTTGAAAAACTTCTCAGTCTAGGTTTGAACTGAAGAAGTTTGTAGTTAACAGCAGAGCCTTTCAAGCAACATTATTTGGAAAAGTGCCAAGTGGTTCCCAGTAATGCCTTTGCCTCAATTTCAATTTCAATTTCAAATACGGTCTCCACCCAGAAATTCACCCAACACAGATCTCTAAAGCAAATTGCTCAGCGTCCCACCCACTCCATTCCATGTACATCTGTTTGCTGTGTGGGATTGACCACCACCCCTTCTATGTTAGCAGACATGGATCATTTCTACTGACAGAAGACAAACTACCTAGTGACCAGGTCAGCCCTAGTTCCTAGGCTTCTGATTTCCCAGGTAAGCCATTACTGTTCTGAAAATCCTGAAGTGTGCATCTGTTTTTCAATGTGGATTTAAACGCCATTAAAGAGAATGGAACTAAGCATGTGAATGTTATTAAACTCATGGCTCAGTGCTTCACTGATGGACTTAAATAGGCGTGTAAGTATCTTACTGAACAGAGACTTACTGAACATCAGCCTGTCAAGATGTTTTTTTATTTATTGTTCAAATACTATTTGTCGATCTTGGTCATACAGAAATGTACTAGTCTGCAGAAATAAACACATGCCAAATGAATTGGAGAGATGGAAGAGTACAGAAAGAGTATTTCCTAGTTTTTCATTTGATTGACGACCAAAAAAGTGAGCAAACTCATGTAGATGCCTTGGGGACAAATCTGAAAAGTGCAGGGAATACTGAATAAAATGGAAATGTCCTTCCTTTTGCATTTAAGTGCAGCAACACCACCTTAGTGTTAGCAGCAGCAGCAAAGTTTTCCACTCCCCATCTGCTAGCATTCATTTTAATTCCTGTAGTAGCACACTATGGAAAATTATGGGTCAAGGAGTCCTTGGCTTTTTCTCATTTGTTTCCTTTTTCACTCATAGAGGAAATGTTTCTATTTCTATAGAATGTTCATTTTCAGTGGCTTGTTTTTCATCACCAAATGAAAAAGAAGAAAAAAGTAAATTTTTTTCTAAAGACCTAATGTCTGAGTAACAGTAAAGAAGAGTGTAGTGCACCTTGTTCCAAATGGCATCAGTGTTGCATCTTTCCAGACAATATTTTTCACTTGGCCAGTTGTAGGAAAAGTCAGTTAAAAAAAACAGCATTTAACATTCTCCATACATAATTTTACTTCAAGAGACAGACAAACATCCTACAAATCTGTCTCTCTCTGAAGCAGCTATAATATATCAAAGTAATTAATGGGAACTTAAACATTTCTTGCAAACAACCTTTGTAATTTCAAGCCTCGATTTGAGAAATATGGTCAATTGTGACTGCAAAAGAATTTACATTTAGCAGATGTTCAAGTGTGAAAAAAGCCTTCAGGAGCAAAACTTAAGTTTATTTCTAGTCAAAATATTCATTTACAGAAACTGATTTGGGGGAATCTTTCTCAAATTTTGGCTTCATAAGGAGACTCCTTTTTTAGTAACTCTGAAGGCAGAAGGGCTTCAATAGTTAAACACATCTCAGGTGCTGGCTGCTGGAACAAATGTATGCAGAGCAAACACCTTTCTCAGAAATATGAAAGAGTACAGTGGCTGTTCAATATCTGCTGAACAGATGAAGTTAAAGACCATGAGAGGCCATCAAATAGAAAGCACCATATTCTTTCATGTCGTTACTTTGCCTTTAGTGCTATTATTCTCTCCACCAGGTGTAACATGAGTTGACCACCTAATCTGTTACACAGGTTTGCTGTCTGAGTGCCAGACCCTTTGCAGCTCCTTTGAAAGATGATACAAAAAAAAAAAAAAGTCTTAAAAAAAAAACAAAAAACAAAAAACCCAAAACCTATGCATGGAAACTTGAGTGGATATTTTTGGGACACTCTTGACATCAGCAAATTAAACAAACACATGGGCCATATGGTCTAAAGGAGCTGGTTTGACTAGATAGCATAGATAGTGCACCGTTGCAAAAAGTTAGTGGCAAAATTAGTGTGGTAGACCGGAAATCTCCACTAGGACAACTGGACATTTCCTCTGAGTATGTGCCCCTGACACAGATATCTGAGCTGTTACCGTTGCTCACCAGGGAGAAAGGTAGCAGGTTCCACAGAAAGCATTCCATTTTGTTTTAAAATAAATTTTTCTCCCTTGGGTAAGGGCATGGAAGCATATTAACAGCTATTTTAGGATTCAGTTTTTAAGACCTCCTGGCTATATCAGAGCAAATATTTTAACTGGTTTGTACATCTGCCCCTTGACTCCATGACCAAAGTACAGCCCTAGGCACTGGCATGAAGATGTCCAGGCCTGAACATGGAAACATGAGAGTTAGCCAGGCCTGCACATGGAAATGTGAGAAGTGGCCAGGCCTAGACCTCAGAGCCTGGGCACAGCCAGCAGCAGCCACAGGCTGTGTGCCACCTATGGGCAGGCTCTGGGCTCTTCTCCCATGCATGTGGTGTCCACTGGCAGCCCCAACAAGCCTAGAGCAGATGTCAGCACCACTGCCAGCTGAGACTCAGGCTGAGGGCTTTTCTGGTTAGGAGTAACAGATAAGAATAATCAAAACTAAACTTCATCTGTTACACATATTGTGTACCTCAAAGATTTGCACACCACCACATATACGGTTTTAAGAACAATCATCTGAATACCTACGCATTTCCCAAACCACTGTGTAAATTCCAAAATGCTGTATAAACATACTGCTCACAGAGCTTGTGGGTGACAGTGAGGTCCTTCTCAGGACAAGGGGCCTATTGTTTCCTGAGGAATAAATGTGTGCCAGAGGGCAACAGCTAAAAAGAAACATTAGAAAAACCTAAACACAAAGCTAAGGGAAAGGCATCAAGGATAAACACAAGTGTCCCAATGAACAACTCCATCAACTCCACTGACAGGAATATTGTTATGGCAGAAGTGAAATTTAAGCCAACAAAGAACACGTACATTCAGGGTTTAGTTATTAAGGGAATTTATTTGTTGGCTACAGAGTGGGTGTGCGAACAGCTAGTCATGGTTGTATGTTTCCATAAGCCAGGCTCTAGCTACCCAGCTTCGTCTCCGCTCCCACATATTCCAACAACAAGCACTTGCTTGCAGAAAGCCCCTGACTGGTGCTGATTTAGTCCAAGGGCTCCACAAACACCAGTGCTGAAAGGGTTGCCACTTCAACAAGCCATTCTTATTTTTCTGAAGCAGAAGGGTTTGCCATGATTTTGATAATGGTTTCAGTAAGACTACTGGAACAAATTTTCTCATAAAACTTAACAAAAACAATCTAAACTCTCTCTGCTTTGGCTGCCTTTATACAGCACTGTTTTCAGTTACCTTAAATACAAATTTTCCTTGTTTTTTGCAAAAATAGGTGGGTTCTTTGTAGAGTTCTCAGTTCTGTAAGCACACACGTCTGCTGTGCTTTACTACCAAGGCCAGTCCCATAGAAGCCCACACATTGCTCATGGTCACAAACACAGAGGCAAGTTCACAGATTTTTGGGAGGGTTTGTAAGTGAGTGGACTGAAGCCAATCTAACGCAGCGTTGTTCCTCTAGACACATAGGTGGGATTTGTTTCCAAATTTGGCGTAATTGTCCAATGAATAACAGTAATTCCTGTGTCAGAAATGCTCCAAAAAGAATAAAATAATTGAAAAATTGAAAAAAGGACGTATATTTTTTCTTTTTCTCAGTCAGTAAAACAGAACATACACCATGCCTTTGCTTTCATGGTGCTTCACATGAACATGGATTAAGCCCATACTTTCCTGGAACTTGGTGTTCTGCACTGTTCAGTTTTCCTTTTTGTAGTCACTCACTATGTTATTTGTGCAATAATGGAAAAAATGTGAGTGTAAAGGTGGGCAAAATCACAGCACTAAGTTTCCAGGGATTCCAGGAAAACTCTGCTAACTACATCTTGTTTCAAAAGCCTCATAAGGTGTTTGTGTTTTGTCTTCTTGTTCTCACCTCACTTGTCACCCCAGGGTGACTCAGATGTGATCAGGAAGCAGAAAGGAACCCTTTACCCAAAGAAAAGCCAACACAGATGTACGACGTGCAGACACCAGCTCTGGAAGCTTCTTGGCCTTTAGACTCAGCCCTTCCCTTCCTTGGCAGTGTCCAGTTCCATCCTGGAGATGCTACAGGACTGGGGTAGCCTGAGACTACAGCATACCTTGGCCATAGGTTGAAAAGTAGCTCCAGCAGCCCAGGGTCACTTCCAAGAGCTTGTAGACTGCATTTCCAGTGCATCATGGTGTGCTTTTCTGTCCCAGAATTTACAAAGCCAGCACAGCACAGGAGCATGCAGCATTCAAAACACACATAGCTAAGAGGCTGAACATTTTTCAACTGACATTTTTAGGCCTCCTGTCTCTTCCTCTAAGTTACAGGTACACACTTGGATCACTACCAAGGCGAAAGCTTTACAGACTGTTGATAAAACAACCACCACAACAGAGTGGGAGTGACAGGTACTTCATGATTTAGTACAGTTAAGACAGAATCCTGGCTTATTTTTCAGCCTGATGGACATACTGAGAGCATTTACCAGTGGTATTAAAGGAGGAAGCAATTTATTACAGAGGTCAGCTTTTGCACTATGTACTTATTTTTCATAGCAACACTGGTGTTGAGCTCCAGATGGTTACTCAAGAGGTAACTCCCATTCCCATAATGGATAAGGATAACATGTAGGAGTCATGACATGAATTCGCAAAATTTATGCAGATGCACAGCCTCCAGCTGCATTGTTTCCACCCTAGAGAGTCCTTGATGATCACCTGCTCCAGAAGACTAGGCACACTGGAGGCACAGACTCTTCCATTTGAATTTCTCCTTCTCCACAGTTATCCCACCAGGAATGGCAACACAGGTTGGGGTTCCTGACAAAACACCACCTCCAGTAACCAGAGCTTCCCTTACTTTCAGTTACTCTGAAGATGTTTGTGCATCATCCTCAAGGCTGAGCTGCGCCACTCCTGTGGCCTCACCAAAAGGATACAGGTTCCCCTGGGTGGGTATCAATGATCTACACCACACAAAAGTATTGGTAAAGGCCCACAGAAGTAACAGCATCCCATGAGCATCTCTATTATAGTGGATGTCTGAGAGCCACAAGGAGGACTTGGGAAGCAGACAGGCCCTGTCTGGACAGGAGGAAAAGAGGTGAAAGGCAAACACTGAGAGAGGAAAATTGAAACTGTACCTGGCTGGAGGGATCAGGCAAGGGCAAAGTGACATGTTGGACAGTGCAAGAATGAGGACAGCTGCATCTCCATTTTGAAGCTAGCAAACCAGCTTTGTACCCAGCAGATGTGGACTGGAGGGACTCACACATCAGAGCTGTTTTGCTACACCTGTGTGAGCACAAACCTCAAATCCCAACCTGGCACGTGCAGCCACATTGCTGTACTGAGTGCCTCTTATGCACATACATAAACAGTGGTAAACATGAGCTCCTCCTTGCAACAGCCCTCTCTCTCCAGTGCAAGGGGAGAGTGATGGGGCTGGGAGGCTGCTCTCAGAGAGCATGTAGATGACTCAGCTTGTTTATTCATGCTGGATCCTCCCAGTTTCTCTGGGAGAAGCCAGGTGTCCTAGCAAACTGTTAGCTCAAACAATTGGGCTTGCTCAGGGTCATTGCTCATTTCCAGGTCAGATGCAGGGAGGCCAGAGGCTTGGGAAGATGCAGGAAGCCAGACTGCTTTCCAGTCTGAACCTGAAAACAAAAGAAATAAAAGAGAGAAAAAATGAATGTCCATTACTTTCAAAAAGTTCATATGATCAGAGAAGGAAATTTGCTTTCTGCTGCAGCTTGAAGGACTCAAAGGGACACTCCTTGTGCTCCAGTCTAAAGACTGTAGAGGTAGTGATGATTCCTAGACAGGGTGCAGCTTCATAAAATTAACCCCCAGACATTAGACTGCAACTGTAAGGACATGGCTTCATCACCAGGGCTTTGAGGTCCTGTAGGAGTCCTGTAACAGTGTTAAATGGAACTTTAACAGTCAGTGGAGGAGAAGATTAGTGAGTTTTGCTCTTTATCATCTTGTCCCAGTCAGTCTCATGTAACCTTGTCAGAGGCAGAGGGTACCTCCAGTTGCCATTCAAACATGGATCCACAGCAGGGCTGCAGTGCTCTTTTCTAAGTGGTGGGTTGACCAGAAGTCAATATTAGAGCACATAAGAAGATAAGGAAAGCTAACGATGCAAGCCAAATGAAGCACTAAGAGAGTGTGATTCCCCAGAGCTCAGTACCCCACTATGCATCCAAGTTTTATAAAGGTACCAAATACCCCCTTATCAGGACTGAATGATTTTATGTCTTTTGGGTTCTATAGGGAATTGCGAAACTGCTGTGTGAAAGGGGGGAATGCAGAAAATAACTTTTTTTTTTTTCTTTCTCTTCCTTTTTGTATCTCTGCCCGTGTTCCTGTGGGTAGGAGTGAGAACTTGAAGGTCTCTGCTCTTATCCACGTGCTAGATCCTCCTATGTAGCATCTCTCCCAGAACAAAGGTCATCCCCAAGGACTAAAGGAAGAGCCACAGGCAGACAACATCTCTGATCTCCAGTCTTGTGCTGAAAAGATGGATTACCTACCTCTAAGCAGGATTTCTGTTTAACATTGCACGTTTTAGGTGACAACACAGTAGCAGTGAGTTATCCCATTTGGGAAAAGGAGGAACAGAGAAAATGCCACACTCTGTAAGTTATGGCATACGACCTGCAGCAGCAAGCATCTGGAACATTTGTTACTCTGTTCTCATTCCTTAAAAAGCTCATACTTCAGAACTAAATGACTAAGAGTGTGTACCATTTTTATCTTGTGCCTTGTGTGAATAATAATAAAAATATTAATATATTTTCTTTCCACTGCTTATCAGCTCCACTGAGGTCATATTATGTCCAGGTTCTCTTTGCAGCATTATTTTAACAGCCATAAGGAGATCATAAAACTGACACCCAAACCATCTGCTCATCAGTGTTTCCCCTTCTTTACTCTTTTTTCGTAGGAAAATTATCCAGCTGTCTGTCTGTACACATGGATGTATGTGATCTCAAACATTTAAGGATTCACAATATTCCTTCTGCTGCCAAAACGTTCTTGTGCACATCACCCAGTTACACATTATCCTCTGCAACAGAAAAACTGTGCATCCTGGGAGAGTTAGATCATGGGATTTAAAGTAATAAATGCTGATGTAAGTTATGTAAAACATTTATCTTTGTCTGATTAAATGTTTTTGGATTTCAACACAGAAATCCAAAATAAAGCATTTTAGATGGTACTTGGTCCTTCAGCCAAAGCTAGCGTAAACAAAGATTTCAGAAGTAAAAAATTCATTTCCTAAGAAAATATATGAAAAATATAATACAAAATCACCAGTAAGGTAACAGCCAAATCTGTCTATGCTTTGTCCCCTGCCTACTTAATAATAGCAAAAGCCTTACATTGAAGTGATTTGTTGAGTTCTGACATTCATTATAGTGAAAGCCTTTCCAATAGTAACAAGTAAGCCACTCATTCCCACATGTCCCTGAATCTTATCTGTGCAGCAGCTGCTTGAGCAGAGGGAGAGCCATTTCTTGTGCAGCATCCTGTGCTGTACGAACATCCAGAGGTAGCAAAGAGTTAAAAACCAGAATCTCACGCCTTAAGATTTAGAAGCCAAAAATTACTTCACATTCTTGGGAGTAAACTCCAGATGCACATCAGAGTAGATCCATGTGTAAAAACACTGTACAGAAACATTCCTAATTAATGAAGGGCTGTAGAGTCAATGCACCCACACTACCCAAGGTTCCTGCAGGACCTACCAGACTATCCAGCTCACTCAGCCTGGTCCATAGAGTAGCTATGGGCATTCACCTTGTTTTGGGCCATCCAGTTGGGTGTTTGTTAAGAGGAGTGTGTGCTCTTGGTGGTGATGGCTCCTCAGTTGAAAGGGGAGGTTGGTCTCTGTAGAGAGAGTCAGGGAGAGGGAAATGCCATGGTGAGGGACACCTGCCTGAGGCACATCTCATCCCAACACTTTGTCAGGGCCAGGTGCTCTTCCCTTCCGTCTGTGCTTTCTTCAGTTGCATAGAGATGTGGCTTCAAGGAGGAAACAGGGAGAACATCTCCCGTGGCTGCCTTTCCCCTTGGGCCTCATGTTCTGTTTGAATTCATCTGCTTCTCTAGCCTTCGATTCCTGTTAGTTCAACAAGATTAAATCACTCTTCAACGCCCTGGGTTTTCTTCCCAAGGAGGAATTAACAGGCAAGCTGTTCTCAGGTTGTTTTTCTTGTTAAGTTGTGATTAATTTTCAGAGCTCTTAAGACTCTCACAGTAAGGAATTTGCTCCTGTATTTGACTGCCTCATATGACCTTGTCCTCCAGGTATCTGCATTCTCAGAACCCTTAAAAAATTTGGATGCCATCTTCCAAGATGAATCAGTTTGTCCCATGTCCTGAGACAACCTTGCCTTCTCTTCATTTGTTATCCAAATAGGTTTGAGAAAGGAAGTACGCCAAGAAAAGATCTGATTTATCCTCCCCTAGAAGTTCTATTTCCAGGCCACTATTCCACCTCCAAGTCAAGGATTCTTTTCCTCCAGAGTTTAACTATTTTATGGTGGTGATGGGTTGATGGTTGGACTAGATGATCTTAGAGGTCTGTTCCAACCTCAGTGATTTTACTATTTTATAATTCCACTTGAAGTGCCATAAGAATGCAGTGACTTTCCTTCAGCTGTTTGTTTCATGTTCAGTGATCAGGAAGAAGTCCACCCCAGGCATGGCTTCCAACAGCAATACCCTTTTTACTGTAACTTTTGTCTTGTGTTGTTGCTGCCAGTAAACTCCAAAACCAAATCCCCAGCTGACATGAATGCCTATATTTCCCATGTTGTGTGTTTTGTGAATGTCATCTCCAATTCATCTGTGGCAGCTCTCATGTAGCTGCAGTGACAGCATTGATAGGAGCCCCTGAATCTTCTCTTCTGTGTTCTGAACACTCCCAGCTTTCCCAGCCTCACTCATCCCTGTACCCAGCACTGCAGAAGTCTCACCAGTCTGAGCAGAGGTCGGGGATCACCTCCCTTGAGCTGATGGTGATGCTCCTTGTAATGCATTACATTTCTCTTTATTGAATGTGGTGAGGTGTTGTCCCCATTCTCAAGGTCCGGTCCGCCGGGGCCTAGCGATCTCCCCTTGCTAGGGCCGTTCCGATACGGACACCAGTATGGGGATATAGCAAATGGTGTTTATTGCACCCAGACAGCAGCCTATAAATCCTACAGGCTTCATCTACACCCCTTAAGCATATGTCACACATCACTCACCAAACAGGAAACGTCCTATTGCGTCACAACCCAGTGCCTCATTAATGCCTACTACAACAGTGAGGGATCTCCTGGCCCACTCCCTACCCTGCTGAGATCCTTCTGGATGTCAGTGCAGCCCTCTGGTACCTACCACAAAGGTACTAATATGCCAGCATTTACATAATTTGTCCTACTGCTCCCCCTCAATTCACTGATGGTGCAAAAGCAAACCCCATCATGAAAACACACACAGCATCTATTCTCCATGTCTGTTAAGCTTAAACTTGCTCCCATTTAGCCCATGGAATACATCATATGCACATTTGCTTGCATTATTTCCATTTTTATGTTTGGTCAACATAAAAGTCTCAGTTGAATGTAGGAGTAATGGCAAATATGGTACAAACCAAAACTGTGGAGCTCCCATTAAGTTTCAGAGAAGGATTTGGAGATGGGCATGATACGGACATTCTGAGGTTGCTTGGTGTGACCCAGTAAATGACAAGTAGTGGTAGAACATTGTGTGGCTAACTGTGTCCTCTAACATTCCGCCTCTGAAACAATTAAAATGCCACAGGGTTTGTGACGGAGGCTGATCCTGAAATACCAGCAAGTCTAACCAGGCCCAGGCAAGCCTAAACATGACTTCTTGGACTCAGTGTCCAAAATCAACCTTCTGGGACAAGCTGGCTCCTCACACCTCTTCATGACTCTTGGAGTGGATTCTTCTTTCCAGTTTCTTTTAAAATAAAGCCAACTAGACAGTTCCCAGAGGTGCAGAGCAGGAGTCAAAATGCTGAGCAAGTTTAAACGCATGCCAAGGTGTGTGCTGCTCTGGCAGGACCCTGGTCCAGGATTCCTGCTTCTCTCCTTCCATTTTGGTCAAACTGATTTCAGCCTAACAGGATTTCTCAGTTATTCTGACTTGCTTGTCCAGTAACAGCACTCTAAAAATGCAGGAGTAATCAGGACTTCGTTGGAAGAAGACCTTGTTCTTGGCCCAGACAACCTGAAAAAAAGAGGTTTGTGTCTCTTCAATGTCAACCTCGCCTGGCAGGCTCAGCACTCAGCAACATGATTCATTACTCAGTGTACTCTGAGCTCACATCTGTGCGAGCCAGCCACACGATTTTCATAACCTTGTACAATTAAATCAATGGAATAAGATTTTGACAGTGATTAGATATGGGAAAATGTCATCTCCTCACCTAAACGACATGCTTTCTCACTACAGTGCTGAGGAAGGCAGTTCTGATGGCTGCTCTGGGACAGTCAGACAGACTCTTTAGCAGGGTCTGTTGTGATAAAATAAGAGGAAATGGTTTCAAGCTCAAAGAGGGTAGATATAGGTTGGATATAAGGAAAAAGCCTTATATAGTGAGGGTGGTTAGGCACTGGAACAGGTTGCCAGAGACGTGGTTGATGCCCTGGCCCTAGAGACTGACAAGGCGAGGCTGGATCAGGCCCTGAGAAATTTGATCTGGATGTGGGTGTCCTTGTTCATTGCAGTGGAGTTGGACTAGAGGACTTAAAGACCCTTTCCCTTTCCAACTCTAAGGATTCTATGATTCCATAATATTCCTGAAAGAAAAAAATCAATTCTGAAAAATACACCTTGAATCCCTTGCTTTCTGAAACAGAAACAGCAAGTTACGCTAAGGACTTGCCGGTGGGAGCCAGCAGGCTCTGGCTCTGGGTGGCAAGTGCAAATACAATCCTGCTGAAAAGGAGGAGGAATGTTATCATACAGAGGAAACATGGTCAACAGTCTCAATTGAATGTAGGAGTAATGGCAAATATGGTACAAACCAAAACTGTGGAGCTCCCATTAAGTTTCAGAGAAGGATTTGGAGATGAGCATGATACCCATCCAGCTGTGGGGACACAGGATGTCCCCGTGGCATGCCCTGTGCTGGGATGACACTGTGTACTCCACTGCTCTCCAAGCTCAGGATTACACAGTCTTCCCAAGGCTTTACTGTGGGAAACTGGAAGGAAAATATTGAAGCTCTTCTCTTCCTAGACATGTGGGGAAAAATAACACAGGAAAATCAGTGCTTTTGGTCAGCATTCTTCTATGTGTAGATCCATCACAAACAAATGAAATATTCTTCTAACACTGCCAAAGAAACAATCCAAGCAGAAATGTGGGCTGCTTTAAATCCCTCACACAAGTTATGTCAGATACTTCTGCATGATGGCAGAGAACACAAGACCTTCAGTTTGGTTGTTCCCCTGAATTTGATCATTCCTTATGAATTCAGCCTTCAAAGTGAGTTTTACATCAGCTTTAAGCCAAACCATCCTCAGAGGGACAGTGGAGAGCAAGCAAGCTTTAGCCAGATTGGCAGCAATCTCTTCTACTTGAAACAAGATTTCAGTCCAGGAAGAAGCCTGGTGTGATGAATGGCCTTGGGTCAAAGGGAAGCCCAATGCATCCATGGTGTCAGTCAGTAATAGCTTCAGTTTTACCAGAAAGAAAGGGCATCCCTTCTAAGAGAGAGGAAGACCAGAATCTCTCTGGTGTGGCAGAAATGGTCCTGCATGTGTCATTCTGGGAGAGGTGATGCTTAGCAGAAAGATGAAGCATGGAGCAGTCTGGGGTGCTCAGGACAGAGCACAGTGGAGCAACTCATGCTGCTCTGGGGATGTGCATGGGAGCTGTGCTGTGCACCTTGCATGTGGCGTTGCTAGAGAGCATCTGGTTAGCATCACGGAGCCCAAGCTGTTCTGCACGAGTGGCTATTTGAAACAAATGAGTGTATATTCCTTTGCAGTGATTACCTCACAAGCTGTTGTGGAGAGAGAAATGTAAGCATGCTGCGTCTGAGTTCTTTTCAGAGGGTTAGATGAGAACTCTGGCACCAGCAGTCCAAAATACATTTGGTGTGCGTGCATAACTTACACTGTGGCTGTTCCAGAGCTGTGTATGTTGCTAAATAACTTTCCCATTGTTTCATTGGTTACATTGCTCTCAGTATTTGGCTTGGATTTTGTTTTGTGTCCCAGTCCCCTTAAAGCCTGGATGATGGAAAATGCATAGCCCCTTCCTGAATCTCATTTAAAACAGCTTTTTTTGTCTGAATTTCTTTTCCTTTCCCACTTCCCGGGGGATTTCACATGTCATGTCTTCTCTATAGAAAAAATTGTTGCTCTTATGAGTTCAAAAGGAAAAGCTAAAGGAAGGGCTGCAAAATGTTATCATTTTATATACAGCATATCCTATTATAGAATTATAGAGTCATCGAATCAGCCATAGAATCACAATGCCTTAGGTTGAAAAGAATGTTAAAGATCATTCGGTTCCAGCCCCCTGCCATAGGCAGGGCTACCAACCACTGGACAGGGGGTCCTACATACAGGATTATTTTTAGCATAGAAAAAGGAGTTTAAGAGGTCCTGTTTATGCTTTGTGCAGGCTGGGCACTAAGCTGCCACCAATGTGCCTATGAAGAGAGCAGCCCCAGAATGGACAAACATACTGTTGGTGTGGCTTGATAGCTGTTATGGGAGACAGCAGTCTGTATTTCCGGGTCTTCCAGACCCTGCATATCCCACCTGGTGACTTCTAGGGGAGCTAGGAAGATGTGAACTACTCAAGTGATGTTCTCCCCCCAAGCACTCAGAAATACAGTCCTGCAGCCATCCTGAAGCATGGCACAGGAGGTACCTGAAGTAAAAGGTTAAGTGGGCTGTGCTTGCTGGGCATTTCAGTTCCATAGGTCTAAATGCTTGAAGTGGAAGGACTTCAAAATGTGTTGAAACCAGCTGATATGGTATTATTACATTTCAGGCTTTTGATAGAGGTCTGTAGGGATAAGGAAAGACCTTTTTTTCACAGCTCTTCCTAATATTTAACTTCAGAAAGAGGTTTTTGTCATTCAGCGATGTACCAGAGATGAGCTACTAGGGTGTACACAGTTTGTCCTCCTAGATACTAAAACCTACAAACCTTGGTGCATGTGTTGCTCGCATGGGGTCAGGGGAGTAGAAGGATAAGTAAGGAGACAGCAGTTGGATTTCTTTGAGTCAGTGTATTTTTTCTAACATCAGCTTTTCTCCAAAGATGTGTTCTGGTATTCAGAGACCTAAAACATTCATGACCTCTATGCTTTATCTCCTTCCCTCTTCCTGATGTACATTGTGCAGTTTTGGGGCCTTTGATTTTTTAAGCTATATTTAGTATGCTTGCTATGAGTATCAGTAAATGCTTTTGATATATGGGGTTTAGGAAACAAATACTATGTGAACTCTTCTGCACCAGCATCCGGGGGCAGTTGCCAGTAACTGTAAGGGAATAGACCCAAGAACTTAACTGATCTGTCCTGAACTCCCTCTGTAGAATGAGGCAGGGAATTATTCTGGAAACACTGCAGAAGAGGCGAGAAGAAATTACAGGGTGACAAAGTGTTAAAGGATGTCTTATGACCTGCATTGCAATGTGAACCACTGACTACTACAGACACTCAAGATGCTTTGAAAAAATAAACCACTGCAAAAATAGACCAGCTGATCTTTCTCCCACTGAACACAGAAGAAAGACAGGAGTCAAAATTGTGCCCAAATTGAATTAGAGTTACATAGTACTGTGCCACAGAAAGCATGCCAGGTCAGAAACCAGCCCATGGAGTGCAGTTAACAAGAAAACAGGGCAAGCCTCTGAAGCAATATCTTAGGTCACACGTGCTGGCTAAGAACACCCGAGTGGTTGCGTACATTTAATTGTATTTCATTTTCTATTACACCCTTGCCCTTCATATTAATTTTGCACTCTCATTTAAAAAAGTGTTTAACTTGGATACAGAATTGTGAGTGTACTGCACGCTTTCATTTGAATGCATTTATTTTAGATTTCCCTTTCCAGTTTCTTTCTGGTGACCAATTTGACTATTAAGCCCATGAAACCCATCCTATACTGTTAGAGGAGGTCTTTCTAGTTCACACATCTACCTTTCACCTGAACAGCCAGCTGAGACCAAAGAGTGCAGGTTTCATAGGCAATGGTGCAAGAGAATGAGCAGTGCACACTGATGGGCCTTGCAAACCCAGGATATGGACACAGGTGTGGAGCAGTGCCCACCCCAGAGCGTCCCACTTCCTGCAGGACTTCGGAGGAGTGGGCTAGGTACCACACAGTCTGCAGAATGGATGGAGAGATTATGTGCCTGTGGATGAGCTCTGCCAAAACCAGTGGGACGGGGAGCTGATGAAACACCACAGTGATGCATGTTGCTTGGGACACTGGGCTTGAGTATTGGGCAGGGTTTCTTATAGCTTTGTGATTGTAAGGTTAAGGTCAGGGAGCATTTTGTGTGCTGTCATTCTCCCTTCCTGAAGATGATATTTGACTTCTCTGGGTGGCAAGTTTTCTGAGAGGCAGCCACAGCTGGTGAGGCTTTTATTGTGCCCGGTCTCATGGGTACTGTAGGAGAAAGAAGGAATTTGCTCAGTGGAAGACTGAAGGCTGTTAAGGAATTGCTGAAAATCTTCCAGTTACACTCAGACATTCATTAGGCCTTGGAACTAGAGAAAAAAACACCTCATGTTACAATTCTGCACCACATACAAGATGTTTGGGTCCCTGTTTTTGACCCAGAATGGCATAACCTGAAGTAAAAGAGATGGTCAGCCTCAAATTTAGAATACACAAAGTGAAATGTTTTATGTCCCATGTTCTATTGATTGACCCTGTAATTTTAGGCAGGAGCAGGAACACTCCTAATTTTATAGGTAGACAGATGGCAGGGTGTCTTGTGTTGCACTGAGTGAAGAGTGCTTTTCTCTGAAGAGTCTAGATGTCTTCCTAAGTAAAACGTTATCAGTCCTGTATAACATACCACTAGCAGAATACAGCAGTATGAAATCCACCTCTACACAAGTTGTCATTTCTGTGCTTCACACTGGTTAAGTGCCTATGACCGATGGCTATGCATACATCCTATGGACCATGGAGCCTGTCTGCTAAGGTTAAACATTCCCTACAGGACTAAATAGGAGATGACCTGAAATATGAATGCAGTGAGAGTGGGGTTGGTCTCTTCTCACTTGTGACAGGACAAGGAGAAATGGCCTCAAGCTCAAGTTGCACCAGGGGAGGGTTAAGCTGGATATAAGGAAGAACTTCTTTATGGAAAGTGTTGTTAAACACTGGAATAAGCTCCCCAGGGAGGTAATTGTGTAACCACCCCTGAATGTGTTTAAAAACTATTTGGATGTGGTGCTCAGAGACATGATTTAGCAGTGGATTGTTAGGAGTCAGGGTAGTATGGTTTGGTTGTGGTTGGACTTCATGATCTCGAAGGTCTTTTCCAACCTCAGCAATTCTATGATTCCATAAATCATAGCAGAGAAGGAGCTTGATTTGGTATGACTGGCGTTTTGCTGGAAAGGCTTTCTATGGTAATAAAATTTCACAGGTACAAGCCTGTTGGTGGTTTGTGTGTGCAAGGGTACAGAGAGGGAGAGCCACAGTTAGATACTGTGACTTGACAAGTGGTAAATTGGAAATATTTGTGCTGAAGAGTTTGGATTGCCCTCCAGTGGCCAAATGGGATTTCAGATTGCAGCACTGATCGAAGGAAACATCAAGAGAAAAGAAATTCTAAGGAAAACTTATTAACTAGAGCCGACTCTTTACTGCATTTATCTGCTGTATGTTTTACAGGATGGTGGTATGTCTATCATCACTGTGGCAGTACATCTCTCATAGATAACTAATATTTGCCATTTCAATTTCAGTCCATACTTCTGCATCATCACTCTCCAGCGACCATTCAGACCTTCATAGCTGGCACCAGCTGAGCTTGAAGTGCCTGGGGCCATTGCTGACAGATGAGGGTGGGATAACTGTGTAAGGCCAAGGTCAGCAGTCAGTGCTGTATCAGATGACACATGGCAAATAGAATTGCATATAGCAGAAAAAATGTTCTTCTTGAAAGTCCAAGGCAGACCACCAGTAACAGAATTCATATAAAACAGTGGAGAAGACATCTGAGTGAAAATTGGAATCGAGAGCCCTTCTCCTTCTCTAATCACTTGACCTTGTGGACCCTGGAAGGAGGAAAGATGAACACCAACACAGCAATCCCGTCCTGGTTATGTGCACACAGGGACTCTGAAAGCTGACTTCTCGTCATAGGAAATAAAGACTTGAGAAGTTTGGTGTGCTTGTGTTTTCTTTTTTCTTTTTTTCCCTGGACAACTCTTTCTCCACACCCATTTTTACCCAAACCTCAGCTTTTATCTTTTGGCTGTCCTTTCAACCCTTGAGCATTCTTTTTCCACTTGAACACTGCTCTTGCAGGATTTTCCAACACCAAGGCACTGGCAAGAACAATGCAGAACAGTGCAGAAAGACTGTGTGAAGGGCAGTCAATCAGCTCCTGGTGCTCCCTGGGTTCATTTAAAATATCCTTGGTAAAACCTCTACAGAAACTTCCAGCTTTCTTACCATGCTGCTGCAGGTACATTTCAACTAATGAGCAAGACAGCAAACTGTCCATTGTAGAGATACTTTCTCCTCCCAGGACAGAAAGCTGTTCATCACTTGGCCATCCAGAGAATCTTCCCAGATGAAGCCTTTGACGTCTAGGTGATTGCAATCTGAGGGATCAGTGGAGCTCTGTCTCACTGAGACCATAAATCACAGAAACACAGGGCTGTAATGGATATCAGGAGAACATCTTGCTCATGCCATGCACTTGGCTCTTCTAGCAAATTTGTGTCTGTTTCATCCTTAAAAACTCCAATCACAAGACCAACCCTGGGTGTTTTTCTCCAGTTCTGAATTTTCCTAACAGTAGGAGATGTTTTTCTAATGTCTAACTTGTGATGAAAACTAAACCTATTCTACCCATATTCTTTATGGCATAATTGCATAATTCATCATTGTCTTTACCAGTAATGCTTAAAAGTACTGAAAGTCTTTCATCATGTCTCATCTCAAGGTGCTTTTTCTTCTAGACGAAAATAAATGTTTAAAAAGCAGTTCCTTGAACCTTTTCTCATAGATCATGTTTTCCAACTTTCTCATCATTCTTGTTGGTCTCTTCTGGCTCCTCTCCAATGAATCTCCATTTTTCATCAAGTGCACAGCCCCAGAGTTGACACAGTACTCCAGTGAAGACCTCACCCACACTGAGTAAAGCTGAAAAATTACCTCCTGTGGATTACACAATTACACAATTACACTTGTGTAATTAGATGCCAATACAAGATAAGCTGTGGGTTTTCCTGCTTTCTGTACATCCTATTGTTAGTTATTTTCAATTCAAGAATTGTTAGTCCTTACACACCCCTCACCAGCTTCATCTCCTGTTCTGTAGTAATGATTAAATATGTTGCTTAATCAAAATCTAAACTGAATGTAAATACATGGAAATGAATGGTATAATTGCCGTAGATTAAAAAAAATAATAATAAAAATGGGGTAATAAAAGCAATGAGGAACAGAGTCAGAACCAAGGCATAGGATACAGACTGGTATACTGAGACTAAAGAGAGCTCATATATCCATTAGCTGTTAACTGCTTTCTGTGGAAATCTATAAAGTTCTTTACATTCCTCTCCATGACTATCAAGTTCATGTTTGCACTGCTGTACTACTTAGCACTCACATAGTCAAATACATACTTCTCACATGTCTAATTTCTTATACTTGTAATTTATTTTATGAAGAATTAGAATATGGTCAGTAAATGTTTGAATAACTTTGATTCCTGACCACAACTCTAGCAGTTCCTTCACCTAAACTTGTGAACATCTGCAGAAACAAGTTCCTAAATCTCTCTGCCATCTTACTTAGACAGTTTAAAGCAAATATCTGTGAATCACTCAAGGGTGTGGATGTGCAAATAGCAACAACCTAAATAATTAGTTAGCAGAGAATTTAAAATATAGACACTGTTTATTTATTTATTTATTTATTTAAAATGTTTTAGTCTTGTAGTATTGTTTAATCTTCTAGATGTTGGACTTCCAGAGGCCAGAGATGTAGAGCAATGAGTGGGTACAGTCTCAGATGCCTCCTGACCAGTTAAATTAACCAGTGAATATTTGCTTCTTCCTGTTTTGTGGACTAACTTTGGCCATTAATGGTTCTATAAATGTCATTCTGTAACTGCTTTCATCTCTATCAGTTTCGTTCAAAATAAGATTTCTATGAAACTTGTCAAGGCTGGGAGTGCACTTTATTTGGATACTTTATTTCCACATAAAATACATTTTATATTCTACCCAGCAAAAATGCCTAGAAAAGATAGGTAAATCATTATAAGGACAATGGAAACCACTACAGGAAAAAGAATGCTTTCCTTTTTTTTTTATTATACTCACATCACTTGTCCCCAGAGATCAAAAGAAAAGCATAGATCTGGGAAAGCCCAGAAAGATAAGAGGATTTAGTGCATCTAGACACTTCAGCTAGGGAGAAATTTTGCAAAGCTGTCCAAGAGGAGGTCACTGGTGACCTTGAATATTTAGACATATGACTCATACATGAACGGATACTTGAACCATCAAGAAACAAAAGATTAATCATTTGTTGGCTTTTCTTTTTTCTCTCTCTGCCCTGGCAAAAAAAAAAAAAAATGCTCTGCAGTAATTTTCTTTCCTTGTGTTTAAATCTTCTATCCATCTACAGTAAAGGTACAGACTTGAACCAAAATGAATGAATATCTCCTTATTTCACAATAGCATATTTTAGAAGAAGACTTTAGGCTTTAAAAGGCAGCTATGGGATTCTCTTTGCTGCTTCAGAGTTTTAGCGTTGTGGTTTTGGGCTCTGAGAAACTGAGATTTCAGAAACTCCATGTTGGGGACAAACAGGGATAGAGCAGGTCTCAAGCAGAGATCTTACAGAAATAATCATGCCAAGGCAAAAAGTTTACTACTGAGCTATTTTTAAATTGTACCTCAAAAGAACCCCTGAAAGAGGTTACTTGGGTTCCACACAACAAGCATGTAGTTGGATCAGAGGTGTCAACCCACAGGACTACTGAATGTGACAAAGAATCAAAGGGCTGGAAGAGGCTCTCTGATTTGACAGCATTATCTAAGCATCTAAGTGGATGTGCACAGACTGCAGGCTTCATCTGAGCCCATCCACTGCTCTGCATCCACTGCATGGATGACATGTCAACATTGCCTTGGCATCACTGAATGTCAAATACAGTCCATACCTTTGGCTAAAGGTCTTGCAGCCTTTCACTGCTGCAGAGTTATGCAGGATTTTACACAGAGAGGCATTCAGATTTACCATTTGTCTGCCTCATGTTGCAGGACATTTTGTTCTGCTACACAAAAAAGTACCAGCTGTTGTTACCAGGTTGGGTCATTTCAGATGACTCCTTACAGTCTGAGAAGATCTGTGAACAGTAGGCAGCTGGGCTGAATCCCCACTAATGCAAGTTGGAAAGCACATTCAGATAGCTCCAACACACTGACAGTGAAAGACAGAAATGGATGCTCTTTTCTTTTTGAACAAATTTTGGTTTTGGCTTCTTGGTCAAATTCTTTCTTTGTTCAGAGACCTTGGCAAACAACTCACGGAAATGTACTCATGAAATTGAATCCAGAGAACAAAAGCTGGCATCCTTGCTTCTGTTCAGAGTACGGACTTGATCTGAAAGTCTGTGATTGCTACGTAAACACCTCACATCTGTTGCAGGGCGGATTTCTTTCTGGTAGCTGGGATAACCTTTCTCACCTGCCATTGTGGGCTGGAAAGTTCAGCACTATAAATCATGGTGGAGACACAAGTATGTGGGGAGTTTATCTGAAAGTAGAGCCATGGTGGATTGGTTCACCACTACCAAAACAGCAAGTACTGATCAAAGCCAAGACCTTTTGTAAAAATCCAAAGAAAAACATTGCATCATGATGATGTCTGTCAGCTCTGTAGCAGAAATTTGCAACTACCTAGCAAGAGGAAGTTCTGAAAGAGGTCAGACATGGATTACTCTTCTTTTTTTTTTAGTATCTATGTGAATATATCACCAATATGATTTGCTTCAGCTGAAAAAGGCATAGATGCTGTATCTCTGGCTCATGAGATAAACAGTGCAGGAAAGCTCTAGTACAGTATACAGCAAATTCAGTGGTAGGTTTTCAGGACTTCTGCAGACTTAGAATACAGCCCTCACTCTGCTCAACACCCAGCAGGGGAACAGCTAGAATCTCTGCCAAGTGCTGCAGTTTACTGTGTCAGTTTCGTTTGGTCACTTACTGCAGCCTTCCTTTTATCCATGGAAAAACTGGGCCCTATCAGTCTAAAAACCACATCATGATATTTCACCGCATCTTGAATCTTATATGCTCCTTCATTTATTATTCTGACTTACTTGAAGTACATCAAATTCTTTCGGAATTAGTTTGAGTTTGGCTTTTCTGTTAGTGGAAGTTTTCTGAAAAGTCAGTGTTTCCTCACTTTTGCTTTGGCTGAAGACACACAACATCACTTTCTGAGTATTTTATTTACTTGTACTTTGTTTGGGGAGCTTGTTTCCAGGGGAATACTAGGCAAGAGAGTAACAGGCACTTACAAGTCTATTCTCACAAGGAAGTGCCACCACAGCCAGTCATACCAGGCTACCACAAGACAGTGTTCTTAAATGCATGTCATACTGAAATTGGTTGCTGTTGGTATTTTCATGGTATTTATGATAGTAAGATTAATCTGCACACTGTAGATACCACCTTTTGCAACTTTTTGCAAGTTTTGTTGTACTTTGCAGCATCCATTCTCACAGTACCTGCACATCTATCTCATCTCCTTGTTACCAAAGCTAGGATGGTGCTAAATGCATGCCTTCTCTTTCTGAGCAATGTTGCTGCATATTAAGGTCTCTGAAAGGAAGCCAGATGAAAAGGCCTAAGCCTAGAAAATTAGGGAGAAGTTTCTATGCCTTCAGTGTACTTCACAAGCTGCCTAACGTCTATAATCAGATGTGATTTGGGAAGCAGCTGTTAGTGGAGACACACTGTCCCACTGGCATCTAGCAGTCTTTTGGATGCCACTTATCCAATGTCCAAGATGTTTCTGAGTATTATGGTACCTAGTATTATTGTGATACCTTCATCAGTAAAGTGGAAGATTCAAGCAGTATCTATAGGAGGGTAAATGAGAATGCCAGGAATCTGAGGAGAATCATTTTCATGACTGCATCTGGGTTCAGGTCACTATTAACTGAGCTGCTTCCTCTGCAGCAGAGACTTAACACAACCCCTCCCCTGGATCACGTGGTGATCCAGCCATGGGACTCCTACGAGTTTCTTCCATCTTTCTTCCATGTAGGATGGAGATTGGTCATCAATAGTAACAAACCAGTTAGATTCAATGTCAGTTCATGATATTGGCTATCTTTAAGAAAGGAAAAATGCCAGAATCAATCTGTTCAGCTCTTAAATTTCTCTCAGGGTAAAAAATCAGGTTTGGGGGTTATTTGCAAGTTTTTCCTTCTCACCCTAGCATGAAATGTATTCAATCTGCACAAGTCTGTCCGTTTTGTGTGGTTTATGAATGTCTTACTTATCTGAGTACATATTTGAATAGGTATATTCAACATAGATATTGTTTGTTAACGTTTTGCGTTTCTGTCAGCTTTTTATCTCATACTTACAATTAAATTAACAATTGAGAAAGGCAAAGGGTACTTTAATTTATGGGCCTACCACAAACTGTAAGGTAAAAAATTACAAAAAATATTCATGTTTGACCTATTTACCTGTCGATTTACTATTTTCAGATTGCATTTTCCCACCACAATTTGTTGTGACCAAAAGATGCTAAAACATGTTTTCTGTTAAAGATGGTTTTTTGATTCCATGCTTTTTTGTTATGATGATCACAGGAAAATATTTTTTACAAAGTCATATATAACATCAGGAAATTTTGTGGTTTAAACTGCAGTGAAAACATTTTTTTTCCTTTCTTGCTTTCAGATAGTTTAGTCAAGCTACTATCCCTGCTTTTTTCACTGGTTTCTTTCATTCCTACTCAATGGCTCTCTTGAATTAATCAGAAATGATGCCTCTTTCCAACCTTATCACAGAGAGGGTGTTTGCAACATGAAAGCCAACGTATTCATCTCCATGATGACCCATGATCACTCCAGACCATGACAGATATCAGGCACTTCCCTGGTTTGATTCTGTAAGGGTATGAGTCCAATCCCATCATTCTCAAAGGGGTCCCCAGATACCCACTGCTCTTCAAATTGATGCAGCAAGAAGTTGTTTCCAAGCTTTTGGGATGTACGTGGGTAAGACCTTGGATGCACCTACTTCATACAGTGGTTATAGGTCAAAGTATGGAAATTTGTGACCCTGACATTCATCTCCAGGCCCACTTGAGCTTCTGAGGAAGTGTCAAGAAATCAAGAGAAGCTTGAAAGTTGTGGGTGAGATGTACCTTCAGAAAGTAGACTGTAAGTAGGAAAGACCATGACAATGCAGAGATGAAGTCCTAGGAGACTGCAGACACAGAGAATCTGTTGCATATACTTGTGCATACATAGTCAAACAATTTCCTTCCAGCTCTGTTAATGATATAAGAACAGAATTGAGCCAGTCTGTGCCAGTACAAGTTTGTTCTCTGCCCTCTCCTCACTGCAGTTCAGAGCCTGCATGGCAGCACTGCTTCCCCCCTGTATGTACCAAAGATTCCCCAGCACAGTCAGCTGCAGTTCATTATCTCTGCAAGGAGGAAACAGAGCATTATCCTATGTTGAATTACAAAATGTCCCTAAGCATCTTGTGTAAAGGAGGAGAGTGAATACAAATGGCAAAGGAAATAAGTCTCAGAAAAATTACAGAAGGAACAATGCTGAATATATTAAACTTGACATTTTTTTTATTAAGTTCACAAAAATTTCAAAAATTTCCAGGAATATGTAATTTGCCAGACTGTATTTGTTCCACTCAGATAACAAGCTTCCTGTAAACTCTACAGTATAGCACAGAATGCAGCTTTGGCTTCACAAGAAAAAGTTATCACTGGTAGATTAAAAATTCTTTAAATGATCTGTACCCCGTGCTTTGGTGTTTTGCTTAAAGTCTGCTTTGTCAGGGAGGAAGGGCAGGAGCAGAGCTGCCTGCCAGATTACTCATTGCTGGCAGGAGGATGTGAATCAACGTTTGCAAATCTACAGTGTGCTGAAAGGAGATATTTATTGAACTGAAACAAAAGGTTAAACTGCCAAGGACTGGGATTTTTTTTCCAGGATTTATGTACAAAACTAGATCATAGTCTAGGTCTGAATCTGAAAATAGTCTTTGATGCATTGAACTTGGTAGGTTTAGTAGCAGCTGAATGGTTGCTGTTCCTGGGCTGGTTATACACAAGTTCTAAACCCAAACCCGGTCTAATTTCTTGGTCATCTCTAGTTATACACCAAGAATTGGCTGTAATGGTAAAATTGCACAGAGAAATGCATGCTCAAGTGGAACCCAAATTGCAAGTGGCTCTTCCAGCACTATCCAGCCTTTCTTTGGTGGGATTTTCCTTCAGACAAAAAGTCAGGTTCCAACATGCCATCCCTGCCTTGCCAGCTCCTGAAGCAGAGCTAGAAGGATGGGCAGGGGGATACAGTGAGGAGATGGGAATATCAATGTTTGATGAGGTGAAATGTTTTACACAGGCAGAGAGAGGGCTGTAGTGAGGGAAGAGGGCAGAAGCCTTTCTCAGGAGCAAACACTGTGTCATCCATGCTGTAAGTCCATACAGTGAGCCACAATGTCATGTCCATGGACTGTCACACAATGTACTGCCCATGACAAACACCTCAGCAGCAATGCCAGTTGTCCAGTAGTGAGATCAAGCAAAAGATGAGTGAAACGTGCCATCCAAAATAGGTATGATTTTGATTTCTTTCCTTTGTGCAGGACTCAGAAAAAATGGGAGTGGCTACCCAGGAGTGTCACAATTGTTACGCTTTGCTTACTGAAGTCCTGCAGATCATTGAACGTGGCTGAGATAGATCAAAGAATCATAGAGTCATAGAATGGCCTAGGTTGAAAAGGACCTCAAAGATTATCTAGTTTCAACCCCCCTGCCATGGGCAGAGTCACCAAACACTAGACCAGGCTGTTCAGAGTCACATCCAGCCTTGCCTTGAATGCCTCCAGGGATGGGGTAACCACAACCCCTCTGGGCAAAATGTTCCAGAGCATCATCAACCTCTGAGTGAAAACTTCTCCCTGACATCTAACCTAAATCACCCCTATCTTAGTTTAAAACCATTCTCCCTTGTCCTATCACTATTAACACATGTAAGCAGTCATTCCCCCTCCTGTTTATGTGCACCTTACAAGTACTGGAAGGCAATAGTGAGATCTCCCCAGAGCATTCTCTTCTCCAAGCTAAACAAGCCCAGTTCCCTCAACTTCCTTCATAGGAGAGCCCTCTGATCTTTTTAGTGGCCCTCCTCCTGGAACAGGTCCAAGAGCTCTGTGTCCTTCTTGAGCTGGGGGCCCCTGGCCTGGATGTAATCCATATATATGGATATATAGATCACTAGATAGAGAGAGAGACAGGTAGGTAGGTAGGTAGGTAGGTAGGTAGGTAGATAGATAGATAGATAGATAGATAGATAGATAGATAGATAGATAGATAGATATTACCTGCTTTTGTGCTTTTTCATGTTCATAATGGTTCACATTTTGCTGTTTTTCCACCTTTTCTTTCTCTCTCCATTGCCAAGAAAAAAAAAAAGTGTGTGGGAGAGTGAAGAGAAAGAGCAAAACCATAAAATAGTCCTTACCTGCTGAAATTCAAACAACAAATCAAGGATTCATGCCTGCTGTTTCTTTGGAAGAAATGAACACTGAGATTTTAAGAAAAGCACTGATTTCCACTGATAAACTATTTTTAATCATTTGAAAAACGTTAATTGGCTTCATGAAGTACTTCTTGAAGAGGTAAGCAAAGAAATGTAGAATTACATGTATTAGTAGTTCATTTTTACAGTGATTTCTCTCTAAAACTCAAGCACCGCTGCAAGACTGTTTAATACAGTAGTGCCTGGGGACAGGATGGAAGGGAATGTTGGTGTGTACCTTAATCCTAGGAGGAAAATATCCCCTTCAATCTTTTTTGCATTTACTTAAAAATACCCAAACCTGTCTTGATTCTCTGCACTCCAAGCCAGCAAAAAAGAGAGCCAAGAATGCAAGGATATTCTCCTCTCAAAATAGCATATTTCCTGACTCAAGAAAGAAGAAAAAAGTCCCATCAGTCTGACAGACTTCCAGGAAGCAATGGGATCAATTTATAGTTGCCAGGACCTGAACTCTATTTCTTTAGGCACCAACAAGAAAGGTGTTATTTTACATCTCTGTTTACCTAACAAATGAATATAAAAGACTGCTCAAGAAGTATGAGGATTACCTCCCTAAAAACAGGCTCACCAAAATGTAGTGCCATCATTTTGTTCTGTTTTAATGTGTGTTAATAGGGGAAATTATGACACTACTGCATATTACATGGGAATATTTTTTCCATGTTTTATAGTGATTTCAGGCTCTTTAAAGGTATATTTTTATGTCTACCTTTTTGTCTACCTTTTGCTTTTCTACTCAAGAAGCCTTTTATATGTTATTCCCTCATAAAAAGCTTATTATACTTAGTACATTTAGGTATATTGCATTTTGCCCACTCTGCTTAATCAACAATGACCTGTTAGATTGTAGCAAAACTGGTTTGGCTTGAGTGAAAAGAAACAGAGGTCAAGTGCAAGAAAGAAAAAATATAGACAGGCTCTAAGATGTTGCATAAAAGTGAACTCACATGTCACAATTGCTATCTCAAAGTCATCAGCCTTCAAGGGATGAGCGAGCAGCCTCTGTCTTCTTTAGAGGGCTTCATCCAGAGAGTGGTTAATATGTGAAGGATGATGCCCTGTCAACCCAACCACAATATCCTCTCTGCACCATATTATTCCTGCATAGTATCATTAAGGTTGGAAAAGGCCACTAAGATTATCAAGTCTAACTGTCAGTCCATCATCACATGCCCACTAAACCATATCCCTCAGTGCCACATCTCCACTTTTCAGTGACTCCACCACCTCCATGGGCAGCCAATTCCAGTACCTCACCACTGTTCCTGAGAAGAAATTTCTCATAATTCCCAACCTGAACCTTCCCCGGTGCAACTTAAGGTCACCACCTCTCTTCCTATCACTGCTACCCAGGAGAAAATGTTGATCCCCACCTCACTACAACCTCCCTTCAGGTAGTAATGGAGAGTGATAAAGTCTCCCCTGAGCCTCCTCTTCTTTAGACTGAACAATCCCAGCTTCCTCAGCTGTTCCACATGAGACTTGTGCCCCAGACCTATCACCAGCTTTGTAGTTAAAGCAGAAAACTGGGGCTATCTCGTGAGGCTAAAGCAGGGACACAAAAATTACTACTTGGTGGCCTCCCATACTCAACTACAGCCACAAAACAGGAGGGTAGACCTGAGCTTGGGTGGTTTGATCTTGTAGGCAGCTGATGGGCAGAGAGGACATCAGCTTGTTTTGGCTTCAGTCTGAGGGCAAAACACTCTTTCTCAAGACATTTTGGTAGCTGGTTGCTCTATTTTACAGTTGCCCATGATGAAATCTCCACTCTCTTCCTACTGAAGTTTTTAAAAGTAGTTCAAGCTGCTTGGAGAGGCACCTGGCTTTCCAGGCAAATTACTAGAATAGTTTCTTCACATTAATTTTTCCCCTCTGCCTGAAGCCAGCAGGTAACATCTGGAAAATATACAAAGCAAAGAATAAATTGTCATTTCAAAGAAGTCAGTAGCTCCAGCCAGGCTGGACGTGTGTGAGCTATCGTGGAAGATCTTCAAGAGCAGGGCCAGCACCCTGACAGCTCTCTGCTCCCCCAGCTCACATGCCACTGGGCTGCTTTGTTTCAAAAGGAGGAGAGGGATGCATCTGTAATTGAGCATCCTGAGGGTTTTTGTTAAAACAAGCTCAATTCTAGCCGAAGTCAGCAAATCGCTGCATGATGCCATGCTCATTATGTTGGCACAGCATTATGCTGAGAGTTTATCAGCCCATGACCAGGGTCCAGAAAAGCCACATGGATGTGGCTGCACTGGTTCCAGCCCCCAGGCCTGCTGGGGACAGGCACTCTTGCTTGGGCTGGCTCCTCAGGATAGGCCTTCATATTGCAATGACAGTGTTTGCACAGCTTTTTCTCAGCCCAGATCAGGGGCACTTCAAGTTCTTATTCACCGCCAATGTAGATACTCTCTTTCAGATACAGGGATTAATCAGCTCTGCTTCTGCCTCTCCCATAGAAGTGGTATTGGAGCCCTTTAGGGAACTGTAGGATCTTTCACTTCTTTTCTGACATCTGGCCCAAATATTCTAGGTATCTAGGAAAAACAATTTCTACCACAGAGATCTCATCTCTTCTATTTGAATTAACATGGAGAAACGGACACAGACCTTGCCGCCATTGCAGCAGGATAAAAAAATTAATGACCACGAGTGCTTAGGGTCTACAGCAATAGGTCTGCCATTCAGAAACATAAGATCATTATTCTGAGGAAAAAAAAATGTAAAGGTGTTTCAGAGATGTAGTATTATTGCATTACTAAAACACAGTGTATGCAGTGTAGGGGCTCTCCTCTCTCCACAGGCTGAATCTGTCTGAGGAGAGGCTGTTGAGGACCTCATTTTTCCCAGTTTTTAAGACACCAGTCTAAAAAGTTTGTTCCTAGGGCAATGACCATGAGGTCTAGAGCTGACCAGGGATCCCTGTTTCTGATGTGCTTTAGGATATGGCCATGGGTACAGTGCTCCTGGGGCCAGCCAATTTGCAGCTCCTCTCAGTTGGGAACACAGGCCAAGGAGAGCATGTCCAGCTGCAGCCCCCAAGGACGATATTCTGTGTTTGCCAGACTTGTTACGTGTTTGATAAAAGGTCCCAGATTCCAAGGCTGCAGCAAGAGCAGGAATGAGGTGGGACCTGACTAAGCTATGTGAATCTCAATCATTTCAGCACATTCTGATCTACAAATAAAACCACGTTATGCCTAGGAACTTGTAAAAAATAAATCAACTTAGTTGTACTTGAAGTGTATTATAAGATTTATGCAAAAGTTTAAGGGGAAATTCATTTAAAATTTGCAGAGATGTGTTTGCTTTGATTCATTTGACAATGAAAAGGAAGGATAAGGACAATCTCACACTGTTTCACTAGAGGCTTACAAAAATGTTAAAGTAATATCACAGCCAGGCATTTCAAAATAACGCATAATATTTTGTGGAAGAACTTACGGTAATAATTAAATCAAATTTTCTTTCAGCAGAACTAGTATTGTAAATGAGCTGAAAATCAAATTCATGTCAACAAGTGATTTAACGAGCAACATTATATGGTTGTGTAATGACACATGCGAGGACTGCTATTGATAGGCCAACAGAGCCCGAGCTGTTCCAGCTCTAGGAATGGTTCAGGGATGCTTCAGTAGCCAGCTCAGCCCTTTGCACACAGCCAGGGAGCTTGCTTTTAGACTGGGCTGTAGGACAGAGGTTTGGTGTGATCAGGAGACAGAAGGAGGCACAAGCAGCTTGCTGGTGCTCACAGAAGAAGAGCTGTAGTGGGAGAAAAAGCATCTTAGCTATGCATATAGAGGCTGTTCTTTCAGAGGTCATGGCATAATCACAAAGGAGGAAACTAGCCTCAAAAATAGCACAGCAACTTTGAGGGGAACTCCAGTCTTTTCTACAGGTGATGGGAAATTGGTGGAGGAGAGGAATGGCTGGGAGGTGGGTGGTGGCTGAGATCCAGAGGTACAGGCAGGTACATCAGAGACTCAGCTGCTGGAGGCAAACAGCAGGGGATTGTTTTCCTTTGAACCATCATGTCTTGAGTGTTTCCTGTAGCTAGTTTCTTCTTCCAAGTTCCTGGCCAAAAAGCTTTAAGTAGCTGAGAAGAACAGAAGCAAAAAATCCAGAGCACCCACATGAGAGACCTCCAAGGTAGAACAAAGACCTGTACTCCTGAAAAGGAACTCATGAGGCTGCTGCCAAACAATGCAGAATAGAAAGCATAAAACATGTTACCTGTACTGTGGGAAACTTGCAAAAGGCAAGAAGGTGAAATATGATCAGTGCTTTCTTCTCCTTATAAATCAACAAGTAAAATGGCATGATGATTAATTTGACTGGTTTGTTTTGCTTCATATGTGGTCTTCCAGAATGCCAGCTGCATAGATGCTGAGCCAAACGCAAACCAAAAATACCTGTTTCTCTGGGACGCAAGAGAGGCAGCAGATTCACCCATAATCCCCAGCTTTCCCTTCAAGTTTTGGTCCTGGACTGAATTCTCAAAACTCTGCAGGTCTGTCTAACCTACAGTCACATCTGTGTAAAGGTTTGACTCAGAAAGCAGGAAACCTGGAAAATCTCAGCAGGATTTTACCCTAAGCTGAGGCAGTCCTGAATATTCAGAAGGCATAGTATGCTCCTTTCTCCGAGTAGAAAAGAGTAAGTTCTGCTAAAAACCAAAACCTGTTAGTTATTATACAATAGCTTGTCCGAGCATCCCACCCGTGTCATCAAACTGTTAGCCAGGCATGAAGAATACTATCTCTCTTTAGCTCTGATACACCTCTGTAATAATTCTAATAAGTGGAGATGGGCATTCTGCCAATCAAAAGAAAACCATCCCTACCAATAATGAATCTATCCAATAAACAATAATTTTCTGAGCTGGCTTGTTTCACCCAACACAGTTTGTTGCTGTCTGGCTAAAGTAATTCTGCATTTGCTCTTTCTTTATTTTCAGCCAGCAACGCACTTATTGGAACAAACTTACTGACTCAGATGTCATCGCAACTACTCAGGAATTGTGATTATAGGCACTTCAGAAAATGGAGCTGGAAGTATATCATTGAGCTACCTCACAGCCTGTTTCTTCTTTCTTTAGCATAAAGGGGTGGTATACAATCATGTGAAGAAGTAGTTTTGTTTACTCAGTCAGGTTACATTTATAACCATGGTTTCTGAATGTTGCCTGAAGTGCCAACCTGTCCAATCCTCTTTTTACATATTTTTGGCTGACATAAGAAGCTTGGAGCCAAGATTTCCAGAAAAGCCAGAGAGATCTTCAGAGTTGTTCCAAACAAAACTCATTCTGTGAAATTTTAAAGCCATCTGCACAGGTTCTGACCAATCATTCTCCCTCAACCTGGAGTTCAGTTTATGGCATCGTATGATCATAACTCAGAGCTTTCTATTTGCTGTCTGTGACTTCAGCTGAAAACCCCACAGCATTATACATCCTGTGGCATGTTCACAAAAGAACTACCATGCCAGCAAGAGGTAACAGCCTGAAAAGCAGTTCTGCCTCATGAAAAAATCACAGACCTGTTGCTGTAATATTCTGTGAATTCATATCCCCAGAAGGTAATAACAGAAACCATCAAATTAACTGAGAAATGCCTTCACTTTTCTGACATCCCCATCCACAGCCCCTGTAGTCTAAAGAACACAGGCCTGCAGCCTCTGTTCTTGGTAGCTAACAACTTCAGGGAGGCTCAGTAAAAGCAGCAGGAATAGTGAAGGGATGGAGCTGGCAGAAAAAAGAGAGAGGTAGAAGACTGTACTAAAAGAAATGTGAAGTTGGAGTCAGTAAAGAGATTCTAAGAGAAAGAAAATGCTATAAAAGTATCAAGATTGGCTGACACTGCACAGGAAATCTTAGTCCTATCTTTTCTTAACTACGATGTTGTTTTAGAGGATAGTTCACTCATAACAACTTAGTCCTGAAGGTCTGATATCTACATTCGACAGGTGTGACATTTAAGGGAAAGCAGGTCATCTTGGGAACATCATTTCCAGTAGCAGAGCCCTGAAGACAAGAACCAAGTTCTCCTTGGGCCACTCAGATACATAACAGTGCCTTCCTGCCATGATATTGAAGAGCTTCTTCTCACTGAGGTAGCATCCACACTGACTACTCCCTGTAAACACAGAAACGGGAGAGCTGTCCTGCACTGCCTTTCCCTGCACTCTGCAGGCCACGTCTCTACAAAGTGCTGCTGTTCACCCTGACTGGTAATAAAATTCTCATGCCAGGCCAGGAATGCTCCCCAGCTACTCATGAAGAAGTGGTACCATGTCTCTGCGCTACAGCATGCACATTGCCCACAGCCTGGCCTAGGCCCTGGCTGCTGCACCAGAATTCCCTCCTTTGAGCCTCCTCAGTGGCAAAATCATGTTGTCCCTCAGTCTGGGGCAGGATGGAGGTGTGATAGCTCGGATAGCAGGGTATTCTCCAGTTTTAAGGAGCCAGCCTCAGAGCTCATGGCATGGGAGTTCCCAGACACTGTGACACCAGGGAACTGTTCCCTGCACTGTGGCAGAAGGGGCACATTTGGGACTTGCTGCTGCCCACAGCTGAACTGGTGTCTCTGTGGGGTGCAGCTACATTGGCATCCCAGGTGATGGTTGTGTGGATCAGCGTTTTGGGATACCCTCTTCTAAAAGCAACCCCAGCTAGAAAGGCTTCATGCACATATCCCCTATGGTGCACACCACTGTCAGTGAGGCAAGAACTGCACCGCAGAGACAGTCCTGGGCAGGAAAGACCAGACATAGACTCAACTGCAGACCTCAGCTCTTTCTGAGTGCCACTTTCCACAGGACAACTCCAGGCAGGTGCATGCTGTGCTAGGAGAACACCTCAGGAGGTTCAGCACCAGACTGGGATTTAAGGGATCTCAGGAACATTTCAGAGGTGCTGGCTGACCTAGTGGTGTCCAGCAGACCTGCATTTCCTCAGCTCAAAGGGCTGTCTGCCCTGGAGAACTGCTTTGGAAATGACTAAAAGCTCTCCCCAGGAGAATGAGTTCAGAGCCAGAGAAATCTCCCTGCCCACGTCCAGCGCACCCCTCAGGGCAGAGTTGTGAAGGGTTCTGACTCAGGCATGAGTTGCTTGTCAAGAAACAGCTGGAGATGTTCAGCAGTGCTAGAGTGCTGGGCTTGGAGTCTCATCGAGGCTGAGAAAGGCACGCTCAGGGGTTTCGTGACATGCTGCATCTTAACAGAGCCAAAAGTCATGAGGTTCATGGCCAAACAGATGGACTTCTCTGCGAGGAGGGGGTGGCCACCTGAGGAAGGACTGCAGAGTAGCAGGAGCCAATACCAAACATGTGTAGGGCTTCTTAGCAACGTGGGATTAGCCTAAACATGCTGTTGCACAGCAGATCTCTGGACATCCCCTCACTCTCCTTTACTCAGACATATGAAAGCTCTCCCTGGAGCCCAGCATTGCCAGTGGCCTCCCTCCAGCAGCCTTTCTGCACTGCTCCATCTTACTTAGTAGAAGCCAGGAGCCAAGACCCAGCATCCCTTTTCCCCTTCCCACACTAAGTAACCTAACATATAAACTCCTGATACACCTCAGGCCACCCCTCCTCTTCATCACAGGATGTTACAGGCTCTTCCACAACATCATTCTCTGAGAGGAAGAGGAATCTCAGAGTCAGAGTTTATAAACAGATTTAAGTACCACCAGCAGTGCATAAAACATGTCATATGGCTGATGGCTTGTGGGGACCCAGAAACAACCACAGCCAGCAGTGCCCATCACAACTGCTGTTGATGCTAATATTCATTCAGAAAAGCCTTGCATTTGGTGGATTATTTTGTTTACACTGTCTTTTAACTCCTCTATGAGTTTTTCTTTAATTGTAATTCCTTGTCACAGCTCACACATGCTGCTCAGCACTTCTGCACACGTTCAGTGGATGCCTATTCCCATCCTATCCCAGAGAATCACGAGTAGCAAGCCAGGAAACATTCTCCTGAAAAATATACCCAGAATGCAGAGTTTGGTCAGGAGCAGGGCCATGCTCAGCATTTGCTTCCTTCCCATGTAGAAAATCAAGCCTCATCATGCTGGGCCTAACATGCACAGCATAGAGCTTTGCCCTTCTCTCAAAGATTTTTCTTTGGCTTGCTGCCTTGCACTGCAAAGCTGTATCTCCTCCCTGGATTTCCTTTCACCATGCTGTGCCATATGTGCAAAGTGAGCAGGTCTATTAAAATGCTCTCCTCCCTCCCTATCTGTATCACATGCTCAAAACCAAAACCATCTCAAGGCATCTCTGCTCTATGTTCTGGGCAGCATGTGCTCTTGCTGGGATGTATCCCAGCTGGTCCTGCCTCTGTGAGCTGCTCCTTGCTGTTGTAATGTGTCTGGCGAGCAGAAAAATCCAGATAAAAGGAAGCAAATAGAGAGCAAAAAAAAAACACCTGAGAAAAGGCAGTGAATGAGAAAGGCAAAGAAAGGGAAAACATAATGGAAATCTGACAGGAAAAATGAGAAAAAAAGGAGAGAGAAAAATGCAAACTGTGATGAGTGGAGAGAAAAGTAATCAGAGAAGACAGAAAGTGTAAACCAACAACAACAGCAACAACAACAACAAAAAACTGAGGAAGAATAGATTAGGTGAAGCAATAGTAGCAAAGTCAGTCCCTATCCTGAAGATAGAGTTTACCAGAGAGATCTCTTTTGGCACTGTAGATAACTTGGTTTCGAGGCAGCAGATGCTGCCCCTTCTGCAGGACAGGGGCAGTCCTGTATCACAAGCAAGATCAAAGGCATTAGAAGTGCCTTTGGAGGGAGTTAACCTACCAGGATCAGAGAAAAAATCTCTTAAAGTTTGAAATGGTCATAAAATTGCTTATCAGAAACCTGATCTGTTGCGAGTTCATACTCTGCTTGTTCAGTGTGTGCTCATGTGCCCATGTCCTCCTCACAGTGCCTGCGTGGGGAAGACAGATGGCCACACAAGGGAGTTTGCAGCATTCCAGCAGTAAAACTTTCTGCCCCCGTGTTCTTGTGAAAATGGGTCTAAATCTATACTACACACAGAGTCTGTGCTCTCTGCCAGCACAGTTATCCCACTAGATTTAAAGCTGGTCTGTTGCAAAATAACAGACTACTTGAACTACGGTTTATATCAGGTTTTTCATTGCTAAGAAGTAAATCTTACAACAAAAGCCCTCATTTTACCAATATAAGTATACTAAATGAAAGCAGTGCTGACACAGTAAGTATTAAATCAGAAGGAATAAGTAAAACCCACTTTATCCTCTTCATTATCTTCTGAGCACAGACAACCAGCCAAGCTCTGACAAGTTACCTCCGTGCACTACCACATGTGGGAGGAGGTTGCAGGGGAGACTCTGAGAGCAGGATTTGATGAGGGAAGTTTTCAGAGGGAGCTCGCAGCAGTGATGCATGTGTCCCTTTGAGGACAATTACACATGACTGCTGGCACACACCAAACCCACTGGATTAGGGAATGCTGGAGCTCTTCCCTTGCTTTTGAAGCTTCTGTTCTCTGGGTTTTGAGTAAGTAAATTCGTTGCTTTTTGGAAGCAGATATGTACCAATCTGCAAGAACAAGAGTAAAATTTTCCAAAAATTAGCAAGTGGTTTAGAAACTCTTCTTGCTTATAACAGATGTGTCCCAAAGTTCCACCACAAATCAGAAAATGCTCACTGAATTACTCTGAACCACACTCAGTAAGCAGCCAGTGGTGAACCAGGAGAGGAGATATAAGGTGGGGTGCTGGACTCAGAGTCAGTGGTGCAGTGATGCGGAAATCTGACTAGGGGCAGAAGTCAGATCCTAGATGCCCCCAGCTAATGTCAAGTAGCCAGCTGCTGCAGAGCAAAAATAAATTCATTAAAGTGACTTATGTTTGGTCAGGACATGAACACCTGCATTGCAGGTTCTGTACCATTAAGTTATGCAACAGTTGTTCAGCCTTGAGTTTCAATGTATAGGAAAGATTCACAATCCCTGGAGCCAGTATGCCCATGGAGATATGAAGTCTGGTTTCCTTAGAAGTGTCTTTCTCAGAGCTACATAAATCTCTGCACCTGGATGCACACTCTTTACACATCTAGCCATCAGAAACATCATTATGAAATGCCATGCAGGAACCAGAAATTCAGATTTATAAAGATATGCCATTAATGATATAACATACTGTCAGGAGATTAAGAGATTTACAGCATAAACAATATTTCTGATCAGTTAAGACATAGCAAAGGTCTCGGTTTAAAGCACCGTTTCTTTCCTAGAAATAGAAAAACAAGAAAATGTCAGAAGCTTATGAATTAGACTTGAATAAATAAAGACATTTAGTGAACAGAGCAATTCCTTGATGAAATCCTTTTAAATGTTTAGAAATCAATGGGATTCACTTTGTTTTAGAGTAGCGAAGGGAAAAAACAATGGCATAAAAAGGACAGTTTAACTGCCTCAGATGTGGAAATATACTTCATCCTCCACACACTGGCAACCAACAGAAGTACAATGTTTTTTCAGCTATGGTGTGTCAAGAAAAATCAGCTTTCTCCTACTTCTGCATTTCTTCCTCTAGTCACATCTTACAGGGTACCTTCTTCAGAACACATCTGTGAGGTAAAACTGTACTTTAAACTTTGACAGTGTCCGTTCAGTTCTGCATCTCACAAAGGCAGGCTGATTTTAGGCAGAGCTGTCCAATGCTGATACGATGTGTTAATAGGAATCTGATGCTGGCATTTTCTGAAAACAAAGTCAATAATCACTTAGCCTATTTTCAGTCTCTACACACACACACACACACACACACACACAAAGAATGTAATAGGTAAACGTACAGTATCAATGTCCATCGATTATTTCAGTGTTTTTTATCTTTGAATTTTAATATTAAAAGACGTTAGTCATAAAAGCACAGAAAAAATGTTTATTTTCTTTAAAAATAAAAGCATTTTTAACATTCTTAGGAGCTGATATTTGTTAGAAGCTGCATCCAGGTCTTGAAATATTAAAACCAGCATGATCTAAATGCATATTCGTATAGCTCAAAGTAAGAAATCTAATTAGTATGTTACTCTTTGTCTGAGGAATTAACTTTTCCCTTTGGCACGTCTGACTTTTTTAAAATATCATTCTCTGTGCTGGGTAGACTACTTTAGCACAGAAGATGAAATCACTCAATGACAAATGTTCAGTCTACTGCCACATGCTTTTATTCCAAAGCCTAACAGCAAACTTTGTCCTTCATAAGCAGAATGCTTGCCAAACTGCCTAGTTACCAAATGTGTTTGCATTTGTGTTTACAAACTGAACACATCCCTTCCTTCTTTTCATTAAAAAAAAAAAAAATTCCTTGTAGTTTATTAAACTAACCCCACACACTCACCAGCCAAAATGAGGGAATATCCTTTCTCAGCAGTCACTGAAATTAGTGACTGCACTTGTCCAGAGATGGACCTCATTAGCTTCTGCTGCACCCCATGTCAGCAGAGGAACCTCCACCAGCTCAGGAAAGATTCATCTCCTCTGGACAAGAACACAATGTATTCCCCATGGGAAAGTCTATCAGCTTTTGGCAGCTGCATGTTTGTGGTCACTATGAAAGCCCCTGCATTTGTAATCCAAGTAAAAGTGATAATTCCTTCTTTTCTAACAAGGCTATTGTGAAATGACTATTCATGTTTGTGAGGAAGTCAGATATTCAGTGAAGGCTGCAAGAGAAATGCTTGCCAATAATCCAAGGGTGCAACTCTACAGAGGATGCCAAAAACTACCTGGAAGGAAACCTCAAATGTAAGTAGGCCAGCAAAGAGGAGATCCCAATGGGATCCAAAGGTTTGGGAGGAAGTCAGCATTTTGCATCCTGATCTAAGAGCTTATCAAAAAAAACAGTATCGTCATGTTACAACAGAAGAGGCAAACCAAAAATGACAGAACAACTGACTGGCCAATATTGTAACATCATATTTTCCAATGAGGCTATGTCAGAAAACAAAAGAGCACATTAGGGGCAGTCCTCATCAGCTCTGATTGTTAGAACTGAAGCAGAGCCTTTGAAGAAGAGTCACAAGCACTAGCACAGCATTGTGACTTTCTTGGCATAAGTCACAGCTAACTGGGCAGGAAATGGACTCTTTTTGCTCCTTCATACATTTCTCTCTCCTTACTGGAGAAGAGGCCCTTTGGTGAAACACATTTTAACAGATGCAATATCTATGGTTCATTTATCCAAGCACCAAATGTTCCCCATCATAATACCATATTTCCCACCACACATTACCATCCAATTAAAAAGAATTCCTTACAGGTCTGCAGGGAAAAGTCCCCTGTTGAATAATTAATGGCAAAATTTCCATCCATTTCAGTAAGGCTGGAATTTCATCAGATCTCTACCTCCTCCCATGGGCTTCTTCTCCTGAAGGGGGGAATTTGTGCTCACATTTGTTCTTGCAGGCTGGTACTGATGTACGTTCAATTACACCACACTGCTTGGTTCTGTGCCATCCTTCAGGTGCAATCCTACACATTCTGGTCCTCTCAGTGGAAACAATCCTGTGGCCTTTGTCTACAATTCAAAGTACTTTGTCTCTTGTGTCTCCTGAAGTAAATTAAAAGGTATCATATTTGAGAGGACTTAAAAAGAAGATTGCTTACATTACCTAAGGTTAATATGCAGGAATAAGTCTCACGTGGGGGCTTTTTCCCCTCAGAAATCCCACCCTTGAGGTGTGATACTTAGCACAGTTGCCAGTCAGACACTTCTTTTTTTTTTCCCCTCTTCGTACTCAGAATCAATTTGAGGCTAAAGTATAGTGATGAGAGATGCAGATGGAAGCAGTGTTTCAAACCGCTGTAACCCAAGACTAGTAGGAGCCTTCAAGGTTGCCTGTACCTGCCACACTGGTGGAATCTGCTGCTGCCTCTCAGAAACAAGGAGAGCCACTGTGTCCCCACACATCTGGTGCCTTCGGTGAGGCACCAGACACTGAGAAGATGGCAATGCTATCTGCTGGTGGAGGCCCAATATGCATGTCCCCATACTCCTTTCCAGCAGCCAGCTCAGCTCATGGAGAACTTCCTGGAGACTCTGGAGCTGCCAGTTCTGAAAATGACATGGAGATGTAACAAAGATGGCTTGGGCTCCAACCACGTTGGACACAACAGGTCATTACCAGGCCTGGAAGGCTGTGCAGTGTAGAATGACTTTATTTTTATTGCTTTTTCTAGAATCAAGAAAACACGCTAAGATAAAAGCTATGCAAAACGAAACAGATACAAGCAACACTTTGCAAAGACAGTCCGACTTTAGGATTAGATCGTTCTAATATGCAAAAATAACAGCATTTGCCAAAATATTTGTGATGTTATGTCTCTTGTTAGCAAAGGACCACGAACTGAAACCTGCATTCTTCCTGCATCTTCATTGTCTACTATAAGATCAGATTAATCTCATTACCTGATTAGTACATGGTCAATCAGTTCAATTAAGCTATCCTTAACTGATTTTTATTTCATTTACATGCCATCATTGCACTGAGAAACAAGTTAAAATTAGTGTGAACAGGAGGCACAAAAACAGGAGTGACACTTTGCTTTTGCAGAATCCATCCAAGTGCAAATTACTCTAGACATCTGTTTGAAGAGCTTTTATCAAAGGTGGAACAACTAATTCCAGCTTTTATTTCAGATAACAAAAATATCTTATACACATCTTATACACAAGGGCTGCATCTAACCAGATGAAGTGCTTGAAGTACATAGGGAATGGGAAATAAGTAGTTAATAAAGAAGCTTCTGGTTAAGAATTCAAGGAGTGCAGCTATTGAAATTAAAAAGGCAAAAACTTAGAAAGAAATGAAGAAAGTTTTCTATCACATATAGAAAGAGTCGAAGGATGCAAAAGGGACTCCAGTGGGCAGCTTGAAGAAGGTTGAAGTGAAGGATAATTTATACAAGTACCAAAATCTGAGCTTTGACTAGAGGTGGTCATCTTGAATACGGGAACAAAGCTGCAATGGCTAAGAACAGTGATAGACAGAAAGAGCTGTTGCCCTAAACCACAGTGTAAGTAAATTTGAAAGGAGATATTGCAGGAAATGTAGACTGAACATACGTTCCATCTCCCTGAATTCTGGAAAAGATAGTATTTGCAGCTGGAAGGTGGTGAAGTCAAAATAATTAAATGTACAGTGACAAGAGGAAAAGGGAACAAAACCAAAAACGCATTTAGTAGGGTTGATAGAATTTGGGGGGTATAAGACTTTTGGAAGATGGTAGACCCATCAGTAGAACATTTTCTTGGGGATGTATTGCTTGGGGAAACTATTACAAGAAACAGTACATCGGCTGAAAACAGAGAGCAGACTCCACATAAAGGGCATGGTTGTACCACTGGGAGATGATTAGTGGAGTTTTTCCAGCAGAAAGTATTGGATCTTATGGTAGCACTTCAGCAATGGTCTGTATGATTTAACTACAGTTCATCATATGTTAATGAAATCTGCCGCTAACACAGCACAGAAAAAAAACTGCCAAGAGAGAAGGACTGCAATATCATTTGGGAAAAACTAGATAATCTTGAAGTCTGGAGCAACGGAAATTGAACTATAGTTAGTATCTAATAGGAGGGATATCTGTGATTGCCCAGGAGATAATTTGTTTGAAGCTGAGAAGAAAGACTTCAGTGTATTACTTAGAGTGATGTCAAGCCACAAATGTCATGGATCTACAAAAAAGGCAGTCATAATCATAAGATGAATCCAATATTTCCCATATAAGAAGTAATGAGTCAATGAGATTACACAAAAGCCCTATGGCAGTCCATCTGCAATGCTGCAGACAATTTTGGTTACCCCTACTCTAAAAAAAATAAATGAAATTGCAGCAATGCAAAGAAAGACTACCAGGGAGATAAAATGACTGGAGAAATTATTCTACACTAAATGAACTGAAAAACAAGTTTGAATACATGCAATTGCTCTCTAAAAATGCATCGATCAGAACATAGCAGGAGGAATTGTTAAAAGAAAGAGCAATTGTAGCACAAAGACCCTAGAGAGTAGAACTGGAAGAACTTCAAGTGTCAGGAGTCTCTTGACCATTTGTGAGACAAGATGTGGGACAGCCATGTAGGTTTCAAATAGAGTCTGATCTAGGTAAACGTTTGATAAGAACCCTTACAGAACTAGTTGCTTTCAGTTGGAGTAGATATAATTCAACAACCAAAGGAATACTTCCAGAACTGTGATACAATATTGTGAAGAGGATCATGACCCTCAGATGTAGACATGAGGAAAGGAGAGGAAAAGATCAGATGTTATGCTGTTTGAGCTTAAGCGCAGGTCTGCCTGGGTTGAACAATTAAGATGCAACAGAAAATGTTACTTCAGAACTTCAACACTTATTTCACTGAAAAAGGTCACTGGCTTCCAGCCCCACCCAGGACAGCTGTGGTGGAGTTTTTCAACCAAGCCCAGAACTTGTGGCTTTGTTTCTGACTGGAGCTAAGAACAGAGGACTGCTTGAAAAGAATGTTTGGAAGGAACAGCAAGAGTGTGAGAAAAAAAGTTGTGTATGCCAGACTAGTTGGAGAGGAAGCAATAGAATATCTCAGGGACAGCATAACAAAGATACAACGGTGACTAGAAATACCTGAAAATCAACAGGGAAAAGGATGAGGACAGTCAACATGCAGCAAAAGGTCAAGCTCTACATATGCTTATAGGCAGCCCTGAATAACATATCTCTTCAAAGGCTTTTTTTTTTTTTTTTTTTTTTTTTTTTTTTTTTTTTTTTGAGAGGATAGAAATGTAAAACTCATGTGGGATTTATTTTTATTTTATTTTGTAAGGAAGGGGTCTGCATTTCAGCTGCATTTCAGCTGATCATTTGCAAATGGAAGGATGTGTTTAGAAATTCTCCAGTACATATTACAAACAACCCTGTAACTCACCTTCACTGTGCTGCTGCTCTGGGTGAGTCACCAGCACACATGAAAGAGAAGGAAGGAAGTGCTGGGGTTAACAAAAAACAGCCTGCTTGGAGACTTAATTCTGATGTTAATGATTAAAGAAAACAGAAGATGAAGTATTTCTTCCAAACTAAAAGCACTCTGTTTGTTCAGAGCAAGCCAAAATCAAAACAGAATTAATTTCTTCTCCACAGCATTGCAGAGGAATATAGAATATAGAATAAGCATCATGCGATGAGAAGCTCTAAATTTTGTTTATCACTATCAGTGGGAACTGTACACACTAATAATGGAAGCAGTCCCTGACTGTGTTAGTCTCTAAGCAGGTCTTGACACTAGCCACATAAGCCTGTGGCAGCCCTGAGATGAGGATGAGAGCTCCCAGCACCAGGCTTAGGTGGCTGTGGTGTGGCATGGAGTCTGCCACCAGCAACATGGATCAGAGCTACCTAGGGGCTCACCAAAAAAATTTTAATAGTATGACACATTTAATCACCAGGAGAACATCTGACCAACTTCTGTTAGAGCCACAGTATACCTCACCACCTGACATCCCTCAAAGGTACCAGAGATTCCCTGAAGTTAATAGTGCAGTGTTGGGTTATACCTACTTTGAGGTTGACACCCTTGTTACTTCTTCAGAGCAGCTCAGATGCAGAGAGAGCACAAACTTTACAAGATAAAGTCTGTATGTTTTTTTCAAGACTAGTGTTGATATCAATGGCTACTTACATCACACTGATACAAGAATATCTGACTTAAAGCTTCTTGGGTTATATTATTGATATTATAATAATTGTTCTGCAAGAGGACAAAGTTATTCACTTTTGCCTCGAAATTACAAAAGCAGAAATAAACACATAGCAAAGAAGGGATCCACCCTGATGTCTGTTTCCCTAATATGTGCTAAAAATATTTGGGTGGCTCTTGCTGCAGCCCCATGGAGTAAAATCATTATATGCTATTGACTTTGTTGTAATAAATTTGGTATCATCTGCATGTTATGATAGTTTCATACCCTGATTGACATAAACCACTGTAAAACCTCATATCTGAACTCAGATCAAAAGAGATTATGCATTAGCTCAGACAGATGCTTTTTATTCAGTCCTTTCAGAAAAGCCTGGAATTTTGACAGCAAGTTTTCTTGGGATTTTTTGCAGTTAACTGGTCATTCACGGAGCAGCCTGCAGATTTCCAGAGGTTGCTGCAGACCTTACAAGAGCTGGAAGAAAACTCATTTTCCATAGCTCATTTTTTCCTAGGGAGTCCTGCATTCCAAGGGTTTAGTAGTCTGAATTTTATATATGTGAAATCCCATCTTCTAAATGTGTTTCCCATGAGAGATTTTTTTTTCTACCATAAATACTTTAAAGCAGGCATTACTGTAGGAAAAACACTAGGAGAGAAGAAGCATTAGAATGGAAGATAGAAGGATGAGGTAATGGTATCATAATTTCCCAAAGGCTGAGATATTCAAGAAATCTACACAAAGAAATCATTCATTTAGAAAAGAGGGTTCATGGGAGCAAAGAGCTAATTTTTTGCTGGAACCTGAAAATTGCAGCCCCTAGTGACCACTAGCTGCCCTTAACTTCAAGTCTTGACAAGGTGTCACACCAGAAAATCTCACACCAGAAAACCCGGGGAACAGACATGGTGCTTCTGACAGTACTGACAATTTTCACAATTTCTGACAATGCCAACAATCATAGGAGGAGTTTACCATGACCACAAGCAGCAAGTGCCCTTTATCGTAAGCTCAGTACATGGAGTTATTTAGATCAAAACCAGATCTTTGGCCTTCTCTTCTACATACCAGGACGGCTGGAATCGAGCACTGGGACTCTGAAACCTCTTTTAGATTGACTTATGTTCCTAAATCTCTCTGACCACTTTTAAAAGCCTGCTATCCAAGATGTCACTCATTTCTGGAAGTGCTAGTGACACATGCCAGCAAAGATCTGCTAAATGTAAACAAGTCAGTGTCTTGCCTGTTACCCTCCACAGGCACACACAGTAGATTACCTGTTTTCCATCTCCTGCAAAACTGGCAAAGTGACAGAGCATGGGTGAGAAAGATAGAAAGAACAGGTGTATCATTTGGCTTTTGCTGTGTTTCTCACATCTGTCCAAGTGCACTGCTATAGCAAGTCTGCAGGTGAAGCTCAGAGGGAAGAATTCTGTGTGGTGTACAAGCAGCAGAAGGGTCTTCTGTTTTCTCCTTGGTCACCTCAGACTCCTCAGCTGGACAAAGGCAAACTCGTAATCCTTAAAGATCCTTTCAGACATGTCCCTAATGGGAAGAGCCACGCACAGAGTGAATAAGGTGACCCAGGGATTGGATTTGGCCATAATCAAACCATTTCTTACACGCAGACAAGGGCACTGAAATGTGCAGAAGAGCATCCCTGCCTAAAACATGCTTTTTTGCACACAGAAGCAAGCTAGAGATCAGTGCAGACATACAATGTCATCTTTTGTTAAATCTCCAGCTTTCCGCACTCTCAGTCAAATCTATGATACTCTGGATCAAACTTTGGTAGAGGAACAATGGGAGAACCCCTATTATTTCATAGGCTGTAACCTGCAGGTCACCACAAAGGATATTAGACCTTGTTTATACAAATCTATAAAACTCGTAAGTCTCATCATGTGGGTTGGAATATACCTTCTCCAAAGCTCTGTTGCATTTGCTGTAAGAAAAATTACTTTGCCCTGAAGGGGCACCTCTTGCAAATTTTGTGAAACCAGTCCCATGGAATTTCTCCATTCCTTCACATAAAAAAAGTTTGCTGAAGAATTGAGCCTTCAGCTCTGCTAAAATCATCAGTGAGCAAGTATCAATCATGTCCAGTTAAGCATGATAGGAATGGAAGTGTCAGCACTGAATTTTCATGTAAATGAAATGGGCTGATCTCGTGTAAATGCAGCAGTAGAGAAGGATAGAATAATTCATGTAGGACAAAAAAAAAAAAAATGTGTCCACAAGTAAGTAACTTGTATTTAAATATTTCAGTCTCATTGGACACTGCAATATCAAGATTTGATTTTGAGATTATTCTCTCTCATAGTGTATTAACTCAGCTTGACTAGAAAGTTAATAGAAATAGAAAATTGTTTTTTATATAAGTGCAAAAATGGTCAGCTGGGAGACCTCAAACACTCCCAAAGAAATGTGATGACATCTTACTGAGTTCCTAGCACAAAGCACCCACCCCATTGAAATCACTGTCCCAGGAGGAGACAGGCAGTTATTTGGGGCACACTTTGGACCCACAGTCTCTGACATTCCATAAATAATTTTCTGCAGAAAAAAAAAAAATAATAATAATAATAGCAGGCATTTTTTGAATTGAAATTGGTGTCAGAGCTGTGCCCAACTCCATCTCTGCTGCCTGAGGCCCCCTGCCAAGTGCAGCAGAACTGTCTTTGGAGGATCTGAAGGAAACAAATCAAGGAGACCTGCTTAATCTCCTTCCCCATGTACTCATCACAGGAAACTTCTCCAGGAAATGCCGGGGCTCCCAAGCCTTCCAGCATGTACACAGCTCCTTGCAGCTTGCTGAGATCCTTCTTGTCTTGCTTTCAGGCACTCTACATACAAGACATTACAAGACTCCAGATTCCATATGACTCAGATATGGCCCAACATACATAGGTCTTAGCTTACTGACATATTAAAATGACCAATAGGACAGCCCTCTGTTGTCCCATCTGGAAGGATATGATATCCTGTGGGTCTTTGTCAGCCTGGGAAGAGGCCAAGGAACCTGAAAAGCAGAGCTACTAACTCTGCTCCCTGTTCTTGTTGTCACAGATGCTCATGGAGCCATCCCGGAAGTTGCTTTCTCAGATAAACTGACAAATTCTTCCTTGTAGTCTTAGTCCAAGCTAGAGAAAGGCTTGTCCAGAGGCAATTTCATTTCTAGCTTGCAAGGCTGTGGTGTGAAAGGCATCACATGAGATGCAAGGGGCTTTGGGCTCCTCACTGCGGTGCAGCCTGGACCATGGGCGCTGGGGCAGGGGCATGCAGGAGATGAGATGCTTCTGCTGGCAGCATCTTTGTCTCCCCTAGGGAAAATGCAGTGGAAAGGGATCCTGGGGTGAGAAGTGCAGTCAGAACCACTGAAGTTTTAATTAGGAAGGACTGTGCTTTCTGGAGGCTGCAGTACTTTTGACATGAGAAAGCACAGAGGAGCAAAGTTCCTTGTAATACCATACTAGAAACCAAAGGTGATAGGATTTTGAAAGGATACCAGTGAGAGGCAAGTCCATCAAGTCCATAGTGACTACTGCTACATTTCCATGCTTATTGGAGCTCATTAAAATATTAAATGAGGTGATCGACTAAATATTTACTAGCCTTGCAGGTGCTCAAAGTCAATTCTTCATTCAGATTCTGTGTATATCCAGAGCATGCTGTTACACTCTTCCACAGCTGACAGAGAAGTATAGTAGTCTTGGAGGACTCATTGTAAAGATGAACAGTTCATGTATAAATCATTCTTACATATAAATATCTCATAGGATCCTAAGATCACTATATATTAAAATATGGATGGTATCCTTTGCCAAGAATGAAATCCCAAGAAGCTTTATGGGCTTTGTGTGTGCTTAAGGAATAATGAATTCCCAGGGAAAGAAGCATAGCTTTTTATTGTGTGTGATATTGAAAGTGTATCTATACTTATATAAAACCAGAAAAATTCAAACTGGCATTTGACTTATGAGGACAGGAGCTCCTAGTGGATCACAGCTTTGGTCCTGGCAGAGCTCAGGCTGACATTCATGAGGGTGGTTTGAAGGAAACTTTTGGTTGTATCAGCACAAGAGGAAACCATGTTTGGAACACCTGTGGAGACAAAGGTACTTCCAGACCAGCAAAAAGAGAGCCTGAAAGAAAAATCATATAGCACAATATTGGGACCTGTAATTGGAACAAGTTCAGTGTGGGGACCCACGGTCAGTGTTCTACCTGTCTGCTTTGATATCCTGTGCTGGTGACTTATGGACATCTACTAAGAGTCTGGAGTTTGCTAAAGCAGCTGTGAAGTCCAGGTGACAGTTGTGGGCATGAGGTCAATGTAGTGCTGTCAGTGAATGTCAAAAGATGGGCAGGAAGCCCAATTCTTTCACGCCTAAAGCCTAGCCCCTGCTGCTGGTCCTGTGGGGCTGAGCTCACCCACCGCTTCCATTCCTGCACTCTCCAGCTGAACAGATCTGGTTTTACTGTCCTCTCATTCAAAATACATGCTAACCTAGTCATGGATAAAGGTGCTGCAGCAGAAATACTAAGTCACAGCTTGAAGCAGTGATGGAGCACCTGGTGGGAAGGCAGAGCCAACCCAGGAGAGCTCAGGTGTGTGGCAACTGAGTGACCAGGAGGAGTGAAGCCAGGATCCACCCCTCCTCAGACCTCATTTAAGGGTTGGCAGTGAACATAAGAGCATCTTGCTGGATATTCCTGCCTACCTGAGGTCTTCCAAAGGTAAGCAGTTAGTTTTCCTCTGATTCTGTGCCTATGACTGCTGATTTGGGCTTGTTCTCATTTGTAGCAGCCTAAGATTGTACCACCCTGCTACTATTGCTGTACTTCCCATTGTGTTACTGTTGTCATACAAAGTACTTAAGCTTGAAGGTGTGCTTGTATTTAAGAAGCTGATGAAGAGCTGCTTATGCCATTTAGGGGCTACTAATGTTAAGTTTCATGTGGCTACCAACAGAGTAAATGGCATTTGCATGCAAGAAAGTTGACTTTGAAGCAGTAGTTGCCAGATCTAACTCCTCCAAGCACTGTCTGGCTTATTCTGTACCTTCATGCTTGCCTGTTACCCTCACCAGGCACAAACAATAAATAACCTGCTCTCCATCTCCTGTGAAACTGATAAAGTGAAAGGAGCACGAGTGAGACAAATAGAAAAAGCAGGTGTATCACTTGGCTTTTGCTGTGTTGCTCACATCCACTCTGAGCTGGCCTCTCATCCACATGACAGGCCATGCATGAGCATGAGTTGGTGAGGAACAAGATACTGAAGCTGTTAGGGTTTTCTGCACGTGTCCTGCTGCAGCAATTTCTTCCCCTGTACCTCACCCCTTATCTCATCTGGTGTCAGTGGATTTCCAAAGCTATGTTCTTAGCAGGCATATGGTGTTTATGATCTCAATCACAGTATCTGTTACTGTTTAGGCTGTTACTGTTGGTGACTCTCAAATAGTGTATCTGACATTCCCTCAGCTGTGAGGGCTGGAGCTCTGTTATTTCTTACTTGGGATATTTATGTAAACATCAAACTTACTGCCTTGTGGTCTTTTTCAGAAGTATTGATTACTAGTATTTATTTATATCAAGCCAGTGCCTAGAAATTCTAGGCACAGACCAGTGCTCAGCTTATTAAGGTGTTATGCAAACACATAACAGAATGATTCTCTACCCTCTTTCAAGTCTATGATCAAAGCAAAAGAGAAGAAAGAATGGGAACATACGGAGTGTTAGGAAACAACTGTGTATCATAAAATCTTGCTGTAATAACTGTTTGCTTTAATTCATGAGCGGTTGCGAATATAATTGTGAATGGAATAACAGCAGGAATGGTTGTGTTGGGTCAGAGCAGGCTGTTGAGATTCACCATGATAGTGAGCCAGAGACAAGGACAACCTTCTTGTTTTTCCAGGTCCAGGTGAATGCCTGCTTGGGGGCCTTTGCTGAACGTGTGTGGCAGTGGCTGCTCATGCAAGAGTGACTGCACATTCCCTCTATCATTTACTGCACCATGTCTCAGGTGTCTTTCCCAGGGGAAGCTCAGATCCTGGCCCCAGCACCTGGTAATTGTCCCTGACCTGACTGAATGTAGCAGAGCCAGAGTTCAACCTAGTGATTTTTGTTTATGCTGGACATTGTGATGAGATGTTGGTGGCATACAAAGCCCTAAGAGGAATGTAATCCTGCTTTTCATGTAGCTGCTCTGAGCAATGTAGTTAGTCAGCTTTCCTTTCTTCCCTACGTACCAAGCTGGGATTATTGAGACACCTTGCACCCACATTTTATCTCATGTATCAGCGAAGCTAAGTTTAATAGAGAGTCTGTGACTCCTTTAACTGCTTCACTTAAAAGAAAAATACCTAACTCATGAGTATAGAGATGAAAGTGTGCCTTTCTGTCTATGTGTGCCTGAGGCCAAATACTTCTTTCTGCGACAATTTTGAATGCTACTGGAGCTGATAGTTTTCAGCACATCTTTTTAAAGAGTGAATGCTGTTGGAGGACAGTGTAGAAGGTGCAAAATGTCTCTCATATGGACACTATAAGAGTGGATGGCTCAAAGGACAGAAGTAATCATGGATCTGGATCTCCCATATCCTGGAGGCTGAGGAAAAAGTGGGTGTCCACTGCTGCATTCTTGGGTGCTTCGTTTTAAGCTGTTTGTTTCCTTTGCTTCCCCAAGTGTCTGAGATTAAGCATTTAATCTGTGGGTAGGGTCTGATTTCTGTAACATTGCCTGAAGACAGTTCCCTGTAGACCTTACAAGTCAGCTACAGAGCTATATGAATGAGCCAATGCAGTTGGTCACAAAGAAATCATCTGTGTATATAGAATAGATATATAGACATAGCTATATATGTGCATATATGGAAAAGATCTATCTCCTCATGATGGCAAATTCACCACTGAGTAGTCCTTATTCTTAAAGCTCTTGCTGTCTCCCATGGGATGCTGTTTAAGGATGAGCACACAAAGACTTTGGCACAAATTGTATTCACTATTAAGAAAGTGAACATTAATTTTCCAGGCTGTAGGTTGAGGTGGCTGGCTGGGTTTTCCTCCTTCAGTGGAAGAATACTGAAATATTCAGAGGTTTCATGTGAAGTACGAACATACCAATGCTGCTAACTTCCTAAGTCATTACCATAGCATCAGCCTGAAAACACATTTGTCCAGAGGTGAATTTTTCCCTAATGAAATAAACAGAAATATCTGTAAGAAGTGTTGTGCCTCTGCCTCCTCCTGTAGAAGGGCTGCTCAGAGAGCCCAGCAGAGACAGGAGTTTGACATGTCCTTAGAGGAGCTCAAGTGACAAGTGCAAGACCCAGTCAAAAGCTGCAAGCTTTTTTCAGTGAGCACAAACCTGCCAGAGGTAAAACAAAAGAACAGTAACATCCTGGGAGCCATGGTTTCAGTCCAGCTTTTCCCTTCTCCTTGCTCTCAGCTCCATTATGTCACACTGACAGAGTTGTTTTGCCTCTTCCTGCAAGCCACCATCCTGCTCAGTGGGTAGGAGATGGCAGCCAGCTTCTTGATTTAAACAACAGGCAAAGGCTTCCAGCTGTGCTCCTGATTGCAGTGCACTGACCTCAACTTTTCTCATTAAATTATCCATTCCCTGCAGCTAACCAACTGGTAGAACACTTTCCCTCATTTCATGTTTTCTCTGTGAGCCAGGGAAGAATTTGTTGTTGGTAACAATGAAATATAACAAACTCTTAGGTAAGTCAGGATGTTACAGACCAGTTGCCAGGGATGATTTTAATCCATTTGATGCTGATGTTCCGTGCTGATGTTCTGTGATGCCTGTTAAAAGTCAGGAACAAAACTCCTTTAGGGAACATCATTAATGTGATATCTGCAGATGTTGGCTGGAGACATGAAAACACCATTGTTGTCACTGCAGCATAAATCTCTAAAGAGATAAGGAGGTAGAGGAAAAAATGAGTTGAAAAATGTTGCTGAGAACCAAGGGACACCCTGTGAGATTTTACCTGAAAGGGACTGACAAAGCTCTCAGTAGGCAGTGCAATAAATGCAGAAGGTTATAGAGTTTATTCTTAAGGAACAGCAGGAATACAATAAAGGTACATGTTGAATGCAGTTAAACTATACTCAAATTGAGTGTAACAGGTGCACTTTATTCTAAGGGGAGACAGGTGGGGCAGGCATGTAACAGGACTTCAGAGTTTCATCTAGTGATATCTTGATGTTCGTGCTGATGTTTCTGAATTCACACGTCAAGAACAAAACATGATAGGTGAACAATTGGCTGATGGGCTGTGTTTAAAGGGTTCCAGTATATGGCATCAGCCTGGCAGCTAGTCACTAGTGGTGCACCCCAGGGCTTCATTTCAGGGCCAGCTCACTGCAACATTTTCATCAGTGACTTGGATACAGGACTCTGAAGTATACTAAATTTGTGAGTGACCCTAAACTGAGAGGAGCTGTTGACTCCCTCTAAGGTAGAGAGCCTCACAAAGAAATCTTAACAAACTGTAGGGCTTGGGCAGTCACCAAAAGCATGAAATTTAAGAAGAGCAGGTACCAGATTCTGCAGCTCCTCACAGGGTGTAGAGGGGCAGCACTGAGCTCTGCTCTCTGTGGCAGCGACAGGGCCCAAGGGAATGGCATAGAGCTGTGCCAGGGGAGGGGCAGCTGGGGCTAGGGACAGGGTCCCCACCAGAGGGCAGTGGGCATGGAACAGTTTCCCCAGGGGAGTGGGCACAGCGCCAAGCATTTGGACAACACTCTTATATACAGTTTGAATTTTGGGTGGTCCTCTGTGAAGCCAGGAGTTGGATTTGATGATCCTCATGGGTATCTTCCAACTTGGGGTATTCTTTGGTTCTATGATGCTGGCACTGACTTAGAAAAAAGTTCATTGTACAGCTGACATACATTGATATTCAAATGTTTTATTGAAAGTTTATTTTTTTACCCTCAAACAGATGTTAATTTTTGATCACTTTTGAAGTTCTGTAATGTTTGCTTAGAAACATGTAAGTTCAGTGCCTGCCTAAACTTCTAGCCAAGCTTCAGACAACCCAATAAAAAGTGCTACTGGCCAAATGTTAACGATGAGTTGTATTCAGTTAATAGAGAATGATTCAGAAAAAGCAAGTCCTGTTCACTGCATTGCAAGAAGAAAGCCCTAGAAGTCCTGATGCTTTTAGACATCCCCTTGCCAGACTGTCATCTGTACACAAGTGCCACGTTTTCAGCATTGGTGCTAAGCAACCTCATAGGCTTTTTTTTAAAGATTCTTATGCTTTGGAGCAACAGAAGTAAGTTTTTCACAAGCATTCTGTCCAAAATGTGCAGATTATTCCTATACAGTAAAAATGAAGCATAAAATTTCACTGTACAAAGAGGAAAACTAATAAAACAGATCTTGCTGAGCAGGAGCCAAGCTAAACGAGTCTAACACTCTTCAGGAACCTGCCCTACTTCAGCTCCTGTTGCCCAAACCACAGGGCAGTGCTGGGCTTGCCAAAACAGCTTATACTGACAGCCTGGTGATCCCAAGTGGCTGCATCCTTTCAGAAGGTAGCCAGCACTGTTGGCCTTTCTACAACAGAGATGGGCTGCACCCATTACACAGCTTGTGCCTGTAGGACACATCTATACATCCACTAGCTCGTGTTCTTTTGTTTCCAAAATCTCTCATGTACGTTGTTTTGGCCAGTTTCTTCCCTTGCCTATTCTCTTTCCAGGCTTTCTTATCCCTTCAAATAATAATAAAGAATAATAATGATAAAAAGGCTTAAAGCAGAGATTGTTGTAGAATTTAACATTTAAGATGAAGAGTGTGAGGTCTGAAGTCACCTTTCCAGGTGTTTCCATCACTGTAAAGTGAATAGGGGACTCAGGACCTGTTGCACAGCTGCAGCTCTGCTGAAGCTGGACCCACCTGCTGCTGCACTTTGTCTTTGCACTCACCGCCATTAATCTGAACCATGTGGCTGTTGCCATCTTCTAATAGCCACACATTTTCCACATACTTCCTAGTCATTGCAGTGCTTTGTTCCGATGTCTTTGAGAAAACATCTGCCCTCAGGATTCCCCTTTTTATAACCTTTTTAAAATATGTCACCATCTGCTATTTCTTAAAATCTCTTCCTTCATCTCATCACCAGTGCCTGGCCCCTCAGTGACCTCCCATTTCTTAGCAAAATGCTTGAGGAGGGGTGTTCATTCCTTTGCTTTGCATAATACAGCGTTCTGTATTATGTTAAGTGGGTTGCTCAGTCTATAGCAGAGAAGCACCTCCGCTTCAGCAGAGAAATGTTTCTTTGGTCTGCTGAAGGCACTTTGCTTCTTAGCACGTGTACATTGTTGCAAAGCAGACTCCCACCCTGCCTCTCCCTGCACCAGCCCAGCTTCAGGCTTATGGTCATTAGGTTCTTGGGTTCTTGCAGCCTAACAAACTGTTTTCTCCTCTGTGCCAAAGCCTACTTGCAGCAAGCACCCAGGCATAGCCACCCCTGAACTTCCACTCATAGCTCCTCCACTTGGTCCTTTCTTCAGCACCTTTTCTGCTGGGTACGTGCCACGTCCTTTTGCTGTTCTTTTTGAGTTAAACTTCATTACATGCTGGCTTCCTTTATTCTGTCTTTTTTATTATTATTATTTTTCATCTTTACTTGGCTCATTTCTTCAAAGCCAAAAGTGCTTTTTTTCAGCAACAAGAAGTTCCTCTTCCTCTGCTGCCTTTTCCAATCCATATTCCCATTGTGCCTTTACAAGACTCAAGATTTCTTTCCCATTCTGCATGACACGTCTCCAGAAAAATCCCTATTTCTGCAGAGACTCTGACACTGACATTTTATTTGATTTTCTTATTGCCCCCTTACAGCTTCCTTTTCTTACATCTGCCTGAGGTCCAGCTATTCCATAAACAAAAGTGTCACTTCAAGTTTTCTCCTGTGGATGAGAAATACGATTGCAGCACTGTAAAAGCATTGTTTTATTTTGTTTTCCTTAGAATCATAGAATATACCAAGCTGGAAGGGATATGCTTTGAGGTTCACAGAGCCCTGGCTATAGGGATGGCTTTTTGCATCCAAGCAGATTATTAAAAAAATAATTTGGGTTTCAGATAAGGGTGTGAGCAACAGGAATTCATATGTTGTCAGATCCAGTTGAATGGAAAGCAGAACTGAAGTAGTTGTAAGTAAAGGTAAACTGTTTCTGCTACTTGACACAGAGGTAGTAATTAAAGCCAGCACGTGGATGATGTAATATATATGCCTCAAAAGTATCTTTGTAATTGATTTTCTTTCTTTCCTCTAGGCTAAGCAGCTTTCTCCTGATTGCCAAGCATGGCTCTGCACGTACAAAGTATCTTTGACACCAGCAGTGCTCCCCAAGAGCCAGTACTGAGGCTGGCCCTGTTTAATACCTTTGCTGATCATCTGCACAAGGGGATTGAGTGCACCCTCAGTAAGTTTGCAGATGATACCAAGCTGGGAGGAAGTACTGATCAGTAATGGAAATACTGATCAGTGCTGCCCATGTCCTCAGGGCAGGGACCGTTCATTCAATCTTGCATAAAGCACAGAGCTGCTGTAGCCATTGCACTGGGAATTTTGGCTAATTCTGCAGACACAGGACCATGCATAAGCACTGGGTGGCAATCTGCTTTGCCCTGCTGTTTGTTCTGGGCAGCTCACATCAGATCACAGCAGTTGTGAGGGTGTAACTGCAGTTTAATCCCCACCAGGAGGAGATAAGTCTATACTCACCTCCAGCAGGGGATCCTCGAAAGAAAATTACTTATGAGAGCTATCTTGCTGTCTTTTTAGCTCAACTTTAACAAAAGTTCTGCCTCTAGAATCCTCAGCTCATAGCTGAACAAACCTGGAGCCAACTCTGCAGCTACCTTTACCATCAAAGGTGAAGATGCATCCTAGGTGCATCAAAGGTTCAGTGCAGCATCCTAGAGGGCCATGGGGGGGCTGAAAATGTAATCTGTGTGATAAAAAGAAGTAAAAGTTTCTTTTCCTTTTTTTTTTTTTTAATTATTATTATTTTTCCATTTGTCTTCAATCTATTAAAACACTTACAAATCTTCCTGGAGATTCACCAGCAATAATTCCAGAGGGACTAATCTTCATCATTTTTTCTGGATTCAATTAAACCTAACACCGCAGCCCTCATCACTAACATATGTTAAACAGAGCTAACTACATCATCTTATTGTAAATTACATACAATTTGGCTTTTGTTTTTCTTTTGTGGGCACTGATATCTGCTTTCTGCTCTGAATTTGTCATTAGTAAACTAGAACTTACCCAGCGAGAGCTGTTAAGCGCTTGTATAAAGCAGTCAGTCAGAAAACATTACCTAAGAATGTCAGCAGGTGGGTCCCAGGGATATTGCAAAGAGTTACAACCATTTCTAAAATGGAGGGGAAAATTGCAATTCTTGCCACTGTTCGCTGTATACTCTGGCTTCTAAAAACGCTGGCGAACAGAAATTCAGCACTGCCAACTTTTGCAATTGTATCGTGAGTTGCTGATACTAAGTATTTAATGAAGTCCCCACTCCCGCAAGCATCTGGATTAGATGAAGATCTCAACTTTCATTCTGTATAAAAGCCCTGTGAGTCTAACATGCGTGGTTAGAAAAGTCTGACAAAGAATGAGTGACATTTTACCCAGTTTTACTGTCTGCGATGTAGACATCTACTCCAGGCTGTTAGATCATCTGTCCTAACAGTGGAGGGAGTGACAAATCAAGGTGGCTGAGTGCCCCAGCCCCAGCATCACTTCTCCTACCACCAGGTGGTTGTGAGCGCTGGCTGTGTAACAGAATGCATCAGCTGCATGGCAGAAAGCTGAGGGATATGCAGGTAGCAAAGCTGGTCCCACTGGTGCCAGATGACAGAAAAGCAGGCTATGACTACACACAGTGGTGTGGCAGATTTCACTTAACCTTAGTGCCACATCAATAGAGGGGCTGCAGTACGTGATATTCAAAGACTTCCTTCAACCTTGGTCTAGAGATCATGACACCCTCACCCCAAAAGGCAGTGGATTTCCAGTGAGTGGTTACATACACCCTACCCAGAGAATATTAATGGCATGTTCCTACGGTGATGATGGGAGTTGACGGAGTGCCTTCACTTGGAGGGGCAAGAATCCTCCCTTTTCAACTGTACTTTCTTACAGCAGCTGTGAAATGTCATAAAGCTTCAAAAGCTGCCTCCATAAAAATGGTGGTGGCCTTTTTGTTTCCAAGATTCATGAATAAATCCAATACTCTTTCCTCTCTCCTCTCCTCTGCTCCCCTCTCCCCTCCCCTCTCTCCAGCAAATAACGTTTTGATGGGTATCTTTGTTGTGTTTTTTGCATTACTTTGCTGGATAAACTGCAGCATGGAGCATTTGTTTCTAGCTACAGCGCTGCTCATGGAAAATTCGTGGTGACTGTTGAGACTGTCCCCCTCCCTGAGGCCCCTCAGACCACACCAGCATGGGGCTGTAGGCACCATCTTACAAGGCACTCTGCCTGTAATCACTGGCAATGAACTTGTAAGTAAAGTTCAATTATGTGCTCTAATTTATGTTTGTAACAGAGTAATTTCTATTGCAAACAAGAGACCTAACGGGTGACAAGATCTGTCTTTCTGTGTTTGCTTGCTTCCCTTCTGCTTTCTTTGGTTCTTTCATTTCAGGGGAGCTGAGGGATAGTTTTTTCTCCTTTTATTGACAAATAAGCTACTTCCTCACTGCTCTAGTAAACAAAGCAAAAGGACACCGAGTAGGAAGCAGCGACTTGCCCTGTCTTGTGCATTTAATTGTATTTGATCTATGATCTGCAGGCAGACAGTGGCAGCAGCAGATTTAAACTCCCTTAGGAAAGAACACAAGTTTTTGCTTTCAGTGTCTTTACACTTTGCATTCTGGGTAAGAGATCATGACAGGACACAGCCTGGCTAGCATGTCACCTGTGCAGCAAGGGATGAATGCTGGGTCCTGCTGTTACTCGGGGATTTTTCTGCATGAAGGCAGTTAAGGACAAGTACTAGAGCCCTAATGAAACCAGAGAAGCTGATGACAGCAACTGCTTGTTCTGACAGCGTGCACTCTCTCTCACACTGCACAACATCATCTCCATACCCACTTACCTTCCCCAAAGTGGAAAGAAATCACAAAGGAAATAGGGCAAAGTAAAAAGAAACAGGAACCTGGAAGAGAAGAATAGTTGCTGTGAATAAAGGATTCCAGATGGAGAAATAACCACACAGAAATAAGGTGTGAAACACTGCACCAGGTATCATAGCTCTTCGGGTATATGGGAACCTCAGGAGGCGGACATAGCTGCAGACCCTGCATTATCAAAAGCCTGGTATATGTTATGTCTTTAACTACTAAATATTTCATCTCAGGTCATTTGCATCATCTTGTTACAAAAAAATCTGTAAAGAAGACTGCTGACTGTGGTAGAAGGGCAGATCAAACCTTCAATTTTGTTCATGTCATGACGAACGCAGCATCAGTTTCTTTCCATTTCAGATATGTTCAGCACAAGATACTGCAAGTAAAGAAGTCTATTTGGGCTTAAGATGTAGCTTTATAAATTCACAGAATCACAGAATTGGAAGGGACATCCAGAGATCATGGAGTCCAACCCCCCTGCCAAAGCAGCTCCCTAGCCCAGGTTGCTCACCTGAGGCATCCAGGTGGTTCTTGAATGTCTCCAGAGAAGGAGACTCCACCACCTCTCTGTGCAGCTGTGCCAGTGCTCCGTCACTGCACTGTGAAGTTCCCACAAACACTTGTGCAGAACTTCCTATGCTTCAGTTTGTGTCCATTTCCCCTTGTCCTATTGCCACACACTGCTGAGAAGAGTCCAGCCTCGTGCCTTTGCCTTCTACTCCTTAGATATTTATGGATGTGGATCAGATCCCCTCTGAGTCTTCTTTTTTCAAGGCTGAACAGACCCAGGTCTCTCAGCCCTTCCTCATAAGAGAGGTGTTCCACACCCTTTATCATCTTTGTAGCCCTATGTTGGACTCTTTCCAGGAGAATTCATATACAAAAAGCACATCAAGAGATAATACAGAGGCACTCCTTCCTGGCTCAGATACAAGCTGCTGGAGAATGGAGAAACATCCCTTCACATCCAGTACAAGGGATTGCAGGACACAGATATCCAGGAGGGGTGAATCTCTGTCCTGACCCACTTGGCAGCTCTTATATTCCCATAGGTGCATTTTGTAGCAAGTTAGGTCAACAGAGTTTTTCATTGTTTACCAATTTGTTGTCTTACCAGCCACTTCCTTTTTTTTCCTTTCTTCTTTTGACTGGACATCCATGCCCAGGGTGGGATGAATGCTTTATTCCACTGTGTGAAGAAGAGAGCAATCTTAAGTTTTGATTTTTGGTAGTTTTGGAATAAAAGTGTAAATAGGAATTATAACCAACACATACTTAGCATCTTGCAGTGACAGAACATGCTCAACTTTGTTCTTTCCACTTGTCAGTCCCTGCTTCCAACATAATGATTCAACTTCTCACATGATTCAGAGCTTTTACCTTGCAGGATTTATTTCACATTCACATGCTTGCAGAGTTGAAGAAGTCTTTTGGTCACAGGGCCACATGCAGGATTTAAAACAAAATCATGTGGAAAATATATTGCAAAAAAACACAGTAAGAATTTTGAACCTTCAAAATAAAGTCTTTGGAGCAGCTGCCTTCTATAAAAGAGGGCTGAAGAAGTTGGTCAAGATCTGGTATCCCAAATGCAGCTCCAAGCTGAAGACAACCCCTTTCATTAACATAGGTTGATGTTAACCAACCTCCCAACATTACAATCCACAGATACCCCAAAGGCTGGGGTTAGCCTGCTTGTTCCACCCTTTTCCTCAAGAAAGGAAAGCAATAAGAACCTTCTGGGCAGATCCCAAATATTTGCTGCTGCAGAGTCGTCACACAAACCCACACCAAAACCACCAGCAAGGGCTGGTACCTCCATCTGTGCCCTTGTCACCTGCAGATAGGGCAACCTCAGCCTCCCCAGGTTAACCGCCTCAGTGCTGCAGGGACTGCTGGAGCTGTGAAGGTCCCAGCTGGAGCATGGAGCCCTTCCTGTGCCGTCAGCCCTGCTCTCTTCCTGCCCTGCCACGGCTCCCACCACTCTGACAACACTGATGTTTTCTCTCTGGGCTGCTCTTGGCTTCCTCCTCCACAGCTGCACTTTCCACATCAGAAGGGATTTTTCAGAGAAAAGTGAAATTAGTAAAAATTAAGATAATTGAATGCATTTTGTTTTTACCAGAGAGACTGTTTGTGGTTTGCAAATAGACATGAGACGTTATAAAATATTTTCTAATGGTACCCTATAGAGATGACTTGTCTGTAAAACATGAAATACGACTGGCGGGAAACCAGCACATTGACTCAATAAAACACGACATTAACTGACACCAGAGACAATCTAGTTAAGCAGCAGAAAACTTTACAGTCTCAGTTATTTGAAAAATACAGAGGTGGTCGAGCTATTAAACTGGAAGGAATCATTAGGGCAATGCACACTATTTGCTTCAGTGTTATTAAATGTGATGCTATGAATCCATTGGGTAGGAACTTCTTTGACTCTTACTCTCCTGACTGCTGAAAAAATAGCAAGAGACCAACAACCACTTTGAAAACATTTCAAGCAAATATTTCTAGCTGAGCCAATCAACATAAATAAAGATACTGCCAGGGTCTAACCCATGCTTCGGAAACAGGTGAGCAATTGTAATCTTTTCTGTCTTCAAACTGGGCTTTTGCAGGAGTATCTGTGCATAGCTCCTTGCATCGTAAGAACAGCGCCTAGGAGGCTAACATAGAACAGGAGGCTGCTTGTTCACACCAATGTTATTGTGCTAAAGTGGTCCATAGGAACCCTGATAACAAGCCTGGACCAGACATATGGAAAAGAAACTAAAAACAGCTGAAGATGTTCTTAACCATTCTTTCAACTACTGAGGCTCTGTGTGTTTAAGAATGCCTAGTACTATGGATCATGGCAGGTAACTAAGGTTCCTGAATGGTAAAAGAGTCTGGAAATGAATGAATAGAACAAAGTAATTACACAAAGTAAACGCATAACAGCAACTGATTCAACCTTAAATTCTAAAATGGTGTGATATTGTTCTGAAAAGACTTTGAACATCAACATGCAAAGATTTAATATGCTTTTTCCCTTAGGCTAAACTAAAGAAAAACTGGCTACGCTTCCATGGAGTTAACATCAAATGGGTCACATTTATCATGCTGCCACTTAGATTCGAGAAATAGCAATTTAGTCATTGCTAAAGGGGTTGGTTTGGCCCTTCTGAAATTGCAGATGGGTTGTGGTTTATATGCAACCTTATCTGCTGGAAGTGACTGACACTAGAACAACATGGCACTGCAATCTTGGCATTATAGAAAGCTGGAGTGATCCTCACCCCAAATTCTGTCTAAATGCTTCTGGTTAATTTCAGCTGTGTTTGTGTTATTTCTGTGATTTATGGGTACAGGTCCCACATAAGTCACCCATCAGAAAAAAAAATAAATAAAAAAATCGACAGATTCTACGTTAATATTCTGAGTTGTTTTTTCCCTTCCCTGGATCAACATTTCTTTAGAAAAAAAGATTATTATTCTCTCTCCACAGCTATAAATTCTTCAGCCAGCTCTTCTGTTACCATGCAGTCTGCTGGGCATATTCCAGAATTATTTCTGAAGTTTCCTCAGATTTCCATATAAGTCCAAAAATTCCATAGTCCCGCTCCGTGGCAGTGCGACAGCCAACCCTTAGTGCTTGGTAAAAAGTGTTGAAACACTCAGTCCCACTGATGCTGAGCAGTTAGTTACACTGATCGGTAAATTAAGGACACCAAATTCAGTACTTCGGGCAAGTGCTGCCGCAGTTAACACACCCATCTCTCCAGCAACACTTTGCAGCAAACCAGTCTTCCCCAGAAACTGTGGGGCCAGGAAGTAGCAAGCCCTTCCCACATGGTCTGCTACTAATCATTTCCAGAGAAAATGGTGTTGCAGAGCAGCTGCTAAAAAAGCAAAGAAGAAATACCATATCTGTGCAAAAATATATGACTGGTATCAAACAAAATGACACTCCTCCATTGGAGGTAAGTAATCTGCTTGCAGGCTCCAAGTCGAGCATGACTTGAAATGCTGTGAGAGCATGGATGCGCTGCCTCCAACACAGCTGTGTTCTTCCCAGTACTCCATGGGCATAGGGTGGTTCTCATGCATGCTACAAGGCAGGCATCAGCTCATGGCCTCCATGTCCGAGATCCCTGCACAGAGAAAAGATGAATTAGCCAACAATAACAGTGTTTGTTTTGTTGCCATCTCAGTAGACATCCTAGTAGAGCTAATAGGAAAAAGAAACCTCATCAGAGAAAGGAAAGGTCAGAAGGCTAATAAAATAAGTGCAGCTATTATGCGCTCACTTGGCAATTCATATGGGAGTGTGATTTTCTTCTCTTTTCATTTTGGATTTGTCAGTTGACTTTCCTACTACTGAAAAAAAAAGATATCTCAGCCCTTCACATAAGGTTTATTACTGAAAATCACACCACTGCATAACTTCATGTAGGCTGCTGATTTAGGTTTACACTTCCCAGTTTTCCAGTTTGTTTCTTTTTTTTTTTTATTTTTGCATTTTTCTTCAACAGTTATGGCTATTAAAGAAAAGCAGTATAGTACATTAAAAAAACATTGGCCAAAAAGGTAATGTTACACTAAGTACTGTTCTTAAAGGGCATGGCTGGTCAGCTACCACCCTGATTTAATGACAACCAGCAGAACAAAAGCTGGGAGGGAAAGCAGCCTGCAAGGCTCCAAAAGAGGTGGCATGGTCACACATAATAAGGTAGGCTTATTCCCGGGAACCAGTGAGAAAAGTCATGTGCTGCAACAACAGTATCCCAGATTTGTAGAAGGTGGTTCTCAGGATGGAACCCACCTTGCACAACAGCAGGATACTTCTTCACAGATTTCTGTGTAGTCATCAGTGCCTTCAGATTTTCTACGGACTCAAAAGAATTGTTTAGCATAAAATCTCTAAAAGGTGTGAAAAGAGCTCCCCTTCTGACTCCCCGTACCCCAAGCTCCATGTTCTGCAGTGGAAAGAGAGCCGTGTTTTGATCAGGTACACCTCCTCTCCAAACAGCAATACACTTTCTCTACAAAGAGAAGAAAAAACATGCCAGTCATCCCTCCACAGCCATGGAGGGATTTTTCTGTCGGGCATTGTGTTTGTGGTTTTAGAGGGTTTGCTTCTGACATGAGACTTTGCACCTCAGACTTCTCTGAAGTTGCAACATCATCACCAGGAAGTATTTTTGAGCTCTCTCTAGTACGCCACTTCTCTTAACCTCCATTCTCCAGAAAACAACAGCCTGAGATTCTTTGCAGAGCTCATGGGATGCTGTGGTGGGTAAGTAAGAGTATTAAGCATCACTAGTGAAGGCACAACAAGGAGACTCAAAGCACCAAGATGACAATCACAAAGGGACACTGGAAAAATAAAGCAGGCTCATAGATTAGTAGCAAGAAAAATCTCACTCTTGGGTGCTGTTCACGTCCATGGAATCAGTGAGACACCATACAGGATATGACTTTTGGCTTCTCAGGTTAAAAAAAGCAAGGCATGGCAGCATAAAACTGGCTTGTAAAGACATTAATTACTTGTTGGGTTTCTATATTTGCTTATTTACAGAAAAGCCCACAATTCATCACAGATAGTTCAACTTCTTAGCAATATGAATCCTCTCTCCACATTAGTACCTTAGGATTTTAGCTTTCCCATGAGAGTTTCCTATCCAAACTCCTCAGCCTACTGGAAAAAAAAAAATTGTATTACATCAGTGTGATTTAACTGGGGATTAGTTGTTGTTCTGAGAACAGAGATCATGTCTGTTTTTGAGGAATTCATGTATCCTATGGGATAAGTTGGCCTTGGAAAATCCAGTTGTTCCATTCACTTCAGCATAGGACTATGCAAATTAATAAGAGGGAAGCAAGGACTGGATCAGAGCCCTCATTTTCTTATACAGAGGAAAGATAACATGTAAAGCTAATAAAGTGAAAACTGAGAAATGAATGGAAAATATCTGAAATTTCAGTTTTAAAACACAAAAAGACACTGTAATCATCCATTTCATATGAATCTTTGCGTAAACTAAGCCACGACACAATTGATTACATTCAAACACATGGTAATTACATGGTAGGTATCTTCAGAATATTAGTACTTGTATGCAACATAGCAGTATTTTGCCAGCATCGCCCATTCATCCTTCAGGAATACATTTATATACCCTCTTCTAAACAGCGGATGTGAACTTTTGGCCATATGTGCAAAAATACTTCAGCTGTAGCCAGTATGTTAACAACGTAATCTCAAAAAGATGAACTAGATCTCCTTATCAGAGAACATATTAAAGCTTCTTCTGACACAGCATCCCTTAGAGCAAAAACAACCTCAGATTTTATTATGATCTCACATTACTAAAGCAGTATTTACAGTTGTGCTTTAGGAAAAGCCAGCAGACAGTATCATCTGTCCTATGCAAAACCAAAGAATGGTCTCTGGGCTCTACTTACAAAGAGTCTTCTTTTAATAAAAATTTCATCGCAGGCCAAAGATCTGGGGAATGACCTTCTAGACACTACAGCAGCCCCAGCAGTAAATGTCTAAGCAGAACTTTTCAACAAATTAACTTTCTTAAATTTAATTTGTTAAATTGCAATGAAAGAAGAGTTCATACCCCATCCACTCATAGCTGTTCTAATCCAGCATTGTCATACATTCATAGATTGGTATCAGCCTGGATGGAGCCTATAAGGTCTCTTTCAATTCCCAGTTCAACTGTCCAAAACATTACTCAGGGTATTCATGCTTTCTCTAACTACACACACAAGTCAGACATGGTTTAGCAGGAACAGTGAAATTTTTCTGGTCTCTGCTGCTTGACGGAAAATGTCAAAGGAAATGGATGGGCTGTTTTGGGTAGATGTTGGTCACACTGACTTCTGTGAGCAGCTTTGAATCTTCCATCATAAAGTTACTGGTAATAGATGATTAAATAATTTTCTTTCTACAAACACAACAGGGTGCTGTGGTCAGGAGATATTCGGACAATGAGCTCAATAATATGCTTTAACTTTTGGTTAGCTCTGAAGTCAACAGCCAGTTGGACTATTTGTCCTTTCCAACTGAACTACTGTATTCATAAACAAGTCAAAATCAAGGATCTCTCCTCTCTGTCTCTTTCAATCATTTATCCATGAGAGGTTGAGATTGTTTTCACAGAATCACAAGGGTTGGAAGGGACCTCTCAGTATGCAGTCTGCTAAAGTAGATGGTACAGGAAAGCATCCAGGAAGGTTCTGAGTATTTCCAGATGAGACTACACAAGCTCCCTGGGCAGCTAGTTCCAATGCTCTGTCACCCACAAAGAAAAATGTTGTCCTTATGGGCAGATGGAACTTCTCATGTTCCAGTTTGTGTCTTTTGCCCCTTGTCCTGTCACTGGGCACCACCAAAAAAAGCCTGGTTCTACCCACTTGACTCCCACCCATTAGATATTTATAAGCATTGATAAAATCTCCTCTCAGCCTTCTCCAGTCTGAACTGCTACATGGCCTCTCAGCATTTTCTCTTAAGGGAGATGCTCCAAGGCCCCTCAGTCATCTTCGTGGCCTTCTGCTGGGCTCCTTCCAGCAGTTCCCTGTCTTTCTTGAAATGGTGAGCCCAGAACTAGACACGGTCCTTATGAGGGCAGAGTAGAGGGGGAGGATCACCTTTCATGATCTGCTGGCCATGCTTTTTTTAAATGCGCCTCAGGATACCATTGGTCTCCTTGGCCACAAAGGGCACACTGTTGGCTCATGGCCAACCTGTTGACCACTAGGACACCTAGGTCCTTCTCTACCTAATTCCAGCAGGTCAGCCCCAACCTCTACTGCTGCAAGCAGTTACTCCCTCCCCTGTGTAGGACTCCACACTTGTTCTTGTTCAGCCTCATCAGGCTCCTCCTCACTGCCCAACTCTTCAGTCTGTCCAGCTCTCACTGAATGGCAGCACAGCCTTCTGGCGTGTCAGCCACTCCTCTCAGCTTCATATCATCAGCTAACTAGCTGAGGGTGGAATCCATTCACTCATCCCGGTCACTGTGTTGGGTTTTTTTTCCTGAAAATTATGCCAATTTTCAGTCTATAGTCTGTTTTTCCCTGAAAAATATTAACATGAAATACCAGTGTTGCAAGTTTCCAATAGTTCTCTCATCTTGACCTGCAGCATTCCATGAAGTTTCTTCCTCTTTTTTGCATTGCTTTTCACAATTCCTACTTGCCACTATGTTTAGTTTTGTACTCAATCTAGTAAAACCCAAACATCACTGCCAACTGCCACCAAGATGGCCATGCTGACATGAGATGAACTAATTCATTGTAAATTATTTTGGGGAAGGGAAAAAATGAAAACCAACAACACCCACTCTGCAGTCTAAATATCTGTAGATGAAGTCTAAATTTGATTCTGATGAAAATCACTAAATCAGAGCTCTTGTTTAGCTGCCATTACACATTCTATGACTGAGTTAAAAAATGTACTTCATTCCTGTTCCCCTTTCAAACCAACAGAAAAGAGTTTTATGGAGCTGGAAAATGCTCTGGGCAAGACTAGGGGAAGCACATAACTTATTTACTGAATATCAGATGTTGACTGATTCAAAATGTCTTGCCAATTCATCCGAAGACATCAAGCAGTTGGAGCCAGAAAGAGGACATGAGGCTAAATCAGTAGAATGAGACCATGCCGTGGGCACGCAGCTCCCCTTGAGCAATCAGGATACTGCCTGCAGTATTTTTTTGAAACCCACATCATGCCTTTTAGGTGAGTAGCTCCGGCATAGGCTGTAGAGAATCATATCTGTCTGACTGCAAACAAACATCTCCAAAATTTTGTCCACAGAAGCTCAGATTTCATCACCTTCAAAATGCTACTGGGATGGCCAGGTAGAGTACTCTGGTGGCAGATGCACATTAGGTCCACTTAAGCAGCAGAAGAATTCACTGCTGTTCTTCTGCATTTTTTTAAAGGGATGTCCCTAACAGCCTACCACCCAGAGAGAGAAGTAAAGCTACAGCTCTCACCTCGAAGCTTCTTCAATGAATGGTGCTGTCATCCAGAAATAACTCAAGAGAAGGCAGAAGGTCTCATTTCACTGCAGGGGGAAGAAAACAAAACACTTATTTCTCAGAAATCAGTTCAGTGGCTAACAGGAAAACCATTCATAACTAAAGCCCCATCTGGAAACGACTGTAGTGAGGAGTGGAAATCCTGCCTGACCTGACCTGTAGTATACCCACTGGTCTTCATTTATTGAGACACATGAATGCACAGAACCAGCATTTCACCTCTACAACCCATCTGAGCAACTGCAAAAGCAGTTCCAGCCCAAGCAATAGCTTCCTAAGTCCAAGGCTTCGGTAACAAAGCAATACAAGAGCAATACATATGTACTGCCCCTCTGATTAATCTGGCAATGCTGGCATGTAAACCAGGTCCAACTGTACACTGTCAGCTTGTGCTCTGCCACAGGGCTGTGAGATCCTCTCCAGCACTTGGTCTTAGTGAGAAATCAAAGTACGAAAACCACATAAGCAGGGATTACACTGCCACTTGATTTTGGCAGGCAGATGTTCACACAAACACAGAATTGTAGAGGTTGGAAGGGATCTCTAGAGATCATCTAGTCCAACCTCCTCTGCCAAAACAGCTCCCTAGACCAAATTGCACAGGTAGGCATCCAGGCGGGTCTCCACAAGGAGACTCCACCACCTCTCTGGGCGGCCTGTGCCAGTGCTCCATCACCCTCACCATGCAGATTGTGAATCTGTTGGATTGCAAGAGTAAGTTGCAATCAGCTATCTTTTCTGACATTTTTTCTCTAAACACCTAGTAGTGATTAACAGAACAATGCACACAGATAAGCTTATAAAGACATCTTCAGGCACATACACATTAGCCCCTTCAAATCTGTAATCTGCAAGGATCCATTACTGGATAGCATGGTTAGGATTTTCTCGTGTCATATCCAGCTTGGGGTCTGCAACAAGTTCCAAGTGAGCAGCAGCCAGATGAGGACTCTTCTGCATCACTGCCTCCACACTGGGACTTGCCCAGAAACCCAGGCTACAGCATTCTCCTACAGCCAGCCCCAAACACACTCCTGGATACAGCATTTGGGTTCAAATTCCCAGTTGGCTAAGGAGAGCTTTGCTTCTGTTGCCCATTCAAAACTTACAGTGAGCTCTGTGCAATTTAGAGTAACAAACACAGTGGAAAGATCACAACACAGTTGACACATCCACATCTTCTGATGCAAAGGGCTCAGGCAAAGGAAAGCTTTGATGCCACAGTCCTACATCCCAGCAGTTCCTGGAATACTTCACAGAAGCACAATTCTTTCTAGTGAAGCTGAAATCAGAGCTCACTGGAGAAAAATCTGAGCAAGCCAGGCCCAGAACCAGAAGGTGCAAATGTTACTTTCAATGTCCACATTCAATACCGAAGCCTCATTGCCAGCTCACACCTGTATCCATCCCAGCGTCTATATCCAACAAGCACATTTGGAAGAAAAACATTCAGTTCCAATTAATATCCTGTGCTTTCACCCATGAAAAGCATGGCTTTGCCTGTCACACACAGTGTGCATTGTACAGCTCTAAAAACAGCTGCAGAGAACGCAATTGGAACAGCAGTGAATAACAACAGATGGACAACAACAACCACTTAACTACTACAACTCCAGGAACAACTCCAATTCCCAGCTAGATAATACAGAAAAGCAGCAGCTCCAGCTTTGAACTGCTTTTCATTGACCTGGATCCCATACAGACTAGGGAAGAACTCTCTCTGGAGCTTTTGACCCCCAGACAGGCTAATTCCAGTTTATCATTCTCATCTCATTTAGTTATGCAAACAGGCATCAAGCCTACACTTAGCTCTGAGAAATAATACTCCTCCATTCCTGCCCCAAAACCAAGGTGAAAGTTTTGGTTTTGTGATCCTTGCTCTTTTGTAAGAAATGTGAATACGTAGAAACTCATGAACATTTCTTCCTTGAAAATATCAATACAGGATATTTTAATCAGGTCTGAGGTCCTCTGAAACAGGCTGAAATCTTAAGTGGAGGTGGGGTAATCCAGGCTCAATAAGAGAGTACACAATTTCTGACATACTTCAGGTTTGTCTCGGCAGCTTTGGAAATGAACTACAACACTCCAAGGACCCAAGTGTCAAGTTCTCTTCAGCCAGAGTGACCCATTAGCCAGGTCTGTGTGCATCTTTTAAGGGAGGGAGAAGACAAAAATAGTTTAGTGATGAGAGAGCCTCCCTACACATCCTCCTCAGCAGAATTCTGCTCGAGGGATGAGAGTGGCTAGTAATAGCCCAGTGAAACATTCAGTCAAAATACAGATATCAGATACAGTGGGAGAGGGATGCAGCCTTGGTGAGTCCCAAAACTTTGTTCGAAGTAGTTCTATTTGAAAGACCTTTGGAGAAGTCTGAGGCTCAAAGCCCATGACAGCTGCTGGGACAGACAGAAACATCAGACTTCTCTGGCAGCTGTAGGGCCTGGGGAGCTTCTGGATTCCTGGAAATACAGACAAGTTTTTTATTCTGGCCAGTATTGACCATAGCCAAGCTTCAAAACTACTGCAAACCAGGAGCCCTTCCTTTTAGCTACTTCAGGTCCGAATTTCTAGAGCTGTAGCAGAAACGGCAATACTACCATTCCTGCTGAAGCCAAATCCTCTAACAGTATGAATTAACTTTTCTCAGAATTGCAGGATTACCTTCAAATCCCCACTCTTACATTAACAGATGTTCTTTCTCTATACTTTCTAGTTTCCAGACCTCCAACACACTCAGGTTCCACCGTGGCAATGACAGTCTCTGCAACAGCATGAAAACTTTTAAATTTCTCTCAGAAATGTCTCTGTGGTGCTGTAAGGATACGCTGGAAAGCAGCAGCTCTGCAGGTCCCAAGGGGGACCCAGGGCAGGAAGTCTGCTGATCTGTCAGTGTACTCGTCTCTTCAGGTGAAAAGATTCAGTGAAAAGCTGGAATTTCTGCAGAGCAGCAACCACTCTGCAAGGCAACACAGCTGTAACTGTGAAACCTCGTAGCCTGCTGAGTTCTTTGCAACCTTGTCTTAATTACACCAACGAAAGAGACTTCATTCCCTGCTGTTAAATCTCTGGGTTTGAAAGACTGCTCAGGATGTCACAGACAATACACATATTTATTAAACTGTCTTCTCTACAGCAGCACTGCCTCCTCCCCACGTACTGCTTACTGACAGCTTCAGAGCCAACAGTCACCCTGACTATTTACAAAGAGGAAGCAGCAGCCCAAACAGTTCTCCCGTGCTCCTTTATCTATCTGCCTCTCGGAAAGACGGCTGAGAAACCCTAATGAAGTGGACACACACTCCCACCTAGCGGTGAGTGCACAGATGTGGTTACCCACGGTAGCAACTGCAAGCAGAAGGTATAAAAAGGCGCGTTACGCCTATGAAAGTACCACTACATCACCTGCTCAGTATTAGACATGACTACAGACAGAAGTCTTTTCCTCTGTACAATCATAATGACTAACCACTGCAAGGTCACTGCACTAGGACTGTTCAGATGTCAGCAGAAAGGCACAGCCGCGTTCTAAATATATTTTGCTATACTAGAGAAAACTAAATTATTCTCAATAAAACAGAAAGACAGTTGTGTCTTCTGTGAATAGTTTTCAATATGTCTACGTCTCTGCCAGCTCACAGGTACATCCCTTATGATAACACCTGCAGACACACTCCTCCTGCACTTGCTCAGGAAGTTCTAGGTAAAACAAATCACATTAGCAGTTTAGATCTTGAGTAACACATCTCAGACTCGTCCCTTCAGACATGGCACCTGAGATTGGCTGTCATTGTTTACCTTCCCGTTCCTCAGCTCATGCAGGGACATGCCTGCTTGCTTCCAAAGCTACTTCCTACTATCAAGCCCTTCCTTCACAAGGCAGCCAGTCCTTAATTGTTTAGTGGAACAGGCACCAAATCATTTTCATGGCTTCGCAGCTCATAGCATTAGCCTTTCTTCTTCCTGTTCCACAGACACTCCTGTTTGTATACAGCTGTTAACTTCCCTGCACTCAAAGGCATCCAGACAACCTCACCAGCTGACTGCAAGCAAGAGAAGTGTTCTTAACCAGGTGCACAGCACAAACTGAGCCTTAGAAGTATGTGCTGGGCTTCAGAGACTGAGCAAGAGCTGGGCCTGCTTGAGGAGATCTCCATGGTTTGCATCCTTGTGGCCTGAAGATAATGCAGACTTCCTGCACAGCTTAAACATTGCCTTCCAGGCCCATCCCTAGCGCTGTTCAAGCGTTTAGATGAGGTGCTAAGGGATTTGATTTAGTAGCTTGGTGGGTAGGGATGGTGGTGTGAGGAAGGTTGGACTAGATGAACTTGTAGGTCCTTTCCAACCTAATGAATCTATGAATCTATGAATCAGCATGCAGGCACATCCATCTTCGCTCTTCAACAGCACGCAGTACCAATCTGATACCCATTACACACATTATGGCACTTGTTACCAAAGCATTGCCTCAGCATTCACTTATTTCTAGGAAAGCCTATTGGATCTCTTGCTATGTGGTATTTCACCACACTACGTAGTCCCAATAGCAGAAGAAAACTGTTGTTTTGTCCATGGTAAACACAACATACCTCATCCATATCTTGAAGGTACTTCTGGAAAGTAAGAAATAAAGGATTCTCTTCTCATCTGAAGTCGCTGTGATTCATCTGGAAAAACATCACCCAATCCAATTTCTCTGCAGAACTACAGTAAGCAGAAGACTAACAACTGAAACCTGACTATCAGCACTCACTAATCCAGATGCCGACTCAACAGCAGAAAAAAAAGCAAAAAAAAAACAAAACCCAATCCAAAATGCATCTGCATAATCATAATTCATGTATCAACCCATTCAGCAATCAACTTGCTTAAATTAAGCTTCATACTTATCGGTAGCTGCTAATACCCAGAACGACACAGAATCTACAAGCTATAGTAAATGCTGTTTCTTTCTTCCCCAAGTTGTCAGCAATATTAGGCATTTCTGCAACAATATTAAAAAAGGAATTGCCTCAGTGGTAATCTATGAGGATTATTATGGGATAGGTGACTTGAAGCATTCTGAAGTGCTTAGAAGGAAATAAAGACAGCAGCTCCAAACACTAAGTAAGGAATAAACTCTTCATCCCAGTAAATAAAAATGTAGCTTCATTTAATAGAAGTAACTCCTGAAAGTGAAATCCTTCCTACACGGAGGTATCCACCAGAGGACAAGTGTGATGCTTTACTCCTGGAGATTGAGGATTGCTAAGAAGAAACACCATGCATAATTCACAATAAAGACTTCCACACCAGCCTTCCAGACTTACAGTGGAACTGGGACAGTAAGAGTACAGACTCCAACACTTTGCCTTTTTTGTCTGTTTGGGGTTTTTTTGTTTTTAGTTGTTTTTTTTTAATGCAAGTCAAAGCTGACAGAATGATTACCAGCAGAGTCACTTTCCTTTATCACTGCTCACAATCAGAAGGACATGAAAGCTATGACAAATATGTTTTAAACAATATATGAGACAACCCAGACTTAAGCAGCTCAAGCTGCGTATCTGAGATGAGAATTAGGTCTAGAGAATATCCCAAGTAGGACAAAAAAAAAAACAAAAAAACCCCACAAAAACCCTCAAAACATTTTAACTTGAAAATTAGCCATCTTGAGCAACACATTTTAATTTACATTGGGCATTCAGAGTTTTGGTTTGAGACTAAAGATTGTTCCTATGGTGGTAGCAGTTTCTTTCCCTGCATCAATTGATCATGCATTTTTATTTTTATTTTCATTAAGATCTCCATCTTTAATTTTACATGCTACTTCAAAACAAGAGCCTAGCAGTCTGGTAATGCAAACCTATTTCTAGTTTCTCTGATAATCCATCCTTAATTTAAAGGAGCATTCTGGAAATGCTCAAAGAAAACTCATATACAAGCTACTACAAATGTTCAGTAGATTCCATCTGAACTACCTGCAACAGAATTAACAAAGCAACCCAAACACACCAACTTCTTCTATTTCTGATGATCTCCTGAGAATGCTCCCGTAATACCACAGCACTTCGTTCCCACCTCAAGTGTTAAGTTTATAACCTACTGCTTCAGGGCCACTGCTATGGATAGACAGTTTATACTTGCAGATGCATGTAATCAGTCTCTTAAGCTAGAAGTAGTTTTAGGATATATCCAAACAACTCCTATGAAACAGGTGCCACATGATATTTTTCAGTTCTTATATAAACAATTTAGTCTGATTAGTACTATAACCACTTGCCCAAGATGACATTTCAAAAGCTAACATACTACTATACCACACAAAGATCTCACACAAGTAACCCAGGAAAGGGTAGGGATGACTGAAGATCATCAGTCAGCCAGGCACTGCTATGTCTATTTTCTGCTTCATCTTCCTGATTTCTAAGAAAGTTCCATTGCCTGTAACACAAAAAAACAGCAAAAACACTTCTCTTCCCCAACCCTTTTCAAATCTAGTAACCAGAGCAGCTGCTACCAAAAATGAGTCTGTTGTAGATGGTTCCATAAGATTCTTTTGTTTTATTTGTTCATAGTAACACAAAGTGTGCGTTTCCACTTAGGTATTTAAGTGCAACAAAGAAATCCATTACCTCATTAAGCTTCAGCAAAGTGAGCTACATTTCTATATGCGATGTAACAGATTACTTCTCCCCTTTGTCACACAACAGTTTAAAGCTTCAAAAACCTAAGCAAACACTTTCCATAGGATTAGACAAGCAGACACCGTTGCTTGATTATGAAATGCTTTTGTTGGACGAACTAAGTGTTTTCTGTATCAGAGTAATTCATTTGTATGCCACAGAAACTACGACAAGAGTGAAACCAAAGTAGAAGTGGTGCCATTTTTGTAGTCTGTGCAAGAATTCCACTCTACTTTTTGCAAGATGCATATCGTGAAGATACATTCTCCCAGTTGATTACATTCCAGATGGCTTTCAAATAATCAGGTCGAACATTTTTATACTGAAGATAATAGGCATGTTCCCATACATCGATTCCCAGCAATGGAATGAGACCTGTAAAAAAGGAGGACAACATCTTTAAAGTCTGTGAAAAAATGCTTCATCTGCAAAGTCTTAACTTTTTGCTTCGTTGTTTCATTGCTTTCCTTCTTTTTGTGCTAGAACACGTTTCTAGTTGAATTTCTAGTAGGGAGTTTTCAATGCGTGGGAGAGGGTAAAATTTACCACATTACAATGTACGTCTCAACACTAAAACTGCTCTTTTTTTTATTTTTCCCCACTGATAAGCAGTGCACAGATCACTGTAAAAGTTCAAACAAGGAAAACACATGAGACTCCCTGTCATTCTCTGTGAGTTACACACAATATATTTTAAAGACATCTGTAACTGGGTTTGGACAACAGCCATCACAGCAGAATTCTCACTAGGGATTAGCTCTTTCCTCTGGAGTTTGTCCAAGCTGTCTTCATCACTGCCATATCTCAATAAGCAAACAAGCATACCTTCAGAAGATAACTCAGCCAGTAATATGCTGCTTATCTAGCCCTAAGAGTTTACCCCCATCCAAGCCTTATTTTGTCATTCATCACTATCAACAGCAGAGAAGCACACTGTAAGTGTTGTTTTATACTTAGCCTGTTTCATAACAAGGGATATTATACACATCTTCCCCTCTCCTGGTGTCTCATTTACACCAACAGAGCCATTAACAGCTTCTCATGAGAAAACAATATGAGGTAAGTGACGTGATTTTCCCAACAGGCAAGTTATGCCCATTACTCAGAAACAGTCCAAAGGAGCCTAAATTAAATTTAATGTCCAATGCTCTTTCAAAATACACCCCATCTATTTCCCTTTTGATTAGGCAGACTGCTAGCAAAACCTAGTACTCTAAAGAGAACTTCTAAGTCCTGCTTTACAAACAACTGCAACTGTTTTTTTGCTTCTGCTAAAAGTGATACTCAATTTTCCAGACGTTTCCTCATAAAAACCTTCTCATGTCTCATACAATCCCCTCTGAAATCTACAAAAAGCAGAGGAAGAAAGAAACCTGACCTGTTGTTCCTTGCAAAGGGTCTTGATTTGCACAGGCTGCTATCTGCAGACGTCCCTGCTCCTTATTATAGCCAAGCCACCCCCAGCCTGATCCTTGAACACCAACTGATACAGCTGTTAGTTTCTCCTTGAAGTTTGCGAAGGAACCAAAGTCACGCTTGATGGCTTCCATCAATTCTCCTTTAAAAAAACAGCAACACAGAAACATCACCAAATATCACATACTTAACACATTTCAATTTCCAGATGCCACCTGGAAATAGAAGATGAGAGATGCAGATGCATTTGGGCTCTGATGGAATTCTCTAGACATAATAGATGCATCGTTAGCGATTCTGTCCCAACCTGCTCCACACAGCAGACAGGAAAGAAATCTGAACAGCAGTCAAACATGCTGTTATCAAGGACATGGTCATGGTGCATGGACATACAGTGCAAAGCTGGAGAATTCTGCATTATTTCTGTTAGAACTCTAACTCTTCCAACTCTGTTCGAAACAGACAGAACTGCTGTGCTACTAGCTGACGTTTCAGCTTCCAATATTTCATGCATCTGAAGCAGAACAGTTTACAGGTACACAAGACACTGAATTCCTCAGAACTACGGCAGTTGTCATACAGAAAGGCAAATTAACTCAGAAAAATAAAGATTTAAACTTCCAAAGAGAGGAAAGATCATCAGCTCTGCTGGTCAGTCAAAACTGACTCAATGAACACTCATAACAAGCACTAACCTTTAGGCTCTCCTCCTCCATTGGGAGAAAGATTTGTCCAGAAGATGGTATGATTGATATGACCCCCACCGTTGAACCTCAGTGCAGGCTGAAGCGACACCTGAGTTGTAACATCACCTGAGGATGCAGAAGATAAATAAATCCATAAATAATAACATCACCACCACAGCAGTCATTAAATTGCCACTAGGTCTCCACCAATACCCCATAGATCTCAAGTCTTACTAGGCTGTAACACATCTACAGAAGAGATAGGGTTTGTGACTCTTACTCATATTTCAGACAGCCACTGACAAACAGCAAAGACTTCTTTATCTTTAACCTTTTCTTGTCCTGTATCTGTATGTGATGTACCAATACTGCACGTACCAGGCAGCTCATACTATATCTACAGTACCATTACAGTATCTACTGCCATTCTACAGCTAAACAAAGCAAACAGCAGTGCCAGAATGAATTAAGGACCTAGCACTAGAAAATCATTCGGTATTACCATTACTGGACAAGAACACTGTTAATCCATCAAGATGCAGATCTTCAAACTACGAAGTTTTAAATTCCTTAATCATCATATAGAGAATAAGCAGCATGCATTCCAGGAACAGATGACAAGTGCAGTAAGAAAATACACAAACAAGATATTCCTTCCTTCCAATTTTTCATTTGCTCTGGGGAGGAAGACTGTTTTGTTTGGTTGGTTGAGGTGCTTTTTTTTAGAGGGAGATGTTTGGAGGAAGAAGTACCGACCCAGACCATTTTATTCAACATGACAGACCTCTGCACCTAAATACCACTGTTTAACATTGGTTAACTCCCTATAATTTCTCAGTCCACGTAAGCCTTAACTTCAAGAGAAAAAATTCAAAGTTCATCTAGAAGCATCCATAACATACCTAAATAACTTTACATGTAATACCTAAATAACTTTACATGTAATGCTAACCCTTACTTACAACCCTGCAACAGACCCCAACCATAACACCACCCAATACCAGGAGGCCCTGAACCTCCTCCAAAACATGTCATACTCCTTTAAAGAACTCTACTGTGCCTTATGTGTCTGACAGGTGTTACGCCACCTTGACACAAAGTATTTTCAACATCATTTTTGATTTTATAAGAACTGGAACATTGCAATGTTTGAGGCTTTTTCCACTACTCCAATACATTCTCTAATATGGAATCGGTGCAGGCAGCTGCTTCCCTCACTCACAATGAGTGGTAGCAGTCTTCCTATAGCCAGACAGTTTAATTTTTATCATTCAGAAAAACACCTGTAAGTTAAAAAAAAACAGTCTGTAACTAATATCTAGTCACCTTACCTCCATAATCATACCTAGCACAACAAAACCAGATGGGAGCAGTCCTGAAACAAAGCATGCAACGCAGCTAGTACCAAAGCTATTTAGGTATCAAGCTGAGGATGAGACCTGGAGCTTACTCTCCAAGATCACTAAGAAGAGATGGCATTTGATCACTGTCTTAAAGCACAGTATATGTGGTACTGTCAAGTCTGTCCTGATGAACATGGCAGAGGAAAAGAGGATGGAGAGAATCTACTTGTATACAGAGCCCCTGGCCTTTGCTCCAGCTTACCACACTCCTTAACACAGCCACACTAGACAGTTCAGCTAAGAAGTGGTGCTCAAGAGATCAATCAGCTCAGTTTCACAGTCCACTCAATCATTCAATTCTAAGAGCAAAGTAAAGCACTGCAGATGAAATGACTGACAGGAAAAAAAAACAGGAAAATTCTGGTAGGCCCAAATTTTCAGTGAAAATAAGTTTCACGGTTATATCCTTCAACTGGCAACATCCTGCACATTTTGATGAAGCAGTAACCAGAACCAGTTTACACTGGAAGTTTTCTGGAACAAAGTTACTAGTTCCTGCAGGGGACCTTATCACAGATGTGCAGACTCATTTTCAGAAGAACTGATAACAGGAGACAACGGGCTCAACTCAAGACAGCTTCTGAGTTACCAGAGCAGATACAGATAGGTTAAGGAAACTAAATTAAAGTTGATCTGAAAATTTTACTTACTATTGCTTAAAAAAGTCAAGCTTCAAGGGTCTGCTATTAATCAGTCATGAGATACGCTGCGCAACCAAAGTGCTGCGCAGTTCTGGCCAGGCTCAGTTTTAAAGTGTGGGAAGAGAATCATAATATTGACAAAAAGAGGTGGCAATTCAGACTTTACCCTTTTCTAACACCTGGCCTTAGTCTTTCCAATGAGGGTCAGAATATTACATGTTCTATACGAGGATATCACCTAATAAGTCTACACAAAACAAACACAAAAATGCTGCAAGCATGCTTTGTTGCCTGCAACCATCACCAACATGGTACAGAATACTACTAGCAAAATCCTTACGAAATATTAAGTTCTACCTCCAGACATGCTATCACCAAGAGCAAGTAGTAATACCGTACTGAAGGACGGTAAGCTATATTTTTGTAGAGTTTTTTTCCCTCTTTTAAATACCTCAGAGGATCCACAAAACGCATGTTTCCACCTCCACCAGGGGCAGAATCCTTCGTCATTATACAGCAGTAACAATACCAGCAGCAGACACACAGCTTTCTTATACTTCAGTTTCCTTCCTCAGCTGCACGCATCCCTGGAATACAGCTTTCCTGGCTCCGCCGCTAGCAGGACAAAGCAGCAGCCTATCTCGTTCGCATGATTCTTCATCATAACTCAATTGTTAGGTTAATTCAGACTGCACGTTTTTAGGGTTATAAGGCCAGGTAAATCAACATTCCTTATTTAAGCACCTCACTGGTATTTCTCAGGGGCAGCTTTCTACTGACTCTGCCCTCGGTCTCAGGCATCGGTGTGAACCTGTGACAGCTCACACCGACAGACGATGGACGTACGCACCTTTTGCCAGCGCCTCTTTGTATTTCTCCTCTGTAACGTTCAGGTTGTTCACGTAGGCAGCGTGGTGTTTGCTGTGGTGCAGCTGCATGATCTCGGCGCTGATGTGGGGCTCCAGCGCTCCATAGTCGTAGGGCAGGTCGGGAAGAGTGTGCTTGTGCCTCGCACCCAAGCATCCCAACGGAGCTACCAGCGCGGCCCTGCTCCTGCATGAGAAATGAGAGAAGGAAGCAGTCCCGCGCAGCACTCGTGCTTTATCGCTTCGGCGGACTGAATCCAGGCCCGCTACGGCCAGCTGCCCACGTGAAGGTCACCGCTACACGGGGCTTCTCGACGCTGAGCTGCCACCTCACAGCTGCATCCGTGCGTCGCAAGGACGGGAGGAAGGCCAGCCCCGGTGACCTTGGTACGAAAACGGGTCGAAATCCCGCAGCCCTAGAAGAGGCCGATCCCGGCCGCGCTGCCCGGCTCGGCCGCACCCTGCGGGGCCACCGCTGGCACCGCCACCCCGTCCTGCCCGAAACGGCGGGGACGACCCCTCCGCCGCCCCCTCCCGCGGCCCGGACACGGAGGCCCCCGGCTCCATCCCGGCGCTCACCTGCCCGCCCAAGCCCAGCGGCACAACATGGCTGCCAGCTCGCTGCGGGCGCTGCACCGCGGCACAGCGCGCCTGCGCCCGCACGGCTGGGGCGGGCTCCGTCGGCGGGGCGGGCGTCTGAGGGAGGGCCGCTGTAGCGATGGTTCCCGGCGGCTGACTCACTGTTGGTACTTAGAGGGTGTGCCCCGTCAGTACCCCGGCTAACGGGATTCCATCCGTGGGGTCAGGTCCTGAGCCGGCAGTCCTGCTGGTAGCCGTGACCTCGGGGAATGTAAGTCAGCAGGTGTCACGAAGATCAACGGGATAGGAAGAAGATACACCACTTCGAGGACCAGTTGTAGCACATTAAGTCCGTCTGAAATAATAATATGCAAAAAAAAAAAAAAAAAGGTCATGTACAGCATGCTTAATCCAATTCACCAAAGAAGTTGTTTAATCCACCATTAGATGTTTTAGATATTAAAACTAGACACAGGAAAGAGGCCATTTTTCCAAGCGACACTAGTGAGACCACCAGGCACAGTGCTCCAAAAATAACTCTGGAACAGAGAGAAAAGTGAGGTTATTGAGGAAAGCAAGGTAAAGCTCTAAAAAAGAAGCCTGCACGTTGCTGCGTGCAGCTCTCACTTGTGCAGAACTGTGTTGCAGACAGTTCAGCCCTGAGCCCACTGGAGCAAGGCTTGGCAGCAGGCACCACAACAGTTCCCCCTTTGGCCTCAGGAGCCAATGTATATTTCTTCCCCATTTATAATTGTGTTTTGTATGAGCAACAAACTGTATGAATCTGTCAGAATTTGACGCATGCAGAGTGGGATGCTCTTAGGGCTTTGTGATACAGTAGTGGTGGGCTACCAAAATAACTAGAACAGACACATTCTCCTCTCCAGTTTTAAAGGAAACCTGTACAGGTGAAACATTTCATTCAATAATTTCCTAAAGTCTGTAGTTGTGTCTTAGTAGATAATGAGATAATGCTGGAATCATCTTTTTTCTTCAAGCTGGGACAAATCCAGCTTAAGCCCCCCCCGCAACATACATAGTAGAATATTATAAAACGACTGTATGAATGCTTCGTTTCACCCACACATAGCATAGCCAATAAATTCTGCGGTTGAACTAGACCAAACTGGATTTGCAGTCTTCATTTGAATTACAGGAATTAACCCTTTCCCTAGCTTTTATTTTTTATTACAGCAGACATATCAAACATAGCCATCCCTCGCCTTTAAACGCGATGTTTGGTGGAGCAGGTATGTAGAACGCTCCACATTTCAGCATTAAGCAACAAGTCAGATTTCTTAACAGAAAGTGAAAACAGAGGTCTTCGACTTCATACGTCACTTCATCCGGTAATGCCTGGGCATACAGCAGAGGCCATTAACACCAGAAACCCATCGGTCCCAGTACTGCAAGCAGAAGCAAGGCAGCAGCTTGCACCAGAGCTTGTAAGCAGCCTTGCAGGTATTCCCCTTCGAAGGTCAGCTGCCATTAGGGGCTACCCACCTAATTGCTGGGAACAAGGCACGAACACCTTGTCGTGTTTGATCTACTTACTTCTTTGTTCCATTTCAGTTCTTCCCATCTCTGCATACCTCATTTTCCAGTATCTGTTTTCTCCCAACAGCGCTCATGAGAATCATGTACCTTAACTCCGTCAGCTAAAATAATCAGGATTGAATAGTTAGCGCAAAGGAGTTCTAGAAACCATGAAAAAATTAGTTCTCCCTTAAGGCCAGTGAAGAGAGTCCTTCCCTCGAGGTTATGAAGCATTCTGCAAGATCAAGACTAACACCAGATGAAGTTTAATTCAATCAGGGAAAAACACTAACGCAGTAACACAAACCACTCATTATTATAAGAGCTTTTGTTCAAAGATCTTAACCTAAATTTATAGGACTAATAAATAAATAAATGAGAAGGGGTGAAGTCTGAACAACCGTGTTCAGGATAGCTTACCTCATCTTGGAATTTGCCAGCAAATCCACATGGAGAGATCCACAAAGGGAATCAAAGTGCACTGTAACATACAGATGTACAGAATGGTAGTTCTCCCTTCAGTGCCCTTTCAAAGAGCCCTAAAAAATATGCAAACTGAAGCGTTACCAGCCAGCTGTACTCTGGAAATCTCAACACTGAAGTTATCTAGTTGATCAGTAGATATAACACAAGATGAATTATTTGAACCCCAAATGAATCTGAAAACAGGATTTTCCTGAGAACAAACCATCAACAGTCATCTCTGGGATTATTAAAAGCCATAATATAGGCCATGTGCTTTGACAGCCAGAACGTGATCAACTTTAGCATTTACCTGTGAATTATTATACTGCATTTCACTACTTTTTTGCAGTAACCACTGCAAGAAAGCAAGCCTATTATACAGATTGTTTTTAAGTTATGCTTTCATTTAAAATAATAATAGAAAAAAACAACTGTAACACCCCAGCCTGCTTATTTAGGAGGTGATGTTTGTAGAGAATGACAAATGATCAAATGGCTTTTCTTGCTTTACACTTATTTTCCTGTAAGTTAAGACAACTTTTAGTATGCAGGTATAATTTGTATTTCTAATTTTTCAACTAGGATTTACGGTTTAGCTTTATAACTACTTAAAGCACCGCACACTCTTGAGGAAAATTCAAATCCTCATGAGAGTTAAGGCCTGATTTCCCGTATTAACTGTCAAATTTAAGTGAAAAGTTGTCCCTACCTTAAAGCACAACAGCCATTACTACAAAGAGAAGAATTGCCTTACTAATTCCTTATACTAGATGCCATCTTCTCAACATGAGTTTCTTTCACACTTCAGACAGATCTGAACCACCACCAATTCTCACAAGGTTTTCTCCCATATGCATTATCAAATCATTTTGATGGTCTATAAGCATCATTTTGTAATTTCTTATTATCCTTTTAAACTCACAGCAACATCCACAAAGTATCTTGCATACATACATTCACGCTAAAATCAGGTGATACTAAAGCCAAATGTAAAGCAGCAGCAACTATGTATTTTGGTGATTTATTTTTTTTCAGTGCAGCTAGTAGTAGTTGCAACAGATTACATTTGTCTTGGACAGTAATACTGCAGGTGCTAGTTCTCATTTAATACCAGGGAAACCCTTTCTATGATTTATGATTTAAACTAAACTGCAGTTACATCCAAATATCTCCTAACTTTAGAGAAACAAGTTTCAGTGTTCCCAAAGTGAACTGCAAACTGTAAGCTATTTACGACTGACTTAGTGGTCACGTGGGAGAACTGCATTAGCTGTCTGGTAATTGCAGGATTCTCCAGTTGGGACAATGTTGAAACCAGACCTAAATCTGCTTGAAAGTACAGTTAAATACTTTTATTTGCCCTTTGAACAGCGCTTACTTAAGTCAGTACCCTCTTCATCACCTTGCATATTGCTGCCACCACAAACTAGTAAACAAATCACCAGAAATTCACTGTGAGAAATTCCTAACTTGCTTTTGTTCACTAGCAGTGTACTTTGGTTTTTTCCCCCACTTGCTACACCTGCAAAGTCAGCTCACTAAGCTTCCCCTCATGTGAGTACTCAGAAACAAGAATCCTATCCGTTGATGTAATTCAACCTTTTAGAAGCGCCATAATTTAATTCCTCCATTTACCTCCAGGATATTTCCTAGGTTTTAAATGAGAGCCAGGTTCCAACCATTTAAAAGTCTCTGTAGAATAAATACTAAAAGGCTGGCCTGAAATTAGCATGACAGTTATAAGCACAGGTACTTGGCATAAACTGAGTTAGACAGGACTGGCACAGAAATAAATCCAATAAAAAAAAAAAGTACTGTAAAAAACAGCACCTACAAGCGAGCCATGTAAGCCAACGGAGAACAATGAGGAAATTACATTATTAAAAGTTTTTATTTAGGTTTGGTCAGTACAGGTAAGATAATATTGGAGTCACAGAGCAATATGCATAAACAGGATACAACAGTTCTTAAAAACTGAGTAACTATGCACACAATCCATAAACATTCGGTCACCTAAGGAGAAAATGCACAGATGTATGGTGGGAAAAAACTGTAATTAACACTGAAACTACTAAAGGACTCCTTCAGCAAGTCCATCTTTTAGTGATAAAACTACTGTACTGGGCAAACGTGGCAGTCATAAACCCACAGTTATCATGACAAATCTTGAAGGTGGTGTTAAGTATAACAGTATGAGTAAGAATGCCCTTACACAGCACAGGTTCTAGATATACACAGATTTGTACAGACATCATTTATGTTATACTTTATGGAAATAACTTCCATTTCAACTTCACATTAACTCATATAAAAATAACTTGAGCTACACAAATGTCCTCTTAGCAACATTCAATGTAATTAACTGTTAAAATTTCCAAAGTGGCAGAGGTATTGAAGCAAAAAGAAATCCACAAAAAGGCAAAAATTGTGACAAGTATGCACTAATTTAAACGGCTTCTGAACAGTATCCTCTCCCAATTTAAATGACACTGTATAAAAATGCTGCAGAAAAATGTTACAAAACTGAACCCTGCACATTTACATTGGAGTCCAAACCATTCTGGACATGCCGAGAACCCGCAGTTCTGTTACCTTTCATGCTTACTGTTTTCTCCTCTTGAGGATCATGATTGGAGTCTGTGTCATTTGAATGGTGAGTGAGAGAGTTTTCACTGCCAGTGGGAGAGTCTACACTTTCATACCCAGTACTGAGTTGGTTTATGTAGCTACCACCTCCTCTACCAGTTCTATCTTCAGAGTGGTTGGACAGCTTATTACCATTCCCTGGAGAAGCCGGGAAGTCATCTTCCGTGCTGCTACCCTCCCTATAAAATCCAGGCCCAGACGTCCGCTGATGGGAGGAGCTACCATTGCTTGGTCCGTTAGCCAGACGGCCGCAGTCTTTACCCACAGCCTCTCCCTGCTCTGTGGGCTCGGAGGATGGAGTCCTGCTGGTACCTGGGTTGGAGGCCTGCGACTGCTGCTGCTGGTACTGCGCCAACTGCTGGCGAGTCTCCTTCAACTGCTGCTGAAGCACTAGAATGGTACTCTGCATACCCTCTACCTCCTCATCAAGCTGGATGATGAAGTCATTCAATTCTATGTAAAGAAAACACATGCGTTGCAAATACTTAATAACCCACATATAGCTCGGATCTCACACAAGAACATTTAAATCCTCTAGCAACATTTTATGCTGAAGTTATTCAACCAACCTTTCCAATCTTTAGATATGCACACCATTTTGATACTCTGCCTCTGAAGGAGATGCTATATATTCACAACTTTGGATATACGAGAAAAAATTAATTTCTGGACAAGAAGATTCGTGGCTCAATTCCAATAATTAATATTTTGCAAGAAGACTCTAACATAACTAACTTTACTGAAGTGCAAGATGTTGCAGAAATACTGTAAAAGTGAGCATAAGCTACATCTGCATATGATAGTTCTGAGTAATTACAAAAACCTACTTGTGACAAAAAAAATTTAGTCACATTTTAAGGTAACATCAGCTCGCTGATTTTAATGCATTTAATTCTGTGTAACGTAACACAAAGGGAAAAGGTAAACTTTTGCTGTACTTCTTATCAATAAAAGTTGCTAATTCTACAAAGTACTTATGCGCAAAGAAAAAATCCTTCACACATGGGACTGCATTTTGGACCAGAAAGGATTTTAACGTGGAAGATAAACACTGCAGCCCAAATTCAACTGCATGTTTACGCAACTGAGCAAATAACATGCAAACTGCTTACTGCTGTAAAAGTTATAAAATTAAAAGTCCATTGCTATGGAAAAAAAAAAAATCACTTGGAAAATGTCAGGATTATCATAGTCACTGTTCATAAGTGGAAGAAGCTAGGGCCTAAGAATATCACAATTCTGAAACTTTAATATACTGCACTCAAGAGCAGAAATTCTTTAAAGACAGTTTATACTTGCTTCAGTTATGAACTAGATAAGTTTATAAACAGTAACTGAGGAGCAAAAGTATTACAACAACACTACAGCAAGAATCACTTAGCTACGTAGAAAAAAACATACTCTGAAAAATGCAGGATATATTAGACAAATGCCAATTCATGTCCACGCTATCTTACAGATGCCAGGTATGAAATAAAGACACCTGGGTTTAATTAATTAGCTTTCTCAAGATTTAGTGTAATCATCAGGTCATCTGTTGTGTAGCCTTCAACAAACAAGTACTTTCATCAAGCTTCTCAAAGAACACAGACTCTACACTGAACTCTCAGCTAAGATTTTTAACATTAGCATTTCCCCTCCATTTAAAAATGTACAAGAGGCCAGAGTTCACAGCTAATTTCAATTTAGGTTCACAAAGCTGAAAAAGATGGACTATGAATACAGTAATGGAACATTTCAATTAATCTGAGTTACTTAATCAAAAACTGCATTTTTATTCTTCTTACATGTTTTTTTTTCCCTTCAAGTAATTTCAAAACAGGTCAGTTAACAAGAAGCTTTCTGTTTTCAGTGCACGCTTACCTTAATATCCCATATTAAATAGCAAGACCTATGAAATCTAGTAGCTTCACATTCAAACCCTGCGTTACCGGGAGCTGCAAACCCCACCAGTACTGCCAAGTTTAGCCTGCAGTCTAGTTTTTGGTGGCATTTTTTTTAATTAAGGCTATCAATAAACTTACAACAGTCATATTTTACTTGACGTTGCCCTTTCATTCTGGCAAAGGTTTTACAGTACCCATATCATCAGAAAATTAAGCTAGCAGAAGTGCAAGGCAACTTCCATTTTCTTAAGAAAATCCCTTACCATCCTGACTGCTTTTAAGTTCCTCACTATATTTCTTCTGTAAAGCCAACTCTGCCTCAAGCTGTGCAATACGTCCTTGGGACAGCTGCCTTCCAAGCTCTTGATTCTCCTGGATAAGCATTCGACACTTCGCCATTAACTTTTTGCCTGTTTGGCTGCAAAGGAAAGAACCAGTCTATCACAAATTGAATATAAAACCTTTTGTAATCTTCCTCAATCACAATTACAGACAAAAAGGAGACAATTTCTGCATGTCACAATTCACAGAACATTATGTCTCAATGTAATTGCCATAGCAGAAAATCTCCCTATATTACCACATGCTGTTCCAGAGTCAGTTGATCTTCTGTCGGTGTCCCATAAAGTGGAAGGCAAGTTTTATTACTGCAGATATGAACAAACATTGCTCTTTTTTGATACCAACATCTGGATTATCAGTCTGCACAACCTTGCATGTGCTAATTCTCAACGGAGTTTAAGTGATTAAAGATGTGCCTTGCAACTGTAAAGATTAAGTAGTGCAATAAGAAATGCACAAACCGAACTATTAACAAAAACCTTCTTCCTTTCTCATACTAGTAAAGGTAAGAGCAAAGATGTGGGGAAAATAACATTATGTTTGTAAGTGACATCCATTTTTTCTTTTGGAGGCTAAGACATTCAAAAGAATGTTTAGAAGAGTTGCACATCTACTTTTCAACTCTATTTGTGTATCTGACAGTCGTATACAGTGTTTCATCATTCATGACAGTCAGCTTTTGATAAGCAAATCTTACAGAATGAGGATAAAGTAAAATGCAGTTTAAAATCGGCAGGAAATTAAGTAAGCAGTAACACTCATTTAGAACGACAGGTTCAGATCGTAAATGTTTTAGGATATCCAGTTTCTTCAAGCAGTGGGCAGAAAAAAAGCACTCTGAACCGTCAAGATTTTCTCTCCTAAATAGGTAACATCACATCTTTAATCTTCATGAATTAAATTGTATTGTAAAGCATTATAGGAAATAGTATGCAAATTAATATATAGGCAATATGTCTGTCTCCATATAAGAGTTCAAAAGTTCTTCAAAACTGTCGGCCAAAGTCAGAATAAGTGACCACAATCAGTTATTTTACGAGGCTCAGCAACATAATGAAGCTGTCTCTTTCTACAGAAGCAGAAGCTCTGTAGCTAAATAAATAAAAGCCACTGTTGTGAATTCCAGGGCAGGATTTGCATTACTTTCCAAGAGCAAGGTCATTTTAGCTTAAAGTGACAAAGAAAGAAAATACTGAGGATTAAAAAAAGAACTGGAAACTTCCACTACTGCGATTCACAGCCACAGTTCGTTTTCTCCTGCAACCAACACAACCAACAAAAAGAATTTTAAATAATAATTTTCGTATCAACTATCTTTTAAACATTGAAGCCTTAAACAATTCCTGCAAATTCTGCCTCACTGAACATTTTCCAACTGACTGTCCCAAATCTTTCAGATGGGCTGCTCCAGAAGGAATCTGGCTGCAGTAAGGTCCTGGAAGCCTGCAACTCTGCTAAAGGCAGCAACCTGTTTCTTTTCTTGATGTGATGTCCAATGTCGGGTCCTTGAAGTTTAAACTGTGTTGAGCTAATACAATCCACTGTAACACAAGATGCAAGTTTTCTTAGAGATGCTTGTTCTGTGTAAAGAAGCAGGACCACTTTGGAGATGACCAATGTGATGAACCCCACAAGCTTTAAGGCAGACGTGTATTGATTTTTAGGCATTTGCAAATCCTTGTTACTGTATTCATCATTCACTGCAAGTTTAAGGAGTTCACAGTGCTGAAGTCATTTACTGTTTTTTCTCTCCACAAAACAATGTCATCTGCAGACTCAGAAGTACCAGGCAGCTGGACACTGGGACAGTTTTAAAAATCCCATTAATACTTTCAACGTAATTCCTGCCAAAATATTTATTGTAAAATTTACTGTAAAATATTTATTACCTGTATAGAAATTTGCATAGTTACCTATAATGCTATTTTCTTGCCATCAAGTTTTTTCCAGATGTTCTGAATTAGCGAGGCACCAAGTAGCCTTCCCTTGCAATTTACACAGAAGACAACACATGCAAGAAAATCAAATCCAATAACTATAAAGTAATTCCTCTTAGCTTTACAACTAAACTTGGCATCGTTTTCACAAATCCACTTGAACACACACGCAACAAAACCTGTAGGAATGAAATGGTTAAGTTTCAAATAGCCACTGTTTGTTGCATAAAGCTTTTTGCAAATGATATTACTGATTTTTAATTCAAATGTACACTGTACGCATAATGATGATTAAAATAGCTTAACATAGCCATCCCCTCAACCACATGCCCTTCTGTTTCTCCCCCTAGGCATTAGTAAGGATTATACTGTACACTCTTTATCTTTGGTTAAGATCCAGATCTAATACTGCTTGGAGTTGCAGTCAATATATTACCTTAAGAACACACAAGTTGGTGATACGAACAGAAGCATCAGCTCTTTTAAATATTAGGTCAGATATCATGAAATAAGAGTGGCTGCATACAAGGAAGGACAATTAAAACCAAGTGGGGGAAGAAGGGCAAAGAATCTAAAATTCTATAAATGCTCTACACGAGTAATCATTTCTTTGCCTTTCAGAAATATTGAAGAAAAAAAAAATCAATAAAATCATAACCAACTATGAAGATAGCTTCAATTCTATACCAAGAAATAAATCTTAATTTTCTCTACTTGAACTACTGCATACTGAAGAAGGCACATTCACACCACTGAGACTTAAAATTATATGATGCATATTATAGCACAATATCACTACAAAATGACAAAAAATCGATACTTTTGCTTGAAAGAAACTGGTAATAGTTACTTGTGTCTCAGTTGTATACACACTTAAGAGTCTCAGAACCTGATGAAACCAACCAACCTGTACTTAATGGTATTTAAATCATTTCTGAACTCCAAGTAAAACAAGCAATCTACACGGCATGTATCTATCAACACATTATAGTAAGCTTTACAAATGCCTCAGCAACACATTAACAGTTGAATAATGCAAGTCTTACCTCTGTTTTGATGCTAGATCATTAAAATCTTAGACTCTGCTATAGCAAAATAATCCCAGATGGATCAGTTTTAAAAGTTTTTCTGTATGTTAAATCATTACTCGTGCAAAAAAATAAATCTGTGTAAGTACACTAATCTTCAATCCCATATTAATCCATCTAAAGCATAGGTGATACTTTTAAATTAAAAATACGTAACATTACCTTAGTTAAAATCATTCAAAGAGAATACATCACCTTCTGTGACAGCTGAATCTCTTTGTAACTTAGAACTGAATTTTCTAGAATCAGACAATCATAAAATATCACCTAACTGATTTGAAAAAATAAAAATAAAAAATCAAAACCTTAGTTTACTAGAGCTCAATTTGCCAAGATAAAAAATAAATAAATATACAAGTGCTATATCAAATCCACATTTCACTTTACACACCTCAGATCTGCACTCCCAGCTGTCCCCTATTGCTAATCTTACAAATAACTTGGGACAACAGAACAGAGGCATCAACAGAGTAGCAAACGTTCCTTCACTGATTCCACCAAGGAAAATGCATGCATTTAGCTTGTCGTGCTTCGTTAAAATAGTGTCTTTTTTTTTTTTTTAATTCAGAGAACGAGACAATGCAGAAACAACAATCTGTTTGATTCTCGTTCATCCCAGGAGTTTCACAGTACAACAATATAACCAGTAGTGTTCCTTGGACTATATATTACAACTATTTCAAGGCACATTTTATATAGAAGTGCAATACAAAAAAAAACCAGGTGTACAAAGGAATAAAAACACCCCACCAACACTGAAGACAGCTGCCGTTGTGTGCCTTCTGCATAGAGCGTGAGATCAGTTAATATAGAAGATCAAAAAAATCTCATTTCTGCATGAAAACATGCAGCAAAAACTTATCACAACTACTTTTTTCTTACACATACTAGTTGTGATCAAATATATACTGCTTCCAACAACTTCAAACCTGCAATCAGATAGAATGTACGTTCTTGTACAATCCTAATTTTGAGGCGTCCACAGCATTACCAACCATCCAGAACAGTTCATTATTTAGCAACATTGACTTAAGGGCTCCGTCAAGTGCCACAGAGCCCAAATGCTTAACAGTCAAATGTGTACACTACCACTGACGTGATATCAAATAGCACTGTCGTGGCTATTCAAAACTGGTTAGCAAGTAAACTCTTTAATGCAAAATTCACCTCATCGAGTTTTGACCCAGCAGTTCAGTGAACAAGCAGGAAGTCCACAGTCTTATTGGAAAACTGACTTAGTGTCTCTAAGTCACTAGGCTCAAGGTTAAGAGCGAAGCATATTCCACTTCTACATTTTACAGGAATTTTACATGTTCAATTCAGGATTTTTAATCTCTAGGTTCTTTCCTCCAAACTGTCTGTAGACACAGTGTGCCACAGACATAAGACTTCTGTTTTTCACTCTATTTTCTTCAAATAGAACAATTTTGCAAATGTCTACGTGTTCTAGAAAATATATTTTTTTTCGGAGATGGCAATTTCTTCAGAATAGTCCGACGCTGTCAGGCCTCTGAAGCAAAGGGGGAGAAAAGAGCTGAAACACAAGGTTCATCTGATAAGTTTTACATTAAGCATTACAAGCTGGACAGTATAAGAATGTGGCTTTTGCCTCAAAACGTCTGAGTCTTGGTGTGGAAACGAGTACTTGGCTGTCCCACCATAGCATTCTCGTAGTGGGACTGTCAGGGAAGTCTTGACTGGGGAGTATTTGTTTTGTTTACCTATCAGGCGTAAATTTCCAGGCACTCAGTTCATTTTGGGCTTGTTCCAGTTTGTCTTTAGTCTGTTCCAGTTCACCTTTCATTTTTAGGAAAAACAAGTTGATGGCTGGGTCCACCATTGTTGATCGCAGTTGGGCAACGCTAGGCTGCTGGACTTGCTTGAGGTACTGAATCTGATTCTGCACAAAATAAGAGAAGACGTTTATTTATACGTAATTCAGTACAGTTATGATTATTTAGATAGGATTAAAAAGTTATTCCAAAAGTGACATCGAGGAAACTCGCCTTCTTACAATATTCTAACCTGTTACGGACAGGATAAAAATAACCTCTGCTCACTTGTGCCCTACCAGTAAGCACATCCACCCAGTTTCCCAATCCCAATCCTGCCAAGGCCTTCAAAACTACTTCCGAGGTTGATCTCTTCCTGTCTGGTTTCAAACTGTTTTTTATACTGCCTGAATTACTGGAACATTATAGTTCCTCCTTTCTTTCATAAATGCTTGCGTACAAATATTTATACTAAGAGTCGCCTGCTTAGAATAATTTCCATGCAACTTCAATTAAAGTTATTCTAGAACACTGAGGCTACTGTTGGTACCTAGTACCTTAATGTAGGTACTGAAAGGCCTTTCTAAACACCTATTTATTTATTTAAAGTGTGGTAACTATGATGCTAGTTTCCAACTTTTCCTTTTGGTAAAAAATCATTTAGAGCCATTCACATCAAGGAAATAAGTTTAGACTGCTTTGACTCTCTTGCAGTACGCACAACCCTAGGAACAGCCTTACATTTACTCCTGAAGTTTTGGTAACTGTATTTTAAATATAGCACTTAGTAATCAGAACTTAATTGCACTTGTAGTTGATTAATGCATTTTTTGAAAGTCTCCTGAATCTTCATTCAGACAGTAAGTAAAATCACAGTGACCTGCACGGAGAGTATTCATTCAAAAGGTCAATTTATGATGCTCCTCATATTACACATTTCTTGGTCACCAAGAGGTAAATTTACACAAGACTGGATAAGAAACATTAGCTCAAAGACAGGGATTTTGTATTCTGCTGCAGACAAATCTCGTGACCAGGTTGACAGCAACAGCTAAAATGAGCAACAGTACAAGCCAGTACTAGCATTACTGAGGCAGTCAGCCGAACCACCTCCACAGAAAGCTTCCACCCAACAGTGAAACCAAAGTGCAAGTATAAACATACTGCTTCATTACAAAAATGTGCAGTAGTGACCTCAGAGTCACGAACTTAGGAAGATGTGGTTTAATTAATGTATTGAACAGCACCAATACTTGGACTCTTTCAAATATATGTGACTCCAAAGCTACTGAAATAGATGAAATTAAAGTTTAAATTGACTTCTTATTCACGTGATACTATCAAAATATAAATGCTTAGCTACTCAAGAAAATAATACTTGAAATGATCAAACTCCTTTAAACAGTTTTAAGCAGATAATAAAGATTATCCTAACATTTCTAGTATAGCATTGCACCCTCCACAGAAACTCCACCTCACTGAACACACAAAGACTTGCTCATTTAGTAAGTTATTTAAGTTATTTAATTCACTGTTATACTTGCTCACATTTCTGATGTCTGCACTACTGGAAGTATTTCAACAATCTGTCACTCTTTCCGAGAGCTAATACTAGCAGAGAGTGGAACCACTTTATTAACAGACCTCCGCAGACACTCCTCCAGCTGGCAACCTTATCCTACAGTAACACAGTTTGCAATCCATTTCTAGAAAGGCATCACTGAGAAAATAATTCTTTGCCTTACCCAGACCTAGCTCTTTCCCTCTTATAATGCCAAATTCCTTGGATCACTAGCACAAAGAATTACTGCCAGAACTAAAAAGCTCTATATGACCCAGATGATTCTGTCCAATGGCAACTATTCAAAGCACATAATTTGGATATCTCTAGCTCACATAACTAGGCCGAGCAGGGAGAATTTGTGTGGGCTCTGCACAGTACCTCAATTGTCATTCCTGAAACAGTGTAGGAGAAGTTTGCCTGAGCTGACCAACTCTTGTCTATTCCCTCCCCAAACTTGAAAGATCATTTACGCCTCCAGCTTTATCCATACCTCCACAACTGCTTTTTCCAGTAGCAACTCCAGAGTTCTCACATGCCAGACTTGTCATTTACCCAGATTCACTGCACCCCTAAAACAAATCCACGCCTACTAATCCAGCCTAATTCCTTACTCCATTTACCTTCTTGCTTTGCCAGTCCACATCTCCCACTCTCGCTCCCTAAAATTCCCTAGCATGCCTCTCTTCCTCTCTATATCCCTGAGTAAGAGGTGAAGAGCAAAGGCCTGCCTGCATTCAGGTCCATCTACTCAGTTACAGGCTACTGTGTCAACTGCTTGAGCTCCAAACATACTCAAGCACCTAAAATACCTACTGACTGTTCACGTTCCTGAAGTGCTGCTGGAACTTTTGAGATGTCTCTTAGGCGATCAAACAGGGAGGAATTTTCATAAGCAGAATCAGTAACTACAGTATATTCTTCTTGTCTGCTCTAACCCAAGGTAAGAGAATGCTGAAGTATTCCAGACAGGACAGCATTAAGCTGCGTGCATTTTAGTTTGGGTGGACTTCTTTTTCAACTCTGCTTCTCACTTTCTTGAAACAGCCGAAGTCCTTCAGCAAGGCTGTCCAAAGTTATCCACAAAGAACAGATACTCCAACATGAAGAACATAAACAGAAAGCAAGTGCTTGACGAGAAGCACAAGTCATCTAAGCAAGCGTAATACTTTGCGTCAAAAAGCAGAAAGGAGGAAACTTGATGATGAAGAAAAAACAACGCATTTGTAACCTAAACCACGAGTAAATGATTAATAACTACTCTCACAGTACTACAGTCCATCTTCACCTACAAGTTTACATTAATTATTGCTATCTGTTCCACAGAAAACCCACTCAGAAGCAAGTACTTCCTAATACCTGCCTGCTACAGCAGCTAAGCAGTAGCTTAGGAGTGGTTAGTCTTTCCCTAAAGTAACAATCTCCATCTCTGCTGAATGTAAAGCCCTGTGGAGACAATAGTCAATACCTTACCTGTGCTTCCCTATCAATTACCACTTTTTTTTTTTTTTTGGGGGGGGGGGAATGGGTAAGGTAAAAAAGAATAGCTGTTAACAATGGGGTATTCGAAATATTAAATCCATAAACCACAAAGTAGTCCTTCAAGTAGTCAATCCAAATTACACAAAGTAAGTCTGCAACACCTGTCAGACTCTGCAAGCTCCTAGCTCAGAAGAAATCTACACACTCTGCAACCAGACTCAAAACAGAGCCCAACAGAGAAAGGAAGTACGCACTTAACTCCACATTTATTTAATACCATAATGAACAGCAGTTGCTGCTCTGACGTACTTGTCAGCAAAGGTTCAAGAACACAAGTGACTTCCACAAGCTAATGGGAATTTGCTGTGCTTTGTCTTTCAAATGAAACAAGGGTAAAAATTAAAGATAACAATGACAGAGCCTCTCAAACTCCATTTAAACTACTGAATTTTAAATAGCATTTATACACCTTGTTTATAAACCTTGTTTGTACAGCTTCGGAGGCACAAAAATCACTAATGTCTGTAAACTATCACTATTTGAATATAGTACAGTACAGTACTTCAGATTTTCTCCATTTAAATTTGCAATACTTGAATGTGCTAAGTTTTCACACAGCACATTCCACCAAATACATTAAAAATAATATGATCACGAGGTATTATACAGAAAATAATTGCCTTTAGTTAAGAAACTTGACAACAGAGATGCTGAATTAAGCACAGATAACTCAGTGTCACTGGAATATTTTCCAAGTAAATACGGACTTCAAAACAGCTAAGTGCCACAAGTTAAGGAAGTTATTTTATGGATGCGCTACATGACACTCATTTATGATATGGTGACTAGTTTTTGTTCATCCATTGAAAGATTTAGCAACTTATAGATTAGCTTTACAGCTTACAAGTAATGATTTATTTCACTACAGCCACTTCACAGGGAAAACAACATCTGATAATATGAGCCAAGAAATCCTCCAGTGCTTCTCTGGATTACACGGGTGTTCACCTCAGGCTACATAAGGAGGAACACTGCCAGCAGGTGGAAGGAGGCCATTCTTCATCTCTACTCAGCGCTGGTGAGTCATCTGGAGCACTGGGTTCGGTTCTGGGCTTCCCAGTAAGAGATATGGGCATACTAGGGTGAAGCCAATGAAGGGTTATATGAAGGACAAAATGAAGAGCTCGAAGCATCTGACATTCAAGCAGAGGCTGAGAGAGCTGGGACTGTTCAGCCTGGAGAAGAAAGGGCTGAGGGGGGATCTTACCAACGTGCATAAATACCTGGTGGGGGGAGTAAAGAAGGCGGAGCCAGGCTCTTCTCAGTGATGCCCACTGAAAGGACAGAAGGCAATGGGCACAAATTGAAATACAAGAAATTCCATTTAACTATAAGAAAATGCTTTATACTGTGAAGGTGTTTGAACAGCGGCACAATCTGCCCAGAAAGATTGTGCCTCCATTCCAGGAAGTACTGAAAAACCTGACTTAGCTCTTAGTAACCTGCTCCAGCTGACCCCGCTCTGAGCAGGTAGATTAGACCAGACAGTATCCACAAGTCCCTTTCAACTCCAATGAGATATATAATTTCTTTTTAATTAACCATTGCAAAGTAAGTTTTACTCCTTCATTTGTTTCTTTTCATACAAACACTTAGTACAGAGTGATGTATGCCATCGTACAGACTTAGGAAAGTGAAGTGCACAGGGAGAAGTCTTACACTACCTGAAATACCTGACAGCTCAGGACTCCTACAGGAAAAAAGAAAGGAAGGCTACAAGAAGAAAATAACAGAGGAAAGTGACAAAACTAGTTATTGGTTTTTCAGAGAACTTATATTCTTCCTAAGAGAAGCTCTCATGAGTTGTTACAAAAACTAGCATTAAGAAGCTTTTTGCAATCCTCTCTCGGGAGCTGCCAGTTGAAGAAGCAGGGTGAAAATGAAGTTAAGAAGATAATGCAAAACCATCAGCAAATCCCAAATCAGCAAAAGGCAGTTTCAAGAAACCAAAACAAATCACAGGAAGCCAACAGAAATAGAGGAGAGGGAAAACAGCAACAAAAGCATTTGGTCCAAAGAACATCAGAAACCCAAGAAGCAGATCTGACTCATTTCAAAAGGACTCCCTAAGCACCCAAATGGATGCCTTAGACAGTTATCTGATCCACCATATACATCAGCCTAAAAAAATCTCAACAAAATCCAGTATATCAAATCCTATCCTCAGGTTTCAAATTCTTCCCACATTTGGAGATAGACAGAAGTAACATTTATGGCAAATACATACAGTAAGCACTGCAATGCCCTTCCAAGCATAACTGCTGCTGAAAATCAATTGAAATAACCAATGTTTTAAAAAATAAAAAAACACTTTACAGAATGTTATTTATTAATTCAGTGCCCTGCCATTTTTTTTTTAAGAACAAACTATAATGTTACAGATATATGAAAAACACAGAACAAGTACTCTCCATTAACTCTTGTGAGACTCTTTAAACACATCTCTAAATACTTACAGTACACTCTTGCATCTCCTGTTCTTTAGTTGCCAGCCTCATGACCAGAATATTTTCTCTTCGGGCAGATTCTTGCTGTTGCTGTTTCAATTTCTCTTCAGATTCTCTCAATCCCGTCACATCATTAGCTGATGAAGTTAATAAAACAGAAAGCCTAGGTTTTAATGCATCCTTTCACAAGCATTTTTAAAGACATCTTAAAAAAAAAAAAAAAAAAGCCAAATTCATAGGCAGCAAAAGAGTTCAATTAACCAACTTAAGCAGGAGAAATAATAAGATCAAAGTATCAAGTGTTCGAAAAGCTTGACGAAGTTTCTTTTTAAATACATCTAGGTCCTTAATGCTAAACTTGAAAATGTTTCCACACTTTACGTAAGAACTAACTTTTCATTAATTCAACTGCCCCATCCTTCACCATTATTGCTTGCACTGTGAAATTGGGGATGTGAAAATGTCAGGAACTCTCCTGACACCTGTAACAAATCCTGTGTCTAGAATGGTGCCACAAATGATCAGTTCGCAAAGTGGCTTCAGCATTTAAGAGTCAACAGTCACTGGAGAACTTCAGAGATGACAGTTCAGCCACAAATATAAGCCTTCTGATCCATAAAGATTCATAGAAGTTAATATATGAAACATGAAAGAAAGCCACTGCTGAAGTTACCCGAACTGGAATACATGCAAGCAGAATACATTTACTCTGCTACTTATCAAACACAAAATGACTGAAAGTTGGAATAATTAAGGTCTTTTTTTGTGCGGGTATTTCTTTATTTTTTAGACAACTAGTAGACCTGCTTTAAATATGAACTATAAACATCACAACTTGCTTCAGAGCTATTATTTCTAATTTGCTGTTGTTGCACATAATAGTACTAATTAACGAAGCACGCATGGCAGTAAATGAGAGATTTAACATCAGAGGTAAGAGAACACCTGTCTGGATTGACAAAATAAAACTTCAAAATAACTGCTACCAAGATTTTAGATAGATTGAATAGAAGACAGGAGAAGAGTCTCAAACTGCTCCCGTAACTTTTAAAGTTGACTTCAGTCTAGCAATTCAGTCATTTTCAGAACGCATTCAGGTCTTCTCAACTGAGAGCAGGATGTTCTCCCACAGTCTCACTTTCGAAAGACTGAAGCGCAGCCCAAAGTTTTTTTTTTTTTTTTTTTTTTTTTTTTACAACATAAAATTGACACTCAAGTTGTTAATTCAAATTATTCAATCAGATCAACAATCAGTTGGGTATTCATTTTAGTTCTTCACCTCTACGAGTTGTTTCCCTCCCAAACGATTTACAATTGTGTAAGAATACTGAAAGCACAAACACTCACAGTATTCTGATAGAGGATACTTTCACTGCTGCAAGAATTCTAAAAGTAGATGCATTTTCCAAACAGTCCATGTATAGATGGCCCCACAGATGCAAAAACAGAACTTTCAGAAGTCATTTAATATTGGCAAAGAAAAAGAAGTTGGTTAAAAAACTGGAAAAGTCTAAAAATTCATACTAGGAAAAACAGTATTTTCTAAAAAATAGAAAAATGACATCGTAGTGCTGATGAATATTTGTTATTTTTAACAGTAACATGACATTACTCAACCACTCTGCTTTACACAAGCATTCAAAACATTAAGGCAACTCACACCATTTTGAAACTTTGCTAACTTACAATTAAGGTCTGTGTACTTGCCCTCCAAAGCTTGCACATATGCTTCATACTGTTTCCACCTATTACAGAAAGAAAAATATTTTTCTGAAGCTATTTATTAAATAAATAAATAGAATCAAAGCATCCAATTCCTAAACTTTAAGGTTATTTATTTATTCAAAAATCAGAAAATGTCAAAAGAATTACACAACTGAATAAAAGACAATTCTATGGGAAAATACAACTCCACTTTGCATTGAAGAACACAAAAGTAGTAAATGTTAAGCGGTAATAAACAACACCTTAAAAACTACTTCCAATATTTTTGACAAACACTAGAATCAAAGGTTTATTACGTAGTTATCTGTGCTAAGTGCTCAGGAAGCCTCACATTCTCAAAGCACAATGCAAGCAGGATTCTGTAACGAACTATAATACAACACCATGCATCTGTTACCATGTGAACAGCACAGCAAGTATATATATACACATATCAATACTACACTACAATTTAAGTCTAGGTTAAGAAGTTATTCCAGCTCATTTAAAGCAAGACCATACTGACAACATTTACTGAACAGTCAACCAGTTAAATAACTCTTTAAAAGTATGCTGTTAAAATGATCCCGATTCAGAAAAGCTGACACTGAGAAACAGCATTGTATTTGACACAAACCATCAAATCAACAGCAAAGTCCACAGTAAAATTTACCATGCCACATCTTATCAACAAGCACTGTGCGTTGCTGTTTGTTGTTGTTGCTGCTTTTGTTTTGGTGCTTCCTGTTTGGTTGTTGACACTGGGTTTGTTTGGGTTGTGGTTTGTTTGTTTTTGGGAGGAGGGGACAAGGAGTGCTATCTGCATGCCTTCTTCTCAACATAAGAATTCCACAAGATTAAATAAGCTCAGCTAATAAACTACCACTAGAGAAAGGGATAGTTTATCTTCCCTCCCTCCCAACTTGCACTCTTCCTCCCCCCACCATTCTATGCCAGACCTGCCCTAACTACCTCCTAACCTACAATACTACCTCCAAACTGTAAGATCTGAATGATTTAGTAAACAAGCAGCCCAAGAAATGGCCTGTAAAGCACGTGATGCATATCAGCATGTGAGATCACATCACTGAGAAACACAAAGCCATGCAGAATATCTCTTCCTTCTAGCAGTAAAAGCAAAAAAAATCTTTTTAGCTGAATAAGAAATGAGTTAGATCATTTAAGATCTGTAGGAGAGCAGTAGCACTCCCACTGAACCCTTAAACTTAGCGTCTTCACTGCTCTTAAATGCAGATTTGGTCAGAAACAAAGGTTTCATGGTCTGACCACTGGAAGTTTAACATTAACTCAATGTCAATCCTCAATAAGGGAAACGGAAACAGTCTACTAAATAGCAAACATAGAAAGAAAGAACCTGAATTTTCCATGAATTAATTACATGACAGAATAAAAAAAGCTAGTCTTCAAATACAGATGCAGAATTACTTTGCCGAGTTATTTCTCACAGCCTGAAAACAACAGCTCTGTCAGTACTGCAACTCCTTGATAGTAACGGGAGTTAGACAAAGCGAGCAAACTGAAGCCCTGAAGCAGAAGTCTGGCAGATGTAACAGACCGCTATCAGAAAGAAAACATGGCCTGTGGTCACTATGCAAGTCAGGGCTAACATCTCTACAGATCACCTCTCAAGAAGTCCTAGCTCTGGAAAATAAAATAGGCTGAATAACAACATGTCATATTTTTCGAGTTACATGACTACCAACTCCTCTGGAGAAGCGACCTTCCAGGCAGAATTAGCTACACTTTGTCACAACAGACAAAACCTGCTGGATATTGCAACAGTTCCTCTCCAAAGCTTAAGAAACTGTACAGAACTAACCTGCGACCATCTCACAGAGAGAACTCCTCCAGCAATCAAGCCACGAAGTTCAAAAATCAGAGGTTTTCTATTAAAGCTGCTTCTATTTTGTACACAAGCGTGGTCTCAGTCATTTTGGTACAACTACTGATTACCAGTACCGAGTTTGAGATCTGATTTTTACCTCGTTTCAGGCAAACCAAAAAGCTAGCAAGTACAAAGACAAAAATCAATTATTTAGTACAATTAGACTCTTTTTAAGCCATTAAAACAATCTACTAAGCTAAAAGCATCAGAACAGAAAATGAAATAAAAAGTTCTATAACTACATATAAAGTAAGACTATCTAAGTACACACACACACAACACACATATGTATAATTACTAAGACAAAATATCTAGCAAACATACCAACAAAACATTTCTTGAGTACATTTCTGACTCTAAGCTGAAGGAAAAAAAGCAGCAGAGCCCAATTCCAAAAGTGACTGGGTCTATGTCCACATTGAGTACAAGTCAGTAAAAGCACTGCATTTCATCCACCACTTGAGTAAACATAGGTACTTCAACACTGTACATACTGATCAATAAGTTGAACCACCCAGGGAACAGAGGCAAGTTTCTTTAGCTACTCCAGAGAGTGCTTTGCTCTCATGTTCCTGGCTCTCCCTCCCTCACAGATTGAAGTGAGGATTTAAGTGCTCATGCCATTGAAGAGAAAGGGAAGATAAAGCAGGTGACAGCGTGGCTGCCAAGCGACCAGAAAGGACAGACTTGGCCTTGATGCTCCTGCTCGCTTTCAGTCAATGGAAGTGACAGCAAACAACCCTCAATTACATGCTTTGTGGAAAACAGTGAAGCTCCAACACAACACTCAGGAAGTGACAGAAAGCATCAGTACTTTCCATATGTGCACTTCCCAGTGCAGCTAGCACAGAGATAATGCACTAGGCTCTAAGATGAAAACCACCAATGACACACATTATTTTAAAAGCCTTTGCTCCATTGAAGTGTGGGGAAAAAACTAAAAACACCCTCCATCTTATTTTAAAATGATCTGGTAGGGGTCAACATGTTTTTCTATGCCTGAAAGCAGAGGAGATGCCTTTAACTAAACTGATCCACACAGAATTGGGTAACATTTTATTCCAACCTGCAAATGAAGTTAGCAGTGAGTGGAGTAATTGCCAGCTTCACACAAAGCCAAATACAAAGCAACATGAGTGTAAATCATTCACATGCATATGAAACTAACAAAAAAAAAAAAAGCAGGACTGCTGAATGCAAACAAAATGGACATGGCCACAGTGGCATGTAAGCAAGGACAGTTACTGTCCTTAAAGCAGTAACGCCCTTCTGAGAATAAAAGTTGTTTTGTCTACATTAAGAGGAAGACAACAGCAACAAAGGTATCACCATTCCCTCCTGCCCATCCCCTCCCATGCTTTCATCAGTTCAGTTTATCTGCTGACATACTTCAGCTCCCTGGGCAGATTCCAACCATACTCTCCTTTCAATAAACAGAAATCAATTTCTTCTATGGCAGAAAGTAATCAAAACATTCCCAGAGATATTCTCGAGAACAGAAATTTCTGTCCAAGGCTCCCAAGACCTAAATCACCCAACACCAGAGCAGCATCTTTCTACTACATAACACCTCACTCTTCACTATCAAAAAGATACTGGAGAAGATGAAGCCAGAGACCAGCCTGAAACATACAAAGAGCAACTAACACCGACCCCAGTGGAATAAAGTATCACTCCAGCAAAGGAGGGACTAGCTGTGTTGTACCCATATCCTCATGTTTCTATACAGTTTAGTCTTTAAAACTCATCTATGAAATGGCAACATGCAACCAACTCAAGAGACCGCAACAATGCAAATAACTTACAATGTACACAAATGCCAAGAGCTAAAGCTTTCCCAAATGCACAAACTACTCTAAGAGATAAATAAATGACCTACAGATTATCAGTTGACTTAGTTCCTTGTTTATCAACTGGGAAATTCAGGTACACAGGCATACTTGTGGCTTAGGTCTGTTCCTGTAATCAAGAGGTCTCTATGACAGAACCACTGATCTGTTTTTCATGGTGGCTCTAAATTTTCAGTAAGGTGAAAAACATAACTGGGCTCTTCTTTACGCAAGTTCCACATGATAACTCCATTTTTGACATTTTACTTTAATACCTGAATGTGCTGAGAAGACAACTGCGTGGACCAGGAGGGTCTAAAACACTGCAGAAGTACACAGCTTATTTTCTCTGATGTTTAAATGTAACTCCCTGTCTAGCAAGGAATGTACACAGCCTTGTCTTCTACAGCTGCAAGCAAAGGAAAAACAACTCCTACTTATGGATTCAGCGCTTTCAGGGGAAACGCTTTTTTCTGAAGGACACAAACTATACATGAAAATACTTCTGAGTATGAAAGCGTTAGAAAAGATGCATTGTGAAAATGCTACAGGTTTTCAGAACAAGAGCTGAAAACTATGGGAGGGGTAGGATACATCTTCCATAAAGAATTCACTGAAGTGCTGTCAGAAAAAAAAAATGCTTTACCTTAGGATAAGCTCATCTCTAGGCAAAACCTTAAAATCTGCTTCGCTAAGGCGAACCTGTGGAACAAAGGGAGAAGCACAACTTACTAAGTTATCATGACTGCTAGGCTTGGAGGGGGGGGAAGCCCAGAAATATTAAAAAAAAATAAAAATACCTTCTTTGGGAGAGGTTCTTCATTCGTCATTGTGAACTCTGAAGGGGAGGAAAAGAAGCATTATTTAGTTTAGGTGCTACTGTGTAACAAACAACAAGTCAGACACCTGTACTTAACTTGTTTCTTAATTTCACCTGTTTCTGATATTAGACTACTGAAGTATTGGCTCCACACAGCACACAGCCAGAGTACAAAACAGAACTGAGACAAGTTTATTGTTGCTATCTAGATACAAAGTCAGCAGACTTTTTTCTAGAAGTTACCCAAAGCTTTCTTTAGTGTCTAAAAATGCTATCAGTAATCTTTCTTCCTACTTAACTACAAACAAAACATCAAACTTTGTTAATTTAAACAAACATAGGCAAAGTGACATTCCCTGTGTGACCAAAACTACTTAATGCAGCATTTTACAAGAGAGGGGATTAACGTCAGCTATAAAAGCAATTAATACTACTACTAGATTACCACTGTAGAATAACAAAAATGATTTGGAGACATTACCAGTAAAGTCTGGGCTATGTTAAATCTATGTGTTTTCAACTCCCGTATTACTTTTAAGATTGTGATAGACAAAAATATTAAGCAGTTACTTAAAAGCCCTCGTGGCTATTTTTAGGGAAGGCATACTGTTAATGTCAGTTAATGGCTTGGGTACACTATCAAATTCAATTTACCTTGTGTGTATGTACCATAATAGGATTGCATTTGTGCTAAGTTAAATATTCACACTTCCATGAGTTACTAGACATGCTTCCTTACCTACAAATTGACTTTTTTTTAGGAAGTGATAACATTAAAAACTGAGCCCACAAAAACTCATGAACATACAGCACTACAAGCATATTTAACAAGGAAGCCGTGCTTCTTTAGAGGCATGCATCTCTGCAACAAGCCTTCCAAAAGAAGGCTGCAAATACCTTTGACAGCTCTGTAAAGAAGCTGCTAATGACACATACCAGAAAAAGCAAGTAGCCAACTCCTTGGTCATGAACACAGCTTCACTAAAACAATGCCTTTCAGTCAAACAAAGTGTCTCAAAAAGACTTGCACAAAGCATCTTTGCACCCAGTGAACTAATGTAACACTTACAAATCCTAAGGGGGCCCCATTACTGGCAATAACACAAATACATGCCAAATGAAGCACAACTGCGTCAACTGACACTAACCAACTAACTACTGACAAACACACAGTACAACCTTCAAATAATGTTAAAAAAAAAAAACAAACAAGACAGTAGGCAAAGTGCAGAGGAAACAGATGCTAAGCCCTTCATAAAATAGAAGCTGACATCAGAATCCATGGGAATGGCTCTAGAACTATGCAGTAGAAGCATCTCACTGATGAATGGAAGCTTCCTGTGGCAGGCACTGAAGTGCTTCCCCAAGATAGTAAGCCCTCTCCTCCCCACTCTCAGTGCTGAGGCACTTTGCTCATTTTGCTTCAATTTCTGAGCACGGCTCCTGTTTCACCTAACACGTACCTTAAATACACTCAAGAAGCTAAATATGAACCTGATGGTGCTCAGTTCAAACTAATACAGAGTAACTCAGAAGAGAATGCTAGTGACCCCGTATTTAAGTGACCCATTACTTCCAATACAATTTTCCTAACTGTTTTTAGGAATTTTTTACTCCTTCCATGTTTGGAAATGCCAGCCTTGAAAACTTCAGCAGCATTCAAGTCCCTGACAAAGAGAAACATAATTTCAAGTTCAAGGGAACTGCAACAGCTAGCACCAATGAAATCATGCATGAAACACTTGGCTCACGATCTCTGCACCAGCATAAAACGTATATAGTGTTATATCACCACATACATAATTATCAGATGTTACAACTGTGGAGAAAATTAAGTTCCATAAGGCTGGGCCACCTTGCATCTCCAGGGCAAGCACAAGATCCCGACACTTATTTCTCATCAGCAGCAACACAGCAGGCTACTCACACCTCCACCATTTATAACGCTACCTCCTGCCATCTTCACTTCAAAAAAAACTGAGGAAGTTACAGGCAACTGCATTACAGAACTTAGCCTTATTATCACTTTTTTTTTTCTTTTCTTTTTTATAGTGATAGACTGTAGTTTACTAAAAATATTCAACAAGTTAGTTATCTTGTAAAACTTAGGTCGCCCTGCATATACAGAGTGAGATAACAACGCTTCTCCTGTATGGACGAACGCCACCTCCCAACACCCATGCATGCTTGGGGGGTCTAAAGCAACTTATAAAGAGCTCAGGAACTTATTTCTGGTCTAGACCAAACTTCTACCATCGCACCCAGTGTTTTTTGGAAGCATTATGAGCACTTTTGTCACTCAACTGCCCTCTGAAAAAGGGCTGATCTCCACTACGCAATTCTGAAACATTTTTCAAGAACACAATCGAATGTAATTTTCTACAAGTACAATGAAAACAATGCTTCCATATAATCCCTTTTTTTAAAGTTCATTTACACGATGAGCAGCTTAACCACAGCATCACAGCTAAACGCTCCCACCATCGCTTGGGCAATGTCAGCTCTTACACCTCCGTCTCTCTACATCTTCTCAGTGTAAAATTCTACTCTGTATTTAATGCTCTCACGGGCAGAGTGCTTGCGGAATTTCAACAGGGTTTGTTATGGCCGTTTATGTAGATATAGTACAAAATGGAAGAAGTGCACCTTGCTTTTGCAAGCCTGCACGGCTTTCACTGAATGCTTTTATTGAGTAAGGGGTTTGAATAGAAAAAGGAAGACAAGAAGCCAAGTAGTTAAGCGTTAGATGCGAGCGGCTTTGCTAGTTGAAAATAATTGCCAGTTACTTTAACGATATGTAAAAGAGCGTTGTGGGGAAACCCCTGCAAAGCTTCCGGGCTCCGGCAAGAAAGGCAAATAAAGAAACGAGCACCCCCACTCACACTCACTCACTCACACACACACACACTTCACGCCGAGGCTCCGCGGGATGATTTCACACCGCCTCGGCGCCCGCCCCCGCCCCTCGCCGTGTCCCAGCCCCGCCTCCTGCGCAGAGCCCCGCGGCCCAGGCCCGCCGCAGCTGCGGACCCCGCGATCCCCCCCTCCCCCCCGCTCCGGCCCCGCCCGCCTTCCCCAGTGCTGGCGGCTCTGAGGCGCGGCGCTGCGGAGGGCGGGGGCTCCCGCGGGGCGCCGGGCCCGGCACAAAATGGCTCTAGGCGCTTCCGCTGCCCTCCCGCCTGAGGCGAGGGCCGGGCCTCCGGGTGCCCGCCGTTCTCCGATCGCCGCCGCCGCCGCCCGCAGGGCGCTCCACAGAGGGGGAGCGGCGCCGCCGCGGCCACTCACCTCCCGGCGGCGGTGCGGAGGCCCAGCTCTCTCAGCAGCGCGCTCGATCGCCTGGGCCGCACCCGTCACATCGAGGGCCGAACGCCGCCGCCGCTCGCGCCGCCCGCCGCCTCCGCGCCCGCCGCCGGCTCCGCCGGGCTCGCCGCTCCGCGGCCGGGGCAGCCGCCGCGTCCCCTCTACCTACACGTCTCCGCGCGCCGCTCCCGCCCGTTCTTTATTTGCGGATTCTCTGCGCTACAAAATGGCGCCCAAGGAGGAAATGAGCGCCCGGCCGCCCCTCCCACCGCCCGCCCCGCGCCACAGGGCGGCGGCTGCGCGCGCAACGCGCGCGGCGCGATGGGAGCCGCTACGGCAACGCCGCCTCCGACGGCTGCGCGCTCTGCGGCGCGTCCGAAGAGGGGAACTCGCCTCTCCTGCAGAAGGCGGTGCCGGGCCGCGACCGCTGTGCCGCAGCGGCCGTCTCGTCGCTTTTCGGGACGTTGGTTTCAAAGCTGTCAATGAAACGGGCGGGGCGGGCGGCTAGCGCGGGGCAGCATGGGGCGGGCGGAAGGATACCGCGGCACGGCCCGGGCGGCGCTGCTGCGCGGCCACGGCCTGTGGGGCGCTCTCTTACGGGCGCTCGCTGTGTGCTCGGCGCTCCGCTTTGGCTGGTGGTAGTGCTTCTTAGCGTCACAGAGCCGCGGGGGCTGGAAGGGAACTATAAAACATGAACTGTGATTGCTCTTTAGGATTTCCTGCCCTGCTTCCTTCACAAATCCCTCGCAGGTGTTTGCTTTAAATGAGGATAAAACAAGGACAGGTGTTACAGGCCTTGTTGTGTACTTAAACCAAACTGACTCAATTTCCTCATGCACTAGTCTAAATGCTGCAATGCTAAAAATGCACGTAGTGCACTTTGGGGCTTTGTTCTGTGCTCCCAGAATACACACACTAATGCATGCGCTGAGTTGCGTTCGCCGTGCGATAGCTGCAGTCATTTTCTCCTTGTTTTTAGGTACCGTGATAACTCCCAGCAACACTGATAGTCCTAATGTGAACAGGCACACAATGTTCTGTACAAATAGCAGTGACAAAGCAACATTCAGATGGCACCACAGCAACGTCTAACCCTATCACAGCCAAATGGTGACTCGGTTATGCTTGGGTTTGAGATGCCTAGCAGACACTGTGAAGCTTGCATTTGAAATACAGATGTGTATATAGTTAGTTACTAAGGATATAAAACTAGGTATTTACTACACCCATTTTTAAGCCACGTTAAAGTCGTTATGTTTTAATATCACAGTGTTATTTCTGTATGAGGGGAAGACTGTATTTTTTAGTAAATACTGCTTAGATTATGAGCTTTTCCTGACAAAAACTGAAGTGAGGAAAACAAAGATTTCTCTTAGCACAGCCAAACGTGTTTTGCTATCAGAACCTTGACTTCCAAGAAACCCAACTACTGAGGATGAAATTTGAGGTTTAAGAGAATTAGAAAATGTAAATCTAATCTTCACTAGGAAAACAGTCTGTTCTTTGAAGTATACCCTATATGCTGGACCTACCCATAGGCAAGTAAGTGTCAGTCTTCTAAGGAGACAACCTAGTAAAAGAATGTTCGGTCTAGACCTCAGAAAGGGCCTCAAGATGGTAAAGGTGCACAGCAAATCTGAATGCTCTGTATTATCCCAGCACAATGCCGAAGTATGTGGAGAGAGGAAAAACCTCAGCAGTTTTGATTTTCATGAAATATTGCTAGCTGTCAAGCTAACTTGTTTTGGTAACTGCTTTTTTGTTTTTTGGGTTTTTTTTAAGGAGCAAAAAATAAATGTGACTTTGCTGTTTCGCCAACAACGACAACAACAAAAAAAAAAAGGTTTTATTTTTTCTGAAACCACTTGAAGATCAATTCCTATTCCTTCACAGGAATAAAAGTAATTTCAAATATTTTCAGATACTTAAAGCACTGAGCTCTTTAATGAGCTCAGATGAGAGCTATGTACCCCACAAGGATCAAGTATTATGAAGTGCCATATAATTATTGTGGCAATATTTGACTCTTAGCTTTTAAGATGCTTGTTTTAATGTACATTGTACCGAAGTAGTCAAAATGTGTCTCATGCTACTGAGAAAGAATAAATAAAAAAAAAAAAGAAAAAGAAAAGCAAATACAGAAAAGCAGGATACCCTCATCACTGTTAAAGACCAAATTTTTTAATTATATAACTTTTTAATTATTATAATTCTATTAATTATATTCTATCTTGATTTTTTTAATTAACAGTTGCTTGCACACATTTTTTTCCCTGGCCTTTAGAAGATGTAACTTAGTTTGTATCAAACCAACAAAACTACTTTTGTAAATGTTCACTGACCATGTGTCAGACTTACAGTAAAAAGTGTTATCTGGTAACAATTATATCTGCATAGGCTAAACTTGGAAAGCATTTTGAGGAGGGTAAATTAGTGAACACTGAAATGTTCTACATTTTAGCCTATTCCTAATAAAACTGAACTATCCAATACCCAAATAAACTGCCAAAACCTTTGAGTATTTTGAGTGTTTCACACAAGGCAGAAGTCCGCTTCACTGTGCTTATAGGAAAGTAAACTTTGCACAACATAGCCCTACTTCTTGAATAGTAGCAAGTAAATTCAGTGTTCTGAGGTGAAGTCCTAATTCTTCCTGTCTGAACGTCACAGTGCCTAGATTTCCAAGAAACGTGAAAACGTACCAATATTGGGCAGCGGGTTGCTATTGGATATTGTGCTGCTCATTAACTACACTGGATTCAGTGCTGCTTACTGAGTCATCACTGTGTTTCTGTTTGTTTATTTTGATCTGTACTATACGTTTCCTAATTATTTGTCTTTGTGCAATTGCTATTTTTTTTTTTTTCATTTTAAGCATTCCTGTAATGCATTTGAATCTCAGTCCTGGACATTATGTCCGAGCAATGTTCTGTAGGGTAGTGCAAGTCAAACAGAAAAAAAAAAGTGATTCAGGCTGGCACATTATTACTGGCTGGTCTCCCACTTGTCTTGAGTTGGAAAACAGTTCTGCTGTTTGTGGTTGAGAACAAAGCTGAAGCAGATCAGCTGTTATGAGGTCACTAGGCCTCCAAATTCGAACTCCTTCTATTGAATAGTGCGTAAAGACCAAGTGTGGGGAGAAAAGGGGCCGAATCCACCTGCTATGTTCTATGCAGTTTGAAATGCAGAGGAATCCTGTAAGACTCACTGTAGCTGCATTAGCGTATTTGGACTTTGTACACCTGCTGACATTTGTTAGTCTGAACTCATCTCTTCCATTATTGGTTTTCTATTTGCATTGATGACCTCGAATTGTAATCAGTCAAATATTGCATGAAGAATGACGTTATTGGCATATGGGACAGCTGATAAACTAGGTATCTTAGTGCTGCCTTCGTACACCTATATTTGCTATTCTCTACTAAATGCCAATTCTTTACCCACTGCATTATGTTTTTGCCTAGCTGTAAACTGGACATTTTGTCTGGAAGGATGAGAAATATTATCTATTTGCTGAAATCCTATAGGATTATATCAGCCGGCTTCCCTTGGTCAACTAATTTTAATTATCTTCGTTTCCTTTTATGATAAAGTTACTTTAATAAAAGGAAACTAAGATATGAAGATAGGCATGAAGATGGAGAAAGGTCTAGATAGCAAGGTGTATAAGAAGCGGTGAGGTCCCTGCGTTTGCTCAGCCCGAGGGAAGGCCTGATGGCAGTATTCTCGTGGCTTCCAGCAACAAACACCTTCAGCTTCGTGTTTGTAATGCCCCTGCTGCCTTCTCTGAGTGGCGGTGCGGGCTCCTTCCCGCCCCTATCCCCGCCCTTCCCGCCCCGCTCGGCAACACGCGAGGGGCGGCCCCGGCAACACGCGAGGGGCGGCCCCGCTCCCGCCGCCAGCCCCGTGCGCGGTCCCGCAGCCTCCCGTTGACTCCCGCAGCCTCCGCTCTGCCGCCATGAGCGCCGACCCCATTGTGTTCGTCGCGGCCGTGCGGACCGCCATCGGTGAGGGGCCGGCTGTCTGCCCGCGGGGCGCGGCGCGGCCGGGGCTGCGCGCGGTGACGGCTCTCCCCTCTCTCCCTTCCAGGTTCCTTCAACGGCGCTCTGTCCGCGCTGCCCGCGCACGAGCTGGGCGCCGCCGTCATCCGCGAGGCGCTGCGGCGGGCCGGGCTGGGCCCCGACGAGGTGTCCGAGGTGGTGCTGGGCCAGGTGCTGGCCGCAGGTAGGGCAACTGCAGGCTTGGGAGTGGGACTCTTGATTTGGTGGAGCGACAGCGGGGTGGTGTTTAAGAAACCGAGCGTGTTGTGCTTTAAAGACGGAGGAAGTAGATAGCTGCACATCATACTTAAAGCTGGTTTGGATTTCTGTATGTTTTTAGCTCGCTGCGTGCTGCGCTCTGCTTATCCGTTCCTTTGTGTACAAAAGAGCCGGCATCGCTTGGGCCTGGAGGAGATGTAGATGAAGAGCGCTGAATATAGTGCTCCTATTCTCTGCATCAAGGTTGCAAGCAGGAATGGGCGCTTTTGTGGCTGACCTTGCACAAATGTGCTTTTGGCTTTCAAGGGAGTTTGTAGCAAAAGCTGTCTATTCATAATGTGCAGAAGATGTCTGAAAGAAACCCTTCAGCTAGCAGCAGTTTAAGTGAATGTATTTCATATACGTGTGCAACAGGTTGGTGCTGATTTGACGTGGAGTAGTTGGTGCTTCATCTCACCCACAGTCAGGAGCAGGGTTGCACATATAAAGTATCAGTAGCGAATAGCCAATTAAATGAGGGAGGGAGCTGAGCTGCAGTGCACAGGTTACTGCCAGAAACTTTATCTACCAGTTAATAATGGGAGCAAGCTCAACATTTTGAAGGAGTTGGGGCACAGTCATAGAATGTGGTGGGACCTATCTTTCATTTAAAGAGTTCACGAGGACAACCCATCTGTTCTTGCAGGTGCTGGCCAGAACCCGGCTCGGCAGGCAAGTGTTGGAGCGGGAATCCCATACTCAGTGCCAGCATGGAGCTGTCAGATGATCTGTGGGTCTGGCCTGAAGGCGGTCTGTCTGGGGGCACAGTCTATCATGACGGGAGACTCCAGTATTGTGGTTGCAGGAGGCATGGAAAGCATGAGCAAGGTAAAGCAAGAGATTTCACTTATTTTCTGGCTTACTGAGGACAGCAGGAAGTGATGCTGAAACCAGATGTTTCAAGGTTAATGCTCTGGAGGCAGTTCTTGCACTTGAAAGTGAATTTACACATGCAAAACTGGACTTGGTAGCTTTTCTTCTTTTTAACGATTCTGCATCTATTGAAAAGATGCCATGCAAACACACACTGCATTTAAAGTTCTCTTTTAATTGCCATCTAGTCCTGTACTGATGAATTATTTGTGACAGCTGACAATGGAGAGAGGTTTTCTGTGCTGCAAGATGCTCAAAGAATGAATAACTGGAAATGTTATTCTCTTGCAGACTAATTAGTCAATAAGTAATCTGTAATTTGAGCTTGGAAACGAAGCAAGATGCTTTCATTTTAAGGTCTTCTGCCCAAGGCTGTGTCATGGATTGGTGCTTGGGAAATGATCTAATGCAGAGGCTCACTGGCTGTCTAAGTGCTGAGGGTTAGGTTGGTGCTCCCTGGTAGCATCAGGAGTACAGTGGGAAACATTTAGAGGGATGCACAGCTTGAATTATCCCACAGCAGCCAGCTGAGGAGCCCCATGTTTTGACCCTAATGTACCCCTTACTTCTTATTCTATCTGCAGTGTGAGAAAAGGACCTAAGGTGGGTGGTTCTGGGAGCAGGAGGGGTATGTGTGCGAGGGAGACTGTGAGAAGGGATTGCTACCTGTAGCCCCATGGTGGGGATCTGTCTCTGTCCTGCTGTCTTAGCTGTGTTGCAAACTGCTGATAGAACCTATCTAACTCCTTCTGAAATACTTTCTTTCAGGCTCCTCATGTAATTCACATGCGAGCTGGCGTGAAAATGGGAGAGGCCTCCTTGCAGGATACTATAATCCGTGATGGCCTTACGGATGCTTTTTATCAGTATCATATGGGTATAACAGGTAAGTGGTGACAGTCCTGAAAATCAAACGGTTAACTGGGAAGGTGGGAGGAGAGTGCACTCAGTAAATTTCAAAAATCTGTTTTTGTTAAGAAATTTCAAGCTATGTTGAAGTCATGAAAAAGAGAACAACCCTAATATTGAAAAGTGTTGAAAGTGTTTTTTGCTTTGTGTGTAAAACAATCGTGTTTTTGTTTGTTTGTTTTCCTATCAGAGCAAATAAAATGTTGACCCGGAGGAGCACGTATTCAGACTCCCTGTCTCATGCCTGGTGGCACCTCATCCCACCACACCTCTTCTGTTTCTTAGCAATTTAAATTAATTTCAGGAAAAGTGACCAAATTAATTCCTATATGTAACTGAAGCATTCAGCAGTGCAGATTTATGGTGAGGAGGAGTTAGGTGAAATGTAGCGTGGTTGCATGTCGTTTTGCAACCTTAGGTTATTGCATCCTGGATGGCATAGTCAGCCAGCTGCTTGTTGAGAGATCTGATCTGATCATCTGATCCAGATGAGCAATTAGAAAAGCTTGTTGGCTTTTGTATTTAACTTGATTTATTTCCTGGGAGGAGATCCTGCGCAGAACTGTACACCCGCAAAATGAAATACAGCAGAGAATCACGAGCAACCAAACAAGAAATCGGAGTGAAAACTGTTCAATGAGTTTAACTGCTCACTACAGCAGACGTTAATGACTACCTGTGTGATTTCAACTTTAAAGCTTACATCTATAGCAGGTACTGTCAGTAATTTGCATTTCATTCTAATTTCAGCTGAAAATGTGGCTAATCAGTGGCAAGTTAGCAGAGGGGAACAGGACCAACTTGCTGTACAGTCTCAAAACAGGACAGAGGCAGCACAGAAAGCTGGCTATTTTGTAAAAGAAATTGTTCCTGTTCTTGTACCTTCCAAAAAAGGTAGGTGTTAAATGGAGGATTACAGCTAATTTTAAAGAAAATAATGTGTTCTATTATGTCTCTTCTACTAAATGGTTTCCCAGTTACGCAGCCCGTTACAATTTCCAGGTCTTATTTTTTGAAATAAGAGAGAAGCAATGCGAATGTGGAATATTCAGATGTAGTTCTGTGCAAACAGTACTGAAGTTTCATCAGAGAAGTAATTACAGCCCAGGCACCTGTCACGTTTAACATAGGTTCTCATCTTTGGAGGCTGTATTGAAATCAGTATTGTCCTTTTGTTAGACAAAACTTACAACGGTCACATTGATGCAGCAACTCTTGACCACCTAGTAAAATACATAGTAACTATAGTTAGAATTACTAGTTAATTTAACTAGGTCCTGTTAGGTGTGTTTCTCTTTAGGTATGCTTAGGATTTAAGCAGGTCTCTTCTGAGACACGAGCCAAAGGTCTGTTTCTAACAGGCCCATTCCCTCAGCCTTCTTGTGAGGTGGATACAAAAAGAATTTTTCAGGGAGAAATGATGAATCATTTGTGTTTGCACTGAGTAGCTCCTGTGGGAAAAGATCTGGCATTAGGCCTTCAGGACTTCCCTAAAACTAGTTTAGATACGATTTCATGTTACTTGACTGTTCTTTCCTGTGATATTCTTATAACAGCATTCCACTTGGAGGAGAAGTGGTTCTGTTAGGAAGAGCAAGAACAGTGTATGCTTTTGTACAGCTGGACAGTATTTTGCTTGCTAGCATTTATTTCACAAAACCCAGCTGCCTGTCCTGCTAGAAGCAGCTGGAAGGAACCTTAATTTGCGCTGATTTGTTGGTAAAAAGGAATATGGCATAAATTCCCAGTCACCCTGCTGGCTCTGTCAGCTCTGTGTTTAAGGTGTGTGTACGTGTGACCAGGGTCTCCTGTGTGTCTAACACTCTGCTTTGCAGGTCCTATAGAAGTTAAAACAGACGAATTCCCCCGACATGGGAGCAACTTGGAAGCAATGGCGAAGTTAAAGCCCTGCTTTCTGACCGATGGAACCGGGACAGTAACAGCAGCTAATGCTTCAGGTTGGTCAGTCAGGCTAAATCTCAAATGGAAAGCTACAATAGTTGCTGTAGCTCAAGGAAGGGCATACAGGAGGTGTGGCTGCTGTGTAGTCACTACTAAATATGCTTTAAAGGAAGCAGCAGTGTTTGACAGTATACATAGAACTCAAATATTACTGTGGAGGGCTTCTTCCCTGAGATGTATTTTGTTTGCTTGCTTGCTTTCTGTAAAGTAACGCGAGTGTTTGGACAACAAAAGTAATGCTTGATTGCAGTTACCCAGCAGACATACAGCAGCTGTTCATCATTCCACAGGTTTAAATGATGGAGCTGCAGCTGTGATTCTAATGAAGAAATCTGAAGCTGCTAGGAGAGGTCTTATGCCTATGGCCCGGATCGTATCTTGGGCTCAGACAGGTATAGATCCATCTATAATGGGAGTAGGGCCCATTTCAGCAATAAAGAAAGCTGTAAGTAATTGTTTATCTATCTATCCATTACTAAAATACTTGTTTATAATCTCCTTTCATTTTCTGGCAGTGCCTACTCATTGAATAAATAGTCCAAATTAGTACATATAGACTTGAGAACATAACGTAATCAAGTTTATAGGGCTCCTTAATCACCTAGGAGCCTTAATATTGAATTTAATGGAAGTGTACATCAACCATTTAATAGCTTGGTGGGTAGGGATGGTGGTGGGAGGATGGTTGGACTAGATGACCTCGTAGGTCCTTTCCAACCTTATGAATCTATGAATAAACCTTTTATCTGACCTGTTCTTCTACATCAGTGCCATAAATGCTGTTTTTATTGTACACACGATACACATTTTTAGTTTAAACTGTAGGATAGACAACCACAAATATTTCTCTAAGTAAAATTCTCTAGGTACTCTGAAAAAGGGTGCTTCTTAATATGAGCTTTGTAGTAATGTGTTACCAAGTACTTCTCAATAAGTTTGCTTCAGAACTTGAGTCACTCTCCAGAGAAACTGGTACAAGGTCACCCTTTCCAGTGCTGCAACACTGTAAATCTTAAGATACCACTTTCTCAGGAGGTGGCTCTTGTATTTAGTACAAAGGGGCTCTCAGCCTTGACTCAGTAGAGCTTAGCTGGTTGCAAAACATCTTTGCTGCAGATGATTCTGCTGATAAAGCACTGCTGTTGGAAACAGCCAGTGGAAGTAAACATTTAAATACATAAAACGTGCCTGAGCCCATACCTAGCAGGCAGTTCTTGTCTGAAAGCATTAATCAAACTGTCCTTTAGAATGCACCATGAAAGCTTTGAGTGGCAACTTCTCAGTAAATGCAGGAGTGGAGCTATTACCTGACACCCACCACTAACGATCGTTTCACTGTTTCTTGTATACAGAAATTGCATTAAGCATTCAGGATCTCTAACAAATTCAAACTTAAGTTTGTAAAAACTTCTAAATCTGCTAGAACCAACATTGGAAAATGTTATTTGCTTGGCACCATGTGCAGTTTGACTCCCTGCAATGGTTAACAGCCCCATTGGTGGTGAAACATTAACCTGCATGTTTTACCAGTAGGGAACACGTTGAACTTTTTTTGCTGACCCCGTGAAACGATGCCTGTTGTCCTGAAGCATAAAGAACTGTAGCTGTGAAACAAACTTTTTTTTAAGTTGCTTTTTTTAAATAGTGGTGAATTTGTACCACTGGTACAATTCTCATTAACAGTTTCCTCCCTCAGGCGCTGAGGAAAACAACAAAGCTCCTGCTAAAAATTCCGTTTTGTTCTCTCAGGTTGACAAAGCTGGCTGGGCTCTGGACCAAGTTGACTTGTTTGAAATTAATGAAGCCTTTGCATCACTATCAATTGCAATAACAAAAGAATTGAAAGTGAATCCAGAAAAGGTAACAAGTGTGTGAGGTCTTGTTGCATTGATTCTGTTCAGATTGTATTCAAAGCTGAAGTGCAGCAGTCCCATTGGTATAGCTGATACCACAGGAGGTGTTTCATTCAGCTGCTCAGGCCTGTAACAGCTTATACAGCCTGGATCTAGTTTTCCTTGAAGTATGTGTAGCAGATTGACTTAGTCACTATCAGAGACTGTACCCAGTGTGATGTCAGTGATGTCAAAACTCACACGGGATAGATGACCTCTGAACCTGACCTAACATTCTTTCCTCCCCCTCAGATCAACGTGCACGGTGGAGCCATTGCTCTTGGCCACCCGCTGGGCGCCTCTGGTTGCCGCATCCTTGTCACTCTGTTACACGCACTGGAACGAACAGGAGGAAAACGTGGTGTTGCTGCTCTCTGCATAGGAGGAGGAATGGGAATAGCCATGTGCATTGAGAGATGAATAACTGCCTTAGTTTACTAGCAAATGTCTAATCATGCAACTTACGTGCTTTTGTTTTCCCTACAGTTAAGGGAAGCTTACTAAAATGCTTTTTGTGCTTACTCTTCGTTACCATGTCAACTAAGATGAAGGGTTAATGCACTGTAATTCTCACTCTGAAAATAAACTTTTTCCACATAAAAAATAGCAGCATTCAACCACTTGTTTTATTAACGCTTCAGTTACAAGAGTGGGAAGTGTAAGTTAGAGAAACATAAATAAAGCCTACTTATTCTTCAAGTGCTCCAGAGTGAACCGCATCTTCATAGCACCCTCTGTCCTCTTTAGGTTCAGGGTGCAGTTTGATCAGATCATCGATTCGAAGAATAGTAATTGCAGCTTCTGTTGCAAACTTCAAGCTCTTAGTTTTGACCATGGTCGGTTCAAAGACACCAGCTTGTTTATTATCACGAGGCTTTCCATTGACCAAGTCGAGACCAATCCTGGAAAGAAAAACTACGATCAGATGGAAAGGTAGAAATACATCTGGAGAGTACGCCGTTTCATTAATACTAGCTCCTGGTGACACACAGAAAATGTCTGAAGGAATTCAGGGATAGCCTACACCATTCTGCAGGCAAATTATGGCTCCCGAAACCAACAGAACAGTTTTCCACCCAACTCCCCCACCCACTTACAGTTACTTCCCTACTGATACTTGCCACTTCAGATTTTTGCGATCAGGATTAACTTGAGCCTCGTTATGGAATGCTCGTAACTTTGCAACAAGATCTGTAGCATCCTGAGCAGCATTCACTGCCAGTGTATTTGGAATTATTAAGAGGGATCTTGCAAATTCTGCTATTGCAAGTTGTTCACGCGATCCCTAAAAAGAGAACAAAGCTTTAAAACTAACTCACTATCGCTGATGGAATAAGAAAAGCACAGCCACAATTAAGACAGCAGGACAAAACATCTTTCACATTTAGCTGAATTATTGGAGGAAAAGTAATTCATGTTTTCTGTTGGAAAGAAGCAACTCTGTAAAATGATTATGCTTTCGAGAATCATGCGAATGATTTGTGGTAGAAGAGAGAAGATTCATGCTGTCCTAACAAAACACACGTGTGCAGATACTTGTCTGTCTAACACTCACCATGCTTGTTGCATAATTTTCAAGGTATATTGAAAGTGCTGCCTCTACAGCACCACCACCTGGAACCACAGACTTGGACTCCAGTACTCTTTTAACAACACAGAGAGCATCGTGTATAGATCGCTCCATTTCATCACACATGAAGTCATTAGCTCCTCGTAAAATGATGGATGCTGAAGTACGAGCCTTTGTGCTGTGGAATAAAGGAATGAGAAGACAGCTTCGTTGAAAAAACACACACAAAAAGTTCTCCTACAACCGCTTAAGTGCCACAGTCAGAGTATTTGATTCCCTCAGAGACAACTACAGAAAGTTGAACACTGAGAACACTGAACACCAGGATGGGAAGAAGTGAAGTCAATACACAAGTATATTCTTGTTAAAGAAACTGTAACTAAATGTTAAATACAGCCTATCTAGCAAGCTGATGCATCATGTTTGCTCTAACAGTTGTCCAGCCCCAGCAGACAGGATGAAATACTGCCACTTTCACCTCTCATTTGCAGTGGACTCACCATGCATACAACTACTCATGCCACTGAGACAGCGTGGAAGCATAAGTGGGATTTTATCTCAAGTCCAAGAGAAAAATCACACACAAAACTGAGTATTCTCAAAGGGGTCCTTACTTCTTGATTAAGATCAGTTCATCATCACAGATTCTCTCTTGAATCACTTCCTCTGCCTGTCCCAGCATTAATGCCTCAAAACTTTCTTCGCCTTCAAGGTTTGCAAGGGTTGAACATATGGTTGCTTTAACAAACAAAAAAACATGTGAAATTAGCATTCAGTTCCAACACATCCTTTGCTAACTTCTCAGAAGCACATCAGACACACAAAACAAGTACAAGCAGAATAGTATAGCTCAGTTCCTGAGCTTTAGCATAATGAAAATTCTTTCTCAAACACCTAAGAACTGACAGGAAGTATGTACAGGACCAGATTACTTTTTTGTTTGATTATGCATTAAATGCTGCAGCAATTCTTCATTTGTCTTGATCTATCTATACAAGGTACTTCTCCCCAGCATACAGCAGCCTTTATTTTCCCCACTGTAAACCTTGCTCAAGGCAATCCCTTCAAGCACCTACGCTGATGAAACGGTTCCTTAAAAGGAATGGTAAAGTTAAAATACAGTGAGAGTGGGTGAGCATTCCTTACCCTCTCCTTGCATGGCCCACATGCCAAGAGGACTGACTTTGAACATCAGTTAGAGCAGCTTTTATTTGAAGAAGCATTTTCACACACACATACCTCCTGATGCCTTTGCAATCCGCTTAAGATCCCTCTTGATGACTCTTCGTACCGCCATGGCACCAGCATCAACAAAGTACTTCAGACACATGTCATCAATACCTCCAGTGGTTAGAATAACGTTGGCACCGGTGGCCAAAATCTTCTGGATCCTTTCTTTCGTAATATCTGATTCTCTGCAAGGGCAATGTGAAAATTAAAAACACAGATCTAGGATATCATAATCAAGTTCCATTAACCATGTCCTGAAACCCTCATGCACAGTTCTGTGAGAAGGAACCACCTCACAAGTGTATGTGCATTTCTTTGAAACGAACTGAAGAGATGAATCAATCCTCTGAACCCCACTGGCTGTTAAGTCAGCCTCCCACACACCTTTGCCTTATCTGTTCCAGCTTCTCAGGGTCCGTGATAACAACCTGAACGCCAAGCTTCATTTTTGCTTTCTGCAGACTGAAGTCAAGGCACGCAATCTTTGCATTAACTATTCTCTTTGTCATACCTGAGGACAGAGAAGAAAAGGGAAGAAGGATAAAGGCTGTGTCAAACTGAATTAACAGACCCTCAAGTTCACATCAGAAAATAACGCTGCTTTTACACAACAGTTACTTAATCAACTTGTTTTTCCAATCTCCAGTTCCGCCTGAGTATAAGAAAATACTAAGAGAGACTTCTAACCATCAGTCTCACATACTTCTATGTTACTTAACCACAAAGCAACTCTACTATAAACTTAACATCTCTACAAAAACTGACACTGGCTCTCAAAAGGGGAGGTGCTTGTGTTCTTACAGACTGCAGTGTTACCTGCCAATACCCAGTAAAATTAACAGTTACAAGTATGTGAGCCTTCTACTAGCTCTCACACCCTACTCTAGGAACCGTTATGAAGTGATAATGTTTTTTTGCTGTTTTTCTTGTTTCATCATTTTAGAATTGAAACACTGGAAGTCTCCCAACTAATGCAGTCAGATCTGTGCAGAAAGACTGAGAGTACCAAACACACAAAAACTTTACGAAACGCAGTATGTTCTTACCCTGTGAGCCCACCACGCAGTTCAGAGCATAACCATTCACAAGAATGCTCTCTTTTTGGCTGCGGCCGTGTGCCTTCAAAACATTAACAGAGTTGATTGGATACCGGGCCTGCCCCTTCTGGTCTGTGTATTTAACTGCCATTGCAGCATCCACCACCATATTTGCAAAGAAATCACCATCTCTAAAACGCTGTTAAGGTTAAAACTGAGGATGAAAACTACTGTTGTGCTTAAGGAATGGAAAAGGAAAGAAAAAAAGCTGACTTTCTCGTATAAAATATAATTTTTTTAAAGGAATGAGATACTCAAACAATGAGAAGAAAATCAGGACACGCTAGTGCAAAGCTTGTGTCTGACACTCCTTTTTGCTCTTAACAGAAACACCCATGCTATGATTACAGTATGTACCCCCTCTTAGCAGAGATCAAGAATACAGTTGTTTCTGTCACTATCAACCCAAACACAACCTTCTTTCCTGCAGTTTCACTCCTCCGATACTTCTGAATTTTTCCTTTCACATATCTTTTTTTTACACAGAGCACTAACACGTACAGTAGTAAAGAAGAAATTAATATAGTTCCATCTATCAGTGTCCTTATTTGGGTTCAAATTACTTGGGAAGGTCTGGACATGCTCTCCCATACCAGATAACAACACCAGAGAAATGTTCTTTGCATCCTTGTTATGAATGGGAGAATACTTTATCAATTCTTTCTGCTGCTTTAAAAGAAACTAGATCAAGCTCTCTAAACACGTAAGAACTGAACCAAGTTAAAGGATACATTCCTATAATTTTCGAGGACATAGATGTCTTAGCAGCATTAATTAGGCATTCCCTGCCTAACTCGTCTGTGTTAATAATAAGGTTTTCGTTGATGTAGCGAACTGCTTCCCTGCAGAACAAAGACAAAATGCTGATGAAGAATGCCACCTTTACAGAAGGCAGATCTCATGCCCTCAGCCCTGCTAAATGTTACACAGAAACCAAATCCATTCTTCTCAGCCAGTAAAATGACATTTTCACATGACAGTGTGCAAATGCAGGATTAGAACAGTTTAGAACAATGAAACCAGAGTATCCGTTTTGCACAAAGAAATCTTCATTAATGCTGTTATAAGAACAGAAATAAACAAAAAGCACGCAGTTATTGTACCTGGAAAATGCAATATAATATAATAATAATATAACGTATCAGTTCCTTACTTGCAAGCAAGTCTGTATCCACCAATAATGGAGGTAGGATGGATTTTCTGCTTGACTAGTTCGTCTGCATTTTTCAGAAGTTCTGCAGCAATGATTACCTGTTTGAAATACAAACAGCAAACATACGTATTCCATACAACCAAAACTTATCGCTCTCATACAGTACAAAGTAGAATCCCCAATGGTTCACTGCCTACTCAGCAGGAAAAAAAATCCTAAAACTGACCTTATGAAAAAGCCACCCAATCTGAACAGCTTAATAGTTTTCACTTCCCTAGAACTTACAATGCTCACCATTCTTATCCATTAGTTTTAGTGTTTTACGTCTGCACTGCTTAGAAACTAAGAATGTCAATTTAGAAACTACCCCTGACTTCAAGAAAGGAAAAAAAAAAATCAATATTCTGCAGTGATTGAGTTGCATCCCAGCACACTAACTGCATATAGAAAAAAAAGTATCTATAAAATGTAAGCATACAACTCTGATCCCTGTTTTCTGTAACCCACTTTAAGAAAAATGAGATCACAAAACGCTGACATCTGTTGCATCTGACTATACAAATTTTTGCATACCACTGAGGTTGTCCCATCACCGACTTCTTTGTCTTGTAGGTCTGCCAGCTCACATAGGACTTTTGCAGCAGGATGTTCAACTTCCAGCAGCTTCAGTATGGTGGCACCATCATTAGTAATGGTCACATCCTAGTTTTCAGAAATGGAATATTAGTACAAAGTATGTCAATGTTTTTCTGTCACATTTCACAATGCTAATGAAACAGAACATTATTTTTTTCTTCATAAATACTCATCAAATGGCTGTTTATACAAAATGTTTATTGCTTTTTTTTGTAACCAAGTGACCCACTGTTACCAGGGCAGGACGGGCACTTCATTTTCATCAGAAATACCAGTTAGATGTTCTGCACATATCACGCTTACAACAAAGTAGTGAATCACTTCCAACACTGTGTTTTATTGTGGTACTCATATAATGAGAACTCTGAATAGTTTAAACTGCAAAATACAGATTTTACAATTGTTAAGAGTTAGCTGAAATCACTATTCTGTTGTGACTCAGAGCGAAGATATCAGGGTATACAAGTCAACACCATCACAAGGTCTGACTTCAGCATTTAATATTCATTTGAGTCAAGGTTATTTTTTCAAGTAGTGGTTTTTACATGTAGAAAAAGACTACTTGTAATACAAAAGCTGCTGATGCGATACAGCGTGAACCACCTGAACACTGTTTAACTGAAGTGCTCCTCCTTCCACACCACATGAACACCAAACAAGTACACGAACATGAGACCTAGGAAGCACGCTAGGTGGAAGCACTCGTACAGGACTTCCTGGTATTTTCCACTTAAGGCAAAGCTTACTTACTTACCCCAATCTCATCCACCAACATCTTGTCCAGACCAACTGGCCCCAGGGAACTTTTCACAATGTTGGCAATAGCAGATGCAGCAGTAACTGCATAAACAAAAAGCAAAAATATCAAGATTAAAAAACCCTTCAGAAACTTTAGATAAAATTAACTAACTCAGGATCAGTTTCAGTCTACCTAAACACTAACTGTTTGCTGGTACTAAGCAGTATGAAATTCAAGAAGCATGTAGCAAGGTAGATACAGAGCCACAGTACAACCATATAACACAAGATGTAACAACTAATAATGTATCTTCTTGCCTTAATTAGGTCTGTAACGAACATAAAATACTTAAAACCCTTTTAGTCATGAAAGTCTAAAGAGAGGGGCGTGCAGGCACTGAAATGATAACGGAGCATCCAACCAAGCAGCTTATTTATGTGTTGTTCTGCCAACTTCATGTAGGAAAAAGATACAAACAACCTTTTCCTTCAGACCGTGGCAAGATTTTCCTCTATCCCACAAGCATAGCCACTTCCTCTGGAGTTTGAAAAAGTGGTAGTATAATGGGAACAGCTACAATGCAGGCCCTCACTCTGAGCTTCAAAAGGTGCAAGTGCTGTTCTTCGCAGCAGCTTTTGGAGCAGAGCTGCCACAACCGAGCATCTCAGCCAGATTAAGGCAATCCTGACCTTAAGCGCGCATCAGAACCGAACAACCCTCACAATCACCAGGAGGCAGCTCAGCTTCATTCTTCTGGCACGCACAGACAACCCCAGGACGCATAGCCTTCCCCTAAGGATGCTATGTGCTAAGGAAAAGCACAGCACGGACGGCGCCCGTATTCCCAGCAGCACCGGGCACGCTACGGCGGCAGCCGGGGCGGGGAAGCACATGGCAGCGCCATGTTCCCTCCCCCGCGCTCCCTCCCCGCTCAGCAGGCCCCGCCGGCAGCGCGACCGTTACCGTTCTGCGTGCGGATGGTGTCGCCGCTAGTCCGCTCTCCGAACACGGCCAGGGGCCCCTCCATCGCCGCCATCTTCCCGCCGGGCCTCGGCGCGACACGGACAGGACGCGGGGCCGAGCCGTACAATGGCCAACGCGCCGCCGTGGAATGCTGGGAGCTCCGCCCGAGGCCGGCGCGGGCAGGCCGTGCGCACGAGGGGCGGGGCTGCGGCCCGCCCGTCCAATCCGGAGGCGCGGCGCGGCCAGCCTCAAGCCGTGATTGGCCCTTGCCGTTGAACAAAGCCACTGGACCGAAGGAGGGGCGGCAGCGCTTCCAGGAGGTTCTAGAAAGCGGGCTGGCGCGCGGCTGGTTTGCGCATGCGCGTTGGTGCGCCGATGTCTGGCAGGGGGTGGGGGGTCGGGGGGAGCGGATGCCCGGGTGTGTACAGTATTGCTCTTTCCTGGATTGCGGTTGGCTCTAACGCATCTCGCGGTGCGGCGTTTCCGCACTTTTACCAATAGCATTACAACGCGTTATTTTGCTTTTGAACGGGATTCGTTATTCTCCTAGTTGCGAAGCCACGATCTGTTTCAGTCTCGAGCCCGGATTTCTTCCTTTAGCTGTAGAGAAAGGCGACGGGTGGCCGGCACTCAAACCCACCGCACCGTCCCCGGTTCTCCCCGTTAACGCGCTCCTACACAGTACCCACCCGCTGCTCCCACGTGACAGCGCCCGCTGCGGGCGGAAGTGCTCCCCGGCTTCCGGAGGGAGGTGCCGGCCTCACGCAAGATGGCGGCGCCGGGCGGGCTGTGAGCGGCCGAAAGGTGACTGCCGCCTGAGGCCGCGGCGGGGCCGGCCCGCCATGGCGCTGCGCGGTCGCGGCTGCGTGCTGCTGGCGGCTGGCCGGCTCCAGGCGCGGGGAGCGGGTAGGTTGGATCGCTGTGCCGTTCTTTAAGCCAGGCTTCTCCGGCAGGAGGCGTCCAGCCCCCTGCACTGTCAGCTCGGTGTCGCTTTTTTGTGATTTTCCTTCCTGTTTTTTGTTTTTTTTTCCTGCTTTCCTTTAAGCTGTCCGCTGTGCGTCGGCTACAGCTGGCCTCCAGTCTGAGAGTGAAATAGACACAAGGGAGAATGAGGTGATTTCCCCGGAGTTCACTAACAGGAACCCTCGGAACCTGGAGCAGTTGGCGCTTGCTAGGAAAGAGCGTGGCTGGAAGACTACGTGGCCAAAGCGTGAGTTCTGGCACAGGTGGGTCAGAAGACCACTGGAGGAGGTGAAGACTCCAAAAGAAATAAGGATCAACAATATATATACTATGTGTCATTTCCACAAAATGTACTGTTTTGGGTCATTGAATGAGTTGACCCTTTAGCACTAGACTTCAAGAGGCTGTGTGACAAACCTAGAGCTGCTTTCCAGCTGGAGCAGTTCCCCCATGCAGACGGCATTGTACATGCACAGTGCTTGTTTTGGGGCGGGTGCATGCGAAGCACTCTAGGGCTAGGCACGTGATCGCTGAAAAGTCACTCCTGGAACTTCAGTCCCTTTAACTGGTAAAAGGAGTCCTATTTAGTCCAAATAAAGTAAGAGAAAAAGCCTGCCAAGTTAATAAAATCAGTATTGAGAAATCATTATATTAATAGTTCCAGTGCATTCAGTGTTATAAAACAAAGAACTTAGGTTACAGTATTTCAGTGCGTTCTCTCTGGGGAAGGCATCATAAATGCCCCAAAAATGCATTTTTCCCTTGCCCAGGTTACGGCTGGAGCGGACGCAGCATTATGTGGAAGCCTTTGTGGAGCGCAGTAACGGTGATGTTGTGTTATCTGCCTCTACTCGCGAGTGGGCTATAAAGAAGCATCTGTACAGTCCTAAGGGCGTTGCAGCCTGCAGGAACCTTGGCCACGTTATGGCACAGCGCTGTTTGGAAGCGGGAATCAACTTTGTGAACTTTAAAGCTGTTATTCCTTGGGAATACCGCTGTGATTCGGCAAGTACCTGTCTCCATATACTCAATTAGTGGTTTTTTTTTCCCTTTCTAATCACTAATTTATGTGTTTTCACCATGACTTTTCTTCTGTGGCTTGTCTGTTCCTTCTTGCAAAGGGTGGCCCTGACAAGCTGCACGCTCTGTGTTCACAGTGTTGTTTGGGTGCTGACTGCGTTCTCTCTATTTATTCACATCTCTCTTTCCAACAAGATCCAGGAATTTGAAAAAGCCATGACGGAGGGCGGTGTTGTTCTGCGGGAGCCACGGAGAATCTACCAGTAAAACGGAGACCGCTGGGACAACTTCCAGCGAACAGCACTTGCTTCCTTAGGTGTATGTCCAGCCACAGCGAGGGACTGAAAATGGAAAAGAGTTGGAACGTGGCATCCAATAATAAAATATTTGTAAATAAATGGAAGTGTCGTATTCCTGATTCTGAAATTTGCCAACAGCACCTTTCTTCTTAAACTGGACTGAAGTGTTGTCGTAGTTCAGCTTTATCACTCGGGTCCCTGTGCGTGTGTGACTTAGCGAAACGCCATTACCACATGAAAGTTTAGAACAGTAACGAAGCTGCGTGCAATGCTTGGTGAAAAAAGGAAACCTAAAGGCTGATGTTCTCATAACGGTGCCTCACAGTCCCCTCGCACCCCGCTGTGGCTCCGTGTGGGCCGAGGGGCGCAGCTGCGGGGCACGCCGGCCCCTGTGCGCCTGCCCGTCCCCTCAGCCCCGCGGGCGGAGCGTGCTGCCCGGCGGCGGCCATGGACGTGGGAGCGTCGGAGTTCGCGGGCTGCCTGCCCTGCCTGCGGGACCGCGTCGGCCGCGCCGCCTTCCTGGGTGAGCACCGCGGGCTGCGTGCTGTGGCTGCCGCCCGCCCCGCCGCCTTCGCGCGCTGCGCCTCCGAGACTGAGCGCTTGCTGGAGAGGGGTAGCGGGGGGGGATGCGGGGTTGCTGTTCCAGAGTGAAAGCGCGAGGAGACCGCTGGAAGGAAAACGGCAGCGCGCTGAGAAGGCATTTTTTTCCATAAAGACCCCATAGCAAACAGGCAGCGGGTGTTGCGCTCATTTATCAAGAACCGCCACGATCCTGGCTTGCTGCTGAGACCCCCTGTGCTCTGCTGCCATCTCACCGCGCAGCCCGCGCTGTGGTCACAGTTGATCCCTTTTCTTTGGAGCTTGCTCTTGGTGGATCTGAGGAGTGATCCTAGCTCAGGTGCAATGCATGCTTCCTTTTCTTTCAGCGTTTTTGTTTCTTGTTTAACAGGCCTGGACTTGGAGTTTACCGGCCTACATTCAGCTTTCCCACAAGATAACCAGCCCAGGTGAGGGTGTTGGACATCACCTGTGGGGAGAGGCTGCTGCTCATGTGTTGTGGCAGCAAACCTATGCACTGCAACTCCTCTTACTCTCATCCCTTTCCCCATCCCATGTATCATTTATCAGCCTGTTGGATTCCCCAGCTGAGCGGTACCAGAAGATCAGGCAGAGCGTGCAGCGCTTCACCATCGCACAGCTGGGTGAGTGCCGTGCTGGCAGGGAGCCCCTTGTCTCCAGCCTTCTGCTGAGCCCTGCACACAGCTGCGTTTGTGTTCTGTGCACATTGATGTCGGTGTATTGTGGTTGGTTGCTTGATCTTCTCCGAGGTTTAATAGAATCAGCTTTTAACATTATAAGAAGTCTTGTGGGCCGTGTACTTCTCACCGGTCTAAAGCTGTTAGTGCACTCCCCTCAGGGTCATCACGTTCCTAATTGTCACAGCATTTGTAGATACCAGCCCAACATCACCACTCCAATTAAAATTTCTCTTTTGCAGGGCTAGCAATATTCTCAGAAGAAAATTCAAACAAGTAAGTAAAAAATCAACTTTTCCACGTGACCTCACAGTTTCTTTTTAAAACGAAGGTGGTGTGGTTCTACTATTACACAGAAGTCTCTTGTGAAAGGTTTTGTAATTTCTTGTCATTATCTTCTAGTGGAGTTTTTCTTTCCGTTGTAGGTATGTGGTGCATTCATACAATTTCTTCCTCTTTCCCTCAACATTGGGAGTTACGGATGCTGAACTCACCCTCTCTACATCTAGCATCCAATTCCTGTCTCACTATGGTTTTGACTATAATAAGGTAGGTAGTCTGAGCTAGGAACCTAGAACGGAGGAAGTCTGTGCAATTACAGGAGAAATTAGAATTGAAGTCCATGTACTTATGGGGTAGAGAGCTTCTTGCTAATGTATGAATACATAGTGTGGTTTGTTTTCAATGGGGAGAGGGAGCAGTGGTTTTCTGAAGTGCCTTAGAGGCAATAACCACATCTGTGCCAGCCTAAGGCAGATTTCCCCATCTTTGAAGAGCAAGAGTCATCTCTAGTGAGCTTACAAGTCAGTAAACAAGATCTCAGAGGGCCTTTGCTAGCCATGAAGGTGGGAAGCTCTCAGCTTACCTTCATCTTTTCTATCACTACATTTCACATAAAATTGAGGCTATGTTGTTACATAAGAGCACTGGTTAGCAATTCTAAGCAGGCAGTGTTGTGTGATTTTTGTGTTGACACATGAAATATCTCCTTAAAGGAAAGTTGAAAGCAGAGCAAGAATGCATGCCTTCCTTTCTGTAAAAATGTATCTTAAATTAACAACAGTTGATATTTTCTAAGCAGATTTTTTAAAATGAGACACAGACTCATCTTCCAAATACTTGCCAGGTTCGAACCTGGCTAACCTGCTGTTCACCAATCTGGTGCAGGAAAGGCCCGGGGAGAATAATCAGCCTGGTGTTTTTTCCCCTTCAGTTCCTGAAAGATGGAATCCCATACATGAACGAGTTACAGGAGAAGATCCTTAGCCAGCGTCTCCTAGAGGGTAGCTGGAAAGTCTGCAGGTGAGCATTCATCAGAGAGATGGCTCCCATAATGATGCTGCTGACAGTTCTCTTTTCTCAGATATGTTTTGTAAAATGAGTAAAACCTGTTGATCTGAATGCCCTGCTGCCAGCTTTTCCCACATGCTGTGGTCTGTGCTGAGAAGGACTTAGATCACAGAATCATAGAATGGCTGAGGCTGGCAGGGGCCTCTGGAGGCAATTTGCTCCAGCCTCTGCTCAGGCAGGGACACCAAGAGCTACTTGCCCAGGACCATGTCCAGGCAGCTTTTGAAGATTTCCAAGGAGGGAGGGAGGTCCTCAGAAACTTTACACAGCCTCTCTGGGCAACCTATTCCAGTGCTTCTTCACTTGGGCTGTAAAGAAGTGCTTCCTGATACTTAGGTGAAAAGGATCACAGGATGCAGTCTGGATATTTGGCTGAATAGTTGGGAAATTTTTCTGCATTCCCACAGCAGTCTCCATCTATGGAAACAAACAGAACAATTTCCCCCACTCTCCTTTATCCCTGATCCTGTTTTAGTGCTCTGAACATGAAGGTGGTGAAGAAGGCTATTGATGAAGTGACCTGCTGGTTGGCAGTAGCCGAGGAAGGGGACACAGTGATTCTGCAGGATCTGAATGGTATGAAGCAGGTTGCCTTCCTGTGGGCTTCTGTGTGGCTTCATCACTTCTGAACATCTGGTGCTGCTTGTCTTTTCCTGCCTCTGTCTATGCCTCCATTTTCATCAGGAATTTGTTTCTGAGCTCTGCTTTTCTGTGCTGTTATGGCATTGGGTTTTCCTGGGGCAGAAATGGATGTCTGAGTGCTTGGAGCAGAAGAGCTTGCTTTGCAGTCATTGGCTTCCATTGTGCACTTCTGAGTAGCAGCTGGAGAATTCTTAGTTGCTCTGAAACAGGAGAGCTTTGGATTGGTCTGCAGTAGGCTTGTTTTCAGTTCAGCATAATTTGGGAAAAGATGGCTCTTCTTCCAGAGTATATTACTGACCATGTGCAGCAACAAGAAAGGCTCACGAGGCCACAGGGGAAATAGTGCTAGTGGGGATAGGAGCCCACTTTCAGCTTGTATTGCTCTGACACCTTTCACAAACACAGGTTTTTTTTTGTTTGTTTTGTTTTGTTTTTTTTTTCCTCAGAACTCTCATGATTGTCTTCCCCCCTCCTCTTGTTTTCAGTTGGTCTTTTCATTTCCTCTGTGTCTCCCACAAGCTTATTTGACTGAAATTCTCCGTGTGGCTTTTTTTGTTGTCCTCATGTGTGCAGAAATGTACTAAGATCATATCATTCCAGACTTTTCTTTTTGTACCCTGGAGCAGAGCCATCTGGTTAGTCCTTCTGTCTAGAAAAAAGTGTTTTCCTAAATAGAGTTATTTGCACCTCTAAAGGTTTTACTATTTCTTTTCTGTCTTAGATTCTCAGATGCTTGATGTTCAACTGGTTCTGAGAGAAGCTTTGCAGAACATTTGGACACAGCCTCTCGGACAGAATGAGGTGAGCTGTAACCTTGGACCTTTTGAAAAGAGAGTTTCCACCTAACTGACTGACATTCTCACAGGAAACTCTGAAGTGCTTTTAATAGTGCTTTTAATGATAAGGGTCTAAGAGGAGAGGGCAGTGATGAAGGAATGTTCTGAGAAGTGTTGATTCTGAATATCATTTCTTGGGAACTCTCTTTGGTTTCTGTTTCCCCTATGTGCACAAAATACCTTAAGTGAGAAAAGCCCTACAATTCTGTGATCCATCCTGTTAAAAAGAGAAGCATTAATAAGGCACCATTAGAAGAGGTCTCGTATTACTGGAGCACTGATCTCAGTAAGAATGAGAAGTGAAAGTGCTCTGAGGTCTCAGGGATGCACGTTTTCTCATTTTTTTTCTCCAGTTTTCATGGCCTAGAAGTGGATCTTGAGTCTTCAGCATTCCGTACACACAAGTAGTGTGGGAGGCTGATATCCAGTAACTGTTCTTTACAGGTAATGGTGAAAAAAGTGAGTCTGCAGCATCGTCACCTTCTGGAAAGGTCTTCTCATGACTCTTGCCAGAAAGAGCTCATTCTCACATCAGCCCGGGGCTTTACCAACCTTTTCCAGATAATTGTTAAAGCTAAAAAGGTAAAATGACCCATCACTACTCTCTTTTTTTTTGATCTTTTATTTAACTTGCTATGCTGTCTGTAAAAGCATGATGAAAGATAAAGTAGTCTGTACTAAATGGCTCAATTCATTCAGTGTAATCATCCTGTTTAGTTATCTACTTGAATAAACACGAGGGTCTGCAACACAGCATCCTTGTTAGACAGCATGAGTCTCCATCTAAGAAAGCTGAGCAGATTTTTGCCTTTTGGACAAGTTACGATTTCTAGCATGCGGCAGCCCTGTTTCTTGGACCACGTAGACCCTTGGTGTGATTATAGATGGCAGTTCTTGCGTTCTGTATCCAGATTATTGAATGAATTTCAGCTTCAGAGGGCTTCGTGGGTGATAAGCAGAGGATGTCCTTCCCCTTCTGGATAGGACTGTAAATCTGATCACTGGAAGACACCACCACTGCTCAGTTGAACTGGGAATCTATCCTGTAGTTCCTTAAATCCACTCAAAATAGAGTAATGCTGAAAAATGCCTTCTCTGGAGAGACCACAAGTCTGATTTCTTGAAAGCATTGGTCTCGATATATCAACTCATGCAACCTGAATAACTTTTGGGTGAGAGCGTGTGGATGCTGTCCATGGGAGGAAAGGATTACAGCTGTTGAGTAGGCCTGAGGTTGGTTACATCTGAGTCCTTCTGCAAAACTGTGCCTCAGTGAGCTGTTATGTTTGTTCTTCCAATAGCCCCTGGTGGGACACAACATGCTGATGGACCTCTGCCATCTCCACGACAAGTTCTACAACCCCCTGCCAGGTAATGCTGTGTGTATCTGCTGTCCCCAGGATCTGTGTTGCCGGCAGGTACCTTGCAGCAGGGATGGGAGTGTGGGAGACGGTAGCCCTTTGCCACTCCAACCACTCACAGAGTTTAGCAAGCAGCAGTGCTGGTCAGCTCTTCTGTGTCCTGCTGGAACAGGGCATCATTCCTCTGAGTACACTTCCTTTTCTTAATTGTTTGAAATACCATTGGCTTCTCCTCAATTTCATAACGGCTTTATTCATGTGCTTTGCTTTCAGAAAGCTATGAGGAGTTTAAAAGGAATATTCACCACCTGTTTCCTGTCCTCATAGACACCAAGACTGTAACAAAATCCATCTGGAAGGTGAGATGCAAAGAACTCTCTATGTGGATTTAAATCTCTTTCATCCATAAAAGAAGATACCTTTCCCGAATGTCACAGAGCTGTGACCAGTTTTAAGTATTGCCTCGAAATGGTCTGATTTCAGATCCAATTTAATGAGGCAGCAAAACTCAGGTGGTTTTCTAACGTAGCTTTGTTTTGCAGGACTACCAGTTTCCTCGAGTATCTAATCTCCTGGAGGTGTATGAGGTTTTGTGCAGGTCAGTGGTGGAATGTAAAGCTTCTGTAGTTCCTTTGTTTTCGTGGGAAAAATATTTTGTATGTTCATAATTTTCCTCCTCCCACAAGTTTTCAAGCTTATCTCTTGTCTTCCTAAGCTTCCTTCATAGCTTTGTAATGGCTTTCCGCCTTTGTTTAATTGGTCTCAAGGTTTGTTTGCAAATAGCCTTGTTCACAGCTGTCCAGCTGGATGTTGCTTATGGCATGTTATGAAATGAGTGAGTTTTTAAGTTGTCAGTGAAAACACTGATTTCAAGTACTATCTCTCAGGAGAAAGCTTCTCTTAGCACTGAGCTTAAAGCAGTAACTAAGTACAGTAATCAAGTAGAGCATCAGTAGATAGAATATTTCATCAGCTTAGCTGTGGTGTGTTACTTACCTTTCTTCATTTGTTCTGTGGATTCATTGCTCTTGTGTGTTATAAATAAGTACTTGGTAGGAAAAGCAAAATTTCCCGTTAACCTTCAATCCCACTCCCAAAAATCCGGTAGAAAATTAGATCTTACAAAAACAGTATTATTCTGTGGTGGGTGTTGTTATTGGTTTTAGCTGTTTCAGACTGCAGATTCTCAAAGGTCTTGTGTTTTTTGTTCTTCCATTTCAGCCATTCCATGAGTATAAATTCAGTCTGTTCCATTCATTTTCAGTTCAATTCACATTTTTGTGCGCAGTTAGAACACATATGCTCCTTAGCAGGGTTGAATGGAAGAGGCTGAAGTAGTACTTAGGAGTTAGTTTTCAGAAAAGTTGGAAGATTGCGTTCAGCAAAGCATCTCCCCCTTCTCATGGGATAGTTTGGGATAGTTTAAAAGTTCCTTCTAAAATGTTCAGTAGCTTTTTCTAGAACAAAGCCACGGGTTACTAGAGAGCAGGCATGTAACTTTGTCTCTAGCATACTGAGGAAGGACAGAAATCTCACTCATCCACTTGCCTTCAGCAGCGACCTAAATCCCATGGATCCAGCATGTCCAGTGATTGCTTTTGCAAGTGACTCTGCACGATACGGTACGGTTTTTAAGCACACCTGCCAAGCTGTGGGGTTTGTTTTACTCTGTGGATATCCACAGGCACAGCATCAATGAATATGAGCAGGACTGCTGAGTCTACATTGACATTCTGATAAGCAGTTCCCATGCCATCAGTAGCATAAAGCACAATTTAGTTGAGGTCTTCACGAAAGTTGATTTTGTTCTTTTTGTGTGCATCTCACTAAGCTCTTCAGACGTTGGTATAACTGCTGCCTTTTTGTTGGGGTCACTTTAAAACACCCAGTAGAATCATAGGCATGCCGTAGGGTGTAAGGGCTTTGAGGGGAGGGAGGGAACAGCTGAACGATGGGGGAATAAACAGAATGGGTCTTACAGACATTAAGGTTCTGTGGCTGTGCAATTTCCACAGCGTTCTAGAGGTGTTTGTTTCTTTTTGATTTTGTTGGACACTTACAGCTGAGAAGAAGTCTCCTCATGAGGCAGCGTATGATGCCTTTCTGTGTGGTTCAGGTAAAATGCTGCTTCAGCACTTCTTGAAAGTTTTTGTTCCAACGTGACAATTCCTTTCCTGCCCTCTGTCTCTGTTTATGTAATGGTAAGTAGCATTTGTTTATATAACGTTGTTCTTAGTGACGTAGCACTTCAGTGAGTTTTGTACTTGATAAAGAAATTTCCTTCAGTTGTGTTTCTACAGTTCTGTTCTAATGCTGCCTCGCTGTTCCTTCTTCTAGTTCTTCTGAAGTCAGCTCATTTGCAGCTGTGCAGATTGACAGAGTGAGTGGAGCTTAAGGGTTTATTAGGAATGGTTACACGGATGGGTCTTAGGGAAAACAAGTCGCGAGTTGGCTCTGGCTGACGTTTTCTGGTCAGGCTTTCCTTTTGCATAAAAGAGGGCATCATCGAAAATGTCACCGTTCTAATTAGATTGTTATTTTATAAATCTGAAAGGAGTAGCTTTATGTCAAAGCTGACATTTAAAAAACGAAATCGGGGGCCATGAGATTGCTCAGAGGTTGGGAAATGGTGCAGTGAATCCTTCATCCTTGGACAAGCTCTCTTGGGGTCAGTTCACTTGGTTAAGGGTCAAATCATTTTCCATTAGTTTCCACTTCAGAAATTTGCGTGATTCAGTGACTTCAGTTAAGCTACTGTTCAAATCCCTTCCCTCTTCTTGCAACTTTTTGGCTTCTGTAGATGATGCCAAGTTTCAGAGTACCCATTTTCTCACTAATCTAGGGCTCTGTGCTTCAGAGACCTTGTGTGGCAGTGCGTTGCTGGAGAAACAGCATTGTTCCATTTTGTTTCCTGATGTAGAGATGCAGTGAAGGCCAATCCTTGCTTCTCTCAGTATCTCACCGCGTTAGCTGAGTATCTGAACAAGGTGAATTTCATCCGAGGCGGCGTCTCGAGCATTGTACGTATGAATTGCAGGTCTGTAACCTGCTGCTGGGGTGTGCAGGACTGTAGCCCAGCTGATACATTCATTAGAGGAGAATATAGAGTCCACCCTTGCCTGGCCCCACCTTGGCAGAATTTGTCTCCGTGCAAGTGGCACAAGTGACCTTTCAAAACATGGATGAGTTGAATTTCTGCCATAAGGAATTAGTTATCCTGGAAGGTGGCATTAGTCCCTTTATGTTGTTGCTGTTTCTTTGGTTTTTTTTTTCTATGTGATAATTGTGAGTTTGCTTTTATGACTCACATTTAGAAAAAAAAATCCTAGGGCAGAAGGAACATAATCTCACTCCATCAGCTGTGTTGTACGGAGGACTGTCTTATTTTTGTGTTGCGTTTTCTGATCCTGTTAGTAGTGCTTCTGCAGTATTTCTGGATTCAGCTATGCCTCAGTATTGCACGTCTTCCAGAATTTTTGTGGGGAGGATGCTTCCTGCCACTACCCCCCTCCCTTGGTTGTCTGTGTCCGCGGTTGGCCACGGCTGGATGAAAGGCAGATCTACCAGGAGTTACAGCCTCTTTGTCGCTTTGATGTTAGACGGCTTTCAGAGAACCAATTCATTTTGCTCTCCAATAGATACAAGCAGTGAGTAACCAGTAAATCCTGACTTCCTGTACCTTAACCCTCTCATGCAAGTTCTATTCTGCTCTCTCCTGTATCGTTCTGTTTCAGCAGAGAGATTCCTGCCCTGATCTGTGAGGTGCCATAAGCAGCCTGTGAGTGGTGGTTAATGACATCTGTTCTTGTTACAGTGTCCTTCGTGTTCTGCGTGATTACAGACATCACCCTAAGCTGCACATCTCTGTCTATCGCCACTGGAGGCACTCTCCGAACGTGAACTGCTTGTTAAAGTGAGTTAGGGAAATCGCATGAATGGGGAGGAGGGGGAGGAAAGGCATTTCTTTCAGTGCCTGGGCCCTGTCACAGATGCAGTCTGCTGCTTTCTGGCCTTGTCTCAGAGAACAGAGGGTTCAGAAGCAGATTCCTGTGCTGACTGTGGGATGCTGCTTATGAGCTTTCACCCCTGAGCAGTTGGACGTTAATTTTGTTCTATTAACTAGGGAAGATTTCTCCATGGATAGATAGCATGTGCTATGGTAACAGACAGAGGGTGACCTTGATGAGCTGCAGTGCCAGCTCTGAGCATGGGGGGAAGAGGCAGAGTCTCCAGGTGTGGGATGGCTGTGTTTCTTTCTACAGAAGAGCTGAAAACTCAGTAGTAGGAGAGAATTCCAGATTCAAAATATGTCTCTCTGGAGAGGCAGTGACAGCAGCTCTTGTCTGTAGTGCATGTATGCCCTGACACAGAGGTCCCTTCCAACCCCTCCAATTCTGTGATTCTGTGACACAGACTGGAAAAGAATAAAACAAGAATAAAATTATCAGTGTTTTATCATTCTTACCCTTCAGAGTCTCTGGTATCGTGGCACTGTGGTCTCTGTTGGCCTTTGTGCTCGGAGGAGCTCCTTCCTGTTCACCATAACTCTCTCAAATGAGCCCCGAGGAACAGATGGTTTTTTTGTTTGTTTGTTTTGAATGTTTGCTTTGTTGTGTTTCATTTTCATTTCATTCAATAAAGCGTGAGCAAAAAGAATAGTGTTTTTAATTGCTTTCTTGGAGAAGTGTTTTTGAAGGGGATGTGTTGGGTTGAGTTCGTGTTTCTTTGTTATCTGTTCAGAGCACCACCCCCTCCTGCAGAGGTGCACATTGTTCTTTTATGACTGATTTACTTTGCTCTTCTATTGGTTCTTTGCAGCTATTCATGAGCCAGTTTGTTCTCAGTGCTTGCTCTGCTGCACAGAACACATTTGTGCTGAAGTTCTGGAAGTCATGAAATGGACGAGACTATTTTTAATGGCAGTTGTAAAGCAGGGGAAATGTCACTGTTACCAATTGGAAATGGGCAGAGCTGATGCAGAAACCACTCCGGAGGCTCATGAAGTATTACAGAGAATATAAAATGACTTGCAGTGCTGTGAGCGTTGTGCATTTCAGTGATAGAGCAGAAGATAATCACAGCTAAAGGGAATTTATTGGCTTCCAATTTGTAGAATATACACAGGTCAGGTGAGTTGGCATCCATTTCCATGTGCTTCTGGTGCACAGCATGTGAGTGCTCCTTTGTCCAAGGATGTCACCAGGTGTGCATTGTTGATCAGTCTCTCTGGTACAGCTGCTGTGTTTGTCAGCCCAGGGACTGCAAGCTTAAGACATTTTTTTAACAAATTTCCTTCTTAAAAACAACCTGCTGATCCGTGATGTCCAAATAACGGTCTCTAGATTTCATCAGTCAGCACCTAATTTAACAGTGCCCAGAGTCAAATAATATATAGAATCTGCCCTTACTTTACCCTAAAATGCTTATTGCTGGTGGAGGACCTTAGAGCAACGACATTATAGCAGTCTGCTTGGCACTCTGCTGCTCATGGATAGCTGCTCTGCTGATGTGCTGGAGAAAAGTGCACTGTATCTTCAGATGTGGTTCCTGAGCTCAGCACAACATGTGGTTTGCAGCTCTTGTTTCATAAGATAGCTTCCAGCCAGCCAAATAACGGATCTGACTTTTTTTTAACCCCTTCAGTAATGGGGATTTCTGTCACAGAGTTCCTTTCAATACCCGTGCAAGTATCTCCCTGCTTATTCTGTCATTCTTCTCGTCTTTTAGCATCACTAGAGATCCCCTTGTATCAAGGAAAGCACAGGTTCTGAACTGTGTGGTTTGGGAATGTTCTCACTTAAATTTTGGGGGTGGGGGAGGGTAAAGCCTTTTGCTTTTCATCTTTATGGTCTAGGGAGTGTGAGCTTATAGAAGCTGTTACCTCTGAGAAGGACTGTAGTTTTTAAGAGCACATGCACTGTAAGTAACAAAGAAATTGTGCCGTCTTTAAATTCGGGTTCCTTTCTCCCATTTTCTTTTCCATCTGACACATAGACAAATGGTGAATCAGCTCCTAGCAATACCAATTTCTCTCTCGATTCATCTACAGAAACAAGCTTCATTTCGGAGTAAAGCAGAGATCCTCTCACCCCTTTCTGGGAAAGACCCCTTAGGTTTGACAATACTTTCCGCTCCTCCAAGGCACAGGCTTACCTTGTGAAGCAAAATATTGTAGTGAATCAATTCCTGTGTTATAGTTGGGAGAACTTAATACACTGTAGATCCACTAGGTACTCCTACTATGTACCAGTTACATTTGCATTCAGCCTATATACACGAAGAAGAAATGTGAAAAGGTTGAATGTGTTCTGATCTTCCTCAGGGGTGGATTTTCAGAAACAAGTTGCCAGTGGGTAATAACCCAGGGTCACTTGCTCAGAGCCTTTTGAAGACATCAGTCAGATGTACTAGCAGTCAATTCCCATGAAATGGTTTAGCTGAGGGCCAGACTGACAAATCAGAGCAGCAAATTTTAGCTGTGGGAACAGATGTTCAGGTTTTTGTGAGCAGCATTAGATCAAGACAGAATCTCCCTGAACGTGCCAGCATGGCCATTCTGAACTTAAGCTGTGGCTTTTTCTCTAGACTGGGGAATTCTTACTAACTGAAATTGAAGTATCAGAAGTAGTTCTTGTGGTACACATTCCTCCACACCTTCTACAAGGAGCGGGGGTACTTGTTGTTCTTGTGAAACCAATTTGAAGTAGTGCAACCTGCCTTGTCACTACAGCTCTGAAGAAGTGCTGCTGAGTGGCTCCGAGAGCTGGCAGCTCAGAAATCAAACCTGCTGCCTCCTAAAGTCAGGGCTGAAACTACATCAAAGTTTCTAACAGCAGTCATTGAGAAACTCAGCACCGTTAGAAGGTTTTACTTTAGCTTCTAAGTTGGAAATAATAATTTCAATTGCCAGTGAAACAGCTGTAAAGATCTCTGGTAATTATCTAATTCTGCAAATGGAGCATTTTGGGTCAGAATTTATCTGTTTCCAAGAACAATTTGATACACTTTTTTTTTTTTTTTTTTTGGTCAGATGTTTATGATTAGATATCTTTTATTTTCTGAGTTAATGTCTCTATTCCACTGGGTATCCTCTCAGGGCATCTCCTGCTACTGAACTCCCAGGGTGGAAGTCTGGCAGCAGAGGAGCTCAGAATCCTCACATTAAAATACCATCATGGCAGATTGTTGTTGAGAAATTTCATTCATACAATCATTTGAGTTGGAAGGTCGTTGAATTTAAAGGCCATCTGGTCTAGCTCCTCTGCAATGAACAGGGACACCTACAGCTTGATTAGGTTGCTCAGAGCCCCATACAGCCTGACCTTGGGTGTCCCCAAGGATGGGGCACACACCACTTCTCTGAGCAACCTGTTCCAGTGCCTCACCACTCCTACTGTAAAAAATTTCTTCCTTACATCTAACCTAACACTCCCATCACAGTAGACTGTTAAAGGGTCTGCCCCCCTCTTTCTTACAGCTACCCTTTAGATACTGAAAGGCCACTATCAGGTCTCCCCAGAGCCTTCTCTAGGCTGAACAGCTCCAGCTCTCACAGCCTGTCCTTGTAGGCGAGATGTTCCATTCCTTGGGTCATTGCGGCCCTCCTCTGGACATGCTCCAACAGGTCCACAGCTCTACTATACTGAGGACTGCACAATCTGGATGCAGTGCTCCAGGTGAGCTCTTGCCTGTGCAGAGCAGAGAGGCAGGATCACCTCCCACACCCTGCTGGCCACGCTTCTTTTGATGCGGCTTGGGTTATGGTTGGCTTTCTGGGTCATGAAAGCATGTTGCTGGCTCTTGGCCATCCACCAGGACCCCTCGTTCCTTTCCAGCAGGGCTGTGCTTACATCCCCCTGCTTGTACTGATAGCGAGGGTTATGAAAAAAACGAGCCCAACTCCCAAACGTTCTTCATTATGCAAAAAAAAAAAAAAAAAAAGTACTAGTCCAAACTCTGTCTTAAAACATTCTTATTGCTCGTGGCTTCAATGGCAATTCCAAATAGTAATACCACTGACACCCCCGAGGGTCATCTGAATTTCTAAGCATTGAAATCAGTGGAAGAATCATCAATAGCCCCTTTTCTGTACTTTGATCTAATGCAGAATATTTTATTTGTTTCATAAGACTTGGCTCTAGTGATCGGGTGCAGCTGTCACATGTTCTGAGCTTGCTTTAAAAGATGTAGCTAGAAATTTCTGCTTCGCCTCCAGCTTTTGATTCCCAAAGATCGTGGCTGGCTATAATTTCCCATTGTTTAAAAAACTACTCACAGCCAGCATAACTGGACAAGCAACATTCACTTACCACACAGAACTGATTCGTTCTGCACCTGAAACACCTTCAGTAGACGTTGTTTCTACATTAAGAAGAGGATTTGCAAATGCACAAGCTCCCACAGCTGCCTACACCGCTTGAGGCTTGCCCCTCCCCTGTGGGATGTGGGACTGGAACTGCTTGATGTCATTGCTCCAATAAGGCTGCTGGGTCATGGGAACTGATCCCACAGGGCATATGTGGGGCTCAGTGAGGGGTGCTGGGGGGTGTCTGCAACTGAGGGCATCACAATGGAGGGGAGAGAAGGCTGCAGGGAGACCTCATTGTGGCCTTCCAGTATTTAAAGGGTGTTTACAAACATGAGGGAAGTCAACTTTTTACATGGGTAGATAGTGACAGGTCAATGGGGAATGGTTTTAAACTAAGGAAGGGAGATTTAGATGAGATGCCAGGGGGAATTTTTTTACTGAGAGAGGTGAGGTGCTGGAACAGGCTGCCCAGAGAGGCTGTGGATGCCCCATCCATGGAGGTGCTTAAGGCCAGGTTGGATGGGGCCCCAGGCAATCTGATCAAGTACTTGATCTAGTGGTTGGCAACCCTGCCTGTGGCAGAGAGGTTGGAACTTGATGATCTTTGGGGTCCCTTCCAACCCAAGCCATTCTATGATCCTATGGTTAGTACAGCTGAAAAGCATGCTGATGGGGGACAGAAAAGCAGCTGGAGCTCTTCCCTAATCCCATAGGCACCTTTTATCTGCTCAACCCCAATCTGCACCAGACAAAAGGTGCCACACCGGTTCAAGGCCCACACAATCCCTTTGAGCAGACAGGCCCAAGGGCTGGCACAGCCCCTGAGAGGGATGGGCAGCCTGCAGTCAGGTGCAGTGCTTCTTTCCTGCTGCTCTCCATCCTTCCCACCCTTTAGCACCATGCTTGGTTTCTGTGGTCCAGCTTTTGAACAGATCTTTCTGGTTATTGAACGTAGGTGGCTTTTTTCAATAGTAACCCCAGAGACCTTGCAGCCCCAGACAGCTTTGCTCCAGCACTTTGGCCTCCCTGAGCACAGCTGGGATCTGTCCTCCTGCTCTTTCCTGGGAGGAGCAGCTGGTGAGGTGCTCCCACTGTACTGCCAGTCCCTGGAGTCAATCTTTCACTTTGCTTTGTGCTCAAGGCTCAGAAATTTTCCCGGGCAATCTTCATAGTGATTCACTCTCTTTATAGTCCTGAGAATTCAGAAACATGCCTGAACTCCTGGGTTTCCCACTCAGTCCTGTCCTGACTCTGCTCCTGTTCTCAAATGGTCATCTCTGCCCCATCCTTCAGGGCTCTCTGCCCTACTGTCTGAACCAGCTCCCAGACCTCATCCCGCTCCATCTCTCACACAGAGGCAGACCAAAGTGTTTGCACAGCGGCTAATGGGGTTGGACAAGACAGAAGTGTAAAGCCTCATTTGGGGTCTTTGTTGCTGCAGGTTCTTTTGGGACACTGGAGGGAACCATGAGGAGCAGGGTAAAATTAGGAGGTAACTATTTGCACTGCTTATCCCAGAGCCCCCAGAGTGCAGGGCTTGTGAGATTTTCACTTGGTGGAGCACTCTATCCTACTGGTGATCAGGAAAGCACCACACCCACAGGCTGAGAGGCTCCACATCGGAGCAGGGTGTGTGGATGCTGCTCTGTGCTGATGGCTCTCAGAAGAGACCAGTGTTGTCCCCAGTGGAGGAAACCATGCCCAGTGATGAAGTAGTGATTGCAGGTCCACTAGTGTCATCCTGTATGGTACAAGGCAGCTGGAGAGAATGAAGGACAAGTTTAAGACATAAGCAGTAGGTCTCCTCCTCTCCAACTTGAAACAAAGAAATCAGAGAATGATACCATTCCCACCTAACCCCAACATGGCGTGAGAAGCACTACAGGGCAAAAATGCATTCAGAGATGACATGCTGTCTTTTAAGCCATTAGATTTGTTCTTCTTAGGCTTTGCTGACCATCTGCTAATGAGGGAAAATGTGGTGCATGACTTTGTTGTGGTGTTCCGTGAAGCGTGAGCTCAGGAGGGGAATGAATACTCTGCCATCAGTTTGCATTACTGCAGCTAGTGGAAACATATAAACATCTTATCAAGTAGTTTTATAATGCAGAGTGATTGTAAATAAATTAATTTCTTATGAGTCCCACATATTAGAAAGAGAATATATACAGTCCATGAATATTATGTCAATTAAATCACTTCACACAAGGAGTGACAGGTTTATTAAGCACCCCAGAGCTAAAGCTGATATGCATTTTGTTCTGCACATTTGTTTACAAATATTGTACTGAATGATTCCCAGTTCCTTGTTGCAGCTAGGTTACAAAGATCTCATTCAAGTGTGAAAGGAGGAAAGTAAAAATAGTTCTTTGCAGAGAGAAAGCTACTCATTAGAGAGGGCTGCTGCAAAGGTTAGAAATAAAATTCTGCAAGCTGTGTATATGTCCAGGCTGACAGCACTGAGCTGATGGCACAACAGATATTCTCATTTAAATAGCAGTGCTTGCAAATAAGTAACTAGGAAAAAAACAGATGATGTGGACCTACTGACCTTACTTCTGAGGATAGGCATTAATAACCCACAGCCCGAAACAGCGAGGAATACTTCTTCTCTTGTGATAAGAATGTAGCAAATGGGAAAATGTTAGCAAATTATCTGTATTGCCAGGTATTTAGTCAGCTACTAAGTGTTATTCATTGAAACCAGTCTGATAACATCATAACTGCCATCAAAGAAAAAGTCACAACAGTTTTCTATAACCATGTTTATGTAATCTAAAAGTTTGTGGTTTTTCTAGAGCACACAAAGTCATACATCAAAATGATTTGTCAGTGGTGTTAAAATGACAATTAGTGCATTGTTTGAACATATAAATATACCCAGGGATAAATATGTAACTATCTCATGTGTCTTGCATTCTTTGCTGTCTGGTGAAGTTTGCTCATATTTAAACAGACTTTGAAAATCAAAACAAAACAAAACAATAAACCAACATTCTACAAAAAAAAACAAGCATCTCTTTTTGCCTTTCTGGTAATAATAGACAATACCATTCAGTGCTTTGCAGGATTAGGACCTACATTTTCCATGCAAGTTATGAGCTTCTTTGCTGTAATTTGTCTCCAAGGATCTAGCTGGGTGTGCAGCATGGATTCCTTCAGTTCTGGTGTGCTGTTTTCAGTTATTTTCAACATCCAAAATAAAATGAGAGAAGGAAGCTTGCAGATCTGTATGAGCTCATCTGTGTTATTGGTTTGTGCTCTCTATAATCCTTTTCCTTAGGAAAGAGGAAAAGATTTATTCAAAAGAAGGAAAGTTCTGTAAGAACTGGTGCTTTGGTGCTAATGCAATTGAAATTATTCCCAACTGAAAATATTCACAAAAGTCATCAGAACAGTCTTGATGGGGAATGAAGAAAATTTCTGCTCACGGTGCTGCTTTGCTTTGCCAATGCCTTTCAGTGCCAGAGCCATGCTGCTGACAAGCCTACCTCTTGCACTAACACAGCACGATGAGGCACTGGGGAAGCAAGAAAGGCACCACGCTCCCTCCTTCCACTTCTGTTGCCTTGTTGGACTTTGCTTTACACACAGAGGGCTGTGTGCTGTGTGATCCTTCCACATCTTCCCTTTCAGAAGCAAATCTTTCCATTATTTGCTCTTTGATAAGGCAGACAGACCTCAGCACGTCTCACACTTGTTCCTCGGAAGACAATGGTAGCTTCACAAGACAAACGCTGTGAGGGAAATGAAGGAGGTACTTTGGACCAGCCTTGGCCTGTCCAAGAGGTGCTACCATGGCCTTTCATCAGCTTCTGAGAGGAGCATGGGGGTCGTCTGGTAGGAAGCCATGGTCCTGAGGTTTATGTCACCATGCTGGGTGCATTGCTGGTGGTTGTTTTGGACTGGGGGACCAGTCCCACACCAGACAATACTAAGGCTGTAGAAATGAGAAAGCATAACGTGCTTGAAGTACAGTGCCAGCCATACTCCTACACAACACTTAATGCTGCTGAGAGCTGTCACTGAGGCTCAGCATGCCTGCTGTGAAGAAACACTGGGTGCATGCACCGCCACCGCCACCTTTCCCAGTGCCTCCTGGGTTATCTCCTGTCAACAAGGGCGAAGCACGGCCTTAAAACCTGCATTCATGCAGCTCTCAGGAAAAGCCAGGGGGAGTTTTTAAAGTATACATATTTAAATCAAAGCTTGCCACCAGTCTCTAAAAATGAGAGCTGGAATATATATATATATATATATATGTATATATATATATATATAGTTTCATTTTGGTGCATTTGATCTCTGAATTTTGAACGAAACAGCAAAACCCCTTTAGGTAGCTTTCATACACTCGATTGTATGCTCAATTAATTAAAAGGACCCAGAAAACATTTGAGTGCTTGATTGCATTATTTAAAAACAATAAACAAAACAGCATCACAATTCAAATTATGTTTCTTTCTGTAGGTAAAGTCAGACAGGAGGCATTTGCTGTGGCTCCTATCCTGCGCTGGCAGTGCCCACACCTGCTGCCCTGCAGAGTGGGGATGCAGGGCTCTGGGAAGACTCATGTGCTCTTTCAGCTCCCATGAAGAGGAGCTGTGGGCTCAGAGGCATACATTTGCTTTGGTAAATATTTAAGGCAGCTCCAGTCTCCAGGGAGTCACAGGAGATAGCCCTTTTCTTCCTCCAACAACAAGATGTGCTAAATCAAACAAATAGGAAACTGAAGGCTTCACTGGTCTTACAGGAATGGAAAGTCCCAGACATACCCGTGAACAGATTAAATAAGCAGACTTATTAATAACAGTGCCATGGACACAGCACTCAAATCTAGAATTCCCAAGAGCAGAAACTGTTCTCTCTGGAACAGACAAAAATGAAAATATACTTATTTCTTTTTTTTTTTTTTTCTTTTTCTCTTTTTTCTTTTTCTTTTCTTTCTTTTTTTTTTTTTTCAGTAAACTGGAGTGAGGTCACTAACTGGGAACATGGGACCAGGAGGAAGATCTTGCGTTCCGAAGTCCAACTTACGATTACATCAAAAAATCCTATGTCCAAGCCCATCATACGAAAAGTGCACAGGATTTTCTCCCCATTCTTTTCTCAGCTTGCCCCACACAATGCTCCTCTTGACAGTCAGCCCTCTTTGCAGCCTAGGCACAGTATCATGTTAGAGGTAATACAATCTTGTCAGCCAGGGCAGCGTGCTGCTGATATTCTGTCTGATATGACATGTCAGTTCCTAACTGGATGAAAAAAGTGTCCTTCATAGGCAGTTTCTCCATCTTCTAGAACAAAAATATAACTTGAAATACAAGCAAGTTTCAGGTTGGTCCCATTCCCAGTCAAGCTGAGAGGTGCTTTGCTGGAGGCTTCAATGCAAATAGGATCACACAAGCCATATTCTCACAATTTTGCCTTGTGAAAAGAGAAAGACAACCATCCAGGAATATGTGAGGACATGGATTCCAAGAGGTCCCCTTGACCGCTGCTAGGTAAGTGCTTGATCTGGGGAAGCACTGAGGATAATCCTCTCATAATCACCCCAAAAGCTATTCCTCTCTAGAGTCTACCCAAAGCATCCTGACAGAAAACATTAATGAAGCCTGCATGCTAAACTTGGAAAACAAGCGGGGCCTGACTGCTCTTTTCTCAGGCTCACTTGAAAATAATTTATTTTATCTTGAATAATGCAATCTTTTTTTTTTTTTTTTTTTTTTAAGAAAACAGTAATTCCATATCTAAAAAATTACACTTTTAGTAGCAGCCACCATGCTCATAGTGAGAGCGTGCATGTATGCCTGTGTCCTGGAAGACCTGTACCTAATAAAGACTTCATGTAAATAAACAGACAATCTGGCTGAGGCAGAAGGAGCACTGTGGAAGAAAGCGTGAGGACAGCCCTTGGAGCTGGTGGTTGATATGTGGAATTAATGCGTAGGAAGAGAAGAGCTTTTATTGTTTGTGGTGTTAAGGAGAAGGGTGTGACTGACTGAGTGCAGAAACCTGCTAGGCAGAAGTGCAGAGATGAGAATCACAGAGAGATACTGAAAATGCATGCTTTCTGCATTGATTTTGCACACCATTTTTATCCTTTCCATCATTCTTCCCGTTTTATTTTCCCAGTCTCTCAAGCCTTGTCTGACAATTCAAGTGGTCACAAGAAGGAAGTTATCATCATCTTGAGAGAACTCCAGCCCAAGTATGTGACAAGAGCAAGGGCAGAGCAAAAAATTGAAGAAACAGGCAAAAGGAAGAAGAGAGGAATAAACAAATAGAAACTGTGGACAAAGAAGTAAAATGGAGGACAAAGAAGGCACAACTCTTACTCTTCCCCTTTTTCCTGTCCAGTTCAACTTAGGGCTGAAAACTTGAAGCCAATGCAATGGTAGAAATACTATTTTAAGGTCTGTTTGTTTTCAGATCAGCTGTCAAAGAGAAGACTTGGCAATCCAGGCCTTTGCATAGCCCCAAGAGGGCATCTCTGGCTTCTACATCCATCAGTTTGGGAAGTTACCCAAGAGTAGAACAGTCGAGGGCAGAGGCTCAAAAAGGAAATGGTTTCCCTCCTTTTCCCCAGAAGTGTTTCCAATTCCTCATCTGAGACAAACAGCTTGGCTTTGGCATATGAGAAAGACATGACCCTAGAAGGGAGGGGCCACCTGTGCCTATTCCAGGAGCACTTTTATGCAACATTCTCTATGAAAAGAAAGGGTTTCCAAAGCATAAACACATAACTTGCCTGGTGGTACTACAGCAAGAGTGCCTGAGAGCGATACAAATGGCTGATCTACTTGTCATACAGGAATGTGTTTGAGATATGTGAGGAACAAGCAAAAATATGAGTGCTGTCACTCAAAGATTGAGCAGGTTACTGTAGTTGAGAGTGTTCTTGGTTGCGAACTAAAGCAGAGCATGTGCCTCCTGTTGCATTAAAATAAAGGACTGCTCTTTGAAGCCAGAAGGTGTAATTACACTTAATAACACGTTTCTACTGGGCAAGTCTGTTTCACCACTGACACAATAGGCTGAATGCTTGGAAAGCCTGGCTTTGTTTTGCCTGGCACAACACACCCTCAGGAAACCTGCTCCTGAAATTTAATATCAAGGAAGATTTGCACTTGCAGGCATGTGACAGACAGTGCCATCCTTTCAACTGTTTCTTTCCAGCTAATGAAAATGTGAAGACTGAAACATTGAGGCCTGGGTTGAACAGAGGGCCGGAACACATATATGAACATAGTCAATGTGATTTAAGCCACGCTCTACTGAGCTTGCCTTTTGGAAGTGTTAGTGGTTTGTTCCCCATACCAGAGGCCATCAAGATCCCACACTCAGGGATGCTTACCAGCTTCTTAAGTAGCTGGGAAAGTACAAGAAGCCGCTGTAAAACTAGTTAGCTTGGATCGCCAAGCTGGCAGGGAAGCACAGATTAGCCTGGGGCTCATTCTCTGTCGTCAGGCTAGCAAATTCTGAACTGCAGTTTATTAATTTCATCAGGCATGGGCGATTATCACAGGTGTCAGAAAAGAAACCCATGCATGTTTACAGCCCCTAGCCTGTGTTCTCCCAGATCACTTCCTCTGTCACAATGCAGCCATCAAACTGGTGGTTGTGATCCAACAGACAAAGGCTGCAGTGAAACTTGCCCAACACAGGAGATGAATCCCACTGCTTGGCACTGAGCTTTGTGTAGCTCCTGGTGCTCTCACTAGCATGGCATCTACACCGTCAACTATGATTTAGTCTCCTATTTTGTCTTCTTTCCCCCTTATCTGTTCCCCACAAAACACCATCAGAAACCAGGCCTTTCTTCAGTGAGGAGAGCAGCAAGTTTTATTTTCGTGAGATATGTATATGAATATTGAAGTATACCACACAGACGTCTGGAGTATGGGTACGTGCACCCTGATGAGGAGACCCTGTCTACCTGTGTGACTGATGTCTCATTATCTCCTACAATCAGTATTTGGAGGTGGACCAAGGAGGTACCTAGATCAGAGTCTGATTTCTGTGTACCACAGCAGACAGTCTGCATGACAATGTAGGTGGTGAAAACACAACCTGTCATGGGTATTAAGTCTACCTTGAGTCATACTTGTGAACTCTGCTCCTCAATGAGATTGTAAATTCCTATCAGTGGGAATGTGGGTGCATGTAAAACATAGCAGGATATGAAGAGATTAGGCCAGGAATTGGAAGAAAAATATGTCAGTGAGGCAGATAAACAGGACAGGCGACAGACAGCATCTTACTTTTTTAACCTTCCTTTCTGGGGCAATACCCTGTGATTTTCACTGTAGCAGTGTTGGTGATGGGGCTGGCGGCAAACTGAATACTTCTGTACTACTCTGGCTTCTAACTGCATGGCCAGCTGTGGGCCACCATGAGCTATGCAAAGAGACATTGCTGCCCACCTGGGAAATGCCCTGAAGCCCTTTCTGTGCTTAGCCCAACCACAGCTGGTGGCATGTATTTCATGGCTCTGGTGTCGCCCATAGGGCAAGATTGTATGTCCTTGGCACAGAAAGCTGAAGGGAAATCATGCCAAAGAATAAAAATGTAGTCCTAGGAAATGTGTGCATAGAGGCAACAACACTACTTAGAGAATATACTTCTGAGGAAAATAATTTTTATTAATAAAATACTCTGATCTAAAATAGTTCAAATGAGTCCAAATTAACCATTACAGGGGGAGAGAATGTTGTGGCCTCTTTAGCCTCTCCAGTGCAGAACCTGAGGTTCTGATGCAGGAAGGAGAAAAGTTCCTAAAAAACACAGAACTTCATTTTCTTTTTCTCCAACTTCAGTTTGTTGTTGTTCCTTACCTAATGTACTTTGTGTCATCTCAACCCTGCAGAGCAAATTCTGTTACCAAACCAATCTATGAGTAGAAAAGTACAAGTCAATACTGTTTCTAGGAGCAAGCTGATGACACAGCCAGTTGCTGCTCATGTTCAAACTTTGACAAGATGTGCCTCCATGTCTGAATATCCCTAGCCTAGAATCCTCAAAAGAGCAATCTGGGTTCACGTATATGGGCTTGGCTACTGACATTGATTTCCATGGATTTGTGATGAGTTAACAGAGTTGTTTTGTTCCATTTCTGTTGCAGAAAGAAGTCAGGAAAAGTGGGGGAAAAAAAGCCAATACCACTTGGTATTATTGTAATGGAATCAAACTGAGTTCTTACTGCATTAGTGAGGTCGAAGAAGCAGGTGAATTCCTTGTATTTTTTTAATACATATTTCTGTGCTAATGAGACATCTCACAAATGTGAAGTTATCCTCCCAGTGCTCTTATGTTACTTCTATTTTGTAGATATTGTAGATATTCTATTTTGTAATAATACAGGTCCTGTGATGCCTACCCTTATAACCATTGATTTTCACTCTTGCTATGCTTTAAAAATACAATTTGGCAGAAGCCATGTTTTTTGTTATTTTTTTTTTCCATACATGGCAGTAACACTTGCAAGCATGCCATTAGATGAATTGCAAAAGTGTTGCCCTGAGGAATCACAGACCTTTGTCTGAGTCCAATGAGTATTCATAAAAGTCTGTCAACAATTCTGATTTCATCTTCCTTGATTTTTTGAAGTCCTGGTGCCTCTATACATCAGTTACCATCCCTTTTAATCATAAAAAAAAAGGTGTCCAGTCTATGTAAGGTAACAGGGACCACACCATCTTATCTCAACCTAAACAATTATGAAAACTAAATTTCTTGGCTACTTGGCACTCAAACTATTTATTTCAACCTTTTATAATTGAAAACTCTGACTCATATGTCATGTATCTCAGACATTTTCTAACCCTATAACTTCCGCTACACACAAGTGAAGCTGAAATGGTCTAAACTGCTTATACAACTTACTCATATGTGCCATGCTATTATTTACATTCTGATGGCATTCTCTATCCAGAGGTTATCATAACATGTTTCCTGTAATATATAGCACGATGTAGCAGATGGCCCTAATGCTTGGTAGCTGTTGGGTCTGTCAACAAGCAGGTGAAGCGTATTTTCTTTTCTGATGTGTCATGATTCTGGATTCGATGCTGCTGTTTGGGCTACCAGTAACTGTCCCAAGAAGGAAATAAGATTTAGTGTGACTTTAGTAAAAGTATGATTTCTGTTGAGGACAAATGCCATTGTCCCCAGAAAACAGCTACCTGCCTACAAGTGTTAGCACTAACAGGTAGGTTATGGACAAGCCTGTGCAGCCTCGGAATCCCAAGCCTGCTTCAAGGATAGAGACAACTCCTCACATTCAGTGTAGCTGAAGACAGAAGCCATCCATGTGAGCAAGGTTTTGTGAAGGGCTCCTGGTGATTACTCATGAAGAGGGAAACAGGGACACAATATTGTTAACTAAAGATGGACAAAGAGCAACCAGCAGCAGACATGTGAGTGCAGAATGAAGTGAGCCTGGTTTGAGAAGAAAGAAGACAGACATTTTGTACTTCAATAACGTTGGAGAGAAAAACAGAAGGGCTGCCCAGGTTCCCCCTCTCTGTGGCTTGATGGGGTACAGGCAGAGAGCAGGAGCACATTTCCACTCACAAAGAACATTTCTAAACCAATAGCTCAGAAATGGGTCACAGAGATTCTTTGACAGGTAGATGCTTGAGGATTTTAGTAGAGATAGCAAATATTTGACCAAGAATACCTTTTCCATTTATTTCTTATAACTTCTAGAATTATATCTTATATTTTTCCTTCCCCCCTCTCCAAAAAACACAGAAAGATGGACAAAAGGAAACCACGTTCATTTACATTAGTTTCTTTCAATCTCACAGTGTCACTAAGAGCCCCTCAGTTCCCCCCGCTCTCCTGCATTTCCCACTCTTCTGTGATTTGGGACACTCCCTTCAATTGCCTCCTGTCTGCTTTCTCACCAATACTCTGTCAGGATGCAGAGGCACAAGCACCTATCCAGAACATCACATGTAACCTAAGCTGGTAAACCCTTCCACCTGATATTGCATGAAATGCAGCCACAGAGTTTTTCTATCCAAACTGTCTGATTTCACCTCTGGGATGCACAGCATCCCAGAAGACAGAACGCGAGTGGTTCTAAGGCTCAATGCAAAATTATAAAAAGGCAGCACTGCCAGCTGTGTACATTCAGGGTATTTGAAACTGTACATTCAATCTACACCTATTGCTAGGCTGCTCTCTCCCACCGAGTTTATGTCTCATAGAAAAGTTTTAGAATAAATTATCGTTCATACCATATTTTGCTGCATGATCAATTTAGATTTAAGTGAACACAGTGTCTACACTGGCATTTGTGAGTTCATTGCTGATACTCATTTCTAATTCCAAGATGTGCTGGGGTTCCTTGCTTTGCTATTGTAGTCCCCTTGTTCAACATCTGAATAGTTAAACTGATTCAGAAATAACCACTCAATCTCCTGTAAGATATGAATACTCCAAGAGTCAGCAAGCATTGGGTCATATTCAATCCTCCTTTCATCCCTTAAGTTACCAGATACAATCTGGGTTTGTGATCTATTCCCCCATAGACCAGGTTTCACACTGCTGCCTCGACCATGTTGATGATGAGTGATGATGCCCTAGGGATCAGACATGAAGGAAATGCTGTGTGTGTATGAGTTATCAGAATCTACCATCCACCCGGCAACACAGAGGCAATGGCATCCCTGATTTTGGAACACTTCTGCACAGCAGACTGAGTGGTCTATAAAGATGAGCAGCTGGTCAAACTTGAAATACTAATGGATTCCTACAATGATCATCCTCATTACCCACATGCATGTCACATTTTAAGGGTAAAGAACAGGTGTTTTCCTTTTCAGAGCAGCTTGGAATTTTTGGTCCTGTAGCTGTTCTATGTAAGGTAGAATACAACTTGAACAAACAAAAGGACAATTAGAAGTTGTTTTCACTTCTCTCTGTTACTTCCCTAACTTTATTCTGACCCTCCCTTTAGGGTCATTTATTTCTCATAGAATCATAGAATCATATAATATTTGTTAGTAGCTTTTCCCGTTTGGGGATTTGGTAGTTTTAGTTAAACATCTAAAGGAGAAGACCAAGCAAATTCTCTCCTTTTTTGGCGAAGAATGTTTGTTCTGCTAATATCTGAATAGAAAAACAACCTAATACTTGGGGCAAAAGCAGGGGACACCCTCAGGGGACTTTCATCTTCTCCTAAGCTTGTATGAACTTTTCAGGGGAGAGTGTTTAAATCTCAAGAAATGACTCCTACTTCATATTTCTGTGTTGTTTTTCTTTTTTGTTGATGCTGTTGTTGTATGATTACTTGCTTGTTTGGGTTTTTTTTTTAGAATAATCTTGGAATATAATTTTTACCAATAGAAAGGTATGTATGACATTAACTCAAAAGACCTGTCTATCTTCTTTGTTCATCCTCCCTCCCTCCCTCCCTCCCTCCCTCCCTCCCTCCCTCCCTCCCTCCCTGTCTTCCTTCCTTCCTTCCTTCCTTCCTTCCTTCCTTCCTTCCTTCCTTCCTTCCTTCCTTCCTTCCTTCCTTCCTTCCTTCCTTCCTTCCTTCCTTCCTTCCTTCCTTCCTTCCTTCCTTCCTTCCTTCCTTCCTTCCTTCCTTCCTTCCTTCCTTCCTTCCTTCCTTCCTCCCTTCCTCCCTTCCTCCCTTCCTCCCTTCCTCCCTTCCTCCCTTCCTCCCTTCCTCCCTTCCTCCCTTCCTCCCTTCCTCCCTTCCTCCCTTCCTCCCTTCCTCCCTTCCTCCCTTCCTCCCTTCCTCCCTTCCTCCCTTCCTCCCTTCCTCCCTTCCTCCCTTCCTCCCTTCCTCCCTTCCTCCCTTCCTCCCTTCCTCCCTTCCTCCCTTCCTTCCTTCCTTCCTTCCTTCCTTCCTTCCTTCCTTCCTTCCTTCCCTCTTCATTTCATTCTTCCTCTTCATTTCATTCTTCCCCCTTTATCTCTCTCCCTCTCCTTTTTTCACTTTCTCTTCTTTCTTTTCTTGCTTTCTTACATTTAAAAATAATTTAAGACACATTTACAAATCAACTTGCATTGTTTTAGATGGCATTTGGTGGCACAGTTTTAAACTGAGATTTTTCCTTCAGATTTTATCTTCCCCAAATAGATTTCCTGCTCACTTTGTGTTTGTTTGTTTAAACTATGTCTCTTGGTGTTGTGACAGCTCAGGACAACTTTCCATATACTGCCATTCAGTTCCCACAATAGTTAACTCCCAGGCTTTCAGACAGATGACTTGCCAACTACTGAGTGATGCCATTTGAAGCACAGCTTCAGATGTGGGGCTTTTTCCTTGGTGTGCCTCAGTCATTTCGAGCCATGGGACAATTGCATGCTTATTTTTGAGGGAGTCATGGTTGGAGTGACTATTTGCTCTCTGTCTTACCAAAGACAAATGGTTGGAAAATGTAACCTTCAACTTCTTCAAGAAAGTTCTTCAGCAGCTTCAGGGAAATCTGAACAGATCATGGATCTATCTGGAAGGAAAATATTCTTTCCATTCTCATCTCTGAATGCTTTCATGTGGGAATGACTGTAGTAAGTCCAGAACTTTTTGTTCTTCACTTTACTCTCCAGAGAGAAATAGCTTATTGATACAGATATATGAATCAAACACATGAACAAGTCTTTTCATACTGTTCGTTTCTATTTCTTTCAACTCTTGAAGGAGATAAATTCTCCTCTCCTTTTCTTGCGTGAAGTTTTACTGCACTTCCAGTAGCACAGTGTTTGAGCACCTTCCTTCTATAGCTTTTCCAGAGCACTGCTTTTGGGAACTCCCACCACTTGTTCCAGTCACTGCATTTACCTGCTTCATTCACGCTCACTTGTCTTCCACATTTCCAGCTATGTTGTTTGTTCCTTCCGACTAAGTCTCAGACGGTGGCACAGTCAACATACAGGTGAGATCATCATTACCATTTTTGTGCAGGTTTAAATGCCAGCAAGCCCTGAGTCTTCCCAGGTTGATTACTAATGCTCTTTTTTAGACTGTGATGTCCTGTCTTAAGAACTGTTGTGAACGTGGGAAACCCAGGGCTCATGAGGGAAAATTTATGATTGGAGTCAGTGGATCTGTTTAAATTATCATTGCAAGACTTATTCCCAATGAAACTTCTTTCCTTTGCATTTGATGTTCTTGACTGCTTGATGATGTAGGTAAATTCCCATTATGGCATGTTAACATCCAGAGCAGCCTATATAGATGAACTGAGACAGATGGGCAAGCTTATTGGCAGTAGTTCTTCCTTGGAACATCAGTAAATCAGCAAGGGATCTGAGTTTACATTATCAGTGAGGCAGGTAGGAAGTTAACAGGGAAGGGGACATTACACATTTCAACATACCAATGAAAATCAGCAGAAGCCAGCGCTATGTATTCTCTCTCGTGGAATAAAAGGAGACTTTCGGAGGGAGAACTTGTTCCAAAGCAACAGTTCTAACCATTACAATAGCAGGGAATCTGAACAACTGCTTCTTGTGACGGGTTGGGTTTGTAATGTTTGCAGGGTATTTGTAGATCTGTTAAGTGGTTCACTGTCCTTAAACACGGTGATGTTATATATATGTTATACTGGAGTTGGTCTCGATGATCCTTGTGGGCTCATTCCAACTCAGGATATTCTATGATTCTATATTTTGATGAGTGACACTTAACATTGAACAAATATGACTGCCTCAAAACTACATCATTTTCCATTCCCGCGATGTAGCACTTGGAGGAAATATTGAGCTGTGTAACTACACACTAATTTTACTTAATAAATTAAAACCTTCCTGGGAAAGGTATTGGTATCGAGTTTTTGACACACAACATTTTGTGTTGTGCCATATTCACTTGAAGTACATATGTAAAACTTCAAATTGTCATTAGCTTCAAAGGGAGCTGAACAGACCTGTCTGGGAACAATCTAGTCTTCAGTAAGAACCAACAATACTATCTGTGACCCCTGCATTATGGAACTTTGCAAGGTGACAGAGGTTGCATGTTCAAGAGCTCTTCAAGCACATCTCCGTAGTTGTGGTTTAGCAGCCACAAGCTGAACCCCACAGAGAGGAAAGCTCAGTCATTTTGCCAGCATGATGGGCTTAGCAGTCTTTAACACTTGCTAGGAATAGTTCCAGCTGGGTTTCAGCTAGCATTAATATATCAGAGATAATTTTCCTTTGCTAAGGCTTTCAGATCTGACCAGAACATCAGGGTCCACAAAGTAGGAAGAACAAGGGGAGGGGAGGAACACACAATATTCACAGTATATTTTTATACATATTTACAGAAGGAAGAGCTGTGCTATCCAAACTTGAGCTTTCCCCATGGATGAGTCAAACATAACGTTTCATCCCAGCGAAGGCACAGAGAACATCTCAATGCACAGAAACATTTCTACACAGGAAAGAGTCTGGGAGATATTGACCCCACTTTGGGTAATTATGATCATCTCCTTCCTGGGTTTTTGTGAAAATGGAATTGTCCTCTGGTGCCTCTGCTTCCAGATCAAAAGAAATCCATTCACTGCGTACATCACACACCTGTCCATTGCTGACATCTCCTTACTGTTTTGTATATTTATTCTGTCAATTGAGTACATTGCTGGCTTTGGATTCGCGTATGGCTTTTACTACTATATAACCACCACCCTGTCTATTGTCTTTCTTCTCGGATATAATACTGGTCTCTATCTCCTGACAGCCATCAGTATTGAGAGGTGTCTGTCTATTGTTTACCCCATCTGGTACCGCTGCCACCGGTCACAGCACCAGTCTGCAATTGTGTGTGCAATTCTGTGGACTCTGTCTTTTCTGATGACAATAGCTGAATACTTAACATGCAAAGATGATTCAACAAAGGAACAATTTGACGATGCCAACCATTGCCAAGCAATGCTCATCTTCATATGGATCCTGACCTTCCTGATCTTCATTCCTCTAATGATTCTGTCCAGCCTGATCTTGGTCATCAGGATTCATCGTAACTCCCTGAGACCTCATTCATCAAAGCTCTACATCATAATTGTGGCCACTGTCGTTGTCTTCCTCATATTTGCCATGCCCATGAGGCTGTTGTACCTTCTGAACTATCACCACTGGTCGTCTTTGCTCAGCCAGCAGAACCATGTCACCATTGTTCTCTCCACCGTCAACAGCAGCATCAACCCTCTGGTCTACTTCTTCGTAGGAAGCAGCAAGAAGAAGAGGTTCAAGGAGAGTCTCAAAGTGGTTCTCAGCAGAGCACTCGCTGATGGATTGCGGCCAAGAAGCCAAGAAGTTGGCATGAGTTTGGATATAGCAGAAACAATTTTCTAAGGCTTAGAGGGAAAAATTCAGGGGCAAATGATCTTGACTTGTAAGATTTAATAAACCACTGCAAAACTAAAGGTATTTGTCTTCCATACAATGTAAAAAACAGTAGAAAAAATGGTACTGTTATCTTTGGTGGTTGAGTAACGGAAAAACAAGGACTAGAATAAAGATAACTTTTATTTGTATTTTCCTAATTATTCAAACACATGCTACATCCTGATGTGATTATGCCAGTCAAGGATATCACAGTGGAAAAGAGACAGGCCAACAGAGAATATAAAAAAAGTACACAGAAATATGTTATAAATAGTGTGACATTTATACAAGCACTGAGCACCCATAAATGCTATTGAAGTCATCAGGGCCTGTGTGTATTCGCATTTTTAAAAGTCAAACCCACTAAACACGGGATTCACATTACACACTGGGATTTATAACAGCTGTTTCCATCTTGTACAAGTTCACAAGAGAGCTCCTCCCCAGGGAGAGCAGAAGAAGAAGCCAACATATGGTCCTCATATATACCCACAAATATACAGTGCAGCTTTCTTTGATCTAGCGGAACGTGTAGGTAATCACTGAACAATCAAGTTCCCCTTTGGTTAAGGGGCTGCTGAGAATCTGTTTTCAAAGCATATCTTCCATAATTTGCTGAGACATCAGCATTCCTTGGACAGTTCAGTACCTGACACATGGGAGAAGTTGGCAAACTACAGATGTTGTCAACTCACATGGGGTTTTTGCTCTAATTGTGAAAGGTGGGGCTGGCTTATCCCACAGATGCCACTGTTCTTGTATGTTTAGTTATTCAAGGAGACTATGAGAAAGTAATCTCAACACTTGCTGTCCCAGCCATGTCTTCAGTATTTAGATGTTCTCTGGAGAAAATATATTTCCCCTGTGGTCTCTGATTTAGAACAACCAGAAAAGTGCATCTAGCAACGCATAACTGAGGTTATACCTCAGCAACACTGTTCCACCTGACTGCATCCTTCTGTATAGCAGGTACCAGGGCTGGAATGCTGTGGAATTTAATTCTTAGAGTTGTCTGCTCGACTATAGCCAATCTGCAGAGAGCAGAGGAAGACAACAGCAAGGAAAGGATGGTTTATCAAGTAGACATAGAAGTGGGATCTAGGCAGCCAGGGAACAGTGGCACTTCCAAAGAGATATCTGAGAGATGCATTTTCTTCTAGCCCCCACGGGGCTCCAAATTCAGCAGGAACTGAGAGCTCCTGCCACAGGCAGAGGCACATCTTCAGCTGCCCGCCAAGTTTCCATTGGCTCACTTAATAGCTGACTGGGGAAAGAAAAATACAACCTACCCTTACTTTGTTGAAAGATTGCCAGCCCTGGAATAAGGAAGATGGTAGGTTAAGACCTAGGATTGGATGGGAATTAACATAGAGAACAGATCTCAGAAGGATAAATATTTTTTCTACGCATGTTCCCCTTTTTTCCTTACGTTAAAGCATTGCACTGTCATTGCAGGACTCAGAAAAAGTTTACCTCTGTTATCTTCCCGATTCTCTCTTTCCATCAAAAGCCTCCCCCTTGGCAGCCATTCTGCTTGTCCAAGTTTTGCTTCTTAAGACTTCAGTCCCATGCTTGCTGTCTCTATTGATTTAGATAGCAGATGAGTGCAGTCTGCTTCTCTCTCTGGGTATTGATCTTCTGAACTGCTGGAATAACAACTCAGCAGAACACCTATTGCTGGTGAAAGCAGGATATGTCAAGCAGGCCTGTGAACATCCTGGACAGTGGGAACAGGTGTGCGTTATGTCCACATATAATGTAGCATGTGTGTGCATGTACCTGGTGGGGGCTGGGGCCTTCTGGGCAATTTGTCAACATGGATAAATGCTGTAACTATGATACTAGGGTAGATTTGGCTAAGAAAAAATCCAGACTCTTCTCTAAAGCTATTCCCTATCCTTACCTAGTTGCTTTTACCGTAATCACATGGAGAACCAGAGAGAGAAGCAAAGTTGTAGTAACCATACATGCAACTTAGCTCTCCAAAAGTGATTCAGGTGAAATAAGACACCATTCGCTGTGCTTAAACATATTCATTTGTTGTGACAGATCTGGGTGAAAAAACACTATGCATGCAGCTATTTCAGTAGATCTGAAAGGGCAAAAATATACAACAAGGTGACAGTATACAACAGGTCAATTTGGTTGCTCATAATTTGCACGTAGTGCCTTAGGGGGTTTAACTTATTACCTCGTTTCATCAGTGTCTGGCCATGCCCTCAAGCATTTCAGAATTCGGACAACTGTCTACAGATCATCTTACAGAGAAGACAAAATTAACAATCATCATGAGAGGAACATCCAGAAGTATGAATAAGAGTGAACAGCTACCAGTTGAAAAATGATTAACATTTCCCAGCCCACAGATAAAAATATCTTAGGGATTTTCTTTCTTCTTTATCATGGTGACTGGTGACTTGTCTGTGCAGACAGGCTGCAGTACAAGGAGAACTGATAAGCACATTATTCCACCATTAAATAGTCAACAAGGAAAATGTGACATTTCGTTTGTTGCACAACAAGAAAGTAACTCTCCATCAGCTTGACTTTTTGAAAATGATTTGTGTGATCTGTGTGAGAGGGTGAAAAAGCCCTGTGCTGGACAGGCAGTGTGAATAAACACTTTACACTGATGCAAAATAGGAAAAATTGGTCTAGGGGTGAAGCTCTATTCACACAGTCTAGATACGTGGATTCTGTTCTAATGCATTCCTAGCTTCTAATCTTTCTGTCCGTCATGCTCCTACCTATAAAATGAGCTTTATAAAATTTTATTTGTGCTTTCACATTTAAACTGCAAACATTCAGTAGAGGAGCCATCTCTTGGTTCTCTTGTAATGTCCAGGGCCATGAGGACTTCTGTATTTCTGGGAGGTCAGTGGAGTCCATACAAGCTTTCAGTATTTCCAACATTCTGTTTTGCAGTTTAATTAAATGCTTTCTGAAAAAAAATATCCTTCTTTTGGTTGTTTTGAGCTGCTACTTCCTAAATCTTTCAACGTCCGTAGCTCTTGCACTGGAAAAATCCATGAGCAATTTACTCCAACCAGCCTTCCCATGATATTTGTGATTTAGCAGATTTCTGCTGTGAATTCCAGCAAATTCACCTTCCTTTACAAAAACAAATAAACAAACAAAAAAACCAAACCAAACCAAGCCAAACCAAAGAAACAACAACAAAAAAAAAAAACCCTCATTTTTATGATGCTCCATGTTTGACATTGCATGCAGTTATACCGAGTTTTTTACAAGGATCAGTAGCTACTATGCAGTAATGTTATGAAAATGGCATTTTGAACCAGATCCTATATGCTATCTGGTCAAGTCATCAAAACAACGACATTTAAAGATGCTTTTCTCTTCCAGGGTTTCTGAGCTAGCTGCTTCATGGGACAGCTGCTGACTGACAAAAAAATTGACATGCCTCCACTTTCAGATGAGTGTTAGACCCTTCTGCAGAGGTGCAGACGCAGCCTTAAGCTGTGAGCTGCTGCTCTGCCTTCACAGCCTCTTTGATTTCCCTCAGCACTGTGGCTAAGCAATAGGTGATAGAGAAAATACCTGTTTCTTATTTCAGTAGGAATTTGAGTCTATAGGCTTGAAACATAAAGTAACATGTTAATTTGTTACAGTGGTTTTTATCCCAAGCTTTCTTCAATTTGCTGTAATTATTCCACCACTAACACTGAGTGCCTACTTTTCCTCTTTAATTCATACTGTGGGAGATTCCACAGGGCCAGGAGAAATACATTTTTACTTGGATACTCTTGTTCTAACAGTACCAAGCAATAAATCATCCACAGCAAATTTTACTTCATAGTTTCATTTAATTTCATTCCTTTTATTTATTAAGATAAAATGAGTCCACAGACTGAAATTCTTAGTGATTGCAGACGGTTCTAACTAATATCAAGAGTTGTGTGTTGAACAAATGAAGTGCTACATAATTATAAATATCCTGATGAGAAGATCCCATGCATTCCAAACAACAAAGAACAAACCAAGAGGTTCATGGACTTGAGAAGTGATGTGCTATGAAATAGCTTGATAGAGTGATGCACTGTCACTGCTGTAATGTCTGCCACAAGGAATTGGCGTCCTCAAGCAACTGGAAAGAATACAGAAAAGGATACTTTGAAATATAGATTATGGTAATAAAGTGAACTCCAGCTACCTCAAGTTGAATTCAGTAGGTTGGGTTGCTGCACTAGAGCTCAGGAAACTTTATTCACTTTCCACTTGTGACATTGACTTACTGTGTGACCTTAATTAAGTTATTTATAAGTCACATCACCTTACCTTGCCAACCTGCAAGCACCCTTTGATAAAACCTGCTTTGAAACCCCTTAGAAGGTTTGCACACCCTCTTTTTCTATTACTTTTTTCATTAACTTTCTTCTTCTCAGAACCAATGGGTCATTGCTGTCATTATAGCACCTGGAGAAGTCGTAGAACCCAGTCTGACCCTTTCACCCAACGGACAGCAATCTGTATTGCCACAGAGTGGTAGCAGGGAGAGAAGAGAGAGAAGTGATTTACTCTAAAGTAGAGATTATTTTAATTCAGGTGTTTCTTTGCCCCATTAGTTATTTACTTTATGCCAAGTATGGACCCTGGCAACTGGATATTACAGCAAATAAATATCCATTACTGCAATCTGGTAACAGATTGCAGAGAAAAATAATAACTTCATTAAAATCTTTATAGAAACAAGTATTTTTATGTATAAAGTGTCTGTAAAGAGATAAAAAGTTTTTAAAAATGATATGCAGAAGATGGATTGAACACCCTGAATTCACTGTTTTATCTCAGAAGGAAAAAAAGTGCCTATTTTATTTTACTTTTACTTTTATTTTTATTTTATTTTTGCATCAGAGGAGGATGTTCTATATTCCATGAAGTCTTTGGTCTATCTGGATTTTTTTTTTTCTTTATTCTTTATTCTTTTTTTTTTTTCTCAGACAACACGCTTGATAGGTGTAACTTGTCTCGTATTGTTTTTAGGAAAAAAGATTTCTATTACAGGTGAAGATTACCAAATGAACACAAACTGTAAGCTCAGTAAAGACATTTAATTACATCCCACAACAAAGGGAAATGATTTTTGTGAAAGCAAGTATGTACAGCCAGCAACTTTTGTTTTGTCTGATATTTTTTTCCCCTGCACTTGGTTTGGAAAGGACCTGTGCTGTAGCCAGGGGACAGGCTAAGCCAGTCAGACCAGCATCTGAGCAATGAACAGTGTCTCTATTGCTAACTTTACCATGGCTGAGGTCCTCTGTAAACACAGCTCTGCCAACTATATTCTTTATTATGAGCTCTCTTTTGGTTCATTTATCCATTAGCACATATCTTTCTGAGCACAACACTGGCCTGTGTTTCTTAGCAGTCTGCAGTGTTCAGAAATGTTTCTCTCTACTTTTCCCAGTTTGGATTGGTCCTTCTCAAAGGACCATTCAACTGCCATGCATGCCACCCTGTAAGTCTGCCCTAGCTAAATCACTACAACAGAAAACTGAAAGCCTAAAACACTGCACTCTTAAGTCTGTGGGTAGTTACAGCAAAACATGTACCGTGCATCTCTCAGCTTTCTATCCATCCTCAGTTTCCTACTGTGTACTCCACTCAGACTGCCCCCAGTGTGATTCTTAGCGTAAGACTGTACAGTTCTGCAGAGGTTGGAGACACCCCACCCCATAGACTCAGACTGACTGCAACTGTTACTTTCCTTATCTTGGCTACACTCATGAGATTGAGATTTATCCTTAGCATTAGGATAACAAAACACTTCCAGAAGGATTTAACAAGCTTTCAATACTGCTGTTCTTTGTCACAGTGTCAGTTTCCACATTCTTTACTTTTTGTGAGCAACAAGAAGAAAAGATAGAGAATCCCTCTGAGTAGTTTTACTGAGGGTTTCAAAAGACAGAAAGCTGCAGCTCCTCCAGCACTAGTTTCGTAGCACATGCTTTAAAACTCAAGTGCAAATCAAAGCAATATGAAGATACACAGAGAAAACTATTTTCCCTTTTGTGTGGCACAAACCATCTGTGCTATTCTGGAAGAGAACATACACAGTATTTCCTCGTATCACTTTATTTTAGCTGCTGAGGAGATATTGGAAATATCAACATTAGGCACTGGTAAATATTCCACCTACACTTTTTTATTCAATTCAGTAGGAGCGACCATCAAGATTTCCTTCCCCATAACCTTATCTTTAGTTCTCATGTCAGTAACTGAGAAAAGGCCAGTAAACCACTGAACTCTGGTTGTCATTCCATCTGGAGGTGATGTATATTTCTTAGCATATTCACTGTAATATTTACATATGTTCTGGCCCTGTTACTATTGGATCAGGTTCTGACTGAAGAAAAAAGGTAAGGAAAATCCAGATTGATTCCACTGACTTAGAGATATTACAGATTCAGAATAGTGCACTTAGTTTGGATGTGTCTTTCTTGTCTTGCAAGCTATATGTGTAATCTACAACTATAATCTAAAGTGAATCTTTAACTGAATCATTTATATAATATTGTTATTTGATATTAGTCATATAATGATTTAAGTGTGTCTTCATACACACACTGCTATTGACATTTACTTTTTTCTACTCTGTTTACTTCAGCAACTTGTGAATGTGAAACATACAGGGAAATGTGGCACTGATGATTAAAGAAATGGATTGGTACTTTTCTTCTAAGTGAGTTTAGATGTAACCTTATTTCTTGTTCTTCTCCTTCAGATACTTTACAGTACTGACAAATGTAATGAAAATAAAATGCACATCTACAGGACATTTATCATAGTCATGGGCATATTTATGAATGTGGCTGTGAAAACAAATGTGTATATATAGACCTAATATATAAATATAACCTAGCAAGACAGGGTGATAGAAGAATCAACTGAACAAATTATACAACATATTTTAGTCCTCTACAAATAGCATGTTATGCAAGAAATGTCTTGCATAGCTTATTTTCCCCTGGGACAAACATGAAGAAACAAAATGTAGGTTGCATTTGGATGCTTAAAGAAAATCAATTTGGTCACTTCTCTGCTGTGTATAAAGCCTGTAAATTCTTAGGTGTTATGATGGAGATGGCATTTTCATTTTCGTCTCCTATTACAAGTGAAAAATTCACAACACACAGAGCCAGGAAAAATGAAGCAAAACAGAAATGTACTTTATGAAACCAAGAAGGAACACATGACAACTTACTGCAATATAGTACTAATGACTTAGGCAACATAACTACTGAATTAGAAAAATGAAAGTTGCTCATTATCTCTGTTGCTATATCTGCAGGATAGAAACATGAAACCATGGGGCAGTATGTCTTCCAGATGTAAGAAGTTTCATTTATTTACTTCAGCTCCGCATCAGACACCTGTACATTTTTGTCATGACAAAGTCTTCTACTAGCTTACATCACTCATAGCAGATGAACCACCGCAGGCTTTGGGAAGTTCAGAAGTAATTCTTATTTACTGTAGTAGAAGGTGCCAGAGGTTACTTTTTCCCATTATCACATCCTTCTGTGCCAAGCTGCAACTTACACTGACATAACTGTATCACGGATGAGGTCCTGCACGCAGGATGGAGCAACACTTCATCTCCAGAAGTTAGAAAGTGAAGGGAAAAATCATGTAACTGGAAAGCATAATGTGATAAATTATCATACTTGAAAACAGTTGATTATATATTTGGAGTACGTGGTTAATAACAACAGACAAGAAGAATAGCCTCAAGGATTGTTGAGAAATGTAAGCCGGGAAGGGGACAGAGGATAACAATTCAGAAACAACAAACACATTTTGGGGTATTTTTTGTTCCCATGCATGCTTTGCAAATGGGGGCTGTTTGCTGCCGTACCGCACTTAGATTTGACATGATGTTCTCTGAGAACAGAATGAGTTCAGCAAGAGCAGGTTAGTGCTGCAAGCCTTTTCAGAACCAGCATAGCTCACAGGACAAAAAGGTGGTGTATTAGCTCAGAAATCATTGTCAGGAGACCACAGAGACAAGAGGTTGTGGGAGGGGAATAGACCAAAGTGTGAAAAAACCCACTGATGTCAAAGTGCCCTGAAGACTGGGCAATAATGTTTATAGCACTGAACAGCCTTTCACACTACATTTATTGCTTTGGTAAGGCACTCTAAGGTAAAATCATTTAGCTTAAATGTCTAGCAGGTGCTTTGGATGGAAGAGGGTTATTAAAGAGAACGTCTCATAACTCCTTTGACAACAGAGATTTGTGAGAGTGAAATTTCACCGAGTGCCAGTGTAAGCAGGTGGTAATTCAGATCCTTTATCATAATAAACTGCCGAGTTCTGGTCCAACCACAAAGAGTCAAGAAACGTGTTCCTTGAAAACTAGACCAAAGAAGTGAAAAGAGAAGGAAGAAAACAGAGAAGCTGCTGTGTAGACTTGAGCAGGCAGTGACTCAGGAATGGCCTTGACGAGAGCTATCTTCTAGGACAAAACAGAGCTCTTTTCAGAGCAAATGCTGAGTACACGGTGTAAGAATCTGCCCAGCAAAACAGAGATTTCAAAAGAAGTCAATATGTTTATGTCTGATATTCTTTCACAACTTCATTGAACAGTATCAGCTAGATTAGGAAATGACATTATCTTTGTAACTACATAGGGAAGGCTAAACCACGTCTGCAAAACAAGGTCTTCAGACACTGTTTTTGTCTCAACAGTATTCTTTAAATTGCTATGAAGGAGGCTAACTTGTCATAAGAACTCGGGAGGTAACTCTCAGCAAACGCTTGATTTAGAAAAGTGCTCAAGAAACAGAAAAGAGCAGAAGTGGATCAGAAAAGGAAGGTAAATGAGTACAAAGAATTAGAGAGATGGTGAAAGATGGAGAGAGCAGCAAAAAAAAAAAAAAGAACAAGGAGGAATGAGAAATAATGACAATGGGTATAAAATTAGGATTTTAGATGTAGAAAGCAAGAGAAAAGGAAAGAATAGAGAACAAGGCAGGTGCTGCTATGCTTTCTGAAGAACAGCGTGACTTCACAGATGGGCCTTACAAAGACTTTTCACAAAGTATAATTATTTTATTATACATACAGTTGGGAATAAGCCATCCAAATCTCAAAGGAGAGAGAACTTCCCAAAATCAAATATAAATACAACTTTGGATTCCTAAATAGTTTTTGTTCCTATTTACTGAAAGGACAGAGACAGCAAGAGCAGAGCCAAGCTTCCTCTAAGATGGCTTGTACCTCACATGCCATGCTGGCCACATGAAGCAAGAGTGTGAAAAAGAACATGCAATGACTCCAACATCTGACATCAGGCAAGATGCACGACAGAATCCTAGAGGACCTGTTTGTTCATCTTGTACCTTGCCTACTGAAAACCATCCATAACCAGGAAGCTGGTTCAGAAGTTCAGATCTTTGGGATACAGCGCAGTCTAACTGGCAGCTATCACGCTGAGCCTCTCTGAAGGAAAAGGTAAGATGACATTCCAGAATACTTTAACATTGCCCCACAGTATTGGATTAACTGAGATGCTGATATTATTAAACATGGGTGGTAGATATCTAAGCTATTATTTACGAAAGACATTCTGAATGAAACATTCCTGCCTTTCTGAATTTGCAGAACGTACTTTGAGGTATATAAATGACTGACATACAGATTCTGCAAATGTTTATACATGCATTTAGCTTTAAGCATGGGGGAAATCCCATGGAGTGTGAGAGAACCTCTGGACTCTCCAGATTATGAATATTGAAGTTTGCAAGCTTAGAATTTGCATGCGAGATTTCTCACCTCTGGACAATCTTTTACTTTTAAAAATTATTTTAAAGATATTTGTATTCACAACTTATATTTCAGTATTTATGCAGCTTCATGGCTGTCCTTGCTGTGCTGCAACTTTGATTCATGGCGAGGTTGATGTATGCATGAGCATTAGTACTACAAATCAGAGTATTATTTATATATATATTTTTTTTCCCCTTTCTGGTTAGGATGATAGATGAATACATACTATTATTGTTTCTTTGTTGTTTATTTCTTTTATTTTTTGCCCTTTTTAATGTCTTTCCTCCCTGGTACCTCTTCACACATTTTTCTGTGAATGCAATGGCACTGCTCTGGTCTCAAAGCCTTGTGCAAACAGAGGCCTATGCATACAAAGCAACATGCAAAATAAAAAATGTAAGTTGCTTGAAACCTTCTTCATTTTATCACTAAACAATTTCAAATTACCTCTTATCAGATAACTGAAAAGAACTGTTTATGCATTGCTAGGCCCTGACACTGCAGATCATTACATACATTCCTAATGTTACTGAGGTGAGCAGTCACATTTGCAGAATCACTGTCTTCAGCAGAGTTACACTTGCATTTAAATATACACAAAGATCACTTCAGGAATGAAGTTCTATTTGCAGAAACTTAGGTAGCTAATCTGATCAGAAGCCGCAGTATGTCTGCTTGCACTGCTGTCCGCAGTGAGTTTCCTGATTAATACATCTTAAACTCAACTCAGGAAACAGGCAGAATATACTGTTAGCGCAACGTGCTTGCTCTGTCTAGAGTGAGTGATGTTGGTAAAGACAACAGAGCAGCAAAGTTTAATAAATATGTCCCCAGAAATAATAGACTTGGTATTCCTTTTGTCTACTATCTTTCGTGTTTTCTTTTTTTTTCTTTTTGCTTCCAAGTACATGTCATCAAGGCTGTCTTTAAACTATACAGGCTGCAGTCTTAAAAACAGACAGTTGGGATTCTTGACTAATCAGATTTGGAATTTTAAGGAATCCACTGAAGACTAACACAAAACATCAGAAGTTGGCTACAGTCCTACCTGATAATACAAAACTGCCAAGGGTAAGAGCATTCAGCCAGTCCCTGTCATCGTATTTTTTCATAGATTCTGAGCAAGGACACTGATTACAGCTTCATGTCACAGCTCTCTTTCCAGTATAAAGCCATCACAGCTGAGGACATTGCTCTTAGGTTAGGCTATGTTCACTGTAAACTCTAAACATTGCTCCTGCTGATGAACAGGCCTACCAACACGGTCCTCATCTCCCTAGCTCATTTGCCCTTGTACCAAGAGGTCTTATTGCTGAACCCACAGAAGCCTGTGCTGGTGTTGGTGTTTGTGCCGCTCTGCAGCAAGCTGACTGAGGCTGTGACAGAGCTGTGAGCTAAGGCAAGCAGCTCAAAAGGCATCCCACAAGCATCTTGCACCAGCCAGTGCTGTGTGACAGCACTAAGTACTGCTGGAAAGGATGGAAGCAGAACAGGTAACTTCAGAGTAAGGAGGAGAAAAATATCAGGGCAGCCTGAAATTGAACTGAACTGCTGCAGAAGCAGACCTCGAACCGCTGCCTCATTCCTTTGAATGCCAGGGGATGGGACAAGCAGAAGGCACTTCCATGACAGGCCTTCTGTCTTGCTTTGTAATGACTTCTGGACAGCATCCGTTGGCAAACAGCATTTATTTACACTTGTATGACAGCTGTCTCCCTTTCAAAAGTGTAGTTTTTCTTGCTTTCATTCTCCCCACTCTCAAAGCGATTTCTTCTCGGCCTTGTGCAAGCCTCCCCTCCGGCCCCGCTGCAGTTCGGGCTCATTGCCACACAGCCAGCTCTCCTGGCGCAGCAATCCTCCTATCACCACATGGCTGCCACCGCCTGCCCTGTTCTTATCCTCGGGGACGTGTAACTCCGCGTTTTCTCCCGATCCCTCACAGCACATTCTGAGAAAGACACTTAAAACCCCCTCTAACTTTCCCACGCAGCCTTACCCAGCGCACCTCGCAGCCAGGGCTGCCTGAGGCCGCCCCGCCCTACGACCGTTACGCGTAACCGCCACCTCCCACCCGCGCCGGGCAGCGCGCTGAGGGGAGGAGGGCGGGGGAGAAGCGAGACACCCCCACCGCACCACAGAGCAAGGGGGAGGAGTGCGTCATGTGACCGCAGCGCCCGCACATGACGGCGGCCACATGACCGGGCAGTGGGCGGGCGCCGGTCACATGACGCGCCGCTGGCTGCCGGCGCTCCTTGACGTCCCGGGGCAGGCGTTCCGGCCCGGCCCGGTTCGCGCCGCCGCAATGGCCCGCGCCGCCGCCGCCGCGTTCGCCCCTCTGCTTCTCGTTGCCGCCCTCTGCGTGCCGCTGGGGGACGGCGCTGCGGCTCCCGCGGCCCTGGACGAGCCCTTCTTCCGGGAGCTGTGCAGGTGTGCGGCGGGCTGGGATGGGACGGGGAGCGGGGTTGGGAGCGGCTCGGATCCGCGCCGTGAGCGCCCCTCGCGGGATGGGGCGGGCGGGGGCTGCGGCCGGGGCCGGGCTGCGGCGGGCGGCTGTCCCTCGGGAAGCGGTGCCTGTGCTCGGCGCGTCGCCTGCCGGCCCGGGGTACCGCCGCGTGTAGTTGGCTTAGTTGCGAAAGCCTTGAGTAACGAGAGCTGCTGCGTGCGAACGTCGTGTTTTGGCCTGTTCTGGCAACGCGTTCAGGTGGGGTTCTGGTTTGGGAGATAGGTCTTGCTAGCTTCGGTAATTAGCTAGGCTGTGCGCTGCTGCTTCCAGGAGTGTTTTATCTTTATCGATGGAACCAGGCGAGCAGCAGCGGAGCCCCTGGACACAGCGCGGAGATGTGGTCTGGGTCACGTGGGTGAATGGCAGAATCTGTGGGTACAGCGATAAAAAAGTGATGCAAGGGGGGAGGGGAGAGTGTAGCTTTTCTTGTGAGGTTAACCCATGAACATAAAAGACTTCTGTGGGGTAACCACCCTCATTGTGAAATTGAGACAGAAATGAGAAGCTGTCATAACTCTCAAAGTATATTTAATTCCTCTGGCTCTAATGTGTATTCTACTTTTTTTTTTTTTTTCCTTTTTTAATTGCCCTAGATGATTTGATTCTTAAACAGTTCTATATTGAGAGAGTAGCATTAAATCATGTCAGTATCTATCTTGGTTTTGTTGTGTTTCTGTTTGTGACTGGAGAAATGGAATGCCATCGAGGGGCACACTTGCCCCTAAAAAAAACCTGGCTGTGCTGCCTGGGCTTCTGCCTAGTAATGTAGAAAAGATAGAGGAAAAACCACACCTGTCAGACTGCGAGTTCTTGAAGGTGCTGTGGAGATCTGTCCTGAAGGAAAATAGGGAAACTGCCCCATGGGGGACAGTGTGGTTAAGGGGCTTGTGTGCTTACACTACTATCTGAATTCTCATCTGGAAGTTATGATGAGGATATGCAGGACAGCTATTGGACCAGTCTGTCCTTGTGCTGCCTTAGGCAGGATTTTGACTAGTTTTTCATGAACTGTCATCTTGTGTACTGAGTTCTGTGTGGCCTTTGGTAGGGCTGGTGAAGCTGCAGCAGGCTCTCTAGTGTGTGAGCGTCAAAAGCTGTGTGAGGAAGAAAGATGCTGGAGTTAAAAGCTGAGGTCATTCTGCTTTTAAGTAGGAGCAGAGAGGCACCTAATCTGGATTCTAGTAGTGAGGAGAAAAATGACAGTTCTCCTGTCTGCAGGAACTGCAGTGTGAGACTGCCTAAGGCTTGGGTAGCTTACGTTGCTTATTTCTTGTTACTTTACTGTAGGTTTGTGTGGACAGTCTAGAGAAAGGGCAAGGGAGTGGAAGTAAGGAAAAGCTTTACTCTTCTGAAACTTTGTTGAATGTCACAGCTTGTGATGGTTGGTTTCATCGTGCTTTTTCCTTCATCCTTGTGCACTCCTAAAGCTGACTGTGCTGTCATGTGACTTCTAATTAGAGTTAGGTTTTATCTTCTGTGTTAAGGTGCATCTAGGATTGCTGCAACATCAAAATTTGGGAAAGGATACAAAGGACTTGGTTGGATGTAGGAAGTTACTAGTCAGCTGTTCTTTAAATCACTGTACTTTAATATCATCAAGATAAAGCTTGACAATTTTCTTTAAAAGGAAAAAGAAAAAAGAACAAATACAGCATATGTTTTGAATGAGGTGGTAGAGCAGGAAAAATAAGCAGGCTCTTCTGCTGGTCTGAGTCTATTCTAGTGTGGATTATTTGGTGTCAGATAATGTTTGTCTCTTGTGCAAGGATAAGAGTCAGTGCGTAAATCTTGCAGCTTAGATTCATGAGTGAAGGGAATGCTCCTCAGAATAAGCTGAGGAGTCACAGGTCTGCTGTTAGGCAGAACTGCTAATTTTCAGGTTGAAAGATTATTTCATGTTTAATGTGGAATTTTGTGGTAACAGTTGGCTGTTGACATGAACAGAACTGTTTGCATGCTCCTTTCAGTATTTCTCATGAAACCACATCTGTGTTCTTGTGCACCACTGGAAGCCTTCAGTTTAGTGTTTGGTGTAGCCTCGGTGCAGAAATGTGCTGGGCAGAGATGACCTGTAGCTGAACTTGTACAGCTCCATTAGGTGCTTTGACATTAAGTGGGAGATGTCGTAAGCAACTCATTAGCAGATTTAATTGCATATGTACTTGTATCACAATTGCTTCGTATGCCTGCCTCTTATGTATTTGAGCTTCAATTTGCTATCTCTTTTCTTATGCTTTCTATAACGTGTGATGAAAAGGGTGAGATTTAGGCTGCATCTCAGAAGATGAAATGTCAAAGTGCATGCAAGGGTTGAGAGGGCTGAGTAACTTATGGTGTAGCTGTAAGACAGTTATGCATGATGTGTAAAAACTTGCCTGGAAACTTGCGCTGTGCGCTGTGGCTGGAAACAGTAATGAGTAAACTAGAGCGGAGCTAAGCATGATTAGTGATAGATTAGTGTTTTTTCAACTCTTGAGGTATAGTGATAGCTTTGTACGTTGTACCATTTGAGCTCTTTCTTTCTCTAGAGAGAAACGTGTTTGATAGAGGGACAGGTTGCTGTGCCATGCATGTTTGCGCTGAAATGCTTGCCACATCTAATAGTGATTTCCATGGGAAGTAATGGATCTAGGTTACTAGATTAGAGATGGCTATCCTGGAGACTATTCCCAAACTTGTCTCCTTGTGTTGGTTGAGCCTGCTTGCAGATAGCTCACTGAGGTGTCAGTCCCTGCAGTGTGTTCCAGCGAAGGAGTTGCTGGGCAGGTATGGATGCCTAATGAGGTTTGGGTCAGCTTTTCAGTGCTGTGGTTTTAGGCTATCTCCTCTCTGAGCTGAGAGGTTTGTGTCACCAAAGAAAACCAGCTGGTATGGTATCCCTGGAGAGTAATGTCTGCTTCCTTGTAACTGCATTATAGCTGTTGGGGAAGGGGTATTCCCCTTCCTGTAGGTGTCCTGTGGAATTGAAGAAGCACGAAATGCAGTGTGGTTGTGAGAAAGGCAGCCATGGTCTGCTGGGCGCTCTGTCTCGTTTGAGGTGGTTTCCTGGTACTCAGACCTGGAAGCAGCTTGTGGCTCTAACTCGAGGGTGCATGTGCTTCGACAGCTGCTTGCCTTCTTGTTGAAATCTGACAACTTGCACTGCCAGAGCTACTCGTTCACAAGGTAAACCAGGCTCTCTGAAACACGTATGTTTTCCGTTTTTCGTACTACTTTTGTTTCTTTCTTCTGTCAAACAGTAAAGACCGCTGTTTTTTGACCTTATAATTTGCTGGAAAGGATTTTTATTTTTGCTGCTACATTATTGCTTCTGTGTCATGAATCATAGAATATCCTGAGTTGGAAGGGACACACGAGGATAATCAAGTCCCAGTCCCTGGCTCCTCGAAGGGCCGAAGATTGACCTGCAGGCAGGCCTAGTCTGAGCACTTGCTCCTGCTGTTTACACAGCTGCTTTCAGCTAGGCCTGGTGCTGCCTTAGTGGGAGCTGCCTGCTGTAGCTGCCTCGTGCCAAGCCAAGGAGCTAGCCTGGCCCCTTCTGCTTGCTGTTGTCACTGAGTTAACTCTGAGGCTGAGCAGTTCTCGGATCTGGCTTGTGTTGTAAGCGGAGGCTGGAAATAAACAGCGGAGCTGGGGAGGGAGAACAAGAGGAGATTTTGTCCCAGAAGGTGAAAGTAGTGATGTATTTCAGGCCTTTAATGGTGAGACAGTCTGTGGCTGATGTTATCTGTAAATGAGGCGTCATTTCAGTGGAGATTGCTATTTTGCAGTTTTCTTCAGGGCACGTACTTACAAGCAACACCAGAAATGGCCATTTCAGGAGTAGGTGGCTTTCTTGCACTCATGGGATGGAGGACACCCCCAAATCACTTCAGCTGTGCAGTGGCTTTTTCTGGGACTGCTGGGGCTAGGCCTGTGCTGCATGTCTGCCTGCACTGTGTACCCACCTGCACAGCCCTGTCAGTAGTGCAGTGGCACTGTGGGCTTTTCCAGCTCTTCCTTTCTGCTGAGTACAGACTAAGTTCGCATCTGAGTAGCTGACACTTTGGAAGTAATGGTTTGTTTTTTTTCAGGTTTTGCTTGCTCCTTTGGTTCTCACTGTCCCAGAGCAGGCAGTAAGTGAATTGCTTGTGCCCTCACCCCTGTAACCACTTCTCTCTCTTGTTAGAGCTATTGCTGTAACGGCTCATTTGGGGTGGGTTTGGGATGTCATAAGCATAAGTTACTCTGCTAGCTGGATAACTGGCCAGAGCAGGTTAGGGGGGAGGGTGATACCATCACATAGCCACAGGTGGGAGATGCTTGCTGAGCAGCTGGAGGAGAGCCCTTTGTGTGGCTGGGCTGCAGTCGGGACGGCAGTGTGACTGCAAGCGGATTGTATTCATTACTGGATGCAGTGAAGATCAATTTGTATTCTTTGGAAAGTAGAGCATACGCCACAGGGCTGCAATGTGAACCTGTCCCCAGACACTGATTTAATGTCAGGAGCTTTACTTGTGGAGGAAATCGATCAGACTTTCACAGAATCTCAGAACTGTAGGGTTTGGAAGGGACCTCTAGAGATCATCTAGTCCAACCCGCCTGCCAAGGCAGGCTCCCTAGACAGTATGAATTTCATTGCAGATGTGTAATTTGCATCTGAGTTTAGAACAGCTGTTTAGATGTTATCCAACCTGCTGCTATGCTCCAGTGCATTTGGTGTCAGTCCAATAAGTAGGCCTTGCCCCTCCTGCTTTCTTTTAAAGAAAAGGCCCTCTAGCTTCCCTGAAGGTGATAGCACTCAGAAAGTACTGTAGGTATTCACTTGTGTGTACCATTGGAGGTGTGGTTTGGAACATGATGAAACAAGAAATCCCACATCTACTTCCTTGAGTTGTTTATAAAAATTCCTCAGGCTTTTTGTGCTCAGGTCTGAAGGGACATAGAGGCTCACTTCAGTGGCTGTTCTGTTTCTGTTCTGTTAGCATTCTCATCTTGTTTCTCTTCTGCTTCTGGCATGCTGATAAACTGACTCAAAGGTATTGATTTCTTTCATAACATGGAGCTGGAAGAGCAAGAAACTAATCTCTAATAGATGATAATTCGATTGTATGAAGGAATCGGATTCTAGTTCAGTTTGTAAATAAGTTATAATTTCCCAATTGTCTAAAAATGCTGAATAGCCACTCTTACTTGAATCAACAATTTATCACCTTAGCATTACGTTATATATTACTACTCCTGTAGTCTTTCCAAATCAGTCAAAAAAAGGTCACTGGAGCCTTTGGGAAACTTTCCAGCAGAGTATTAACTTTACAGAGTTTCATTTGAAGAAATTCTTTTTTGATTAAAATATACTTTTTTTTTTTTTGGTGGAGGGAAAAATGTTTGTCTTGATCTCAGTCTTCAGAGCCCTTGAAGCCGGAGTCAGGTTCTTCCAAAATTTTTTGTGGTTGTATGTTGTTGGACAACACTCTTCTTGTTTTTCTTTTTTCCTTCTCTATACTATAGCTTAATTCATGTGTAGCTATTGTCTTTGTCCTCTTCAGAAATGCAAGGAAGTGGTTCAGAGAGCAGTCGGTATGATTGTAAGATGTCAATTGCACTATAAGAAGAATAATGGAAGAATAACAGCAGGCATTTGTCTAGGACTGAGACACAGTTCATGAGAGGAATCATGCTGATAAAAAGTAGTTTTTGTTAGTGTTTCAGGTATGACTTTAAAACTCGCTATGTTACTTTTTTTTTTTTTTGAGCCATATAATTCTGTAATAAGAAACAATTTCTTGCGCAAACTGAAGCCATTTCTACTTGTTATCAACTTATTCCAACCATTAGGAGATTAAAATTAAGGCTGCTGTAGTAAAAGGAAGCCAAGAACCCTACAGTCAGTGATTAAGTGGAAAATAGTGTGGTATTTTACTGCTGGTGCTTTGATTAGAGATGCAGTGCTCTGGATTTCAGAAGGGCTCTTGAGGGATTTGAAATCAAGCATAAAGTATCTGAGCTGCTGCTATCTTAGCCAGGAATTAGGCTTTCAAAGTGAAACAAGAGTGGATTTTCTTCCTGAGGGGATCTAGGATATGACAGCATTGAGGGATGTAGCACCTGTGACTTAGAGATCAAGGTAGATGAACTGTCAGGATGAAGTTACTGGTCAACTTCCAGTCTGCTGATAGCTGAGAGGAAAACTGAGCTTCCTTGTCAGACTTGTTACTAGCCTGTAGTACAGGTCAGATTTGTTAAATCCTAGGTGAGCTGTAAATATCAGGAGTACCTAGTAAATTGCTGTGTTGCCTTCACTTTCCTGATGTGATGAATCTGCATTAAATCCTACTGGAGTTGCCATTTCAGATGGAAGAGAAAAGCTGGGGAATCTCTTACACTGCAAAAATCTGTATAATCCCCGGAGTGCGTGCTCCTGCCAGAACTAGAAGAGATGTAGCTGAGCCAGGCTGATGATGGTGGATATTTCCTGAGCTGAGCCTTTCTGATGGCGCTTGGATGGTGCACTGTGCCAGTAAAACAGCCAGTCTGAGGAGCTCCTGACTCAGATCAATTGAGCTGGGCTTAGTCCTAACATAGGTGGTGCCATGTTGTATAACTGATCACATCAGCGCTGTGGTCTCAGTGGTTGTGAGGAGGGGAACATGTGTCCTTGGAGCTACTACACTACGTTTTATTTCTTATGTTCTGTTACTCTGATTTATTCCCCATTGTGTTTAACAAGTGCTTAATGTTCCTCTCTCAGATTTTTTTGTTAGCTGATTTTCTGTTGTGGCTGTAGCTAAGTAGCACGTTCCCTTTCATTGAGTCTCTTGGAGATAGCTTCACTTGCTCTCTGGCTTTTGACATTACCCTTTGGGAACTGTCCTTTGAATACAGAGTTATATGAAAAAATGCATGAGAGTGCAGTGAAGTCCTAAGATTCCTACAGTATTCAGATAGAAAGATGCAAATAATACTTCCATGTCTATTTTTTTACTTGAAGGTGAATGGATTTGATAGGTGGGACATGGCCTGCTGCTCCTAGTCCACTGGGATTTAGACTTTCCACTGTTAGATTGCTGAGGGGAAATTGCGTGCAACCTGCCTAAGGTGTTTGACAAGTTTACCAGGCTTTCAAGGGAAAGGATTCTCCATCTGTTATCTACCTGTTCAGAGCAACCTTTGCAGAGATTTGAGGGGAAAAAGTGATTGGTTCGTTGTTGCAAGAAATATGAAATACATGCTTCTCAGGTGGCTAAATTGGATTGGTTCTTGGCCCTGATTCAGTCACAATTATTTCTGTTACTTAATGATCTAGAACATAAATAAGAAACCTGATGTAATGGTACATTGAAGTTCTATAACCTGTTTATTGCAGGGACTTGCATCTAGAGGACGGCAGCATCAACGTGGATACTGACAGGCTTTTTTCTTTTCAGCTATACATGGGAAGCAATTGATGCAGACAGACGTGTGCTTTATAAAATAAACCTCTGTTCTGATGTTGAAGAGTGTGGAAGATCAAGTGCAGTCTGTGCCTGTGATGTTGATAAGAAAACGTGTACGTCAGTAGGTAAGTAAAGAAGTCCTCCCATGTAAGTAGTTCAGAGTCATGTCAGTGCAAGGCCACATAACTGTATTTTTCTAAACTTCTTTGATATATTAGCAAAGGTGTTCTGAACTTTTTAGAAAAGGAAATTCATTCTGTTGTAGGTTTACTGAGTAAATGTGGTACAACATGGTGTGATTTCACATACTGCACAGTGAAACTAATCTTCTGGTCTTGTTACTGGTGATCTAGTGTGGAACTATGCAGCATTATCTCAAGTAGAAATAAGCGTATCTACTTGTGGTAGGATGTACAGTGGGCATAAGCTTAAGAACAAATTAACCTCGTGTTATATTAGCTCTTTGACAGAGTTAGGTAGCTGTGTCATACAGTCTTAGCATTTCTGCGGTGTCCTTATGTTGTTAGACACCAGAGGAAGTGAATGATGTACAGCCCTCTATTTTTCAGTTTCATTTGTCAAGTCTGGTGTATGTCCTAGTAGTTCTGAGCTGTCACTGATGTCCTAAGCTGTGGTGGACTACTGGGTTCTGATTTAAGTATGAAACTGGCATATTCCTGGGCACATGCCTGCACGTGGCTTTTTCAGTTAGTTTGAACAGTACTCTTGTACCTACTTTCATAGGTACTTTTCTCTTTAGAGATTTTCTTCTTCAGCTCCTGAAATCAACAAAGAGGCTTTCTGATAGCTGCTGGCTACTTTATGACAGAGTAATGTGGTCACTTTCTGTAGAGTTTTATCTTTTCAGACTGGCTCTTTGTTCCTGCAGATCTGATAGGTGAATTTAACTGAGTTGACCAATCTTGCCTTTGATTGGCAAACTTCTCTTAAGAGAAGCTCTGAGTCGTCACTAAAAGTGTGTGAGTTTGAATTGCTGGAAGATAGAGAGAAACAGGTTCTCACGTGTATGCAGACAGCATCTTGTAAGCCACTCCCCTCCGTTAGCTGTAGTGATACAATCAGTGCTTTTCTAACTAGATGCAACCCAGACTTCAAATCACCGTATTAGAGTAAAAAATGCCTCAACTCATGGCTTTTTTTGAATGTAGTGCATTATATCTAAGCCTCAGAGTTTTGAGATGACTGGTTAGATACAAAACTGCCACGTGAACTTAAATGTATGACACTATCTTCCACTCTGTGCAGCATGACTTTTTACTAGACCTCTTGACACTGCTGATGGTTTTTTTTTTTTTTTTTTTCATTCATGAAATGTGTAAGGGCTTTGTTTCCTGGATTTGGAATGCTAGCTGCCACCTTTTTTATGGGCAGCTGATTGGATGCCTTCCATGATTGCCTTTCTTTCCAAGCAGATGAAAAGATTAAGGAATACATAAGTAAAAGGTGCTGTGGACTGTGCCTTTACTGATCTAGTTCAACTTTAAGTATATCTGGTACTATTTTTTTGGTAAAGCTGTAATACCTGACTTTAGTGATGCTTTATGGAAGGACTGCATCTCTGAAGTTGTGATGAAATATGGATGATGATTCAAGAGGTAAAGGTTACTCCAGAACTGGTGCTCTGGAATGACATTCATGGGAAGCTGATTGTGTGAGCAGTTGATTTGAGACTGTTCCTCCTGGCCCTGCTCACATGTAATGGGTAACTGAAGAGATTTGTGTTAAAACCTTAGCAAGTTCCTCAGCTAGCTTTAAGCATGTATGGAGGAGGAAAGCAATCATGTTGGCCTGACGTAAGCAAGATATACTGGTTTTGCTTGCTTTGTATCTATTTTCCTCTCTTGTATATATAGATGTGGAAACTGGAGTCAGCTAACAAAGCCTTTAGAGCAGTGTAACATGTTCTCAGAACTGAGGAAAAAAGTGTGCAGAAGCCTAGGTCCTCAAGGGGTGCTCTTTTGACTAGAAAGTTATGTTGGCTTCCTTCCCTCTAGTCTCCTAATGAAGAAAAAGAATGAATTGGCTTAAAACCTGAAGACAATATTTTGGTAATAAGTGCCAAGACGTAGGAAAGCAGTTAATAGTTACCTGAAACTGTTACAAATGTATCTTCTAGCAGTCTGCAGGGGTGATTTGAATGGTAGTGATGAGGAACCTGATGGAAGGAAGTGAAAGAACACATGTCAGGGAAAGCACTGGCAGCTGGTAGCAGTGGCTGTTTCTGATTGCTCTAAATGGGGAGTTAATGGCTGGGCTAGGTTCTGTGAAACAGCAGGTGACCTAGAAACAAATCTGCTGTCTGCAGTGATGACGGATTTGACTTTTTTAGTGCAGGCATAAAAACAGAAAGGAGGAAGCTAGGTAATATTGACATTTTGTACTGTTCTCTATTTCAACCCAAATGTACTACAGCAGCAAAATCTACCTGCAAAAAATGGCCAATTAGTATGCATGTCTAAAAGGACTGGGTGTTTAATGCTCACCAAAGTAGGCTGGAGAAGAAACATTTCAGTGGATTGATCTGCTTGTCTACATAGCTTGAAATGTGCTCCACTTTTTCCATTCCTGTTATGTGCTGTGTAAACAGCGACGTGGAGTGATGTATCACTAATGCCAGCACACATGCAGCACATGGGCTGCACTGAAGGAGATGAGGGCTGCAGGAGGATGTGCCCTGAAACAGCAGGGCTGTACTGGGTTCAGCAGTAGGTAATTTGAGCAAGCCTATGCACCCAGGCACTGCTGGATTCTTCATTAAGTAGATCTGATTGTGCTGATATTATCTGTATAAAAGGCTGATGGGATGGAAGGAGTAAATTGTGGTACTTGAAACTAGTAAGTGATTACAAACGTTTGAGGAAGTAGAAGTGATTAGAAAGATCAAATACAGTCTTAGATTTTAAAGATCACAAGAATTACAAGCAAAGTCTTCAGTTGTACTCTGTTTAAGACTGTCAAGTGGGCTGATATGTCTTATGGTGCCCTGTGCTTGCCCCTGGAACCTCTGTGAGCTTCTGTGAAGGTGTAGCACTGTGATAATTTTTTTTTTTTTTTTTTTTTTAACCCTAGGTAATTTAACTTTGCAAGAAGTTTCTAAAACTCTTTTGGTATTCAACACTACAAGAAAGTGTTCCCAGCAAGGCAGTCAGCACCGCATTCAAAGCAATATCAACTTCCTGTGTGGGAAAACACTGGTAAGTCTAAATCACTTATTCTTATCTTCAGTGGAAGTAGCATGTCCTTTTAACTTGCTTTGCAGGGAGTCTTGCTGTTCTAGTTGGGTGTACTAATTACTGAGCTTCATAGCTTGAGGAAGAAAAAATTGCAGTTGAGTACCAAATTAAGGGCATGATCTAAAGCAGCTTTCAAAATACAGTCAAGTTAGAAAATAATTGTGGATCTGCAGCTTAGCTGTGATCCCAGTCTCTGCCGGGTCTTTAGTATTTTCACAGGCATGGCACTTAATGCAGTGTTGATGAATAGTCAACTGTGTGCTGCAACAGTATGAGCTATTGTTTCAATACTGGCTGTGCTGAAGCTGTTGGCCAAAGTTGTCAGTACTGAATACATGACTGACCTCTGGTGTAGGTCAGTATACTAAGTGTTAGATTGTCTGCACATAGCTGAACTTAGTTATTGTGAATCAGCTAGGCTTCTGGAGACACAATTATTTGTGGGCATCCACTGTGAGTGGCAATACTTAAGTGTTTGTATGCAGTTGATCTTGTGCTTTTGAAATTGCAGCTTTCAAACATCTAACTGATACTGCAGCTTGATATTCTATACAGATCATGACTGGCGTACAAATTTGTGTATCTGATTAATACGTATTAAGGCTGCTCTTGCAGGACATACTGAGCACTGTTGCACTCCCTCTCTTGGGAGTATACATATATAGCTAGTTGAAACAAGGTATCCTGCAGCAGAAGTTTAAATTCTTCCTGTGCTGTTTTAGCAGATGATTCTTAAAAAATTCTTGCTCAACTCTGGCTGTAACACTACTTCGTAACTTCCTGCAAATTTAAACTAGTTAGCATAGTTTTGATGCTTTTGTCATAGGATATGGAACAGCTTTTCTCCAAGATTAAATGGGGAGGGGAATTTGTTTAAATAAGCTGAAGTGTTTCTAGCTGGAGTAATGAGGGAACAGTGGTGGGGGAAAAAAAAATGGGATTATCTTTCTTTGGTTGAACATCCAGCTCTGAACTGTGGTAGAACTTATAGTATGGGAGTCTGAAAGTATGCTCACGTTAAACACATTTGCATCTATAAAAATGAGTAGTGGGCATCAGAGGCATTCTTTCCCTGTAGCTAAAGAGTTTTCCAATTGGCTTTCTTTGTGAGTTGAAATAAAGAAATGGCAAACTATACATTGTCTTGCTGTTCATTTCTTTATGCACACTTATTTTGGTGTTTTAATTTCTAGTAGCTGTGACTGGTGCTCCTGCCAATAGCAGTTGGCATAGTGAGTGCTTTTGAAAGATACAGTACAATTACTGCATGTTAGGATTGGCACATGTTAATTTGAGAGCTTACATATGCAGAGCGAGAAGGATTTTGGCAGCCTGCTTTTTCCTGCATTTATGAGCAAAACTGGTAAAAACATACAAGAAAATAACCACCACAATCTTGCTATTAACAAGAATGTATGTCTTTGATCTGTGACATATCATATTCTTTGTTTATAAGACTGTGTGTGTGTATATAATTGAAGTCTATTTTTCAAATAATTAACTTTTCTCCTTTAAATAGGGTTCCCCTGAATTTGTAACAGCAACAGAGTGTGTGCACTATTTTGAGTGGAGGACCTTTGTTGCTTGCAAGAAAAACTTGTTTAAACCTGTGAAAGAGGTAATCTATGTACTATCTTTACAGAAGCTACTTTTTACACATCTGGTAATTTTACTTTACCAACCCTCCTACCCCAAACAAATTTCAACAGCCTCTGTAGATGAAACTTCTTCATAGGGATAAAACGGCTCTTGGAATTCGGCTGAACTGAAGATTTTAAGCAGCTCTTCAACCTTTGTTACCTCTATGGCTTATAGTAAAACTCCTGTAAAAGGTGGAGCAGAGCAGATTAACTTTGGGTGCTTTGTTTTAGCTGGCATATCTAGCTTTGTGTCTGTCTGAAAGTAGTTCAGCCTCCAGAAGTAAAAGCCTTTGCTGTTTATTGAATGAGTTTCGTAAATGCCTGCTTGTAACTTTTTACTTCAATAGCAAGAATTATGTGATTTTTTTTCCTTTTAGGTGCCTTGTTATGTATTTGATGAAGATTTGAAGAAACGTGACTTGAATCCTCTCATTAGAGTTCCAGGACACTACTTGGTGGATGATTCTGATGATGATTCCTTGTTTATAAACATCTGCAGAGACATAGGTGTGAACACCTGCTTGTTTTACCTGTTAGCATATACATTTCTAGCAGTATGGTTGTTTTCTACCTCCAGTTGAGGTAGCCTCATAAACAAACATCAGTATTCTAGGATTTGTGCTTCTGTTTCAGAACTACTTGTGACGATTTGAAGGCTGCTTTCTGTGAAGCTAAATCTTGCACTCTTTAACTATTAATCTGTTTAGAGATACTCCTCTTCTGGAAGGGGGTGGGTTTGTTAGAGACATTTACTTAAGCTCTTCAGCTCAGACCAGTCTTGCAGGTGCCTCTGTTTGCTGCCATATAAGACCCAGACAGTTCATAGCGCTTTTTGTGCTCTGAATTTATTACTTGATTTGGGCTCCCATTCAAGCTGGTCCTTTGTTTCAAGTGAATATCCTGAGGTGAATCTTGCACTGATTTTTTTTTTTCTTTTAATATATGCAATTAAATCTGTATTTTGTGCCCATGCCCGGAAGTTTAATACTTTGAGTTTTAGTAGCAACGCTGTCTTATTTAAAACCAACAAAACACAAGACAACAAAGAACAAAAAAACCTGTTTGTCTGCAACTTTGTTCACAGCTTTGAATAAAGTCATTGATGAGAAACAACAGAGGGGAGAAAAAATCCTTTATGGATAGAAGGGGTTATTGATTCCTTGGAATGATTTCATTATTGTTGAGAGTGCATGGGGGGGAAGTAGTTAAAACACTTCTAAAACTTGTTAAAGCTATATGCATCCAACTACAGTACTAGCAACTGGAAAATAAGCTCAGCTTCCCTGCTGCAGTTGCTGTCTAAAACAGGGAAGCGTGAGCTTCCCCCAATGAATATCACAAGCATTTCAGTTTTTGTCTGCTAGGTTCCTTTTTTGGTGTTTTAAAAGCTTCTTTAGCAAGAGGTAAAGTACTCTGCAGAGCTGGCGCTAGACACTGAATCTTGTTTTCCATGTCCTGTAACAGGAAGGTCAAGTGGAGAGACCATAAGCTGTCCTGATGGCAGTGCTGCGTGCTTGATACATGAAGGTCATGCATATGATGTTGGTCATCCACGGGAACAGCTGAAACGTCATGACAAAGACAGGTGACTGATTTATCTTATGATACTTCTGTGAACCAGCCAGTCATCTGGGCTGGACAAAGTGCTGACTTCCAGAAGACTCACGTTGCCATTGATACAAGTTCAGTTCTGAGGCATTGGCAGAGACAATTTCTTCAAATACTGTGAGATTAGCCTTCCTGTAGGCATTCCACTATACCACTGTAACAGAACAGGTTTCTTTTTCCTTCTCAGACTCCTCTTTACAAAATTGCATTGTTTGCAGAAGCAAAGGGTTACTAGTCTTCTATCTCTCCAAGCAGATGAATGGGCATTAACTCCATCTGTCTATTGTCTGAGGGTTTGAAGGGTAACTGTACTTGACTTGTGAATAGTAGAAACTTTTGATGCTGATTCTGTTCTTGTTGCTGCTTTTTTTTTGTTGTTGTTGATCAAAGAGTAGCTTAAAGTATGAAAAAATGAAAAACATCTAATCTTATTTGAGGGATCTAAAATGGTCATATTTCAGCCTAACTGGAACAGACCAGCGTTTGTAACAAAGAGATCGAAGTCTCTAGTCTTTCAGTGGCATGGCTCTTCCTTTCTTGAGGGAAAAGTAATGACTTTTTTCAGTATGCCTTGAATCAAACTAGAGTGGCCTGGGAAATGAGTAATATTATTGGAATATCTGTATCCTGTTATGCAGAGAGGCTGTTTGGAGGTATAACTAACCTGAAGCCAGATAGTTGCTCCTCCTCAAGTTGTTTTCTGCCAGTTAGATTGCATAGAACAGCTGCTTTTGTTTGGGAAGTTGTGTGGGTTTCTTTGGCCAAGTCAACTTCCCATTTGTCTCTTTATGTCAGCCACCATGCTTCCTTGTCCTATTCCCACCTTGTCTGATCCATCCCGGTTGACTTGGTACTGTCAACAAGCTAGGAGTTTGCCTCACTCAATTCTGGGAGCTGGATGGAAAGAAATTCTAAATATGGAGTTAAGTTAGTAATAATGCTTTGTCGCATTGCTGTATTTTACTTCCAAAATGGTAGAGCTGTTTATCACATCTACTCTTCAGCAGCCTGAGGAGAAAGCTATTTTTGTAACTATTGGCCAAGTTCCTACTGCTGTATGCTCAGTGCCATGTAACTTGCATTCTTTACTGGGGTGCAGAAAGATGCTATGTTAAGTAATTGCTGGGACTCTTTGTAATTACTTGGTGGACCTATGATGAAAGGAATAAGAGTATCTGTATAAGTAACTTTCAAAGGTGGGACTGTTTTGGTGTATTCTGCAAGGGATAGATATTAATCCAAGAATATTCTTCTATGTAGTCCTACTTGGTTTTTTTTTTTTTTAATTTGCCTTTTTTTTTTTTTTTTTTTTTTTTTTCCCTAGGCTGATACTGAGTTACGAGAGAACATACAGTGATGAAAAGCCCCATTTCTGCTTAGGCCATAACCCAGCAGTAACCATCACTTTTGTTTGCCCATCAAAGAGAGGAGAAGAGGTAACATAGCTGTTTTAGTTAGTGTTAAATGGATGTTCTTCAACTCTTGTGTGCATTGTCTTTTTTCTGTTCCCTTCAGCTCTCAATAATTCTTTAGTTTTGTAGTTTGTGGAGGGTTTAGGATACTCAAAATGAAATACTCTTCAGAAAAACTGTATTCTGACACTTTAAACAAGAACTCGAGTAAAATTTTCTCAGAGGTATTTTTCGTGTTTTGATCAGTTTTGCTGTCCTATTCTGGGTTAACTTTTTTTTCTCTGAGAAGGGTATGGAATAAGTAGTGTTAATCCTTGCCATGGAGGCATGGTTGGTTAATGAGCACTTTTTCTTTGTCAGGCTGGATGTGTTTACAAAGAAACAAGTTACATACAAACAACTATTAGTCTGGCCTTCCTCGGGAAAAAAAATAGCTAGCAAGTGTGTTTGGAAGAAGACTGTCACTTGCTAAGCAAAGTTCACTAATGAACTCCTTTTGCTTCAGTCTGTAGTGTTCAGCAGTGTATGAATTTTGGCAGTACAGTATGATTACTTTGTCAGATGTGATGCCGGGTAATTTCAGCAGCCTTCTATCCTTTAATTGGACCAGAGTGGATATTGCTAGTGCTCTGCTGCTGAATGTTGTGATGCTTTTAGCTGTGGGCTTACTCTTGCTTGGCTAACTTTGAATTTAATGTTTTATCCCTTACATGACCCAGATGGGTGCCATATGTCATCCTCCTAACTGAAGAAGCAGATCTTAGGGGTTTCTTTACTGTTGCTTTGTAATATCTCAGGACAGCTATGCATGTGCAGCATGAGTGGTATTACTGATGTTATCTGTGCTTGTAACTTCTCTCATGCTTACCTGTGTATCTGCCTGTTCTAGTTTGACGAATCAGAGAGCTTTTATGTTTCATTTCAGCAAGAAGGTGCAAAAGTGCTGTACTATGTGACATCTGATAAGTGTTGGCTAAAGAATTCTCAAATGCTTAAAACTTTTGTCTGATCAGAATAAAGGTTGCTAGAATGGTCCAGTATCTAAAGCTACTTTGCCTTTAAGGAAGTACTTGATCTCTGTTCTTGTCTTCAGGGAATCCCCTTAGGCAAATACAGTCTAAGCTGCTGTCAGCAGTTTTGGCTCTGTATTCTCTGCTTTTGCCAACACGTTCAGGAAAAGTGCTTTTTTAGTGTGCCATTTTTCTAATCCTCTACTAATGCCTGATGCTGTTCAGGCTTTCAGTAGCATGGCACATAATCAATAAGAGCCATTTTATTGTTCTAAGTGCCAGAGAGGCAGTACCCAGCGTTTGCACATCTTAAGCAATTTGTAGATGAATCTAGTCATTACTGGTCTTACATTAATGGCACCACATTCATTTATCTCTAGACTCGTAATTGCAGTTTCCATCATTTCTGTATCAGAGTGCAGGTCCCAGACTCACAGCAAAAACAAATTGCCGGTACGAAGTTGAGTGGGTTACTGAGTATGCCTGTCACAGGGATTACCTGGAAAGTAAGAACTGTCATCTGACTAATGAGCAACATGATATCTCCATTGACTTGAGCCCACTTACTCTATCTCCAGGTAAACTCATTCTTATTTTTGGTTTGTGGTGCTACGTGTAGAGTTAAGAATATCCTCTCTAGATACTTGGATTATGTCTGACTAGTAGATGTCTGTTCTACTAGAACATTTTCTTTTTTTTGTTTATTATTTAGATTATGTCACACCATATTTTGCTAAAGATGACAAAGAGGAGTATTACTATTACTTGAATGTTTGTGGGAGAACTGGTGCAGGTGGCTGCAAGGACGGCACGGGATACACGTCAGCTTGCCAAGTGAAATCTTCAAATAACCAGAAAAAGGTGACAGGAAGATTTGAGAACCAGATCTTAAGGTGTGTAAAGAATTCTTGCTGGGCTGCTTAGCCCTGCTGAGTTGTCTCAGTGACTGATCTTTGTTTCCTACTTTGGCACCCTTATTTTTCATATAAGAAATATTGATACAGAATTCAAGTATTGTTTCTGTGTTGTATAGAAAAGACAAACTTTACTGTCGTTATCAGGGCTGCACACTGTGTTGTGCTGCATCTTTCCCTCCTCGAGTTTTGCATGCAGTGGGACATCAGGGTTCAATGTTTAGAAGCTGTTAACAAGTGAGCATATCTAGCATGTGTGCAGTTAAGTGTGCTCAAGACTACTGGGATCTAGGATTTAGTGTGTTTTTCTTTATTAAGAACCCCAGAGTTCCTGAGGAACTTACCAGAATAACAACAAAGCAGAAGTAATTCATGTAGGTATGATCTTCCATTATGTTTCCACATGTGTGACAGACTTGTGGGAGCTATCGTCCAGAGAGTATGACTTCTTCCATCTGCAAATGCATATAGCCCTGAAATAAACTAATATGAAGAAACAGTCCACTAAAGCTGGGATAGCTTCAGAGCATTTTTGAAGCTGTATTGAAATTTCATGGGAAGTAGCTGGAAAAGTCTGTGACTTGAAGCCTTTGTTGCAGCAGGAATACCAGTGTTAGTGTCAAACAACCAACTGTATTTCTCCTTGATTAAGATGTTTTAAGTGTCTAAAAAAAGTTTGTTACAAGGAGAACAGTGTGATCATGTCTGATTCCATGTTTCTATCTAAAACTGACTTTTCACCCAGATATTCTGATGGGGATCTCACTTTAATTTATCCGAATGGGGATGCGTGTAGTTCCGGCTTTCAGAGAATGACTGTCATAAACTTTGAGTGCAATGAAACAGCAGGTGAGTGTAATGAGCTGTGATCACTCTGCTCAGAATTTGACTTCTGTGCTTGCTAGTAGACCTTATGTTAAAAGGAATGCATGCTTTGAGCCACAGTTAATGCAAAAAAATACTGTTCAAGTAAGCACTAACTTCTGTGCAGCAGGATTGTTTTGTGCTGTGCAGTGGCACTAGCTTTTAATTTGCACTCAGCGGTCATGAACCTTAAATCACAAAAAATTCTTAGGCAACAGTTTATGGATTTAAAAAAAAATAAATAGAAAACCTTTGTTGTCCAGGAACTGTGGTTTTCTATCCTTGCTAATTCTCAATTGTTCTTGCTTTTCTCCTCTTCCCCTCACTGGAAAACTTACCTCTGTTTATCTGTTATCAATATTAAGGTAATGATGGTAGAGGAAATCCTGTGTTTACTGGTGAGGTGGACTGCACCTATTTTTTCACTTGGTATACAAAATATGCATGTGTTAAGGAGAGAGAAGATCTTCTTTGCAGAGTTGCTGATAAGAAAAAGCACTATGATTTGTCACCTCTGGTCCGCAGTTCAGGTAAGGCAGCAAAAACTAGCTTTAAGTTACTTCTGTTCTGAATTTGTGCCATCCCTAGTGTTGTTGCAATTCCTTAGTTGTACATTAATCAACTTTCACTTTTCTTATTGTTTTTCTGGGATGCTAGCGTTCAGTTCCTTCTTCTGAAATAAGTGCCTTAGGAATGTAAACTTACATTTAAAGGTGATTGGAATATGTGATTTTTCTTTTGTGATAAAAGACATTCTGGAGTACAGAGTCTGGAAAGATTAAACTAGCTGACATATTCATAATGACTGTGTTTCAGAATCTGCCCAGAACTGGGAAGCTGTGGACAGTAACCTTTCAGATGAAGGACGGAAGCATTATTATATCAATGTCTGCCATAAAGTGCTGAAGAAAGGAGGAGCTTCCACATGCCCAGATGATGCTGCTATTTGCTCTGTAGGTGAGTCCTTTTTTTTTCTCTTTAAGGCATTGAAAGTTTGTCACTTCCTCTGTAAACGGAAGGTAGCTACACAGAAACAGAACAGAAAGTGCTTCCAGTTACTTGAGAAAAAAGAAGTTGGGAACATATTTCCATTGTGTTTCAAAAGGCTGTAGAAGACATGATATTAGTAGACTTTTCTCAACTAAAGAATGATATTACATTCTCTTCCATGGTTTATAGTATAGTTTTGGAGAGGTTAGGAAAAAAAACAAACACCTAATTTTATGCTTTGCATCTGTCTAGATAATATTTTCTTCATGGTGTAGAATTCTTTCTAGGGGGAGGAAAAAGTGACTTTCTTGTCTTTGTAGATAAGGAAAAAACCAGCAAGAATCTTGGAACATTTGTTTCTCCACCTAAGAAGGTCGGGGAAAATATTCAACTTACCTATTCAAATGGAGATAGCTGTGATGTTAACAAAAAAATCAAAACTGTCATCACTCTTATATGCAGACCAGGTAAGGCCCTGTTCTTTGATCCAGTTAAAAAACTGAAGGTCATCTCATATTTCTAGGCTTGTTAATATCTTAATATATGTCTCTAACTTCCTTGTATACAAAAGCTGAAGAACTGTGGTTTGTTTGCTATGGTAATTGTAATATAACTGTAGGGTTTTTTTCTGCTTTATATAAGTAGTCTTTAAAGATTCTTGAGCAATCTCTTAAGCTGAGCTTCTCTCAAACAAAATAAAGGTAAATGTATAAAGCAAATATCTGGGAGCCATAGGAAAAAAAGGACTTTCTATTTCCAGATTGTCTAGATGGAAAAGACCTGTTTTGAAGTGCAATTTTTTTCCAATAAATGTATTTTGTTTCTAAATTGCTTGCTATGTAAGAACACTGAAGCATTTCCACAACTTCTTGGTATTGTTCATCTCCATATAATAGCCCACCAGGGGAATAGGAAGCTTGTATTCTTGCACCTCAGCCTGGGGAAGATAACTTTTCCAAGTATGCTGGCTGTTAGGATCAGATCATGCTCTATTTTCTAATTAAAGCTATTGCTCTGTAGCAAGGCTCCATGTTTGCAAATGAAAGAAAGCTTTCTTTGGAAGTGTGAGGTATGCTGCTCAGTCTGTTCCTGAGTACTGTCTTTAGCCTCTTAGTTAAACTTGAGGAGGAACAGGATACAAAGAACTTGTGTAAAGAATTTTTGATTGTGTGGTCCTCATTTTGAGAGGAGACGTAGTTTTAACTGTTAACTCCAGTCTGATTTTGGGAAGGAGTCTGTTGCTAGCCTTAAGTTCATGGTTGTTCTGTCAAACTGACTGTACTGTATGCTATTTAACACACTGCTTTTGTGGTACCAGGTGATCTAGAAAGTGCTCCCATCTTGATGTCTGAGGATGATTGTTCTTATGCTTTTGACTGGTATACTGCTGCTGCATGTGTCCTGTCTAAAACCGAAGGGGATAACTGTCAAGTCTCTGATCCTCAGGCAGGTAGGTTAAATAACTGCATGTTGGCTACATTTGAAAGGTATATTGTGCTGAGTCCTCTTGCTGTGCAAAACTGAAGTGAGTTCAGTGCAAGTCTGAGCACCTTTAATGCTTTAGCATAGCCATTTTAACTGCATGCGTATGGAAAGTGGGAACAGCATGAGCTGCTGTTATGTGTGAGAGAATGAGTGTTACTTGACTGTAGTACTGTATGTTTCCTACACCAGAAATTACTTGTGTCTTTCTGGAACAATTACATGAAAGGAGACATACTTATGGGGATCACGTCTATATGTAACAGCTAGCTGTGTAATTCAGTAGAACTGAGATCTGACAGAGATGGCAGAAAAAAATGTAACTGGTAACTTTTTCTTTCATGTTAGGCTACTCTTTTGATTTATTACCACTGAGCAAGAAAAATGGGCACTACATAGTTAACGCTTCAGAATATTTGTTCTACATAAATGTCTGTGGCAGTGTGCCAGATGAATTGTGTCACACACAATCAGCAGCATGCCAGGTAACACAAAGGTGAGTAACTAAATCTGTTGCCCTTAATAGATTTCCTGTTGTGTGATGCATTGTTTGTATAACAGCAATTTGCATTTAAAATTATAATTGGAATATAAATAAATGTAGAATTTAGGGAGTTTGCATGTGGTAACATAGTAGTTAGGTTGCCAGCTATTTGAAGTGAAGTGCACGTGATCTTGCTTGCTTTTAGCTTTTGAGACAGTGTTCATTGCTCCAGGCAATGTGCTTCAGGCACGTGGCTTGGTTTTCTTTTTTTGGGGTGGTCTTGTGAGAAGCTGGGAGTTGCACTCATTGATCCTTGTGGGACCCTTCCAAATCGGGCAGGATTCACTGCAGATGGTAAAACTACACTTCATAAGAAGGTGATAATGCGAGCTCTGTCAGATTTAGTCTTGAGTAACGAAAGCCTCCTAGACCAAGCTTGGACTTGAGCTGAGATCATGTGAAGGTAATTGTCTTCCATAAGTGAAAATACTTGCTGTTGTGCAGTCCTATATCATTTGTCCTCAGATAGTTGGATGGAACCAGATTGAGCTTCATGTTTAAAATATGCAGTTAGCAGCCTAGTTCAGGAAATGTGAACTTCATGTTGCTGCTTTAGGAAATGCGGCATGAGTGTGTTAGATATCTAAGGTGTGACTGTCTTTCTGAAGGACATTTACTTGTGTTAAATTTTCTTTTAGTGGCACTTTTTATCCTAGCATGCTCTGTCTAATCAGTATTACTTAATTCTTGTGCCTTATTATGGAATCTTCCATAACCATGCTTGTCTCTTTTGTTTGGAAGACTTCTCTTTAAGATAATAAAACTTGAGTTCTGTTCAGTCTCAATGCGTGTGGTTTTTACCTTTTTAGAAAGGATCAGTTTTGGAGTCTTGGACTACCTAATTCCAAACTTTCGTATTATGATGGTCTGATTCAGTTGTCCTACAAAAATGGTACTGCTTATAACAATGAGAAGAAAACACAGCGATCTACCCTTATAACTTTCCTGTGTGATCGTCAGGCGGGAATAGGTCAGCCTGAATATCAGGTAAGAAATTATGTATGAAGAAGGGAAGTCTCTCAATCCGTAGATTTTTTTTTTTTTTTTAATAATAAAATAGCTGTTAGGCTACTGCAGCAGAGCTTTGTGGATGGAGATTTATGGATGGAAATACCCATATTTATAAGGCAAACTACAAAAAGAAGCAGTTATTTACCTTGGTATATCTGTCTGTCTGTAAAGCTTGTTTTACATAGTAAACAGTAAGCTGTTTACCTGTGTCAAGGTTCTCTCACCTTGCTATTTTCTAGTTAATATACCATGTGTATAGAAGTGTTTTTCATCCTTTTATATTTCCAGTTAAAACAAACATACATACTTTTCAGACAAAGAAGTAACGAGTACTAGGACTGTCCTGTAACACAGCAGATAGAAGTTATGTTGCTCTGGTTCTGCTTTTCTGGTGTTTTTTGAAGTATTTATGGTGTTCCAGCAGGAAAATAATGACAAGATCAGCATGAAGACAAACAGAATACAAATCAATCTGAGAAAATATATCCTCAAAACCAAAGGGAAATAAGCTTAACATAAAAAGGAGTAGCTTTGATTCCTGCTCTAGTAGTCTGTATGGAAGCATCATTGACTTATTTGGTTTTATTAGGTAGAAGACAACTATACCTACAACTTCAGGTGGTACACTGAATATGCCTGTCCTGAACTGCCGTTGGAGTGCATTGTGACAGATCCCAACACAATGGACCAGTATGACTTGTCAAGGTAAAGTAAGCGTCTCTGTGTGAGCTTAGCTGTTCTAGGTTACTGTTCTGGCTTGCAGCTTAATGCTGCATGATGTTGGTTTTGTATGTAGGTAGCATTAGAAGAGTCATCTAATGTTGTGAACTGCAAGTATCCTGGGATGTAGATATTTCAGTCTAGTATATTGACTCACTTCCCAAGATATAAGCTGACTCTTTGTTTTGACATTGCTCAACTTATTACTTGATCAGCTGTCTGCTTCCTGGGAGTATTTATTCTCAAAAATGAGAATAAAAACCATTATCCTGAAGTTTTTCTCTTGAGACTGACAAAGTAGAAAGGAGTCTATGAATAACATGTATTCTTAGCATAGAACTTTCTCCTTCCACCCAGCTTAGCAAAATCAGAGAAGAGTGGTGAAAATTGGTATGCCATGGATAACTCAGAACCAAACGAGCGCAAAAAGTACTACATAAATGTCTGTCGACCGCTACTTGCTGTTCCAGGGTGTGACCGGCGAGCATCTGTGTGTCAGATGGAATATCGGCATGATCACGTGAGTAGCCATCCCAGCTCAGAGCTGATTTGCCAGGTGGTTAAAATAGAGGGGTCTACAAGATGAGCTTATGAATTTCAACTCCTTGGTACAACAGCGATATCCTGTGTGTAGATGATTCTTTCTGCGTTCTATGTATGCAGCTGCAGTCTCAAAGGCTGATAGCATTTTTCTGTCTTGCTTAAGGCTTGGATTGGAATATTTTGTCACTCTTCTCTGAGCTTTTAAGTTTTGAATAGGTTGGCCAGAAGTTACCAAGAGAAAAAGGGTACTGATAGTGCTCTTGTACTCACATAGTGACTTATAAACTTTGCTAACCATGGTATATATACAAGGCTGGAGCCTTTAGCATATAGTTTTAAACAGCTCTATGAATTACCTTGTACTTATTGCATGTGAGATTGTAGGCCTTCCTAAACTTTTAAACCATGTATGATGGTGGTGGTTTTGAGCACTATAGGTATCGTATTGTAAAACAATTCTTGTGGCACTTATATTTTGAAGATGTGAACCTGTATGTTTTTCTTCCACTCTATATATGAGAGATTACTAGGTTTGAATGCAATGGACAGAACCTTTTGTATGCAAGATTATTGTATAGGTATTTTTTCTTTGGCTATATTTATTATTATATTATTTATAAATATCCCTTTGAGTTCAAAATTGCTGATACTTTTCTTTATTTTTAGGATTCTTACCATGAAGTCACTTCTATCAGTAATCTTGGTGTTGCCAGCAAAGAACTAGTAGTGGAAAGGCTTGGTCACATTTTTCTAACGTATGCAAATGGCTCTGTGTGCATCAATGCTGATGGAAAGAAAACTTCTTATACTACCACTATCCACTTTGCATGTTCCAGGGGCACTCTTGTAAGGACAAAGCATCATTCAATTTTTCTATCTTAGTAGATTTCCTGTCGTATAATGTTAAGTTACCTGAAAATTTATAGCATGTAAGACTTGTGGCTAAGGGAAGCTACTTTGAGGGCTTATGTTTGTTTTCATCTCTATTTTAATTTGGGTACATATTTTACTGGATTCTGAAACTGAGTATTTTATCATAAACAAGAGCTAATTAGAAGCTAATAATCTTAGTGGAAACTGGTGTTTCAGACTAGTCTGATTAGCATGAAAAAGTACCTTTTATAGATACAGACATTGCAGAATGTCTTAAGAGGAAGAATGTTGAAAGTGCATTTTCAGACTGAGCATCTGCATCTCTGCAGATGATTCTAGATGAACTGTTAATTCTATATAACTCTAAGTGATAAAAATCCATGTGCTGAAGTTCAGACTGTAGAGGTGAGTGGGGACACTAGTGGGAGCTTACTGAAGGCTTTTTCAGCTGGTTTGTGAATCTGTAAGTTTTAATTCTCTTGATGGTCTTAGCAGGAGAGATGGTGAAAACTGAATCTTGGAGCAGTTATGAACTACTTTGGTTTTGTATAAAGGCACTGAAATTGAGTTTGAGTAATCATTATTTCTGTTATGTCAGCTTACAGTATTTTATGGTGCTTGATTTTTGTTTATAGTGGACCAAACTGTGTACCCCAAACTCTCTAGGGCTGAGGGCCTTTGGCAGGCTACTTTTAAAACAGAATGTCACTAATGCGAGAAGGTCTTGGCTGTTACTCTTGCTTGATTCTGGTCTTTTGTCTTCAATCTGTTTCCAGAATAGCAGCCCCCGGTTTATATCTATTCAGGAGTGTGTGGTTACGTTCTTGTGGGAAACTGAAGCTGCTTGTCCAATCAAGGAAACAAAAGATGATTCTCAGGTAAGAAAAAAAAAATAAATCAAAAAGTGTTCATGGTCTCAAAGAGTTGCAGGAGTTGGAAGGGACCTCAAGAAATAGAGTCCAACCCCTGTGATAAAGCAGGTACCCTACAGTAGGTCACACGGGTATGTGTTCATATGGTCTTGGATATCTCCATAGGAGGAGACTCCACAACTTCTCCAGGCAGCTTGTTCCAGTGCTCTGTCATCCTTACTGTAAATAAGATCTTCTGCATGTTAGTATGGAACTTCTTACTTAAAGTTTTAGGCCAGTATTCCTTGTCTTATTGCTATGTACCACTGAGAGTATCCTGGCCTCATCCATTTGCCTCCAATCTCTCTATAGATAAACATTTCAGTTCTGTTCTGTTCTCAATCTTTTCTCCAGGCTGAACAGACCCAGGTTACTCAGTCTTTCTGTCACGCAGGAGGTGCTCCAGGCCCTTCATCATCTTTGTGGGTCTCCACTGGGTAGTCTAAATGCGGCCTCATCAGGGCAGGGTGTTTTTCTAGTATTCTTTGTAGCTTCATTTTCATGACTGTTGGAAAACACTAATTACAGTGAAATATGAAGTTGATCGTGGTGGAATTCTGTGCTGTCGTACAATCTTCTTGAAGTGTTCACACAATCTGTAATTTTTGTCTGAAGTGTTAAATGTTCCAGTGTGCACTCAAAGAACAACTTGCATGATGTTTCATTCCCCTATGAGGCTGCTAGTGAAGATGAGTGTTTATGTTACGACTTGAATTATCTTTGCTTGTGTATAGCTAATCAAATGAGGATCACTTTTTACCATGAGCTAATCAGTTACTCTGTTTTACGGGCCTTGAAATGATCGCATTAGCGTAGAAGTATCTTTCAATTAAAACATTAGCCAACCTGTTAAATGACATCAGTTAAATTACACTTAGCTAGATTGGCATGTGACCAATGTCAGCAGGCAACTGTACAAAAGAATTAGAGGAGTTGCCTCTGCCAGAGCTGTGCTCTCATTGTCCAAATTAAGTTGTTGCTTGGTACCCAGGATAGGTATACATATAAATCACTACTTCAGCTCTTTAAGCAAGTTAGGAATAGAACGTTAAACAAAAGAAATTCAGAGGTAGAGAATAATGCTGTTTATAATTTTGTTTTATAGTCCTGCTCTGTGCGAGATCCAAACAGTGGATTTTTATTCAATCTGCAGCCATTAGCTGCAGAAAAAGGCTATACAGCCACTGGCATTGGGAAGACCTACTTGGTAAGGATTCTGACTGTACAATCTGTTGCTTTTTTTTTTTTTCCTGGTTACACTTCATGAGTTGGACCTTTCACTGTCTTCTTAAAAATGTAAATTGTCAGAAGAGCAATGTACTTAAGAGAAGAATAGGAGATAAATTGATTAATCATTCAAAATAGTATTTAAATAATCAATATTTTGTTGTGTAGCTGAGCTAAAATTAGTCACACTGTAGAGACACCTCTAGGCTATGCATGGCTAGTTATAAACTGGTGTTATGCAACTGAGTATATCTATTAAAAATGGACAGTGTCAGCATATGAGAGGCTTACTTTATTCAAATCAGTGTTCTTAATGTGGTTTACATGTCTTGTTAGTTCTAGACTGTCCACAGATATTGTCATAGTACTTTTGACTAGCTAAATCACATCCTGTTCTTCCAGTGGGGTGAATTTGTGGACCCTGAGAATGTAGCTTCTGTATAGGTAATTGTCTTGCAGTTCAGAATTGATAGACATTTTGTGATGCTTGAAATTAGGATTAAGAGAATTTCACTGATGCAGAAGGACTACGTGAGCTTAACTTTTCTGAATCATTTGTGTACACCCGTATGTTTTTAAAAATTCCAGCTAAACATTTGTGACCCTATGCCAGAATGTGGTCAAATCAATGGAAAACCAGCTGCTGGATGTGAAGCAGACAATCTGACATCAGTGAGGATGGTAGAATTGGACAAAACTCTTTATCTGTCTAGTGAAGGGTTTCTAACGCTTACCTACAGAGGTCGTCTTCGTGTTGAATCAGGTGAGTTCAGGTAATGTGCATTGTAGTTTGTCACCAACATTGTACTTTCTGTCAGTAGTCTTCATTTCATGCTTTGTGTAATTAAACCTCCTGGGTTTAACTGCTAATCAGTTAAATAGGCTCAGCTCTTATGAGCATCTCATATGAGAAATCAAACCACGCTGAAAGATGGTGATTCACTTTTCAGAAATAAATGTGCTCTTCAAAACTGCTGAAAAGTGACTAAAGACAGCACGAGATGGTTTTCCCCTGACAAATTGGATGAAAAGTGCCTTCCCTTTGAAGAGGAAATAGGTAGTTCCATGGAGAAAGTATGCAAAATGAGCTCTGATTCTTAAGTGAAATTATTGTTTCTGAGATGACTATTAATTTACTGAAAAATGTCCTTTCAAGTGTCTTACTGTTATAAGAAGTTTTTTAAGCGCTTTAGTATCTTGTGTGTACCTGCTGTGTGAATTTTAGTCTGTTTGGCAAATAAGACTAATGAGAAGATTTGTTTAGCTTATGGGTTTTGTAAGCTCTCCAACTGTTCTGTAACTGAGCTTTGAGGGAGGCATAGAGCATCTTAAAGGGTTTTTTCAGGAAAAAGTGTTTTGAATTAAGGTGCTTCTGAAATGTTGATGTCTCTGTACAAATTGCTGTGGTGATCACTGAGAGCTTTGACCATTTTGTTTTCTCTAGGATGCAGTTATGACAAATATTTCTTACAGGCTTTGGAGAAGACTGAACAGCATGTGTTGCTTAAAGTGTCAGCATTATTTGTTCTCTACTTGTTATATAACTTAAAGAACCACTCTTTGTGATGCAGTTTAGAAGTTACTGGTACAATGGATTTGATGTTTTTTCTGTTTCCACAAATCTATCAAAGATGTGGGAAACACAGTTCAGTGAATGTAATTATGCTCCTTAAAATGTGTCAGTGTATTCTGATCTCCATTTTGAAATGTTACTCGTGACTGCTGTGTGTTTTAGGATGGTCATTTAAAGATGGCTTGTATTTTTGTCATTCAGAAAATGTGTGGACAGAAGGTAGTGTTGTCCTTGGAGCAGTTTGTAACGCGAAACTGTTTAAAAAATTCTAAAGTTAAGTGTTATCTGCTGCTGCTTCATTGGAAGATATTTAAATTGTAGTTCAAGCTAACTGTTTGTTTTACAGGAAAATCAGACACATTTACAGTGACTTTCATTTGTAATGATTCGTATCCTGGAGAGCTTAAATTTGTGCGTGAGGAGATAAACAGTATGCTGAACATACATGATACTTTTTTTGAGTTTCACACAGCTCTGGCCTGTGCTCCTGCTCCTGTAGACTGCCAGGTTACAGGTAAGTATGCATGGGGGGTTCTGGTTTGCTCTGTGCAGTAACTATTGAAAGGATAAACTGACCACCAAAAGCTTTTATGGAGGAGGTCTTTGAGTTAAAGATTTACAGGTGCCTGATCTGAAGAAACTTGGTACTTGGTATCTTCATGAAGGTGAAAGGGGAGAATAATTAAGTTGATTGAAGCAGGTTTAAATTAGGAAAATGGGGAGGAACCTAATGTGGAACATAGGTGTCACTTCAGTCTAAATGGAGAAAATGGGTTAAATTTGTATTGCCTCTGGAAAAATGAACCTATGAATTGTGGAGTTGCTAATTGTGGTAGCTAAACTGCTTATCATCAAAGGAACTCTATTTTTTTTTCCAGTTTTTCCTTCTTTATGCAATTGGTACCCTTTGTCAGCAAGTATCTAATGTCATTCTGAAAAACACATTGAATTATCTGTATGTGTCAATGAAATGTATTATCTGAAAATGTATTATCTGAAACTCAATACTGTTGCAGCTACCTTAGCAGGTCTTCCAGCTTACTGTATGTACCACATCTCTTCCAGATGCTGCTGGTAATGAGTATGACTTGAGTGACTTGAGCAAAGAGAGTGAACCGTGGGTTGCTATAGATACTTCCAAGGATGCAAAGAAGCGAACGTTTTTCTTGAATGTCTGTAAACCTTTGCCTTTTGTGCATGGATGCCCTGGTAAGCCAAATGGCAACACTTGTCTTTTTGACTTCTCATGCCAGACTTTCTATGCAGAATGACAACCTTTGTTATTGTTAAAAGATCTCTTGAATCCTGCCTGTTAAATTGTTGAACTAGACAAGCCTCACCTAGGTCTATGCAAGGATGTAAAAGTACTACCGTTTTCAAATTGAGAGCAATCTTGATACATCTCAGTTCAAGAATCCTTTTTAGTGTAGGAAGGCATTTTGGGAAAAATGCTTTGAGAGCAGTATTTTTTTCTTTTAAAAAAGTATCTTTTCTTTTAAAAAGACAGGCTAAATGTTGATGCCTCTTATCTGAATGAATTCTGAATTTCTAGTCAGTTTAATTTATTTTGACTTGTTTTGCTTTGATTTGTGTGACAGATTAGTACATTTAAGATATCATTGAATCTGGGACAGCGACTTGATCTTTAAGCAGACAATGTCTTTGCATTCATGGAAATTCATCTGCTGTGTTGTGCTTTGGGTATCTGAACCAGACTGAGTGCTTGAAGCTCTCTTAAATCTACTCTGTTATTTTATCTTACAATCAATAAAGGTAACTGGTTGTCACAGCTTTGTACTAAAATAGTTTTCTTTTGTTTTCCTGTAGGTGGTGCCATAGGATCCTGTGTAAAATATGCTGATAAAAGCAGGAACCTTGGAGTCATTCAGATGAATCCACAGGCTGCTACTGATGGGTCACTAAGCATTACTTACTTGAATGGTGATACGTGTAAAGATAAGCAGCGCTATTCTACACATATAATATTCCAGTGTGATCAGACAATGGTAATTTTCTATGCTGATAGCTATTAAAGACTTGAGCTTGAACCTTCTATAACAGTGTAGACAGTTTACTATTTTTTTCTGTAATGGCGAGGCTGGTTCTAAAATTCAGTCTCACATAAAGGTGTTTTCTTCTGTCTGTTCTTTCAACTGCTTCTGTGAGTCCTTTAAGCACAGCAACGGATTTTCTTGCGGACTTTTGAGCCACCAATAGCAGCTTTGTATGAAAAGGGTACTGAAGTTTGATGGAGATTTTATACTATGTGACTGCAATAAAAAGGGATACCTCATGTATGTTTTGGGACTTGCAATGTAGCTGTTAGTACATCTCCTTCATATGACTTTTTTTTTTTCTTTTTTTTTTTTCCCCTTCAGGGATCACCAGTTTTGGAGCAAGAAGGTGACTGTGAGTTTGTATTTGTTTGGAGAACCTTGGCAGCCTGTCCTGTTCACAAAGCAGAGGGTAAGCATAGTTAAGTTTTAAAATATCCAACAAGTCTGTACAAGAAGCAAATACCTAGTAGAGCTTTGCTTGCTTTTTTGCCCTGCAAATATTTCAGTAATGGATGCTGACTTTTGGAGTGAAATTTCTTTGGAACCGAGGTCCAGCAAAAATACCAAACCTTAAAAGCACAATTTAGGGATGTTAAATGGACTCTTGTATCTAAGGAAAAGATACAGTAATAATGCTCTCTGACTAAATTGTGGTTCTGCCTAAATCACAGTGATACTTACTGGTGTCTTTCAAATACTGCTGCTAGATTTAATGTGTGGTTGTTCCTATGTCTGTCAAGGCATCCCTTTTTCCTCCCTGAGGAGTGGAAATTGTGTTGTGAGCTTGACACTTTACAGTAGACAGTTGTGGAGAGACCAGAGGGGACAATGTGAGTTTACGGTTGACTTTAGGACATGCAAGAAGGAATTTGGTTTTAGTTCTGATAGTTGATAGTCTCTTGAAAAGCTGAATTTGGAGGTATCTTCTCTGCCTTTACAGGCTTTGTTTTACACCTTGCTGATGATGCCTTATATAAACCAAACTTCGTGAAGTACCTCTTGTAACTGTACTAGATGTAATTGACACTGTCAGTTACCTATGTGTGGTGCAAGAGGAATGCTTACTAAGCTGCTGCTCTGTCACATGCAATTACTGTGCAGGATGCAGTTGACAAGAGTTATGGTTTTGGAGGGACAGAAACGTCTTGTCTTGGTATTAACTTGTTAGGGAATTAATGGAAGTATATTGATCATGTGGTACTAGTAATCACTAGATTAAACTCACTAGAGTCAAGGTCTCAATCAGCAGTAATGCTATAGATTTTTTTTTTGTCAGCTCAGTAGACCCATAAAAATAGAAATTCCTCAAACTTTTTTCATATAGCTTAAGGATGTATGAAGATCTAACAATTCCTGTATTATTTTCTTACTCTGCAGACCTCATAACTGTTCAAGGAAAATGCAAGACTGGCATCTATTGCAACTTTTGCTTTAGCCTTGACCTCACTGTTCTTTCCAGACAATTAAACAAGTATTGGAGTTAGTGACTCTGGTTCTGTCCATAACTCTCTTCTTTGCAGAAGGAAGAGTCTGTGAAAACAGCATGAGACAGCTTTTGAAATATAGTGTAGCTCTTGCATCTTGTGTTAGTGGTAGTTATGGCTCATAAATATTGGATTGTGTTTTAAATTCCTAACTTTCCTTTAAAGGAGAGGATTGCCAGGTGAAAGATCCAAGATATGGTCATGTTTATAATCTGAAGCCACTTTCCAATAGAGACATAAAAGTGAGTACAGATGAGTATGACTACTACATCAGAGTTTGCGGAGAAATAACAGAACACTGCAAACCAGGAGCTCATCATGTGTCATCATGTCAAGTAAAGAAGGTCAACAGTACTTTCAGAAAAGTAGCAGGTATGGCACTTCATTGGAAAGAACTTGAAGAGTGGAAGAATAGTAAGAACTACTCGTCTATCACATAGTAGCTTCAGTTACATACTGGTTCATCCTGTGTCTTTTATAAGATGAAGTACCCAACTACTTCATGTGCAAGTGCAGTCTTGATATATATGTAGGGCATATGTAAAATGTTGTCTTACAATGTAAATAGGGTTGAGCTCGTTCCTCTTATACTGGGATATAAGAAGTAACTAGGAGATGTGTTTCAGGGGTAGGTCTATGTCTTTCTTTCAGTATTTTGCGTCTGCATCTGCTGCCTGTGTAACTCTTTTGCCAGTTGCATAACTGCTATTCTGTATTTGCCATTAAACTTTTTCTCAACTCTTTACTTTCAGGCTTGCTTTCAGAGAAACTGACTTTCAAAAATGGGTTAATAATGATTAATTACACTTCTGGAGAAAAATGTCATAAAATATATGAACGATCAACTGCCATATTATTCTACTGTGACAAGACTACATCAGAGGTTAGTTGTAAAACAAATTCCTGCACATACTGTCTTCCAGAGTTGTTCTCTTCTTAATGTACAGGAGAGGAAGATGAAGAATATGAACTGGCTTCCTTCAAGAACTGCTTGTTCACTTATAGACTAGACAGGAGATGTAAAGCTCTTCTGGGGCTTTAATAAATAACTAAACTTTTTGTGGAAGCAGCCTTCCTCTTGCTTTGAGAAAATCAGAGCACATTGTTCTTTTAAGAAATGTCTGCTACTAGCAAAGCTCTTGGAGATGTTGGGAAGGAAATGTTCTATCAGAGCAATCTGACAGAAGTAAAGCGTAGGAGAATTAACTCACAGAGAAGCAGGAAGTATGTGGCCACACCAAAAAAAAGAAAACGAAAAACAAATGAAAAACAACTAGGTAACGATGTTTTTAATAGTGCTCTCTGTTCTTGCACTTAGTTTCCTCTTCATATTGAATTGTGCCTAGATTTACTTTTGGATTTTCCTCACTATGTAGAGCAGTCAGTAGCTTTTAGTGGTAGCTCTTTAATTGGAATTGTGCATGTGGATAAACTTGGGTTTGGGAAGAGCTTTTTCAAACTTCTTGGCCATACTTTTCATATCAGAAGTGTAGTATATCTCTAAGATGGTATGGAAATTGAAGATGCTGCACCTTCTTGAAGTAAGATTGGGGCTTTTTGCTAGTTTCTATGTTTAAATGAGGAAAAATAAATTCCTCTTGAATTTTCTTCTTTCAGCCTGTATTTTTGAAGGAAACTCCAGACTGTACCTACATGTTTGAGTGGCATACACAATATGCCTGCCCACCTGTTAAATCTACTGAGTGTTCCTACAAGTAAGTTTTTTTTTCTATAGTAAAGTGGAAATGAGTCTGTGTGATGGTGGAAATGAGTATGTAGCTTTATTGCAATCTCATGCAGTACCACCTCTTTAGCTGTTGTGTTTTTTGACTTAGTCTATTAGTGGATAAAGTGTCATTCAATGCTAAAGCAATATTTTGTGTAATTTTGTCATATAATTTGTACTTTCTCAAACTAATATTTCACTAAAGAAAAATACTTCATTTGGGAATTTCCTGAGGAATAAATTTAGTATAAAAGCAAGCTGTTGGTTATGTTGATGCTGGTGCTAGAAATCTGAATATGTCACTTTTTATAAGTGTAGATATTCATTCAACTACAGCTAAGTAAAAGAAGATACATATTAAGAACTTTCATCAGACAAAACTCCGGGAAATATGTTTTTGCAGCCGAGTATTAGCTCAAAGAGATTTAATAAGTGTGGGTAAATACAGGTAGTAATTGCCTGTGGTTTTGTGCTAGGGTTCTGCCCTAAAAAGACAGTTCACTATAACTGTGTTTAGCAAGCACAAGTTAAAAATTGCTAATGCATTGTCTGATCTGTGTGAACATGAACAATTTGTTGTAGGTCAGGTGACTTACCTGTACTGAATTTGAGGCTTGTTTGGGATTAATGAATCTGGTGTGGAGTTTTCCATGTCAACGCTCTTTGTTATTGTTACTGGGATAAAGTTGATTGTAAATGACAACTCTAAGGTTGCTGGAATTACTTTTTTGATACCTCTTAGTTAAAGTTTTCTTTCCTACAGGGATGATGAAGGAAATTTCTATGACTTTTCATCTCTGACACGGCATAGAGAGAACTGGGAGGCAACTGATATATCTACTTCTACAAAGAAATACTATATTAATGTCTGCAAGCCCTTAGTACCATATGGTGCTTCACGTAAGAGCAAAATGTATTCTAGCTGCAAATAAAGGGTGGTTAGGGTGGAGACAGGGGAGGAATCCATGGGAAGTAATTTAGGTACTTGTTCAGAGGTAAATCAGCTATGGTGTAACTGAATGTGGGTTTTTAATCCAGGCAAGCCAGCCTTAAATTTTGGAATAATAATGCAGTGCTTTTGTTCGTCTGTATAGATTCCTGTCCTCCTGATGCTGCTGCCTCTCTTGTGGAAGGTGTAAAGTGTATAAGCCTTGGAGAAGTGGCTGATGGACCCCGGTGGGAAAATGGCATTTCTACTCTGAAATATGTTAATGGGGAACTTTGTCCAGATAAAATTCGCAGGAAAACAACAATATTGCGCCTTAAGTGTGATGAAAGCAAAATTGTAAGTAGGGTTCTCCTTTTTCTGTGAGTTATTTGTACCGCTGTATGTGTGTGGAGGGTGGTGGAGCCATTCTTAGCTGTTCCTTAGTCTTCAATTACTTGTAAGACTGCTTTATGAGCAGACTATGGAATTATATTTTAGATGAAGAGCAGCTCCTAAGAGATCTTTTTTTTTGTACAATCCAGTATCAGTTTTATCATCTGATAATTTGTTTGCACTTAGAGCAGTGCTAATATCTGGTGTTATTGTCTGTAGTTTCTAAGTTTTGATCGCACATCTGTGTGCCTGGCCATTCATTAATTACTCTTGTATGAGATGTTTCATCCACACTTTTTGGACTTTCCACTGCCAAGCTAGACTGCCTTTAGCTCACTCATCATCAGTTTTATTGCTACTAATAATGATTTTATATTACCCTGTCCGTGTGATACAGCTCCACTGTGGCAAACTACTACAATAGTTAGTTTGTTGGTCCCAAATCAGCTGTTAAGTCCTAGGAGTGACATCTGAATTGAGCTCAGCTAGAAGTTTCAGGGATAACCCTGTGACATGAAACCTTATGATATCACTTTGCGGAGATGTAGTCTGTCACCGTTTTGTGTTTAGGAATCAAAGCCAGAACTTATAATGGCCATTGAAGATTGTGATTACAGCTTCTTATGGTTCACTGCTGCTGCATGTCCTCTGAAAAGCAATGTACAAAATGACTGCCGGGTAACGAATCCTGCAACAGGTAAGGAGTGAGCCTGAGAACTCTGTGCTTGTGGCAGCTGGAAGCAGTGTAACTGTTAGCTCTCAAGGGACTTTATTGGAAAAGGATAATGTGACACATTTGAATAACGACTAACAAGCTTACTGTTGGTGGATATAAATATTTTGTACTAAAATATCCATTAGAAAAGGTCTATAGAAAGCTTACAACGTATCTGCTCTGAAACTAGCTTTAATCTAATTCTTCATATGATCTCATAATTGATAGCCTTTTAAGACAGCAGGCAAGTAGATACTGGTTGCCCTTCCTATCAATTGAGGTTACTGAAAGTTTTTAATATGAAATAATGTCATGACTTGTAGCTGCAAAAAGATTAAATTATACTGCTTGGTCTGCAGGCCACCTCTTTGATTTGACGTCACTGAAACGAGAGTCTGGCTATACGATCACTGATTCACACAACAGAAAAATTGACTTGAATGTTTGTGCTGAAGCTAAAAGCTCATGTACTAATGGAGCTGGTAAGCATCTCATTGCACTGTTATGTAGCAGCTGATTGTGGGGTACCTGAAAGAACAAATAATACACATGCTTACGGTAAAATGTGAATGGCAAGTTTTACTGGAAGCATAAGGACTGAAGAGATCAGTGTGGCTGACTGGCTTAGGAAGAAATTCGAAAGGAGTAAAGTAGTCTTTTTTCCAATTCCATTTTGAACCTTAAATGCATTCACTTCCAGTCTCCATTACATCTGTAAAGATGAGTACTGTTTTTTAGGTGAGGGGAAGACTAGCATTACTGCTAAACCTCTTGGTTGCTGTGAGAAGGAAGATAGTGTGAGCTTTCAGCTCGAGTGAGCCAACAGCACTAACTGCTGCCTGATGTCTGTTGCTGTAATGCATCTGCAGTGAGCCTTGTTGTCCACATTTCAGTCTCTCATCAGTCCTCTTTCTAGCTTGGTATTCTTCTGAAATGTCACTAGCAGTTAACTAGTATCTTAATTCTTATTGGCAGGTTGGCTTGCTAGCTCTTCTGTCAAACTACTTAAGTTTTGTAAATGCTAAAGTAGGAATATCGCTTGTGAATTTAAAAGATTGCTTTTCTGTATGTAGTAAAAAGTGTTTCCTTTGGGGGCATCTTCATGAATATGTGTAGACTAGATGTTTTTGTTAATATCTTCATTTTCAGGGAAGTGGCAGCCAAAAGCTGTGCTTTAAATGTACATGGTTAATGTGCTTTAAATGCACGTGGTTAACAGTGTGTTCTACTGGTTAACAAATTATTGAAGACAGTATTGGTCTGTTTCAGTTCAACTAAGTTCAGTTTAATGGTGTGTTGAGATATGGAAAAGCATAACCTTAAGTTTCCTGTTGATCAGTAAGGTGGATGTGTGGCACTGTTTGGAAAGGCAGTTGCGTAAGACTTGATCTGTTTTGTTCTTTTCTTATAAACTGTAGCTGTCTGCATCACTGATGGTCCAAAAACATTGAATGCTGGAAAATTAAGTAAAACTTTAACTTATGAAGATCAAGTGCTAAAGCTTGTTTATGAAGATGGTGATCCTTGTCCTTCAGAGCTCAAAATGAAGCATAAAAGTTATTTTAGCTTTGTGTGCAAGTCTGATGCTGGAGATGACAGCCAGCCTGTCTTTCTGTCTTTTGATGAGCAGACATGCACTAGTTACTTCTCTTGGCATACTTCCTTGGCTTGTGAGGAGGAGGTAAGGATTACTTCCATGTAAAACACCTGTGACTATTTCTGGAGAGGGGATGGGTTTGGGCACAGTAGTAGTATTTGCTTTAAATCTGGTGAGGGGCAAGGTTTCTTCATCTACTATGGAGCCCATATTTATACAAAAATTCTCAAATGCTCGTAAGTGTGTTTATCAGGGATGAGCAACACGTGGTGAACTTGTGAGCATGGTAAGCTAAGTTTAACATTTTAGATCAGCCTCAGTCTGGAATGTACTTAAATGCTCTTCTGTACAGCTCAAATGAAAGCCATAGGCAGCTTCTTAGGAATGCTTAAGATTCTCCAATGGAACAGGCTAAGAGGGATCAGGTTGAGTTGAAGATGGAAAATGAGACAAACCCCCAGGCAGAGAGATGCTCTCTGAGTGACTGACTGAAGGCCAGGCACACCTGATCAGGTTTGCAAAGCGCAATGGCTATCTGATAAACCTGGTGTTATGCTGCAAAGGCAAATCCTTTCTTCATGTTATCAAGGTGAAATAACAATCTACTCTAGGTGAGCTGGTGTTCCAGACAATACTTTGAGCTAGTCATACTGTAATGAATTTTAGTTAAATCGTTACTGATAAGTTGCACAGAGTAAATGCCAGCCATAGGAATAGAAAGTTAAATTTAAATGTTAAATGTGCAAATCAGTGTTTAAAAGCATTGTTTTCTAGGCTGTTAATTCTATTTGGTTATCACTTAAAGATTTCTGAGCACTTCACAGTGCATCCACAGTAACTTTTAACTTGTTTCAGAATAGTAATGGCTAGGTAGCAATGATGATTACTTGCTCCATTTCTGCTGAGTTTCTGTACAGCTAATGAAACTTCCAGTACATGCAGATATCCTTCCAAGACTTCAAGTGTCAGTAAGCTTATGCTCTTCAAAGAACATTGGAAATGTATTCTGAGGAAACAGTGTTCAAACCATCAGTTTGCACTACAGTAATGTCACAATGTTATAACCAAGCATTTTTACTGGAAGTTGTTCCTGTTTTTCCTACGTCAGTGGAGCTATAGGATCTTATGAAGACCATAGTGACTATTTGTGCCGGAGGCTGCACTGATAGAGTTTAAAGTCTCAATGTTATTCTGTTATAAACTCAATTCTAGAGTTATGTTTAAGAGCTTGAGTTTTTTCATATGCAGCTTGAAGATTCTTATTATCTACAGCCAAACAAGAGCCTTAACAAATCTACTTTACTTGAATGAAACGTAATTTTTTAAATGCATCTCTGCTTCTCTATCTGTGAAGGGAAAGGATGATTGTTAATAAGCCAGAGCAAATAATAAAAGATTAAAAGCACTAAAATTTGCTTTCTTATAGGTGAGCTGCTCAGTACTGGATGGCAGTTCTGTTATTGACCTGTCTCCTCTGATCCATCGCACTGGGTATTATGAGGCATTTGTGGATGGAGATACATCAGAGGTTTCTCCAGACTTCTACGTCAACATTTGTGAGCCTCTCAGTCCTATCAAGGATGTTAATTGCCCACCTGGAGCAGCTATTTGTATGGTTCCTGTTAATGGATTACCGATAGTAAGTATTTTGTTTGGAATCATGGGTACCTGCATTTCCCTTCTTATTTAAAATAGTATCTGTGGCTAGAGGCCTGATTTGAACTAGAGGCTCAACGAAGGGATAAAAAAGGGAACTGCAAAATTAAAATCTTAACACTGTTTTTCATTGCTTTTCCCTACAGCTTACATTGCGTTAACAATGTAATTTTCGATTTTTGGTATTTTTAGTGTGATTTTAAAAAGTAGAGGCCTTTAATATACAAAAACTCCCTGGTTTCATCAAGCTCAGTCAATGAGTGTTGAAGAGTTTTTAGCTGCACAATTTCTGTTTTGATATGATTGAAGTATAACTTTTTTTTTTAAGTATGGTATATGGGTTTCAGAAGCGTATAGTAGTTGTGCTTCCGTGTCAACCAAACAGATAAATCTCTGATCTGAATCCCTGGATTGATGTGAAATCTAGGTGTGTCCTGTACATCTCTCAATATGTATTTTTCCTTGTGCAGGATATTGGTCGTGTTACTGAACCTCCCAAGTTAAATGAGGCAGTAAATGAAGTTTACATCACTTACAACAGCACTACTCCTTGTCAGATAAACAACAAATTGAACTATACTTCTCTCATTGTATTTCATTGCAGCCAAGGAACTAGTCTGGTAAGACATCTATTAAGCTAACGTTGATACTGTTATGCAATGGGAGCTGAGCACTAACCAGCATTAGTGTTGCTTAAAACTAAATAAAGAATTTGATTCGAGCGTATAAGGATGGACTTGTTCCTTGCATTCAAGTGAGGAACGTTTTTATTCTTAACTAGGCAAAATTTCATAGCGTGTGAGCATCAGGCTTGAAAGTATCAAGTTCCGATGGTTTCAAGGATCGCATTCCACTGAAGTGATACCGTGGTAACACTGCTGGTGTTAAACTTAATGCTCTATTGCACTTTAAGTTGAAAAATAAACAACAAAAAACCAACAGAACTTGTACCATAAGCTAACACAGGGAAACTTAACTACTTCGATTGCTAGCTTGTTTTTTGGAGATAAGTCAAAGTTCTTCCAGTTTTTTGTAATGGTTGTAATGTTAGGCTATGGAATTTTTTTCTACATTCAGAAAAATCTAACCTCAGTAATAACTGAGGGAATTCTGGAGAGAAAAGGATAATGCAGAAAGAACAAAAATTTTCCAACTTTAAACCTAATCTTGTCTCTTGCTGTGTTCTTTGGCAACAGGGTAAACCGAAGATGATAAGAAAACTTGACTGCAGTTTTGTGTTTGAGTGGGAAACTCCAGTTGTCTGCCCTGATCAAGTGAAAACTTTGGGCTGTTCTGTGACTGATGAACAGTTACATTATACTTTTAACTTGACCAGCCTTTCTGGAAGATCATTTGAGGTAATACTTTATTACAACCCCTACAATTCTGCGATCCTAAGACTTTCTTAGGATCGCAGAATTGTAGGGGTTGGAAGGGACCTCTAGAGGTCATTGTGACCAGTCCCCCTGCCATAGCATTCTCCCTATATCAGGTTGCACAGGTAAAGGATGTTTTTTGTTTTTTTTTTTTAAATTCCTGGAGTGCAAGATGAATCTGAAGTGAGTGCTGCGGCTGAGGTCAGTGTTCATAGTTATTTGCCTTCCGTCAGAGGGAGTAGCATTAGAACACTGGCTTTTAATGATTTTGAGAAGTTCATCAATCTACTGATAGGTGAAGGAAGGAAAACTTTTCACTGAAGAGAGTCCTAATTCAGCTTCGAATGTGAGGACAGGCCTTCTGAATATACAGTTATCTTGGCCCTTTGAGTGTAATTTTATCTGTAGCTTTGCAATGTTAATGAAGATTGGACTTAAAAATCAGTTATCTGCATTTGTGCAAATACTGTAAGATGAGACTCTTATGAAGCACTCTGGTGGTTCTTCATGTGTGTTGACTTCCAGGCTCCAAGAGGCAGCCTTGTTTGTGATGCATCTGGATGTCCCCACAGGTACTTTCTGGATCCAGCAGTTACAGTGTTAGCGTATGCAGTAAGGCAGCAGCGGAAAAGTTCCAAGGGAAATGCAAAGATGGAGCAGTGTGTGTGACGTCTGGAAGTGGCGTGTCATCCTTCGGAAGCTTAAAGGAAATGAAAATGGATTATAGCCACCAGGATGAAACGGTGATCTTGCAGTATACAGGAGGTGATCGGTGCCCTCCAGGTGAGATTGCAATGGACAGTCTCATTATGTAAGGACTTGTCTTTTTTTAACCCTTAAATCAATTCCTTTGCAAAAAGGAGCAAAGCAACATAGTTGTTTTTTTTTTTTTCATACCTTAGAGGGAGAGTTTTGTTCAGTAGTATGCGCCATTCTAAGTTACAGCATGAACATTTCTCTCCTAGAAGAGTGCAACTCTCTCATGGGATGATCATAGCAAACTGCACACTGTGTTTGAGTTCTTTAACTGGAATTAGACTGTGTTTCAACATTTGTCTGCACTTGACTTTTCTTGGATAGTATTGAAGTGCAGGCTTTAGATATTGGGCCTGGATATGCATGCTGTTCTGCTCTGCCTTGTTAAGAGAACTTACCTTTCTTTCTCAGTGACTGAAAAGGGAGAGCTTTGTGTGTTTCCCTTCAAGTACAAAGGGAAGAGCTACGATAAATGTATAACAGAAGAAAGGAATAGGCCATGGTGTGCTACGACTGCAGACTACCAGGGAGATGGAAAGTGGGGATTTTGTGTTAATGGTAAGAATGTCTTATCTCATATATAAGGATCTGTGTTAACTGTGGGAGGACATATCTCTGTTGCTGTGCAAATAAATGGATTGATGGGAATGGACAAGACAATGAATCTAAAGAATAAACCTATTTTATGAAAATGGGTGAAAAACATTAATGCCTTCATAATGTGTGGCTTTAAGTCACTAAGTGGTGACTGCTTTGGAGATCAGTCGTTTTTGAGGGGAGAGCTACATAACTTCCTAAAAAGCATGAAAATGTAAGATAGGGAAGAAAAAATTGCAAGGTAAAGCATATCATATAAATCAGTATATCTGATTAGTGTAGCAATTGTGAGGTATCAAACTTTAAAATCCATATGTGTATGGAAGCATCTTGCAAAGTATTCTTATTTCCAATTTCCCCCTCTTATAGCAACTGCAAGAAGGGCATCTACCATTATTTTTGTGTGTGATGAAAATGCTGACAGTGGGAGTCCACGCCTTCTGAGTGACATGCATGGCTGTGCTGTGACATTTGAATGGAGGACACAGGCTGTTTGTCCTCCAAAGAAGGAGTGCAAGTTTGTCCAGAAACACCGAACTTATGACTTGAGAATGCTCTCTTCCCTGACGGGCTCGTGGGTCTTTTATCACGATGGAAATTCGTGAGTAGTGAGCAGCTCTTGGGCAGTAGCTTAGTGGCCAATATAGCTGAAGTTATAATGTGGTACAGTACTTCTGTACTTGTTGTCTTTAAAGGATAAGTCTAAACTAAAAGCTTTCTTGCTTAAACAACTGTCTTCATAAAGTAACTTTGTAGTTTAAATGCATTTTTTCTGGTTCTTATTTGTGTTGTTAAAAAAAAAAAAAGTAATGTTGTTCTCACAAAATGTTGTGTCTAAAGTTCAAGAAGGGTTTTTTCTCAATTGTAAATGCAGGGCAGAGAGATCTTGCCAGTATCAACTTTAAGGAAATGTTAATGTCAGTCAGCCTCTCCAGATAGCAAATAGAAACGAACTGATGAGGGTAAGAGCATCTAGTTCTAAAACTATAGTACTGTGAGGTAGAAAAGCTGTTTCATTTGCTATCTCGCATCTAAATTATTTTGCTCCAATAAGACTTAACTGGTGTAGCTCCAAAGGAAGAAGAGATTCAAATTGAGAACATTATTGGCTCTGTAGCTGAAAAGAAAATTAGTTGATTCTGGATTCAGTTTCTATTTCTAATTTTGACCTAGGTCAAAACTAACAAGTGTACTAATCTGTGCAGTTTTTGCGCAGAATTCATTAGTTGAAAATGAGAATAACCTGCTAAATGTTAACAAGTGCTTAATTTCTTAGTTACTTTGAGTAGCTGATTTTTCAATGTAGACTCCCTACAGGAAGATAGCTAAGAAGTTTATAGTTCATTTTGTCTATTTAACTGAAATTAATTTTAAAGTTTTTCTCTCATGTTCTTTGTTTAGGTACTACTTGAATCTCTGTCAGAGGGTATATGAAGGACCCACAGGTTGCCCTGAAAGAGCCAGTATTTGTAGGAAAAGCAGCAATGGTGATGTATCAGTTCTTGGGCTTGTTCATACACAGGAGTTGAATGCAACAGGTACAGTTTTATTCTTGTAGAGAGCTATGAGATAGCTGTAACTAAGAACCTAGGCATAAAGGTTCTTAAATAGAAGGTTCTAATCAGCTTCAGAATGTTTCTGTCAGTAAGTCTTCTGTTTTAAAAGAACAGAAGATCCTACACAAAACAGTAGAATTTAAGCCAAGGTGTTGTCATTAAAGTTATAGTAAGGGAATTGTCTGGATATGGGGATTTTTTCTTCCCTCCTGTGATGGTGCTGAGCACTGAGTTGGATTGTCCAGAGGCTGTGGAGTCTCCTTTTTGGAGGTCTTCAAAAGCTGCCTGGGATGTGGGCTGCGGCAAGTAGGAGGGTTGTTCTGAAAGTAATGTCTATTTAATTATGTTAGCCCATGACATCAGGGATGGATGTTGATGTGACAGAGGTGCTGTAATTGTTATATGATCTATGACGTGGGAGAGACCTAGAGCATGATGTGAAGTAATGAAGTTTGGAGAATTAATGAAGGGGATTTGACAGCTGCTTACAAAAACCATGGGTGTCACTATTTCTCTTCTAGGAGATAAGGTGTATATTAGTTATTCCAGTGGACAGGAATGTAGGAAAAACAAGAAGATAACGACAACTATAGAATTGAGGTGTGCAAAAACAGTTGGCATGCCCGTGCTGCAGAGGTGAGTAACAAATCGACATACTGCTGGCTGCCTTAGTCTAAATTTTATTAAATGAAGTCTCAAAGTTGTGACTGTCTGTTCAGTTGGACAGCCCGTACAGTAATCTTGGTCTATTTATTTGTAAGGCATACGTCTTCTGAAGTTACTCTACCTGTTTACTTCCATAAACATTTGTATTCTGTATATTTTAAACTGTTTGGGCAAAAATCTAGGTATTGTACTTCTGAATTAGGCTGGATGCTGTGCTATTGTGGTGGTACAACTGCTCTTTACTGCATATCTATTTAGTAGACAACAGTTAGCTCAACTATTTAGCTCCACTGATAAAACATAGTATTGCTCCATTATTTACTAAAGCTTCTCTGATTATATATAGATTTTATTAGCTAGGTACTGCCTAGATTGAGGTATGTGTGCATGGTCACAAATGCTAAGAAAGCTTGATGGCTTTTTGCTGTCCGATTTTGATTGACAGGATATTGTTAGTGGAGTAAGGGAGCTGACCGAGAGGCTCTACTTGAATGAAAGAATTAGGCAGCAAAATCTGATTTGTTTATTTTTTGTCCTGACCAGATAAAGTGCAAAGCGTTAAGCGTGCTTAGAGCAAGCTGGCATGTTTGCTAGCTAAAGTATTCAAGTATCAAGAAGTCACTGTGTGACTTCTAAAACTTCTAAAGCAGAGAGTTTAAGTGCAGTCAGGTGACTGTAGTCTTTGCACGATGCTTAGGCAGGAGATTCCCATACATAGCCAATAGCTGTGTCTCCTCTTTCTCAATATACTAAGTGCTTGTTACCTTTTCCTGGAATGATCAGCTGTTTGTTATTTGGCAGGATTGATGAAGAAAACTGTGCTTACTACATCATCTGGGACACACGTGCAGCTTGTGCTGTGAAGCCACAGGAGGTGGAGGTAGTGAATGGAACAGTTATTAATCCTGCAACTGGGAAAAACTTCTCCTTAGGGGATGTTTATTACAAGTAAGTTTAAGAAGCAAACTGAAAATTTAGTCCTTTAGAACTGTACTATAAGACAAGAAAGCTTGTTGTGGTTATTACTATTTGCCTTGACTATTCTTAGCTGTTAAGTGGGAATAGCACTTAAGTTGCTGTCAGCCTTCTACCTGCAGCTGACTTAAAGTTCTTGCTGTTCAACAGATCTATATGGAAACATGAACCCTTGCTGCAGAAAACTTAAAGGAGTACAGCTTTGGAGGAACAGTCAAGTGTAACTGAACTTTGGAGAGGCAGGGAAGACTGTCAGTCACACTGACAACATAACACATTGTGCATTTTTCTGCTCCAAAAACTTATAGATTACTGTGTTTAACATCAATTCTAGTGTAATGAAGGAGATTTTTCTTTGTGAGTTTTACAGGAGGAATAAACTGTCTGTAGGGAAAGAATTGGGTAGTGTGCACTGAAAAGTACAGGATTGGTGTAACTGAACAAAAGTGTTGTGAACAGGCCTGTTGAAATGATTGTTTTCCCTGTGTGCTTGTGATGTTATCAAAGTAACAATCAAGGCTGTCTTCAAGGAGTAAAGGAAGTCAGGATGAAATGAGGAAAATGATGTAATGTGAGATTAAAGTCAGGTTGTATTTGATGAAGCTCAGCCTTCAAGCAGATGGCTAGAATGAATAGCTCTGAGTATCTTCAGGCACATCAGCAACATGAAGGGATATGAGTTCGAGTGGCAGTTGGATAGCAGATATGATAGATCCAGTTCTCATGGAGAAGGTTTGTTGTTCATGAAAGCTGAGCCACACTATAATAGCTTCAGAATGTGTTCAATATGAATTTTATGTTCAGTATGGTATTTTGAGAGCTGCTGAACCATACTTTTGCTTTCAGTTTAAGTGCTCGTGCACCCACTGAGGACAGTATAACCAGTAAAGTTTGCTTTTGATTCATTCCTAAAAGGCTTCCTGCTAAATATAATTTTCACTCGTAATACTCAGCAGAAACCTCAGTCCTGCGTCTCTTCTGTTTGTTGAATCCGTTGCTAATATGGATTCAACTAGTGGTAGCAGTTACCACTACTGCTAGTCTGTTGTCTTGGGAGTAACCAAAGTTTGCATGCTTAGTCTTATCATAGACCTGCTGTCTGCCTCCTCAGGTTGTACATGGCTTCTGGTGACATAAGAACAAATGGAGATCAATATGTATATGAAATCCAACTTTCTGGTATAACGAACTCAAGTTTCCCAGAGTGTTCTGAAGCAAACATCTGCCAGGTTAAAACTAGCGAGCGTCGCTTTCGGAAAATTGGGTGGGCCAAAAAAGCTAAATATTATGTTAAGGGTAAGTACTCGTTTGTTCTTTGGAATTGTCTGATCCTCTATTTGGAATCATTTGTCAATGAATTATGTTCCATGACACATATGCTAAACAACTTCTGTGAAGTTGTGTTGAGTCTGTCTTCCAGGATTTGTCTAAGAGGGTAATTTAGATATTAGGAAGAAACTGTTTGCTGTGGAGTAGTGAGGCACTGAAACAGATGGCCCAAAGAAGTTAAGGATGTCTTATCCTTGGAAGAAGTGTCAAGGCTAGGTTGGGTGGGGCTTTGATCAACCTGATCTAGTGAGAGGTATCCCTGCCTGTGGCAGGGGATTGAAGCTAGGTGGTGATAAGGCCCCTTCCAACAAACCATTCTATGATTTAGGCTGCTTTTTCCTATTATGTAAGCTCAGTTACACATGGCTTTAGCTGTAGATTTGAGTTTGACACTTGTCATATGTTACTGAAGTCGAGACTGGGTCTCCTGTTTTCCTCTGCACTCATGCTGCAGTAAGCAGTGATCTTGTTCTGGCTACTTTTTCTTGTAAAGAAATTGGCCCATTTTTCCACAGCAGTGTGGAAGCATAAGCTCCCCTGCAGGTACTGTGAAGTTTAAGCTTTTACTGCACAACAAGCATGTGAGAATGTAGGCCCCCATAACTCTTCAGGGTACGGTCTTAATATTGCTTCTAAATATTGAACTGTAGCATTTTCTTGTTGTAGATGATGACTTGGATGTCATATTTTCATCAGACTCCAGATGTGGTAAAGATAAATCAAAGTTCGTCTCTTCATCAATTTTCTTCCACTGCAGTCCACACGTAAAGGAAGGCATCCCTGAGTTTCTTCATGAGACAGCAGACTGTCAGTACTTATTTATGTGGTATACATCTGCTGTGTGTCCACTAATGTGAGTAATTAATGCTTTCTGAATGTAGCACTTCTAAGCTAAAGGCTTTTTTGGTCTCAACACAGCAATTGGAAGGTGTGGATGCTTGTAAAAACAAAACAAACCTTCATATTTGCCACGGTAAATAATGAAGAGATATGGTGGAATTTAAAACTCTTCTTCCCATTAAGGAAAACATACTGCAGCTAAAGAGATGCTGTTTTAATTTACTGAGAGGAGAAATGAGCATCTAAGTGAATGTTTTTTCTTCCTTGCCTTATTCTCTGCAAAAAAAGCCTGGGTGAAAAACTGGCCTTCCTCTCTATTTGCCCACTCCTTTAGGCTAGATTAAAAATCATTGCAGGTCTTGGAAAATAATAAGGTGTTTCTCCAACGGAACTGATGCCTTTATTCTACAGATCCAAAATGGAGTAACAGTGTGATGACTGGCAGTAGTTTAAAAGCCAAATGATACATCTTTGTCTTTACCTGTGTTCTTGACACTGTGGGCAGCTTTGCTGCAAATAATGAAATATTTTTATGACTTTTCATTCTGGTTGCTGGCTGAAGAACACAGGGAAATTGTTTCTGGTTTAAGCAAAGGATTATCTATGAAAGTGGTCTGGTCCATGTATTGCCACTGTCAGTTGGAAGGGAAATAATTGCAGTAGCTTATGCAGCTTGCTTAAGTACAGCTTTGATTCCAAATCAGCAGCTTTGTGCAAGTAGCTCCTTCTGTCAGAGCTCTGAAGTGTTTAATCATACTTAAGTCTCAACTGTGATCTCAGTTTTATGTGGTGTTTGAAAGCATACCGAAACGTAGACACAGTACATACCTTTTTTTCATACTTAAGACTGCTAAAATATGTTTATAAGTTTTGACAGGTTGGTATGGTGTTTTTAGTTTGAATACGTTTCTAATCCCGTCTGATGCAACTCATCAGTAGATCTTAGTCCTTTTCTTCCCTATTTACATTATTAGCTCAACCATTGCTCCCGGAATCCATGAGGGCCAATCTGATCAGGAAGCGCAAGTATATAAAGGTCTTTCAAGGAGAAGTCAGGCAGTTGGTGCTGTTCTGAGTGTCCTCCTGGTTGTTCTCACTGCATGCCTGATTATCTTGCTGTTCTACAAAAAAGAGAGGAGGTAAGTAGTTGGGAAGCTTTGAAAGTCAGTCTCTGGAAACCAAATCCTAAGAAAGAAGGTTTTTTTTCTTTTCAGTTGGCAGCATCAGCTGTCCAACAGCTATTTTACAAACTGTTGTCTAGAGGTACATATAAAGAGGGATGGACTACAAAGATGACTTGAGCTAGTCTCTGTTGTGGGCAACTACTAAAAAGGGAGGTTAAAACAATGTGACAATATTTAGTCATCTTAAAGCAGCGGTAAGGGGGAAGATATGCAGCATCATGAACTGAATAGTGCTAATCACAGTGGTTTAGAGCCCAGTGTCACACTGCTTGGTAAAATGATTTGTTGATTATAGAAATCACCTGAAGGGAGGAAAAAGTTGATGAGGGGAACACATTCCTTCCTAATGCAATACTGTTTTTTATTTTTAAGGGAAACTGTGGTAAACAAGATAACCAACTGCTGCAGAAGAACATCAGGTGTTTCCTACAAATACACAAAGGTAATACAGTGGCATAATCAAATGCTTTGTATCTTGTCAATAAGGTGAAGCTCTTTTAAGTAATCTTTAATTCTTAGCCCCTTCAGTGCATAGGAATCAAACTGTGGAAGGTCACATAGCTGAGGTGTCTGTACTTATACTGTGAAATGGGAAAGGAATAACTGAGGAAATGAAGAACAGTCCATAAACAGCCAAATAATGTTTAAATCTGCAGGAAGAGATGGTGTATTTCAGATATGACCATGCAAGAATATGCCATTGTATCTAAATTAAACTCTAGGTTATGTGGGGTGGGTTCCACAACTGGGGGGATCAGTGTGTGTAGAAACATACAAAGTGCTATACTAAATGTTGCATTTTTTTTTTTTTCTTTTAGATAAACAGTGAAGAAGAAGCTAATGAGAATGAAACAGAGTGGCTCATGGAGGAAATTGCAGCACCAAATCAAAGAGTTGTAAAAGGAGTGCAGGAGAACGGTCACGTCACTACCAAGTCTGTGACATCTGATGCTTTTACGTCTCTCCATGTGGATGACCTGGACAGTGAGGATGAAGTGTTAACCATCCCAGATGTAAAGATTCAGTCAGGAAGAGGACTAGACAAAAGCAAGCACCTGCAGAAGAAGCCACCAAGCTTTTCCAGCGATGACAAAGTTTACTTGCTGAATGGGGGAAAGGAAAGGAAAGCAAAAGCCAAGCCAGGCCAACAGCAGGCACAGAACTATACAAATTCAGTATCATTTCATGATGATAGTGATGAGGACTTGTTGAATGTTTAATAACCCCTCTTGTGCCTAATCAAATATATATGGAGAGATTATATATAAATGGGACAACACTTTCAACCAAATATGAGGACTTCAGCCTGAAAGGTTTTTCTGAATTTTGCCTTTAACAAGAAACCATTGAAAAGGGAAGGAGAGAGAGAAGTCTTGGTTGTTGTTTACGATGATCTGTTCAGTAATGGCTGGATTTATAGCATCTGGTAGGCTGAGTTATATTGACTCTCTCTAGCCAGGACAACTGTTTTTAAGCCTCAGCAAAGACATTAAATACTTAAAAAGAAACCTTTCAAAGGTCAAGATTAAAGCTGAATTAGGCCCCTGGCTCCTGAGATTCAAGTTACCTAGATGACTACTAGCATTTTAACTCCTTGTATTTATTGGTCCTCACTACTCAGGTTTGCTTATAGCAACGTGTTCTTCCTGCCGGCAGGGTATTATTCTATGGGTTCACCCTTCCATGGGTTCATCCATTGTAAGATGAGGAAAAATATAACTTTTCTGTGTTGGGATGATTTGATGTAAATTTTGGAACTGGTCTAATTTATCCTGTAAATTTGAATATGCATTCTAATTTAAACAGATCATTGGTTCAAAGATATTGACTGAAAGGTACAATTCTGTATAGCTTTAGCCTGAGATGATTGCTGTTCTTTGCATGATGTTTTCATGGTACTGGTCATATGACTGACTTCATCAGTATTTGCCTAAGCAGCTGACAAGCATCCAAAGACTTTTTTTTTCTCCTAGATTATGACTGGATTAGAGTGATTACAGAGAATCAGTGTTCAGGGCCGTAGAAGCAGAATTCCTAGGTTACAACCTGATAGAGCCCAGTTTGTATCATGGGAAAAAGAGCTCAAGAGGAGCCCTGGTCTGTACAATATCTGTCATTCATTATGGAAAAACATTTCTGATAGCCTAAGTTCGGACTCTTACACAGAGTTCCTGGCTGTGATCACTAATTTGTAGTTTTGCTGGCAATGAATGAAAGTCGGATATCCTCTAGCAGTTTTGCTCTTCTCCAGTTGTTAGTTTAATTTATGGGCAGTGATAAGGATTCAGAGAATTCTACGAGTATGTGTTTTTTGAAACTCTTCATTGTTTATTTTGGCAGGCTTATTCAGTTTCAACAATGGTTTCTTTTTATAAAAACTTCATTTTGAATCAAAATAGTGTAATATAAAGTATTTAGCAATTTCAATAAAAGATATGACGTGGGTATTCCAAATCCCACATCTCAAGTCCAGAATCTTTCTTATGCTATTCTAATACTGCTCATCAGCTTGCTGATTGATGTCCTTCTCTATTGACTAATAATCCCATCACTCAAAAGGAGAAATGGAATTTTATTATAAAGATCAAGGTGTGTGTGTGTGTGTGTGTATTTGAAACTTCCAGTACTGTGGCTTTCTCAGACTCAGGATATTTTCCTTCCTGCACTGTTACCAGAGAAGTCTCTGGAAGCGTGTGTAAAGTTTCATCTTGTTGTTAAAACAAAAGTAGTGTTTTTCATAGCTAGCAATGGGTTACTTTGGGGCTATGAGAGGCTTGGTGATTTGTCAATTATTGTTGGAGTTCCCTCAGTAGATACTGAAGAATGTTGCTTCTCTTCCTCAAGTACTCAAGGTTTGAGTTGTTTGATCTGTAACTGCTGCATGAAGTGGCTTAGTATGGCATAGCACCAAATAATTGCTTCATTTTGACTGTGTGTAATAAAGCTTATGCAGAATTGGTACTGCTCAGATAAGCATCCCCAGGTGAAGTATACCGATAAGACTTCCTAATAATAAATAGCTGATAGAATCATAGGGGTTGGAAGGGACCTCAAGAGATCATTGAGTCCAACCCCCCTGCCAAAGCAGGTTCCCTGCACCAGGTCACACAGGTAGGCGTCCAGGCGGGTCTTGAATATCTCCTGAGAAGGAGATTCCACAATGCCCCTGGGCAGCCTGTGCCAGTGCTCCGTCACCTCACTGTAAAGAAGTTCTTGTGCACATTCGTGTGCACCTTTCTATGCTGCAATTTCTGTCCATTTCCCCTTGTCCTGTCTCCGCACACTTCTGAAAAGAGTCTGACCTCACCACTTTGTCCCCCACACCTCAGATATTTATAAACCTGGATCAGATCCCCCCTCAGTCTTCTTTTCTCAAGGCTAAAGGTACTCAGTTCACTTAGCCTTTCTTCATAGGAGAGATCCTCCAGGCCCTTCACCATCTTTGTGGCCCTGTGCTGGACTCTTTCCAAGAGATCTCTGTCTTTTTTTATACTGGGGAGCCCAGAACTGGACGCAGTACTCCAGATGAGGCCTCACCAGGGCAGAGTAGAGGGGGAGGATCACCTCCCTTGACCTGCTGGCCACGCTCTTTTTAATGCATCCCAGAATGCCATTGGCCCTCTTGGCCACGAGAGCACACTGCTGGCTCATGGTCAACCTGTCGTCCACCGGGACACCCAGGTTCCTCTCTACAGAGCTCCTCACCTCCAGCACTGACTGAGGTGTTCCAGTCTAATGACTGTTGCTCACTATCTAAGCACTGTAGGCTGATGAACTGTTACGCTTGCTGGTTGCGTGACTTGCTTCACTAAGCTGTTTTCCCAGCAGAATATGCTGTTCAGACATAAGGAGGGCAGTGCTATGAAGATAGTGGGGACCCAGGGGAGTATATGCAAGTCTTAAGTGGTAATGACTGTGTTAGGTGCTGGAACTCTGTCAGACAACAGTGGTGCTCCCTCAGAGGAAGGTCTCTCACCTGCTGCTGCAGTGTTTTTAGAAACAGACCAACAGCTTCTAAGTTCACCCAGTTTCTAGGTATGCTTTGATTTGTTCTCTTGGCCTTGCTGTCTGCAGATGTACCTCCTGCCATAGTGTGGTGTGTGATGCGCACCCATCCTTCTGTCTGCATGCTGAAGCACAGCAGCTGGGGAGGTGATGTCTGCCACAGGCTGGAGGTAGCTGCGGGCAGCATTGCACTGGCCTTGGAGTAATGCCTATTTCAGGCAGCTGTGGGAGCAGAGGTCTGGTTACCTGGCTCCAGTGGCCCTGCCTGAAGAGGGGAAGAGAGCTGTGTGCAGAGCGCTGGTCCACACAGCAGGTCTTACAGCAGGCTGTGCGTGCTCCTGTGGGCCTGCTGGGCGATGGATAGAACTGGTGCTGTTCCTAGACCTCTTCCAGAGTGGCTTTTAACTATTAGGGGGAAATTGTCGGTAAAGATTAATTCCAAACAACTAGTAATGTCTAATTGGCAAACAAGCGGCATCAACAACAAAAAAAAAAATACACTGGAACAGCCACAGTACTGTTTATTTATGTTTTGTGAGAGATAAGGAACACGTGCTCTGATTAGGGGTTAAATGCAAATTCTGCCTGGGTGAATTAAGGTCTGATTTCAAATGAAACCTTAAAAAAAAAATCTTGCAACATGTAGCTTAATAATTTATGGAGTTAATCTTGACTTTTGGTCAAATGTTTTGTTACTTAAATAGCTTTGCTGCCAACTGAATATATCAGTGTTGCAGAGAGGAGTAATAACCATTTGAGGCGGTTTTGATGCCAAAATGCCAACCTTGGATGACATTTTAGAGCACATCGGAGAATTTGACAGGTTCCAGAAACAAACCTTCTTTGTCCTGTGCTTGCTTTCGGCCGCCTTCACTCCAGTCTATGTGGGTGTCGTCTTCTTCGGGTTCACCCCCGAGCACCGCTGCTTCAGCCCTGGTGTGGCGGAGCTGAGCCAGCGCTGCGGCTGGAGCCTGGCGGAGCAGCTGAAGCACACCGTTCCCGAGTGGGGCAGCCACGGGGCCGCCTTTGGCAGCCGCTGCAGCAGGTACGAGGTGGACTGGAACGCAACGGGTGTCAGCTGCAGTGACCCCCTTGACAGCCTCGTGGGCAACCGGAGCTCTGTTCCTCTCGGCCCCTGCCAAGATGGGTGGGTCTATGACTACCCTGGCACCTCCATAGTGACTGAGGTAAAAGCATGTGTCTGTCTTCCGTTGCAGTTTCAGACAAGCTGCGGTGTGCTTGAGGTGGTTGGATATAGCGTAAGCTGTATTAGAGAGACAGACACTTACCTGTAAGAGAGGATCATGTCTCTGTGAACTTACTCTGAATGCTCTTCAAATCCTCTTTGCTCTGTCCTTGCTGAGAAGTATTGTGTTGGTGTGCTCAGAAGGTGTCTCCAGCTGAGGAGCAAATAAACCCCCAGGTAGATAAAGTCCAATTTAATGAAACTCCCATCCCACTGGAAGTCCTATTGGTGGAAGTGAGTAAACAGCCTGTGTAAGAAATCAAGAGTCTGCAAAACTCCAACAAAACTGGCTGATCTCAGCAGGTGCCTTTCAGAAATCACGCGTGTTTTCTGTGACCTGCACTCAGATGTGAAAGTCTGGAGTTTGCTTTTTAGTTCTGAATTTTACTGAATGACTGTGGGTGGGGAAGAGCCTCTCACAATCAAACAGCTTAATTCAGGATTAAACAGCAGAAAAGCTAATGGCTATTTTGCATTCTCAAAAAATCTGAGTAAACAAAAAACATACTTAAATTTCTTCAGGTCTAAAAGTGTTTGGTATGATAAAAGTTATTAGGGATGAGAAATTTGTTTTCATATTACTTCTGCAATCTCTTAAAAACTTTGTGGAACTTTCTAGCATAAATGCAAGAGTAGGTCCACTCTGCTTTCAGGAGATGTTAGCATCTGTAGTCCTGTGACATGGAGTGTGCTCTAAGTGAGCACGGGAACAGGCTGCCCAGGGAGGTTGTGGAGTCTCCTTGAGTTATTCAAGGCCTGCTTGGACGCCTACCTGTGCAACCTGGGCTAGGGAGCTGCTTTGGCAGGGGGATTGGACTAGATGACCTCTAGAGGTCCCTTCCAACCCCTACAATTCTGTGATTCTGTGAGATAAGCTACCAAGTCTTTTCAGGTTGATTCTGGTGCCCATCCCTTGGATGTAGTCCTGGGTAATCCTCGAAAGCATCAAGAATCAGAATCACTGAGGTTGGAAAAGACCACCAAGATCATCTAGTTCATCTAGTTGCAGCAGTACTGCAACAAATGCATCTTCACTGCAAAGACCTGAGTGACTGTGCTCTGGATGGCCCCACTGTTATCTCCTGAGATTGTCCAGCTCTAGATGGTTCTTGAGATCAGCTGGCACCAAAGAACTCACAGCCTGTGTGGATTTGTGTGGTCCTTCTTCAGTCTAAAGCTGTTTCCCATTTTCTTCAAAGGGTGGTGCAGGGCCAGGCCCTCAGGTCATTTCCTTCACCACAGGATATTTGATACGCCTCATGCCTCTAACTGTATCTTGGCAAAGTATCATGTTTCTGGCTGTGAATGTTTCTGTTAAAGCTCCCTATGTACTGCCTGCTAGTCAAGCGAAGGAGAGAGTAGCACAGAGTAAAGTGCATTGCTTTGCTCAGAGGTAAAAATTTACAGATGGAAGAAGAGCTTCACACGTGCCTTTGTAGAGCATCAGGAAATTTATGTTTATTGAAAATGCACTGTGACAAATAAACTCTGTTCCCAGTAATGAAAGTAACTAATTCTCTAGTAGCTTCTAGGTATTCCTTGCAAGAGAAAGTACATGAGAACTCAGATCAGATAGCAAATACATATGAGTAAACCACGTGCTAAGGCTTGTCCCTGGGTACACAATGCTTGATATGCAGGCCTGCTAGGCTGGAGGGGTTAGGCCTACAGTCCAGTTTTCAGCAAGCAATAAATCAGTTATGATCTTTCCAGTAACGAAAGATGATACATGAGTTGGAAACAGCAGGGAACTGCCCAAGGGCTTGATACTTGTGTGCTGGTTGCTTAACTCAGTGAGTATCCTGGGTGCCAATAAAAAGAATGTTAGCCCAGAAACAAGTTTACAGCTTTCAATGAAGTGAAGGAGGCTTGTGGGTGAGAGCAAGTTCCTGGTTCCACTGATTTGCTTTTAACTGTGGTTGCTCCTATAGTTTAACCTGGTGTGTGAGGACTCCTGGAAGCTGGACCTATTTCAGTCATCCGTGAATGCTGGGTTCTTTATTGGCTCTGTCAACATTGGCTACATAGCAGACAGGTATGTGTGGGGTGACAGCAGAGCCCTGTGGCCTCCCTTATCTGTGTTCAGCAGCTGAACTTAGAAGCAGAGAGAAGTTGTGCAACGGGTATCGTCTCTGTTCCCTTCAAAATCAGGCCAACCACTGGCTGTTCAGCCATGGTCAGAAGAGAGTGCACTGCCTTAAAGCAAACAAACCATCCCTGGTATATTGTACAAATGTTACACAAATCATTTCTGTTCTGTAAGTCGTGCAGAGTTGGCATGGATGGCAGGCCCAAACCTTCCTGATGGGCCACACAGGAGTCCTGGGATGTTAATCCAGGAGGTGCTGGATTGGAGCCATTGCTTCATCTACTGTGTTCAGTGTGGCTACAGCCTGGAAACATCTTCCTTCCTCTTAGAAAAACTTTGAAATAGTGAATGCAGAGATTGCCAGACAGATACAGATGGTTTGAAAATCAGTGAGTCTTGGCATCCTGTTCAAAGCTGTCCTTTTCCAGGCAGCTGGGGCTGAAGAGAAGCGAATGCCGATATTTGAAGGCCCTCTTTCTCTCTTGTTTTTCTCCTGCCTGGAGACTGTTGGCAGAGCAGGCTCCAAGCATCTCCATATGTGAAATGCAGCCCATCAACCGCAAGAACCGTACATGAGATTTTTTTATTTTTTAATTTTTTAATTTTTTTTTTTTTTTTAAGGATTAAGTTCCTGATGTATAAATATGCTGCTCTGGTATATGCAGATGTCAGAATCAGAAATTAATCTGTTCTTATTTTTCACCATGTTTTATTTAACAGAAAACGTAACTGTTCTGAATTTAGAGAAAAAAACAACAGTCCATGTGTGTATATGCATATACATATATATATATATATATACATTGCTGCTCTCTCATTTGGTAAGCTTTTCTTCCACTGAAAAACCTGAAACATTTAGGGGAATTGAAAAGCAAAAGCAGTAAGTGAGTGATGGACTAAAAGTCAGTATGTGTACCTCTTGTGTAACAAAGTGGTTTTTCTTTCTTCCCCAAAATATGTAGTTTGTATTAGTCTGATTTCTGTGTTTTCACAACTATACTGTTTTGTTACATGTAATATCTTCTAATCCAGGTTCGGTCGTAAGTTTTGCCTCATAACCACAATTCTTGCAAATGTGGTTTGTGGGATCCTGCTGGTGTTTGTGCCCAGCTACCTGTGGATTGTGATCTTCCGCTTCTTGCAAGGGCTGGTCAGCAAGGGCTGCTGGACTGCAGGCTACATCCTCGGTGAGTCCAGACCTTCTCACAGGAGCAAGATGGGCTGCAAAAGGTGAAGGGGGAAAAACAAAACAAACACTGTGAACAAAAGACCTTTTAGAAAATGCCTCTTCAATGTTTTTGAAATGGTATGAAAACCATCAAGGGCTTTTTTCCCTCAGACTTCCTGGGATTCTTTTCTCCCAAATGGCAGTGGCCTTCAAAGATCAAGGGTTGGTGTGTTACCTCCAGGCAGGCTTTTTCTGTGGGTCAACTCCCTGCTGCAGATCAAGGCCTCTCCTGTCAGTGCTGGCAGGGGAAGATAGTGACCCCCAGGTTCCAGCAGCAACTGCCTTGTTGCAGCCCAGTTGAAGACAGGGTGATGACAGAGGCTATAAAAGAAGGAGGCAGAGGGTAGGGAAAACCGAAGGCGTTGTTGCGATACAAAGAGTGCTAAAGGGCAAACAGAGGCCTTACAGCCTAAAAATAACTGAGGAACAGCATGTACTTGCTGAGGAAAAGACAAGCTGTTTGGGTGTCTGTGCACTTGGATGAATGAAGGCCAACCGGGGCCAACTGGATGGGAAGAGCCATGTTGTGCTGGTGTTTCTCCCAGCATGTTGCCTGGCAGCTGTGCGGCAGTGGGGCCAGCTCAGGACCAGCTTCTGGTGCATGGTGGAATTGCGTGGGACTGGCTCCTCGTTTGTGGAGTTCAGACTCTTGTCAAAATATAAGAACCACAAAACAAACAAAAATGTACGGAATCCCACTCAGCAACCACTGAAGAAACAAATGAAATAGTGTAAGTGCTGCCCAGTTGAGCTATATCTGGATTAGTATGGCAAGTGGCCCTACTGAAGAGCTCCGGTTCACTGTGATGTTGGTGGAAGTGTAAATGTCAACACCCCAAACTGCTGCGATTTCTGTCAGTGTAGACACTGTGCTGACACATACCCAGATGATGAATATAACAAAATAAAAACATCTGCCCTCCACTCCAAACCATCCTCTACCAAGACATGATTGTTTCTTCCTGTGTGTATTCCAGATACTCAGATGGCATCTTCACTATTTTCCTGGTACAAATCTTTCATGCCATTTCAGAACGTAAAACCCCTCATGATGATTTGCCCTATCTTGATATTTTTCTCTCAATTACATATTGTTTTTCCAAGATTCTGCTTGAAATCTCTTTGTGGGAGAAGTCATGTAGAGTCAACCCCAAAGCCCATGTAAACTTGTCTCCAGTCAGATAGCTGATACTGAGTGCCCAGTGAAGGGTATGAGGGCAAAGCAACCCCCTTGTTCTGTCCTCCTGGGCTCTTGTCTACCCTGCAGCTGCTTTTGGCTCAGTTTTGCAGAACCTGGGGAGGAGTCTTTATCTATGCTCATCCTTTCGTTGAGCAATATTAGTTAATCTGTCATCCCTAAACCAGGGAGCAACTTGAGCTGTTAAATGACTGCATTCTGTTCTTTCTCTAATAAGTTTTCATGAAATGATGCTGCTGGATTCATAAGTGAATGTATTACCTCAGCTCTGTGAAAGCAAGACTTAGCCTATTAGGCCTATCTGGTGGCAGTGTGGTACAAAATGCAGATGGGTGATGATGCCTTCAGGATGGGGGAAGATGTATGTCATCCTGTAGTATGAGCATTTTTGCATGCTTGGAGTGAGATATGGGCTGAAAAGGTGCACTTGAAAAAATAAAATATACATCTCCAGCCCAGCAACAAAGTATAACGTAGGTTAGCATTCGGTTTTGCAACAAAATCCCTCTGTGTGTTTTGTGCTTGGTGGTGGAGCTGTCATTCTCCATCTCTGCAGTGACGGAAGTTGTTGGCCCGCAGTACAGGAGGACGGTGGGGATCCTCTACCAGGCGGCCTTCTCAGTGGGGCTCCTGGTGTTTGATGCCGTTGCTTATGCAGTCCCTCACTGGCGGTGGCTGCAGCTCACTGTCACCTTACCCTGCTTCTTCTTGCTGCTCTACTACTGGTAAGACTGCTTTCATTGCATCTTGGCCCACAAGCTTAAAAAGCAGCTTCTCTGCTCTCAAGGTTTGATGTTAAGGGAGATTCAGCACTGCTTTTTGGATGCAAATGCATGTTAATATAAAGAGGAAGTCTGCAGCAATAAGGGGTGGAAAATAGGATCCCTCAGCAAAAGATGCTTTGTTGCATCTTAGCCTGTGCACCACATCTGCCTTCTGTTTAAAATAAAAAATCACTTCGAGAATATAGGAGAGTGATCTAATAATGTATTAAACACTCCATTGATGAGCTAGCTTTAACTTGTTCATGTTTTCTTGTCCTCTGGTGGCACAGCTGGACAATGGCTCCCTGTGAGGAGCCAGTTGGTGGTCAACAGGCTGAGCAAAATGCTGATGCTGCTCTAGCTTAAAGCCTGGCCAGATTTCTCTTAAGTAACCTGATATCTGACTAAAGCCATTGCCACTGTGCTTCCCATTTCAAGAGTGGGATATACTATTCTTCCTGAGTGAAAAGGAGAAAAAACTAACAAACAAAAAAAAAAACCCTACAGCTGTCTTTATTCAATCAAAATATTTACTCCTCAGTCTCCATAGATAGGAACACTGGATGCACATTATATTTTGGTATAATAGCATTGACTTGTGTGTTGTTAGGTGCCTTCCAGAGTCTCCCAGGTGGCTGATATCTCAAGGAAAAACTGACAAAGCTAAGAGAATTGTCAGCGATATAGCTAAAAAAAATCGGAAAAAGTTGCCTTCCCATTTGGAGGTAAGCTTGGTATTTGTTTGTATGTGTAAAAAGAAGTTACGCTAGTAATTTCCAATGGTTCCTTCCAGTAGAAACTTACCGTACTTTGAATGTTGGAAAATCTGGTCTTAGAGAGGTAATGAGCTCTGTTGTATTAATGAGGGAGATGAGATGGTTCAACTGTCTTCAAGCTGTCAGAGCAAAAACAGAGTTTTCCTGCAGAAATATTCTAAAGAATGCCAGGAGGGACCAGTATAAAGCCTTGTGGGGAGTTTTAGGGAACTCTGCCCAGGTATGCCCTGCTGCATGGGGAGAAGGGATCAGCATTCCCTCCTGGGGCTGCTGTGTGTTGTGAACGTCACAGAAGAAACAGTCTGAGACATTACTTTCTAAAGCTAGTAGGAAGTGCTCAACTCTTACAAACATTGTGCTGGCTCTTCTGCAGGATTTTAAATTTGAAGATGATGATACTGAGAGGCAGAGTCCTTCACTCACTGACCTTATCAGGACACCGCAGATGAGAAAAAACACATTCATTTTGATGTACAACTGGTAAGAAAATATTGTTGGTGAGTTATTTTGAAGCCCTGGTTACGAATGCTCCAGCAGGACAGACTGGGCTTCTGACTAAAAAAGCTGAGATGCTCTTTTCTGCCTAGGTTCACAAGCTCCATCCTCTACCAAGGGCTCATCATGCACATGGGACTAATGGGTGGGAACATTTACCTGGATTTCCTCTATTCTGCTCTTGTTGAGTTCCCAGCTGCCTTCATCATCATCATCACTATTGACCGTGTTGGCCGTCGCTACCCTTGGGCTGCGGCAAACTTGGTGGCTGGGGCTGCTTGCCTTGCCACAGCCCTGATCCCAGAAGGTGAGTCACCTGGGTGAGGCTTCCCATCCCTGAATTTCCTCCTGGGAACAGCACCTGATTCTGACTCCCTTTCAAAGCTCCATCCCTGATAGGCTGCAAACGCATGCCCACCACCGAGTACTGCCCACCTGACTTTCAGTGGTGCTTCTTGCACTGCAGAATCATAGAATATCCTGAGTTGGAAGGGACCCAAAGGATTACAGAGTCCAACTCCTGACTCCACGAAGAACCACCCAAAATTCAAACTGTGTGTATATCTGAACTCATTGTTCAAACATTTCATGAACTCTGTCACCTCAGGGCTGTGATCACTGTCCTGGGGAGCCTGTTCCATGCCCACTACCCCTGCTAAAGAACCTTTCCCTAACTCCCACCTGATGCTCCTTTGACACAGCTCTATGCCATTCTCTCAGGTTCTGTTGCTGTCACAGGGAGTGGAACTCAGCACTGCCCCTCTGCTCCCCTTGTGAGGAGCTGTAGCTGCCATGAGGCCCCTCCTCAGCTCCTCTGCTCTGGGCTGAACAAACCCAGGGACCTCAGCTGCTCCTGAGTGGAGATAGATTCTGTGGCACTGCTAATAATAAAACTCAAAGCGTCTGGGCCCTCAGTGCTGTGCCACAGCCCATTTGGTACTGTTTTCATTTCTTGATTCATGCAAGTAAAAGAGAGCCCTTTAAGAACATAATGATATGGGATCAGAGATCTAGCTAAAATAGCACTGGTATTAACCATCACTGCTGAATCACTGGGATAACTTAGATGCATTGAATGCATTTTTATCTACAGATCTACATTGGCTGAAATTAATTACTGCTTGCCTTGGACGAATGGGAATCACAATATCTTTTGAAATGGTTTGCTTTGTAAACACTGAGCTATATCCAACATACATCAGGTAAGTGTATCCTTCTGCTATTTGGCCAGGAAACAAGTAGTTGAAGCCAATGTGTATTTTAAAGGTGCTGTAAAACGTTGGTTCGTGAAGACAACCAGTGTGGTTCAAGCAGGTAAAATTGATGAGGATAAAATTAAGGGTAAACTGGACAGAACTAGAGTGGATGAGGAGCCTAAAGTCCCACACTGAGCTTAGGTTTGTATCTCATTTGAGTCAAAATAACATGTGAACAGATGTGTCCAGAGTGACTGCTGCTATGAACTTGAGCTCTTGATCTAAAGAAAGGAATTTTCCCTAGTGGGCTGCAGAGTGCATAGCTCAACAGGTATGTGCACTGCAGATAACTAAAGCTTGGGAGTAAAGTCCTCAAAAATTCCTTCTCCTGAGTGATCATAGGCCACTGCGTGCAGGGGAGGTGTTCATACTGACCAGATGAACCTCACTCCTTTCTTCACTGGAGACTCTTAATCTTCTTTCTATAACCACAATGAATGTAGTGGAAGATGGTAGGAATTTTATTAATGGTGTATATCAAACAAAATCATCATCTGATGCCCCTTGTGCAAGTTACCTGAGAGGTACTTAAGCTAATGGTTTTGTTTTACTGTGTTTGGAGGCTCCCCCCTCAGACACTTAGTACCTGAATCTCTTCTACTTTTAACCTTGGAAGTTTGCTCCCACCCATGATAATACAGGTATACTCTCCTGTTGCTATTTGCTAGGCTGTTTATGCTTGCAGAACTTAGGTCTAAGTAACTCGTGGATGTTCCCACCATTGGAAAAACTAGAGCTCTGCATGCTATTTTGGTGCTACAAGGTTTGCAGAGCTACGTGCTCTGTGTGAAGTCAGAGTTGTGCTCTGTCCTCTTCCATTTGCAGTGCCTGCTAATGTGATCCCTTTGCTGTCAAACCAGGAATCTTGGAGTGATGGTCTGCTCTGCCTTGTGCGATATTGGTGGAATTGCTGTCCCATTCATTGTCTACAGGCTGGTGGAAATCTGGCATGAGTTGCCACTGATAGTCTTCAGTAAGTGCCATGTTCCTTCCTCACCAGCTGCTCCTGAGGTGCAGCAATGGGGTCCAGCTTTCAAAGAGAGAAAAGCAGCTGGGGCAGTAGCTCTAAGTTCATCAGGGGCACTTTCACACCTGTATGCGCCGTGCCTTCAGTTTGTAACAATCTGGGCCTTATCTGTGCATTTGTATCTGCTTTGCTGTCGTTATTGCTCCCTGCATTTTAAAAGAAGCTGAAGATGAATACAGGTTTGACAGATGGTGAAATGCTGAGGAATATTTGAAAATTTTGTTGAGTCTGCAAATGGATTTCGGTTTTGTTTTGCTGTATTTAAATCTGACGAGTTGCTTCCCTTCTACGAGGTGTTATTTACTCAGTCCTGGAGCCAAAGCTAGAATTCCCCTCCCCACTCTTTTTATCTTTTAATGAAGAACAAACATAGCTGTTGTTCTTCAGCTTTTTTAACAGTCTGTTAACTGACTCTTCTCCACCTTTTCGGAAAGAGGTTGGTAAATAAACTGCAAGATAAGCATTTGCAAACTAGTGACCTGAACTTTCCAGGTTAAGGTTTGCGTTCTCTGAATCTTTGGGTCAGAAGAACGTTGTTTCAAGAAGTCTTGAATGACAATATGCGGTTCTTAACTCACAGCACATTTGGGAGAGTGCTTAGTAGATTCAAAATATGGGCATAAAACATACAAAGTGGGTAAATGAAACTATCAGTGAACAAGTCACGTTGTTCAGGAATTAATATGTTGGGTGTGTATTTTCTAAAGCTTTTTATGTAAACAGCATCCATTTTCTGCCTTACATTTGGCCTACAAAGAAGGTTCTTCTCTTTTTACAGATGTCAGTCCAGCCTTCATTACCCCACCTAGTTCAGTGTGTAACTCACAGTTGAACTCAGCTCATTGCTATTTCCACATGGTGACCAGCTTCTCCAAAGATAGCATGCTGGTCTTGCATATAAAGCCTTGATATGTATGTCATCTTTAAAAAAATAAATACATAAAAATGCTATTTATGAGTCTTTTATGCCAGGCAATGGAAAGTGACACGTATGCTGGAAATCAGTATATGCTAACAAGCTTGTTGTGCATTTCTTTGATTTGAAGCTGTTCTTGGTTTGATTGCGGGTGGACTGGTGTTGCTTCTGCCAGAAACTAAAGGAAAAGTTCTGCCTGAAACTGTTGAAGATGTTGAAAACCTTCACAGGTGAGTTAGAGTGGTGAACTCTTAGCAGGTTTCATTTGAAATTGTAAAAAATGCCCAGAACTCCTTGAGGAATACCGTTTGTTACTTTACTGTCTCCTGGGCATTCAAGAAGTTGATAGCTGATTCCTAGACTTTAGGATTTTGACTTTGTGTTCCTTTATTCTTCTGAAAACAAGCACCATAGGTCTTTACCAGTCTGTGAATAACTTGACTAGTCTCTTAAAATTGCTGCAACTCTATTATAACAGTAATTTGTGCTGTAAGAAATTGGCTGATTTTGTGGAGCAGAGAAAGTGCAGCGTTAATAACAGCTACCTTATATAGAAATTGTAACGCTGATATCTCCTGAGGAGCCAGAGCAACCCTAGAGGGCTTCAGGATTAACTGCTTATTTTCTCTGGGGAAGAGGCAGAGCAAGTGAAGAACTTGAAGTCAGGTGCTCACTGAATGCATTACATCCTAGTTGCTGCTCACATCTTGTTGTTCTTGCAGGCAAAGTGTTCCAAAGGACAAAAAGATCTATCACCATGTCCAGACATCAGAAGTAGTACGTGATTGAAGAAGGCACAACTTTCTGGGTAGTCTGCTTTAGAGCACTAGCATGAAAAATAAAATTAGAATGAATACTCTCTTCTGTCTTGCTTCCCTTTTATCACAGAATCACAGAACAATACAGGCTGAAAGGGACCTTTTTTTTTTTTTTTCATTTCAGTGTTTGAGGTTTTCTGATGAGGTTGTCCCTCTCTGTACACTATAATAAAAATGTTTCAGGGTTGGAAAGTTTTCACTCAAACTGTGCAGACCTCAACATGGGTCAGAACTTAATTTGGGGATGGTGGAGTTTGTTCTGAATGAACTTCATAAGCCTTCATTAAGTTTGATGTCATTTTTTTTTTTCTTACTCAGGGCAGTATAACATAACAGGGATGTACCTCTGTTGAAGAACTGAGATGACTACAAACATTATCTAATCTTACTACACTTCAAGAGATTCTGAGCTGAGGTTTATCCAGTGGCCCTCTGCCGCAGGGATCACTAGGGCCAAAGTTGGATCTGTTAGGGACAGTTCAGCACATTTCATGATTTTGCAGTCTTTGTTCATCTGTAGTCCTTGTTCATCTCTCCTGATCATGTTCTGCTTTTCCACTCCACTGAGCAACCATCTTGCAATTCCAGGGGAGAACAGATATGAGGTATTGTGGTTTTCCCTCACTGTTTCTGCCCTGCTGGCCCCTAGCAGTGCTGGGGAGTGCTAGTTTCTGGTAAGGATACTGTTGCCATTTAATGGTCATCTGTGGAGAGAGAGCTCCCAGCTGGGTGAAAATGTTGCTGGACTCACAGGCAGTGTCCAATTGCTACAGGATGACTGTTTCGTTGTCAGTGTGGTGACTTTGCCCTTGCTTTCACCTGGATCGAGCAGCAGCTAATGTTAAGTCTTACAGGGAAGTGTGTTGTCCTGCAAAGCAGGGCCCTCAGATGACACTGGCCCACGCAGTTGCAAAACTACCATTTGCTGTGGGGTCAGCAGGGAACAATTTGGCCTTGAGTTCAGTTGAGGGACAGTGAGGATGCAATTGGGTGTGTATGTGAAGCTGCTTTCCTGCTGTGATTGTCAAGAGGTCTCAGCTCCATGCTAAAAGAAATCTCTCAGAACTTGCTTTTATTGTGATATATTGTTTTGAAACCTGTCAAAAACTTTGTACCAAGAAATAGGTTGAGGGGGAGACAAGAAGTGGGACTAGGCAGCAAACAAAAAAATATCCCCTCTGTACATACAAGCTGCTGAATGTGATGTGAGCCCCTTTACAAGATTTCTAAGGGCTAGGGAGAGGACTTTCAATCTTCAAAATCCTATAGCAGTGATTTTTCAGCATGTTAGAAATAGAGGTCTACCTGAAAATCTAGATCCTTTTGTGGCTCATCTTTTCCCTTAATTCATATCCCTCATAGATATTTTGGAGCTTGGCCATGCTGAATGCCCGAACTACAGCATTAGGAAAGCAACGCATATTAAAACAACAGGAATTTACTGTGTTTTATTATTGCTTGTGCTGTTCCCAGTGGGTATCTGTGATGAGGCTTCTCCTTGCTCCATCGCTGATCCCTCAAGGTAGGGCATTAGCACTCAGTACCTCAGGCCATGAAGCTCTGCTGTCTGCAGTTCCTTTTTTGCTTCATTTCCAGCTTGTCTCATAGCCAAATTCTTGTCTCATTCTCAAACTCTGGGATGCCAAAGTTTAAAAGCTAGTCTGTAACTAGATATTTTTTCCCCCTACTTACTTTATTCCTCCTTTTCTGGAGAACTAAATGGGTTGTTCTAGTGGATACTTGTGGGCTCCCTAAGCATGCTCTGTAGAGATGCCCGCTATAGTGTGGGAGGAGTTGAGGCTGTTCAGTATCGGGTACTGAGATTTTCAGGGGTATATGGACAGTTATGACACAAAATCATCCACTATCTACATGCTTTCATGTAAAATCAGGTGCAGCATGGAGGTGAGTTGGGAGTACAGATGCATTCCTACTTGCTGTGGAAATGAGCTGCAAGTGAGAAGAAAGCGTTCTTTCATGAGTGTCCTGTGTGGGCTGCAAGAGTTGCTGCTGTCAGATGCTTGGGACACTGGAAATATTTAAGTGCCCAGAAAACAAATAGAGAAATTCAGTGGAAGATGGTCTGTGAGAGCCTAAAGTGGAAATTCATGGCCTCAACTGATGACAGCAGGAGAGCAAGCTGGAGAAGGGCTGGCTGTGTCTGCATGGCTCTTTCCTCAGTGCTGGGTGGGAGCTGTTTTGCTGGCCCCTCTGCATCACTGCCCAGTAATGGCAGGTCTGGAGTAAAGCGGAGCCTTACTTGGGTGCAGCTTCCGAAGTCAAAATTTGAAGATACACAGTATTTTCTTTGCTTCTCTCTTGTCTGCAGAAGGAATAAGGAAAAGACAGATGATACTCTGGGTGGCAAAGAACGTTTTCCACTAAATAATCCGTATAGTTAAATTCACTGGAATCTAAATTTAACAACTATCTCATCACTGGCTTTTTTTCAAATGAGATCAGATTATTTGAAAGAACAGCAGATAAAGAAGTAATTTGGAGAATTTCTGTAGGCTGACTGCAGCTGCATGGATGTCTGAAAATTGAGTTAGTGGTTGCATTAGTAACTCTTGTCATTTCCTACTGTTAAAGCTGTTATTCTAGGTGATTTCTGCAGTAACTTTCGGGTGTGTATTGACATGTATGAACTTCCTAACTTCTAGAGACAACTTCTTCCTCTCCTGTTCTGTGGCTTGCTGCTCTCACTTTCTGGCCAGGTCCTGTAGGGTCCTCAACCATACCAGAGCTAAGCAGCCACAGGGTTTATGAGGAGCTCCTGAGCTATTGCCTGCATTTAGCATTTCCATGGCCTTCTGCGGCCTGCCCCAACTTAGAGGAACTACTTTTTTAGCTGGCCCCTTCCCTGCTTGTCCCATTCCTGTTCCACGCAATTCTGCCATTTCTCTGCTTCCATCCTCTCCACTCCCAGTCTCCGCAACTTTCTCCTGCTGCTGCATTTCTTCCCCTGGCTTCCTCAGCTCACCGTCACAGGCCTGCTTTGCCTATGTGTCCCCTAAGTACTTCTGGTGAAGGATGGCAGCAAGCAAGCTATGCTGCTGTGAAGAAAAGCTGCCTCTGTGGGGCCTTTGCTTGGTGCACCATACCTGTGCATGTTTTCAGCATCTTCAATGGTCTCAGGCAGAGTTTTTCCCTTTGTCTCGGGTAGGAGCAAGACCAAGCCACCACCAACAAAAGCAATCCCAGCTGCAGAGAGACAGCAAGAATTAGGCTCACAAGGCTGATACAAGGGTCCGGCCTCAGCTTAACTCTAAATTGCTAGTTAATTCTAACTGAGACACAGGTGATGATTGAATAAAGGCTCTTCAAAGTGATAGTAACACTTGGCTCTTTGTCTACCTGGTTTTCATTTTTTTAGGGTGATTGTAGACATGCGTGAGGGGCATAGGAGGCCTGGAACACTGTCCTGCTCCATAGGCCCCCAAGCAGTCTGGGTCATTTGCTTTGTGCACGCACTGCAAAGGAAACAGTTTCTGGCTCTGCTTGTCCTGCTGGGATGTGATGGGGGTGATGCTAGCTAGCTGCCATCCCTTCTTTAGGCTATATTTAAGATGAAAGAAAGGGTGCTGCCAGCCTATCTGGCCTGTTTTGCCTTCTGTTTAATTTTGGACCCTGCTATGGCCACACACAGGACAGAAGGTGCAGGTAGGCACACTAGAATGAATATGTGCTGGAGCATTCATTTCTTCAGGAAGGTAACCTTAGTATTGGGCCCATTCTAAATGATGGTGGGATCATTGAGGGGCTAGGCCCTTGAATTGAATGTAGGAGGTGCAGGGAGGAGAGAGGCCAGCCTGTGCACACTCGTAGTCCCTTGACCATGCTGCAGATGGGTGGCACTGAACCCAAAGACCTTCTTACCATGGGGAAGTTCAAAGTCAAAGCTTGAGAGAGCTGCCCCCAAAACTTGAACTTCCCTTTGTTGGAAAGGATAAAGGAGTGTCTTCAGCTCAATTTACAACTGCCAGATAGGAGAGACTTAACAAACTAGATCTAATATGCATCTTGTATGCACATGAGTATATGTATGTTTCTCTCATCTTTTTTCTTATTTTTTAAACAGCAGGGAAATAGGTCAGCAAAATCACTTCTCTAGGCTGAGGAGAACTAGCCACTTCCTAGCTCTCTTACCAAAGACAACCAGGGGCAGCTCGTGCCAGAGCTCCGCTAGCCTGTACACAATAAAGGGAGTCATAATGCCACCAAGGTCGCACATGGATGAACAGATCAGCACCCCCAGGTTCCTGGAAAGGACACAAACACAAGCCCATGTCAGAAGCTCTGCCCAGGGTTGCCCCTTACAGAACTGTGCAACCCCACGCTGACACCCATGGCTGTAGCACGGGGGAAGGAGGGGGACCAGCACCCTGTTCTGGAGGTCACAGCTGATGGGCAGAGGAACAAGCTGTGGGGGTGACAAGACTGTAACAAGGCAGGGGCTGAGAAAGGCCTTATCAGTGTGAACATAAGAAAGCACAGGTTGTGCATTCTCCTGTGAGGAATACTGCAATCTAAAACAGGTGAGGAGGGAGAATATGATAAGGTAAGGCATTAAAGCCAGCCCTATCTTGGATGGAGATGTTAATGAGGGATATCTGAATAAGTGTCCTACACAACCCATTAGGGACTTCTGCCTTAGTGCTTGGCCTAGGAAAGAAGCATTATATTTTCTCCTCACAAGGAATCTGTTCTGCTGCTCCTCGCAGAGATAGGAACAGCTTAACTGGTGGGCTTTCAATTTTAAATGACATTTCTGCTATTGGACAGATCCTCTTTTTCTTCTATCACAAACAAGGTTGAAATAGTGTCTCTTTACGATAGTCTCAAGTGGATAAACAGAGAGACTTGCTGCTTAATTCTAATGGAAGGAAGTACACTTACCTGAGAGAAGTTGGGTACAGCTCAGGATTTACCAAACAAACCATTTCATAGCACATGGTAATTCCCATCCTGCCCAGGCATGCTGCAGTCATTTTAAGCCAATAAAGAGCTGGAAAGACATTGTGTATATTGAAATCTGAATGCAAAACTAATTTTGTTCTGCTGTTAACACAGAACAGCATTAAAGATTTAATTTAATAGAAGAAGAACTTTACTGTCATGAATGGTCATGAGGTCTGAGCATGATTGTGTTCTGTTTCACTCTTCAAATAATTTATAATGTGACTGTCTTGTGATTCAAGCAAATAACAGAGGTTTGAGGGTGTCACACAGAGGAAATGATGATACAAAGTAATCTGGGTATTTCAGTGTATTAACCAAAAGCTTAAGCAAAAATACCGCTTCCTTCATCCAATGAAACTACACAGCACACAGCTGCTTTTTTGGTTGTTGAAATTTGCTAATTTGCAAGATAGTCTGCACTTTTTCATAAAGACGTCGGTCAGGGACAAGTTGGTGCTGTCACCCTTCTCTCTTGGTGTGTGCTCTGTGATCACACCTGAAGATGCAGACATCTGTTGGAAATGAATGACTATCCCAGCCCTGCAGTGGGTGCCAATCCAGGACATTACTGCATGCCTCATGTGTTCTTAGATCCCAGTCTGACCCTTAATGGTGGTTTCATCTGTTTCAGCTATTAATGCACATATGGACTCTCTCTCTCATTTACCCAACCAACGGATGTAGTGTTTCACAGACTGAAAGCTGCTGATAACCACTGTTGCAGAGCCCCTCTAGAGCCTAGCAGTCAGCCACTGATGCACATTGTTGGCAGCAACTGCAGCTACAGGTAGCAGCTGCAAGACTCCCACCCCAGTGTTCCTGTGGAAAAGCACATCAGTACCCTCTGCTTCCCCGCAATCCCCAGCTGCTTGTGAAATATCTATTGTCTGAATGCTCTGGTGTTATTTTTGCCTATTATTTTTTTCCATGACATTTTTTGTTTTCTGTCCTTGTTCTGCTGTGAACGGATAGTTGTTTGGCACTATTATTTCTGTGGTTTCAGTCTCCAAAAAAAGAAAGGAAAGATGTTCCAGTCAGTGGCCCTCATGGGACATGTTTCCTTGAGACTCTGGCCTTGGAGAGAATGCTCAGCTGAATAAAAGCCAAATGCCTGTCACTGTGGTTGCTCAACATCCTACACGGCAGGAAGCAGTGTCTCCAGATGGTGTTTAAGTGTGTGCCCCCCCACATTTTTACTTTTTAGAAACAGAAAAGATGGGGTTTTGGGGACAAACACCCAGAATGGTGCATCCAAATCAAAATTCTAAGCCACACAAAAATCATAGACTTAACATGGCATTCCTTGTGATCTAATACTGGCAGACTTGCCATCTTCTTTGGTGCTATTTTGGAAATGTAATTGACATCCTTCTTCAAACCACTCATTATCTGGTGTAAATGGTGATACTGGGACATACATGAACTTCTATGGAGTTTGCCCTCATTGAATCACGATACTGACATGGGCCAAGTTCTCAAAGATTGCTTTCAGTTTTTATGAGCAATAACATGGAGATAGGGGGAGATTTCATTGACTGAGATGATTTGAGTGACTCACTGTCCGGGACTAACGCCGTAACAAGGCAGGCACCACCTGTCAGCACATGTGCTGCAGCCCATGGGTAGCGACGGCCGATGCGATCCACTGTTAACAAGAGAATGAAGGCAGCTGGGAACTCAACAAGAGCAGAATAGAGGAAATCCAGGTAAATGTTCCCACTAGCTAGACCCATGTGCATGATGAGCCCTTGGTAGAGGACGGAGCTTGTGAACCTACACAGAGAACAGGCAGATGAAATCAAACTCTGTGAGAGAGAGTTTATGCAAAGAACTCAGACTTGCAACTGGTCAGGAGCAAAACAGGCTTAAATCAGTGATGATATTTTAAGGAATTGAATATAACACCTTCATGCGGGTTACAAAAGCATTCCCTTACCAACTGTACATCAAAATGAACGTGTGCTTTCTTATCTGAGGGGTTCTGATCAGGTCAAGATATGAAGGTTTTAGCTTTTCTCTATCTTCATCTTCAGATTTGAGGTTCTGGAGACACAAGCGAGAGAAGGATAAAGGATTAGAGTGGACAGGATGCTGAGTACTGTAAGGAATATTTTCTCCTGGATTAATGGGAAGATGATATTTTTGATTAGTCAGTTATGAAAGCAAAATAACTTCCTTGAAGTGTTTTGGGGAAAGGAAACATGAAAATACATGTAGACAGTTCCTGTCTATGCTGCCATATATATAAGGCTGTTGTATGGCATGAAGTGATAGATTAAAAAATGAATGAGGATGTCTTGTAATGTTCAGTCATGAAATTGGGTGAGTTTAGTGTGTACTGATTGGTACTAATTAAAATGTTTCTTCTCTGCTGAATATTTTTACAAGCCTCTTTTCTCAAACAATGTTAAGAGTCCTGGGCAGCCAAATAACAACCTGTTGTACTGCAGTGCTTTTGGTCATCAAGCCGCTCCTGACTCAAAGCCACAACAATCCTAAACTTTTAACATTGCTTGCCCGAGATTTGCATACGCTCAGCAAATGCAGTACAGTCACCTGGAAAGAAGGAGGTAGCTGCTTCTTGTTTCCCTTGGCAATGCGCTTAATAACTTCCATGGCTTTGTCATTTTGCTTCTGAGTTATTAGCCACCTGGGGGACTCGGGCAGACACCTGCAATGTGTACAAGCAAGACATTTAAGGGACAGGAAAACGCATGTTTCTGTTAGACATAAAATGAAGATAGAACTGAATTTCTCACACTGAGAACTTATGGTATATTGAGTGCACGTGAGTGGTACTGAACTCAGCGGTGATTGTGGCTGTCAGTGATTGCATTCTGATTTCAGCTCCATCTGAATGACAACATGGCCTGTTTTTTGTTCTTGTTTGTTTGTTTGTTTGTTTTTAAGATTAAAACTGGTTTATGAAAGATTGGAAAAAATCCTGTAAGACAAATTCTGTTGATTCATCTTATATATGGTTCATTGCTTGTAGGTAGTAGAAGCAAACTGTGAAACTGATCCTTAAATTCTTCCATGTTAAAGCTAAACTTTCCAAAAAGAAAAAAAAAAAAAAGTTAAACTAAATCTGTTCCCTTATCGGGTTCTGAAATCTCGAAGAAATGTTTTTACTCAGATTTTTAAAAACAGTTGAATATACTGCATTGAAAAAAAAAAAAAAAAAGCCATTTTCACCAATAGTTAAAAAAAATCCACTTCTCACAATAGCTGGAAGCAGCATTCAAAATCCAATAATTTCAAATTTTGTGTCGTGTGTCAAGGGCTCCAAATGCAGAAGCACAGTTGCATGTTGCAGGTAGTCCCTTGCTCCTAGATGGCTTGGAATAAACTCCTGGGCAGGGAGAACGAAATGAAAGAAAAACACCAGATCTGGATCCTACTGGTAGCACTATGTTTGACATCTTCAAAGAAACCTGCACTCTCAGGTGTAGTCCGCTGGACTATCTTTTTGACTTGGGGCTGCTGGGAGTTGTGACAGTGGGGGACTTACCAATGGTAGAGTAGGAAGAAGAAATTGGGCAGGGTGACAGCAAGCTGAAGCCACCTCCAGTGTGGGAGCACATAAGCCACAGCAGTGAGGATGAGGAGTCCCACAGTGAAGGCAAGCTGGTAGATGATGCCCACTGTCCTTCGGAAGCTTAGGCCAACAAATTCTGCTGCTACAAAGATAACGTTATGTGAGGCACAGGGAAGACAATGGGAGAAGAGGTTGCTCCCAGCAGCTGAACGACATGGAGCCCCTATGGCATGGTGTGGGGACTGGGTTTGCTTGGGGAAGTAGAGTTGGGCTGGGATACAGTCCGCAGCCTTGGTGCAGGAAACAACTGGTGCCACTTTTCTGTCTACAAGATGTGGTTTGCTCCACTTGGAGGGGACAGGCAGTATGGCCGGGACTGACCATGTGGCATGTCTCAGCTTTGCAGAAGTCTCCATTGGTCAGCTGGGGACTAGGCCCCTCTGCCCGGGGTGTCAGGCCTCACCCAAAACAATGGCAGATACAGCTTTCTATCTCCCACTCTGCCTGACCAAGGACTAGCTTGCAACACCAGCAGCCTGCTGGCATCTGCTGGCTCCTGCCTCCCACCTCATTTGAGAATGGGGCCTCTCCTGCTGAGATGCAGCAAAGCCATTCTGGCACAAGGTTTGTGACACGCAAATGTTATCTCTTACAGTGCCGCTTGCTGCCTTTTCCTGGAAAAGAGCTGGATGACTTTGTATCATTTTCAGTTCTTGCCCCTAGACTTTGTCCTCTTATTTGGCATGTCACTTCAGATACAAACGCTCCCCCGGTGTCTAGAGCTAGTTATTCTACATATGCGTATGAGCTGGTGCAAGCTTTACAAGAATAAAATGTTGATTTGATAACAAAGCCTGTAGGCATGTAAAACTTCAGGCAGACAGCTCACAAAAGTAAACACAGCTTGACTCATAGACGCTTTAAAGCAACAAAGTGTAATTGGGCACTACACAGCATGCTGTCCCTGTCTGCACAGATCCCTGTACACCAGAGGGCACCAGCAGTGACCAGCCCTGCTGCTAACCCTTGGGGTCCTGCCCAGCGAGAGGAACTGCAAGGTGCCGTAACTCAGGACGTAGCCTATTAGCCAGCCCCCCTTGCTGACCAGCCCCTGGATCAACCGGAAGATCACTGTCCACGTGTAGCTGGGTGCGAAGGCCACGAGAACCCCTGAGACAGAATTGATGAGGACTGTGATCAAGAGGCAGAGCTTGCGGCCAAACCTGCAGAGGGAAAGAAACAAAAAGTGGAAAAAAACTCAACTCGCAGCTACACAAAACCCCAGCTGAATAGTGAAAAGATTCCTCACAAGTAACCCATTGAAATAATGGTTGTTCTCCTTTTTCAGATTTTGTTCCAAGTATTTTCTCAGGTACAAGCTTTATTAGCACCCAAAGTCCTGATCTGAACAGTAGATTTTCAGATTCTCTTCTACGCTGTGGTGTGTTTAAGGAACTGACCTCTTCTTACCAAATCACTTCTCTGACCCTTTGCTGTCATTTGCATTCCCACCCACTGGGGCCTTTCTTCAGAGCACAGATCTGTGGAAGAGAGCCCAAGTGGAAGTTGTGCAAGTTGTCACCTTGTTTGCTTAGCACTGTCATTACCACAGAAGAGTGTGACTGATAGTGTGCACAGTGGCCAAATCCAGAAGCAACAGTTTATAGAAGGAAGAGGGACTATATCTCTTCTGAGATATGGTTGGAAATGGAGGGACCACAGGAGGGGCCTGAAAATCAGGATGAATGTAGGAGCCATGTTGGTCTGTTCTATTCCTGAGCTCTGGTGCTTTTCCCATATGCACTGGCTGGTGACAGATACCAAGAGCCCCTATGGTGCTTGGACAGTAAGAAAGCACGAGCTGCTTTGGCCAAGCTCCCCTACCACCATGCTCACCTGCTGTGTAGACAGAGCAAGGTGGAAACTAAAGGGTGTGAAGAGGCAGAGGATGGTCCCTGTCCCGCTTTCATCTACTTGTTCTGAGTAGGAGCCTGGATCTGCTCTTCCCTTTACAGCATTTTTCACCTCAGTAGAAGTTCAGGGAACTCCCTCATCCTGTGTTATCAGGTCATCGCTTACTTCTGGTTAATGACTTAGTTAATGAGTTTAATAAATGCTCAAATGAAGCTCTTCATCCCATATTTCAAAGCTACAATATATATATATTTTTAAATGTAGATCATGTTTGTTTTCCATTATCTTTACCTATTTTCTCATTTAACCTTTGCTGTCTGCTGAGCTCTTCTTGATGGGGGTCTCGTGCAGCCCTGGTATTTGTCGTTCCCTGTATCACTGTGACTCACCAACAGTCAGAAACAGATTGTTTCCAAAAGAAATAAGCTTACTGGAGCACCAGGAAGGCATTTGTTCTCTAGCTGACAGAGACGTATATTCAGTTAGAAATATGACTTATAAAAGCCATTAAATTAGTCAGTGTGCACTGACAAAAACAGCCTGATAAGAAATGCCAGCCAAAATTAAATGTCTTGTGATCTCTACAATAACTGACAGATCAAATCTCTCATACTTTCCTTCTCTCATGAGTCTGACAGATTGGTATTTTTGACTGTTTTAAAGGCCAGCCCATGAGAGGCTTGTCAGACTACAGGAGAAGTCCTCTCCTGAGAAAGCCCATTCCCAGAGGCCTGGTAATAAATGACAGAGGTGCAAACACTAAATCTTAGCACTGACCTTGTCAACTGTCTAAGGAAACAGGAGTGCCCTTTCCAAGATACCAGTGCTTGGAAATGTGCCCAGAGCCCAATCAAGCCAATGAGTCAGTCTAATCCCTCTGAGAGAAGAGCATTTGGGAAGAGCTGATGAAATCTCCCTTGAAGCACCTAAAATGTTCTCAAAAGTTGCCCTGAGTACAGCAGATTTCAGACATCTAGTGCATGGAGAAAACAGAACTTAGTCTGCACTCCTGATAGAAGACAGATGTTTCATATTCAGGAAACACATAATTCATAGGCCTTTTTTTCCCATTCTGTCTACTAAATTTTAGGCTTCTGGAATTGTTTCTGTCCTAAGCTCCTGGATATGAGATCTTGCTTTGCTCCTGAAGGCTTGCACTGCTTTAGGACCATAGAGAACAGGGAGAGGGTGCCAGTGAGTACAGCAGAAGAAAAATCCTCAGTGTTATGATGTGTACTTGCATTATCTTAACAGCAACGATAACCCACTCTCATGTCTTATAATTTGCCTAATAATAAGATTATTTAGTGTTTTTACACAGAAAAAGCATTTCAGATATAATTTACTGTGGGACTGCGATTCTTGGTTCTACTGGTTCACGTAACCATATGTAGTCAAGAAATTCTTTTGCTAGTCATTGTTGCTTACTTCATTTCTGTGTTTGAAAGGTAATTTGAAGAGTGGGTCCCCTGATAGCTATGGTATCTGCTCATTGCTTTTTCATGTCCTATCATACCTAGGCTGCTACATATCTCCTCCTTTGATCCCATAAGCTGTACAGCACTACTGAAATACTAGCTCTTGTCAAATGGATAGAATACTCTCAAGTACAATAGACTGGACAGAAAGCAAGAGTTTTGGTTTAAGGGAAAGAGGGGATAGTAGCTTGCCAAATATTTCTGATGAAATAAAGAAATCAACATCTTTCAAAATGTGTGAAGAAAAGCAAAAAATGAAGGAAGAAGGAAAGTGAAAAGGGAGCTTTAGCAGTTCAGTAAAGCTGAGTTTGAGTCCTCCTCAGCATGGGAGAAAAAGGCTATCACCACCAGTGCTGTCATAAATTCTAAGAATACAAGAAAAAAACATTTCTTTAGGCTGACTCTACAGAAGGAAGCCTCTGTAGGATTGTTCGTCTATTAACTTCACCTCTTCCAAATTCCAATTTCAGCCTCTTGTATCATTTTATTGGGGAAAAAAATTGCACAGGAATGTCAGCTATAAGGCATAAAGTATGTTTGGAATGTAATCTAAAAAAATGTGAGCAGATATAGAGCATGCTGACATTTATGATGGTGAAGAGGAGGTGAGGGACAAGGGGATCTAGACCTAGCTGTGTACAGAGCCAGCTGAGAGAGACAGGGAGAAGAGAAAATGTAGGAAGTAACTTTTTCTTCATCTGGGAAAAACATTCCTATTATAAAGCTGATTTACAGCCTTATGGATAGTGTAAAAACTAACGTGAAACAAACTTATTCCAAGAAGGGCAAATAGTTCTTGGTATGTGAGATAAAATTTCATTTCAAACACTGAGCTCATATTGCAGATTGTCACTGTTAACAAAAGCAAAATCTCTTCACTTGCAAATATGCAAATTCCACACAAAGCCATTGAAAGAGTGAACACTGACATTTCCATGGATTCATGGATCACAGCACCCTTTGAAAGCCAGGGCTTAGGAACCCTGATCCATTCATTTTTAAGAGATACATGAGCCTTCTGAAACAAGTTTTTGGTGCATTTATTTACCCTTAGAGTCATGAATGTTGTACAGGAACATGTAGGAAGCAGGAAGAAATAGTTTATCTCACACCTGAGTACACGTTACATACCTATCTGCTATGTAGCCGATGATCATGGAGCCGATAAAGAACCCAGTGTTCACAGATGACTGAAAGAGGTCCAGTTTCCAGGAGTCCTCACACACCAGGTTAAACTGCAAGGACAAACACAGTAGAATGAGAACATTCAACTCAAACCATGGCTTTTCAAGGAGTGATAATGGAAGGAAGCAACTTGGATTGGAAAAAAAAAAAAAAAGAAAAAAAACAAGTAGGATACAGGCTCTGAAAAATAAACTGTATTCTCTGTTAAAACCAGCATCTGCAATACATCGCATCCAGATTTTCCCAGGCCTTACAGAGAAGTCATGCCCTGGAAAATGATTACACAATGACAGAAAAACAGAATGAGAAAAGCAGAGAATCTTTGAATGGAAAAATAAAAAGCTCAGAGAAATGTCGCCTTCTCCTCCCCCGTATTTGCCTGAAATTTAGAGGATGCTTGAAGCATTGTTTCCTTCTCAGATGTCAAGGGCTAATCCTAGCCATGCATTATCTCACTCCGTGAAATCAGTGCAGTGCACGAGAAGTGGTGGGGTTACCACTAGGACAGCGGGGCTCTTTGTGTGCAGGGACTGTGAGCAAAGATCTCCATCTGCAGAGCTTTCTGTGGCTGTGCTCTGCCCTCAGATGGCACTGCTGGGTAGTGAGTAGTTTTCCCAGCCTTGACTGAGCAACATGTTTTGCAGGAGTTGAGAGAAGCCAGGAACAAGAAGCTTTTGTAAAAGTTAAAGAGGGGTCTTTGGTAAATCAATGAATACACTGCCCTTTTCTTTTTAAAAACTATTATGAAAATATTATCTCAAATGTTACTAGAATCCATCCTGAAAATTTTATTTCAACTCCCCTTTCTACCCCAGGTAAGTTTAAGGATTGCAGACGAGATGGATGTTGTTGGACAAGCCATGCCTTACCTCAGTCACTATGGAGGTGCCAGGGTAGTCATAGACCCACCCATCTTGGCAGGGGCCGAGAGGGACAGAGCTCCGGTTGCCCACGAGGCTGTCAAGGGGGTCACTGCAGCTGACACCCGTTGCGTTCCAGTCCACCTCGTACCTGCTGCAGCGGCTGCCAAAGGCGGCCCCGTGGCTGCCCCACTCAGGAACGGTGTGCTTCAGCTGCTCCGCCAGGCTCCAGCCGCAGTGCTGGCTCAGCTCCGCCACACCAGGGCTGAAGCAGCGGTGCTCGGGGGTGAACCCGAAGAAGACGACGCCCACGTAGACTGGAGTGAAGGCGGTCGAAAGCAAACACAGGACAAAGAAGGTTTGTTTCTGGAACCTGTCAAATTCTCCGATGTGCTCTAAAATGTCATCCAAGGTTGGCATCTTTCTCTGTTGCTGCTTATTGAAATATCTAACTCTGTTGCTTTTCACGGCTTTTACCTTCACGGTGATCACAGCTGAGGTGTTTATCTAAAACCTGTAGACAAATAATTAAAGAATGTAGTCAATTGTCAAGCCATGCATTGCAACCTTTGTTTCTCAAGAGCCTTTTCTAAACAAACTTTGGTTCTCATGTTTTGATCTTCACTGCTATTTTGTTTTGTATTTGACAACATTGAAATAGGTGAGTTCTTGTCTTAGATTATGGCCATTTCAAGTCACAGAATCACAGAATTATAGCGGTTGGAAGGGACCTCTGGAGATCATCTAGTACAATTCTTTTGCTAAAGCAGGTTCCCTACAGTAGGTTACATAGGAAAGCAGCCAAAAGGGTTTTCAATATCTTCAGAGAAGGAGACTCCACATCCTCTCTGGAGCAAATGAAAGCAATGTTATTGTCTCCCCTGTATGTGTGCAACTGGAGGACCTTTTTATTAGAATTACCCTGGATATAGATAACAACTTGTATGCTACTTTGTGGTCATGAAAAAGACAACACCAAGAAGGAGCAACAGAGAAGATTTCTGTTAGGGTCTCAAGAGCTAAAAGAATAGCATTGTGTCCCACATAGGAAGCAGACAAACCACCACAAGTAGAAACAAGTGTTTCTTAATTGTGGGTACCCAGACCAAACTTTCCATGGTTCACAGGTGACTGCTCCATGACCAAGGAGCAAAGAGATGGTTGAAGGTCGGTGGGTTTACCCAGGACACAGCACAGGCCCTCAGGAGCCTTCCCTGCCGTGCACCCCTGTAAGAGAGCAGGCAGAGCCTGTCCCAGGCTACAGCCTCATCTGTCAAACACATTCCAGCTGTTTCATGTGGATTTATTAGACAGTGTTAATGAGTAAATGTGTGCTTAGGCAACGGAGGCATCTTCAATCTCTTTTACTGCGTGGGATGATTTCTTTCATGTTCCCATAACTGCAGTTGCATAAGGTCCTTTCATGTTGTTCCCTATTTGCTTCTCCTGTAAACAATTAGCTTGTGTCAAGTAATGTAAGTAATGATGGAGAACTGGAAGAGATTCAGGGCACTTCATCTGAGCATGAGAAGTGTGTATTTGGACAAAAACATCTGTGGGCAATGGCTTCGGCCAATTAAAGAATATTTCTGCCTGTGAATGTTCTGAAAACAGGTTTTATTCTTCTTCTTTTCTAGTCAGAATGAAACCACTTTGCAGCTTGCCCAGTACTTCTAAGGGAATCCCTGGGCAGGTTAATGTCACTGAGTTAATATCTCTCCCAGGAGCACTCACTGACCTTTCTGAGGTTTATGGAGCACAAAACTAAATGATGAACTTTGGAGGTAAACAGAGGTGATAAGTAATGTGATATTTTATAGGGCTATTAATAACAAGTCCTGCTAAGCTGTAATGACAGTCATACCTGGAAACTGTCAGGAATCCCAAATGGGACTGCTACTTTGCAATAAACATCTTTAACAGCTAAGAGAAGCTCAAACCTTTGACCATTTACAACTTAACTGTTCACCTATCTCTGTTTAAGTCTGTTTTACATCAGAAGCAGGGAACAGGCTATTCTCCTTGTCAGTGTTCCAGAGGGAAAGGATCTCACTGCACAAGCAGCCTTCAAGCCTTACTCCCAGCAGCACACACACAGCTCCTCAGTGCACACATCCTCTGACACATCTGTTCTCAGCTAAAGTTTGGGCCAGCCAAAGGCCAATTAATTGCAACAAGAAGTGCATAAAGCATCCCAAAGGCATGCTTTACTCTCTTGTCTGATTCTGCCAGGTTTAGTTTCATCCTTGAGGAAGACTGATACAGGTTGGGTTCATCTGCATGTTTTGCTGGCAGAAGGTTGTCTCCACTTGTAAGGTATATTAGTGTTCCCTTGGAAAACTCCAGTATCACTTAGAAATTCTCTTGTATTTCCAGTAAGTTACTGAGTAGCTTCAGATATTGCATGGCATCTGGAGGATTTTTGCTATTGACATCTGAGCTGCCCTCAGATATCGCAGCAAGACTCCCTAAGACTGGTGACACCTGTCATAGGGGAACATAGGGGTTTTCCCTAATGAACATTGTATTAACATCCTCCTCACATTCTGGTTCCTCAGTAACCACTTTGGAAAGCAGCTCCTGAGAAGAACAGCCATTGGATCCAGCCTTGTTCCCTGACTGAGGCACAGCTCAGCCTGGTGATCTTCATCTTCCATCTTGTTGGGCAATTCATCTGACAGTTCAGCAGGGCTCAGTGTGTGTATTGGTGTCCAAGCTGGTGTGACAAGGGTCCTGGCCACTTGCTTCTGGCTGAGGAGATGGAGTGGGACATGCCTTGGCTACATCATTTTTGTCTAGTGTATCCTGAGTAGTTCATCCCATCAACATGAGGGAATGGAACTTCCACTGGCATCTAACTCCTGTCACCTTAGCACACGTGACTGTGTTTGTTTGATCACTTTAAGAAGTTTTGCATATGATTTTTTTTCATTTTTGAGGGGGTCAGAGCAGAGAGCAAGCATGTATGTGGTTCTGCTGGTAGATCTGAGTCCAAGTGAACTTGCAGCATGACAGCTTATCCTGCACCAAAAACCTAAACAGGGCTGTATTTGGGCTAAAGCATTCTCCCACACCCACACTGCTTAATCTTTACCACTCTTCCTCAGACTACTTTCCCCTTTTCTCATTAGCGTGGTCTTCACAATGCCCAGGCATGTTTGGAGCAGTGAAAGTGGACAAAAACTGCTACTGGTGGGCAGAAGGGAAAAGATCACCCTGGCTGGGGATGATGCATGCAGATGTAAGCCATACCATGCCACATGCCTCCAGCAACATAAAGTGGCCCTGCTCATTTTATTTATTAGTGCAGATGCAGTACAACACCAATCAGTGTATAACATGTAACAGCAGCTGGGGAGCAAAGTAAGCAAAGCTGGAGCTGCTCTGTTAGCAAAGGATATCAGAGGCTCAGGCAGAAGAACCATATTGCCCTGCAGTGGCAAGTGCATGAAGCAAAGCATCAGCTGTGACAGGTTTTCTGCATATAATCACTAATCTCTTCAGTTCACAGCAGTGAAACGTTACCGTTCCTGCTTTACAACATGTCAGACTTCCAAAAGATGTGTTCCTGTACTCTGACCTTCCTGAGCTTTAGATGAAGCAAAGCCTAAAACTCCGCTCTGACAATTAGATATCGATGAAAGACAGGTCTAATTAATCCATAGTAGTAATGAATAATGTATAATTATGGCATATATGCTGTCAAACAATAGTCCTGATAGTCAAAATCTGAAAGCATCTTGTCACTCCTGAAGATCAAGCAGAAGGATGTTAACAGGTCAGCCTTCCAGAGAGGTTAGCCTTTGGGTCCTTGAGAGTTTAGGCTAAACTGGCTTCCTAAAGGTGCTGTGCTGAATTCCTTCTGGTGCATTATTCTTTTATGCACATCACTTGGTAATTCTTTCAGTTAGTGTTTTGTTGTATGTGTAGCTTCACTGCAACTCTGTTTCCTGTAAGGAAATAAGCATTTAACAGGGAGCTTTATGCATGTTGCTATGTGCCAGAATCAAGTGCTGCCATAAATCTAAGGAGGATATACCATATTCATAGGAATGCCACTGAGAATCACTGCATTCAGTCACAAGCAGCGAGCCATTTTCCTACTCGAGTTCATTGCCTGTGCATTAGGGAAAGGATACAAAAGGCAGGCAGGGCCACTCAGACTTCTTGATGTGAAGCTCCCTCTTCCCATCCCCTTTCCAGCGGCCCACTATGGCCTTGTTGGTCCTGTACTCAATGAACAGAACCAGCTCACTTATTAGGCAAAGGCTGATTCTAATACCTATTGGGATAGTTTTGTCTTATAGTATTCAGTCACAGGGGCTTAGCGAAGGGTTCAGAAGGGCACAGTCATCACAAGGAAAGGGAGCAGATCACATGGTAGAGAGAGGCTGGAACATGGAGGGGAGGAACAGGGTCACAGAATGATAGAATGGTTGAAATTGGAAGGGACCTTTGGGGATTACACAGCCCAATCCCCTGTTCAGGCAAGTTCCCCTAGAGCACATTACCCAGAGCTGCATCCAGGTGTGTTTTTAATATCTCCGGAGTAGAAGACAACCTATGCCAGTGCTTCATCACCTGCACAGTACAGATGATCTTTCTCATGTTCAGTCTTAACTTCCTGTGTTTCAGTTTTTGCCTGTTTCCTCTCATTCTATTACTGAGCACCGCTGAGAGGAGTCTGGCCTCAACCTCTTGACACTCTCCTTACAGATACTTGTAGACATTCATCAGATCACCCCAAGCCTTCTCATTGTCAGGCTGAACAGGCCCAGGTCCCCCAGCCTTTCTTCATAAGAGAGATGCTCCAGACCCTCTGTCATTTTACAGCCCTCTGTTAGACGTCTTCTTTGTAGCGACAAGCCCAGCTGTCACAGAGCTTCATTTTTCAGTAGGGCTTCACCTCAGCTGACTTCAGCCATGTCAATGCTGAGCATCCAGTCTGAGCTAGATGTCCACGTCTGTTGCCCATGCCTTTCCAGTCAATAGAGAAAGATCGGATAGTAGAAGGCTTCAAAGGTGATTGACAGAAGAACTGTGCACCCAGAGCTGTTAGCAGCCATCCAGATGAGGTGTTGACGTATAAAAAAATTTCTGGCAAATTAACTAAGGCATAAAGTGTTGAGCTCACAGTGGGGGTAAGCTGATATGCTGACTGCTGGCAGCCTTACAGCACCTGATGTGTCATGAATCCTTCTGGGAGAAAGGTGTAGGTCAAAAATACAAAATAAAAAAATATATAAAAAATAAAAAGCAAACATGCAATTTTGGTCAGCTCAGGAGTCCATAACTCACTAGTGCTTTGCATCATGGGATCTCAGCTTTTCAGATCCAGAGGTGAGAACTAGGAATCTAAAAGCCAAGAGCTGACTATAGAGGGAGCCTACACACCTTTGCTTTTAGGCTAAGTTATTTGAAGCAGCACGTGTTTGCTCTTAGTATTTATTTACACCAAAAAATGTATTATACAACTGAGAGAGACAGAGTGTACCATATGGTTGGCTCACTTACTACTAACACATTTTTCTTAGATGATAATTACAATGTATTTGGCAAAACCAACCAACCAAACAAACCCTCTATCTTTGGATTACCCGCCTTTAAATCCACAAGTCGCTGTGTGAGCTCATTTTCTCATTGAACACTAATTACCACATAGCATTGTGCAACATGGGAGTAGCTCTGCCAATGACAACTCAGTGCACAGTCCTCGCTCTTCAGCTTCTGCCGTTGTGTGCAGGGTGATCTGCTGCTGGAGTTTGCCCTCTAAATGCTGCATTTCTGCTTTTGCCATGGGCGGGAGCATGGCTGAGTCACTCTGTCACTGGTGTTGGGGCACAGAGGCACCTCTCTATGAGGTGCTCATGTTGCACCACAGCACCTCAGCATGCTGAGCACCCGTGCCATGGGGTCCTACCGCTTTGTTCTGGCTCATCAAGGATACAACAAAGTCACCCTGCAGCACTCGGGCATGAGCAGCTGCTCTTATCGGAGGGGGTAGAGATAGCATATTTCTATGGGGAGAAAAGATTTCTGGCAGTAACTACTGGTACAGTCTGACAGTGTGCTTTGCTCTTCAGGAAAAACACACAGGTTTTGTTCAAAAGTGGTCTGAGCTTTTGCACTTGCCCGCCCACCCACCCAGTTCGCACAGCTCCCAGGGCTGCCTGAAGGGTGAGGCTCTGTTCCTCAAGAGATGAGGCTGGACCTTCTGCTGGGGTGGGCCAAGTGCGGGCTGCCTGCAGCTAGCCTTGTGTTTTAGCCCAGTCCGGCATCACATCCAGCCACATGGCTGGGAAGCATGCTGGTGCTTGGCTTTGGCCTTCTGATCACCTGCCATTCATGGCTGGAAAATTACAAGCCTGGTTCCAGAGGGCTTGCATTCTAAGTCCCAGGTTTATTTCCTTTGCATATGTGAACTGCTGATACCAGCTCTTAGGGGAACAGGGCTCAACATGCGACAAGCAGTGCAAACAGTACAGATATTACAAAGCTAGACGCTACACAAAGGACTTGACAAACAAGCGAGGATGGAGTGGACATGTAGAGACTGCAGCTTGACATAGGTTTTTGCTGGTAGCAAATGTAGCTTGCACCAACTCTGCTGTCAAAGGCAATGTGCTGGGCAACTGCACACTTAGGGACATGGCAAGGGCTGAGCCAGTGTCTGTTTCACAGTTCTTACTCTGCACATCATTACTTCTGGATAGCTTAAATACACTGATTCCTTCTCTTGTGCCTTTAAGAAGGCACCACTCTAGAGTGGGGACAGCACCTGCCCTGCTGGGGGTGGAGAAGGGTCTGCTTCTCTAAGGGACAGGAGGCTTCATGGAGGAGAGGATGAACTGCAGCATAACAAGACAGGACTGCTCTAGAGCAAAATGTCCTGAGCCCAGGAAGATGGAGAAGGACAGGGGGCATAGGAAGATACTGCTGTTTCCTTCAAGACTGATTGGTCCTCCTCAGAGACCCTAAACTCATCTTGTTTCTCTGTCTCAACCTCTGGCAGACCCTACTGGCTGTTCATGGCCTTGTCCTGGGCATCTGGATGAAATCCCATGAGATCCTTGAGGCAAGAATATACAGGAACCTGGAGCAGTGGACTGTCTCAAGCCAATCCGATTAGAGTAAAATGCAGCATAACACTCTGAGACCTGATTTTCTGAATTTCTAACAGCCCTGCTCCTTCGGTATCACAGTGCAGCTCTTAAGGTGGCTGCTATGAAAACAGTCTGCTGAGATGCTTAGCTCATGTCTGCTGCCTCTGGCACCATACAGGTGCAAGTGACATGTTGCTCCAGCAGAGGATGGGGTGTCCAACACTGCTTCTCATGGCAGATGCCCATAAGTCTTCTCTACCGGAAAAGATGAGTGACCACGTTATTTAATTTAATTTCCATATCTTAGCTTGTGTTACAAGTTTTTGCGTATTGGTATCTTGTAGTTTGGTTTAATGAATATTTAGACATCTGTACTTCTGGGAGATAATTAAACATGCTGATGACACAAATCCTGTTGCAACTACACATGAGATAATGCAAATGTAATCTCACAGCATCTGGAAAGATAAAGAAAGGTGCCAAGGAGCTTAATACCAAAAGGGACATACTTATATAAAATATTAATCAGCCAAATGCTACAGATCTGTCACAAATGTGGGCAGCCCTCCCTCCCTTTATCCCCAGGACTCTGTAACTTCAGTGTTACTGACTAGACTAAAGAGGCTGGGCTGAGAATTAAAGGTTGTCCAGACTGAAAGGCAAGGAAGCTTGCTAGCAGGCAACATTGAAGCCAAACTCACTGTATGGAGTAGGACTTAAGAATCTGAGACAGATTTTTTTGATCGAGTCTTCTCGCCCAGCGGCCACCAGGACTGCTATGCTGCCAAGCAGGCTTAGAGGCTGCCCTTCGGACTGCATTAGGTGCCTCAATTACTGCCTCTGGTGCAAGAAGCGAGGCAGTGGGTGGGTGTTGGTCACCTTCAGGGTGGTGGCATGTGGGAAGAAATTACCCATGATCTTCAGTAAGATCATAGTGTTACCCTTGCCTTCTTGAATGAACTTGTGAGATACCTGAGCTTCTGAAGTGACCAGCCATGTGAAACTCCAGCCAATTTACACCTAAGAGAGTGGGTAGAACAAGATCATTGGACTTGGCACAGGTGAACCATAAATCTAGCATGGAGCTACTGTGGAGCTGGAGTGGGTCTGCTCTTGAGGAATGAGGAACTGGACAGCTGCAGTTGGGAGAGCTCCCAGTGGAAGAGCCCCTTTTGGTAAGTGGAGCTGAGCTGCCAAGTCATGCATGTAATCTAAGTGACTGTGGAAGTTCTGCCTCTAAGTCAAATAAAAGTGAAAATAAGGACAAAGTGCAGGAAGTGGTCAAAAAATGAGCCAAAAACTCTAATGTGGCAGCAGCAATGTGTCACCATTTGTGTAGGAACAGTGTCTGTGCAGGGAGAATCCTGTGCTACTGAACTGGTGAGGAACAGAGAACTGCCCCTGGCTAATAGTGTGAACAATGTGTCCCTCTGAACCCACGGTGGTTTTCCCAGGCTGAAGTGGTGGAACCAGCATCACAGTTTTGCAGTGCACAAGCTGTTCTGCAGAAAGGTGTCTTGGAGTGAATGACCTCGTAAAACGTGTGTCCTGACAGTCCTGTTGAGCAAGACATCCATTTAATGCAGGAGGATTCCAATGTCTTCTCAGTTACTGGGTTGCTCCCATGGGGATTAAGCATAAGAATAAGTGGACTGTGACTGTACCAGGAAATTCAGAGCCTCAGTTGTATTTTCATGAGTCCCTGAGAGTGGAAGTTGCTGGCAGGATAGTGAGTTATATGTGCGGGGAGCATCCTGCTGACCAACTATTCACAGTGATACATGTGATAAGTATGTGCTTTTGCATGCTTTTTCAGACCAGCTCACAGCTACGCTGCAGCAATGTCAGTATTTATCTGTGTCTGATCCTTGAATGCAGCAGAAGATGCTGGGATCTCAACTTTTCTAACCGATCTCTGGGTAAGTCTTCATTGTGACCTACTACAGAATACACGAATAATGCCAGCACTAGTTCCCAGCTTGCACAGTACACAGTGCTGACATTAATTGCTTTTGAGTAAACATGTGCTTCTGTTGAATTAGTGCACATGATATAGGGTGTATGCCAGATTTCTGCTTTTACATGGGTCTCATTGCCAGCCCCAGGATGACAGCTGATACCCAAGCCAGTAGACCACGAGGAACCTCAGCCAGAAAGTCTCAATACTTTATGTACAAACTATGCACGTTTAGACATGTGACTTAAGTCAATCAGAAATGTTTTCTTGAATTCTACAGACACAAGAGGAATAGCAGATAGAAATACATCTATCAAGGAATGTGCCAGGTAGGAGACAGAGTTTTCTTCAGTGAGTATAGACAGGGTAGGGTGTGCAGACATCAGCACAACTGTCCCTCCATGCTGGTCCTTTGTGGGCTGAACCATGCCACCATCAGGCCATAAATCTGAACCCAGCTCAAAACAAATCTGGTAGCTACCCAGTGGGGAAAAAAAAATCAGCCTTCTGAACTCAAGGTAAAATCTCAGTGATTTTACCTAGCGCATACTGTAAGACTTGTACGTGCTTCTGGTTACAGGTGATAACTGTTAAGACAAATGATAGTACACAAGAACACTGTTTAAGCTTCTGTTTTGCATTGGTTATCTTGGGGTTTCCAGTTACAGAGAATTCAACAGAAAAACGTTTTCCTGTGCTGTACCCAGAGCACTGTGGTGACACTGTGGTGGCATCCAGTGATGCAAACTCCTGTTCTCATGGTTCCCTGTAAGCTCAGAGTGTGCTGTATTGAAGGCTTCATGGTCCACTCCTGTTCACTTTCTTTTTCTCCTTGATTCTGAGGTCACAGTGCTTGCGTGTCATGTCCCCATCTGAGCTTGGTTCTGTGTATTCTTCCTTCTTCTACCAACACTCTGCCTATAAGCAAGTTTTTCTAGCTAGTGACCTTTGCCTCAGGCCTCATCTTGCACCAGGCCTCCATGTGCAAGCCATCACCCCAGCTGCCCCTTGGGAACAGCCTGTGCCACCTCTCTGGGCCAGCTGTGACTGCAGCCATCAGTGCAGCCTCACTGAACCTCAGCCTAAGGCTTGCACACACACACAGCATTCCTCTGGGAATGGTGAGCAGTGCAGAGGAATCAGGCTGCTGCCCACCTACCTCCACCAGGTGACCTCAGACACTGTGTCACAGGCCACACAGCAGCAGACAAGGAGGTGCTGAGTGCTTTCTGGGTCAGCAGTTCCCCTGCCACAGGCCAGTTGTTTTTCCCCACCACTCTCGCCCTCACAGACTGCCTTATTTGAGCCCAACCTGCTGTCCCCGGTTCTGCTGGTTTTTGCAGTTATTTGGTATCTGTGGTATGGTAACCTCTGTGCTTTGCAGCTGGGTCAGCAACTCCTTAGAGTTGCTATCTCCCTATTGAAACCCTAGCGGCTCTGTGGGCCCAGCATGGACTGATGCCATACACAGCTGGGTATTTGGAAGTTGTCTGGGTGGTCAGGATGGTGCCAGCAGCTATGCTGATGATCCTTATGTGGAGATGACATGGCAACACTGCTGTTTTTATGTATTAAACAAAACCAATGTTGACTTCTTCTATTTCACTTCAGCTACACAAAGAAAAACACTGTGCGAACTAAAAATACTGTATGAACTAATCCTCTAAACAATCTTTTAATGAAGCTCATCTCTGGATAAGCCTCCTAAATCTCAGTTTTGAGGATCTGACAGTTGGTTCAGTAACAGCTTGTTTGCTGAAGCTGGTCCATGCCACCTCTTCAGCTCAGTGCAGAGGCACAAATAGGTGGGGCAAAGAATACCAGCTGCTCCACAGATCTCTAGTAAGCACGTCCTCTGGGAAGGCCCGGGCCATGGCAGCTGTTGGTGTCACCTCAAAGGGATCCCCTCCCTGCTTCCTCACTCCCCTGGTAGTGGCCAGCATGGAACTGGGCTACCTAACATCCCTTGTCTGGCCTTGGTGGTTTCCCTTCATCACTTGGTTGCCCCAGACTCACACTGCATTGTTTTGGCTGGTCCAGCTCCCAAAGACACGTGTCAGAATTTGCACCCAGTCACTGCAGGGGTTGTTTCCTAGGAAAATGGATGTGAATGCTGCTGCTCTTCAAAAACACTAGTCTTGAACTAGCCTTTGTTTCAGTCCATCTGCTCGCTCAGAATTTTAGGATCTCAAACCAGTGTAAGCTATTCCCTTGCTGCCTTGATTTTCAAGCATTTGTTGAATCAGTCTTGCTGCAGGTCTCCGTATCATCTATTTACCTATTTGTGCTTTTTAAAAAATTATTCTTGAATATGCTCAGGAACATTAACCAAAGAAGGCGAAATACAATAATTCAGTGTTGTAAGTGTAATGACATTTCAAAGCAAATAAGCATTAAAACAACTGAGTAATTAAAATATCCTGTGGTAGGTCCATACACACAAAAATGCCCATTTTGAGTAGTGTGCTAGCTGACAGAGCATGAGCAGTGAGGGTGTATGTCCAGTTAAGCAGCCACATGGAAGTGGCTTTGTCCTTCTTCCTATTAATAAAGTATGCTCATGGAGTAGAAGGTGAGAACCCAGACATACAGAATTCCATTCAGTTGGTATTGTGCAGTGTAAACAAAGGACACAGTGTTATAGCAGAGATAAACTACAAAAGCAGTCAGCTATAAATAGACTGTTAGCACTAGGAGCTTCCAGAAACAACAACGTGGAGATTAGAAGAAGGTGTTGAAGAATTATGTGTTCCCATCCATCCTTCCAGCTTTTGCTGATGGAGTGAGCAAGGTGCCTGCTGCCACTCTGAAGTTACCACGCAGCTTTTTATAATATAGGCAGAGCTGTTTCTTCATTCTTTCTCAGTAATGGTAACCCTTTACCCACTGTGCCTCTCCCCTGCCCCTCACCCCACTCCCCCAAAAAACAAGCAAACAAACAAACAAAAACACACAGAAAACCAACACCCTCTTGGAAAGACAGAAGCACACATTTTCTCAGACTAATTTTTTTTTTTAACATAAATATGAGATGAATGTTAATTCTTCTACGGGGAGTTTGATCAGCTAAATATTCAAGCTCATAGCCCATTTTGAACCTGACTTGTTTTCTGTACTAACTCATTCTTCTACCTAAAGTTGAGCATAAAATGAACAGTGATGATATAGAAGAAGCATTCTATAATCCTCTTCTGATATGTATGAATGCTTGGTTTTTTGTTACAATGACGAGACAAATGGTCTTCAAAGTTCCCAACAGTTATCAGAAATAGAGATTACGCAACAGAGAGGCCACAAAAAATGCTTTGTTGGGAAATGCTGATAGAAAAGAGAAACAGTACAGAAATGTATATAAAACCTGAAGTTAGAAACTCTGTGATGCATTTTGCTTTTTTTTTTTTTTTTATGGAAGCCTCACTTCAGAAACAGCTAGGAAAGTAGGTAGCTATTGAGTTGTACTCCCAGAAATGTAACTATGCCAACACTATCCTTGATACGATCTAAATGTTTCTCATAAAACTGTGCTGGAACTTTCATGCATAGCCCTTTTCTTAGTATTTAGAAATGCTTCCAGACTCAATAGAAATTGAGTCAGAGAGGATGGATATGCAGCCACAAGAGATAAAAAAAACAACCAACCCAACAAAAGCCAACAACCAACCAAACACAACAACAAAAAAAAAAAAAACACAGGCAAAACTGACCTCATTTCCCCAAGATTTCCAGGCAGGAGCTGAGGCAAGTATATCCTGAGAGAGAAGGCAAGTTGTGATTCACAGCTGCCTGATAATAGTACTACAACCTTTTTTTTTTTTTTTTTTTTTGGAGGCTTTCATTCTTATCTCTAGAAGTATCCTTGCTCATTGCACTGTGTGAAATAGCCCTTGTTAAACTCAGGCTTCTTATCTTGTGACCAAAAACTCAGTTGTTAGCAAGGGTCCTGACAAACATACTCAGAAATTAGAGCATACTTACCTGAACAGGAAGGTAGTGCAGCCTCTCTGCTGGTCTCCAAGATATGAAAAAAGATAAGAAAGAATATAATAACACAATAAAAGAATAAAAAAGAATAAGAGGAGAAACAACATACTTACTGTAAAAGCACATATGCGAGCTTTACCTCCAACTTCTCTTCCTTCAACAAGTTGTAGAGATGCTGTATACCCTTTTGTTTCCCCTTGTAACTCAGACTGGGCTGAAACCCTGGTGACCAGGTATTCCCAAATATGCTTAGAGAGATGCAAGTGTTTGCTATTTCTTCAGTAGGATTAAAGTCAGTGAGGCACAAGCCCTTGCTATCAGAGGGGCAACTGAATTCTTGGAACCTGATGCTCTCCAGAAGAAGGTGTCAGGTACAGCATACAGCTGTTGTGGTACAGCCAGCCAGAATTTGGAGTGTACTGTCTCTCAACAGCTCACGGTGCCTGAAATTCCACTCTCTGCATTGAGGCAGCAGGAGGAATAGCTACAGATGTGAGGATGGTCAATGGCAGTAGGGTAGAGGGTGTCTTCCTGCTCTGCTCTGTCCTTTTTGCTTATACATGCTCAAAATAAATATAAAAATAAATATGGTCCATGAATATGGACTGTCTCAGTTGTGGTCACTGCTCTCTCCCTCTCCTGTGTGGGTCCTCTTTGCTTCTCTTTTGCTTTTCCCTTCACACTTTGCTTTTTCTTCCTCGCTTGGCCTTTCTCATTTCTCCTTGCATCCCTACCGTTCTCTGCTATTTCAGCTGCTGTGCTAGTGATGTGTACAGATCCCCCTGGTTGTTGTGCTCTATAGTTCCTACAACTACATTTATGTCTATTTGTTGTTGGAACCAAGATAGTAAAAACAGTCTAAGCCATGGAAATAGTGAGAGAGGGGAGTCAGAGTGCATTGTACATCGCTTTCATGGATTGCCAAAAGGTGGACACCCCGTTGCTTGACACTGACTTTTCCCATGTCTCAGAGCTAGCCTGCAGTTAACTCAGTTGATCTTGGAGGCCTGGGAAAGGACATGCTCCACTGAGTAGAGCTGTACCTCTTGGAAAGAGAAAGAAAATCTGAAAGAAAAATAATGGAGAGAGAAAAGATGAAAATGACTGGTGAGGAAAAGGAAAGTTTGATGAAGTGTTAGGAAAAAAAAGCCAAAAAAAAACCTAACCAGACAAAAGAGCTGTCAGAGAAAATGCTGCATATAACTTAGAATCCTGACTTGAAACGTGACTGTACACAAGTGGGAGAGAGGGGTGTAAACTTCTATAACTTCCCCCCCAAGGAGGTCTCACTCTTATCTCAAGGAATTCACTATTTTATCTGTAAGACTGAATTCTTGTATTTTTCCTATTCTGGTTTCTTAATGAGATGTATGAACAAGGTGTTACCAAGAGCTCTATGAACATGCATTATTTCTGGGACTGCAGTTAAGGTCCTTCACTTCAGCACGGAAGTGCTAACTCTCAGAGGTGGATGTGAAGTGAGTGGAGAGGAACTAAGAAGGTGTCTGCCAGCTTCTGCTTTGAACTGAGCTTTGCCATTAAGATGGATTGTAATATGATTGTGGTACAAATCATTGTAATTTGAGCTACTATGACTGAGTTCATTGCAGTGGACTCTGCTGTGGAGCCACCAGGTAGTGGAGGTACATCCAATCCCCAAATACTGCAGTCCAGTTGAAGGGTTACTCATTTTCCTGGCATGGAGGGCTGAAGAGAAGACTGATATGGGCAGTCTCCTGGCACTAGGATGTGGTGATACTGACTGGTTCAGATTTGTATAGGAAACATTTCGTGCAATATGAAGCAGGTGGATGATGGCTGCCTGAGCTCACTCCAAAGCCCTCTTTTATTTAGCATATCTATAGGACATGTTTTTCTGAATAATTTAATCACAGGAACAGTGCTATAATCTGTGATGGTGCCCTAAGGTGTTTGAAAATTCACTGATATCAGTGCTTTGTTGCTTATGCTGTCCCGGAGAAGGATGTCAAAGTTTTTGAGGGTTTCTCTGAAGCACTGGTAAGTTATCTGGGGTGTTACACTAAAGCTGGATCTTTCCAGGGGTTGATCAGAATAGATATTGATCCATCTCACTCATTCTGTCACCCAGACATGTATAGGCAGTACTCTAGACACATAAGTAGGCACAGATTGTATGTCTTCTCCTCTAGACTACATAGCTTTCATTCTGTTTCTGAAATAGCTGTGACATTTAGGCATCTGAAGACAGTTCCAAACAAAGATGCTTGTGTTTGTAATTTAGCTGTACTTCCATATCTCTTTCTCCTCAGCTCCCCTTTCATCACTGCTTCTGCGTCTGCTCTTTTCCTGCCTTGCTGCCTTCCCACCTTCCCCATCCCTCTTTTCTGTTCTCTTCTCCACATCTATTTTTTCTGCTTCTATCTTCACCAGTCAGCATCTTCCTCAGCTATGTATTTCCTTGTGTATCTCCCAGTATTAAAGAGCACTGTTTATTTTACTATATGCAGAGGACAAAATGTTTGAAATGCTAATTTGACCTGTCCTCAAAGAAGATTTGAAGGCATTCTCTCAAGAGGCCACAGTTACAGGCTTTGTATACAAAGCCATCATCTTCCTGGCCTCAAATATGTTCACCTCCTGCAGTTCATGAAGTTGAAGTTCCAAGAAAGCCTCAGAAAAAAAATGGGAATTGCTTGCTGTAGAGTAATGTTAATGCTTGTTCTCATGAATCTTTCACTAGGATGTTTTAGATTTCTTTTACAAACGGGAGCCTTGCAGTACATTGATATGATATGGTGGCAAATATTGATAATTCACTTTTGGACCAAGGAATGAAAACAAGTGTGAACACTATGCAGCTCAGGTCACCTTGACATCATCTATGCCAGACAATTAAGTTGACTTTACTGAATGAATCATTATGTCTATGACCAACAATTACAGTGAGTAATATCAGGAACGTTCCCAGATTTCCGCTGCTGTGACTGAGTGCTGATCTTTCCTAGCTGCTAGGTTTTCTTTCAGAACCTGGCAACAGGCTGTGCACAATAAGAGCATAATGGATGAGATCAATGAAATTTTGACAAAGAACTACTAGACCATGCATACTTTAGGAAAAGAAAGTAGCTCCTGAGGGAATGCTCAAATATTGGACTGAATTCGTATTCTGACAAGCCTGGTCTAGCTCCATTGATTAACTTAGAGGTGGAAATGGATGGTTTCTTAAACAGATGAAGTGCTAAACAGGGATATATTACTATATGGCTTATAGGAGACCACTCATGGTTCAGAACTGAGCTAACACTCAACATGAAAGTCACATTTCTTACTAGGGAAAGGCTTGAGAAGCAGCCAATGTTTTACATACATTTGAGCAGAGCTGTGAGAGCAGTGTGCTGTGAGAGCCCACATCAAGCTCAGTCCCTGCTGGTTTAACTTGGTTGTGGTCCTGCAGAGAAATCTCCCTGCTCACAGGGAACTTTCAGAGATTGCCATCTGACCTTCGGCACCCCATTGTGATCAACGCTTGCTCAGACCAACTGGGATAAAACAGCTTCTTGTGTTCAAAGCCAGCCATCACACTCTGCTCTTCTTCCTTAGGCACAAGCCTGGACCCAAAGGTCATTTCTAAGCTTGTTTACTGCACAACAGTTTAACTGTCAGACAAGTGAAATTCTCACAACAGCATCTCCTGATACAAGCACAGGAGCTCTTCTACCTACAGCACACATCTTTGCCAAGCTCACAGTACAGCCCTGGTCCTCATATCTGTTACAAAACCCATGTCAGATAGACTGTATAGAGATCAAAGTCTTCCCCAGATTGCAAGTAATTGTTTTGGAAACTGTAGTTCTACCCAAAACCATAGACATCCATGTTCAAAGCTGTAAGTGGCAGTAGATAAAGGTTTGCTGGAGATAAGCTTCATAGGTGTTGGCTTTGTGCTCCTTCCCCCTTTGTAGGAAGTGGGGGCTGTAGACCTAATAATCCTGAGCAAAGTGCAGAATGTGTGTTGTTACCTCTGATCTGACTGAGGAAGTTATGTACTAGACGTGCCCATGTGCCCACAAAATGAAGCCCAGCTCTGGCTCTGCCTTCCCTTTTTCTCACACTTAAAAATCCAGCAGAATAGAAAAGTGAAACAGTTTGTTTTAAAAAAAATCCTGGATTGGAGCAGTTAGTGAGCCTTCTTTTAATTATGCTATGGAAAGACTTGCTAATTAAATCTGTACAAGTGATGAAGTAGTGCTCTGGACAAGCAATAAAACACTGCTGCAGTACTCACTTCTGTTTGCTGAAGAAAGACTTCATAGCTCTCTCTGAGACAACTTTCTCCCCTGCTGAGTGGCTGCATCACTCACTGCTGCATTCTGCAACAGCCCCTACTCTTTTCAATTAACTCTCTGCTTTGCCCTTGCACCCACATATTTACATCAGCATTTGTGCCTTACTCACCCCTAAGGAGTTAACTGCTTTTATTACACTATCTGCTTGACGTTCGGGATGAATAGGAAACCGCCCCTCCTCTCCTACAATACTTTTGCGCCCTTTAAATCCTTCTGCCCCAGGCAGCCTGCAGCCTGGCACACCGCAAGTCGCTGTCAGGGTGTGCATGGGGGCACCCATGGGACATGAGCACAGTGCTGAGGCATAAGCGTGAGCCCTGCGGGCACGTCGAGAGGGCAGGCTGCCACGCACCATGCCCTCGTTTGATGAGGTGTTGAAGGAAGCCGGGGAATTCGGAAGATTTCAGAAAAGGGTCTTTTTCCTCCTTTGCCAGACAGGAATCACTTTTTCATTCCTATTTGCCAGCGTGGTTTTCCTTGGGCGAGTGCCGGATAACTATTGGTGCCGGATACCTGGGGCGGCTGATTTAAGCGAAAAATGCGGCTGGACGCTGGAAGAGGAACAAAACTTCACAGTGCTGCCCCTGCTGCTGGTGAATGGCTCCTCCAGCGGGCGCTGCGAGAGGCTGGATGTGACCTGGGATGCGGCCGCTGGCTGTGCCAGCCCCCTCGCCCACCCCCTCGAGGGCAGAGCGGGCAGCCCACCACCACTTGCCACCTGCCAGGATTCCTGGGTGTACCGAGAGCCCCATGCCTCCATTGTCAGTGAGGTAAGGAAGGGCTCTGTCCCCGCTTCAGGTCTTCCCTCTTGGTGTGGGGTTGTGGCAGGAGGACCTAGGGATGGGTCATTTCTTTGGGCACTGACTTTCCTTACTGGGTTGGCTTTGGTCTCACAAACAGATCAGGACGATGAGTGAGATCGGGTGTCAGTGTCAGACTTCCAGGGAAAGGTGAGCTGAGGTGGTCGGTGCCTCCTCTTACTGCTCTCACACCAAGCACCCCACAGATTGCTCTGTTGCTGGAGGGACATGACATTAAAACAAAGTGATACCCTTGTGGCTGGGGCTGCTGGCGACCAAGTTGGACCAGCAGTGTGTGTTCTCCATGTCTCCAGTGATGAACGCTGAGCTCTGCAAGTAACAGTGAAAACTGGAGGCTGGCTCCCTTCTGAAATCCAATGGGAACTAGCTGAGACTGTTGTGTGTGCTAAAGAAAAAAGCCACACATCCATGCTCAGAGCTTTCACTCTGCTTCTCTTGAAATGTCACAGAGTGCCACCAACTACCTGTTACTGCCGTTGGTAAGCCCTTGTAGATGTGGTGACATTTGTGAGGCTCTGAAAAGCCATGTCCAATGCTTTGCTAGGAAACCCTCTGTGCAGTCTGTAATCATGAGGTGGGTATACATAGTCTACTCCAACTGTGTCACCAATGTGATGAAAAATTAGAAGTGTGTTTTAGGAAGCTGAGCAGGAAATAATTAAGATGCAGTGAAAAACATGCCAGCACAGCTGTGGACTCTGGCTCCTGCCTGTCTCTCCAGCCTTGATTGTGCTGGAGCCATGCCTCTCAACTGCAGATTAGGGCACAGCAGGTGAAGCCATGAGCAGATACGATGCAGAGAGAGGTGCCCACCCCGACCTCTCAACTTGTCACTCTCCCCACCCAGTTGAGACTCCGCTGCTCGCAGCTCTCAGGGTCTTCAGAGCAGATCTCTGTGCCCTGAGCACAGGCTTTTGTGTCCCACTGCCAAAATTAAGTGACAGGTGAGGAGCTGATATCCAAATCTGGTCCTGGCTAGTGGTGGTAGGAGGGTGAACACTGCTGTGCCATGGCAGGGAGGCTGTACTGCTGGTGTGAGGCATGCTGCCAGGGTCAGGACAAGTGTAGGTCCTGTTGTCTTCTACCTAGAAAGCTGTGCTAGCCAGCCACATGACAGCTTAAGAAAAAAAATTAAGGAGATTCCTTTACTTTTTCATTTTTCTTCCTTCAGCTTTAGTGTAGCATGTACGTTGTGCCAACAGGGCTGTGTTCAGGGGCTGTTTATGGCAGTTAACCCTTTTGATTTTCCAGCTGCTCTGAAACACTGGGCACGGCTTAGAGAAAATGAAACCAATATTTGTGCTGACACAGTTAATGGGAGTGAAAGGTTGAATGTTCACTGGCATACTCTGTGCCCAGCTGCACTTTCCTGCCTAAGTCATGGGGGACATGCCAGGGCTGTGCAGAGCAGGAGGGATGAGGGGTATTTGGGGAAGAATTCTCACCTCCGTGCCAAGAGAACACACAGGAAAAGACAGAAAGAAGTAGCCTGTGAGTAGCAGAGGGCAGAAGTACCCGTCTCTGCACAGGGACGTCATGTTGCACTAGCAGTAGCACTGCAGCTCCAGGGTGGTGGTGGAAACACCTCAGTATGCAGTGCTTGGGCTCTTCACAGTTTTGCAGCATTACCCAGACAACTTAGACCCCATGAGGCTCAATTTCTTCATGTAGTAAGGAAACCTGTGACATGCACATCCTGGCTCAGTTGCTTTGAGATCAGCTATTAAAGGATCTCAGTTAGAGATGACTGAAGTCCCAGATTTAATTTAGTCTCCTTTTACTCATCTGAGGTGCTAACAAACAATGGCTCAGTTTAAGTAGATCTCTAATCTGCTTAACCAGATCACTGAACGCCTCCTTTTCTCATGTTTCTGCTATTAAATGCATCATTTTGACCATGTGTGTGTAGAAATGTTTATGTTTCTTTCAACTACCTGAAGATTTCTGACACCTTATGTCTGGCATCTTATTTCAGCTGGGGAACAGACCAGGGCTCTTGTCCTTCCACACTTGGGAAGAGCAAAATCTATTAAGAAATCATCATAGGAACAGTGCTTAGCAAAGCCTATTAGAATAGCCTAGCAACAGGTGAGAGAGCAATGTTAAGGTTTTTCTTTTTAAAATCTTATGTCCCTGCGTCCCGAGAGGTCAGGGCGGAGTCATCCACCTGTGCTGTGGTACTTGAAGCAGAGTTGAGCAAACTGGGCCTGGGATTATTTAAATGGGAGCAGATTGTAGTTGTCTCAGACCTCTGCTCACACCCACTATCACAGCCAACACCACATTAGAGAGATCTCAGCTAAGTTCTGCACATTGGGAGGTCTTCACTGGTATCTTAAAACCTATAAGTTGGAGGCGTCTTGTGTAACTCCTTGTGAAACTGGGAGACATAACTGTGTGCATCAGTGTCATTGTTTTGGCTGGGATAGTTAATTTTCTTCGTAGAGGTTAGTATGATGCTGTGTTTTGTATTTCTGATAAAAATAGTGGTAATTTAGTAATAGTGGATTTACCTAATGGACTGTTTTTATCTCCATCCATGAGTTCTCGTACTTTAACCTTCCCAGTTCTCTCTTCCATCCCTCTTGGTGTGAGTGAACATCTCACACACTACATCCCAACACTTGAAGAGTGCTTGCCACCATCCCCTGTCTGGTGAGCATTGCAGTGCATGATGAGCATCACTCCTACTACCTCTAACAAGGTTCAAAACCACTGTGGGATCTTGTAGTGGAAATGCTAAGTCACAGCTTGAAGCAGTGATGGAGCACCTGGTGGGAAGGCAGAGCCAACCCAGGGGAGCTCAGGTGCGTGCAATGTACCTGAGTAACCAGCACGGGTTTTAAAGGTTGGCAGTGGAGGTTAGTGTATCTTGCTGGAGGCTCATGCATATTAGAGGCCTTTCAAAGGTAAGCAGTTTCTTTTCTTTGCTTCTGTGGCTGTTGTATTTGTGCAAATACTCCCTTGCTGCAGCCTAGTACTTTGTTATTTCTCTGTTGCTGTTGTGCTTTCCATCACGTTATGGCTCTCACAGTCTTTGGAATTTTGGTGCAGTTTTCTTTGGATCAAAAATGGTCTGTCATTGCAAAGACTTATAGTGGAAAGCTATGTGCACAGGATGTATGGAAGTCAGTAAACCCAAATTTTCCCAGGAAACCATGCTGAGCTGTTGGCCTTTCCCACTATTGGGGTTTGGCATTACATTTCTTCTTTCTGGTGAAGAAGATCCAGCCCCCTGTGAAAGACTGACTGGTAAGGATTTGTGAAGTAGTTAAGTATTTTATTCAGGTATTTTTCTTCTTGTGATGATGACTCTTACAGGCATGCTTGTTAATTAGTCACACCTGTAGCTTGAATTGTTTGCCAAGGTGGATGAAAGCATGTGGAGAGTCTGGGTGCTCATCAGCAGCTGCAACACAGCTGCTGTATCTTGGGCTTATTAGCAGCTTGGGTTGGCAAAAGTTCAGCACTGATTTCAACTTGACCTGTCTGTGGCAAGTCTCTGTGACACAGGTGATGTCACTTTAGGACCTGGCAACGTTTTATAGTCAAAGTGTGAGGTCTGAGGTGAACAAATGATCATTTGAACATATCCTGTTACACCTGCTATGAATAAAACTGCTTACTCCTCTACTTACTCAGAAAGTAAGTCAGCCAACTGTTGCAGAACCTGCAAGTAAAACAATAATGTAACAGTATTTGAGTTCACTTAGTCCCTTAGCTGAGGGGATAATGTGACAGTCCAGCTCTGACTGGAAATAGCACAGCTGGTCTTGTTGCTCTCCTCCTCTGAGACAAGAAACAACACTCTCAAAGCGCTGATCTAGTGTTATTGCTGTCATTGGCACAGTGGTACTTAACAGTGTCTTATTTCCACCATCACTTATAGGATTAATACCAAGTAGTGTAGGGATGGTGGAAAAGGGCAGATGTAAGCAGAGAGAGATGCAATCACTAAATTCCCTATGAAACTCTCAGCTTTCCCTGTATGAGAGGGGCTGCAGCTGTTTCTTGCAGTTACATCAGTGAGTCTGCACTTTGGTTGACACAGTTGAGCTGGCTGGTACTGGGTGAGGGTTAAAGGCTCCAGATGCTGGGAAGATGCCCATCAGTGGGATGTCCTTCCAAGCAGGACTGTCCACCTGCCTGTAGTCAGAGTAGGAGGGGCTGATTTCCCCACTCTACTAAGAATACTAGAGAGGGGGATATCCTGAAGGAGGTAGCTCCTGCTGCCAGTCTCACTCTCAAATGCCCAAGGAGGGCTGGATACAGCCCTGCTCACTCTGACATCTCCCACAAGTTTCAACAGTCTATGTCCCACACTTTGCAGTAGATGAGGTGTGCTGGTGCAGTCATGGAATGGTACTTCTGAAAGGAAACCCCAGCAGGATCCCTGTTTGCTGAGATTTGTATGGCACTCAGCAATGAGCTGTCTCTCATCTTGTCCGCAGCTTATTTTCTACTGGTGTGAGTTATAGCTCTTTTTCCCTGGGTGGTCCCAAACTGGAAAGTCTGGGGAGAGGGTGGAAAAAAAAAAAGTAGAAAACAGAATCAGAGAAATCAGTCAGCTGCGGTCTAGACAGATAGAGAACATCAGAGTTTTTGATTCTCAACATTAACAATTTTCAGAAACAAGCAGGAGGGTGGTTAGTGACATCTGAAAACCAGTTGTAGGGATTATTTTGGTAAGCTGTGGAAAAAAGTGCTGTCAGTGGTTACTGACAGGGATTGCTCTTCTGCTGCTTGATGTCACCACATATTTTTATGGAAGTGCTCCTGGTTGGCAGACTCCACGTTGTGTGGATCCTATCTGCCTGTGCATGGGCACAGCCAATGTGGTGATGGCACAAACATCAGCCCAAACCTGCATGGGCATGTGTCTTATTCCGAAGCAGAGAGGAGGCACTGCTCCTCTCTTTTAGTGGAGGCTTCTGAATAGGTACATGGAGATGTTTTGGCAAGGAGGTGTCATATAGGAGGACTACTGGCATAAATAAAGACAGTCAGAAATCTGGGTATATAGATGCAAATGTTTTTCCTGTGATCTATAAAGGAGTAAGCTCAGGCAGAACCAAACTTCTGAAGGCCACTTATATAAGATCTGCAGAGGATGTACAATTCTCTTGTAACTGTTAAAATTCTCCATTAAAGGTTGTTTGCAGACAAAGTGCAAGACATTTACAGGGTAATCACTTAAATACTAGCTGCTCTGTCAAGAAAACAGAAAAGGTTCAAGAGTGCTTATCCGTATGGGAAGTTATTTAAATGCTTAAAAACAAATATAGCATGGAACTACTTCAGGTGTCTTCACTAGTCTCTTCAGAAAGAATACATAGCTTCCTAGAAGTTTTGTGTTTTCTTATTTACAAGAATATTTAAAATAGTTGACTATATTATTAGCCAAGAGTTAGTTTTGTCTGTTTTCTAAGTCATGTGAGATTGATATTGAGATGACAGACTTTTCCAGTAAATACATTTTTCCCTGAATGCTGCTGGCACATGTTCTCCTGCTTTTTTTTTTTTTTTTTTTTTTGTGACTGCTTATTCACACTGCTTGTTTATAACCAAGAGAGATCAAAAAATTATATCAAAAGTATATGCTTCTAGAACCAGGGCTTGGGCAGGGCTCTGTCACTGCTTCACACCGTCACCCAAGGATCCACCTCTGCCCTGGGCCTTGCAGGTTTTTGACTTTGGCCAAGGTGGTTGTGCTTGGTGACAAGTTCACAGCAGGTGAGTCAAGAGTGACTCTACCCTGGCTGTGGTGCATCTAAGCACCTTTGGAAATTTCCCTCTGTGCTTTGAAGGGTGGCATAGTCTTCCCAGGATGGCAGCTCTGCAACGCATTGGGTGGTGTAGTAGGGGCACCCCAGGCAGGAGGTGACTGAAGCAGTGAGTGAAGGGGTCACCTAACCAGCATGTTGTTATCTTAGGCACAATGCTGATCTACCTGTGCCTGGTCAAGGATGGGAGGTAGGCAGGCAGCCCCAAAGGGAAGCACTCTGGCTCTCAACTAGAAACAACTCCTGTGGGATGGGAAGAACCGCCTCTGGCAGTGCGCTGATGACTGACAGCTTGCTATGTTGGGGTGAGACAATCTTACTGTAAGGGGTGGGGATTTTGGTACCAAATGTCAACAAGTAGGTCATGGTTGTTTTTGGAGAGCAGCTCTGCTCAGAGCTCTGTGCATGTCAGTAGTTATACTATTGTGAACAGATTTGAGGTCAATTATTTGCCTCTTCCTGGGAGAACTGGATGTCATTTAGGGAACAGCAGTAATACCAGTGCAGTCTCTAAGTGTAGAAATTTTGGGCTTGGTCTCTGAAATCAACAACTGAAATTAAAGGAAAATATTTTTTTAATGGATTTTGAAGTCCATGTAAGCATAATTTCATTTTGACATTGCTTCAAAAAATTTGTTATTATAAGCATGTCACAACTTTTTGTCGTACGGATTTTATGGGTGTTTCTGGCAGGGCAGTAATGCTCTTGCTTTGTTCCCAACTCTCTCTTTGTCTGTTCTGGCTTATAAGGGGAATCCTCTCTCATGACCATATTCTGAAGGTGTCAGAGGACTTTTTGCTCTCTGACAATTCTGTAAAGGGCTCTTAAATCTATATGAACCCCTCTCTGCTAATCTATCAACCTGAGATTTCTTTCTGAGGTCTGAATCTGACAGGAGTTGAGCTGTTTGTGAGGTGCTAAGTGTTCTTAAGCCTCAGAGGACAGAGCATTCACCCTGCAGGCCATGAACTCGGTCAATCTGTTATTTCTGGGGACTGCTAGCAGAGCAATGTGAGGAGTTTACTCTGCCTCTCTTGGAGAATGATGCATTCAGAATGATTCTGCAGTCATTTTCTGGAAGAATGAAGTGGTATGAAGGTTCATGTGTACAGATGAGCACGGATGCATGTTGAAGTGACTTTCTGTTTTGAGGTCCTATGAGAGCAGTTGCTGCTTTGTACAAAAGCTCAGCTGAGTAGCAACACTGAGCTTCAGCCAGAACATATTGCCTATGCCTGAAATGAAGGCTCAGCTGGCTGGAGGAACCTTGTTGACTGGGCATTGCGGCTTAACCCAGCAGGTAGCTAAACGCTATGCAGCCCTTTGCTCGCTTCCACCTTTCCCAGTGGGAAGGGGGAGAGAACTGGGGGAGTGGGAAGGGGGGTGTGGAACTAATCTCAACTCATGGGTTGAAATAAAACTATTTACTGATATAGAGAGAGGATAATAGTCATGATGCTTACCTATGCAACCTAATCTAAGGAGCCTGCTTCGGGAGGGTGGTTGGACTTGATGATCTCTAGAGATCCCTTCCAACCCCTACAGTTCTGTGATGTATATGTATGAATAACAAGTAATGCACCATCAGACCAACCATTTCCTGTGTGTAGGGCCACAGTGCTAAAAATTACGGTTCCAGTAAGCTCCTTCCTTATCCTTTTACCTTTCCCCTTCCTGCTTATGCAATTTCTATGCTGTTTTGCTCTGGGGATAATGAATAATCTACCTGGGGTGTTTATGCTTTTCTCTTGTTCCCACAGTATGACCTTGTGTGTGGCCATGCCTGGATGCTGGATCTCTCACAAGCTATCCTCAACCTGGGCTTTCTGACTGGTGCCTTCACCCTTGGTTATGCAGCAGACAGGTAGTGTTAGCACTGCTGTCCTTCTCTTTGTTTAGAGATGAAATCACTTGTAGTGACCTGCAATAAGCACACATGACCACTTTGGATGTTTAGTGAACTTTGGGTAAACATGTCCAGTCTGGGTTAATCAAACCTTCACTTCCTTTTGGGCTGGAATCTAAAAGCAATGATTCTTCCTGGTCATAGTTGGACTTAAATGTCACGAGAAGAGCCTTTCTTGTGGTTTCAGATGTTTTCTGTACACATCTGGACTCAGGAAGGGCAGAAGGACACAGAATGAAAAATATGCATTCAGAACAGCTTTCTGGACTGGTGTTTACTGGGGAAATACCTAAAGGAACCATTGAGGAAAGTGGCTACTTGAGGGGGAGTGTACTTGGTAGGGTAACTGTTCATGTGCTGGACTCACATGTAGACCATCAAAATCATAGCTCTGTGTGCTAGGGCTGGGTGAATGTCAAAGAAAAGATGTGACTGACAATCAGGCTTGGGCAACAGCCCACTGTAGGGCAGCGAGCCCCCACTATTTCTACCCTGTCCTTCAGTGAGAGAAGAAGCCTGGCTTCTGCTTTGTGTTGGTAATTACTGATAGAGAACCTATGCTTTGGCTAAGAGGACCACTGTCCATTATTATTATTAGTTACCAAAGAAAAATAAAGGCAGAAATAAAGTATTCTAAGGAAATATGTTCTGCCAGTGAAGTGGGCATCATGCAGAAACTCAGAATTATTCAAAATGTAAGCTCAGATACTGAATTTTAACCTAGCAGACAAGTACTTTTAAGGAAAAACTGATCTTTTTCAAGGGATATAGTAGTAAAGAATATAGGAAAGAGGAAAAGATGTCATGGCAGGCATTGGCTAGCTTAGGATATCCCTGTTCAGTGTTTGTCTATGCAGTTGTAATATTTTTATGTGTAAAATGAGAGAGATTGCAGCTAATTATTATGACATGTCCTAGAATATACTTGTGTATTAATGCAACTACAACACAATTATGATTGCTATGCCTTGATGGAGGCATTGGAGGAATGTGCAGCACCTAGACAATTAGACTCTTTCTTCTGGACTGCACTCAGAAGAACTGACTGAAGTGAAAATAACTTGCTACCCTGATGTATTATATTTTTTTGTCCCTTAGCAATTCTTCTCATGAAACCTTTTGAACATAATGAACAAATGTACTCTCGCTAATCCTTTCTGGTAATATAAACTGTATCAGTTTTCAGTTTCTTTTTAAAACTATAATAATAGCAACAGAGGATCAAAATGGAAATTCTAGTTGTGTTCCAAGGATATAATTGCTATTAAAATTGTGTTTTTCTTTCCTTTTTTTTTTTTTCCTTTTTTCTTCTGGAACTATGGCTTATATTCAGTACACCAATTAATAATGGTACTTTTTCATTGTTGGAAAGTGATACACATGTGTTAGCTAGGCAGGCTTGAAAACCAAGAGGTGTTAAACCTTAAGAAAAAAAAAAAAACAAAACACTGAAAAATCAGATAAGGTAACTAAGGAAGAAATGGCTTGCTTTCACAGAGCTGGCTGCAATTATGATTGAGACTAACCTGTGTAAACAGAAGTTCGCATCCCCCTCCATTCTTTCCCTTATTTCAACTGGATCAATAAGAACTGTAACTTAGGGGCCATAATTTAGCTATAATATGATCAACTGCTTTCTAAATTAGGATAATCTGATGAGAACATTACCAGCTCTAAAATTATTGAGGTAAGGTCATTGTTAACTACATGGAGAAAAGAGCCCCATAACCTGATGGTCACGACTGTGAAGTTTCAGGCAGCCTCCTTTTGGAACAAGGCATTTCTCAAAAAGGAACCTTTGAATTTCTCATTTGAGGGAGCTGATATGCTTTACTGACTATCATGATTTTTTCATTTTCTTTTTTCAACAGATATGGCAGAATCCTCATCTACTTGCTCTCCTGCCTTGGGGTTGGGATATGTGGTATCATAGTGGCATTTGTGCCAAACTTTACTCTATTTTTGGTCTTCCGTTTTCTCCAAGGTATCTTTGGCAAGGGAACATGGATGACGTGCTATGTAATTGGTGAGAACTGTTCTCTTCCTTTTTTTTTTTTTTTTTTTTTGTCTGGATCCTGAGTTTCATTAAAAAGGGGGTGACTAGCAGGGAGAGAGAGGTAATTGTCCCCCTCTACTTGGCTTTTGTGTGGAGCCCCATCTGGAGTACTGCATCCAGGCCTGGGGCCCCCAGCACAAGGAAGATGCAGAGCTCTTGGAATGGATCCAGAGGAGGGCCACTAAAATGATCAGAGGGCTGGAGCATCTCTTCTATGAGGAAAGGTTGAGGGAACTAGGCTTGTTTAGCTTGGAGAAGAGAAGGCTCTGGGGAGGCATCATTGTGGCCTTCCAGTACTTGAAGGGGCATATAAACAGGAGGGGGAATGAATGTTTACATGGGTTGATAGTGATAGGACAAGGGGGAATGGTTTTAAACAAAGGGGAGAGCTAAGTGAGATGTTAGGAAGTTTTTTCACTCGGAGGATGATGAAGCACTAGAACAGGTTTCCCAGAGAGGCTGTGGATGCCCCATCCTTGGAGGCATTCAAGGCAAGGTTGGATGTGGCTCTGGGCAGCCTGATCTAGTGGTTGGTGACTCTGCCCATGGAGTGGGGTTTAAAACTAGATGATCCTTTATGTCCTTTTCAACCCAGGCCAGTCTATGATAAGTCTAATTTTAAAATGAAATCTTATCCTACAATATTGGCAAATACACTAACCAGCAAAATGTCTTATGCTGGTTTCCTTGATGTTAAAACCAAATTTTAAAAGAATATTTCTTTCTTCACTCTGCAATACTCAGATCAAATGTACCAGACTTTAGGGAAAGGTTCAGCCATATGTTGTACTGAAGGATAGTGTAATGCTGCAGCCTGAAGCAAGGTGCTTAATTCTTGGAGAGAGTGATTGAGTCTAAATTACTTCAGGAATCTGTTTCTATGTCCCAAGATCACCCATGGTATTTGGCAACCTGACTTCTGTGTATGCCTCTTAAGAGATTGCACATATACATTGGTTTATTTGCTATAATGTATGTCCCAGGTTATTGATATAGGCCTCACATCCACATGTTGCCCCAAGAATTCCCTTTGCCTTTACAACCTGTTCCGTCCTGAGTCAATGCTGTGGCAGCTATTTTAGGCAGTAAATCTTCATGAGGGCAGTGTGCGTGTAATGAACTGTTAATAAAAACAGTATTAGTGTCATATCTTTCTGAATTCCCAGCTGGAGTTACAAATTATTATTTGTAAAATTCCATTTTTTAGTATTTTTACACATACATCTCTGTGTATTATAAACCAAGGCAAACTACTTTTATTGTGAAGTTGTGAAAGAAAGCAGTGGCACTTCTTTGTGCATTGCTCATCTCAGATATAAATCTCATGGCTGTGGGATATTGCCTGACATGGATTTACTCATGTTTCATTAACAGATACATTTGCAAAATAAAGAAATCCAGCAAAGGATTTAAAAAACAAAACAGAACCATTTATTCTAATAAATAATGCCTATAGTAGACCATACATTAGCCCTTAGAGCAATCAGCATGGCATAGCTAAATTCTCTTCCCTGCGGAAGTTTTGCCCATATTGACTGTAAGTGCAGCTCCTGTCTGGCTAGTCCTCTGGACTGGAGCACAAACCAAGATTATGTGAGGGAGAGTGCAAGCCACTACCACTAATCATGATAGAATCTCAAGGCTGTCATCTGTCTCTGTTTTATTTGTTAGCAAATCATGCAGTTAGAGACCTCCGACTGAAGAATGGTGGATGAGTTGTTGAGGTAGTATCACTCATGTTTGGACAAACCTGGTGATATGCTTATACAGCTGAAGGCAAGGTGCTGGGTTAGACAGACTTGTGAGCTGATACCGCATCATCCTTTTTTATGGTCCACCAGTGACATTTTATTTTGAGTTAGGTTTGTTTCTGTTTTGTTTATTTTGGCTTTTTATGTGCTTAGTGACAGAGATTGTTGGTTCTGACCAGCGGTTCGTTGGGATTGTGATACAGATATTCTTCACCCTGGGAATTATGATTCTCCCTGGAATTGCCTACTTGGTTCCCACCTGGCAGGGGATCCAGCTGGCCATTTCACTGCCCAACTTCCTTTTCCTGCTCTACTACTGGTAATGTTGAAGTCATTGTTCTTATTGTTACTGCTATTGGTATTAGAGCACCTTGAGACCACTGAAGTGGTTCAAAGTCTCTAGTATGCAAGATAAAAATTGGGAAGGAGATGCTTACATGTATGTACTTGTACTCACATGTACACATTAAGCCTTATACCCTTCTCCTGCATGTAATACTGTTTCTTCAAACATTTTCTATCATTGCCATGGCACTTATTAAACAGTGATTGATCTTAACTGCAAGTAAGCAGAAACTGAAATGCTAATCTGTAGTTTTGCTTTGGGCACAGTTTGTAAAATATGTATGCATATAGCTAGAAGCTTACATCTTCCTGTTCTTGGAAGTACATGTAGTAAATGTTGACTTCCAGGAGTTCCTTACTGTTCTACAGACACCCTGTTGTCTTGTTGGCTATCTTACTTTGCACAGTGTGAAAATACATTAGATTTCTTACTTTTGAATTTTGTAAAGTATTGCACAGTCCATTTTCTCCTTCTTGCCCACAAGGATGACATACTGTACAGGACAATGAGGAGTTTTCTAAAGATTGAAAAATCAGTGTGTTGGGTATAAAAGCAGGCAGAAGGCAAAGGGCTTTTCTTTAGTTAAGATTTCTGTTTTTGCAGGGTTGTTCCTGAGTCTCCACGTTGGCTTTTGATACGCAAAAAGGGAGAGAAGGCATTAAAAATCATGCATGACATTGCAAAACACAATGGAAAATATCTCTCACCACATTACTCTGAGGTACTGTCATCTGTCTGAGCTAGGTTGTTTGTTGTTTTTTTTCCTTAAGATTTCTTGATCTTTTGAAGGTTTACTGTGACCTTTATGATGGGCAACACTTGAAGCATCACACCAGAACAAGATTTCCATCCCCATACTTAAATTGTTAAGTGTGAGTGTTGGAAAGTGCAACTGTCTGCAAAGACATGGGCTGGAAGAAAGGAGTTTGCAAAACAATGAATTGAGTCTCCCATTTGGAAAGTGCCTACTTTAAAAACCTGAGGATTATTAGCCTAAATGCTAGCTATACACTAACAGTACTTTAGAAATTATTTTCATATTGGAAAGAAACTACTTACAAAAAAAATTCCCATCTGTGAGCCTATAGTAGTATCCTTAATGCCTACAAACATGCATATGCATGATAATTCTGCTTGCATGCAGAATTATCATACATGACTGTTAACTAGAGTTTTCCTGAGACTAAAGGCGAAGACTTTAGGATGAAAGTGTTTAGAGAGGACTGGTTTGTCCCATCCTCTCAGGAAGGGTCATCACAATGCGTGTGCCTTGTAGTTGGCATCCTGAGTTCTGACAGATTGGTATCTTGCAAACTTCTTTCCCATCGCTTTTCTTTAGGAGAGGGAGAACTGACGTTTGTCTGAGCTTATAAAAATGAACAGGTGGAAATACTTCACAAAAATCCTAGAATATTGCTCTGGATGAACCCCAAGCAGTAAAGTTTTGTACTTTCTTCCTGAAACACCAGACAGTTCTTTCCAAGTGCACAGGACTTCAGAGAGCATGTTTCTTAATAGGTAGCTAAATCAGTCACTTGGCTGAAGCAGCTCTGTTAATTCAAGTGCTGAGTATGTCCCATGATGGGAAAAGCTGCTGTAACTCTCCCTCTGCATGCAGCTCCTGTACTCTCTTTCCCGCCTCTGCACATCAGAGTATTCAAGCCTCACATCAAAATGAAGATATTTTCCCTACTCTTCACTTTAAGTCACATTGAATTTATTTCAGAAGTGTTCCACCTCGTGACCCTAAGGCACTCATAGCTACAGCAAATTAACCTCCATACACCCAGCTTCAAGCTGAATCTGTTCCTGGGACCTTTTCAATATACAATGTGTCATCTTTGGTGCAGTGCCCAGAGGAGAGAGAATCTCCAGGAAGTGCATTAGCAGAGGATTGAGTGCATTACTCAAGTCAGAGTTCTCATTCACATTCTGACTCTAGAATTTCAGGTAGAGAAGTGCAGGTGTGGAGTGATGGGGAGAAGGGAGAGGTGTTATCTTTAGTCATATTTTGGCTAAGATTTTCCTGTTTCTGTGTAACAGTTTCATTGCCTGCTTTCCTTGTATGGCTCTGAATGTATCAGCCTTGTTTTTGTTGGCACGCAGAAGCCACAGATGACCTTTATATAAAAACAGATAAACATTTCTTTCTGTTGCTTTCTGAGTTACGACGCTGGCACAGTTCAGCTCTGTACAGAGCTCATTAACTTTGTTGCGTATTATAAATGTTTTTTTCCCAGTTGCTTGTAATTATCTTAGTATTTATTTTTCACGCTGATTGTTTCATTCTTGATCTCTCTCCAAAAGAATGAGCCATGACCAGTAGAGTAAGAACTGCTTCTTGAGAGGGTCATGGATCAAAATCCTCTCTCCCTTTGCATGTAGATATTTCTAGTATAAATATATTAACCTGCATGTATATGCATTGTGTGCATGCATGTATGTGCTGTCCTGCACAGAGTTAAGCATGTGCAGACTAATGCCTGTGCTGTGAGTAACCTTTGAAACTTATTGCTGAAAAACTGATGTAATTTGGTGGGACATAAACATGTCATGGAAGTTAATTATAAAACTTCCTGCAGAGTTTTTGCATTGTGTAATTTTGGAAATGTGGGCTCTTGTCTTTGAATTTCTGGCTGCACTGATGTGAATAGCAAAGCTCTCCATGACTTCAGGGGAGAAAAAGCGAATTTTCTTCCTGACAAATTGTCAATTCTTCAGTGTTTTATTTCTTTATCTATACAAAATGCTCAGTAATGTTTGGGGTCATTATGACTTTATTCAGACATTAAAATGTATGGTATCAGCCATGCTGAATTTATCTTCTGTCCTTTGAAGGACTAACTAACACCATATTTGCTCAAAGGCACAGCTGATGGCTGGTAGCCTGCTCTTATAAACAAGTCATGTCAGCCTTATAGCAATGCTATGAGCAAATCCAAGAGCAGTGCAGAAACCCAGCAACCTCAGCCTGCCCTACAAAATGCTCTGGCATGCAGCAGAAGTGACAGTGCTTTGAAGAAAACTCAGGACTCTGGCTGCAGAAGAAAAGAAAGAGGGAGTAGTAAGGAAGTTCAAACAGTTGTGGCATTTGTCTTTCTGCTTAGAAAGTTTTGTGACTTGCAGTTGTGAAAAGTCATGCTTAAATATTGCCATATAAATCTCACTGAAAACATCTGCATTACCTTTTGGTCTGAACAACAAACACAGAACAACAGCCATAGGCACAGCCCTGGCTGAGCTGAGGAGGCATTTAGACAGTGCTTTGGCCTTTACCTGTTGCCTCTTTGTGAGTGTATGTGTTCCCATGTACTTCTTTGTCTCACCCTGTCTCCCTGCTGACCAGGATTGCCTCTCTGGGCTCCTGGCATGGGGTAACAACTGTGAATCCCAGCGGCTAAGCTGCCCGAAGTCCTGCTCAAAACATGCAGCAGGTTTTAACTCTGTGTTTTCCTCAGCTTCTCTGTGAGCCAATGGAAATTCCAACCATGGCTAGCAGTCCTTGAGCAGACCCATGGTTGGTTCCTAAAACCACCTGTGTCTTTTCCTCACCTGCAAAAAGAATTACAAGAATCAAAGGGCTTCCTGTTGGCTCAGACACCAGCATGCGTCTTAATGTTACATCTCTGTAAATATCAATAGTGAATACTTAGGAAGCAAAATAAGGGCAGTAACTTGTGCAGGAGTACCCCGATCCTTCCCCTTGTATGTTCCCCAGCCTCTGGTTCCTGGCAGGCTTGGGAAACTCCTAGCCGGGTTCTCCCTCTGACCCTGCACATTTAAAAACTCCTGGCTGAGTCAGCCTCTGTGGATATGCTTAATCCCTTTTTGGCCCTGCTAGTGGTCTGGCTCCACAAAACCCAAAGTCAATGTGCTCCAACGTATAATCATAATATAACTGTGTAATCAACCTGCCCTTTTCTCTTACTGTTCAACTTTCTAGGTAATTACTTCATCATCTGCCTCATTATAATTGTGCTAGAGAAAGTGTAAACAGACTTATTTTATCTCAGAGGCGTATGAGAATCATTAATCCATACTTTGCAGGATTTTTATTTGTTTCAGGGTGAAAGCCTTGCTCAGCATAGTGCTTTGTATTTGAAGCGCCTCTGAGTTTCACCAGTTGCATTCTGTAGCCCTTTTGCAGATTGGTTCTTTCTCATGCTTCCTGCTGCCACTCTGTGTCACCGGTGACCATCCCACAGCCCATTGCTTTGCCTGTCCTGTGGTATTCTGTGCTCCAAATTTCTGTCACGTGGACAAGGCATTTTATTGTCTTTCAAGGGACTCTGGGTCAATCTCTCTTAGTTTTCCATGAGAAAATCGTTTTTCCACAAGTCAAAATTTGGGATTGTCTTTTCCAATTTTTGCACTATTGTGGTTGGAGAAAACTACAGCTATATTCAGTTATAAGCTATTTCCAATAACCACACACTGCTCCAGAGAGCTAAAAGCAGCAAACAGTGCTATCAGCATGTTTGCTCATTTGACTGAAATACTGCTGAGCACTGCATTTATTTAGATACTGTGCTGTCAGGTGCCTGACAGCTGATTCTGTTGCTTGCCTTTCTCCTCAGATCACAGTTAACAATGTGGAGGTCACCAATCCCTCCTTTCTTGACCTGGTGAGGACTCCTCAGATGAGGAGGAACACGCTCATCCTGATGTACGCCTGGTGAGTGCCTGCAATCAGTGCTGCTTGTTATACTGGTGGGACCTTATCGAGAATAATCCCCTGCTGACTTCTAGGTCTTTCCAGTCATTTGCAGTCATTTGTTCGCATCTCAGCACTATTTTGTCTTTGTCATTTAGGTTCACAAGTGCCCTGATCTACCAAGGGCTTGTCATGCGACTAGGAATTGTTGGAGGAAACCTCTACCTGGACTTCTTCATCTCAGGAGCTGTTGAGTTGCCTGCTGCTCTCATAATTTTAATGACAATTGATCGCATTGGCCGGCGCCTTCCCTTTGCAATAAGCAATATCGTGGCAGGAATTGCATGTCTCATTACTGCCTTCTTGCCAGAAGGTAATTTCCAGTCCTTCCCCACACTGGGCTCTTTAGGTCAAAAACTTCTCTCTGACACCCCTTAAGCAAGGGCAGGAGACTATGTGAAATTTTAGACACAAGTAAAAGTCATCTAGTGCTGCAAGCAGAACCAAGTGTTATGAAGCAACACAATTTATTTACTTGTAAGCTGTCTTGGGATATGTCACAGTTATGTCAGATGAGTGTAATCTTGGAAAATGTATATAGAGGCTGTGTACAAGTTTTGAAGGCACGCTGAAGGGAAGAACACAAACAGGAAGGGAAAATACTCGACTTGGAAGTCAGTTAATGATGGAAGAAATCAGTGGTCTATCTGAGACACTGGTGGGGTCTTCTCATTATAAAATAAAACAATACCTGGGAAAATTTTATGGTCCTAACCTTTTGAGATCCTCCTCTGATGTCATTGATCTCCTGACATTTCAGGCTGTTCCAGTGTCTCAGTGGTCCCAGGTTATTATGTACTCTGTTCACTCTTGTTCATGCTTTCCCTTTCATCCCCATCCAAACAGCAACAGTAGGAGCTGTGACATACAACAGGAATCTGGGCAATGCTGAGAGGGTAGAGGAATTGTTTCAATTAAGTCATTCTTGTCTGATTTCAAGGACATGTAAAGGGTCTGATATCACTTCAAGGCTTCTCAGCACTCCCTCGTTTTCTTTAAATTATTCTCCTTCTGTGTGTAGCTGTTACTTTGTACCTTCAAGTGCATGTACACAGGAAGGCATTTGGAGATGCTGTTTACTGGGTGTTACCACAACTGGGTGCTTTGCCTCAGTATAGCAAGGAACTAGTAGCCGAATATGCATTAGGGAGGCTCATTCTTCCCAGGGATGCTCCTGTTCCTGTCAAAAGGTTTTAGTCACAGATTTTATCAAGGGACAATAGTCTTGCTTCAGAAGAGCCATGAGGGATCATTTCAAGCACATGACATGTTGATGAAAACAGGCAGGTTTGCAGCGAGTGCAAAATGAAATCCTTCAGAGAGGACTGCTGCTCACCTTCCCCCTCAGTTAAGCTCCCTGAAAAGCAATTCCTCCAGAAGTACTTATTACTGCATATTTGAGGACCGCTGAAGTCTGTGAAGGCTGGGTCTGCTCTCCTGAAGGATTTTGCCCACCATAACGCAGGTTCTTGTTGCTGGGAGCCCCTGTGAAGAGCCAGCATATTGTGCGTAGCTGCCAGCCAGTTCTCTGCTGTGGAGCACTGCCATTTGGGCACAGAAGGCCCAGTCCCAGGGAATAAAGTACTCACAGATAGGACGTCTGAGGTCCCAGCTTTCAATTAAAACATTTGCTCAGATGGGAGAAGCTGCACCAGCAGTTTGTGAGAGCCTGATCACGTTGGGGTGCATAGGTTGCGTCCCCTGGCACAGGGAGGACCTACGCTCCTCTTCAGGGGTCCTCTGGACCGAGGGGGAACTAGGCTGAGAGTGTGGGTTAGTTTTGTTCTTTCTAGCCCTTGCTTTTCTGGCAAGTGTTTGAAAACAGAGCTTTTCAGGGCAAAAAAAAAAAAAAATTTGTTGTGGGGCTTGTTTGAGTATTTTGGAAGGGAGAAACCTCCAAGTATTCAATTATTGGTTCTGACAGAACTGAAATGTTTACTTGTTCCTCCTATTGGAGTTCTGAGAAAACACAACCTCTGCCAGAGCTCTCTCCAGAGGCAGAGCTGCCCTTCATGCCAGGTTCAGTGTTACTGTTTTACTAACCTCCTAGTCTGCCCAGTTGTGGTGTGTCCACAGAGGAGACCAGCCTCTTCCAAGAAAATTGAGCTGCTCCTCATTATGTTCTATGTGGCTCTCCTCCAGATGCTGTTGACTCTCCAGATGAGGCTGGAGGGCTGTATATGAGTCAGGATGGCTGTACCCTGTGATGTGGATGTGAACATCACACCCCTTGTACATATCTGCCTGTTAACAGGCAGTGGCCAAAGCCTGAGCAGAGCAGAGAGAGCCAGCTCGAGTGGCTTGGGGCTGGTTGTGCCTGATACAATACCAAGTGCCAGAGAAGGGGAGCAGAAGGATGCCCAGGAGCATCAGCGTTAGGAGTATGTCCAATGTGTGCAATGGCTAAACAAATCATGAATTGTAGTTAGTCTGCTCTAAGGAGAATGTTATGCTCTCCTGAATCAGTTAGTTGGGAGTTATTTCTGATTCCCTGCAGAAGCATCTCATGATGTGGAAAGCAATAAATGCCAATATAGACTGATATCTGCAGCAGTCTGACTTTTAGTCTGGCATGTGCTGATTCAGCATTGCTGTGTTGTAGCTTTTACTGAGATAGTAGAAACAGCATGTCTGAGTAAGGCCTGAGACCCATCTAACTCCTGACTATGAATCACTTGGGTGGATGGGCAGAGGACATGTTCTCCTCCTACCTGTCCCACATAGTCATGACTTGTCACCGAAATGCTAGAGGCTGGTTTGACCAGGGATAGGAACAGCTTTCCAAACTGCTTTTATCTTGTTAATCCCCAGTGTTTATCCCCTGTGTTGTTGTCTCTCCAATCCCTTTTTCAAGCTTGGTAAGCTGTTGTTGTCAGTGATTTCACATGGCAGGAATTTTTCTCTCTCTGTGGAAGAATGGAAGCATTGCCCATGACTGCTAGTGAGCTCAGGGCATCCAGAAGCAGCTGTAGCAGCCAGAGACTGCTCAGCAGATCCCACCTCAGCCTAGTTGGGAAAAGCATTTGCCATCTAGTGCTGCTGAAGCCACAGCTCTGTTGTGGCAAAGCAATAGGCAGCTCTCTGGAGCTTTTGGTGTGGCTTAAACATGCTGTTTTTCAGGTAAAAATACAGCTTTTTTTTTTTTAGTTTTTCTCATTCTTACTTGTGTTCTAGTGTGATCAGTACTTCACAAACAAGCAGAAGCTTTCCTTTTGTCTCTATACTTGAGAAATGCCATGCATAATCGGTGCATGTATCAGGTTGAAATCCCCGCGAAAACTGCTGACAGCACATCACTGATGCAGTGAAGTCCCCCTCACCAGGGTTTCTTTCTGAATGGACAGATATCCCGTGGTTCAAAACAACAGTGGCCACGCTGGGAAGGCTGGGCATCACAATCGCTTTTGAAATTGTGTACCTTGTGAACTCTGAGTTGTACCCGACGACACTGAGGTAAGGCAAAACTTTTTGCTTTGCTTTTCACCATTCCCTGTTTCACTGCTTTTTAGTAAACCTCATTTTCCTCTAGAGTTTCATAACTGAATAGCTATGCTTCAAGATAGACGGTATATATGGATGAGATAATTTTGGCATTCATTAAATCGGCTCACCTGCTTGCTAGCACCTGTTAAATATCTGGCACAATTTTTCTTTTACAGAAACTTTGGTGTTTCCCTGTGCTCGAGTTTGTGTGACCTAGGTGGAATCATAGCCCCATTCCTGCTTTTCCGATTGGCAGCCATTTGGTTGGAGCTACCTCTGATTATTTTCAGTAAGAATTGGTTTAAAATAGACTTTTGCTTGGTATATTCTCATGGCAGAGCTTTTCTCTTAGGGCAGAAGTGTAGTGTGTGGCCTCATCTCCTTTCAAACCAGCCCCTCCCAACCATCATGCCTAGTGGAAGAGACTGAACAGCGAATGGTTGAGATGTGGATGGTTAAATAGGCCCACTTTGGCAGCCGGGTTGAAGGATGATAGAAATGAGGTGCTTCAAGACTGAAAAACCTTGTAGCTAAGTTTTGTAATGGCAGAGGAGTAAACTTAATGCCTGGACAGTGGAGATGGATGTCCTTTAAGAATTTTTATTTTGCTATACGCAGTTATGACTATAGATGTTGTATTAGTTATTAATTCTTATTCCTGTAAAAAACTCTTTTCCTCAATTCAGTTTTGAAAAAATGAACCCTGTAGAGTAAATGTGTAGAAAAAAGAAGCTGGAACTAACCCAGACTTACAAGAGGTACATGTGGCTGGGGAAAATGAGCAAAAGGTATGGGATAAAATGAAAAAGGAAATTGGTGCTAATGACAAATTAAGCTTTGAAACATAAATGGAAAGACAAAAGAAAAAAATCCCACTGTTTTAAGAATAGAGGCATATAGAAATACAGTGATTACATTATCTAATGCTGAAATACTTGTGCTGCTATAAGATTTGACCTCTAAAATCTCCTGTTTGGGGCAGTTCAGGCTGCAAATGAAGTCATATCCCTCCTTTTTTTTTTCTTTTTTTTTCCTGTTTGTTTGTTTGTTTGTTTGTTTAACAGATGCTAATTAAATTAGCATGAAGGAACTCTAAAAGAGTAGGATTAATCAGAAATACCCGTTGTACTTTAAAAATATCCCTTTAACCTTAATCTGAGTTCTCCTTTATCTGATCACCTTGAATATAAAAAAGTAACGTTTTTTAAAATCGCTTTTGTTTTTCTTCTGTGCCCATTGCAGGTATTCTTGCAGTTGTCTGTGGGATCCTCGTGTTACTTTTACCAGAGACAAAGGGAATCTCTTTACCAGAGACAGTGGAGGATGTAGAGCAGCTTTCAGGGTATGCTGTATATTTTCTAAGTTTTACTTGATTGAGATTTCCTGAGGATGTTCTCCTCTGACCTTGCTGACCATCATAAATTATTGATGATTTTTGAGCATCAGAGTAAATTCCCTAGTCAGGTAGATACTATGAGCAGGTAATATTTTCTCGAATAGAAGTGTGAAGTTTCCAGTACCACTAAGGCAGGTTCTTAAACAAACAGCCACCATCACCAACAAAAAAACATGGGGAGATAATCTGTATTTTCTCATAAAGCTTTCCTGTGTATTTCTGGAGGCAGAAAATGATAGCGTACGAGAGAAAGACTGCAAAGAATATCCTGCAGTTCTGTGGTCAAGAAAACCAGCCATTACCTCAGTTAAAGCATGCTGTGAAGAAGAGCTCTTGACAATGTGAGCTTGTTCACAGCTTGTGAAGGTTTCCACAGCTTCCACTGAATGAATTTATAACTGAAGACATGTAGGCACAGCTTCCCCATTCCTAGCTCAGAACAAGGTAGAATCTTCAATGTGCTACAGGCATGGAGGGAAAATTTACACCTCGGCTTCCCTGGCAGCAAATTTCTTAATGAGCTAGTGACGTAGGCTACTGTTTCATACAGTGGGTTTGCATCTTGTGTGTACAGTGTTTTACTACTTCAATACACAAGCAAAAAAAAAAAAAAAAGGAATTGAATGTCAGTACTGTTGCTTGAACTACAGCTCTTTTTTCTTCCCCCTTTACACCCTCTTTTTTCTTCAGTCACTATGGTAAATGTGGGAAGAAAAGGAAACACCAGAGCACCAATTCTTATATTTGATCTCCCAAGGATGACGCTGAGCAAAGGACTGTGATCCTATACTGGGAATTTCTTCTTCATTTGCCACAACTTAGAAGTTCTCTGCAAAGTATGGATTAAATTCCATGTTCTTCTTCCAAGTATAAGGACATTCGGAAAAGGCGGTGTATTCTGCTGTAAATATGAAATATATTCATTTTTTCTAAGTATGTTGATAGAGAACAGATCAGCTTAATTGCACTATCCAGCTCAGTGAGCTTTTATTTATTTCTTTATACATTTGAGCTGTTTATTGGATAACTTTGGAGAGGAAAAGATGAGTATGTGAGCCTGTTCTCTCTTGCCTTTGGACCATCTAGACAAAAACTGATTTTGCATGAGGGAGAGCGCTGATCAGGGCAGCCCTTTTTGGATCAGAAGTGGTGAGACTGGGAGTCTGCCACCCTGCTCTGCTCCTCTCACCCAGCAACTCTCTGCAGCAAACGCTCTGCCCATTGAGATCTTTCTCAAATGTAGCACTCCTTCTCTCCTGTTATGTAGCTGTCAGTTCCTACACAAGGCATTAGCTCTGCAGGTTAGATCATCCCACTGCCTCCCCCAGACCTGGGACCTTGTATCCCAGACATGCTGATTTTTTCTGTCCTAAAATACACTCTCTGTTCATTTCTGAAACCAAATCATCTCACCCTGACCAGGACCAAGGTGACTCCCAAGCTCCTACTTCTCCTCATTGTTACTTGTCATCTTTCTTGTTGAGGTTAAGTTGTTTGGGGTACTGACAGGGGTGTTAGGCTGTCTTAGGAAGATGAGAAAGGATGAGACAAGAGCTTGGTTTATAGAAGGAAATGTTAACTGGATCCAGTCATTTAAAGTTGACCTGTAGCAGAAATATTTGTTCTCTGGCTCTGCAAGCAGATAAGAAGTATTCTTTGCCTTCCCTTTCTCCTGCATGACCTCCATCTAGTGCTGGGTCCTGACCAGGGACAGAAAATACTCTCCTTACAGTCAAGAACTTAAGATGTGGTGTTTGAACAATGTCATGGATTATGAAGAATTAAACAAAGGAAAGCCACTGAGTTGTAAAGGGCCTTATAAGATCGAAAACCAAAATTGGAATGAGAAAATTTAGGAGTAGGTTTTCATTTTTTCTATTCTTCATACCACAAATGATTGATGCTAACACTGAGTTTAGTGCAGCCGAATTATTACTGCCCTAGTCTAATTATCTTATGAGTTTCTCATGCATGGGGTTTTCCTGTGTGAGTTTACCAGTCATTTCAAGAGTTCCTGGCCATGGAAAAATGTGAGTATATTTCTAGGGGGCAACACGATTGCCATGTTAACAGCAGCGACTTACTGAACAATCAAAAGTAAGTTCTTTTTATAGTGTGTTTTGGGAGGAACTTTTTTGAACAAGAGAAAACAAATGACAGAATTGAGAACCAAGTATTAAATGTAAAATAAAAATTCCCCAATGGCAGGAGAGCAAACATTATGAAATGCTTCACAGTTCAGAAAGTGCCAGGAGTACTTTTTCCCCTAGTGCATACAATTGCACATTTATATTCAGCACTGAGTTTTAGAGGTCTCTTCTGTTTTTATTTAATTTCTTTCAAACTTCATGAGGAAATTTGCCATTATAGTGTCACAAAAACATAGCTGTATTCTAAGAGATGTTGGTCTTATGGGCACAGATTTCATTTCCTGTAACCACGGGCACACGTACTTCTTCTTTTAGAGAAGACAAAGCTATATGTAATGGTAAGACAAGTTATGTAGTGGAAAAAGACTGGTACTATGGACAACAGAAATTTATAATACACTACATGCATTGTCATTACTGTAATGATTGACTTTAGTTATTTCTCTGTCTTCACTATGAACTAACTTTAGGATAAGGGTATTTTTTTATTCACTGTTTTATATCTCTGGTGCAACATTTGTACTTCTGCTGACACAAATTTCCACATCAATAAAAAAATATGAAAATAAAAGCCAAATGTGTTTCTTTATTTTTTTTCATCCCATGTGCTTAATGTAATCAGATATATCTGCAGGCATAAAAGATGTGTACAGTGGGTTTCTTCTTTCTCTTTTTTTTATCATTGAATTGTTGAAAAGGTCAGCTTATAGAGAAATATTCTCCTTTCTTCATTTGTTGGTGATACCATGTCTTGGAGAATTCAACCTTAGAATAAAAAGTCATTGTGGAGTCTCATATACGATTGAAATGCAGATATTCAGTTACATTTGATGTTGGGATTTTTGACAAGTACATTTTGAAGTTGTGTAGGTCTGTTGTCAAACAGAGCAAACCACAGAACACACTGAAAGAGAGTAACATAGTCAGCTTGGTTTTATGGCAATAAACATTCCCTCACAGCGATATTAAATGGATGATCATATTTATTTTGCTTTTTAGGAATGATTTTAGCTTTAATATTGCACTTGTTATATTGTATTTCTAATGTGCATATTGTTTTCCACGAGAGGGCAGTCCATACCCAGTATCAGTTGTTTTCCATTATACTCTTAATCCAAGGAATATAATTAGAAACTCGAACATAAACTCCAGGTTTCATGGGTTGGGCACAGCCGAGGCCCCAAGAGGTGACTCCATGTTGGACAAATCTATCTTGTTCCAGGCAAACTAGAGGTCCTCCACTGTCTCCCTAAACAGCGAGAAAGATCAAAATGAGAGCACAAGATTGGAAGATGTGGTGTTCTCATAAGAAGCACAGAAATGGAACTGCCTTTTGAATGAGAGTTCCACATCTGTTATAAGAAAGCCAGAGGGGAGTTTTCTAATGCGTGCTGCTGAACACTGTACTTATAACCAATGCTGATGCTCTCAGCCTTTCTTACCTGACAGGTATCTGTGCCCCCATGAATATTCCCAGCACAAAGCTCGTGTGTTTTGACTCTCCCATTCAAAAATTCAGGGCGGTTGCATATTTTATTCTCAATTACAGGGACTCAATTACCGGGAAACCAGTTTCCTTTAAGTAGCCTTCACCAGGAGTTCCTTTCCAAGTAAACAAAGTAAATGATAATAAAAAAAACAAGAAACAAAAAAAAACAACCTTGAGTATTGAATGACAAAGGGTAAATGAGCATCTCCATAAAGCAAATGTCAGGATAAGAATAAGCAATACAATAAACAGTGTTTATGAACATAATTTCCATGCATAGCACGGAGCAATTCCAAAATCAGTGTTAGCAGTACTATTACAGTGCTTATCACCTTCTAGCCTTCATCAAAATACGTGATACAGAGACTGCCCTTAACTGCTCTCAGAGTAAATCCAAATGAGTCACGTGCATGCTGTATGTGAGAGTCACTCCCAAGCAATTTTATTTCTCTGGATCTGAGAATATCTCTCTGGGGAAGAAAGGAGGAAAGAAGTAGGCAGTTGAAAATGTTATGATGGACAGAAGAGGCAAGGAGATGGGAAAGATGTGATTCTCTTCTTAGCCAAGACAAAGTGGGAGGTTTGAAGATGGGAGCATTTTCATATTCAAATGAGATCTTCTGAACCAGGCTGATTGTGAGAAAGATCATTCGAGAGAATGAGCAAACTTATATACTGTATTAATAAAATTGCCAAAGTCTAGAAAAACTTTCCTTCTGACTATGTAAAAGCCTACTTTAGGGAAAAGCAGAGTGGATTGAAAAATAAAAGCAAGCGTGTGCTTAGGTCAGACTCCTCTCTTTTCCTATTGGTTTGGGGTGTTCCAATGTCTGTCACTCTGAGAGGTTTAGGAGAATCTAAATCACAAGGAGGCATTAGAAAAAAGGCAGTACCTTGCAAATTGGGTTGAGAAATGAATGCATGCAAGTTTTTTTTGTTTTTTTTTTCTGGCACAGAGTGGGGGTGCTTTGGATACAAATATATACCAAGCTCCACACATGGAGTGTTAATTCTGTCTCACCTTTTGTATCTCCCCATCCTGTCACATAGCACTCCTCTCTTCCTCCTAACACAGCATTTTCTTTTGGCAAGCAAACAGGGATTACCTGATCAGTGATGACTGCTGGGCTGAAAGAAACAAAGAATAGACCCACACAGGGTCAGACATTAGATCATTTATCCCTGGTACCACCTTTATTTATCTAAGAAGATTTTATGCAAAGTCAGCAGTTTTCCTTGAAATTCTGAGCTTCAAGTGAGGGTTTTTTTCTTTGAAATTCAAAGCCACTTATATTTTAGGCTCTAATCCCACAGAACATTATACACAAAAGGAAAAAAATCTGAAATGGAGAACAGTTAAAAAGATATTAAAAATACTAAAGTAAATCTGGAACAATGTGTTCACATATGGATAAAGAATAGACAACAAAGCCTACCTTACTTCACCTGTACCCAGGCTGACTATAGATCACTTCCAAACTGCATACTCTTAACATAAAAAAGAACCTGAGTCATGCTGACTTACCTCTATGTGCAGATTCTTATCTGGGTTCAATCAAGAAGCCACTTTTATTTGGGATATGTTTTGATTTTCATTGGAGCCATGAAAAGCAAAGCACAAGCCATACATGTTCGTATGTGCTTGTAGCTGTATAGAAGTATTCCTTATCAGTTGCATAGCATCCTGGAGTTTCAGACCAATGGAAACAGATGCAAGAAGTGCTAACCTGGATATTGCATTAGAAGTGTGTACTGCTTGCCTGCACTAAGGACAACCTGTTGGAAGAGCACTCCTCACTCTGTCATGGAAAAAGTATGGGGTCACACTGTGCAGCCATTGTAGCTTTCAGTCTTTGTTAGATTACCAAGATAGAAGTGTACAGGGAAAGCTTTTCTAGGCACAGTCTCCTCCTGCTCTGCTGCCTCTGCCATACTTAACAGCAGCTGGCTCTGAGTGCACTTCTAGCATAGACCACCATCTCTAGCCCTCCTCCCTCCCAGAGCAGCCCTTTCTCTTTCTGAAGCCCTGCGACTGAGTCACCTTAGCTCCCTCTGGAGCTTCTGCAGAAATGGAGGAAAGAGAGGGTCACACAGTACGTGTGTAAACACACACCTGCATAGCACCAGGAACCAACCACTGTGTAGTTAAAAACAGGCAAACCAAATTTTCCTGTCAGAATGAAGGAATGCATCAGGTGAAAGTGTACCTCCTCAGTTTCAGTAGAGCAATGTCCACCCTGTGGGGCTCTTTGAACAGTTTCTCAACATCTCTTTTCTGCACTGATGATTCTAATGCTCTTTCTTCATGTAATCCAAGGTATACTTTATATGAAGATGGCCGTGGTGACCTATTGGAAATAATTGCACACAGTGAGCTGATAAACACACATCCAGGACTTAGGCCACTTATGATAATGTTGGACACCTAGTTCTACTGAAAGCAGAAAAGAAAGCCAGCTTTGGTGTAAGCTTATTTTTGTAATCTCTTTTCCTGACACATAAAATCAAGACTTGCTATGTGCATTAGCTGGTGACTGTTATTACTCAACACTTCCATTTTCAGTCAAAACTGTTTTAACGGATGAAGAATAGTTTTGGCTCAATTCTTGATTGTGGAAACTGAGTTGAGAGACAACTCAGGTTGGTTATTGGGCCAGTTTTAATTCTAAAATTCTAAACTGTTTTTTTCTATCTCATGTAAGAAAATGCTTTTGCAGCCTGTAACAGATACTTACTTTTCTAAGCAGTGAGCTGCAGTAAGAACCCACTGTGGGTCAATCAGAGTCCCCCCACAGAAGTGCAAGCCATAACTGTAATAGAGCAGAAAGACATTAAAAAAAAGGCATGGGTCTAAGGTGGTGAAGTCAGTTGTGTATCACTGAAGTTCATTGGGTAATCCTTCCAGCATAGCCTTTAGAAACTAAAGAAATTATTCTGCATTTTTATTTGGAATAAAAATCTTTACCTTCCTTGAACAACATTTTTTTACAAGTACAGGAGTGTTGTGTATACATCTTTATAATGAAAACAACTAGATTTTTTTGCTCTCGACCAGTATTTTTACTACTGGAAAATCTAATATGCACTGACATAGACCTTCTGAGATATTATGGCTTTTATCCAGTCCTGATCCCAGTCAGAAAGCTTTGGAACTGTACTTAATTCCTGACAAAACCATATTTCAGACAGCTTCCACTTCTTTTAGGATATTGGCTGTACTGAGGAATATAGTGACAGATTCAAATTCATTGTTCCTTACAGTGAAATGATAGCATTTTTCAAATTATCAACTGTATGTATTGTATTTATTGTAAAAAAAGAGCATTCCTGGTTATCTAAATTACCTGCTTTAAGATTATCAAACACAATCTAATTGAAAACAAATAAATAGCCTAATGGAGTTCATTTTTAACTTTTAGCTTAGAGGCATTTAATCCTTATGCTAATTTTAAATACAAAACACATTTCCCTTTAGAGCGTTGCAACCACATACATACAGCATCCTGGGAGATGCAGAGCTTTCTTGACTGTAAAGCCTCGTGCAAAGGGGAGTGGCTGTACCTTGTCCGGAGACTGATTTGCCAGGGCCAGGAGTGTGGATGTGAAATACACCCAGCAACAATCCTCTGAGCGCACAGCTTTGGTCTGAACTTGGCCTTTCCACATTCATACTGAGCAGGAGCTACAGAGTAAGAAAAAAGAATCACTATGGGGAACTTCAGTGTATTTGCTATACATTCTCTATGCATTCAGAAAACTAAAAGGTGAAACTCTTATATTTTTCTATTCTGTATTCTACTATTCAGAATAGTATTACTTATTCTATAGTAAATTATACACTGTACATCACCTAAGTTTTGTTAGATTTGTCTTCATCTGGGACATTTAAAATGTCTGGCAAATATTTTTTGCATCTTCCTGGTCCTCAGCAAATTACATATAAATAGAACTACAATGACGTAGAAAAAGGAGTGGAACAAAGAAGGAAACAGAAGTAAATCCTCCCAACATCTTTAAATGTACTCTTACAGATGACAGCAGTACAGAAACTGCACTGCCAGCTGTATTCAAACAAAACATAGTGGTACAGCTCATGAAATTCAATCACTATCTCTGTGAAATAGCATTTGGTCTGCTCTTATCTCAGGCTCTTTCAGCTCTTCAAATGTCTCTGCTTTATTCCAGGTGGATAGATTTTGTTTAGCCTCAGGAAGCTGACCTAACAACAAGGCATTTAGATACGTTGTCAGCAAAAGGAACTAACTACTGAAGCTAAAGTTGAAAGCCATGTTCCCTCTGCTCTTTAACTGAGCAGGCCAAAAAGTTAATCTAAAAAGAAATTGGAACTTCAAAATGAAGTCAATGATAATGTGTAAATGCTATTTTCCCTTAAAAATCCCAGCCCAAGACTTTCAAGGCAGTAGTATTTTTACAGTTACGGTACATACATGTTATAGAACAGCAGTCTTATTTTTGTTTGGTCTGTATTTGAGTTTTTATCAGAGATATGTAAATACAGAAGCATGTTTTCTGATTAGCTGTGCCACATGACCAAGCAGGGTAATTTCTTCATGTCCAGATCTATTTTGAAATATCTGGCAGCACCTGCATAAGCTTCAGTGGGCTCCAAGTAAATCTTCTGCAGTCTTTGGGGATTCCAAGGGATAAGCACTGTTATTAAGTATTCAGGCACTGGTGTTGAGCATTACTTCATCACAGCCTTAATTTCCTATCTAAAGCTACTTCACTGTCATAGAACAGTCTTTCAGACTAATCACTGAATGTTCTCTGGTAGTCATAAAAGGTAATAAGAAAGGGAGATACTAGTCTTAAAAGGAATAATTACGGCACTTGGGAATGTCACAGTACTCCCAGGCTTTTCTTGGGTCTGTTGTGTAGCACCAAGGTCCATTCACATCTCCATCAGGGTTCCTGCAATACTATAAAAAAATAAATGAAGACACTAGCTATTGACAAGAGGCCAAGAAACTGTTTCAGAATAAAAACAAGTTAAATTGGGGAAAGAATTTTTACATCCTTTTGTCCAAAAAGTTTATTTTTTTGTTGTTTTTTTTTCTTTCTTTTTGCTCTGTGAGTTTTGAAAAAGATCACAAAAATGAAATTAGCCTCTGTCAGCAAATATTCACTGTCAAAAGCTCTCATCTCTTAAAAGCAAAGGAGATCTTGTCCTAGAATGGGGTTTTCTAGAGCACTGCATTGTCTCTTTCCACTCTCACTGCAGTTGGTAGGAGCTGTAACATCAGGTCTCAGACCCTTTTGCACCCACTCCATACATATGTCTGTGAGATAAACAGACATTATACAAGCTGCTCTTCAACAACTTGGTGATGCCTATGAGTTCCAGGGCAGGGATGCAGCTCATCCTCACACAGGGTGCCTCGTTAGCTGGATTATTGTTTAGGGCTCCCAAGCCAGGCTGACTGACCTCCATTTAGAGCAGACACATCACAAAATTGTATGCGCTCATATGGAGGAATGTGAATTTAGTCATTGTCATCTGAAAGAGTCTCGCCATCTGCCTATGTGTTCACTTATAAATATACCAAGCAAGACCTCTTGGTTCTACGACAGAATCTTTTAAAGACTTTAACTACAGTTCTGGTCTTCCAGAGCATCTTCAGCCTCTCTGCCTTGCCCAGAGCTAATATTCAGTAACACAGAGAGGAGAAGAAGAATGGACAGAGACAGCTTGGCACACTGTCCACAGGAGTTGGCAGGAAGAAAGCAGTATGGGACACCTGGACTCTGAATTCCCATTTCAGTCTCCTAGCAGTTTAAGAAACACTATCATAGATATTTTTCTAGTTAGCTTCCCTAATCTGCATTAGAGGCACATGTCTTAGGAAAAAGGAGAGGATAGTTGCTTCCCTTTCACAGGAATCCCAAACAATTACTCTATTCAAGAACTAATAAGTTATGGCAGGAAGCTTTCCATGGAGTATTTTCCCAGTCTGTACTGGAATTCAATGCAGGCTATGTGATGCTATCAGAGAAATGGCTGAAACAATCTCTAAAATCATGTACAAAGAGAAAAAACCATTCAACCTGGCAACATCAAACAAGCTCTTTATATCATATAATGAGCTTGCCAATAACAGGACAAGTACTGTATATGAGATGTTACAAATCTTAGCAGCCATTGGCTGGAAACAGAAGATCTTTTAGTGGGTACTTAACTTAGGATTTGAGATGAAGGCTATAGATGGAGAATGAGTTACAGAATGGGTCAGAAGCGTGGACATCCATGTATGGTTGGATGCAACAGTAATTGGAGGGTTTTGTGGAGGAAGGAATTAGTAGAGGCTGAGAACTGCAGTCTATCAGGTATATAGCGTAGGGAATTTGCACTGAACTTTGAATCACTCACCGTCTCACCTGTTGCTGTTGTTACTGAAAACTATTATCCTAGGTGTTGGTTTTTTTTTCTGTCAGGGGAGGCAAAGTACTGCCTGAAGACCAACACCAGATAGTCTTCAGCAGTGGGAAAAAGCAAATGCTCATGCAAAGCCCTTTGGCTACACTCCAAAAGCATTTGACATTGCTTCTGGGCATCTGTTTGTCCCAGTGAAGAACAGACTGCTCATGTCAATGAGAATTAACATGATCAGGTTCTTGGATTGAAATGAGGAAAATAATTTACAGAGACCTGGCATGAAATTCTTACTGAGAGACCATGAAGAAGACAGGAAAAGCTCAGTGACAGCAAATATTAGTTGAATAGCTTCTTACATTTTTTTCCAGGCCTGATTTTGGATGAGTCCTGGGAGTAAAGTAGTCATGTTTATGTGGTGTCTGAGAACTCCACTCTTGACAAGTTCTGCCCCTTGCAGTTCTTGCTACTGTGCCACGATAATCTATGCCATTTGAATGAATGCAATCTGTGAAGAAAAACGAAAAGAAAAAGATTGTTAGCTGACAGCAATTGGTCCACACCCATACTTGGTGGTGACGAAGCAGAAATAAATTTGAGGAAATGTTATTTGAGCTTCCGTCTTCCTTAATGTATATACATGGAAGAAAGAACAAAGTAGTGTCAATGATAGCTAGCAATCACATTTTTATTTGCTTGCATTTGCAAAAATTTTCTTCATTATTTTGATAGACTTGGATCAAAGAAGCTCAGATTCAGTTGACCCTTTTTGACTCCAGGAACCAGGAGCACAATGATTATGCACTCATAAAATTTTTTCCTTATGGACATTAATGCCTTCCCATCATGTTCTACAGTATGTAAAACTGTTTTAATGCATATTCAGGCAAAAATATTAATTAACCTGAATTTACCCTAGTTAACCTGAAGAAAGTGGCAGAATAAAAAATGAAAGCTGTTGCACTCTAAACATCTGCTGGACAGTGAAGTTGAATCTAAACTGAATTAAAAAAGCCAGCTGTCCTCTTTTGGGAAGTGGAGCCCAGAAAATGGGAATGCATGGCACATGAAAAGACATTTTCCAACATTTGCCAGCAAAATGCTATCACCTCTATATTTGCTGTCATTGCTAATAGGACTCCCACCAGAGCATGGATACTATCAGCCATTTTTTATCTTGTGCTTCCAGTATTGCCAAATGTAACGGATATAAAAATTCTGTATTAATCTAAAATCAAATACATATACTATCATATAAAGTTCTACAAGTAAGTTCAGAAAATGATGAGAATGGATAAGGTGTTATATTAAATTCTGAGATTGTTTAGAATTCTATCTTTCATCCTCATTAAACTCTGTAATTTTAACATGTAATACACCTTCCTTGTTCCCGAGGAAAGCAGAAAGTCTTCTCACCGGGATTTGGTTCCAGAGTTGTCTGAGGAGGTTTTGGTAGTGTTATCTGCACATTGTCACTACATCTCTTCAGGTTGCAGTACTCCCATCTCACACTTGGATCAGTGGTGTAGCACCATGGGCGGCTATCAGCATCTGGGTTTCTGCAATAATTCTGCTTCAGGTCCCTACAAATGCAAACATAGTGTGCCTATCTATGCCACATGCCTGTGAAAAACTTGAAATAACAGTTTAGAAAGGAGGACTGGTACAAAGATCACACACAATATCTGACAGAAATCCTATTTTCAGCATAAAGAAACCAAGAAATTTCTGCAGAAAACTTAATTTTGACAGGTATTTATTCTCTCTTTAAGGCATATAGCAATAATACTGTTTGCAAATCCAGATAAGTAAATGCACGTATTTTAACGTATATCATCCCTTTTAGACTTTCAAATAAACTAAATTTAACCCATTCTAGTTTTTCAAATTTATATATATTTTAAGAAGAAATAGCTTTTTGAATAAATAAATAAATAAATAGGAATAAGAAAATCACTTATTTCTCTACAGAGCTGAAATTAATGACAGACTAGGAACCTAAGACTTAAATTCTTGAAGAATCTCATGTATAGAAACAGTTAATTCCAGTGTAATTTTATGAAAACTCTTAATTTCTTTAAAAGTAATATAGAAACACTGTTTCAGTGACAACTAGAAAATACTTCCAGATTTAAAAGAAAAGAAAAAAAAGAGGGAGACTTTTAACAAATATATCCCTTCCCAACTTCAAAATCATTGCTGTGTAAAGGTGCTGCAAATAAAAAAATGAGTTCATGAATGATCATTCTTAAATGAAACACAGAAGTAAAAAATGCACGTACGCATTTGGGAAGTGTTCTGAAGTTTTATTGTGACGGTGTGGTGACATTGAGTTCCAGGCTTGACATTTCTTCCCTGTGATAGTGAAAGATGCTGTTCCACGATAACTCACACCATTGCCTTGGTAGCACTCCTCAGTTGCTTGAGCTTGCTCAGGCTGGTCAACAGCTGTGGTGAATAATGGAAAACAATCCCTTGTATCTTAATACTTTGATATGTATATGTGAGCATAGAGAACAAACAGAAAACAGCAAGCTTGAGTAGTTCATAGACTGCCACATCATGCTCTCTGTCACAGAATCTTTCTCAGATTGTAGATCGAAAGGAAGACTTCCAGATTGTTCATAATATTTAATACTATGCTAGGGAGCTACAGGAATGAAGGGAACAGACACTTTAGTAGGGTCTGTTGTGATAGAACAAGATGAAACGGTTCCAAGCTTAAAGAGGGTACATTTAGGGTAGATATAAGGAAAACATTTACTTTAGTGAGGGTGGTGAGGCACTGGAACAAGTTGCCTAGAGACGTGGTGGTTGCCCCTTCCCTGGAAACTTTCAAGATGAGGCTGGATTTGGTCCTGGGGAACCTGATCTAACTGTGGATGTTCCTGTTCATTGCAGGGGAGTTGGACAAAATGACCTTTAAAGGTCCCTTCCAACTCTAAGTACTCTATGATTCAATGATCATTTTTACTATCATGAGTGCAGATTTATTTCAGCTATCAATCCAGATCAATCACACATCTATCAGCATGTCTCAGGACAATACTTCTTAGATAGCATTACTGAAAGTGACAGCAATAATACAACTGAGCAGTCACCTAAAGTTTCTGACAACCTAACACGATGACACTGCACTTCCAAACTGCAGATGCTTCCTCTTGTTCTTACCAGGGCTGTCTGGCTCTTTCCCATCACAGGAGGGAATGGTACAATATTCCCATCGAGCAGTTACATTTGTGGTGTAACACCATGGCATCTTCTCACCATCAGGGTTTCTACAGTAGTTTTCTTCTAAGTTTCTGAAACAGAAAGTTGGCTAAGAAATCCTCTCATGGAAACCTGATAATGGTAATAAACGTGGAGGGAGTGTGTCTTGTTTTCTAGTTTACTGTTGCATTTACAGGTGGGTAACTGCTGTCATTTACTGATGCATTTACTAGATGAATAATTGCAGTGCAGCTGTGTTTTGGATGTGCTAAGCCAGATGTCGGCTGGATGGACATATGATGCATTACTTTGAGTAGGACAGCAGAAACACAGTGTGAAAGAATCCAGCCACAGGCAAATATCATGGTAATAATTTCCTCATTTTACTGCGCTTCTCCTGAGCAACAATATGGTAGAAGGATGAGCTGAAGAGGGAAAATGATAACTAAGCAGAGCTTGGAAGTCAGAAGAGAAGACACTTGTACCTAAGAACAACAAAGTGAATGAAAAGAGGAAAAACGTGAAAAATCAACTGAAAAGATGGAATCATACAGCTAACGAACTCTGGTGCGACGCAGGGACTTTGCACAGCAGCTGAAATAAAATGAAGTCATTCTGTGCCTTGGTACTTCTCATGGACACTGAATAGAGGAGAGGTTTCACTTACTTGCAGGGGTAGTTTTCAGGGGTGCGAGCATGCCTGTGAGGAGACTGAGCACTCCAGTGCTGGCAGGTATTCCCTGACTCAGTAACAGATATCTTGCCTCGATAATCTTCTCCTCTTCCTGACAGGCACAGGCGCCCTGGTGCAGGTACAGGTGGGGATGTTGCTGTTGCAGAAAAAGGAACTGAAATTAGACACGGCCTTCTAAAAATATAAGAAATACAACAACAACAGAAAAGGCAACAAAGTACTTAAGAGCTTTAGAGTGAGGTAGGAATTTTAGCTTTCTTTACAGATAAGGTTTAAAGATCAAAGTATTTGGAAAGTCTAATATGTAGAGAAAACATCTTATCTTTTCTATCTGCCATTTTAACATTCAGATTCCCAGATGGGCATTTTTATCTTCCCCTTTACAGCAGCCAGAAACAACACAACCAGTGCTAGCAGCCCCATCAGAACATATCTGAAAAGTGAGCAAGCAACACTGAGAAGAAAACTGGCTTGGACATGGCAGGAACACCAGTAATAGATACAAATGTCGGCAGAAACATAAAAGATATGTACGCAATTTGGTGAGAGTTAGGAATGGCAAGGATAAGGTCTGGTGAGAAGGCCCAGGGAAAAGTACTGTGGCAAGAACAGACCCTCAGGGAAATTGAAAAAAGGAAATTGAATTGGAAGAGCAAAAAACAACCAGAAGTATTTCAGCATGAAAGAAAATGTCATCAAAAAAGGAGCACCAGAAACACTGGAAAAGACTGCCGCAGAGAAACACGTGGAGGAAGAGAGATGTGCTCCAGGAAAAAAAAAAAAAAAAGAAATACCTAGGACAGAAAACTCTAGTCTCAAAAGAGCTATCAGAGGCTCATTTCAAGATTCTTATTTTTTATGTGAAGAGATAAAAGACTGCAGTCTTTTATTCTTTCTTTTATTTTGGAGGCTTAATCTACTTGTTTGAGTTCTTTGCATCACTCTGAATAGAAGATGTCTAGACATCTTTGTGTCTAGAGGCCTAGAAGTCAGACTCACAGCAACGAGGAATGTTACAAAATTCCCAGCGTTTATTTGGGTTGGTAGTGAAACACCAGGGCCGAGGTTCACCATCAGGGTTACGGCAGTAATTCATCTTCAGATCCTTCTCTGGAAAACTGAACAGGAAAAATATATTTTAAACAATGGCTGGCTGTGACAATTAGCCTGTCTAGGGTAAAGTTGACTTTGGGCCACCATGGTGATAAACAACTCACTTTTCAGGGAGGTATCCATGTGAATGAGGTTGCTGGGAGTCCCAGCGTTGGCACTCAAGCCCAGATGCTGTTGTTGAAATTACTCCATGATAGTTTTCTCCACTGCAGTGCATGCACTCCACTGTAGGAACAAGTTCAGAATGATGACAAGAGACAGAGAGTTCCTGGGGAACTTGTCTGTAAACATTCACACTCATCTCACTTGAAGTGTTTAATCAGAACACAAGGCTGAAAGACAATCATTTTTGTCAAAGTGAAAGTTTCTTTTTCTTGGTGACTTGAACTCATTGATCATAGTATTCCATTAAAAACTTGCTGTAGAATCTAGTTTCTAAAAGAGAGGAATTTAAACCAATGATCCGTAGTTGCAAATCTGTTCCTTGCTCTTATCATGTTTTATTGACTTTTGCACTAGCAGCCATAATTTGGTTCCATTCTAGGATTATAATCTGAGAATACATTTATCTGTCATTCTTTGGTTTAGGAAAGTTGCTCCAGTGTAGCTGTTTTGGGAGATACATTTGTGATCAATATAAAAAAAAATCTCTTTGGACAGTTCCTGTTTGAACTAAACTCAATTTTGGAACAAATTTGGAACAAAAAATAAACATATCTGAATAACCACTCATTTTTTAACAAATCTTCTAAACAGGGGGAACAAATTATATATATATCCTTACCTTCACACTCTGGGATGTTACAATAATCAAATCTGGTAGTAGGATCTGTTGTGTAACACCAGGGTCCTTTTTCATCATTATCAGGATTTCTGCAGTAATTTTCCTCCAGCCCTGCGTCAGGGTATTTTTCAGGTGTATAACTGGAACAGTTGTAAAACAGGATTAGAGAATAAGGGAAATATCATGGTTGTTCAGTTGAGGACTCTAGAAGTGAAATCTCTGAGGACCATTGTTAAGATGTCACTCATTAGGAGTCTCCTAATGGCTACTGAGTCCCATAAGTCAAGGGTTAAAAGTATCAGAGAAGCAGACTTCAAGAAATTTGTTGTCTTCATGGCCAGTCGTGTATTTAACACTAAAGTTTACTCTATCTGTTCAGTTTCCAGTAATTTTCCCTCTGCTGGGTACTTATGTTCACTGAAATGTGAGAGTTCTCTGTGGCCTGAATGCTATGCCAATGGCAATAGGAGGTTACTAAGCAAACCCAATAGAATACCTTTCATTAAATACGATAAATACTGCTCTGTTAATTGTCTGTGGATTCACTGATGGAATGATTTAGTCTGTCTCATTGGATACATATTATATTTTGCAGCCAAGAGAAGATACTCTTGTCCTGAGATTGGAGAAAAGTTCTTGTTTCACCAGAAACACTTGCTTCCCTGTCCAGCATTCTGCTCACTTAAGGACCAAAAAATGTTAAACACAATGACAAAGCCTGAAAAAGTCCCCTTTGATTGTGCATCTCCAGTTGCAATTCAGATTAGAGAAGGATAAGTGTAAGAAATTATTCTCTATCAAGAACTTGAATATCAAATGAATTGTTTATAAGACTACTCAGCACATCTAAATGGCTTAGCAAAATTTCAGAAACATGAACACATATGAAAAGACCATACTTAGGTTTATGGGGTGAAGTATCAGCCCACTTCTGGCATGCAACACCCTTCTGAGTTTTGGCTTCTGTTCCTCTGTAATCCTTCCCTCTACCTTCCTTGCATTCTAGAAGATAAACTGAAATGATACATGCTTGATTAATTGGTATCATTGTATATCCTTTGGAATTTATAAAAATCATTTTTTTCTTTGAAGTTTGTTGTGTCACAAATGAGATTTAATTAATTCACAATAGTATGCTGAAGCAATGACTCTGCAAGGTAAAGACAAGCTATAATGGTTGAAATGTTATATTATACATATTATATATATACATATATTATACATGCCATTCTACTCATATCCACTCATTTGAAACTTAGTAGTCCTTTCAGAAAAGGAAAGGAAAGGAAAGGAAAGGAAAGGAAAGGAAAGGAAAGGAAAGGAAAGGAAAGGAAAGGAAAGGAAAGGAAAGGAAAGGAAAGGAAAGGAAAGGAAAGGAAAGGAAAGGAAAGGAAAGGAAAGGAAAGGAAAGGAAAGGAAAGGAAAGGAAAGGAAAGGAAAGGAAAGGAAAGGAAAGGAAAGGAAAAAGAAGAAAAGAAAAGAGAAGAAAAAAGAAGAAAAGAAAAAGGAAAGGAAAACAGAAAAGAACAGAACAGAGAAAGAGAATGCAAAAGAGCAATGAAATTTTATTTATTAATGTTGATATCAGCCTGGAGTTCTCATTAGTAGTCTTGAAAACATTAAATTGTTTTATATCTTTAATTATCAAATTCAAGGAGAACTGAAATCTCAGTGCTTTCACTTTTCTTTTGGCAGGAGGAGGAAGCAGCCATAATTCCACCTCAGCCATTAAGATTTTCTTGGAGGACTGAACCACCATCTTTCCCAGAAAAGAACTGATCACTGTGATGTGAGAGCTGAGGTGACAGAAGTGTCTCTGCCAAGGCATGCCAGAAGGAACTCACATATCTGCAAGTTCCCTTGGAGCTTCTGCAACTACATTTTAGGGAGAGTCACTGCCAGGCTGCTAAGGCATGTTCACCATCTCTAAACTGAGAATCACAACAAATTAGTTAACTTCTCAGACAGCCAGTAGGAGTTAAATGGTAAATTCTATTCACAGTCCCCCTCAAATCCAGACTCAGTGGCCAAGATATTACCATATGTTTCATAGTTTTATTACCTTTTGTGTTTACTAGCAGATGAAAAAAATCTGCTAGTCCCTTATCTGGTCAGTTAAGACACGCTTTTCCGTCCCTAAAAATTCTAGATTGAACTGGCACAATAACCTAAGTTCATTTTTTTCAATAACTTCAGCATACTCTACAAGCTTTAACAGGAACCCCTCAAGCAGTTTTGCAATAAATTAACATTACAAACCGAAATAACTGAATCGGTTGACGATTTTTTTTGTTTGCGCAAACTTTTGACCGTTTATATAACCTTTAAGTTTCATTCAGACTGATGACAAATAACTAACTTTGATCCCCTGTATCAATTCATGTCTCTCTGGGTTAACTATTTACAAACTGGAATGTGGAGAACAATTTGCAAAAGCCAATTTTAATTCTTAGTGTTTTTTCAATGTTTACATTCTGTATCATACCACATACCATAGGAAAAATGGGAAAAATAATTCTGAAAATTGTGTGTTTTGCAACAAATGCAAAACTCTCTGAAAGCAATAATAAAAATAGATTGGGTCTCATAACAATTGCTTCCAATAAAAAAAAAAAAAAGTGTGAAAAAATCTGTTTTCATCAATAGCAGTGCAGAAACAGTTGGATATGTGATAGGAATTTCTTTGAAATTAAATAAATTCCTTCTTCCATCTATATAACAAGAGCTCAGTGATTTTGGATGTCAAAAATAGTCTTTAAATCCAATCACTTGTATGCATGTAGCATAAAGTGATGAATACTCTAAAAGAGATAATAAAAAAATTGGATAGTTGCCATTTCTTAAAGACAGACTTATCATTTGCCCAATAGAATAGGAAATCAGACATACTTTTCTCAAAAAGTCCCCATTCATGGCAAAACTGACTGGAAACAAAGCATATACAAAAGGGGAATCCAAAATACCACCACATCATTTAATTATATCATCAAAACTTAATTAGAATAAAAAGCATCATGAAATTAATTAAATGAAGAGAGCAACTATATAAAATACAAAAATATGGTTAAAAGCTCTCATTTTTAACTGGAACGTAAGTAACACTCAAAAATTCTGACAATGCACAAAAGTGAAATAAAATTGATTTGAGTTCCCACCAGGGTAAGCAGTAAATTTTGTTTAGAGATATACATGAAATTCTTTGGTACTTCTCATCAGCTTCCCACTGGAAAAAGGCCAATCTCGGGAACCACTGTCAGCACAACTAACTCTTCCTACTACTCTCAGCAGAAACAGAAAAGATCCAGCTGTAAGTTATTGGCTGGTTTAAAAGGAGAGGTAGATCAGGGACACTTAAGCACTTTTTCTACTTCCAGCAGTATCTGAGTTCTCAGAGCAGTAGTTGTTTTTTTGAGCCCTGTGGATCCCTGGAATTTAGGGAGTAGGAAAAATGCTGGAGCACTAATCAAGGAAAAAAGCTGGTAATTTTGCTTTTCCAGTAACCTTGCAGAAACCAAGTATTAGGGAAGGGCTACCCACTTCGTGTGACCCAGTGATGACATGGCCCCAGTTACAATAGTGTTATGGTAGTCTTTCTCAAAAGGATATTTTGGTGAAATAATATCAATGTGCAAACGTACTTCTTTTTTCATAAAGAACTGCATTTGTTCTTCTGAATAGCACAGCTGTTTTGGTGTTCTCAGCCAAAGTTAAACACTGTTGGTCTTTACTGGTGAATAAGAAGGCCCTGTTAAAATTAAGAGAAGAGTAAGGTAAAAAACAGTAGATGAACACATACACTATTTGCTTTAACACCCTTTCTAGCATTAAGTTATCAATGTGGAAACGCTGCACTTTGGCAGTGTTTAAGATTCGGCAGTGTTTCACAAAGCACTGAGTGTCCAATTTCCCATTTTCAGTGCTGACATTAATTCTTCAGTCTTTATCTCACAGTTAGGAAGAAAGCAAGCTATATGAGGAAGCTATAACACAGGTTAAAAAAAGAGCATTTATAGTGTGCCAGAGACACCAGAGAACATGTTGAAGAGGGTACATACAAAAATGTTTCTGATCATTCAAGAAGCAGGATAAATTACAGTATTCAGCAGTTACCAAGGAACAGATAGAACTCAACAAACCAGCATCATAAATTGCTAGTGATAACTGTTTTCAGACATTACTTGAGGCAGCATAAGCACTTTGGATAGCACGCTCATTTGTCTTTTCAGCCACGGCCTAGGCTATAGGTCTGAAAAACAGGATGGGGGTGGTGTAATATTTGCAACAGTATCTAAGGAAAACTCTAGGTAGGCTAAGTAATTTCTGTTGTTGGATTTTCTGATTTAACAAAGAGCAGTAACAACATGGCATTGAGCGAATAGGTCTGCACCAGTGGATGAAACACATGAAAAAATCACCACCAGGATATCCCTGCGTTAAATAATGGCCTGACGGGGAACCAAGTGCTGGAATGAGCCCTGCAGATCATCAGCATTCTGAGTTTAGAAAGGTATCCTGCAGAAGTGTAGATCAAGGTCTTGTGATGATTAGAAAAGAAAATCTCTCTGCCTCATGCAAGAGGACAGGCTCTCACTACAGTCACTGTTCTTTCTCCCCATTACTCCAGTTGCTTTACAGCTGAGGTTCAAGGGACTACTGAGTCTTAGATGTGGAAGGCTTGGAAGCCTCAGAGCATTTGGCTCTTCTCAGACAGCATCCTGGTAATAAGCTGGTGGCACAGACTGATTAACATCCTTCATGGTTCATGTTTCCTATCCCCTAGTGCCTTGTTAAATGCAAATGCAGAGAGAGAGCTTGGGTGGAAATAGGGTTCAGGTTTATACGTCTTCTTCTTTCTCAACATAAATAAAGGTTACTCAAGTCCAAATTCTAGTAAAATTCAGAACAACAAATGTGTCTGCAGGATAATATGTAAGGCATAATCATGTAATTATTGTTACACTATGTTTCCAAGCAAATACTTATGACTCTTTATTGTGAAAGGAATGTAAGTGTCCTGATAAAACCATGTCAAGCTGGTTTTCCATGGGCCAAACTGTGCATCAAGAGATAATAATGTTTTCCAACGAAAATCACAGTTTTCTTTTTTTTTCTGTTTCTGTTTGTCTTCATTGATGTCTCTCAGGCACTGACATTTGTTATCTCTGTAGTTTTTCCAGCAGACTGCAGAAGCCTATACTCCTAAGAAATTCCTCTAAAGTTCAGTCAGTAAGTAAGGCAGACTATTTCATGATCTGTACATGTACATATCTCCATCATCTGAAACACACGGATAGGAACCAGCAGCAAAAATTACCTGCAAGTAAATTTAGTTTCAGTTTCACATTGCTCCGCACATTCTTCTTTACTATTTGTCTTATAAGTTTGCTTGTTTGAGTTAAGCAGCCAAGCTCCCTCTGTCCTCACATAGCTGTCTAGTATACTTCCTTGCACTAAAAGGAAAAAGAGAGAAAGTGGAATGTGAATGCTGATGTAATTTCAAAATTTCATATTAAAGCCTTTGGCACCCTACTGAACAACATCATCATTTAATTACAGTAATAAATCAGTTAATAGTGACAGAAAACTTTTCTTGTCCAGTCTGGTAAAAGACAGTGTTGCTAAAAACCCAGGGCGAGCAGGGCAGAGACTTGTCTTGAAGAGTGTTTTGGTCATTCTGAACAGCACTGCGAGTGTCACAGATCTAGTGTGTAAAGTGATGGAGAAAAAGAAAATAATAGAAAGAAAGTGACATGCTTTCTGTGACAGAAAGAACATTGATTTTTCCATACTTTGGAGGAAGTGTAGGAAAGAAACTCAGGAAATATATGAAACGATCTTCTATTGCTGATATCTATCCACAGAAAGCAAGGAATCATTTCAGTTTTATCAGTTGCACCGTGTTTTTTTTGTTTTCAAATGCTCTTGCAAGAAACAAGAAAACCTCTGACACTGTGGTTTTCACTGTGGTCATTGTCAGTTTGTCATTTTTAATAAATCTGGAGTTGAATTTTGCTTAATAATCAAGTTAGCAGATGTTTTCCTTTATTGCAGTGAACTGACACCAGACAATGAACTGGTAAAAAACTTCATCATATACCCCCTGAGCTACTGAGATGTGTGATTTATATGTGATGCTAAAAAATACACCTATATTAACCATTAAGCAACAAAAAATGCTCAAGTACAATCATTTTGTAAAGAAGTTCACCATGTAGTGTTTTGTTTTGTTTGGTTTGGTTGTTTGTTTGTTTTGTTACAGCAATGCAATTTCTGAATGCTTAGATACAGATCACAGAACCATAACTTTCTTGATTTCTAGAGGCAGGGTCATAGAGTTGCATGAGTCCTGTGGTTTTCACAGTTTCTTTATCAGATGAGCATATGACTTTACTGATAAACATTTGGCTCTGGGATTTGTTCATTCTGCATGGTTTCAGCCTCAAACAGGCAAGTGACTCATGGTCTTTGCAACACATCCCAATCTTGCTCTGTACTCAGCTTTGTGTTCTGATGTATGCAGTTGCTGAATAAAAGGCATATGGAGTGTGAATCATACTTACCTCAGCTTCCTGCTCATGTGTGGCAGCCATGCTAAAGAGACTGTCTTCTTCATCTTCTTCTGACTCTTTTCCTTCTGGGCCATTGCCCAATGGCAGCAGAAGGAGGAGAAGATGGCCTTATTTCACTCCAGCCTCCAACCTCTGATTAGGGGACTTTCCAGGGCTATTCAATCATAATTTTTAAACTGAGGATATGTCTTTTTGGCAACTACTTCTTTGTTTCCCGAGTAAAACATCTGTAGTGTGAAACAGACTCACATATCTCTTGGTACAGCTAAATACTTTCACCTGTGTGCTAGTTCAGTGTGCAGTTGACTACCTACCTGAGGGAATCTGCTGTAGCACAGAGTTGGACTAGTTGGTCTCCAGAGATCCCTTCCAACCCCTATGATTCTGTGATTGTCTTTATGATCATTTTACACCTACAACAGATAGCTAATTAACTGGACACAAGTGCCAGACTATACTTCATAGAATCATATAATGGCTTAAGTTGCAAAGGACTTTAAAGATCATCTAATTCCAAAAAGCAACTTCCTCTCATAGCACTGTAAACCCAGAAAGGTTACTGAATGCCTTTTTTTTTTTTTTTCTTTCTGTGTTCTACTGAAGATATTGGCTCTAAAGGTTGACTAAAATTATGCATTAAAGAATAGCATAATTAAAAGTAAAATAAAATGGAAAACAATACAATAAAATTCATGCGACAGGCTCACTTATTAACCTAGGTATTTCAAACCAACTATGAGACTGAGATGTAGTTAGTTGGGAAAGAAAACATTAAACTGAGTTAAAAAAAATGCAATGCACTGCAACATTCTTCATAAGGACAAGAAATTCAAGAATTGTCACTATGGTGTATCTTCTGTGCAACCTTAATTCTGCCATGTTTTGACCCTTTGGCATAATATTATAAATATGATATTTTATTTTTAAAAATATTGATTGGATCATAACTTTTTTTTTTTTCTGTTGTAATTACAGGGAAGAGTATGATGCTTGAAGAAAACAATGGAAATATCCGCAGTCAGAATAAAAATGTTATACATTTTCTTGCTACCCTTTTTCCAGTGTCTATGAAACTTTTTCAATATGTATGACTGCCTCTTTCAGAAATGCAAGTATTTATAGCAATCTGATGAAGGATTTGTAAACAAAAGCAGAGTACTGCAGACAAAAGTCCAAATGCCAAGTTTTTCCTCCCTCATATACGTTGCTAATTTATCAATAGGTCTGCTTAACATGAGTGAGGCTGTTTTGCTGCAAAAATATAGGATTTAAATTTTAATTTAAATGAATGTGATCATTGCTAACATTAAATATTATCTAGAACTTGTTAGTTTAGGGCTCATCTATAATATTTCTATTTGCTAAAATCTACTCACATATTTTCCATTTTTCATAAGAAAAACATTACTGTATTTTATTGTTCCTTTTTTTTTAATACATATTGGCACACTCATGAGTATATTTTAACTGCATTTATTATATGCTGTGTAGTTATAGATACTGCCTAAAATAAGAAAAGCCACAAATCACATCACTGATTGAAGCTTCCTATCATATAAAATGAAATATATTCTGTTAAGACTGAGGCAATGGAAAAGACTGAAACCACAGTGTTTGAAGGAACCTTCCTTATCCTCATTTTATTTTATTTATGTGTGTGTGATTCTGTTTTTAATGATGCTTAAAAGTAAATCAAAATATACATCACTGCATTCATCAATTACAGAGGAAAACAAAACAAACAAACAAACAAAAAAAAACCCAACAAACAACGATCTTAGGACAAAAGCCAGCTGAAACCAGAGACAGCCTTATCTTTTTAGCATCCTACTTGCTGAAGGTGTCCATGTTTCTGGCCATTTGGCATATTGGCAAATGCTGGCCAAGGCTGTTGCTCTTCTGGTGCCCCCAGCAAACACCAGAGCAAGCACAGCTCTGATTTTGTTCACCAGCAGCTCTTGCCCATTGTCCATGTAAGTGATCACACAATGATTTAGTGACCCACTAGCACAAAATGGAACTCTCAAGTGTTTGGCCCCCATCTCACCCACACAAATGGAAGAAAAAAGACTCTTACCTGAGCTGAGCAAGAAAAGAAGGAGAAAGGTGGCTTTCCTAACTCCCATTTTGGCCCAGCTATTGGGCGCTGGAAGTTGTGTCTGTCAGTGCACAAAGTTTTATTGACTTGCACTGGGTTGAGGCAGCATCAAACAAACAGGGCAGGCAGATTAAGTTAATGATTCTCTCACACTATGATCCCTCTTTGCCATGGAGTGGCATAACGTTCAAACAACCTTGAATTGGGTATATTACCAAATCAAATTCAGTCATTTGTATTGGATGCTGGGAAATGTGAAGGCAGTCTCTTGTCTTGTGGGGCATGTTTTTGTTCTTACATTGTTAGGTCTCACTTTGCAAGAGAATAATCAAGAACATTTTTGCTGGAAAGCTTAGAAAATCTTTTGTCCAGGCAGAATTTGTATCTCTCCTAGCATTAGAGTCCCAATGCTAATTTTAGCTATTCACACTTGTACTGATGCATAAAGACAACCTTCCATTTAAACTCAGGAAAAGCACTCTTATCAGATCCAGATAATCTTATCAGATCCACTTTGCTCTGAAAGATAGTTTAATTTTACTTTAGGATTTTCTTTTTTTTTTTTTTTTTGTTAATTTGGGAGTAAGAGTTCATTTTGGCTCAATGGTGAGTATGTTATTACTTTTGTTTAACGCCCATGAATAACTATTTTTCTTTCCAAGATATTTAACCTCGTAATGTATGCTTAAACTCATCCTGTGAGGTTGCCAGACTTTGTTCATCCATATATTATCCTGATTTCAACATCAGCTCTACTCTGCATTCCCCAGGTGGCCTTTGCCTTGGAGAAGCTGCACTGCAGCACCATTTAAGTTTCTCGTGCATGTCAGGTCACAGGTGGAACTTCAAAACAGCCTGAATCAAATATGTTAGTGACTTGTCTGAGACAGGAAAGAGCTGAATGCTGGATGAGGAAAACAGGCTTGAATGGACAGTCCTGGGTCACGAAGTTCAGACTTCTGCAACTGAAGGCAAAAAGTTCATAGAATAATGAGCTCCATCTAAAAACCAGTTAGGTTATCCGTGACCTTGTCTCACCTACTCTAATTCAAAGTTGCGTTGTACTGAGGTCTTGGGATAAGGCTACAAGGAAGTAAAAGGGGGACTCTAGTATGTGTGCTAGATCAGCTGCTAGTTTACACATTATATGAAAAATCTAGAGCTGATTCTGCTTGTAGTCTTTTGTATGGTGCTGTAATGCCATATCGTTTAATCTTCTGTGCTTAATGCTATTCTAATGAGACTTTTGAAGTACAGCACAGTGGTCTCTCTAGGAGTTTGAAAGATCAATAATGAAAAGCTAGGGAAACAAAGTGGATGGGCCCAAGAGAGGAGGTGATAAGAGCTGGAAATGTGACAGAGAGAAGGGCTGGATACTGTGCAATTAGGTGGGATTGTTTATTGGTGTTAGGAAGAATAAATCAGTGGGAAAGAAGGATAAAATGAAGGAGCAGAATACAATGTAATCTTCACTAGCAAGCAGGTTTAGAGAGCCTTACAAATCCACTTTAGTCCCACTTAATTTTCAAAACCTGAATCCCGTTATCAATTCTCACTCCAAATCCTAGGCTCCTCTCACCTTCTCCACATCATCCTGTCCTCAGCAACAGTCAGTGTGTGCTTGCCTGTCCTTATGCCTCCTTCCCCTGGTGGGGATGTCACTGCTATGTGGCTGTACATTTCTCTTTCCTCCTCAGCACATCTCTTCTCTGCCTTCCTCAGCACCTCTGCCATCTTTCCCATCCCTCTACAACTTCTATTTCCACTGAAATATTTGCTGGTTTACAAGCCATTCTCTGATTCCATGATTGTGTGATACTGTGATCGTGTGATTCTGTGTTTCTATGATTATAGTATCCATCTGGTGGGTAAAGTGTAAGAGAACTGCACATTTGGCTTGGATGTGTCCACTGGTGTTGATGTCTTCTTCTTCCAGCCCTCTCAGCAGGTCCATACATAGGGCCATGCTTTGTCCCTCTTATTTCCTTGCCAGAGATCACATCAACATCAGCTCAGAAAGACTGGTACTGGGCCTTAGGTGATATCTTGGTGTTCATCTGCCTTTGGCCTGGGCAGAGTTTAAGTGGCTGAGGAAAGGAAGCAAGCAAGCGCATGAGGGATGTGTGCCGTCCCAAACACACCATGCTGCATTGTCTGAGCTTGACATACAGCTGCAGGTGGAGGATGACACCTCAAGGTGTTCATTTTGGGTGGCCCTCAAGAGCAGCATGACAATGCAGTGCAGGCCCAGCTCTGGGCTGCCCTTTTCTGGTGGTGACATCTGCACTTGAATCAATTATCTTGAATAACAAAATAAAAATTATTTCTTTGGGGGAAGGGGAATGAATTGAAAATCTTTTTAACTGAGTTTGTAAAACTTTGCTAAACCCATTGTGTTATAGATTGTAGCCAGGACAATATATCATACAGGCTTTCAAAACCAGAGTTGCTACTTGGTGTAGCCAAAGGTATGTCACCTCATAACTCCAATCAGGATAGGCTGGAAACATCCACACATGCCATGCAGGCAAATTCTCTTTCATGAACTTTTTCATGATAAAGGCCCATTCATAGTCCTATAGGTCAGTAGTAGTTTCAATTTTTAGACTTGGTTCTGATTCTCCTCTCAATTTCATTGCCCTAAACCTGCTTAAAATGCATCAAGTTCATTGCTGCCGCTTGTAAGGAAATAAAACTTGAGTTTCCATTCCTTTCGAATATATTATCCATATCTATGGAAATATAATCACTCTCTCTCTTAATGGATTTGACTATGGAAAACTGATCATGGAGATATTATCAACAATCAATTCTGGTATAAGAGTGAGTTCTCAACATGAAAATGTCAAAATGGGAGAAATGTTTCATCTCCCAGAATGGTGCTCCTCCCTGCTGTATTATAACAAACCTAAGACCCCTCATGACATTGTGTTTAAAATGCGCTCTTGTAAACTGTTTATTTATCTGTGTGCTTCTGTCTTCCTCCTCTTTTTTTTTTTTCTTTTTTTCCTTCTCATAAGACCCACACATTGTCTAAATCTTTTCCCAGTTTTGATCCTGTAGTGTTTGTTCTCACTTATTTGACCTCTGTGAGGCCCACAGAGGTGGGCCTTGTGTGGAAGTTTATCAGATCTTATTTCAGAGTCAGGGTACTTCTGTTAGCATAGTGGTTAAAATATAAACAATGGTAGAAGGCTTTTTAAATAGAAGTTGACCCTTGAAATTGGGTTTACTGTAAGCTCAGAAAATCCCCTGCAAATGAATCTGCAAACAGCGTCAGAGCATGGGTCACAACTTATAAAATAAATTCATACAGACCTAGTGTTCCTAAATATCAGAATAAGAAAAAGACAGAAAACAGGCATTTAGATGCCCATTGCTTCCAAAGAGGAGTAAGAACCAAAGAGAAAATTCAATTGTTTGGTGGGAAATTCTCAAAAGGCAGTTCTAAGAAAGGACACATCTGCTAGACTAGGATGAGTGTGAGCTAAAGCTCTTACTTGAGCTTCAGAGAGTAATAGTATGGCAGAGATCCCAACATGGCCAGCTGGGAAATATGGAAGACATTCTTACTTTATTTTCAAAGACAAGTAAAAAATAAAAAATAAAAGATAAAAATAAAAATAAATTGAGAGATACATAGCCCTGAGTAACAAAGCCAAAGCATGGTTTGCGCAGCAAATGCAGTGAATAATGTAGATGACTTCCAAAGGCCGAAGCTGCCAGGAGCAGGGAGAGAAGCTGTTCAGGAAAGAAGGCAGACAAATTAAGAGCAAATTCCGTCTTTGCTCTAGACACACGCAAACATAGAGTGCAGAATCCCTTTCAAATGAGTTCATCTGCATCACTTCTGTCTGTAGAAGATAACGTACTTCAGCAAACAATGATGACAGTGAGGAGAGACAGAGAGGAATTTTTTCCTGTAGTGAAATTTTTGCTTGTTTAGGCTGTTGTCAAATACCAGAAACCAGCAGAATAAATTCAGACAAACATATAGAATCAGAGAGATTAAAAAGTGAGAAAAATGAGTGTCCTCTTTATCAAAGAAAGATCTAAAGGACAAATTACTGAGGTTTCAGTAATCCTGAAAAAATATCTGGAATAATAGAGGTCATGCAATTGCCTTTTACAGAACTATGAAGAGCGTTACATTCATAGAGAACTTGGCAGCAGCTGTTACTCTAAATGATTAAGGAAAAATACAATTTTTTTATCCACCTCAAAAACGGGCTGCTGAAGAGTGAATTCAAATTTAAATATTTAGAAATTGTGCCTAGTTCAGCAGCAGTTATATTTATTCTTTGGTGTGCTTGCATTTCATATCAGTGCAGTAGCTCCTGTCTCTGCTGTCCTGCATCACAGGACACAGCTGTGACCTGCTCTAGAGCCTGTGCAGGGGGAGGATTGAACTTTTATCAGACCTTCCTCTGCCACAAAAGAGCAATGCTTAAGCCTCATTTACTGTTACTGGGAGTCCTTGGATGAGGGTTAGGACTGTGTGAAGATGGAATGTGGAAGAGAAAACGAAGAAAAAACCCATGAGTAATTTTTCCCATTTTTTGGGAAAAGTTGGTAATATCAATAAACAGATTTTGCATTTAACCGAACAATCACTCAAGTTCCTCCAAAGACCCCTGCAAATGTCTACTATCTGCAAGGTTTACCTTTGGTATTTTTCTACATACTTACACAATTGTTTTATGTTATTTTATTATACAATGATTCCTGAAGCAGTGTATTGTTTACTGACTGTTCCAGCATCTGAGAACTAGTGATAAAATCGTCTGTTTAGAAATGTGACTGAAACAGAATGAACATTTATAACTCCTTGCTACTATGACAGTCTCAGAATCAGGGGACAGGCCATCTCCATTTTCTACACAATGTGTACATTGAAATTCTCAGTAGTTTTTTAGTTGTCACTTACATGTAGGATAATTTCCATGCTTGTTCTTGACACAATAGCTTGCATAAAACAAAGATGTTTGCACCAGTTTAATCTAATTAAAATGAAATGACAAAAGGGCAAAGCAGCAAATGATGTTGTTATATTCCACTCAAGGCTTTGTTGGATAAAGTCAATTCAAGTTGTTTGAGTGAAAGAGATTCTTAACGGCATTTTAGTAAAATAAGAACATCAACTTTAGAATTAAATCAATATTTCGAATAGAAAAAATGAACAGATTTTATGTGTGTGCACATGTGTATCTGAACATTTGTGTTTATTTCTATGTATATGTTTAAGAGAGAAGATGTTTTTTTTTTTCTTTTCTGAAGTATTTACACTGACACTTCCTCATTCCTTGTCCAAGGCTGTGATTTCCACAGAATCACCCAGGTTGGTGGGGATCCTGGGACTTCCAACCCAACTTACTTTTTCCAAGAATGGTCAACAATGAAGTTAGATTATGTTTCATCCTATTACCTAACTATTTAGCTTCTACTATTTAACAAAATGAAGAACACAATTCAGAAGAGTCTTATATATTGTGTACCTGTGAAGATCTGAAGTCATTTACTGAATTCCAGATGTACTACCTACCAATTAATACCTGATGTTCTGCTAAACCATCATTGCACAGCTACATTCCAGTTGAGTAAAACTAGCAATATTTGTGTTTATAAATAGTCTATTATGGTTCCTGTTTAATACAAGTTATACAAAATCTTTTATCATCTGTGCACTTCTATCATACTAAAAAGGCTAAAACAATCCAAAAAGATTTTTTAGTATGTATGTATTTGCTGGGAGCAACACTGAATTTAATTTAATTTAATTTAATTTAATTTTATTTTATTTTATTTTTCTCCAGCCTCCTCAATTAAGATCAGGAAGTTCTACACTAGAAATCTTGGAAAATGTGCTGATCATTTCCTAATATATTTTAACTCAAATAAATTTCAGAAAGATCCACATGTCATGTGTCCAAAAGACTGTGACATATCACATTCTGTTTTTGCCAAAGAAAGCATAAAAGCATCCTATATAGGTAGGGTGCATTGCAAATGAATTGGATTTCTGGGAAAGAAGCCCTATTTCCAAGTGTAATGCACAGTTACACGAAAATCGTCATATTTGTAGGGTATTCAGGGAGAGTGATGCTGTCACCCCAAACCTATCCAAATAGTACTGCAAGGCACTCTGATAAGAGCTTCCAGGCAAAATGATTCAAGATATCAAGCAGTGACACATAATGTTGTTGGGTTCGAATGGAGTATGCACACATCTGTGCTGCACTGATCTGCAAAATTATAGGCAGCTGGTAAAAAACCTCTGCAGGCAATGGTATTGCTTAGGGAGGGAGACCATCAGGAGACATTATATACAGCTATAAATATAAAATACCTCACATGCCCATTAGACAGTGCCTACAGGCACAGTGGAATGGCTTACAGGCACCAAGACAAAAAGGAAAAATGTATCAGTCTGGGAAGTTATTACAGAGATTTTGTACCAATGTTCTTTGAAGAACTAGCACTACTCGCAGAATTTAGATAAACAACAGTGCATGGGAAAATGACAAAATATGCCAGATGACAGCAAGCCTCTCATGTACTCAAGGAAGCACTGCACTCACCAGATTCTGAAAGTAAAGAAGTTTACTGAGCCCATTTTAAACACACACCTTAAAAAACACTGTAGGAACTATTACAAGAGGAGAACTATGGAGGGAAGCACTAATAACTATATTTACACATAAAAAGTCGGCTACTAGAGAGTGTAATATGTTGGGTGACAGAGCAAACCAAACTTTCTGTAGCACACTAAGTTTCTTTAAGTTTTGGTTCAGCGCAAAGTTGTTGAGTGAGGTGAATGGTAATGACAGACTGCAGAAGCAGCTTTAGCCTGAAGTACGTTGTTCTGCATCAGCCTGTTAGATTTGCAGTTGATCACACAGAAAAAAAAGGTGGAAGAGACCCACCACCATTTCCAGTTAATCATGGTTAGAGTACAGATATCTGGACAATGTGCTAAAGGGCCACATCTTTTAAAATGATGGCCTGTTCCTATGGCATTGATGGGAGTACACAGTCAAGGACAGATTGGATGGAAGGAGAGCAGGAGCTTGCAGTGGGGGAAAATATTCAGGATATGGAAGGAATCAAAATAAAAGATGTTGTTAAGGAGAAGTGGGGTAGAGAACAGCTTTAACATAATATCATAATAATTGGTGGAAATTGCTGAGTCAATTTTAATGGAAACCAGGAAGAGTTTATAGAAAAGACCAAGGAATGAGTAGAACATCTGCAAATGTTTATTTTTAGTGCCAGGGTTTCCTTTATTAGTTTGAAATCTTGAAATGAATACATAATGTATGATACAAATTTACAATATCCATTAAATGAGACACACATCCTGAAGAATGAAAAATAAATAAATATTTATTTATTACAAGTCCATCAGGAGGTGTACATTTCTTCTGCTATTAGGTCAATACATATTCTGTGCATAACTGGAACAACACCTGAAAATGCCAGAACTAGCTTCAATAACTAACCTTGAGTCAATGGAACAGGTTTCTGCTGCTTACCTCTTTTGGAAGTAAACTGAGAAAGAGTAGTTTGTTTTAATACTGAAGCTGCATTCAGTTTTGAACTGCTGGTGTTGCAAGTGAGACCAGGATTTCTGTGCAAGTGACTCACAGACTCATTAGACACCATTCAGATGGCTTCTTTGCCTACCAGAGCAGACAGTCATTTTTTCCATGTATACATATATCCCAGGAAATTTAAATGATTGCACAGCATAATTCAAAGCTTGTCTGCATTGGTGAGAGTGGGGGGAATTAGCCTGAGGGAGAAGCAAGCCCACCGGGCCTTCATCCATCTCCTGGCAGCATGAGCTCAGCATAGAATGGCTTTCCTCACTCAAAGCAGTGTCTGGGTTTGGATGTTAGCTTCCCGTTCCCAGAGCAGTAGGAGGGGAGACAGATGATGGTGATGGGTATGGGTCCAGGCATGTCTGGTGGGAATGTTTCTTGTGCAGGTTTTTGGGATGACCTTGAACCTAGAAATTGGTTAGCTACTTGCATGTGCAAAAGAGAATGGTGGATGTCTGAATGGAAAGAACTTCAAACCAGAGCACGTCTCAAAAGAGAGGATTGAAGAAGGAACGTGACAGCCACTGCCACATGCAGCATGCCTGACTGATCCATGAGCAACATTGAAGGAGTCATAACTGGTCAACATGGCCATTGCTTTACAATAACTACTTACTCACAGCGAGAAATGATATTTATTTAGGATTCTGATGAATTATTTCTATTTAAAATCATGCTTGGAATGCTGCCCAGATTCAGTGTGTAGCCATTACATTCTTGATCCAAGACAGAAAGCTAGGAATTTTGACAAAACCAGTAGGCTTTGATGGCTGGGTACAGTCCACTCCCCAAGAAGTGACTCCATATTGGACAAATCTATCTTCATTTTGGCAGACTAGAGGTCCTCCAACTTCAGCCTAGGGATGAGAAGAGAGAAAAACATAACTCCTTTAGTAATGACACTAGACATGCAAACAACAAAATACTGTCAGGAATATCACTGTAGTAACTCTATAGGCTTCAGAATATAGCTGAAGTGAGGGTTGAAAAGAGAGTTCTGTTCTACTTATTTTAACAAAAATTTGGAGAGGAAAATCTTTTTTTGTTTGTTTGTTTGTTTTTCTAAGCACAGGGGTAATTCCTTTTGTCTGAAGAAGAGAGATCCAAGTACCAGTTGTGGATGTAGGAATATCTCCAGATCAGCATGAGACCAACTACACAACGAAAGTATGTATCTTAATTTTCCACATTCTCTAACCTACTTGATTCTAGACAAAATTAGTATAACGGCTATTATGCTTTTTCTTCAAACCCAGGCAAGGCAGGGTAGGAATACAGGGTAGGCTTAGTGATTTGTGTACATATCAATGAATTCACTACCCATACTCTTGAATGTAGTATTTGTAGTAGCACTGACTACCTCCTCAGACAGACTAACATTTGCCTTCTGACTCTGTCTTCAAGTAGACATTAGCTTTGTATTGAAAAGTACCTGATATGATGTCCTCCATAAAGAAAACCACATTTTGAAAGTCTTATCATATGCTTGTGAAAATTTGAAAACTGGAAGCGCTTTGAGCATTAGCAATCAGGGGATTAAATAAAGAAGTGATACAATGTCAAGTGGAAAGCAAAAACATTCACTGGTTTCCCTCGGTCTCTAGGAACAATGGAAAGTCCAAACAACATATCCCAGAGTTACTTTTTGCTGGGATGGAATATTCACACTACTGGCCTGCTGGTACGTACAGGATATGTCAGGACGCAATTTGTGGAGGAAGGACAAGTTACCCTACACAATTTTGCAGCTATTCTGACTGACAGTGTGAGGGAAGAAAAATGCTATGTATGCCTCAGTCCTCATATTTCATGCAGAGACCATGAACTGATTAAGCTGTTTCTGAGCCTTGGAAACAAAAATTCACATTCAACCTGTTCACCCTGAAAACTAAATTATTCTTACCTCGCAGTAACGTACACTTACAGAAGTGAATCCACCACAGAATTCATGATTACCAATATTTCCATTGAAAAATCCAGGACGATAGCACATTCTGTTTTCAAGTATTGGGAATTCAATGTCTTTTAATCTGTTGCCTGTACCAGTACCTTCAAGAACAATCAAGAAAATAGAACAATTATAAATGGTAACCTAGGCACTGTGATGATGCAGTGAGGCCTGAGAAATGTAAGGGCTGGGATCTGTCCCCAGCTCTGTCATAGACTCCAGAATCCTGAAGTAGTTTGCTAAAGGTTTTAAATTTTTAGTAATTGGGTCATTCCTCTCAACAAGTAGTCTGTAAAGTGTTACAAAATTAAGTCAGATACTTAGTGTGCTGAACCATTTGTTTATTTTAGGCTTCCATTATGTACAGTAGCTATGGCTTATGTCAAGGGAAAAAGCTTGCATTTACTTAAAATTGATTTGAATTCTTTCAAGCCTCAACGTGATGTTTCTCCGACTGGAACTACAGCTGAATTTTCCTAGAATGCACTGTATTTAGGTGTGGGGCTCTGGCTGTAGTTTCATGACATGGCAGGACCCTCTTTCCGTTGTTGCTTAAAAGCTATAATGGCCTGTTGATTTTTCCATCCTCACGTGCATTGAGAAGAAATCTAAACAGTCTCCTTTTCTTGTGGCAGTGATCGCCAAAATGAACGTAAGAAGCTGCTGCCACCGTGTGGCATGGTAAACAAGAAAACCCTATCTGCAGAAAAGTGGTGATGCTGATGAACCACACCACTGACTGACTATTCCAAAGTGTTATTTTTATAGCATCCGTTTTATAGCTAAACTACATAAGAAGGAGAAAGAAGCATTGCAATCCACATGAAAGATTATTACGGTGAAGCACAGAGGCAGAAACATGTTTTGTAGAGTTTTTTTCTTTTGAATTGATGAATGCACACACTAAGACACATATGGTTTCTTCATTTTACAGGTGGAGTATTACTAAAGTGCTGTCTGACACATAGGGTGAAAAAGGCATTCCTCATATGTTCAGAGAGGCAAATGTGTGTACATGGAGTGAAAGAAACAGAATAATACTGCCTGGTGATTTCTGACTTAGTTAAATCTGCAACATTTGTTGTTTTTTTTTTTTTTTCCTGATCCCAAAGTGTATGTATTTTGGAAAAAGATTGGAGAATCCTCCTTAGTTTTCAGTCCCACTGAATATGCTTTACCTTTTGTTTTTCCAAAGGCAGTTAGAAAGCATACGGAGTTTCTTTCCATCATCAGACTTGTTTCAGGCAAACAAACTGGTTTTACATGGTCAGTAATTGTTATAGGACTGGGAAACAAACAGACAAAAACCAGATACTTAGACAAATGATAATCAACTTGTTCATTTTTCATACTCAGTAGGCTCTGCAAGAAAGTGGGGAGACAGGGAAAGATAAAGAAGATGATGGTGCTTTGAAACTATACAGATAATTATAAAATAGTATCTGAATACGTCCTGAAAAAAAGTTACCAATAAGCAACTCAAAGTATCTGAGACATATCTCTGGGCAGAGACACAAGATGAGTGTATTTTCAGCATGGTGCTAGAGAGCTGATCTCAAGTTATTCAATCAGAGTAAAAGGAACACACATAATCTCAAGAAAGTGTTCAGGTGGTGACTATTGATGCAAAATTGAAGACAGTGCTTATAGCATACAAAAGTGCATAGAGCCCACAATGAAAGAAGGAGTGGACAAACTAGTTACAAGCAATACCAAAATGCAAAATTGATGGAGCACGAGATTCTCATACTCACCTGAAACTAGTGGGATTTTCATTAACTGAGAAACAGAGAGTCTGAGTTGAAATTTAAGAGAAAGTAATTTTTCTATGTTAATTAAAGCTGAAAATATTACGGTGAATGTTTTAAAAAGAGGAGTCCTCTCAGGTCAAACACAAACTTGTCATGTTCTTCAACTTATGTGTGGTGAGCAGAAGACCAAGAGGAAAACCAATGAGTAAGAAGAAAATTTGCAGGATCATTCCAGAAGGATATAAATAACATTGAAATAAATACAGATTTCAGATGTCTAATAAAAACACAAAAGAGGGCTTCAGGAATTTACAATTAAGCATGTGAATTTTTGCTGTATCACAAGCTGGGACTGGTTTTACTGGGTTCTCAGCCAATTGTGATGCTCATGAAACATGCGTGTGGCCTGGCCTACAGCCCTGATAGGGAAATTGGACATTTCTGCTTATTCCCTCACAAAGTTCTGTGCCTCTTAGGCTCTCAACTTCAGCTGGTGCTCACAGCCCTGACTGCTCAGCAGGAAAAGCCTCCAAGCAGAAGATCCTCCAGACAGAATTCTACTTGGATTTACTTCTATACTCCCTGTTTCAGCAGAGCTACAATTCAGCAAGTGCTAAGTAGAACGTAGCCCCATGACAATCTCTCCCATCCTAAATGAGACTGTCTTTCCTAAGCTGCGTAAGTAGCTCCCACAAGTTCTGCTAGTGAGGTCTTTCAGCAGGAGTGATATTCAGCATTTGCCCTTCATTGGATCCCTAAGCTAATACATTCATACAAATCCAGGTTAAGATTACTCATGACTAATTGCATGGGAACTGTTGAATCGTGGCCTGAACCACTGATTGATCACCTGAGGTGAGCACTGAGTCAGCTACAGAAGCACAGGTGAAGGTAATGTACCTGTATGACTAGAAGGGGTGGAGTCTGGCTCCACCTCTCCCAGACCCCTTTTAAGGGCTGATCACCACTGGGAAGGGTCTTTTGTTGGAGATCCCTCCCCTGTGGAGTGACAGGTGAACCTCAACCATCTGGAAAAGGTAAGCCTCTCTTTATTTACTGGTTGTCTGTTTACCATCCAGATAGGCCCAGTAAAATATGCTATCTTCCTCACTATTTTCTCTTAGTATCACTCTTTTGGGTTATTCACCCTACACTAACGAAGGTGAAGAGTGGAAACCTCAGAATGAAGTGGTACCTGTTCAGCTTTAGCAGAGCAATGTCTGCTCCACTGGGTTCCTTCAGTAATTTGTGAGCACTTCGGATTTGCAGGAATGGCTCTTCTGCATTTAGGTTCTGTATTCCAAGAAAGATCCTATAGGAAGAGGTTTCTATTGACCTGGAAGAAATGATAGTGAAGAGGTTACACATCCATACACATATTCAGGAATGTCACTCATAAAATTTCCTGATTTCTTCAGAGAATTGCAACAGGACAGGTGGGCTTGTATTGGTGATGGGGGCTGCTGTGGACCAAGTGCAAGAAATTGCACTTGGCTTTGTTGAACCTGATGAGGTTCTTACAGGCACACTGCTGGAGCTTGTGTAGGTCTCTCTGGATAACATCACAGATGTTTTTCAATTTGTTTTGGAAAGGGCAGATGGAAGAATTAGTCTCTATTTTGCTCTCTTTTTTTTTTTTTTTGGTGGAAATAGGTGTGGCAGAAAAGTCTATTTGCTGATGAAAAAGTAAGGTGCTGTTTGTGAAAATATAGCAAGCAGCAGGAAATCTCTTGACACAAGTCCTCTTTTTACTTTAGCCTCAAAGGGAAAAACTCATTTCTCCTTAGATACCAAAAGAATGATGGGAGAGGGGAAGGAGATAGAGCAATTGAACCACAGCTTTTAAAAGTAATAATGAGAGAATTAAAAAAAAAAAAAAAAAACACAGGAAAAAAACATAACACTGCATACTGGAGTGTGAAAACAGTGACACTCAATTATGTCAGTGCAATGACATTAACTGCATCTTCAGAAAATTCTCATATAGCAGAAGAATTTAGGAAAAGGCACTTCATCCTTCTTGGTCATCAGTCATAATTGTTTCTGGGGCCTTAATGTACTACATGATTTCACAAGACACACAGTTGCTTACTTCAGACACTAGAGATGCTGCTTGCTTGGTTGCTTTAACTTGGAGAGACTTGCAGATGTAGTACAGGCCAAGAAACCACCCCTCAAGATAAGCAGGTAAAGTGCCCAACTGGTACATTTTGTGCCACTGTTGATTTTTTTCATCCAGCTGTAATAAATACCTGTCACTCATTCTAGTGGATACTCACTCTTGCAAGCACTGAGCTGCAGTAAGGACCCACTGTGGATGTATCAGAGTGCCAGCACAATGATGCATGTTGGTACTAGAATAGAGAATGCAATAATCATATTAACTGAAGACTGCACGGACAATTCTCTACCACCTGTGCCATGTGCAGTGGGAAATACTAGCAAACAAGCAATATTACTGCTCAGAGGTTGTCTTATGTCACTGCAAGAGAAATCAAAAGCAGATTTTCAAATGACAAACTTTATCTGCTTCAGAACATGAGAGCTACAAGAAGAATTTGAAACACAGATGAGGTTTTTTTGCAGCAATGTTTCTTTTTGATGTGATGTACTAAGTTTACCTTGAGAAGCAATTAAGATAATGCTGAATCCTATTTATTTGTAGGATTGTCTTGGACTAGACCATTGCATCAATCTTGCTATAGACTTTTAACTTTTCTTGGTATATTTTTTATTATAATGACTTTCAACAATTGTGTGGAAACTTCCAGTAGCCTTTCTGCAAGCACTTCTTTATCTCCTGTTCTACCACTCTGAGATAGTGGAAATGCCATGCTTGAAGAGGGCAGAACCACTTTTATTTTTCTACAGAGAGGTAGTAGTCTTCACATAACTTCTAACACAATAAAAATTTACATTTGGACATTATGGACTTAACACCCCCAGTGCAAAATGCAGTTAACTGTCATTATCCTAAATGAAACTTCTTCCTTCACCATTTCAGTCAATCTAAGTGTACTCAATATTTGCAGTTGAAGCTTGCCCTCTAGAAATTTAGGATAAAGTTGGGATTTTTGTGCTAATGACCCAATAGAAACTTTCTGTGAGCATTTTTTTCAAAAGAAAAAAAGTTAGTTTTGTGTGTTAAATCATATAGAAACCAAGCCCAGTATCTGGAAGCATAAACATTCTTTTGCACCAATCCCTTTCTAACGTTCGAGTGAAACCCTGGTGCTTAGGGATGGTGAGGCAGTCTGGAATATCAATACCTTATCCTGAGACTGACATGCCAAGGCCAAGACCCCGGAGATGCATCACACATGCTGTATTGCTCACAGGTCCGCTCACTTCTCCTTGAGAATTTTCCACAGTCATGCTCAGAAGAAGCTACAACATTAAAAAAAAATAAAAATAGCTACAATTAAAAACTTTGGTTCACTTCTGTAATGCCATTCACAGTGTAATCTCATGGGAAGAGATTAGGCTCTTTTATATCTTCAGTCTTTCAGTGTTAATGTTGGTTAAAAAGAACTATGGATAAAGAAACATCCAGAACATTTGGATTGCATTATAGTATCATTATCCAGAGCATTTCAACCTGGCACTAATACATGATATTTGACATGACAAGAAATAAAAAAAAAAAATGGCAAAAATTGCCAGATATATCAAATATTTAGATATGGTCAGATAGCATAAGTAAAACTACAAAGGGTCCTACCTAATTAGGAAAATCTGAAGTGGAAGTTCAAGGGGAAAGCGAGTTAAAGTGAGTAAGTTCATTGTCCAGGTTGATTCAATTCAATGAGACTTCCTAAATTCTTCTAAACTTTACAGCCTATGCCCTGTCTGAGTTCAAACCAATCAGTGAATTTAAGTGAAGTTTACTCTCTGTCTCCTTGTCACAAAACTTTCCAATTTTGCCCTCACACTTCTCAATCTCCTTTCAATCTCCTTTTAATCCAGTTTAAGGAACCAAGTAACACCTTCAAGAGCTACATGATGCTTCTATGGACATGAAATTTATTTCTTTTACTATGAGAAAATTAGTAAAGTAATTACAGGCAACAGACTGTGAGACTGACATTTTAATTTTAAAATCAAATATTCCAAGGTTCTTTTGAGAAGAAATCAGATTGCAGAAATGAAGTTCCAATGAGGAGGATTTTTACAAGCTGTGGGACCTGCTGTTTTTTGTAATGTTCTGTATTCTTTTGGCCTGTGCAGCCTTTAGGTCTGGTTGGCAAAAATAATGTGCAGAATCATAATTCATTGCTGCTTAGATGAGCACACTAGATGGATAGCTTGATGAAAATTATGTCCTTCTAATGGAGTGACCGTTCTTCACTATTACACATTGCTACACTGCCAGGGTCCTGTCCTCTGGATGTTAGACTAAGACAAATAATACATGAGATGAAGAAGGAATAGACTTTTCATATCCCCTATATATATATATATATATATATATATATACACACACACAAGTATATGTGCATACACATTTATACATATATATGCCTGTATTATTTATATACATGTATGTGTTTGTGTATTTATGCATCTGTATATGTATATCTATACAAAAGCATCTGTTAAAATTCAGACAAAGAAGGGAAGAGCAAAGAAAGTGAGCTGCCTCTGGCACATAAGCTAAGCAGCACTGCCAGTACACCGGAGCTGTTACTGACATCAGTTCCCAGGGCACTGCAGAAATTAAGGCAGCTTTTGCTGCTGCATTTTCTTCAGACACTACAGCTGCTCAGTATGATAAATAGAAAGAATGAATTAAGGGAATCTGCATAAAATATCCAGGACCAAATTCACTCCTTACTCCAAAAGAAAAGCAAAATGTCAAGGGACAAATTACTTTTACATCCAGATCAGAAGAAAAGTTATGTCAGCAGATGATGAAAATGATTTTTGTTTAATCTCTGGTTCTCTCAGCTAACAGAATATTGTATTAGCAGCTTCTCAAGGCATTAGTCCTGCCACAAAGTGCATGGAAAGACTAGCATGCACATCAAGGAAATGCTCTCCTTTGTTTGAGGAATGCAAGGACAGAATGTGTCTTTTCATGGCTTCATTAGGTATTTCAAATTCACCTGACAACTCTGAGCGCTCAGCTTCTCTGATAATAAGGAACTTATGAATGGTTATCTATGAAATCTGGTTGATGATTCTCAACAGCAGGTTATCTAAACTTTGGCTGAATATTAAAGGTGTCTGGTTTTGTCTCACTGACATATGGATCTATATTGAAATCTAAAGCTACTACCTACTTCAGCTGTTTGTATCTGAATTTAAAACTTTTCATAATAATATGTTGCAGAAAGGGAAAACAGAGAAGTCTTTAAGGATAATTACAGCAGCGCAGGATTTCACAGTACTCCCATATTTTTTCTGGATCTGTTGTGAAGCACCAAAGACCATTTACATCTCCATCAGGATTCCTGCAATACTGTAATAATTACAAAAAACAAAAAATGAATACTCCAAATGTTAGATATGGAATGAAGAATTCTGCAAGTTAATATTTTCTAAAAATGTTAAGCTAAAACTTTTTTAATTATATTCCCCAACCACTTCCTCACAGGATGTTAAACAGTTTCTATTCCCTCTAAACAAAATGTATTTTCTGTATCTCAAAACCAAATGTAAAATTAGACAAATATGATAAAGTAGCTATCATTTTCTGAAGTACCAGGAGTCAGCCTAGCTCTAGTGCTCTTTAAGTAAAGTTTGAAGCACGATGACTAAGTGTTTCGTAATAAGGCTTAATTCTTCTTCCACCAAAATTAGTGAGAGCAGATTGGGTAAATCCTGAGAGTTTGCCAGAATCTGGCTCAGTTGGTGACATACAACAAAAGGCATTGCTCTGGTGCTTGAAAAAATAAGGGAAGCCCTTATCAGCTCTACATTGTACATCTATGCTTGAAATACCAACATCTTAGGTACTATAAAATTCATCCTTCCCTTTTCACCACTGCTATAGGTCTGGGTAATCAGCACGCTGATGTGAAATGTTTGCTGAGGAGTCTTGGAGAAAGGAGTCAATATTCAATGACACCAGTGGCAGTAGAAGATGTTTTACATTTTTATCCAGGCCTGCTCTTGGATGAGTCAGAGGAGTGAAGTATCTGTGGCTATGAGGGCTCTGAGAACTCCACTCTTGACAAGTTCTGCCACTTCCCGTTTTTGCTACTGTGCCGCGATAGTCTTTACCATTGCCATTAATGCAGTCTGTGAAAAAAGAGGGAAAAGGAAATGACTGTTATCTACTGAATCTATATGTGCTGGTGTTGTGGAAAGCAGAACTAAGCCAAATTAAGTACTTTTAGGACTTGCACATTCTCTACTGTCTTTAGCAGAAAGTCAAAGATGTACCCAGGGTTGTGATCCCTTGCTTGTCAAGACAGATATTCTTGTGTGTATACAGAGTAATTGAACTGCAAAAAAAAACGTATTTAAGGAACTTGAGGCTGAAATTTTTCTGAAGCATATTGCAATATCTGAAGACTCAAAGATCCTGGCTAAACTAAAATCAGGAAGAACCTTTCATGAGAAAATCATGTTAGCAGCACTGAGAGAACAATTGCCTCCAAGAACATTGCTTCAGGTACTTCCTCCTTCTGCGTGTAAGTGCCTTCTAGGAATGAATCTTTTATCCAGCCGTCACCTTCTTTTGTAACCCGGAGATACTGTGGACACTCTACACGCCATTCAGAAAAGTCACAGTGCTTTGACCAACATAGGCTATTAATTAAGGAGGCAATAAAGGATAGAGTAAAAGCCTACTTCTCTTGGTGCATACATTTTGAGAAACACAGTTGCCGATGAACAGTACAACAAGATAAGGACAATCTCCTAAAAACAGTAAAGCAAGGCACGAGCAAAATTCCCTGAAAATTTATTATCATTGTATTTCAATAGCACACAGCTACAGAAACACTAGAAATGTTGTCTATTTTCATTCATTCTCCTAAACAAAAATAATATCCCATAGAATGCAATATAAAATGATACAGGCTGCAGATTATTCTCTGGCTAAGGAGTATTTGCTGCAAAATTCAGCAGTACCATTGTGAAAGCTAGAGGAGAGGTGTGCCTGTTTTGTTGCAGTACCGCTCAAGAATAATTGTGTTAGATAGCTACTTGTTTTATCCATAGACTGTAGAGGAGGTGACAGCTATACCCAGCTGTTACCAGATGTTGGGGGGGGTATAGTGAGGCCAACATTTTGTGCCACTGTTGCAGGAGGGTCATTTGGTGTGGCTTCCTCAGTGTGATCATCACATCTCTTGAGATTACAGTACTCCCATGGAACGCTGGGATCTGTGGTGAAACACCATGGGCGGCTGTCACCATCTGGGTTTCTACAATAGTTCTCCCTCAAATCCCTGCAAAAACAAGTACAAATATTCATGCTATGTAAGACTGAAAGTAATCACAGGAATGTCTTGTCAGAAAGCTATATTCTACACAGAGATAAATACATTTATTAATTCTCTTATTGCCAAATTTTTTATTACCACCAAAAACATCTATGATAAATCTGGAGTTTTATTTCTCATGTACATTAGAGATATGAATATATTTATGCATAAGGCAATGTATCTCAACCACTGTCTTAAACTGTGGCTGCATTACATTGATATGTTGAGTAGCTATGACAATAAATTTATTTTGAAGTACGTATATATGAGCATACATAATCATGTGAATGTGCAAATTAGCTATAAATATACTGGAAGATTTTTATTTTATTTTTTTAATGCTAAGGGGTTCTTTCTCATATGAAGGAGGATAGAAATTAACTAGTCATGCAAATTATAACTATTAATATTAATTTTATTGAACAATCCAACAAACAAACACTTGGTCATTCTATTTGTCTTGGTGCACTCTATTTGTTGGGGTGAATTGAACTGGAAATCCTCTCTCCAATAATTTACAGAATTGCAGTATTTTCTCAACCCAAAAGAACTGAAATACTTTTTATTTTTTTAATATGCCAGAATGCACTAATTCTGCATTTTCACAGTTACATTTCAGTTTAAATCTCTGTGGAAAAAAAGTGACTCTACTGAGGATATTTCAGTTTCAATGTATAAGTACTTTTGATGACAAAAACATGATTGAAAAAATCAGTCAGAGAAATTGAAAACTGAACTTAATTAGGATGGCATCATAAAAAAAGAAAAAAATAAAAACAAAAACAAAAATAAATAAAGGAAAACAATTTTTAAAGTAGTAACCTTCCTGCCCGTCACAGAATCATAGGAGGTGGATGGGACTTTTAGAGCATCAAGTCCAACCCCTTGCTAAAACAGGTCACATAAGAAAGTATCCATGAGGGATTTGAACATCTCCAGACAAGACTCCACTACATCTCTGGTCATACTGTTCCAGTTCTCATTTTTCTTCATGTTTGTATGGAACTTCATATGATTGAGCTTGTACCCATGGCCCCTTGTTCTCTCACTGGGCACCACTGAAAGGAGCCTGGTCCCATCCATTTGATTCCCACCTATACTCATGATTATGGATATCATATTAATTCTCTTGTTGTTTTTGTGTGCTTATATAACTGACACATTAGCAATTATGGTTAGTTCTCCAAGTTATTACTAATTCAGTATTTTTATTCTGAAGAAGAAACTAAATAAGATAAGTGAGAAAATTCAGTGAATTCAATTCTGAGTGTCCAATTCCAACCACTAAGAATGTTTCAAATGGTATCTCTGATCATGATGCACTTGTCAGTGTGCTTTGCAACATACATGCTGTGCTGTCTCCAGGTAAAACAAGTAGAAAATGTACTGCAAATTCTTAAATAAAATGCATATTTTAGCAGATGCCTAAACTCTGGATACAACCCTCTCAGATTTGGTTACACCAGTTCAGGTTTATGAATAAAAGGACAAAGCTGTATTTTACTAATAATTTAAATTACAGGAAAACACAGTTTAGAAAAATAAGAGTAATAGAAAATGTTTCTGAATCTTGGTAAAATTGCAGTGAAAGAAATTATCTTTTATAGATACATTCCCTATCAGTATTTTAAAGCATAGACACTCTGAGATAACAAAATCAGTCTCATTTTCACCACTGATCACTGTCAGATAGAGGAAAAAAAGTGAGATAAACATACGCATTTGGGAACTTTTCTGGGGTCTTTCCATGGTCATGTGGAGTCTTGGAGTTCCAGGCTTGGCATTTCCGTCCTGATACAGTGATGGAAGTTCTGCCACGATAATTCAGGCCTTCACCTTGATAGCACTCCTCTGGCAAGAATACCTGTACAGTCATATCTGCAGAAAAAACAAAGAAAACAGAAACAGATCACTTGCATCATGATTTTATGATCATATTGAGCAGGCACAAGAAAGCATCAAACAAAAATGATTCACTCATTAACGCAGTGGATTTCCTATGAGAGCATCTTAGGCAGTGTGAAAAACAGAAGGGTATTTCCAAAGGTTTTTGGAACTTTCACAGATTATCCTCAATCATCAGATGCCAGCCAGAGGAGGCTGCATACCTCTGTTTCATTTTGGCATTTGTGAAAGTGTTTGAGTTGGAAAGGAAAACTTCACAAAGATGAGAATCTTAGTGATTTTGTCTCCATTTCTAAAATACAGATTATGTTAAATCTCTGATCTCCTCTTATCCTTTTAATTGAACTAACACTTTCTTGTTATTTTCTCTGCTTTAAGTCAATGGGTATTTATCATGAGATTTTGTTATAATAGGACTTTGGAACTACTGTCCCCTCTTCTTTTTTTTTTTTTTTTCCCAAAAATGGGACTTCCATTTATTTAGTACTTTTAATCTCTTTTAAACTCTTCTTTATTTTTCCAATTAATTGCTAATAATGCCCTGCATTTGGAAAACAAAACCAAACAGAACACCTTTTTGGTTCTGCAATTCTTGTGCTGGGTCATTTGGTGTCTTACAGTCTTCACTGCACTTCCATTTGAAGTACACTGATTGTCAAGTTTTCTAGCATATCTAGCAGAACAACTGCATTAAGAGCAGTGACAATGTGACTGAAAATATTTGAAGTTCACGATGAGAAGACAGAAGTGTGTCTCTGCTTTGATGTCCTTAAGTGCACTCCACTAGTTGCACTCCACTACTCATACCAGCACTCTGTTCTGTCTCATCACATCGTGGAATTGCACAGTATTCCCACCGAACACTGCTGTTGATGGTGTAGCACCAGGGCCTCTTCTCTCTGTTAGGGTTTCTGCAGTAGTTTTCCTCTAAACCCCTGAAACAGAAACACTCACTTTAAATAATTCACTGGAGATTAAAAAAAAAAAAAGGGTTATGTACAAGACCATTCACAGTTGCTGCATGCAAAACTCAGTGATTATATATTTATTCTTTTAACAAATATATTACCTCATTCACTGCTACTTTGAAGCTAGTCAACAGCCGCTGAATTTATAGTCTAAATGGTGATGTCATTTGAAGAGTTTCCATGATGCCCACAATTTCTGCTATTTTTCTGAGATCAGGAGAGGGCAGTAACAGCTTACTTTGAAACACAAGCCATTAATGCACCTGACCCTTACTGCAAGACCAAGGCAAGGCTGGATGTCATACGGCATAAGCTGCTCTCTGCCTTCTGCAGTGGTAATAGACAGGGTTTTACATGCCCTGAAAATCTTACAGGATCCATTTCATAACTCACAGGTCCCAAATAGAACAGAGAACAGAACTTTAAGTCTAATTGGTCCCAGCTACTTGTGCCCATTGATAATGCTCTGCAGACCCAGCTCCTCTGACCTCAGAGCACAGGGAATTATTGGAGCATCTTGATCATTACTCTTCAGAAGAGTACCACATCAAAAGAGTGTCAGAGAACACAACCAGGGGTTTTGTTTACATAAAAGCAGTAAACACTTACAGCTGCAGTGGGATGAGAAGGAATGCAAGTACATGCAAGATAAGGACATGAGAATTAAGTTGTTTAAAAAAAAGTAGTACAGAAGATAATGAACAAACAAGACCTGAACAGCAGTAGTGAGAGGTGACAAAAAGAGAGAAAATGGCTTATCAGTATAACTGCTCCTCTTGTCTTTGTATCAGGATCACCAAGGGAAAACTATGCTCTTGGGTATTTCCTAAAATTGAGGAGGCTCAGCATACTTGCAGGGATATCTGTCAGGAATCCAGCCATGCTTGTGAGGAAACTGCGTGTCCCAGTGCTGGCAGGTGTTGCCTGATTCAGTGATGGCTATCCTGCCTCGGTAGTCATCTCCATTCCCTGAAATGCACTGAAAGCCCAGGCCAGAGACTGGTGGATGTGTAGCTGTAATTGGATTAATTAAAAAAAAAAAAATGAAGAATAGAAAATATGTAGCTAGAAAAAATGCCTATATTAAAAAACTTGCTTTCTATAATGGTGACATACCAATTTTTCTTTCAGCAGAGATTATATTGGTGAAAAGCCATGGCAAAGCCTAAGCACATATTTTCACAAGCAGTCAGGCTGACAGTTGACTGCCCTGTGTCTGATCCTCTATAACATTTACTAAAGAGGTCACTTCAGAGGTAGAATTCCGAAGTCAGTGGATTGGGAATATGAGATAGGAAGAAAGAGTGAGAGAAAACTGATTGGCTTGGCATATGGGGAACATCAAAATAACAACAATGAATAGAGCCACAGAACCTCCAGAGGGCAAAAGAGAACCTAAAATACATTTATATAAATCTGCATTGTATTGTTAATTCCCAGAGCAGAAAAAATGGGACTCAAAGAGGTTGGTCTGTTCTTTGAACTCTAAGTTTTAAGCATAAAATGGAGAAGCTATGGTATCTTTCCCAGCTTCCTCATCATACCTATCATTGTGCTTGCTGAAGTGAACTACGTCTAGTAAATGAACAGTGCTGCTTACAGCACTGGCAAGAGTAGATGCTAAGCAAGCAAGTTCCACTGATACAAACACGAAGTATTTTCTCGGAGTGCAGTCTAGTTCTACTAATGGCAGCGCTAATATCATTATTCAGTGCTTTGGAAATGTCCAGATCTATTGTGTTCTTCTTCATGGTCAAAGTTAGCTAACAATTGAATTAGGTTTTCTCCTGAGGCCTGAACATGTTTCTCAGAACTTCTCCCTCACTAAGAAAAGGGCAGTGCTAGATGTGCTGGCCAAACTCTGGTAAAATATCACAATATGGCCATGGAGGCTTATATGTTTCTCATGACTCTGCCTTCTCAGGTAACTGGAAAAGCCAGGTTGAAGATAGAATGCTCTGCCTCTCAGGTGAACTGAAAAGTAAGGTGGTTTAAGGCAAATCAGTGTTTCTGTAACACCTCTGGCACTGTAGTGCTTTGTGACACTTGCACCCCTGATATGACCCCTAGGTCACCTCACATGATTTTATGCAATAGGAGCATAGTGAGTGATTCTGCTAATTAATGTGCACTTTTCCATACTCACAAGGATTTCCTCAGGATACTAACAACTGTTATGTCTTGTCTTTCCCCTCCCGCATTATTTCAATTAGAAGAGCTATCCTGTGGAGTGATCTCAAGAAGTCAGACTCACTGCAACGAGGAATGTTGCAATATTCCCAGCGCTTAGTGGGGCTCGTGGTGAAACACCAGGGCCGAAGTTCACCATCTGGATTACGGCAATAATTCATCTTCAGATCCTTCCCTGGAAAGCTGTACATTGAAAATGAAAGATAAGCTTATGAGTTTGCTGTGGGTAGCCGTAGCAGTAAGGCTGATTGCAGGCAGGGTCTCCCAAGTACTCCAGAAATGAGTGAGGCAACACAGCACTGAGCATGACTCACTGTTTCAGGGTATATCCATGCATATGAGGTTCTTGGGCATCCCAGCGCTGACACTCAAGCCCAGACTCTGTTCTGGAGACATTTCCATGGTAATCTTCACCATTACACTCCATGCACTCCACTGCGGGATCTATGTGGAATGAAAATAAAGCAAGGTTCACCAGCCTTTGAACTGTGATCCTCATGAGAGGCTATACTGACAGAAAAACAGAAATAATAGAAATCTGTTGTTCTTTCAGAAGGTTTTGCTCTAAACAGTGATTAAAGGAATCCAGAAGACTGAATCATAGCCTAATCTGATGAATCAGGCTTCAGGGATACATTTGCAGAGAGGGCTTTATCATGTATTTGCATGTACTGATTGCACTGGATGTTTTATATGCGACACAGAACCTGGGTTATTCTTTACTCTTGGTAAAATTAAATAAATCACTAGGGGTAAGAGCAGAACAATACCAGCAAATGACTTAAAAAAAAAACACCTCTGTATTTACAACATTATTTTCAAACGTGAACCAGCTAGGAAAACAGTCCTTGTGCTGAGATCTTAAGTTTCAGCTTGACCTAAATTCACATTTGAAAATGATATTCAATAATAAGAACAAACTGCAGGAATAATAGTACATCTTTGCTGAAATCCCCTTCCCAGAAAAATAAATGTACCTTCTCCAGCCTGTATGACCTGTCCCTCACACTCTGGGATGCTACAGTAATCAAATCTTGTAGCAGGATCTGTTGTATAACACCAGGGTCCTCTTACATCCCCATCAGGGTTTCTACAGTAGTTTTCCTCCAGTTCTGCTCTGGGGTATTTCTCAGGTGTAAAGCTGTAATAGTATTAAAATTATATTTTAATACAATTCATTAAGTAGAGCAGAACGGATATGTCAAACATACTCAGCCACTTTGGGGCTCTACTCATCCATAGTTGAAATGAGAGAAACAGATTCCAAGTTCTAATCCATAAATGAAATCTGACAACCATTTTCTAATGATCATTAGTAGTAACCTCCTCTTAGACCCCAATTGCTAATTATGAGTGAGCATACAGTTTATAAGAACTCTGCAAATCTTGAAGAAATATTATCATCTCTACTACATGTATCCAGCTATCTAGTCAACCTGTTGCAGCCTGAAGGTCTGTGATGTATTTTTTCTAACACAGCTACTTGAAAAGTGTAGTATTTCTGGAGGCTATTCACCTAGTGCAACTGGATTCAAACTTGAAGAGACTGAAGGAAGTCACCTGATGAATTTTCCTATAGCAATCCTCCCTGAGAAGACTAAAAGATTTTTAAACTACAAATCTAAGTGAGAATTTCCAATTTTCATTAGGATGAAGGCTGGCAGGGGAGTCAGAGAGCTGGAAAGACACCACTGCTCATTTTTTTTTCACATCTCCAACAGAAGAGAGAAATTCTGGCCTCATTGTCACCAGTAGTAAAATTTTCAGTCCGTGTTGGTGGAAGCAGAATTTCATCTTCTTAAGATGCACAGTGAGTTGACAAAAATTCTCTAGCTGACAATGCAGCTTTTCCTTATCTAGATCATTGCAGTCTTCTGCCAGTAGAATCAAAAGTAACATGAGAGCTGAAATTTGACTTAAAATGTCATTTTAATAACTTGCAATATTAAGTTTTTTCTATACATAAAGTTGGGGAAGCTTGGAAACAATTCAGAACAACATAAAGAGAAATATAAATATGGCCATACTTTGGATTGTGGGGTGATTTTTCTGCCCACTTTTGACACGGAATACCTCTCCAAGTTTTGGCTTCTGTTCCTCTGTAGTCCTTCCCAATTCCTCTTTTACATTGTAGAAGGTAAACTGAAATAGATTTTTTTTTTTTAATTCAGTAGTGTTACAACATTACATCTCTTATAACTCATAATATGCAGATTTAACTCTGAAGTGAATCCATTTAGCTACATTTTGAATCTCCCACATGTAAACACAGAAATGTGATTCCATGAGGTATTTTAAAAGACATTAGTTAGTAATGAATAAAAAACTAGAGAATAAAATTCTTGAAGCATTTATGAACCCAGTAAAATCAAAGTAGAAAAGATGCAGTAAGTTTCTACTATGAACTGCATATTTATATTACCATAATACTGAGATATAAAACAAAGTCTTTTACTGACATCTAAAGATTCTTTGAGATGTACTGGTGATATGCACATTCACAGCAACTATCCCTTTGAGAGACTATAAATTATAGAACTGTGAATATCTGAGACTGGGAAGGTCAGTGGGACGAACTTTGGGTGTGGAGGCATCCAAAAAAAAAAAAAAAAGAGAAATCAATAGAATTCCCTCCTTTTCCTGAGAAGTGAAGACCCTGGATATAAAAATCATGTCCTCTGGTAATAACTTTAGGATCAGGTGCATCTCTTCAGGTGTTTCAGAAGTTTGGAAGAGCTTAGACAATTGCAAGCAGTGTAAAGGAGCACAGATGAAGTAAGGGCTGTGTCTTGATTTGTGCTGCTTTACACCAGTTGTTACTTTCTGGTCCCCTGTTACAGAATATCATTATACTTAATTTAGAAGAGTGATTTCAAGCTAATAATTACTTATGCATATGTCTATTTGGTTTCAATATATGCAGAAAAATTGTACAGAAGAAATTCCTCCTTTAATCCATTTCTAACTCAAAAGGAAACAGATCAGTTTTTACCTTAGTAAAAGATTAAAAAGTTGAGGCACTGGCTGCAATCATTACTTCTATTGATTTCTTCTTAGTAAATACATAGTGGGAAGAAAAAAAGGCATGATTTTTGCTTTGTAGTGTGCTTATTATGCCTGTCATGACTAAAGGAGATCTGACTGAGTCCAGTCCAAGTCTTCTGTCAGAATCCTTGGTGCAGTATGAGAAATTTTCTGGCAGCTCCAAGTCAATTCATAATGGGTTCAAGCTCACCTCTCTGAAACTGTGACCACCTGCAATCATTTACACCAGCACTGCATCAGGGAGCGCAAGGATGCAGTAAAAATAGGCTTAATGTATAAATGTGTAGTGCCGTACTATATACATACTTTTCTTTTCATAGAGAACTGCATCTTCACTGTGGAATACGACTGTTGTTTTGGTATTTTCAGCCAATGTCAAACACTGTAGCTTTTTCTTCGTGAATAGGAAGGCCCTGAGAAGAATATAGGAAACAATATCTTTAATTCAGTTCAAATTTTCAAATTTTAATTATTTTTCCATAAATCACTAGTTTACTAGCACTTTCTTATATCCATTTACCTCTTTCAGAGGCTGTACTCAATATTTGATACACTGACATTTTCTACTGCTCTGAAGTGGATGGTGTTTTCAACATGTGAGAAGCTAGCTACAGCCTTGGCAAAACGCAGCCAATGGCACTCTAGCTTCTTAGGTTAGCGCCTTTCCCTACAATGAATTAAAAACATCTCACTCTTCTTTTGTGAAACAAAGCAGCATCAAGTCTACCCTGCAGGTAGAACTGGATAAGAGCAGGAATTAGGGCTTTTGTAGAGAAAGACTGATGAGAAAGACTGCAGAATCACCTTTTACTTGACCTTTTGCTAATTTATGGGTGGAGATAAGCCATGAGACAAGGACACGGGTGATGCTATTGTAGGCAGGGCTGCTGTAGCATGGGGATGCTGGTGTGAGAACAGCTGTAGCACGTGGCTCTTAATCCCATTCTGGATTACCTATGTGTGCAGATTGTGCACTTCTCAGACAGCCCTTGTTGCCTTCATGGCCAGCTGCCCTGATCTCTGGAGAAGAAGGGCTTTTTCCAAGAGGGGCTTCCCAGGAGCTGCCACCTGAATGAAAGTCCCGTGTGTTCCCCAAGGGCTCAGGACTTGTTTTACACAAATGTGTTCATGTACATCCCATGTTGAGGTTCTCATCCTGGTTTCTGAGTAGAATATTTCTGAAGAAAATGTGTAGAGCAAAAGGGTTGAAGAAAACTTCTAAGCAACAGCAGAAAGTGTTTTAAGATTCAACAGAAATTACCTGCAATTAAAATTTATTTCAGCATCACATTTCTCTGCACATTCTTTTTCATTGTTTGTAGTGTAAAACTGTTTATTTCTAGTAAGTACCCAAACACCGTCTGTTCTTAAATAGCCATCCAGTATGTCTCCTTTCACTACAAGAGAAGAAAAGGAATCAGGCATTAAAAATTTTGCAGTTAAGAAGATCTGTGACTTTGTGTCCCACTTTTCATGTCGGATAGGCAAGACCGTGAAACAAACACCAGTCAAAGAAAAATAGGAAGTGGTATCAATACTGAAGTTTTGAAGAACTACGAATTGGGAGAATATGGGATTATGAGCATATGTGGAAACCATAATCACCAGTTTCATTGGTCACTGAACAGCTGTTTGTCCCTGTATATCTTGCCTTAGAGTAAGAAATCTCAGTCATAAAATGATGGTGCACTCCTTCACAATGACCATCACTGTGTTTGTTGCAATGGCTTAAGCAGGCTTAATAATGAATTGGTCAGGCTCCATCTCTGGTGCAACAGAATACTCCATTATAAATTAGTGAATCAATTAGCGTGATTGTATCTGAAAGTCACATGTGCATCAGATGCAAATGATGTATTTGCTCATATATTTAACAATTAGCTCTTAAATATTTTTACTCATAAAGGAATTTTCCACCTAATTAATTTCTTTCATGTCCATTAAGATTCCATGTTTCTGTTTCTAATATTAAGAACAGTTTGTTTCCATACTCAGTATTAGGTTACAGTTACAGAAGTCATGCAGCTTAATGATTTCATTTTTCAAGAAAGATATTGTTGACATACACAGCAAAGTCAAAGTTGCTTTCTCTGGGGAACCCCAGTTCCAGCATCACTGATATGTGGATAGTTCATAGAACTTTGAGGATGCTCTCAAAATTCCTATGTTCTCTTTAGTGGAACTCCTAGTTTCTTTAGGAATTGTAAAAAAGAATTCTAGGCTTACTTCTAGAAAAATTAATCTAGTTTGTTGAAGATTAAATTTCTACCTACTGCCCCCAAGAAAATAGAGAACATTTGTATTAAGAGTTTGACAAGAGAAACTGTGAAGTCACTGAAATATCAGGGAGATTTTTTTCGTTCTTTTTTAAACTTTGTTTTAAATATAAATTAATAAAAAACTTAAAACTCCTGCCATAATGGATGAAAATCAGGATCACCACACTTGGCAATGCACGGCAGTAGAAATAGCTCCAGGATTTGATCCAGGGCCTGCTGAATTAGAGATACTGCCTCACTGACTGCTGTGGATTTTCTCAGAGGTTTTTGGACTACTTGCTGAAGGTGTCCATGTTTCTGGACATTTGGCATGTTGGCAAATGCTGGCCATTTAATTCCTATGCAGAAGCCAAGGCTGTTGCTCTTCTTCTACCTCCAACAAGCATCAAAGCAACCACAGTAACGCATGGGTTTGGTGACCCACTAGCACAACATGGAACTTTCAAGTGTTTGGCCCCCATCTCACTCACACAAATGGAAGGAAAAAGACTCTTACCTGAGCTGAGCAAGAAAAGAAGGAGCAGGGTAGCTTTGTTAACTCCCATTTTGGCCTAGCTTTTGGGTGCTGGAAGTTGTGCCTGTCAGTGCACAAAGTTTTATTGACTTGTACTGGATTGAAGAGGCATCAAACAAACAGGGCAGGCAGATTAAGTTAATGATTCTCCCATACTGTGATCCCTCTTTGCCATACAGTTGATGTTCAAACAACCTTGAATCGGATATTACCAAATCAGATTTAGTCATTTGTATTGGATGCTGGGAAATGTGAAGGCACTCCGTTGTTTTATGTGGTATGTTTTTGTTCTCAGTTTGCTTGGCCTCATTTTGCTAAAACAAAGGTGGAGTTCACGGTGGTGGAAAATATATAAACTACCTCTAAGCACAATTTTATTCTATACAGTGCTGTGTATTCTTCCTCGGGTTGCAATGATACCTTCAGCCTCAGACTTGCATGGTCTTTGAACTACTTAGGATTTACAGTGCTTTGTAAAACACATCCCCATACCAGCTCCAGATAATGCTGTCTCAGAATTTCTTTCAGTTATCTCATTTCTTTCCTGTGATAAATAAGCTTCCTTCCTGCAGTTGTTTCCCATTTCTGGATTGTATTTATTTATTGTTCATGAATTGGGAAGCATGATTTACTTTAGTGCAATGTATAATGTATATGTATTAACCAAGTAACAAGTAACCAAGTAAGTCTCAAGATATCTCAGTCTCAAGATATCTCAGGACTACCTAGAGTCCATTGAAAGATACACAAGGTACCCACACACATTTCAGTGACACATCCATCCCCTATGGGGCTCAGCTGAGACAAATCAGGCAATCAGTGCCCTATGACTTTCAGCTGGTTTACCTGCCAAGTCAATAAAACATGCAGTTGAAACTAATAAGGCAAGGTTAGATTAAATTGAAGCTAGGAGGTTTTTAAAGGTTTTTCAAGCTGTATTGGATAAATGATTTTTTTTTGAAATGGCATAAACCATATGGGAATGAGATTGTTCCTCCTTGAAGAGGTCACAGAGGACCTGAAGATTAACAAGTTTGCTGTATGAGGGAAGTGAGTTTACCAATAGAGGCATGAAGATATGGTGAATGGGGTTACAAATCGTGCAGAGCCAAACCTTGCTTGTTTTGTGACTAACAGCTCTTAAATAATAATTGCTACTGAATATAAACGCAGAAGTCTGAAGGTGCTCTAGATGTGTTTGCAAGTATAATGGGATAGCCTTATCTCTTGGGTCTCATTTAAGCCTTAGGTCAGTCAAAGCTAGAGAGATTTTGTGCCTATTTTATGCTAGAAATAAGAGAAGTCCCATCATTCGTTGCTCGTGAAAGCCTAGCTCTTGTCCTACTTGGTTTTGTTCGGGATTTTCCGTAGAATATGCTGTTCTGGCAATGCCCAGAAGGGTGCAGCAGATGATACTTCTTTTGACAAGGTAGGTGAGTCTGAACCAGTACGGGCAGAGGTGCCTGGTGTTTATCTGTAGAACAAATGACTGAGGGATTTATTATTTCCTTGATTGTCTCACAGCGCTCTTGAGGAGATTTGTCTTATGCAAATAAGTTATTTGCTTTCTCAATTCTTTCCTTTATTCCCCCCATCACAGTAAATCAATAGAATACTGAGACAATGAAAACAGAAAAGAGGATGATTTGAGGCTGAAATTTCAGTAACTGACGGAAGAAGAGTGTGAAAATATGCCCTAAGGTTTAACAGTGCAAAAGGAGACAGATTTACACATGCTTGTTTGTTTTACATCTTCATTGGGAATTTCATGCCGTTCTGTTGTGCTGGCTTGGAGTGTGTATTTTCCTTTTGATGAACAAGACTTATCCATTAATCAAAGATATGTTTCAAGCTACTGATTCAGTAAAGTCTATCAGTGGCATAGAAATATTTCTGCTGTCTTCAGAGGACTTTTAGAAAGGCCTTGTGTGTTCTCTAAATTTTTAAATTTGTTCCTACTCTTGTAGGAAAACATGTTTAGGAACAGAAAAGAATATGATGGCATTTCCTATTGAGTGAGTGAGAAATAAGCATTTCTTGTCAAGGATAGGTCCCTCTGTGAGGAAATAATAACAGAAGAATTTATCTAAGAGCTGGCTCTTTAGGTTTGTCTGAAACAAATAATGTGAGTCACAACCTCCATGAAATATAAATAAGTTATTTTCCCAACAGATGCAAATTCCTTTCAAAGAACCAGTTTCTAAAGTACTTTGCACTAATTTCTAGTTGTTCTTTCCTGGTAAAGATGTGTTGATAGGAGCAATAAGTGAGAAATCAACTACAAGAAGTCATAGAGTGGGTATGAGTGGTCAGCACAGCTTAATATTCATTGGCTGTTTTTTTATTTTTCAGTATTACACTCTGCATTTTCTGGGCCTGGACACAGCGTTCACAGCCTCAGGAAGGTTTTCAAGGGGAGTGAATGCAATGTCCTCTAAATTTCATTAGTGGTTTCCTGCTTGATAATTCTTCTGCTCCAATGTGTCAATACACAAAAATAAATCAAGGAGACTGTTAGTATGCCATTCAGATACACTCTGCACAGAGCAGGTCCTAGCTCTGTTCCTGCAGTACACGTGAAAACTATTTTTACTGATCTTGTTATGTTAGTTTTGGTGAGGTGATAATTTGCTTGTTCTAGTGGATACTTCCTTTTTTTTTTTTTCCCCTAGGAGATGCTAGTGATGAAGATTTTTATTAACATCAGAGCCTCTTGAAACTAGGGCCAAACCATTAAGTGTCTCAAATCTGAAGAGTTTACTTCAGAAGGAGGTGAGAGCTGAAGAAATGAAACATCAAGGAAGAGGTAGTACCATGGTCAGAGATCCATACTCTGCCTACTTGGTTAACTGCTTGGTGTGGGGCATCGCACAAAACAGCATGTTGCTTGCTTGTATGTGAGAATGGAGATGAGAAGGCAAGCAGCTTGACTTCCCTGCCTGGGGAAATGGGTCTGCTTCATGTGTACCTCAAGACTATTTCTGACATACTACATGCTAACACCTGTCCCATTTGTGATGTGTCCTGAACAAAACACTATAGCAAATTTCTTATTTATAAAACAGAGATAGCATGCTTCACTGTCCCTCTTTTTGTGCCACAAAGAAAAGATAAGGTGGGAAGCATAATCATTTTCACAGGCTGGTAGGAATAGAAGGTTCAAAATCTATAGGTATTATTTAGATTACGTAAATAACACTGACATGAGGCCTGATTCAGAGACTTGAAAAAATGACATGAGGTAGTCTGACACAGCAACACCTCACCCATTCCAAGTTAAACAACTCTGAAAATCAAATAGAACTTGCTGGGAAGCCGTATGGTGTAGGCTGGGGGGAAAAAAAAAAGAAAAGAATGAGTTGATTTGTGTAGAGATTTTAATGTTAAAGCAATACACATTAAGAGTCTTCAACTACAGGCATATGAATATATGTCTATTATAATATGTGTGTATGTTACATAGTGATTACTGCAAAGAAATGTTAGATAAGTGTGGAGGATAAGGCAATCAGTATTGATTTAAAGATACAAGAGAAATTTTGAAATCATGATTAGAAAAATATTCTGCTTGACACTGAAAAAAAGCAAAGTGCTGGCATTTTGCCTGGGGAGGTTGTGGGATCTTCACCACTGGAAGTTTCAAGAACAGGTTTGATGAATAGCCACCAGACATTCCAAATCTGAATGTTCCTATCGTGCTGTGCTTGAACAAGGTAACCCTTTTTGTTATGCTTTTCTTCTAATTCTGTGAAGTAGACTTAGTAACTAAAAAAATTCCTCAGAATAATTTTACTCCAAAGTCACTGGGAGTAATTTTTCTTAGTGCTTTTTTTTTTTTTTTTCTTTTTTTCTCTTTAATTATTATTATTACTATTATTTTTCCTGCAGAATGGCTTTTGCACTTGCCCTCTGTCTCTCTTCTCCAGTGGTCTCTCTGCACAACTTGTAGACATAAAAGGAGGAACGGTAACTGTAAGATTACACAGCAATTTCCAGCTTTATAAATTCAGGCTCTTGCTGCCACCATCCCCGCTAGCCACCCTCATTATTCCCGCATGCTGTGTGCAGTTGGCAGGCTGCAGTGCCACAGCTCATCTGGTTCAGCATTTTGGTTTCCTGTGGAAAGAGAACAAGACACAGAATCCTTTTCCAAGGAAGACTTCCTGAGTAGAATAACTCTTAATAAGAAAGATTTCTTCTTTTCCAAACTTCCCTGGAAACACTCAGAAATCTTTCTCAAAATGTTTCCAGTTTGAGCCTACAAGTGTCATTCCATTCCACTGACAGTTTCATCTGCCTTCGGGGGTACTGGGAGTTCTTGGTTTGCCCCTCCTTTTCACCAAGTAATTGTGACTGCTAATGTTGCCTCACCTTGATACTTCAATTGTTTTTAGCAGGAGGGCCCCCCAGCTACGAAGAGAAATGCATGCAAGTCAGACTTGTTCAGGCCTGTTGTTCTGGCCTCTGCAGCTGGTGGGGCTCTGGCTCTCACCCAGCACTGCTCTCCTTCCTAGTCTACCAGCCCTGCTCCTGCTGAAAACTCTTTACCTGGAATAGCCAGATAATTAATTAGCAGATAATAAAGTGCTTTAGAAAACTCTTCAGACCTAACTGGCCTTGTAAAATAAGTGACTGATACTTATTTTAGCTTGCATGAGTTACAATCAATTTTGTATATAATTATGACCCACTTGAAGGGCAGATTATTCAAATGGAGCATAAACGTTATGTCTCTGTTGATAGTCAGATGTTGATTCTCTTGTCTGAATAGCCACCAGTTGAAGACCTCCCAGCTTGGTGTCTCCACACCCTTCTCAGAAAAGCAGCTAACAGCTCTCCTTAGGTTGTTACTGATGTCTAACCAAAAACTTTTTCTATGTTATAGTCTTTTCCCCTCTTACAGTAAATGAAAAAATTAAAAAGGCATCAAGTAAAATAGCAGAGTTGTAAAAAAAACAACGTAGGACAGTGAAAACCTAGTAGTTGCTAGTAGTTGTTTGGTGTAAATTGATTGTTTACATAATAATTACAATAGCAGGCTTTTTTTGTAAAGGAATCAGTAACACTGATGTGATGGCCAATCTGAACAACATGCAAAGTACCTCAAGAAAAGCGCATATCACTTATACATATTCATAAGATATTCTCAATAAATTTCTTAATCAGATGTTTGTGAACAAATATCTGAGCTGACCTTATTTAGGTAGCTGCTGTGCCTCACAGGCCTCTGCTGGTTATTATCTTATGGCCACCCCTGTGCCATGGGGGCCAGACTATTCCTCTATTTGTGGTCCAGTTGTACCAGTCAGGCTGTTCTTTTTCTGAGCAAAGCATGCATATGGGCAATGCAAGAAAGGACCGTATTCCTATTTCCCATGTTTTGCATGTTTATTCTTCTCCTGTAAGTGGTCTTAGAGTGCCTTTAGTATAGCTGCAGCCAAAGCTAGATTGGCTGTATCTGCACCTGCTTTGACACCTCAGGTGATAAATGCAGATGGGATGCCTTGGGCTAATCACATCCTTCCAGATCCTTGGCCACAAGAAAAGTCTGGCTCAAGTCAACTCTGTGCATGGTGTTCTCAGCTCCTGGTGTGAACAAGCTCTGGCAGGACTGGAGACAGTGTGAGTTCTATGAGGGTAAATGAAGAGAGATGGATCTTGAAGGCTGTGAAGCAGTTTGCTCAGAGGGTGTTTCACAGAAGCCTGGCGTGAGTCTTGCTGCCTTACCCCACTTTCACTGACAGCCACTTCTTGTGCATCCTCTGTCTTGAACTCAAAATACTGCCATCCACAGGGAATTGTCTTGTGGAGACAGCTGCAAATGCTTTCCTGATGGAAATAACAAGGAGAAAACAAGTTTGCTTCTGAAGGAGCTGGGCCAAGGGTGAGCAGGGGCTGCCCATAGTTGCAGGGCCTGCAGCCTGTCCTTTCCTTCATTCCTCCAACCTGCCCCTGGTGGCACTGAGCACCTCCCTGGACTTGGGTACAAGCCAAGGCCATGCCATAGTCCTGCTGTGGGGCAGGGTTGTGGGAAGCTGGAGCCTGGCCTCGTGGCCTCACTGGAGCTTTTGGCCCTGGGTTATTGTGGGGACTGGGCTTGGGGGTGGACAGGGACATGCAAGGCTAGTGGTGCCTCTGAAGTGCTGATAACCACAGGCACTGAGGCAACAGGAGGTTTTCCCCATTTCTTGCACCCTGTCATAACTATAAATCCCTTTTTTCCACATAGGGCAGTTTCTTTTGTTATAAATGCCTTCTGTGTAGAAGATGCCTGTTTAGTTTCACATCTTTTAAGTGCCTTCCTATTCTCCCCAGACCAAGCTGGCATTCAGCACTGACTGCTGGGAAGAATCCAAGGCTAGAGGGATTTCTGGAGAGGAAAAAGTCAGTGAAAGTAGTTTCTTTTAATGGAGAAGCTGAGTATTCAGGACACTTGACTGCATACTCTCTCTATGCCTGCAGATGTACAAATATAAAAGTTATAATGACCTTATCCATTATTTTTTTTTTCCATGCCTACATTCATCATGTCCTTTCCTGCATATTGCAGGGCTGGGCGCTTGGGTGGTACAGAGAGTATTGTTGCAATCACCTCTTGGAAATGTTGGGACAAACTTATTCATTCCTCTTAGACATTTCATTAACTAAGGAGATAATAATCTGCCATGACATTTCTTACTACAAGTTTTACTGGCCTGAAAGTAAATGTCAAAACTGTATGTAAGGCCACAATGAGCTACGGTGCCAGCCAATATCTTACATACACAGTCACTGGACTATTTAGCCTTACCTTTTCTTTGTCTCCCCTGTACGTTTCTGTCTGAGATACTGTGTTGTATTTTTTTTTTTTTCTGTCCTATCAAAGGTCTCCCTTTAAGTGGAATTTTTATTCCTTCACACTTGAGGAAAGCATTTCCTATCCATACTTCTCCTTTCTGTCTGATAAAAGTAACAGTAATCAGCTATGTATCCAGTCACAAGACACTGGTTTTTGGAAATAAAACAGATTTCTAGCCATGTCAACTGGGCTGATAAAAAAAACATCTGTCTGACAGAGGATAACGCTGGAAAATTTCTTTTTAAAAGCAAAACTGTATTTTGAACTATTTTAGAAAGTACGGTGACTGCTATAAAGAGAAGGATGGAATGGAATGGAATAGTTAAGTTGGAAAGGGCCTGTAAATGTTAACTAGTCCAACTGCCTGATAAATTCAGGGCTAAGCAAAAGTTATATCATATTAATGAGGACATTGACCAAATGCCTCTTGAACACTGATGGGCATCAGGCATCAACTGTCTTGTTACAAATCCTGTTCCAGTGTTTGACCACCCTCACAGTATATAAATTTTTCCTGACATCCAGTCTGAAACTCTGGCACAGCTTTGTTCCTGCATGTCCTCTCAACAGCACTTCACTCTGTGCTTCCCCTCCTCATGGAGCAGCAGAGAGCAATGAAGCCACTTCTCAGTCTCCTCCAAACTGAACAACTCCAGTGCCCTCAGCCTCTCCTCACAGGACATGCCTTCCAGCCCTGTTACCGGCTTTGGTGCCTCCTCTGGGTACGCTCAAGGACCTTAACATCCTTCCTATATTGTGGAGACCAGAACTGCATATGATGTTCAAGGTGAGACCACAACAATGCTAAATACAGTGTGAGAATCGCCTTTTTTAACTGACCAGGTGTACTGTGTTAAATGCAGACGTGGGTAGCATATTTGCTATTTAGATTAAATCTTCTAGCAAAAATGGCAGAAGGAATCAACACAGAAATAAATTTGGTTTTTGAAAGACCTAAATAAAAATGTTATCAGTTATTATGTCATACCTACATGATTACTAAGTACAGCACAAGTGAAACCACAGACATAAATGCATAATGATTAAGAAGAGATGAAAGTGATTTATTTTTTTTAGGGGAGCAATATGGGCAACTGTATTTATAATGTATTAATGGGTTTGAAATGTGTTGAAATGGGCGTTATTTATCTTATTTGGGTTTGAAAGCTTTTAAGGAAAAATAATAGAGATGTGTTTGTCTTGTGTTTTCATAAGACTTAAGTCAAGACACTTGTAAAAGTCATGTCACACTATCAATACTCTTCTAATGAGTGGTTATAATACAGTATTATTCAATCAAGTAACATAATCAAAGTCCACTGCATATATCTTCTAATAGGTAATACTTTTAAATGTATATGAAGAGTGTATATCTTAATGATAAAAACTATTCAGCAGAAAAGTAACTGCTCACTCTGTAGAGTTCTCTTTGACGTATATCATCTGCTTAGCTCTTGCCATGACAATGCGCATGCTGTCAACTCTTAGGGTTTTACTTCGTTAGAAAACTTATGCAATACTAATAACTCTCATGCTATTATTCTCTTTCTACTGCGCAAGCGTTCATTTATTATAATAAATCTAGTAACTTCTACACAATTTTTTAGGTAACATATTTACAATTACCCCTTTTCATTTGTACAGAATATTCAATGTGGGAAATAACTGGGTTCCAAAGCTTTCTCAGCTCTTTGGGAGAGCAAAAGTAGTAACTGGGGATATGAGTTAAAAGACACAGTAACATTTTAGCTTATATACAGGCAAACTGCCTTTGAAAGAGTGCTCTGCCAAGCATGTCCTTGCTACCAATAGTACTTTTTTAATTGAAAGTTAGAAGACAGATGCTGAAGAGGAGAGAAGAAAATCGCATTGGTTTGCGAAATCTATATTGACTGCAGAGAGATAAACAAAGCAAGCATTTTACTATGTTTTTTTAAAGAATTAATGTGACCAAATCACAGGCTGCAAAATTCACACCTCAAAGAGCCTGAAGTCCTTAAAAACTCATTTCAGTCTATTCTCTGCTCCCCAAGGAGAGGAGCAGGGTGATGCAAATCTTATGCAATGAATATCTGAATCTAGTCCAAGGTAATTGCTATTTACTCACAGGGTGAAAATTATTCCTTGGGCTATGAACAGCAGATGATCTTTTGGGTCTATTGATGTTTCAGACAGCTTGACAGTCTTTGTCTTAATGATTACAGTTCACTATATTGTCAGACAGAAAACTAATTATCTTTTTGACACAAACTGGGAGAATTAATGTTGGGTGGAGGCACAGATGACCAAGGTAGAATGAGCTACCTATCAACAAGCAGTAAACCTACCTGTATATTTATAGCATCTGGGGAAGATAATAATTCTCCTCCTTAGCAGTCCCCATGATGGCTGTCAGGTAGGTTCCAGAGCATGTAAACTGCCAGTGTCACGTCCTGCTGACTGAAAGAGGCTTTCACAAGTCCCAGGCAAATCTGGCATCCAACAATTTTGCTTCATGCCTTCATGACCTCTGGCAACCACTGGGAGAAATCTTGAAGTGTAGTCATTAATAATAATGCAGGAGGTCAGTAAAATGTTGAGAATGCAAAAGACCTAGAACAATGCAACCTTTCTGTAGGTTTCCATGAGAACTATTAACATATAAGTTTCAGCTACACACGCAGCAGAATGTTTTGACTGTTTTTTCCCCATGTATTATATATGTACACTGAAATACAAACCATACCAAAATAACGTAACCAGTCATCAGTCTGACTACTTATCAGTGTTCATTTACAGTAATTTATAATTGATGTCATTTATTTTTTCATTTTTAGATTATAATATAAATTCAATGAAGTAATTAGAATCTCATGCTTCAAATATACATATCTTTCCAAGAGAGGGCAGTCCATTCCCAGGACCGGTTTGCTCCCGGCTGTTAATCAAAGAAGTGTAACTAAAAACTCCAACAAAAAGAGAAAATTTCTTAAATGGAGCACAACCAAGGCACCCAAATGTGTTTCATATTGGACAAACCTGCCTTGGAAAAGAAAAACTATCAGTCTGTTTCTGTATTCTGAAAGAAGAAAGAATGTAAATATATTAGTGACATTACATTGGTAATGTGCAGAATGGGGGCACAGAAATGAATTTATTGCCACAGCTGCACAAGGGTAAGTAAGCAGCACAACCTGAGCTTTGACAGGGGAAGATTTTTCCCTGTCTATTAGGGACCTACCACAAATCGGTACGCTATAAAGAGCTCTAGAGGCTGCTTAGACTGACCTTTAATTTTATTTCATTTTTCAATTCATTTCAAATCATTACATTTCAAATTTATGCTTCATACTTTTATGGAATGATGTGGAGGGACATATCTGCAAAAAAAAAAAAAAAAAGCAGTGAGTCACTTCACTTTCATTTCTTCACTTGTAATCCTCCCTGTCCTCTCTCAACCTGTCTCTGCCATTAATGTGACTCACCCAGAAGAGCCTTGGACTCTGTTCTGGAGTAAAAGCAGAGTGGTCATATTGACAAGAAATTGCAGCTGCCGTAGTTCACCTTAACAGCACCTGGCTCAGGCACTCCTGAGTGTTCATGCCTTATGTTCCGGGATTATTGAAATCTAGATGAGAGACTGGTTCATATCCTGGTGTGGTGTAACAGCATCAGTGTAGTGTTCAACAGCAGCTGTTCAGGTACTTACATTGGCTTATTCACAGCTACTGTTGTACTGCATTGTAATCTGCACAGCAAGAATCAATGCAAAACAAACAAACAACAACAACAACAAAAAACAGCATGGTGAAGAAGAGGGTGATTGTTTAAAAGAAGGTCTAAAGGTGTTGATTTTATTCATTCACACTTATTTTGTCATAGATGTTATTTGCTTACGGTTTTACAGCCATATGCACAGAGGTACCAAGACCTACCTGTCCAGCAGTCTGACCAGGATAACTAGTGTATAATACGAGGGACAAGAGGTGCAGATACTGAATTCCCACCATACCTCTAGGTAACTTCTGATTAGTGATGGCTAATTAGTTTTTAAACTAATGAAATAATCTTTGTAAATGATTTAGTAAGGGATATCGGAAAACGTTTGATTTGTAACTAGTGGGGGGGAGGAAGTTTACATGTATTTTAAAAGCTTTATTTATTAAACTTAAGCTTGGAAAAAATCTACCCAAATCAGAAGGAAAGACTCTGTGTTGTAAACAAGTGATACCTTCACAATGGTCCTCTGGTTGCTAGACTGATTGTTGCAAGCTTAGAGAAACATCACTCCACATAAGTACAAAAATAAGACAAATTCTCATCCTGGAGAAACATCTTAGTGCTGGCTCAGTATGAAATTTGGATCATCAAATTTGAGGATGACACTGAAGTAGGGTAATGCAGACCCCACATCTGCACCAGGGATACAAGAAGCCTAAGTGTTGGGAAGAAGCTTGTTGAGGAGGATGTCACAAAAAAAGCCTGAGAGTTGTGGAGAGCATGGGATGAATATTAGACAACAGCATTAGAAAACAGAACAAGGGAGTTTTTGTCCCTTTTTATCCAGAGCTGATGATGCTGCATCTGAAATCCTGTGTCTGACTATGAGTCATCAGTTCAGGAAGGAGTCTAAGAATTTGAGGAGAATCCAGATGAGCCAACCATTAGTGTTAGGGCACATTATATGTGGCCTTAGAGGAGTGGTTGAGAGAGTTGGGCTTGTTCAGTCTTACGACGAGGAGAGTAATCAAAGATCCTGCAGTGGCCTACAACTACGTGAAGGGGAACAGCAAAGACAACAGGGACAAACTCTACTTGGTAGTACCTTACAAGATAACAAGGGGAAACAGTCACACATTGGCTTTCATAGTTTGATTTGCATACCAGGAAAAAAAAATAATGAGAGGGGTACTGCAGCACAGGAGCAAAGTCCCAGAGAAGCTGTGGAATACCCATACTTAGAGGTTTTCAGGACTCCTGATTTGACCTGTTGTTTGTGGCCCGTCTATAAAGAGTTATATAAATCTACGGTACTGACAAAATAATTACAAAACTTGAAGATTTCACAGTATTTCCAAGTTTTATGGAAGTCTGTTAGGTAGCACCAAGTGCCACTAACACCTCCATCAGGATTTCTACAATACTCTTAAAATTAATGAATAAAGAACACAAAATGTCAGCTTCATATTTTCCTAATTTCTATCACTAATACAAATCTAATATTCAAATGTTGTTTTTTTACATTCTCTCATGGCAAATTCATCTTCTGAACATATGCTTCTTTATTTATCTCAAAACTATTAATTTGTAAGGAAATTTAATAAGCATAGGAGAAGAGTTGCTTGGCAGAGACAGGCAGAAGATACAGGAATCTAAGGGCTCAGAGATTGAGATTTTGCTGTGTTGGCATTGCCTTGGTGCCTCTTAATTCAATGGAATTTAACTAGGTCAACACTGAGAATTCTTTAGACCAGATCTGAGAACACTTAGTCCAGTTTTCAAAGTACTAAAAAAGCTGAAAAGGTTATTGCTCTGTTATGCACAATGTTACTCATATATTGATAAGCTGAGGACCATTACATTTTCATTTGCATTGTTCGCACACCCATGTCATATCCCATCAGTGCTTTAAACAGTGGTGTCTGGGTAAACTGCAGTTCTCTGAGTCATCTGCTTGTCTCTGAAGAATGAGAAGATTTCTAGTTATGGTGGGTTTTTAAAATCTTTTGTAGTTTTTTGTGGATAAACATAGCGTGTTGGGATAAAGAGGTTCATACTACAGAGCTGAAAAACAGGGTCATTGAGAGGGAAATGTAGTGACTGTTTCTATTTGTAAGGCTAGAAATATCAGTTAATATTTTATCTTCATATATAAAATATTAATAGGCTAGGAATACTTGCAGAAGTCTGGAGTTTCATTTCAGTCACTGTATCTGTTGGAAATTGGATCAATATCTTTCCTAGTCTGATGTTAGTGCATTGGCTGTCATGCTATCTACCCACATTCCAGTTCAATCCACATTCTACCAGTTCCTTCAGAGTTTGAGACATAAGCCAAAGGTAAGTCCAAAAGTGTATGATCACAGAAGAAATTAATCACACAACAGCACAAACCAAGAGGGAGATAAAAAATGAAGCACCAGAGCAATTGCAGACTCTGCTGGGTATGAGGCATGTTAAAGTGTGCTAGAAGAAAGAGAATTGCTGGGAAACTAGATTGGGCTAAATTCCTAGAAGGTGGAAATAAGCAGATGAAATATTTTATTCTCTCCTGCTTACATGAAGAAGTTTTATGATTGTTGATATTCTGAGAAAAAAATTGCTCTGAAGTATGTACCTGTTAAAAATACCAGTTCAAAGGTTATGTTGATTTGTAGGTGTTGCCTTCAACCATCACATATACTACAAACATATTTAGAGGGCTCCATTCTGCTGTTTAGGATGCAGTTAGTCACCCATTTCAAAGTAAAAACATACTAACTTCCTATTCTCCACAGATGTTTCATATTCTTTGCCATCCAACAGATCAAATACATAATTTAGATTCTCTTCATTTTAAGTTTTCAATTTTCAAGTTTATGTCATTCAGAAGAATAACACACGGCTTTTAAAACCTAAGTTTATATTCAGATAGTTCTCACTATTGTAAGAGACAGGGATCTGGGTGTGTGCACATTTGCAGGTGTGTTATAAGATCAAAAAATTGCTACTGCAAGGTTTTACAGAGGGTACTCAGTATCTTGCAGCACTATGATTTAATCTTGTCCTACCTTTTTATTTTCAGAAGATGACTGGCCATTACAATGCTTTATCATATGTAACACCACAGGGCTATATCACTACCTTGATCTTAGCAATAATTCTTTCTCAAATCCCCAGAAATGTAAGGATGATGTACCTTGGCTCATGTATGGAGCCCTGCAAATATGTGTGGGAACACTTCACAGAACAGATGATGTGCAAAGTACAGAAACAGTACAAATTCATTTCTTCACTATATATCACAGAACATAGATCTTTACCAAGTAAAAAGAAATAAGACCAGACTCAGTTATTTTCTCCACCTTAATTCAGAACAGTGATTAAATATCTTCATGAAACAGCTTCATAGTTAGAAATACCTTATGAAATATCTTAAAAATATCTTATAAGACAGCTTCATAGTTAGAAAGCTTTCATGATATAAACAAATCTGTTGATCTAAAAAGCGTAATTTGGGATAGAAGAGAAAAAGGGAGATGAGCTGTTAACAGGATTGAACAAGGATTAATGTGGAAAGCAGTAATGGATTTGAAGAAAAAATGGGAGGCGAGGAAACTGAAGATGACAGAAATTACATTAGTTACATTTATCATCTCCATTGGTTTACAACTAAGGGTGGACCTGATAGCCACTGTGGTTACTTTGTCACATAAAACACATTCTTGACCACTAGTAAATATTTAGGCTGTCTAATACTTCCATCTGTCACTCTCTGAAGCACTTTAAGGACTATTACAGCTCTCCAGTGTTTATAAAGAGATACTTTTGGAGAGCAGAAAGCTCTTTTACCATATTCATGGATGACTGTTCTTGAGTATGTTCTGGAAGAGTAATGACAGTTCTTAAATATTCAAGGACAATTTAAATGGTCCTTCTTCATTTATACTTAGTACACAATTTGAGTTTTGTGGAAGAAAAAAAAACAACACAAAAAAAAACTTGTTTAATGTTTGGACCTGAATGTTCTTGGCTCTGTATAACACTACTTAGCAGCAATGATAAACACTGGTGTGCTATCAACTTCGTTTTTCTCCTAGAACCAAAAGCATAGCATCGTACCACAAACACTGAAGAACACAATTCTATCCCAGCTGAAACTAAGATACACATCCTCTTCTGCTTTCAAATACTGGAAGGCAGCTACAGGGAAAGAGGAGAACAACAGGCTAACACAACATAAAAATGCAAAAAAGATTCTATGCATTTGGGAAATTCCTTGCTTTCTACAGTGATGATACGTCATCAGTGAGCTCCAGGTTTAGCATGTATTTTCAGTGGTAAAAAAAGGAGATGTTCTATGGTGGGGTCTCTTTCAATAGCACTCCTTTACACTGAAAGGCTGCATTAACATATCTGCATCTGTAATGGGCAACTGAAGTGAGTTACTTAATTTTAGTACATCTAAATTTATAAATTAAAACAAATAAACCAGGAATACCTTCTGGAAGTAGGCAAAAGTTACTTGGAAAATTCAAGCAGGTTAGTAAGCAGTTGCAGGAATATTTGAAAATAAAGACCAGAAGGCATTTGAAAGGATATTTGGAAAGACTTCATGTACCAGATGGTATCTGGCAGGAGTATTTGCATTTAAACTTCACTTTTGAACACCAGATCTGTTTTTCATTAGGGAAGCAAAAGTTTCACATGCAGATCTAAAAATTCATAGACTGTATTTTTTTTCCTGAGCTAGATTTGAGAGATTAATGCTCAGTGAGGAGGTGGGTGGTGCATTTCAGCAGTGGTAACAGTGACAGTGGGTCACCTCCACTGGAGCAGATTCTTAAGAGTGCAGCATTCAGGTTCTTGTTCGTGACTGGTGAAAATGCACAGCTAATGGTGTTGACTACACTGAAAAATAGTGTTTTGTAGCTAAGGATTTGCTGTATTACATACTGTCTTTGAGTTCTTATCTGTTATAGCTTCCACAGAAATAACTAGGAGCTGTTATTTTCAGAGAGACCTATGTATAAAGCAATGAATTTATAAGCCATCTGTAATTCTTTCCTTGTCTAATCTAAATTCCTTATAATTTTTAAAACAATCTCAGTTGAGCTGCTCATCCATTTTTTGCTAATATGGAAATGTGCGTTCTATCTGCTTCAAGCTGAATGGAAGAGAATTTCAGTAGCATACATGCTCAAGTGGGAGTGAGACATGCTGAATCTCTAAGCAGCAGCAAGAAAAGAAAAATGTGGCTTAAGCTGTCTGAAAAGGACTTCAAAACAAAAAATAAGTACTGATATAGGAGATACACATCATCTTGGTTTGAAGGTCATTCCTTTATAAGCAGAGGAATGGTGCAGGTAAATTGAACAGAACAATCATAAGAATAAACTAGTCTAACTATCAAATAGATAATTAGAAATGAACTTGATTAATAAAAAGTCATTTCTGAGTTACTTCAAAATTGTATAAAACACACTGACATGCTTGTTAATGTATCTTAGAAATGCAATGCAGATATAAAATAGACACATTTACTGATTAGATGACCACACTATCATACTTTATGTTACCTGAGATCTGACCATGCATTGTGTTCACTGAAGTGTTCAGTCCAAATACCCAGATGTAGAGATATCCTAAAAAGTAGCATTAAAAAAATACATTACCATACTGCTTAGAATTTTATAAATTCACTTATGTTTATTTGAAAAACAAATCCTCCAACATCTGGTCAATAGAAAATGGCATTTTAATCTGTGAAGCATATTTGGCTCCTACTTTTGTATGCAATAAGAAAGTAACTGCAGTTACTCTAGATTACAGGATATTCACCTGTTGGCACACTTGCCCTTCAAAAGATGAGATGAGAGCTACAGAGTCTCATAATTCACTGCACATCTTTATTGTGGAACAAACTCACTAATTAGTGTGGTTTAAATATACATGTTGCCAGTTTCAGATGGCAGTCAGGCACCTTAATGAACATCCTTCATTTCTGGCAATCCTGAACTATCATGGGTCTGATGCTCTTAACAGCACTCGTGGCAGCAGATCAGCAAATCTGAAAATCACAACCTGATTTTGCTAATTTGAATATTATGCATAAAAATTTTATCAGAGCATAAAAATGCAAAAGAAAGAACACTGCCTTTGCTATTTCCCATTTTGGCCCAGCTGGCTGAGTCTGAAAGCTGTGTGTCAGTGCACAACACTGGAATTACAGATCAACAAACAAGTGTGATAAATGAAGTTAATCATTTCCCCAGTTCCAATCTCCATTTTTTTTTATTTCCAATCATTACCTGGAAACTAAGAACTTACAAACTAATATTTACACATTTGTGCTGACTAATGGGAAAGATGAAGATACTCTCATCTTATTTAACATGCTGTTATTCTGAAATTGTAATGCCTCAATTTATTTAATTAAAGATGTAGATAGTATTGCTGAAAACTATGAGCAACGTCCCTGTGTAGAATCTCAGATTCTGCATGTTCAGCCCCCACTGTCTATGTTACAAAAGGGTTACACAGAAGATAAGGAATGCAGGAGTGAAAAGGACCTTCAGTCTACTTCCCTGTAATTGGAGAATTGCACCTTGCCATCACATGTGCAAAATTATCAAAGTCCACTGTAAAATTGTGTATGTTGAAAGCTTATCTCCTATGCACTATTCCACCAGGAAGGCTGTTCTTAACCCTTACAGCTCTGGAAGACCCATGAAAGCAAGAATCGATGTAGGTAGGGAAGGAGTTGGATGAGCTGTCATTTGCAAGACTGTAAAATCTCACAGGATTTAGTGAGAAATACCTCTATTCAAGGATCTCCTAACAGTAGTTTGTTTGCACTGAAAACTATTCAAAAGCTCCCGGCAAAGCCTAGAACTACATAGTCTCCTTAAGGCAGACTCTGCCTGGAGTCCTGGCAGCAAATTAAAACCAAAATTTCTCATGTGTAAGTTCTTAGTTTCACAGACAAAAAAAAAAAACCAGAAAGGCTATAGTCCAGGGAGGCAGCTGATACCTGAAAGAAAGAAAGAAATGGTTATAGTCATCACAGATGGGGAAAAAAACCTGAGCAGAGAGAGAAAAAGCAGTTCAGTTAGGCTTGACAATTATTTGTGTAGTGCCATTTTCAAAAGGAAGAACTGAAAACACTGAAAAATATACAATTGTACTGGCACTTGACCTCAGAGGTCCCATTTCTTTTCCAAGCAGACTTGTCAACACTTAGTGTTTGTGGTCCTGCTGTATGAGGAAACTAACACTGACCATGTTCAGGTACATGTGAGGACAGGAGGAGCTCTCCACATTATCTTTACAAATTGGAGAAACTCTTGAGAAAAAAATAAAGAGTAAGTCCTTAATTTTATCCAAACAAAACAGTTATGGAAATATGAAGTGGAAAATTGCTAGATGTGTGGCAGTTGTTCAGAAAACGTGACTGAATATTCCAGTTGTTAACAAGGTGAGGAGGGTGAGTTTTGGCATAGTACTTCCAGTTTGAGAAAGGCCATTATGAATGATCAGTCATCTTGAAGTACTATCCCTGAAGCAAGCCTGCAAGAGGTAGTTATTTTGTAGTCAAGAGAAAACTTGCAATTCTGTGGCAGGGGGTAGGCTTCACAGAAACCTGCAGAAGATAAGAGGGTCTGGATAAACTTGAGTTTGAAAGACTCAGGATAAATGTGAAGAGCAGCCTGCTATGTCATAGCAAGAAAGTCTTGGAGTAGAACATCTGAAGAGATATCTTAAGGGCAGGTTAGAAAACATTTGATAAAATTGATATGGAAGAAGTTGCTCTGTTGCAGGACAGAAGGGTAGAACAGATAATTCTATTTTTCTCTGAAATTTTCCACTGTCTTGGATCTACCCTCTTTTGGCTCTCAACAGTCCATGACTATCTGTCATAAAGCACTTGGAACATGGGTGTGTCTACTTCCATTGCTAGTTCCAAAGCAGATGTCTTTTTGTCTTTGTCCACTTTTCCATCTCTTATTTTCCTGTTCTGGTTTAAAGCTCAAACTCCAAAGTTTGCACCTTTGAAAAAAGTTCAAATCTTGTTGAACAGGTTTCAAAAAGCCCCAGCCCCTAGCTCTGTGTTTTCAAGCTCTCTAATAATACAAATCTATTATTCTACAAGCTCATTTTTCCATTTTGATGTTTCACCTTCTCTGCACTTAGAATATAGCAAGTGTTCTTAAATAATGTTCTTTTAGATGTTCAAGTGTTACTGGCATACCAGGGAAATGAAATTAGCAGAAATAAATAAGGTGTGCCTCTGGATTTGAGCTTTGAAATGGACAGCCAAAATGGATATATATTGATATCTTTTTTTACCTTAGTCACCAAGTTCAAATAGCAAAGCCTGGGATTGCAACAGGGGATAAACAATATGAAATGAAGAGGAGGTTGCTGGCTTGCTGTCTGTAGCATTCTGAAGTGGAACAGAATGCAGAGAATTTGGAAGCTTTTTAAGGGTAGGGATAGGAATTTTGTTTCCTGTAAACTGCAAAACAAATTCAAGTTAAAGAAATAAGCCAGATAAATTTATAAAAAGTGTAGGAAAGTATTCCAGTGGCAAGTATTTTAATTGTGTTTTTGGACTGAGAGGATGGATTTGGAATTAAAATGAGTTATTTAACAGTATATAGAAAGTCCCTTAAAGCTTTCAACAGCCTGAATTGTGAACTTTGCCTTGAAAATGTTCAGATGCTTAGTTCAGCTTAGTAGTAGCTGATGTCTGCAGTAGGAAGAATACTTCAATGGATGATGGATTATCTGAAACTCAGTACCTGTCCCCCACAACATGCAGTGAGGTCAAGTAGCAGCATAATTTGTGAGAAATATACAGGAACACCTCTTGTGTTCTGATCCTACTAGAAAATAAATGCAGAACAGAACTAAGATAAAGATAAAATAAAATTAAGATAAAGTTAAGATACTAGGTAAACAGTCATTTCTAACTAGTCTGTAACTAGTCACCCATCAGATTCACTTTCCAATGGAGAGATAAAATTTTGGAAGCAGTTTGTCTGACTAAGCATACAAGTCTACCTTGGGATGAGACACACCCAAGGAATTTTTATTTTTCTCATTGATTACAGCACAAATTTTGTGAGTTGAACTTAGCAGGAGACATCTACACTGTAGATCTTCGCATTTAATCAGATAAATCCGCCTACAGTGTACACAGTACAATTGAAAGGCAGCTTGCTTCACTTCCATTTGTTCTTAAGAACATGCTTAACAAGCGTTCCTTCCATGCTGACATACTCAACATTAATAGGATGGGAAAAGCAATTCACACAGTTTTCCATGCAAGTGGCATTCATACACTTTTTGAGAAAGTTTATCAATTTTTCACATTACTGGTATGTTTATATCATCAAAACAGTTTCTGTTCTGATTTACTCTTTTTTTTTATATCTATAATGGATCACTGTTCTTTTTCTCATTTAGTCTTTACTGTCATATTATTAACTGGATATAATTCCTTTCCTGCGCACAAATCAAATTAAAAATGCTAAATAAACTATATTTCATTCAAAATGTATATGGAATCACGGAATGATCTACATTGAAAAAGGCCTTCAAGATCACCAAGTTCAACCATAAACTTGACCTACCAATCCCATTGCTAATGAAATCACCAGAATGCTACACTAATCACAAGGAGCTGTCACTGACTTCAGAGGATCTGAAATATCCTCAACAACGTGGTAAAGACTGCTGAGCAGACTTCAGAATGTACCTATGTAAAGAAATGTGACAATAATACTTAGTGTATTTGCAGAGCTGTATCCATATAGCAATGTAATTTCTTTTTATATATATCTCTCTATATAAGAAATCATAATTATGTGTCAGTTAGCAGTAAGACTACTTCCTTTGGAACATACCTGTTTCTAAAAGTATGGCATCCATGTCTAAGCTAATGCACACTTGTAAAACTCAAGTTAGTCCACTGAAGTCTCTCAGCTGTTATCATCCATCTTTTTTTCTTGTAATAATAGCATACACTGCTACTATTGAAAATATATACCCTGAATTTTTTGTCCTTTTGTGAACAAATTCAGCTTATTTATGTTTCAAGATCTGTTGAGTCATACCTAAATTAACAAATAAGACAACTATCTCAACTGTGTTTTTTATCTACTCTGCTACTGTGAAGGGTACAAAGCCTATTCAGAAATGATATACTTTCTGAAATCCCTGCAATGCTTACTTCAGTAACCAAGTCTGAGTAGAAAAAGAAAATTCACTAAGTACAAGTTTTCCAGTGGAATCAGACGCACATATACATGTTCTTGTCTTTTCTGTAGCAGGCAACTTGTGGAAGGTGCAAGCAAGCTTCTTTCAAGGAAGTAAGAGATCTTTTACTTTTAGGCTACACGCCAACAACATTACCACAAATTGGTATTTGTGGTAATTCCACAAATTCCTAAATTCTAAATTCTAATTCTAAATTCCATTGAAATTCTTTCATTTCATTACACTTTTTTTATAAAACATTTTGTTATTGTGCTCAGTCTGTTGTTTATTACCGAAGACTGAGATACTGAAGACCACAGCTCAGGAATGTAGAATGTAGAACAGTAATGAAAAACTCTCCCTTTTTCACAAATAGTTTCAATTGTCATGAGGGGAAAGCAAAAATAAGAGTAAAATGCTAGCACCTTCTAATTGATCTGCCTACAATTTACAAAAATATTTTACTGTGGTTGCTATTATCTGAGCATTATATAACATATGTAGGAGTCTTTTGTCCTTAGGCAGCAAAAAGTCCTACAGTATAAGTATAGACATGATCTGAGATCATACTTCAATTTTGGCAGAAGATGGTATGGAAACTTTCTTGCTATCGAATGTCCTTTGGTCTTCAGACTAGTCAGAAGGATCAAAGTCTAAGTAAGCTTTGCATGAAAACTGAATTTTCATTAATCCAATCCATCTTTGGACCTTACTACATTTCTGTATGAATTTCCTTTTTAATTATGCTATTCTGTGGATGTCTGGAAGTGTGTTGCTTATGACATTTTATTTGGAAAAAGGATTTAACAGCACAAAGTACAGCACTATAATGGTACTAGTTACCACATTGTCTCTCATGTGCACACTGAGCTAATACACAACTCCTTCACTATTTCCTCACCCATTCCACTGATCCAAATCTACTCAGAGCTGGATCACTTCCATAACACTAATTGTGCCTTGGTAACTTGAACCAGACAGCAACAATAAATGGAGTTAAACAACAGGAAGGGTATGAACAAAGGTTAAAAAATTCAAGGTCTTTCTTGCAGTTTGGGAGCCATATGAATAAGTAATTTGCACTTGCTTTATATCCCAAGTAATTTATAATCAAATGATAAATGCTCAGAATAGCTCTTCCCTGAATTCATTCTTCTGTTGAGACTGAATGTTTTGGAAGGTTCCTACTTCAATAACACAGATAAGAAAAGAGAAGCAGGCATGACATAAAGAGTGGAGAAAGACTGAATAACAGGAAAGAAATGTTACAGATATTGGCAACAAAAGAGCAAGAAGAGATAAATATATGAAAATGCTATGAAATGTTATAAAAACAGTTGGCTGAAAATGCAGTTTTTGTGACAATTTGAACCAGAAGACAACATTACCAAGGCCAAGTTTCCATTAATTAGCCAAGGTACATTAACATTTTATTCAACATGCAAACAAAATCTAATTCTATTATGGTCCCAATAACAGCAGCAAATTGAAAATGTGAAGCTTATGATGAGACATATAATAGAGAAAAACAAAGATTCAGAATAATTGATTGTATAATTTTTCCTTGTTTTACTGACTTCAAACACATATGTACATTCTTTTACTCAAGGGTTGGCAAAGCACTAGCCTGACAGCTTCTGCAGCTCATTGTTCATCCAATTAAAGGTTCCCTTTCCATTGCTGAGTTATTCAGCGTTTCCACATTTGACACTGTGCTTCTGCAGTTTGTTGTGTTTTAGCTGTGAGCCTTTTAACACACGCCACTGTGAAGCATTGTTAAGAGAAGCAGTTAAGAAACTAACCATTTTGGCTATAGGCAGCTTCTGCACAACACTTGCACGCCTTATCCAAAGACCAAACACTCGTAGTGGCAATGACCTACTCCCATCACCCTCCACAGACCTTCTGCTAAGCTTTTGTTGTCAGGTGCGTATGCCTGAGAAGTGAGTTACAAATCCTTGGAGGAAAATAAGCGTAGAAACTGAATAAAATGAAATGACAGCATTTTTAGACAAGAAAATGGAAGATTAGATACACAGATTCCATTTCAAATTAGTTTTGTTAGAGTAGGAAAAATATTTTCAATACCCAACTCTTCACACATTCTTGGACTGACTTGTTACACGCAGCCAGCAGCAAGTCATGATCTTGTGAAATATGAGTACCTGCAAATCTCAATTCCGCTGTGGACACGTATGCACATTATTTCCTTTGCTACTCTGCATTTTTTCCTCTGATATCTGATGTTTCAGAGTTCTCTACTGAGAAGAATATTGTAATGACTGTGAAAAAGGAGTAGTGTAACAGTCACGGGGTGTGATGTAATAACAGTAGGCACAGTGTTGCTCACAGTATCGCAGTGTTCAGTTGTCTTCTGAAGTGAATGAGCTGGTGACCTTTAAATCTGTTCCTGCTACTTCTGCACTGTATTTCTTACCCACTGTCACTCCATCAGAGCCACTGGACCATGTTCAGCACAGCACAATTCTGGAAGAGTCCAGTGTATTAGGAGTAAGTAAAGAAACTTCCTTTCATCTTCTGTGCTTTGCTTTCTTTGCATTTCAGTCTTGCCTCTGGTTTGTTTGTTGGGTTTGTTTTTCTTTTCTTTTTTTTTTTTTTTTTTTTGGGGGGGGTGGATTATTTTGGTAGCTCTTTTTGTTGTTATTTGGTTAAGAGATGCCACATTTAAAATAATCATCACTTATTGATCATTGCTACTGTCATTAATAATACTACTGTGAGTTCTCCTGGGAGAGATTGGGACCCAGGGCTCTGTGCCATTCAGCTGAGCAGACTGACCAGGAGAAAGTTCCTTAGAAGTGGAGGTACACAGAATAAAAATGATTTCAACAAAGATGTGAACAGAAGAGTGACAAGGCCAAAAATCCTAGTCACTTCTTATTGCTGGGCTGTGTCCATTATTTCAGATAGCAATTATGGCCTCTGAGTGTGTTCTCCCTTCCCCCTCCTGGGTGGGAGGGAGCTGGGGAGTAATAGTGCAGCTGCTGCCCACTGCAGGTCACCTGGACTGGGCTATGTTTGAAATGTCCTCCATTGGCTGGTGGCTACCATGCTGAATCCTGATCTCTTCATCCTGGCATTTCACGCTGTAAACCAGTGTTCATGCTCCCTGTGATTAAAATAAGGGTGACAACACATGCCCATCTTCTTCCTCCATGTCTGGGTAGTGAGTGTGAGCTTGCTGACAACTTCAGAAATGAAAAGCATCGTCTACCTTCAGAGAGTTACAGTTATGTAAGGTATTTGTTAGCTTTGAGGTATGTTCCTACCACAGTGTTTAGAAAGACATTTGGAAAACTGCAGAAGTCCTTTTTTCAGCCAAAGCACAGTCCTTTGATACATAGTGATGCACACAGAGCGGAGTGATTTTTCTGGTTCTGCAGAAATCTTGCCTTGAGACCTGAATACCTAGAGGGCTGGTGTTTTAAGTACCTAGTCTTTCTGACATTGTCTGGATCACTGTATGACTGAGTCTAACTTACAAGAAATAGAATCTCTGTATTTCCAGGAAAAATTGAGCTCTCATTTTTCAGTCAAGAAATACTTCCATGAAGCCTCAGTGGTGTGGTGCATTTCCGGAGGGGCTTTAAGCTGGGACAGAGTAGGAGCTGTTTAATCAGGGAAGACAGACCATAATTTGGATCCTCTCTTACTTCTATTTTCCTGATGTTTGGGCAGTACATTTGTTATCCTGTGATGAGAATTTCAGACTACCCTCTGCATCCCAGATAAACTGATTGACGTATCTATGTATTATTGCTGTATTATGTTGCAGTTGTATAAAGTTAGCAAACTGTCAGGCATACGTAAATGCACTTGGAACTAACATAACTTCTATATTTTGAGAAGATTTTTCTAGCACAAACAAGGAAATAAATTCAATAAAGTTATCTTCTGCAGCTTTTTTTGAGTTATACATATGTATACATTACATATATGTAAACTTGAAATTTTCAGACACGAGGATAAGCTTAAAAAATTGACCTAGATGTACAAAATACTCAGAATATATTTGTCTTTTATTAATCTAGTTTGATTAAGTATTAAAATATTCCTTTTACAAGGACATAGACATTTCAGATGATATGGGATTTGTAGCGCCAGACATGATAGTTTAATATTCACAGGGCCAGCACCATTGATCATTTAAGATATTGGTGCCTGTGCCCAAACACTTTTTTTTCATCTGTCTGCTCTAAGCGATCACCCTTCGAAAAGAGCACATCATCTGAGCATAGCAATCTGTGGCCTCAGCATAAAAGCCCCCACGTACTGTGGCTTGGACTGAAATGACTGCCATCTCCGTGTAAGACGTATATATAACTTGACCTGGATCACAACCAGATAAAAAGTTTCGGCTGTCCCAGAAACCAGACTATTTCCCCAAAATGTTAATTCCCTCTCCTTTATACGCTGTCATTAGCAGGTTGGTTTGCTTTGATGCTTGTATGATTTCACAGAACAATGCAGCTGAACTTGAGTGGTCAAGCCATAGCAAATAGTTGGGATGATAACCTTTTAATCCAGCTCATCATAATAGTTCATCTGACTTCTCCTTACAAAGCAGATTGAAATGAATAGGGCAGCAAAACAGACTGAGTGATGTGGCCTGCTGTGGTAACAGAGGTGACTAAAGTGGCAGTTCCTGGCCGCGGCACCTCGCTGTGTGACTCAGGCTGATAGGGATGGATGAGGCCATCCGCTGAAAGCCCCAGGTGTGACTCCTTCCCACACCTCTGCTGTGCGTTCTCTCTCTTGCATGCTCATGCTCATTCCCACACCTCTTGCTGCATACCAGTGGCACCATGACTGATCTGAGTGTTCCTGAGTCCTTGATTGCAAATTCTGAGGGCTTGGCTTGTGTACATATGGTTTAACCAGGGAGACCTGCTGCCAGATGTGGTCTCTATCAGGTGACAGGGTGGCTTGCTCTAAAGGACAAAGGAGGTGAAGTAACTTCAACCTCAAAGATAACTTCAGAGCTCCCATGGATGCTGAGCAATGCCCCACACTGTTCATTCTACTCAGCTGCTACCTGTAATACCTCTGGTCAAGTGAGCAGATAGTGTGAGCTTCCTCCATGACGTAGTCACATGCCACGTTCAAGTTATCTCCTGGTACAGACCAGTGTGGGAAGGAGCAGTTCCCTTTCCATAGATCCCTGCTGTTGGTGGTTTTTGCCCAGCATGTTTTATGAGGGCCAGGCCCTGATGCCAAGGAGGCATCCATCTTGTTGGGGTGCCCTCTACTCGGGTGGTCTGCTGACCATAAAGCAGTAAATTATTCCAAAGCGTGTGAGGAGCAAATGTTCAGCAAGTCTAGCTGTTATTTGGCTCAGGGTCTGAGGAAGTGTCTTGGCTTTGTCATGCAGTGGGTTTAGAAAGAAACAGAAAAAGGTGCAGCTGCTCTGGGCCCAAATGTAGAGCTGCAGGACTCAGAGCCTGCCAGCCTGCCTGAGTCAGCCAGCTCAGGGGAAGTCCAGTGGGATTAGTGGGCACATCTGATCACCTACTGCCAAGAAAAGCTTTTCACCAGTTTTTACTGAGTAGTTCTGGTTGCCCCATCCCTGGAGGTGGTCAAAGCCAGGTTGGATGGGGCTATGGGCATCCTGATCTGGTGGATAGCAACCTTGTATATGTCAGGGGGCTGGAACCGGGTGGGTTTTAAGGTCCCTTCCAACTAAGCCATTCTATGATTCTGTGCACAGGTTCTGCCTCAGAACATCCCTCTGCAGGGGTGAGCAGCAAAGAGCAGAATGACAGGGAATCAAGAGGTTGAATGGGGTCTGTAAAACAGACAGTGCCAGCGCTTCCCTAAATACCAAGAACTGCAGAAAAGGCTTCTGCATTTTCAGCCAGTCTCTCTGGGACATTTGGTCTCAGTGAAGAAAAAAAAAGAGCTGAATCGTACAATTTTTATGTGAGGCTCCTCCTGCCATTCTAATAGTTAATTTCACAGGTAGAAGAGTCACCCGGGACACAAGAAGGGCATTACAAACAAAGGATGTTATTTAACAGAAATAAAATCATCTTGTGCATAAAGAAGCAAGAAGTTCTGCCTGCTGAAAAAAATGCAAGCTTTCTTTGTTATAATTGCTCATCTAGCCGGAAGAAGTCCATTTAGTTTCATGTCTTTCTAAATCCCTTCCTTTTCTTTCCAGAACAAGCTGGCATTCAGCACCGTAGGAAAGAATCCAAGCTAAGAGGCGTCTTTGTAGAGAAAATACTGTGAACACAGTATCTCTCAATGGAGAAACTGAATGCTCAGGGCACTTGGCTAGCTGTCATCCTTATCCCTACAGATGTACAAATGTAATATTTAGCAAGGACCTTTTACATATTTTTTTCCATGCTTACGTTCACTGTGACTTTTCCTGCTGAGTACAGGGTTGGAAGTTGGACTGGCAAACAGACTGTGTTATTATAATCACATATTTTAGATCCTCTGGAAGAGCATGTGGGTTTTGCATTTCACTCTAAAGCATTTAATTTGGAAAATGATCAGCATAATAGCAGCTCCTATTCATGAAGGTTTTTTGTCTTTTCTTATAAAGTAACAGAACTAGAGCTTGGGTGAATTTATATTAAAAGAGCCAAGTATTTGGGGAAAAGAAATAAAGGAAGGAAGAAAGGAAGGCAGGAATAACTTAAGCATTACAGATGATCCTACAACACTGGACCTGTCTTATATTGCTCCTTTACATAATATCTTTTAGCTGTCTGTCACTCACTTGCTAGGCATTTTGGAGAATCCTGCTCAACTGTGATAAAGAACACTTGAAAAGTTAATTCAGAACAGTATCAAATCAAGATAAAAACAAACATAATGATTTCTGCAAAATGCTAGAAGTGCTCAACTGAAAAAATTATCATTATTTTTGGTAGTCCTGAAAGGGTACCTCATCAGGTAGATGGTATGATTGTTCACTGAAGAGCAGGATTTCACCTCCGCAGAGCTAGAATTTGCAAAAAGGCATAGTAACTCATTTTTCTTGTGGGATTTGTTCCTGTTTTCTTTCCTGTGTCTTGTTGCTGTGACAGCTTGCTCTCCTGGAGGGAAGGTAGAAGGTGGGGAGAAAGTGAATGTCCTTCCTACATGACAGAAGGAACCAATACAGAATTAGTTCAGGGGCAGATCACACTGCATGTTTACTCACATACTTCACCCAGCATGTACTTTACTTCTTACATACAACTGTCATTTTTTAAACTAACTTTAAAAATTACTTGGCAATATGTTCCCATATTATCTCACTGCCTAGTGGCCTTTGTTCTGGATTATACAGACCAATGATGTATCAGAGAGAAAATATTAGGATATAGGCCACTAATGGAGATAAATATCAGGGTTATTTCCATGTCCTTCCTTTACATATTTAATGAAATGTTAAGTTGGGCTCCACTGAATAATATGCAAGAATCTGCCTTGCAGAAGACATCAAAACATCATTATTCAACTAGCTACATTTGGCAAAGCACACAGTCATCCAAGACACCTTTGCATAGTTTAAAATCTGTTAATCTTTTGAATCGTTACCAGAGTTGCACATGCCATAATATTTTATAAGCTTGTCTCATTAACATATTCATGTAGTTATGTACAGATAAGAAAATTACAGAGAGCAGTAAATAGCTCCAATAACGCAACGTGACTTTACAACACAGAGATGCAACAAGTTCTAGAAAGGGAGGACATACAGGAATTCGAGGCCAAATAAGCCACTTGAAAGTGAAAATGAGACACAGAGAATTTTCCAGCGCAGTGCATGCGTGGGCTTGCATGCAAGTTAGTGGATCGCAGTATTCCTATGTTTTAGTTAGAGAAATGCAGGAGACCACTGTTGGAGCAGTATACATTCTCTTTTTACAGACTTCTGCTAATTAGTGGGTGTATTTGTTTATTTGTTTGTTTGTTTTAAGAATTTTAGGGCTTTTGTTGGCTTGTGTGTGCTAATAAATGCAGTGACAGACACACCCTGAGCTCCTTTCCTGCTCCCCCAGACCAGCACATTGAGAACAGCTGGTGCCCTAAGGAGATGCAGCTGCGGTTGACTGACACTTGTGCAAGCAGGTTTGGGTGGGAATAGGCTGGCTACTGCTCAGAGGAAGCGTTGCCCAGGTTCTGATCCTGGACATTAGGTAAAGCACCCATACCAAGGATTTGGACTGGAGGGGTTGTAAGGAGTTTCTATAGCATTGAGGATGCCAACATAGAGCACACAGGATATTGTTTCAACATAATGGTTATCATTTGCATCTAAAATACACACGTATGAAAGAAAACACATGCTAGAGAAGTATGTGTTATTTGCATTACTCTTGTACATTTTTGAAGCCTATGCTCTGGAATGAGGAAATCTACCAGCAAGAGGCCTGAACAAATTGATTTCAGTACTTCATGGACTCCATCATGGCTTTAGACACAATACTGAGACTACAAATTGACCAAAATTGTTATTTATTACAATACAGCAAAGTGAAAAAAGTACTATCTGGTTATTCACTCTTATCTCAGAATAAACAAAGCTCTGAAGAACCAGCTGTCTAAAAGGGAGAGGATAACATCAAGAAATAAATCAGGCTGGAGCAGACAAGTAGGAAATGAAGGTAATTGGTTAAGACTTGTCTGCATTCAATCAGGAACACTTTGCACAGATTTCCAATTGTGTAAGTTCCCAGAACACAGGTTTTCACTTTAAAAAGGACGTATTTGTTTTGCCTGGTGAACCTGCTCTTTTGGAAGTTCAATCAATTTCTGTACTCTTGCTTTCAGGCTTAAAGGTAAAGTAGAAGAAGACGAGGAGTTCCTCAGAGCAGCCTGTCAGTCCCATTCACTGCTGAGAAGGAGTTGAGAACTTCAGTTTCTCTTACGAGGCACTGTTGCACATTGTTCTCTGTGGGTACACTCTGCCAACTGCCAAGGTTTGGGTTTCTTTTTTTAACAGCTTAGCATGGCTTTTAGCAAGCATAAATATAGCTGTACAAATAGTGAGAAGCTATTTTTGAACATTTTGTTCACTGCTAAATACAGAATTGCTAACTCAAGCATTCAGAAGTCATGATTCAGGTCCCCAGAACGAGGAGGCTGGCCTTAGTATGTAGATCCTTTTCTGTTTGCTGTCTGTTTTTCCCACTGAAACTTTAGAATGTCTCTGGATCATGTATTCAGGCTTTTTACTTCAAAACCGAAAATAGAAGTTTAATCTGAGTTTACACTTGCAGGCTCTTGGAGCCAGGACTTAAGGAATTCTTCCTTATGCTTTGATACAAATGGAAACTTTGGAAACAGTATAAAATAAAATTCTTGCATTCTTACATCCTATTAGCTCTTTAAGAACCATCAAGAGACTTTCTCTGCATATCTGCCAAAGTGAATGTCATCCTGGTAGCTGAAATTTCTTTAACCAAAAAAGGGAATATCACCACTGAGCAGACAGATCAGCACAGGACTGACCAATGCACCATTCATCTCCCACCTTCCATTGTTTTCAGAGCTTTGGCAGAAGGGGAGAACACAATGGCTCCCTGTACATTAGTCAACCCAGTGCAGAACAGCAGCAGACTTCTGAGTGAAGAAGCACTTGCTCATGCAGCATAAATATATAATGAACGTCACTCAGAACACAAATATCAGAGCACAAATGTCAAATACTCCAAGGAATATTTGCAACAGGCATTAGCTTAAACTTGTTTGATGAATGTTTTGTTCAATTAATTTCAATTTGTGACGCATTTGGAAGGGCTTTTGTTTTGCAATTTTAAAAGCTGTTAATAGGCAGCTCACAAACAGGACAAGGATTTGACTTTGTCCAGTGAAAGGAAAATAATACATTGCTTGTCCTGTCGTAACCTTAAGCCCAATGTGATTTTGTACATCCTCAGCTCCCACTCTCTAACAAATTTTAAACTTGGCTAATGTTGTTAGCAACTTGGTTTTCCTGTAAGAATGGCTTATTGTCCTCCTTCCCTTGAAAGGATCCATTTTTAGGCAATCAGTGTCATAAGAGCTGGTGACTGCTTCATTTCTAAGAGCACTTGAAAATGTATTTTTGTGGATGAAGCACACTTTATTCACTATTATATGTTTCCTGGAAACACCTCAAAAACAAATTCTATACACAACAAATACACTGTCCTTTTCAACAGTACAGATTAGCAGGCTTCCCTTCTTCCTTTTAGCATCCTTTTCTAATGCAAGGCTCTCAACTGGTCTTAGCCGGCAATTAAATTGTTCTAGCACCATAATAGTCAATTATTGGTTCAGCAGTCATTTACCAAACACCTGCTGTATTTTCTGCTTGCTCACCTGAATTCCATATTTTGCTTTATAGTGGTATCCTTTCACCTAAATAAATTTACTAAAAGTACTAAAAATACTGTAATAATGCCAGGCTATTTTTATCTGTAGCTCTCAAAGAAGGTTGTGAGCCTCTTTTACTCCCACACTTAAAAGTGGTAGTCTGCTTGATAGCAATGAGGGAACAAATAGTCTGGCAGGGAAGGGCATGGGCAGGGCTTGCATCACCCTGACCCGTTCCTGCTTGTTGAGCCAGCTAGGCAGCCCAAGTCAGAGGTTACACCTTCCCTAAACAGGTGTAACTTGAATTTGACCTGCAACTAAACTAGGGAGCTAGGGATAGAGAACCAGAATCTCTGAACAATTTACTCTGAAGTTTTCTTCCTGTGGCTTTGTTGATGTCCAACCAAGAGCAAAAGTCACACTGTCCTTTCTCTTACCCTTGCAGATACAATGCAGCATGTAGCGTGCTTATGACTCATATCACAACAGCCTGAAAGTCAAGTCAGTATGGGCTATGCTACTTCTACATATGGAGGTGAGGAGATAGATCACTTGAGTGAAGAAGAGACAATCAGAAGCTCTGCAGAGCAGTTCTCTGTCAGGCTTGTGTCAAGTCAGGACTCTACAAAGCAGGAGCAAAGAGGCCTGCAGCAAAAATGAGCTCATTTAGGATGTGTCTGGCCATCTGCAGTGACCTCATCCTCCTGAAAAGCCACAGGGATTTCTTGCCAGGTCACTGCTGAATTAGCAGGTCTTTGATTTTGCATATGTTTTATTTGAGGCTTGGCCCTACTAAATGCAGATTAAATGCCTATCTATATACCTTTGCAAATATGTTCAGAGATAGTGGGCCTACCAATTCACTCTGTTCCTTTGCTTTTCATGCAAAACAGGCTATCTTGGTTCAATGATCTTGAGCCAGATTGAAAAATGTTAATATTAATTATCTTTCTTACTCAGATTGATTCTGAGGGTTTGGAAAGATTTCTTTCCTTCTCTAGCTCTGTGAAGAAATAAGAAGCTTGAATACTAGAGCTGATGGTGGTGCTAAGGAGAACATGCAGACTTTTGTTCATAGCCAAGGAGTCCAGCTACTGCTCTGATAATGTGGTTGGCAGATGGGGAGCACCACGTAGCTGGCTAAGTGTTCGACGATTAGGCTAGGCAGCCCATCCAGCTGAGTGCCTTGCTCTTGCCAAAAGAACATGTGGCTTCTTGGCACTGAAACTGGGTCTCATTCTATTGATACAAATAGATATTTTTGCTATCTGCACGCACAATAAATGCAAATTTCGCAGTAAGCTACTGATAAGCGTCTATAATGTATGACGGCATTAGCTCAATTATTGATTTAGCTATTCTGGCAGAAAATGCACCTTATTAGTTTTGTACTGAAATAGGAAGAGATTCAGTTACACTCACAGGTGCTGATGGAGCCGTATTTATTGTTCTGCCACTTTATGCCCAATATAAATACACCAAGAACCTTTTTTTCAGCTTTGCAGATCATAAGAAATGAAGAGCACTCTGAGTAGAATGTTACTGAACAAAGTGTCAAGTAATCCAAGCATATGGAGCAGAAAAATCAAGCAGTACACAGAAGTGAGAGGCATGGTTCACATATATATTGTAATAAATGACATAAATTAATTTGCAACTAGTTATTTTTAATGTAGGCTTCTTGCTTTGAATAATAGCTACTAGTCTAGACAACTGCTCTTCAATGAATACTTCAACCAGGTTAGTATAATGCTCAGTTTACACTAGAAAAGCAGTCCTCTTTTTTTTCTGCTGTTCTACACTTTCTATTTCTGCTTTATATACCCACAATTGCTGACAGTACCTACCATTTAATATCACATCTGGATGGAACATGCCGTGGCTGTAATTATACTTACATAAGGATATTTCTTAATTTCCCCCATCCACATCATATGTCGAGTGTACATTTCTAAATTAAAGTTTAAAATAAAGGCAAAGAATGACGTCTATTGAAAAGAGCCAGACAGAAAGACTAGCGGACCTACTTTGTAACATCATGTAGGTAAGCTGAAGCTGATTCTTTATGTGGTTTTCAATACAGATACTGTACAATTTTAGACAGTGTCTTTCATGTTATTTTTATATGCAAAAAGACACATTTTCATAATCAGCTTCTAAAACTCTGAGCACCAGTGCGACAGTTTCATGCCGAATCCCCAGTTTTATGTATGAATATAAGGCTCTGTGAATGTTAAGCTAGTAATCAGATCCCCTTGTGGCTTGCATTAAAAATTGCTAGTAGCGTTCCACGAGCTGTGGACCAAAGTGCCAATGCTCAAATAGAAAATACCTTTGTTTTCACATTTACAAGGCTGCTTGCTTGTTACTGCTTTATTAGGCAGAAATACTTAACATAAAGATCATCTGACCTCACAGTTTAGAGGAACCAGGGCTCTGTCATGGTAATCCTACTGGCTGTGACTGTGACACCTACAACTTGCAGCTTTCTAGGAGACTCATACTTAGTGCATTGCATCAGAGAGATATTTTGATAGCTCTGCCCTTACCCTCTTTAGGCAAATGATTACACACACAGAACTTCCCTTTCTGAGCTAGTGGCTCCAGGAGAGAGATCCATTCATAGTGAAATCCTCCTATTCAACACTCTTGTTGGTAGGCTGTTGTGGGTATGACATGGACATTTGGAAAAGCTATAATAAATGTAGCATGAAAGGTAACTGAATAATATTAGTAGCATAAATAGATTTTAGGTACTTTCCACACTAAACATGCTTGCAGAATATTATTTGAGTACCAACAGTGCGGTAATACCTCAGACAGGCTTGATTTATTTCACATGTAGAACGCAATGATTTATGATTTATGGAATTTGAATATCAAGAATTTTTCAGTCACTGATGTATGAAAGCAAAATACATTGTTGATGTTAATTTTTCTGTAAGAGTTTCTTAAAACACCTTACTTACAGGTCAGGCACAAAATACAGAAAAGGCATGATGGTCAGCCTGGCTGTAGAGCTTCATCAGTAGGAAACTACACAACTTTGTAAAGGAGGAGAAAAAAGATTTTCAACAAATCTGTCCTTATATCTTATATAAAGTCTTTGTGCAACTTATTCTGAGAGCAAGTTACTACTTAATATGCAGAAGTGGCTACTTAACAGCAGTGTGAATGGTGATATATTTAAGAATAATTTAATTCTTACCTTCATCTGCTCTCTATTTAAGATCCATAATTTAAAAAGCAAACAAACAAAAAAAACCCAAACACATAATTTGTGAGATAACTGTAAAAAATGTCAGCAGTTTTGCAGTGCTGTGTGCTTGTAAATAGTTCTGTTTCTCAATGATCTCTGTGTATTGAGTTTGGTTGTAATTGAAAAGCGTTTATGAAATCAGTCAGATCACTGAATCACGGAATGGCTGATGTGGAAAAGTACCTCTAAAGATCTTTTTACCCCAGCCCCCTCCTCAAAGCAGGGGTCAGCTACAGAACGTTGTTTAGGGCCACAATTCTAGTGGAGTTTTGCATATCTCCAAAAGCTCCAGAACCTCTCTAAGCAACCTGTACTGTTGCTCAGCCTGCCTAGTGGCAAGGAAAGCTTTTCTCATGTTTAAACAGAATTTCCTGTGTTCTAGTCTGTGCCCATTACCTCTCGTCCTTTCACTGGACACCACTCCTAGACATCAAGTATTTGTTCACTTTGGTTCACTTCCTGAGCCTTCTGTCCTTCAGGCTGAACATTTCATGTCTCTCAGCTTCTCCTCAGATGTCAGAGGAGAAGCCATTAATGTTCTTGATGGGTCATTGATGGATCCACTCCAGACAGATGGGCTATGGCTCAAAGGACCATATACAGTGCTAGCATCCATCCTAATAGCTAGTTAGAAGATAAACAATTCTATGATCTCATGCAGGCAGGTTGCACTTACACAATGCGTGATAAAGTTTTGTAACTGACCCATACTGAATGCTTCCGACAGGTGAACAAGCAAGCTCATCAGCAGTCCCTCTCCAGAACTACCAAAAGAATAATGTGTGCTCATCCAATTTAAATCTGCTTACTGAATCTCCAGATAAGCAGTTCTTCCTAGCTCTGCAAAACGTCCATGAACCATTAGAGAGCTGGAGTCTTTCAACTGAGTTCATGATGCTTTATGTTAATGTCTTCATGTCTAGCCTAAGTAGCAGGGCTGACTACTATCTCTGCTTAGATAAAGGAGGAAGAAATCTAGACTTCAAACTATGGATGAACATTAGAAACAGGGTTAAAAACATGTGACAACACTCAGAGAAGAACTGAGCAATGGCAGATCCTCAGCTTCAACAGTCACCAGTCACCCTATTCTCCATCAACACACTGTTTAATTCTATTTTCCTTGGTTAAAAACAAGAACTAAGAAAATTCTGTCACCTTTGTTTCTACTTCTGATTAACACTGTAGTAGCAAGCAATGGCTATGGATTTGAATCTATTTAAAGTGTAGCTACTCTTAAAAAACAAAGTCCGTTTTATCCTCACAGTCACGGTCACCCAAAGAAGTTACATTTGGGATACATAATGTTTTAAAATAAAGAGTGGTTAAAATCAGTGACATCACTTAAAAAGCTTTCTCTTTGGATTTTTGGTTTGGTTTTTTTTTTGGTCTCAAGTAGAATACAATCATGATATATCAGTGTCATATATAGATGAGACTAACACAACATCCATAGAAGTGACAGGAATGTTATCACGTTTTAAACCAAACCAATATAAACATATAATGCTTGTTAATTAACACTGCTGTGTCAGATTACATTACTGAACATTCCTTTGGCAGATGCATTAGAAATAAATATCTCCCTGGCAGTCTGCTCTTCCCTTAGCTTTAGTATGTTAGTGACTGCAAAGCACTGTCTGCACTGCCCTTTGGGTTGCAGACGTGTGCTTGGTTATCTCAGTAAACGACTTTTTTCTCACATGTTCTTCAGTCAAACTTATCCAAAGTCACTTCACATGCTTTTCTCTCTTTCTTTTCTTTCTTTCTTTTTTTTTCTTTTTGTAGGAAAAAAGAAGGAAAAACAATCAATCTATTTTTTTTTTTCCTTGAGACTGAGGGGACATTAATGAGATTGCAAATTGTTAAATGCTTTCTGTTCAAATGCTGGCAAATCTGGAAACTATTATTCTGAAGCTTTTTGAACAATTATGAACCTAAAAAAAAATAAAAAGCAAAATGATGCACCCTTTCAATAATCATAGCCAGAACACTTTCAATAAAACTGTTGCTATTGTTATAGAAAACAGTTACACTAAAACAAAACCCAATAATAATTCCCAAATTTTGCAAAAACTGATTTTCCTTTTTCCAAATCAAGGTTACATGAGTAACTCTAACTCACATGTTAGTCCACAGTGGAAGTAGATTATGTTTCCTTTATCTGTAACATATTTATTTGTCAACAAGTGAAAAAGAAGAAACTTTTCTGTCATCTGTGAAATAACAGGATTACAAATGAAAGAGAAATTCACAGGGGGTCCACTGTCAAAAAGCAGAAGTTTTTCAAGCTGTGTACAGAGGCAATTCTGTTTGTCCTGTGCAGTCTCTGCAGCTGTGATGGATGCGTGTACGTTATTCAGGCAAATGGGGATGGGAATGAGGATGGCAGAAAAAAAGGTGTAAATAGGGAAACATTCATACTTTTGAGAAAGAAGAGCTTCTCAAAGCTGTTTTGATTTTCAGGATTTAGGAATCTGCCTTGGGAAGACATATCACTGGACAGAGTAACTGTCAGTCAAGCAAACAGCCCTGAAATTTTGCCTTACAATTCATAGCCTGGGCAACAACCAGTATGGATTTATAACACACATGGAGATCTGAGGGTTCTCTCATCTCAGTCAAAGGTACTAAGGAGGTCAAATAAATGCTGTCTGACAACTGTACATCTGATTCTTTAGAGAAGGATGTGTGAACCTCAGTATACATAGTAGATCAGAAAAAGAGACTCTCTGAAACTGTATAGGATATGAGTTTTGTTTAATTGAAACTCAGGAGGGAAACTAAAGAAAAATGCATCATAGGTCTTCCAGAATTTTCATTTATGGTCTTCTGTTACTTTTGTCTTGGAAAGTTTCAGAAGTAACATTCATAAATAACCTCGAGGTCTCTTTCCAAACTGGCTCATAAAGGTGCTAAATGCACAGATGCTCAATCTTCTGCAGCTGCTCAGTGAAGTGCGTCATAGAGACCTTAGCTCCATGGTACAAGGGTCATAAACTGGATTCCTCAACTGGCTGTAGCTGGAGAGATTCCTGTTGCCAGGAAAGCAGATTAGCTCACATAATTCAACACTTCTTTCAAGTGCTACGTTCTGTGTTTCCTATCAAGGATGTGCCTTAAAATAATCATTGGTACCTGTGAAGATGAGGAGACTAGAAACTATTATAAAAATAATAATAGGGAACAACAAGACACAAATGAGAATAAAAAACTTGAAACGCACTGAAATAATGTAAAATGGCAGGTGATGATCTCTGCAGTGGTTTATACTGAAGGATCAATCTGTATAATTATTTAGAAGGATGAAAATAGTAATGAGTGTTTTGTTAACTAATGAAGTGGGTAGAGACGTAGGTGTAAGGTAAGTCAGAAACAGTGAAATTTGAGACAACAAGAGTCGTAGAATGAGATACAAACTTGTCAGCCCGTTTGATAGGGGTGCACTGTGACAAGGGGAGAATACATTAGTGTCTGTCGCTATTCACCAGAACTGAAACATCAACAGGATTAAATCATGACAGATTAATTCACCTTGTGAAATCATGGGTGTTAAATTACTCCAGATGATTCAGAGCAGAAGGTGGAAACAGATCCTCTAAACATTGCTGTATGTATGAGTAACTACTCAATTGGGGCTGTCCCATTGATTTTGATATGCCTATTATATAAATGAATCGATACATATGTAAATGTTCACAGAGATTAATATTAAATGAAGATTAAAATTTTCTCATGATTGCTTATAACGTCATAGAGCTGATGTAACAGCCATGGTGTACTGAGATGAAGAAATATACCAGCTACACTGCTTTCCTGTGACTACTCTCACTTTACACAAAGCTGTAGGAAGGAAGAGAGGTGGACCAGAGCTGTAGAAGATATTTCTAGGCAGGAAAGCTTGATATAGATCTCACAGCTGTTTTGCAGCTGCTGTAAGGCAGATATAGGAAGAATCTCAGATGCACAAACAGTTATTTTAAAAGATAGAATATGGAACTTTTAAATTGTTTTCTGAGCTGATAAAAAATAAATAGCATCTCTAAAACTTTTTATATAAGCAAGTGTTCAGACTCGCGAGATCCACAAAAATACCAAGTTTTACACGCAATGAGGCACTACATTGCACTGCCAGATATACATAGAGAGCAACTGGGTATGCTCTGGGTCTATAAAACCTGACCTCAGAGGATAGGCCTCAATTCTTCAATGGAAATTCTTTGAGTATGTTATTATACTATATCAAACTTAAACATAGATAAAGCATTGCCATGATCTTGGTCTTCTTTAAAAATATCCCCTGGTTGGTTGCTAACTGTGTCTATAAAACAGTTGGGGAAAGAATTATAGTGTGATTAACAGGAGCCAAGTTAGCTTTAAGTGAACTCACACTGATACACTCAAGTTGCACTAAATTCAGCTAAGGCTTTACTGAAAGACCCAAAGTAAGTTGTTGGGGAGATATGAGCCACTGCAGCCACAGAAAATGTTTTGAGCCTCCTTATGTCTAAAGATGGTTATTTCTATGCCCAGACTCTAGGTACCATTGAGTATCTGTTAGAGATTGTAGCTCTGCCCAGCAGTATGGGAATTGTACTGTCCCCAAAGCCAGCTCTACACATCAAAATCATACTGCTTTAAGCACAACTCATGCTCATCCTTCTCTTCTGTGGGTCATGTTATTTTAATAACTGCTTTACACAGTTGCTTTTTAGAACAGGAAGTACCAAAACAAAACAAAACAAAAAAACAAAAAACAGAGAAAAACCCCAAACCAAACCAAAAAAGAAACCACCACCAACAGAAGCCAGAGTTGAAGTGATAAAAAACAGTAATCCCAGGAACGCTTCTGACCTCATGCTACTGTTACTTACAAATACTCCTTTAATAGTGATGAGTCAGTGATATCAGGCCCTGTGTGATCTGACATGCAGCATGTGAGATGACAACGTTTGGACAGAAATACTCTACCTCCATCAAGCTCGCTGGCTCCAATTATAGCATGGCTGTTAAATCATGCTGCTGAACAGGCTTTGGCAGTTATTATGCAAGCTTCTGAAGTGAATGAATCACAGTGGATAACAGATGATTGAACAGAGCTGCGTAGTGTGATTCCTTAATTTCTCTCAGAGGTTCATGCTTCAAATGAATTGCAGCAAAGCTCAAGTTATACGACAGTGAAAACTCTTTTCTTTCAAAAAAAAACCAAAACAAACAACCCACGCCAAACATCCTGATCTTCTGTGAAAGCAACAAAACTGTAGATGGAAGAATCTGCATATTTCCAGGTAGAAAAGCATCTTTCATGTATTTTATTCTGGCTCTGGGATAAATATCTGCAAAATCTACATAGGAAAGAAATGTTGCCACATTGTCTTCCGCATATAAAATGCAGGTATGATTCACACTTTATTATTCATAAGTCTGCAGAAGAGAATTTCTAAGCTATGACCAAGAAAAAATGACAATTCTGTCTTCAGCATATTTAACTGGAGCTGTACTAACTGTATCTAACAGGCTGCTTTCCAGTGTCTGCTGCTGAGGGTGGGACAATATGTAATTATCTTCCCTTTGCTTTTGAATAGATGTTAGTGGAAATGAAATAATTTCTTGGAAGGAAAACCTAACTGTACAAAACTGTTCTTGTCCAGGTTTGTTTTTTTTTTTTTTTGCATGTAATTCACAATGAATAACCATTTGATTACTATGTTACTCTGGCTAACATTCACAAGATGAAAGAATGAAAGTTTGAGCTTGTGACAGTTATTGAGGAACAACTTATTCTTATAACACATTTAATTATTACACAGACTGAATATCTCTTTGCCATATTACTTTTTTGTACACAGAAAAAAAGTGATACAACTCAGAAATGACAAAAGCACACTTGCATGCACGTTCCTGTCTGATACTATAATTTTGGGGTCATGATTAACTGCCACCTCAGGATTTGAAATACATTAAAATTTCTTATGTTTTAACTCATTTTTCTGGTACATCATTTATTGTGATGTCTATTCTCTTTTTGTACCTTTCACTGTAACAGCAGTAGAATCCAACCGAACAACTATCAATTTTCTTGCACCTGTGCACTTTTGATAGACTCACAAATGGGCAGTCAAGGAGCCTTTGATATAAAAGAATATTTCCTAAATGAAGACAAAATCACTAAAAGAACTTAGTATGTATCTTTCTTTCTTTTTTGTAAGATCTCTGCAATTCCTTTAATTTTTGCATGTCTAAATATCATCTACAGATAGGCTATGACAGCCTTATATCATCAACTGTTTCCTGTATCACCAGCTCTATAAAGAGAGAGATTTACACTCTCTCCTCTTGATGTCAGCAGCTATGTTGCTCACTATGGCTTATTGCACGCAGGGAAGTGCGGTTATATCGAAGTTATAGTCTTGCCTTGCTTGGCATTGCCTGTAGTTTTAGCATTCTCTCTCTCCATTGGTACGCCACAGGAATGTGATGCTGGGTCGCTCTATTAGGAAAGGGAAAGAGGCATGCTGGAAATTTTATCCTGGATCTCCCCATTTGATAGGCTGCAGTGCACTCAAATTTACTTTAGTAAACCACCTATGTGTTCATAGAAAGTAGCAGTGGTGGGAAGTCCCCATTTCCAGCTGCGTCATGTGCCCCTAGAGTATCAGCACATCCATGCTATCACATCATTGCTTCCATACCATAAGACATCAGTTTTGTTTTTTTTTTCCTAGGTAATGAAAACGTGCTTCTCATAAAGTGACTGTTGTCAGATGATGATGTATAACACATCTGACAATAATGCTAAAATTGCCATGCAATTATTTCACTGATGGCAGTGAACCTTTATTATTAGCAATCACACTAAAGAAATGTGCATACTGTCAAATAAACAGCTTTGCTTTAGACTTGGAGAATTACGTCAGCGCTTTAGTTAGTTCTTAAACTTTCATAGACGCATGAACAGAGACTTCACAACTGAACACCAGTATCAGGTTAGAAATCCATGTAAATGTTATTGTACAGTTAATTTGAGGAATTATGCACAAAGCAGAAGTGAGCACTGATTCCAGCCATTTCTGAGTTCAAATTTCACTTTTCAGAAACAGCGTAATATTTGAACTTTATATTACCAATACCAGGGCTTGCTGTTATTCTTCCACTCCTATAAAATAGGAAAGATGAGGCTCTCACTGATCAGAATAATTAACCAACTCGTACCTCTCTGCATTTCAAGGGCGATAACCTGTATTCCAGCCAAGTTATAGAGGTAGTTCAGGAAACTGCATTTTTCCTCCCTGTATTTCCACATGGATACTGTGGCTTCAGCTCTTTGTTTTAAGCTGATAAACAGCACTGCTGCAGGCTTTGGAATGTTTCTAAAATGAAACAAGCTGCACAAGGAGCACGAAGTCTGCTTTTCCCCACACTCCTTCCCCTATTCATATAACTGCTTTCTCCTGATCGTTCTTCTTTGAGAATGGAAGTCACTGCAGGGCCCCCAGGCTTTGAACTATCTGGGTGGCTCCAACCTCTGCATGCATAGGTCATCACCCAAGCACCTAAATGCTCAGGTAAACCCTGCAGCCTTCCTCGCAGTGATCACTAACTCTGACTTCCCTCGACCCTGATGCTGAAGTTCTGCGAACCACGGTAGCACTGAGACAACCAACAGGGAACAAGCGAGCACGCTGACCAACGTGGTTTCACCAGAAAACCCGGACAAACAGCCCAGTTCTCGGCAGGGTTGTGTCAGCCGGCCCGGTGCCGGGTCTCGAACCCCGAGCAGTACCGCCGCCGCGGGACCGAGAGCGCCGCCTCCCCCGGACCCGTCCGTCCGCGGCGCAGCGAGCGCCTGTGGCTCGGCCGGTCCCTCCTCGCGCGCCGTAGCGATGCTCCCGGCTCCGCTGCCCTCTGAGGCTGATTCCAAGATGGCGGCCGCGCGGGCGGCTCTTGGCGGCCGGGTCCCTGCAGCCGGGTAGAGCTCCCACCCCCGTCCCCTCCTCCGGCGCCGCAGCGGGCCGGGTCGGGCCGCGCACTGCGATCCGCCGCCATGGCGGCCTCGGTGCATGCATGAGAGACGTCGCCGCGCTGCTCCCTGCCGCCGCCGCCATGGAGGAGCCGCAGCCGCCGCAGCCGCCGCCGCCGCCGGCGGGGAGGTCAGTGCCGAGCGCTGCCAAATAGGGAGCTGCGTGCGGGGAGCGCGGGCCGGCGGCTGCCACATCGTGTCCTTGCGGCGGGCGGGGGCCGAGCCCTGCTGCAGGGCGGCGGGCGCGCGTCGTGCACGGAGCTCCGGCTCTGCAGCCTCAGCGCTATCGCACGGCGCCCACCGAGGCGGCAGGCGCGCCGATAAGAAATCTCTAGCGGCTGCGGGGGGTAAGGCAGTGCTCTGTGGGCGCTCGGCGATTAGCAGTACATCAGCCCGCTCGGGCAGCGGACCGGCGTTGGGAGGTGCTATCCGGGACGGCTCTCGGAGTTACTTTAGCTGGAGCGGGGCTGCAGGAGTGGGGGGGTGTGAGCATCGCATCGCCCCGCAGCTGGCGGCATCCTCATCGGGAGGTGCGGCTCCTGGAAGGGCTCCCCATTGCGTGCGCTGCCTCCAGCTCTGTACCGCTGCCTCGGAGCGGGCTGACCCCGCTTTGAGCTTTTCGTCTGCGCCCTGCTATGAGGTGGGGTTGCAGGTTGCATCGCGGCTTAGCGCTCCTAACTGGCCGCAGAAGCGTTGCGTAAGTGCGACTTGTTAACTCGCCGGCCGCTTGTTTCTCTTTTCCAAATAACATCCTGTTGATGCGCTCCGCTCCTCGCTAGGAGGCATTGGGGAAGCGTTTGGGAGCGCTCGGGTGATCGCTGAGGTGTGCAGGGCTGGAGGCGGGCGGTGTGCTCCAGATGTGCTCCGCGCTGCCGCGCGTCCTCAGCTGCTCTTATGCGGCCGAGGGGCAACAGGGGACGTGGGGATGCTCTCGGTTTGCGTTGAGGCTGCGGGGCCGAGTCGTGTCTGCTTTGGGTTTTCGCGGGTGCATGTCAACGATCCGCTTTTCTTACGTCGCAGGGGATGGCAGAAGGTATGGAGGAGTTATTTCCAAGTGCTTTTTGCGGTAGCTGATCTATAAGCGTCAAGGTCCCTTTTTATAGGAACTTCGAACGAGTTAAGCGGGAAAGGCTTTCGCATGAAGCTTGCACGGCAGCGTGACCCTGGACCTGGGCTGCCTCCGTGTAAAGGAGCAGTGCAGTGTCTCGCTGGAATACACCCAGGCATTTCCTGTCTGGGGCCATTTCTGACCTCTGCAGGATTCTGCTTATTAACAGACAGTTTATGTGAGTCGGATGTGGGTGTGGATGGTGTGGTGGCAACTTTACCCGGCGAATGAAAACAGAATTAGTTATTTCGGAGTGAGCTGGTGGGTGGGAAGGAAACGTCGCAAAACAATTAGGTAGGCTTAATTGGTGTGGGGCGATGCATGCACTTTGCTGTGATTCACTTCTGTGTGGACTTGGTGTACCGACTGCGCAGCCGCTGTGGTATTGCTTCTCTGGCTTTGTGCAATACTTTATTTCTGCATTGCTTTTAGGAAAGAGCATCAGGGGCTTTTTTCAACGTAACTAAAGTTTCTTTAGGTTTTGGAGCTGTTGCTTAGTGTGGCATTCTTGCTTGTGAGGTCAGAATCTTGCAGAAATCACCGTGATGCACCAGGCTGACTGTGTGAAATCCATTTGGTGGCATGGGATAGGCTGATTGTTTTCAGGCCTGCCTGTGGTGTGCAAATGTGTTTTTATGTTCCTCTGTCTAACACTACGTCAGTATAGTCCAGTCTTTTTTAAGTTAAATTTAATTTTGTTGGGCAAGTCCTTAGCCATTCTCATTCGCAGTATGGCTTCATTTCTTTAAAAGAAAGTTGATTGCATTATTGTTGTGAGACAGCCTTTAGTGTCAGAAATCTTTTGATCTTTGTGTGAGGATTCTGTCTTGTCAGAACAGAAATGCAATGGTACCTTTTGTAAACACGAAGTAAGCATGCGATACATTTGTGGCTTTGTTTGGATGGTACAGTTGTTGCAAGATGTTCCAAAGCATTTAATTGAGAACTCTTTAAAAGCAGACGTTTTTTCCCCCAGGTGTTCCTTCTAGAATGTGTGCTTTGGGGTCAGGAGAGAGGGGAGGCAGCTCTAAACCAAAGAAGGTGCTCTGAGCCTGAGAGCAGGTGGTGATTTTGAGACAGGATTGTACTTGCATGATGGACAGGCTGCTGTGATTATGGATAAAGGAAATAATGCTCCTAGAAAGTTTTGTGAAGATTCACATTTAGCTGTTGATTCTTGTTGCCAAGCAACCAAAAACAAGATATTTCCCGTTGGGTACTGTAGAACACTAAATAGGCTTCTCTTTGTTACTTCCTGTTCATGGCTTGTAGGCTGTAAATCTTCTTGCTTCAAACTTAGGCACTCACAATAACTTTAGAGCACAAAATTCATTATGGCAATAAATGAGCCCCTTAAGCATTTCCTTTTTTGGGATGCCTTTTTTTTGGGCACACTGTAAAGGTGTGCAGAGCCATAGGGCTACTCTAACTTGTCCCTGATTGCTTGTAGACCTCTTTGATCCTGTGCAAGGGGTGAATGAAGGAGGAAGGCTGTGAACAGAGCAGAACAGAATAGGAAATGATGGTGGAGGCTTCCTCTGCACTGGGAAGTTTTTCAGTGGTCTGTCTCTCAGATTCGTTAGCTGTATGATGACAGTGAACTGGGCTGTTAGTCTGCAGCATCCGTTGTTTGTGGGAAACTCAAAGTCATAGGTTGCACTTAACATACTTTCCTGGTTGCCAGGCTGTATCTGTATGATTGATTGTATATCAGCAGGGAAAAAAGTTAAAATATTTTATTAACTTAGGATGATAGCTTCCATTGAAAAATGGATTCAAGTGTAGTGATTTACCACCATCCTCTTCTTGATGTATTTTTTTTCCCATGCATTTGAATGAGGTAAGATGTAATCTCTGTTTTTAACGTATCACATTTTTTTGTTTACATGTGAAAGATGGGGATGAATGATTGCTCTACCTGCATGGAAACACATGAAGTGCTTGCTGAGATATCTATGGTATTTACAGCAGCAAGGATTACTCTGTTGTGTGGCTGCTGGAGTTGGTTTTGTGCCTGTTAATTAGTCCTGCCTGTGTCAAGGTTGGTTTTACTATTATGTAAGCAAGTGGTATTGTCCCTTGTGGAATGCAAATTGTGTGGAGATGAAAAACAGATTTACCAAATTTAATGGAAAGGTTGAGGGGTATGCAGCAATACTTACTCTAGGGAGTGAGGTGGGAATTTTGGAAGCTTTTAAAGATCTGTTTTCTGTGACAGTCACATATCATAAACCATTCTAGATACAGTTTAACAGAAGACAGGTTTTTTTATGCTACCCACTGCTGGTTAAATAGCACATTGACCTCTGCCAGCACAGGAAGGTACAGGTCTGTCAGCTTTAGTTCTTCAGCTGCGTGGTTGGATTTACTGTTGTGTATGTGCCATTTATGTTTTAACTACGTCAATGCTATGTTTTGCCTGTAATCTATTAACAATAGTTCATTTGTTTAAAAAGGAGAGAGTTGTTCTATACTCATCCTTGACCAGCTGCACGCGTAAAACCAGGCTGAAATGTTTGCTCTTACCACCCCAGTTTGTATGTTACCAACTTGCCTGATGTCAGTTCACGTGCAGTCCAAGAACACTGCGTGTAGGAGCGCAGCAGCTCGCCATGAACCTTCACCTGCTTTGTATTGGATTCAGACAAGTGGGATGTAGCTTCAGTGCCCAGATGAATGTCTGCTGCTGTCACGAGCTGGAGGAGGAGACTTGTTCTGCTCCTGCATCCAGCCACCGCTTAGTTGTGTTGACTATCGCGCGTCGCTTTCTGACGTGGTATCTGTGTCTGGCTTGTTATGATTGGCTTAGCGTGTTGCTAATTTACTTGTTGATGGCTTCTCACAGAGCAGTATTTGTAAAGGTTTTTACCATTTTAGCTCTGAAACATCCATCAGGGAAGTGGAAACAGGGGCACCATTAGATATCTCTGTTACTTCTGAGTTGCATGATGGAACTGGCTGTGGATGCAGAGTGCTCCAAGTAGTACAGCATACTGCAGCTTTACTGAATTGCCTGCATTTTCTAAAGGCTGTGGATTGGCCATCCAGCCCCCAGAATTGCAAAGTGCTCAGGTACTGACTTCAACTAGAAATGTGCTTAACTTTCAGTGCTTCATTTTTGAGTTTTTTGCTGACTTTGTTCTTTTGACTTGTCAAAAAGATGAACTGAAATTTTGGGATCAAAACCAGTTGATAGCTTTTCTCATCTAGGAGTTTGGTAAAGTAGTGAAGTTTGGAAAGTAGTAAAGTTTGACTGACAAATGAAAATCAGGGGCTGTCACAGATCTCATCTTGTCACTGTTACCTGTGATGTATTTATAGTTGAGCCTGGCAGTTGAATGCTTTTTGCCATGACATCTCTGCTCCCAGCAGTATGCAACTGTTTGTTTGTTTGTTTTGGTGAGTAGACCTTGGGAATTGGTTTGGGATCTCTAATGTCAGGAACCTAACTGCAGCATTTGTCCTTTGGTTTTATACTGCAATGTCTTCTGCTCAACCACCTCTTTCCTTTAATGATGAAAATATATTTCTGAGCTTCTCATTTAAAGAAATAAAATGGTAAAGTGCTGTCCTTTTCTCAAGGATGAGTTAGGATATAGTTGTGGTTGAGAAAGCCTAAACCTAGTAGCTGAAGAATGAAAGGAGGATAGTTACCGAAACCAATTAACATTTGACTCCATTTGTTCTATGGCACTGAAGAGAAGGAAGCTGGATACTGGATAGGCTGGGTGAAGCTCTCTTTGCTCCTGTTTCTGCACTTCTGACCTTTGTTTCTTTTTCAGCCACTCTTTCTAGGCTTAAAAGTGAGTGTGGAAATCTAACAAAGCCATCAGCATTTTCACACTTGTTTTTTTTACATGTTATGGAGTGATGCCAGAATTAAATAGTTGCTCCTTTTTGTTAAAATACCTTTTGTTATAGTTTTAATCAAGCTGTACATTTGTGTACGGGGAGAGCACTGGGAGGAAGCTCAGATCACTGTGTACATACATATGCTATAAATGTTATGTCACCATCCAAATTTTCATGAAAAATTAAAATAGCCTGAGATGGAAAAATCAGTTAACCTTTTTCAGTTTCCAAATTTGCTAGTGAAAAAGAACAGGAAGTCCTGATTATTATTATTTTTTTTCTGAGATGAGAACATGAAGAACTGCCAAAAGATGTTATGAGCTTTATTTTGTTTATTTTTATGCTTATTTCTAGTTGGTGTAACTTTCAGGGAAAAAAAAATCATTTCATGTAAGTAGGTCTCAATAACTGTTATTTCTGCTTGTAATAAGAATATATGATGAAAAGGAATTTGCATTTTGGTTATTTTTTTTTAACTCATTGTTTGTCAGTTTGTCCTCTTGAAATGTATCAGATTTTACTGTCAGCTCATGGCATCTCAGCAGCTCTCCACTGTTCCAATAGCCCTTGTTGCATTTCCCTGTGACTGTACCTCTTTCTGCTGTGAATACAAAAACCAAATGCTTGGAAGCTTCTGGTCAAGAATTTTGGGACAAGTGTCCAAGTAGTAATTTACCAAACCAACTGCGGGATTTTCTGGGCCTTGAGAAGCAGAATATTTAGTTTGAATTTCTCTCTTTGAATAAATGTAGCTGGTCTTGATACATATTTCTGGTGGCTTCATTTTGCAATGACTTTATTCAGGTACAGTGCTCTGAAGATCTCTGTAGGATGGGGAGCTGGCTACAGGCAAATGTGCTTGAGATCTGTTCTAGAAATGAAGGGTGTTCTTGCTTGCTGTGCCATTCTGTTCTTATTAAATGGCTCAAACTGTGAGTTGCCAAGGGGGAAAAGATGTCAGTGGGAATCAATCAGAGATGAACTGGTTGGCTCTAAGCTTTGAATTAGTTTGGTTGTTTTCCACAGTAACTACCTTTTTTTTTTTTCCCTTCTTGATTTCTGTGGAAATACTGTTTGTTCTATTGCAGTGAAGTCTTGCTAAACTGCTGTTAACCTTGCAGCAGAAATACTTATTTTGTGCATCTCTTAGGCTTTAGCTGATTTGGAATTTGTTGTCCTTGGTGCTTAATTGTTAGCATGGGTCTTGCAGAGTAAGCCCATAGTTCCCAAGCTGGAAAATGTAAGATAAGCCTTTGTAGCAGCTTAGAGTGTTAATGTTTGTGCAGCCAGGCAATAGGTTGATGTTTGAGTGGAAATAAGGTGTAAGTAGTGAGCAGAAGATACTGTCACAGTGCCACTAACACATTCTGGCTATTTACTAATGAAGTTATAGTATTTTCGCATTACTTTTTCTGTGCCAAAGTGCCCTTGATCATAGATTAATTTATGAATAAGCTGTTGGAATTACACAATTCAACCAGTTATTGGACTGACACAGCATCTTCTTTGAGCATGTTCTGCTTTTATCATCACTGCGAATGTAAAATGAAGCTGACCCAGACTGGAAGTTAGATTTCTCATCTCCCAACAGCCCTGTCTTCTCTCCCACTCCCAAACTAGGGATTTCTGCCATAATTAAATTTGCTAGCATAGCATTATGTGTATTTGGTTGCCCAATCAAATGCAAAGTGATTGAAGTTGGGAAAATTCTGCTAACAAAGGCATTGCAGCTAAGCTGAATTGTTTTGGCAGGAGAAGTGAAGAACCAGAGTTGGTATGTTCAGTTACACCAGTGCATCCTGGGGGCTGGTGACCTCTGGCAAAGTGTCATTGCAAGCCAACAGGAATGGTCATCTTCCAAGTTGCTTCACATGCAGACAGAAGATTGTGACTGAGGGAATGATTTCACATCATGCTCAATGTGTTTGAACAGCAGGTTGTTTTTTTTTTTTTCCCTTGGTCTCTTCCTGAGAGAAAGGCAAGCTGCCTCTGCAGCGTGTTGGAACTGGGTGATCTTTAATGTCCCCTCTAACCCAAGCCATTCTGTGATTTCCCTGCATTCTTTCTGGATCTAGAAGCAATGTGGCTACATAGTTTTCATTTGAGCATCTTGATCTGATATGCTGATGTACCAAAAAGTTAACTTGTCCCCCCATGGAGTCACCTGCTGAGTTTATGATTCCTGGCTTCTGTGCACATACCATGCCTTTCTCTATCCCTCTGAAAGGAAAAAGAATCTGTAATGATGTAGAGCTCAGTTTGAATTATTATGTGGTATTATTTTTTCTGTAAAATGTTTTTCGGAAGTACTTTGCAATTTGAAAAAAATACAGAAATGTGCTGTATTTCTGCCTTAAGATGTTTGAAGGTGGTAACATAATGAAATATTTTCCCCTTTTCTCAAATAACTTCTTCACGTTATCTTTGGCATCACTGTCTCTCCTTCAGACTTTCTTCTACCTTGAAGATAAATTTCTGGTTTGTTTTCTACCCATTCATATTAGTCCTGCCATTGATGTGTCTTATATAATATCTTTTTTTATGAGTCGAGAAAGTGTTGAAAGGTTAAATGTCACTCGTAAATATTTATGTCTTTGCTTTCTGAAGAGGGGGGAAATGGATGCATTTAACATGACAGGATTAGCCACTTCCTCTAGAGAGGAAGAGTGCTGCAGATTGGAAGGTGGTAGTAGGGATGTACAAGCAGGGTTTGAGAAGAGTGCTTGAAAAACAGGTCCTGATAAATGGAAGGAGTTAGCAGTCTTGCTTTTCACTCACCGACTGGAGGAAGAGCTGCAAGGGCGAACAGTGTTTTAGAAAACAGTGCTTTTTTAATATTGTCTTCATGCCAGTAGAGGCAATAAGATAAAGTTCCCCTTTTCCACAATAATGTTTCTGTTAGGTCTTCAAACAGATGCTCTTCTGCCAAGCTTTACTATCTAGTTAGCCAGATGCCTCTTTTCTGGAGTAAAGCAATGACAAGATTTATGACCTGGAAACAAAGTTCTTGTTGCTGCTTTCTCCACTTGCTCAATTTTGCTTTCAGTGCTTCAGTGTGACACAGGTGTTCGTGTGCTCTTATTCTCTCTCACATTTGGGAAGGCAGAAGGTAACAGATGCCCGTTCCAGCTCCTTACACAAAAACATAGGTATCTGCCAAGCTGCAGTGTTTTCCAAATGCAATGAAGTTTTCTTTTTTTTTTTCCTTCTAAAGAGGACAGTGATCCAGGATCTGATGGAGAGGTGGAAGTCTAGTTATTTTTGCCCTTCATGCATTGAAGACTTTTCTGTTCTTACAAAATTATTGCATTAGGAGAACTTTTAAATGGACCGTATCTGCTGTTTATCTTGGTGGTAGTGATTCCCATTCAGGAACAAAAATCAAAAATCAAAAAGCTTGATGCTTCTCCAAATCATCTTAAGGATTACAGATTAAAAAGCCAGACATGTCCTTAGTTTCAACTACAATTTAATTATACTGTTATAAATCTCATATAATATAGTTCCAGGTGTATAACAATGAATGTTATTAATATGTGGACAGCAGTCATGAGTTATTAGTGACTAAGGTTCAGTGCTGACTGCTCAGAAATGCTGAGCTGAGACATAAAATTCAAATGTGAATACAAAAGCAAGCATCTTTGTTACTGTATATCAGTATTATGCCTTAATGTGAATCTAATATTTTTAGCTGTGTCTAGAAGTGTAGTCAGGATAGAAATGTGTACACCATTGTACTCTGTGCTGGTTGCAGAATTTTCATATCCTGCTAACCAGGCTATTCTTTTTTTCCTCATGAGCACTTAGTCAGATTTGCACAGGATTTGCAAAGGGTTTGTATGAACTGTGAGCAAATTCCTGTTGTTTTGTAAAAGAACAAAAAAACCCTAACCACACACCTTTTTTCTTGCCTTTTTACTGAAGGCTTTTATATTTCTTTTGTTGCCATTAATCTGTAATATATATTTTAAACGCACCATATGAAATCACTTGCATCTAATATTTGCAAACGTAGATCAGTCAGAGAAAACTGTATGCAAAAGTGGTGTTACAGTTTTTTCTGCATAGAGTTCAGAAACTTCAGAAGCAAGAAATGAGAGCTGCTGATGACAGAGTTGTGCCCCGTTTAGCAGCTCTAACTGCAGACTCCTTTGTTGTTCAGTTTCGACAGATGGCTTCCTAAAAGCACGCGTTTGCATTACTAGCAGCTGCAGCACGATCATGATTTGCAATTCTGTGCTTGTCAGTATGTTGGTTATCTTGGAAATAAAATGTTTGCAATTGGATTTAGGGATAGCTATGTTAGCTTAAAGGAGGCAATGTCTAGTGATTGTGTTTCTGTCCCCTTAGTCAACTGAAAATGTACAATATGAAGAACAAGCTAATGAACATTTTTCTTCCTGCATATTTTGATTACCAGGCTATGTTTCAATGAAAGAGCCTGTCTGTGAAAAATTAACGCTTTACCTTTAAAAACAAGATATTGACTGTCAAGAACTTTGTAGTTCGGTGGTGTACTTTAAACAGATCCTGCACTGCACTGCACAGGAACAGCAGCGTGCCCTGGGAAGTACTGAGAGACCTCCTTGGTACATAAAAGGTGTAAGGTCTTCAGGAGCTGTTTGCAGCAGCCTGGAGGAAGGCCTGGTTGGGGAACACCTGTGGTGGCCGTGTTCTGGCTGCTGCCCTTTGTTACTGCTGAGTGCTGGGAGTTCAGGTGACCTCTGCTGCTTGGATTCCCAGGAGCTTTCAAACTGCGTGTGGGATGGTGAGCTGAGCCTGACTGATATATGTAAGCACCTAGTGTATTTGAACTCGTGTTAATGAGGATTGAGGGTGCCTGGTGGTCAGGCACTGGAGTGGGCTGCCCAGGGAGGTGATGGAGTCGCTGACCCTGGAGGTATTCAGAGAACGTTTATACGTTGTGTTGAGGGACGTGGTTTAGAGAGAACTGTTGGTGACAGGTGGACAGTTGGACTGGATGATCTTGTAGGTGTTTTCCAACCTTGGTGATTCTGTAATTCAGTGGAAAGGAAGTCTATGTCCGTATTGCTCTCACAGTTCTTAACATGACTTATTTTCACTCGTTGCAACCTGTGGAAGTTTTCATAATTCTTCTTTGAAATGCAAAAAGCTTTTACTGGTTAATTATCATGCTCTTTGGTGTGACTTTAGCCTACTTAATTCTAACGTGTTCCAATGCAATTTTCAGTCTTTTAATTTGTTAACTTATTTTTAATGATTGTATTTTTCTAATGGCTTATGGACTTTAGATGTTTTTAAGCTCTGAAATAAATAGCATCTCTTCTCAGCTTGACTTTTGATTGTTCTAAAATGTAGAGGATATGGGGTGTTTGCTTGTGCCCACGAAGCAGTGGAGATGAGGTCCTGTGTGACTGCCGGTTTCCTATTACTGAAGCAGCAGCTCCCCTACCTTGTGCCGCCCATTGTGCTGCTTCAGACTTCATACCCTGGTTCTTTCCTGTCCTGGTTTTGTTTGCAGACCTTTGAACATCTGGAAGGTGTATCTCAATTTTCCGGATGGAGCTGAAATATTAGATGGATTGCCAACACTTTGATTTAGTTTAAAAATAAAATATCTGTTGTCAGCTACATGCAAGAAGAAATTCTCTTTTTTGCAGATACTGGTTGAAATACGTGGTGATGTAACACAGTAGTTAACTTGTTGGAATCTTTTTGGTTATTTATTTTTAGTTACATTTCAAAGCTGTTGGCTTTATTTATGTATGTATTTGTTAATTTTTTTAAACGCACTGCTCTTGCAACTTTCCTCATATTCCTGATTTGTGTTTCTTGGCTATGGTCTCTTCTGTATCCCAAGAATAAAACTGATGAGAAGCGTTTTGCTCATTAAAATTGAGGATTGAAGCAGCGTGCAAATACTCTGCTGTGAAGACTATGCACTTCCAATTTTCCTTCTAAGCATTGGGCTTAACCTGTCCCAAGTACATCTGAAAATGAGTAGCTTCAGTTGACTTCCATCTAGATCTTGCTTTTCATGTGTACCCCTAATTGCAATTAGGAAGGTTTCACTGGCTATGAGGTGGAAGACCTGTAGTTCTTGGGAGCAAACAAGAAGTCTGCTTTTACCAGCATTGCCAAACTTTTCCAATTAAAACAATATTTAGGAACCATTAATTCCACGTTATAACCAATACTGCCGTTTGTTATCAAAATGCACTGCTGGCAAACCGAAGGTTTATGGGTTTAACTAGTCTTTGGTTAGTTCATGAAAGTAATTAGCACACAAGCCTTACAAACGCTATGTTAGTAATCTAACACATCTACATCTATGTTATAATGACAGCTCTTCTTCAAAGGGTAGTTACTGGTGTTCATGTACATCTGCTATTTGATACTATATCAATGAGAAATCCTTACATCAGTTTAGTCCTACCTGTGTACTTCCTTTAGTTCAGAACCTGTATGTCTAGTGCGCTGCTGTACAATGAGGCTTTCATTCGTGAAACTGAGTCTTTGTGTTCCCTGACATTGATTGAAGCTCTGGCTTTTTTACATACTTCCCAAACACAAAAACCTTAATCTGAGCATGCTCAATTTTTACACTTGAGTTGGAGCCGGTGTTCTCCCTCTGAAAAGATTAGCCCATCTCATCAACTGCTAACACAGTGGTTGGGCATGATTGCTGTTTGACAACGTGACTCCTGGTTCTCTATGTTTTGTGATAAAACTGCCAGTGCTTTTTACAAATTGATGAACTACTTGGTGAGTAGTTCAGTCATTCAGAAAAATGTATCCGAATTGTAAGGAAGGCCTACTGGATCCCACTGTATAGATATGTATATAATTCACGTGTGAAGTTGTAGGGTATTTTGAATACATTTGGACTTATGCCCTCTCATCAGGCAGAGCAGGAAAGACGAGCTAGTGGCTGCTGAAGAAAGAATTGGCATGTGGGCCTTAAAGATCAGTTCAGCCAGCTTGGCGAAGAGTTATGGTCATTATGCTCTTAGAAGAGCTTACTCATTTAAAAACAAAAGGAAAACAGTGTCCTCGCTGCTCTTTTGCAGCAAGGTAAGCTGTCCTTGTTTAAAACTGTCTTGGCACGGAGCCCTTGTGCAGGCGCCTCAGGATGCGTTCTGCCAGGCCCCACAGAGCATCAGCACCCCACCCTCTGCCTTGAACGGCCAGTGAGATCACTGAACAAATAAATAGTTCCATAAGCATTGGAACTAATGACTTCTTGTTTCATGTGGTCTGGTCTCTTGTGGTTGATCTGTCTTTGGCAAACTCAGAGGGGTGTGCTCTGCCTGAAGTTTTCTTTGCAGTAGCGTTGTTTGCAAGAGTTCTTGGGAACAAAATCCTTTTGGTATCCAAAAAGATCTAAACTTGTGTTCTGCTTTTCCAGCTCAGCATTTACAAGATTTGTCAGAGTAAGTTATATCCAAAAAGGCTTCTTTGTTGTATTTGGCCAACAGTGCTTACTCAGATTAGATTGCTAGAAGACACACAAACAGTATGATTTCACAGGGCTAGGAAACAAAATAAAAGCGTTGCTGATTTTGAGTGGTTATTGTTATGGCCAAATTCACTGCAGAGTTCTCCTTAAGCTACAGATGGTGATATGGTACCACCCGAGTTGTTTTTTTTTGGTAACCTCTGAAGTTTAGCGAGCTTGCCTGCTGCCTTCTTGAAGCTGTAATGTGAGAAGAGTAATTTCACACACTAAATGCACCAATGTCTCTAGGGAGAGCAAGGCTGTTCTGCATGTTAGGATATTTATTTCTGGTTATAGCTAAAGGCAAATAAATGATTCAGTATCTGATTTTTCTTAATCTCACTTTTGTGTTACTGGTTGGCACTATTCTGAGATATTTCTTCATGCAGACACTCAGGCTCACTTCGCCAGAGCATGAGTAATGTTTCTTGTCTGCTTCAAAATAGCAAGGAAAATGCTGCTAGTATTTCAGGTGGAATTGACATTGAAGTGATCGGGTACTGATGCTAGTCATATTCTGTCTGACTTAGGCTGAGTATTTCTTTGTCTCCATGCCTTTCCTCAGAGTTAAGATGATGTTGCTTGCACACCTACTTCAGAAATAAAATGTGGGAGGGGGTGAAGACAGCCTGCATTTTTTCCCTCTCATTCCAAGCAAAAGGGATGCATGCTTTCCCAGCTATATGTTAAAGCAAACCATCTGCAGATGTGGCATCAGCAAGGGTTGGTGGTATTAAGAGAAACGTGGGGATCCTGGTATTCTGGGAGGAGGAGGGGTCCCTTTAAGCTGTAGCCCAACTGTGGCGTTCCATCTGGGCCTTGTTGTGGCCTCAGGGTCCTCTTCTTGTCTTTCCTTCTCTCTGTTTACCCTATGTAGGTAAAGATCAGATGGCTAGAAAGGTGTGGCAGAAAGATAAATACCCTGTCCTGCTGCCATTTACATTCCTCTGAAGCCTCAGTTGTCAGAAGGATTTTATTATTTGTGGTACTTTTTAAGGTTGTGAACAGTTCAAATGATTGGAGGCAGTTCACAGACTGTCTTTGTTTCTATAGGTGAATTTGCTTTATAAATCTCCTAATATGTTAGTGAGAAACAGAAAATGTACTGAAGTTCAGTTAGTTGTTGGTGTTGTCCTCTGAGAGTAGTGTTGTTGCGGTATGTCACTTGATTGCTCAGTGGAGATGGACCTGGTAGTGTTACTGTGCCCAACTGCAGCTCTGCTGATGTAATCTTATGGTGGGACAGAGCAAGTGCTCCCCAGGAGGAGTGAAAGGTTGTCTGACCTTACTAGTTGTTTGCTGTCTTTGTCATGCTTTATTTTTAAAGCAAACCTTTATAGGAGGGTGCATGCATGCCCCAATTGTGTTTGTTTAATGTCTGACCTCTTCTCCAGAGAGAAACTGTCACTGGAAGTTTACATATGAATCTAGCCCGGAGTTTACATACGAAAACTGATGTGTGCTGTGGTTTGTTTTCTTTGGTTGGTTTGTTTTGGTTTGTTTATTTTTGCCATATTAGCCTAGAGGCAGACTAGCTCCTGGCATGGGCTTATGCCAGAAGTGACTCAGAGGAAAGGCTGGGAGTTTTTGGGAGGGGAGAAGGGAAGACCTAAATCTCAGTAATACAGAGTTCTGCAGTAGAGCTGTGTGATACCAGGCAGGGGTTTTTGGAATATGCCTATTCCTTGCTGAAGGAGGAAACTTTACTCTGTAGATTTATCACTGAAGGATTCAAATAAACTAATTCTGAATTCATCAATCTAAAAAGATGTCAGTATTTTTAAATTGATGAATTGTCTTGTGATACTCTACATCAGGCTACCCTACAATGCTTGCTTAGATGTCTCTAAGGAGTCTTCCAGTACTTAAAGGGAACTTGTAAACAGGAGGGAGGGAGACTTTTTATACAGTTAGATTGTGATATGACAAGAGGGAATGACTTTAAAAGAGGGGAGATTTAGGTTAGGTGTTAGGAAGAAATTTTTTGCTAAGAGAGTGGTGAGGCACTGGAGCAGGTTGCTTGGAGAAGCTGTGGATGTCCCATCTCTGGAGGCACTCAGTGCCAACCTGGATGGGGCCCTGGGCTGCCTGAGCTGGTGGTTAGCAGCCCTGTCCATGGCAGGGGGTTGGAACTGGCTGATCCTTAAGGTTTCTTCCAATGCACCCTACTCTGGTTTTTGTGAGTCTGTAAAATGTAAATGGCAGTGTAATGTCACACTTTGGTCTGAAAAGCTCTTGTGCTTGATTCTGTGCTGACTTTGCAAAGATGAATGCTTTGTTTTGAACTCAGTGATTCAGCATGCAATTGTTAAGCTGACCATTTGAACTTAAGATTTGAAAAAACTTTACACATAATCTTAATATCATGTTTGCATAACCTCTTCAGTTCTTTTAAAGTATTATCTGCATTTTTCCTAAGGGCCAAAGTTGTTGAGGCTAATTAAAAAGTTACTGTGAAGAACCTGTGAAGAACTTGCTGCAGGAAAAAAAGCTCTGGGATTACTTCATATTAAAAATCAGTGGAAAATACATCAAATACGTCTAGGTCTCATGGGCTAGATATTGGTTTTGTGAATGGTAGAGATTTTTTTCAGAAAACTGGAAGTTCATCTGTATGGTGTGCACAGTTCAGAGGCATAGAGAATAGAGGGGAAGTCCTCTGCTGTTAAAAGTCAGTAGACTGACTTTCCTTTGCATTTTTGAACTTTGGTTTGTTTCATATACCTGTTGATTTAGAGTTGCCACAAGTTTTCCAAGGAACAGATAAATTGTATGTAAGGGTTTTTTTTTTTTACTTTATATTCTCCTAGTGATGCTGTCTGGCTGTATATCCTCCTTACTGCATGTTGCCTACCCTTTTCTAGGTAGGAATGTTGCCTCTATGTGTCTGAAAAGATGTGGGAAAAATTTACATGACTGTTGCTGGAAAATGTGGAAGATTAGTTTTGATTCACAGGACGCTTGGCATGTATTGATGGATATTGCAAGTAAAAAAAATCTGTATCTTTATCATCTTGTTTCACTTGTCTTTTCAGGAAAGAGTGCAAATCGGAAGATGCTGCTTGCAAGATCTCTGAATCTGAACCTGAGGAATTATCAGATGAAGCAAGTGCTGACACCTTCTATGGGACTTCTCCTCCTAGTACACCCCGCCAGATGAAGCGTATGTCAACAAAGCATCAGAAAAACAACGTTGGGAGACCCGCTAGCCGCTCCACTTTGAAAGGTAAGTGCTAGTTTTTTGTTGGTTTGTTTGTTTCCATTTTTTTTTTTGTCTATAAAATGTCATAGTAGCAGTCCTTTGTTTCCTAAAAAAGGAAACACACACAATATGGAGTGGGACTCTTAGGTACAGAATGATAAGACAGGGAAAATACAAGTGAAAGTGACTTCTGCAAATTTTAAAAAGGGAAGATTCATTTGGATATAGGAAGCAAAATTTTGCCTTAAGAATGGTCAAACAGTGAGTTTAATAACTTTCATTGCTTTGTGTGATTTTCTCTTATACCTGTGGTGGTGGTATTTTTTAAAAGGTTAGTTTATAAACAGAAAGTTGTGATACTAAAAAGAACAATAATCTGTACTATTTCTTTGATTGTTGGTGCTGAGCGTGTACTGAAAATTGATACCTTTATGAGAAATAGAGAGCTTGTGTTTATCACTGCTAATAGATCTTGAGTTTTTGAAGCAGGGTTTTGCTATGTGTGAGGGAATGGTTCATGTTTTTGGGATGATAAAATTATGTTCTTGGATGCTGCAAGTGTAACTTAAAATATGTTGATATGTTTTAATCTTGAATGAATTGTACAGTGTTGTGTACAGTAGAATATCCTTTCTGGTAAGTTCATTTCGCTTAACTTCGCCTTTATACATGACTTGAGAAAGATTATTCTATATTTAAAAAATAAAGAAAAAATGAAACATCTTAGAATGAGCTCGTTAAGAGCATCTGCATATATGTTCAAGGTCAGTTACTCAGATTGAATTGGTTTTATTTCAGTAAGAATTCATTCAAGGGTTAAACTGATTTAACTAATGAATTTAAACAGTAATTTTGAGGTAAATTTTATTTAGACAAATGAAAGAATTGGACTTGATTTCTTGTGCTTTCAGTGTTTGTTTCTTTGTTTAATTTCTGTCATATCAACTTACAGCTTGCTTTTAGTATTAAAAGAATAAACTGACACAATAAAACCTGTAAATGTTAAAAACTAGCTTAAACTAGTTTATGAATAGTTTCTTGTGCAGTCCAAGACTCAAGTGATTCAAATTTTTAAGCTGATGAATGCATTTCATAGATACTTGTAAGATGCAATTGTGTCTTTTACCTGTTTCTCTGACTTAGATGTTATGCAATGTCAATTCAATGATGCTTTCCTGTTTTTTGAAGTGTTAAACTTGGACTGTGTAAAGAACAGCTTGTCAGTCTCCCTGTTTTTTAGTGGATTAGAAATGTATGAAACTTGCACAACTGAATACTTAAACTGAAACCTCTGTCCAAGTCTCCCCCCTCCCACCCCCACACACACTTCCTGAAGTTCTCCTTTGCTATAAAAATAGGGGCTATCCGAAGTGCTGAAGGCTAGAGAAATATTGGGGGCTACAAAGGGAAGTTATTTCCTAGTTTATCTCAAGCTGTTAAGTACTTTTTCAGTCAAAATGAGAGGCTTAGATTTCAGTTTATTTATTTAAGATCTCAGTGCATTTTGATGAAAAATTTTATTTAGGCATGAGTATTTTTTTGCAGAGCAGGAATCTCTGAAAGGTTTCTGGTTAGTTGAATATGTGGTAAGGAGTCCAGCAATCTCTGCATTTATCCTCTGCAATCGAATCATAAGGGTTGGAAGGGACCTCAAGAGATCATCAAATCCAACCCCCCTGCCAAAGCAGGTTCCCTACACCAGGTTGCACAGGTAGGCGTCCAGGCGGGTCTTGAATATCTCTCCTGAGAAGGAGACTCCACAACTCCCCTGGGCAGCTTGATCTTTCTTACGGATGGTGGACACTAGAAAGCTCAAGCAAATCCTGTCCTTGTGCACATGTTAATTTCTAGTCGTCACCTGTTTTAGTTGATAGGGTCTCAAACAATATCTTTTCTTTACAGCTACACCTCAGTCTGCACTGATTCAGCTGAAATCATAAATTTATTATGTAGGGAAGCTGTTACTTCTTCTTCCCCTTTGTTCTGGAGGAACTTCTCAACAGCAGCTTCTAACTGCAGGGAGCCTGTGCAGGCTCAGGGGAAAAGGTGGAGGCTGACTACAGCCACCTAGGTGATTTCTGTTATGAGTGTGATTCATACAGTGGGAATGTACTCAGTACTCAAAAGAATTTTGGTTGTGTGTCATTTTTTAGTTCAAGCTGCAGCTTATTTATATGCTACCATGTGTTTCTGGATGCAGCTTGTGTTGTCTCTCTTAATAAAGGGTATAAAAATTAGTGCTGTATGTTAAATTGCATTCCACGTAAGAAGTGTGCACGTTAGTATACTTTTCCTATTTCATCTTACTACTTTGCTGCATTTCAGACTGACTTAAAGGGGAGAAAGGTTCCTATTTTCATATTTTGATTTGTTGATTATTTTTTTCTATTGTTATTTTTTGAGTGAGCACTTTAAGATCCCAGACTCTAGTGTCATTTTTCCCCCCCTTCCACTCAGGTCAGTTGTTGTTTAGTCACAAAGCCTTCCTGCCACATGCAGCCTTAGAGGTAATTGCAGCTGAAAAACTGTTAGTATGGCTTAACTTGCTTTATAAGTTAAGTCATACCTATAATACAGAACTGTGGTAAAGTTTCTAGTACAAGCTCATTCAGTTGTGCCATTGACTTTAATATTTATTGCAGAATTGTCAGGTAAGTCATTGTTTATCCAAAAACAAGTATTTTGAAACCATTTTTGGTTTATTATGCGAGGGCTTTGTTAGGATTGATGAATATTCAAGTATTAAGACAGCTGAGATGTCTCCTAATCACATTAACTTCTTTTTCTGTTTTGTTGGGTTGGGAAACTGAAGATGAATATGAAGAAGAATAGCATGTTAAAAATATAAAATTAAGTGATTTAGAAGCTGTGGTAACTAGGATGTAAGCTCAGAAAGTGATTATTTTTATTTATTAACATTAAAGTGCTTTTAAGTCAATCTATTTCAAATCTACCTCAGAGTTTGCGAGATTTGGTGCGCGTATTTCATCTCTGCTGATTGCCTTAATCATCCTCCTTCCCTGCAAATGCAGAGCATGTGTTCTTGCTGTTTGTGTCTTTCTTAGCTTTTTGAGCTATTGTCTCCTCGCAATAGTGCCAGCTGTGATGTGGAATGCAAGCTAATATGCTCAGCAGTGTGCTCAATCTTAGACTGGTTCTGGCTAAATAAGTAGTTAGCAACCAGTAAGAATTTGATACTGCTGTCTAACACAAAGTATTTGAGTAGGTAAATGTAGAATCGATGGCTGGTCTCCTAGAGTCACTGGTAGCTTTCCATTTCCAGGAGCATAACTGTGCTTGTATTTTTTGTGTGTTGTGTGCTGTTTTACTTGGTAGCAGTTGAGAGAAAGATGCACAAATGTCTGAAAGTACTGTAGAAATTATTAGTAAACTTGGTATTTGCAAAGAACAGTTTCTGTGCTAAAAATCTTGAATTATGTTTGAATCTGGATGTATGGTGGACATATTTAACACTAAGGTTTCTCGGTGCAACCATGTATTATAAAATAGATGGAGAACTTGCAGCATTTTAAGATAAAAGTGTTGAAAGTTGCATGCAGAATGCAGTTGAATGCTTTAAAACTGCTTTACTGATCACATCTTTTGTATTTGCTCTTGTAGACTTGTTAGAACATTGCAGATTCCAAATCAGATGGTTTCTAAATCAAATACCAATAGCCTCACAGGCTGTTACGTTTCTCTTAAGTATTTTGCATGTAGAAATAAATTATCCCCAGAATTAAACTTGCTTCAGCTTTTGTGTGGTTAATCTGACGTGCTGCCTGCTCCCCACTCCCTGGGAATACGATCAATTAATAGAAATGCTTGTTTTGAAAGTGGAGTTCCAGATTACTTTTGTTACAATTCTTGGTACGATTACTGAGTCCATGTACTTAGAACTGAAACTGAGCAGCTTTTTTTTTTTTTTCTTTTTCTTTTGGTGAGTATTTGTTCAAAAAGCTTGATTTAGTTTGCATTCTTGAGAAAAGTCCTTGGCTGGAATTAGAAGTATGATTAAGTTTTCTAGAATGGCAATCATTTGCTGTAACCATGAAATTCTTTTCTCCTTCTGTAAGTCATCCTTTTCTATGCCAAACTTTCTGTTTTTATAACAATACAGATGGTGGTTTTAACATACAAGTAACAGCCCTGTTGACTGTTCTGCTCTCTGTTTATTTTTCTTCTTTAGTCTTTCAGTAAGAACAGGATCTTCATGCTGTCCTCTTTGTGTTTTTCCTTTCTTATATCTTTCAGAAGATATTTTCTTCTTTTTCAGAATGAATTGCTTTTATACACATTGTGGCCTACCGCAATGCTGCGGTGGTATGGTACATCTCTGGCAAGGATTAAATTATATCTTTTTAGATATGAGAAGTGAATGGAAACAATGCGGCAGATCACACCATTAGTAACTTGCTTATAGCTCATTAACAGCTGAAAATGTGGTTTTTAATGACCTTTTAAGATTGTAAGATTAAGGTTTGGCAATATTCCTTATCAAGATACCTTTCTGAGGTAATGCTTTGGAGGAAAAGGTCTAGTGAAATGCTATTTCCAAGCAGGAGGTTAGTTGTAATATATATTAACTCTTATGAGTATGTGATTAAAATACACATTAAAAGAATCCATTCATGTGTGGCATAGGAATTTGGCAGACTTAAGCAAGCTTTGATCTTCAAGCAGAAACTTTCTAGGAATTTGAACATCATCTCTGCAACATTCTGGGCTTTGTTCATATCCTGGACTAGAAAGCTGAGGAACATTTTTTGTGCTCTTAACTGTTGAGTGTAGGGGATTTAGAGAAAGAAGCTGTCAGCCTGTAGGAGACATGTGAGCCAGAACTGTGAAAAGTGAAAGCCTGTACAAGGATCCTGCAGAAAGGGGCGAAAAGTTAATTGCCAGTGAAAGGAATTTGAATGGGTTGAGGTGTGGCAGAAACAGATGGGTAGATAGAGCAGAAGTTGGTTGGGGGTTTGAAGGATGGAGAACAGAATCTGGAGAAGTTAACTGAAAAAAGATCAGAAAAAGAGTGATCTGTTGTGTTTTTAATGCTCTATTTTTAGTAATCCCTTTTTTTGATCAATAGGTTGTCTGATGGGGTTACAGTAATAGCTTAGAGATGAAGAAAGAAGAGTGAAGTAGATGGCATCTTGGAGAGTCTGTAGTGATTTATTTTCAACTTATATTTGAAGATTCTGTAATTTTAGACCTCTAAAAGGGTTAGTATGCCAAAAACTTGGCTGAGTTTACAAATTACCTGTTGGACTAATAAAAGTTAACTGTCTTTAGCAGCAAACCTTATCTTGAGTGTGATCCGTTGGCAGAATAATGGATTTATATAGGGGTTTTCCTTTAACCTAGGAAGCTCTGCTTAAAAGTGGAATTTGTTGGCAGGTCTCTGTCGGCCTCCAAAGAGAGATGTTAAAAAAGTGACAGAATTGGTTCTGCATGGGTTTTTCTGAGCTTAGTTGAAGGGTTGTTCTCTACCACTTGATGAGAACTCCTTCTGCAACCTCATCACCTGGAAGCATGAGTTTCCAGATGTGCTTTGCTTGGAAACTGAGGGGACATACTTTTCAGGGGGTCCCAAAACACTTGAAAAAGAGGAGAATACACATTTGATGGAAGTGTCTGTGTACTTGTTTGCGTTATCTTGCCAAGCCTCTAATGTTAGAAGTGTACCTGAAAGATTTTCCTCCAAGGATTGCTTTCTGGTTTTTAAACTCAGATTGCAGATTAAATTAGGAAGATTAAATAATGTTTAAAACAGAATTCTAAATTGCACGTAGCTGGAGGCATATTTTTTGTTATTTTCACCACCTGTCCTGTAATCCAGCTGCAGTAGCTGGATACTCGTGCTCTTAGTCATCAGTTATGTGGGTTGCTTTTCTTTCAGTATATCTTGTTTAGGGGAATGATGATCCAGACTTGTATTTTTAATCTTATAGTAACTAGATATTCTCCTCCTTTTCTACGACCTAAGAAGCTGCATAGACTTAAAATTCTGTATGTGTGTATATATATATATATATATATATATATATATATATATATATATATGTCCTTTTGAGCAAATCTTGAGCTTGAATAAGATAAGTGATTGATGCTGCCATCAATAAGATTCTGATCACTATCGCTGAGGTCTGAGTTATGAGTTTTCAGGGTATTTACTCTTTTCAGTTTCCCACTGGGACTGAATATTTCTACCTTCTCATTCTTCAGTTAGCATCTTCCTGTGAATGTTAATGACTTTAATGTTCTTTCTTATTTATTGAGCTGTTGCCTTACTCTCAAGACTTGTGTGGCATCCCAGAAGTTGTTTGTCACAAGAGTACCTGAGGTTTCAGGAGGATTTGTTAGTTAGCTTTCTATGAAGATTGCATGTATATGGTATTTTATGGTGTTTGGTGCTGAATATGACAGATTCGGGAGGAAAGCCACATGCTTCTCTTGCTTTTGTTTCAGATAGCTCTGCAACCCAAATATGATGCCTTTGCATTTTACATTATATATACACTTTGAGCTTTGTTATTGAACCATTTTTTTCCTCCAGAGAACTGGCTTCTTACCTGAATAGAGGTTGAATTAAATTTTGTAATGAGAAAAGCTAATTCTTGTATGGCTGTGCCTTCTTTTGTTGCAGATATTGAAAGATATGTTGTGAATGAAACAAGGCAAATAGCACAAATGAAAATCTTCATATGTGATTATTGTTTATTTCTTGCTAGAATTTCTGGGATGTTGTTTGCAAGCGTTGAGAATTTGAGGTGTAACTAAAGTTGAGAAGCTTTGAACACAAAGTGCTTGATGTGTAAAGTTGAGCAATACTTCTTTCAATTTTTGGTGAAAAAGGATGCTTCTGGTGTTCAGGTAGTGTATTAGGGCTACAAATGGTTTCCAGCACTGAGATCCACGAGCCAGGATCGGATCATTCAGAATCCATGCATGCACCAGTTTTTGAGATGGCACATACAGTGGAATTTCTCTAATTCTTTTTTACTTAGAAATTTTAATAATACTGTTGCATTATGAGTTTTTATTTGTGAGCTTGTGGAACAAATGAACTTGGAAGCATTCTTTTCTTGATCATACTCAGTTCTCTATAGATGTCATATACAGGATGATGAAAATTCTCTTGAGATTCTTTCTATGTGAGAGGAGAAAGAGGAGAAAAACCTTTGGTATCACTATTGATTCCACTGTATTAATGGTAATTTACAAGACTTCATTTTACTTCTACCCCTGCCTTTTTTGTTTTACTGATATTAGGAAATGTTATATGAATGCCCAAGAAATGTGATTGGACGCTGAGTAAATGGTGCATTTTCTTGTTGGTTTAGTCAGATTCTTTTTTTTTCTTTTATTACAGAAAAGATGAGTATACCACCTCAATCTGTGCATAAAGACAATGGGAAAACAGCTGAGAATGTGGAGGAGCACAGCTATAAGCAAGGGAAGAAAATTCGAGACACCCTAAGGACTACAGAGCGAGATCACAAGAAAAATGTGCAGTGCTCATTTATGTTAGACTCAGTTGGTGGGTCTCTGCCAAAAAAAACAATTCCAGATGTTGATCTCAATAAGCCTTACCTCAGTCTCGGCTGTAGCAATGCTAAGCTTCCAGTCTCTGTGCCCATGCCAATTGCCAGAACTGCACGCCAGACTTCTAGGACTGATTGCCCAGCAGACCGCTTGAAATTCTTTGAAACTTTGCGGCTTTTGTTAAAACTTACCTCAGTCTCAAAAAAAAAGGACAGGGAGCAAAGAGGACAGGAAAGCACCTCTTCTGTCTGGTTGAACCGATCCAATGAACTGATCTGGCTGGAGCTGCAAGCTTGGCATGCTGGCCGGAGTATTAATGACCAAGACCTCTATCTCTATGCAGCCCGACAGGCTATCCCTGATATTATCAATGAAATCCTTACATTCAAAGTGAACTATGGAAGCTTCTCCTATGTAAAAAATGGAGCCAGTCTCAATGGTACGTCAGGAGAAGGAGTTTGCCAAGCAGCGCATGGAACTAGTGCTTTGGGTTATTCAAGTTACCACGAGCACCTCCATCGCCAGCGGATCTCATTTGAGCAAGTAAAGCGAATAATGGAGCTGCTAGAATATATAGAAGCACTTTATCCATCTCTGCAGGCTCTTCAAAAGGACTATGAAAAATATGCTGCAAAGGACTTCCAAGACAGAGTGCAGGCGCTCTGTCTGTGGTTGAACATTACAAAAGACTTAAATCAAAAACTAAGGATTATGGGGACTGTTTTGGGCATCAAAAATCTCTCTGACATTGGCTGGCCAGTGTTTGAAATTCCTTCTCCTCGACCATCAAAGGATGATGATCCAGAGGATGAAGAAGTTGATAGGGAAACTGAAGTAAAGGAATCCTCAGGAACGTGCACGGAGGAGAGTGATGGCGAAGAACAAATCTCTGAGGAAAATGTTGAGGAACTTAGACAAGCCATCAAGAACAATTTTACTTATCAGCCAAATTTTGACTTTCAGGACCATTTTTCAAGGAAGTCTGATAGGCTTGAATCTGGGGATGACTCTGCCTCTTGGATTATTCCAGAATGCAGTGCCGAGGCAGGCTGCAGCAAACACTGTTTGACTTCTATTTACAGGCCATTTGTAGACAAAGCACTGAAGCAAATGGGGTTGAGGAAGCTAATTTTAAGACTGCACAAGCTAATGCATGGTTCACTGCAAAGGGCTCGTATGGCGTTGGTAAGGAGTGATTGCCCGTTGGAGGTAGGTTGTTACTGCTGTAAATGAGTGCCTCCGTCCACAGTGTTGTTTTTTTACTGAAAGTAGAGGAATTAGAGCCATGCAGAAGTATTGATTCCTTTGCTGGTTTTGGAACATAACGTGTATTAGGATTAAAAGCCCTCTTCTACTTTTGCTGAAGTGAATCTGTTATTTGACCTGAATTAGAATGTGTGAAGCTCATAAAATTTCCAAATGGCCGAAGCTGTGATTCAGAACAAGTTAGCTATGAAGTGATACATTTTACTTCAAGACTGAATGTCTCTCTGCTAGACATCCTTTATCAAAACATAATTTCTGGTGTGGGTTTTTTTCATTACCTAAGTGAATGAATGAAATACTGTGGTGATGCGTTATACAGGCTGGATAAGTAAATGGATGATGCTATGTTCTTATTAAAGAGTAATTGTGAGTTAATAAAATTATGAAATAAGCAGTAAATGAAGGACAATAGCCTAAGTTTCACATGGTAACTTGTGGTAGAATGCAGTTCCTTAAACTGCTACCTAACTTCTGGGCGAAGAAGAACAACTAGTAGTTAGGATATTTGCCCTCCTTGATGATGTGGCAAAGTCTGGGGCCTAACAATGGATTTTGAATTAAGGATTTCTTAGCTAACATTTCCATTCTAATATGGATATTGTATGTGGTGTGGAACACATTGCTGGTCTTAAAACAAATTCATGAAATATCAATAACTAGAGTCTTTGTTGAAGATTCACAGAAACAAACCATTTAGTAATTTAACAGTGGGTGATTTGTAGAAGATGTGTAGGTTTAAAAAGTCGTAAGATTTTCTGCTCCAAAATTAAATGAAGACAGTGAAAAAAGAGAAGCTGCTATTTGTCAGAAGTGTAGTTTCTGTCACAAAAGGTAATGTCACACTAAAATAGAAGAGAGGTTTCTATTAGTTTTGAATTGGTAGGTCTTTGCTTCTGGCAGTATTTTGAAAGTAGAGATAAATAGTTTAAAGGTAATTTCATCTTCAGTATACATAAATGCTTATACAGATGGGTGTTTTTAGAGATTGTAAGGTACAAGTTTCATTCATCATAGTTGCACTTCGATATTTTAACAAGGTTTGCAAAATATAGACTGTTTTATGGAAAAGCTAAATAATTTGATTCTCAAAGAGAAATGACATTTATTGTTTACAAAATTGAAAAAGTTATTAGAACTTTATTTAAAGCCATTGCATCCTGTTTGTTGTTTATTCAGCTGTCTGCACTTTCTGATTGTATGCAGGATGTTAATAAATGGCTTGAATTTTTTGTTTTCTATTTTTGCTTGTTTGTTTTAAAGAAGCATGGACACTTAAGTGTACTTAATATCAGACATGCTGAAGATTAAGATTAGTGAAGCTGCACAGTAGGAGGTTAAATGTCTAAGACCTAATCTCATGTGCTAATGTCCTAATGTTAGGAAAAGAAATAGCACATTTATTCAATTTTGTTTCATTACTTTTATTCATATCTTAGTTCTTTAATGTTTTAATAATAGCTTGATTTTTCCTGCAGTATGCTTGCATCACTATGAGGATTGTATTTCTCAAATACTTATTATTCTGTAATAATATTTATTATTCATAATTTATTATTAATGAAAGTCTCTTGTGTAAAAGCCTTTTGCACTTGTGCTATTCTTCATAAGCTAGATTTATTTAAAAGAGATTTAATACAAATAAGACATTAATATACCTCTTCAGAAGCTGATGATCCTGTGTTCAGACTTCAACTAAACTAGATGTAGAGGATATCCCCAGTCATGCACGTTTGCTATCTGCATAATGAGCTAGTAGTTTATAAATCACATGAGAATCTGCAGCTCATAACATTTTGTTCTGACATTAGACTGTAATGAGTATGCTATCCCATCCACCATGCCAATTGAGAAGTTAAATTGAAAAAATAAATACACTAAAAACAGACTTTATCTGTACCTGTAATTCTGAGGAAGCTGAGCTCATGCAATACTTTAGGCATAAATGTAAAAATATAAGTAATAAGTATAATAAACTTTTTTTTTCTATTAGGTTTGGAGCTTAAAACTTTTTATCTTTGTAGGCCTTGCTGATGACTCACTCAATCTAATCTTATTTCTGATGTTTTCCTTTCCTTTGAAGTGATGTTTTTTAATTTATCATTGAAGAAACACCTAGAAAATGCTAATTGTATCAAATATATGAATAAAAGATATTCATACTTAGCAACTATGGAATGTGAACTGTGGTAAAATGGACTTAAAGAAATCTTATGTTATGTATGTTGTGTTGTTATCACATGTTGTGATACACATTTTCTTCCTAGATTAAAACCCACAACGATTACAAGTGCAGTTTTCTAGAGTATTATCGGAAGACATATAGCTTAGATATCTAGAGTGTACAGACCAGATTTTTTTAGTTATTTTCTCTGATGAGAAATGTCATTTCATTGAAACAAAAAATAAGTTTAATAATGGAAAAAAGCAGCTTGATCTTTTTTTCTTCCTTTTTAAAATTTTGTTTTTAATTTCATATATCTACCAAAATTCAGAGTGTATTATTTAGTAAGTTTTATTCATCTTAGCTAGTGACGCTTCTATGAACGCTGCATTACTTTATAATGTGGCGTTTATAAAAAACAGTTGGAAAACAAAATTTGTAGATGATCTGTATATTCAAGAAAGAATGATCTTACTTGCCTGACCTAACCACGTGCTAACTTGTTTCTAAATTCGTAGTCATTAGTGCAAAGCCCTTTTGATTTTTTTTAATTATTTTTAGTATATTGAGAAAATTTCCAGTATTGTCCATTCAAAAGGATTTGAGTATGAAAATTCCTATATCAAATTAGGCTTAATTGCTGTGTTTGTGATAACCTCAAAAATCAGTTTCTTCCTGTAGTGTAGTGAAGTGATCTTTAATCAGTGATTCAATTATTTTAATTCAGAAATGTGAAGTAAAAAATTGTATTGTTCACTCCCAAGGGTACTTTTGCATTAACCTCAGTACAGTGATCCTAAAACAAATAAATAAATAAATAATAGTGTTAGCTTTGAAACGAACAAGACTACAAAAGACCCACACCATCTAAAGAGAAAATAAAAATAGAATTGAAACTTCTGTGGTTGTTTTGCCAATTAATTAATAGGCAGCTGTCATAGAACCTCACCTTTTAGAAAATACCCTTTTTTATTATGCTGCTTTAATCAGACCCTAAATCTTAAAGAATTTGGGGATCCTTTTTATGATACCTATTTCTTGTTACAGTTTTCAGAATGTCCAGATCCCATGTTGTGTTCAGATTATGTGCAGTTATTAAATTCTCCACCTTGCTGTGAGCAAAAATGCAGTGCTGTATCATGGGAAGAGCTGAAATCCATGGATTTGCCATCTTTTGAACCTGCATTCTTGGTCCTTTGCCGAGTCCTGCTCAATGTTATCCATGAATGTCTCAAGCTAAGGTTGGAACAGCGACCTGCTGGAGAACCATCTCTTTTGAGTATTAAACAGGTTTGCTTCAAATATATATATTACTTTGTCTCTTTTGTTTTAATAAGGTCATATGTTTAAAGAGGATTTGTTTAAGAAATTAGGGTATATAATTATGTAATAATTTCTATAAATTGTCTTTATTTTGTATGGAGATGTGGTTTTTGCGTGGTAAACAACTGGTTACGTGTACTTCTCTGATTTAGACTTCCAGGAATCAAAACTGGTGATTAAAGAATTATCTGCCAGCGAAGGTAAATAGTGTTTGTTGCATTTGCATTACAAGCTATGTGATCTTGTCCAGCTCACTTACATGTACATGGATTTGCTAGGCAGAGTAACCAGTTTTATGGGAATAGATTCAAGGGTTTGTATATTTGTTATACATTTCATTTGATACTTTTTTCTTTGTGCATGTAAGACCTCTACCAGTATGGTGTGGACACATAGTCTAAGTTGACTAAGAAGAATAACCAAATGGAAAAAAATGCTCTTACTGTGCAATATATATTTTCTTAATATAAATATCTGATCTTTTAAAGAGTAATTACCCAAGATTGTGAGTCCTGTCACAGGTTGAGAATTTTCCATTAGGATTTCTCTTATGGTAGTCATCTCATTTAAGAAAGGATGTTCAGATAGTATCAGTATGTCTTTAACTGGGCTTAGGTCTAAACTCATGTCCAGCTCCCTGGTGAATATAGCCAGAATACCTCTCTGTCAGGTGGTCTTTCAGGGTAAAACTTTTAAATATGCTCTCTATCTGAGTATAATTTCACATTCCAGTTATCCAGTACTCAAAAATCAATTGCTAAGGTACTTTCTGGTCCTAAGCAAATAAGATTCTGACAAAGTGTTTTAGTGAGGGACTAAAAATTTCAGTCTTAAGGGTCATATTTATAGAATAGTATGCTGTATTATAAGGTGCAGTTCTTTCCCAGAGACATTAAATTTTTTACCCTTGTGTTGCATTGATGGACTTTGGCTTGTGCAAAAATAACCATTTCTTCCTGGAAAACAAAATATTTGTTACAAACTATTTTGATTGTGTATACTGTCTCACTAATTACATTGAAAAAAGGAATTTTACTGAGCAAATGCTTACTATCCCACACAGTATTCAGTAGTTCAAGATGGTTCTCATCTTCCTTGAGTTTGTTATGAGAAGTGGATTTACTGTCATAAAGGCTTTTTCCTTACAAAAAATTCAGTGGAGAAATTAGATTGGTGCACCTGAAGATTTTTATTTCCTGATTATAGGATACTGTATTAGAAGAGTGCAATTTACATACTTCATTCTTCTTCAGGATCTGTTAGATCTGTAACCAGAAGCACTGTAGCACACCTAAGTTGATGCAGGTGCTGATTTCTGCCTTAGGAATCCTGTTATTCACACACTTATTAACCAGGCAGTATTTGAACATATGTTTTAACAATTAAAGAAGGCAGTCAAAGGATTTGTGTTTGGATGGTAAAAACAGTATCTATCAGCACTCTATCTGGGGTAGCCTTAGCAGCACATGTTGCTTCCTGAAATGTTTGGATTAAGAGTCCTTGATGTCAGCTGACAACGTTTTGCATATTGGCTGTTACCATCACGTAGCACACATTACTCTTTGGTTGCCTGACCTGGCTCTGAAGAGAGAAGTTGCAGCTACGTGGTTGTCTACTAAGTGGCTCATTTCTTCTGGAGCAGAGCCACAATGTACTGACTAGCTGACTGGTTCTGCTTGATTGGATTTTATGCATTGGCTATAATTATAGGTCATTTGGAGCAGATGTTGATGTAAGTTTTGAAAATATGAAATGGAGAAGTTTAAATGTTTGGGGACAGATAATAAATTTGTAGGTAAAGTAAATATGTAGAAAAACAAGATAAAATTGTTTGCTCTAAACTACGGTACTGCCGATGCTCTGTGACCCATCCCACTTCCTCTGCAGAAGTTCTTCTACGAGCTCCCTAATCAAAAATTGACTTACCAAACAAACCAATAATGGTGGTAATATTTTTCCTTTTAATGACCATGTTTTTTATTTGTTTATTGCCTTGTAAGTCTCTATTCCTAAAGCTGACATTTAAAATAAGCATTACATATTTTTAGGGTTTTTTTTTTTTTTTTAATTTGTAAAAATTGAATACTACTGTACCTTACTGTGTGGTCAGTACTATTTGAACAAGAAATCTCTTTTTAATGGTATTTTAGTAGAATTTATGTTGGAATAAACAAGTAATCCTCTGCAGGGCTTAGAAGTACTTTTCTAGTATCTGTAAAGTACACCATAATATGAAGTAAAGTATTAGGGACAAGTGATACTGCCAAATCCCACCTGTCTCTGTGAATTACGGATTGATTATTAGATACCAATTTTAAGTTCTTTGAACAAACGATGTGTTCCTTTGTGGGTCCAATAGCAAAAGGAAATAATAAATTAGCACTGTGTGTTCTGTATGTGATTGAGTGGAGAGTCCAGAACGCATGTTCATTTTTAAATAAGACACATTGGGGATATATATGTCCGATTTTTAGATTTCCACATTACTGTGTTTTTTTTTTTCCTTTTTTTTTTTTTTTTTTCTTGAACTGTTAACAGATCTTGAACCGAGTTTAGAAAGCTACCATTGTTTTTCCCCTGCATGCTGAGAGGACGCAGTGTAGTGTGTGTTGGCCTGTAAAAGATTCAGAAGAACTCTTGCCATATTGTGGCTGTGGGTTTTTTGCTTTCATGCCATTGTTCTTTCTCGTATATTGAGAAAGTTATATTTTCTTTTACCAGGACAGCCATTATGAAGTTATTCAGAAAGGTTAATCAGCCAACTGCTTCATCCCTTCTGACCACCCAAATGAACCCTTCTCTCTTTTGATCTCAGACTCTTAATTTAATGAATTTGGTGCTCAAAAGAGGTTGGGATGTCAGACCTGGAGACTAATGAATGATAATTTAAAATAGTACACGTGTAGCTCTGGAAGGGGTTTCGAGAGAGGCATTTGCTAGTGCAGGTTTGAAATCTATTGTGTTACGCACTCCTGTGTTTCTTTAAACAAATAAAAGCTGTAAGCTTTCAAATAAGGATGACTAGTGTTTGGCCAAAAGCAAACATATTTGCCTGATAGTAGCCTTTTCCAGTGAAACAGCAAAAGGAGTACCAAATGCTTTTCTGGTACAGTTTTTGGAGTTGTGGGCACCCAACCAATAAATTGAAAATCAAATTCGTGTAGTAACATTTTTTATAAGTCTCCAAGTGTCTGTCAAATACACTGCATATTTTTCCTGACTTGCTTCTATTTAAAGTGACGTTTGGTTGTTGTGAGACCTCTTGCCCAATTCCAAATTTTTTATCTATCCAACAAGGTATTTACTGTGGCCCTGGGTGGAAAGCAAAGTACAAAATGTGAGCTCCCATCTCCATTTACAGTTATGTGGCAAATGACTTGATGGCAGTTAGGTAATCCTGGAGACACACAGAGTGACCTGCATTCGTTTCTGAAAGCTTTTAGTTAATCACTGAGCAATTTCTAAGACAAACATTTGACAAAATTAGTTTTTCATATCCTGGAGACAATTTAAGATTAGTATCTTGACTGACTCCAGTTTTTGGGTTTTTCTTTTGCAGCTAGTGAGAGAGTGTAAGGAGGTTCTGAAAGGTGGCCTGTTAATGAAGCAATATTACCAGTTTATGTTGCGTGAGGTGTTAGATGACTTGCAAAAGATTGATTGCAACATTGATGCTTTTGAAGAGGACCTGCATAAGATGCTAATGGTAAGCTTCGAAACAAGGGAAGGCATTTGGAGTTCTACTAAGAGTATTGTTCTGAATAATACTCATAGATGCATATTGTTCCTGCTAGATAAAGACATTGCTAGTCTGTTGTTGTTCTGCTGCACTAACATAATGTTATTCTTTTACTCTTCTATCTTGTAAAGATAATATAATAGCAATTGCCATTTGAAGTAAACTAATGTACAAAAAAAAAAACATCCTAATTCTGGACTGTGAAGCAGTGGATCTGTGCATACAAGCTTACAAGATTACTTACTTCGAACAAAATCCTTCATAAGTAGACCTGCCAATTGCATACAGTTTTTTAAATGTTTAATAACCTTTTAATAGTGAATAAAAAAATAGATTGTTTGACTAACGTTGTGCCTTCATACTTTAATACCTTACATTCATCCACAAAAGGTGCCTTATTTTTAATTAATTTGTGTTCATTACTGTAATAAGTGAAGCACAAAAGTATTTTCAAGGTAAGTGCTTTACTTCTGAATAATCCTAAATGAAATATTTCTATCAAGTAAATTTAATTTTAATTGCCGTTCCTTTAGATGTGGCTTATTTTTATTATGAGTTGTGTGGGGTTAGTCCTCATTGTTCTGGAGGGAAAAAGAAGCTAAATGGAGAACAATGAGATGTACTTCGGTACCTTATTTACTAGTGTTTTATCAGCAGAGCTGTTGGTAATACTGGTTGTTGAGGGTACATAATTTTTTCCTGTTACCTGCTTTTTGTTGCCTATAATGGGAAAATACACTGTTAAGCCTGAAGTTTCTTATGTAGCATGTCTGCTTTTATTGCCATCTGAAATTTCAAGAAACTTATAGCAGAAATGACCTGTCAAGGAAGAAGGAAAATGATTCATCATGTCTGTTTTGAAATTCCTTACTTATTTTGTTAGGTAGCAGTAGTGTTTTTGTGCAGTGAAGCAAGAGCTTGAACTTTGACAGCAGTTTTAATTGTATAACGATCTTGCTTTTTGTAAGTTGTGAAAGGGATGGTGTCAGGACTTTGCGAGCTGGAATAATTTTATCAGAATTCAAAAAAACACCACAATGTCTGCCCACCCTTGAGCAGAGTTTTAGGATTTTCCATAACTTGGTATTATAACACTGTGATCTGAAAATACCTGAAACCGACAGGAACTTTTATCCATTCATTATGGAGACCGATTGTTGATTATATGGATTATCCAACCAAAATATATAGTTAAATGGTTGCTTGTTTTAATTTTTTTTGCATTCAGCATGATCTCTAAGGGTAAATGTTTGAAGAATTGTACTTACCTGGATTGTTTCTTAGTTTAAAACTGTAATAATGAAAAAAGATGAGAAGTAAGGGTCAGTATAAAGGGATATAAGATATAACACAGAATCTGAGAGGCTTGTTCTCTGTGCTTAACTATACCAGGAGTATGGATCCAAATCTTTTGGAATAGTCCAATTAATTTAAGATTTAAACGTATTTAAAGCAGAATCACTGAAAAACTAATTCTAGCTACAGTGTGTATTCCCAATATGGTGCTGGACAGCAGCATAGCAAGTAAGGTGGTGATACTACAAGCATTTTCAGAAAAGTACTGTGGAGAGCATACTTCAGTACCACTTTCTGTTTCCCAAGTTATGCTTTTCTCCATCTTTGTGGAAACATAACTCCTTTTCACTGGTAGCAAACAAAACATGTAGAAGTGTTTTCTATGAATTGTGTAATATTAAGTTTGCTCGTTGGTTCAAGAAGTTGTAGTCCTTAGTTGCAGGATGCATAACTATTTCTGTTTAAATGATCTCTTTCCATATGCAGGTTTACTTTGATTATATGCGAAGCTGGATCCAAATGCTACAGCAGTTACCTCAAGCATCTCATAGTTTAAAAAATCTCCTAGAGGAAGAATGGAACTTCACCAAAGAAATAACTCCTTATATAAGAGGAGGAGAAGCTCAAGCTGGAAAGCTGTTTTGGTAAGTTTTAATTACTCTGTTTACGATGCCAACGTGTACCAGTTTTTTATGCAAGTTAATACTTGTTCAGAGTTCCTAGACTGGGCTTCTTAAGGCTCCAGTAAGCAGCCTTTCAGTTGACTATTGGATTGTTGCAATGGGTGTAGCTACAGGATCCAGTAAGTGCAGATTGCTCTTACTCTAGCTATACAGCTGGAATGACTAACATGGAAAATCCCTGTTCCTGCTATCCCTGCACACGTGGAGTAACAGAGGGCCCCCAAGATGCTGCTTGTTTCTGCAGATAGACTTTGCAGTGCAGCTCTCTTGCATTGGTCAGAGTAGGACAGAGTTTAAGGTGCCATGCTACCCTGAATAAGACTGAAGTTCCACCATTTCTGTTGCTACAGTGATATTGCAGGAATGCTGCTGAAATCTACAGGAATATTTTTAGATTCTGGACTACAAGACAGTTGTGATGAATTTTGGGCCAGTGCCGATGACAGTACTGCATCAGATGAAATAAGGTATTAAGCCCTTTGGCTTAATAATAATAATAATAAGCACACTTGTGTTTCTTTACCCCTGACAGGTACATACTGCATTTTAATTCTTAGAATGAAAATTTAGTTTGTGACAGTCCATAGATTTTCTTTTTTTTTTTTTTTTTTTTGCTGATGTTTCTGTATGTAGTAATATTCAATCATCCTTTTGAAACCTAATAACTTTCTTTTAGTTCAGGGTGTCAGAAATTTTTATCTAACATTCTTTAAATTCCCTTTTTATATCTTTAACAAAAATCTTCTTGGACAAGTTCAAATGATTTTAATCATCTGCTTGTAAATATATATATTTTTTCCTATGCCCTTTCTATTGCTAGACAAATTAAAAAAATCTTCTAATAGCTGTGTAAATGTCAACATGATTTGTTAAAACACTGTCACATCATTCCTACCAATGTTTCAGGAGGTCTGTCATAGAGACCAGCCGCGCACTCAAAGAACTGTTTCATGAAGCTAGAGAAAGGGCCTCCAAGGCTCTTGGATTTGCTAAAATGCTGAGGAAGGTAAGTTAACAGTTGAGTTTCATGTGATTTACTCATGTTCACTATTATTTAAATACTTCAAATAAATTTAGTTTGAAAGTATATTCTTTTGTTTTGATGTTGCTTTTAGGACCTTGAAATAGCAGCAGAGTTTGCATTGTCAGCGCCTGTCCGAGATCTTCTGAATGCTCTGAAAACAAAAGAGTATGTGAAGGTAATTCAGTTTAAAAGCATGAAATTAGTGTGAGGATGCTAAGCAAAATACCAAAGGATATTTATGTTAATATTTTCAATTTTTAATGTCACCTGTGTATCTCAACATTTAATATGTCACGTATTTAATACTGAAGAGTGACAGTAGAATTTTTTCTTTGTCTTTGTGTGAGAATGATAGCTTATCTTTTGGGAAATCAGAGTTTAGTTACTTGTCAGTCAAAGATTTCTTATTTAGGAAATGCAGAGTTGCTGCAGTAGCACTTCCCCATTTTGAGAGAGAGGAATAATAACAGTTAGTAAGGACTGGGCATACGGTGATGGGTTGATGATTGGACTAGATGACCTTAGTGGTCTTCTCCAACCATAATGATTCTAGGATTCAATTAACTGTCTCTAGAAAACTTTCACAGCAAAATTAATTTAACTCTGCGAGGCACAGGTGCCCAGTACTTACTGCATTTTAAACTCCCACATAAATGGCTTCATGTTTTATTCCTAGGTCATCTAGTCTTAATTGTAATTTGAATTTAAATAAATCAACTGTTTCTATGGATTATATTTATTTGGATCTGCTGCACTATTTTTTTTTTGTCCTTATGTGTGTCTAAAGTGCATAATCTCTTCATTGGGTACCAATTGACTAACTTATGCATGAGAAGTTTCCTGTTGGATTTAAATGAGTGATTGCTAAAAGAGGAGACATTGGTTGGAGGGAAGACAGACAAGTTCATAGGAGAGAAGCATGCCAGGTGATATTAAATATGTGGATAAAACCATTTTGGATCAGATGGCCTTTAGAACTCTTTTCCAGCTTAAGCTGCAGTCTATTAAAAAAACAAACCAAACAACCAAAACAACCAACCAAACAAACAAAAATAGAACAAAAAAAACCCAAAACATCTGTTTTAGCAGGACTCTGATGTGAATTGTTTTAAAGTGAAAGAGCAGTCAGGGAAATTTTCAATTTATGTTTACTTTTTAAAAATACTGTTTTCTAGTCTTGCTGCTGCGCTAAGACACAATACTGGATGTCTTTAAAAGGCAGTATCATTGTTCTTATGCATGTTGTTGAAGAAAAAGTTGAGTCTTGAGCATGAGGATTAAGTAATCTATTGTGAAGTGTTAAGATTTATCTACCTTAATACGTACACTCTCTCCTTTTCTAAGTTTCTCAAGAAGACGTGTATTTTGGTGCTTAACACTTCATGTACTGGCCCTCTAGCATTGTGTAGGGAGTTGAATTTTATAAAAATTTTTTTTAGTCAGATGCACTTGAGTTTTGGGAAACTATCTTAGATTTCATTAACAGTATTAACAGTTTTTATTTTGACCTATGGATGATAGTGATTTTAACTGGGAAATATATCTGCCTTATGGTAAAAATGCTGAGTGCAGTGTTTTGTCTTAGCTTGATGGCATCCAACTCTGAAAAGAGAGAACTAAACTCTAACTCTACACCATTTACTTTATGACAGCTCACAGAAATGAACTATTTTGCTGTTTTCACAGTCCGATTCTGATTCATGACTTGGTTAAAAATATTGCTTCAGCATGTATTATTGTATAGCTACTTGAGATAATTGGTTTAAGAAAAAATGAGATTTTACTTATTTTGGGAGAAAGTGAAATTCATTCAGTCTCATTTTATTTTCACACAGGTACAAATCCCTGGAGTCGAGAATTTACAAGTATTTGTCCCACATAGTATTGCAGGTGAAAAGTCTGTGATTTTGCAGCTCCTAAATGCAGCTGCTGGGAAGGATTGCTCAAAAGATTCAGATGAGGTTGCATACGAGGCCTATTTAATAATGACCAAACACAGTGACAAAGACCATGAATTAGGTGACATTTGGAGTGCATGGGAGGGCCAACCAGTCAAAATAGTGCCACAAGTAGAAACTGTTGATACACTGCGAAGCATGCAGGTGGGTTGCTTCTTGTTTTAATTTTTGTGTGTGATCTCCACACTTTTTTAAAGACTTCTCCTTTCAGATTAACCAAAGTGATTTAGGTGAGACACGCGCAGTAATTTAAATTATGGCCTAAGATTGATTCTTAGCTGTGTTAGTAGACTCTACTGAATTGTAATGTTTCTTAAAAGTATTAATCTCTACTGTGTACATTTTCCAGGGATAGATATTTGTAGTGAGATATTCTAAGTGTCTTATTTGGTGTTCAGATGGGTAGAACTTTTGTGTTTTATGAAGAACACACCAATCTTCAAGAATGTAGGTCAGATGTGTGCTTTCCTCACACTGACGCATGAAACAAATTAGTTTCAATCTTGAGTGAATTGTGACATTTGAAGTAAAATTTCTGTGTAATTACTGGGTGTTCAGCAGCTCTTCAGGAAGAGGTATTTTGAGTCATACTTCCCTTCATTCCAAGCCAGTGGGAGTTCCTGCCAGTAGTTCTGCTGTGCTATAGTGTCTGAGCCAGCTGCAACTCCCTGCCCATCCTGTTCTCATGCCCTCATGTTAAGCTAAGTGAATTTTCCTTCTAGTATGTCATGCAGTTCCTTGGATCCCTACCATAAATGGGCTCTCCTGTCTACTAATAGAGAGACTTTCTGTATCACCGGGTATGGCCTCTGATGTTCTGAAGGCCTCCAACAACTACGGGCAGTTGAAAATAGCACTCCTGTATATAGCACTGTTTATTTGCCAGCAAGACTGAACAATAAAATAAGGGCTTTAACTAAGCTTTTAGGATTTCATGGGACTTCTAGTAAAGGTAACATTTTGTTCAGTACATGAAAACATCTAATAGAAGATGGAATTTAGTTTGCAAATGACATCCTATCTGACTTGGATAATATAACATAGATGTGTTTATATTTCTGTCCGTGTAACATTTAATAATCTCTTCTAAATATTATACTGAAAATTTCAGAGGTAACGAGTTCTTCAGAAAGGTTGTGTCCTGTATTGTAAATAGCATTTTGTAACATTTTTCAGCTCTCTTTTCTGTATTTTGAAATTGACCGTGTAGGATATTAAACACAGTACCATGGCAAAGAGAGCACTGTTTGCTATTCTGTGCACCTTTATAGAAGTCTGTAATATCAGAGAACTAGTTTGCCAAACATACTTTTATATTTTAGTGATTTTTAAAGTCTGAGCAAACACTGTGGGTTAAATCAATGTTCTTTGCAGTTCCCCTCAAATATATTACCTCACTTGGATAAAATCTGCTTATTTATGATGATTGTTACCTCTGCTTGGAGGAGCTATTATTATATTTAGGTGTTGCCTTTGTATAACTATTCTGAAGATAATTTTTAACATCGTGTTTCCCAATATTCAAAAAGTTTGTCACCTTTCCTGAAATGAATAGCACTACATGCCTTGAAAACTTCTTGTGGCATTTAACCTTATAGGCTTCTGCTTGTAAAATGAGCATTTGTCAAGTTCTGTTGCCAGCATCAAGCTTATCTGTGTGAATTAAGAATTTTGATGAATAGCAAAGAGAGAAACCATATAATATGTTAAAATTCTAAACATTTCAAGTTGAAATTTGCCAATGCAGGACATGTTTGTAGAGGGAAAGTTTTTTTTTATAAGGACTAGTGGTATCTCATATTTCTAGGTTGACAACCTGCTTCTCGTAGTCATTCAGTCTGCCCACCTTGTGAGTCAGCGAAAAGCTTTCCAACAGTCTATAGAAGGGCTTATATCACTCCACCAGGAACAGACTTCCAGCCAGCCAGTCATTGCCAAAGCTCTGCAGCAACTAAAGGTAAGCAGTTTCCCAGATTATCTCAGTAAAAATGATTTTATGTTGATCACTGATGAGTAGAGATGTGTAAGAAGATTTGATTACAAGTCTATAATGCAATAGGGATATAGTAACAGAAAAAATAACATCTTTGTTTGAGAGGATTGTTGAAGGAAAATGTCTGTTTTGGTAAAAATAAATTCCATCAAAATCCTGTAAGAAATGACTTTTTCCTGTATTTGGAGAGGATGACTGCTTGTGATCTTGTGATGTGTAGATGAGTAGATCTCAGTCTCTGTTTTTTTTTCTCCGTTTGATTTTTTTATTTTATATTTCTAAAGATTGAGAAGCACCAAGATATTTGTGCTGAATCTGCAGTATCAGGGCCCTGTGTTTCCTCTTGAGCTCAGTAGAAGCAGTGTACACATCATGGTTAGAACACCACCACAGACTTGGTCACATTAGAGATAGTGAAACTTGGTTTCTTTCTTCTTCCTTTGCTTTCATTGTTTTTAAAATTAATATCATACAAGCAAACAAACTGAATTGCAATACTGCATTTAATTGTATGACTTGCTTAGTGCAAGTTCTGTAAAGTATTGGTTCTTCTGAGACTGAATGAATTGTTGTGACATTAAAGTACACATGCATTTAAAATAATATAATTGTCAGATGTGTTAGCCTTAATCTACTCAACAATAGAATATAAACAATAATGTGTTGTTGTTGTTCAGAATGATGCATTGCAGCTATGCAATAAGATAAGCAGTGCCATTGACAGAGTTGATCATATGTTCACATCTGAGTTTGATGCTGAAGTTGATGAATCTGAATCTGCGACTTTGCAGCAATACTACCGGGAGGCCATGATTCAGGCTTACAATTTTGGGTTTGAGGTAAGGAAACAGAAAGTTACTGACAATAATGACAGTATGTTCTATGCAATTGACAGGAACCTTAACAGAACACTTCAAAACTGTGAATGAAAAAGAACAGAGATAATTCAGACTCTAGTTAGCAATATCCGAAACTCTAAACAGTGTTAAGAACTTGCTAAATTCAAGTGTAGTCTTGCAAGCTCTGCTACCTGGTCATGTTTTAGATGAAATCAGAAATACTCTGGTATTGAGTGTCGTTGTGTAACTTGGCTTCTCACTGTTTTTCAACCTAGAGTAGCACAAAAAGACATTAGAGCCTTCCCATCAAAGTTTATGGTGGTTCTTTGATGTAGTGAATATAGCTTTCGAGTGTCTGCTTGCATTAAATCATTTTGTCTAAGAACAGGATGTGGTTGTTACCCTGTGCAAAGTTTTGTTAGCATGCAAATACTCTGGTGGATGTTACAAATAAAACTTGTGATATGACTTATTATTTGAAAAGTAATCTTTAATTTCTTACAGTACCATAAGGAAGTTGTTCGTCTGATGTCTGGAGAATTCAGACAGAAAATTGGAGACAAGTATATCAGCTTTGCCAGAAAATGGATGAACTATGTGCTAACAAAATGTGAGAGTGGGCGAGGCACTCGACCCAGGTAACAGCAGCTTATTTATGTCACAGTATTTTGTGTTACTTTTAAATAATATGCAGAACTCATCACGCTGTGAACAGTGCTTAATTGTTTAGAAGCAATTCTTCTAAACTATTAATGCTTCTGGCACTTGGATTTTGAAAGTAATTTGAATTGTAAATACATAAAGCCAAATGAATCCCCCAACTGCTTTGTGGTGTCTTCTGCTGAACATCTTGCCTTCTGTTAGTTGAGAGGAAGAAAAAGTGGAGATCCAACAGTTCTGAAACTAGGTATGGGCCATTAGCTGTGGACAAAAGTAGTATGGGAACAGGCCTCGATAAAGACTGTTGAATATGCAACAGTCATTCTCAGAGTATTGTACAGAGAAAGGAATGTTGTTTTGTGTGATTGAAGAAATGATGTCCACATAAAAGCTTTTGCCCCCTGTACAAGTCCCTTCTATCAGTCTCTTCTGAAAAGAAGATGAGGATGAAATGTTTCCACTCTGATGAAAAAATTCTTCAGATGATTGCATGTAAATATTAGAATTAAACCTTTGTATTTGTGAATGGTTTTTGTTGCAGTCCAAGTTAATTCTGCTGCCTGTGATGTGTTTTCCCACTTTTATTTCGAAGACTCTTTTTTCATCTGTAACCTTATTTCAGAAATTGAGTAGGTTGAACAGCATTTTCTGCTTTGAGTGGTATTAAGCTATAGTTTAACTAGAACTACATTACACATATCAGAATGCACATTTCCTCAGTCTGCTGAGAGTATTGTTGGGCCTAGTGGTCTCTCAAACTGTGCTTAGTTAGTGCAGTGAAACTATTGCTGCGCACTAACAGAAAAACAAGCAAACAGAATTTGCTTTATTTTGAGGATGTAAACAAGAGGCTGGGACAACTGAACAAGATAGATTATACTGTAACTTGATTTATTTGTGGGTTAGCAGTGTTCTGCAGCTGGTATATCAGAATTCTATGGAATTCTGTTGCATTGTAGTAGGTGATTTATATTGATCTGCACTAGCAGATGTTTATTTTTTTTTTTCCCTTGAGGAATAGGGCTGATCAGTCTTTCCTGGGAGTGGTCTGTTTTACTTGTAGGCAGAAGAGGAGGAAAGTATGGGTAGTCTGAAACATGTCTGGATAGCCTAGTTAGCTTGCTGTGATGGTTTACTTGTATCTTGTAGATCATAGCTACCAGTTTTAGTTAGCAGTACTGGGTTGGTGGTTGGGAAGTAACTTAAGGCACAATTCACTGAAGCTGAGTTAATTATTTGTTCTTTACCAGTCTAAACTCTCAAACCAGTGATGCCCAATTCGTCCTGATCAGATTCTTAAAAAATCTTTTTATAAAAACTCTTTATCTTGTTTCAAAAATGATTATTTAGGAAGGGGAAGTTGTGGTTTGGCTTGTTACTCTAAAACATCTTTAGTGAATTGATGGTAACATCCCTCAAGATAGTGCATACATAAATATTCAATAAGTGTATATAGTACATACATCAATATTGAGTGATCTGCTTGCTTTATTTGACAGTGTTAAAATCAGGCTTCGTCTGCTTGTAGCTCAGCAAATATTAATATAAATTAAACACATTACTTTTAATATATTAAATTGTTTTCTTTTTTTCCCTCTTGGAAGTATGAAAAAAAAAAAAGACTTTGTAACAACTGTTTGATTTCTTTGATGTTGCTGAAACTCTTGTGATGGCTCTAGTCAAAGAGTAATTGATTCTGTTTATCTGAGATAGGTGGGCAACTCAAGGTTTTGATTTTCTTCAAGCCATTGAACCAGCATTTATTTCGGCTCTCCCGGAAGATGATTTCTTGGTATGGAATAACTTATTCTGATTGTTACTTATTTCAAAATACTTGTGAAGCTCTTCTATCACTGTCTGTTATCAAGGGTGTTTCTTATAAAGCTGTGTCCGACTAAAGTTGCTCTGACAATTACTGCAGTGTATAAGTGATGATGATGATGATGACATCTCTTCAATTTATAAAGTTGTGAATAGTTGATGGTTATGACCACTGGCATTAGTATCTTTCAATAGCTGACAGTTTGCCTGTGCTGCCCTGGGAGGCTGTCTCTGGGGGAAATTAGATAGAAGCTTTACTAGAGAGTTGAAAGATGTTGTCCTAATAGATTTCAGAATACAACCTTCTGAATCTCAGCACCTGAAATTCATTTACCTTACAAATACAAAAGCACAATCACTTCGGCATATTTCTTCAAATTGTGCTGACATCAAATTGAATTTAAGGAATCTCTTCTGGTTTTACTATGAAAAAAGAGTAGACTGTAACTGGCTTTTTTTTTTCTTCTCTGCTTTCCCCTTTTTCCTGCAAAAATAATATTCTGAGAATTGATTTATGATCTTGATTCAGTACTACCGAGAAGTGAAAGTACAGTTGCCACAAAGTAGCAGATATGAGCCTCTCTTTTATTTTTTAGTTTCTCTTCTTCTAGTTTCAAGATCTGTCATGAAATGCCATCTACTTTAGTCTTGCTTAATACAGAAACTATGTAGTTTGTTTTCTACTTATATTTTTCTCAAAAGCTCTCAAGTAGGTTACTTTTTTGTTCTTCTGTGTTGTAGAAGAGCTGTCTGCCTAAATGGCAGGGTTAAGCTTCTGATGGTAATATGCTAGTACTGTAGTTTCAGCAAGTATCTTCTCAGCTTTACTTGTCTGATTTGACACAGTTTCTAAAGCACTTGCTATTTTGAAGAGTAATGTGCATGTATTTTAGTGTTAATATCTTGCTAGAGATTATTATTTATGAGGAAGCTTCTGAGGAAGAAAGAATGTGGCCTTTGACATTAATAACTGGTAATTTTGTCCATAAGTGGAACTGACACTTTCTTGTGACCACGAAAGTGAGTTAGTTTGTTGACTGATAATTATCTAAAATACCTTGATATTTCCTCAGATAAGGTTTTTGTGACAGAGGTTTCACACTTACAAAGAAAATTCAAAGCCATTATTATGTAATACACATTAAGTTCGGACATAGAACAAGTAGGAGAGAAAGGGAGAAAACCAAAACCTTAAATGTGTTTCTGAAGTTTTGCTCTGTTAAAACTGGGTTTCAGTTTTGGAGAGCACTACTCGAAGCTCCTTATGGTAATTTAGTCTTCACTGCTGTGTAACATTGTGTACAACATTTTACCTAGAAATGCCTATGATTTAAAGCTGAGATTTAAGCTTAGTCTAAGTTGATGCGATGTGCTGATCACAGGCTAAACACTTTTATTTTTATTTTTATTTTTATTTTTATTTTTAATTTAATTACTGTTCTTTCAGTTAGTCTAGGTTCAAGTTCCAGTCTTCAGTAAGTTTTTGAATGTCTGAAAGAAATGTTGACTAGTCTGAATGACTGGTATTTAGAAGTGGCTTTCATAGCAACTGTACCGAAGAACATGATTTTATTTCGTTATTGTGAAGGTATATTTTATCCCTGGAGTTCTGACAAGTAAATTGAATCAGAGTAATAGTTTGTGCAAGGTTACATGGACAGTTATGAGTACAGCTCATAATCAAGCTAATTCATCATTGCCTGAACCTAAGTTCAGTGATTTGATTATTAAACATTCTTTCCTGAAAGTTTTACTTACTTCTTGGATAACTTGGGAAAGTGGATTTCTTTTACTGTGCAGTGCACCATATTTGTTGTTTTACAGGCTTTCATCTTGTGACCCAAGTTGTCATACTCTCATCCATATGTGTTGGCTGTTTCTTCTTGAGGAGTGGGTTCAGGGAAGGGAGGGAAGGCAGCAGAGGTTGTTGCAACATTTTCTTAGTTCCAGCAGGCTTGATTGTACGTTTTTATTAGTGATGGATAATTTTAAGTTTCACTGGCTTTATATTATGAAATATTTTTCATGGTGAATCATTGTTCAGTTCTCATGGTCGCTGAATTTTGTCAAGGCCAACAGACAAGGCAAAGTTAAGACTATGTAGAAAAAATAAATATATAAATATATAAATGTATAAATATATATATATATATTCAGTCAAAACCCTTCTATGCATCCAAAAGTTGAATATCATTAATAGATTGGGGAATGAAGTGCTTAGATTTTGAGGTATTACACATTTAACCAGTATCATTTTATTACTGTGAGATTTACCATATTGTTATGAGCTCTCTTGGAATATAAAATGTCACAATACTTTCTGTTTGCATTTTCTAGAGTTTACAAGCTCTGATGAATGAGTGCATTGGTCACGTTATTGGAAAACCACACAGTCCTGTTACAGGTCTGTACCTTGGTAAGACTGAAGTTATTGGTGTTGGTTCTTGAGTTTTGCTGCTGTTATTACATAATCTTGATTGTAAAGTTGTTTTTAAAAGCTAGAAAGAGAAGTAAAGATTTTATTTTAGGCTTTTATCATTTTTGATGGGAAATTGTGATTGTCGGAGGAAAATGTAAATGGTGGTTCTACCCAAGAAATTTAGAAGCTTTATAGATGCTTTTGTCTGATTTCGCCCTTGAATCCTTGTGACGTTTTGCAGATCTTCGGAAGGACTGTGTTTTCTAAAGGTTGGTTAAAGAAGTGGTTTTAATTTGAGACTGATAATCACAGCTCCCTCTCCCTAATTTTCTTTGTAGTGCTGCGGGTGTTCACACTTCTGCAGACTTCTATATATGTGTTGAGGCATGAAGTAGTTATATTTGGTGGCATGAGATAGAGCTGTGGGAAACAGTTCTCCAGTACCAAAGTTTATCGTGGCTTAAAAAAATACCTGTGTTTGGCATTAGAAGAAGATCAAGATATTTCCTTGTTTATCATGAGAAAAAGGATGTTTCTTCAGCTGTATTTTTCTTTTACATACCTTTCTCTCAGCGCTGTTTCTCTCTTCTTCCTCTCAAGTCCACTGAGTGGTTGAACTTTCAAAATGACACATCTTCCTGTCTTTCTCCTGATGCCCACTTCCTGGATAGGGTTGGTAATTTGTCTTGGCCAAGAGGAAGTTTTTTCAGTATTTCAGGAAAGTTTTACTTTCAGTGAGGAACTGTAGTAGCTGGGAAGCCTTTCACAGTCTAGGTCAACATAATCCTTTGGATAGAAGCATTGCCTAAAATATATAGTAGGCAAATTCTGTACTGTGATGCAAAATCTGCACATTCGCTTTTTATACTGTTTCTCAGAGCAAAGTCTGCTTTATAGAAGTCGCTAACTTGGAAGATCCTCAAATATTGAAAATCTTCTGAATGCCATTGTAGACACAGCAAGGCATACAAGCTAAATTGTTCGAAGGCTTTTGGCTCTCAGGGAATGGCTCAGACTTGAATGGCAGACTGAAACGTTAATATATAGAAAATAAATATAACTAAGCACACTGTATCCCGACTGCACGTATTGATGATACTCCTTTCTATTTCATGTTTGGGAATAAAATAAGAATTTCTAGTTCCATTTGTATACCATAATGAGGGACTTAAACCCATTGTGATCTTTGCCCCCTTTCCTGAAGCTGAGGATTCAGTTGCATTCATGCTGTTGCCTATAGATACATAGCAGGGAGTCCATTGGTGTTTCATCTTGTCTTTTTCCTTTGTGGAGCAGCATGTATCCACCTTTGTGGGCTGGATTCTGCCTTCTGCTATAGTGTCCTTGCAAACTGTAACAGGAAAACCAACACTGGTCCTGACAGCTTTTGTTTTTTCGGATAGTACAAACAAGGCAGAAAACAAGCTTGCCATGATTAAACTGGCCATGCAGAAAGGGAACTGTCACACGTTTTGATGAGCAATCAGCTATCTTGTATCACCATATTTTTCTGCCTACTCAGGGAGAGGTTGGGAAATAGGAAGATGCTGTAAACTACTTTTTTGGGCACTGAATGAGTGGGACATAAGGTCAGTGTGACTGATTTAGGTATGACCCTTTCCCTGTTCACCATTTATTTGCAGTCTGCCATAGGATAAGGATCAGTATCATTATAACTGTCACATGTGCAGCTCCTTTTGCTTTCTCTTGTCTGAGAGACCCAGTTTTGATGCAAAATGGACACAATAGTGTTGTTTGCTTTTTAATTATTGTTCAATTTGTAAATATTTTTTTGAAGTAAGATAATAAAGCATCCTTTCAACTGTGAAGTTGTAATAATGAGGATGTGGTTTTATTCAGGTAAGTATACATTTTCTGATTGCTGTTTTATTCATTTTCTTGGGAATTTTAATTATTTTCTAAGCAAGTGTTACACAGTACAGTGTGAATAATATTTATTATTCACACTCTATAGAGTAGCTTTATTTAAAATTTGAGTGATTAGGAAATTTTCTTAAAGGATAAGAAAATATGTGCTGGTTGTCACATAATTCTGTGACATCGCAGTCGGTATTAATTTTGTGTCTTGAAAGGTCCTTAGCAGAGTTTTTCTGACATTTGAGTTAAGATCTTACCTTTTTTTCTTTCTTCTATATATATATTTGCAGCTATTCATCGAAACAGTCCCCGTCCTGTGAAAGTACCTCGATGCCATAGTGATCCACCAAATCCTCATCTTATCATCCCCACTCCTGAAGGCTTCAGGTATTTAGCATTAGTTTACATCTCTAAACAGTTTTATACTCCCATGGCTGTGCTGACTCTTGGAACATTGTGGGTGCAATATCACATCTTTCCTCTTGGAGGGAAAACTGCTAGAAAAAACTAGCATGTTAGTGATCTCAGTGTGCTGTTAAAGACAATACAACTTCTTTCTTTTCCTCTCCTTCTGCCCCTTCATTTTAAATTTTTATGGTGCATGCTTCCTAGCATTGAAGTCATTCTTATCCTTTTTGTCTTTCCTGAAAACTGCATAAGAATGGAACAAGTTTTATTTAGTTCAGTGAAAACTGTTTGATAGCAAGACCTTTTTTTTTTTCTTTCTCTACTTAGCATCTCTGTCTGCATGACTGTGATAGTGGTTTCTGTAGTTTAGCTTTAGGTAAGATTTAAAAAATCTAGCATTCCGGAATATGGTGGCATTTCTGCGTCATTAACAGTCTTTGTCAACTTAAAAACAATGAATGGGTTTGCTTCTTTTTGAAAGAGCTGACATGAAAACGAATGCAAAAATAGTTATAAATTTTCATATAAACCTTGCCATGCATCTTTTACAAAGAAGGTCTTATTTTCCAGGAGCAGCAGTACAGTCAAACTTCACTCTTGACTTTTTGGGGAATTGCGTAGCTGCTGGCAGATGCTGGCTTTAATCTAAAGATCTGGAGGTCATTGTTTTAAGGACAGTTTTTCCTGTACATATTGACATTTCCTGAGGCTTCTGAGACCCGAGATGGTTTCACAGAAAAGTCTTTATTCATTTGGAAGACCAAAGTCATGCCTCAGTGTTCACACTTCAAAATTTCATTTTTCAAGTAAACTTTCAGCTCCATCCTTTACTATTTTTTGAACTGTTTCCTGAAGTTTTTCTTCTTGCCACAGCACACGGAGTGTCCCTTGCGATGCACGGAACCCTTGCAACGTTACTGTCAGTCGCCCCGCTCCCATCGGTGGCGACTCAGCTCAACCCAAATCTGTCAACAGTGCAAATGATACCAGGTAGCTCAACTCCGTGACATGACATAGCAGTCTCATTCTACTTACATCATCCATATAACTGTTTCCACCTACTTTCATTCCAGTAGATCATTTGCATTGTGCTTTTCCGTCCCATCATTTATTCCACCGGCTTCTTCATTCGTGTTTGACCTGAGTAGAGTCTTATGTCGTAGAAATTGATGATAAACCCATCCTCAGAATTAAAATCTGAACAAAATTTGTAGTTTAAGCATGTGCTTCTGAAGTTTGGATTCAGTAGATAACAAATTTACTTAGTAAAAACGTCTGTGAAATTAACATACTACAGTCAGTTTGGTATAACGTTACTAAATTGTATTGATAACTAACACTTGGCACTAAGTTGACTCTTAGGACCCAAGATGTGGTATATATTCATTTGTTTTTCTTTGTTTTTGTTTTGTTGAATAACCTTTTTGGCACTGTTATTGTCTGCCATCATAATTTTGAAGCATTAGAAGGTGTCAAAAAAATTAGACAAGTAAAATTTTATTCAATAAATACGATTTTCAATTGCTACCCATGCCAGTTGGATCATAATAGCATTAAGTATTAAGGTCTTAAGAGGGAATTAAATTGCAGATTTGCATATAGTATCCTTCCTGCAAGTCTTTTTTGTTGACAAAAGGCCTGGATTTTTGTCATTCATTCTATGTGTTTTTATCCTTCATGCTTCCATTTTAAGCCCTCTGTTGAAAAAAAGACAAAGCAGGCAGTAATCTGCAGTGCTATGCACTTGAAAAGCCCCTTTCAAGTAAGTAAAATTCTCGAGATTTTTCACTGGGAGATTCTGGCAGCTTTATAGACATACAGGGTAAAGGTTGATTTGTTTTTGTGATCTTGAAAATCAAATGCAGAAGTTGCTTGATTTTTTGTTTGTTTGTTTTCGTTTTTGTTTTTGTTTTTACTTTACACTACAAATGAAGTGGATTTTTTATCTGGAGTATTTACAGTGCTTAGAGCCAAGCTATCTCTTTGCATGAAGGTAGGTTTTTAGAGGGGAGATGGGAGGCTCTTTTTCAGTATCTGTGGTCTTTGTTGTGATTTTATACCAAATGCAATGACCACTATTACAATTTTACACACTTGAAAGCAGTGGCATGGGTTCTGTATGTGCATCTTTCACACTTCAGTCAAAATTTGTGTACAATAGCATTTAGACCTTTTTTTCCCAGTGCTGAAGGATAGTCATTAAGAAGAAAAGAAATGAGAATTCTAATTTAATTGCAATTCAGTGTATATCACATACTTGTATATTTTATAGAGCTCTGTTTTTTCTCATGGTTAGCATTCAGTATCATTAAAAATATCATAAATATAGTTAAATAATCACAATATCTTTTGATTATTTTTTTTTCATGCACTGCTTGGATTTTTAGGTAGCATTGCTTAACCACCTGTGTGTTTATATATAACTGTATATTTATTGCAGGTTTCTGCTGTTAATGTAGTCAGAAGAGCTTATAACACGTTGCAGTCCCAATTGCAGATTTATTTGTGCCTCAATAGAAAAGTTGGGTCAAGAAAGTGGTATTTGACTCTGTATGCAAGAGGTGTGGGGTCCAGCTGCTGGAATGGTGCAGAAGCATTAACTCTGTACACTTTCCAGAATCTCATTAGACATTTATGGCATGATTATAAACATTACATAGCCATAAAAGGTTGAGTGTAGAAACCTGATACATCAATGCACTGGGCAGTGCATAGTGCATAAATGCCACCATAGTTCTATTGAAGTTTACTTTAAACAGTAAACGTGAACAACAAGTGTTCAATAGAACTGAAAAATAAAATCCTGAGCAGTAGTATTTATTCACATTGAGCTTGATGATGCTTATAAATTTGTACTACATTTGTAATAATGACCTATATAAATGTTTAATTTCTGAGCTAGCTGAGGTTATTAATCATCATTTTATATTTATCCAGGATCAGAGAAGAAATATAGCAGGTATCTCTCTTCTGTGCCTAAGAACATGCAGGCAGTCTTTATGGACACAGGCAGTAAAAGATTTGGGTGGCTAGGATTGGGACCAGGGTGGATTTCAGACATTTGGATTCAACGTTGTGATACTTATACTTTTCAGTTACTACCTTATTCTAGAGACACCAGGAGTTTTTGAGCTCTGTGCAGTTAGAAATGTCACTCTTTTATCTCCTTAATATTACTGATTAAAAGCTCAACTTCCCAAAGAGCACTGACGATTTTCACTTGCTCAGTTCCTCTTCAAACTTTTAACAGTCTAGTTGAAGTTGTAGGCAGTAGAGAACAACTGAGAATTCTCATATTGAGAATGTTCACATGGGAAACAGTGTCCTGGTCTTTGGCTTCTGTTTTCAAGGTTGTATGTGTTGCTTTATATAGATATGAAAAACATATTATAGGATAGGAAGGTGTTCCCATACATACGGAGCCATTGTGTTCAAAGCTGTTTTCCATCTTTTTGTAGATGTTAACTGTTGGTGAAGGACTTAAGGAGTTCCTCATTCTCCAGTAATGTTTAGCTCATACTTCTAAAACATTAGGAGGCATCGATCACAGCTCTTCCCCACCGTGCCTTATAGAGTGAAAGAGAGCCCTGGGCAAAAGAGATTTCCCGTAGAAAGTTTTGCAGTTTTTACTGTAAAACCTGGGTGGATTCATCAATTTCTTGGTAGCTGGAAGAAGGTGCCTGAAGACTGAAGGGCTTAAAACTCATTTCTCTCAGTACCGTTTCTCTTTCTGTTCAACAGGCTTATTCATCTGGGTCTTATTCTGAGGTATCTATTTGTAGTGTACTTTTTCAGGAGGTAGGGCCTGGGCTACGGATGATTTAACACTGTATGTCCTGTCTGCTGAGTTGTGGCTCTACCCGCTAGTTGTTACTTAGTGATTATGGGCTCTGACTGTACTTGTCATGCTGTAGAAGCATATGAATTAAGCTACCGTTCCTCATCTGATAACGCGGCTCAGGTTATCACCAACCTGAATCATTTCTGACTGTATATCCAAACCTGGCACCAGCCATGTCCTGCAGCAATTGTTTTGTTAGTGTGTTACTTATCAGTAGTAGGGAGTCTGTTATGAACAGCAACGGTTTCACATAGTTAATGCTTTAAAAGCTGAAGGTTTTTACCATAGACAGTGGCATAGTGAATAAAGTCATCAGCTGGGGGGAAAAGATAGCTGAGGGATTTTTCCATTTGCATCTCAGCATCAGTTTTTTCTCTCATGGTTCATGTCCTATGGCTTCATAGTTTGTTGTTTATTTTTCCTCTTTTGAACTGCAGTTAAATTATCATTAGAAGCTAATTTAGTGCAATGTTAATTGGTACAATGGCTCTATTTAACAGGGGTTCCAGTGTCCCTGAAAATGATCGACTGGCTTCAATAGCAGCCGAGTTGCAGTTCAGATCCCTTAGTCGTCACTCCAGTCCCACTGAGGAGCGAGAAGGTGATTGTCACAATACTAGGCTGTGACCTGAATATGCTGATAATTTATGTCATTAACATATTATCTGTTCCTAGTTCTTAACCCTCACAATTTTTTTTCATCTTTCCCATTCAGACATAGATTTTTAACTTCCTGGGTTCTACTTTTAAGTTCCTCTGTTTTCTAATGTAACTGTTCTCTCGCTTTCCATATTGTTTTTGAATTATACCTGGAGGAATTTCCTTGTGTCTTACTAAGATACATTATGCTAAATGAAGTGAGTACCGTGGTTGCTGAATTATACCCAATCAGATATTAAATTTCTGAGTGCTGTTAACGAAGAATAAACTAGACCCACTGGGGCAACGAAGAGTTTCCACTCAAATTCTTTATTTACCACTGCAGTATTCATATTGCTTGAATGCTTGCTGTTACTTGAATGCAGAACAGTGTGGGTGACTTTGTCCCAGTCAAGGCTTCTTCATCGGGTGTACCCAGCCCCTGTATATGTGGTATTTTTTGTAACAAAACTAGAATCACAATGTGGCTGAGTTTAGAAGGGCCCTCTTGGTCCATCTGCTCCAACCCAGCTCCAACAGAGGCACTGAGAGCAGGATGCCCTCACCCATGTCCAGGTGGGTTCTGAAGATCTACAAGGAAAAGACTCCATAACCCATACACAGCCGGTAGAAGCACTTCCCAGTGGTCAGATGGAACATCTTGTGTTCCAGTTTGTGCCCGCTGCTTCTTGTCATGGCTCTGGGCACAACTGAAAGGAGCCTGGCTGTGTCTTTTTTGCACCCTCCTTTCAGATATTCCTACACCTTAATAAAATCTCCCCCTAAGCCTCCTCTTGTAAGATGAAGTGTTCTGTGTGAATTAGAATGAAGTATAAAATCAACAAGCAAAGCAGAGCTGATACTGTGGTCGTTCAGCAAAATGAAGCAAAATGAATATAGTAGAATTTTATCCTAAGTGCTGTGTTTTATTTTGTTTTAAGAAGACAGTGAAATTATAGTTTGTCACAGGCTTATTCTCTTTTTAATATATATGTTTGAATGGGAAAATGACATACTGGAATGAAGCAAGTGTTCTTCTGAGGAAGCTCAGAAGCTTCCTTTCCTTTTGAGTTGCATTGCAGGTGATTCTGCATGCCCTGACTTGAAATGCTTCCTCAGTTGTTGAAGGAGAGCTCTCTTCCTGTGTAAATTATATCTCATTTCAGAATCATAGCTTTTGTAGAATCACAAAATAATTAAGGCTAAGGTTGGAAAAGATGTCTAAGATGTAATCTAGTCCAACCATCCACATACCACCAATATTACCTGCTAACCTGTGTCTCTCATAACTTGTTTTCTGAAGATAAGTAATTTTTTAATTTGAGAGCTTACCCTTCTTTACGTACTTGTAGGGTATATTAGTCCTGATACATAAGATATTAAGATTTCAGTTTCTGCTGTATATGACTCATAATCCTTAATATGAGATAAAGCCACTTTTATGCTGACAGTATTATTTCTCTAGAACCATCATATCCAAAAGGAGATTCAAGTGGCTCATCCCGGCGGAGTTGGGAGCTCAGAACCTTAATCAACCAGACTAAAGGTAGGAGTCTAGGAGTCACTGTAATGTAGCATTTCCTAAACTGTTGCTGTGTTATAAGGCTGAATTTTAATGCTCATTTGAAAAGGTTTTCACAGCTTTGTTCCCATAAAGGGGATTTAATTTTCTTTGTGAAATCTGGAAGGCTTCTTTTTCATTTCATAAACACTGAATAAATTGAGTTGGTTTAAACTGGAAGGAAAAGAAGAATGAGGAGCAAGCAGAAAATTTCTAAAAGAATGCTGCAGAGGGAACTGCTCTTACTATCCACTGTAGATAAGACAAGGATTAAAAACTGGTATTAATTATATGCAGACAGAAGAATATGGAGATATTTCAGTATCTCCATCTTTTGGAAGGTGTTAGAAAAAGGTTGAACTACTGTCTGTCAAGAGCTATGGATGCGTAACTTCTCTTCTTAACGAGGATGGTATAAATAATTGCTTTCATGAAATGTTTTCTACCTTCACTGGCTGGGATTTAGGTTCATGATAAGACTTCACACTGGAGTTATGTAATGCCTCTAAATATTTGAAATAACAGAAATCTTTTAAAATTTGGTAGAGTAAGATCTTAAATGCCCTTCTGTCCTTAACGACCTTAACACATTTCCATTATTTACCTGCGGTTAATTACAGGTATTTCCTGTAATTTAATTTCCTTTAATCAATCAAAAGATGAGTAGGAAAGTACCAGTATTCTTATTTTCCTTTAGTTTCATATTTAATTCATATGTGATTTCTAAAATGCTTTATTCTTTTTGATACATCATAAATTTAATGCCCAAAATATTTATCCCCTGGGGTCAAGTCCCTTGACATGATATCAAAAAGTAACAAAATAAAATATAAAAACAGAGAATATTTCTCGATCATAGGAATTGTTCATCACTCTTCTTTTAGACACAGTTTCCAAACAAGCACCGATTGAAGCTGTTCAGAAGTCTGTTCAGTTGTTTGAAGAAAGGAGATACCGAGAGATGAGGAGGAAGAATATCATTGGCCAAGTTTGTGACACACCGAAATCTTACGATAATGTCATGCATGTAGGTTTGAGAAAAGTGACTTTCAAGTGGCAAAGAGGAAACAAAATTGGTAAGTTTGTTATACGTTCTTTTATCAGACTGGAGAAAAAAAGAAAAAAAAGTTTTTTGAAGGAAGACTGAGACTGTCTTTGGAAACCTTACATCTTTGTGTAGATAATACCAACTGAAATCAGATCATGAAGTACAAAATACAGTTGTAGTTAGGATTTCCTTTATGGAGAAGTTCAGTGAAGCTTTCCCTGCCCAAATAATGAGAAGCAAAGGAGTAAAAAGCTTTGGTCAGGATGATTACTTGTGTATGATCCTGCAGTTCTTGCATGTGTTCAACTCTGTAGAAGATATGTTGAGTTCTGCTTTTGGAAGAACCACAAATAGAGTGGAAATGACCACAGTCTTTGGAATTTGCTTTATTCTCCGATGTTGTTGCTTCCTCCATATGACTGTTATTTCCTCTCTGATTTGTGGGAAAATCCTCATGCTGGAGTGGTTTTCTTTCAGATCAGCCTGTTAAGTTGATAAAAAGTGAAAACATGTCATTGAATTCAGTACTGTGTTTTTTTTATTAGGTGTTACAGGTTAAAAGCTACTTGAAAGTTTAAATGAAAATACAGGCGAATGACTTTGGCAAGCTGTGTTCAGATAATGTATACGAGTTATCCAGTGGAGTGTAATTCATTTGTCTCATTTTAACTCTGCAGGGGAAGGCCAATACGGGAAGGTATATACATGCATCAGTGTTGATACTGGAGAGCTGATGGCTATGAAAGAAGTGAGTATTCGGTGTGCAAGAATCACTCCTGCTCTTGCCTTTTTTCCAAACCAAATGTGCATGAGTTGTGGGTCTTCTGAATGTTGTTGTTAGCTAGCCTGAAAAGGATGGGAAGACAAATCTTTTCTTCCTGTAGCCACAGTTGCAATTTGTTGCTTGTTTTTCCTTATGTTCCTTAAGCTTTTCCTCTCAGTGCAGAAGTTTCAGTGTAAATTTATGTAAAAAGAATATGGATAATTCCACGTGCAGTTGAATGAATACTTAATAAGTGTGAACTCTCATGAAGAGATCTTATGTTCAGAGTTTTCTGAGTAGTAGAAACGGTGCACAAATTCATCTTCCTTTACAGTATTTCACATTTTATTTACTTTTTCTTCATTTCTTAGATAAAAAGATAGGAAGTGTCACATCAGATGTTTTTCAGCTTCTCCTGTAGTTTAAGTGAGATAGGGTGAGTCATAAAGCTGTTGCTTAACCTGCTGGTTACAGTAAACCTGATTTTCATTAAGGAAGTAAGTAAAGCTATGTACGCTCAGAGATCCTTCTCCCTCCAATGTTTTGTTTTTAAAAATATGTATACTGTTTAGTTTTAGTGCGTTTCCATATCCTTACACAGTGGTGGCCGTCAAGTGTTGGCAGCAGTTACCATGGCAGCCATTGGGTGGTAGAGCAGTTACATTTTTATGAGCCAGTTCTTCCACATACATGATATGTATGTGAGCTCACAAAAGCATGGAAAAGCTGGGCTTGTGCTTAACTTTTCTTGTGCTGTAGTGGTGCACTGACTAATACCAGCTTTGAAGGTTCGAAGTGACATTTCCCCCTGTCAGATAGTAGTGCTTCATTTCTTCATACTTCACCATCTTAACCACAGAATCATCAATACCTCTACAAATAATAATGGAAAAGGTTTACTGCAAAGGCAGTGTTGTGACTTTTGGAGAGTTGGAACGTGTGAAATATTTGGACACCATTTCCAAAACCTATAATAGGAATTGTTGTACAGAGAAAAAGTATTTGCAACGTCCTAGTTAAAAAAATAAAATTATTTCAGTGGTTGTCTTGTACACAATTAATGATATTTCTGTGTTCTGTCGGAATAGTAAAAGTAGCACTTCCTGTAACTTCCTGAGGATTTTGCTTAGTTTTGTGTGAGTGGGAGACCTACGTCAGTTTTGCAGACTTGCTGACTTTTTTCCCTCCAAGAAAAGCATGTCTCAGCATACTGTAGGAGAATTAATGAAAACTGTGCCTTTAATCAAAGCGCTTCTGATTGGTTTTGTTTCATGCCACACCCTTTCCTTGCAGCTGCCTCATTCTCAGTAAAGAAACCCCTCAGAGCAAATCCCTAAATCTCCCTTGGTGAAATACCTGGCAGTTATTCTTCCTTGAAAGAATAGCTGTCACTGATGTTATTCTCAGATCCTCTTGTACCACCACATTTAAGCTAGAGGGCAAGCTCTGAAGAGATACACACATGTGCATGCATGGGTAACATTTAAGTAATGGTTTTTCTACTTGTAAATGGAGATGGAATTTTGGAACAACTTCTGTGGCTATACTGTTTTGGAGAAAAAAATCCAATTTTTAGCTGCTTTCTTGATTTTTATGTTTTCTTTTCTTGATATTGTTCCTTAGCAGTTTGAAAGTGAATAGTTATATAATGAAAACTGTTTCTTGCAGATAAGATTTCAGCCTAATGATCACAAAACCATCAAAGAAACAGCCGACGAACTGAAGATTTTTGAAGGCATCAAGCACCCTAATCTTGTTCGGTACTTTGGCGTAGAGCTCCACAGGGTAAGAAAATGTCAATCGTGGGAGGGGTTTGTACATAGGGCCGAGAATATTTTAAGAAGCTTTGGTTCATTGGAGGTTTTACTTCAGAACATTCTAGTTTAACTTATTTGACTGGGTGCGTCTGCATTTCAGTGTGTCTTTCTGCCTGAGAATACTAAGACCTCTCTAAAATGTAGCTTGCAGAAATTTGCTGGAACCAGTACATAAACAAAGAGGGTTCACAGTAAGTGAGTAGAGTGAGTGAGGTGCTCTGTTTGTCTGCTTTAAGTGCAGAATGTGTTATGTACCTTTTGATAACTTTTGTGGGTAGATGAAGGCTAGAGATGCAGCCTAAAACTTGTCACTGTTAGCAGCAGTGTTTTCTTACCTGAGCAAGAGAATCCTGGTTGTCTTTTTTTAAAGAGTTGGATCCCACAGCTGCTTGTTGAGATACCTGACTTTCTCTTACTCTCTGCTTCCCATATTCCTTTTCCCCCTTCTAAGTCTCAGCTCTTTCCTGTTATTTCTGCCTGTTCCTGGTAGGGAGTAGGATGCTGAGTGTTGAGCTGGAAAACTGTGTGTGTCTGACTGACTTAATCAAAATGGATGTGTTGATTGCCTGCTCACTGCTGTTTTAGAAAGGTATAAAGACTGCTTTCTCTCTGCATTTCTTTACTTGGGGACACAACTTTGGGTGTCTGTGCCACTGGATCATTAGTTTCTCAGGCTAGTCCTAAGAGTTGAGCATCTTTGCCATCTTTTTGTCTTAAATCTGTCTGCATTTGGCTGAAAGTTCCAAAATGAGCTTGGAGAGAGAAAAGGAACAAGTACCAAAATTTTCTTTAAAGTGAGTTTCAATTGGCATGCTTATTTCAGGAACAAACAGCAACAAAGACCTTGCCCTCCTCAAATATTCAACAGGTGTTAGTGTGGAAACTGGGGAAAAAATATCTAAATTCTTGCTAAATATGCAAAGGGCCTTTCTGTATTTCTGCTTAATGTGCCCCCAAGATTTCCAAAGTGCTCTTTGGATATACCACCACATAGTATCAGTTGTGTACAAGTGATAAGGATAGACGTGAGAGTGAGACTTTCCAGAGCTGTGAAAGTGAATATTAGGAGGAAGCGTGCCCAATTAAAGGGATGATTTGTCAGATATTCTGTGATCAGAGGTACTTCCACTAAAACTTGCCGTTTCACAGTTAAAAATAAAAGGAAAATGTAGTCTTAATTCAGTGGTTAAAGAAAATTGCAATCAAAGACGTTTGGTTTGATTCCCACAACAGGAAGAGATGTACATCTTCATGGAGTACTGTGATGAGGGCACTCTGGAGGAGGTGTCAAAACTGGGCCTTCAGGAGCATGTCATTAGGCTCTACACAAAGCAGATCACGATTGCTATCAATGTTCTACATGAACATGGTATCGTTCATCGAGACATTAAAGGTAATGTGAACCAAAAAGGTAATGTTGTTTTAGTGTTGTAGATGAAGGTGGGGGAAGAAGAGGATGGGATGAGACTTTTTTTTCCAGGTACAGTGAACCTCACCTGTACAACAGTTGAGTAAAGAATCTTTCACGCGTTCTTCAATTTCCAGTTTCCAGGTTGGCTAGTTACATGTTAGGGATTTGATTTAGTAGCTTGGTGGGTAGGGATGGTGATGGGAGGATGGTTGGACTAGATGATCTTGTAGGTCCTTTCCAACCTAATGAATCTATGAATCTATGTTCCTTTTTAAGCACAGAACATAAAAAGAAAACGTTCACAGATGACATTGCAAACTCCTAACTTCTGCACATGGCCTACGTAGCTTTTGAAGAGGTGCTGAGGATAGTTGAAGATTCTTCCAAACTCAAATTTTGGTCCTTGTATTTCTCTTGTTAATGTACTGAGTTAAGAAATGCTCCTTTTCTTCTTGGCTGTGCAGGAAACTGTCATTTTCTGGGAGCTGACAAGCAGTGTACTGTACTAGAGTCGTCCAGCAGAACTTTTCCTAGCAATTCCTATTCCGCAAAAGGGTTTTATTCTTTCAGACAAATGGTTGATCAAACACAACAGTAAAAGCTTTGTTAAAAGAAGTTTAATGGGTATGGTAGAACTATGTATCATGGCTTTTTTGTTGGTTTTTGTTTTTCCCGTACATGTATCTATCTCCTCATGCCTCGCTCTCAGGTTTCACTTGCAAAGTAAGCCGAGTGGAACTACAGTAACTGAAGGGGAGTTGGTTTGGTATTTGCTTAAGGTATCCGGTGTCAGTCTGCATTTCACATTCGTTTTTCTTTTCCTGCACCTTCCGAGAACATTCTCCATGTTTGGTTATCTTGTTTTCGTTAGTTTGACATATTCTGCTCACCTCTGGAAGAAACTTAATAGAAATTAGGTGAACAGTGCACACAGTTTGCCCCGCGAATGCTCATTTTATGACAAGGCAGTGCAACCCAACGATGCTGGGTTTCTATGTCCCTCTTGCTCACAGGGTTTTGAACCATCGCAGCAGTGTAGGAGGTTCCCAGTTGCTCTTGGTCCTTTGGCCTCGTGCTTCTCATTTGGGAAAAGAACTATCTACGATCCAGAGGCCTCCCACCCAGGTAGGCCATTCTTGAGTCAGTTTTGGCTTTTTTTTTTTCCCTAGAAAACACTTTCCCTCACACCATTCCCCAGCAGTCTTGCCTTTTCTGGTTCTCCTTCCTGACCAAAGGTTTCTCTGCAATTGTGGATTTTCCTCTGTGTTTTTCACAGTGCCTTCCTTGTCCTTTACTTGGTCATTCCGTGTCCAGGTTATCTGTAGCTGGATTGCGCTCTCCTGGAAGCTCACGATCCAAATCCAAGGTTGACTGATAGGGATTTCTTTTGTGCTCCTCTATGTCGTTGTTTATTTCTGGATATGTATCCAATTACATCTTCCTCTCATCAGAGAAATGCACTGAAGAGAGAAGAGCAGTATAACAGAACTGTAATGCTGCATTATCTGAGGCATTTCTGTTGCAATAGGTTCCTCATACTAAATGCTGGGGCATTCCTTGAGAGTAATAACAGCTACAGAGGGTCACTTCTGACAGAACTGTGTATAGACTTCCCCTGAACTTCCTGGCAGAATTTGAAGGCAGACTGCAGAAGAGAGTATTCTATAAGGGCTGCCTTAGGGTTACATGACAAGCCTCTTACTCCATCTCTTTTTTTATGCTAAAACTGCATCCTCAAGTTCTCAGACAACAACAGTAAAGAAAACTGTTTCTACTTTTTGCATAATACCAGAAGGTTTACTCTTGCATACAGCCAGTTACTCTTATTTTTCTTGTAGGGAGGAATGGTGATGTGTCATTCATACCATGTTAAAACTGTTTTTCTATGGGAATCTCACTGGCAGATCACAGTTGATCTCGCATGGCTGATTTGGCAACTATCACTGTGCGTCTGACTCTTTCAGCATCATATAAATAATTGCTTTTAAGAATTGTGTCATTGTATCCCACAGCTGGCGCTGGCAAGCACCTGGTGCTCAGAAATTAAGTCATGAGGTCAGTAGTGTCCACTGGGGCCACTGCTGCCCTTTAGATGCTGTGATGGCATCCAGTTCTGTGAGTGTAAAAGGTGCAGCGAGACACAGCTGTGGTGAGTCCTTTTTCAAACGGTGGTTGTGAGAGATGCTGAGAGGAGCAGTGGCTGCAGACCGGGCACTGCTCTTTATTAGTCTGCATCTATGTATGAAGTAGCTGCTGCCAGTATGTCGTAGGTGAGTCGGTCTTTTTGGGTGCGTATACTTTATCCTACCTACTGGATTTAAACCTCTGTGGCCAAGTCCAGATTTCTTTAGTTACAATTACTTCTTGTTTTGCTGGGAAGCTGTACCTCAGAATAATACTGATGGAATATTTAGTGCTGAAGAGAACCTTTGGACATCTCTGGCAGAGCCCTCTGCTCAAAGCAGGGCCTGCCTCAGCATCAGATCCGACGTCGAGTTAGATCAGATTGCTCAGGAAGGTGTCTGAGTGACGAGTATCTCCAGGGATGGGGATTCCCTCTTTCTTGGATCCCATCCCAGTGGCCAACCATCCCTGCTGTGAACAACCTTTTCCTAACACCTCCCTGGAATTTGCAGATGCTGCCGTTTGTTCTGTTGCCCTGTACCATTCCACTGTGCCTCTTAGAGGAAAGTTCTGTTTCAGCCTTCATGATACCGCTGAAGTCGAAAACAGCACTTTAATTTCCCTCTCTCTGCACACTCCCCCGGCCTTCTCTTCCTCAAGCTGAGCAAACCCATCTCTCAGCCTCTCCTTGCACATTGTGTAGCAGCCCCCTGACCGTCTCGGTGACCCCGCAGTCTGTCAGCATCTGCCTTGTACTGAGCAGCTGCACAACGAGACACACGGCACTCCAAGTGTGGTCTCACGAGTGCTGAAGTGAGAAATGTTAATCGTAAGGTCGTGCCTGGTGCCCTCTCTTTGGGAGAGCAGTGCACATTTCTTAGGCGCTCAGGTTGCTTTTTCAGCCTCAATACAGAAAATGAAGGCATTGTATCTGAAACTTCAGTAAATCAGAAGCCCATGAATGAGATGCTCCAGGCTGTGAAGTCTTCATCAAAGTGTTATTGTACTCTCGTTAACTTTTGTGTTAGCTCTCAGAATTTCTGCTACTCCCCCATCTCTTTGTGGTGAGCAGAGGGAAGGAAGGTCAACCAACCAGAGGCAGAAGGTTATTCAGCAGGAGACTGTGGGCATTTCACGCTTTCTAGGAGTGTGGAAAAGAGGATGATAAAGCTGATTTCCTCATCAAAGGGGGTAGCATTTGGCCTGAGGCGAGTTGTTCCTTAAGTGAATGTGGCTGTTTTGCTGCTGAGGTACTGTTAAGGAGTGGCTATGAGCTGACCTGTTGGTGCAATTAGGCCACATTAGTCATGGGGATTTCGGTACTGCTGCTTGTGCTCTCAGTATTGAGACCAACACCTCTGGAATATCACACTAGTGTCAGTTTTCACTGCGCTTAATATGGGACCGATCCTCTAAAGTTGAGTTTAAATGTTCTGGGTCACAGCTGTTTGCTCTAGCAGAGTACTGCTTTTGGTGTTTGCTCTGCTTGCAGTCTGCCATGAAGGTCCTGTGTTGTAAACTGCAGCAGTATTTTGCAGAGCTGTGCTCCTTCCTTCCCTTCACTAAGTACAGTGGAGCTACTTTGATAGTACATGTGTAGGGGAGAAGGAACAGATATGGGTGTTGAGCCTTTTTATTGTTTTCGCCACAGTCTGTGGTTTTATTTGCTTATTAACCATGCAGATATGGTAGGAATTCTGTTACACATCCACTATCAAGGGTAAAAAGGAACATGCATCCTCAAAGTAATGCTTTCCATCTGATCTGATTTAGAACTCCTCCTAGAGCTCAGCCTTGTTGTCCAAAGCACAGACCCGAGTGGCTTAGTGGCTCCAGCAACCAGCATGTCAGTGGAGGACTCATTCACCACCCAGGAAATGTCAGCAGTGCCAGTCTTCAAGTTCTGTCTTTTTCTTCCCTGTGACATTCTGAAATTTGGACTTGTTGCTTTTGGCAGTTTTGGATGTTTTCAGGTGGAGGGCTGTGATAGGAGCTTGTGCAGTAATGTTTATGAAAGAAAAGTGGCATTATTTATTTATTTATTTTTCCCCAAGGATCTGAAAGGCCTTATAGGTAGTTTCTTAAAATGCAGGAAGCCAGGTTATCACAGTTAATATCATATTCAGCCAGAAGAGAGATCTTGGTCTTCAGCTCAGGCCCTTTGCACCCACTTGAGCAGCTTCATGTGGGCAGTTGTTTGAAGGAAGAACCTGCAGGTACCCCTAAGTCACTCACCTATTGCTGTGCTTATATGTAGAGTCCCATTAAGCTGCTCTCCTGTACTGCTGTTGCAGGTTTGTTTTATTCAAGGAGCTGAGGGGTGCTCTAAGTGTGTGTTGTGTGTGCTCCTGGTGATAGAACGCTTTGGGTCGGAAGGGACCCGTGTGGGTGCCTGGCTGAGTTCTGCAGTTTGCCAGCAGAAAGAATTCTGATCTTGAGCATGTGTGGGCACCTGGATGCTGGCACTGGAAAACGGAGGGACACAATGCTGAGTAGTATTTACTGAAAGTTAATTCTCCTTTCAGAAGGCTTATGGTAATCAAAGGTTAGAATTGATTTCTGTTAATGAATTCTGAATTCCTCCTTTCAATGCCTAACACCTCTTGGACTAAAAACATATTGCTTTAGTTATCAAGCATTCTCAGAGCTGTAAGGGGACTCCTTTGAGAAATGGGGAGTTTGGGGCATCACTGACCTGCACTGCCTTTTTTGACTTGAGCTCTGTAAGGGCTCCTTATTTTCCATTCAAATCTTGGAGGTGTCCAGCCAAGCTAGCTGGGCGTCCAGTCAGTCATTAAGTAAGAGAACATAAAAGAGGAGCAGCCAACGATTCCCACACTGACCCTTGTTCAAGGTGGGACAAAAGTGAGAAGCTTCTTTTGAAAGGTTATATTCAAAAGAGCCCTCTTTAAAAAGATCTTGTGTGACATGGGAGAAGGATCTGTGTAACGAACCCCTGCAGGCAGTTCTGTTCTGTGCATACCATTAATCTTCCCTGAACAGAGAACTCACAGCTCGAGCTGTTCTGGCAGCTGACCTGCAACCTACCTGTGTTCTCACTGTGATGTTTGCAGGATTGGCCTGACCATATCAATACCAATAGCGTATGACGGTGAGGGGTCGTCCTGCCTGAGTTCATTGCTGGTGTTCAACAGTTGTTACTGTTTGTCTTTTGTAGGAGCCAACATCTTTCTTACCTCATCTGGACTGATTAAACTGGGAGACTTTGGCTGCTCAGTGAAGCTGAAGAACAACACTCAGACAATGCCTGGAGAAGTGAACAGTACGTTGGGTACCGCAGGTAAGGAAGCGTGTGTGATGCACAGACTCCTCTGGCTGCCATAAAAGAAAGTACCGCTATCAAAAGAAAGACAGTATGGCTCAGGGAAACTTGGGTCAACCTCTGCTAGGTAGATGGGCTTTGCATCCATAAGCATAATGGTGTAACTGGAAAGGTAGAATGCTGTTTGTCTGGTTAATGATAAAGGTTCTGGAGATTTGTTTTCTGGGATTTTATCCTTCTCAACAGCCGTACTGAAACAGAAGTGTTCTTAGGGAACAGCTGCTTAATCTCAGTGTTGCAAAGCACGAAACTAACAGAGCAGATACTGTACCAGTACTTTCACTATCACGTTTTACACTGGAAGACAGTTAAGCTGCAAATGTGTCAAAGAACAAGAAGCCAAAGCCAGCGCATGACAAAACTTAGCAAGAAAAGGGACGTGGTAATTCATTACAGATGTATTAAGAAGTGTTTGGTTTGCTCGGGTAATCACTTCAGTATATACGGTTTCTTCTGCTGCATAAAATGACAACACTGTGTCTTGTTTCAAAGCATACATGGCTCCAGAAGTAATTACTAGAGCAAAAGGAGAAGGGCATGGACGTGCAGCGGATATCTGGAGCCTGGGCTGTGTTGTCATAGAGATGGTCACTGGCAAGGTAAGCGTGACATCTACTGATGGAAAGCAAAGTGCAGTTCTCTGGAATCTCTGAGCTCACTCCCAGCAGCAATTCCACAAGTAGTAGGGGTGGCTTTTACCCTCTTGGGGCACGAAGTAAATGCTTTGTTCTGTAGCAAATTACTCACTAAACTTTGCACTTAGCAATTCTGTTGACTGTTGCAGAGGCCTTGGCACGAATATGAGCACAACTTCCAGATCATGTACAGAGTGGGGATGGGTCATAAACCTCCTATTCCTGACAAAGTGAGTCCAGAAGGGAAAGACTTCCTCTGCCACTGCCTGGAAAGTGACCCAAAGATGAGGTGGACAGCCAGCCAGCTCCTCGACCATCCTTTTGTCAAGGTTTGTCTCACAGCTTTGGCTGCAAACACTGCTGATGGGAATCACACCACTGTGAGTTGGCTGTGTCATGGGCAGCTGTGCCACAGGGCTTTGTATCACAGTGTGAGGCTGATGCCCCACAGAAAACAAGGTGTGGAACACTGAGTGAGCACGTGCGTTGTTGCTCACAAAGATCTAGCTACAAGAACTTGGCACCATGCAGTGCGCTCTGCTGCTCTCGAGGTGCACTGTCCTTATGTTAAAGGCTTGTCAAACTTCACCCCTGTGGCAGTTAATTGGATTTGGAGAGCTATATCCGTGCCTGAAGCTTCAGGAGGTACATATGCAGACATCTGTAATGAAGAGTAGAGACACAAACGAATTCACTGCCTCTTGTCCCCTTCACAGGTTTGCACAGATGAAGAATGAAGTTACTCAATCGATGGCCTTTTTTATTCGGGCAAAAGTACCTTTTAAACACTACTGTATGTAATATTTACATAGAGACTGTGCTGAGAAACAGTGTAAAAGTTGACTTACGAAGACTGCACAAGTGACGAGCGTCACTTCCTCTGCTGCTCCTGTTTGTTGTACCTGGCACATGTTGCTCACGTGACGGTGTCCCAAGTTGAAAGAAGCTGCATGTTTCGGTGAAAGTGCCGTTACTACTGTATATGGACCATACCTTTTTTTTGTTGTTCTTTCTCCTGTTTCTCATTTGAGAACCGTAATGTTGATACGTAGTATTTTTGAACTCCTTAGGTTCGGAAAGATGCTGTAGTGTTCCCAGGCGTTACGGACCTTGTTTTATAAATCTGTTTGTTGAGTGCACTGACTGTGAACTTTTCCTGGTTTTTTTGTTTACTCGTTTTTTTGGCAAAGCTTCGGATTTGTTATGCACAAGGCTGATTAATGAAATTAAAAAAAGGAAAAAAAAAAAAAAAGGTTTTTTTTCTCAATAAATGGTTTATTTTAGGAGTCTCTGGTGAAGGGTTTTTCTTCTGAAAGCAGCTGGGGAACTGTGAAGTTAAGTTGTTGTTAAGACTGCAGAGCTGACAGGAATCATCTGCATCTGTTTCATTGCTGTCGTCAGTACCTTGTCAAATACGAACATCTAAGAAGCACTCTGCACAAGTGGTAACAGAATTAAGGGTCTCCCTTCTCTCCCTCCTGAGGAAATAAGGTGACGTGCACCTCCTCATGCTGCCTGTTACAGCAGGGATAGAGTCAAGGGCTGAATTAACTTTCTTCCTGGACACCAGAGCTATGGGGAACAGCCACAGTGCCCCATGCTGACTGATATAAGGACAATCAGTTAAGAAGATTCCTGTGCAGCGTTTGTTTGGCTAAAACAAGAACTCCCTCTTCAGAACTTTAAAAATCAATTTCTGATCCTAGACTTTAGTCTCCCTTTATTTTAATAGTCATCGATCTCAAAAAGCAGAGATCTTAGAAGCCGTTAGCAATTAGAAGAGACGGTTTGTAGTGTTTGAAGTATTAAGGTATGCTTCTTTTGTTTGGCTTGCTATTTCAAATAGTTACCTTATAACAGTTTCTTGTAAATCTAGTGCATGTTTACCTATTGTCATTACAGCTTTAGACCTTAAAATGGGTAAGTAAGTTAAGTTGTAAAGCAGAGAGAGAACTGCCTTTTAGTATTCTGTCTCTCTCTCCTCTTCATGTAGAAACCCCTGGTCTATTAGAGGTGAGGCACAGCTGGATGAGCTGCTGAGAAGGCAGCAAAAGAGATATTTAAATCCAGACCTAGGCTTTCAAAAGATACAATTTAAACAAATAAACTTCTGCCTTCCAACTTTCAGTTATGATATGGAGGGGAATTACACTCATCCTAAGAAGGAGTAGGAAAGTACCTGAGGTCGAGGCCCACCCACGGCCTGCTGTGCTCTTCACCTTTTTAGCACATCACAGGTTTCCCAGCTGTTTGTCTCCTCCTTTGTCTCGTTTCAGGTGTCCTTGTACACAAGCAGGAATCGAGAACAGCGTTCAGGAGTTAGGAGAAAGGTGATAACTGTTAGGAGACTGTTACTGCAGACCAAAAGAAAACTCAATCACTGCACTTCAGCTTTTCATATTTTTATTTTTTGTATAAACAAATGTAAGACTACTTTCGTTAAGGCAGTTGTAGACCATACAGTTGTTTGTGGTGAAGGAGGGCTAACACTGCTTCCTACTGACATATGTCATTCTTCTAATACAGTGAACAGGGCTCGTTTACCTTTGGCAAGTACCATTAAGCATTCTCTGTTGGCCAGTGAACACTGGAAGGGCACAGGGCTGCAGACCTTGTCTGCTGGGACTTCCAGAAGGATCCAGGGCTGGCATCTTTAGCCCTACGCCTGTTACAATGCCTGCTCCAAGAGAAACCAACATGAAATATTCTAAATGTTCGTTGTACTTCTGTGTTTGGTATTTTCCTCGTAGAGAAGCAGTACTGTGTGCAACTACAGAAAAAAAGGACAAAGATTGATATGGGAAGTTAAATGTCTCTCAGCACATTAAGTCGATTGTTCTTTAAAAGGGGGGAAAAAAGAGCTAATCTGTATCACATGAATATGTATTTGCTGCTCAGTACTGCTTTCACCTACCTCTGGGGTACTGTGATGAAATGCTAGCTTGAAGAAATGTTTTCTCTCCTCCACTCCCACCCATTTGCAAATAACCGTGCACAGTACCTTCACGGCTGGCTCGCTTCCACACCTAATGCACTACTGCAGTCTTTCAGATATACACACTACATGTTAGAAATGTGCTTTCCACTGTTGAGACTGCACCTGTATTGACCAAAACATGGCAGCATTTCAGCATAGAAAGGCATGTGCTTTATCAAGAGATACTTTATGAGCAAGGCAGTATCCTCTGGCTATGTCTTGTACATTAAAGAAATAAACCAAAGCCCATGGTTATTTTTATGACACATATACAACTTCTTCCAGTATGCTTTGGAGCACAGGAAGTGCACACGCACAAGAGACAAAGGCCTACAAAATGAGACCCTTCCAAGACCCAAGGCCTTTTTCTTCCTTCATACTCTACTTCTTACTAACTGCATTCACCCTCAACAGCTATTACTTACTGCCACTTGCTGAATGTGCCACTGCAGCTGCTCTTTAGATACTGCATATTTAAAGGATTACTTTCTAGATGATCTGATGGTACAGAACAGCAAATGCATATTTCATGGAATGATTCATACACTGTTGTATTAGCCTCTGTTGTTCCTGGCTTCAGTTTTATTCTATCAAAAGATAAATGGTTTTTACCAGCTTCTAGAAGTACTACTCTAAGAAAATGTAACATGACTGAACGTGCCAAGAATACTCCCCACTGCTCAGTGTCAATATCTTTTGGGTTTCAAATTTTGTTGTTGTTTTGTTCCCTTAACTGATTGCAGTTGGAAGTCTCCTCTTACTTTAAAGAGCAAAAACAACAACAAACCAAGAGAAGGACGCCCAGCAATCAGCACTAGGGATGTGAGAGAAACAGTTTTCCCACGGGACTTGATCCTACTTTTATTTAATTCGGAAAGGTGTCAATAAACTCCACACAGGCATAGAAAACAGCAAGCCATACCTCTGTCCTAGGTCCCTCTTCCACTTCCTTTTTTCCCCAAAAGAGAAGCAGAAGATATTTGAAATATCACCTCAGACAATGTTAAGAGGCACTACATAAAGTAACTTCTGAAAAGACAGACAGTGGATTAATCACAACAGTATGGGTGCAGGGCAATAAGTTTTAATGCACACTTTGTATTACCTGGTTACAGCACACCCAGTTGTTCTCTGTTTCCATTGCTGTTAAAAAGCCCTAGAATTTGAATCTGTGTTTAAAGCCAAAAGTAATTTGTTACCTCTTTTTCTCTTTCCAAACTATGAATGGCATTTATTCTCAGAAGAATTTAGAAGTTTCAGCTCTACTGCTAAGTACTGCCTAGGGAAAGATGTGACAGTGGGTAGCTCAGCTCTCTGCTCAGGTCCAAATTCTGCTCTGGGTTATGCCACTGTGAGGCTCTGAGCCAACAAAATGGGCCCCCAGGCTGTCTGACTGGGGCTCATGTGGTGCTCACTGCAGGACTCAGCTGCACTCCTGTCAGTTCAACAGAGCTGCAATACTGGTATCACCAAGCAGTGCATCGTACTGTACTTGAACACTGACAAATTACTGTTTTTTAAACTGCTAACAGGTGAGCTAGACAGCTATCATCGTTTTTAATCATCTTGTAACAATCCTCTGACACGTATCCCTTCCTTAGAGCAAGTTAAGATAAAGCCCGTACCTCAGCAACCATCAATTAGTCTCCAGGTAGAGTCCCGTCATGCCAGCACGCTGATTTTTTCCTCTTCAAAACTTAGGACACTTTATATGAAAACAAACCAACCAAACAAATGCAAACCTGTTGGGAAGAGTGTACGAAGGAGTGCCTCGTTCAAGAGCGTAATCCAGCCCAAACCCCAGGAGAAAAATAACAGGAGTGCAAATTCAGATATGCATGGCAATTGCTCATCCTACCCTTCCTCTGACCTCACTTGAAGGACCATGATATGCACTTAAGAGTTTTGGAGGTTGCATTTGTTCCCTTTGAGTTGAAGCAGTCTCTGAAGATACTATTTCCGTTTCTGCTTGTTGTCATTGTTGCCGTAGGTGGAGCCCTTGTTAATTTCTGTAACACCTATCATCCATCTGACACCAACAGAAGCTGCAAAATGAAAAAGAGAGGGAAGTTAAAAGCCCGCTTGCAGGCAGAGACCAAAGGTCTGTATGTACGCGTTTTAAAAGAGACCATTGGCATTCTCTGCTTTATAGTGTGGCTGTAAAGGACTGTACAGTGAAGTGAAGTACTACAGCCACGCTCCCATGTGTCAGGTAACTTACCCACAGTACTTCATGGCAGAAAAGCCTGCACTTGTTTAGCAGATAGCTGCCCTGCCAGCCAGAGGGACCTCAACAGGCTGGAAAAAAAGAGTGGATAATCCAGAAGTTCAGAGAGAAATACCTTGACAGGTCCCGCACCGGGATGCCTGGAGGGCACCACCCAGTGCACAGTGCAGAAAGAGAGATGGCTCCAAGCAAGTTCACTGCTGCTTACAGGGCACTGGTAGTCCGCGAATGGAAACAATTGCAACAAGTGAAAGATTTCTCTCATAAAAGCAGAAAAAAAGAAAAAAGTCTTTGCCATTTAAACACTTATGAGCTTAGGGGACAGAGGAGGACCCAACGCAGAGCCTGCAGTCTGGGATGGTGACGTAATAGCAAACATGAAATCACTAAGACTGGAACCAGAGGGATATAAACCACATCTGGAGATGGACATGGAGCATAAATAAGAGTGACTATCATAGCAACCACACAGCACAGTGGGGATTTCATCAAGTTCCAGGAATGCTGCTGCCTGGACACCAAAAAATAAGTAAGTCAGCGGTCCAGATTTTTTCCTTCTCTGCTTTCTGATGGAAACTGTTCCCGCCCTTCCACCCTCATTTCACCCTGGGGAAGGCTGGGTGCAAGAAAAGACTGCACACAATTGTCAAGCCTGGGACCACAGAATTAGGGGAAAACCTCTCCTGCAGCATGGGAACTGACAGAGTCACCACGTTCCCCTTACAGAATGTACTGCTGCAGCATACATGAAGACAACTTCCTGTAGCAAACAGGCCTCGTTCAGCCAAATCAGAACTGCAAATGAAAGAAAAGGATAAAAGGGAAACCATTTCTACTTGGTTTTATCAAGAGGAAAGGCTCAGCTTTCTTCCTCCTGTTACAGGGTGCTGAAGGGAAGCTGCCAAATAGCATGTCAGTACAGAGCCCCACAAACAGTTCTCACCGTATGCCCCAACGACACCAACATGTTTAAGGACTTATTCTGCTGGGTTTTTTTTTTGAATACAAACACATTATGGGAAGGAAGACAAAGAAACCAAAGAGGAATTGTGGCTAACCATCAGCTGTGAGACTTTAAGCCCTCTCCCAAACAGCAGGAGAGAGAGAAGCAGTCAGCTGGGGCATCCTCGTGGTGCTTTGTGGCAAGGTGCATGAGGTTGCAGAGCTCCTGCAGTCTTTCTGCCCATCACTGCCCCCCACCAGCTGACACAAGGTGTTGCTACAGACCTGCTCTGCCTGCCAGAGCACCAGGGGCTGAAAGAGGGCTGAGTTACACAAAGCAACTCAGTTCTGAACATGGACTCTGTTTCTTGAACATTTTTTAGCTCCCAAGAAAACTGCCACCCACACACATCATAGCACCGCATCCCTCATCGTAAACCTTTGCTCACAGCAGAGGGTTTCCCCTTTTCTTTCACACCTCAGGAACTGCTCTCATGTGTTTCCTGTGTTTTGCACCATACTGAAATTTCCCACACAGAGTCTGCTGTACAGTTGTGCTGCACAGGTTGTATACACTGAAATGAATTTGTACGACTAAAGCTTATACCGACTGTAGAAATTTCTATTTAGTGTCTGTCTTATCTACTGTAAAGGAAAAGAAAGAAACAAGTAGTGACAACAAAAAACCATCAAACCCTGCAGTCCAGGCACCAGGCTCAAAGGCCAGCCTGTCTGGCAGCTCCACCAACAGGCAGACTCCTGCACACGGTTTGCATCCTCCAGGTAGTGTAAAACATCCTGCAACACTCCCTCACCATCCGCTCACCTCATCCTATGGGCACCATCTGCAGCCCAGATCACATCATGCTCTGACCCTCTGGTGCACCTATACACCATCACATCACTGTCACATCAAGACTCCCCCGCTTGTGATCTGTGGAAGCAGGCTTTCCAACAGCACTGACCACACACTGCATAGAAGATACAAAACATCACTACTCGTTACTATTTATGCTTGTTTCATATGAAATACTTCTGTCTGTAACTGATACCAAACTGCTGGAGCCATGCCTAAGCTCAGATATCATTATGCTTGGTCAGCCTGGAGAAGAGAAGGTTCTAGGGAGACCTCATCGTGGCCTCCAGTACTTAAAAGGACCTTATAAACAGGAGAGAGACTGACTTTATACACCATCTGATAGGACAGGAGGGATGAGATTTAAACTAAAAGAGGGGAGATTTAGATTAGATGTTAGGAGGGAATTCTTTACTCAGAGGGTGGTGAGGCACTGGAACAAACCACGCAGGGATGCTGTGGGTGCCCCATCCACAGGTGCTCAGGGCCAGGCTGGATGGGGCCCTGGACAGCTCATGGGTGGCAGCCCTGCCCATGGCAAAGGGTTGGAACAAGGTGACCTTTAACATCCATTCCAGCCCGAGCCATTCTGTGATTCAAAAGAGACTTTTGTCCTTCGAGCTGCTTGAGCATTTATCCTCTGGAGCAGGGACTGCCTTGTGTCAGTTCAAGTAGCATCACAAAGGGCTCCTGGTCCCAGACCGGTAGTTACATATTAGCACAATGCAATGATTATGATGAGTATAAATAGCCAAACTGCTGCACAGCAAGGCAAGAGGGGATGGCTCAGCATTCCCAGTATAAAGAGGAGACATTGTTTATTTAGGGCTGAAAGGGTCTGAGCTGAACCAGCAGAGCTATATATACCTCGGTTATTCATTCCTCAGACTTAGGTTCTGGGGTGCTACTGTGTTTCCACTCCAGCTTGACCGCCACGGGGCATTTCTCTCACAGATCATTCCACCTGAACAGCCACCACCAAGCCAGTAAGCATTTTACTGGAGAAGACCATTAGCAGGGGCTGTTGGAAAGACAAATAACACTCGGAAAACAAAGCAGAGGATCACGCTGTAGAACTTCTCAGACCCACCTCCCTTTCCTATCACAGAATGCTCAGCACAGGTGCAGATAGCACAGTAATAACGATAATGTTATCATGTACAGAAAGCTGCCCTTTGAAACAGTGAAGTCTATCTACAGTGGGCTATTAGGGACTGCAGGAAGCTTCCAGATGCAGGCACCAGATCACCTCTCGCTTTGGGAAAGACAGCAAGTAATGCTCCACCTGGACTGCTGCAAACAGGCTCTGCCAAGCAGACAGATCCAAGTGGAGCCAGGAGTCACAGCCACCAAGAAACATCTGTGTTCTTCCACTGCTGCCTCCTAGCCTCTGTAGAAGTCATCTTGAGATCGCACCTACAGCTGGAGAACTGCAAAACAAAACACTTGTTGCCCCTCTGTCAGAAGATGGCCGCATCACATCCAGGACATCTGGTGACAGAGAGACCCCTCAGGACAAAAAGCACAGCTTGGGGGGACGGCCCTGCTACAAAGGCTCAGCTGCTGGCTGCAAAAGGCAGCTTAACTGCTAGGGATGAAGTTCTGACACTTCCAAAGAATGTGACCAACAATTTCCAACTGGGAAAAATAATGCTTTCAAAGGCATATAGTTAAACAGAGAGAAACTAAGGGAACTACTGTCCTTTTAGTGAGTAGTGACACATCCACTTCCAAGTGTACAGCGTAACCAACTCTGCTGTTTATCTTTACTGAAGGCTGAGCTTTCTTCCTCTCCCACAGACTGTCTGCCCTGCACAGCTTTTTGGAGACTGTCAGCTACTAAGTGACATCACCTTGCTGCTTTGCCAGCTCATCAGCAAGAGGTGGCTGGCTGAATGTAATCAGATGATACCCTCTGCTCCAGGCGATACAGCGCCTTCTGCCACGCTGCAGATCCTGGCCAATTACAGGCACTTTGACTATGGTCACACCACGTATTCAGAGAGAAAACAGAGCTGTTGCTAAGCACAGGGGTCTTTCAGATCCCTGTAGAGGAACTGGAAGCTGCAGCACCCTGCCGATGCTGCTGATAACGTATGGTGCCTCCGTGCAAATCAAACAACGGATTGTTAATCTCACCATTCTTCGTGTGCTCCTCAGCTGCGCTTTTGCAGCCTGGAAGCTCACACTATTATTCTGCTGCTATAGTTCACCCTTAACTCCAGCATCATAAATAACCTGAAAAAAGTCCTTTGGATTCAGAGGACTCACAGCAGCCTGTTTATTAATCTTGCCTCGTGGCCAGAAGAAGAAGGAAGAACTAAGTGGGGCATAAGATATCCCCCCAGAAAGCTTCTTTTCCTGCCCATTCTTAGCAGCATCATACCTTTTTCTTTACAGGGTCTATCCATCCCTTCCTGATAAAGAAGCAGATGCAACTAGACTGTAAAGACAACCTACATTTACAATCAGGAGATAGGGAGATAGTAAGATGATACTAGATTTGGTGGTGGCAGGGTGGGGGGTTGTTAGGCTTCCTGTAGAGGGTCCAAAAGGCATAAGGCACCCTGGAATGGCATCTGAATAACAAGCCCACAAAGTGGAGAAGCTGAATTAAGAGGAGAATGCTGAATAAACAATGAGGAATTTACAAAATGTCCCAGTAGTTGAACTTCAGTGCCTCATTATACCACAATTGCACCGACCAGTACCAAACAGATTACTCAAACATTTCTTCCAAAGGCAGAATATCAAGTGCTATAGCCAGAGAAGTAGCAGTTGCAGTGGTGTCATACCTCATCCCATTCACTGTTGTGAAACTGTTTCTTTTTTAAAGCATATTTGCAATATACTCAGATGTTAAGGTGAGAAAAGCCACAAGTACACAAGACAGGGGCCATACGAGATACTTGCTTTATAAATCTATGGCTTATTCTGGATAGGAACTTGTTCATCCAACGTGTTCTCAATACCCCCAAAAAGTGCAGACTCCCAAATGCAATTTCATTGTCCAACTTCCTTCCATGAAGGACACGGTAAGAGATCTCCCTCCTTTTCTGTGGGTCAGCACATAACCACCTCAGCCACAAACCAAGACAGCCCAGAACTGTCACAGGTACTGCAGGAATCCTATATGGCAATCTATGCTTTACTCTGCATAAATCAGACTAGATGGTCACAACAGGCTGTCCCTGCCTTAAATCACAAGCTCATGGATTTCCAATGGATGACGTACCAGACTGCGGTCATGTCACAGAATTCTCAGAGCAAATAAGCTTTCAGTACTTGTAGGCATTGAAAGTGAAATCCAGCACCACACTACAGTGAGGAAGAAGGCCTCTTGTAGGCAACCTGCTGGAAACGTACTGTTTGGTTTCTACAGAAACAGAATAATTTGTACGTAGCTCTTAAAGAAACATCATGCAACTATACAAAGACAAATAAGAAAAGGATCTACCCAACCTATTCCAGGCAACAACGGATATCGTTTCGCACAGTCTGTTGAATTCAACAGTCACATGTTTAGTCACAGAGGCTTAGTAAGGCTCAGTAAGTCAAGTCAGTTATCCTGCAAGTAAACTTCTTGTTTGAGAAAACTTACCCACTACAATGACAAATCCAAAACTAGCCAGTGTTAGTGATGATCCACTGTTGATCATGTTGATGAGCAGCTTGAATAAGGGATATAGCAGCAATAAGGCCCAGAAAAGCCAATTCAAAAGCGTCCATGGGCGTCGGGGTGGTACTACAGGGACTGCTGGGTAGGTTCCTGTTCGGTAGTACTCTTCCTGGAATGCATCCTGGTACAACAAAGGAGAGCAACAATTTAGTCCCCATCTGCCAACAGAACTATCCATTCCTGACTTTGATGTCTTGTCTGTATGTCTGTAGCCCTGGGGGAGATCAAAGACCAAGTCATGGCTGGAAAGCATGCACTCTGAAGTCAATGAGCATATAATCAGAAAAAAAGAGCTTACAGGGATGCATATGCATCCTCCCTTTCTCTTACACACAGAATCAGCATGCCTAGAGACTATAACAAACCCAGTAAGGGAAAATGGGTAAGGAGATGTACACTCTTGCAGCTGTGTAGATACCACTGTTGCACTTCTTACAGGAGCTGCAGCCACTGGACTAATAGTGGTAAGCCAGAGAAGCATTTGCACTACATCTGCAATAGCAGATCCTCCGCTCCCTGATGTTTTCCCATGCACTGCTCTAAAACAGCCATGTCAGAAAAGGGGAACAGACACCCCCATCTTGTATCATCCTTCAGAGAACACCTCCCATTCCTGTTCAGTTTGTCCCATACAGTCCTACTGATCTTGTTCCCATGCAATCAATGGCAGACAGACCTCTCTAAAGAAAGTTGAGCATACAAATAGTATAAAGAGTCTGTCACTGTTCTTGATGGTCTTGTTTAGCAGAATAAGAGGAAGACAGTAGGGCAGGGTTTTGTTTGTTCTGTGGTTTTGGGGTACATGTGGTGCTGTGCTTTGTTTTGTTTTTTTGAAGCACAGAAGGTTTCGAATTCAGTACTTTGCTCTAAAGTTTACATGGGTGAACAGCACTGCCTTCAACAATGTGATCAACTTCACCTATCAAAGCTGGAGGGAAAAAGAAAAAACACACAAAAAAACATCTTCCTTCTGGTTCCAAAAGCAAAGATTATTAATCTGATTAACAGAAGACTAGTTAATGAGTCAGAATTAGACTAACACAAGGAACCCCAATCAAGACAGAATGAAGGGTCACATTTCTTCAAAGAAAGAAATGCTTTATGATTGCTTCCAAAAATGCTGGCAAAGCCAAGACTGTCCTAATCAACCATGAGAAGATTAGTTCTACTTTGCTATAATTTTACTTTTACTTATGCTCCAGCTGACATGGACAATTCTTTAATTATTTAATGGCAATTTGAGCAATTACAGACTGCTACCATTTGATCTAATTCAAAGGGAGCATTTAACTTCTAAGAGATTACACAGTAATTAAAGCATTGCTCTCTCTTTACTGAGATTAGAAAAATTATGACTACTTTGTTCGTATAAACTAAATTGTACGAAGATCTTATGACCAATTAATTAGCTGTCTTCAATAGATTATACAACCTATGAAGTTTTCTTCACAGTGCTTTGAGGATTTCAGTTTATGACTGGTTCAACACAGATACTTACCAGCAAATTGAATTCTACTATACACAGTTGGGCTTCTAAATATCAGCATTACTTGGAGAATATGAAGAATTCTGACTGTTATTGGTAGCACCATTAGGGGGCCTATTACTACAGACTGCAACACAGACACTTAAAACAAGCAGAATACTTTCCCACTTGTTGCCTCTGTGCAGCACTAGAGTCAGCAAAACCACTGACCCTGTCTTACCATGGTGTTTGAGACAGATGTGAGAAATACATAATGGACAAACGGACGTCACTGTCTTCACCTCCTCTAATATGTTAATTATACACGACTGTGGGCAATGGCTCCTTAATTCATTAGGATTCCTTACCCTTAAAAACCCTCCTCTTCTTCGCAGAACAGATCTGTGTGTGGATCTGTATTCTCAGACCTACAGGGTGCCCATGGTACCCACGTAGAGCTCAAGGCAGTATTTAAATCTGTTATATACACCAATATTCCCCACAGCCACCTCCTCCACAATCATCTCTTTTCATTCCCCTGCATGCAGGAATTGTTCTCTGTTTGTAATAAGTTTCACCCGTTCAAGAATCATTTTCAGACGTGGAAGAATGCTGTCCCTAACTATTCCACCAAACTTGAGTTTCTTCAGACACTGAGGTGAATAATGCAGTAGTGAAAAACCAGGGAAAAATCCTTGTCATACAAGAATCTAACTGGATTCTTGCCTCCTGCTCCCACCAGGGAGGTCTAACTACAGAGAGATGCCACCACTCTTCCACAAAGAAATCCTCAAAGAGTAAGTATCCAAAAATACACTCTTAGTTCCTGAACACTTGAGTTCTGTACTCTTTCCCTTTTCACTTACCCTTTACTAATTCCCTGAGGCATTTTGGCATATATTTTCACGCCCTGTTTTCTACGCTTCTCTTACAAATGAGAAGAATCAGAAACTCACTTTCTTTTTAATGGAAATTAAGATTCTCAAGCAGAACTTCTATTTCAGGAGCTGAAGCTGTAAAGAGGTACAAAGAAAAAAAGCTTGCAAAGGCTAGCAGAGCTGTGACAATTATACAATCCCTCCTCAGACTGGGCACTAACATGCACTAACACGCTCAATCTATTTCTTGTTAAAGTCAAGGGGAGCCTTTCTAGTGGTAACTGTTTAATAAAAGAAAAATGAGAAATAAATAAAGAGAAAAAGGCAATCTGCAACCCAAGTTGCACCTTTGTCATGAGCCAGCGTTAAGTAAAACACTTCTGGTTGCCTGTGGAAGGACAAAATTCACCCTGAGCAGAGGAAGAAGCACAAGGGCATGGCATCTGTGTACACATGGGAGTGTGGGAAGGACAGCAGTGTCTGGTCTGTGATAAGGGGTGCCACTGTTCATCTGCAAAGGTCCCATTTGGTACATCTGCAGCACGGCTCAATCAGAACGCAGGAGTCTGAAGTAGAAAGAACATGAGGCAGATTCACAGAGAGCAGTATCTCCGACTGAGGAGTGTATAACTGAGTCCAGGCAGCGAGGTGAAAAGACAATACAAGCTTTTCTCAAAGACCGACTCCTTCATTCATGATTAAAAAGGGTCATGTCCCTTGATGTCCACTAACATCATATTTCTCTCCTCATTCAAACAGCTTTGTGTCCCTGATGATTATGAGTGCCTGGCACTCCAGCCTTGTGCTGTGGCATGCCACAGCCACTACGTTACACTACTAGAGTACAATCCAGCTCTGCTCAGTTGGGAAGGGTAGAGGAGCTTACCATTAACTTAATGACATGCTCCGACGCTAGAAGCAAAATATGCACTGTCATGCTTTGGGGGGAGCAGGACTCTTCAGGAGTGATTTTTTCCACATACAAGCTAGAGCAGTTTGATTCATAGCTTGCAGAATGACCCTGCTTATTCTCACCCTTTTTGTTACCACGGCCTTGCAAAGAAGACAGGGCAGCTATAACTGGTAGCTCTTGGAGCTTCACGGCTGATGAATGTCTCTGAGTGCACCTGCATAACGAGAGGTGCATCATGGGGCGACCCTGCAACGAGCATATAATTAATCTGTGAAGGTGTCCCAGAGCTGGCAGCCAGTGCACAGTGCAGAAAAAGCTCAGATTGCTGTGAACCAACCGTGCTGCATGCTCTCACCCCCCGTAAGGCTTGAGGGGGTATTGCAAAATTACAAGCAACAGCACATGCAACTGAAATGCAAGATAAAACGGAGATCTGATTTTCAGTAGCGTGCATACCTTGTCTTATTTTAAAACAGTAAGTGGAGTGCTACAACCAAAATAGACAAAGCAGCTGGTGAGTGCATATATTGCAGTGATTTAATGTCCTTTGAACACAAGTTCGTTACTATTTATCACTAAGATTTACTGACTCCGGAGATATAAGCCTAAAACAAAATTTACTTTTGGAAGCAACACTTGAGTATCAGTGCTGCATATCATCTTACCTAAGAGCCAAACATTGTCTAAAAGAAATATGGCAGAAAGGTGAAGCAGAATTGCATTTTCACTCTGCACACGGGCTTTTGTGACCTCAGAACTCTTCAGTCATCCCTGCTCTGTGCCCTCCTGAACAGTCTGATTTCAGAGACAAATGACTGCATTGAAACAGTATAAAACAGTTGAAAAGGAATGTGTCATCTTTTGATCCCAAACCATACAACCAACAGAAAAAAAAAAAAGCAAAACCCCAAAACATCCACACTAACAAGAAGATTCTCAGGGAAAGGAAAACTAAACATGCTCCCTCTTCCTATACTTAGATGGGAAACTACGTACTCAACCAACCAGCAAACTAAGCCATGAGGAAAAAAGTAGGATAGACATACACTCTGTCTGCACTAGAATTAACTGCCAGAGGGAGAATAAAAGAAAACAAAGTGAATTACTGCAAAGGATGTAATAGAGAATTCAAGAAAAGAATTTCCGCATTCTCATTTAGTTTATGTTCCTTCCTGCAAATGTCTAAACATTATCTTAGCAACGTGAAACGTGGTTAGAAATAAAGGTGTAGTAGAAGGAAACTGACTTTTGCAATGTTCAACAAAATGACAATTTTCATTAATGTAGAGAGCAAGCACAGGTCCATAGGTAACAATGCCATTCTGCAGAAATGCATTAGAGGCAGTGACTGAATCAGTTAGAGGGAGAATCAAGGCAGTTAGTAGGTCTATAACTGGAGGCTCAATACACATTTACTTTGCATGGTCTTGTAAACAAGCTGCTTGCAGGAGACAGCTAATAAACTAGGAGTAAACATGGTTTGAAGTGGAGTAAGATTGGGGCATAGTCACCATGGAAATGCTAATGTGGTGTTCTGGGTTGAGTACAATGAACTGCATAGCAGAACTTTACTGCAGTAATGAGTGGAAAACATTACTTAACTTCAGTCTAAAATTTCTAATTCCTAAGCACTGCTGTATTGCAATCTAAATACATAACTGAGGTCATATCATGCCTTGTGCACCTGTGATTCCTACTGACTGAAATGAGAGTGCTGTGTGTATTCAAAGAGCGCATACCCAACCAATATCTCTTATGTTCATAAAGACAAAACCATGACAAACGGATTCTGAACACCTGAAGGACAAATACTGAAGCATTTGAAAAAAAAATAATGAATGGGCATCTACAAGCAAGCAGTCATTATTATTTTGCAACTGTCCAATGACTAAGAATCCTAAATGCCTCCATGGCATGCCTCCATTGCTACGTGCACAATGTGAAAGCAATTTATCAGCTTGTCTGGCCAATGTTGGATATTTGCCTTGTAAAATAAGACAGGCTAAAACAAGGGACAAACGTTTTAATATACTAAAACAAAATACACTTTGTTTAGCCCACTAATTACTTATTGATTTAGGAGGTGCCTCTTCTATCAAAGAAGAGGCAGTTGCTATTTTGTATACTTCCTCAATAGAAGAGCCTTGAAAATGCTACCTCACTGAGGCTTGCACAAGCTTCCTTCCCCTTGCTCTTTAAAACAACAACAGAAAAGAGATAACTATGACTGACAGTGTAAGACCTCTTTGCAAATGGAGAAGCAGAACATTTGTCTCGAAAAACAACCAAGCAACCAACCCACAAACCCCAAAAGCACAACCATTGCACATCAACATTGCGGAGATCTACAAACAGTATAAAGAACTGAACGCCAGTAGCTCACCAACTTTGTCTAGAGAAAACACCAACCTTTTCTTGATACAGTCTGTGGAGCCAACTAGAACACTCCTGCTCATCTTCTGGGATTTCTTCCAATGGAATCCGCCTGCCAATAGTAAACAAGAGAAACTGAAGAATATTAAATAGTTCCACTGTGATGAACAGCACTTAGATTGTAGACAGATCATCCATCTGACAGGACACGCACTATACTCCCCCCTCCACTCTTCCATTTATTAAATAAACTGTAACAGCTCCCAGATCAGCATAGTTTGCTTACAGAGTTACCTTCAATTCTCAGATGTACCTGAAACTCAAATATCGATTTCTGAAACAGCAATGCATTCTATCTGAGCTCACTTTCTAGCCAAAGGTTTGCAATTTGCTGTTTCTAAAGAAAGGTATCAAATGAGCTGATTTCCTACCTCGCTTAAGGAGCTCAAGGCTGTGTTTAACAGCCTAGGCACCAGAGAGATCACACTATTCTCCTCATAACTAGGGTAAAGCAGACCTAATATTTTTCAGGTAACTTTTCTGATTCTTTTTTTCCTTTCTTTATTTAGATAATTTCAGCAAAATGGCTTCTTTTACAGAAAAACCACACTTAGAAAAAAAATTGAATAAATTAATTGAACTTTGATCTCTGGTCAAAGTACAGAAAAAAAATCCCTTTGTCATCTTCACTTAGCAATGCCAGTAACAATTCTTAATAGATTTTATATTTTTTCAGTATAATATATACTTTAATTCATCTCTTTTGAGAGCAACACTGAATTAACTTCTTTCAGCAAAGGAGAGAATACCTCCCATAGTCAAGATATTTCCGTTTGCAGCTACAAAAAGGTGTGACACTACTGTTTTATAGCCTTTACTTAAGAATATCTTAAGAAAACAATCCTCAGAAGTCTCAATTTAAGCACAGGCAAACAACATGATCCAAATTTTACAAACATCTATGCATAACACTTGCAGCACTTCAATAAAAGCAAGCACAGAAGATTTTGAAGGACATTTGTAATTGCTTCAATTAACTGTCTGAGCTAAGAAGTTTACCCTGTCTCTAAGAGCTTGCTGGGAAGCTCAAGAGGACAGAACAGCACATGGTAAGCCCAAGTCATAAAAAGTGATTTCCACACTACATCAAATTGATCTGGAGCAAGCTGGAAGGGTGCAAAGAGAGACACAGAAAGCTGCACACCTCTACACTGTTGGAGGAATGGCCCATGCAGCTACGAAGGGACAGCTGATCCAGCCAGTCCAATCATATACACAAAACAAGGCTACTAGACTGAGGCACTCATGACTGCTAGGTAGGTAAGCAAACTCATGTAGCATCCATGAAGAATCAAGAGACTGTCCTTGGCAAAAAGAATTCTCAATGGCAGTTTTTTTAAACAGTCAGAAAAAGGGAGGTAAGAAGAAAAGGTCACTAGATTCTATTTCAAGGCAGTTCAATTGGACCAGCAAATTACTTACAATGATCATTTACGGGATTACTTCTAGGCTCCCATGCACCAATCCTAACCTGTCACATACCTCAAGTACCTGCACAGCATGAGTACTGCTGGAAGAACCTAGCTTGGGATGGGAGATCTTCAAAATTGGTTCATCAATTTTAAGATTCTGAGAAGCCACTGGACTGTTCATCATTTACAGAAACATTAGTGATACAGAATCCTGTCTTTTTTTTTCCATTACACAGCCCCTCCTAGGCAGAGACAGACAAATTTACCAACAGCTGCACCAGAGATGAGAACAGTGCTGAGACTGGCTTCCATCTAGAAGCAAAACACTGCTCCAGAGGGAAAGCATGCTGATGAGGTTTCTTGACTTCTGTCTCTGGTGCAGACCTCAACTAAAAAAAAAATAATACAATCCTGTAGAGCTATTTACAGACACAGAACTTTACACAAAACCCTAATCAACCCATATGAGTTTTTCATCTGGAGCAACTGTGACGCCAGGTTGGTAAAGATTTGCTACACCCATTACTTGCTTGAAAATACTTCTTTATTTGTGGAAGTGTGACTGCAAGTATACTCTCTTGTACGCCAAGTATACTCTCCTGTATGCCAAAAGGAAATAAAATGTAGGTTACTTGCCTTACATACAAATCTGCATGATATTTCTTTCCATTTAGAACGCCCAGCAGTGTTGGATTCTCATTATTTCTAAAATTGAGGGTAGAATCATAGACTGCTGAAACTACAAGAAGAAAAACAGGTTATGTGACAAGAGAAGTAACAATGAAAATATCATTCACTCTCAGATGAGAATATTTACACATAAAGGCATCAGCGACAGCACCACTGTTTCAGCTACCACCAAAGTAAAGATAATGATGATCCAACGTGCAAATTATCAGAAGCCAAATATCTAGTAACACTTTCAAGAATTATACCAGCAGTATGGATGAGTTTGGTCTCTACGCTTGTCTCCTCCCCCCAGCAGGCATCAGACACTGAGTGAAGGGCACATAATGACAGTTCATAAATCACAGGGAATCCTAGAAGTCAAGTGGTTGAAAAACTATCAGCTTTCTCAACAACTCTCTTCCCATTGTCCTACAGAAAACTGGGCAAATAACCAGGCAGATAACCACACAAACATCAAACAATATATACAGTTTGTCTAAGAATGGGTAAAGTTCATCAGAGATGTATCCTGCAGCCAGAGGCCTTGATGCAACTATTATTTTGGGTTCCAAACAATCTCGCCTTCACATCCATTCATGGATAACAAAGGCATTTGCTACAGGGCAAAGGCAGAGAGAGATTAACAGAACATGACCTGTGTGAGTTGGGCTACTGCTAAGGCTACAGCTATGATGGATATAATAACTAAGTTCCAATGCAAGGAAGCATTTAGCCTGAGGAGGACACCTTTTGCATTTCAGGACTGCGCAGCAACTGTAAAAGCATTTGGCAAGCAAGGCTCTTTCTTAATTGAACTTAGTGCTGAAGAATAGTTTCAGAGAAAGAGTTCTAACTTGGAATAAGTGTTTCAAAAGCAAGGGATTCCTTGATACAGGAGACAATTTTTTTTTATAAATTCATGGCAGCAACATGCCTACAGCAAGGAGGATGGAACTAGATGATTTTTAAGGTCTCTTCCCACTCAAACCACTCTATGATTCTAACATATCCTTAAATGCACTATTTTTCTTACATGCCAGAAAACAACTGAAACTGGGCATCATTTCATGAATTCTAAGATCGGTGGCATCAACAAAAAACAAACTGGCTAACGTGCTTCATTTAAGATTTTCTGCTCTAGAGTTCTGTAATATTACACTATGTTGTGAAAGGTGTGGACCCCTTCTAAAGAAGCATTTTGTTACAGAAAATAGACTTGGGTTCAGTTTTGAAGTTTATCTATGTATAGACAGTTGTGGCATGGTCATAACATTCAGCCCAGCAGAAATTCCCCCCACAAAGCAGAATTCATAGCCTAGAACAGAATCCAATTTAGTGCTGCAAAGAAAAGAGAAGCCCAAACTGTGTCACAGCGTAAGGACTGTATCCCTTACTGTTAAGTCAAAACTGTTAAGTTTTGTACTACAGTTAGAGTTTCTGGCCCAAGCTCAAAACTATAAATTGTAAGTCAAAATCTGCTTCAAGTATACTACTTTCAACATACAATAAAAATAATTACTTCTTTTTTTTCTTTTTAAAATAATCTACCTCCATTTTAAAGCTTTGAAGTACGGAATAATTTTACTAATCCTCTCTAATTTATTCATCCAGTGTTACCGCAAGAATACAAAACCTTAATCTTCTTTGTACAAAGCAGACTTGTTAGCTTAGGATAATCCCAAACTATTAAAGAATAACGACAAAATGAAAACAATACAGTATGATGCATCCAACACTTGCCCTTTTTGTCTTTTAGAAGACACATTTGAGTTTGATACAATTTGGGCTCTTCTTCATCATGTTAAAAAACGATTCTGTTTTGAAAAAACAGACAAACAAACAAAAAACCCCAACAAACTGCAGAGTTGATCAGGATCTTCTTTATGTGCTGGTAGGTCACACATCATTTCCCTTCACTCCACCAAAGCAAAACAAAATAAAGCAAAACCAAAGCACACCACCCCAAACCAAAGCAAAACAAACTCTCCTTTTCCAGTATGTAACTTGTCTGTATTTTGATATTCAGTCCAACTCTTTTTCATATCACACAGAAATCTTTTGCTGGCAAAGCAGTGCCAAATCCAAGATAACAACAATGTATGCAGGAATAAACAGTCCCCTATTATATCTGGATATAACGTAACTGAAGAGCTAAGCTTTTCCATTTTGAAAGCACAGGAAAAGAAGTATTGTGGAGGTGTCAAAGAAAAAGACTGCACAGGATTAAAATTTGCCAGAAAGCATTTGCCAAAGAAGCATATTAGTATACTGCATGATGTACGTAAATTGTTTTTCATTATACAAGTACTTTGTACATGTTATTCTACATGTTTTTATACACATACAATTATACACACATCTGTACATAGTAGAACTGGAAATCTCACGCCTTTCACATCCAAAAGCCTAAGAAATGTCATGTTCTGAATCAAATAAAGAACAGCTTTTGCAGTATCTTCAAAACATTCCAACTGTCTTGGTCTCAGACCAGCTCCTTACAAACTTTGCTTTCATTATGAAATAATATTTTTCTCTAATAAATTATCTTAAAACATTTTTTTTTCATTAAAAAGAAAGAGAATTCAATACTTTAAAGCCCTTTTGAGAGAACAATATTTTTTTCTACTTAAATTGCTCTTTTCTGACATTAAATAAAGACATAAATCTCATTTTTGTTTTCTACTAAATCTATTTTGGTTCTCTGTACAGAATTTGGACAAAGACTATATAATTAAGGAATTAGGGTTAATAATAACTTCAGGGTTAAGAAATCTTTGAATTGTGTATTTAGAGTATTTTTTTTGCTTTTATTTTCTTACACTTTTTTTTTAAACTGGCCTCTTGCATTTCACGTGTTCTTTTGTGAGGACTACGCCTGAATGGATGTCCAACAAATCAACCTGTCAGCAACATAACTTCATGCTAGCAAATAATGATCTGAAGTGAAGATTACAGATCAGAGTGAGGAAGAGAAGGTGGAATTCACTGTATTGTCTGTACGACACACATTTTGGCACAATCCTTCAACATTTAATAGGTCTGGTTATCTCTCTCAAAAATTATCTACCTGCTCAGATTTGCTAACTTGCTCAGGTCTAAACACTGAATAATTCCAGGACTGAGGAGCTGAGCTACTCCTGGAAAACAAAAAGTCAACTCAACATGGTCATACTGAACTCCATGGGAACATCACTGTGGAATTTGTTCTCATGTGCTCTCTCTACAACAGCAGTTCCCAGCATGCACAATTGGAAGAAGTTGACAACTTGGAATTATCTGCAATCCATCTTCGAGGTACATTTATAAGGTAGCCTCAGCTAAACAAAAGCAGCTGAAATGAACTGCCTGGTATATACACAGACAACAGAAATAGCCATTAAATACATCTTTTATAGTATTTATGCCATTGATCTTTACTGTGAGTAATGGATAGGTACCTTAGAAACGGATCTATGCTTTCATTTGCTTCCAGGTGAGCAGTACAGGCAGCAAACTCTACACTATAATCTAACAATAATGTATTAGCACAGCAGACAATCTCTAGAAATGACAAGCCTGGGGACTCCATCTGTTGCTTGTGAACTGGTGGAGATGACCACTAATAAAAATATCAGAACAAGTTTGAAAATACTGTAAGCAAGCTATATTTAAGGACATCTGAATTTGTGAAAGCCACTAAAGGGAAGATAATTCCATTATTCCTTATGAAGGAAAGAGACTAAATAAGCCTGTCTCATGCAGAACATTTCATGAGGGGAGTATTTCTCAAAATGACTTTCTGAATGACACTTGTAGCCATTACAGTAGCATCAACCCCTTGAGGTTATTCTACCATAAAGGCACCACTGGCCAAGAAACTTGCTGTTATAAAAAGGTCACTGTGATTTCTTACAGGTGGAAAAAACAAACAAACCCTATATCAAGGATTTTGAAAATAAAAATGTGTTCACTCAAAACGTGTATAAAGTTTATTCAGTTTTTAGTGGAGCAGGGGGAATAAATTAATTAGGAGTTAAGTTTCTTCTTTATTTGTGTGAAACATACTTTCACTCAACTATATAAGCTTATGTTGACAGATGTGGTGTCTACTGGTGCAGAGACAATTTCTCACATATACACATTAAGTAAACTCCACCTGAGGCTATATTTTTCAAAGCATGACTTTGTTGGACTGATTTACCTGCACCTGTTTCCAACAGACACAAAGCTACAGCACTAAGTAGCATTGGATGTTGAAACAAAGTTTTGGAAAGCATCAACCTGTGATCACTGCTTTTGTATCCGAGTTATACCTCTACAACCACAGCAATCACCACCCACACTCATCCTACAGTATTTCAGCCTCGGATAGCTGTAATCATACTGTTTTCAGAAAGAGGAGCTAAGAAAAGAGCAAAATGAAAAGCTGACCTTGGTCACAGCCAGCTTGGAACAGACATTTAGTTTTCTTTCACTGCTATGACAAGCTGCAGCTAACACCCTTAGCACAGCACTCCAGCTAGGCCCAACAACACTTCTGGAAGAGCAGAAAGTGCATTAGCCTAAGTGGCAGGTCCCAAAATGAGCTTGGGTAGCTTAGTGCCATGCCTTTTAGAGACATGCAGGGATATCCTGCTCCAACTTAGTCACTGAAATGGATGTGAACCAACCTCCAAGAGTCACTCCTGTGGACCATTAGAGAAGCCACTGAACTGAAGCTATGAACATTTGGATGTTGCCACTGCTTTTTCTCCAGGAGCACATCATTACAGCAGCCAGAATAATGCAGTTTGGAACAAGTAAACTGGTTGCAAAATGAGGGATATAGTCAACTGCTGTCCCACAACTATGAAGTAGAGCATAACATTGAGACTAAGGATTTACAGTGAAGAAGTTAAATAATATTACTAATGCAAATATTCAAAAGAAAAAAATGCTCAGATTACTACAGCATAAAGCCTCTGCATACAGAGGTTTCCTTATAACATCAATACTCCCTACCACTTATAATGCAGTATATGCCCTGTGCCTGGAAACATCAAGGTCAGGCTCTGAGCAATCCTTCCGGCTATAGGTGTCCCTGTTCACTGCAGGGGAGTGATGGCCTAAATGGCTTTTGAAATGATGGTCGCATGTACCCCTTGTCTCTAAGAGAGAAACAAATAGTAACCCTGATTTAATTACCTCTCTCTTACTCCAAAAAGTGACAGTCCAAGTAAAGCGACATACCCACACGAACTGCAACGCTTATCAGGGATCATCAGATTTCTCCCTCTGTTTGTTTAAGCTACAGTTTCAACAACATCTATGAACTTTCTGCACTTCTTGAACCTCAGGAAGGAAACCTTAGGGAAGTTTTTGTTGTCCTGAAAGTGCATTCACTATTTAGGATCCTAAGAAGCGCTACTGTAGGTCATCTCATGAATAACCCAAACTCTTTATAAATGGCACCTGAGTTTCCCAAAAATATTTCCTTTTGAAATATTTTCCCACAAATCAGCTGCTTGTCCACACTCACACTGTTTTGTTTCCTTCATACTGAATAGCAACAAGAAAAAAAATCACTGCTAATACCAGCTGTCCTTGACTCCCATCTCAAGATACCGGAGGTCAAAGAGTTCTGACTCAGATTTTCTTCAGTGCCTCAAGATTTTCTCCCCTCCTCCTCAGCAAAACAGCCGTATTCACAAGGGAAGATTAAGCTGTGCCCTTCAGGAAGAGCTGCACATGACTTCATGACTTCCATCTACTTCATATATCAGAAGAGATCCAAGCAATGCTGTCCATTTCGGGGGTGGGAAAACACTGATACCTGACAAGCTACAACAGTGATATCATCTACCTGACTTGAGAAAGGATATGAAGAGACATGACAGACAGCAAGACAGCTGACTGCAAAGTTGTTTTTTTTTTTTTACATCAGCTATCCCAGATATGCCAGATGAAAACATGTCTTCAAAGACAAAAGAAGCTTTGACATTAACTTCAGTCATGCTAGAACATTTTCTTCTAAACCACTAACTACTTTGTCTTCCTTATATATCAGCCTTCTAACAGCACATTAATCCACCAAAGCCAAAATGAAATGCTGTGCCAATTTAGCACCATCTTTCCCTAGTCCATGAAGGACAGAGCAGAAGATGTAGCTGGGTTTTATCAGACAAACAAGATCACTTTAAAGGCACTTATGCTACATTCTTAGTGATGACACTCCAAGTTGGTAAATTCAATTCAGGTAACCAGAAGGAAAGTGTGGGATACCGAGCAACACTAACAAGGAAATATTTACTCATGCTCTTTAACCTGTTTCTAAACTTTTCCTATACATGTCTTCAGAAAAGGTTGACTCCCCACATCTCTGCTCCACAAAGGTTACCAAAGCTCAAAGGAGTACATTTACTCAAAAATTTTAAAGTATAACAATTTTTCATAAAAAATGATATTTATATTTGCAAAAAAAAACCCATTCAGGATGCCTCCTTAGATTCTCTGAAGTGATTTACTGGCTTCACTTGGAATAGGAATTCTTAGTAGTACAGTAAAAACTAAGATCCTTTGGGAATACACAGAAAATCTGGAACTTGGGGATTCCCAAATACAATAACAGAACACAAAGTGAAAATAAGAAACTAATCAAGCTGCCCCTGGCTTTTGCTAGTCAAATCTGATTTTAATTTTCACAGACTAGTAGAAGAAAGCTCAGAAAAGATTCCAGTATTCTCCTGATAATGCATGCACTATGGGAAAAAGAAGAGCACAGCAAAGTGTCAGCAGTTAATGAAATAACCATTTAGCATTGCTCCTTGTGACTTTCCTTACCTACATTTCTCAAACACTGCACGGTGACAGCAAATCCTTTTGTTCGTGGCAGTAGGTGATACTTGAGCTTGGGCAAGCCTTTGGCTTCAGCCACCTGCATGCTAGCCTGGTGCTTCTGTTCTGTGAATCTTGTGCCCTCACAGTGAATCAGGAACTAAAAAGCAAGAAAGGACCGTAGTTAGAAAGTAGCTCAAGTTTTCTACATATGCCCTATTCTACATATGATCTAATCCACATCAGTATGTCCCAAAGCAGCACTGGTAGCAGGGACAGGAGTGGCCAGATACACTACCAGGTAATTTAATTGCCTTGCAACTATTAAAAAAAAAAGAAAATCTCTTTCAACTTCCTCCACCCATGTAACTTGACAACCTGTGGTCTTTAACATCTGCTTTGCTACTCATGGTTAAATGACTTGATGAGTCATTTCTTCTCTAAAGAAATGTTAAAAATCAGTTAAAACATATTTTCTGTTGCAAATCTCTTACTGATGCCAAGGTGCTTCAGCATCTAAAACTTGTAAAATGTCTGAACCAAACACAATTATAGGAAATGCCTCATTAAGCCCACTTGCTTTCACTAGGGAACAAGGAATGCATCAGAGAGCAGTGCGTACTGCGTCAGCTAAGTCTCAATAACCCACAGCAAAAATTTAGCCCACTAGACAAAGAAACTGAAGAAACCTGCCCAAGTTTCCAGCTTCAGATTCAGCCTATGTAGGAGCACTTTTACTCACTTATAACACGGATCTACTAAATAGTCAGATGAAACATAGAAACTGCTGAAAAATCCTTCTAACACATTTATCATGCTCTGCCTTTCTACCTACAAGGTGCTACCACTCCGCCTTTTGACATTACATCATCCCACTACACCGGAATAAATCCGATCCAAGTGTACAACAACAACTATTACAGGCATAGCCCCTTCTCAAAAATCCCTTCATAGCAGCATATGAAAGATGGTGGCAATCTGTGTTTACCAATTGGCACTGAACAGCCTACACCTGCAAAAGGGCATTCAACACCTTTTAAGAGTGACAGAGGACAGACACCCCTCTTCCAGCTCCTAGTCTTAGAGAACTAGAATCTGTTTTAGAAGAGGGGTTGGATTCAATCATCTCTAGAGGTCCCTTCTAGCCTCCTACAATTCTGAGATTCTGTGAAAGTTTATTATTGATCACAATGGGAACATTTTTCAAATAACATCTGGAGGGCTTCATAGAGGTAGAAAATAAACATGCTAATCTACTACATCATAAATTCAAGACTGAATTCAGGTCTCTTATAATATCTCCTCATACCATCAAGAAGTTCATGAAACAAATACTCAGAAGCAACGTGGTTACCATCAGACATTGCCTATGCCTTCACCCTTCCAAGCATTGCAGCACCTCCTACTCCTCTCATTAGTCATCACTCACCCAAAAGTTTTCAGGGTAATCTCGGAGATTCAGCAACTTCTGCATGACTGTTTTCCGATCTTCCTCCCACTTACGCTTGCAGAAGACTATTTCTAGGAAATACCACATCCAGCCAATGATAGGCATGTAGGAGAGCTCCTTCTTGGCCAGCACTTTGGAACTCTGCAAGATAGAGTGAAAGGAAGTAAGACAAAATCACACTAGCTACTGAGTTCTGTTTGGACATGGCACATGCAGAGCTAGATATTAATACTGATTCATATATGGATCTGTCCCAGCTTTAAAACCAGTACAAAAGCAAAACAAAGAAAAATTTTCTCTGTATGACACAACTGCCAAATCTACTCAACACTCATGAAGCCTGAAATAGCATACAGATGCATATATCTGTATCACAAACACTTTCCCAAAGGAGGAAATCTTAAACAACACTAGAAACAGCAGCAGCAATAAAAATACTTCCTTTGTGTTCAGACTTGTTTATGGAAGGGCAGAAATATTTACAGTAGCGAATTCCTCTTCAGAACATTCTTTTGGAATTAAAGCACCATTCCTGCCTCACAGGTTTGACAGACACTATAGTGATTTATCCATACACTGAGTAACAAGTCTATTGCTCATCAAGGGCTCAACTCCTTTCAAATCTCAAACTCTGGGACTCAGTCCTGTGATTTCCTCAGAACAGTTCTCCTTTGGGCAGGCCTGACTCCAATTCCTCATTTTCCACCTTCCAAATCCCCTACATTTGTGAGCTGTCTTACTTTCCTATTCAGTGGATAAAACAGTATGCCCTTGTGTGTGCATGCACGTGTGTGTATGCAAAAAAAGATTTCAGCACTTCCTGAGATAGCTGTGTTTTCCTAGAGGATAGCTGGAGCAATTACACAGCCCAGTTTCTATCTGTGATATCATTATAAGCAGTACCATGCCTGTGCTCTGCAGAAGGGTTCCAGGGCACAGCATTTGATTAGAAGAAATTATTTAATGGCAGAAATTATGAGCAAGTGTTATTTGCTTTTATTTTCTTAGTTGATACTGTTCATTTGGTTACTAGGAGAAGAGACTTGACCTAATTCTTTATCTCAGTTCATTTCTCTCATCTGCTCTCTTTCCTTGAGGAAGGAAAATACCTTAAATAATTAAGCTATCTAAAAGCTCATAGGAGTGGAAGGCAAATGCACATAAATAGCTTCCAAGTGACTGTTACCCAGAAGAAGTGCAAAAAAAAAGACATGAGAATTCAATTTCTAAGAATGCAAGAATTAACACCGACAAATGATTTAATACTCTGTAATAAAAGTTCTCTCTCTCAGTCATTTGGAGAATAAGTGATGGGCCCAGACCAGGCCCCCAAGGCCTGCTCCCCCACCCCATAAGGAGCAGCTGAAGATTCAGTGGCTGGAGCTGAAGCAGACTTTCTATTTCAGTTTTTCCTGGACACTGATCCATGCTGCACAGCAGCGGTAGCACTGAGTACAGTCTCCTCTCCTCCAGCTCCCCAGGCCAGCTACAGGGAAAGGCTCTCCTCCCACCACCTTCTTTAGCTCTCAAACTTTTTTCCTCAGCAGCCCAGATGCAATCCTATCAGAAGCCACCAACTTGTTAGGCAGACAGCAGCACTCACACCCCATTCACCACCAAAAACAAAGTAAAACAAAGACAGGCTTGATGTGAGCTGCGGTGCCACAGGGTGCAGCACAACCACAACAGCACAGCAGATGCATGATTTCTTCCACAGGACCCACTCCTCCGCATTCTCTGTGCCACAGCATTTTTGAAATTTAGAAGTGCACTTCAGACAAATGTGAATGCACATCACCTAATGTTGCTTTGTGCACCTCACCTGCCCCAGAAGAAGGAAGACAGATGCCACAGAAGTATTTTGCAAAAGAAAGCTCTGCAGTCACTGGGCTGGTAGAAGTGCTCTTCTGTGGGAGGAACATATTAGGCCTGGCCTTCAGGGGCTCTCATCTCTCTTATAATAACAACAGCTACAGTCTGCACTGTTTCAGCTGTCTACATATGCACAGCTCCCATGTAAATATGAAAGGAAGAACACGGATGTGGGTCACTTCTGACATAATTTTTCCCTCTACCAAAGAGCTCTGGAAAATTTGCAAGTCACCTCTAACCCATACATTTAGCTCAAAAAACAGAATAAATTGACTAAATCATCACTTCTTTATGAAATATACACTGTCTCCCTGAAGGAATTCAAACATTTCCACTGCTCAGAGCTGTCTTAATTCCAACAGGCATCTTATGAAATCACTGCCAAACAGAGACAGCTTAACTGTGGTCATAGCATTTTAACACAGGTTAATCTCTTTTCACCAAGTTAGTTCAGATGGAAACATCCACAAAATTCTCTTTATGCACTAGTGTCACATATTAAGGCTAATTTTAAAAGGTCATTTTAAATGTGTTCATATAGCTTTGTTGATCTATGTCTCCAGCCTCAGTTATTCAGCACTTTTAATCACAGAGTGTAACGAACAACATGAAATCCACTTGCAAGCTGAGGATGTCTATCAAAATTTGTTCTACAATTCCAGAACAAATTCATTGCAGCTGCAAGCCAGTAGCAGCAGGCAATTTATGTTGTAAATTATTTTCTCTATCAACTGCCCTCACCATTGACATACTTCTGATAATTGTTTGCTCTATTTCTGAAATACAGCACTCTTTCAAATTATAGTATTAGGTCACGAAGACAGAAAGATGTATTTCTTCAGGGGGAGGGGAGGACCCACACATTTTCCATTAGGAAAGGTAACAGCAATATTCTAGTGGATATATGACCAAGTATATGCTACGATGCCATATTAAATGCAAATAATAATGTGGTTTTGTCTAACTATATGAACAATCATATAACTTCTATTAATATACTAAAATGTACAAACAAACGAGTGTTAAAAAGTAAGCAGTATTCACACATCTATCACTCCATACAGCAACCTAGGGAATCACACCTATATTTAAGGCTGTGCTCAGTTTCTCTAACAGCAAGCTTCAACATAAATAACTTATATTTAAAATTCATTTTTTTGGGCATACGGAACAACTAGCTAGGGTTAAAAACGACTACGCAGGCTGAGCAATACCTGTGTTCATTGGAAGATGAATGAGTAGATTTAGCTTAAAACTGAAGGCAATTTTCGCTGGTAAAAATATCATCTAAGGAGAAGAGCTACTAAAATGACTAAAAAGGTAATTTGGCACTGCTTGTTTATATCAAGCAATGACTCAGAAGAGCCCAGTGTACCCTGCCAGGGAATACATCAGTGTGTTTTCAGTGTGAGTCCTGAATAACGTCTTACACAGAACGTGACTTTGTTTTGATTACTCCTAGGCTTTATGAAGCTTGCTTCCTTCTCTTAATTTCCAACAACCACCAAAAGTCTTCTACAGTTTGGTGCTGCTAACACACGCTAGTAGCTACAGCTGCATAGAGTCTAACTGCAAGTAACAAGATAATCTGCGGCTTAAAATAACTTGCAAGGGAAAAAGAAAGCACAGAATTGCCTCTTGATGTGGTTTTTGCCTTCACCACTCTAGATGAATAGGTCTCTGGCTCTCAGAGCTGTCAGGCTAGTACCTCCTAGCACTTTGACTGGGTGCTCCAAGAATATCATATTAAAGAACATAATTAAAAAGTAAAACAAATAGTTTTTTGTTTCTTTTTTACCCTGTTCCATCCCATCCCAAACATACGGGCATACGTGTGTTCTTAGCACCTCCTTTGGCTCTTCTTGCCAAGTTTTCTTGTGTAGACAAAGAAATCTTTCATGAAAGTAGAGAATCTCATGCCATCTAGGCATAAGAATCAAATAAGGAAAAGAAGACACAATATCACAAACCTAACACCAACATACAAGAGACTAAGCTCCCTCTACCCAAAATTTCCCCACTCCTCATCTCTCCCCAAAAAGTGGGGGAAAAATCCCAAAACAGAATCAAAATCATAGTAATAGACTCTTATAAACTCGGGACTGTATTGATTTTAGTCATAAAGACAGAAGAGAAAGCCAGTATGAAGAAGAGAGATGAAAGGAGTACAATGCACAGATTGAATGTTAAAAAAAAAAAAAAAAAAAAAAAAAAAGACCAGCAGGGATAGCTGTCATACTGAGGTGTTTTTTTAAAAAATAAATAATAATAATAATAAAAATAAATACAGGAAAAGGTAAAAACATTTTTTTTTCCTGGTGCCAGGAAAGACCAAAAAGGTTTAAGGAGTTTAACTTTCTTTTAATATGAGCAAATCCACCACCAACACAAAGAAAACCTAAACCAAAAAATGATGAGAATTTATTGGCTTCACTTAACACAAGTTCAAGATGTAAAACAACACTTGCAACATTGTTAAGAGCATGGTCATTGTCTACCATAGTTGTAGCGCACTGCTGTATGTTACAACACCACCATTCTCTCTGCCTTTTGCAGCTAAACACAATCAGTCCCACCCCTTTGGCCATGATTTGTCTTCATCTTCTTACTCTTCATCCTCCCCAGATATCTCTCCAATTTTCTGTCACAGAATTAGGTATGACATGTGAGAGAAGGGGTGCCTGAAACACGATGTAACAGGCAGACAAGTACCAAAGGTGTTATGCACAAAATTTCAACAGCAGAGGACACAACACTGGCTTACAAAGATACTGGTAGATGCCCAAGAAGTCTGTACAGACACTCTGCGGAGTATATAGCTAAGCCACATTAAATATAAAGCCCCACTGACTCACAATGTCCCTGAGCCACAAATCGCTAGAGGCTAGGACAACCCTCTTTGCATGCTCACCTTGATCTTGCAACTCTTTCCCAAACATCTGAGTCTTGCTTCTGTTAGAAGAAAGAGCAAGACTAGCCCCCAGCATAATGGCTCTTACATTCTTAATCATGCAGCCACAACAAATCATGCAGGTTTGTACCCTGCAAGCTGGTGTAAGGCAGCATGAAGTCACAACAAGGTACACACCTCATCCCTAGGCATCCATCCACTCCTGTGCTGCACCAAACCAAGTACCAGGAAGCCAAGTGAATAAATCCAGTTAGGAAACTAACTTAGGATGAAAACTGGGGTGGGAGGTGCTGGCTTTTAGCGTCTGTTTGGCTTGAACCTAGCTTATGATGAATCTTGACTGGTTACCCCCACAGGGAAATGTACTGCTTTCCTGTGTCAAGACATCTACACAAATAATAGCATGTGGGAATAATTTCCTCCTGGAACATCTTCTGGGAAGTAAAACCACAGTACATTAATCAAGACTGAAATAGTTTAAAAAATAATTACAAAAAGATATATCAGTTCCTAAAAGAATTCTAAGATTAGCAAAGATACAAATTGAATAATAACTCGGCATTTAAAGACAGGAAGAACTATTTTCAGTTAATGTAGCACAGTAATTGTGCAATAGTTTATGGGGTGGTTTTCCTTTGTGTAGGCAGCAATATACAAAATTAAAACATAATCCTGATTATCTTGGGAAAACTATTAAAAAAAGTCACTAAAACTAATGAAATTCAACTCAACCAATCAGCAACAACATAAAACAAAAGACCTTTGACCTTGCTGGTCCTTACTAGTTTGAACAGAAACAATTTTGAACAGAAGCAATTTTCCACAATGGTGCTTTCTGAAGAAGGTCTACAGTATCTTTATGTACAGAACTGCAATCATTACAGTAGTCTCTTTCATTCTGTAAGCCTTAAGTACCACTGTATAACAAGCACACAGAAGGGAGAATGCTTTTAGCATATACATGTCTGCTGTGACCAGATTTCCCCACATCTGCTGTTGTCTTTGATGATATTCTCTGGCTCTGGGCTTGAACCCTAGACATGATGGTAGAATTGTTCCACAGTAACCTTAAGTCCACAGCCACGTCAGTGATAAGCAGGACCATTAAATCTGCGTGTGGCAGCTGTTTTTTTTTTTTTTGTTTTTTTTTTGGTTTGTTTGCTTTAAAGCAGAATGTGTGACCATAATTTGAAAAGGGTCAAAGTGATGCCCAAACATACAGAAAAAGCAAACCGCTCAAAGGAAAGGCTCACAGAAGAACAGCTCAAAGAAGTCAGGCTCACACAAACCAAGTTCAGGACTTTTGATAGCAGTCAGTAGCAAAGTTAGAAGATGCTACAGAAAAGTGCCAAAATAAGGCACTAGTCTGCTTTCTTAGAAGAGAGAAACAGTTCTACCTACAGTGGATTCAAAAAAATTATCATCACCACCACAGAATTAAGATAAACTGGCTTGGGAGAGGTGCTAGAACCATCTCCATGACCTGACATGGGAAGCAAGAAAAACTGAAAACAAAGGCACATACTTGTAGCCTTACATATATAGTAGCATATTCAATTGTTGATAACTAATTCATCTACTCTTTATTATTTATCACTTGGTGAGTGCTTTCACTTCAGATGGCTGCTCTTTCATTCTAGAGCCACGTGAGTGCATGATTCAAGCTCTAGTTGTGCGTTCTGTGGACTTGCAAGATGACTCTAAAGGCAAACAAATTCTATAGTTTACTGGGAAGAATCACAGAGAAGCTCACCTTTCTGCAGCACAATCAATCAAATAGGTACCCAGCAAGCACACAGAAAGAAACAATTGTAAAACCTCCACAGGTTAGAAATCTTCATCAGTTTTAACTGCAATACTTATAAAAATTTCTACAAAAATCCAAGAAATCCTGGTCTCTGTTTACTTCCACTGCACTGACTTAAGTTCACTTCGCTGAGTCTGCACAACAGCTGAATGAAATCTGAACAGACATATTGCCTTATCATCCCAGTTTGGCTGGGATAAAATTAGTTTTCTTCACTGTAGCTGGTATGGCGCTGCCCTTTGTTTCAGTTCCTACAGAGCAGTGCTTACACTGTGTCAAGAACCTTCCAGCTCCTCATGCTGCCCTGATAGTAAGGAGCCTAGGTATGCAAAAGAATCTCGGAGTGGGCAATCAGGACAGCTGACCAAACCTGATCAGAGGGTGCTGTGTACAGCAATATAAGCTGGATGAAATAAAAAGGAGAGTGTGAGCACGTAGTGATTCAGGGGGAATGGTGGTTGTTTTCCCAAGAAACTGTTACATGTAATCAGCCCTTCCAATTCTCACCCACCCCACTGCGAGGGGTGTGAGTGAGTGGCTGTGTGGCACTGAGTTGTCTGCTGGGGTTAAACCACAACAATTATAAATAAACAAAGATTTTACTTGTGTGTTTTTTCCCCACATCCAAGAAGAGGAAGCTTATTTAAAATGCTAATCAAAACTTACCCCCAGGACTCCAAATCTTTCACAGAAATTCCAGCCACAAAGAAAGTCAATTTCAAAGTTGTGATTAAGAATTACGATGGCATTTTCCTTCCCATACTTGTGGTAACTCTCTGGATCAGTGTAGAGGGTGCAGTCAGTGCCTGACCACCATTCCAGTAACATTACCATCTCTAAAACAAAGAGGAAAAAATAAATGAAGGTACAAAGTAGATGCAAAGTCACAAATCAGCAATGTTTTGAAAAACACCAGTTGCCTCAATAACACGTGGCAAAACAAGGGCATGGCAGGGAGCAGGAGAGAAAAGGGAAACAAGGGGGTAGCATGGCAGAAGAAGGAATTTTCCACAGTGATATTAAAAGAAGGAGTTTCAATTATTTGAAAATTACTAATTTAATATTAAACACTGTATTATCAAAATACATGTAAATTCAGCATTTAGGACTTACAGTAGCACAAGAAAACTACATGAAGATCAAAAGAAGTTTGCAGGAGGGATAAATAGGCCTATTTCCCCTGCATGCAGGTCCCTGTGCTCCTAGGAGTTCAGCACACAAAACTTCTGGCAGCAAACAGGACTTCAATCCATGTCAGGATTATTTGGCTCCAGGCTAGACAGACTCAAACCGCAGGGCTTTCAGAGAGTCTTACTTGTAGTGTAGGTGACAGTACAGCCAGTGACTGTGTTTTGTACCCAGCCCAACTGCTTGTGCTGGTAGCCCAAAGACAGTCCCAAACAAAGAGCCAGGGGTGGCAAACCCACAGCGTTCTCCCCTTCAAGGCATACCCAGAGAAGGCACCGGCCCTCAAACTCACCCAGAAAACTTCATCCATCCCAAAGGGGACTATTGTCTGAGGTGCCCTGCACACACAGCAGACTTCAACACCCACCCAATAGAAGAGCTGCTGCCTGGGAAAGTTCCTTCCAAGGCAACCGGCCCATTCCAGACAACTGTGAGAAAACACTGATGCCAGCTTTGTGTACACTGCGTCAGGACCAAACCCCTGCCCTGAAAGCCTCTGTATTGTTCAAGGTGACCAAAACTAGGGCCTTGATTCAAATGTCACCACAGTAAATTGAAAAGCTGCATTTTAATTTGACAGCTGGAATCAACAACACGGACATGCACCCGTACCTGTAATGTACTTAGTTTAGTGGGATTTCCCAGTTGTAAGGTACTGTTCTGTCACTGTCTTATTTTATTCAGCTGATGGTGTTGCTATTTTGTTTCCCTCCTCCACTCTAATACTTCTCAAGTTTATTTAAAATGCCCAGAGCTGACATGAAACCGGCATTAACAAACTCTGACAGAAGAAGCAGCCCTGATACATCAGAGCTTTCCTAAAGCCACTCAGAGTTGGATCTATAAACAGATGTGGGTTAATGTTTACGCTGAAGCCAGCTCACTTTGCCCCCCAGTCTCCTTTGCCATACAAATGTCTGTCCCAAGATAAAACCTGTGATGGGTTGGGATGTCCACAGCCAGCCAACAGCACACAGAACAATAGACACAGGGTCAATCATCTCACTTCCACTTAACTTTCAAAAGTTAGTTAACTTTGTCCGTGTAAGTCTAACATGAACATCCCTCCAGACTGCTTCCCCTTCTGCTTTACATATTCTGTGTAACATATTTTTGATATGGCCTAAAGTGAGACTGGTGTCTAAATGTCAGTCACGTTAAAGTGTCTGAGACACTTTGAAAATGACCCTTCAGCTTTTAAAAAAGTTCTCTCCCAGAAACAGGCTTCGAGGAACAAGACAGAGAAATGGAGCAACCTTCAAAAGTTGAATACTGAAAAGCTCAGTTTAAAACTTTCCTTCTTACTGTATTTCCTTAATTCTGTTCACACCTTCTCTGGAGACATGCTTCTGCCAGCTGGGGCTGTCCAGCAGAGGAACTTCTCACATGAACCTTCTCCTAATTCTATATTACACTGTCAGTGTCCCATAATTAAATGGAGATTGAACTATTTATCACATGGCAAAACTCTTCATTTTCTGTTGAGAATAACACTGCTACTTACTATGGTGTGTGTCAAACAAAGAACAAGAAGTGGCAACTAAAATCATTAATTAAGTGGCAAGCAGGTGAAAAAGAAGCAATTGTGAATCAATTAAAAGAAACCATGAACAGAAGAACTTCTATGAACAGTACAAATATTGTCTAGAAAGTAGTTTGGACATCTGCAACCAGGTCTGCTGCACACACACCTTATGCATCATCCTTTTAACTTGTCAGAATTAGCAGCAGTATGTTCCACTACAACAGATGCTCTCTGCATTTGGCAGGAGTGTATCAATCATTCACAGCAAAGCCAATAGCTCAGACAGGATGCAGAACTGCCATCCCCAGGGCAAAGATAAGGGGCTGGCTGGCAAAGTGTGCAGAGCCAAGAGGAGTTATGAATACAAAATACACCTGCACATCTTTTGCTGAAAAAATAGTTAAGCAAAGGGAATGAACAGAAGTGTGGAAAAAGCCTGTAACAAGACAATCAGTGTTTAATGCCTCAAAACTGCTCTGGATTAGCATTCCAATCTACTCCTAAAACTTTCAGAAATAAATACTAGGAGAGAGAGGACAGTGAGAGCTGTTTAAAACAAAGCCGTACTTAAAAGCTGGAGAGTGGTTCCCCAGCAGCCTCCTAGTGACTATTACACAGGTTTTACCTCCCTATATGCTTATCCTATTATCAAGCACAGGCAAGCATTAAGCTTCATATTTGTTTTGCTTGTAACTATGAGCCTGACTACCAGATTTGTGAATTTAGCCTTTACTTAGGAAAGTTTCTCTGGTTTGGGACAAGAAGCTTGGAGAGCTTTGTCTCAATGGAAACAGAAATAAAAAAGCAGTGGCTGTCCTTGAGAAACCCGTGTCCTAAGAAGATCTAAAGGGACCACAGGATGAACATGCTCTCAAGATGGAAAAGGAGAAGAGACGTTTGCTTCCTTCCAAAGCTACCACTATACTTCTCCACTGAAGCAAAGGTGAGGGGCTGCTCTTTGCCCAGAGAAAAGCACTCTTTTCTCAGGGCATATGAATCTGCTGGAAGGATGAGACATCTGAGATGCCCTCCTGGCTTCAGGTAAATCCCAGAGCATCACACATCCTCATTCACCTCATGGAAGATCAAAAGCAGGCCAGTCTTTGAACCAATTCTGAAATCCTTTCTGTTTAGATCCCCCACTGGCCTCAACCAGCGAATGAAAACAGAGAACAGTCAGGAACAAGTTTTCTACATGTTCAGTCATCATTAGCTCAGTTAATTGCCTGAAGCTTTTAGATGACATTGTGCTGTACACTGGAGAACAGGCAGCAGTGACATGAATGAATTTTATCTAACAGCATTGAAACAGGCTAATAAGCAATCTCTATTCAAATAACATTATCTGAACATGATATAAATACATTCAAGGTACAGATAAATTACTGACTTGTCAGCTCCCTGTTTATTTCTGATCAGAGCAGGTGTCAGGGAACTGTTAGGTCATGGCTTGAACTGGTGATTGAGCACCTGGTGAGGGGTGTTGCTGGCCTAGGGAGCACAGGCAAACTTTGCACCTGTGCTCTCTGTGTCCAACCCTTCTGGTAAGAGAGTGGAGCAACCCTGGATTCATGCAAGAGCAGACTCTGAAACGAGAGCATCTCTTGGACCTATGATGCTTCATAGCCAGAGAAATGCTTCACCAGATGCCCTCAACTCCCCCAAACAAAGGAAAACTGAACAATTTAAAAAACATTTGCAAACATTTACAGAATCTACAATCACATTCTGGGGCAGAACACTGAGAAGTTAGTGACAGCTCCTGTTTGTCTGTTGCTTAGCTAGAAACCTCAGCTATGAGAGAACAAACGTCTGGCAGACAGGATCTGCTCTTCTTTCATCTCTACTGCCTACAACAGTCTATTGCCTACAACAACAAAAAAAAATAGAGATGATGACTATGAGGCCCTCCAGAAGAAAAAGCCTGCTTAACCTGAAGGTGGGGGAGGGGCGGGAGGGGGATACCTTCAAAGTCATTCCCTTTCAAGTGCTTCTTTATTTCTTATTTTTCCCAACAATTTGAAGAAAATGAATAATGTATCAGGCATCTCACTACACAGGTATGCCACATGCATAGAGCTCTTCGTATTTTCAGTTTCAAGTACATTTCAAAGAAGCACAGACAAAAATAATTCTGCACTCACGTGACTAGGATTTGTGTTTGACAAAGTACTGCAGAAGTACGTCCCTACTCCTCACCTCACATGCCCATTTGTTGCTGGTGCATTCCCGCAGTTGCTGCAGAAACTGAATGCTTTTGTAAATAACATCTAACAGCCTTTCCGTTCTCAACACTTATTTTTATTTAATCTTTCCACGCTTTCTTTTCCCTTCCCCCCACATCCCTTCTCTTTATCGTTCTCAGCAGTGATTAGTAATGTCAGTTTGCAGTACTCTTGCATCATGCCACCAGCTTACACCCAGAATCTGACACAGAAATTTATTACCCAGAAACTCCCTGTGGTAGCTCAACAGTAATAGAGTCACTCATACATGCAGCCTTGCCAACTCCGCAGAGCAGACAACCAGTGAAAGCCTTCCTTTCTTTGGACACTGGCCAGATTATAATAACTAAACATCAAATTAAATAGGGAAAATAGTTAAAAACAAAATACAATTCTTGCTCCCAACCATGGCTGGTCCAAAATTTCTAGCATAAGGCTTTTCTCTACCCCTCTTTCAAGAGGTTCTGGAGTTTGAATTTCACAACCAGGCTGGTCAATTCACATTAACTCACATCATGGGATTTCTCAGTTCAAAAACCAACTCCTCCACTGATACTTCCACACAATTCATGCACAGGAAAATCAAAAAAGAAAACTGAAATCTCTCACGTCTGCTTGGAAGGGAGCAGTAAGTTACAACCAGCTTCAGGAGTGGCTAATACTGATTCTTTGCCTGGCTGAGAATGAATAGTTTTTCTCCCTGAAAGAGAGACAATCAAACGTCTCCACCCTGCTACATATAACGACATCTAACCTTAGTGAGGTTAGACTGCTTCCTGCCCCTTCAGTGCCACAATCTGATCTGCCTCAGTGCCTGTACTTCAAGAACAAACAACTGACAGGACAACAACTCTGACGCTAATTAGCTGCTTGAAAAACATTTAAGGGAAACACACTAAGAATTTGCTGAGACTTGTTATTTTCCATCTCAAAGTTTTGAGAGAATGCGTCATTAAAATAGCTAACACTATTCTTCTAACCACGCATGACTTTTGTTAGTAAATTTCTTCAGCTCGACCTGAGATTTGAAACCCTGGATGATACCTACCATCTCAAAGCTACCTAGGAGGCTTTCAAAAAATTTCAGATATTGACAGTTCCACAGCTCCTGGCGCAACCATTCCAATGTTTTGCTATACCACCTAGCCTCACTAGTCACATTTTGGTTGTCTACTTAATTCCCTGCAACAAGTAATTTTAAAGAAAAAAGTGAAGACCAGCATTCTGCTCTAAGCTTGCACTGATTAGATAGGAAATAATTGGAGCTCATAGCTGGAACATTACTGAACGTCCAGGAGATGATGTATTATAAAAAGCTTACATACATTTTCTGTCCAGCACTGCCTTCCCCATTCTGCTCCAAGCAGATTCTCATTCTCCACTCTGCAGGCAAGTATGGGAGCAACAGGAAGGGACAATGGAGAAATCTGGTCCACTCCAACAGAGGTTCTACTTTTCAACCAGTATAAGAATGTTTAAGAAGAGTGTTTTAAACAGAAGAGGAAACCAAAACCTACACTTCTCTTGCCTTAGCTCCTCGCCCACCCTCAATTACCCTATCTGTTGATATAATCATTTTTACCTTAGGACTTATTTTCCTTCCCCTTAAAGTTGTTTTTAGCAAAAGGGTGGAGTGTGATGGCAGAGAATCATGCACACAAATTTAAAACAACAACAAAAAACCCTCCCTCTATTGGCTGCAGGTCTGCTCTTGGAGATTTTTGCCCCCGTCCCTGTAGGAGATCCTGTCAGCAACTCCCTTGAATAACACTTCAAGGACCTGCATGGCTGTGCTTTTAGGGCCAGAAATCACCAACAGAGGAATCCAGAAATGATGATTTAATTCTCCACCCACCACAGTAAATTACTGGATGTGCTTTCAAGGCAAAAGATAAATGCAGTCCAGTCCTTTCATATACTCAACCGGAGTGACTCATTTATTTTAGCATTTGCTCACAGGAAGTTCCTTTAATATAGTTTTCTTCACCAATTTATATTCCAGCAAAGACCACGCTTTTTTTTGTTTGTTTGTTTTTTGTCACAAGTAACTGAATTTAATACAGTATCAAGGATGATCAAAGGAGTTAGTACAAACTAACAGCGAAAAACAACACGAAGCAAGTTTCCATGACATCAACATCTGCTTTGTATGGACATGAAACCAGGCAGTCACACCTCTTGTGGATGTGGTTTCTTATTGTCCAAAACACCACTGACTTTCTAATATTGCACATAGTAACACCACCACAGCAGAACAACTTAGCAAATCAGAAATGGTAGCAAGCCACTCACTGCAAGTCTCTGTGCAAAAGGAACACCAACAGTTTTATTTCAACATTTTCTTTTAAGCAACTTCCTGTTTGCTTAGAAAAAAAAGATATTTTCAGAGTGTTTTCTTCCTAGGTTTCACTATCTTTAAGCCAGCATATCTTAAATTTAAGAGACATGTTCATACTTAGCAGCTTTTAGTAAATATTTTCACTGTTAAAGACTTGAACAACATGACCATCATATTTAAAACAACAGCATAACTGCTCAGCTCTTCACTGGAATTAGTTATCACCAGGAGGGAGGTGACAGCCCAAAACAAAGACAAAAGGCTACTAAATCCAGGTTGCAAGTAACCCCAAGCAGTTTATTGGGAAGAAGTCTGGTCTTATACCAGACAACTCACTGAGATGTCTTGAGCACACATGCTATTTTTTTTTTTTTTTTTTAACTTTGTGACTTAATGATAACTATGCCAAACTAAAATTCAAATAGAGGACAGCTGACTGAAGGTTAATCTGAAGGTTGCAATTCTCTTTTAAGCTTTAAGGATTTCTGCATGCAAATTTCTTCCAGTTTCTCAAGCACGACAACTGGCTCAAACAAGAAAAATACTTTTGACTACAAAGCTGTATCATTTACATTATCCATTTTGCTTAATCCCAGTTGCGTTCAGACCACATCATACCAGACAGAAAAAATACCAGATACACTGCAGCCTACTGTTATCCATGCAAAGACAAGATAAGATGTCAAAGCATCTCCAGCCCCTCAGATTATTCCCTCAGGATCTCTGTGGCATAAGCTAACAATTTCCATGTAAGGGGGCAAGACTTCACAACTTGATTGTGTTAAATTCCCCAGGACTTGCTTTGACTACTCCCCATAACTTATCAGAAGCAGGTTTATATGACATTATCTGATAATTCTCATTCTATAGACAAAAGAGAGACCCCAAAGCTAACACATCCAGGATACAGTGATCCACTCACATGGTGTGGTATAAGAAATTACCACTAAATCAAAGAAGATCAGTAAACCACTGTAAAAGAGAACCACTCTAAAAAGTGCAACTATCTGTTGTCGTCTTTTATTCAACCTAGGTAAAGAAGGATTTCCATGAAACATCTCTGACATTGGATACTAAAGTATCCAATGCTTATTAATAAATTTTGTCAGTGATGCAAAGTCAGAACACACTTTACAAATCCTTGAGAGGTAAGGTAATCAAAATGGCATTAATTTTGATAGCACAAGCCTTGCAGAAGTAATAAAACTGAAATGGTACAGGACAGAGGGATCTGAGAACATCAGCTTACTTTCCAATCTACTCTTATTATGCAGCTCTAAGAAGGAAAAAAGATGGCATTAGGATGTTCTTTCTTGGAGAGAAAAGGAATGGCTCGCTGCAATAGTGAGACAATCTCTGGGCCAGCAGATCAGTAACAGACATCTATGCTCAGGAAATAAAACCTGAAACAAAGCAGATGTAGACCAGGGCTGCAAGGGTGACAGGAAACCAGAACAGCCTGGCTCACTTAAACCATCAAAAAAACATGCAGAAAGAGGACTGGATTGCCCTCACAAATACGGCTTAAGGATGTGGGAGGTTAGCAGTGGGGAAAGAGAGCACTTTAAACTAAATACCATTGGCACAAAAACAGCAGTGTAAAGTGACTGGAGGAACAGACATCTGCATATTCTCATGCTTCTTCTAGTTCCTTTAACAAATATTCCTATTTCCTATCACTACAAAAAAAAATAGCAATATGTTCCAAACAGACTGTACTATAGACCAATACCTCCTCCAGCATTGCAAAGCTATGCCAGCACAGATGAGGAAGCCAGCACCTCCCCGGCAAAGGCTTCTGGTTTAAGGAGGGAGGTGTCAGCTCATTGGAGTTCTCAGTCCAACATCACCTACCAGGGCAGGGATCTCAAAATCTGAGCATGCACAAAAGCAAACATGAATCAAGTTAGCGGATGTCTTAGTCTTGCCTATTATTTACTCAGTCACAGTTGAATTCTTTGACATAATGAATCATTACAATTTCCTTAATTAGAGGGCTACCTGCAGCGTCCATTCCTGGGACTCAGAACAGTTCACACGTTCCTATGACTTTTTTTTTTGCTACACACATTGTCTGCAAGTACTAATTAAATCACATAACAATTAGAAAAGTTATTTGACTCAAGTGAATTTTTTGTGTTTAATGCACACAGTAATGGAAGCTACTTTCACAAATCTCTCCTTCTAGCACATATTCTTAAAAAAGTCTTCATTTCTGCACAGACCAAGTTTCAAGTCAAACCAAAATTTAGACATAGGAAAGAAAGCTGTTCAGAACAAGAAAGCACATCAAGAGAGAAAATCCTACTGTGCTCGTTGCTCTAGATCCATGTCTTCAGCATGCTTAACCTTCACTTCCAGTTGCTGATAAAAAGGGATGGGAATTAATCTCTGAGAAAAAATGACTGATGATGAAAGAGACTACCACTTGCTATAGAAAGTAATCTCTAGCATAAATCAGTAGAAAAAGAGAATTCAATTAGGAAACTGAACAAAATGTAATTTAAAACCTACAAAAGACTGCAGTGCTATTAAGTAAACTGTCTAGTTAGTAATAGCTACATTTCATAGAGGTGTAAGAACAGAAGGAATTAGTCTGCACAAAACAGCAGAATAAGAAAACCAGAGTAGTGACAGACAAGGTTCCATTCATATTTCCACCTACTTTTGATTTCAGATAATGAGCACGCCATAAGTAGTATGCTACAAACAATATATTTTTAGGAGTTAAAGCAGATAATTTGTACTTAAGTTTTCCTATGAAAGACAAATCTATCTAAATTTCAGGAGTGGAAACAAGTTGACTTAGAACCTGTATTACACCATTACAATTAATTCAGCATTCATTTAATGGTGAATAGCCACTGAACCTCTACCACTTTGAGAACATTGTTCAGAACAAAACAATTGCTCACTTTTCACTTGCATTCCCTGAATTCCCTGTCTCTGTCTGTAATCTTACAGCATCTCATCACGTGAGGTCTTGAGAGAAAAGAGCTATGTCTCCTGATGCTTATTTTAGCTTCTGAATTCCTAACAGTGACTTTCACCAAGAGTGCCTCGAAGGAACAATAAGGTCACAAACTACAAGTCAAACAAATGGCTTTCATGAATTAAAAATAAAGTAAGACAGATCAAATATACCCATCAAGTACTCATAAAGCTGTGACACTTTCACAGGGTGAAGACCGTAACTCCTCAAACTGAAGTTATCCAAAACAGATAAATACATAAGAAATACTTCTTAAAACAAAGAAGGAAAGAACACAGGACACAGAAATGCTACATTCAGTTAAGACAGACATACTCCCAAAAATTCAGTAATCTAACACCACAGGTAAGGAACACCTGTGCCTCTCAGATAACATTCAGTTTAACTGTGCTTACTGTAACATTTTCTCAAGCTTAAGTGCAGGAAGAAAGTCAGAAGAAGAATCTACATGTATGCAGGTCTGCTCAGAAAGCTAGCAGCTTGTTTGCTCCAGAAGGAGAGGATATAAAGGTTCCACCAACTTGCCACCTGCTCCAACTAAAAGGGTGCCTGCAAAAGAAGCATTACTAGCTTTCTGCTCTGTAGTCCCACTAGTACAATTACAAAAGTTGTGGAAACAATACACACAGATGTCCTCCCTCATTATGGGCCTGCTTTTTGAAAACTGTGACTTTTACCAGTTCAGACCCTTTTCCAGTTGCAATGTAGGCAATAGCAGTGGAAGACGCAACATCAGCAAGTTCATTTGAAGGACAAAAATCACTCGTGACTTGGGTTGCTGCAATTATCATTCCTTATAATTTCTGACTGCTAAGGGTGTGACTGAGAAGCTTGTGAAAACAGCACAGGGACAGAGGACAACACTCGAGTCACAAAGCATGCAAAGGTTCCTCCAGTAGCCTGGCCCTGTGAGATGACTCCTTGCTTAGAGGTTTCCACAAGAATAAACTCTTCCTAAAATTCTCCAAATCCAGGACTTGCAGCAAACAAAATCATTTCTTGACACGGTGCACAAATAAGACAAAACAACAGACCTTAATGCTCTTAAAGAAAGATTACTTTTATGAACTTTGTGCAAGACATACATCTTCTTGCACAGGAAGATACATAGGAGGGAGTAAAACAAAAGCAGCACATGTACTGAGAAGAAGGAGCCTCCAGGAAAGCAAGTGGGAAGGTGCTCTTTTATAGAGCTCAGGGCACACACAGGCTGCTGTAAGCAGAGCACGCTGACAGCTGCTCAAAGGCACTGTGCAGGGGTAGCCTATGACTGGCAAAGAGCAATATGCTGAAAGGTACAATTCATAAATACTACATTTGGAACACTTACGTACAAACCAAAGCACCAATTTAAAATGATAATGACCTCACTTCCCTTCTGCCAACACGCCCAGTAATTTGCCAATCTAACTTTAAGATTAAAACAGTGGATTAGGAGATATGATGATGTATTAAATGTGTTGTGGAGTTAAAAATCAAAAAGAAAAATAAATAAATCCAATTCTACCCCCAACTGGTTCTGTAAACTATAAACACCAAGTGTATTTGTAAGCTGAAATGTGATTTTTGCATTACCCCTAATAAAATACTTTTTCCTCAGGACTGAAGATACACACTCCTCCCCCCCCCCCCCCCCCCTTTTTTTTTTTTTTTAACATACACTGACATTTACTTAAGTTGGCCAGATCCTCAACTGGTATAAAAATAATCTTCAACTTCAATTTAGTCACTGCTACAGCAAACTGAGTAAACCAAAGTAAGGAAAAAAGACTCTCTGCACTCATTACAAAGCTAAGCTTTATCTGTGGTTTGTTCTTCTTGGCAATATGACCTCAATGCTTGGTTAGTCACTGAATTAAAATCTTCTACACATATGCACGCATGAATTGGCTAATGTAATAAGTGAAAAACACTTGGCTTTATTGAAACATCTGGGCTAAAATTCTGATGGCAGATATTACAAACTGCAGTTCTAGCACTTATTGTGCCTCAGCTCCCTGAATGTGATCCATTTCATGTTCTTACAGAAGGAAGGCAAGTGCTTTATTGATAACAGTGTTTCACACCTTCTAAAGGAGCGTCATCAACATTTTCCCAGATGAAATGTACTAAAGTAGGTCCAAAACTACTGCCAATTTAATATGGCCACACCTGCAACTGCTGAAATGCAGCCAGGTTATAATTGCTTTGGGAACCAAAATCAGAACCAGATTTAATGAAAGGTCTTAAGTACACAAGCTTTCAAAGAATCTTCAAAGTCAGAGTACTTCAGATCTTAATAGGGGTACTACATACACAGGCAGTGAGAACTTGTGATTAAAACAGGACAGAACTTTTGCATCTCAAGGCACGCCTCTGGTACTCAACCTAACTGCTCTGTTGTGGCCACAAGCCAGCCCTGGCCCAGACCCTGCCCAGTTACCACTCTCTGCTGACACATCTCCACCTCATGCCAGCTTCCCCCATCTCTCCCTCCTGGCATTGCCCTCCCATTCAGAAAGTGCACTGATCGTTCAGGTTTGACCAATTGGATTCTCCCCCCTTTCTAACCTAAGGCCCACAAAACATTAACCACATTTTTTCTTAATGTGAAGAAGAAATGTTAAGACTGCATATGTGTTCTTGAAACAAGAGGTTACAACTGGTACTGCCTTCTCCAGCATAACCCAGAGCTAGAGAGGTGGAGGAATACAGAAACGCCGTTCACTTCTTTAGTCGCTGTTCCTTTTAAACCATCTCCACGTAGAAAGTTAAAAGCAACCTTCCCCTATGGAAAAAAACAGCTGCACACTTCACACATCTCATTTCACAGCTTTTTTCTGTCTTTTATCCCTAGACAAGCTGCCTACAAAACAGCTTCTTCTCTCCAAGTTACTGTGCGTGTGGAACAAAGCCAGCCTTGCAAGTACATCGGGTTTAACACATACGCAGAACTTCAGTAGTCACTGTTTTGAAATGCTCTTTTCAAACCCTCTGGGGAAATTAATTATTTAACAGCCACGTGTCAGAGAGATTTGTCTCACATTTGAGGGCTCCTCTTAGCCTTCCTCCCCGAGGAATTTAGCAATACTCCTATGTTTCAGCAAACCAGCAGTTCCTCGTGGCAACAGGACCAGTCAGTGCAGATAACAATCAAGCGGACAATCACCAGAGCTGCCCCCAAAGGCCAGCATGCAATCCCCTGCTGTTGACTTAATAAGGCACCAAGGAGGGAAGCAGGAATGACCTTCCAATTGCAATACCGCAGCTTAGCAAAACTGCCCATGACAAGCTGATCCTGTTCTATTTTATTCCCACTGAAGTTTATTTTCCATATCTCAAGGAAGCCATCCTACAACAAAAGCATCCATCTGCAACAGGCTCTGTGCATGTATGACGGCGGACAAGCTTTCCTTTCTCTCTTTTGGTCTTCATTTAAAAATGGGACTATGGCCACTGGACTTTCCCACGCCAACAAGTCAAGGATGTAAGCTGGAAACAAAGCACAGAATCATGTATCCTGACTTTCAATGATTTATGAAGGTCAGCAACAGCATTACATTCCAACCAATGCAAGCCAAACTACTCAATAGTATTTTCAGCCTTCTCACGCTGTTCATGGGAACAACATTTGAAAAACAGCACCGAAGATTATCACGGTACTCCAATACCCTACAGAACACAGGAAGAACCTAGCATACCACTGCTCTTAAAGGAGACCCAATTTCTATCATTCCAACACAGACAAAGAACTTTACAGTGACTTCTTTACACAGCCTATACACATAATGTAGCACCAAGCATTAGGTCTAAGTCGCTAAGTCCTACAGTACTATCCACGAGGCTTGGGATGCTCCCAGGACACTGCTTGCCCTTTTACTCACCTTCATTTGAAATAACCCATTATGCATTTATTTTCCACATGAAGAAATCTATCATTTCTTTTCAGAATGAATTCCAAACATCAGATTCAGGAATTTGAACTCTCATCTGAGAACTGCATTCACTTACAGGAAAATATATTAAATACAGACAAGGAAACCTAAAAAAAACATGTAGGAAACCTTTAATTCTAGGCATGAATTAATGAAGATTCCTGCATGGAGTCAGAGTCTGTAAGTACACAAAGAAGACAAACTCTACGGACAGCTTGAATTCAACCGGAAAATTTCTGAACTCACCATTTAGAAAAATATTGAAAATGTCATCTCATGATAAAAGGAAAATGTACTGCAGTCTCAATTTTAAATTCTAGATAAATTAGGAACATATGAAAACTAAAGGAGTAAACAGCTATTTTGCCTGTTTAACTCCTCCCTTCTTTATAAGCACATAAAGGCAATATAGGTACAATTAAAACAGGAACAGATATATTTTGGTTGTTAGGAAAGCTTCTTCATAAAAATTCAACTGAGAAAATCAGTTCACATTCAATTTCTGAAAAAATAACCAAATCCAATCAGAAAAATAACTCTGAATACTGAAGGGTTAATATCTCCTATCATTTCTATGAGGTGCAGCGGTGCAAAAAGCAAGGTCAGACAAACCTCATTAAAAATGTTTCAAATTTGAAGGAAATGAGCCTCTTAAGTTTTCTACAGCTAGTTTGCCAGTTTAGAGCCTTCGGCAAACTGTACAGAACGTTAATACATTGCACATCTTTGGATAAGACCCCATCTGAGCTAGGGAAAAGGTCTGGAAAATGTCAGAGAACACTATGAGTTTGTTTGCTCTAAGAAAAAGAAAAATCCAATAAGAGATTCTCCACAGCTTTCGAGGATGGTACAGGAAAGGCACTACTCCACAGCAGCAAAGCTGTATTAACAGGGGCTACTGTCAAAAGCCTCAACAGCTGCAGATCTCCTATGCTTTCCCAAACACAAGGGTAAGTTGCTTTAGAAGTGACAGTCAAAAATTAAGCCCGTACAATCACTCTATTACCTTACCTACCACAAACAGCAGATTCATTCATCAAAATCGTTCATTAGAAGTACGTGCCAATTCCTGGATTTTTGGTCTTAAGTACATATCCACAGAAGTATCAATGAGTAGTCAGAAATCAACAACCTCACATATTAGGATGTTCACCTGAGTTTTAACCTTCAGTGAAAACTCTACATTCAGAGGTGCAATGTAGTGTTTTTAAATCAAATTTTAAATAAATGAACTGAAGAATAATCAGATTGAAGTGCACTTTCCCCTTAAGACCATGAGATAAAAACAAATGTTTGGTATTGACACCCCAGTGTTATTTGTTTGAGTACAGAAAGCGCACACAACTTAAGAAAGCCAATAAAAGAGCGCTAGCAGAAGAACAAAGCAATCCACCCACAAACAATTATACAGTAATCGCTATTATCTCTCTCTCTCTCTCTTTGTGGTTTCTTATTTTGCTTTGAACACTGTTTCAGCAAGGACCAAAATGGGTCTGGCAGAACACTAACTGCTTCCTCCAAGCCCTAGCAGACTAAAGAACTGGCTTGCACATGTTTCCATTTGCCTCTTTATCCAGCAATAAAGGATTCAGGATTCCAAATACTGTGTTGAAAGAAGCATGTTTAAAAAGAGATTACTACAAGACAGATGTTTAGAATGCCCAACAAGACCTTAACAACAGTCTCCAAAGTGAGAAAACAACATAATCCTCAAGTAATAAGCTTTAACCTGATGTTTGCAAACAAGTCACAAACTATCTTACCATAGAGGAGTATCAAGCATGTGCAATCAGAAGTTCTTTCCACTCAAGCATCACAATGAAAGACCTCAAACAACTGCTGAAAGGAAATACCGCTTCCCACTGGTTTCAAAAAGTTCCTGCACAAAATGACTAAGACATCATTGCATCAGCTGCAGTGATCCTTGACATACAAAGAGATGAAAAATCTATTCCACAACATGTTGCCATGTGTCTTTTATGCTTTTGAGAGAGGGAAAAACACCATGGTACATGCTTCTAGTGGTGTACACTGCTCAAAAGGGAGCAGAATTGTAAGAGATGAAGCCAAGTGGCAGCAAAGACAAGACAAGACACACTCCATTTCAGCAGCAGATGTATTCCCAGACCTGACAGAACACAAAATTCCTCCTCTGCCTATGAAAACAGTGCTCTTTCCCAGGTGGGAAAGAAATTCAAACGAGCAGTTGTACTTGTAATTACTGATGGAGATCCATGAGATATTTTCCACATCTTTGCAGAAAAGTTACTAAAGATTAAGAGGTTCTCCTTCAGATGTTGCCCTACTCAAACAATGAAAATAATTCCTGAAGCTAAATTGGGGTATTCTACAAATATCCAAAGTCTCTTAAGAAAAATCCATTCCTCTGCATGTAATAGTCACCCTTAATGAGACAACAACTCAAGCAATTTGTAAATATTAATGACTTATTCTGCGCTGTGACTTGAAGCATTAAAATCATATAATCATCAAGGTTGGAAAAGACATCTAAGATCATCCAATCCAACCATCCACCTATCACCAACAGTTCTCTCTAAACCATATTCCTCAACACAACGTCTAAACACTCCTTAAACACCTCCAGCAATGGTGACTCCATCACCTCCCTGGGCACTACAGCCTCACCACGCCCATGGTAAAAAAAAAAAACTTCCTCCTTATGTCCATTCTAAATCTCCTCTTTCAGTTTCTCTCACTCCACACCAGTTGAGCATCAGTATCAAAAGTTCTTTTACAATCATTTTCCTAGAAATTAGTTCATCCCTCCAAAACCTAGAGCTGATCACAACAGCCCACATTCCTTCTAAGCTCAATTAGGAACTCTGCTGAAGTTCATACACCAGTGCCACCGAACTGCACCTTTATGAATCAAACAATAATACATGCACCTATAAAGTGCCTAAAATCTTGGGCTGCGCCAATAAAGTTTGCTGTCCATCCCTGACCTACTAGGATGACTTGGTAACAATGTGCACAAATGGCACAAAATGTGGACTAAAATGTTATTAGGTGATACTGCAAGCTAATGTTAATAGTGAAAATGAGGAAGGTATTTGTAAGACACTGTAGAGGATTTATTTATAGTAATGAATGTAAATCTTCAGAAAAGTTGGAGTTTAACCTGTCATGGGTGCAGAGAACAAATGAATGATCTTACTCTACCAACAAGAAATCAAAAAACGTGCCTCACTGATTGGCTCCTTCAGTCTTCCCAAATTACGGTAAAGTAGTACAAGGTTCAGTTTGAGTGGGAAACTGCACAGATAACCAGCCACACAGCCACAAATATAAGCATAAAAGTGTACTGGAAGTAGGCTTGTAGAAGGTGCTGAGGAATTATTTCAAAGTTTTTGATTTCTACTCCACTAAGACAATTACATTGTCAGAGTAAGGGAAAAACACTTTTTCAGGACAAAACTGATTTCAGAGTAGAAGAGATCAATGTGGACCTTTGGGACAGCTTCAAAAAGGGAAATCAGCCATAAAACCAAATATGACCTACCAGAGTGAAACTATGTACGCTCACATCTGGTCATGCACACACAGGCTTGAGGAATAATAACTCAGACAACTATTCAGTAGACAGCAGGATACTGGGTCCCATGCCATAATATGCTGAGAGAATATTTAGCAACAACAAGGAAACATTTCAAAATGATGCTCACAAACAAAAATTGTGTGACCTCCCCATTACCACTAGAATGACTATTTTATGAATGGCATTATGTAGCCTATCACTTGAAGAAAAAAAAAGGTTTATTTCAGGTATATTTATTTTATATAGTACACATGCTTATGTCTACTTTTTCTTCTTTTTTTTCTCCATTTACTCAGATCTCTGTGCAACTGCAATTTTTCTGCCCCCCCACCCCCAGCAGAATTTATCTAGATTAAAACTAATCATGGGCACCTCTTTAGCACAGTGTTTTCAAAAGGAAAACCATTGGGATGACTGAAGTGAAAATAAGAAAGGCTAAAGTGATACTCTCAGAATGTTCCGATCAACACTGACTCTTCCCATGACTATCAAAATCCGGCCTTCAATTTTTACTCAGGATTTGTTGTAAACTTTGTGTAGTGTTTACAAAGTTTAGTGTTTTCACATGGATCTCCCATGTGGAACCTAAATAACAAAGGCTTACATGAGCATCTAACAGCACTTCAGAAAAAGGAATTTCATAAACATTACTGAAAAGAGCCCTGTAAATAGGCTAAGAAAACAACTCCAAATAACCTATGAAAGCTCTCTGTTACATCTGTGTTGACAAGCATGTTTCAGTTTGCATTATAAATAAGACACTACAGATTTACATGAAGAATGCTGTGGTGTACTTCAAACAACACTAAACTGCTTCCTCTGCACTACAGATGACAATAGAGGGAACTGCAGAAAGAAGAAAACTCAGCCTTTTAAGGGGCCTCTTGTTTCTCATCCCTTCCTGCCTATTCCACTGTACCAGCATTACTTTGGTACAAACAACATGCAAAATAGGCAAGGAATCCTCTGAACTCCATGTGGGCACTGGGAATACATGACATCAAATAAAATCTTCTGGATTAACACAGCCTTGATACTGACACACATCCTTATCTGGATGCCCATTTCTTGTACTGTGATGCCTATAGCTGTATGTGGGAGGAATTCGTTTCACTGTTTCATAACAATCAGCTAAGGTGGTGAGCCTGAAGCAGCTCTCAATTTCACCTGATTTTGTTTCTAGAAAGCTCAGTTATAAGAAGAATCAATTTCCATCTTGTTTTCTCTGCAGACTGTGAGCAGGCATCAGGGGGTGCCTATTTGCATGCAAAGAAGGGCCTCCCCCTCAGAGGGATTTACAAACTGCAGCCAACACACGGTAACTTTACCCAGAGGTGTAATAACATCCCTTTCAAAGCACAAGAACAGCTATTAGTACTACTATAATTAATTTATAAAGGCAAATTAGAAGCTAAGACAATTGTTTTTAAAACCCTTACGCATCCTTCCACACAACTGTACCCTTACTGGCAGATCTTCCATTTATGCAGCGCAAAGTTCATCTTGGGCTGAGTCAGTGGAAAGCCAGTTAGTAGTTCACGTGAGGAGCACAGGCTGCTTCTCAACAGAATGAGAAGCTAACTTTCCACCAAGAAAGGGGCAGCAAGAGGACAAGTTATCAATCGCTGCTCCACTCATAGCCAAACACGTTCCTGAGAAAGCACACCCAACACCACAGAAAAAGCCATACATCCAACATGCGTATGTCCCTGGTCTCAGTACGTGGCAGTTATGTCCCAGGCAGCCAGCAGGTGCCCAGCTTATGCTGCTCACCCTGCTGTAGCACGGCACCAGCTTACCAAGCACAAACCAGTTCTGGACGTACAAGTCACTCTCCCACTGCCTCCACAATGTGCACAGCCATGTGCGCACACAGCACCACAGCCTAGACAACCTGCTCTCTCTATAAGCCTGGCAACTTCACAGGCTAGGGCAGAAGAGCTGCGCATATCCTTTGTGGTGGTTTGCTTTCTCCAGATAACAAGAAGGAAGATGTATTCTTATCTCTTCCAACTTAGGTACAAGCATCAACAAGAACTGAGGTGTGTTCAGCACTTCCTTTCTTAGCACACCCCTTGGCTCTCTATTTTTTTTAAGTAGAGACTGTAGAGACAGAGAAGAAAGTGCCCCTAAATTATTTAAGAATAGAAAATAAGACTGCTTGCTAACCTACGCTCTAATGCCATTTTCCAAACTCACTTTAAAATACTTGTTATTGTTACCATCTTGCACAGGTTTGCTGCGTTCAATTTTGCCACTAGAGCTGCACTTTGCAGAGTTCAGAATCAGGAAGAACTTATCAGGGTTGACATTTTACAAAAGGGAGTTAATAGATAATTGAATCAGCCAGTGAACACACACTGGGAGCCAGAAAACACTGACTGAAAGTTCTAAGCCCAATGGCCTTTTTTTTTTTTTTTCTTTCATTTGAAATATAACAGAAGTTGTGTAACTCTTGGCACTTTTCAAGTGCCACACTGACAGAAGAATAAACAAGTTTTCCTCTTTCCTAGTTGAATTGAACCACTATCTACAACTAACACCCTCCAGTAAGCACTGAGGCATGCAGGGTAAGGAAAACTACAGCTAATCACTAGCAGATATTTGTCAAAAGAGTTAATGGGATAAAAATGAGACTTTATTCAAAGTAAAACGCATAAAGTAACTTGGACATCTAAAAGCAACCTAAATGACAATCTGACGAATGGCCACCCTTTGAAGAGCAAGAGCCACAAACTGAACAAAGCTTCCAACGTGCAATTAAGAACTTTTCACCAGCTCCAATTTCATAAAATGCCACTACAAAACAAACAAACAAAGCTCACCAGAAAAAAACAAAACAAAAAAACCTCCCACCTATTTAACTGAACCAAAGTTTTTCAGTAATAAAAATACTGACACCAATAATACTGACATCAGAAAGTATCCACATCTCTAAACCATAATAAATCAGGTCAGTACATTACCTAAACTCACTGTATTTGATCAACTCAGTCACAGTTGGTTTGAAGACCTTCAGTAATCGGAGTAGAGAACTTAACTGCATGCAGTTCTGTTTCCTTCCCTTAAAACCAAGCTGCTGCTCTAGTAAATGCCTTCTACTGTAAATTCAATCTGGACATCAAGCTTTTACTTCTTTTCTAATTTTAATCAATAAGCAGTAGTTTATACTATATCATATTAGCCTGCTAGGTTGTCAGTTGGTATGGTAAGAAGCCACAGAGCTACTGCCATATTCACAGTGGAGAAGCAGCAGCTCACAGTTGTCTTCAACTATCAAATCACAGTCATTCCATGTGGCCTTCTTAGGGCATGAATACACTTACTTGAGCTAGTCTGACTTAATTCAGATAAGTAGATATGTAAGCATTTCCAACTCAGGCTGAACTACTGCAGTGAGGACAAGACATTAACCACAAGAACAGACAAGCTTCCTGTATGCAGTATGATAGCAGACACTGCACTTGGACAAATGAAAATATCACACTCCCATACTAGAAAGGGAAAGGGAAGAAAAGGGGTAGAAGAAAACTTCACCACCATTCAAAATACAAGAATACTTTCTCAAGGGTATGATGCTGAGGGTGATATGCTCTCTTCCAACTCCAACAATTGGGTCAACTTAGCAATTCAGGCTTTCAGGCTTTAACAGCCACCCAATGAGATGCATATCACCACTGCAAAGCACAGGCCTCTGTACATTCTCCACAGCTTAGTTTCAGCATCAGGCAGACTGAATTTCTGTTACATTCATCAGGCCTACATAGACACAGCAGCTTACGTTGTGTGTTCCTTCATCAGCACACCAGTGCCCCCCTAAAGTCATTACATTACACATACACTACTACAAAACACATCAGTTTTGACTAACTGATCTACTGCAGTTCTTCCAAATGCCTTTTTTAATGAACTGTCATTTTCCCCTTTTCAAACATCACTCAGATTAAGGTGAGTCATTTGCCAGTTTGCAAAGCTCTGATGCAAAGCTCAAATAACTGTCTTTAACCAAGAGCTAGTCGATTCTGAGCATGACTGGGCAGAAATCTCACAACACAACCTGTTCCACTGCAGACTAAAAACTAGATTAACAGCCCTGAATAAAAAGCCATCTACACAACCAAGGACAAACATGCAGTATTACATGCTAGTTTTTACACAACGACCAGCCTTAAGTATAGATGAGACCACGTTGAGGGCAGTGAACGGCTTCAGTCTGAAGACACTCAAGTCTGATGTCTCTGCATCAAGTACCCAAAAGGCTGAATGGCACAGAAGGTACAGCATTAAAAATAACATAGCAATACAAAACTTACTGTGTCCTAAAGGAAAATTTACACATGCTGCTTCCTACATTCCATGGCTTCAGACATACTCTGTGCCACCAGAAAAGAAGTAAAAACTTAGCCACACGCATGGCACTGCTCACACATAGAAATGAATACTACTTGCAAGCTCACTACTTCAGGGACATACATGTGGAAAACAAACGTGAAATTCCTTTATTACATTTGTCCCTTTATCACAGAAATAATAGTACCTCCACTTTATTTGGGATCATACATCCTGATGCAGCTTTGAAATGTGAATCAAAGTCTGTTAAAAAAGCATGCTTTGAAGTGCTGCACAACAGACTCACTGATGAGAGACAAATGATCTCCAACAGCCTCCAGTTTGAGATATGCGTCAGATTTCTCCCTCAAGTGGTTAATTATGATTAGTAATAATGCTTCCCCCTTCTCAGGTTCCTAGTAGTGAGTAGGTAGCCTGGAGGAAACCATTTTGCTGAATACCTGCAACAAAGCTCTTAATCATTGTGTTGAACAGCTGTTTTCTCCATATGAAACCACCCAAAACTTACTTGCCACTGATGGTAACATTGCACTCAGATAAATCATTGCTGAAGCTCTGCCACAGCTCTTCAGAAAAAAATATGTAAGTAGATAGTAGACTGATATTACTGAGATGCTCTGATAATCCACCGCTGATTGGTGGAGATTCTACCTGCCTCCTATTAACAAAAAAGAAATAAAAGGACATAGATCTCAGTCATCACACTGTAACTATTAGTCAACAGTGACTGAGCTGTCACATCTCCCAGCAGTTGTACGGATTTGGACTTTCTACAAGTTATGTTCCGAGCACCTGCTCTCCACTGCCCTAGAGACTTCAATTTCTTTCAACACTTACAGGCTACCCGTTGTATTGTACGATATAAACTGTATGTTTATACTGAGCACATAGAGCTATGCAGCTTAAGGTCTGAAATGCTTATTCAAGCAGACAATTTACAAGTGGCTTGAGAAAGCAGCACAATGAATCAGCGTAAAAAACAAAAAAAAAAAGGGAAGAGCACTATTTCCTATTTCTGAATAGCATTCACATATGAAAGCTTTACAGAGATCAACAACAAAATCAAGCATAATAAAGATACTGAAAGCACTATCAGAAATGACTTGTTAACCATGTAAACCAACAGACAGTGCATGTCAGCAAGTAATTCTATTATTTGGTCAATATTTCTCATTTGGCTTAATGAAACATGATGGATAGTCAAATGAGAGGCAGCCTTTCTTCATTATTCCAAGTCAAGCAAGTATCCCAATATCAAAGAGCAAAACATTTCAGCAGAACAGTATATTTCAACAATGCATACATCCCTTCACAAAAACACAAGTGCTGTAGGAAGCAGCAATGATCTTTATAAATATTACTTTGACATCTATTTCAGAATTTAACAATTCCCTCAAGACAAAATACAGAAATAGCTTAAAACAAAACAAAAACAAAATAAAATCTTACGGCTTGAAATGCAGTAAGCCAGCCTGCAGTTGATCCTCCTGAACAGTTGCTTGTTGATTGGCCAAAGTATAAGTGTAAAGAGTTGAATGAAGTTAATGATCAGTCCTGACACTATAAATATGTAGCAGATCAGCAGGTGGCAAATGAACTGAGACTTCAGAAAGCCAACGATGTCCATGATTTGCTGAGAAAGCAAGAGGGTACCTTCAGACCCAAAATTCAGAAGTCAACCTGCAAAATCAAATAGTATCAGTAGTTACAGAGTGCATTTGTTTCTACGAACAGATTAATACAGATGTCCCACTGTACATTCAAATATCTGAACAAAAGTTAATGTCTTTATTTAGAGTAAGGCCTGATTATAATATTTACAAGAGTAAGCATGGAAATAGACTATCATATTACTGTATCAGTTTACATTTGGCTTTGGAACAAATTTTCACATTTCAGTTCTAATTCTACAAAACACATGAGTGTGTGACTCCATCCCGCGCAGAGTAACGCTCCTCTATCAGGCCTTCATTGCTAAAATATGCGCAAAACAATCCACTCATGTTTTGCACTGTCAGTACTTCATAAGGCACATGCTGCGGCCTCTGCTACATTTAAGAGCAGCTCCAAAATTTGCAAGTCGCAAAGAATGCTCTTTCAACAGAAGTTTGCTGAATGTTTTTCTGGAAGTGCTAACGATACATTATCCAAAGAACTCTATCACAGTTGGTACTTGTATCACACCCACAGTAATTCTTTAATTATGGTCCCATGGCCCCTCTTTAATGTTTGGTATTTTTTCCAACCTGAAATTTATTTCCTATTCAAGACTATTCCATAAATTTCTCACAAAACAGGGGGCACCCCTCCGCGTTACTACAAAGAATGTGTGTGTGTGAGAGTCTGAGTAATCTCAAATGGCTACATTATGCAACACCCTAAAAAGGTGTTTCCAACTTTCACTTTATTCAGGACTATTTACTTTCAGATAACTTTACCAAAGGGTTTGCTTTACCTGCGTATACATACAAAAGTTCAAAACACTGCTGGCTGTTAAGCCACACTTGCTTAACAAATGATACTGTGAGATTTCTGCTCCAAAAGGAAACTGGCAAACTAGGACGCTTAACTGTAAGTGTACAGTACTGGCAAGGTTAAGAACAATATTTTCTTCTTTTACTTGACTGAGGAAAAGAATCCAATGATCAGAGGTCCCACTGCCTTCAGTGCAACCCAGAGCAATTCTTTATCACATGCATGGTGTTAAACTATGCATAAATAAATAAAAATTGAAATATGTTTCATGGCGTCACTTTCCTTAGCATGTCCCATGCATAATCAAGAAAAGGGTCTTTAAAGACACACTCATCACCATGCATATCCATTCCAGAAAACAGAGAAGCACACTGATGGTAGACATGGGAGCAGCTCTACTGATTTTAAGCATTATTCTTCAGTATGCGCACAGCCTCAGACTCCAATGTTAGCAGAGGAAGACAAAAATTCAGAAATTCTGCCCCATTGCAGAAGAAAGTGATGACTCATTTCACTTGAATAAGGTTGTTACAAACAAAAACCTGTGTACACACTCACTCTGTTCTTGTCTATGGAAAGTAAACGTAATGTTTGCAGCTTTATGTTTGAATTTTTGCCTTCTTCTGCACACTGTTCCAAGCATGCTCTCAAACCAAGAGGTAGCAGCAGCTTCCAGCCTTACAAGCTTGTTCCCTTGTTACATCCAAATACCCGTTGATTTTGGCAGAAGAATAAAAGCTTGACTATGCACAATATACACAATTTGTTCAATTATTCCTTGAAATGTAATTCTGACAGTTATGCTCCATAAACCCAGTAAGGAAACATCAATAGCAGCACTAACCCACGACCCAGCAGTGTTTCCAGAAAACCAGATCTTACGTTACTTAAAAAGGTTTATACAATTTTGGAAATGACCAATCCAACCTTAGCAGCTGAGAATCCAGAGGAAATGTTCTCTTGGCCGAGTATACCAGCCTGTCAAAAACCACACTGAGCTTCTGTAGCCATCACTACCACCAACTCTTGGCTCACTTGTTTGGAGAAAAAATACTAAGACACAATCTCTCAATAATCAATACCCTAGTCTTTTGAATGTGGTTAAGGAGGAGATGCTGCCACGCCCTTCCTAAACCATTTCTCCTTGTGAAGCACAGGAGAGTCAGCCCATGGAGGAAGCCCTGAGACAGTATTTCCAAATACGCCAATCACAAGCAATAACAAAACAGCACCTGTCAGCATCTCAGGGAATTAACTGATAAAAAAAATCTTAATGCCCTTCCTTTTAGTTTATACAAGCCCGCATTATGTGAAGCAGTGAGTCTAGGTCAGTGTCCTGAAACGTTTGTTTTACTGTCCTTGCTGACTATGCTTACTACAAGAATATGCTTACACACAAGAATTGCTACAAAGCAATAGGAAGATATTCAGCCAGGTTTTCAACCACAAGGAAGATGAAGCAAAAATTAAGAAAGAGAATCTGAGTTGTGGCATGATTTATATAAAGTGTTTATGGCAGTCCCAAGCCTATTATTAGCAGTTAAAATGCATCCTTTGTGGATTACAGACATTGTTCCCTTTATCTTGCTGCGCTACTCAATATCAAAGCAGACACCATCTGTAGCTCAGAATTGCAGAGCAGGCCTGTGTTCATTGTAGTAAGCGCTGTCATTATACGTGTAAAAAAACTTTTCCAGCTTTGACTAACTGTGTGCTACAGATATGTTTCATACGATGGTAGGCAATTTATTAGCACGGCTATGCCTGATTACCTTTTTCTTTGCTGTAAGTAAAATAGAATGAGAAATGTTGTCTAGTAGGAATCACTGCAGTGATTTATCCTGGAGCCCTCTGTCTTACTCTGTCAGGATAAAATCAAATCCTGAACAGAGGGAAATAATAAATGGTAATAAAACCAAGTTTTGAATGAGTATACAGTGTAAAAGTAAAAACAATACTTCTCTAATTCAGACTGTATTACTTTATTGAGTACCAGGATTAGATAATTTATTTAAAACTGTTAGACAGAAAGAAATCAGTGGTTTAAAAAACTGCAAAATGCCTGAAAGCTCAAAGATCGGTTTTATCCCACTGTCCTTGCTTAAAACTGATTAAAAGATTTCTGTGTTAGACTTTCTAATTCACAAAGTTCAAAGGAGAAAGTACCCAAAGAACCACTGATGAAATAAAATGAAAGCATGACCTACTTACAGTGGAGACCTGGAAACTCAGCATTAGATAATTTCAACAAAAAATCTTCAGCAGTAAGCAGCTGATTGACAGTGTTTAAGGAGAGGAAAAGCAGTTGATGGACAGAGTCTGAGAGGAGGAAGAACTCACCAGAATGCTAGTACATCATATCATTTTATCCTCTGCAACAGCGGTTAAGCTACATTAAAATGCTATATTTTATGTGCATCATTTACTTCATGTTGAGTCTATGAAACAAAGCTTCACAGAATTAAAAGAGACACTGATAAGCTGACTGTGATAAAATGTATTTTCTGCCTTATTGTCTGATGAAGCCACAGTGGAATACTTAAAACTCATTTCTTCCTCATGCTCATACTCCAGATATGAGATTTCAATTTGTAAAGCTCCCATGAAATGTTTTACAAGTAAACTAAAACTACTCCAGCAATACCACTGAAATGAACGCAATCTAACTTTCCAGAAAAAAGACATTAGAGATACTGGTTGTATTTTAGTTTTCTGAGAAGTACTGAACTAGAGATTTATCTTCTCTTCTGATTAAATGAAAGTGATTTATCCTCCACAGCACTAATTCAGTGTTTTGTTTGCTCACACAAACTTCTTCTTCATAAGAGTTTTTTTTTTCAATATGATACTGATAGGACTATTTCCATTACTCGAGCTCCAAGAATAGCTGCTCATTCTTTGTACAGGCTATAAAGAAGCTGAAAATTAATCTACAAGAATCAAGCCTGATCTTGTCAGAGCTTAATTTCTAAGAGTTCACAGGAACTTCTCCCAAACGCTCAGCCTTACTTAAGTCCCTCACGGGTAACATCAACATCACACAGCTCTAAGTGATAAAAGGACAAGGTCTTTAGTTCTTAATCCACGATGCGAGTTTAATAAACTACACTGATTTCCTTATAGATAATGGCTGAAAATTACAGCAGTCTTCTATAAAACAAAAGGGCCAGTTGATGTGTTTTCTCAGAAGCTATTAAGATCGGATCGCTGCCAAGAAGCTCTATTCTATTAGACACCCCTTAAACAAGTTAGGAAAAGATGGCCAGCCAGCACATCAAAAACAGATTGGAATGTTCTTTAATAACAGTTTTCAGTTGGATATGAAACAAAAGACTCTAACCTCAAATGTCTGTCTCGGGAACAGGTCAACAAGCATCTATTCACGTGATTAAAAGGCCTAAGATTAGGTTTAAAAGAAGACTCCAAGATTCTAAGCTAATATTGTATATGCTTACAACTACAGGCAGGCCAGTATTTTCAGAAAAGCACGTTTCAAGCCTACACAACGCATTTGCTCATTTCTACTCTTTGATAAAGTGCTAGCACTTTTAACACTCTGCTGCAGGTTAAGGAAGAACAAGCACACAGTGATGACTCCTTGCATTTTCTTGTCTAAATCGGATTCTTGGATAGAGAAGAGTAAGCACAGGTCATATTACAGTAGTTTCGGTACAGCCTCTAAATGCCTTTCAGTTGCCATCAGAACAGCAGAGACAGCAGCATTGTATTTCATATCAGAGTTTATTTCAACACAGTTTCTGTATATGGAATATATAGACAAGCCACAGGAAGTCCTTGCGCTCTTCCAGACAGTGGGCATCAAAAGTCAGCAACAGCAAGGCTGTGTCCACAGGTGTATTTGCTTTCAAGGGGCATGCATGCCATGACAAAAAAACAGTCTGAAGGGTTACTTATGTGCTTCATGCTTAATCAGGGTTTGAATCCCTTCTCCCTCTGCCCTGAAGGCAACTACCAAAGCATCATCTCTTTAGAAAAGTCTCAGACTGGGGAAACACTTGGGCATATCTTACACCCTTTCCCTACAGTTAAAGGAATTCCTGAAAGCTTTCCAGCTTTCCTGAGTGGTCACACATCCCCTAAACTGCTTATTTTGTAAGCCACACAGCTCCAAAGGAGAGATCACCCCATTTGGCTGTTTTAAAGGCTTAAGAATGAATACTATCTACCAGTGAGGTTCAGGATTTCCAGCTTGGAGATGACATATATATTGGGATCACACGGCAAGATTTTGGCAGTGGTGGGATGGTTCCTTGTCAGATCAGAGACCAGCTCAAAGCCAACTTCAAAAGGGACCTACCACTGCCACAGCTGAGCCATGAGAAGACAGTGGGTATACCACTGGGAAAGCAGCTTTAAGGCAGAGGAAAACTGTTGTGCAGCAGCAGCTGGGAGAGAGGAGTGAGAAATACAAGAGAAAACAGCCCTGGGGACCTCACGGTCAGTGCAAGAGGTGCTCCAGGCACAGAGGAGCAGCTCCCTGCAGCCCAGGAGAGACCCACGGCAGAGCAGCCTGCCCCCTGCAGCCCGTGGGCACCAATCAGAGCAGATCTCCACGTGCAACCACAGAGCAGTCTGCGGCACAGCAGTGGATAAGGTCTGAAGGAGCTGCAGCCCATGGAGACCACTCCAGTCCTGAAAAATAGGCCCTGTGATATAGACTTGCATTGGGACTGTCCTTGGAGAGCTGCAGCCTGTGGGATGCCCACACAGGATCAGTTCAGGAAAGATCCCACCCTGGAGCAGAGGCAGACAGCAATCATGAAGGAGCGGCAGAGGCAGAACTTCATGGATTGACCACAGCCCCTATTCCCTGCTCCCCCCATACTGCTCAGAGGGAAGAGGCAGAAGAGGGTGAATGGGGGGAGATGGATGTAAGGCAGGAAGGGAAAAGTTTTTAATTCAGTTTTAGTTCTCACTGCTCTAGTCAGTTAAGTAATAAATTACATTAATCACCCTACACTGAGTCTGTTTACTCCATGACAGTAACTGCTGAGTGATCTCCTTGCCCTCACCTCAACCCTTGAACCTCTTTGCAGCCTGTTTTCTCCCTCACTGCTTCGAGGAGGGGGAGTGAACAAGCAGTGTGGTGGGAATTTATCCATCAGTGTGGAGTCACCATACTATAAAACTGTTTTTTATTTGTCTTCTGTTAACACAGAGGCAATTAACATCACAGAGTCCAAATTAAAGAAACAAAAGTAACCCAAGTTTTTCCCCCCCATTTTCTTCCGACTGTGACCTAACGTCAGGACAAGACAGCCTCACCAGCCCTTCACACCTGCCAGAACAGCATGCATATTGTCTGCTGGTAAAACAGCTGCTGTTTGCCCTGACAGCATCACAGCTTGCCCCCTTACCACATGGAAAGGAATCATACAAGAGAAGCTGGCTATTTGGGAGAGACATGCACAGCACAGGAAAGGGAAAGCTACTGCCAAGTTCAGGTGAACAGCAGCCCAATCGTGCATCTTCCAGGAGAATTAAATATTCAGGAAGGAGGAAACTGAAAAATGGTACCAAAGTTGGGCAATCCAAAACTCCTGGGGATGCCGAGTTTAGGGAACACAGGATCAGGAGAGCTTGATGTTGAAGGAAGCATTTATTTGATGAGGGTAAACTTCTTGAAGTTAAGCACTTCTTTTCCAGGCCCACGCAGAAAGTCTCAAAAAAAGTGTCTGGATGAAGCACAGCAGTTATCTGGGGTACAGGATAGGATGTTCACAGAAATGGCAGTAGAAGGCAAGTTGCTTCTTTCCTGTATGCCAGATATTGCTCTTCAGCAGTTTCTCACCCAAGTTCCTGGATTTTAATACTGTACAAAATATATATTTCTCAAAAGCACAACTATCTGCTTTCTCCTTGGGAAAAAAAAAAAAAAAAGAAAGAGCTGCATGAAGAGTTAAGAGCTAAAGGACTCTTATCAGAGTTCAGTTCTACACACCACAGAGCTCCTCCAATTCCTCTTACTTTCCTTGTGTCCATCAATCCAACAAGTTACTTGACCTGCCAGCAAGGACAGTATAAACACTAGCCAAATTTAGAGATTGAGCAAGAAAGCAGAACTAAACTACAAACACAAGCTTACAAGAATATATGTAAGAATCTAAGCAGGGTATGAACTAGACCGTCTCACAGATGGAAGTGACCTGGACAGTTCTTTAGATGTAACTGAGGTGAACAACACAATCCAGGACAAATGTCTGTATTGACTTGCAGCCAATGTCATACTTGCTCTCAGCTCACCACAGACAATATGAAGTCTTAGGTAACCAGGACTATGTATTATTGTTATCTGTCACTCTCCTCCTCCAAAAATAAATAAATATGCAAAACCCTGAAAACACACTTCTACCAAGACACCAAGATCAGTGAGTGATCAGCCTGCTGCCGAAGTACAAGAGGCTCAAACAACGGGATCTTAATGTCTGCAGCAAACCCATCCTCCTTCTATAATATAACAGATATACTATGTATACAAGTGTAATATATTTTATATATACATATGCACGTGTTTGTGCTAATTGATGAATCTGCACAGAACACTCGAGGTGCAGATGAGCCACAGGAGGCAATTGCACATTTGAGAAACAGAGATGAATCCTCAGCACACAGCCTGTGGGAAATACCTCAGTGGTGACATCTATAACATTGCTTACACACACAGAAAACTAACAAATTAAAAATAAAGGGGGGAGGCCCAGGAGAGCAGGATGTTGCCACTTGCATCGTGGCCCTTATCCAGAGTCAAGGGCACACTTCACAACCTCTGTGTCATGCATTTCAGGAACAGATCCAACACAAGAGTAGCTAGCAAATTCTGCCTATTATAAAAAAGTTTTTCAGAAGAGCCAGAAGAGGTGGGATGATGGGGGCTGGAGGCAACAGGCAAAAGCTCATTCGGCAGCTCACAAAAAATAGTGCTGGGAGTACTCTTCACTGGAAGCTTCTCCTGCAAAGACTCACAATTTTTTTTTCTTGCCCAACACTGATCACTGCTGTCTCTTCAATGATCTGTATCTCTCATTCACAACAGAAGGGCTAGAGCTAGGTACAGGAACTGCCATACTCCTGACAGACAAAATCTTTCCCCTGCATCCACACCAGCTTTAGGTATGAGGCACCAACAAAACACAGGTCACGTCGTTAGTTTAAAACTTTAAATACTTTATATATATACTCCAGTTCTTACCCCTAATTAGGTAATTAAGAAGTTAAGACTACAAAATTATTACCTTTAACTCCAGGTCAGCAGCAGATATCTTTCTACACCACTAACACACTGTTTTATGGAGACACTTTTGCATTTACTCACAATGGACTTGGAGCATGAGCAACTCCATTTGTACATATGGAAGATCAGATTCCTTATTGATAGGATTAGAAAAACACTACAGCTTTTTGTTACTCATTTTGGATGAAATCAATGGATGGATCCATGGAAAGCTCCAGTCATTCAGCATGCATGACAAGATCTGCCTTGCTACTCCTGTCGTAGACGCTGGGAGCTCACAAAGATGCTGCAAAGCTTGACAGTCACATGGCAGAGCCAACTCCAGAACAATGACTTGCCAGGTTTTCAGGGCCCATCCTCCTTTATATGCCTTCTTGCTGGTGCTCCAATTTCCCTTGCAACATCTTCTGACAGGCCAGGTACAAATAACTGAGAGGAAAAGGATGCACCTAGAACACCAGGAATCTTCAGCAGCAGATGGTGCAAGAAGTATAAATGCAGACTTCACAGACTAGGATGCATGTACTGATCTGATGGTCTCTGTTCTCCCTCCATTTTTCTGTTCCTCAAGAAACAGGAATCAAGCATTCAGCAAGTGAGATGGGGCTGTACCATAAACTAGAAGGTACAGTTTTCATATGCATGCACCAGTACAGGCTGGGGGATGACCTGCTGGAGAGGAGCTCTGTAGAGAGGGACCTGGGTGTCCCGGTGGACGACAGGTTGACCATGAGCCAGCAGTGTGCTCTCGTGGCCAAGAGGGCCAGTGGCGTTCTGGGATGCGTTAAAAAGAGCGTGGCCAGCAGGTCAAGGCAGGTGATCCTCCCCCTCTACTCTGCCCTGGTGAGGCCTCCTCTGGAGTACTGCGTCCAGTTCTGGGCTCCCCAATATAAAAAAGACAGGGATCTCTTGGAAAGAGTCCAGCGCAGGGCCACAAAGATGGTGAAGGGCCTGGAGGATCTCCCCTATGAAGAAAGACTAAGTGAACTGGGTCTTGTTAGCCTTGAGAAAAGAAGGCTGAGAGGGGATCTGATCCAGGTTTATAAATATCTGAGGTGTGGGGGACAAAGTGGTGAGGTCAGACTCTTTTCAGAAGTGTGCAGCAACAGGACAAGGGGAAACGGACAGAAACTGCAGCACAGGAGGTTCCGCACAAATGTGCACTCAAGAACTTCTTTACAGTGAGGTGACGGAGCACTGGCACAGGCTGCCCAGGGGGGTTGTGGAATCTCCTTCTCAGGAGACATTCAAGACCCGCCTGGACGCCTACCTGTGCGACCTGGTGTAGGGAATCTGCTTTGGCAGGGGGGTTGGACTCAATGATCTCTTGAGGTCCCTTCCAACCCCTATGATTCTATGATTCATACTGAATTGACAGTGTTGCGTGCACATGCACACATTAAATGTAAACCCCTGTCACTGTTTGTATCCAAGAAGGAGTTAACGGAAATAAGCACCAAGTTCTCCCCTCTCCTGCAGACCCAGGTGCTGCCAGGACACATAAACCAGGCAGCATCCCCTGCACTTCCTCCTTGCAGGGGTATGAGGGAACAGCACATACCTCTTTTGTGAAGGGCCACAAAAACTTCCAGGACAAATCAAGATGCAATTAGCAGTGCTGGAAAGGAGAAGTACCATCCACCTGATTACAACTCCAATGAGCTGTTAGGTTGGTTGGATTTTTTTTTTTCATCTTCTGACAGTAATTTTAAACTCTGACTGTATCCATCAGCTAATCTGTTAGCATATTTTAATTAATTTGAAAGAGCACGCATTAATATGCTCTTTGAATACTGAAGAAATTCTAAACAAAAGAAGAAAATCTTCTGTTTAACAAGCCTTATCTTTGTTCACCTCTAAGTATTAATTAAATTTGGCTGTATGTGAGCACATGACAGTGAAGAGAATGAAGTACCTGAATTTCTCCTTTATGAAGATCACACACAACAACTGAAACAGCACAAGATGTAGCCCGCACCAGTCACAGGAAAATACTTACTTATTGTATTTTCCATGCATGCAGCAGGGAAGCTTCCAGATGTACTGATCCAAGAAAAGCAACCTCTACCTCAGAGAGGTAACACCCATTACTTAGAAACACACGGGTCTTACTGCTGAGATTGTTTTGGCACATTCCCCTCCCATGAAATAATACTCTAGCATCAGCAAAAGGCTCAGCTGCACCCACACACCAAGCAATCAGACATTCAGATGCCAGGTTAAAAAAAAAAGCAACAAAAAAACAACAAATAAATAATGGTAACTGCTTCTTATCTATGCTTCAGTGGTCACACTGCATCAGTTTTCACTCATCTCTGCCTCAAAGACGTAAGCTTCAGAACTAGAACTGTTTTGCTACACAATGAACTCAGAACTCATCCAGCCTCCTCATCCTCCCCCATCATCAGTCCCCTAGCAGGCTGATTTAATCTGACAACTTCAGAGAATAAATGCCTTTATCACAGACATGGGCTTTATCAAGTCCAATAATAAAGGAAAGTTTCATTTTGGTCCTCATTCAAATCCTGCTGAAGCCAAAAGAAATCTCTTGACAAGCTTCACTCGTTATTTGGAAAACGTTATCCTCCAGAAACTGCCAAGTGTCATACAATTAATGTACTCTCAGTACCTAAAGTTACAGCTAGTCAAAGCCACCTGGACTTCAAGCAAAATTATTTATTTGGAGACGATGCATTTACTTGACCTGCATTAACTTGCAGGCGTGCCAAGATGTTACAGTTCCTAAACATTCTGGTAAGAATCCAGTAGCATTTTTACAAACTTTCTAGGAAGGAAATTAAGTACATCAACACCAACCTGGATTTCCACTGCTCAACTTCAGGTGCCTAAACCCTTCAAAAGCCTGACTTTCAGCCTTTGTCCTGGTAATTTCAAATGAACACAGGACAGTTTTACAAGGCTTCATTTCAGAATGAAGCTTTTCTGTCCCCTTCTCAGGAGAAATACAGCACCTAGGCACACTCTCAAAGGGACATGCATATCCACATGAAAACTTGGCAGCAACACAACAGAAGCTCAAGGAATTTGGGAACCACACACTCCTAGTTATCCTTCTGCTTATTTATAACCTTGCTGTGCCTCAACACCATTGGGTGATGAAAAAGGACTGTCTCTTTCAATTACTTTGCTTCTCTAGATGCTTGTTTTACAGTTGTTGGTTGTGGGAAGTCAGAGGTATCCCCGCCTGTTGATTTGACACTCATGTTACTGAGTTGTTTTTAAAAGCAATTTTCCTAGTACTAGATCAAAGAAAAAAATTGTAAATGTCTGTGCAAGCTTCAGCACTGTCTAAACATATCCTCAGAACCATAAAATCAACTAAAGCAGTTAACCCTTGACAAACCACCCATGGCAAAGTGGGAAAATGTCAATTCCATTTCAAGAGTCATCTGCTACAGAATGCTTCCAGAAATGCAAAGCACTATCTGTAAAACAGTATTTCCCCAAGTGCTGAAAAGCATGGGAATAAGAGAAAAACAATGGTATGTGAAGAAAGGAGCAGTTGGTCATTATTTACCCTCACACAGTTGTTCTCACGTGAAATCGCTTGCAGTTTCTAACACTTGGATTTCCCCCAAACATTTTCTTTTCCTGTCTCTAAAAACAAGTATTCAGTTAGGTGCCCTGCTGTTCTCTGAGAAGCAAAAAAAAGATTGCATGATCTGCCAGCTGAGTCTGTACAAGCAAGCCTTTCCAACCACTTGGATCCTGCTGGAGAAACACAACTGAAATTTGGCTTTATTAATCAGCTAAAAAGCAAATAATGCCATATTCTGACATATTTGTCTGAAATTTTGCATAGGTAGTAAATAATCATGTGTGTACATGAGAGCACAATGCTAGTCTCTGCCTGCAGCTCCTAAACTTCTGGCACATAAACCCCCCCACCCCTCAGTGATCTCTCTCTTTCTTCCAGCCTAGAACTGGTTAATTGCGTTTCCCTGTTCCTCTTATTCATGCTACAGCAAAAACCTCAAGCCAGGTCAGTCCACTTGCAAGCAAGAGTAATGACTTCTGTGTTAAACTGTGCCATTATGAGCTTAACAAAGCAGACAGAATGGCTGAAGGTGAAAGTGGAGTTGTAGAAATAAGATTAAGTTCAAAACAAAGATCAGACCACTATCAGGATGGTAACCCAGCACCTCCCAGCTGTGGGCTCGCTACAGCTGGTGGCCTACCCCATCCAGCTTCTAATGCTCCTTGTGTTCCCCTTCAGGAAAACCACTTCGACCATCTTTTCCTCACATGATCTAAGAGCAGACTTTACAGCATCACCGTCCTTGCCACAGAACACAGTTATTCTCACTAATTTTCATTTCCTCTTTTTTTGACCTCACCTTAACCCTACCACATCTCCACTGAGTCACTGGAGGAGGAAAGGGGAAAAAAAGGAAGAAAAAAAAACCAAGAAAACGAAATGATTCAGCAGTTTCTGGGAAGCACAGGAGCATTAGTCAGAGGTGACAACAGTAACAGCCCCAGCGAGCTGTGAATGGCGACCAAACAATGGACTGCTGGATACACTTCCCCAAGCCCCTGAAACTATATAGCTAGAGAAAGCCAACGCTCACCTCAAACAGTCGAGAAAGAGACACGATCAGCTGCCCAGCACCACTGCTGAAATCAAGTGAGCATACAGGTACTGCCCTCCAGCCACGTTCCTTTCTTACAGACAAGCTCACTGCATCCCATCAAGCTAAACAAACACACCTGGGCAGACAGCTGCCCTGTATAAAGTTCTCTACAATTAAGGAGACCAACAGCTGCAAAAGCTTTCATCGACTAAAGAATATGCACAGTGCTCTAAAATGCATTGCCGCTCTGTTGTTCTGCTTCTCCCTTATCAGGATATAAGCAACAGCAGTGGTGATGCAGTTGGTTAGGGAAGTATTACTCTACATCAAGCAGCAGACATTTGACTTCTTAAAATTAAAGACCAAATTACTAACACAGGTTCTAAAGCCTGCAGGCACACGTGCAAGAATAACATTTGCTAGACCCAGCAGAGTCCTAACAGTACCTGCCTGCCTTGAGGAGATTTCCAGGGGTGCTCTTCCCAGCCTTCATCTTTCAACAATAAAATTAAGGTCTACAAAATGAGAAAGTAAGCCATCTCTTTTCAGCAGGACGGAGCACAGCCCTAGGACTCTCTCCCTTCACCTTCAAGATGGCCTTTCTCCTTTATGCTGTGGTAAGCACATTAGGCTGTAAGCAATGCACAACCATCACCCCATGAAAGCATAGCTCCCTCCTGAGAAGCTGAACTCAGTTTCACTGCCTCCCAGTTTTGGCTGGATAGAGCGAGGCCTGCCGCAAAGCAGCTGCCTCCTGACCAACAATCACTGAGTCCCAAGAACCATAGTCGAGGTGCTGCTGCCAGAGATATCCCCTGTTCTGTGCCTCTGGGCCAGCACTGTCCCCCTCTGCACAGTCTCTCCAGTCAGAAAATACTACACTTTCAGCTTCTTGCGAAGCACATACTAACATCTGTTATTTAAATGCTTACCAACAATTCAACCAAACTTTGCTTAAGAGCAACTTCTACCCACCAGCAGCTTACAATGCCTCCTCTGTTCATTACAGGCATATTTTGATATATTCTTCCACGTGAACTCTGGCCCTCTTTCTTCTGTAACACACTGCTACCATTTCATTTTTAGATACAGCTTATTCAGGCATTGTTATGTAGAACATTAAAAGGAAAAAAGCAAAGCTGCGCATAAATTTATAAAAATTCCAAGAATGAACACAAATGGATTTTCATCCACAGTATGGCAGTACGTATTCAGAAAAACTCAGCACTGTATCTGCCACTAACAGCTAGAGAAAGTTGGCAGGCAGTAATTGACAGCGAACATTCACAGCACATCAACTCACTGTGGTCAGCAAAGGTAGCCCTGGTATATTATACACTGATTAGTGCACGTTTAAAGTGCTGTTAACGTCCATATGAGTAGTGAAGAAAGAAGGCCGTTGCTCTTCACTCCTGCTTCCATGCTCCGCCAGCTTTTAGTTCCCTTGCAACTCACTCTCAGGGAGAAGTGGTTATCAGCAGCAGCTGAGGCTGTGAACATCCTACAACTCCCAGGGCCGGGTTCACGGCTGCTTGTACAGAAGCGCTCACGGGATATTTTGGGAGAGGGTGGGGGTGAGAGGGAGCTTCTCACATCCTTCTCCCATATGCGAAGGATTTCAGTTCCCATGCAGCACCAAGGTTATGCTGTCCCACACAAACACCTGCGTAAGTAAGGCACATCGCTCCTAACACTCTCCACGTAGTACTGAAATAGCTTTAACTCACAAACGCACGATAATGACCCAAACCCTCCCCGTGACATCGTTTAAGCAGACTCTTTATTCTCTTTTCAGCCTTCAACGCGCACACGCTCACTGAGAAAACGACGCAGAGCCTTAGTTTCACCACCCCTGCTGCTACCACCAGCCACAACACCTCAGTCGGCTCGTGGCCATTGTTTCCTCCGCCCTTCGAAGCCTCCTTAGGAAGGCAGCGGGAAAGAGAGCAGGGCTCCACAGGCGAGCGCGCTGCCAGCCAGAGGCTCTCATCCTCGCCACGCCTCGGTTCACACCAGCCAGCCCCGCTACCTGTGCTTGCGGCCGGGCTGCGCGGGCAGCACTACTTGGAGAGGCTACAGCCCACCATTCCCCACCACCCCCACACGTTTCCCCGGAAACCCCGCCGCGCTGACAGGGGACGGCTGGACGCGGGGGGACACCCCCCCACCACCCGACCGGGGCGAGGCCGCCGCTCTCCTCCCGTTTCCACGGAAACCCCGGGGCGGTGCGAGGCGCCGGAAGATTCTCGGCGGCAGACACGGCGCGGCCGGCGGCGGCTGCGGGGGGGAGAGCCGGCCCCGAGGCGGCGGGCGGGGGACGAAGCGAGGAACTCGTGACCGCCGCCCGCCTCGCACCGCGCGCACCCCCGCACCCCGCCCGGCCGCCGGCGCTGACGGCTCGGGGAGGACGGCTCTTTGTTGTCTGCTTCCAAACCGGGCGCGCCAGCCGGCTCGAGAGGAGCAGCCCCGCAGCCCCTCCGGCCGCCAGGGGAAGAGCACGTACCTGGCGCCGCCGAGCCTGGGCATGGGTGCGCGCTGAGGCGCCGGGAGCGGGCGGCACCGAGCCGAGCCGCGGCTCGCCAACTGCCACTAGTTTGCACGCGTCGGGAGGCGGCCGGCTCGGGCGGGGCTGCCTGGCTCCACCCGCAGGGCGTCTCCCCGGCCCCCTCGCCTTCCCTCCCCGCCGCCATGTCACTTCCTCCCCGGCTACGGGGGGAGACCTTTCCCCGCGCCTACGGGGCGTTGGGGAGGGCTGGACCCCTTTCGGGACGAGCCGCGCTGAGCCCTGGCAGGGATGGGAGTGGGGTAGAGATGGGGAGGGCTGGGCTATGGCAGCACGCGGGCCCTCTGGAGACGGGCTGCGGGGTGAAGGGCACCTGTGTGCGTCTGCTGCTTGAGGGACATAGAACAGCGGCTGCACCGTGAGGGATGCAGGTGGCGGCCATGCGAGCGAGCAGCGCGTACCCTGACGGGCTGCGGTCGCCGCCTGTGGGAGCACAAACGTTAGCTGTCCGGCTTTGGCTGTAGAGTCAGAAGTGGCTTCCTGAACAGGGACCAGCAAGAAACGCGTCTGTTACATACCCAGAGAATCAGACGGGTGATGTACTTATTTTTAAGTACTTTAAGCAAACGCTAAACCACAGAAGTCTAGACTGGATGTAAGGAAGAAGTTCTATACAGTAGAGGTGCCTGGAGAGGTGATGGATACCTGAAGATGTCCAAGGTCAGGCTGGACAGGGCTCTGAGCAACCTGATCAAGCTGTGCCTGTCCCTGTTCGTTGCAGGAGAGTTGGACTAGACGGCCTTTAAAGGATCCCTTTAAACTCGAAGGATTCTGCATTGAAGTTGTTCTGTGGAGAGACAGAAGAAGGATATGAGCAAGATTTCTTAGCTAGTTCCAGGAACACATTCTGTATCAGGTAACAGGGAAACATCCCATCTAAAATGCATCACATAGGAAGGGCAAGATGCTGTGTCTATCACAGAGCAGCAAGGGCAGGGCAGCTGCACAAAGGAGGGCAAGTGTGGAGCAGAGAGCTGACCACAGCACCAGCAGTAACCTTGCCAGACAGAGCACAGTGCAGGGAGCAGTGTCCACTAATGATCCCCCCACAAGATGAAGCAGTAAGTGATGCAGAGTTTGTTCAGGCAGTCTAACTAGGAGATGGGGTCAGAGATGGAGTCAAGGCTGCAGCATGCGTCCATCCAGGAAACAAGCCCAAAGACAGAACTGACAGCACATCCACCTCCTACAAAACTCACGCAGGAGCTTAATGTCTGGAGCAGAACTTAAACGGAGCCGATTTCTTGGAGCAGAGCATGCGGGTGCAGGTTTCAGGTGAGGCTGGTCTGGGCTGTTAAGACCAGATGGTGACCTGAGGGCTTTGTAAGATTCTTCCTGGTGAATACATGTACTCTTAAAAGAGGTCAAGATTTAGCATGTCTGTTCCATTCAGTCGTGAAAGTGTTGAATTCAGCTCACTAATATACTCAGGCTAGTAGTGGTCTAACTACTGAGGATTAAGGGTGTTTTTGCAGCCATACTTTAAAAGGCTGATCCTGTGGACACATCTTAGAAAGGAACACTTCGAAGTAGGGAGATGAGATTGTAATCCCTAAGTGAGGCAGTCTGTAACAGAGCTGTTACTTAAGCATCTCCTACCAGCTATTTTAAGCGGCTTTGTGTGCTACACATACAGCTTTTCTGGGTCTTAGTTGAAGGCATCTCCTTCAGGTATTTTCATAAAAGCCAAGCACTCAGAAATCAGGCATCTTAAGTACTAAGTGTGGTAGTACCTATATATCTTTCCTGATCTGGCTTTGAGACCAACATTTCTGAAGCTGATTATTTTTACATTCCCCACTTTCTGAGAAATTATAATAAAAATTTGGCTTCTTGTTTTCATTAGTATGAAGCTGCAGCTTTGTGGATGCTTTACATGTGGGAAAAATCTCCAGTGGGGAAATAAATCCTCAATTTGATGGAATGTGTTTATCAAGGATCTAACCAGGAAAATGGGAATAATGTAACCCATTTATTTAAATTGGAATTTGAACAGCAAGTGTGCCAATCTTACAGAGCTATTAGATTCCATGGTAATAACTGAGACTGAAAAGCCTATAGCAAAACATGCTTTTGTAATTAAGAGCAAGATTTGTCAGGTCCTCACTGAGTACACACGGATGATAGAAGTGAATCATATGAACTTTCCTTAAGCTGTAACCTCCAGAGCAGCAAATAGAGTGGATTAAAATTTGTACACTTAATTAGAAATCCCATCATACAGCCAAGGACAGCTAAACTGAGTATCTTCAGGTCTCGGTTTTGGCATTTCCTTCTTCGGAGTGCTTGAATTTGCACTTCCAGTAAAGTGCTTTTCTTGTTGCTTGCGGGCACATAAATAGCTTATTTGCATTGGGCAAGACTCAGGAGTTGAGTCAGGAACTTATACCAGGTGATGACTCTCCTGCAATGCCAGGACCATTTCTCACGGTGCTTAAAGTGGGTAACTTTCAACATTTTTTTTTTTTTTTCTGCAAGAAAAAGCAAGCAAACAAGTTAATTAAAAACGAACAAAAACCTGCTGGGCTAAACGCGCTCTCAGATCAGGAAGGCATCAAGGTATCTTATGACAGAAGTGAAATGAACTGCTTGCTTGTTCTCACAGGCTGACCCCAACCTTAGTCACCACGTGCACTTTTACGTGCTTTAAAAATCTAATTTCAGAAATTTGATTGTAGTTAAGAACTTGCCTGTTCTTGGAAGCTCTGCAGTTCTAGCTATGCCAGCCTAGTGACAGAAGCAGCACCCATAGTATTGATGCTGCTAGACTGATGGGGTGCATACTGTGTAGGGATATATGATGATGCACTGCTGGGACGTGCTGGGCTCAGGAAGCCCAGTTTGCTACTGCTGCGTCTTATGGTTAGATTCTTTGATGTCTAACAAGAGGTGTATTATAAATGAGACATTTCCTCATTTAAAGCATTCATAATGTTCCTCTTCTGTGTAGGCTGAATGTAACAAAGGTTTTACTGCCAGCTATCCCTCTGTGTGGGAAATAACAGGAAGTCTTTCCTGTACTTGACTTATCTGTCTTTATGAAATCTGTGGGAAAGTAATTGTGTCCGAGATCTCTGCTTCTTTTTTGGGGGCTTCATTAAAATCAACAAAGAAATACAAGAGTCTTGGCTATGATTAGTAACATATAGCACAGTTTCATATTTTTCTACTTAGGAAACTAGATGAAAATGAGTATATAGTGACCAATAAACGTTAACTGATGGAAAACAAAAATGAAAGGTACACACGTGCAGCTGTATCAGTTTAAATATGCTTGTGTGAGATGGCAGTGAAAATCCCAAGTAACTAGCTTAACTGAGCAAGATTTAACTCAGCTATATAGTGGTTCCACCTTCTTCACAGAAAAAAAATAACCACTTCCTTACACAGAAGCTATACGGTACCCATAAATGGAAACATCTTGTTAAAACTAAACCTTGCGTCCACAGTTAGTTTCAGAATAGATTCATTTTGTAATTGAATATTCATTAGCATGAAAGAGAGCTGTGTGAAGTGCAGTAGAGGAATTTCAGCTCATCACTGTCTAACCCAACTCTTTTCAAGACTAGTACACGTGGAAAGACTACTGCCATGCAGGGTTGTGGAAAAGAAAGGACTCGATCATTTCTTTTGAATACCATCCTTCTAAGAAATACCAAGGATCATACCATAAAGAATTAATGAATCTTTGTAGAACTGTACTCAATTATTTCCCAACTACTGACTCCACAAAATAAACATTCCTTACACAAGTGCAAGAAGAATTTTCGTGTCTGTTTTAAGAGTCCAGTGTGAACCTACCTATAAGGATAGGAGCGCCCACAATTGTTGGCTTAGGTGACTAGCTTTAGAGTATCTGTACGTGCAAATGCCTGAGCAGACATTTTTCAGACACAGCCTACAAAACTACATGCACAGGAGGGGCTAAGCAAGCAAAACTATGACCGTGGAAATAGAAAGGTGCCAATATCTGTGATGGTCATGGGTATGTGTGTGGGAGCAAAATTCCTCAAAGATCTTAGAAGAAAGATCACTTTGCAGTTGCCAATTAAGTGCTGTTTAGCCAGTACTTGAGAAAACATCACTCTTCCAGAAACAGAGAGAAGAAATAGCATAAAAAAATCTCGGTCTGAACAGCTTGGAAGTCAGAGAAGCTCTGACCCTGTAAAAACAAATGCTGCTTATGCCCAACTCTATTTACATTGAGTTTACCAGGGAAGAGACATGCTGGCTGCTCTCCAGGTTTTCAAGGGCAGTACCTGATCTGAATATATCACTACACAGATTTTAGCAGTCAGAAACAAATCCACACAGCCATCCTTTTTCCTTGTACATTTCCTCACCTAGAAGAGGAAACTGTTTCATTGTTATTTCAGGGTCAAGCCTGCTTTATGTTTCAATAGTGAGGAGAAATGGGCTTGGTGAGCCTGCTACTTGGAACTTTTGCAAACTTAGTAGAAAGGACAATCACTGCAATAAGCTTGTGCTGCTTGATCTCTCTTGTAACGAATCCTGTAGAAGCATCCTCTCCCTGTGGATGGCTGCATGCTCACTCTGCCCATAAAAGACAGCAGCTGTAAGCCATGCTTAAAGCACTCATTTTTATGCTGCCAGGGAAGAACTCCAGATTCCTTGCCAAATTTACACTGAAGCTAGCATTTGATTATCTCATTGTCATTCAACTACACAGAAGGGGAGAGGTCATTAAAAACCAATCTTTTAACAAGTGGCAGGCGAAATACTCATCCTTATGTGTTGCTCACTGAAGGACATGTTGCTCACATGCTTCTCTCACCAATTCTGCACCACGTTTTCTGTGCTGGATGGAGATAGATGGCAGGATACGACCCTGGCCTTGGTTAGCTGTTGCAGTTTCTATCCAGTGTTCCCTTATGTACTACCTTCATAAAGACTGCCATATCTTAAGGGACTGTCAAATCGCTGTCTGCTCTGTGGGTTAAACCCTGGTTAGGTGGCAGGAAATATCCACTGTGCAACACTCCTCATGTGGACATGAATATAATTTGTTGGATGTGGATATAACGTATTTCTTTGCAGTCTGATGTATCTGAAGAATTGACCTGTGTCAATTTTTATTCTGTATATTTCAATGGAACTCAATAATTACTCGTAAAACCCTCACGCTTTTGAGACATTTCTGGGAAGTATGGTCACTGAGGGCTTGAGGGTTACATTTAGTGGTACACCTTACTCTATGAGATACTCAGTGGGAGAGAAGTTGACCTCTCAAAAATGGATATAACTGACATTCAATACTGTTGATTTCTTTCTTAAATTGAGGCAGTGGTTGAGAAAATAGACTTTTATATAAGAGGCATTAGCTAAAAGCTAATTGGGTGAAAGCTGAATGCTTACAGTTCTTGTAAACGCCTACTGCGCACATTAAGGAATGAAATAAAGTAGGGACAAGAACTATGATACCAAACTGCAGAAGCAGACTGTGTAAGAAATGGTAACAGGGAATGAAGAGACAAACAGCGTTAGAAGCCCTGGGTTAGAGAAAAGGTTATGTATTGATTTTGCTTCAAGCTGCCTGTGATATCTTTGGAAAAAAAAAACAAAAAAACAACACAGTACACTGTATATTTAGACAGCCTTACTCTCCCAAATACAGCTAATCTGTGTGTTCTGTATGGAAAACATATGGGGCATTACATTTCCTCTAGTTTCCCCCACTTAATCATTCCTCTCCTCTAAAACTGTGGTCTGGGGAACCTACACATTTGCAGTATCACAGCAGGAGACAGGTCTCCTGCCTCGACCCCCTCAGTTCTTTGCATTTTACAATCTGTCCTTCTCTTGCTCTTGGTGGCATTTCATTGATTTCAGTGAAGATGGACACAGCTCCTGGCTTTTATATAAGGATGCTGTATCCAGAAAAATACTAAGTTACAGAGAAAAGGGAAGTAGTTCCTGGATATAAAACACTTAGGTGAGAATGGAAAACATATTCAAACAAAAACAACAAACAAACAAACAAACATGTTTTTACATAAAATAACTGGAAATCATAGTATGACATCAGATTATCTCCTGGCAAGACGGAACAATTTACTTTGAAAAAAAAGATCGTGAAAGTACAATCAGGATGAAAACATGAGAAAACAACAGAGTAGTTCTCAGGAACACCAGCCTTGCTTGCAGTGCTAATGGTATTTAAGACACCTCAGTGCCATTAAGACAGGATGTAAGGACCAGGAAACATTGTTGGAAGCGTGATGCTATACTTTCTGAAATGTAATTGGCTCAGTGTGGAAGATTCTCTGAGCGCTTTGCTGGCATCTACTAATTATTTGCCTTTGAATCCTTAATTGTAAAATTTTATGCATTTGGTTCCAACCCCATACTATATCCTGCTGGCCTACAGTCTGTGCATGGGGCAAAGCTTAAAATGACTTGCTAGGGATGTAGGAAAGCTAGGGATGTTTTTGCATAGCTGCAAACTAAGTGATGATTGCATACTTGTCCAGGATGCTACCAGCCAACGTGTAGAGGCACGGTCACAAAAAATGCAGGACACAGAAGTCCAGGCTATTTGCATAAGAGCTGCTTTGGCCTCCAGCTGCTGAATTTTTGTCTCAGTGCTTAGCATGGCCTCCAGGATAAGTGCCACGATTCTCCATGCCCTCTAAGCTCAGCCCTTCTGCCTTTGCTTCATGGCACAATCTGCCCCACTGGATCTTCCTTTCGCTGTTCTCCGATCCTGTGAAAGGCTTGGGTTTAAGGGTAGCTAGAGGTATGACAGCAGGGTGTGGAGCTGGTCAGCAGGCTGAATCCAGCACAGGAGAGCGGTGAATTAATGGCCACTCATTCAGATGATTCTTTTGTGGTCTACACGAAACTGCAATTGTGAATTTGAAATTGCAGTTCACTTCCTCTGGAAGAATACTGCAATTGATGGTAATTAGCAACCTCTTACAAACCACTGGCAGGCTGTCCCAAAACCAATCCTCACATTCCCTGAGCATTGCACTGCTTAAGGCAGCTGGGTCCCTTGTCAGCATTTGACACATTCCTCAGGCCTGAGGCAAAGGCCTGGCTCCAAATACCTGTCCAGTAGGAAACTATGCTAAGTGACCTGATGGCTGAATGCCCAAAAGGCTCAGCCAGAAGCTGGAAAATTTTTCCAGTCAACCCTGGAGGGGCGAGCCTCCTGAAGATGGCCACTTAAACACAGCCTGTCTCTTGGCTGGTATCAGTGCTAAGGCTGTACCTTGTAACAGTTGCTAGGCCACATCCTGTGAGAAGACTGCTTCACAGCACCCAGCACCTTATATCAGATGGGTATCACAATCACAAGCGTAGATAATCCCTCCTGGAAACTATTATATGCCATACACAGAATGGACTGTTTTCTGGGAAATACTGACTACAAGCCAAAATCAGAATTAATTTGACTAGACACAAGCTTGTGCTAGAAGGCATAAAAATGTCATTTGAAACACCAACAATGTGTTTTTATAGAAATGCAGAAGGAAATACAGAAGCACCAAAGCTGAGTGCAGTACGTCAGATATTTTTTGCATTATGTATTCAAAATTGATCGTGCCAAAGGAACTTGACTGCTGTTAAGAGACACCTCTTGCTCTGCAGAGAATCCTCAGTGTAATCCTACTGCCAGTGTCATCTATCACACAAGTTCAGGCATTGGTGAGCTCATGTCACCAAATGTTAGCAAAAGTCGTATACACGTACAGCCTGATAAGCCTATGTCCTGGAAATGCCAGTTCAAACCCAGCCCTTTGGCACAGCAACAAGTTTAACGCAACAGTTTACGGAGTGATTCGACACAGACTTATTCGTATTCTCAATTCCATTCTAGCAATATTATTAATCCTAGAAACCCCACTGTGTCATGGTTTTTTTTTTCCCAATCTGAATAACACAGCTAATGTCATTTCCGACTCACCAACAACTGGATGACTAAGAATCACGAGGCCAAGAAACTCTGAGCTCTAGGGTCTGTCACTTGGCAATTCAAGCACAAAACTGTCTACATATATGCACTGAATTTACTGCTTTTCACACCTTATTTGAACTGCCGGTGTCATCTTATCATCACTGTCAACAATAACTATGAACACAGCCTCCGGCCTTCAAGGCACGGTAGCCAGAATGGTAGCATGAATCAGAATTAGATACACTAACTGCAGTAAATCAACAGCACTGAGCAATCCCATTTCATTAACATCAGCATCTCATCACCAGCTGCTCCTTGGAGACAGATGGCTGCAGCTGACTCCCAAGGCTTTGCTTTCTCTTGCCACCCACAATGGGTTGAGGCATTTGAGACATCAGTGACAGAGTAGTCAGTTTGTTTATACACTGAAGATGTCCTCTTCCATCCTGAAGCCACCTCCTTTTGCCATCTCTTTTTCTTAATGAGGGGAATATCAAGAAAGAAAAAAAAAAAAAGGCCTTTATTTGAGGACAAATAAAGAAGTTCCAAAATCCAAGGCTGAAAAACCTACATCTTACACTAGCACCATTAAAAGACATACACTGGCTACTGCATTACCATAACAAAAAACGATTAAAAAAGCATTTTCTGAAGGGAAATCATTCTATATAGTAGGTAAGATTTTTTTTCCCTTCCATTTTAAGTCAAATACCATTCTTAAGCAAAGAAATGATCTCAGAAAATAAACCTTCTGCATTGTCACCGATCAAACAACCGCAGTTGGACCCTGCCTCCTGCACTGAAATGTGCCAAAGGCACCTTTCCAAAGTCCATCTGAAAATAAGAGCTTCTATGAAGACAACCTATAGCTAGCTCCATTCACTCACCAAGACATACGAAGCTTCAAATAGCAGTAACCTGCCTGTGTAGGATTCTCCGTCATGTTGAAAAACAAGTAAGGTTCACACAAACCCTCTGTAAGGCTTCTGGCTTAGAGTGGAATGCTTTAACCAGCAGCAAACAAGATTCCTAGGCTATGCACTGAATCACTGTACATCCGAGCTGGAGGAGTCATCAAATTCCAGTTCTCTTAGTGGAACAGAACCTCACAAGAATCTGATACATCAACAAATGCAACGCGCTCCAGACTATTGCTCTTACTGCTCTACAGGGAGGAAAGACCAGTCACCTGAGTTGAGGCACAGGGCATGAACAGTATTCTTTATCACAACTCTGAATGATATGAAGCACAATGAGACTTTTAGGAGCTGCTAAAATATTACTAATAATACCCCACAGCTAAATGGAGGCAAGTTGTTTAATTTTGTAAGCTTTATTTTATTATAGGTGTATTTAGAAATCTAAAAGATACATGAACTTGGAAACAAAAGCAGAGACATTTTCCCACAAAAAAAGTACCTCCTAAGAAACTTCTTCCCCATTTTTTTTCCCCCCACTTAAAGCAGTCCTAATTTGTTTTGTTTCTTTCAGTGTCTCGTATCCTCAAACTGCACATGGCTATTTAGAGTGCAGTTTTGGAAGCACAGCCATCCATATTTTAAAATAATTTAGAGCAAATTACTTTACACTGGACATTAGCAGCAAATGGAAGCTGGCACAGTAATGGCAGAGAGAGCAGGTTAACCGAGCAAATACTCACAAGGGAAGAAAATACAGTAAGAGAAAACTTCCCTGACTCCAAATATCAGCACTATCACCTCATGCTACAGTGTCTGGCACTCAAGCTGATGGGGTTGTTAAGAAGATCTGTAAGTGTTTGTGGACCAGCTGATTGCATTATCTTAATTAGGCGAGAGCTGAATTCCCTTAATCAAGCGTGCAAATCAAACTGAGGAAGGCTGCGGTTGTTCTATTTGGAGGTAATGTGAGGGCAGGCAGGGATGAACCTGCAGCTCCACAGAGGGAGCTGTACACCCTGTCCTGACACACATCTGGTCAATGCAGAGCATGGGGAACCTTGCCTTCTACTGTCTAAATATTTACCAGGGCACAAACTATGAACAATTTTGAAGTGAGTTAACTGACGTAAACCTGGCATAGATTCATGCATTTCCACAGCACTAGGTAGTGATTTACACTAGAGGGGACTGTGGCCCTTCAGCTGTACTGTACCAACATAGTTAGGGGACTCCAGCAGATTTTACAGGGGCTTTTTCAGGTATTACTGGTCTCCTGGCTGTCCCTTCTATCCTGTTGGGATTATGGACCATATAAGAGAGGCAGGAACAATGTACGCCTGTGTCTTAACTGTGCCAAGGCATAGCTCAAACTTCCAACAAAGTCACTTCCAAAGGCTAACTGTTCACTGCTAACTGCCTGTGGAGATGAGGTGAGTCACAGAAGAAGGGCAAGGCACAAGGGCAGCTATGGCTATGTCTTCATCCACATCAGCAAAGTTCTTTAGAGGACATTTGCCAAGGTCTTCACTGAAACCAGATCCGTGCAGAGAGGCAATAGATGCACAGTGACTGCTTTCCCTTCCCCACAGTTAGCTCTCTTAAGGAGGTGTCAGTACAAAGATGCGTGACAGATCTTGAAATGACTCTGAGGAGCAAACTGTTGATACAGCATGAGATTATGTGCTTCCCAGAGCTAGCTGGCAAATGTTTTGATGGACTGCTTCAGTTTGCATTTATATGCTACGCATACAAACAGCAAAAGGTATGCTACAAGGTTGAAGGTGGAATTGACAGAATGAAAGAAGCCTGTGTAAACTTACTGCCTTCTCATGTTACTCAGGTTACTCATATGTTACCTGTATGTTCCATTGGTTTTAGTTTCTATGGTTTGCCCCTTTCCTTTTCCAAAGCACAGAAGAAGCAGGCCTCACTTATGGAGAAGTTATTCAAAACCAACATGTTTAAACCCTCACAGGCATTTTTAATGGTACTGACTCTTCTAGCATCCAAGTTTATTTTCACAGCTTACCTGCGAAGTGAGGCTAGGGGAATGAGTCTGACTCTGCCATCCTCACTCAAGTCAGTAAGCAGCTTCCTTCATAATTACTGGTGCTGCTCTTCAGAAAAAGGGAAGAAAAAAAATCAGAGCCCTTTTATGGCTGTTCTGTTTGTGCTTCTTCCAAATGCCCTCCCTGCACCAAAATGTATTTGGAAGTGGGATACTACTCATTTGGAGGTCACAGAAATGTAATTGAACTTACTAACAAATTCAAACAAGGAATCTGGATTGTCAGCTAGAGAAGTATGTCTCATTCAAACCAGATTTCAGATATATAGTTCTCCCATTACCTTATGCACAACTTCTAGGCACATAAATCCTCATACACAGCCTCTTTAGTGATAATGCATAGCAATCTTAGCTGGCAGAGACTGATGTGTGCAGTGCTAACCTAAAAACAGACAGAAGAAAGAGGATGAAATTGTGATATTATCCTGCTTAACATCTTCCTCTGTGCTACAGAGCAGGACATTTGATAACACAGCCCTTTCAGTACACAGAATGAAAACTGTCATTTAGATAAAATAGCTACTGTCACTATTAAAAAAAAGTATAGAGTCAGCATGTAAAAGACAGTAACCCATAAAGGGAAAAGCATCCCTAACGATTCTCTTCACAGCAAAACTCCACCAATTGCATGTGAACTTTTATCTTTCAAATTTAAATTTCCTGTCTTTTGTCAATGCGAAGGTTACTTTTGAATGAGACCTGATCAAAATGTTGGTGGTAGTTCAGTAGGCTTATGGTACTTCTGTTACCATGAGCAGCTGCAACACAAAAATTTAGAGTGCCTGTTATTAGGAAATGAAGATGCCATAAAGCTTTACATTAAAAATAAAACCAGAACACTCCCTTCTTACTGGGGTAGGAAATGAGTGAACTGCAAAGGCATTATAGCTACATAGGAAGATTTAATATTAAGTTATCTCACAGAATATGAAAATCTTAGGATTTCCAGAAACATTAAAGCATATTTTGGAGAAATGGTGTCTGACAAGGCATTGCTTTTTACAGAGAGGATGCCCTAAGGGCACTTTCTTGGTGGTGCTGACATTTGCTACTAGGTTTTCCGCTAAGTAGTTCACTAAAATGTTATGTGTGTTTTTGAAATCCACATTAAATATGTTATGACCACAAAGAATTTCATTTTCGTTTTCTTACAAATGAAAACTGTTCAGAAGGTTGAGAGATTTTCTTATTCCTACAGAAAAAAATTAAAACACTACAAACATTACAGATTAGTATGTGTTCCAAGAAGGATATAGCATGTATGTTATTTTATCTCCTGCATGTAGGATACCTTCTTGATATTCTACTCAGTGTCTCTGGAATGCTATTTATTTAGCTGCTGCTAGGTAGTAACTCTGGGAAAAAAAAAGTTAGAAAAATGCATAAATGGCAAAAATGACAACATCTTATTTAAACTTCAGATGTTTTCGATAGCACAAAGAGTGAAAATAACTCTTTTAAAATGTATCCCTCTTGTAAGCATTAAAATTGTTACCTAGCAATACAGTTCATACACATCACTGTATATAACCTCAATTAGGAAAAAGAAAAATGTTTAAGAATCCCCATGAGATGAGATAAACTAAAAGGGAAAAACCTAAGGATGCAGTTACGTGGCATCATTTCAAACACTGTCACCTACTGATAAACACCCATTAGAACCCCCTCTGGAAAAAAAACTCTTATCTATTACTTCCTTACCAATAAATAGGGTCTGACCTGGAATCTAGCAGAGCAAAGATCAAGATCATTGAAATTCTCTTCGTGTTTTTCCTCCTCTCATCTTTCCCCTGGAGCACTACATGCTCAGAAGCTACACGAAGAGAGAAGGCTGGTCCAGTGATCCATTTATCACCAAGCTGCTGCAAGAGAAATAAATTTGACTGCATCAGCTGTGACAAACGTCCTCCCTTTGATTTGGGAGTTGTGTTGCCTGTGCCTGAGTGATCTTCAAATTATAGCAAAAGCAAGCCATCTGCAGCTGACGTAGCCCCACCAGTGCAAGATATTTAACTGAGATACCTGAGTTAAGAGTTTGATTGCTCCAAACTTCATCAGTAATCATAAGACACACAGGGAACATTTGGTGAAAACGGATCAGATAATTTCTGCAATTTTCATCACTGATGTGTGTTGCTTGAGTATTTTAATTAATGCCAGCCCTGTTTTCCCCATAAGTTGGTAGAAACAACATCCCTTAACACCACATGACAAGGCCCAAGTTTTGCCTTGGAATCCATCAAACTTCATGTTTCCTGTATCGCCCCAAAAGAGAGAATGGGGAGAAATGAATCAATTTATCACAGCTGTCTATCCAAATGTACACAACTCTTCCCTTAGGTTAATAGAGAATTCTGGTTTCAAATCAAAATGGGAATTAAAACTGCAGACTGGATGCTTAATGGTGCATGTAGCCATCATTTAATGATAAAATGAGGCTGTTTAGCTTCCTTCGTGTCACCTCTCTTTACCCTACTCCCCAATAGCATGGTGAGAATTTAATGTAAATGTTTGTTCGTTCATTCGTTCCTAGCCTTCTCACTGTCTGACTCTGTTTGTCTGTGGAGCTATCAACCCTCCTGCAGAAGCTTTTCAGTAGCACCTAATTTCAGCCAAGCTTGGCCAAGACAAAATGGTCCAAAAAGAGAGTCCATCTATAAGAACAGTCAGTTGGTCAAGCAGAAAAACTGCTAGTGTCCCTATTGAGGAAAACCCTTCACCATTAGTGCAATCCTTCTTCATCCTTGAAGGGCTTGTGCAGGCTAAGGGAAGAGGCAGTTTTTGCTGCTGTCATTACGTGTTCAGCAGTACCTGAGCCACCTAGTTCAGACCAAGTTTGTTGTATTAAGTGTGGCTAGGAGAGAGTTAATTTCCTTCATAGCAGCCTGTATTGTGATTTGTTTTGGATGTGTGACTACATCAGTGTTGCTAACACACAAGTGCTTTGACTGTTGCTGATACATTTAAGCTCTCTCTGCTTCTCTGTACCCTGGTGAGGGGGCCAGGGTCAGGCAAGGAGGGTACAGAGCTGGGACAGCTGACCTGAACTGACCAAAGGGTTACTCCATGGTGAATAATGTCACACACAGTAACAAAATCTGGGAGGTTTTCTTTCTAAAGTAACTGTTGTTTGGAGACTGACTAGGCAGCAGTCTGATTGTGGGTGGTGGTGAGTGATCGCTTTTCCATCACTATTTGTCTCTTTCCTTCAGTTATCAAACTAAACCGCAGCCCGTGTTTATTTTTACTCTTGCTTTTGCTCTTCCTATTTTCTATCCCAATACAACTGAGTGTGGGACTGAGTGATCACGTGGGTTTGTATCTAGTTGCTGGCCAAGCAACTAAACTAAACTATAACTCAACTCACCATATTCACCTACATCTACATGATACCTACTAGTAGCACTTTAGGCAAACCTTGAGTATAAAAACTGAAACAAGTTTAGTAAACAAGTAAATTGTCAATCTGGAGTTATTCAAACCCATCCAGCTATTAGATTCACTGAAAATATAAGTTGTACAATACTGTGAGATAGTTAAAAAATAAATAAAACAGCTTTTGTAGCACTTGAAGAAAACATTTACAAACAGAAACAAGTTTTGGGAAACAGGCTGTTAGGATAGTTACAATGTGTCAGCATGATGTATTTGTGAAGAGCATACTGTGGTCCTGGCATATGCCACAAATGCTTGTTCTAGTAGAGACATGAGGGCTATGATGAGATTACGCATGCTGTCATACACAAAATCCCATCACTCGTATTTGGGAAAGAAAAAAAAAAAAGATGAAACCTGAATAACTTGATTCTAGGATGATTAAAGAAATGGTCAACCAAGCTTCTGAGTTCAGCTTACTTAATCTACAAAAAGTCTATAACAAATGGATTGGAAATGCGATTGCTACCTAGAACAGTCAGGAAAGGAAGGGAGTACTAAACACAAGCAGTAAAAAGAAAACTTTTACCTTAAAAAATATATTGATAAAATAGTAACTAGCCATTCATTACATGAATGGAAAATGTGTCTCATCATTAGCAGCTGGAATCAGGTTTTAAAACTACTGTGCAATGAAGTAGAGGAGTCTGAAAAGAACTGCTTGCAAGAGCTTTCCATAAGCATATGGAAAGTCTCACATAGCAAGGTGCCTATAGAAGCAGGCTGGACACAACAAGCTAACAAGGCCTTTCTGCTCCCAAGAGCTTAGTATCAAGAAAAATAATAATAATAAAAAGTGGAGTAAGTATCTGTAGGGTGGATAACCCAAAAGAGTAGTACTCAGAGAAAATAATGAGAAAGATGGTATATTTTGCTAGGCATATCCAGATAGCAAACAGAAAACCAGTAAATAAAGAGAGGCTCACCTTTTCCAGGTGGTTGAAGGTTGCCAACAACTCCACAGGGGAGGGATCTCCACCAAGAGATCCTTCCCCAGTGGTGGTCAGCCCTTAAATGGGGTCTGGGAGAGGTGAAGCCAGACTCCACCCCTTCTGGTCACACAGGTACATTGCCTTCACCTGTGCTCCTGCAGCTCAGTGCTCACCTCAGGTGATCAATCAGTGGTTCAGGCCATGATTCAACAGTTCCCATAATGTATCAGAAAATCCTCCTGGTAGGGAGTTTTTTCTGTTAATGCTAGTGATTAGCAAAGGAAGCTGTTGACTCAGAGACAATCACTGCATGAATAAGAAGGATTTCTGGATTTCTCTCTGCAAGCAATAATTTATCAGACAATCCTCAATGTTTGAAATTTCATTTGGGAGTAAGACAAGGAAAGTCTGGAAAACAAATTTGGGGGAATATACACGGAGGGACCTTATAATGTGCCCCTGGAAGCATCAAGACTCATGTGCCTCTTACAAATGCACTCTTCCACAGTGGGGTGAGGCAACAATAAAACCCATTTTTCTTTGGATGAAGTAGTGTGGCACAACAATAAATAGAAATAATTTATTTGAGAATTGGTGAAGCTCTGCTAAGACCTTTTATAATTCAGTGTAAATATGTAAGTAAATAGTATTTACAAATAGTAAAATAATAGCGTGATGCACGTACTGCTTGATGGAAATGTGATAAAAGAGACAGTGGATGTATTCATTACAATGGGCTCTAGACTATGGATACTTTGCAAAAACTGATCAGCAAATGTTGGCCAAATACAACACTGATATCAAGTTTCTCAAAGCCAGATTTTTTTCATAAAGTTCAGCATCCAGAATTGGATAAAAAGTTTGTTTGCTTTGTGTTTTTATTTATTCAACTCTGCCCAAAGCTATACAGAAAGGAGGACTAAAAATGAAATGCCACTGATTGTTATTAACTTGCACATAGTAAATGTCACATGAAAAGAGACCACTAATCTCAGGAGAAGACATCCTAGCATGCTGCCTTGCTGCTAGCACTGTTTAGAAGCCTATGTTTGCTTACTTTAAAATCCAACAAATTGAGTCAATAAAATACCCTACGTTGTACTTCTGAAATAAACTAAAGACCTGAGTGATTGCAGCTTAGCTTAGAAGTACCTTAATATTCACTAAGCACAGCCTGAAAAACATTTTGGTATGGTCTTATAATTAGTTACATCACTGCTAAAACTCATGATCTTGAATCAGATTTGATTTAAGCTTTATGAACTGACTGATTTTAATTTAAATATTACAGCCATTTTTGCCTTTGAGAAGCAAATTAAAAAAAAAAAAAAAAGACAAGCAAACCTGCCATTTATTGCAGCAGTGAGCATTTGAAATGTCAGTGTGGCTTACCGATGTGGTTTGTTTTTTTTTTCCTGCTTTAACTCCATTACTTCTGGAACACACAGACTTGGGCCACACATTAAAAAAATGCAATCTTTTTTCCATATTGTGATCTCTTTACTTTGGAAAAGAACAATGAAGAGTTTTCCAAGATTAACTTCCAGGGATAAACAAGCTCTGGATAAGTCTGATCTTATCCAGGAGTATTTACCATTCATTGCAAAAAAAAACAAACACACATTACGTTGGCCCCAACAGAAGTATAGTGTCTGAACACTATTTCATTGATTTCTGGTTTTTATTTTAGCAGCGCCTTTCAATCATTGCTTGAAGTCCTCATCCAACTAGTTCTGAGGCTGGTGTATAGAAAATAAAGTTGGCAGAGTTCAGAGATTACTGTTTATGAGGTAGATACTATCTCATGTACCAACTAAGAATGAGTATACAGAGTATTGCTTCAGCTGCGCTTAACTAAAGCTTTTTAAAATAACTATGACATCGGTACTTAATGGATTTTTAGTTTGCACTAAAATGAGGTGGAGAGAGTAGGCACAAATATGCTTTAAAGATGAAATATTAAGTGAACAAAGAAACAAGGAAAAAGCTGGGACATTAAGTTCTCCCAGAGATCTCCTATGTACTGCTAAAAAGTCAAACTAAATGGCATTTTCAAAGCCTCTAAATTACCCTTCTCCCAGCGATGCCAGTAGTTGAAACTCCCAGTGGTTACACAGGACGTCATGTTAGGTCACAGCTTCAGCTACTGAGAAACCTAACCTTTTAAAATTTTATTTTATTTTCTTTGTGTCCTTCCTGCTTCTCCGGGCCTGCATCATTGTTATGCTGGCATGAAGTTTCCACCCACTGTGGTGCAGCCACAGCTTTCCCCACGTGAGAATGCAGCCATGGGGAGCGGGCTGGCACACGCCTGTCTACGTAGTGTGTCTATGCTCTTGTCTACATGTGGTCTGGCTGTTCTGTCTGGATTGAACTCCCTGACTGTAAAATACAGATAATGGTACTTTCCCGCTGACATGGATTTTGTGGATTCCTCAAGCTTTCAAGGGATAAAAGCCAAACAAATAATGTAACATCTTGCTTCATATTTTATCTTCTGGCATAGAACCATTGTTCCATTATCCAGAAAAAGATGACACAGATAAGAAAAAAGTAAATTAAAAGCAGTGAGAAAAGCACTATCAATAATAATGAAGAAAAATTTTGTGGTCTGCATGAAATTACTCAAAATATGAGGGGCCACTCACTGCATGAACTTCTGTAATTCCTAGACCAGGCACATCCAACCTGTGTCCCATGGCCCACATGCAGCCTGGCATGACTGTCAGTGTGACCCACCTTCTCCTGAGCTGTAAAGGCAGTGGTTCTTCCCTGCAGAACAGCCCCAGGTGCACACCCATTACTCAGCAAGAAGCGAACCATCAGTGTGCTGTTAACTGTGTGGACTGAAAACTGGGCATGGGAACAGGAAGGCAGTGCAGTGCTGATTCAAGTGATGGCAAATAACTACACATTTTGATACACTGGTTAGACACAGGGCTCTGAACAGTGAAGAATATACAGCTGTGCTTTCTGTTTGATAGAAGAATTTTAAAATATAATCATGGAATCCTTAGAGTTAGAAGGGATCTTTAAAGGTCACCTAGTCCAACTCCCTTGCAATGAAAAGGGACATGCACAGCTCAGTCAGGTTGCTCAGAGTCCCATCTAGCTAGATCTTGAATGTCTCCTGGGAAAGGGCTTTCACCACCCCATGGTGGTGGAAATGAATTCCTCCATGTGGAAAAAATGGCACCCAAAAGCATTCACCGATGCTTGCTGAATGTTTGTGGAGATTAAACAGTGAACAAAGAGCACAGTGAGGTGTTGGGTGGTGTGTCACCTTCACCGATGCAGATTGTTACAAGCATGGTATGCTGGCTCTTGTTCATCACTGGCAAAAATGCACAGATAATAGTAGTGACTCTGCTGAAAAAAAAAGTGTTTTGTAGCTGAGAATTTGCTTCATCAAATAATGTCATTTCCATGGAAATAAGTAGGAGGCATTACTTTTGGAGAGGCCTACGTATGTATGGCCCCAGACAATTTCTATTCACTAAATCCAGCCCAGACAATGCCAAAAAAGTACAACACCCGTACCTTAGACAATCAAGTTGGAAACTGCTATGGATTAGCTAATCTACCTGAGGATTACATGGTCCACAGCTGGAGATCAGTAGATGAGCTACAAGGGAATCAGGAGTCAAATGGGCAAACATATACATGATTAAGCATAATGGGAGTCAAGTGACCATGCTTTAAAAAAAATGGAGAGCTATATTTATGAAGTTGCTAATTAGAGTTAGAAATATTTCCTTTCAAATGAAGTCAGATAAAATACAATGTCGTACATTTACCTCTTTGCTGAACCACTGTCAGTAGTCTGCTGTAGCAGTTTCTCCACTAATTCATTCCAATGATGAGTCAGACGATCTTGATGGTACCATTGTCACAATGAATGCACGTTGTTCTGATACAACTCAAGTTCTAACATCTGCCGTTTTGTTTCTGTTGTGATAGGCCCACACTCTATGCTCTAACAGATTAAGTTTAGTCCTGTTGAGATTTAATTCTAGTGCAATGATGGGTATAAGGTTTATACCAAAGAATGTGTATTGATTAAACAAAAGCTGTGGCCTTCTTACTGGCGGGATTAAGAAAAAAACTGACTAAATGCCACCAGGACTGCAATCCGTTTTCAAATTTAGCTGCATTATCTCACATTACCTGTTGAATTCCAGTGGGTAAGGTGCCCAATGCATCTTCTCTAATAACTGCTGATACCATAGATTGCATCCATTGTTAAGCTTGGATACAATTAAGAGCTATTGGAAATACCATCTTGGACTACATCAAGTGCATCTACAATCAGCTGGTGATCCCTTTTATTAGTTCTTCCCCAGTGAGGCAGAATTTCTGTTAATACCCATTGGTTAGATCCCCATGCTGATAGAGAAACCTGCAATGGATGTTGTAACATGTATAAATCACTTGTTGTTGCATTTAACTTATTTATGTGTACTTCAGCATCCAGTGGTACTCTCAAGTCCTTTTCAGCAGGGCTGTGCTCCATCCTTTCACTCTCCACCTCATGAAGTTTCCCTTGGCCTACTGCTCAAGCCTGTCTAGGTCTCTCTGGATGGCATCCCATCCTTCAGGTGTGTCAACCACATCATGGTTGCAACCAGTTCCTCATCCAGTGAATGGTCCACCTATCAAAACGATATACTTCCAATTTAGAGAGAAAGGTGTTGTGGTAGATTCACTAGGTTGGCCAGGAAGAACTTGCCTGTGGTGAAGCCATGTTGGTTGTCAGGTATCAACTCCCTCTTTTCCATGTGCCTTAGCATAGCTTCCAGGAGGATCAGTTCCATGACCTTCCCCAGCGCAGAGTTGAGGCTGACAGGTTGGTAGTTCTCTGGGTCATTAATATTCCTCTTAAAAATAGGCACGATTTAAAAACAGGTGAAATTGCAAAATGACTGCCAGGATCAAGCACAGGGTTTCCTTCTGTTGGCTGCCTTGGTCCGGAGCTTTTTTTTTCAGCTGTCACTTGAGGAGCAACAGTAAGAAGCATGTGAATTCTGCTGCCTGGGAACAAAATCTCATTGTTAAAGAATCAGACCACAACTCCTTATTGCTATGTACGGTATTCATATGCAAAAGGAAAAACCACTCCTTAATTGTCCTTTGAGAGTGTGACTTTTCCAACAGTGGTGTAAATCCTCTGAAGTGACACAGAATTCTTTTTACAGTCTACATTTTAAAATTAAATTAGTTGGATTGTAGTTGGGGACAAGGTAAGGGCAGACATACAAAGCATATTTTAGTCGAAGTCATGGCTCCTAAAATATTATCTTTGGTAAGCTTTGAGATATGCTTTGTGCTTAGGGAGCCAAGCTGTTACATATTTCCTACTTAGTCTACTCGGTCTTCAGATTTCACTGCCAGCTGGAATTGAATAGAAGACATTTTCTTTATTGTTATAGAGCTGAATTATTATAGAGATAATTACTATTGAATATTTTAGCATATATTCTGTACTTAATCCATTTAACACACATTAAATGGAGCTTAGGTTGCAGTACATGGAACAAGTTTCCAATTGTATTAATCCAAAAGATGAAGAAGTTTTGAGTGAAGCAACCTCAGCTAACAAAGGCGAGCATAGATGTAAAAAGATGCAGACTTCTTTTTTTGCTTTACATCACTGTAATGAATCATCTTCTTTCAATATTAAATCTTAGTGTTTCCAGAATGCATTGCTAGTGGCGAACACAAACACACAAGCTCTTGAAGAGTATCTGTATCTGCTTATGCCCTCAGTTTGCCTCTTGTTTTATGCTTGAGTCCTGTTTTCCTTCCTCACCCTGCAGCTGACAGGAGTACTTCCAGAGGCGTGAGTGCCCAGCCAAAGGGAGCATCTGCCAGGGCTAGCTTCATGAATGCTGTCAAAAAAATGACAATTTGTAAGTTTTAAGAAAAGGGCCCTTCCACCTCCCACTCCTCTGTAACAATGACAGAACATGGGGGAGACACACAGTCCTGTTTGTACACCTGGAGTTGCACTCAGTCCTTGGCAGGAACTTTTCCATCACACTTCTGCCATGACCAACTGTGCTTGAAACTCACTACAACCCCCATCCACACACACACAGCAGGTCTGTACCTAAATCTCTGAGGCTACCAAACCAACTGACAGCTAAAGCTGGGTGGGACTAATCCCACCCTAACAGCTCACAACTAAAATAAATATAAGAGACTGCAGAGACACCCAAGACTTCATCTCTTCTGTTTCACTTTGGTTTAAATCACAATTTCAGTAAGTTTTAAAACAAACATTTTAGATTCTTTAAAGGTACTTCTCCATGCGGAATGAAAAAGAAGAAAGAAGTGTAGGAAATTTTAGGTCCACTTCACACATTTATGTAGGCATTCTAGCAGTCTTACTGTGTCAGCAGAGCATTAATCTTATTTTTTCATGCCCTCTACATTGTGAAAACTGTGAAAATTAATCTTACTGTAAACAGAAGTGAGATACAGATGGCTGTACCATCTCAAACTGTTTGTGTATACAGATACAGATACATATATATATTAATACAGGGAAGATCAGGATGTGTTCTAACAAAATCTGCAGAAGCCATACTTTTTTGGCAAGTGGGTGTCATATGGTTGTAAATTGTGAATCTGGAATGTGCGAAGAAGTCTTACGTGGCAGTAAAGCCACTCTCTAAAAGTGAATAACACTGACTCAGTGCCTTTATTCTGAACTCTTCTATTCTCCTTTCTTGCCCTTGCTTATGTCTTTGATAAATGTTCATAATCCCAGCTTCTGATGAATTCTTCCCAAGAAAGAGTTCTTTCTGTTGTAGCCTTATGACTCATGCTCAGTCATGCTCTGTTGAGACCAGAAAAAAGTACAGAAGATAATCTATATGGTCCCTTGACTTCAATGGACCTTGATTCAGGAGCCTATGTTATAAGTATCTACATTAAAATATTAACTTGTTAGGGATAACTCTAACTCAGTGAAATTGTCTTAGAGTAGACAAGTTTGTCTACCTCTGTAAGAAAGGCACTAAGCAATAATGGGAAAGAATTCTCCCATGCACCTCATTATAAAAGTAAAATTATTCATGGAGATTTTTCCCAAGCCTGATGGTAAAAAAAAGCCGTAAAATGATTAAACAGACCTAGGTGAGAGAAATCAAATAATTAAATAATCATAACTAACAGTAAAATATCCTCATTAAGATAAGGTACTTAAATGAACTAAATCACATCATTCTATTGCACTCTTGTGCTCTAATGAGACTATTTCTGCATACATTTTAGTTCACTGGTGCTAAAAAGGAAAATGGCTTTTACAAGGTGGCTGTTGTGCTCTCTGCACTTTTTTTCTCCCTCTCACAGCATTTTCTTCATTCTTTCAGTTCACTCTCATTTTTGGTACCTCACCCTTTAATTTTTTTTTTTTTTTCCCCTCAGAGTTTTAAGATGATTTCCAGCTGAGACAGATGGGTACTCCACTGCTTTTAACAGTTGGGCCTTCTTGCAGAGTCTGGGATTTCTTTGTGCCTTGAGATTGTTGCTCTGCATTGACTGATAGAAGGCATACCCATATCTTCAGAAGTCTATGGTCACACCATGCAAGCTGTTAATTCAGACTTGATACAAGAAGTTCATGGCCCTAGAATTAATTTTCTCCTGAGAGTATGCTTTAATCAGAGGGCTAGTCTCTCAGCTGGGAATCAGCTGAGTTTACTCCATCAAGGAAATGTATTATCCATTACGCTCAACATCTTTGTACTCACCTTGTATAAAAATAAATACATAAGAAATTAAGACAATTTTGACAACTTTATTTACTGTATCATTTCCTCAAGTTGAATTGTAGAGGTCCTTACCTGACATGCTGAAATGAACAGTACCCATTTCATTTTAGATTAGCACAGCAATGTAAAGGACATGAAACAGAACAATTGGTTAGAGCCTGGAAATGCTATAAAGCTTTACTTATTGTGTAAGCATGATAAAATGAAAGAAGTTCCTTGTTCAAGCTGTGAATACATTTTCAGAAATACAACCATATTCTAATTCAATTTAGATTGATGATGAAGGAAACCCCCAAGAAGGCTCCTCCTGCTTCTCCTTGCTACATCCAAAGTATTGCTGTAAGCACAAAAAAATGAAACCCTATAAGTCTAGCTTGTGCAACATTTAATCATATGCAATCACCACTGCAACACTCGTGCTTACAGCTGAAACTGCATACATCCTCAACCAATCTATCAGAGGTAACATAGTCTGTGATGAGTACAGAGGCAGACTTCATGCCGTGTGTTACACAAGCACAAATCTGGCATAAAGCTGGCTGTTTCTATGAGAATTTGGTTTGAAAGCAAGAACCCTACAGAAAACCTGTTTTGAAGGTACCCTGAGTAAACACTGAACAGCCAGTGTCTTCCATCTGCTAAAAAGCTATTAAGCTGTTAAGAAATACAGTCTTAAAATCAAAAACTGTGTGCTGACTGAGCAAAGGAGTTGGTGCAGGGACTCTCCTCCATAGCCCCTCATACACTTAAGCACATGCTGCTCTCCTGCAGGAGTTAGGGATTTCTCATTAGAAATCACATAATCAATCGAGTCCCTCCGGGTAAACCGGTCTGCTCCCTGTGCTGACTGCAGTTATTCAGAAAGGTGAAATTTATTCCCCTTTGTACCACATTGAGTAAGTCTGTCCATTAAAATAGTTTCTCTTTTTGCTTAGTGGATCTAAAACCTTTGGCGTGCCTTCAGTGTGATTTTAGTATGATTTCATAGGCAAGCAAGAAAAAAACAACAAACTGAACTAACTTCTGAACTCCCCATCCCTGAAACCACTGGGAGTTTTGTTTAAGCAGGGAGTTCAGAATGTGACCCTGATGAAAGCCAGCTGTAGCAACAATGCCAGCTAGCCCCTGGGCCACTGATCTATCAGTCAAACCAGTGATTGCCCATGCAGGTTCTGTTCCACTCCAGGCCACAGTTCCAGCACCACTCAAACCTGCACTGAGGTCGAGGACATTTCATGTGCATGCAGCCACCTGCAAAACAGCAAAAGAATGGGTTCGGTACTTGGCAAGCAGTTACAGATATTAATCAAAATAACTTGTTAGCATTCAATTACTAACCAAGTAAAGTATTTAGTAAAAGAGAAATACAAACCTGAAGACTGCTTCTCCTCAGCTTTCTAAATCTCATTACTCCCCTCCTATTGGGTTGCAACATCCTGATGTCATTTGAGGGACTACAGAAGTAGGAACTGCAGTACTACCTGACATTTGGAGAGACTGTGCAAGGGAACAGCAATGGCAGGCTGTAAAAACACTCATGGAGGTGACTCCTCCAGGGTAGTCTATGCTAGTAGAAACAGGAGCCAGAAGTTTAACTAAATTATTATTTTTTTAAATTTGGATTCAGTGTTGGAGGGATTTGCAAAGAGTAAATCAGGAGACACATTTTGACGACTGACTGCTTATTAGATAAAATTGGCATTAGTAATGTAAGTTGACTCAACCTTCTTAGTATCTGAAGCAGCCTTTTGAATCACATCAATGTTTCCTTTGTGTTGGGTTTCTTGCTTGCCCATACTGTGAGAGCAGCTTTAATCTCTCTGCTCACAGCCTTGATGATATGTTTAGTTTGTGATATGTAAAACATTAACATTGTCAAAGGTCATTACAAAAATGTACTTCAAATGGAAATTATGTTGCTTACCACACAAAGAAATCTCTTGTATAATTCAAACAGAATGAAAACCATGCAATAAGAAGTACTGAAATGTCTTCTCAGTTTGACTCCAGATGGTGATAGGATGTTCAAGGAGTGTGTTTCCTTCTGTACGACCTGCTACCCTTACACACCCTTTCCTATAAATGCCACTCCAGAAGGTAAAAACAACAGACACCAGAACTGATTTGTTAAAACAGGCCAATCTGCTTCATTTGACAGAGGGAGAAAACTAGCTGTGATGGCAAGGTCTATTCAACACACCAAAGATTTTGTATTTATGTAAGAGATGCAGTTCACCAGAAGTTTTTATCTTATTTAAATGTAAGTGTACTGATGGCCAGCCTCCACAATATGTTTTACTTAAAGTTCAGACACATTTGTCTTACAATTCATATTCCTCTCTTACAATTCCTCCCTTACAATTCATATTACGAGAGGAATCTGGATGGAATGCATCTCAATCCTGGTTCAGGAACTGGAGTCCAATAGGCACTCTGTGTCAAGCATGTGTTCTACCTGCTGAGATAGATCAATCAAGATCTCTGCTGTGCAGGCACTGAGATCAGCAGGCAGTATGCAGAGTGCCTCAAGCAGTGTGGCCCACAGACTTGTGAGAACAGCAGTCCTCTGAGAGACATCAGTGTGTATTTAAACTCACTCAGACTGACAACAGAGCTGCGGGACAGTGCTTTGATCTTTTATGTTGGCTCTACAGTGCCATGGTTTTATAATTTTCGTTATTGGTATTCCACATCATAACATCATGTAGTGCATTGGGAGTTAAAGAGTTAATGCTCCAGCTCCATGGATCATCAATAGCTCTGGGTACATTTGTCTCAGAAGAGAAGAACTATGTTCCCCGGAGGACTTTGCATTGCTTTGTATTTTTACATTTTTCTGCTCAGAGGGAAAGATAAAAACTGTCTGCATGTCACGAGACGCTCTCTTTCCTTTGGGATTGACTCAGCAGTGGGTGCTTGCTGCTGTCTCGCCTTCAGTGTTTAGCGTAAGGCCTTCAGTTTATTGGACACCCTCCCTTGCTCATTTTATTTGATTGATTAGCCTCAATTCCAGTATTGTATTATATTGTGTTATTTTGCATTCTGATATCTTATTTAGTAAATCAGCTTTCCTCCTCAGATCATTGCCACTGTCTCCTTTTTCTCTTTCCCTTTCCCTCTTCCCCTTCCTCGGATTGTGTGCCTGTGGGTCCCCCGCCCCAATCATCACAGAACCGGGCTGAACCAGCCCATAAAATGCTGACACTACAGAAAAGTTACTGGCATTTAGAAGGATTCTACAATGCCTGTAGAAACACAGGGTCTTGTAGAAAAGTTATGGGCATAAGGAAATACAGCACTGTCACTGTCACTTGTAAAAAAAAAACGGCCACAGAAACTTCTGAGGAGGGAAAGCAGAATTATTCCTCTGTGTGGAGTCAGTGTGCTCCTCCCTAAAGAGGACTGCTGGCAGATTTCAGCACACAATCACCAGCCTCTTGACACCAGCTGTACTCTGGGAGATGCAAAGTGTTCCTTTCAGTCAGCCCAGAAGCTGGAACGTGCAGTACCCTTTACCAGAGAGGAAAGGAGACACTGCACTTTTCATGCTTTGTGCCCTAATTCATGGGACCATTGAGATGGGAAGGCTCAGGGAAGAAGCAAGAGCTCAGGGAATTTTAGAGCCACTCAGGCACTCAGAGCAGCTAGGCAGTATCCATGCTAGCAGCAGGTTATCCCAGTTCATTGTACTGGATTTTTCATCATGGCCTGAAGGCCATCCGACTACAGGTGAGACTAAGCTGTTCTGCATGATGATCCTCCCCAGAACACCTTCTGCAAGCACGATTTCACAGAACACGTGTATACCTGTCCCAACCAGTTCTAGACTGTCACTGAAACCTCAGCCTCACAGCAGCCAGGCCCACCAAGGACCTCCTGGCTTCCTGTGCTTTTGGAGAAGCAGGCAGACCACTGCAGCTCCCAGGAAGTCTGGTCAGTTTGACTTCTCAAGGATACTGATCATTTTTGTTGACAGTTGTTAAAAGTTTTCACTAACAAGCAGGCACAAGTTTGGTTTGTAAGTGGTGGTTTGAAAACCTGTCTTTTGTGTGTGACTACAACTTTTTGGGGAATCCAACTAAAGAAAAAAGCTGCTGAGATACTGTTCCTTTTTGAAAATCCATTATTTAAAATTGGTATATATTTCAACAGAATGCAATTAACAAACGTGTTTTGTTATAAGACATTAGGTGCTTTTTTATCTTCTGACTCAGTGAAACACATCATTAGTATAAATCCATGGTATTGTTACATGGGAAACAATGGGCTGGCAGCAGTTTACAAATGTCAGTCTGGAAGCCGGAACATGCAGTACCCATTATCAGAGAAGACAACATGCACTGCACCTTTCAACCTTCACACCTCAATTCACAGATCACGGGTGGGAAGGGACCTCGGGAGATGATCCAGCTCAACCTTCTTCTGCTCACAGAAGGTTCAACTAAACCTCCAGGCTCATGTCTAGTCAGGCTTTGAGTGTTTCTTAGAATGGAGACTCTACAACCAGTCTGGGCAGCCTGTCCCAGTCTTCAACCACCCTCATGGTGAAAAGTGTTTTCAAATACATTTTGCCACTGCATTTGGATCTGGGTTCACTGCCTCTTATCCTTTCACTCCACACTACTGAGAAGAGTTCAGCTGTGTTTTCTACCACCCCCATCAGGTATTTATGCACACTGGTAAGATCCCCCTCAGCCTTCTTTTCTCCAGGATAAACAAACCCAATTCTCACAGCTTCTCATTACATGCTCCTTCCTTGGATTTAATCACCTATACAGCCCCTTCACTTGCCTTGCTCTGCTATATCCATGTGTTTATTGGGGAGTTCAGAACTGAACCTAGTACTCCAGACATGTCTCATCAGAGCTGAGTAGAGTAGAAGGATCACCTCCCACGATTTGATCGTGATGCCCCTCCTCATGCAGCCCAGGACACAACTGACTTCCTTTGCTGCAAGGGCACTACTGGCTCAAGCTCAACTTGTACACCAGGCCACTCAGGTCCTTTTCTGTAAAGCTTTCCAGCCAGTTGGTCTCCAGCTTATACTGGTGTGTAGGGTTACTTCTCCGCAGGGTCAGGACCTTTGCACTTACCTTTGTTGAACTTCATGGGGTTCCACTAAGCACATTTCCCAGCCTGCTGAGGGTCTTCTGAATGGCAGCATTACTGACTGGTTCCAGTACTCTGAAATATTTCTAGCTTGCTGCTGTGTCTTTTGGCATTTTGCATTATGAGGCACTGTTCTGACATGGGTCTGGCCATAAGCAAGGAAAGGTCTGTTCCTGCTTACAATCTATTTTGAGTAATTATTTTCTTCCAGGGGAAAAATATAATGGCCTTTATTTATTTTTTGACACATCAGTGATTTTTATAAGCAATTTCCCTAGCTGGAATTATATAAATTATACCATAGTGTCAAATAGGGATATTCTATTTATGACGTGTTACAACATCTACCTATAAATTAACAATGTAGTTACAGTGTTGGAGAAAGTGAAGCTTCTAGCACTGATTCCAGCCTAATCGTAAGATTTTTTATTTGTGTATTATTATACTCTAACAGTCACAAATACTGCCTATTTGTAACCCAGTTCAACCTTCTGGCTTTCCAGCTCATTTTATAAGCCTGTAAATAACTTTTCTGACCTACTCCTCCATTCTTCTTTTGCTGCTGTAGGCAGCAAAAGAAAGTTCTCTACACTTTGCCAAATCTTATCTTCCCTTCTCACTCTTGAATTCATGCTTTCATTCCTTCTGCTCCTTGTGCTTGAAATCTCCCACTTTCCATCTGCCAGCTAACTTCTTTTCTTTCCTCATACGCCGTACTTCAGGATTCTGTCCTATTTCTTTTTCGGTAATATTTCCATAGTAGCACTGCTCCACATGTTTTCTCCCTACAGTTTGCACTGTCTCATTTAGCACTTTCAAAGTCCCATTAGTATAACTGATGCCACAAAATGGGGAGGCAATCTCTATCCTTAACATTCATATAATGTTTGCACAAACATTTTAAGGTATTTTGATTAATTCACCTTAATGCAATTAAGTCTTGGAACAGCACATTCTACAAAGCACAGCCTATTTGCTTTTCCTGTTTCCTGCTTTAACCAGTCCAGTGCTAACAGATTACTTTTCATCCTACATGGAAGGCACTAATCAGTGCCTACAGTTTCTCAGGACTCGCATTTCTTCCTCAGATTCTATCTTCCACTGCAGGCATTTCAATGGGTTGAGATTCATTTCATTTCAATTCAGCTGTATGCTGTCTAGACATCTACACGAGATCTAACTCTCCTACATTCAGATGTGAATCTTCTGGACTTCATCGGACTCATGCTTTCTTTCAGTGTGAGATGAATTTTGTCCTGTAAATGTCTATTTTTTTCCATTCCAATAACTATAAAACTTACTGGGCATTAGGTCATTTTAACGCTACACCCAGTGTACCATTTTCCTTGTCTATCACATACCTAAGTGTTTTGTGAGGCTTAGTCAGTGGCTTCAGAGCTAAGCATTTTAGATTTATTGGTTTCAAGATAACTTAGATAAAGTGGCAGAAGTTTGTGCCCTTCCTCTCTTGTCATAATAGCATGCATATGTGCGCTTGCTCGTTCATATATATAATGTTGTACATCAATTTTACATGACAGTTAAGTACCAGTTATTTAACAAATTTACCGTTTTTCTCCACTGGAATATGGCAGTTAGGGCACGGCTTGGTTGTTTTCTTGATTGTTTCTTTAGATGCCTCTTCCCATCGGGCTTGCATGGCTGCTTTTTCATCGACTACATATCCCTGCAAAGAGAAACTATTTACTCAATGCAAGCTGGATTTTGTATTCAGAAGCAAGAATTCTGTGCCTCTCACAAATCGTTTTCCCCTCGTGGGCACAGCACATGCATTGGGTTGGAGGACAGGCTGCCGTCCCTGCTGGGGCTGCAGGAGCCTCTGGTACCCAGAGGAGATCCTGCAGCCAGGCACAGGTCAGAGGCATTCTCCAACTCCCTGCCCAAGTTGTGCCACAGGAGGGCACAGCAGGCACTGAGCCGTGCTGCAGAGGCACCTGAGCAAGTAAAGTAAAAGGTGAAGCTCGGAATCAGGTGAACCCTGCTGAGAACTGACATTTTATACAGGTTTGACATTTGCTTCAGGGATTAAATCTCTTTTTGCAAGCAATGCAAAACAGCAAGGCAATGCAATGCATCCAGTGAGGCTCCTGGAAGAAAGCTGTTTTTTCATAATAAAGCATGTTCCTTTGTAGAGATTTCATTCAAATATTATCTTCTGGAAATGTGTGAAGCTTCATAAAGTACAGAGAAGAAATGCAAAGGTTTTGGAGGAAAAGTTACAAAGTCGTGGTGAATAAGGAAAGCAAGAATCTCCCCAGTCACAACAACACAGACAGCAAAAGTCATCATGAACAGGGCTGTAAAAGGGACTCCTGTGTTTGTCCTATTTATGAGTGGGACAAAATTATGTAATCCACACAAGTGTCCTACTTGGCAATTTCCTACCTAAAATGATAATACAAGGACAAAAGAGATGGCAGCGCCCTGGGTAATTTGTATCATACAGGATTGGAAGCTATGTTCAAAAGTAAACACTGTGTTTACAAGGTTCCAGCCATGAAAAGCAGCTCTATCTATTCATACTGTGGGGTTTTCTTTGTGAAAACAGTGACCTTAAACTGAATTATATCCTTTGTAAAAATAGTTACAGCTTCTTTGTGTTTCTGCACTCTAGATAACTACATCCTGCTCTGTGAATCAACTTGTATTCCATTTACGTGGATTTCTAAAATATTTATTTCTGACAAGTCAGGAAAAGGAACTTGGCCCTAACTCTGACTGATGTCTACTGAGCTGCTGTGGATAAAACACGTGACTTTTTGAGGTGTCAGTGAGCAAGATGTAGTTGGTTATTAACTGGCTGAAGTCACCTGAGTTCAGATGGAGTAACAAAGAGCAACATCTCAAGAACTTTTACCTCTCTGCTTCTGAGCAGGGAATTAGGCTTTACACACTGCCAGGCTTTTCAGCAGTATGACAAGGGGTGACGTCTGTCAAATGGTGCATTAGGAAGTTCTGGAAATAAAAAATACTCTTCAGGCTAATAACAAAGAACATAATCTGTACTGATCTCATAACACCTTGGCCTTTAAGGAAGGGTGATGTTAGCAAACAATTCGAGGTAACACAGAGGGGCCAAAACAGAAGACGAGGAATGTGAGAACAGCAGTGGGGCCTCAGTTTTCCCAGTGACAGAAGGAAGAGGATTATTAATATCATCTGGTTGCAACAGCGATTAAATATTTAGCATCCATAAAGATGATACAAGATGAAAATCACTATGGCAGCAAAAAATGTTACTATTATTTTGAGAGTAATAGCTACAAGAGAAGACCAAATGCAATTTTAATTTTTGTATTCAACTCAGAAGATCTCCACAGTGGCTCCATTTTTTTCCCCAAATCATCCAAATCCAAATGATGTGATTCAGTGCTTGGAAATGTATTTTTTTCCACATCTTCATGAACTCATTGTGCCATAAGAGCAAAAAACACTGAGGCAAGATTTCATACACCTAAGTGCTAATTGGATTTATACAAAGATATTTGACCTTAGTTCTAAAAGCAAAGACAAACTTTTCAACACTCAGAAATAATTAAAATAAACAAGTGCAAACTGCACATACACAATTCACTGAGAAAGAACAAATTGATGACAACAGCAGAGTGTATTATTATATTAATGTTTTCCTCTGCAAAACCTCTAGCATGATACAGATTCAGCAGCATGTTATTTCCAGCCCATTAGAGCTGAAACATCCCTCATGCCCAGTATTGCTGAACGCTGAGTTAAAAAACTTCCTGCTGCAAGAAGCAAATGCAGGAAAATGGTACACCTATAGAGTCTCCAATTCATTAAAGAAATCATGCCTCCAAGATCCACAAGGCTATAGTGTTTATATGCTTCATATAGTGCTCCACATACAGTGACTGCAAGCACATGTATTTACCTTCATTTTCTACTCCAATAATAAAGGAAAAATTATATGGCAGTTCTCCATTAGCAATGTCTATTTGCGTCACCTTCTTTCACCATAAACTAGCAGACCTCACCACAGACCTCACCATTGACAGTGGGATAGGAAAGACCAGAGCTTTCAGCCAGAGGTGACACGCACCTACCTGGGTTTGGATAGGAAGCTCTGCAATACTCCACGTATGCACCACATGGGATGGGAGACTTTGCTACACTTGTGATGCAGTATGCTCCAGTTCCCCACTTATCACAGGGTATCTGTCAGAGCATTACTGAAAAGCTACTAGCTTATGATTTATTTTTTTGTTCCCAATTGTTCCGCATCTGATGACAAGGATTGAATGCTCATAAATAACAGGTAGCTCCAGATGAGCTGTTGCAAGCATTTTTAAACCTCCCTTCAGCAATATCTCTTAGTGAGATGGTGAAAGAGTTCACCTTGATATCTCTGTGTAGCACAGACTACATCTGCAAACTGAAAACCTGTGGCTCAAAATAAATATGAAGCTGTTAACACTGTGTTGTGCTCAGCTTCTCTGAATGTGGTTTCTGGACTCCTGCTTGTTTGTTGCTGCTGTTTATTTTCACTCTGATAAGCAAAAGAGCTGGTCACACATTTAAAAAACATCCAGTGCAGTTTCCTTTTCATCAGAAATACTTTTTCTTTTGTTCAGAAATTCTTGGTTACCAGTTTATTTTATGTGGCAAAATCAGATTTAAAAAGGAAAGGGAGAGATGTGTAAAATTATGACTATGTAAACTACAGCATTTTAAAAGGCTTTGGTTTCTCAGAAGTGTTAATCATTTTCCACTACAAATGTGAGAAAAACTACAGATACTTCCAAGGGTTCTAAAAACAAGACAAATAATTCATTGTACACAAAGCAACTTGCAGCCTGCCATAACGTTTATATTAACACTGCCCATAATTATTTTGGGTTAGAGCTCCAAGCAAAAGCAGCCTCATCTTTTGAAATCTGATCCACAGGGGTTGGTGACAGTCTAACTCCAATTTCTTTTGTTTTCTCAGCTTCTACTGGGCTGTCTTATGAACACGTTTGCATGAAGTAACCTCCTGTCATGTTTACTGGTGGTTTTTATTTAAGTTCTGGGATAAAATAGCATATATACAGGGCATCAGAGAAGCTAGAGGAGCTTTGAAAAAATATTATTTGAGTATTTTAAGAGTCAAAAATCTTGTAAAGAGAGGCACACTCATTTATGTGACTAAAATGCAAGTTCCATGTTATACATGGGATATTGTGTCTGATATGAGATGAAAGAGATTTTTACCAAATAACATTGGAGAGCTCTGGTTTGGTGGCAATGCACATCAAGGTTCTCGCACTGCATACTGGGGATGTTCATATCAGAATAAATTAAACTCAAGTATCTGGTAGATACTGAATGATCACCATTCTAAAGCAGACATCTAGACTAATACAGGTCATTCTCATACAAGTATTTTGCACCAGTGGAAGGAATAATGTGCTTTTTCCTGTAAGGGACAACACAGCTGCAGTGGACTGTCAGCTTAATCTCTTAAACAAAAGCAGCTTGTCACGTCTTTTTATTTTACTCTGGCCCAAAATACCAAAGCTAACTTTTCTCTATATCGTTCCTCATTAGACAGAAAGTCAAGACCTATTCTCATATTTCTTCCAGTGCATCTTTATTTATAACATAGGGATTCATTTTACAGGGCATTTCTGGGTTATAGTTATTTTTCTTGCACCTTTAATTAGTCATTTGTGAGTCAAAGTATCCTGTGCCTGACACTAGGAATACACCAGTTACTGAACCCAAGCTTCAGTTTCTTTTCCCATTGCGTAAGATACTTAAGAAATTGAGCTACATGTGCCATTTTTGTACAGCCATGTTTTATTTAACTTTTTAAATTATCTGATGGGGAAAAAAAAAAAAAATCAATAGTCTAATAATAGATGTTCCAGATTTCATACTGTGACTCAAGACTCATTGAAAGATATTTTGTACGAAGAACCTCTCCAGTAGCCTTTTCTTTCACTAAAATGCAGTGAAATAATTCATATTATTGAGGTCAGCATTTACCATTTAGCATTACAATTAACTTTCCCCTTCTTTCCATTAGAAAAAGAAGCTTACACAGATGGGTCCATGCAAACCTAATGAGATTCAGCAAAGCTAACAACAAGGTTTTGCACTTGGGTCGGGGTAATCTCAGGTATGTGTACAGGATGGGAGAAGATCTCCTTGACAGTAGCCTTGTTGGGAATAACTGCTGAGCTGGCAGTGTGCTCTTGCAGCCCAAGAGTATCCTGGGCTGTATCAGCAGAGGGGTAGCCAGCCAAGACAGGGAGGTGATTGTCCCCCTCTGCTCTGCCCCGGTGAGGCCCCATCTGGAGCACTGTGTTCAGGCCTGGGCTTCCCCCCTGCACAGGAAGGATGTGGAGTGGGTCCAGAGGAAGGCCGCAAAGGGGTGGAGCAACTTTCCTATGATGAAAGATTGAGGGAACTGGGATTGTTTAGCTTGGAGCAGGCTCTATGGAGACTTCATGAAGGTCTTCCAGAATTTAAAGGAAGATTACAAACAGGAGAGAAATTAACTTTTTACACAGGTAGATAGTGGTAGGGCAAGGGGGAATGGTTTTAAACTAAAGGAAAAGAGATTTAGATTAGACGATTAAATGTAGGGGAAGTTTTTCACTAAGTAGGCGGTGAGGCAGGTGAGGCAGGTGAGGCGGTGAGAACAGGCTGCCCAGAGAGGCTGCAGATTCCCCATCCCTGGAGGTGTTCTAGGACAGGTTGGATGGTGCCCTGATCTAGTACTTAATTTAGCAGTTGGCAGCCCTGCCTGCAGCAGGGGCTTTGGAACTTGATGATCCTTTGAGGTCCCTTCCAACCTAAGCCATTCTATGATTCTATGATGCTGCATGTTTCTCATTTTAACTCTTGGCCATAGCACACCATTTCAAATACCACACCTTTTGTCTTTCACAGTTCTAAAAGCAGTATGGAAGGGTTGCTGTAATAGTGAAGAAACAATTCTCTAAGTGACATCTGCAGTATTTTACAGCATAATCACAAAACATCAATAACCAAGAACTGATTCAGAAGTCACACACCCGTGGAGTCCAATGTAATACATTTTCCCTAACAACTCACCCTTCACTGAATTTTCAAAGAAAAAAAAATTATGAGTGAAAGTGACCCACTGTCACTATTGCCACTGCTGAAATGCACCACCCACTGCCTCACTGTGCTCACATCCACTTACAATATTGTAAGAAATACACTGCATCAAACGTGATTTTCATGAAGCATTAGCTTAATATTTAGTATTTTAACATTACAGTAATTCAGCTAAGGATTTTCTGTGAGTGCCTTTGTTTGGGAATTCCACATTAGAAATAAACTCTGAAATAGCTCCTGTTCACAGTGAACCAATATGTTTTTCTGCATAATTACAGACAACTGCCACCTACATAGAGACCAGCCTTCACCACTCTTTGTGCTGGCTGGAAATCTACAGCGAAAATATCGCAAGAAATTGGACAGACAGATGTTCAGCGATTGGGAAGGGAAACCTAGCAAGAAACAGCTGTGTATTTGTACCACCTACTGGCAATTTAAAGATCTGCATACATGAGGCAATAAGGAAACAAAGGGCTGGATGTTCACTTCCAGCCTAAGTGAGATGGGAGCCTTTCTGGGAACAACAACACAAAAGACTTCAGCAAAGTGCTAGGTGATGTTACAGGTTTTCCTGGATGTTAGTGAATGGATGTATGCTTTCATGCTATACCTGTGCAAGCACAGAGTCACTTCTGAGAAGTTATCAGATGGTTCTGTTTCAGATTTTATCACTTGCTTGAAGGCTTATGGCCAAGTTAGGTCTGAATCCTGCAATTGCAGTCAGGATCCAAGGAGCATGTACTGATGAACTGGATTGGATCCAGAAAAAAAAATGTAATTCTAAGCTTTGCTGCTTCTCAGCTGAGGAACTGGGCTAGCTGTGGTTTGTTCTCATGGGCTCCTGGGCTGACAGGAGCTCTGGTTATGTTACATACTGCCAGTGGCAGAGAAACAGTTGGCATCTGGATCCTGCAACAACCTCATCTGACTGAGGGGTGTGTGAACAGCAGTTGTCAGTGAAGACTGAGGCAAGAACAGTTATTGAATAAGTCCTACAAAACACCAGAGAAACATCAGAAACTAAGCATATCCATAACTTCAACTATCATAGAATCATAGAATGGCTTAGGTTGGAGGGGACCTTAAAGATCATCCATTTCCAACCCCTCTACTGCAGGCAGGGCTGCCACCCACCAGATCAGGCTGCTTGGGGCCCCACTCCATCTGGTTCCAAATACCTCCAGAGATGGGGCATCCACAACCTCTCTGGACAGCCTGTTCCAGCATCTTGCCATCCCGTGAGTAAAAGATTTCTTCTTAATGTCTAACCTAAATTTCCCTTTTAGTTTAAAACCATTCCTCCTTGTCCTATCACTATCTACCTGTGTAAAAAGTTTATTTCCCTCCTGTTTATAATCTTCCTTTAAATATCAGAAGGCCATAATGATGGACTTCTGAGAGTCACCACTTGTGACAAGACATAGAACTGTTGACAACAACTATCTGGCTAAGACCACCTAACCAATTCCTTATCTATCTAATAACACAGCCTTCAAATCCAACTCTCTCCAATTTAGAGATAAAGATGTGGTGTGAGACCATGTCAAAGGCCTTGCACAAGTCCAGGTAGATGAAATCTGAACATAAGTCCCGCTGTTATTGTAAATGGACTAAAAACAGTTCTTTGATTAGTTTGATAATATTTTGACAAGACTGACAATAAAATCTTGACTTTGCACACATAGTGAACTTAGTCTGAAATGAACACCTTCAGCAGGGAGCAAGGTTCTTTTTCAGTTTAAGAAAATGGCAGAAGTTCACACAACCCATTATGTAACTTATATAACGGAAACTGTTAATTTGTAGCTGTACCAACACCTAAATATTTATGTTTAGTGTTGGATCTTCCTGCAGCACAAGGTCTGCAGGGCTGGGCTGCTAGAACTAGCTGAGCAGCAATTCAGACTTGGACTAAGAGTAGATATGGCCTGATATGATTTTAATAGCTGAGCTTGGAGTAAAAGAGACCACTTAGCAAAATTTACAACATCAGCCACCAGGGATGTTTTATCTAGGCTTAGGTTTACAACAGTTGTTGGGCTTCTGTTAATAACAGCTTGTTCAAATGGACTGGGTTTACCTCTGGGTGCTGCAAAGACTGCCAGACTGTGTTAAATTAGACACCGGATATTCTTTTAGGTACAAGCCTCTGAATGCAGAATATTGGAGGGATTTCTGTACAGTCATGCTGTAGAATTCTATAACGATGTTTAATTTATTCTATTTACAAAACCAAGAGCAGCCTTTTTAAAAAGTAAACCTGATAACAAGCTGTTACCTTTTTATAATTGCACATTCATAGGGTTGGGAGGACGAGATAATCAGCAGCTAAACTAATCCTGGGGAAACATTTTACTGTTGTGTGGCAAGTGAATAAGAGGTGCAGTATTTGTCCGGCTAAAAATCAAACTGTTCAGAAAGTGTCAGTTTAGCTAGGCTAATTTTAAATTGCGGATTTAGAGAGGAAGCAGGTTTATGGCTGGATCCCCCTCTGCATATGAGTGAGGTTAAAAGGGGCCAGGAAGCTTGGTTTTGTGGTGCAGATAGAAGGTGCTATGCAGTTAATTCTAAACCTAAATCTGGCTGGAGTCACCTTTATGGTATCATTGATTCCATCATACACACTGTGCCTTTTAATCCATCAAACATGATTACTTCTCACATCCTAATCTTCAAATAGCTCTAAGAAGCTGCAGTGGCTTTAAAATAAAGCTTGTCAATCGAAGTTGGCTCAGATATATTTTTTCCCCTAGAATTATATAACTTATGCATTAAGATGGGGAATAGTCAGTACATTCTTAGGATAAGTTTTCAGCAGGAGATCAGGGCTAAAAATAGAAACTTATAGAAAAGAGGACATTTTATGCATCCCAATAGACCATACAATATCTGCATATAGATCTGTAAGACCTCAATATACCAGTATTTAATGCTAGGTTACTCTCTGCATTCCCATTGCTGGATTTGTCTTTTTCTATCCCAAACAGCAAGCAGGGAAGTGGCTGATGCTAGGCCTCATTCTTCCCTGCTCCCAGTGAGGCAGAGGAATGGCATAGGTAGCAGATGGCTCTTTTGGTGCTCTGACATAGGGACCACAAGAGCATGCTTTGAGTGGCAGTACAGCTCTTCTCACTCTCAATGCTGTCATCAATGCCAGGTCACCCATTTTTTTTTTCCACAACAGCACTTCTTGGCTTTGTTTCAAGTTCTTTTCCACTTCTCATGATTCACTACATTCATAGCCACCACAATGTCTTAGGCCTAAACCTGTGTACAGTGTTTCCCCTTACACTGGAAATGTCAAGACATGCAGGTGTGTGTAGAAACACTGGGGAAAGAGAAGATTCCTTTTATTATTGTAGCTACCAGAAGATAAAATAAAACCTGTATTTTCCTGGTAGAAGATATTTTCCCAAGGCTACACATCCTGTGATCTTGTGATCTATCAATTGTGGAGGGGAATGATTTGGTGACTGCATGTGTGGTTGACCCTTAAATCTGACTACTAGCTGTTGTGCCAATAAAATCTGTTTGTAAAATAAATGAAATGGAAAGGATCCTGACTAGGGGAAAGCACAAGAGTCAACATGGAGGAACTTAAGCCCTAAAAGGCAACCCTAGAAATGTCTTGTTCCTAACTAGACAGAGATGATCAAAGTTGTCACAGTCTGATAACAGTACAATAATAGCAAATTCTCAAAAGAAGTAATTCTCAAAAGCTCTCACACATAGGATTCTGCCTCTAAGAGGACAAAAAGAACAAAAAAAGCAGAAAGTACAGGTGGATAAATATTTAAATTATTTTCAGTGAAGCTGATGAAAGAGTCCCACATGCACTTCTTTCCACATAGGCTTTGTGAATGTTTTGTATGCATTATACAGTTCTGATACATTCAAGACAACTTGTTACTGATGCAATTCAGACGAAATGAGTATCTCACCAGCACTTCCTCTGGCGCTACTTTAGCTAGCTCCCAGTTTGCTCTATTGTTTGCTAGAGGCGATTTAAAACATTTCTTTAGTGGCACATCACCACCTTGTGGAAGAGTTTGATCAGTGCATCTCACTGTCAGTCATCTCAGTCGACTAATTGCTCACCTAAGTCAATGGTCTTCAACGCAATTTAGCTTCTGACTGAATTTTGAGTTAACAGATCTAATTGGGTACAGTTCCTGCGAAAGACTTGGGATAAGATAGATGTAGCATTCACGCTATTATCTGCAGATGCTAGGGCAATATGCATGCGCTTAAAATAAACCACTTCTTCCTACATTCTTCTAATTTTTCCTGGCATAGCTTTATCTTTTGCCAGCATGGAAATTATACAAGCTCTAACTTTCAGTGACTCAAAATTGGTGAAGAACTTTATACAGTGACAAGAACCGCTCATGGATTTCAGTATTCTAGGTAAAACTCTTGACATAAATAGATCTGTGGATACAAGGCACACTATTCATGTTGAGACGTATTCAATTTCTAGCTCCATGTAATTTGGGTAAGATTTTGAGCTTTGTTCTTCTTCACCAATTTATTGGATATTTTAACTTAAGAATCTTCCAATTTCTTTGTTGAAGCTGTTTTGTTTTTACATAGATGAGAATGGGAGTTGGAACACTTTTTTAAGGCTACTGAAAACTAAAAAATCTTATTCTTCATGGAGAACAGCTAAGCTGTTCCTTGTCACAAAGTAATGTGGATGCCAGAAGTATACATATGGCTTCAAAAAGGGAGTTGCACAAATTATGGAATAAAACTTCACAGTTGGCTGATAAATATAAAATTCTATACCTGAACCACAAGTCTCTAGAAGCTGGGAAAATATTCAGGGAATGGGACATCATTATAGTCATGCACTCCTCTCATTAGTAACTGAGAGCTGTCAGAAGCAGGGCTCTGGGCTAGACAGATTTTGAGTCTCTTACAATACACTACATCCACGGCACTGGAGGCATATGTCCTGCATTCCAGGATATAGTCTGTTTAATTCTGTATCGATGAGCATTGATTCTTTTGATGAAGTAGAGGAGCTTCACTAAGAAAAGTTAAAGAGAAACATCGCTACATGGGTCATAGCCTTGTGTATTGACTCCAAAGTATAGTAAATGAGCCATTTTATGGTAACAGATGGGAAAGGTTCCCTTCAAGTTCCCAGCTCCATCTCAGTATCTCCATTCAGAGTGAGAAGGCCCTATAAGAGCCTGCCTGTAGGCACTGACAGGAGCTGTGCATGCGTAGCTGAGAGCTGTCTGCACACCCTGTCAACACCTGCTTACAATCCTGCACCTGCTGTGTCAAAATGCCTGGGGCCTAGGTTAGCTTTTCCTCTTAACACAGACATCTGAGCCAGACATCTGATTTTCAGTATTTTACTTCCTAGAACATCAGCCTGGCCATCAAGCTGTGAGATAGAGATGTTTAGGGGGAACCTCTCCCGGTTGTTGTTTGTTTTGTTTTGCTTTAAACAACTGTGATTGATTAGCCATGGAGAGCAGGGAAACTTCAATCACTTCAATATCAAACAAATAGAAAGGCCAGGAGAGAAAAACCATTTAGTGTCCAGGCTATAGCTACAATAGCCACAACATTATGCAACAGCCTAGAATAATTATTACCTAGCAGCTTCTAGCCTAGGCAATCCATTTTTTTAATTATTTCTCTAAGCTAAAACATAAATAACCAACACCACTTTCTCCACAGGCTCTGTAAAAACCCTGTTATTCAGTCCAAACCCATATGATTTCCTGGCTGGTGCACTCAGTATAAGCTGCAAGGCAGCAAGACTAAAGATAGCCTTTCAGAGGTGTTCATACTGAATAGAGACAGCCCCAGAAGCCCACTGGGAAGGGCTTTTCTTTATCAACTAGTGGCAGACCTCTGTGTGCTCCTGACAGCTCAGCTGCTCTGTCAATCAAAGCATCTGAAATCCGCCACAAAGTCAACCCCAATGGCCAGAGCAATTTGTCATGAACATAATTGTTTTGGCTTAGGATTATAATTAGGATCCACTTAACAAATGTCACTCTTGCTGGGCAAAGGAGAATGATCAAGATGCAATGAGTTGTGGAGATCTCTACCTTCTGGGCCACAGCTCCCTGCATGCTGCGGAAAGAGCTGCATTCTTCTTCGTGGTATTCTTCTTTACATTCACGGCAGAACACGAACTGGAAAACAAACCAAAACACAGAAGTGATAAAAACACATTAGGGATACATACAGCAGTTTACAACTGTGAAGAGTTGTATAGTGGATGATCTCTTGCCCTCCGCATCCGATTATATTCCCATAATCCTCCAAACTGTGCATCTCATGATACAATATGATCATTAATACAACCATTTTGCAGTTATTATCATACACTTCTTCGGTGAAATAAAATAAATGCCATTATTAAAAATGAGATTTTGCTACATGGTCTACTTAGGGACAAAATTATACTAGATACTTCTGAGTGTGTTTCTGATGTAAGGAAATCTATACAAGAGGGGTGGTGGTTGAGGCAGGCTGTTCTGCTTTATAGTCTTTCCTTGTGGAAGCAGCCCATTCATACTTCTGAGTCAAATGCATTCTCAATGAAAAACTGTTACTGAATTTAGTAGGAGATGATAGTTTTATATAAGTTATACAAAACACCATTTTCTAGAAAATAATACCCTTGTCATGGACCTTTATAGACTGATTTAAAAACTCCACAGTAAGAATACAATGATTGGTTACTTAGCATGGGTTTTAAGGGACTCCCTCTAGACCCTTACATTTCTAGCAAGTATTCTGATTTCATCTTCCTTCAGTAACATTTTTCTTTACATAAGAATTCACTTAAAAGTAAACTCTTTTGCAGATGCGTAAAATAATTGTTCCTCAGTAAGCCTGAGCTGCCTCTCCTGTCTAAACTGGTTCATATGTATCACATTCAGTGCTTTTTTGAAAACTCTAAAATGAAGATATCTGTCTTGACATGTGTCAAAATCTTTGACTCATCAGTGCTGCATTAAATTCTGTGTCCTTGCAGGTAAGAGGAAAAGTCAATAATGTAAAATGAGTCTCTCTTTTGCTGTCTTAAAGCTACAATGTCTTGATGCCAGTCTAGAATCTGAAAGATCTCTCAGCAGTAAGCTGTTCTGACTGGTATTATAAGCAAGACTGATAAAACAGCCTTGATTTTTATATACAGAGCTGCATTCACTTGTAATGAATGAAGGATATCAGGAGGACATGACACTGGAACATTTGTCTGACATAAATTCCATCTTTTCCAATTTCATTTTGAAGTCTTTCAAGCCTTATTGTCACTTTTCTAAGAACTACTGAAAATTGTATTTCATTGTCATGCTGAAGAAATGATGCTTTTATGAAAAGCAGCATTGTGCAATTCCAAAAAGGTTGAGTCTATTATTCAAAAAGGCAGGGGAATTTGGAGTGGAGAAATGGAGTGAATGCTCTGGCTTCCAGAGATACCGAATCAAATCACTTGCTTGCTCTCTTGCCACATCTCTCACTATTTTGTCAGTGATTTAAAATGCTTTTTTTACTCCAGCTGACATTGATCTCTTAATTCCTATGTGCTTCTTAGCAAACAGTAACAACTAAGCCACTTCTGCAAGGTATGCTACATTAAAGGCTGAACTACTCTAGCACAATATCATGCAATTACAACAATTTGCATTCAAAAGTTTTTCTTTTTTGTTGAAGATTGTCCAAGTGAATGGAAACATACTCTCTCTGAATATCTAGTATCTCCAAGACTTGTTATCACTTAGCAATTAAAGTTATAGCTTGGCTTAACTGTATTTCTTTGGGTATGTCCTATTCTCTTGTTCCTTCCTGACTTTATTTCTTATGGATATGTCTGGCTGAAAACATTTGTCTGAAAGGGCTTTGTATACAGTTGCAGTATCACTGCATGATCACAGAATGCCTCAGCTTCCTTTATTCTCTCCAATCTCCTAAAATTGCAGTTTTAAATGTTTCATAAATATTAAAAAGGAGGATGTATCCAAGAAAGATAAGAAAAAAACCCCCACAAAAATAACTAACAAAAAAAACCACAACCCACCAAAACAAAACCAGGACATGTATATAGCAAAGATATTCCAGCTGCTTCATAATGTCGTTTAGAAAGTGTTGCTATTTATTAGAACAATAAAATTCATAATCTGATTCTGTGTTATTTAAGGGTGTGAAATGCATTCTCTCACTAAAGAAGCCACTTTCAGTTCTTATATTAAAATAAAAACACTTCAAGAGAAAAATCGGTGTTTACCAACGTTCTCCCCGCAGGCTTGCTCTAGTGGAAGTATGCACAAGTGTGTAAACTGAGTTCTCCACTATCCATTTTCTATCTTGCAAGTGGGCCCATGAGTGCCCTGTGACATGCTTGTGATGAGACAAAGCTTGATTTTTTTGTTGAGCCAGGATACTCTTTTCACATCTGATTAGATAATGGATGAGATGTAAAATCAGTTCTGTGGCAAAAGAACACCCCAGAGGCTGATCGGTTTGTCAGGATAAATAGGCATCTCCCAACAGAAACACATTAAGTACTCCCTCTTTATGGCAGTGTGCACCATAAAGAAAATGCATGTCATTTACAACAAAGAGCAGTTTGTGGTAGCTCCTTTCATTTTTTACATTCAAACATGAAAAATATAATCAACTTTCAGTAATGAAGTACAGCAACCACAAAAGTGCTGTCATTTAACTTGTATTTTGTGGCTTCATTAATATTAACTCTGTTATTTTGCCCTTGGAAATAAAAGGATTGAAGCTGATCACTCAGGATTTAACACTTTTGCATAAATTTCATATTAGAATGTGTTTAAAAATAACTATAAGTAGTTCAATTACTAACAGCAGTCACACATTTTTTCCCTTTATTTACTGAAAAACTGGCAGATTACTATGATAACACAAACTGTTTAAGAACAGTTCATTTAGCACTTACTATTGTTACCCTTGAAAGATTCTTCACTTGTAAAACAATGAGCACAAAGGATAAATCCCAAAGGTCCCAAACCTACCCTTGAGGCTTATGCATTAAAATGAGGATTAGCAGGAAAATTCCTAAAGCACTTAAGGGATTTGGGCACTAGAAATTAATATAACCTGTTTGCATGCTATTACAGGCTTTGGAATATCTGCAGAAATGTATGAGATAGGTCTAAGCAGAAACCCTAAATCCAAGTGACCTCAAAACAGGAGGTATTAAAAATCTCCACAGGGATCCAGATTTTGTTTTTGAAATCCTCCAATCTTTATGATCACCCCCCCCCAAAAAAAAAAAAAAAAAAAAAGGTAAAATCAGTCCAAACTGATGTGCAGGGTGCCACAACTGATGTTGAAACAAACACTGGATGACGAAACTGAGGTATAGACTCAGTTATTCCTAATTGGGACATTCATGAAGTTTCAAGGTTGGAACAGGGAGCAGAATGTAGTTCTTATTTTAGAGGAAAGGAAAATGAGTTTGTCCTTTATACCCTGAGCTGGTTTGTTTGTTTGTTTTTTTTTTTTTTTTTTTTTGGAACAGGACTTTACCCTTTTCTTTTTCAAAGATTTGCTTTTGCTTTCATTTGTATTATGCACCATAGCTCTCATTTTCCTGCCTACTGCATATGTCTCATTTTACATTTCTAGCTCTGATAGTATCTCCCGATAATGCTTGCAAAGTATTCCTGTTAAAATAAGATTTCTTCCAACCTTAATACAATACTCTCTTTCTTGAATCCCCACACAAACCTTCAGGTGTTGGCTCCCTACTGTTAGTTTTAGGTTACTCCTCAACTAAAGATTCTTTTTCTCACTTTCACCCTCTTGTGTCTACAACAAAATGAAGGCAGATTTGCTGAGGTAGTCATAGCTGAGGCTTAAGCTGCTGCACTGTGGGGGTACTGTTATGGGCATCAGCGTACATTGAGAGCTCAGGTGTGCACCCAGATTTCTTACCAGACTTGTACAGTCTACACTGACATTTGGTCTGCCAAGTTTTCCCTATGACATCTACAGCTATTAGCTAGACAGAGTACAGACTGTGTGTGACACACGGTTTAGCCAAAACAAACATTCAAGTCCAGGAAAGACCAACTAATACCTCTGGTACAGTGTTCAATGGGCCTTCAAAATCACTGTTAAGAACTGTATCTAACTTCTACTTTGACTCTTTCTGCATTCAGCTTCCAGCTACTACTTTCTGCTCACATTTCTCAGCTAAGTCTTTCAGTATCACCTATTTTCTTCTTGTGAAAGCACTTATGTATTGTAATCATTATACTTCTGAATCTTCTTCAACACAAGGAGAGAAACTCTGAGTTTCCCCTTTTCTCTCCCCATCTGCAAGTGATATTCATGGCACCTTTCTGGAGCTTTTGTCATTAATTATATCTGACTAATCTTTGTGTTCTTGCAGTGCTGTATCAGTGGAATCTTCGTATTTAATCCAGGTCACTGTCAAGTATCGAACTGTGACAGATTTGTTATCAGTCTCTATTGAATACTGCTAGCAGTACTCTGCATATCATGGACTACTTTCTGTGATTTGTCAGTTTTTAAACCTCACGACCACTGCCCAGTGAGGCATGCATACTCTGTCATCTGGCTGTCATGAGACAACATTGCTGCATACATCCTAAATACTTCAGCTAGAAACTCAGTCCCCCGAAATCTTCATGGATATATTATGGTGATGATTTCCTCATCAGAATATTTTGTAGCTTGAAGTTTTGTGTAATTACTTCTTTTATCAAACTTGTAATCTCATCATAGAATAAAATCTGATATGGCCTTTTGTCACAGAGAACATCCTGACTACCAGTCTTATCAAAAGAGCTTTTTCTTCTCTGTCCTTCTGTCTCAGCCAGTCAGTACATATGGGAATCAGGAAAATTAAAGCTGCTGAATGAAGGCAGGACCAACATCCTGCCAGTAGTATAAAACTAACATGCAAGGGAGGCCAAAGTATCTCAAAACTATGATCGTATGAACAAATTAAAATCACAGATCCATCACCTTCCATTTAAAATGCAGGGATTACAATTTTTATCATGCCTTTTCAAGAAAACATGTACTTCAGGAGATCAACCTCCAACACCTCCACTCCTTCCTCTAAAATCAAATCCCCCCCACACCTTTAAACAGAACAGAAGAGCACTAAATTACAACCACAATTCAAGCTGAAGGTGAAATAAACCATAGGTAATGACAGTTAACTTTGTTATTTAAAGAGCTGTTAGAAAATGCACATGAAGCACTATTGTAATGGGAGAAGTCTATAGCATATTCAAAAAAGAACACAAAGGAAGCCAATGCATAACCTAAGACATATGTGGAATTCGGTAGACTCATTTTTATGTGTTTAAACACATTTTTTGTTATATATTACACATCAAAGCAAATAATGTATCCTTCTATGATACTTGTAGGGCTTTGAACTTCAGAGCACTGTAGCATCTTGGAACTGCAAGTGAACCTCATCCTACTCCCATAACACAACAAAGCTCAACTATTTCTGCTATAGTGACTGGAACCTAATTCACAGTCACAAATCATTAAAATGCAGTGGTGTCAATTAAACTGATGTGAAAATGTGAATGTCATAGAGGACACACTATAAAGAGTGCTCAGGATTACAAAACAGTACTGTAAGGGAGAAAATTCCCTATTTTTAAGCACTGGAATCCCTGCAAAAAATCTCAAGTCACTACTCAAAAGAACCACACCCTGTTTTCATACAGTCAAAACTCAGCCTACTAGAAGTATGTACATGCATTGTTGGTTTTTTCTTTTTTTTGTTTTTTTTTTGGTAAATGAAAATAAAACTGGGGTGAGCAAACAAGTAGGCATAAACAACACAAAAGCTCCTGCAAGTTCCAGCTAGCAATTATTAAGATTGTATGAAGAAAATGTATGATTGCTTATTTTTTTACATCAGACTAGCAGGATTTTTTAAACTGTGTATATATGTATATTTTACCCTGAAAGGCATTTATTGAATAGTAATATAAATAAACAATGGAAAGACAAATAATTCCTTCTTTTCACCAGAAAACATGACCAACTGGTCAAAAAAAGAATTAAAAAATGTAGAATCATGGAAGACACAAAGGTTCAATTCTAAATGAGCTTTTGCAGCCAAACTATTGATAGCTGATTGGAGCAACGATTTATAGAAAAAAATATGAGTATGCTTTAGGGAAATCAAAGCTATAAAAGAGTCCCATATCGATTGGCACTACCTATAATACCCAATGCCATATCCCTTCATAGTGTATTTCTGCTAAAAAAATACAGCTTTCAATTGCACTTCACAAAGTATAAGTTACAATCCCACAGTGAGTGATACATAGCTAGAGTTCTTTCAAGTGTCCAAGCATGCCCTTGCTGCAAACATGGCTAATAGTGCCTTGGGCTGCCTCAAGAAAGTATTGCTGGCTGGCTGAAGGAGGTGATCTTTCCCCTGTTGCACCTGAACAGCACAAACAGGTGTGCAGGTAACTCAGTTCTGGTAAAGGTTGCCCAGAGGCTGTGGTGTCTCCTCCTTGGAGATCTTCAAAAGCAGCCTGGACACGGGCTTGAACACCCTGCTCTGGGTGTCCCTGTTTGAACTGGGGTTGGAGAGGTCCCTACCAGCCTGTGGTTCTGTAAATCTATATAACAAAAAATCTCCTGACATCACATTTGACTGGAAAAGGTTTTACCATACATACATAGATGGCTACAAAAGAAATGCCTCCTGTTTATTTTCATGGAAACTACAAATACAAAAGAGCACAATAACACTATTTTATGGAGAAAATTATCAGCTACAGAACACTTCATCAGCCTAGTCACCACTATTAGCTATGCACTTCACCAGCAACGAACAAGAGCCTGCACTCCACACTTGTAAATATCTGCATGCGAGGAGTTGATCCAGTGTCGCTTTTGCCACTGCTGACACCCACCACCTCACTGCTCACATCCACTGGTTGGTCTCCAATGTTCAGCAAGTGCTGATTAATGTCAATGGGTGCCATCTTTTCCACATGGAGGAAATCAGTTCCACACCTTTGCTTCATACGTCATTCCATGTCAGATGCCATTTTGTCAGTCTGCTCTTCTGCTGCTGCTGTCACATGGCAACATAATGTAACGGGATATTGGTAGGAAGGTTCAACCTCCACTGCCATACCACTGACATCTGCCTCTGACATTGTGGGACAGCTCAATACAATAGGAGGCATTCCTTTCAGAGCAGACCTTGCATATATTCTTATTTTGAATAAGAAAGCTATCTGATTCTTGGCTGGAGTTCAAATCTCCAGAAGCAACAACAAAGTATTTTTTACTTTGGAACAGTGTACTTTGTTACTTATTTCCATCTAAAGTCAGTCAGCCCTTAAAAGACAAAAACAAACGTCAACTAAACAAAAAACACGCAACCAAATGTCACGTTCCTTGCTGTGCCACTGCTGTGAACCACATATTTTAGATACTGGACTGACTTTGCCTCTGGCATTTGAGTGTAAGACCACCAGCCACATGCCCTGTCTTTTGATATGTTTTGTGCTTACAAGCAGTAACCTTTTAAATCAGAATATTTAGCATCTGCGGCAGTTACATGCACTTAGGATTTGTGGCTTTGCCAATTACAGTTATAGAAAACCTGTGAATACTACAATGAAGATAAATGCCACAGTAGAAAAAGCATCCATTTTTAATGACACCTGTTTTAACAGATATAATGCATCTAAAAAGCATGGTAGTGCTCACAGGATAATTCTGGTTTTTTCCTTACAATGAGGTACATACTCTTACTATTCATATTTCATCTAAAATTAAACCTTTGTGAGGAGCATGACAATCTGTCAAAACATGGTATCAAACTTACAGCTGCAGTTTCTGTGTAGCTTTTGCAATCTAAGGGCAATTTACCATCAATACTATAAGAAACAATTTTCTATAAACATTAAAAGCTCTAAGTGCAGGTCTGCATCAAAATGCCCTAGAGATTTCAGCATTTTTCTTTTAAATACAAAAGTGAAAGACTCTCTATTGACTTCTCCAAAACAACCTGTGGGCTCATTCCCCTGGGTCAAGACGGTGAGTTCACTCACTCTCCAGTGAGTGATGGTGAGTTGGTGTCTGCGGACAGACCTTCCTGGTGTTTGCCTTGCATCAGGCTGCATCAGCCTAGGGATAGCCTGGTGAAAAAGGCAGACAACCCCCCTCAGACCTCCCCGGATTTCCTGTTAGCTGATTTCTGTGGATAGGCAGTCTATTTTATCCAGCTCCCATCTGATATGCCCTATGCTCTGTGGGCTGTGAAGGATAGAACAGAAGTCAGAAGCTGAGAGGAGCCTAGGTACTTCTCTGAGAAGAAGTGCACAGCTTTTAATGTGAGCACAACAATCCCGTACCCTGGAGCACTGGGAAGAGATGCCCAGACTGATGCTGACCAAGCTACCTCTGAAAAAGGAAGCCAAATAAAAGCAGGCTGGTAAACACAGCAAGATGCTCGTGTCCCTAATATTTACCTCATCTGTGTGAGAGCTCTGGAGAGCTGAGGAGAGAGCAATGCTTCCAGTTTGTCATACTACAGGGACAGTGACGGGGAAAATTATAGTTATCTTGAGGTGCTTTCAGAAATTATGAGACAAAGCATTCTGTAACACTTAGAACAGCACATCTTTCCAAAACATTTTTACTGCAGAATCTGCAGCACACTACATGTGTGATGTCAAAAATTGACTTTTTTGAAGGAAAAAGGTGGCTGGAAACTACATTAAAAAGTCATTTCAAGTGTGGAAAAGATGTTATTGCTGAATGCTCACAACAAATGTCATGAAGAAGGAATTTTACTGCTTGTGGCTTCAGCTCTGTCTGTAGCTGCTTTGAAGCTCGATTAAGACACCCTTGCACAGTAAGACAAACCTATTTCCCTATGATAATACTGCTACTATACATACATGCCCTGCAAATTTGAGCATCCACCTGCACACTGATACATGCAAACAGACCTGGAATTCTGATGGATTCATTAACGTGGCTCTTGAAATGAACGACTGAACATGAAGGTTGGGAAACTGATGAGAGTTAAGCAATTACCTCGTGCTTAATTCACACCAAATCACAGCAGCAATTAGGCCCCTCCTTTCCCGGAATTATTTTTTAAAATCTCCGTCATATCCTTGACAGCACACACATGAACTTGCTTCCCTGCTACCCAGACTGTGTTCCTGTAGCCTCCCAGAAGAAGCACATATTCATTCACTTCCTGATTGTCAGGTTTAATCTACGTAATAATAATAATAAAATAGAAAAATAGTTAAAAAAATTCACCTAGCAATACTGAAAATTTTCCAGAAGATGGCAGCAGTGATACAGGAAACAGACAGGCTTTGCTGAGCTTTTGAGATTGAAAAAGATTCTGAAAAAATCAGTCAACAGCTAAGATCAAATCCAGGTTAGTAACAGCTGATACATGCAAAACTAGTCCTGACATGACAGTCTCATAAAGAAGAAATGGTATTCAGATGCACTGAAACTCATAAAAAGGAGCAAGGGGCACTCCTTGCTTCAAGGACACTGCATCTTATTTCTCTTGAATTTGGCAACAGCTGAAGCTCCATAAAAAGAACATAAGTACAACAATCTAGGAAATAAAATAGCATAAATAATATATCCCAGATAACTATGGTGTTGCTGTAAGCATTTTATTGGCTTCACATTATCACCTACGTGTATCAGTTCCTTTTTACAGCTGTATGTAGTGACATAGCCAACGTGCCAGGCAGAACACAAAATAATGAACAAATCTCTGTGAGTCTCTCTTCTAAGGGAAAGCCTAGCTTCTGCACAAGGCACCAGTGAGAGTGTATTTCCTCATCGTAATTGGATTAACCAGGGTATTAAGATCTGTCTCTGAGAGAAATTATTTTTTTGAGGGGTGGGTGGTGTGGAGGAAGGAGGGTGATCTTAAACCTCTATTCTGCTTCTAGTGAAAAAATCTGAGTAACTGAAACTACAGACAGCAAATTCAGCCCATGCTCCTTTCAAAGACTCAGTACAAAAACTGACCATGGGTGTGCACACTGCTGTGCAAATTCAGAACATGAGTACTACAGAAATAAAATAAATAAAATAAAGTAAAATAAAATAATAATAAAAATCCACATTAGATTATTCTAATTAAAGATATTTCTAAGCTGGAATAACAACACCAAATGACATTGAGAAACTTTGGGCAAAGTGCAAAAACAGATGAAAACCTGGAATTAAGCCTCAGTCTAATGTTAGATCTAGCAGTATTACACCATCATTACACCATCCAAGCGCCAAAGGTTAGATTTAGAATCAGGCTCTGCAATGCAAAGTCATTTGAAAAGTACATAAACTAAACTAAAAACAAACAAACAAACAACAGTTTAGAAGAGAAGCAAGAAAGAAACTGAAAGAAATGTTGAAAACCTTCAGCTCTGGTTCTCCTGAATGGGGCATCATCTGTGCAAAATGTTCTGTAAACAGCGCTGGAGAAGGCATTGGGATAATGATGAAAACATCACGCTTCATCTGTCAAGGAAGAAAAGCAGGTAGCTTCTCAAGAAACAAGGCTTGCTGATCAAAAATCAATGATAGCCGGGCTGGTTCATGCCAGGAGTCTCCTGCTACAACCCAGAGCACCCGTTAAGGATCCTCCAATTTATACTCCTTGTTTTCAGTGCAAAGGCTGGTTATGTGGTTTCAAGTTATTTTCTTCTGAAAAAAAAGAAAGTTTTTTAAAAGCTACACAGTTTGTGCTAATGGTGTTCACAGAGTATATATCTAGTTGATACTGTGACTTCTTTTCTGACCTTTCAAACAGATCCTTTTCTTGTTTGTTCACTGCAGACTTTTTTTGATCAATTATCCAAACTACCAAAAAATGACCCTTTAAATTTGAGCTCGGACATCAACTGGCTTGCAGGAAAGCAAACTGAGTTTGGCACCTGTCTCTGCATCCTTTTGATGAACCACATGATAAACATTTTAGCATCCAAAATTCCATATTCAGATTATGGAATATATGTTCTATATATATGGATCACCTTCTGTCTGGTTTAAACAAGCATGAAATCATGTAACAAGGCATCACGAAGGCCATGTTACTTTCAGTATAGATGCAAGGCTCTCCAACTTTTTTGCTCTCCAAAAATCTATACAATTTACCAGTAAAGACCATAAAATCTTGGAGGGTTGTAGCGAAGTCTTGACACGTGCAGGTATAGTTATGCAGTACACTCCTACAAACACAAAACTGTCATAAATCCCACTGCTAGAAAATACATAATAGAAGACTACAACTTGGGCAAAACATCAGATGGCACTAAGCCAAAAGCCCTTGCCTTTCATGTTTTTCTTGGCACAGTCAGCAAAGCAGATGTAAGACTTAGAACCCAGGGAAACAAGCATCTGCAGATGCTCTAGTTCAGAAGGACCACTCCAAGTTGGGACTTCTGCACAACATGGAAGCAGAACAGACCTTAACATAAAAATATTTTGTGCTTGATTAAAGTGCATCCTTAACCCAGTCTGGATTCAAATGATCCACCGCCAGGAAGACAAATCAATCACAGTGCATCTATGTACAAGTGTTGGAAGGAGCAAAGGCTTCTTGACATGTCAGAAGAACTGCGGTACCCTCCAGGTACCACTAGGTGATTCTGAAGCCTACTGACATGTCTGCTTTTAAGAAGAGCTCTGAACTAGCACAGTTAAATGAAAAAATTAATGACTGCAGTGCAAATGATGTATTTCTTTAGAATAAACATGCATGGCTGATGAATGCTTCATTTATTTACTATTTCTAAGAAATGGATTTGGTAGGGTTTATTGTTTGTTTTTGACAGGAAACAGAGTTAAAAAATTCATCTTATGTGATAATTAGTTTGCATTCTGATGATCTGATTATATGTGAAATTGCTTGCTAACATGGCCAGATCATGGAAATGGATATGGCTCCATTTTCTCCAGCAGAGCTATATTAATATACAGCTGCTCAGAATCAGGGCCTACCTGCCGGTTTCTGACATCTACTTTATGAATTCATACAGCTCTATGTCATCAAGAGTCACTAGACAAGCAGAGCACACATCTCAATATTTTTCATTTGAGACACTTTGCTGTAGTAATTCACCTCCTTCTGGGCCACCCTCTCTCATTACTCTTCAATGCATTCCATCTATATTCTTTTTTCCCTCATTTCTCTGGCTACATTAACATCTTCACTCCCTTCACTGCTCTCCTGATACAAAATTCAAGCCCTTTCTTTTTCTTTTCATTTCTGTATTTTTTTTAATCTTTCCTTCCATGCCTTTAAAACCTTATTGTCATAAAGCAAGTTATTGATATTTCTCTTCATTTCTGCTCCCTCTCTCCAAATATCTTCACTTTCCTTTTACTCATATCAGAAAGCAGCCTCTCACATTGTTCCTGACCATAGAAACAGCCTCATAATCACTTAATAAAAGCAATAATATGCTTGGAACAGAAATCACAATGTTATTATACTAACATTGAGAAGAATACTACTACTATCTAACATATGGTGTATCATTTCTTCCTCTCATTCCCTTCCTTAATCTCAATGGGCTCTGAAGCAGTCACACCTGGAAGCCTTCCAGCTATGAAACCACATGACTTCGGAGTGCTCATGGGGTAGGAACAAAAAGGTACGTGTTTGAAGACATTCACCTTTTCCACCTCAGGAGGCATCCTGAAGGCACTATATGCAAATCAGAAAATGCTAAGTATGGTAGCGTGATCTAAATCCTATATTCAGAACCTGCCTAAAAAGAAGATGATTAATTGAGGGGAGGGGGAAGGAAGAGAGAGAGAAGCTTTGCTTTTTTTTTTCTATATAAAACTTGGCCTGAAGAAGTTATTAGCCTGTGTCTATTTCCTCTACTTGAACATACGTGCCTGTGGTTCAATTCTGTCATTAATTATGCTATTTTGGCCTTTTGAGTTAAATCAAAGAAAAAATATACCAGTGTATCACAGTTAAATAGCAATATAGCATTTACCTTGGAATAATTATAGTCTGGTGGAAAATGTCTTTTTTTTTTTTTTCTCTTTTGCTTTAAAAATTTGATTTTCTTTGCTTCTGGGAATTTAATGCAAAAAGAAAAAAGGAAATAGGCACTGTTAGTGTATGACTCCAGTGTACTTTTGTTCCTCTGCTTCAAAGGCAACCTGCCAGCTCACACAGAAAACAAAGAAAGGTTACTATTGCAAACTGTATTAAAAGCACTCAACAATAATGGATGGCCCCAAACCACTACAGCTCCCAGTTGTCTTATTGCAGTATTTGGGGGCTATTACTGTAGCTTTTTATTAAATAAGGATCATTAGTAAACCTTGTTTTGATTCTTATGTTGTGTTACTTTTATGGAATATGTTTACTGCAGCTGTGTGCCACAATGCTTTACACGCTCCTTCTGGCTTCCATCAGATCACTGGATATGCAAAAGGTCAGAATTTTTCTATAAGCAATAAAACAAAAAGAAGTAGAGCTTGATTGCTTGTACTAAAGTGGAAAAATCATGTTTGTCAAGCAGAGAAAGCCTTTAATGTGTTTCTTTATGTTATAATAAGTGCTGGAGAATTTCACTGGAGAATCAACTGTGCATCACGATTCTCAGCTGCAATATGAAAAAATTGGCATTCATGGAAATTTGATAGATATTAAAGGATAAAGAAACAATTTGATTTACAATTTAAATTAACTGTATTTTCCATTAACAAAATGTTTTTTTTTTTTTTCAAATTCATAATGGTCCAGAACTTCAAAGCTCTAATTTTGTTAGCAACATTTTGCTTAATCTCACACTTGAGAAATGATTTAGACACTAAATCCATGCTTATGTTTAGCTCATTTTATAGAGCCTCTGCTCAGGGATTCTGGCACTTAAGGAGTCAGTATCTAGTTCCAGGAATATGGGCTGTGCCTGTTCCTTCTCAAGGTAAGATCAGAAAGTCAAAATTAAAACCTTCTCCACTAGCTTGTTCACCACCCTGGATTCCTGAATTAACTACCTAGCCATCTGCTCAATACATATACACCAGCAGAATGACACAACACCACCTTTTCCTGATGAAAACATAGACAACCTTCTAAAAGCAAATAATATTACATAATACAAAAATATGACTTTACGTATTTATAATACAGGCCACCTGGACGAGTAATATCACAACAGATGTAATGAATGAATTCTATTTCAAGTCAAAGAATAACGCACACATTTACTATTTTTTGAGAAACCTTCATTTAAAGAAAATGTGTTTTCCTGACTCTTGATGGTATCCTTCTTTCTGTGTGATCCACTAAAAGTTTTTATTCTTACATAATGACTGCTAAGGATGTGTACACACAGCAGTATACAAGGAATTAAGATGTATAATTCTTGAGAGCAGTGTCTAATGCCTCAGAGTAGTAAGCTAGGCATTAGGTCCATGTTAAGAATGACCTTCAGGTAAGCCATCTGGATAACTTCACTGAAAAAGTTCTTTTTATTTAATTCAACTTATCTAAGATCTCGTATTGGAAATATAAAATGCCAAGTAATTGTAACACCTGATTTTTTCTGTGAGGCTTTCCTAATATTTAGGGTTTTTTTTTTATTTTTATTTTTTGCACATGAATATTGAGAAGTCAACCTACAGCCATTCTTTGTAAATTTTGTCTTCTATACTGAAATTATTTCTTAAGTGAGAAAATAATTTGAAATATTGGTGGCGGTCTTAGTGTTGCTGCTGGGCCACTGCAGCACACCAGCAGCTCTGCACTCAAAATCTATCTCCAATTGTATGGTTTTTCAAAGAAAACTACAACTAAACTGATCCTTTTCTTGACTTTGGTCTAAGTGCCTTTCTATTATACACATCCAATATACAATGGATGTGCATCTTAGCACTGAACTGTAGACAATGGGAAAGCTATAAACATATAGAAGTAGCATTTCTGCTAAGACCCTGACAGTAAGCTTGTCCATCAACTGCAGTAAATGTAAGGCTTAACAAGATGTGTGGTACTGCAAGATAACGCATGCCTTGGGGGTGTTGTGAAGTATGAGGCAGAAGCAAATGCTTTTAGTGACCTGCCAGTGTTATCTTACAGTAACATACACACCTTGGAATATCCTAGAAAATTATAAAATAGCCCAAAACTCACAGAAAACTAAATATATTATTTTAATTTAACAGCTAAACAAAAGAAAGGAGGTACATAATAATTAATTGGCCAGTAAAGAGCAAATAGTATGTGAAATGCTCCATTTCTGAACTGCTGAGGAGAATAATAGGAGGGTCACAGGTGAATGAAGTAAAATGTCATGCACATTCTTCATGCTATTCAAGCATAGCAATTTCCCCAAAAGGTTCTTCATTAAAATAAAAAAATGAAATAATGGAAGAGATATTTTGGAACGATTTTTCAGGTACATTAATATTTCCCAAGACAGACTCCTATATATAGTTCTGATTGGCATTTGGAATGCCACAGTTACTTTACTGGGCCATACTACAGCTCCATCTAGAATCAAATTTTGCAGCCCTTAAGTTTATTCCTGTAGATATCTATAACTAAAATAATCCAGTATTTCCAATAATATTTACATCATACAAAATTTAGTGGGTTTGCAATTTCTAGCATAGAATCCTTTTCTAAATCACATCATAATAATCGTTATTTAGAACACACCTAATATTGAACAACTTAAATAATTTACCATTTTGCCCTGAAATATTGCAGTCCTGCACAACATTCAGCAAGTACAAGGGACTACTCCAGATTTACAGGGCTTTGCCTTTTGCATTTGTGGGAAAATAAAAGCCAACACCTTCAACCAAAACATGCAACCTGTTCAGGTATATGGGATTAAACAGTAAGGTATATTAAAATAGTAAGTTCTGGGCCTCTTGCAGCAGTCTTTCAGAAATGCAATTAACAAACTTTCTCAACCACATCCTTTAAAAAGAAAAAAATCTTTCTTTATTTGGATGGGCTGCCAATTACAGATAAAATGTTTGGCTGTCACAGTTATGCAAGTATGGATTGCGACTCAACTTTTGAAAATGTCTTACCAGACTACCAGACTACCTGTCTTGTCTTAATGTCTTCTTGAAGCAGTGACTTCCATATTAGCGAAACACTTCACATTCAAGAGAGACTTTCTCTTGCATTTCATTTGAGTAAGTCTTAAAATTCATAAGCAAGATGATGAAAATACACTTTTGATACAAGGACACATGAATGAACACAAAAAGTGGACAACAGGCAGATTTTAGAGCCTCTTAAAATCTTCTTCTAGCTGTAGCGTTAAACCCATCCCTAATAATTATCCTGTTATTTCATGTGATAATGTTTACTGAATAGAAAATTTGCAGAAAAGCAGTACTTTGCTCAAGGGACAAGATCTCTGCAGACAGGTAATATCTTTTCCTGGGCTGGTCAATACAGTTGGAATATCAGACAGGGTTTTTGGATTATAAACATTCCTCAGTTTGATCCAATAACAAAATGTTCCCAGGAATGAAAGAAATTAGGAAAGCTTTTCTGCAAGCAATGAAGAAGATAGTTTTGCAGAAATTTGTATAATGAGCTTCAGAGATCACATGGATTTTGTGGTGTTCAATCAGGCTTGAGCTCATAATTCAGTGCGGTAATTTTGAAAGATCTCTCTCTCCTTTCTATCCCACTACTCAGAAGTTGGACTTAATGAACCGTATAGGCCCCTTCCAACACAGGATATTCTATGGTTCTGTGATTCTACCTGTTCATGATATTGAAAATATGTGGTAATATATGGTTAAGTGGAAATACATGTGATAACATATGGTTAAAATTGGCCAAAGCAAGGACATGGAAATCGCAATACTGCATTAAACTTATTTCCATACAAATTCAGGATCAAAAGATGTGAGCTTGTTTCACGCTTTCTGATAGAGAGTCTGCTGATAAAGGTGGAGCAGGTGCTCAGCAACGAGCACAGGGTAAGGACTTACATAATAGAAAATGGAGTGATGTTTCCCATTGTTATGCCTGCACCTTTCTGTACTCTCTATATCACTTTCTTTCATGCTCCTGTAACTCTCTATCCTTTTTCTGCTGTATGTTCTGAAAGGCAGAGAGATATCTTTTAAAGTCCCTCAATAGCTTTTTGGTAACCTATTTTATGAGATCATTAGCCTTCTTATTATTCCTAAAAATTCTTCATTATGCTTTCATCTTTTGATTTTCACATTACCTAGTTTCATTTTTTTTTGCTCTCTGCGAATGTGAAGAAAAGAGATTCACCTACATCTAGGTTAACATTTTGTATTCTAATCCCAAACACTTACAATAGAGTACTATAAAGGTGTTTTTCATTCTTTCATTCTTTCACGGAAAGAAAACTGTATATTTTTTGACATTTTAGCCCTTAAATATTGGAAACTTGCTATCATTTTAGTTGTTCTGCTTTGCTCCTTTCTTCAAGAGCAATTATACCCCAAGGCACAGGACACAGGACAGGGGTTATAGCATTTTTACACAATTTAACTGGTCCCTTACGTAACAGCAACATCTCCTCCCAGGCTTTGCTTCCCTTTGTTTACCCTCGCAAAATAATCTAGCATCTGATTTGCTTTCAGCACTGCAGCTGTATTTTAGTCCAAAGGCTTTAGGGACTTTTCTATTAAAAAACTCCCATTTTTTTCCTTGATTCTATGTATAATTGTATAATCATCATTCTGTGCTGGAATGACTTTTGGTTTTTTTTTCAATTTATTTTTAAAATTCTTTTGGTGAGTGCTTACTAGCAAGGTACCTGAATGCTTTTTCCTTTGTCGTTTTCTTTCAGTCTCCCTGCTGATACACTCAAAGAAAGATGACAACATAGTGCTCACAATGCCACAGCTGTTTTCAAGAGAATTTTGGTGTCCCAAACAAATGTGAGCTTGCAGACACAAGCCGTCAAGAAATATGCAGTTATAAAGATTAAAACAAAAAATCAGCTTTTACTCATGCTGTTATTAACTGTGGTAAGCTATGAATCATCTGTGCCTGTGTTTTAACATATGAAAGTCTCAGCAAGAGATGACAAAACATTAACATTTTAAAGATGTATGTTTTCTGGTTTATTTATTGATCAGGCTATGATCTGATATACTACAACACTGAATGCAGACGAGGGCGTTTGCAAACGTACACAGTAGAAAGGCAAACACATAGCTCATTAACATGCACAAAAAATGTATAATAAATAAATATCTAATGACAGAAGTATACCTACACAGATGAAAAATACTTTCCTGTTTCTGTCATGCTTATTTGCAAGAAAATGTGGGGCAGTTCAGTGTCATAGCTTCTAGAGGTCCAGCCATAACACACAGTAGGAACGCATCACTATACATTTAGGAAAAATGCCTGTTGAGTTCAAAAGACCTCAAGTCAATCGGGATTTTTTTCTGTAATTACTATTTTGAAATAATTAATCACCACAGCCTTTGTCTTTCAATCTTCACATGAGCACCAAGTTTAAGTAAATAAATAAATTGTACTGGAACCAAATCTAATCACTGAGGAGATGTTTTCACATGCTTTGCATAGAGTGGAACTATTTATTAAAACAGACAACATCTAGCACTATGTAGTCCCCTCTGTTGTGTTTTTGGGAAGGGAACCACGAACAGGATCCTACAGCTTCAAGTTTGGTGGGCAGAGCCAAGACCTGCCCACAAAACCTCAAGCTCCAGAGCCCTGCAGATAGGTCCATCCCAGGGCTAAATCATGTCTTAATCTTGTCTCACATTATCCTCCTCATTTCAGTGATAGTTACCTTCACAGCTCCAAAGACTTACTGATGAGAGAGATGTATGAGAGGAAGACTGGAAAAAAGAAAGACTACAACCTCCTGACTGTGCAGACATCTTCAACCCAACATTTATCACACTTTCAGAAGTGTATCTAAGTTTCCCAAGCAAGCAAAGGACTGTTAAAAAGAAGTACCTTCAAATGCTCTTCTCTCCTACTATTTCCATACAAAAGAACATGGTTCAGGTGTGTACTTCAAACTAGACCCAACAAAGGATCTAGGAGCACAGAAGTTAAATACTACTGTATTTGATGTTCTGGAATGAAATTCAGGTTCTTGTGCACCTACAGCAACTTGATTTAAGTGTTTCAGAGCAGCACAGAGCTACTGGCAAAGAGGTGTTGTTAACCTTCAGGGCCAATAAAATGTCCAGAGGGACCTAACAGGTAGACTAAGTTACCAGAACTTGGACCTGCACTGAAGTGAATAGGTGGTAGTTTGCAGGCAGACACAAAGCAGAGCAAACAGTCATGTACTGCAATACAAGTAAGACACAACTGGAATTCCACTGGTATTTATGCAGGGAGCCATCACTCATCATCCTGGATGGGAATCTGCAGCAAGATGAGGAATTTTGTAAATGACACTGTGTTGTTTAGAAAGTGGAGGATAAAAGATGACTGCGAAGAACTGAAGAACCATACACAACTTCATGACTGGATGATAAAATGGGAAGTTAAATTCAGTGTGTATTCTGTGGCTTTTCACCTTCATCTAATACAAGATTTAGAAGCCATCAAATGAAGACAGTAGGAATGAAGTTCAAAGCAGCGGACTAAAAAGTAAGCAGTTCTCATTGCTGTGGGCAATACATTGTGTGTCTGACTGCCAAAAGATGTTAAGCATGCTAAAAATCTACACCTCAACACAGCCTGGTTGAGTACATGGAAGAGAAATCCAACATAAATAATTACAAGCACATAGATCTCAGAGAGCCTCTTCAGTGAAAAACTGGTGCCAGGAAAGTTATCAATTCTAAATAATCTACTGAAGTTACTTGCACTGCTCCTACTTCCTCCTGGACACCAGTGTGTGACTCCTTGGTAAGAGTAGGTGGGTTTGGAGAGCCAACAATGAGGCCTAAGCACGTCACATCAGCTTTGCTTGATAACAGTGAGGAGTTAACAGGAGTTCATCTGTACCATGGTTTCTTAAGCTATGTTGAGGACCATGTCAATGCCAGAAACAACCCAAAGAGGAAGGCACTGCTCACGAGCCTGCAGCTTCATTTGCACTCAAATTCATCTTCTGGTATGTCCCTGCTGGAAGGGCAGCATTGAAATTCACTTTTTACATATGAGATGCTGACTACGTGAAAACAGGTCTGGCAACACATTAAGCAATGACAAACTACATATGGAACAATAATTTAAAACCAAAATTCAACCAAGGACTTCAAAAACAACTTTTCTCCTCAGTCTATTGCAAATTACACAGCCTTTAGTAACACCTTAAAGAAACAGCAGTTCTTGACAGGAGTTAGCCTCTTTTTTCATTACTGGAGCTCTTCCAGCTCCTCCAGATCAATAATGCTCCTATATATCTTCATAAATCTAAGTAGCAGATCCATTCTCATAAAGTTGACCCTATTTTGTTTTTCTGCTAAAAAGCTGAATCGAACAGTATTTTTAATGGATATTTGAAATGGGGAGATCAAATTCCCTCTTCATTATACCACAAACAAAACTCTAAAATAAATGTTAGGTGTCTTGACACATTTTTTCCCTTGAAATTCCTGAGATTAAAATTATTTACTTGTTTATTTAAATATTTCTAACATTGTTTTTTGAAGCCCTTGAGGTTCTATAATATAAACTGACCTGGTTAAAAGATGCCCGTATTTCTTAATCTATTAAAAATATTAACCTTTTTAGGCTACAAAACTGACATTGTATCTACATTAAAGATGTTTACTTTTAGAAACAGTATGGATGATTAAATGAGGCTACCTAAATCTGTTCTTTCCAGTAAATTTTCATTTTTCTATTCAAGATCTTTTATACTAACATAGCAGTACATAGTTGTTCATTCTCTGCTGAAAGGACTACCATGGAGATTAAAGAAAAAAAACTTTTCACTGATAACTGTGTCTTAAAATTAATTTTACATCTCCAATCTGAATAGATTAAACTTAATTTGACAATTTCATTTTAAAATTCAGTTACACTTTCTAATTTAGTATTTCCTAGGTATATAATTCTCAAATAGAGGAAACTAGGCTGCTTATCTATGTATGCTCCTGCATGTTTCTAAGGCTTTTGAAGGAACTTAGACATATTTAAACAATGATGCAATTTAAACAAAAAGTGCATACGTAAAATCACATACACAGTTAACTATAAATATAGGCAAAGGTAAGATGAATGTAAGTGAAGTACTCAAACAGTTAAGCAGAAATACTGGAAAATTTATATAATCTTGAATGTAAATTGATTGTAAATAAATGATATGAAAAAAACCCCCATAATATTCCTTTCTTTAAGAGCATTAAAATTGAAACAGGTTATCTTTCCACTGTCAACAGTGAAGTTTTCCACAAGATGTTGAAGCAGTCAGAGAACATACAGATCTGATAGTAAATCTAGCTTACTAGTAGGGCTTCTCGTATGTGGGGAAGCCATTACGATTGCTCTGTCCATCTTGGAGGTATAGGTTTGCTTATGGAAGTAACACATACATGGTTGCAGCTGCTGATTATTATATCATCTGTTAACAGAATTATGCTTTAACATTATTCCATGACCTAGCATACTGAAACCAATCTCCAAGGCAGCTAACAGTAGTCTGAAACGTACATATCTGCGATTTAAGAAGAGGAAACTTGAGAAACTGCGACTTCTGATTCTGTCTCTGATTCAGCGTGCAATTATCAGTAATTTGAAACTCCTGAACCGTATCCCCTGTTTATTGGATGTGTTTATCTGGGAAGTAATTCAGAAAATTCCCATACTTGCAAAATGAAATCCCCATGTGTCTTGTCAGAAGGCAGTTATCTTTCAATTCTGCCTCTGGAAATGGCACTCATTCCCCATGTTCCAGTCACTTCTACCACTATGCCCATCAAAACTTGAGTGTTCCAGCAAGGGACCCATGTATCTAAGTACTTCCTAATGGTTGTGAGATGGAGCTCATTACTGCAGATTTTGGGATGTGTATGTGAACACCTGCACCCTGCTGAGAATAGAGAGGGCAAAACCTTCCTCCACATTTCACAACTCGGCTGCAATGGGGCTCTCTAAGGGATGCAGAAAATGGACACACAAAAAGACACCTCCTTGCTGAGGTGATACTGAGGATGTGATTGCTTTTCAGCTTTTTAAAGAATGCTATAACTGGCAACAAAACGGAGCCAACTGTAACCAAGGAAACCACTGTGAAATAACCACGGAGTAAGTGAACACAACCACTGTGAAAGTTACATCTGCAGCAGACATCAACATCTAGAAATTCTGCTTCAAGCTATGAAAAACCTGCGCCATCTTACTAATGGGCTTTTAAATGAAATAAATAATACAGGCAGTGGTTTGGTCTTCAGCTGCTTATCTGAAACAGGAATATTCTGCTCTGTATAGCAGAATTTTGGGACTTCACTGTATTCTGGGAGTGGGGCTCCAATGGAAACATGATATCAACTCTAATTTGGTTCTAAATTGCATGTGTTTTCAACTTACCTGTGAACTTCACTAGCAGTCGTTCAAAATGGTATTGCAAGCTACAATAAAACCCACTCTAAAACTTCAGAAAAAGCCCTTGACCCACAAAGAACACATTAAACAGAACAGTTGTAAAAGAAAGAATGATACGAACAGGTTGCATGCAAAGGAAATGTACACAGTTTGGATGTATTTACATACACTTCCTTACTTTCAGACAGATGTGGAGGCCTTTTGTTGCTGATGCCTGGTTTTACGTTTATTTTTAACAAATGCTAGTAACTCTGAATTTCACAGCATCAGGATATTCACTGTCAGCGCTACTCTCCTCACCCCTACTGATTTCTGGGTGTGAGAGGCATCTCAGGAAGCCTATTAACCTGTACAGAAGCATTAAAAAATTAGAAAGCAATTCCCAACATCTTTTAGATACAAGTATCCCAAAGCTGAAGATAGGGAAAACTGTAAATTCTTTAGTGTCACCAAACACTTCTGAACCTAAATACCCTTAGCCACATGCATCCTTCACTCTAAAGCTAATCTTTATTTGACTAATACAATCCCTATCAGCAAAGGCTTCTTTTGTCTCTGTCTTTTGCAAACACAGTTCTGGCAACTTCACTTATTCAGAACAATGCCCTTCACTGCAAATATTCTCTTTGCCTTCAGTGCTATCGCTTTTGAAGTAAGATACTGGTGAACATGATTATTTCTTCTATTCAACCACCAGGAACAGATCCTATGATTGCCTATTGCAGAATAATACAGTAGAGAACCAAAATCTCTATTTTCATTTGAAAAGATATTCCTCTCATGCTCTTCTCAGTCATTTTTACCTTCTCCCTGAAGTGGAAAATACTGGTGTCCTAACTGTGTACACATTTATTTGAAATATAAAAGTCACAAAAATTTGGAGCTACAATAACTTCAAACAAAACCAGACATCAAAGATTTCCTACAATGAAATGAAGCAAATACTTTTAAGAAAATGTAAGTAAAAACAATAGAAATCATAGCGAAGTTTGAATCTGTATTTAAACTTCTGCTGCAGGCTTATATCAAGAGCCCCAAAATTGTAATACTTAGTAATCTAATAAATAGGGAATTTTGCTCCCAAGCTCTACTCAGTGCTGAATATTGTTGGGAATGTCAGCTCTGGGATACACATTACACTGAATTATAGTACACGCTGAACTTTTAGAACTGTGGCAGGAAAACACAGATCAGACACTGTGCAAAAGGAGTTGTTAAAGACTATTTCCTTATAGAGAATCCATACTCTAATACAAGAGAAGAGGGAATTATTTGAATAAGGATTTCATATATGTGTGTGTATATGCATGCATATACATACATCTATATGTAGCATCAAGCTAGTTTTTCTTCAATGCTCAAGGCTGATTATGTATGAAAGGCAAATTATTCTCTTATCCAGCAGAGGATGGTCTCTGCAGACTGGAATATCAACGCAGAACTGTGGTAAAATTCTTTAGTTGTCAAAGACTACATTATACATGGGCTGTAAATTAATGGATCTTGCTTCTAAATACAGACACACTTTCCATTCACAGAAAATTGAACTTATTCCAAAAAGGAGAAACATCAAGTATTCACTTTCTTTCTAAAATAATCTGACAGCCTGTCATTCCTCAGAAAGATTGAAACAACAGCAGCCATGTCACCTGAAGTTTTCTAATGTACTGTTCACAGAAGTAATAAAGCCATATGGATGGACTGAACTTTATTGGAAACAACATCCGCATATGCAAAAGCTTGTTTCCTGTTCACTTATGATACATTGCCGATGGCTGTGACTAAGACAAGAGCACATATTAGCTATGTCTGTGCATATGAGTCAAGGCTGGATATGCTAATATGACATTTTCTTAACTTTTGACTTCCTAGTTCTTCATCCATAATATTTTTGTAACGGATTTTTAAAGGGCCTTACTTATATATAGCAAAATTGTCATTTCAGGGATAACTTAATGGTCTTAATCATGATTTCTTACTGATCTGAGGCTGTACAGTATTAAGAGAACTTAGCTCTCTTAAGTATCTAGGACTACTGATAAGATAACATGAAGAAATAATCTTTGAAAGGATTTTTTGTACAATCAAAGCATACAACTGTATTGTTTAGTTTATCAGGCTGTCTGATTATGGACCTACCTCGCAGATTCTACACTATTCACCATGTACCATATGTATGGTTCTATTCAAATGTCATTGCCATACACTAGCTACTTTTGTTATGAGTGTTTTTCAATTATAGTTTGACCAAAGACTTTAAAGAAATGCAGTACAAATATGATTACTATCAAAAAGCCTATTTCTGCTATGAACTGAGATCGCTTTTCATCTCAAAAGAAATTAGTGCTGCTAGGCGCCCATGTAGGAAAAAAGTATCTTTATTAAAGTGGAAACGTCCTCTTTGGCTTTGTTAAATTCACCAGCAAGTTATAATGGATACTTCAAACTGCATGCAAGTTAGAAGCAAAACCTACTGACATGCCAGTTAATGCCCTCATTGTCCAATGCTTTACAGTAGGAACAGCATTTATAAGGAAACCATTATCTTCCCTTAAATTTCAGATCATGAGAACTACAAACTGAAATACATATATATATAGCAGCTTATCTGAAGAAGAAAAGTCTCTCCTTCATAGCACATTTTTATTTATACTTATTAGTATAAGTATCTGAGTGATGCGTTTGCCCACATGCTGGACTGACTCAACAGCCCTTCCATACATGCCCTGCCTAGCAGACAGAGCAAAGTGACTCTGTCTAGACAAGACTGTAGGGCAGCAGGGAAGCATTTGCTGTCTTCCCTACAAGACTTGGTCAAGCTCCTATCAAGACATTTAATAAGTGTGAAAGCGGATAAAAAGAATTTGTCTTTTTGCCTCTGGCATTTCCATGCCCAGAGCAGATTTGAATTTTCAAGGGCACCAGCTGCTAGAAAGTCCTCATGGAAAGGCAGAACTGAAGAATGATCTCCCCAGAAGATGACCACAGCCCCAGGCACAGCTTGGGCTGGCAAGAGTTACCTTATGAAGGGCCAAATGGAAAAATGGGATGTCCTTCTCTACTCTGTAGCACATCTTTACCTACATAAACATGAAAATTCTGTGCTCACACCAATCCAAAATATGATGAAAGTAAAGAAAGTAGTTCTGAAAAGGTTGTGTTTGCTCTCAGAATGCCTGCTGAGGCAGCGTGCAATCTGTGTGTCTCTTTTTATGTTCTTGACACCAGAGGAGAACGGAATGAGGGAAATTACATCTGAAATAGCAAATGTAGGGGTTTTGAGTCACCACCCAGAAGCATCTTTTTATAGATGAAAACTGCAATCGTTTTGACAAGCAAAGTGTACTTTTTTTTCCTTTTCCCTTTTTTTTTTTTTTTGCATATAATTTGACTTATCTGGGTTTTCTTTTTATAGATCTTTTTTCATGGCCACAGTGTCAGTTTTCTGTTTGCTGCCTTTTCCAAGTAATACATCATTTGTTTCCATTTGTAATTAAGCGTTAAAAATTACAGTGCTGTTCAGCCACCAGGACTGAATTCAGTTATAGCCTTTACTAGTAGAGTTGTTTGGTTCTCCCAAACAATGGGAGAAAGAGGAAGCAAACACATTCATTTGTTGCATCACAGCAAGTATGTTATCGAAAATTAAAATAAACACGGATTTCTAAATTCTGACTTTGTATAGAGGCCACTTGCATTCAGGATAGAATGGAACTGTTATTTGAAAATCTTTCTTGCTAAAGATTGTAATGTTTTCTGCAAGTATTTCTGTGAAATATTATTGGATTTGTTTTTGTGAACATGAGCACAAATAAAACTTGACAGCACTATGTGTTTGCAATGGGAAAGTGAGCAAGGCCAAAATGCATTTAAGATCAAACATATCCACTTTAAAACTGAGTCACTTTTTGAGGAAAAAGCTTTCAGTGATATTATAGTTCCAATATGAAATACCACCCCTACCATGAAAGGCCTTTTTTCAAATTGGGCAATAGTTTGAAAACTCAGCTGTGTTGTACTTGCAATATTTTAATGTTCTTATGTAAGTCAGCATTAATTCACAAAGAACAACATAGAAGGGACAAGCAATCACACTGTAAAATTCACTGCTTTGCCAACCTCATTATATTTTGTCTGACTACAATACTGGTATTATCATTTGTGGAAATATTTGAATCAGTAATTAGGAAAATATAGCAACTGTGGTTTAGAAAACCTATATGCCGCATGAGGACATCCAGTCATAGTCCAATTTAGTTTTGTCTAGTTTGAGATTTCTGACATTTGTTCTTGTTAAATTCTTACAATTCTGGGTTTTGCAGTTCCTGTGATGTATTATAATATCCACTCCCCAGAAGAGAGATCAATCATCCCTCAGTCTCTTTTCTGTTAACTTAAAGGAAATGAGCTGCCTCACATTTTAAGATACTTTCCCTAGTTCTAGAATAAATTCTTTGACTCGTCTGACTGTTCTCAAATTTTCAAGTGTTCCTGGTCATGACATCCCTGTTCTCACTTCAGGATCACCCATTCCTTTTGCATCATACTGTGAGTGAATGGGTAGCTGCACAGTCCTCATGACCTGCGGATCTTTGTCAAGGTCATCACTTTATTAAATGTTGACCTCTGTCTGGGAGGCAGTAGCAGCTGTGTAACTGTGTAGGTAGCTATATAAGAGGTATCTTGTTCGTAATCTGTTGCTCAGAATGACTGCATCTTTGTTTACAGACCCCACCAGTCTGCATCATCCACAAGTTCTGCCATGGGTCATTTCCATTCACCTCCAGAATACTGGCTACTAGCTTTGTACCAATGCCTGCTGAAGTACAATGAAATCACCCCTATACATGATAATTTCTCATTGGCAGAAGCTTTTTGACATCTGTTCAGTACATTAGATTGTCATAAGTTAGTAAGTCAAACCTCTATAGTAAATCATAGCACATAGTTTCTATCCCATTATATTCATCAACCAGATGCATCATTACATCTGAGATTTAAATCTAATGTGTTGACAAGATCTCTTTATAAAAAAGTTGTGCTTATTGAAATATTACTTTCTTGCCCTTAAAGGGCAAGGTTATTATTAATTTAATTTCATTGGCATTCTCATTTTTGTGAGGGTAACCAGTACATAGCTATCTGGAACATCCTGCTTGACATTTTTAATAGAGAAAATATACTATGTACTGCAACAACAACTGGTACTTCTTCATCGCTGGTGTTTTATTTTATCAGAATTTCCTCTGCTCTGAAATTTGTTAGAAAGAGCATCAATAGACTATAGATCTCCTTATCTGTCTCTTCCAGAACTTCGGAATACATGTTACCGAATCTACTTACTTTAAAATATTTATGCCAAATACACATTTCTGCAGTCTTTTCAAGTTATTTAAAGCCTGGAAAATCTCCTTGTGAAATAAAACGCTTTAAACTACTTCCAAATATAGGCCCCAAACAATTTTAGAACATTTTCTACCTTTTTGTGCACTATCAATAACACTGCTGGCTAGATCTTAAGATGAGATTGTACTAAACTTGGGATTTCTTTAATAGCAGGCATACTAATCTGTTATTCTCTTCCATTTTTAATGTCCCTAAAAGCCATGAATTTTTTATTTACTTCAATCTTTAATTCCTTTTATTGATTTTCTGTATTTGACAACTTCTAATAGATATTAATTACTATCTATTTTTCCTTTGTCCTGCTTTTCGTCTTTTTTTTTTTTTTACCTCTGTTGCAGATGAACTATCCAAAGCTTTCTTTTACACTGAATCTGCCACAGTCAATAATGAATTATGTTTCATGAATAATCACCACTACATATTAACCCATCTCTAAAGGTTTATTTTTGATTTCAAGAACAGTATTTATGTAATACTTATATTTCTGAACATATAACAACTGCACTGAAAATTTATCAACTATATTTTGAAAGCATATTCCTTTTTCACTGAGCTCAAACAAACACACTGTACACATTTTGTACCATTTTATGTTTATGTAAGCATTCACGCGTACAAAACCTTACAGAATAAAATCTAGGAAAACAGGAACAAGCCTTGTGATTTTGGCTTGTGTAGGCATGTGTATTTCCTTATTGTGATCACTACTTACGAGTGCCTGCTGTAATTTTCAAGTTATCCATAAGCCAGCTTCTTTACTAAAGTCTTCTACAATTTAATTAAAATGGTTTTCTTATGTGTCTTCCTAATTCAGCCTTGTTGTAACTTCCATGAAGAATTTAACTACACTGGTTGTTGTCAGGATGACAGGTTGAGAAATCTAGTTAATACCTTATTCCCAATTAACAATAGTATTTCATTAAAAATGAAACTATTTCATTAAAAATTAATATAAATGCAGATATAGGAGACAAAATTATTTATAAAGAAATTTAACTACATCGTTGCTTTGTGAATGATACTGAACTTTTCTCAGACAGTATATAATAATACAGAATTTTAATGGGTATGATTAGTTTTCTGTGGCTTCTATACTTTTAAAAGTTAGTTATGAGCTATTTCTCTTCTTGATTATGTTTAAACTCAAAATTCATTTATTAAAACCAGAGTAAAAGCCCTCACTAATCTCTGACCACGCAGTTCTTATACAGACCCTAATTACCTGACTATTTATCCTACTTTCTACAATTCAAAAAGTTAATTCTTACCTCCTGCTTCTTTCTAAAAAACAAAAAACAAAAAACTTTCTTTTTATTTATTTCTTAATTCATTTATACCTCCATAATTCTTTCATTTATCTGTTTCTCCATGGACTGCTTTCAGAGTCCCTGCTCTTTTCCCTTCTTTTTAAAGATCTGCCTTTGTTGACATCCAGGATAAATACTTTGAGTACATCTCGTTGAATCCCAGATGGGATCAATTAGTATTTTCCTCATCTACATCACCACCTGAAGATGGTAGCATTGCTTTCCACATAGTCATTTCTTCTTATTAGTCTTTTTTCTCTCTTTTAAGCTTGTTTCTTAACAGCAAGGATTGGATTATAGTCAAGAAAGTATTTGTTTTCCAGAGGCCTATAGGCAAAATCACGGACATAGCACAGTTCACACAGACAAAGCAGTGAGATATGGAGCTGGTCAGGATTTGAGATGGACCAACAGCTAGGTTTGAACTGGGAGAACTGTAACATTGACTTTATGCTTCCTAAGGCTGTAGCTATATGTGTGTATTGGTACCTCCAAACTGAGCTTGAAGCATCAGTATGGGGAGATCCAGCTGTCACTACTTTGTGTCAAGCACTCTAGTGACGTGGACAAATGTAGCTGCGTATTTCCTTCTAGGTATAACTGCTTATTACACGTGATTACATGGCTACCAAACATGAACTCTAGTAAAATACTGCTCTGAAGTCTATGTGTGATAATAGAGCTACATATTCAAGCACTATACCATTTCTGGAGATGATCCTTGGAAGGATGTGTTTTTCCAGCTGTCCATGACCATGCAGAAATCAGCAATAGGACTGCAACTCTCTACCAGAATTCTTGCAGGTCCCTGTTAAAATCTAAAATGAGTGTGCATGAAATGTGCACTGGTGGAGATATGAACTGGATAGCATTTCCCAGCTCTGATACTCTGAAGTCTGCATATCAGTGGTTAATACAATCAGTGATTGTGAGAATCAGTGTGAGTGCCTACATGTCATAGAACAGCTTAGGTTGAAAGGAACCTTAAAGCCCATCCACTTTGAATGTCCCTGCCATGGACAGGACTACCACTCACCAGATCAGGCTGCCCAGGGCCCAGTCCACTGCGACACAGAATGCCTCCAGGGATGGGGCATCCACAGCTACCCTGGACAGCCTGTGCTAGTGCCTCACCACCACTACTCAGAAAGGTGAAACACTTGTCTTCATTTTTGTAAGGCATTTTGACGTACAAGGTTTACAGTCATATTTACCCATGATCGTAAGCCATGTATCTCAGAACCAAAGTAGCTTCAGAACATTTTTGTTGCTTAAGGTATTACATACTAAGGTTAGCTCACGACAGTTTACTTTAATGAAGTGCCAAACTGTTATGAGTTTGGAATGGGACAGCAAGCTATAAGATATACTTCAATAATCAGAACAAAGAGTGTTTGGCATGGTTCTAACGGTCTCATGCATGAGAGCAGATAGTGAGTCTGAGACTGTGTCGCTGCACTTCATTAACCTGTCCCACATCTTAATCCAGACTGAACTAAGCCCTGCTGCTGATTACTTTCTACAATCTATGCTAATTTATCTGGCTCTACAGCACTGCTGCTTTAAAAGCAGAAAGTGATCCATGAACTTGGATTTCCTTTCCCCATTGCTATGTAAGGTCCACACAGCAAGCAGTGAGAATTAAGCAGGGCAGCTTGTTTTACTTTTATTCAATTGCACAGACACGCAAGACAGACAGTAATCCTTCTGCACACTTTGTTTAGAGGAAATTAAAGCTTTCTGAAGGATAAAAAATATATACACTTATGAACTAAATTTCAAGAATTATAATTACCCACAGTTATATTCATGCTAGATGAAGAAAGAATCTTTCTTCAGTTTTAAAAGATCAAAAGGTTAGAACAGCTGCAACAGAAATTGACTGCATAAAATGTGCTCTATCGGTTTGCCTATGTTTTATAATTACAGTCTGCTTAACAATTCCCTGTATTTCCCAAACAGAGGAGCGGAGTTTTCAGGCCAAACAGTTTTATTTTCAATGTTATCTCATTGATAGTTAAGCAGTAGTATATGAGCTCTTAGCAATTGACCTGCCTGAAGCTGAAAAATACATCTGAGACCAATGAGTTTGACCAGGATAAAAAGTTGTAAAAAATTAAAAAAAAAATAAAGACCATCAAAATCAGAAGTTTTTGCATATTGCTTCAGTTTTGAACAACTTCCTCTAGAAAAGAATCATTTGTGACCTAATTTCATGTCTAATATCCATGTTTGAAATTTCCAGATTTCAGGCTTGTTTGGCTGGCATCATATTCCCACTTAAAATAAATACTCACTTCTGTTACTTTATGAGTGAAAATAAAGCAAGCACTTACAGGTTTTGACTACCTCCCTTGAGAAGAAACCTTCTTACACAGACACTATCAAATGCATGAGCATTAGGCCCCCACACTAATGTAACTAGACTTCTGTGCACTATCAATTTGTTCTCTAGGTAGAAATCAAAATTTGAAAGGCATAAAGCAAATCAGTGCTCCCCCCAGTTCCTTAAATCACTGGATTTTGCATATGATGCCATCTAAATTTAGTATCTTATTAAGTCTCTGAGTGACAAAGACAACTATCCTTGATACATCAGATGTACTGGCACAACAAGAAAAGAGTTGACAGCCCTAATATTCTTGTTCTTGAAGAAAACCTTTCATTTAGAGTCACCTTCATAGGTTTCACGTAGTTTGAATGCTCTCAGCTGATCAAAGATGTCTATAAAATTGCAATCTTCTATTAAAATCAGTTTTCTGAATTCAGTGTCAAGCTCAGATTTTCTTAAGACAACTGAACACTTGTCTAAGAATATTATCTTATCCTGTTGTGCTGTCCTGTGTACTAAAATGTCCATGATAAATTGATATCATATGCTATGAAAGCTTCTGCTTATTCATGCAATAAAGGTAGTACTGTGTTTCCATCTAGGAGAAAGTACAAGTTTCTGCTTCAGAGAAATCCCAGTTAAGCCCAAGATCTATTCCTTAAAGTTGATCTATTGCTGCAGATGTATATAACCTTGAAAGCAACTTTGGGAAGAAATAAGACACTTAATTACAGTGCTCTAAGTCTGAGCTACAAGACAAGAATGCCTTTCAAATTTCCTCAAAAGTATGGTTTTCCTCAGTTTTATCTTCAATCACATTTTTCTTTCTTAATGGAAGAGATACAAACGTTGTTTTTTTATTTTTTATTTTTTGCAGTTTTCTCAGTTTCCAGAGTCACTTCAGAATATTTTCTTTACAAAAGATATGTACCCTATTTTGAGGTCTCTCCCTGCCTTTATTTTGGCTATCATTGCCTGAAAGGTAATATTTTCCTTGTCTTCTTAACGTTGTTCAAAAATGTGTGTGGGTAGGCAAGGATGAATTCTACACTGATGTCACATTTTTTTCTTGCCTGGAACATGATTTAATAAAGACCTCTTTCCATTTGGAACATGGAAATGTGATTTATTTATAACTTACATAGTGGACCCTTTTTATGTAGTACATAGAAAAGTATAACTACATAGAGCATGGTAGGAGCACTTGTCTGGTAATGCTGGAGTGAAGAAAAGAAGGCTAAACTTGTGAATTATTTATATTTACATTCTATCCAATGTTTACACCTACCATACTGCTATATGAAGTTCTTTGAAAAAGTTTAGCTACATATGGCCTGTGCTAATAGCTATGCAAACCTGACACCTCCAGGATGGTGGAACACGTGAACTAGTTACCTAGCAGCTTGCCTAGTATTGGTTAGTGGAAATGAATAAAAATATCACTGTTACAAACATCATCTTAGTGGCAAACAGAGTAAAACAGACAGGTGTTCACACCAGAGGTTTGTTCTTCAAATGTAAGATGTTTTGTCAGGGTAAGCTTGCACTGCTACTGATATCACTGTGTTTAATGAGAAGAAGATCCCATTTCCAGACTTCTAGCATAGCGCCCTTAACAATTTTTTTTTTTTTTAGAGATTAGAAAACAAATCTATTTAAAAATCTATGAAGAGGAAATTTAACAGATATGGCTCTGGGGAATTTTTTGCTAAATCTTTTCTCCTACAAAGTTCACATCTCAGTGCCCACTAATACAATGGCACCTATCAGTGAAGATCTGATTTTGATTATTTTTCTGTAAGATAAATGTGAGGAAGACAGGAGTCTGAGAACATTCAACCAAGATAGAAGATCTCAGAGACTATTAAGATTAGCTTGGAAAAAAGTGCAGACAACTAAATGAAGATGTTATTCCTCCAGGGAAGAAGCGGGAAAAACTATTTAAAAATGAAGCTACATAGCACACCAGTGATTCAAAGCCTTCTGACCTTTAGAAGGACAATGTTATCCATTTAAATTATTTCTTTGTTTTGTCAGCAATAGCATACAAGCTCTTCTATGGTCAAGCTATTCAATCATTACTTAATTACAGTAAAACCAAGATGAACTAAACAAATTTGAATAGTTCTGGCAAAAACACTGACCTGAGCTGCTTATTTACTTTTTCTAACAAAATGAATCCACATCTGTCACTTCTTCCATAGGAAAGTTGCTGTGCGGGCTGACAGATTTGCTGATGACACCACTCTGCTGCACAGAACAAGCTTAGAAGAGATTCTGCCAAAACCTGTAATAGAGTTTATCTCTGCTCCTTTACATCTTGCAGGTTTGCATATGCTGGACTTCAGTGATTTTCCTTTGGCAGACATACAGTAAATTTTAAATCTTATGATGGCTGCAAAGATGGCTGCATCTTTTAATTAACATTTATGTATCTAAGCTATTGATTAACTAAAAGCTCAACATCCCTTGAAGAATTTTGAAACATCTTATGTCTAAGTGATGGTAGAAAACAAATTACTCTCAGTTAAGTCTGGAATTTTGAATGGTAGATTTTCATGGAGACTTTACAGGTTCCAGAAAACGGCAAAATCCCACCATCATTCTACAGGGTTTTTGTCAGAATACAGAAAAGACACACATTTTTCTTTCTCTTTTTGAATCAAATGTATTATAAGCAACTAAGATAATTTTCTCAAAGCAATCTAGCCTTTTTTTTTTTTTCCAAATGATGAAACATTTAACACTATGTTGTTAGCATCTGACATGTCAAGAATTTAAAACAGAAAACCCTCACACTTCCACTAGAAGCTCTAAGAAAAGCTGATAAAAAACAGAGCTGGAGGGACTGGGTGGACCAGACAGACCCAGCATTACTCCAGCTGATTTAACAGATGGAGCTCCACATCACTAGATGCTTCTGTTGTTCAGCAGAATGTGCTTCTTACTGTAGCCTTGCAGGCCTTTACTGTGAGTTTTTAAGTGTGTTCAGCTATTGGTGACGTGGCTCTGGACAGCCTGACTAGTGGTTGGTGAGCCTGCTCATGGCAGTGGGGTTGAAACTAGATGATATGACCACAAACTGAGGCACAGGAAGTTCCACGCAACATCTTCACAGTGCAGTGACGGAGCACTGGCACAGCTGCACAGAGAGGTGGTGGAATTTCCTTCTCTGGAGATGTTTAAGACCCACCTGGACGCCTACCTGTGCAACCTGGGCTAGGGAGCTGCTTTGGCAGGGGAGTTGGACTCCATGATCTCTGGAGGTCCCTTCCAACCCCTACAATTCTGTGATTCTGTGATCTTTGAGCTCCTTTTCAAGCCATTCTATGGTTCTATAATTCTATGCCTTTGCTTGTTTACATATACTTCTGTAGTTCTGAAGGGCTCTCTTCTCATTCCCAGCAGCTGCTTTTCTAGCCACAAGCTCAAAATGCACTATAATAACAATAATGATAATAATACTCTGAAGATGCACCTTAACACATGCTTCTCTTTCAAAATCTGAAAAACACTATGAAATTACCTCTCATACTATGCTTAGTCATCAAAGCCTCCTACCACATCTAGTAACATTAAAAGGTGAAAAACAAAAGGAAGACATTCTGTGGTTCTGGCATTCTTTCTATATCCCTTAAGATATAAGGCTTTTTTTTCCCCTAGGAAAATAAAGTTATGATTGCAAGGTTGCAGGTATTTGTTGATCTGAAGGGCACCAGCTAGAAATGAATACATTATTTGGCTCAGACTGCCCACTGAGCACCATTCTCTTTACTGTTGCTGATAATAACCCAGCTCTTTTACATGCTTTTGAGAGCCTCAACAATCCCAGAGTACTCACTTAGGGCTAAAAATATTTTCCTTCTTGATCTTCACAAACAGTATGCAGAATAGCTTTGGACTTGTTAAAATAAGTCATCAACAGGGCAATAAACTGAGCTTCTCATTTATTCCCACCACAGTCAACCCTCCTGACTGTATTATTTTTCTGAGGTGGCACAAGTATATTACTATCCTGCAGTCATCTTCTTTTCTTTCAAAGGAGTACGACATATTTCATCCAACAAAAGTATTTCCCCTAGAAAGGCTGATGGAAATGGTTTCACAAAAACCCTTGTATGTTGAAAGACTTACTCATTAAGTCATCATCTGTTTTCTCTTATTAAATACTGAATGGATATTTAATTGCTGTAATTGCTACAAGCAGGATTTGCAGTTTACCCAGAAGAGACAACTTCCCTCATTTCAGAATAGAGCCTATAGAGTTTCAAAAAGGTACCTATTAACTTATATGAATACTGAGCTGAAATATGTAAGGAGGAGTAAGAATCTCCTAAACAACATGACATCTCAGTTTCTGCAGCGCCCTTTTTGGGGCTTCCTTATTGGAAAAGTCCACAGAAAACCTCTATGTGCTTGGAAATGTGTCCGGGAGATTGGTCACTGGTAATGTTGACAGATCAACTGAGAATTAATGAAGTTTTACTATACTCTAAGATTCTTAAAAAGGCATTTTAAGCTTAACTTGACCTAATTAAGGTCAAGTATATATCAATTATATATACATTTACAATGTATATATAATTCCACAAAACTTGTTTTTAAGTATATTTGAGAGAGCTATTTTATTTACACTCCATTTTTTAATCCAACCTCTCTGTGGCACTGCAAGCTCAACATAAAACACTCTCAATATTTCCCGAGATGTTCAGAATGCCTAAGTAGAAAACTGTTTTCTTTGTCTCCTTATCACAATAACATCTTGAAAAAATTATGACATGTCTATATAGCTTAGCAAAAGAAGTACTTGCTGGGGGTAGCAGGGACTACATTGTTATTTCCAGCTAATGCTTCCTGTTGATACAATCCCACCATTTTGATAGGAACAATGTAATCCTATCTAGAATAACCTATCATGCCCACTGCATTACAGCTGAGAAATTAAACTTTTTCTCCTGCTGGAATCTAAACAGATGTGATCTAGGTTGTGTAGGTATTAAACACAGAAATAAAACACAGTACTGTAGAACAGCCTATTACAGAGATAAAGTGGTGCAATCCTGATAAAGTTATAGTAAGGGAAAAGAAACATTATTTCACTGTGAGAGTGTTTTCTGGAAAACAAGCAACAAAGCAACATTTATTTTGTGTGCTAATAATTAATGGGCAGAACAGGCTACAGTTTTGTATTTTTCTGGTCTATGTCATCTCTCTAACTGTCCTTTTTCTTTACTGTGCAATCAGCTCCTTCATAGAAAGGAGTTTCTTTTCTAAGTTTGGCTTCCAGCATATGGTTTTCTATAAAAATCCATACTGTGATCAGCTCAAATAGTAATTTTAAAAAGGTGCTGCAGTTGTGCTAAAGATGGCTACATGGTACAACCCCTCAGCTAACCTGCACCTTGAATAACCATATACTGACCATAACATTTAAATGTACTAAATGAACTCCTGAACAAGTTACATTTCCAGAGAAGCATAAGAAAGGAGGAACAGAAAGGGAGAAAGTTCTGGGAGACTAGAAGCTATGACGACATGGGAGAAGACAGAACTCAAAGCTAGACTTTCCCCTATTAGACTTGCATTGCTGACAAATCACAGCTGTTTCATTTTTTTTCCCTATTCTTAGTTTTAGGAGATAGCACATGGGCTGAAAATATAACTGTATGGTTTTTTGCTGAATGCAATACTCTAGACTGATTTAAGGATATGTTCTAAAAAGATGTTTTAAAACATGTATTTCAAAGTATTACCTGATGCATTTTGTAAATAGTCGTAAGTATGTATACTTTTCCCTTTTGTTTCACAAGGACTGGCCTGTATAGAAATAGATTGAGTGTGACATCTTTATATTTTCAGATCTATGGATAAATTCACAATTGCAGGAAAAATCCCTAGTGTTCAGGTGTTTAGGTTTCAGGTAAATGCAAACAAGATAATCAGAAACAAAATAAAACAAAAGTCTGAATATGAAATGTGGGAGAAGATGCCCCAGCAGTGAAAGGCAAATATTTGAGCCTGCAGGGACCAACCAGGGAGGGTGCCCCTTCTCACACTAGCAACCCTGACCCATGCTAAGGGGCTGCCTAATCCTGAGCTCAGTGTAAGACTCGTGTAACACTTGCAATGGCAACCCCAGCACTCCTATCTGAAGTGATTACAGCGGCAACAGTTTCTGTCTTCTACTCAGGTTGCTAAAAAAGTAATGTCTCATGCTTATTTTCATGGAAACTACAACAGATACAAAGAGAACAGTAACACTACTTGACAAAGCAAATCCTTAGATACTAAATGCCATTTTTCTGTCTAGTCACTACCAGTAGCTATGCATTTTTACCAGTGATGAACAACAGCTTGTGTACCATGCTTGTAAAAATCTACACCAGTGGAGGTGATCCACTGTTGCTACTGTTGAAATGCACTACCCACTGCCTCACTGTGCTCACTTCCACTGTTTGGCCTCCATATATGTTCAGCAACCACCCGTAGATGCCATTTTTTCTGCACAGAGGAATTCAGTGCCACACTTTTGTTTCATCCACACCCCCATATCAGACGCCATTGTGTCAGACTGCCCCTCTGCTTCCATCTGTCACACAGCAACATAACAGAATACAGGCGGGAAGGTTCAGTGTCTACCTCCATACAGCCAACATCCATCTTTGATGTTGTAGGCCAACAGAATAAAATAGGAGGCACTGCTTTAACAAGGCAGCCCTTGTACATGCAATTAAAAGATAAATATGTAAAGACAAAAGAAAAAGGTCCTTCACAAACTCATATGGCTTTACACACATTTTAATCTCCTCTTTAAGACAGATTAAGTGAGGTATAGGGTATCTAAGACTCAATTTTGAAATAGGGGCACCTGAAACAGAACATTTGTTTCCACATTTGTATTTCAGGGCTATGTGAATTAGTATTTCCTAGGAGAGGATGTTCCTGCAATTAGGTCTGTCTGGGACACTGAATATCTGCTTTTTGTTTCTATTTTTTTCACAGACTTTTTGTCTCACAATTGTATTGTTGTGAGAAATGTATCTCTATGCTGAGGTAACAAATACTACCACGAAGCTACTGAGAAATATCTACTTATTGTAATAGTGAATAATAGCCTATTATTTTTCATGTCATCATTTGGATTTTAGTGACTATTTTAGACACTCAAGTGAAAATATATCTCTTAGATATTTGTCACATTTACATATTGCCTGTAATAGAAGCACATTCCACAACCTTTACACCAGGCCTTAATCTTAAACGCTAAACCACATTTACTTTTCAATATTGTTCCTCTTTTGATCTAGAAATTAAAGATTTGCAAGTTTACAGAAACACAGAAGAAAGGGATAATTATGAGTTCCTGATTTTAAAACAACAAATTATTCAATTAAATCAATAATATAAAACAATGACTTAGGTAGTATAGCTTGGTATTCATGTATTCCAAAAGAATATGTGGGTATACAATTTTATTCTTCTTTTGGTGAAGCTGTCAAAATGGACAAAAATATATAACTATATTCGTTTTATCCCCAGGCAGCTCTAACTGCAAAATGAAAAAGAAATTATGTATGGTAATAAGTATCAAAGAAATGCTACCATAAAAAACTACCTATTTATATTAAAACCCTTTTTTGATCTAGAAAGGAAGTAATAGAAAACACAGAAAATACAGTTTAGGAACTTATGCAAGACTTGAAAATACTTGTCACGTAAGCTCTGATACATCTATTACTAGAGGTCGGCAGTGAAAAAGAAAACAGATTCCCAGAAGCCCAGAGAAAAATGTTCTTGAAACAGCAAGGTCATACAGCAGTGTGTGCTCAGAAAACACGGAGGTCTATCACATCAAAGAGTGACAATGTGTGTACTTTTCAAACCTGATGGAGGGTGCTGGCTATTGGTAAGCCTCAGCATTGGAGTACTGAAGTCTTCCCATCCAGATACATCTTGTCCATGCACATTATGGCAAAATCTAATTCCTTCCTTAGCTTGGCTGGTTCAGCTTTATCCTCATGGGAGGTAGCATGATTTTAGGGGGAAAACCATTTGACAAGGAAAGTAAAGAAGTGCATCATGAAACAAAAAAAGCAAATTAAAAACAAAGGAAAAAAAAGACAGAAATCTGCTGTACCTATGTTACCATTTAAGTCCTACTGAAATCTTCATGCCAATTCACCTGTTCAGAGTGAATTAAACGGAATGCCTCAGTAAAATCATGGGAAAGCAATTCTTTAATTTAGAAGGGGGAAACAGAAAATCTGAAACGTATTTCTTTATCATTCATAATAGTGAAGTGTAAGCATAAATTGACTTTGTGTACTTAATCAAAGGCTGGATGCAGCTTTCCTCACTGGAAACTACTGAGCTGCTGTGCAGGGATCGGCATGGGCTGAGGAAAATGGCTAGAGATGTAGAACTATCTTCACACTTTTATAACCTTTCACTTTTCTGTGGCACAGACTCTTGATCTACTTTGACAGGTTAATATATATCACATATAGCCCACATCACCCCTGCTAAGCCAACTGTCTTGCACAGAAGCCAAACAATTGCTCTGAATCAATCCTTTTGAGAGACAGAACACCTGAAAGAAAAATCTCATACTTGTCACTCCTGTACCTGCTCTCCCTGGAACCCTGGGATTCCCCACAGTTAAAACAGGGAAAAACAATAGCAAGAAAGTAGGAATATTCCCAGTTGCAGGTGCAAAGGAATAATCCTCAGCAGCAGTCAGAACTCATAAACTGACTGTGATAGATTACCCAAGTCACTGCCCTTGCCATGAACCACAAATTCCTTTTATCTATTACTTTTTGGCCTTGTAAATTCTAGAATAAATATCCCCCAAACTGCTTTTTGTTGATTAGCCCCTTAATAATCATTTATGGTTTAACATGGCAATAAAATATTCCTATTCATCTTTTTTTTTTTTTCTGCATTAAATATTTTTCCTATTTCTACTGGTACCTGATTCGTACTAATATTACTACCAACATTGCGTATTGAACTGCCTTATTTTGATGATTCCTGCATTAAGAAGTCTTTTTTTCTTTAATTCTCTTAGACAACCATTAATAACATAAAATAAAGCAACTCTATTATAGACATATGCGAAACTAGATCTGAATATACAAACATCTGCATTAGGTGGTTGGCATTCATCTTAGCATGGCAGTGTATAAAGCACGACGCCATTTTATTATCCCAAGTAATAAATAAGATTAATGCACTGTATCTCCTTATATAATCACACAGAAAAACAGGTCTTAATCCTGCTTTCTTCATGGTGCAAGAATATGTTCTCACTTATTAGTGCTTCTATCCCAGTTCTTCCACATTTGGTGGATTGCTCTCAGTATTAATACCATACTGCTTATTTAAGATTAATAGAAAAGCTATTCATTCAATGTCATTGTACAAAATGTAATATATCTTCCGCTGACTTTCACCATCATACAAATCTTTTCTCCAAGCTATTTCTCAGCTTGTCTTCTTTTGAGCCTTCATTAAATCCTTATCCTAGTCTTTCTCCTCCCCACTGCCATCTTTCTCACTCTCCTCCAGAACCTCCTTCTTGTCTCTTGCTTTTTATAGCCTGCGCTGAAAACTGAATTTCCATTTTTGCTCCCTTTTGCCTGCTGGGACCTCAGATTTTGCTGACTCTTCTCCTCAAAACTAATGTCCTTCCTTTGCTGTCTATAAAAACTCTAGTTACACCTTTAGCCTTGCAATCTCTGGAGCAACCTCCTCACTTTTTAAAACGTTTTTGGTAATAGTTATAAGGACTTTGTCTTTAAAAATATTTTCTTCTCTATAATATGTTTTTGTGATTATTAAATTCATTGACATATATTTAATGTGTCAATTCATAGACCTCTGCTGCATACTTGCCTCTGGCATCCACACTACATTTATGAGACAATTCTGATGCCTGCTTATGGATTTGTAGTCTTGTCATAACACCAAATACAATGTATATTTAAATAAGAACATGTTATTTTTCTGCCTACCATATCTTTTCACGAATGTGGGCAAGAGAACTACCCTTAGATGTGTAACCTGATATCATTCATTTTTACATCTTTCATGTCTTTGCGACGCTTTGAAGTGTTTTCCTTATCCATACACATATTTGGAGATGCTCGAGGAGAGCTGTGTTGGCATGTGTTCTGATAAACTATCTTTTTTTTTCTGCTTCTATTCAGATTGATGCTGCAGAGATCTTTCACTTAACCAGTACCTTTATGTGTGTCACTCTCTCTCTGCACCCTCCTTTACTTCTTTATTTTTTACCTTAGCAAAAGCTTCTTGTCATCTCTTTCAAAACTTTTCACAGACTGTTCCTTCTTTACATACTGGTTGTCCTTCATGATGCACAACATGCTTCTCATTCCTACCTATGCATTGTGATAATGTCAGCCTCAATCATCCAATCATCTTATTGCTTTCTATCATAGTACTCTTCCAGCTCACAAAAGCTCTTTGTAAATAGCCACAAGGGATTATCCAGTTTCACATCACTGACAGTAAAGTATCTGTTTTCTTTAGTGTCTACTTAACAAAAATAGTTGAGAATAAGTAGGACACTCATCTGCTGAGACTCCTGCTTCTTGTCCTCATATATTTTCCCATGTATCCACACTTCTCCATCTCAAGCTGTTGTCTTGTGTCTTATTCCTTTTATTTGTTTTGCTTTGCTACCCTATTTCTTATTCCTAGAGTAGAATTTATTCTTTGGCTAATACATATGAATTGGATGGCAGAAAACAACTGCCAGGTGTGAGCTGGTATACATAAGATCAGAGGAAGAGCAAAAATAGATCAATTAAGTTAACAAACTCAGTATATCTAACTTACATTTTTACTATTGTTGTTTCAAACTTAATTTTACTATTGTTGTTTCGTAGTTAAAACTAATTTCAAGACAACTTAAAACTCTATCTGTTCTGGAAATATTTAACTTTATAAAACAACAACAAAAAAAAAACCCACAACAAAACATAAAAAATAATAATAATAATAATAAAAAAACCAACAACCAAAACATACCATTCTCTGTTCTCTTCCCCATCCTGCCAAAGATAGAAAGTAAATATTAGCAGCTATCCAATAGGGATTTATTCCAGTTGTACTGCCTTGGCAATTGCCTGTCACTATCATTAGGAAGCCCATAAGAATCACTGTTTAAAATCTATAGCTGTATACTTAGAAAAATCAAAAGCTTTCCAAAGCACATTGACACCCTCTGGTTCTTTGCCCTAAATGACAGTGACAAGATGCCTAGGATACTTTCTGATCAAACAACAGAACAGAAAGCACACAGCTCTATAATCAGGTCTAAATCCTTTGGCTAAATGAAAGGCTGTTATAGAGAGTGCAAGTGGAGTTTGGAAATCCACAGCTCCACATTGTCAATGCTACACATTATAACCAAAAACATTAGGGAGTCTATTATACAGAGGCAACTGCACGCCCACACAATAAAAGCTATGTGTTCATGTTGTCTTCCCTTTGTAAAGCTTTCTGAAAAAAACAAAACAAAACAAAAAAAAAAACCCATATATAGCAATTTTGAGTCAGGATTTCAAAGACTGCGAAATCATTATCTGACACAGGGAGAACTATCATATGGAAAATGACTACCTTCAGTATTACCTTGAATGCTTAGAAAGCTTTATAGAAAAATGAGAAAAACATTTTTTCCTTATTACTAAGCTTTCAACAAATTTTTCCATATGCAGTATCATTGTACTAGTAAATGCAGCACTTAGCTCCATGGTGTGCCAGACACTGTGATGCCCAGGTGATAAACACCATCAGCCATTCCCAGGAAGCCTTGCGAGCCTGACTGACTGTAAGCAACTTCTGACAATGCCTTCAGGATTTTGAAATGTCCTTTCATTTTCATCATCTTTTTGAGAAAGGAAGAATAAAACATTAATAAATAAGTAAAAAGGGATGGAAAACAACTTTTCATTACTAAAACACTAGTCAATGAGACATTAGCTAGCTGTCCTTCTTACAGTATTTGAGATCCCTGCATGTTACCATGTATTCTTCTCTTCCGCTTGATTTAAATCATATTGATGAGATTTAATGACAGGAAACATATGGAATAGGACTGTTTTGGCTCCAAATTTCAAGCAAGGGCTTTGTCCCTTTCTAATTGAAGTTGAGGTTCCTCAGGAAGTTGTCTTACAAAGCACTCTGACAAGCCATGTTAACATTTCAGTACTGGCACATGTTTTTGAGCTATGAAGACTGAACAAGTACCAGAAAGAAAAAGGGGGAATAACAAAACGTCAGACCTGCTAGAGTTCTGCAAACTGTTTTTACTTTTTTTTTTTGTGGTAGAAAAAGGTCTCTATGAGACTATACCTTATCTTTTTACATCACATAACCTTTGGAAAATTATTTACAGTCCAGCTTTCTCTTTTACCCCTAGGGCAGAAGCTACTGAGAAGGTAGAATGTCAGCCTCTTCTGTGAAGAGAGCCAAATTACATAAATGATGAGTCACAGATGAACTTACAAATTTAGGGTCTTAGCCCACTTGCTGTTTTAGTTCTTTTGTGTTGTTTTTAAGAAGTAAAGCCAATTTACATCAATTGGGAGTCTACATCTTTGATACATAATTAATAAATAGCAATATTCATTCAGCAAATATTTTCTCTAGATAATTAATAACTACAACATTTATTTTCTTCATCTGTGGAGGAAAACTGTTTTCAGTTGTATTAATATACAACTGGTTTCAAACAAAACATAATTCTCATTGAATAAACTTCTTTATTTGTATTTGTTAAGTCTGTTTGAAAAATTATTTTAAGACGCTCTGCTAAACAGGATCTAGGAGAGTAAATTAAAGCTCTAAGTGATACTTTTAAATATAATTTGTCCTCTTTCTGCTCTTGTGTACCCCTCTGATTGTATGGTTGCTGACATTTTCCATGAGACATGGCAAGGTCAGGGTGAGCGCTGCTTTATGCAATTCAATGGAAGGACCATGTGATGCCACTTTCTCATTCAGCTCACAGGAAAACCCAAGCTGACTTGTGAGTACAAATAAAATGCAGAGCACCAGACCTGAACAGGTTTGCTGGCTCCAGCAGAACAGGAATACTGGTTTTAAAGTCAGGAACAAGATGCAAATCTATACATCTTTTAATTCACAGCACTGAAAGAGAAAAAAGAGGGCAGCCTCTGTGAGATGGCAATGTGTAAATTACTGTGAAAAGTGCATTCTTGCTGAATGAATCAAATCATAAGCAAGGCTGAACTTCTCTCACAATTAATTACCTATATGAACCAAATGGGAGATATATGCATTTTTACTTTATCACAGATGCTGCAGCTAGACATTAACCAAAAACAGACTTCTTTTAAGACTTTGAGCTGATTTAGCCGTTTATTTATTTTCCAGTTCCCGTAATAGAGTAGAAATTCTTATCTGTTCTGCATGCACTGGATAACGTAGCATATGCTTTCCTATTACTGAATGGCTAATGACTTTCTGAATTAGTCCAAAGGCCTAAGGCAAGGACTGGATGGTTAGTACATTTGACCAGTCATTAAAGTGTCTCTCACTGGAAAGAAAACCCTCCTAGCCAAAATGGTACTAAGGTTTTACATTAGCATAGTCCAAGCACTATCCCAAAGATTTCATTTAATAAATTGCTTTTCTATAAAATTCTGACAAGAGGTGGGAAACCCTCTTTTACCTTGTTGCAAACATTAGACACATCCTGAAATCCAAATGACACTCTAAATACTGTTGTAATGATGCTTGCAGTAAAAAGACAAAAAAAAAGAGTAATATTTTTTGTGGAAGAAAACTAAAATACACCTCCTGCAAAACAAAACAAACTAAAAAATCCAGCACAACAAACAAGCACAATCTCAAAAATAAACAAACAAAAGTACAAAAAAAAACCCTCCAACATTTTTGTTCAACAGAATAAGCTCAAAATCATACTGCCCTTTACTTTCCTTCTTTTTCTCTGGGAAAGCATTCTTTGGCAGTGCAATGTGATATGAAGAGATTTGAAAAGTCCAGCATTGGTTCAAGAGACACAACGTCCACAATACTAATGTTTCAAAGGGGTTATTTAAGACCAGTTTTAGTCTGTCTTTGGACTGAATACTCATTAGAAGGAGAATGCATCATATGAACTCTTGGACCTCGCTGTTCAGTTTAATTTCTTGAGGAAAAAAGGCCAGTTGATGTGCCCTGAGATCATGCTACAGTGTGAATCCAAGTGCAGTGAGCTGAAATAATTGAGAAATTTGCTTCAAAAGGTCTCTTCTGAGAGGAAAACTCAAAGTCCAACAAACACTCTGGTATTGTGAATATATTGTGAATATTTAACAACTTTATTTCCAATCTGAAGGTTGTAATTATTTAATGCAAATAAGAATTCTCTTCCTCCTATTCCTTCACACTCTTAGCATGCTGTCACTTTGCAAAAAGTTTTGAATTGGCCAACTATTGAATGAAATGAAAGAAAATGTACATTTTTATACCAGTGAGGTATTCTAAACATTTACTCTTTAAAATCTTTCTGATGGTAAGAAAAAAGAAAAAGATTACAACTTGAAAATTAGGCTTGCCTGGAGCACCCTGAAATATGAAAGGAAAATATCTTAATTGGTATCTTATGATTCTTGGTTAAAGCTGAGTTTTTCAATAACTCTTCATCTACATGAGCTAAGGAACCTAAATTATGGTGGCATGATTCAGCTTGTCTTCAGTCCACCCAGTGGGAGAACTTTCCTAATGCCAGCATTTTTCTTCAAGGAGAATGTTTAATTCTTTTGGTGCAGGGGTGGATGAATTCTTTCAAAGGACTTGTGAATATCTCTTCATCTGTATCTGTTCACTCATCACTTTCTTTTGTCTCACTGTTTGTTAAGGCATCAGGCTGCTGCCTGGACTATACAGTTTTGCTGAAGTCCATGCAGCTCTGCTGATTTTGACCTTCGGAGAATCAAGCACTTAACTCCTTGAATTCAAGACAAAGAGCTGGAACGTCTGGTTGCACAGCAAAGGCAGCTCTCAAGGGATGTATTTAACAACTTTTATTTCTCAAGGATGACTGTTGATCTCACGGGCATGACTGCTGCTGCTCTATTGACCTCCCTCACTGTTTACCAGAGATGACTGAAACACCCTTGGACTTTCAAGGCTTGCAAAAAGTTTTGCTCAAACCCCTAAACTACTTTAAAAGTTTCACATTCTTCCAAGTTCCTTTTAACAGATAACAACGGGGAAGTCTTAAGCAGAAATACTTTTCTTTTATACTAAAAAAAATACAAGTATGATTTTACCTCCTTAGCTATCTGAAAATGAGAAGACAGCAGGGATTGTAATTGCTTCTCCTTAACCACACAAGTATCAGCTCTGCATTGCAGGGTTAAGGTATCTACATCTACAGAGGGGCTATACTTTGAAGGATAATCAAGCAGTGACTAGATTATCTATCACATATCATCTCAGCTACAGGTAGGTATATGATATAGGGACAGGCAGCTGTTTGGAAACATTTTTTGGCTTGAAACATTAGTATTTGCAGCATCACTTGATTCTCCTAGATGGATGATCTCTTGGCTGACTCTGAACCTAGGTGGAGTTATGCCATCTGAACACATGTGCCATCTAAATTACTTGGCCAGTACCATTAGAGGTTCAGTGCCAAGTGACTGCAGGTTTAGACAGGCAGCATACATAATATTGTAAATGCTGGCTCCTCTGTAAAAAATTCTTTCCTCTCTGACAGTGCTAAAAAATTGACTTTACTTGCTTTCCAACATGTGAATGCACCTGTTGGTGCTTACAGAATCCCTTTTCCCCCCAGCCAGATCCTCAAAGCAATAAATGACCAGTCAAATGGTGTTAGGCAAGACAGGTCCTCACACACCAAAGTAATTAAAAAACAAAACAAAACAAAACAAAACACCCTCTATTTAGATATTACAAAAATAATTAGATCTATTCAAAAGAGAAAGGTCTCCAGGAACTCAGTACAATCACCATCTCTTGTAGTATTTCTGACCTCATTGTGACAAGTCCAATTAAGATAAGCAGTTTTTTTTCAAAATGCTGCAGTATGATACCAACACAGCATTTAGCTAGCCAAATCTTTCATGCTGTCTACCTGTACTTATATCCACACTTCCTGGTAAAATCTGGACAGCCCAGCTTACACATCACTGGTAGAAGAAGTGCCCAGAAGAGATGCAAAATTGTCAATGATTCAGAAAATGTTGGGCTGCAAAGAGTGTTGATAGGAAGAAATTTTGGCCAAATTGCTTATGCAGGCACATTTCTGGGATTTTTTTTCTTTTTTTTGCTTTACAAAATAATTAACTTATTAAGTCATTCACTGGAAGGCAACCAAATACCAATCCCTAGCATTCCATGTGGACTCAGCAAAGTTAATTACTGTTGTTACTATCACTTCGTCACCTATTTTGTATCTGACAGGTCTGTATGTAGATGCAAGTTACCTGTGTGTGTATGTGTGTGTGTATGTGTGTGTGTGTGAGAGAGAGAGAGAGATTTAGGAATAGGTCAAACATTAAAACTACTGCTGTAAAAGAAGTGCCTCATCTTACAATACAGAAAAGATCTGCACTGCTAGAAATCATTCCCCTTTACCTCCTCATCAAAGAAACATATGCATCCACCTTTGGACAATTTACATACTCAGTCAACTAAGCTGTAGACAAAATGGTGCCTTTGAGTTAGTTCTTCTTGGATATGGAAGAACGTTCCATAATTATCAATCAACTAGCTGAACTTAGGAAGGACTTCCTCAGGAAGAGAAGTCTGCATCAATGAAAAATGATGTAAAAAGAACCTCTCAAAAAAGACTTTCTTCTTTCATCCTAGGAAGCTTGTTGGAGAAGAGGAAAACAGAGAAAAGCTCTGTGACTTTAAATAATTGCTTGTATTTAAAAAATGAAATAGATAAAGAAAAATCCTTCCCAGTTTATAGTATCGAAGGAAACAGTTGGTGACTCACTGACCATGCCATTGGCATCACACAGTAACTCATTTTAATAGTGCTGGAGATGAACTAGATTTACCATGAATTCAGTATGCTTCCTATTTACTCCTGCTGGGATGTACCCTAATAACAACAAAATGAACTCACTTTCTTGTTATGTATTTCAATTTGTCACACATAGACAAAAAACTCACCTAAATCAGTTTATATGTTATTAACTGAAAAACTTGAGCTAAGACAAACTTCAATTTAATATGAATCAGCATAGATTACTCTAATTAAACAGAGGGACACGCAAGGAAGCAAGATTTCTTAATTAACGTAGATGATGCCAAATAACTTCGTTCTGAGGAAAAACCAAAACCACTTAATATCCCAATGCTGTTAATTTTTAAGTATTATTTTTCTATTTGAAGACTGCACACACACAATAATTAACTACAGGGAAAAAAAAAAAAGCAGTTCTGGATTTGTTTTGGAGGACTTTAAGTCCTACTTGCTGATTTAAAAAGCATTACCTACATACAGACACACAACAGTTCTTAAAGGACTGATCGTGAGATATTCTACTATCTACCTTTAAATTCTGCTCATTGGCAGAATTTAAATATTACTACAATTACAGATAATTTTTTCAGCCCCAAACTATACAGCTTCAAGCAATTCTCTTCCATTCTGCCAAGTTTTCTGTACACTGCTCATCACTGCAGTTACTGAATATCTTTCAGAAGTTCAAGGAGCAATGCAGCTAATGTTTTGTACATATTTATTTTCATAGAGTATTCCCCACAGGGAACAGAGCATAGGGTCTTGTTTTAGCAGAGATTTTTGTTCAGCTGTTTATGTTAACAGAGATTCATATATGTGACAGAGAAAACAAGGTCAGAGACTGTCTGTGTGGAGGAATGATAAGCAGAGTGGTAGCAGAAATGAGCAACAGCACAGCATGATTTTTAGAAGTGAATAATGAAAAAATACCTTAGCTGTACACACACGCACACACACACATATATTATGTATGCATGAAAAAACTGCTCTTTGAAACAGGCATGGAGCAATCAGTTCCCAAGATGAGAACACTTCACATCTTTAGCTCATCACCTCAATACTGTATATTTTTATTATCATTTTCGGGAAGGAAAATTTACAAGCGAATAGAGAAGCTGTTTTGATTCTGTCTGGGCTCTGTTTTTATCTGAACTAAATAATAATCACCATAACGAAAAATAGTTCACCTAGAAAGAAATAATACAACATGGAGCGATAAGCTCCGTAGCACCAAATTCAGTTATGAACATAAGATGTAAGGCTCAGAAGGATTTGTGCTCTTTCACAATTCTAAAAATCTCCTCAAGTTTTCGTTTAATTCTCTCAGAGTTACCCAGTCAATTCCACTCGCTCGAATGGAATGATCTGTGGATCACAACAGAGTACATGAAAGAAATATCATACCCTTCATCTCTACATGACAGAAGTACTTTTTTTCCGAAGCAGAGCCTGTAATTTAAGTAAGTGCTCAGAGTCGGAAATGGGAGTATGGAACCCCTGAAGCTGTGAACAAGTTTCTTAATTTTGCAATTCCAGTCTTTCCATCTATAAAAACTAGGGGTAATACTTTCCTGTATGGCAACAAATAGACATTAATGAGACTGCTTGCTGCCTCCTGCTGTGGGACAGGTGTCTACTGCTTGAGCCAAGAAAAGAAATGAGGTTTCTTACCAACATTTGTGCTTATAATGCCTACCACAAATGTCCTTCTGTAATTCAAATATGAAAGATATTAAGAACATAGGATGAATATCAGTACTGCTTTTGTGGTATAAAAAAGCACGTTAATTTACATTTGATCTTGCTATTAACTTTCAAGTTCTACCATTGAGATCTAAGTGTTTTAAAATTTTTGAGAGATGCGTATCTCATATTTGTCTCTTAGGCATTACATGTATTCATTCTGAGTCATAGCTGGAAGGCACCATTGAGAAATGCTTTCATTAGTCTTTTAACTCATATCAGATGTTTCTTGAGATGCTGAAGACACATATCTGGTCTCACAGGTTATCTCTTATACCTGCAGCAACAAACCACCTCTCACATTAAGCCCTGCTTGGCACACTGTGTTGGCTTCTGACTTTAACATTTTAGCTTTATCACGCCTTAGTGCTGGTCTGATATATGTATCCCTGAGACAGATTTCTACTCAGGCACCATAAACAAAGTGAAACCTAAGACGCAAAGCATCACGTAGGTGAAAAGATTGATCCATTAAAGAAACCCATTAGCTCAGTAGTCACTGTCAAGGAGCCGAGTATTTGTACTGGCTCTTTTTCATAGCCCTCTTTATTTCCTTCCAGAGTTGTAATCACAGCTTGTTTTCTCTGGCACAGAAAATAATTTCCTGCATATTCTTTCTGACAACATCACAGGAGCACAAGACTTGTGTTTCCCTTCCAGAGCCAGGAGAAAGTGTATGGTAAATGTAGTAACCTTCTACCGGGAAGGAGGCAGAGCGCTGTACAACAATACTGAGTTAAATTCCACAGCAAAGCTGACTGATATCTGCTGTATGTCAGCACTCAACCATGCTGGAAAATCCTCACCACCATGACACACATTCACTGATTTTTGTATTAAACACCAAAGTGAACTTGAGGTGCTAGTGCATTGTTTTCCACATCATTTAGTTTACCATTTATATTCAATCCCCCTTTTTATTTTTTCTGTAGTTTCTAAGATGCCAACATATTTCCATTAAGAACTGAGAACCTTGCCAAAGTGACTGATTTAATTCTAATTTGTTCTTAGATTGTGTGGGACAAAGCCATGACATAAAACTGCCTCTATCACGAAGAACTTAATTATTTTTCAAACGCTTGACAAATAAGTCCTTCTTCCTAGTAGATGTATGAAGGTTGCCTAAATCATCATCTCTATCAATCATCCCACAGAGCTTGAAGAAGTTGAAACTCTGAATAATTCTCCATAATTCATAAACTTTCGCTGGCTTCTTACCAAAGCTGAAAATGATGGGATGGAAGATATTTTGAAACCCCAAATGTTTAAAAAAATCCTGTACTCAGATTTTTAGAAGGAATGAAAAAAATGAAGGCTTTCTGTTTAGGTGCAAATGAAGCAGTGAAGTGGGAGCAGAAATACCAGCAGGAAATCGCTCTACCAGAAGAAGCTGCTGCCTTTCTTCAGGAACTCCTGTGAATTTTATAATTCAATAACTTCCACTACATCAGTGAATCATTATTCCGCTATTTATTAAATTCTTTTGTAGTCACAAAATCCTATCAAGGGTCTCCTTTCATTTTAAGTCTATCTGCCAGGCTTCATTCCTAGTCCCTTTAGAGTACTTTTATGATAATAGTGCTGAGAAGTCTACATTGAATTGGATATAAAGAAAATAGAGAAATCCTTGAAATCAAGCAGAGTTCATCTTTGTTAAACTGCAATAACCTACTGTACACTTCGGCTGAATTCTGTTTGCAGTATCCTCCCTGGAGTACTGCTGTACTGCTGGATACTAGTAGGTGAGCAAATTGAACAGAAAATAATGTAATATTTTTTTCAGGCTCTACCTTCTACTGATATAAGGCAACTTCTTTAGTTATTTGCAGGGATGTGCACATACTCCTGGGTTTCCCAGCTTACTAATATCTAGATGATGAAAAAAACAAGATTTCTATGAAACTGCTTATTTAACCATTATGTCTTCTCTGACACTGTACATAGAGTTAACCTCCTCATTTGATTTTTTAATTTAGTGTTTTAAAAAGAAATATCAAATAAATAATCCATTCTGTATGCCTCCTCAAGTATTGAGCTACAGGATGTGATACTAAAATTGCTTACAGCACTGACAGACAGAAGGAAGGGAGATTATCATTAACTTGATTCTGCTCTGATGAAGATTTTCTACATGTCACTGAACAGATCAGTTAAGAACAAATTTTTAAAGATGTTCAAGCACCAAAGTATGCAGCCAGTTATGTTTCTGAAGACAAACATCCTGCACAAGAATCCTGCACCTGTAAGACAGGGGTAGCAGCATTCCGGTACTTCACAAAGATACCCTAAAACATAAAACTGATTGTAATATGGAGCTCTGATCCTGGACAGTATGGCCCCTCAAACAATGGAAGCATATACATCTGAACACTTTTTCTCCTTTTCTGACTTTTCCCATCCTTTCTGAAACAGGGAAAGATGTACAAAGAAATACATATGTACACACAGACACACACAAAAAAGAGAAGTAGGAAAGAGAGGGAGGAAGAGAGGAAGGGAGGAAAATAAAATAAGAAATGTCAAGTACCTGTAAAAGGTAATAAATTATAATGATCTCTTAGTGACATGGTAAGTAAAATTAAATTATCTTAAAATTTAAAAATTGAGGTTTATCTTTTCTTTCCTGGTTTGCAAACTCACCATAAGAAAGATTAATGAGATGTGAAAAATTCTTCTCAAGTCTACAAGTTAACTCCTGCTCTTGTAATTGTTTTCTGAGGATTCTGTTCAGTGCAGATACATCTTTACACATTAGGGAAACTATAAAACCTATACTACAAAGTACAGTGGGAAGAAGCAGCAGCAAAGATGGGAGAATGTAGATGTTCCACCTCTATCTGTACTAGTGCAACCTGTCCCAGAGACAGCATTGTGCCCTGCTGCTCTTGGGAAAGGAGCAGCAGGGCCATGGTCATGCTTGTCACCACTCTTCCAGATGATCTTGCCACGTGTTGCATGGGTTTGATGTTTAGCCTTATGCACGTGACTGTGATTAATACTGAATACTAAATAAAGGGAATATTAACAAAGTATATAAAATATGAACATGGGCAAAGACAGAAGCTTTTTTTTTTCATTAGTATGGCCTTCAACACTTGTTTTTAAAACAGAAAGTTCAAGCTCTATCCTTGTAAATGAAGAAATAAACACTTTAAATGGAACTGAACAGACAGAGGGCCAAAAGCAGATCTTTGAAGGAAACCTGAATAAATTGCTGAACTCTCTGTCTTAACAAATCATCTGGTAAAATAAGACTTACAAGGAATCTTTCTGGCTCTTCAAAGACCCTGTAAAATAAACTACTGCCTGTTGACCCTGCACCACTACATGCTAAACAATGATCAAATACATTTTTATTTAGGCTGATGTACATGCACAGAAGAAAATGCCAGGTTATATTGTATCTCTGGGGCATGGCGGTAAGGTCCTAAGTGAATTCAAACACAGAAACAGAGCGGAACCTTGAAGAAACCTGTGACTGTTAAATGTAAACAGGGTGAGATGACTCGAATGTAAAATCTGAAGGAAGTCTGTTTTCTCATAGACCCAAGAAACTTCTCAAGTACAGTTTATCCTCTTGACATTGTTAACTGTATGACAATTAAAATCTACTGCTTTGACTAGAACAACTAACATTTCAGGTTAAAAATATGTACTTGGCATTCATAGATCTCTAGCTTTCACTCATTCAAGCTGAGTACCACCACTGCCATTACAGTCTACCTGTTTTACAGTGTGCACAGTGTAAGACTTGTTGAAACCCTGTTGCACAGAAACTCCTGAAGGAACCTCTTAGCACATGACAATTTGGTGTACATATTTTAAAAAATGTATAACAAACAATATTAAACTTTAGAAAACCACTGACCATGATATTTTCACTACTGTCATGAAACACTCCAAAAGCAAGAATTCTCTGCACAGAAAAAAGTTCAGCTTTAGCATGAACTACTGTCTGACAGTGTATAAATAAATATACTTGGACGTGACTTTTTTGACAGTGAATTCTTGATGCTTTTGTACAAACAATACCACTGAATCTCTGAAAAAATATAAACACATGAAAGGGAGACAAAAAAAAATATGTCAGGAGACATTTACAAGAATACCGAAGTTTGGAGCCCAAATGCACTTTTGAAAGAGAACTACCACCCACATTCACACATCATGCTTTGTTCACCCTATAACGTGGTCTCGAGCATGAATTTGACTCTTATGAAACTGAACGAGAAGATGAGCTACAAGAATTCACTTCATGCCCAATGCTGCTAGGATAGATTAGAGTTAATTTGAAGCAAAGTAATAAAATGTTAAGACCACGTCTCCATAGCAAACTACTTCACATTTCATATGCATTCTTGCAACTACACTTGCTAATGCAGACAAAAGCCTTAATATATCGACAGAACTGCAAACAGTACAAACAGTACAGGGCACGATTCCCTGTGTCTCTTGAAGAGATACAGAATTCCAATTGTTATGCATTACAGTCTGCAGATTGAACTTAAGAGTTTGTATATACAAAAATTTGATTACAGAATCTGAAAATTCAAATTAATTCAGATTCATTCATAATTCTGCCACATAAAGAACTCTGGATATGAACTGGAAACCTTAATCCACATTTTTATCTTAATTCATAGATTCATAGATTCATGGATTAATTAGGTTGGAAAGGACCTACAAGATCATCTAGTCCAACCATCCTCCTACCACCATCCCTACCCACCAAGCTACTAAATCAAATCCCTTAGCACCTCATCTAAACGCTTCTTGAACAGCGCTAGGGATGGTGCCTCAACCACCTCCCTAGGCAGGCCATTCCAGTGCCTGACCACTCTTTCAGAGAAAAAATTTTTCCTCACATCTAATCTAAATCTTCCCCTTTGCAACTTGTGGCCATTCCCTCTCGTTCTGTCATTAGTTATCTGGGAGAAGAGGCCGACCCCCTCCTCACCACAGCCTCCCTTCAGGAAGTGGTAGAGTGCAATGAGGTCTCCTCTGAGCCTCCTTTTCTCCAGGCTAAACAATCCCAGCTCCCTCAGCCGCTCCCCATAAGACTTGTGCTCCAGACCCCTCACCAGTTTTGTTGCCCTTCTCTGAACACGCTCCAGGGCCTCGATGTCTTTCTTGCAGTGAGTGGCCCAAAACTGAACACAGTACTCAAGGTGCGGCCGCACCAGAGCTGAGTACAGGGGGATGATCACCTCCCTGTTCCTGATGGCTACACTATTTCTAATACAGGCAATTAATTAACCTTAATGCACATTTTATCTTGGAGTCCTATCTGATTTTTCAAATACTTTCCAGTTCCACAGGAAATCAGGAACAAAATCTTTACTCTGCTCAACCTACTGTGATTTTTTGCCACTGACATCAGCAGGGCAAGATGTTCAGTACAATCATTTTAGACCTTTTACACATTTTATAAAGCCTCTGTTAAACTTGAGTTGAACTTTAAGTGAAAACATGATACACAGAGGATCAAAAATTACTTTTAGGAAAATCTGCTAAACAATAAACTAGTTACTTCAAAACATCTGAGGTTCTAAGTGTTCCCTGCTTCATGAAAATTTGAATGCCCAGTACGCTAAAATCTGAACAGATACATCTCCTGACAGATCTCACTGCACTTCACATAAAAATATCAAGCAAATAAAATAACATATGTAAAAATAACATGACTGTAAATAGAAACTTCAAGAAAAAAAGATGGCTCTTCTTTTTGTCCTCTACTTCGCAATTTAAAATATTTTAGATTACAGAAATCTGTGACCTGGAAGCGTAAGATGTAAATATTTCAAGGAACCAACCTATCACAACTAAGTCTCTGGTTCAGTTATAGCCTATTACCACCTGATTTTCATTGTATTCAATGAACTGCTACATAGATTTAGCTTCCAGAAAATCTTGCAATGCTACTGAGAGACCAAAGGTTAGAAAGCAAAAAAAAAAAAAAAAAAAAGAACATTGTGACTAAGCTAGACTTTTGAGGCAGCTTATTTTGTGCATGACTTGTGCTGTCCATAGCTGTCAACTGACAGTACTCATAATAGCTTATTAGGCTGAAACAAAATATAAGAGAAAATAAACTACTACCTTTAAAGAAGATATTTAAAAGGGAACTAGGATTCACTTGGACCTTTTTTTGAAGAAACACAGTTTCAAATGATGAGTCAGTATATTTCTACTGTGAAAAACAATTAAAAATGTCATTACTAAACAAATCACATTTGATTCAAATTATACTCTGTATTGACTCTGTTATTTATTATAAAACTTCTTGTAAGGAGCACAAAATAGACCAGATGCTCATCAACATCTGCACCAACATGAAAAGCAAAGCACACTTCTTTCTAATTAAAACCCTAGCAATGAGGAACTCAGATTAACTCGAAGCTAGTATTTTTCTTCTCATTATTTCCTCCACTGAAATCACAGAATCTATCAGTAGACCATTTCATAATATGAAAGTCTGAATATTGCTTTCCATTATGTAGAAGATCAATGTAAATATCATAGATGTCAAAAGTATACACTTATCTAGGAGTGAAAGGCAGTTTCTTTACATTTATTAATTGAAATGGATATGCCCTAAATTTCTCTCTAGAACAAGATTTAATTTAGTATTTCTCTTTTGTGGTAGGGTTGTGAAAAACAATAGGTTTTATCTACTTCCTCTGCCTTATAAAAGGGTACTTGCTTCAAGAATTAACTACTGTTTTCTTCATACAGGATAATTACAATTTTATTCTTTAACATATATTTTACATTTTTTCATTTTATATCTAGTTTGCTTGCTCTCCTCTGGATATTTAGAAGCCACTCGAAAGCTGTACTTACTGCTTTACTATGTCTTTGTTATCTTTGATGTATCATTATCCATAAGAATAATTAATTTTTCCTTTCTTTAGTTTAGTTTTAACAGAAGAGCAGTTCTATTTCTTACTTTTAGCCATAGAAAGAAACAGCCCTTCTTTTTAGGATGCGAAGACCAAAGATCAGATTCTCTGTTTTTGTACACAAAGACAATTTTGATGAGATACCATTTCTTTATTGTTCACCTAACTTTCCTTTCATATGCTAATGGTGATAACAGTATTAATCCCCACAGACAGACACATAACTTTGAAATTCTTCCTAAACATATCTCAGTATTATTTTCTGAGAAGTAGTTGTGGAGTATGGTTTTCAACAAATCAATATATACATTTCTGCATTTCTTTGTTCCTAGTTGGTTGGGGACTGGCAGAATCTTACTGTTAGTGTTTACTTCTGGTATTTAGCATGTGCCACAGCTCCACACATTTTCCTGAAGAGTATAAATAAATATTCCCTCACCCCTAGAAGCACATGAAGTGTAAGCAACTCACAAAATTACTGTAATTATACTAACAGAGTACAGAAAATCCAAATAAACAAAAACAAACAAACAAAACAAACAAACAAACAAAAAAAAACAACACCAGGGAAACATGGATATAAAAGTGAACATGTCTGACAAGGGATTTTTCATTGAGAGTGCCAGGAAATTAACAGACATTTAATACAGAAGTGCTTTTAAAGTTTCTCTGTACTAACAAAAAAAAAAAAAAAAAAATCTAACCAATCTTTAATCTTTGGAAGTGTGGGATCTAAAATGTCCCTATTAATACTCCCTAGGCTACTTTTGACACCCTGTGTTATAATGTAGACTTAATCGAAAATATGTCTGCTTTAGATTTGGACTTGGGCATAAGCAGGAACACGAAGAGTTGCTCCTTTTTATTTCAAGTTAAGATTTAATCTAGTTGGTTTTAAATTTTAATATTTTAATACGTAATAAAAACTGCAATAAGTAAAACTTACTCCTGTCAGCTTCTTGATATTTCATTGAGGCATTCCATGCTAGCTTTCAGCAATGGCTCTCTGTGTAAGTCTTTTTGATTTTACGTATTTTGTCTATTATGCTACATGCTTCAGGTTTGTAGGCTGGCTGAATTAATTCTATAACTCTAAAACTCTGCTTGTACTATTTAAAGTGACTCTTTGAGACAGGGTCATTCAACTGAGTCATTACCTGTGGATATTTACTGATGCCATCTACTTTCAAAATAAAAAAATTAAAAAATAATAAAAACAGAACAAAAAGCTGCTGATTAATGCTGTCAGACTTTTAGGGACAACATAGCTAATGGTATTAATGGCTACTACAAGAGATCATAGCTATAAATTATGTTTCTCCTTGTGCATCATAAATAAAGTAGCTCACCTAGTTTACTACAATACATTACATATCAGGAAACGTATTGCCTGATCTTTCCAACAGAAAGAAACAGTCAAAGAGCAGAACATTCATGTGGATGTCTGAACCCATGCTGAGTTAGAGATGCACACAGATTTATCAGTTCAAGGTATTTGCTGCCAGGATGAATACCATTGTGTGGCAGTGGAAGAAGCAGTCACGGGGAGCAGTCAGGGTTGTGTCCTCCAAGGCACCGTCCTTAGATGTGAAATGTGAAGGCGCTTATTTGCTTCTGAAAGCTTAGTGTACTACCAAACATGCTCTTTCTCACTGCCATTTTAGTCAGCTTTCAAATTGTATCTACACTGCAAGAAACTTCAGTATTAGTTTACCTTTTAAAAAAGCAGAACACTATGCATGCTTTTTGCATGCAAGCCTGAAAATCATGATGAAGACAAAAAGAGATCACTCAGATTAATTAATCATCCACGTCCAAAGAGTACTGGCTACATGACAAGTAAGCAGTGTGTAGTGATAGGCCAAGGAGAAATGGCCACAAACTGAAACACAGGGAAGTCACGTACAAATGTGCATGGGAACTTCACAGTTCAGGTGACGGAGCACTGGCACAGGCTGCACAGAGAGGTGGTGGAGTCTCAAGACTTGCCTGGGTACCCAACTGTGCAACCTGGGCTAGGGAGCTGCTTTGGCAGAGGGGTTGGACTCAACCTCTAGAGGTCCCTTCCAACCCCTAATATTCTGTGATTCTGTGAAAAAGGGCTAAATAAATCCAGACAGCTTTTTAAGGGTAAATCTCTAACAGACAATAGAATTAGGCCTATTGTGTTTGTAACAAGTAGAAAATGTTCTAATCGGGCTTTACTTTTAAATTTGAAAAGGGGTGGTGCTTTACAATCTGAATAATTTCTCTGAGTTTATTCAGGGTTGACAAATGTGTGATTAATTGGGAATCTAGAAAGAGCAAAGTTTTTCTAAATGCTCCACCATCAGGAGCTGTCTGATTAGTTCTGACTGAAATATTTCTTTAAAAAGCTTGAAAACACAATTTGAATGTAAGCTAATGATTCAAAAATCAGGGTGTTAATAACGGTACCTGATGACTCATTAATCAAAAGCCATCATCGAAGTGTACAATATTCTTTTAGACTATACATCAGCATAATGCTAACTTCCTAATTAAAAATAAATTAACTACCGAACACTGTTCCAAGTCAGATCCAGAATAACAAAGCTTTTTTTTTTTCAACAGGCAAGAAGTTCTTCCAGTTATCCATAGAAACTCCTTAGACAATTACCACAAAATCCTGAGAAACACACTTGCCTAATTTCCCCTGGACTTCTGGCACTTTTTGTTGGTTGAAGTTAATTACTTGCATGACCTTCTGCAAGCAAAAAAAACCTTTTACTTTCATAAAGGGCATTTAATAAACCTGTTCTCTTCTTGACCACAGAAAATGAGAATCTGGTTAAGTTTTAAAAACAAAATAAGTATCTTAGAAATCTTTGTGAAAGGTTTTCTTCTATAAATATGATTAAAGCATCATGAAGTACAGTTTCTCATCACTGAAGTTTCCTTTCAGTTATTCTTTTAGAAGTAGAGAATATTTCCTTTACAGAAAAAGTAGAATTCGGTTGTAAAGGTCTTCACAAGATCCAGGTTGGACATCTGTGGCTCCCCTGCTCTATGGTCACTGCTGTCACTGTGCTATTATGCACCCATGCTGATAACTGGCTTTTCCCCTGTCCTAAAGAGGGTGACAGTTGAAGAATCAAATATTCAGGCAAATCCAAGCAAGTTTACAATGACTTAATTATCTTGATACATGTTAAACAATTCATAATACAGTATCTCCCAGTTGCAAAAAAAAAAAAATGCCTTTCTTAAGACAATGTATAAAGCACACACAGTGGGCATTTAACATGTAAACATGGATCTTTGTAAATTATAGAGGGTTTTGTAGGTTATTTCATGACCTACAGCATTGTCCAGGATATCTGTGACACTACATGTTGTGTTTGTACATTTAAGAAGCTTTTCCTATACGCATGATGAAAGATTTAAGAAGGGTTCTTTAGAAGCAGTTGTTCTCTACACATCTGTAGCAGGTTGCCAGCCTGAAAGACTAATGCCTTATTAGGACACAAAGACAGGTCATCTAACAAAGGAAAAATAGTCTGAAGCTACTCTGTCCAAGCTAATGATCATCTCAGATCACATTAGGGTCAAATACCTACTCCTAGCCATTAGCATTTGAAGTTTCATCGATCTTCTTACCTGAGGCAACTCACAGGGAATAGAGTAACATTAACAATTTTCTATTTTATCATGGTTTAAGGTATTCTGGATGTGACAGCCATTCCTCACAGCTATTTGTTTCTGAATGATGCTACATTAAAGTTAACTTGTATTACTCCAAATTTTTCTCTCCAATGGAAGAGAGAATAAGTATGGAGATTTTTCTGTATTCTCTAATTATACTATTACATTCCTCATGTTCCCTCTTTTATACTCAAAGACTTTTGATATTGCTGCAAGTTTTTCCTTTGGTTTTTCTTTTTTCTTTTTTCAGACAAACTAATAGCTGTGGACACTGCAGAGATCTACATGTAGCAGTATTGCCACACACACAAATATGCTGCAACATAGTAAAGCAGCATTAAGCTTGCATGCTTAAAACAGAATAATCTCTGAAATTCCAAAGTAAGGATCCAACAGCATTGTCAGTTCATTCATATTGTCAGGTCTGTGTATTTTGCACTGTATACTGCAGATTCAATTATGATCACCAAATTAAATTTTGAGAAAAAGATGGTTATAGATGATGATGCTTTCTATAGATAGCATCAGTTATTATCTTTGGGGACAGATAGCATCTATTTTTATAGATAGATAAAGACAGCTACTTTTCCTCTCTTTGCGTCCTTTATTCTCCACTCCAATTACTCATTAAGCAGCTTCTGTGAATCACTTGTTGGCTTTTTAATTTAATTTCCTATACTGGAATGAAGAAAACACTTCCAAACCACTGTCCTGAATCTTCCTGGTATCTTTAGAAGATAAACAGGGTTGATTTAGCTCAAATCATAATAATCTACTAGGGACCACTACATAAGAAAGAATCAGCCAAAATGTAAAAGCATGTCAAAGGTCCTCCAAGGGACATTTCCCAGTTATTTTACTGCAAAATACTGCAAAGAAGAGAAAAGCTGAGAAGCTGGCTCTTAGCTATTAAAAAATACGAGTCCTGAGGAAATTTGCTGATGTAGTCGCCAAGCCACTCTCAATGATATTTGAAAAGTCACAGCAGTCAGGTGAGGTCCTGCTGACTGGAAAAAAAAGCCAATATGACACTCATTTTTAAGAAGGGCAGAAAGGGCAATTCAGGGAAATGCCAATCTACCAGCCTCACCTCTGTGCTGAGGAAGATTGTGTAACAGATCCTTCTTGAAACTGTGCTATGGCACATGGAAGAGAGGGAGGTGATGTCAGAACTAGCAAGACCTGGCCAATAAAATGGCCTCCTATGATGGCATAACTGCAACCATGAAAAAAGGAAGAGACGCTTACGTCATCTATCTGGACTTCATAGAGGCCTTTGATATGATCCCCCACAACATCCTTCTCTTTAAATTGGAAAGATATGGATTGTTCAGCGGATGAGGAACAAGAGAGAGATGGAGAATAGCTCAAAGTGCAGACGGAGACTGGTAACAAATGGTGTCCCTCAGAGGTCAGTACTGGGAGCAGTGCTCTTTAACATCTTCATCAATATTACATTGACATTGGAACCAAGTGCACCCTCAGTTAAGTTTGTGGATGACATCAAGCTGGGGTGCAGTCAACACGCTTGTAGGATGGGATGCCATCCAGAGAGACCTAGACAGGTTTTAGCAGTGGGTCCAGGAGAGCCTCGTGAGTTTCAGCGAATTAAAATGCAAGGTCTAGCACCCAGTTTGAGGCAGCCTCCACTATCAATACAAGCTGGGGGATGACAGTACTGAGCATAGCTCTTACAAAGAGGACTTGAGTGTATTGGTGGAAGGCAAGCTGAACATGAGCCAGCAATGTGCCCTCACAGCCCAAAAAGCCAACCATATCCTAAGCTGCATCAAAAGAAGCGTGACCAACAGGTCAGGGGAGGTGATCCTGACCCTCTACTCTGTGCTGGTGAGACCTCATCTGGAGTACTGCATCCAGATGTGGAGTCCTCAGCACAGGAGATACGTGGACCTGTTAGACAGCATCCAGAGGAGGGCCAGAAAAACAATCTAAGTAATGGAACACCTTCCCTACAGGGAGGTTGTGGAGGACAGGCTGAGGAAGCTGGGACTGTTCATCTTGGAGAAGAGAAGGCTCCAGGGAGACCTGATAGTGGCTTTTCAGTATCTTAAGGGGTGCTATAAGAAGGAAGGGAACAGACTCTTTAGCAGGGTCTGTAGTGATAGGCTGTGGTTTCAAACTAAGGGAGGGAAGATTTAGACAGGATATAAGGAAGAAATTTTTTACAATAATGGTGGCGAGGCACTAGAACAGGTTGCCCAGAGAACTGCTGTATGACCCGTCCTTAGAAACTCAAGGTCAGGTTGTACAGAGCCCTGGGCAACATGATGAAGCTGCAGATGTCCCTGTTCACTGGAGGGGGGTTGAACTAGATGACTTTTAAAGATCCCTTCAAACTCAAAAGATTCTATGATTCTACAAAAATATTTTCCTAAAATATTTTTCCATGGGGTACAACAGTTAAAACCTTTGTCAAAATCCCCTAGGAAACCCATCCTATACAGTGTAAATACTGAAAGATAGAGGAAAAAGGTAGAAACTAAACTAACCAGGTGAGTTAGAATAATGTAGCTCTCTTGCTACCTTCCCTTTACTCCTCTTCTGCTCATCAGTTCCTTTCACTATGTCCTTACAAAGTTTCAACTCAAAGGCAAGGATTATAATATTATATAATGTAGTAATTTATCACGACATAATACTATTCATTTAAATATAGTATGTATATATGTCTACATATATATATACACAGTACTATGCTACGTATGTAGTATATAAAATATATAATAATATAATAGTATACATTATTATATAGTAATCCATAATAATATATAATATTCTATTGTAGAGGCAGCAGTTAAAATAAAGACAATATCAATTAAGGAGGAATAGAGTTTTGCAGTATGTTTATGGCTTAGTTACGAGCAGTGACAGAGGCCTGATGCTCTTCAAATATTCTCACACTACATTTTCAACCTCCAAACTCAGCTCAGTTTCACTTCTGTGAAATGCAGCTGAAGTTCCACAAATAGGGACATATATTTGTACTAATTTACATGTTGTCCAAATTAGATAGTAAACTCTTTAACAATGACTTATCACTTCAACTCTTGTGCTTTTTATCAAGCTTTTTGTCTTAAAGTTTTTGACTGATGTTATACTTTTTTTAATGGAAGCAGACACTTTTATGCTCCTTGTGATATGTGATCTCTATTTAGGTATGAACATTCATTATTAGCCCAATGGAACCTAATGTGTCCTTCATCATGCTGAATTATCACCATGCAGCGTGAAAGAGCATACATTCAGCTACTTCTTCTAAATAAGACCAATCAGAAGTTGAAGAGAACAAACGTAAACCTACAGCTTCAAATGGTTAAAATGCTTCTTATGAGACCCAAAGGAAATGTAACCCTGGGAATAGTTGATGCAAGGATTGGCTCCTGTATAATTTCGCTAGCCGTACTGCTGTTTCTGGGTTTGATGCAGATCTCTCTTCAAATGCAGTAGAGTGACTGGGGTAAGAAAAAGAATGAGTAAGAGGAGGGAGCACAAGCAGTTAACACTGTTTGGCAAAAATGGTGCAAAGAGAGAGTACATTCGTCAAATAACAAGTAAAACTGTCAGGTGATTGATTAAACAAGCACTGCTCCACAACATGGTAGACTTAACAATTGTTAGCACTATATCTTTTCTCTTTCAGAAGAAAGATAGGCTTCAGAAAAAAATACTTAACTATTTAGTTCTCACGATAGGTTTTGTTTCCTTGACTACCGGATATAAAACATAATATTCTGATGTACTTACTCACCAACAGATTGAGAGACCTTTATTTCACATCAGCAATACCTTGGGATATTATGAAATTTATTCCCTAATAATGGTGTTGGTTTTTTTCAAATGCACAAGGTTCAATTTGTTGCCTGCTAAGATAAGAACAACCTCATGCCTTTGTTGCTGTTTCTTTTGTCTCCAGATTGCTGAACACTTGTTTTACACTGCAGTAAGGTTAACTGTCTTAATGTTGTACATACAACACGAGATATGGTGGTCTTCCATTACCTTCACCATCTGGAATTATTAATGAGAAAATGTTTTATTTCTAAAACATTCAAGTACCTATCCACTTCTTAAATTATAGCAATTCATAATAAAATAGTTATAACAATGGATTAGAAATGGAGAAGTGATTTTTTTTTATCATTGAAGCTTTGACACTTTTCAGGAGAGAGGATTCGCTTGCAGCAAGCACTCAGGCAGCATTTGTTGTGATTCTGCTGACCACCTATGATAACTGCCAACATCCTTAGAATCAGAGAATCATTAGAATTGCTCAGTTTGGAAAAGACTCTCAAGATCAAGAACTCCAACCACAAGCTAACCATACTACCCTAACTCTTAACAACCCACTGCTAAATCATGTCCCTGTGGGTGCGTGCCTCAGCCTATTTGTGGAACACTGGTGAATGGACCTCTAGCAGCTCAGAAACACTGACAATCTAGGATTTACTTCTAACATTATTTTTATTAACTCATTTATTAATTGATTTTATTTAATTCAATACACTTAATAAATTATAGAAACTTAACAATTCCTATTCAAATAAAGCATCATGGAAATCTGCTGCAATTTTTTGGGGATTCAGGAAAAATTAATAATTTTCGAGACAAGGCTCCCTCTCCAGTCCCAAAATGATATTAAAAGATGACTAGATGTCTTTGTACCTAATGTCTAAAAGTAACTTAATCTTTCCTATGGGGATGCAATTTTATTCCTCACCTCTGTAAAATTCTGTTTTCCTTCCAGTAGCTTTTCAATAATTCAGAAAAAACAAAAAAAAAAAAGGCTGATTCTATCATTTCTTTGACCTAACAATCTGTTAAAAATCAGTTAGGCAAACTGCTACACAAAAATAGGTATTTAACATGCCAAATTTCTCCCAAATATATTAGAACAGACACCATCCAAGCAGCCAATGCGAATCAAACAGGCTCTATTTCTTGACTAATTTTATCCAATAATTTGAGGAATATCTTTTCCAAACAAAAATGCAGGATCCGTATTTCCCAGTGTGCAGAAGGCCTTCAAATAATACCAAGACAGTTTTTATTTATAACTGTGCCAGACTGGCTTTGTTGATATTTTCCTAGTTTTCTTAAGATCCTATTATCTCTTCTCATGCTTATCCTTTCAACAGAGACTCTTGCTGAGAACATTATAGTTGAGGGAGAGAATAAACTATTTTCCTCTTCATGCCATCTGTCTAGATTTAACAAATTCAGTATGGCCTCTCTCATTTGCTCCTCTTTTATGTTTCTTAGACACCTCTGGGATATTTACTGGACAGGCACCACTGTCTGAAAGTTTTGTTTGTTTTGCTGCCTGCCGGAACTACAGAAGGAATAATTCTGCCATTGAATTATAATGTATGACATAACAGAAGCCAAAATCCTTTTCTACACATCAACTGGGAAGAAAATTTACCAAGTATGATTTTGATTTACTAGCAATTTTTTCTTAGTCCTGCCAAAGCCATTTGTGGATTTGGCATGGACTAGTCAGAATTGGAGAATTTTCCCTTTACAACCTAGACTTGCAAAATCAAGAAAGCACCGGAGGAGGTAAGGAGAAAATATGAACTTCCCTCTTCTGCTTGAAAAGCCTTGAAACCTCATCAATCACAGAATGCCCTAAACACTGCTGTATGCTTAGAGAACCCTCCTGTAAAGCGCGTCAAAGACAATCAGATGAATAGTGTTGGACAAGTACTTCCCATATACTGGAGGGAAGATGCAGTTCCTCTTCTTTGCTGATTGAAAATAAATCTAGACCAGCATTTCTGTTGCTTTGTTTATAACAGAAACGTTTCTTGATAAAAAGATTAAACGTACTGTTCAGGGCCAAATATAACGTTTTTGTATGATAATGTATTGTTTCCCTTTGGTGACTCAAAGTCTCTTTTTCATTAGATGTCTGAACCAAAAGATCTGTCAGTGTTGCAGTCCTTTTACTCATCAGTAGACTCAGCAGGAGAGAAACACTTTAACATTTAATCCTGATGCTGATCACTCTTTATAAAGATAAGCCATCCCTGACAAGTATCACATTCCACTGATCCAGTTTCTCTCATATAAACCAACCACCTCAGTTCAAAGAAGACAGCATCAATTTTTCTGAATGGTAAAAAAAGCAATAGTCTATAGAGGACAGAATGATGACACTATAGTTTTTAATTACATCAGTTTATAACAAAGTCTAAAGAGGTCAATTTTTTCTTTACACCAATGAAATAAATTCTCCAACATAGACAGTAAGAATCATCCACTGCTAAATATGTCACAAGAAGACATACTACCAGAAAAATGGAATTAATCTCAAAAAGAATCTCAGTGATCTCAATTTATTTTGTTTAATTTTCCCAGTGTTCAAGGAAAATTAAAAAACCTTTTTGATAACTGTTCCTTTAAAAAGCTCACAGAAATGCTGTTAGAGTTGCATTTAGAGAGGAACAAAGGACAAGCTGTGTTAACAGTTTTGGGGGAAAAATAATTTCTCTGAGCCCCTAGAATCTCTGATGTTTACTGTTGTCATATATCCTGACCTAAAAACAAACACATAAAATTACTTCCTCGATTGTGTTTGCATAAAATACTCTGATTTAATTGTGTAGTTGCGACATCATTGAATCACAAATGTCTTGTGATCACAGGTCAAGATGAGAAACAGCAGTGCAAGCAGTGCGCTGCAGATACTATGTGGTTCAAGCAGCAGATGGGTAGCTTTCTGAAAAAAAAAAATCTGCCAACTGGCGGGAGAAATGTTAGAGTGAGAAAACAATATCTCAGTTTTGTGGAGACAGCTCCTGCAGTGGCATTCATTTTTATCATCAGACGGACTTCATCTCACTGTGAGCTTTCAGCTGCAGCTCAGGGAAGAATTTTTTTTTCATTCCCTCTCACTCTTTTTCATGCACAGACCCACATCTTCAGTGTCACTACAGTAATTAACTAAATTAAATCTCACATTAATATTAATTTGCTCATATACGGTCAATTTATTCAATCTTCAGTTACTAAAGCTTTAACTCATGGTCTCTCAAATGAGGTTTAACACAGAGGTACCCTTTGCTGATTTGGACAACTGCAGTGTCAGCAGTTTGGCCAGTGATGAAATTCATTGTTCACAAATCAAAAATTTCAATAAAGTATTATACTGTTATTTCAACAAGAATTTACAAATCATTGAATGAATAAGGACAAAACATATATACACTGTTATATCTCTTGTGGAATTATTTTTGGTTTGCAACAATAATGGCTTATGTGAGGATGAGTCACACATCTCAGAAACTGAAATATCTTGCGCTGCACATCTGCTTATGTCAGGCTCATGGTTTAACCATGGCATGCACTACTCACTGCTACATAGGAAACTGGAAAGAAGAGAACAATAAAAAAGATCTAAGAAAGAAAAAGGGAGATTCATCTGAGAACACTGAGAATATTAATACCATACAGTATGTTCATAATGTGTGGGCAGTTTGTAAAAGAGCAGCATTCAAACTCTGAAAAATCAAATGACTAAATTGAAACGTCTTAAAAAAGAACAAAATAAAACATGAGAATCAGCAGAATTATCACTATTAGCAAATCTACTGAAAATGTGATATCCAGAAAGAAATAATTTACACGCTTCTGTGGAAGGGCGGCCATTTGCACACAAGCATAAATGCCGACCATTTGTCACACTTCAGGTGAATTCCTCAATCTATCTATTTTTTAACTTTCAGATTCCAAAATGTCCAACAGGACAAATATCTGTATGCCACTTCTGCTACTTCTCATGTATATTCTTACACAGTTTTGATTTGGAAACTCAGTTGCAGTCAGATAAGCTAAGATTTCCTACTATCATTATTCTCTTCTTAATTGCTTCATAGTATCATAGAATCAACAATGTTCAAAAAGACCTCTAAGATCATCTATCCATCTGCCCATCTGCCTGTCACTAATATTTCCTACCATGTCCTTCAGTACAACATTCACATGTTTCTTGAACACCTCCAGGGTCTGTGACTCCACCACCTCCCTGGGCAGCCCATTCCAGCGCCTGACCATTCTTGCAGAGAAGAATTCTTTCCTAACATCCAACCCAAACCTCCTCTGGTGCATCTTGAGGCCATTCCCTCCAGTCTTATTGCCCGTTACATGGCAGAAGAGGCTGACCACCACCTCACCACAACCTCTCTTCAGGCAGCTACAGAGAGCAATAAGGTCACCCCTGAGCTTTCTCTTCTCCAGACTGAACAGTCCCACCTCCCTCAGCCACTCCTCATAAGGCCTTTGCTCCAGACCCTTCACCTACTTCTCTGCCCTTCAGAAACAAAAAAAAATCTCTCTCAAATGTGACTTAAGCTTTTCCTGCCTACAACGAAAAACAGGTCTGTGTCAGCTTTATATTGCATTCATTTTAAGGATTTCCAAAGAAGAGAAGTGCAATCTCCATAGGAGAAGCAATTTAGCAGAGAACATCTGTTTTCATTCTTACCCTGTTTCTGGACAAAGCAGATATAGATGAGGATGAGGGGAAAAGATGACTACATGTTCCACCAGATCATGACTCAGTCACCTCCAGGCCAATCTCATACAAGCCAAAGTTTTGTTGTGGGTACTCTATCTTAAATTGACTTTCTGTAGTACTTTTAATCCTTCTTTACTGCAGCAAATGGATGGATTAATGCAAAAAGATCAGCAGGAGCATTAAGAAGATGGTCTGGTATACTTCAGATTCTCATATTCCATTAATTTGTACATGCAAACATAAAATTAAGTGAGGAGTAATTTCCATTAAAAGTAATGAATGTACTCAAGGTATTCATATGCAGTATCTGAGTTCAGCTCCTTTTTATTGTGATTATTTATATTTACACAAAATCTTCATAAAAAAAAGAAAAAAAACATATGCATACACGCATATAGCTGTCAACGGTTTACCGGGCTGGATTGGCCCGGTTCCGTGACGATTGGTGTGGGGGACTCACGGACCCACGCCCCAGGAAAGGGCAAGGAAAAAGGGAAAAGGGAAAAGGGAGATGGGCCTAGAAACAAAACAGCGGCAACGATCTGAGGAGGAAAGCTAATTTACTAAATAAGATATTAGAAAGCAAAATAACACAATATAATACAATGTAATTGGAATTGAGGCTAATGAATCAAATAAAATGAGCAAGAGAGAGTGTCCGATAAACCGAAGGCCTTACGCTAACGCTGAAGGCGATACGGCAGCGAGCACCCACTGCTGAGTCGATCCCGAAGGAAAGAGCGTGTCCCGTGACCGCTGAGGGTTTTTATCTGTTCCCTCTGAGCGGAAAACATGTAAAAATATAAAGCATCGCAAAGTCCTCTGGGGAATGTAGTGCTTCTTCTCTTCTGAGACAGGTATACCTGGAATTATCAATGATCTATGGAGCTGGAGTAATAGCTCTTTAACTCTTAATGCAATACATGATGTTATGATGTGGAATACCAGTACCAAAAAAATCATAAAACCATGACAATAGCAAATATCTACAGCCTCATGCATCCCATTTCCTCAAGCTGTTATCTCCAAGAATCCAAGAATTTTCCTGTTAGGTTACTCTCATTTTGAAGCCTTTACATCAGTTTCATTGTGTTTCCCCACAACAGTGTTTCAGTTCTAAGCCATTTTCCAATATTAATGGAAAATCTATAAAGCTGCTATATTTAACAAAGGACAAAAGGCAAACAGTAGAAAATATATTTGAAATGATGGTTCCTGGATTTTGTGACACAGAAGTGAATCATTTGTGATATATTCCAATAATACTCAAGATCTGAAAATGGAGAAAGACTCCCATGTTAAGTGCCTGAGTGATCTCCAAAATAAAATACAAAACTGAATGTAAATATAGTGTTAGAGCACTATCATCAATAATGTAACATATTAAAAGTCATATGGAATGGAACTACAAACCTGTAGGGGAAGTTTTTTTTTCTTCACTTGTAGCCATAATATGAACATATATCATCAATTCATTGTACAGCTTGGTTCACAAAAGGAAAAAAAAATCATCATCATATTTACACTAAACTATTTTAAGTGTGTTATTTTTATTTCTTGGGATTATAAGTAAGAGTATCCATGCTCTAATACTGGAAGGCTCAAATTTCCTTGATTAATTCTACTGTTTTTATGGTTGTTTTCTGTACAGTTTGCTTTTTCATTAGCATATCTACTGAAAAATCATACATGTAAAGATAGTTTATATACTTATGTACATTCAATTACATTTTCACATATGTATATAATTCTAAGTTCACTATGGACTTCTCTGTAGGTTAGGAACTGTGCTGTTCAAGGTATTCTATAAAAAAAACAAGAACAAACAAAAACAAACAAACAAAGAAAAATCAAATCAAAACAAAAACAAAAAAAAAAAAAAAAAAAAAAAGCACAAGAAAAGACCTGACCAGATAGTACAGATAAAAGCTGACATGGTGGAATAAATGATATATTTATCAGTTTTGCATTGCAATATCTGTGGGGAGAGTCAAGGGTAAAAAGCCCACAGCCTTTCAGATTTTAGAAGAAAACCTTCAACATTTGTGTAAATAATAATTTGTAGATACCTGTAACTCAGCCAAATCTAAAATCAATCCCTGCCAAAATATTAATCCTAGATCCAGACCATAAAGATACCAGGAACCCTTCCAGAAGCAGCGGTAATCCTTTCCTATGTTGGCAAATCTTCAATGTCATAATGTCTGTAACAGCAAATCTCAAAAACAAAGTAACATGTGAAAAAAAATAGCTACTTGCAGATGAAATATTATGGTCGGCAATGTTTGGCATTTTTCACATGCAACAATCCATTTCTATGATCAAAATACATGATTATATAGTACTTAGAGGTCATAGGGAGATCATGCAGTGCTTTTAAAAGGGCATTTATAGATCTAATTGGAATGAACTTCACTTTCCATTTTTCCTTGCCAAAAATAAAGGTTCTTCCTACTTTGTTACATACCATACCATAAGGCTTTTGATACTTCCAAACTAAGATACAGCCATAGTCTAAGTAAAATCAATCAAATCTTTGTCACTGATATCAGAAAAAGATTAAAATCTGACAATGGATTTTACATTAAAAAATGACTTCTCAGCAGTCTCTTTCTGAAAAATGATGCAGTGTCTGAAGCCCTAAGAGCTACTTGGAAACGCTGAGGAACAACTGAGTAAGCTAAGGTTTGAGATGATTTCTTTTAGTGAATTTCATTACACTGAGAGTTCAAACTCTCAATTTTTGATTCTAGTCCTAACCGAAAGCATGCACACTCCTTAATGAAGAATTTATTGGCAAGATTTCAGATTGATTTATCCTGTGATATAAACATCATGGTCTCTAAGTAAAGGAGTTTGATAATTTAACCTACAGAGATAATATTATTAAAAATGTGGAACCCTCAGAGATTTTCAAGTAGACCTAATTAGAAGCATATTCTGATATGCATGTTTCTTGTTTGCTAGCAAGTTTTCTCACACAGCTTTATTCTGTATGTACCTTTATCATGATGCAATTACAGCCGTATAGGTTATAAAGACTGTCACACCATACTTGTACGCTGCCTGCTCTTAAGATCACCAGGAAAAGTTTTCGCCGTAGCCATATTCTAAGTTCATAAATGCAGGCTCCCCCACAATAATTCTCTCATGAGCTAACATACATCAATACATTGCTGACTCCCAAACACCCACCTTTCTCCCTCATTAGATAACTTAAATTTAGAATTTACATGGTAAACAACCAAATTGACAGAAGTTACTCATAGGGTTAAAAGAACTGCATAGCATTTTTGCAGAAAGGGGAGAAGAGGGACAAAAATAAGCTTCAGCTTGTGAAAGTCTCTCTCCAAGTGGAGATTTTAAAATTGATATGTTCTGAAATGGCGTCTCCGTAGGGCATTAAAAAAAAATCCATTAATAACGTGTTTGCCGTTGTTGAAATGTCTATTATGAGACTCAGGCTGTGTGAAAGCCTGTCTCTCCACAAGAGAGATATGACAGGCCTGTCAGGAGGGAAAGGAGATGGCTGAAGATGGATATGTGCTGTTCTGTTGACAAGTGGTAGGGACAATCAAAGAGATGGATCAGTAAAAATTTCCATTAAATCAAGAAAAACACAACTTGCCCCTAACATCACCTCTGATAGTTTCTTAGACCAGCTGCTTCCCTGACACCCTACTGAGGAACAAATTGCTTTCCTAGCAGGACATTTGGACACTCCTGCATTAATAGATACGGATCCCAGCATGCCAAGCCAAGCAAGAAGGCAATTTAATATGAGCAACACTGTCATCTCAATTTAGGACAACAGTTAGGATGCCCTACAGGGCACTGCAACAGCTTCTGGAAGTACATAGTGTAAGACATTCTTCCTGTCTTAAGGCTATAGAAAGCTGGTATTTCCAGTAAATAGCCAAGCCAAGGAGAATGGAAAATCTAAATGCATAGATGACAACAGCATTGTACTGTCTAGGAGCATCAGTTTCAATTTGAAGGCCTTTCATTTCTGTAGAGAACTGCAGCAAAGTTTGCAGGGAAGGAAAAGACAAAAAGCTTTGAGGAGATAGGAATAACACTAGGTGGCAGGCAATTCATCTTCAGGTGGAGGTGAATTTCAAAACAATAACTTAGCCAATTTAGACAGCTTTGTAGCATGACAGTTTTAAGTAACAGGAAAACATAGAAAGTTAATATTTCCATTCTGATAGTGAATGCTTTTAAAATTTTTAGTTGTTTTCAGTAACTGTGCTTTTGTTTTTGCACAAGTCCACTCTTCGTTACTCACATACACAATCTCCAGTTTAGTTTGAACAGGAAAACAAACTGGACATATCCTATTTTAAAACCAGTGAGTGGTGTAGTGTGGCAAAGTCTCCATGATCATATGGAAAGAAAACATGATTTTCTGAGGTATCAGCACCTGCATTCCTGCAAGTTTTGACTAGTTTGGCAAAGTAAAGATTTGAAGATTCTAAGAGGTAGGAGAGGAGATGGATGAATAGTGAAACCAGGTGGTAAAGGGAATTACAAGTCCTTCTTGCATCTCTCTTTTTGGGAGGAAAACCTCTGCCATCTGTCAAGTCTGAGGAAGATGCTTGTGGATAAAGTGGCACTGCAGACCATTTGTCTTGGAAAGCAGCTTCAGAAAGAAGTTGCAAACTTAGGAGATTAGAGGGCACACACACCTGGCTATGAGAGAAAGGCAATGAGCAAATAGAGGTCTCTACCAGAAAAGAGTCATTTCCTCTACTCTGTACACAAAGATAAGATCCACGTAATGAATAAATCAAAACCACGACCCCTTACTGTGATATTGTGATCAAGGATATTTTAGGGAAAGTATTTCCTGATCTTATATCAGGCAAACTCCACCTTAGTTGATCTAGATCAAGGAACGGTTCTAGTACAGTGTTACTGAAAATATGCACATTAGCAGAGCAGGACCAACAATGTGTGTCCAGATGTGTAAGTAGGGTCAAAAAGACATTATATTACAGCGAGATTTGCTTCCTAACACTAGATACACTATTTCAAATTTTCAAGGTAAATGTTTCACAGGAGTGCTGAGAGTAAATCTAGCCCTCTGCCTTCAGGGGACCTGCAAAAGGTTTCTCCTCTGACTGAAGTTCATTTGCACACCATCTAAAGACTATATGAACAGAAACAACAGCATTGTCTGATTCACAACTGGCCACTTTAGGAAGCAGTCTCATGATGTCTGGGGTAATTATTAACACTATGACAAAGTAGAGCAGGAGTCGGAGGGACAGACTGTATTCAGGAATGTAAGAAGTTGGGGCACGTTTGACTGCATTTCTTTGTTGTCATTTATTTTTAAATTCAAAATTAAATAGAAATAGAAGGCCAAATACTCTGGCTGTGTAATAATTTGCAAGTCCATTGCACAACATGATACAAGGGAGCTGTGGCACACATTGAGAAGAAAGAAGATGCAGATCATTGTTGACTGCAGTGACAAAAATGAGATTCCCTGACTTCATTAGAAGCTCTGTTACATATTGCTATATCTGGTCTGTTGTGTCAAAGGCATTAGTCTTCATATTTGAAAGAAGTCAGATAGTCTATTTTCAGTCTTAGATAAATTTAAATTGAACTTTCTTAACAATTACTCTTCTTGATGAGGAAACATCTAGACATTAGGTGTTTGCTTAATCTTCTCCAAACTCTTCTTAGCCCTTTTTGAAACTGTCTTTCTTTGTAAGAAAATGAATCAGTTGCTTGTTAGAACATTTCAGGATGGGCAGCAATCACCACTTTCCTCAATATCAACTTATCTGAATATTCCAAATGAAACTACTATATTATAGGAAGCAACATACAGATCTCTATGCTGATGATGTTACCAGGCTTTTTTCCTCATGCTTCAAAATGCACAAAAATGACTCTGAGAAAACAAATCAAAGTGGTACTCATATACTCTAGCTATGTGGTAGAGCAAGCAAAGACTTTAGAACGATTCTTGCAAATTTCTTTGCTGACAAACCCAGCTTGAAATCATAAAACCAGAAACATCTGAAACAACATTTCCAAATATTTCTAATAATGGAAATTAGGAACAGTAAATTTCAGTGGTAGTCTTCTACTAGAATGATCCTGTGCACTTATATCTGCAGCTGTTTACAGAACTCTCTTGTGTGCTCAAAACAGACGGTCAGCATGTAAGGTTATTCCATCCTTTTTCTTTAATCTTATTGGACAGAATTCTTTATTCGTCACTATTTTCCATTTCTTGATCCATAATCAAGTATGAAACAATGCAGAACAAGTTCTAATGACACGGCAGCTGCAATTAAAGTTTACTATTTGAAGATAATGCTGAACTAGATAATGTACCTGCTTGACCTCACTATACCTATTGTGATCAGAAAGAGTACCTTCAGTTGCATTTAAAAAATGAATTGTTTTAAATCAAAAACACAAGCCAGAAAGATGACTCTCCAGCTTTTTAACTGTCTATTTTAATTTTTGTTTACTAGACCATGTTTTCAAGTTAAATAAAGTACAAAGGAAAAAGGTTTTCCACAACTAGTCACTAGAGATTAATAAAGGCCAAATAAGAACAGCTAATAAATCTCTAGAAAAAGATTATACTACCTGATTAGCAGAGCATGCAAGGAGATCCTGTCATGATTAAGATCTTTATTTTATTCATTTTTGGCTTCATGGTGAATTGCGTGAAATATCAGACAACCAAGGAAGATAACCAGATGAGGGAATAGCCAATGCCAAAAGTGATGTTACAGCAAAAGGAAGTTAAGATTCCTGTTACATTTTTCCTTTTGTCTGATGATCAAGGCTTAAAATACCAGTCGCAACTACATGATCAGAAAAAATATGGCATAATATTTGTTAAATATTAAAGGTATACTTCTCAAAAGCTAGCTTTATATTTCTAGGAGTACCATTTGCAAGGTGCACAACTATTCTTTGGAAGAGAAAATTTTCAGATTATTTAGAAAAAATACGTACTTAATATGCATTTTCAGACATAGTTAAAATCATCCATAATAAAAACTGAGGCTTTCAATCAATTCCTAAGTGCAATTTTAGCTTGTAATGCGATTAATTACTGATATAAGTAATTTTAAAGGGTTTTTGATGTTTTTAATACTTGTCACTTACATCAATTGTTCATAGGTACTGTACATGCATACCAAGGCAAGAACACCTTCCTGACTTATTGAAGAACCTTTGAAAAAGTGCCTTCTGATTGATGTTGCTTAAATATTTTTGCAGCTTCCACCTAAACTTGCTTTGGGTAATGGCAAAAGTTCCCATTATCTTAATATCAAAAGAGATTAAATGAAAATGTATGGCTGAAGCTGATTCTCAGAATTGTTTTTTTGTTTTAGATGACTTTTTTAACAAATTTCTACTCTTATGAACCTAACACTTTTCCTTACTCAGATTATTCAAATAGAAAGGTTCGGCTACAGAAGTCACGAAAGTAGGAACACATGGAAAAAAAAATACTGACAAAGTCTCATATAAACTGTGTAATGAATGCTAAAATAAAATGAAGGTCTGTGGAAAGAATGTTATAGTATTCATAAGATAGCAGTGTGACAAAGTAAAATGAAATAGAAAACACAGTTGTATTAAAAAATCCTTTTCAATGAATACAATTGCTGTGCTGTCTGCAAATGTTCTAAAAGCCATCATTTGCTGCATTGTGTAAATGCATAGATTGTTCTCCATGTAAAATGACAGGAAAGCCCCAATAAAGAGATAAAATAGGGAAACTGAAAAATGTCTTTAGTACATTCTTGCAGCAGGAACAGTGTTATTTCGAAACAGTAATAATAATACTCCAGCTAAGTGCTGCAGTTAAGAGGATAGTACACTTGGAGGAAATAATCTATTTACAAAGAAAGAAAAAAAAAATAACAACCAACATATGCATACAAAATTCAAATAGTAAGTGAATAGCTAAGTTCTCTAGAAACAATCACAGAATCATGGCATAGGTTGGAAGGGATCATTAAGATTATTCAGTTCCAACCCTGTGCACATGGGTGGAGTTGCCACTCACTGGATCACGCTGCCTAGGATCTGATCCAACCTGGCCCTGAATGCCTCCAGATGGGGCATCCGCAACCTCTCTAGGCAATCAGTTAGAGTGCCCCACCATTCTCTGAGTGAAAAAAATTTCTAACAATAACATTCAGGTGGTACAAACAACCATGTAAAATAGCAAATTCATCCCACTAGTTATAGAAAAAAAACATACATGAACATACTTATGCACACACACAATCATGCATTATTAATCCTTACTGAGGAAAAAAAAAAAGAAGAGAGCACTAAAAAACTGGTATGCAGACAAACATTTCTGGATGATGGCGAATGACCTCCCCGTTCAAGGGGAAGATCAACAAAATATTTGTGAGATTTATGGGGCAGAAAATGTGAATTAGAAGAAAAAGTATTTAGTTACTGAAACTTTCCCTGATTTTCTCTTACTTTTCTAATATTAATGCTGTATATGGTGGCAGCTGGACAGTTTCCTTCCTTTTAGACAATGTTATATATAAAATTCCAGTTTCATGCAAATTTTGAAGAAAGTAAATTGCAGAATGAATCTAATCACAGTTTTGGCTTTCCTGTATATATCCAAACCAAATAGCTGACTGATGACTCAAATGTCTGGGAGCTCTGAAACTATGGACTGCGGGAATTAGGAAGTTTTCATTTTTTTATGGTTAAGTTGAACGTTTCTTTCCTCATAAAATGTCTGAAGTGATTCTGTGACACAGAGACTTATTTATTTGTTTTTATCATGAAGTATCAACAGTGTCACTTCATAAGCAGCTGGCTATTCTAAGGAAAAAGATTTCCTAATCCAATTCTGGCTACTGAAACTCACAAGAGAGGAAAAAAATGTGATGTCATTCTGAGGTAGGAATGGCATTCTTTAAAGCAGTATTTAGAAAGTCTCCACGGATATAAACTCTCCTTAGGTTTATGTGTTTTATTCACCAAAGCATATATACATTTTGCATTACTGCATTTAATCAATTTAATCAGTTTCAGCTGGTTTTATTTGGGACTCTATTTCTAAAGCAAAGCCTGCTATGGATTAGAATGACCGGAGAGTTGAACAGATATGGAGAAAGTTGTTGATGGTACATCTCATCAGCTTACTTTCTTTAAAACCTAGTGAACTGAGAATAAAGTAAAAAAAAAAAGGAAGCTTTCCTTGGACAAGAAGCATTAGTACAATGGTCATTTTCTCTCTTTAACTGAATCATAACATCAGACAGAAAAACATGGTCGTTCTTTTATTAATCAATGGTTGAGGTTTCTTCAATGTGTTTTTAATTTGCAGTTTTGGAGTAGGGAATAGAATATGGTTTATAAAATTTGGTTCAGCATTTTACTTTTTTGCGCTAATACATCTCTGACTCGAGCTCAGATTGTGATCCATTGCAATTTCCGGGTTCTCAGATTATCTCTTGCAATGTTACTATTTCTGTAAACATTTGTTCACTTCCCTGTGTAGTCATTTGTACTTGTCTAAGCACAGAAACTTTACATTTATCGTGACCGAATTGCTAACAAGTTCCAAACTATTTGTTGCCCCCCAGCCATATATTGTATGCAAATTTAATAATCTTACTCTGTAATCATTCATCAAGGCATCGGAGACGATATTAAATAGTGACAACCTTAGGACAGACACTTGAAGAACGTGATTTGAAGCATCCCTCCACTTCTATTGCAAAATGTGATAAATTGTTTATACAGTTTTCCAACGCATTACATACCCACCTAATGAAATTACCACATAATCTTGTATTTTTTATGTCTGCCTCAAAGAATTTTGTATAAAACAACGTCATGAGTTTTACTGGCATCTATATATATGAGTGACATCATCTACTCTCCTACCCACAAGTCATAGAATAGAATTACAGCCTTATCATGTTGACATAGCAAGGTTAGATTGATGTGATAACTCTTGTTAAAATCATGTTTTCTGAGACTTTTTTTTTTCTTCTAGGTACTTGCCAGTAGTTTGATACTTTGCTACAGGTTTCCTCTGGGAAGTCAAGTTAAACCCACTGGTCTATAATTCTGTCCCCTTTTTTTTTCTTATTTAGATACAGAAATTGATAGTAGAATTATTAAGAGAATTAGAAAAGGTCCCAATAAGTAAAACTTAATATTCTCATGAAGTTTTTCCAAATCTTCCCTATTCATATTCTTAAAAGTGACCATTAATGTTCTGAGTTTTATTCAGCCATTCCACTTGGAAAAATTTCCTCAGCCCCAACTAACTTGAAAGTATGTCTCTAGTGCCTCTTATCCCCACTGTAGCTTGTGTTTGTTCTTCTATTTCACTACTTACAGATCTGCTAACCTGAACAGGTTTGTTCTTTTAAATGAAGATTGAAAGAAAACAAGGAAGCGCTTTTGCCTTCTTGGAACTGTTTGATGATAACATTTTCCTCCTCCATGAGGAGCCTGCTAACAACTTCCTTGATCTTTCATGCTACAGTTTATATCATTTCTTTATGGAAAGCTTTCTTAATATTCTTTAATAGACTCTGTATCATATTAGAAGTATTCTGTTTCATGTTCCACACTTCCTGAGTTTTTCCACCATCTATTATTTATTGTCCTATCTGATCCCAGATGCTTAAATTTTTTATGCCCTTCTTTCTTAATTTTCACATTATAAAAAAGGTTTTTGTTCACCTAAATTGGTCTTCCCTTACTGTTTCTTGTCCTTTACACTGAGACAACTTACCATTGTGCCCTTTATGCAATTTACTGACTGAACTCTTCAATTCCTTCTGGTTATACACATTTCCTGTCAAATATCCAGATTTGCATTTCTATACTTTCTTGAAGGCATACTTTTCCTCTTGAATCATTTGCAGAAGTATGTTTTGTTTGACTGATTTTTTTGTTTGCATTTGTCTAGGAGACTCTAAAAATCTACATGTCTGAAAGACTCAAACTTCATTTCAGGAGTTGACCACTAGCCATTAATATACAATTATTTGCATACTTTGTTCTTTTTTTTTTTTTTCTCGTGAAAAATAATGAAGGGGACTATGTTTGTATTATGCAGATAACATTTTTTGTGACTATGAAACATTTACAAATGTTATTAGGACAATTTGTTTCTGCCATGTGTCATCTCTTTGCAGTAATACTCAGCACAGGTTAAATATTTTAAATACAGTATTGAATAGTTTTATGTCACACTATGAAAATAGAGATTGGACTGTTCATTCTTTGTTGGCTGAAATCATGTAAAAGATGCCAATAATTAATGTAATTTCCCACAGGGAGAAACACTATTTGCATGGTTTATAATAAAAACAATTCAGAAACCCTAATGTACTTCCCTGAACAGTGAAAGCTTGTGATGCATATTACGAAAATACCACTGGTGAGAACCACAGCAGCATATAAAAGCTATTATTGTATTGTACATTTACTGCTAACTTTATTTGCTCTCTAATTTATTTAACTCACCAACTACCAGTTGCTTTCACTCTGATTATTCATAAAACTTAAGGATCTGATCAGATGCTTCCTTAGAACAATGCAACTGGTTGGAAGCTGTATTATTTTTCCCATCTCCAAATGTGGCATACTTTCCCATATTACTTTACAGAAGTATTTCATGCCTAGAAAAAGCCTCCTGTCAGTATAACAAATTTTACAATATGATACCCGTAGACACTTGAAAACATAATATTTGATAGGCTGTAATTAATTTGTGTTTAAATAAATTCACTGCAATAACCAGGAGCACAAACCATGCAAAACAGCATGATCATGTGGCTGGTATGCTCCATGTACCTCCAGCTCTTGCACAGTTAAAGCTTTCACCCACTGAACAGTTCCCTCTCTCTGCACCCACTGCTTCTCTCAGACCCCCACGGCACCCTTCCTAGTTACAGTTCATGATATAACCATCCCAACTCTGTCTTCATTTCTACACAGATCTGGAAGGCAGTTTGCCAAAGTGTGCTGAATACACACGGCCAAGGCACATTTTAACCAACGCTTTTATTTCTTTATACCAGGCTCACCCATTGAAGGGTTGAATATGTTAAATGTTTTCCAATAGAATATAGAATTTCAGATCTCACTGGGGATTTGTAGATAAATTCCCACTTCTGCATGGTCACTGACCACCAAGCAGACATTCAGAGGTGTTGTACTGCCTCATGAAGTCACAAGTCCCAGCAGGGGAAGCAAGTTAAAACTCCTTTTCTCTTTCTCCTGCCTGTTTTCTCACTCCTTGGGTCAAGGGATAGAGTGGAGATATTGGTGTTACTCTGAGAGTTTTCAACACTCATTAAGATGCTGCCAGGTCTTCTAAGACCTCACCCTGAGACTGCATCCTTGTTGCTCTCATTTTCCGTTTTACTCCTTTTCTGTCTCCAGAGATCTTGAGTATTTCAGCTTTGATCTTCTGCCTTTTATTTTTCTAAGATTTTGGTTTTCTTGTTTAAGTCAAATGTCACTGAAAGACTATGCTATCAACAGGCATATGCAACTAATTAAAACTTTTAAAGAATAATTCTATTTAATAAGCATTTAACATTATCATCCTCATCGTGAAGACTAAGCAATTTCAAAACACACATGTAAGAGATGCAAAGTTTCTTAAACCAAATAGGACAATAAAAGTTGCATTAATTTTAGTTTGAAAAGAATAGTGAGCAGAAAACTAAGTTTTGTCAGATTTCTTTACTTATGGTACTATTGTAGAAGATGATCCATGACTACTTTTTATGAGTAGAGTAGATGTAATGTTAGCCATTAGTTTTAAATTAGTGACTTAAAATAAATAAATATATATATTTATATCTAATATAGCCATTTCAAGAGTGCAGAAGGGACTTAGCACTGCTGTTATTTGGTATTTTACATATGTGAACACTTCCACTTGTATAAAATAGAAAATGACAGAGATTAAATACAAAATATACCATCACTATTTGATATAGAAAGAGCTGAAATCGGTCTATTTTACTGGTGACTCCATCTGAACAAGTGAACCACCAGTACACAAAATCTTACTCTTTATTTCTTCTTTTATGTCTTTCAAGTGACTGTGGAATACATTTTTTATCATTGTGGTGATTGTCACCCAATTTAACGTAACAGCTTTTCAAAAATATTATGATTGTTATTAATATTTTAATTTTTGAGAAAGATAAGGATAAAGTGGTGGAAGCTGAGACTTGGTTATTTACCTATCATTTTCTGACCTTAGTCAAGGCCTCTAGTCATAGAATGGGAGCTTTGCGGAATTTTCTCTTTTCTTCTGCCTTATGATAGTTTTATAAGCACATACTGAGTCTTTTCTCTGAGGTTTTTCGATGATTTCCCACTGAATTACAGTTAGTCATTGTTCTCCAAATGTATGTGTTTTCTTTTTATTAAGGATATTATTACTTTACAGCATAAGGATATCATCCATTCAATTTGGCCATTTATTTTTGGTCATTTTATTTTCATTTGACTTCACAATATTCTCTTTACTCCATTACAGCTTTGTGACCTTAATATCATTGTTAAGGTTGAAATGCAACTTCTATTTCAAACTCACTTTCACAATCTTACAACTTTCCCCAGATAATCTTCTTCAGACTGATTTTTTTTTACACTTATGCTTTGTTAGAAGTGGATTTTCGTTTGAAGATTCATAAGCATCATCTATTTGTTTTGATTTAGCCAACATGAAAAGACAGCAGTTCTGCAGCAGTCAAGACAGTTTTCAGATGGTATTTTTTGGACTCTGATAATTGAAAATCAGCTTTGTTTCAGCACTTCAAAATCATCTTTGATTGTGGAATGGTGGCTTTGCTAGCTCTTTGAAATTGTTTGGAAATAATAAAGTTATGTACGTGACTTCATTATTAAACAACTCTGAAGTAATGGTGATGAGGAAAGTTGATCACAAAGTAACTGCTCTACCTAGAAATTGTAATGGATGTTTATTTTCTATAGAAATTATGCTTACTTATATTTTATAAATAAATATAATTATTTATATATTTTTAATGTCATTTTCCCCTTACTCTTTCCGAAGTGTATGTAGCTATGTAAGTTTCAGAGTACCCAATCCATCTAGGTTCAATACAGTATCTGGAAATACTACAACATGTGCACTGAAAAATATTTTTCTTACACTGGTGAAAAGACAAATTCCACAGACATACTGTTATAATTAAAAAATGTTGTCTGAAGATATATTACAAAATCCTGCAGAGCTGTAAATCCAAGCTTAACCAATGGGAAGCTGTGGATGAATTCTTGTAAGCTTTCAAAAGAATGGATTTTGTGCTGGGAAGTGTTAATGCACACTACCCTCACCTTTTCTATGACTCCTCCCCATGGTGTGGTTGTAGTGTGGATTTTATGCAATACCCTTTCATCATGGAGTCTCTCTGTCTCTACCTTAAAAATGCTGTTGTTATCTTGGAAGAATGATCCAAGATCAATATGGAACTACTCACTTCTGAAAGTCAAGGCAAGACTGAGAAAAAAATTCTTTGGACATTTCTTTAATCAGCTAATAGAGAAATATATATTAGAAAAGCTAATATTTTAAATTGGGACACTCCTTTTAGTAAATGGTTGTTATAAAAAAGAAGTGAAATTACTCATGAGTGCCATGTTGACACAGCTAGTTTCCATATTTGTATTTCACAGAACCAGACTGGGTTGAAAAAGTTCTTAAAGATCACTGAGTTTCAACCCCTCTCTGCTATGGGCAGGGGTGCCAACCACTACAGCAAGCTGCCCTGAGCCACATCCAGAACCTATGCAGGATAGACTTAGATCTCAAAATTTCTATTGCAGATTTTCAATCTGACATCCAATGAAGTGAAGACTACAGCTGCCACAAAAGCTGTGCACTGTGGTGCCCAAAGAGTACATTTTTTCTTTAGCATTCAGAACTCTGAACTTTTTTTCCATGGCTAAGCTACAATTGCCAGTCAATAGGTTCATTCTAATCTAAGATCTTACTGTTTGGCTCCTATCTTTTTTACTCCATCATTTCCCATTGATTAAGTAGCTCTTGCATTTTTCACTAATGCAGTAATAGAATCCAAAGTACCTCAGGAGGCCTTTATATGAAAGGCAATAAATAATTCTACCTTGATTCACATTTATTTTCCTTTTCATTTATAAGCAATTTTCTACATTCAGCCTGTGTTTCTCCTTCCTGTTCAAATTCAGAAAGTTTTAAGAAGATTGATCAAATGAGCTTCTCACACAATGAGGATCCTGCCTTTCGTTGCTGACTCTCTCTAAAAGTACAGTCTTTGCTGATTGCATTATTGTTCCCCCTCCAATGTCTCAGTGATAGATCTGGTTTCTTTTCATACCAAATTTTCCATTAACCCTAGTTCTGCTAATCTGCAAGTTATTTGTATTCATCTTATCTATTATACAGCTGCAGTCAGTATGTAAACTGTGCAAACATGAAAGCTGAGCTAGCCTGTTACAACCAGGAGTTTTAATCCATTAGCTGAAAGAAATACAGCTTGGTTTATTATGGTTATATTTTTCCATCAGCATTTCTTATTCTCTATATAATGGAATATGAAGCCAGAAGACAAAGGTTAGTTTCCCATATGTGTAGAATTTAATGGATATTCCTATAATCAGGGTTTATTTGTCCTTTACAGCTATCTTACACTCCTTGTATTTTCTGATGGGCCACGTGATAAAACATTGTCCCCAGACTGTCAGACATATTTCTAGGCACTCTGTTGAACAGGACGGGAGTAATGAGAGAAAACTAATTCCAAGTTACAAACTTCCATTATATATAAGGTGTGACAGAATAGTGAATTCATCTCATATAATCTGAGCAACACAAACCATTAATTATCACCCAGATACTGCTACATGGAGCCCAATTATTTTAATTAGACAAGAGCACTTCAATCATCAAAAGACTGGAATCACAGTCCACTCAACAATGCACTTTTGCAAAGCTGCTCCTCCAAGGCAGTGGGCTGCTATCAATTTACAATAAGCAGTGAATATTTTAACCTGTGCAAACTTTCACGTTTCTTCAACTTGAAGATGCCATTTTACCCTTTTCACTGATGAAGAAATTTGAAGGCAGCTTCAGCTCTAGAATCTCAAAATTGAGCAAGGTACAATGGGTCAAAGACTAAGACTAAAATTCCCAGCACCTTTCCAGGTGACTGTTCAATCTAAGAGTTTACAAGGATTTAGTTCATAAATCATAAAAGAAACTGACCATGTGATTTTAAAATGACTCTTATTTTATCTCAGCCTTCAATTTAAAACAGGTCTGACACACTTGCAGTTTCAGCTAATTCCTGTTTCAGAGAAATCAGTAAAACAAGGACCATTTCTTTTTCAGCAAAACACTCGTCTACAAATCACAGTTTGAGCCAGTTTAGGTTCATACAGACCAATTTTATCCACTCTTGACATAGGTCTATGTGTCCAGTTTTAACTTTGCCTTACAAGCAAGAGTTTGATTTTATCCTAGTTTTCTCTACTACAATTTCCCTGACTCAAAAGCAGTGCACTTCTGCTATCTGTTTTCTCATGCTAGATTAAAGAGGCCAGCAGCCTCCATTCCCTTATCAGGTAACTACCTCATGTCTCTACCTCCTTGGTCCTTCTTCCTCAGACTCCACCTGGCAGATTTTAAATAGTGAAATACTAGGTAAGCCACTAAATAATAAATCAAGTCAGTGCATTGAAGACATTGTACATATAATACAAAGTGTTCAATGTTCGTGTAGGGTAGCCATTTTCCAGATGCCTGCATGATGCAGAAATGAGGTAAAAGCTATACCTTACATACATGAAGGGATACAGAATTTGATCACCTAATATGGAACATCTTATATTATCCTAGACATCTAGTAGACAAAGCTAATGGTGATTCAAGTCCAGGTCAGTTAGAGTTGAAGAGAGCCACATGGTGTTTGTAACACTGATTTTACGAGCAAGTCCACAGTGATTTGGGAAGTACAAAAACCACACTTATTCTTTTAACTATTGATCCAAGCACAATAATTCATTTATTCTCTTCATACAAGGTATTTGTTTTGTTTTTGGTAGTCATATGAATGAACATGAATATTATACCAATAATGAAAGCATTCTCTGGGTTGTTTTAACCCACTAGTTGGCAGCTGAGCTGTCAGTCACAAGATCCATGAATTGCAACACTGCAAGATATGGGCAATGGAAATAACGGAGCCCAACACCAATACAAACAATTTGTTAATCGCCTAGGGTTGCTCTAGTGTAAAGCTTTTATTAAAACATTGACATTTTAAAAAGTCCCATGCTAAAATATTACCAGAAAATCAAAAATCCAAAAAGAATCTGAGAAAGCCTGTCATATTTTTGCAATGAAACAACTAGGTTAGCTACTAAAACGTAACACATCAACAAGATGGAATTCCACTTTCTAAAGTCTAGGGTGCCCACTCAATAGAAGAAAGTAATGCATGATGATTGGCTAGAGTCGGTGGCACAACACTAGCAGCTCAGAATTTAGCCATAATAGAAAATGTCATTCTCACTTTCATTCACCTTGAAAAAGCTCCCTATAGCATACTATGAAACGTTCTTACTGTGAGTCAGTTTCTTAATCTCAGCAATACCTTCACCTATTACCTTATCCATGGTAATACATTTCTGGTGAATTTTCTTAAAAGCAAAAATTTAATGACATATGGAATCAGGACAGATACCTGAAATGTAATGACAAAACAGCAATTTAGCTACAGATAGTACTAGATAGTGGCTATCTCCCATTTCTATTTTAGTGTATTGCAAATGGCATAAAGGTTTTGAGGTTTTCTTTTTTCTGAGTTATTACTCTGTTTTTCAAAACCTCAGAATCTTTTATTCACTCCTCTGCCTTCATTGCTAATCCACTCTTAAAACTGAGACGAGAATTCAGATTGCTTTTCACGCAGCCTTTCTTCACCTATGACATTTTATTAATCTGATTAGAGAAGTAAAACTTTTTCAATTTAAATATCTTCAAAGATTGACTTGAATTATCACCACTCACCTTGACTATCTTTAAATCTTGAAGTATCTTAAGAGGTGTCTATTTTCTCTTTATGTGCATTCAAGATTTTCCTGCTGTGGCTAATGAAGAATCACACATTTCTATCTGCACCTCTGTTTACAAACCAAGTCTTTTAGGTTTGTGACACTTTCAGATGTTTTGATCATGCGGTATATATGGAATCTTGTGCCAAAAACAGATGCAAGAGTGAGAATTTGCACAAAAAACATACATGCTGATCATGAAAATATATCGCATTAGAGGTAAACTTTACAACAGACTTGAAACTGCCAGATGTTGAAGCAAATTTTTACTTCAAGATTGAGGAACTTTACAAACTCTTATATGCTTTCATATGCATGAAATAGCTCTGAAACAGTATTTCCAAGCTACTTCATGTCTTAGAGTTTAAGCACTTTCACACATTACTTCAACCAAGACATAAATTCCTAAGATAAACAGCACTGCCTAGGAGATAAAAAACACCCCGAACCGACAAAATCCTCATTTGGATTATTAACATCTAATGAGTGAGAAATTTTTGCTTGTATATTTTACAATTCAGATTTGTCTCATCAGAACAATATATTCTTCCCAATTATGTAGTGTCTGCCAATGTAAATATTATTATGCTTAACACAGATACCACTGTAGATGAAGCATGCATGCTAAGAAATGCATGAACAGAAGATAATGAACCATAATAAAAACTTTGCAAACAATAGGAATGTGCACTGTACTTCTGTAACTATTTTAGAGTGCCTTCTATTTTATCAAGTTTTCTGAAAGGACAGACAATCATTAATTCCACAAATATACTGCAATTGATTGCATTAACATATGTTTCCTTAGCTATGAAATAAGAATGCAAGAAGAAATCAACAGGAAAAAACTGCTGGGAAAGTGAAATTGCCTTTGAGATTTTGTTCTAAGTGACAAAATGGCATAAGAACTCTATATACAAGGAAGACATGGTACCTATATCTATTGATTTTTTAAAGAACTGGTGTCTGCAGCCTTAATATTTCACGTGCTCTGGAACATGATACAATTTTTTGTGAAATCTTGATATTCTTCAATGACACTGTCTTTACACATATAGCATAAATTATGTAGTAAATATGGTGTAAAAGAGGTAAAGTAACCCCTTTTTTTTTTTTTGCTGCCTTTGCAAGGTTACAAAACTTCCATTATAACTTCCTACTGACCACTCTTCTTTGGATGCAGCCCAGTATATGGTTGGGATTCTGCACTGAGGGAACATAGCTGGCTCATGTCCAGCATCCCATCTACCAGTACACCCACCAGTAACCCCAAGTCCCTTTCAGCAGGGCTGAGCTCTATCCCCATATCTCCCAGACTGTACTAATAGCAGAAGTCTCTGCTTGGATCAGTTAACTGATACTGCATGCTGCAAAATGTTTATGCTATAGTGAAGAAAGGATTGGGATGCAATGACACACTATTCAGTTATCATCTGACTGAAATATATTAGTAGTGAAAGTTTCCCAGGAAAGATGAGCTATACACATATATCTCAAAGCATACTTTAATAAGCAAGTAGTAAAGTCCTTCTTGAAACTCCACTCTAACCTACTTCTAACTTCTTTTTTTTTAACACATAGAAAATAATATCACAGTATAAAATAAAACAAGGCAAAAATGTTTTATTCATAGAGTTCTTGTATGCCTTCATTGCTGCAGCTTCTCCTGTACTAAGGCCAGCTGGTACAATATGTACTTTCTTTTATGTTTTGTTGCTGTTTTCTTGCATTAAATATATCCAAATTTTATGTCTTAGCAATAAAAGTTAGTAACAAAGGTCTGATGCATAATAATGAAGGCAGAAAAACAGTGTATAAAATTCTGATAAATCAATTAATATGTTCATAGCTAATAATAAATGCAAAAAATCAGACAACAGTGAAGTCAGTCTGTGGTACCACAACATGCATGTGGCTGAGAAATGTTCATTAAAAATATTTCAGCAGTTGCTTTCCAAGTCAAAATATATCTATCCTTGTACCATTTCTTTGCTTGAAAGCCTGAACACATATCACCACCTCACTGTAAAGGGTAAATATAGGGATGCTCATCTTCTTGGTACAGTTCTATCTAAACATTCTCCAGGCTGTTTTTATATTGGTGTTTCCAAATTTCCCGAGACAAAGCAAAATCTACCATCTCTAATTCTCATTGATGCTGTTTCACAAATTAAGAGCACTCTCTTACAGACATATTTTTCTCTCCATAAACATCGACAGCAATTGTTTTGCAAAAAGAGATTGTAGTTCCTCATTTTACATAGCACAGAAAAACCGAGGAAGGCAAAAAGTCTGCATTTTATCCTGGCTCAGTCACCTGTTCATCTTTTTTGTTATTATATAGAGTTGGTCAAATTCCTTGCCTATTTAGGACTGCTTCACACAGTCTCTTTTCTGATTAATGGAATAGTTATTTCACCTTAATCCCCAATGACCTTATTCTCTATTTAGTTTCTCCTTTTCTAAAAAGGCTTCTGAAAAATCTTTTCATTTACTGTCTCAACTTTCTCTTGAAAAGCTATTCCCCCTCCCTCCCTTGATCAATCTCATCTGTTAATTAAAATCCTTAACAGTTTGACAGTTGTTAGCTTCCCCTATACAGCAGTTCAGACCCAAGCAATCAGTTTGCTCTGTGTAGTAGACAAATATTTATCTAAGGTGGCTTTTGGGTAAAGGAGTGACAACTCAGATCTATTTTCTTCTGCTTGGTCTATGTCATCACTTATTTGAACTTTACCCGTAGACAGAATTTCAAATAACCCCAAAAGAGACTTTACACTCGATGTTTATAGGATGAACCACATCCTCACAGAGGATCTCCACATTCATATTGCCTTCCTTATTTCTTTGCTTAGCTGCTTCAACAAGGAACTTGTCTCTAAGCAAATGCTGAGCAGGTAAATATTGCAAGACATCTTTTGTTGAATTTATTTGGATGAACAAAAACGATGTTCCTTCTTTGAGCCTGTAAAGCACTGTTTGCTTGTGAGAGAACCCAGAGCTCTGACGTGCCTGAGCCTGGATTTTTCTGACACTCATTCCATAAAGACTGGAAGGCCTTCACAATAAAATGACCATGTTTGGTCTGGAAAATATCTCACCACAATTTAACTTTCTAAATAAAAAACACCCGAAGGTGACTACAGAAGACGGAGTAAAAATAAACAGCTTTCCTAATTGTCTTGGTGTCCTTTTAAACAAATCCTTACCTTCAGCCAGTTCAATTAATTTCTCACCAGCAACTGACTTGGCCTTTGCCCTCTGATCCCATGGCATTCCTTTTCCTCCCCTGCTTTTTTCCCTGTGCTGCCATTCCCAGCTCTGGGCTTGTAGCCTCTGGGAAGGCAGTGAATGAGACTGTCACCCTCAGCAAGCTCAGAAACACCTGAGAGGAGAAGCAACATCCTTCTGTCTCTCTTGTGAAGTCAACTGCAATACTAACAATTCCCGTCCACCACAACTCTGTGTATTATATATTGTAAAGAACATTGGGCTTTTTTTTTTTTTTTGCCTTTTTTCCTCCATAGCAGAAAAAGATTGCTCCTTATCTCTGCAATCAGGTTCCAGTTAACATGCAGACACATGTGAATTGCACAAAGCGGGACACAATATAAATAGTACTTGGACTCTCACAAGAGACAGTACTCTGCCACAAATCTTCTTTGAGGTTATCATTTGTCAGGGTGCAAAGAAAGACTCAATGACATGTTTTTTCTCATCACATTCCATTACAGATTCTGAGAAAGGGTCTTCATATCAGTAGCAGTGGGCTTACAGACCAGGCTTTTGCTTCTCATTTCAGTCCCAGTTAAATATAACTCAAAACATTAATGGCATTACATAATCCAAATAAAGGGTGAGGTGAAACTGGTAGATCTGGTCACTAGCAAATACAACACAGATTCCACTGAAGAAAACAGAACACTTTGCTAAACTAAGCAATACACCAATACATTATGCTTTGTGAAATTTATTTACAGGGCATTTTCAGAGTCAAAATGATGATGAATGGAACTGCAAAACACAGTTTGATTTTCATTACTTCAAGGCAGAAAGTAGAGTAAAAATTACTTGTGATTTTATCTTAAACAATCCCTAATGATTAATCTGGAAGCATTTCTTTTCATTTACTCAGTCTTGTTTCTTATTACTCTCCCACCTTCTGCTTTATTTTATTGCCCTATGTCTGCTCAGTGAGGCTGGGGAGCACTCTGTTCTGCATGCACCACTGCCTGGACAGATAGAAAGTTTTACCAAGGTCGACAGATGCTAACCTACTCAGAGAAGACAAGTTACTCTAACTTCCTAGTTCGGCAAACAATTATTCTTCCATGATATCAATTTGAGCAACATAAAAACTGCAATAAAAAGTGCATTTTCCACAAGAAAGACAACAGCAGGAGCATGATAATATTTATAAATACAGATATTTTCTCTCATATCCTGCATGGAATTCAGTAATACACGCACAGAAGCAGTCACTTAGTAAAATATCAATCACACTGATATAACATTAAACAGGTCATTTTATATACAGATTTCTTTCTGCGTATTTCTGTTTTCTATATATGCGGATTGATTCTTGAAAAGTGCTGTTATTTCTACTGCCAAAAAATGATCTGTATGATTTGTCCAGTTCCAAGTGTCACTGGCTTTTGTTTTCAAAAATTCCACCATTAACTGTGCATTGTCTCTGCCTAAAAGTGTGTTTCTTCTCATTGTGTACCTTAAAATATATAATAAATGCTATTGAAGCATCACCAACTGGTTATTTTTTTCCCTTCTTTTTCTCATTTATGTAGAAATGTGGTTTTAATATAAGAACAATTAATTTGGTCAAGATTATGCTTATTTTTGCTGAGTGCAAGAAGAAAAAATCAAAGTGTGTTTGGACTGTCATTTGTACATCTCAATTTCTTACTTTAACTATTCAGCAGTTTCTAAAACCAATAAAAGCAAAGCAGTCTGGAATGGACATAGTCTTCACGATGAAGTAGTTATTCCTAGGCCATGGTACTGTACTTCAATAGTTTACAGAGATACAGCATCCCATCCTCTTATAAATGGCAATTCAGAGTCACCGATGTAAAAGGAAAGAAACATTTTTTCCACTTTTCCTAACATCCTAAAAAAGCATTTGTTTTCCACAGAGTTAGCAGAAAAATGTATCCTCTTACCCCACAGCCTATTCCGTTGCCTGGCTCACATACAATTTTCCTCACTCCTGGTTCAGGTAGCAGACCCGCGCCACAGCTGGGAGTTGGACACAGCAGGCCGCCCATCTGCAGCACGCACTCCTCTGCACCATAGCGCTGGTAGCGGTTGTACTGAAACATAAAAGACAGGTGTTAAACTTACAACTCCACACAAAGAAAAAAAAAAACACACACAAAAAAAAGACTTAGAGCTTGAATCTATCCCACATATACAGACAGCAGTCCTAATAGCTTACATGCTAAGTTCAGCTTATTTCTTAAATGTTTCAAACTTTGTAGGTCACTAAATGAGGTGTCATTTTCATAGAACCATGGAGTAATGGGAATAGTTTGGGTGGGAAGGGACATCAAAGATCATCCAGTTTCAACTCCTCTGCCATGGGCAGGGGTGCCACCCTCTAGATCAGACTGCCCAGGGCTCATTTTGATCCAACTCACATCACATGTATCAATTCAGTTATCTTTTAAACAATTAGAAAACCGTGCGACTCTAAAATCAATAAAATCCAGATTGTTCCTGTGAATGATGGTGAGAACTCTTACACTGATTTACCAAAGCTACTGTAGAAAGTCATAAATATAGTCCCACAACAGACACTAATAAATGCTGTAAAGACATCCACAGAAAGATCCAGTATAATGATTTTGAGTCAAAGGGTTGCAAAAATTCATCAGTCAATTTTCATTTCAAAATACATCTAATGAAATTGATTGATAAAATAATTGTCTCAGATCCACTTAATGTAATATTAGATGCAGGGTTTTTGTTTGTTTTGTTTTGTTTTGTTTTGTTTTGTTTTTCCCAGGGTCTTCCAGGAAATTCTCTTAGTTTTTCGCAGTTTTCATCTAGTCCCAAATCGATAACTTGGAGGGCTATGGAAATGTCTCCAATTTAATGGTGGACACACTGACATACAGAATAGTGAATAACACACCCATTGTATCCTCAGAGACAAAAAAGAACACCCACTCTAAAATGATTGATGCCACAACAATAACTTTCCCTGGTCTAACTTACCGTGTTTTCAAACTGAGATAAACTGAACAAGTCCAAATCATGTTGCTAACATGTAAATCACATCCACTCTAGGGCTCTGCACTGGCGCAGTTCCACTCTAGTGGCTATAAAACCACTGTAAACCAGGCTTCAGATTCACCTATAAATCTAGTCTAGAGTAGAGTGAAATAAATGAAAGAATTTGGCTTAAGCAGCCCCATGAAAACAGGAAAATCTAAAAGGACAAAGAAAAAGGGAGTAGCATGAATTTTCTTTTAGAGCAGAATGACTTTACAGTGAGCTAAAGGAACAAAACAAACTTTATGTTACAGTGCTCACAACAGTATTTAGTGCTTCATAAATTTTTCTCTTGTAACCGCTCATGAAAATCCAATTGTTCCCTTTTATTTATTTGGATAACAAACAAAAACCTTGTTGTGATTCTGTCAACATTCCCATTATAAATTCTCAGCTGAAAAAAAAAATTCTTTCTAGTTTCTAAATTAAAACAGATGTCATGGAGAGACTGTTATGGGTACCTCTCCTTTTCATTCAATTTGCAAAAGCGGAAGACAAGCAAGATGGGAACCCACCTGTCTTCTTCAATTGCAGGTTCTATTGGCAATTTGGACAAAGCAGTTATATTCTGCCTGAAAAGTTTGATATTTTATATATATTCAGCACAGAATTCATGCCAACCAATTATAGCACTCTCATCAGTGATTTTCACACAATAAAAGTCAAACGAGTGGATCAATACAAAGGCTGGAAATATCTTACTAAGTGCATTTGCACATGTTGATATCTAGTTATCAGCCTGTTTCCTATTTTCAGAGCTCAGATACATTTACAAAACCATGGAATCACAGAATGGTTTGGGTTGGAAAAGACCTTTAGGATGACCTAATTCCAACCCCTCTGATATAGGCAGGGACACCTCCCACTAGAGCATGTTGCTCAAAGCTCCATGAACACATCCAGGGAGGGGACATTCACAAACTCTCTGGGGAACCTGTTCCAGTGATATGTTGTAAGAAGCCATTTTCCTTTTTGTTTGTGCTTGTAAAGCTCAGTTAAACACAGCAACTGTCTAAAACATGTAGTAACAGAATACATATGTGCTCTATCATACATAACTTGCTGATTTATATGCTGTATTCTGTGACCTGAAATAAAATGTCTCATTTCACCTTAAGAAGCACTTACAAAATGTTTGTGAAGGACCAAAATACGATTAATGAATTATTAATTAACAACTTTAATATAGTGACAGGTTACATAAGTATTTCCTATTGATATAAAACAGGCATACATATCACATAGTCCTGATGTATACTTAAAAAAGTCAGTACATGACTTAGGAGTCTGTGATTGTGATATCTACAGTTGTAGGAGTTGCTTAGACTCATTCAACAGAGAGAGACTGGATGCAGTTCATCTTTTCTCTTTATGTCTTAGCATGAGAAGAAATGAGCCTTAGACTGCCTTGTTGTATTAACAATAAAAAGAAATCAGACAATTTGCTAGATAATGACACCTGAGATTAGGTAACTCCCATAATAGGTGGTTCAGAAACAATAATTCTGATCCTAAGTCACTAGGACAAGTTATTTTTGAAACCAAGTATCCAAATAAGTAGGTATCCAAAGGTATCCAAATAAGTTAGAATGTGCATTACCTCACACAACATTCTTTCTTCAAAAATTCAACATTTAATTTAAACAGATCATATAGGCTCCAAATATACTGAATGTGAAAGACAGTTGTCCCAAGAAGGTAACTGATCCTGATTTAAACACAATGTCTAAGATAGGTGGGATAAATCACCCTGTGTAGATGTTTTAGCTGGAGCTCTAACTTAGATATCTACAAGATATCTAACACTTAGCAAGCTGTCACTGGAAGATTAACTCTTCTGTTCATTCAAAATATTTCACAATATCTATTACTTTATTATTAGCAATGTGCACCCTATTTAGTGATGCACTCACTGGGTGAAAAGTGTTCTGCATGTTAAAAGTCAGAAAAATATCGCAAATTATTTTTAGGAAAAACTTCTGAAAAATGCATTGTATGGAAAATTTGACTGAACTGGCATTCATAGCACCTGATTTCAATTCCTGTCAGCAGCACAGCCTTCCTGTGGTTTTCACATAAGTCACTTAATCTATTCTTCTCATCGGTTCCCCATTTGTAAGGAGGGAGAGTGATACTTGCTGATTTCATTGTAGCATTTGAGAGGCAAAACCATTAATAGTCATGAGGACATCAAATACTATGGTAATGAGAGGCATAGCATTACACAGAAATCACCAGTCATCCACTGCTGCTGGAAATCAGCTTTTGAGCAAAGCATGCAAGTCATTTATATGCTTCAGAAATATAGGTAGGTGTATAAATTGCCGGATTCACCATAGAATCCAAGTACTTCAATGTGTATTTGAAAAACAAACAACAGTCTATAAAATATAATTTGCTCCAAACAATTAGTGCTAGGACAGATAAAGGTACAAAAACAAGATACTCATAAAAAATAATGACATATATATATTTTCCTGCGAAAACAGAATTCTGCCTTGAACTTTCACCTTGGTTTGTTAATTGTCCCAGCCAACCCAAATCTATACCTTCCATTTAATAAAATTTTCATTAGAAAAAATTTCAAGCTCCACTTTTGGTATTTCAACCATATCACAAAGGTCTTTCGTTCTAGTTTTGCTCATGAAGAGTTGTCAGGGAGTTTAGAAATGATTTTTATAAATTATTATAAATTAGAGTAGAACATGGGCACAGAGACTGGATAACAGTAACCATTTATTCCCTGTTCCTCACTTTGCAGATTGGGATGATATAGCTGGAGAGTTTGAATAGCACCAAGTTTCAACTGGAAGAAATTCAATAACTTAATATTGTAAATCAGTGATAATATAATTGAAATCACTGGGCTGATAAAAGAATAAAACAGGAACAACTATAGATTGCTCTATTTTAAGGTTCATTGAGATTTAGACATTAAGACAAACCTGAAATGTACCTGGATTCACAAAACCCTTGTGAAATGCACTTTGTGAATACAGTGCTTTCTTGTTATATTATGTAATTTGAAAGCTATGCTTTAATATGCCTTGTGCTATGTATTTGAATGTCACTTTTAAAATTTAGGCATAGTTATTTTATTTATTTTCCTTTTTTTCCCCTTAAGCCTAGAAAGATCTTCTCAGTAGTAGCTTCACAGGGAACTCTGGACAAAAGTTAAACAGGTAGGTATAAAGCCAAAATTTCTAATATCTACAAGATAATTGAATTACTTGTTTCTTTTATCTGCATGCAATGGTCTCAGAGGAAAGAAAATCTACTTTCTGGAGTCAAATTCTTTTTACTGCTCATATAAATCAAATAACCATCTGTGTGTTTGAAAATTAGATTGTGGAGCCTATTAGTCCATAATGTAGACTAAGCACTTTATTTATATGTATTATACACATACAAAATAAAATAAAATTAGTTACATAATGTAATTATGTAACTTAATGTATAAAACCCTTACCACACATTGGAATAGCAAAAGCACTTACAAAAGAGACACCATATCAATGACTTAAAACATAGATTAAAAAGAGATTGAGTATGATTGCTGTTCACCATTTTGTGGTTCATTGGATTACCTTTAGTTTATTTTCCCTGAGTTACTGGGCTCCACTGCCTGGACAGAATGGGAAGATCAAGTTCAGGGCATCAGCTTTTTACTCTCTTGGGGTCAATAAGCACCACAGGGGAGAACAGAGAGAGAACCACCTTATGCAGTGTTGCAGTTTGAATGACTTTGAGAAAGTGCATAAGGCAGTCCCAAGAAAATACTTCAGATAAGGAAGTCAACTCATGACTAGACCAACACAGTTTATGTACAAACAAACAAACAAACAAACAAACAAAACTGGACAGAGTGGGGAAAAGAAATGAAAGACGGTAGCGTACAGAATGGTAGAAATCACAAAGTGAAGAGTATGAAAAAAATATTTAAGAAAAATTACTTGGAAGAGAGAACATTGGAGAAGGATGTATAGGAAGCCAAACTGAATACACAAGAGGCAATACAATACAGAGAAGAAAGCCGACTAAGAACATTGTATGGTTTGACACCATATTAATGAACTACTCAAAGTTTGTTATGTTCCAGCAGGTATTTATGGAATCAGTATGAATAGATCAAATGCTGGAAATTAACATTCGATTCCTTCAGAACCTTATGAGCATTCCTTTGTCCTCTACAAATCACAGCCTTCAATGCCTATAGGTGATGCTTTTGTAAATTGTGCAACTGAGCTTCACAGAGAATGGCCCAAATGTATCCCACTTCTAAGGCTGCAAGAGTCAATGTATGCATAATCCATGAAAACAGATGAAGCTCACCTAAGGGATCTAAGAATTCTCACTTGTTATACATGCCTGAGACTCTGAACATTAGAGTTCAAATATTCTCCCTGTGTTCAATAAAAGCTTGATGGAAGAGAATTTCTGGATTGTATTTCATTTGTAGTTTTTATAGAGAGATAAACCATGGAAATTTGGTTCCTATGAAAAATGACATTTTTGTTTGATTTTGACAAAAAAAAAAAAAAAAAAAAAAAACTGCTTTGATCACAAGTACTTTTCTCCCTTCTTTCTCCCTGATTTTTTATTTTTCTCACTACTCTAGTGCACAGACAACCTGGAGAAAAAGAGTAAGAAATTGGGAATGCTCTGTCTATGACAAGAATGCAAAGAGGATAAAGTTCTGGTAATCCAGAAGCAGCAAAGTTAAGGAAGTCACACGAATGTCAACTACTTCGGGGAAGAAGATTGTTAGGAGACATGCAAAAAGACAAAAAATACTAATATTCTGTAACATATACTTTAAAAAATCTCTAGTAAATACTGCAAGCAAAATAAATAAATACATGAATGAACAAACGAACAAACAATTAAATAATCACTGCCACACACATGTATTGCAAAATCCTTATAAAATCCAAATTAATGTTATATGATTTCTGTCCGAACTGTGTTTTTCTCATACTAGATTCCCATATCTTCTAAAGTTACATCTTACAGCAAGAGACAGCACAGTCCCTCACCACCTCTGGAAAGCATGGGAATATACACCTACTGATTTTCAAAACAGAGTATCCCTTTGCATTAGCTTCTCCTGGCTCATAAGGAATGAGTATCTTCATTCAGGCTTTGTCTGATTTCAGGGATATATCAGGGATATAAACACCCACAACATTTGTAAAGAAGAAGTGAGCAGTGCTACAAGCTGCAGTAGTAGCTGATAGAAGAGATCTGTTAAAATTGATCATTCCCCTGTCAAAATATCAAGAAACTGGCCAATACATTCTGCAAAGTTGTCAGAGCAGATGATACAGTAGGGAAGCATAGCTATACATTACTTTGCAGCTTTCCTTGCCACTAGGATGTGATCGGCTTCATCTGTTCTGTGACCTGTTGGGGGCACTCAGGTATAGCAGCAGACTGCCTTTGCATTATTTGTTTTCCCTTCCAGCCTTCAGATGTAGCTGCTATTTTATTCATGAATCACAACATTCCATTTAAACAATTAAACAAGATTTTTTTATCACTTTGGGGAGAAGAAGGAAATTTCTCAGAGAGGCATTAGGGAGACTCCATAACAGTTCACTGCAAGTCATCTTGCTATGTTGGTATATCACAGTCAAAAACCACAGACTGGCGCTGGCTTTTTGAATTACCTGCCTTACACAGTATTTGGACACAGCCCATACTCACTGCATCTTTAACATATATTTGTAAACAGCTTGTATGATCATGACTAGTAGAATCATTTATGTTTACTTGGAGACAGCCAGCCTGGCAGGAAAAATGGGTGATGCAGGAGACTGTAACCTTCTTATATTGTGCTGTTTCTCAATAGCTCTCCAGTTAATAAATCTTTCATCCCAATCCTGAATATCTCTCAAGGTACCTATGAAGAGAATCTGTTAGACAGCACGCTGGACTGCATCCATTATGCTAGGGGAAAATGACTGATCATGGATAGTGACATTGAATTGCAAAAAACAAAAAAAGCTCACCAGACCTAAGGCCAGTTAGATGGCTTCAGGTTTTACCCTTCATGGGGCTGCATGTCCAGGAGAGTTTCTGTGCCTTGCGCAGGCTTTTGTACACTGAGACTGTCCATGAAAGGAGATCCAAAAGAACCCAGTCAAAGCTGCTTTCTGAACTTTTTCTGCACCTCTTCCATTCACGTAATGTATCAGGAAACCAGCAACCAGAAAAGAAAAACGATCCAAGACATGAATAAGCCTTTTTATTTTCACCAGCTCTAGAAGAGGCTTATCTTTGGAGATGTTTCTAGGTCATACTTTCTGGCACCTTCTCAAAGGGTCCATTAACGAATGGAATAGCAATCTGTTGCTAAATGTACTTGTGTTGCATTTTAAATCAATTACTTTGGAAGCCAATGATATCTAGTAAGTTAGATCTGAACAATGCATATCATGTACCAGTGGAGCTTTTATTCTTCTATTTCACCATATAGACTCTTTCCATAAAATCTAAAAACAATTCCCTATTTAAAAACTATCTTGATGTTTCCAGTTAAATCTTAAATGACAGATTTTGCAGCAAGAATGAATTTCCTGTATCACACATTTTCCTGAAGGAATAGCAGACACGGGAGATTTACATGTCAAAGAGACTAATGAGAATTTAGACTATTTGGAAAACAATTTTATTACTGAAGAACTTTTAGCAAATGTTAATCAGTAGCTCCTCACATTTCAAGTTAAATATAAAGGATTTATTTCTGAGCATTTTCATTCAGTGCTTATGTTTAGATAAAGAAACAGTTTATTTGGATAGACAGATAGGTAGACACATTTCCCAGTGGACTGACTGTTAAAGCTGCTCAACACCTTTACCTCTCACTGACATTAATAAAAAATACATAAAGTCACCGTTTAATGGAAAAAAATATTCAGTGAAGAAATGGTAGAGATCATTATTTCCTATTAGAAACAAATTATTGATCTTGATTTGACTGAAATTTTGTTGATAAGAGAGTTTTTGCTGTAAGAGAGTTGAAGAAGCAGGCTTCTCTAAGACATTTGTCTTGCTGCTGCATGGCATTTTGATTAAGTATCTGGAGTAATACAAAATTAATATGCCATATATTAAGAGGATTAAAATTTAGCTATCTGGCAGGTCTGAAATATAATTGTAAATAGGTAATCATCATTAGGCAGATGTATTTCCAAGACCATCCTGAAGGTATTGATTCCTGGACTTATGCCACCTAAAATTTTTATCAATGTCTTGGAAGAAAACCAAGGAACACAGAACAGCAGTGATAAAGCTTGCAATAATTTGAGGAGTAATGAACAAGTGAATCCATGCTACAGGGCTGTCAGAACTGTTGGTCAGGTGGGCTTAATAAAACAGATTACTTTTCAGCTGTTCTTCTAGGTAGAACCTTCATAGGACACAATTGCACACTGGGATTTCTGTTCGGGAAGCAGCATTATTTATTGTGATCTGAATCTGAGCTGTGTTCATGCATGCTCGAAAGCTCTAAGGAAAGTCTTTGATGAATAACTAGAAATCTCTGGAAGGCAAATTATGTTCCTTACTGGGCAGCCACTGCTTTAACTGGAACCAACAAGTAGCTAGACTGGAAATGCCTATGTAAAACTAAAAAGTTCCTATATTCTGTCTGAAACATTTGTCAGTCTGGCTGCTTTTTGCTGTAAAAGCAAATTGTTTAATCTTGTTTTAGGAGTATGATAGTTCTTTCTGAGTAACATTCATACATTTGAGTCTTTTTTTTTTTTTTTTTTTTTTTTTTTGTATGATGATTTATTGGCCTGTGATAGAACAAAGGGATCTGGAAATACAAAGTATCTGGACACTGAGAAATGGCAGAAAGGCAAAGCAGGAAGGGTGCTGGTGCTGGCAGAGTAGTGGAAACAAAAGAGACGGGCATTTTTTATCTTTCACTGCTGAAAGGTATAATAGGATTTAATGTTTTTAAGTGATTTGTAAACAAATAATGGATGTTCTTCTCAGCAATATACTCCAGTTTAAACAAGAATTAATCCAAGAAATTCATGTAATGTGGATTTTAAAGGAGATCAAAAGAGATTATCACAATAGTCCATTCTGATTTTATAATCTGGCCTTAAATACATAAGCATTTTAAAAATAAATCAAGATTTGACATGTAGCAGTAACCTGCCTCTGTTATTCCTTGACTGTTGGATCTGAACACAATATTTGCTGACTGATAACGCTGAAATTAAAAAAAACACAAAACAAACAAAAAAAAACATTGGCTTTGCACCTACTTTTCTTTAACTGTAAAAGAGCATGCTGATTTCAAACAAGAGCTTCTGTGGTCATCACTAGATTCAGGACAACAAAGCTTTTACAGAGACACAACATAATTGCAATATTCTTCACGCCTTTGTGGGCTTAGGGCATAATTCAACTAGCACAGCAGTGTTCACTACTTGAAAAGGCATTTATTAAGACTGTAATGATAATCATTGTACCTGAATAACCTGTTAGTGCAGCCAGTTATAGAGAAAGAGAAATCTTTACAGATCTGGTCCATTTTGTAGAACAACTTTCTACCTGCATATTTTTACACTCCTAATGTTTGCTAACAAAAGTTTCTCATCTGTTCAAATGCAGTTACCACAAATAGGAGTAATTGCATCATGAAAAACAGTAAAAATATCACAAATATTCAGATTAAGTGTGAATGTATTTACTTGATCAGCAAAACTTCATTTATTAGAATTCTCCATTCTCATCAAACTTCTCTTATTACTGGACAAAAATTAACTGTCTTTTCTTTCAAGGTTCCTCATGGTTTGCATATTATCTCACTTCTGAAGATCATGTACATCATAATCTAATTTAATACTGAAAAGATGTAAAGGTAGGAGAGTGGAATAAAGAAAGAAAGAAAGAACGAAAGATTACATAGGTAATCTTAAGTCTGACATTTTTGAATGTCAGATTTGCAGTCTTAACTCTTTAAGCTATCATCTTGATGTCTACCACTTCTGTTTCTATAAAAAAAAACAAACAGAAAAACAAACAAACAAACAAAAACAAACCCCAACAAACCTGCATCAACTAAATTCTATTGCTTTGTCAGTGGTTACTACCAAAGCTGGGATGTACTAGTCAGACTGCTGTAAGTGGAGTTATCAATCTGTGCCTGGCTCAGACCTCTCACTCCTACTCACAGTCTTTTTGTTTATCTGTTTCCCACTTCGCCTTCATATCTCTATCCTTCTCTTTCCTTCTAGCTCACTTATCTTCACCCCCTGGGCAGCTTATTACATACAGATTTATTTATTTACTCGTCCTTTACCAATCTCTTCCAGCAAGTTTTTGTACTTGGTCCCTTCCCGTTCTTGATCCCAGTTCCTTATCAAATCCTAATCCCCACCACTCAGTCTTTGGCCAGCTAGCTCCATCTCCCCAGTATCCTCAAGCTTCATCTTACTCTGCCCTCCTACTTTAGTTCTTACCAGTCTCTCAGCCCCATCAATCCCAGTTTTAATTTCTTTAATTTCTTCTTTCTGAACTTTCAGTATCACTAGATTCCTGTTTCTAGTCTCAATTTTGGCCTACCTCTTTTCTGTCGTTTTTTTTTCTTTCCATTTTGGTCAGACAAATCCTGCCACACTGCTCTTACTGCTTTCTTCTGGCTAAGAGGAAACTTAGTCCCTGAAGACTTACATGTTTGATTTTCTATAACATCTGAAGTGAGGGACTGGTGGAAGAAAACTGAAAGTCTGGAAAATGTACCAGCATCCTAACTGTAAAAAGTATGCCTGTAGGATAATGAAAAGGGAAGATGAAAGAACAGGGTGTTCTAGACAATATAATCTGATCTAACAGCTAGGTTAACAGACTTTGAATTAACATTTCAGGACATGCTCCTACCTTTGTCATATACTTCCTACAACATTGTGAAAGGCCCTTGGGGCTATGCTCCTTAACAGATGCAGATATTCTGAGGTATAACACAACAATGCTGAGCTTTCAGGCACCTGGTCCCTAGTACGTATAGCAACTGAATTTTAGGCAGCTGGGCTTCACAACAGTACAGTAGGAAAGATACTTGAGACATTAACAACTTGAATTTCAGAAGCACTGAATATCTGACACTTCAACTTGCCTCTCAATATTTAAGGCTACTTTCTCAATATGTCTGTACATCAATCTCATTGTTAACAAAACATTAACTACGACCATCTTGTGAGTAAAAAAGGTAAAAAGCATACCTCACATGCTTTTGTAAGATCTCTCATTAGAAACAGGTTTGTCAGTGCAAAGCACAGGTATAATTATGGATAAGAAACATTCTTTTAAAAGAGACCGTAGGCAAAAAAAGGAGACAGCTAATACAAAGCAGCTGTAAATATCAGTCCCTTGGTCAGATTGTTTGTCTATCTGCAGTTCTAGAGAGCCTGTTTACTGCTGTAGTCTAAAGCTGTAAAGCTGTGGCAGATAGCAGATGTACCAATTAATAACCTGTCAAGGCTGATGGATAGAATTAAAAAAAAAATTGCACATGTATTTCCTGAGTGCATTTTCCCTCATATTTCAGGTCACTGGGGGTCATGAGACACACTCTGCTTCTCTGGGGAGAGACAAAACTGTCTCATTAATGTCTATCTTTCATGACATTAAGATGTTAACTTTGAGATTTGAACTCACCTGTTCTTCTCCCAGAATCCTGAAGTGATGAACCTCTTTAATCAAGGAGTCTGGACAGCCAGCTGTTGGAAAGAAACAAAAACAGCCACTTTAGAACTCCCTGCCAGTGCAGTTTCAGCTACAAGATACACGCACACAGATTATGCTGGATTTAGAAGATTAGAAAGATAAGCCATGGTTCTGTGGGCAACAGGATGCTGAAAACCATCTATCAAATAATCCCTCCACATTTCAGAGCATGCTACCAAGAACACTTAGAAAGGTTATATTCTGTATATTTTAGCCCTTTCCCCAAAGGACTAGAAACAAAAGCAAGATGAAAAGGGCAGCACTGTTTGCCAGATACTACCAGCCTCTTAGTGTAAGGCAAGAGGCCTGTTAAAAGAAGCTCTCACATCAGGACCTTCTAGCTAGCAAAAGCTGCATTCTGATTCACATACCAGGTTTGGACTCAGCTCTTTGTGCTCTAAAGGCTTTCCCTGATTGTCTGAAGGATAGGCTCTGCAGATGCCACAGATCACTTTACTTTTGGCTGTCCCAAACACAGTCCATTTCACATATATGTACTTGTCATCCACAAGTGTGATACACAAATCAACTACATAGGCAGGAGAGAGATTTACCAGAACTTTCTATAAGTTTAAACATTTTTACATCTGTACCAGCCAGTAAGAAACACTACGTCTTGCTACACTCCCTGCACCTTACTGATCTGTTCATATTGTGATTACCTGCCTGGTGATGAAATTCGAGCACGCTATTCACTTTTTTGCAATACTAGACTCATGTTTGGCAAGGGATAAAAGTGAAGACTGTGAAAGCAATCTGGGCTTTATTCTTCTTACCATAAATTGAAGCATCTGCTTGTGAACGGGGAAAATTCCTTTAAAGGAATTAAAAGCAGAATATGGGAGGAACTAAAATTTTTATCAACCTGTTTTTCTGCTGATGCAAGTACGAACAGCTACCTCTCACCCTTAATGACTGCTATTAAAGAGATGTAAATGAATTTGGAGACAGTTGTCAGGAAATCTCCATCAGCACCATGGCTTCACTCAAAGGCAATGAGGCATGGCCTACACTCACAACTCCTGCTGGCAGAGCTGTGTTAGGGATAGAAAGGGAAAAGCCTTTATACTTGCAAGCACACAACTAAAAAGGCAAAAATCCTATTTTAGACACATTTGTAACAGCACAAGTCTTTCAATGGTTTAACTTTTTCTATCTAGGGAGCTGATTCAAAAGATATTCTAAAAAACTTCTTGCTGGTAAGTGTTCTATTTCCATTCAGAGGAAGTACTTGTAAAAAAAATGCAACATCAACACAACTTCATCACCAAACCTTTAAAAGGCAGCCAAGATTTAAGCATACACTAAGAATTTTCTGTTTGTTGCTTATATCTCACTAAATATTATTTTCTTTCAATTTAATGAAACATACGATATCTTTATCCTTTCCATCCACCTCTTCCATCCCCTCACAGAAAGATATATATATATTTGAATGAGCAAGTTTAGCTCTGAGTATTCATTATTAATAGGTTTTGTTCTCCTCATCCTCTATGATTACAGCCCCCATGTCACCTTTAATTCTTCAGTCCTAATTTCCTCCACATTTAGGCACTCACTGCTTACACTATTTCTTGTGCTCAGTGTACTTAAAGAAGCCATCCTTAATACTTCCCCTACTATTTTTCTGTCAATTTTCAGAAGCATTTAAATCTCCATCTTCCAATTCATCCTGAATGTATCAACTAAATTTTTGATCTGTGCCCTGATAGTAGCCAAGAGCAGTTGAATTCTCTGAGTATCAGATAAAAAATCACTGCCTAAAATAAAGTTCCTCTTTCTTACTCTCAAGATCCTATGTAATTACTGCAATTTTTCCTTATATCATTTTTTTTTCCTGAAAATATCTGCATTGATTGTACACTGCTATAGAAATTTCTTATTGTTGCGGACAAGTGATTTTATATAATACTGCAAGATAACTTTTGACAGATTATACCTTTTTCTCAACAGCTAAACTGCTTTTCAGCTGTCTCTGCTTCTTTCAACCTTCACAGATTCTTCTTCCTTTCTTATCCTTCCCAATTTATTTTTCCACCCTTAAGATGGGAAAGTCCCCTTTCCTTGCCTAGCAAGATTATTTCCTCTTTCTGTTAAAACATTGAAATCACATTTCTCACATGCCTATTTCTCCCAGAAGTCCATTCCATTTTACCCTCTTCCTGCATGATTTATATGGTCATCTTTATGTGAACTGTTTACCTGTACACTCTTTTTCTCCCCATATCCCCAAAGTGTTTATAAACACTTTGAACTAAGGATGTTTGTAAAAAATTGTTAAACATATATGAGCATACATACTTCTGTTTATTACTAATGTTACCGATTGGCTACTGACACGTTCTCTTCCCAACAGAGTATTTTCTATATGATTTTCATATTTGTCCAATCTGGTTTCCAATCTTCCCACAGTCCAGATTTCCACTAGATCTCATAAGAGAACACACAGTGAAGCCGCACTTTGAGTACTGAATTCAGTTTTGGGCCCCTCGCTGCAAGGAAGATACTGAGATACTGGTGAGGGGTCTGGAGCACAAGTCATGAGAAGTGGCTGAGGGAGCTGGGACTGTTTAGACTGGAGAAGAGGAGGCTCGAGGAGACCTTATTGCTCTCTACAACTGCCTGAAGGGAGGTTGAAGTGAGCTGGGCGTTGGTCTCTTCTCTCCTGTAACTAGTAATAGGAGGAGAGAGAATGGCCTCAAGATGCAGCATGGGAGATTAATGCTGGATGTTAGGAAATACTTCTTCTCCAAAAGAGTGGTCAGGTGCTGGAATGGGCTGCCCAGGAAGGTGGTGGAGTCACCAACCCTGGAGGTGTTCAAGGAACATTTAGACGCTGTGTTGAGGAATGTGGTTTAGAGAGAGAATTACTGGTGATAGGTGGACAGTTGGACTGGATGACTTTGTACGTCTTTTCCAACCTTGGTGATTCTATGATTTTACTTTAGTTTTCTCTGTTCTGTAAGCAGATATCTGTAAAATAACCCATTTTTATCAAATATCCAGGAGATGTGAAAAAGTCTTGAGAACTGTTAAATTTCTGCACTAGAGACAAAGGCTACAGAAATCAACCATTCCATAAAATAAAGATTTAAAAAAACCTATTTTAATGAAGGCTGTTAAGAATTGCTTTTCATCACACCCACTAAAATGCCCACACATTTGTCAATTTATACATGTATATGCAAACATAGATGGGAACTTGAAAATGATTAAAGGTTAAGTACTAACTGGGTGCACTGGCTAACCGTATACACAAAAGCTCATACGAAAAATGTATTCTCTCCTTCTGATTTGTAACCTGAACTTGCCTTGTAAAATAAATAATCTGCACTTTGAAGATTTCTGCTCTTTTGTGTAGGACACTTTGAGAATTATACATCCTGTGCAGGGCAGAAACCCTCACATTCAGTATTCTTAACAGTTAACCAAAAACTTTCATTTTCCTTCTGCCAATTATTACTTCAAAAAACAAACAAACAAACAAACAGATATACAGGAAATTTCTACACATACATGCTAAAATATAGAAATACTAGAAAAAGAAAATCAGCAACAATTAAACATGAGTGTTAAAAGCAAATGATCCAAAGGCACGAACAATTGCCTTTAATCAGAAGCCAAAACTCAGGATTGAGGACATCTGCAGGCTGATAAAATGACAGCTAAAGGGCTTATTAATTCCCTCTTTCAACTGACATTTAAGCCTCCACGTTTGTATGTTCTTGGCTACAAGGGCTGTTACAGGCTTTTGTCTGCTGTGGAAGAAGAACAAGATACAAGAAATATAACATCGATGTAGATCATTAGGGGTTTTTTTTTACCACTTTTTTTCTGTGACATAACTCTACTGACCTCAAAGGGATACGACCTATAACATTAATGTTATGGTTTAAGGATGAACCTGAGTCTAAGCAGGAAACTAAGTCACGAAAGGATGATACCTATATAGTATACATAGCTTTATTTATTGCTTAAATTTAAGATTATTATTTTTTATAAGTGTTCTATCAGATACCAGATTATTTGCTTTAATCACTTTATAGTTGCTTGAACTCCACACTGCATTATTATTTCACTCCAAATGCTGCTTACAACTGTACATTTACAATTTACACTGTGGTATTAAGATATCTTCATAAGGACATGAAGACATTTTTAATACATTCCTGTAGGGGAATGTATCTTTGTGAGAAAAGCAAGATTTAAGAAGGCCAGTTTAATGTCTCCTAACAGAATAAATCCCCTGATTCGAACAGCTCTGAGCATACATTTTCAATTTGTAATTAAAATGTGATTCCAACTACCACCAATTTAATTACCCAACTCTTCGCATATTTTTTTTTTTCTCACAGAACTACCTTCTGGTTTTTTTTTTACTTAAAACTATTACTTTGTATAGTTTATGTTCTCCAGTAAGAAGGCAAAAGAAAAACTTAAGTCAATCCTTTAATATCACATACTGGTTTGTTCAGTCTACGAAAGAGAAGGCTGCGTTGCAGCCTTCTAGTATTTAAAAGGGGATTATAAAAAGGAGCGGAATTACAAGGGTAGACAGTGATAGGACAAGGGGGAATAGTTTTAAGCTCAAGGAGGAAAGGTTTAGATTGGATGTCAGGGGATGTTCTTTGCAGAGAGTGGTAAGGTGCTGGAACAGGCTGCCCAGGGAGGCTGTGGATGCTCTGTCCATGGAGGTGTTCAAGACCAGGTTGGATGGGGCCCTGGGCAACCTGGTCTAGTACCAGATCTGGAGGTTGCTGGCCCTGCCTATGGCAGGGGAGTTGGAATTTGATGATCCTTAGGGTCACTTCCAACCCAAGCCATTCTACGATTCTGTGATATAATGGCAAAACTAAAACAATAAAGTGACAGCAGTTACAAATACAGTTGGCAGAGCCACTGTATGCACCAGAACCACAGGGTACCACCAGCTCTGCTTGTCCCTGCCCAACCCCAGGCCCAGGTCCCCATGTCAGCCTAGGGCCACCAGCTTCAATGCCAGTAAGGCCACAGCAGGGCCATGCTCCAGTTCCCAAAGTCATGGCCAGCAAGAGCCCAGGTCTTGGTCACAGGGAGGTGCCTGGTGCCCTGCTCCTGATAAGATGGGAAGTATGCAACAAGCTGCTGGCCCTGCTCTGATGGACTCATGAACAGATTCAGCACTTCATTGGCCCTCGCAGCAAGAGATTTTGAACTCTATAAACACCCAAGAAAAGAAACAGGTTAGCTTCACAAAACTGAAGAGCATATTGATGATAAATATATTACTTTTTATCTCCAGGGGTGAATATTCTCCTCAGACTCTATGTCTTCATTAGCTGTTAATTACAAGCAGATAAACTCCTTTTTTACAACTGCACCCTACATCTTAATTTCAATCACAGGTTTGTAGCACTATTTCCCCCTTGCATGAGAAGTTTCATCTTTCACCAGACTATACAGTCGTGTGAGATTCTTGGAATTTAAGCATCTAAATATCAGTTATCCAAGGCCTATTTATTCACTGCACACTTCCTTTGTAGTCAACAGAAGGAAGCATACACTTTCAAAGGGTAATTCTCTCTGTCTGAGACAGATCCAAAGGAGACATCCATTTCCCTCCATTGATTGTAGAGTCTTAAATGATTAGGTTTTATACAACTAAGTTTTGAACTTCTGTGGTTAGATGGAGTTGGTTCTGCCAAACAGTCCCAATCCAAATCATTTCTGCACGTCCATAATGTTTAGTTCCCTGCACTAAGCTGAGCACTTATATTACAAACACACCGTAACTCAATTTTTCTCACTTAAATTTTATGTCTGCATCAAAAGTTGTTAATTCTGAAAAGTATGTATCTCTTTTTTCAGTTCTAAACATAACCGTGTAAGCGTATTTATCAGTGTCCTTCAAAGGACATTTTTCCACAGCGCTAACTGCTAAACCAAGCTTGCAAACAAAAAATGTTTCAAATACATAAGAACAACCACTTTGTGCTTAGAAGATTAATGGATGTGTGTCTATTTTTCTGATTGCACTGAGTGATCTGATGATCACAAATATAAACAATATTTCACACAAAAAAGTATACATTCTAAACATTTGGCAAAGCAGCACTTGAAGGGCAGTGCTTGTAATACAGTAATGATGAGGAATGTGTCCTACAGTTAACTGTGTTTGCACAAAAGTAGCAAGGGAAGTATATAGCTCTGAGGTCCCTGTTATGAAGGGTCTCTTTCCAGGGCACAGCCAGCTGCTATGTGTCCCCACAAGCAAACTTAACTGCTCAGCACAGTACAGCGCAGCCAGATCTGCTCAGTAAGAGGGCAGCAGAACAACAAAAAGAGACCAGCTCCACTTTTTGTGTGATAGTAACAGAAATGGTAACTGAGCAACACAAAGAGGGAGTCAGGGGAGATTTTCACACAAAACAAGACTCACCAGGTTTGAAATCCCATGATTAGTATGCATTTGTTTGATCTGTCATTTTCTCAGTTTCTTCCAACCTGTTCAACTAATTGGAATATTGGTGCAAAAATAAGCCTTTGTACTGTCAGAGTCTATTCCAGTGAAAAGCAATCCCATGCTGGTGACAGTACTGTCACTCTCATGGGAACAGACAACAATTTCAAAGCACAATGTCTGTTCACTGCATTTTTGTTAATTAAATGTTTGGATGTTGCAGGTGACCTTTTCTCATCTTTGAAGTTATGTGAACATGAAGAAACACAAAACCAAAGAGATTGTCTGGAATGCACAATTTTTTTACTGAAAAGAAAATTATGCAGAATATCAAGTATGTATAAGTACATAAGCCTCATGTTTGGAATATTGTTTGTACTCATGCTGTGAAAGGTATGGCCATGTCTTCTCACTGATTCTTTAAAATTGCATCATAACCATTTTCCAAATTTTTTATACAATCTTAATGAACAATATCTTTGTAAATATTAAGTCACTTTTTTTCTCTTTTAAGTATTACCTAGATATTTTTTGTATAAAACCAAGTTAGCTTCATTAATTTGTAGACTAACACTGTGCTTACTTGTACCATGTTTTGTATAAGGTTTAATTAAAAAAAAAAAATAGGAGTGACAAAACTGTTCTGTAAATAATTTGGCATGTCAAGCCTGAAGCCTTACAGATGCAGATCTTAAAATGCAGGAGTTTCATGTGGACACACTTCATCTGTAAGATGAATTGGTGCTAGCCAGCACTAATGGTAAAATCGCAAGTCTGACTCAGAATTTTCTCATGAAATGAGCTTGTAAACACAAGGTTTACTTATTGATTTCAGTTATTAACAAAAGATCTTATTAATTGTCTTCTGAATTCTCAATGGTGATTATGTGTTTGAGCCACATTCGTAAAGCAAAATTCTCAGACCCTTAACTCATATTTCTTCCAGTACCTATTCTGATGATCTATTACGATTGAGTCAGGTTCACATGTGGAATATTTTTTCACCAAGAAAGAAAAGCAAATGACGTTTGGTTGAATGGATGCACCATTGTGGTTGCTTCCTGCTTCTCTACAGGTATCAGAACATTCCTGATATAGATATGTAGTTATAGATATATGTCACAGTGTTACAAACAGCATTTAGACTGTTGGGCATAGAAATAATCTGATATATATACATATTTAAATACATTATTGATTACAGAGTTTAATATGGAGACAAGCTTTTAGTACCTACATATCTGGTACTATCCAACTTACAGTTGACGTAGGAAACAGCATATTCAGTAAAACTTGAAAATAAAAAATCACATGGGGGTGTTGGCACACATGCCATTTGACAACATCTGTTACCAGATGACATTGTTCTAGATCAGCAGAAGTAAGGTAAATTAATGTGAACCTGAAAGGAATTAAGTTTTTAAATAATAATGATTCCTAATAAAAAAAAAAAAAGATATAAAAGGAGATACTTTCAAAAGTAATGAGTATGGACTTCTCTCGAAGTTAACAGGTATGCATTTAGTTTGCAAAGCTCAGCTCTGCTACTTGTTGCTATTAAACCAGAGGACAAAACAAGAAATACTGGTATCTGGCTTACATCTCCAGATGTCAACATGGTGCAGGTCTTTCCTAACGCTCTCCTGAAGTCTCTAGATGTACAGTTCTTCAGCTCAAGCAAGCAAGCTTAGGTACAAAGAAGAAAATGTTGCTTGCATATGTTTACACTAGCAAAAAGACAGGTTTGTATATGAAATATAATACATTTTTTTAAAGCCTCTATGGCAATAAGGACACAATGAAGATCAAGTGCCCCTTTTTGTAAAGCTTAATCTGCTTCTTTTTATTGTTGTTTTAAAAATTCAGAATTAAAAAACCTTTTGATTAATAATGAGTCCTGCCAAACAGTATTATGGTCATTTTATTTTTTCTTGACAGACCTCCAATAGCTGAATCCAGCAAAGAAACCTACACATTATTTTGCCATTAAAGGGCTACTAAAGCTAATATCAGAGAAAGTTTCATAAAAGCTTGATTTTCAGGACAGAATTTCTGAAAGTTACCAGAAATGTTAGTTGCCCAGCTGAACATGTTATGTTTTTGTTTCTACATGTCTTAATTTCAAAATCCTCTTGAGATACAAAAAATATTTTTGCTTTTTTGAAGCACTAGTGTAAAAAATCTGCAAAAGGAATGCAACAGAGATAGGAAAGGATCACATAAAGTTTGACTACTGGTGGCAAATAGAGCATCTCAGATGCTTTAGAGAAAAATCTGTTGGCCTGGCTGTCTCACACTGCACACAGCTCTGGCCTTCGCTGTGCATCTACTGGTTTTTAATGATGCTTTAAAGCCAAATGACCCAAAGTAATGAACCATGTTAGCAATTTCCTCCTAGGATCTTTCTCTGAATCTTTACAACAGAAAATATCAGTAGGAATACTGACTTGCCATTTCAGTTCAGAACCTGGTTACTTGCTTGCTTTTTGCATACAACAATACTCGAGCAAATTATGTTTGCTCACAACAGTATTCCAACCCTGAATTATAAAGAGCTGTATAATGCCAGCATGCTAGCACTTGTTATTTTTGCCAGTTTTCTGTATATGCTGCACCACTATAAGATAAACCTGTTTCAAGGAGGAGAATTTCTAAAATCAAATTCAATGTTGCCCAAGAAATTAAGACTTGATGGCAACCATTCCATAGTGCAAACTTACTTGACTAACAGTCTGTACCATCTGGTGGTTCAATACTCCAATTTAAATTATAAGTGTAAATTCACCCATGCAGTTCTCAGTGAAATTAGTGAATACTGAACTTGTGCAACAAAATGAAATCCATGTCATGCTATCTATCAATAATGAGAACTGAACAAGGACATTTACTGCTCAAATATAGCTATAGCAGCTTCAACAGCAGAAATAAGGACACTTCCTTCTTTCAACACAGATACTAACATGTCAAATTTAAGTAGATTTTACAGAAAGCAATCTACTTTGCTTCTTAATTAGCAAAAGTTAATCCTACGATTTCTATAACATCAAAGAATCAGATAATCACCAAGTCTAAGACTTTTAACACAACCCTGGTGATTTTTTTTCAGTTGAGATACAACAGAGTTGCTCTAAACTTCCTCTGGAAGGCATATTACCTTCAACCATGTAAAACTTGGTCATATAAATCTCATTGCAGGGATCTGGGCTGAAAGGCACTCTTCACTCTCAGTATAGTACGTTTTTAGCTCAATCAGCTTGATTCATAAAAGACTTTCTCATCTTTTATTCAAAAAGTAGTTGAAATCTCCAGAGCAAAGTCAGTTCTCTCAAATTCCCACCTTCATGCTAGCACTGGCCTTTGATGATGATCAGTCCTTTTGAGAAGGCAAGTGAGAGGTCAGGAGCTTTCAGCATGTGTTAGAGACTACATAAGAGAGGAGATTGTCTTCTCAGAGAAAACCCAACTATTCCTGAATAAAAGTCAACACAAGGCAAAAAAAAAAATTAAAAAAACCCCACCAAACTACAGAAGAATTTCATTTGCCAGCTACTGATGGGTAAGTTTTGAGCAGTCTTATTCTTGAATGCTAGAATTAAAAAGCTGCAATGTAGAAGTCACTAAAAGATTTTGAAGTTGAAATTAAACCAAAGTTCACACAGGCGTTTTGCAGATGGTAGCTTGATAACTGAAGTATATTGTAAAGCCCTAGTGCTGAGAATCAAATTCTGATAATACTTTTTCTTTTCTCCCTTAAAACTTGAATTAAGAAAGTTGTTTTCCCCTAATTTTGAGATCGATAGAACAGAATCAGCAGTTCACACTGTAGTACACTTCTCTCTCACTACCAAATGAGTTACTATGCAGACTATGTAACATAGAACAGCCATTGTATAATCAAAAAGATGTGGGCAGACGCCAGAAACCAAACACAGGTTTCCATCTCCTTAATTACAAAATAGTGCTAAATTATACTAAAATGCAATTTTTATAGGTCATTTTTCATCCACAGTAAAGGAAAATCAGTATGCCAAGCTCAAAATATACCTGACAATAAATAAATAAATATGCACACACATGGAGGTCTCGCTCTCTTACTCCTACACATGCATAAGCATGCACAAAATTACTACTGGAGAAAGGAGAATGGCAAACAACGTTCAGTGACCCATAAACAATGCTTTTTCTTGCTACTTCTGGAATTCTTTTTCTTTTTTTTTTCCCCAGGGATATGATGTCATTCTGTACAAACAGTATATAACAAATACTACTGCTTTAGAGTGTGCAGAATTTATAAGACCGTTTCACGGAGAGCTTAGACAATTATTTAAATTGCTACATAAACGACTCAGACTACATGGCAAGCCCAGGCTACTCTAAAAATAAATGTTCATGGACAATAAAACCATCCAACCAAAAAAGAATTTAAAAAAGCCATAGAATATATTATGTCTCACAGAATAGAACAGACGTATCTGGACGAATGGCTATGACTTTCCCTCTTTCATCGTTTTCATGACAGAAAATCATTTCAAGAGTATTTAAGAATGAAGTAATTGCCAAAAAAGCAACCTGCGGTCTGGTAATGGAATTGAAATTTTAATTGCTACCTAATTCTAATATTTTTCTTACTCCTCTGCACTAGCAATACATACATGCACATCTTATCATTCTCTGTGATGGAACATGGCAAAGTTCCACTTCTGAAATGAGGACAGTTTTGCATTTCCCTTAATCAGATCAAATTAGGGCAGGTGGTAACACTGCAGGCAACATAATTATGAAAAATGCCTGTGTTCAAGACAAACTGTCCTTCTAGTCTTGAGGTCTAATAGGACATCATAGTACAATCTTTTTACATTTTGCTGGCAGGCAGGTATATACAGCTCTCATTTTTGTCACTGCAGATCCAGAAAAATACATATGCTTTTCAATATTTACTCTAACGTAAGAGGGACAGCAATCCTGTGAGTGCAAAAGCTGATGTGGGATACAATCTAAAGTTAAATACAGAAAAAAAAGTCACTCTCTAGTCAGGTCTAATTCCAATAACATTTTGTGAGACAGGCTAATCCTGCATTACAAACAGTCATTCGTGTTTCTACTATAAAAAACCTGACAGGCAGGCATAAATACAGGAGTTCACGCTGTCTGCTCATCTAACAGAAAAGAATTGGAACGACCTGAGAGCTTCCCCAAAGATATAGAGCTAAGGATTTTTCTGATTTTATATCGATATACTGGCTCTATTCCTGGGCAGACCAATAGCTGGGAAAACACATTTGAAATAAGCTGAAAATTTAATGCAAAATTCTATTCTACATTAAAGGGATAATACAGCCAGGTTCATTTAGTATATTACCCCTCTGAAGACACCCCAAGCACTATAATAACAAATGTTATATCAAAGATGCACTCAGCAACAAATGCAATATGAGTCTCTGCAAGGCAATTTTTCAGTACGTCAGAATTACAATATCGCTCCATGGAAACAAATTAAGCAGCACAAGCTCGGCTGTTGGGATCGCTTTATTAGGGTGAAAATAAACATTACACTTTAACATCCGTCTCTCTTTCTGTACACTTCAAAAATAACACCGAGAATAACAAAGCAAATCCTGATCATTTTTACTGTACAGCTGAACTTCAGTCCACTATGCCCTTCTTTTATCAAAAGGGATAAATGTTCTAATACAAAAGGGATAAAACTGTTACACTAATACCAGTGAAGGAATACAATTTCCACCTGGTAGAAGAACTCGTATTTTTAAATATCCACAAATTCCTGCCAAATGGTAAGATATATGCAGTTTTGGCTAGTCATCATGCTGATTCACGGATTGACTTCATCTTGTCCCTCTAGTTAAGGGAAGACACAATCCTTGCTATGTGCTTTCTGCCACCTGGATGCTGCCATGATGGCTAGCCCCATCAGGCTCATGGAAGGCTGCTGCTCTTGCACCATGGCTACTAGTGCCCAAGGCTGTAAGAATTCATCCCAAGCTCAAGGGTGGCACTGAGCTCGGAACACGAAGGAGGGCAGACACGGTACTGTGTACAGGGAAGCAGAAAACCCCCATGGCTCAGCATTATGCCATCACGGACTCATCAGTACACTGCAGTGAATTAGTGCAAGCGATTTCATGAGATTAAGCTAGCAATTTAGTATAGAACAGCTGCCGCTCCACACTGGAGGATACTTCTTCCAGTCTTTACTTACAAGGCCACAAATAACTTCTGAGTTAATCCAGAGCAACAGCACACATCTTTCATCTTTACCACCTTAAGCAGAGAGACGTTATGCCTTGTAATTAGGTGGTCTTGCCTGAATTTTTCGAAACTTGCAATAGTTTCCTTATCACAAAAGTCCAATATATCCTTATTGAATTAGACACTCTATTAGGTACTATTTCTTCTAATCTTTGAATTACTCAGCTGATATCTAGACCATGCACATTTTTCCCTTTTTTTTTTTTTTGTATTCTTTTAACAGCACAGCATTTCTAAGCTGTAAACCTGAAATTGGAATAGACAAGTGGAGAAGCAGTTCTCCAGCTTCACCAATTGCAGATATGAAACCCAGAGGGTACGGAGTCCAGCTGCAGAGTGTTTTCAGGGGGGTGTCTTTTTCTTCCCCTTGGGTACTGGTAAGATCATATCATTCATTCCCAATTAGGAAGCAAATACTTTTCAAATATAGACCTAGTGTGACTCTAGAGTCACATAGCTTGGTGCTATGAATGCTGATGTAGGCACCAGAGATCAGCACTGGGACATCTCTGGGACCTTGGTGCTGACACTGAAGCAGGCTGATGAACTAAGTTAGAACACAGATCAACCCAGGAATCCCCTTTTTCCCCTGCCACTGCAATGCCTCCCCATCCACCAACAGCAGAAAGACAGAACACTGGCATGAATATCCTGTTTTACCTCTTTTCTATTGCAAAACAGAAAAGTCAGGTTATTGAAACTAAAAGATTCAGATTTTTTTCCTCTGATCATTAAAATGCTCACTTGACTTTGGTGCATTTCAGTATATCACTGAGTTGCAGTTGTAAAAAATAACAACACTAGGTCTCACCATCTGTATACTTACCTTTTGACACAGTGTTAACTACTTTTTCTGTAGAGTACTTCTGAGCAGTGATTTATATGTTAAGTACTGAACTCTGTATCACTTCTGCCTTTCAACATTATATTGCTTGCTATGTATTTTCCACTTGTGTCTGTTATGTCATGGATCAGAAATTCATTCCTTCTCAAAGATGCTTGGCTCCAGAACACCATCGTGCATGAAATTTCAGAAAGACATTTTTTCTGACTCAGAATGATTGGACATACAGCTATAAAAATATGCATAAAAGCTAAAAGCCCATAGAATTATTTGGAGGGGAAACAAAACATCCCTTAACCATTAAATCAGCTGGAAATTCTTTATACTGTACCAATTCCTATAGGATTTACTTTCTATTGTAGCTCAGCTCCTGTCTACTTCAGCAAAAAAGATTGTCACTTATGATAAATGATTCTCCATGGCAGGATTTAGACTTAAGCTACAGAAAACTATATTTAATAAGATTATCTGATTCTTTTTTAAGGATCAATAATTTATTTATAGGCAGGCCTTGAAGGTTAATTTCTAGTGCTTTACTCGCTGAGCTATCCAGCACTGAAATGACTTACAGGAGACAAATAATCAGAACTGGCTAATCCGCACCAGCTTGTTTAAAAAAAAACCTGTCAGATTAACAAATCAATGATACTTACACACTACAAAATTGGTTTCCACTTAAAAGCTGACTGGATTTACACAGTTTACATGCAGCATAAATCCTGTTTTCATGTAATTTAGCAGGGATTCCAGGCAAAGTGATTCTCCTGTCTCGTGTCAATTTACAAGACATAAACTGGCCAGCAGAAATCCTACTGTAGTTTAATGGATGTCAATTGAGGAAAACAGGGGAGGGAAGAAAAAAGAGCAAAGCAGGATTTTTGATGTTTGGGTACAGACTGCTATCACTGATCACTTTGTTAGCTCTGCTTCACAGCTACTTAATACTTTTCATTTAGAGAGCTTTTCCCTGCTTTACTGGTTACGACAAGTAGTATGCCTTACCTAACTTATAACATGATGCTACATTCATTCAACCAGGTTGTTCATCTGTTTTACTCATACTAACTCTTCTCTCACCTGTTGCAGTTGTTACCAACAATATGTGGTTGCCATCAAATAGGCTGTATCATCAAGTATGAAAGTTAACTTTGCTGCAGCAAATTCTTTAGTATGGGTATGCACATCTTCCTTCTCTCTCCCTCTCTTTCCCTTTAAATCTATATAGTTCTTGTTCTCTTTTGAAGTTTATGGAGCATTATCTAGTTTTATTTTTTGTTACTTACTTTTTGAATTTTGTACAGTGGGTTGTGGGAACACAACACACTTGAGATCATTAGGACTATCTCTGCCTTCATTAGGATGATAACAAACCAACACACATCTGAAAACTACAATGATATTTTTTTGTGTGCAATCATCAAAACAACCAAGTTGTGTTATAAAACTGATTCAGTGACAGGTGCTTAATCAACTGAATCTCTAGCAACAAAAATAATAGTTTCCTAACTTCCTTCTGCAACTGGGAGATATGATATGAAGACAAACGTAAATATTTACAATGAAAAAAAAATACCACAGCATCGGCCTGCATTTTTTTCAGTCTTCTGTCTACAGATACAACTGAACTGAAGGTTAATGCTAACATTTAAAGACAGCCTATGCATAATCTTAGAGGACGTGACATTTTTATGTTTCAGGCTAATACTTTGTGTCTTTTCTGTTCAGAAGAGTCTCATGTAGGAAAGCAAGCTAATGTCAACAACTATCTCAATATTATATAGTTAAATAAATAAGTAGAGACAAAGGAAAACATGATGGAAGTGGCTGAAATAAGTGGTATGCACACAGTACCGTAAACAATTCTGCTAAGCACCATTCTAATTTGGCCCAATCTACCACAACCAATTATTCCTGCATCAGAGACTCCTTATCTTAGATTTTCCAAGCCAGTTAGCCTCTATTTCTTGATAAAAGACACAGCAGCATTTCAGAAAATTGAACATTAGATAAAGAAGAAACCTAGTGTTAGAAATAATTGCCTGCATTTTTCTCCCCAGCTGAGCCAGTCTTCCATCTAAATAGTTGAAAAGCTAACTGTCTTCAAAGTTAGGTCTCAGTAATCCATCTGTGTTGGCCACAGAAATAATAGGCTTGACAATATTGTAGAACAGTTGCCCTTAGCATTACTGCTTGCTAGAAAGTGCTTGTCAAACAATCTTTAAGAGGTCAGCAAGAGCACAAAAGATTGGATCAAACTGTGCCCTGTATTCAGGCTGGTCATAATACACACTTGTGACACAAGCACAACACCAAGATCCACAATGAATGAAAGGCATGAATGAATGAAATCACCCAGCCCTGCTTCCTTTTACTCTCCCAGTTCTTACCACTTCTGGGAAAGAAGTGATATCTTAGTCTGGGAGAAGCTGGAGCACGCAATAAGAACTATAGCTAAACAAATGTACTGAACTTTACAAAAAAATTCATCTCTTACAGGATCCCAAGTTTGGTGCAGGCCAATAGTAGAAGCTATGAGAAAAGCTATGAGAAACTTTGAGAAGCTATGAGAAACAGAAAAATAATTAAGTGTCTCTGCATACTATACTAATCTGCAGACTGTAGTTTAGGACATCTTGGGATACAGGAGATCACCAGATCTTATTACCTAGCCAATGTTAGATTCCTCCATTAATTTATTTAAACACTCTGAGTACTTTTGATCTCTACAGTATCCTCAAGCAGAAAATTCCATAATGTTAACTTGCAGTGGATGAGTTTCTTTTGTTTGCTTTATATCTGCTGCCTCATAATTGTAGGCATCTCTAGCTCTCACATGAAAACAGATATATCTCTGTTAATCTACTCCATTCCCCTAATAATTTTAGAAATCCCTATCACTTCTTCATTCAGATGACCCTTGTCAGAACAGAAAATAAGTATCTCATCAAACAACAACTCTTCCATACCTTTTGTCTTCTTTGTTGCCCTATGTTTTAAATAATGGTTAGTATGTTCTTTCTGAGGAGCAGTAGCCAAGACTGCACTTGGTCAGTGCAAAGCATGATGAGCTCTTGCTTTATCACAGAGAAGTAACATTCTGTCATTAGTTCTTCCTAATAGTTCCTAAGGTCTTAATTGTGATTATGACTTCCACTAAGTGCTCAGATGGCATAGTATTTCCAGAAAACTATCCAGGCTGTACTAGCAGATGAAAAGTAGCAGATGTGAGACAGTGCCACTTGGCTTGCTTTCCAATGTATTCTAGATAATGCAATCCCTCCTTCCTAAAAGAAGCCTTAATGGAAAGTGCTAGCAGCATCATTCCGAAAGCTCTGCACACTGAAACAATTTGTTATTCTGCTCTTGCACTCAAGCAAGAGTTTCAGGACTACAGCACTGCAGCCAAGTCTGGGCCATGGCCGTACGCTCCATCAGCTTGAACCTGAAGGGTCTATCTTGCCTTCCTGACTCCACCACCACTTGCCCTGCTGCTGAGTACCCAGTTATTACAGTGTGACTGCTGGCCATGTGGTATGGCATAGCCAACCTCACAGCCACCCCAAGAGCAGTGCGCTTCACACATCCTGCCAGTAAGCGGTCACTGTACTGCACTGCAAAATCACCTACATGATTACCAAGGAGCTACAGTCTCCTTAAGCTGTTGTGTGAGATATGAAGGAAAAAAAAACAGAATAGACAAAAACATGATTATTGGGTACAAACACATGAAAATGAACAACTAAATGCTTTTATCTGAAATTTGAAACTGAAGAACAAAAATCAGGATAGCAAACAAACAGAGAGAAAAAAGTAAAGCACCATCAGCGCCCTTCTTTTCAACTTCTGAAAGATAAATACATCTCGAAGAGCACTATATTTACTCTGTTATATGTAGCTTTGTAATTTTCATTACAAAGATCACGCACTAAAAATAAAATTACAAGGGTAATTACATTTTCTGACAAATGAAATGGCATAGGATGGAAAATTCTATGCTGGACAATGACCAGTGTTCAGCTGAACTTCCCCACTTTCTCCAAAGCATGCTAAGTAATGTGGGAAAGGTTTAGTGTAATTAACCCTTACGTGCACAATATTCACAAAGGTACTTAATTCTGTTGTATATTGAGTAAGATATTCTCAGCTTCTTTTCCTTTCATCAAAACTAAGAGAAATAGAAGGAGAAAATACTTCTGCATACATGCCTCAGAGAACTGAATCTGAAAACTACAAATAAAGATTTCTCTAAACTCAAGGTGTGATGAGTTCTGTCTGAGTTTCACAGAGAGGTTCCTAACAATCTGACCTATGCACACTGCACTGCGGAGCACTCACTGCTTATGTAGAGCTCTACTGAACTCAGACAGAAAACTCCTGAGGATGAGACAATATGTTTGGTACCCTAAGTGTCCTGACAATGCTAGGTGATTCTAGGACCTCAAACTTATACTGCATTTGACCCAGTAAATGGAAAATTAAATCTCCATTTATAGCTTAATCTTTTATCTACAGATCCAGCCACAGTTTGTTTGTTGTTTTTATTATTATTATTAATTTACCACGTATTCTTTTTCATTTCTAGGAGCAGCCAGGATAAGCTCTTTTGTGATTGAAAATCCTGGTTATGTAAACTATAACGCATATAGACGTGCAAAGCCAATTTTTGTTTTTATTTGTATTAGTGTTGAGCTGAAAGCTTCTTCTGTGCTCCTAGCCCCATCGTGTCAAAAAGTGGGCATGAAATGGAACAGATGTTATGGTCATCTGTAAGTTTACCAGAGGCTGTCATGTGTAAAGGGTGGTACAGAATTGGTGGCAGACGCCTAAAGGGAGAGGGCTGAAAACTGGGAATTCTTCTGTGCAATGGATGTAATAACCCAAGCGAGATAGGATTGTAACATTGCCTCTCAGCATCATCAGCTGTGGGCATGGCCTCACTTAGTGAGTTTACATATAAAAATATTACACTGCCAAAGGTAATTCTTCAGCTGCACTTCACAAACAGAAAACGAAAAAATCCCATGTCTTGAATTTACAGAATATAAACCAGCGATCTACAGCAGACTCAAATCTTTGTTTGACAATGACAAGGCAATGCTGCCATGCAATTACCTTGGGAATCTCGACTGAAGGCAATGGCAATTGAAAGTTACAACATCTGTCTCTGAAACCTCAGTTTATGACTTTGTGGAGAAAGAACAGTCATAACTGCATGACAAAATGTCAGTTCCCTATTTTCTGACTTTTCTGTTTCCCATCAAAACTTTAACAGTATTAAAATATGGCTCACTGCACAATAATGTATGTATTATATAAGATTAAAAAATGCGTATCCCACGAAGTCTTTTATGGATATACAAGGGATTCTCAGAAAGTAACATCTATTTTATTATGTTGGTCCACAATGTCAGAGATGGATGTTGATGGTACGGCAGTAGAGGTTGAACCTTCACACCAATATTCCATTATATTTTGTTGCTGTAGGACAGAGGTGAACAGAGGGGTTGTCTGACAGAATGGTGTCTGAGATGGAAGCGAGGATGAAGCAAAGGTGTGTGTCACCAAATTCCTCCATGTGGAAATATGGCATCCACTGACATTCATTAATGTCTGCTGAATAATTATGGAGACTAACCAGTGGATGTGAGCACAGCGAGGAAGTGAAGCTAGGTGAATATACAACCTTTTCCTTTTTTTAATTAATGAGGCTTATTTAGCTGATTTGCTGGCAAAGGAGTTCTTAAGGCCTACCCATGAGCAGCACTGACTTGAAGGGAGGCTGTGGTGAGGAGAGAGTCGGCCTCTTCTCCCAGATAACTAATGACAGGACGAGAGGGAATGGCCACAAGTTGCGCCAGGGAAGATGTAGATTAGATTTGAGGAAAAATTTTTTCTCTGAAAAAGTATTCAGGCACTGGAATGGCCTGCCTAGGGCGGTGGTTGAGGCACCGTCCCTAGCACTGTTCAAGAAGCATTCAGATGAGGTGCTAAGGGATTTGATTTAGTAGCTTAGTGGGTAGGGATGGTGGTAGGAGGATGGTTGGACTAGATGATCTTGTAGGTCCTTTCCAACCTAATGTATCTATGAATCTATGAAACAAGGTCTGTGCAAGACGCACTGTGTCCCCTTCTGTCTCTCAACTGAAAGTACAAGGAAGGTTCTACATTTTCCTGTTGAGGATGCCAGTCAGACTGAGTACTCACATCATTTTTTCTCCTGGAGAAGCTGGCAGGCCATGGCTTGGACAGGTACACTCCTTGTTGGGTAAAGAACTGGCTGGAATGCAAGTTCCAGAGAGTGGTGGTGAATGGAGTTAGATCCAGCTGGTAAACAGTCATGAGTGGTGCTCCCCAGGGGTTGGTACTGGGGCCTGTCCTCTTCAGTATCTTTATTGATGACCTGGACAAGGGCACTGAATGAACCCTTAGTAAATTTGCTGATTATACCAGTTGACTGGACATGTCAATCTCCCTGGGGGCAGCAAGGCCTTACAGAGGGATTTGGACAGGGTGGATCACTGGGCTGAAGCCAATGAGATGAGATTCAAATAAGACCAAGTACCAGGTCCTGCACTTTGGTCACAAAAACCCCAGGCAATGCTACAGGTGTGGGGCAGGAAGACTGTGCAGAGGAAACAGACATGGGGTACTGGCTGATACTCAGCTGAACAAGAGCCAGCAGTGTGCCCAGGTAGCCAAGAAGGCCAACAGCATCCTGGCTTGTATCAGAAAGAGTGTTGCCAGCAGGAGTAGGGAAGTGATAATCTCTCTGTACTCAGTCCTGCTGAGGCCACACTTTGTGTCCTGTGTTCAGTTTAGGGCCCCTCACTACAAGAAAGATACTGAGGACCTGAAGTGTGTCCAGAGAAGGGCAACAGAACTGATGAAGGGTCTGGAGCACAAGTCTTATGAGGAGTGGCTGAGGGAGCTGGGATTGATTAGTCTGGAGAAAAGGAGGCTCACAGGAGACCCTATCATTCTCTAAACTGCCTGAAGGGAGGTTGTGGTGAGGTGGGGCTTGGCGTCTTCTCTTACATAACCAGAGACAGGACAAGAGGGAATGGCCTGAAGTTGCACCAGGAGGGTGCTCTATTTTTATTTTTTTTCACTGGCAGGATACAATCTGCAATTTATTACATCTGTTATATTCTCAGTGATAGTTTTGACAAGTCTGAGTTCAGTGCACAGAAACAAAATCTCTATCTTGCAAGAAAGAATTCAGTGGGCAGGAGGACAGACCGAGAAAACAGTTGCTTAAATAATCACCTGTTGTTAGTGAAGAGAGAAGAGCCAATGAAGATAATTTCACTAGGAAATCTGAAGGTGGGGTACAGCAGGAGGAGATGGGGATGGTGGTGCTTAGAAGCACAGAACACAGAGGACATTCATCACTAGTAAAAATATTTTTCATGTCAGATCTTTAATATGAAAGCTCAGGGCCAAACCCATTAGTACACTGACCATGGTGCCTCAACCCAACTGAACTACATTTGCAGGACTTAAATTTTCCCAACAGATGGAAAGGGATGGTTTGCACCGAGGGAGATACGAGCCAAGAGAATCTCAGTGGCACAAGAAGAGGTGCTTGATGGGGTGCCTGTGCTGAGACACATCTGTGATCAGAGAAACCTCACTGAGACGAAGTTTGTGAGGGACTTCTACATCTCCCAGGAGAAAACAGTCCCTCTACAGAGAAGAATTTGGCTGGTCACTTTGTGCGGAGAGTTGTACTCCCTAGCAGGAACTAGAAGAAACTTCCCTAGAAGAAGCTATTAACAAATTAAAAATGAGCCAAAAATCAGTGACAAACCTGAGAGTGAAAACTCTTCCTGACAAATATGCTAAACACACTATATGATGTTTTACTTCTCAGAAGCAAGAAGACACACCATGAATGAAAAATTCCTGTGGCTCATAGAAGTGTGCTCTATCCTTGTCTACCTAAACTAATCTGCAAAATGATCTCGGGAAGATCAAAAGGTGCTGAAGGTTCTGTGAACAGTCAGGGGGAGACAGGATTTCTAGGGGATTTGGGGGAGAGAGTAAAAGATCAGGTGAAGACAGATATGATCCAGAGGTAAGTCAGTGGATACATAGGCACTACTAACAAAGATCATTAGTTTTCTCAGCTATGGAATGCTATTCTCTGACTGTGACTTCACAATCTTTATCTCAGATTAGTTAAAGAAGTGGGTGAAGCAAGCTCAGAACTTCCGACAGATTCCTTTGGGAGCACTGGGAGGACAGGTTCACCTAGGTTAAAAGCAGAGAAAAATGTTTTCAAGTCCTTGATTTATATGAAATAACAGCTGGATTAACAATATGCTGAATGCTGACAAGATCCTTGCCCCTAAGAAGAAATTTTGGCCAATCTATCACAAAAAATGTACTGTAAAATCCAGCTGATGATGATAGCTGCACAGTCTGTGTTCAGTGGTTTTCATTTCTCCATATTTCACATACATTTCTTTTCTCCAACATTGACATATATTAAAATTTGTGCATCACTTGGTCAATAATAACTCAGGAGGAATTTCAGTGGAAATAGACATAGCATGGAAGAAGTATTAAGAAGTACAGTCTTTTCCCCTTTCATCCTTTACTTCTAAAGCTAAGTAGAGGATAATTCAGTATATGACATGATTAATAGCAGCCAACTGCGGTATTTTGAACATGCTTTGTCATCCAGTGTTCTAAGAATGCCTTTATGTGACATACCTTTTCTGCTTATACCTCTCTAGAGTCACAGAATCACGCAGGTTCTCTACAGTAGGTTGCAGTCCCTAATGGCAGTACCACAGCTTCATGTCACCAGTCAGAAAGGGAAATTTCAGTTGACTACCTGTTACAACCTTAACTTTGCATCATGATGAGACAGTGGATATGCTCTGTGACTGCATAGCAATATTTAAAAAGAAAAAAAACCCAAACACACTACCCTTATAGACAAAAGTAAATGGAGACTGCATGCTACCAATCTGAGCAACATGGTATCCACCTTTCATCTATACAAAGCATATGAGTTTAGCCATCACTGAAGAATCCACTTCTTCAGTCTCTATTGTTTTGCAGGTCTGAATTTTCTTTGCTGTGTTTCATAGATGACTTCTACTGCAGTGAGATACAGTCCTCCATGCATCGTAATAGGAATAAGCGTAGGAATTTTTAGACACTAAATATTTTTTCCAGATATGTGTGACAAACAAGATAGAGTAGGAAAGAAAAACTAATTTAGTACAATATTGAAGCTATAGAGGTAGTGTGTTGAAATAAAATAAAAGAAAAATTGCAAGAGGCTTTTCTGAGCATAATCACTGACATACAGAATGGTTGAGGTTGGAAGGAACCTCTGGAGATCATCCAGCTCAACACCCTACTAAACCAGGGTCCCATAGAGCACATTACACAGGACAGTGTTCAGGCAGCTTTTGAGTATTCCTAAGGGAGGAGACAACCTCTCTTGGCAACCTGTGCCAGTGCTTTGACTTTCACAGTTAGGAAATTTTTTCTTGCAAAATTAATTGATAATGGAATCATATTTGTATCAAATTATTATATATATCTAAAAAGAAGATTCTTGGAAGGGCATATCACTGGCCTAGAAGCCAATTAGGTTTAAAATAAATTTATGGCACAAAAACTTATTCTGCAAAAATAAAATTGAAGATAAATTCCCCAAAGTAATAAAAATACTGATGTGTAGCAGGGTGAGTACCCCAAGCTTCTGACTAAGTAAACCCTAACCCTTCTATCTAGAAGACTGATTCTGAGGAATAATACACTGTGTATATAAAGAATTCCTGGTAGCTGTGGCTGTCTCGCAAGAATTCTGGATGAAAATAAATCAGAACTTTGCCTTATGTGAACTGGGATTTGATATGACCTTCATGCTGCAGACCTGTCAGGCTGTAGCAATGATGAATGCAATGAGACAGCTATTAGACACTGCTCTAATTTAGACACAGCAAAACTTATTGAGTAATGTCAAATGAAACAAAAAGTAGGACTGGAGTGTGAAAGGGCTATAGTTCCCCTTAGGTAAAATTCAAAGGACATTGTAACATCAAGGCCTTGCTGAGCTGGGCATGAAGGCCTTGAAAGCGATGAGGCAAGATTATTGACTGAGTATGGCAGAATCCTGTCACAATTCTCAGAGGAGAATAAAAATTTCTACGGGGATGCTGTGCTTCTGCAAAGTTCTGAGGAAGTCTGTTAAAATAAATTTGAAAGTTCACCTTTCTTTAGATCCCTTGTCAACAATACCTAGAAGATTAACTCTTAAACAAGACATATATGAAGGAAAGTGTAAAATACTCCAATACTGTTTTATCATCTTATTGACAATAGATCTATGGAGAGCACTGGAACAATTTCCTATGTACCAATACATAGATAAGCAGAAAGACATGAGACTGAAAACCTCACCCTTGAACATAAACTACTTTCCTTATTTTAGAACATGGCTGAAATTGCTTCACAAATTCCTCCAAACCCATACTTGGAAAAGTTCAGGATATAAACCAGTTGAGAAATTTTTTAAAAGCTTTGCTAGACTAGAAAGCTGTCATTGGAACCATGAGACTAGATCAGAAATTCATCTGCACCCTTCTGAATTTACAAGAAAACAGAGGATGATGTAAGATGGCAAGTCATTCCTTCTGAACACATTTTCTGTTCTTTCCAGATGGAAGGATGTCTCCAAATGTTTCTAGGTGAAATGGAGGGATTCAGTGGAAGTTGGAAATCATTTTAGGGACAAATTCTGGCTTGGACTTCAGAGTGATTTCACTGTTTTATAAGCAAATGTGTTCTGACTTCACCATGAAGTCTATATTTCACCTGCCCTAAGTGAAGATGGTATAACTAAGAGGAAACAAACACCATAACATCAAACACTCAAGAGAAGATCCACCAACCTAGTCAGATTCTTACAGAGAACCTGAAAGATCATAAATAGAGGAAACAGATGTTGTAATCCTGTAAGGATTACTTACTGAATGAAATCTATGAAATTCACTGCAGTGCTGAGCAGGGCTGCAATGAGCTGATACAGCTGGCAAGTACACACTTGCAAAGCAGTTGGACAACCTCTTCCTTTCCAAGACAGAAGGTAACATAAAATAGGGTGAAATAGCCTCTGTGGAAGAGAGTCACTGTTGTGAGCACAGAATCTTTTTCATTTCTTTTGATTTCTGCTTCATACTACTAGACACTGCTAACCTAGCCAGAAACCAAGCTTGAAATGGGGAGAGCAAGAATTAGGACATATTTTCCTTGCTTTTCTTGGACATTACGACTGAACAAAGGCAAACCCACTTCAGGGATCTGAAGCAACCTGTTTATGCTAAAGGAATATTGTCAGGACCACTAATATACATAGTTTTGCTATGCCAAAAAACAAACAAACAAACAAACATACAAAAAATCCCACCCACAAACCAAATCAATCAAATATAAAACCCCTGGAAATGGATCAACACACTTAGATCACATTCCAGGAGATCAAGAAATACAAATTGCTTTTTAGCTTGAAGATGGCTTAAGATCTTCTAAAGCAAACTCACTGCCCTCTTCCATGCTCACAGATAAATTCAGTCAGCATTTCCAGAGTTAATATCTTCTAGTGCCCCCAAAATTATCTGGGCATGTTTTCAGAGTACTAATATTTCAGGTGCCATTCCCCAAAGGAAGACCTGGACTAAAAAACGTCAATTAGTCCCTCTTTCAATTGAAATCAGTGTTAACTTACACTGAATTAAATGGTAAGCAAAGTTAAAGTTCACTTTGTCCTAAAATGGAAGCAGCATTAGCCCAGATTGAAATGGTTTTGAAAAGCCAATATAGATATGATGCTTTAGGCAAATGGTAAATTCCTTTCAAAGAAAATTTCAGCCTAAGAGTGGGAATATAATTTGTTACATGTATATGCCTATTAGTGAGATCCTATATAACCTCACTTACTAGCTGTGAATCTCTGAAATCCAGGTTTTGATTTATACTATGTCCTGAGGATTAAAGTACTACCTAAGATTTACAATAATTGCTAGGGCTGCAGGAAAAAGAAGTAACACAAATCATTTGATATAATAGAGCTTCATGTGTACAAGCTGCTGTATGCTTATCATTCAATTGTTTTAATATTCTAGCTCAAAGACTCCTATCAAAGAAATTACTAGTCTTAATAACTGTGTGAATTACTGGCGGTTTACAGATTATTCATTTCAATGGCCATAAGTTCCTTTTCCTTTGAGACCTTATAAACTTCAGCTGTAGTAGATTTATAGCTATAGTTTGAAAATCATTACTTACATTCAGTTAGGACTTAAAATCTTCTTTTACAAATTGTTAACATTAAGTTGTCTATGCTGAAAGGCTTTTATTAAAGAGGAGAAATTTACTAGTTTAGACATAGTATCGGCTTCATTTCCACTGTACAGCAAATACACAGCAGAATCAAGTCTTATAAACAGTTTAGATGTACACTAAATTCCTAAAGTAGACTAAAGTTAAACTTATTAAATCTCATTTTAGAGCTTTCACTTCTTTTGTTCCAAAATGTTTAAATGTATGTTTTATTGTAATATAGCATATAAGAAAAACAAAATTATCACAAAAAAGCAGTGGAGGTTTGTATTCTATGCCTTCTTCTCCAGTACTTCAGAAATCGAGGTCTGTAAAAGCTCCAATACAAAGTCCAATAACTTTCCCTCAACTAAAAAATAATGTTAAATACACTGAAGTGCATTTGTTACTGCTGTCTTTCTAGGGAAAAAATAAAAATAAAAAAATAAAAATAAGCACTCATAAATAATAACACATAGAACTAAAGTGAAGAAAACGACCACAACAGACAACTGGAAGGCAATAAGGTACTACTTGCAAAGGGTACTGCAGAACTGTTCAGTGTTAGGTAAGCATGTGGATGCTTAGCACATCCACAAAGATGCTTATGCATCTTTAAGCAAAGCAGCAGATCTGGCTGCTTTGCTAATAGAACAAGAAACACAGTATGTGAAATATCAGTTTTTCCAGCAGGAGATCTTATCTGCCTTTTCTGAAAAGCAAGAGGTCAAGGGGCGATATAAGAAACTGTTTAAAATGCATATTTTTAAAACACTGTTTTAAGCCAACTTCTCAGAGATGCAAGCTTTTGAACGCATGACTTTCATTGCAATACTTCGGTATCTTAACAACTTCTCTTCTACATCCGTGCCTTTACAATGACATAACCTTCCCAGACCAGTACTGCTTCTTACAATCTGGACTCAAGTCTCGTCTATTTCTTTATTTTTTATTTGTTTGGGTGGGTCAGGGAAAGAGTAGGGCATTGGAATGTGTAAAGTGATTCTTCAGTACATAGGCAGAGTTGCACTTTTTCACAGGTTATCTGAAAATTATGAATGGAATGGTTACTGCGCTGTGACACTAAGCAACTGTGTAAAGGTTGCTTCTAGATGCCCTAGCTGTATTTCTTATGTTTTACTTCAAATACAAATTCACTGTTTAAATTTCTTAGTTTACAGTGCCTGGTTTTCAAATAAACCATAACATCTCCATAATTCAGGTTACAACAAAATGGTGATGATGATCTCACTATGAATTCTACTGAACCACAAGATTTGGTGAACAATTGTTGATGAATATTTTACAGCATTTTGGAAAGTGTACGTAATAGAAGTGGTGAAAAAATTCCTTTTAAAACAAATGACTTTAGATACACGGAGAGCAATGTTTTTTCAAATTGTAACATTAAGAAACCCCATTCAAAACTCCACTGTAAAGACACTTATATAACTGAGTAAAAGATTACTTCTGCAAACAAACAAAACAATTAAAACTGGTAGTAATAAATACTTCCCTAACAGCGCTCAAAAGCTATACAAAGAATTAGTGATTTAAAATAGATGCCCAAAAATTAAAGAGCAGAATCTTAGTAGTTTGCAAACAATTCATAAACCTGGAATGGGGAACCTAAATCACAATTAATAAGAATAGATATAAATTCAGAAGATTAAGCTTAGCCTAGAGTAGAAAAGCAACAGACTTTGCTGTGTCTTAAGGGCAGTTTTAATAAAATCATAGCTGGTTCTCTAATGACTATTGTGCTGTGATAGTATAGAAATGCCATTGGATATGTGACTGTGTAATCAGCATTAGAAGTTAAATACAGTGATTATAACAGTAATATTAAAAAAAAAATACAACAACTCAAAACCCTTGGTATTCTTAGAAAACCAGTGAGAAACACTATATTTAATAAGCTAAAAATCCTCACAACCTAATTTTTCACGTTCACAATAGAAATACTCTATCCTACAGTAAAACTACCTACATATTTCAAATGCTGTTTTCATGGAACATTCATTTCTCATTTCAAAAGTTCCATTAATCAAATGATGGACTGCCACAAATAAAGTTCCAAAAATTTCTCAAATTCTCACAATTATTTCAAAAGAGTGAACAATCTACTTATATGTTGTTTTTAAAGGCATGTTCTCATCAAAAATTCTGATCTTGAATTCTCTCTTAGGAATCCACAACAAAAAACATTCCCTGTTTTAATCTTCATATGTTAACCCAATAGATTAAAACCCAGAATGAGTCTTTGAAAACACTTTGCCCAAAAGCCACTCTCCCACTTTGTCCACTCCATCCTACTCACGGGATATACAATTATGATGTCTTGTAAATTAAATTTCAATTTTATAAAATACTGGAGAATATTGCAATCCCATAAACCTCACAATGAGTTCCTAACAGAAAATGATACTATTTGCTTGGCATAGCATGCAACAATGAATTGGTTTTACCTTCAGAGAGGATTTCAACAGAAAAATTAAATTTTCCAACCATCACTTCAACTAATCTATGATTTTTTTTATTGTTTTAAATATTAACATTACAATAACCCGTATTCTTTGAATTGGCCATTGGAAAATTTCAGTTTAATGGAGATAATAATGAATTTACAATGCAGTTAGGATTTGGGGTACCATTAGGCTAGCCATTACCTTGTCAAAATACATAATAAAATAAAATTCAATTTCCTTGCCTCTGGGCATTTTTCCAAAAGGAAGAATTGTAAAAATAATTCAAAATTTGGAGGTCAATTAGGTTTCATCGTATCTATAATGGTCTAGAAGAGATCTGAGAGCCATTCCCTCTCCTCTTTATGCTATTCTTACTATCAAGGAAATAGATTACAGAAAAATCTATATATATATATATATATATATTGTGTGTGAGAGAGAGAAGCACAATAACAATTGATATTAACTTCTGAAGGAGCAAATGACCCACCAGTGGTCTCCCATGCAAACAAAAGACAGTTAGAAGAGTAAGTGTGAGTGGAAAAGTTTTCCTTTTTTCTGTTTTGTGAAGGTTTGGGTGTAGAATAGAAAACTAGGAAGACTGAGAAAAACTTGTTCTGCATAGCATTTTTTAATTGTTGAAACAGACTTATGGAGTTCTGTCCCTGAATGCCAAGTTAAATACTTTTGCTGCCCCAAAACCATGCTAGAACAATTGTTTTGCGTCTACACTGGGAATCACAGGATGGACCCATCCATATTAAAAATAATACTGCAAACTTCTTACCACAACTACGTTGATTTTAGCCCAGCCACTTCTACTGATTTACATCTTAGGTCAGCCTCAAAAGCTGCATTGGCCCACTGACAGGTATGGCAAGGAGCTGGGAATGGATATCCTGAGGCAGTTACTACAAGCGTACCCCAAAATAGCAGTGCTTTCAGATCACTTTTTAAGTTATTGTTTATTTTTAAATAAAACAGTGATTTGGTTTAATTCCTGGTCACAAATGGAGTTGTATCAACCACAAGTAGAAACAGGTGCAGTAGTAAAATGTGACCGACAGGAAGGGAGGGGTGTGCTTGTCAAGATGTTTTTGCTACTGAATATGTAACTTCATCAAGTACACCATCACACTGGGGTGGAGGGGAGCACAGGAAACATGAAATTTGAAGTCAATGACCTTAAGTGAAGGATCTTTGTAAAATTTATCAAATAAATGCAGCAGGAGAGTAGGAGAGTGACAGATGTCTCATTTAAACTACGTCAGGTAATACACAATATCTAAAATGAAAAAAATGACTTTTCACTGGTACGGAAACCAACCTTTCCACCCAGAAACGTTATTTTCACTCTCACTTCTCCAGAAGAGTTTTCACATACATTCAAATTTTGATCACAGATTACTCTTTATAAACTGCACATTTAAGAAATTGCTAAAGTAAAGTTTAGGGAAGAGGTGATGAGCAAAAAGCAGTCAAAAGACGTAGTATCTTACAGAACTGTAGGAATTAGAGTGACCTCTGGAGATCATCTAGCCCAACTCCCTGCCAAAGCAGACTCCCTACAGTAGGCTACAGAAAGCATCCATGTGGGTCCTGAATATCTCCAAAGATAGAGACTCCACAACTTCTCTGAGCAAAAGACAATAAAGAATATCAGAGGTAGTAAGTTCAGAAGAATAACAGAACTAGCTTCAATGGTATAATTTAGAAAGTATAACAGCATAAAACCAGGCACATACAGGAGATATATATCTGCCTGTCATTTCTTGGCTCATCATTAGAATCCTCCAATGATTTGATGGGTGTTACGTCAATAGGGCAGTTGACGAAGACAAGACTTGTGGAATCATGAATATGAACTATAAAGAACAAACCATGATTCTTAGAAGACACATTAGCATTCTGACTTCTCCTGTATAGAATGAAAGATGCATTTTAAGGTCTCAGAGTGTTATAAATTCTTATGCTGCTGTAAGGATATATGCTTTCGTAGGTATATAGTTTACTTAAAGCCCACCAGAACAATGAAAGAAAGAAAAATTGGTCTTTAAATGTGAATGCCATGTAAAATATTGTGTCACACATGATCAGGTTATTCTATTGTCATGTCATCTGTGAAGGGGTATTACAGAATACAAAGAGATGCCAATGTTGCAAAGAAAACATTCTGTTTCTGCCATTGTATCTGTGTGTTCTGCTATGCTGAGTGGAAATCTATTAATAACCATTTCCAAAATTAATACTGTTAATATTGTTGTCCATATTTGAGCAAACTGCTAAATACTGTTTGCTTACTAGAACACAGTGTGCCGCAACAGCATTTTATTTTATGAACTGGATGAGTAAATCCCTCAGCTTCAGTTCTTTGCTCAAATATCATAGTGTATAAAGGCCAACGGTAGAGGAGAAATTCAAATTTAAGAGATGCCATTAAAGCTGTTACTGTACTTGTCAATATTTACACCAAAATTCTTGTGTATGAAATACTTTACCAGTGGAGATGCAGAAGAAGGTCTGTAATTCAGGCTTCTGGATAGAAACCAACAGAAATGCACTAATATTGATTGACTCAAAATTTCACTGTCTTCACAAACTTTTTTTCTGCCCTCTTCCCTTTCATCAAACAAAAAGCTGCATTAGAGACTTACTTGCAGTTTATTGTTTAAGCCTACCTACAAACTGTACATCAATACAAGACTAATTGTGCATAAAATTTAAATTCTATTGCACTGCTACATAAAAATGCAAAATGCTCCAGTGGTATAATGGCTGGTGCTGAGCTCAATCCAATAAGGGTTGCCCCAAGGCAACTCATACAAATACAATTATCTCTCACATACCCAAACTGCTTTCTTTCACAACATTACTTTTATTATGCAAATGTATAAATCTAATTTTAATCCACAAGACCATCTAGAAGATTAAACCAGTACTCATATCTTACCTTCACTAAGTGTAATTAAAGATACTTAAAAATTTAGTCTTGGAGGAATGATTGTAATGCAAAAAAGAGCTTGCTATCACCCGCAACCTAAATTATTAAGTACGGATATTAGAAGAAATTCTTTCATTCAACATGCTCTCTGTTGTTCTCTCTCCTCCACTCTGCCCTTTCCTCCTGAGCAAGGTGTATTTATTACACACATGACAGTAATGTGGAAAAAGGACTATGGAATAGCAGAAGACCCTATTTCAATAAAGGAGGCAGAAGTACTGAATATTAATTGCCCTGCATCCTGTGCAATCACTCTGATGACTGTAGGAGTTGCATTGTGATTAGGAAGAATTAATACTCAGTATACACAACAGTAACTGACGATGGAAAGTGCTGAAACAATGAATGAGATAGACTGTGTCAGCAAGAAACAATATCAGAGTAAAAAAAAGCCACACTGAAAAGTACTAGGATAAAAGGGCAAAAGTGAAAGGGCCACTCACAATCAAGTGGGATGTTGAATAAGCTGCCTAGGGAGAGACTTTATTCCAGTGCCAAATAAATGGGTTTCTTCAGCAGTAACAAGGGTTTTTAGAGCCTCTTCCATCATGCCAGTCCTCTTGGCTGGTGAAAGGGGAAAACATCAAGGATAAGAACTGGCAACCTGTTGTATATAGAAAGTTTTCCATAAACATATGCAAAATGCACTCCAATTTACTAGCTTTCATTATGAGCTCTGTAATTTGGACTTAGTACAAAAGTAAGGAAGTATTCTGCATAGTACAAGTGTCAGAAACGCATAAAAAATGAAAGGACAGAAATTTTATTCCACTTGTATTAGAGCTGAAAGAGTGAGAGGAATCAACTCAATAATAAAGAATGCAAAACAAACAAACAAAAAATATCTCCAGGAATGGGTATGATAACTCCAGGAAGAATGCAAAAATACAAAGTATTGTGGCCCTCATCCAAGAAAGCATCTTTTTTGCCCCCAGAGAACCTGTTTTGCATAGTTTCTGAGTTTTAAATACATGCCCAAATCTTTTTGAAATAAAGTTTCATTAGGACAGAGATCCGTGTGAGAATTACAGAAGAATTTAGTTACGTACATTCTTTAATGTGTTGACCTCATTAATTTTAGCCTGGATTAGGATGACAAGATTTAAAATGTCTTCTCCCTATTCTTATTATTCTGCAACTTCTTTTATTAAACTAACTAAAATTCTTTAGATTCTCACTTTTTAAAATCTACTGACTGATAATAATGCATATAAAGAGGACCCTCCCCAAAACCACAGAGTTTGAAGTTTAAAAATCTAAAGTAAAGTATTATCTTTTGCCAGTTGAAACAAATGTGGACATATTTTACACTAAACTGTACTCGTAAATAAACAAACAAGCAAAATAACCCCCCCCCCCAAAAAAAAAGACACCAGTAAAATATGTAGATGAATAGATAAATAAAATACCAGCATGTTTTCTGCTAATAAAAAGTAAAAATTCACTCATACCACTAGTCCAATAGAAAACATACAAAATAATAGATTTTCAGAAGATGATCTCAGTTGCTGCTGAATTTTAAAAGCTACATAATTCTGCTGGCTTTACAAGTTAAGACAATGAAGAGTTTCACAGCTGGCTTGGATTCAGAACTGTGAGGATCCCTTCTGGTCCAATACAAAGATTACTCCAGATCTATTCTTACATTCATTTAGCATTACCATTAAACCCTTACAGATTCTTAGAATTTTGATTATTTCCTCATTGATCTAAAAACAGGTAGAACAAACCTGGCCACGCTCAAAACTACAGCTGTATGGACCTGCTGTTTAGTGCTTATGAGGCTCCTCACTGAATCATAATAAATTCTATGGGCCATATGGAACACAAGAAGTTCCATAATAATGCAAAGAACTTCTTCCATACCAGAGGACCAAACACTGGAATAGGCTGCTTGGAGAAGTTGTGGAGTCTCCTTCTCTGGAGATACCTAAAACTTGTCTGGATGCCTGCCTGTGCAACCTGTTGCATGGTTACCAGCTTTAGCAGGAGGGTTAGACTTGATGGTCTCTAGAGATTCCTTCCAACCCCTGTATTTCTGTGATATAATGACAAATATCTCAAGAAGATTGCTTTTACTTTTTTCCAGCATTGAAAGATCCCTGGGGTCCAACTTCATATGATAGGGAAAACCACATAAACATGAGCTACATCAGAATGAGGTTTTTTAGGTATTTGAATTCACAGGGACAAGGGTAGGGATTTCAGCTTTGTAAAAGGTCGATGGGCTGGTTTGGCCTGGTTCTGTGATGACTGGGCTGGGGGACCCACGCACCCACATCCCAGGAAAGGGGAAGAGGGAAACAGAAAAAGGAGAAGGGAGATGGTCCTAGAAACAAAACAGCAGCAACGAACTGAGAAGGAAATGTAATTTACTACATAAGATATCGGAATGCAAAAAGAAAACAAAAAAAAAAAAAGAGAGGAGAGAGCATCCGATAAGGTCTTCGCTAAACGCTGAAGGTGAGATGGCAGCGAGCACCCGCTGCTGAGTCAATCCCAAAGGGAAGAGCCTGTGTCTCACGACATGCAAACAGTTTTTATCTTTCCCACTGAGTGGAACAGAAAAATGCAAAGCAATGCAAAGTCCCCTGGGGTACGTAGTTCTTCTCTTCTGAGACGGGTATACCTGGAACTACCTAGTCTTAAAGAGATGTTGAGAAGCTGGAGAGGGTGGAGAAAAGATTCAAAGAGTAACTGAGGCATGAATTCTTGTAAAGAGAATTTCTGACAGTGATGGCCTGAAGATTTTAATTTGCCATACTTATTAAAAAAAAGAAGACAGAAAGCTGACTTGCTTACAAAGAGAAAGTATCTTTATAAGAAAAAGAAAAGAAACAACAACAAAACCAAAATACTGGATAGTACATACTACTTCAAACTACTGGAGAAATATGTCAAGAAAACTACTGGTGGAAGATGAGGCCAGGGAAATCAAAACAAGGATGAAGCCACAAAGCACAATTTGTTTTTAAAAAGTGGCTGATAACCTCCTAGAGACAACTAGAAAGAATGCTAGCACTTCCACTGTGTCTTTCCAATACAAATACAATGCCTTTCTGAAGGGCGTTCTGTTGCCAAATAGTTTTGCTTTGCCAGCCTAGGAGTTTCAGGAGAGATACACGTGGAACTATGTAAAATGCAATGCTCTGTGACATACAGGAGAGCAGACTATATTATTTAATTATGCACCCTGAACTTAAAATCTACTGATCTTTGTGGCAACAGTTCAAACATTTTGATTCAGAAGCAGATTTATTTTCTATTCATCTCCCATGGGCAAATCTCATTTCCAGGCAGTGAAACCACTGTGACTCAGCTATATGAAAGGGCAAAAAGATACAAGCAGTCCATGAAAGACTGCTCCAAGGAACAACTGGAACATTCAACTGGAATTTCTGAAAGTACTCTATGACCCATCTTTACAAACATTGGGAAGTTATGGATAATACTAGGTGTTTAAGGGCCCCATTGATCCTTAGGGTAGATTCAAGTGAATAGTGAACATTTTCCTCCTTTGCTCCTTTGCTGTTCCGAAAATCTACTACAATATTTCTATTTTAAATGAGTGACATGAAACAAATCAGGGAAGCAGACAGAGAATCTAAATGAGAAGAATATTTATAATCTGCTGGACTTTTAAAATGGAAGCCAAAAGCAAATAACATGTAGAGACAGTTACTGAAAAAAGCTCCAAAGAAAGAAATATGTCAAGACAAACCTGATGGTTTGTCATTACTGCTTAGAGCTGATAGCAGTTCATCACATTAAAAAATGTACTGCTATGAGATTAATACTAGATGAACTTAACATTTTTATGGAACATAACTATTTGATCTACACTCTACATTTTAATAACTTAAAAATCAGCCCTGCCTAAACTTCCTAGACCATAGACTAATCAATTGTCCACATTTCTTACACATAGATTGCTCTAGTAACTTCTGATAGAATGTGGCAATTGATTTAATGGGTGAGTTTTGTACCACAGTCAAGAAGAATACTAAGATGACATACCATACTGATTGTAAACCTTGTTGGCTGGAGTGACAGAAATAGGAATGGTTTGCACTTTACATAATAGAAAAGATATTTAATTAGCTTAAAAATGATACAACACACTTTCCTCACACATGCTAATCCGTCAGTCTGAAAACCATTTGAAGTGGCTCTGAAATTGTCGTGAAGATACTGTAACAATCTGTTTGGAGGTAAGACTGTTCCTATACCAAAGGTTTTGATAAGATGTAAGCACAGCTAAAGTAATCACAGAGGATTTCAATAAAATATTGAAATAAATAGGTCACTGTGAACTAAATGATGTTACAGATACAGAAGGGAAGAAAATTTAAATATGTTGCTCTTTAACTGAAAGAATAAAACACCCAAAAGATATTTTGAAACATCTGTCATTTAGACAGCTCTGTTTGTGAAAGGGCATGTTTAAAAAATAGCCCCCTGGAGCACTTAGCAAAATTCTATTTTAACAGCTATTGGCCTCCTTTTTCTGCCAGGTCAAAAAGGTATATGAAATGGCTAACAGATTACTAGCAAGATCTAGCTTCATAAAAATGCTTCCTCAGCTTTATAAACATAGTGTGTTATCTATAATTGCTCATTTCCTCTTGAGTTTGCTTGTGACTTTCTGTGTTACACCCCTAAGAGTGGCTGAACCATACAGAACTGCCAAGTGTGAATTAAATTTTACCAGTCTCAGGATAATCTGATGGTCATCAGTCTATTCTGCAACTATCCAAACTGCATGAAAATCAGCTTTATAATCAGTGATGATCCTGAATGCTAACACTCATCTATATGGAAAATTTTGTCACTTCTGCTCACAGAGCATTTATTAAATTTGCCATAGAAATAAAATACATGTATATCTACAGGTATGTATGAGAACTAACAAAGGACAGATCTGAAAAATAAAGACATTCATAGGCTTAACATATGAGTTTAAACTACAAAATATGGTGCAAAGCTGTTTATATAAGCACTCTGAAATAATTACTGCAAAGGGACAACCTTAGAAGAGCTTACTAAGGACTGATAGCTTTTTCTGTTTTAACCAATTCAATTCAAACTTTAAACTATTTTTAATGCCCCCCTTTTTAGTCAAATTTAGGATTTCCTCTTTTTAGTGAACTTGTAAAGAAAATGGACTCTGTAAGGAGATGCTGTTTCTAGACTTTCTTTCTATGGTCTGAATGTCAGTATGTAAAATGAAAGATAAAATGTAAGAAAGATGCAAAACAACTGTTTCTAGTAGAAAATACCTGTACAAGTTTGCTTGCAATAGCCATAGTAGTCTTCATGCATAAGTAATATCATGCTTGGTTATTCAGGGAATGTGTTTACTTCTTACAGTCTTCAAATCTGCAGCAATTTCTCCCTTGTCTGCATCCTGTGGTAAGTGCCAACCTTCTGGCTTCTTTCATGTTGCAGTCTGTACTACCGTGATAAATAACAATGTGTTTCTAAAAAGATTTGCTAAAAATTAATGGGAAACTGATGGGAACCAAGTTTTATACTGCCAAGCCTGCAACGATATTACCTCTCAAGGTGGTTTCAAAAACAAGGTATCAGAGAAATAGGTTTTTAGCTCATCCTAGATACCTTTGGGCTAGTTATTCTCAGTGCTATTGCCCAACATAATCAGAGCTGAGAAATAGTCACTAAGAAAAAAATGAAATAAAAGAAAGAAAAAGAAAGCAGTCAAGAGGTATACTGAATTTAGTTTGAGAAAATCACATTTAAATCAAATATTTGCTGTGTTTAATTTCTACAAGGCTCTTGTACACTATCCTACATTACTCCAGTGCTGCATATTCCAATGCTACATATTCCAGAGCTGTAATGCCATTTTCTTTCCCCATCAATAAACATAACACCTGCACATGTTCTTAACAAGGATAGTATATCCATCCATTTTCTAATACTTCAATAAGTTCATTCATGTAGAAAGCCAAAAAAGTTCAAGACTGAAAAAATATGGAAGAGAGTGTGAAGAAACAAAATTGGAAGAAATGGCATCATGACTGCACCCAGACAGAAAGCCTCAAAGTTTTTCTAGGCAAAACCCAGATTATTTTATACATCAGCCTGTACACTTCTTGATTTGCTGGGAGTAATACACCTTCCAAATGGGGCTTATCTCTATTGTACTTGGTCCTAGCTCTGATGCTCAGTATGGGTGTTTTAATAGTGAGGACAATTTCCACAGACAGAAATTGCATCAAATCTCAATCTGCTACAGTACATTAAATATTGTAGGCTTAATGCTGAGTCCCATAGACACTTGCACAGTTTTCTTTGACTTGATATCTAATAGGATATAAAGGCATTATATTTGGACTTGATGAATTTGCTTTTTGTTTTCAGCAGCAAACAGTTACAAAAAGTTACAGTGGTACATTAGTTACAGTAATTTGATTTTGGAACACAAGCAGAAACAAATAAAATCCATTAACAGAGCCAATGGCTATAAACAAAGCTAATAAAAAGGGCTAAAGGCAATTTATATAAAGGAGTCTTAAAATGTCTACAAAGAAAAGGAAAACTTAAAGTGATCTTAACAGTAAATGGAACAACACTGTTAATGCTTTTCATTTTCAAACATTTAGCAATATATACAAATAGAGCAGTGCACAGATTCTATTTATTTTCCTTGGTTTTGTACATTTTTCACTTGAAGTATATATATGATTTTTGTGCACTTGAATCAAACACACCAAACAAACCAATTGAGAAATATTAAAATGGGACTTCCCTATATATATTGGGAAAAAAATTAAAAAAAAAAAAGGAAAAAAAAGTCTGAATCCATCTGGAAGAACATTTTTTCTTTTAGTGGCCAAACAGTCATTCTATGCTGATTTGAACAATTTTTGAAACTTTTTTTTCAAATCTAATGCTCTCCATACAGAAATGTACCTTGATACATCATGATATTGACCTTCAAAATATCTTTAAATTTTGCTAAAATTGGGTACTTTGAATGACAAAGATTCTTAAAATGTTCAAGAAACCGGTGAGAAAAGTTGAGTCTGCAGATCTTTATGTGGAAAGAAGATGTATTTAAGAGGAAGTGGGGAGACAGTGCACAGATCAGGAGTTTTGTCAATTTAAAGCAGAAAAGTGATTTATAAAAGCGTGTTATAAACTGTTTTTTTGAATCCATTAAGAAAATACTATACTGTTTCCACTAGAGATATGACTGTGAAATGGTCTCAGGGACATCAGATACTTATCACCAGGAACAAGACATAGGGCTTTGCATTTCACATAATCTGGAATTGTTTTGAGACACTAAGCGTTACAGAAAGCATCCTAATGACATATTGCATTTAGCCAATGGAACCAAGCCCATTAGCAAAACCAATCACTGCACAAATTTATATGCCACTTAATGCTTCTTCTCAGCTGTGGGTGGGTACAGTGAAGGATTTACAATCCTATGGGAAACAAAGAACAGCATCATCTTATTGCTGTGAGGGAATGGAACCTGCAGTATAAAATCAAAATTGGGTATAACTGGAAGTTGGCCCTGGTAGAGGTATTTCCTTCACTAAAAGGCAGAAACATTTCGTTCTCCCCCTTTAGCTGTCAGAAAGTTGAAAACGTCTGAGGGCTTATCTACACAAAGAAGACACAGTTCAGAAAGCTGTGACATGAAGCTGCACTAGATCTGCAAACACTCTTTGTCTATTTTGGCCACCAACTAGTCTACTCAATTTGAAAATCACAGTAGCAAATGTAATTTAGGGTAGGAGCCAACAAGTTTCCACAACAAAAGCTGGCAAGGAAAGAACAGACTAATAGCTGTCAGGGAAGTAATTACCTACTCTGTTTGCTCTTACCTTAGAGTAAAGGTAATGACCTAATTATCCTATGGGCAGAGACACCTTGGGTTACCTGTACATGGAAAATAAACGCAGAATAGCTAGTGACTATAAATTTCAATACTATTTTATGGCACAATAGCCAAACCCTGTGAATACAAAAAGCTGATCTATATTCTAACCCTAGCTCCTTGCTACAAAACCTAGTGAAAAGACTGACTTCCTCTGTTCGTCAAAATATGGTATTCCTATTCTTTTTGTTATGGACTGGTTTAGAGATAATATTGCAGTGATAAAATACAGGGTTTACAATTCAAGCTTATTATTCAACTGAACTCATAAAATTGAATTTTACCTATGGAAAGATATAGTTAAGGACATGAGTAGCTTATGAAGTGAACAGAGATTTAAACATTGGGAATGTTTATCTTAAAAGCTGACTAATAGCATCCACAATAACAGTACCTCCAAATTATACATGGTTTTGTAAAGCAGAAGGTGATACATAAAATGAATGAAAGAAAACATTCTTTTGAATTAAGAGGACAGATGTAAAACAGAAAATAAAAGCTCTTCTTCTTCAGACTTCATAATTAAAAGATGGAACTTTTATCACGTACTACAGCTTGGGCTTGGGGTTAAATTCAGTCTGGAAAAGGGAATGTTTAGATGTATCGATAGGAGATAATTTAGGCTGTGTGTGGTACTTAGTGTAACTTTTCATACGAATTTTGCCAGAGCAGAAATCACTAGCTGATTTTGTGTAGAACAAATCTTTTCAGAGAAATATACCTTGGAGCGCATACTATTTTACTTTTGGGTAGCAGGGGAGATATCCACTTTTCTATGAAGTACCTGCTGCAGAGAGTTGATAGCAACACAATGGAGGGCAAAGAGTCCTACTTTGTCCCAGTATTCAATTTCTGTATTTCTCTAATCTGTTGAAATGTATAATTCCTAAAAAGCTTTGCTTTTGCACACTTCACTCATAGTAGCAGAACAATGTATCCACAGATGTTCAGGAGTAATTGTTTGTAGCACAGTAGCTACAAACACACACACACAGCTAAACAGAATTGCCACCAAATTCTGTGAGAATGTACATACATATATATAAATGGAAATTATATATAATTATACAGTACATAGTCTTAAATGCTATGCCAGGTACATAAATATGCATGTATATATGTACATTTAGTTATCCGCTTCCATGAATATTTATAAAATGTCACAAACCCAGAATATTCTTCATGCCACATAATTAAAGATTTTCCACTCTCTGAAAGGACTCAGGAAATTGGCGGCCCTACATCTACATAGCACTGAAAACACATCTGAATAAGACACAAACAATGAGCTTTTCAACTTCTTATGACCCAAGAAGAAACGGAAGAGAAATACAAGATGTCACAGTTGATACCATCTTCTCTATCCCTTTCACAGTACAAATCTGTCTCTTTGAGTCAGTTTGTTGCCTGGAGAGGAACAGAAATTCCTCCAAGAGCTAGACATGAACAAGACAGCACAACTTAAGAGAAAAAAAATATTTCTTAACACATATTCCAGTGAGTGAAGATTGTCAGCTTCAGACATCTCATCATTTACAGCTCTGCCCTTCAAATAGAGCTATTTGTCCTTTACATGATAATAGCAAGATGCAGACAAAGAAAAAGGGGGAAATCAGTAACTTTTAAGTATTTTCAAACATAATCAAGTTTGATGCTAAACTAAAAGAAAACTCACAATTTTACAATCTAAGTAGTTGCTGCTGAAAAAAAAAACAGCAAACGAAACAGAAGTGTCGTCATTAATATTGAATAGTCTGCAATTTTAATCAAGTACTGTATGACGATACCGTATTTTTGGATCACAGATCTAACTTGAAGAATCTTGAAGAAAACTCCTATGAATATGCTCACGCTCAGAATTCCAGGGATTAGCTTCCCCAGTAGCTAACTCTTCTGGAGTAACTCACCTTATGAAAGTTTGGAAAGTAAAACAAACTAACAAACACAACAAACAAACAAACAAAAACCTAAACACACACACACATACAAAATCAGATTCAGTATTCATAACAATTCCAAATGAATATATATAACAAAGGAGGAAGGGAGGTAAAGTGAAAGCAGTTTCCCTAATCAGGGTGTACTATGTTGTAGATAGCTGAAAAGCCATCCTCCCAGCTATAGCAGGGAAGCTGCACCGAAGAAAGTACTGCTACAGATTTCTTTTTAAGAAGTCTAATATGCTTTCTTCATGCTCTTTCCCTGACTGTCCTCTGAATGAAAATTGTGCCCGTTCAAATAGTAAAACAACATCAGGGAAAGGAGTTTTGGTTTGACTCAATATGATTCAAGAAAAGAAAAAGAAAAAAGAAAAAAGAAAAGACCAGAGTAAATGGCTAATTTTCAGTATAGATTGGAAGAATGCAGAAATCATTTCTTTGTGCTTTTCATCACCAAAATGTGGTGCCATATTAAATGGACCTAGAAGACATACCACAGCTTAAAAGAACGGAATCTCAACAGAGCTACAAAGAAGTAGTGAATGCTGCAGCTGAAGGGAGCAGCTATTTGTCTAAAAGTCCCTCTCCAAAAATCCTGACTCAATTAAATTTGCTGCCTCTCACGTTATAATAGGTCAAGCTAATTTAAGTTGGGGCTCTTTTAAGTAAATAAGTTCTTCAGATCAAAGACTGACACAGATTTTGCTTTGTTACTACTGAGGATGATTGCATTAAATAAAAAGAGGTAAGGTGAAAGAGGACATTTAATATCTTCTTAATATGTTTTGACACCTGTGCTGCAAACTCTGGGCTCAAGTCTGGGACAGAACACAAGACATCTGATTCCTTCCCCACAGTTGACAGCCGCGCTTACCAAAGGCTACTTTGCAAACTTACTTCTAGTGTGGAATAGCAAGGAACAGAATGGATACTTTTCTATTTTAAAACAACTTGAAACCATTGAGGAAAAGGTGTGGAGAGAGGAGGATTGACTAGAATTATGCACCTGATGAAAAAGAATATTGGAGAATATTTTAGCGCTGTTAAGGATTACAAGAGATCAGTAGCAGAAGAAAAAACAAAGGCAAATGGAGTAGCAACAGTAGAAAGATGGTAGGGAAAGGAGATCAGAAATTTGCAGTGTTGAGGTTCTTTAAATCCCAGTCAGCCCAAGGGGACAACCACCATTTCTGTTTTTCCTTACTTTATTACAAACTTTCCCTATTCCTTTATTCTTTTTGCAGATATTCAGTCACTGAGACTCAGTCCCTTTGGCAGAATATAAAAACATAAAATCTTACACGTAAGAAGGAATAATCCTACACAGCTCCTTCTTAGTTAGGCTCGAAACAGATCACACCAGATATATAGACAAAGAAATGAGAAGATTTACTTAGAAGAAACGAACTTTCAGTCTACCAACATCTCTTCTGCCAGAAAAGGGAAAGAGAGAAATGATTATGTTATTTCTCTGGCATAGAACTCTGGCATAGAAGACAATGAAAGAACTATTTTTTCTAGTCTTTCAGAAGAGAAGAAAAAAAAAAGCAAAATCAAAACCAAACTAACTGCACCTAAAACGGTTTACAAATCAGATGAATGGTTACCAAATTTGGAAGCAGATGGTGTCATAAAGACAGAAATCAAAGCAGGTAAAAGTAGCTATGATGACAATCAAGAATGAGACCAGAGAAAAGATGAAAGGCTGTTTTTTTTTTTTTGTTGTTTTGTTTTGTTTTGTCTTCCTTGCTCTTTTATCATTACAGTTTAAAGAAAAAAGGACATCTCATGGCCTTCCCAGCAAGTATGTACAACATATTCTACCATAAATGGTGGAATCACACTACTTACAAGTTAATAAAACTGTTGTGGTGCTACACAAAGGTTAATGTATGACTGTTAAACTATTTTGTCATTTATTAGCATTAGGAAGTTATTACATCATAGCAAAAATCTAATGGTTGGCCATGCTTTAAATCTAGCATTAATAATGGTTGCCAGTTTATAGATAATTTAAACTGAGAACACTAAAATTTTCTCTTAATAATATACTTAATATACTACTTCCTCTTAGATTGCTATGTATTGTGCATGACATTATCTACTATTATGTCACTTTGCCAAACTTCTTATGAATTCAGATCTTTGGTCCTTAAATATGCTCTGTTTAATTCTTCTAAATCACTTGAAAGGGAAGAGAATTGATGGGAAAACAGGTTGCAGTACTCTAAGACACACGACTAGTGAGCACCCCCAGGGATACAACACAGTTCTTCACATTCTTTTGCAAAGTAAGAATACTGCTATCTAGGTTGTTTGAGAAAAGTACTGATAATAAAGAGTTTTAATTACAAAATTTATAAAAATCCATCATGCTGATATTGCCCTACCATGAGTGAAACAGCTCCAAAGTTCAAGTTGAGGATGCTAGTATAAAGTAATAGAAAGCATTTGGATTGTTACCAATGGAGAGATTATCTACTTTTCCACATTAGGAAGAGTTAGCATTTTCTTGTAAGTAAACAAGCATAGTGAATTTGATGAATATATTTTTTTCCTATTTGAAGAAATCAAATCACAAGATTTGATCACAAGGGGAGATGAGAAAGTCAATGTAACAGCTATCATTTGGCCTATCTTTGCCATAAGAATTCATTTCAAGACATAACCTTCACTTATCCCTCACAAAGGCCCATAAATGACACTCGTTTTTGCCATCAGACTGCTGATAAATCCCATCTGTTCACCAGTCCTGAAACACTTCAGCTAGACTAGATTTAGCACTGAAATTAGATATATTTTGTCCTTCAAGAGGTACATACACCACTTACTGCATCAGAGCAACAACTTTATACCAGTGTGCTCCAGCTAATCTGGTCATCACCAATAAAAACGTGGAAATATGGCAACAGAGTTTGGCTGACATGGTGAATAGGGCATATACCAGGTTTCCTGGTCTTTACAGGTTTAAGTTTGTTCCTTAAAACACTTTTTTTTTTCCTGTGTTACAAGCTTTTCATTTCTGTTCTAGAGAGCTTTGAGTATGGATTAACTCACATTTCTAGCAGAATTCAAGGTAGCAGTGACAACCTCTGCCCCAAGCAGTTTATCTCAGCAATACCAAGACTCTCAGGTAACATTCTGGCAGCTGTTGTAAGCAACAGCTAATCTGGTGTTTGTATTTATCTATCCTTCAGAAAGAAAAATATTCTCAACAGGCTGTTGGCTTGAACATTTGATGAATGTTAAAATAAAACAGACTGTATTTGTTCTGTATATAGAATCATGAGAACTGCTTTACCAATTAAAACCAATATATGAGCCTCCACAACCCACAACTCACAAGCTGACAGTGAGAAGTGACTACCGGAAAAAAAAAAAACAAAAACAAAAACCAAAACAAGCAGAAAAACCCACAACAGATCCAGTTTAACAATCTTTCTCCATCTTTACGCGTTCTTTTCATTAATATACATGAGGCCTAAGGTTATGAAAACTGTGGGAGAAGTAAAACTTAATTGTGCCTGGGCAGTATCTCCTGGAAAAGACTTCATTTTAGAAGAAATACAATCAGCTCTTTAACTTTCATACAAACACTTTCAAATTCTGTAAGGTCTTGTCATGTAAAATCCCTCTGCTGCTAATTATCGCAACAGTTTGTTAGCTGGTTAATCCAAACCTTCAGAGGACTTTTTATTTTTTTTGGAGGATTGGGTAGGGCAGACGTGAGTTTTAGTGAGATAGAATGTCCTCTGCAATTTTCTCCAAGGGTCTTCCAAGTTTCTTCCTCAATTTTAGTGCTAAAACTTAAATTAGCCAAACATATTATTGTTCTAAGGAAGTAAGGCAACCCTCTCAAAAGAGGCTAAAGCCAACATTTGTAAAGTTAGAAGCCTAAAGATCAGTAGCATTGCTCATTAATTGGCCTGAGCTTTTCATTCTTCATGGACAGGTCTGACAGTTTAATAAACTAGTGAAAAGAAAAAATATTTAAACTATTTTTAATGCCCCCCTTTTAGTCAAAGGATTTCCTCCTTTTAGTGAACTCTTAAAGAAAATGGACACTGTTGGGTCGAAAGGACAGATTTCTTTTTTCAGATAAATATTTTGATGCAAGATACATATCACGTATATTCTTTCTCTACTATTATGTGCAACTGCATTTTGAAGAATAGTTACATGAAAACAGGATACTCTTCTAAAGACCTCATCTACTGCTGATGTCTTTCAATACTTGAAATTGCAACAATACTCTTATGGAAGCATACATATTTCCACAACAATCATTTTAATGACTTGTATTTGGTGAAAAATAAAAGACCGACACTTAAAAATGCAAAGTATCATTTTCATTTAAATAACCCTGCAATTAAAAGAATGTAGAACTGAAACTTAAGAAAGCATATGCTTATACAATCAGAAGAGTCAGTAAATATAATGATAATTTTTCTGTCTGCTACAAAATCTCAGAACATTGCCTGAGTGAACAGACTTTCAGTGTTGCAAAGGAATACTCAGACTGAAAGAAAAGCTCCTTCACTCATCAACCGTTGAACTACTATTTCAACTTTATGGTAAAGAAAACCACAAACCTTGCAATATTTTGCTTCTTCAAAAGGGAAAGGAAAGGAGTGCTAAATAAAGTAGGAAGGACCCGATGATATTTCTTTCAGTCCTCAGTCCATGTCATGAAAAACAGCTTGTGCACATGTATTTTACTGCAGTGTACTTCAGAGTCCACTTCATGACACAAATGCCTATGGGACAAGTTTGCAGTGTTGTACTTCTGGCCTTTTGTAGACTTAACATTATCTGAAGCATCTGACTTAATCTCAGTGTTGTTTTCCTTTACTGTGCTACAAAAAATGACAAAGTACTACCTAACTACAGTACAGTTCTTGTAAGGCTGAAATATTCTGTAAGTGATCTACATCTTTTAGACCTTCATCTGAAGGTGCTGAGAAACTTATATAACTCACACTGCAAAACAAACGAGACATTATTTAAAGACAAAACTACTACCATTTTAGCTAAGCCCACAGTTCACTAGTTCTTTACTAGAACTATACAATGAAGCTTTACAGTCATTTAGATTACTGTAACTAAAATTCAGCTTTTAAAGCTCTATTGCAATCCTTGCAATATTTCCCTTAGTAGTATTTTCTATTTTAAACATCTGTTAAAAATAAGTAGCATTAACTTAATAACTTAATGAGATAATCTGGCTGGGCTCTTTTGAAATTAATCAAACAAATTAGCATTATGGACTTCAGAGACTGAGAAGAGCTGATTAGACTACAACAAATGAAAGTAACAGGCACATCTGTAAAGGGGTACAGAGCATGGAGCTGACAGGCTTCCATGGTGCAAAGCACGTTTAGGGTAGTACAGCTGCCATGTGCTTATCAACTGAGAAAGGAAGGTCCTATTCCATCAAATGAGATATACTTTGAATAAAGTAATTGTCGAAATAAAAGCATTTCCTCCCTTCCTGCACCTTTCTCTGTCAATGAGGATGTCGCCTAATTACATAATGATGAATGACTGAAACATGCTGTTCCCAGACATCCATAATGACTAAGTGCTGTACTGATTCTACAATACTGTAATGTGCTTCTGTATTCAGTCAGTGGAACAAAACAGCAGGGCAATGTTAATTAAATACAGATGTAGTGAATATTTACCTGACACATTCATTCTTGATTTAAAATAAAAAATCAATATGTTACAATTACATTCGATGACTATTGAATGAATTACATTCGATGAGTAATGCAAATTCTCAAGAGACAAAGCTTGTAGGTAATAGAGATAGTAGACAAACAGCAACCAGAAATTTCAAAATGTCATCAAATTCAAATTGTATTAGCATTCAAAATTCCATTTGGTCTGCAAATATGAAACACAGAAGTAAAATCTCAAGACATTTCCAGTTACTCCTGGTTAATAATTGGTAGAAGTACCATTGGGAAGGTACCTTTCTTGCTCCCTGTACTTCACATGTGCAGTTCCATTCATTCTTGGCTCTTTTCACAATGATAAAAAACAAAGATAAAAACTAGGAGAGACAATTATAATTTCTTTTAAAAAAATTTCTGATTCAAATAAAATAAAAGTGAAGAAACAAGAAGAGCCAAAAAAAGAAAAAAAAGAAAAAAGAATGAAGTTGAATGAAGATTGAATGTTATGTGTTCACTGATCTTCTCTCTAGATTTTCTCTTTGCATTGCTATTTCACTTCAGAGGACAAAATTACTGGAGAAGGTTCCATTTGACTTCTGTTACGTAGGAGACCTAATACTTAAAACGTTATATTTCTTCAACTCTAATCTCTCATTACACTAAGTTACACCATTTGATATATGGCAGTCTCCTTAACTGCTATTGTAACTTCCACTCTTCTTGAGAGAGAGGAGAAGGAATGATGGGAGAAGAACTGGGAGGTGGGAGAACTACTCTTCTTAGGTGCTGAAGTTCTCCCGTCTTCCAACTCTTCTCCCATCATCCCTTCATTCAGGTTTCTCATTTAGCTTTTGTTTCCCTTCTTCACCCATCTTCATTCACAAGCAGTTCTAAAATATGAGAACAGATGTCCCTGATCCATCTACAGTTTGGTATGCCAATACCTTCTCCCACCTTTTTTCTCCCTCATGTTGAGTCCTTTTTTATCAGAGCACAGAGAGCCAATTTGTTTGTTACTCTTGCACAGGGACCACCAAAGCCGGTTCCAGTTTTTACAGGGTACTGTGTGCTACTGCACAATGGCTAATGACAATAGGGGAAGGAAAATGAGTTTTTTTTTCCATTAAAAATTATTTAGAGATTAGAACTCTACACAACAAAACTGAATGCTAACCCTCTCTACTGAGCATGCATGGCTTAGTGCTGCATGAGCACTCAAGCCCAAATAAGTTTAGAAAGAAGAGAGAATATTTTGCTGAAGGGCTGTTGAAAGGACTTCTTGAAAGTTTGAGCTACCCAGTTCCTGGGAGCTGTTTCACAAACAGGGTTTTGTCCAAAATGTCCCCTGATATTTAGGAGGAAAGAATATAAAGCAGAAGAGCCGAATGTATCAGGTCAGGAGGATAAGGTTCAAAATACAATAGAACTATTGCATCTCTACATCAAATATTTATGCATTTGAATGCCAGACAGCAATTCTGAACGCTGGCTTGTCAGGCTGTCATTAGTGATGCTACAACTCACAGTGGTACCTGACAGCTACTGCAGATTCTGAAAATCTGAAATGTACCTCAGTATTTTTATCTCCAGTGGTAACATTCAACATATTCAAGAAAACTGTTCAAATTGGAAAAAATGCAAAGCATACAGATACTTATGCAGTGCACCAAAAGTATGAATTTCTATGTTTAGATTAGATTTCACACAGAATTAACACTGGTTACTGAATGTCCCACGCCATCTCACACAAACACCTGAAGTAAAGAGCATTTGGTGCAGTATGCGTCTTCTCCTCAGAGTTAATATAGCATAACCAAGAACTAGATTTGAAATTCCTAAATAAATTGACTTCTTAAATACAATTAAGAAAGAGTTCTAGTAACATGCAACTTTGTGACATGCTTTGCTGGTTGATCACTTCTATATTGTGATTATACTTTCGTAAGCTGGATCCAAAACACTCTTTTTATATTGCTGATATTACTCCCCCTACTTATTCACTTAAATTTACTATATATAACAGCAAGAAAGCACATTACCTTGAAGAGATTTGGGAGGTTACAAATCTGAATCAATTTCATTACCATAAATAAATGTCAAATGGCTGAAATATATTTTCTCTGATTAAACTGTCAAGGACAAGAACATCCAGAAAGAGTGAATCTTTTTTTTTTTTTTTTTTCATTCCTGTTATAGTAAGAAAAGGAGGAAAAGTGTGAAGGATAAGTGAATATTTTACAAGAGATCTTTGCATAAAATCAAAGTGAATCCATAAACCCTAGAGACAAAAAGATGACCTAGCTGCCTCCTTTATTAGTAACTAAATAATTCTGTTTGTGGAAAAAAAAAATCTGAATGTCTGGTATACTTAGTGCTCACAACTTGAAGCACACCGTGCTATCTTCAAACCTTTTCCTTCTCTTTTCAGTTTAAGAAAAAAACACATATGTGTATTCACTTTCCAGTGTATCCCAACTAAAATACAGAAAACTACATCTTCGCACTAGGTGTGCTTAGAGAATTCATTCACTAGAAGTGGAGAATGTGGAGAAAGTACTTCCAAGAATGGTGTTTATAAATTATTCCTACTGCTTTAGAATCTGGGAGCCCTCTAGAAATATCTGTATCTCACTTTTGACTAAAATGGAGTTTGAGATAAGATGCTCAGTGTGTTACCAGTTGGGGTCTCAAAAAAAAGACTGCATTTACTCTGCATTTTTACCACCAGGTAAAGCAATAAACACTATTAAAAAATTCTATTTCAAGCATAGTATATACTTTTACATGTATTAAAAAAGAAGTGTAGGTGAATGTGATTAAGTGGTAATATTCATTTTGAAATTCAGTGTAGAAATTCAGAGACATGATTTCTAAGCAGCAATTTAACAATTATGAATGAGACATTTTTATACAGTTCATGTAAATATCTTCCCAAACATTATTCATTCTTGTGGGTTTAGCTTCTGGAAAATGCAAGTATTATGAGCACTGTTCATTAGTGTCAAAACACAAGTGTACTTTAAATATTCTTCTCATGCATTATGTATAAGAAGGAGTGAACTGACAGAACGTTGGAAATAACAGTTTAGGGTTAACTAAAGGAGATGTAGCCCTTCAAACTAGAACCATCTCCAACTCACCTGTTCTTGAAATCAAAATTGGCAAAATACAGTTACATTAAGTCAATAAATACAGATAATTGGGGTTATTTCCCAAATATTATCTCTGGTCTAAACCTTGAATCATGTCGTTTTGTAAAAACAAAACAAAACAAAACAAAACAAAAAAAAAACAAAACAAAAAAACACTCTGAACAGTACAGGCAGCACAGGATGGTACAATGCCATATTATGTAAAAAGATGTGTTTTCTGAATGACAGGAGTGGTTGCTCCCATCTGTGGTCCCAGCCCCAAGGCAGCCTGCCAAAGACAGTGATTAATTTGTCAGAGATGTAACCCCCAATGGCTGCTTTTACAGTTGTATCTTCTGTGATCAGGTATGCTTCCTGTCCCAGCTATGCAGCTCCCTGATCATAAAAGAACTGCATTTCCTTGAGCTGATTAGAGAAGTGCCTTTGTCAAACTTGAAAAGGTTAGACTTACATGCATGCAACTTTTGCACAAACTTTGCTTTGGGCTGAGGACATTAATACAACTAGAGCTAGATTTCTGTTATTAGACTAATACATGCACTGAATTACTTCTGAGTTAGCATAGTATGATATGGCTATATTGATTTTTCAGATGTGCCTTCTAGGTCATTTCTCAGTTTGGGTTTCCAATCTTTATTTTGCTTCCTGTTTTATTATGCAGGTTGTGCTCAGTCCCTGCTGTTCACTTGCATCTCTGTCTGAAACTGTGTACACACACGAAGGTTTGAACTTAGCATGCAAAACCGGCCCCGTGGAAAACGATCAATCACTTTGCTAGCCCAGTATCTGTCTCCAGTAGCAACCCCCACAACACAGTGAAAATGAAACAACAAAATCCTTACTGTGTTAGGCCTCTCCTACATTATGGGACAAGAAAAGGGAAAGAAAGTTTCAAGTCTTACTGCAGGTAACTGAAATGCCTAAAATCAGTGTAACAATATAGCATAGTTACCATACCAAAAAAAAAAAAACAAAAACAAAAACAAAAAAAAGGATGTAAGTGAACAGTTAAATGCATAACATAAGAGAAAATAAAAAAATGTTTCTTTCAGTAGAGAAAAAACTGTAGCTTGGGCATCTCTTGGTTGATGTCATTGACTCGGCTTTGAACAACGTTCATGAGTGTGATTATTCCTATGATCCACCTCAGTATTCCCTGTGGTGCTCATGAATGTTAGGGTAAAGAGGTCAAAATGAAGCAGTAAAGTCAAGCACTAGTACGGGGAGAGGAAAGGTGTCAATATTTTTTTCTCACTATCATCATCTATTTTAATTGGCAATAAATCATTTTTTCCCAAGTCAAGTCTGTTTTACCCACAATAATAAGTGATATCTCCATATTTCAACCCATGAGCTTTCTCATACTATTTTCTTCTCCTCTTCCACCAGTAGGAGAGTGGGCAGCAGAGAGGGAATTTGCTGTTAGCTTAGGTTATGACACCAAAACAATGAGCAGCCGGGATAACTCTGGCATTTAATCTGAGCTTGAAAATCCTACTGGACTTTCCTCAACTCAGACAGAACAGAAGTGCAAATCTCTCTGCTGCACTCTGAAGCTTGTCATTCTGTACACTCAATATGTGGGATACTCTACTTGTTTAGTGGCCCAGTAACTAGGAACCTGACAATACAATGAAGGAAATATTGTTATAAAGATTGTTGTGCCCATCATACAGATTAGAAAACAGTAAGTTGAATTTTCAATAGCACTAGAGTATTTTCAGATACCTGTCTGTGGAATGACTGGGAATAAAATCTTTCCCAAAGCTCTGATCAGAGCTATAAAAAGTTAGCCATCCTTTCCCTTAAATAATGGGTTAACATTACAGTTTATGTTATTGCCAATGAATATTGCTAACACCAGATTTGGCTCAAAAAATTTCCATCAATGAAAAAGTGAATACAATCCTGGCAAAAACAAAAACAAAACAAAACAACAATAAAAGAAAAAAAAAACCCAAAGATGACATAATTCATTTTTCAAGTCTTAAGAATTAGAAAAATTAAAGTAGAATAGAAAATTAAGCTACAAATTTAAGGCAGAAAAAAGTAGTTAGAAATCTTTGTTAACACCAAGGACTGGGACGGATTGTACCTGCCACTTGTAAATGCTGAGAACACTTCTGTCTCATGAAGATAAAATATTTTGAGGGCAAATTGTTAGACATTCCCTATAGGTGACATTTATGAGAAGTAAAAATTAAATAGTAAGAAAAAATGCTGCATACATGAGACTGCATTATTTCTTTGTTACTCTCAAGAAATTAATACGCAAGGTTGAGGTTGCAAATATGATTGAAAATGGCGCAAACTATTTTCTGAAAATGAATTCAATAACGCATAATAATCTACATATATCACAGAACTAGGGAAGAAATGCAAGTAGGTTTAGAAAAACCCAGCTGATTACAAACTACAGTGTTTTTGGAAGGATTTATTAAAAAGAAAATAAAAACAAAAAAAAAAATACTCAAGAATAGTTTTTCCAGGTAAGTTTTCTGCTTAATGAATTAGCAGACTACTAATTCAGCTTTTAAGGTTTTGGCAATGCAAGTTATCTAAGACAGAAAGAGAAACATCTGTACTTTGAACAACTTGCATTTAAAATGTCTTAGCCTCATTAAAAATAATAATAATAATTTTAAAAATATATATAATATACATAATGCCTGAAGAACTTCGTAAGGCATTCTAATTGCATATTACCATGAAGGAATGTATTGGAATGGCTATACAGACAAATAAAAATGATGTAGTCTTTTTATACTCAGCAATGCTGAAAAAACAGATGTGATTGTTAGAGCCAATTAGACTACACTGGTTTGAAATGAAAGGGTGAGCGATGCCTTTATTAATGACAACACTTCTTCTGTGACTGAATAAAAATCACGGACTTTAACAACTATGTGAACTAAGATTGAATGTACACCAGTTTTAAGGACCTTCATTTTAAACCTTATTAGAAAACCTGACCTTTTAGCAATAGAGCAGCTTTCCTGGGACAGATTTAACAACTGTTAAAATTATCCAGATTCCTGATCCCTCACTGCCTAAGGGAATAAAAGGATATGCCAAATATTCAGTATAAAGTGATAGCTGTACTTTCTGATTAACAATCCATAAATGCCTGATTTTGGAATATGATATTTGGGTGCATACTGAAGTAAGACTGCACACAATGTTTTACTGTGTTTTATGCATGGATTTCTTTCTTAAGGACGTAACTGTATCCTTTTCTCCAAAAATACATCTGCTTTTTTTTTTTTTTTTTTTTTATAAACAGAATCTTTAACTCTCATTAACTATAAAGAATACTTTAGGAGTTCAAAGGAAATTTATTTTAGAGGGACACATCCATAAGAAAACTACAATTCTCAAGATAGGCACATAAATGTGAAGTTCTTACAAAATATACCAGAGTCTCTTTTGGACATGACTCTTCCAAACACCAAGAACTCTGTTCAGTGTGAAACCTAGGCTAAAACTTCTGACTGCTGAGTGACTTTCTAAATGTGTCAAGCATAGTAACCTGAGGCTGAGGAATACCTGATAAAATTTCATGGAGGACAGTGTCTTTTTCTCTGGAGACATTCCCAGCAAAGCTGTTATATTCTGGTGCAGGAACTGAGAATTCAGCTCACGTAGGATCTGATTACAGATGACAAAAGCATACTTCATTTTCAGGGTAATATGGTACTTACATCATTGCCGCTCAAATGCTTCTCTAATTGTGAGGCAAAACTCAAATCTTTTAAATAATAATTTAAAGAGGGCACTCACAAGATTCTGTCCAGCACTGAAATAGTGTTGTGGACAACCTATGAAAACTGACACAATTACTGGACTTGAAAGAAAAGGCAGTTTGCTGAATAGCTTCTACAAATAGCTGAGCAAAAAGATGTCTGCAAAAGATCGCAGTGCTCACCCTCTTCATTTACTGGACCCCCCTTACAATGTCCTTTTTTAGTACCATCATGGAGACAAAGAGGAGGACAGGGATCATGGAAATGTGCACTATATCAACTTCACCACTGTAGAGAAATATATAACTGATGATTTCAAGAAACATTGCTACTCCCAGGATGAATGGAGGAAACAATCATCAACTTCTGTAGATTATTTGCGAGCATTAAGTCATATCTTGATACATCTTTAAACAATCATTTATCTACTAGGAAGTCTCTGTGACCAAGTGGATAAGCCAACTGAAATAAAAAGACTGACAATAGACAATAGAAAAAAAACAAACAATAGAATATCTTGTTGTATGACAAAGTTAGCTCCAGTGAATAATCAAGAATTTCTAGAAACACTTTCAGAACAGGAGAATATAACCTAGTTGCATAATACACTTTCTAGATGTTTACAGCTGGAGATTTTTCAATACCAAAAAGCATCTGCTTTTCAGCTTCTCAGGTGGATGTAATGGAGTTACATTGACAAAAATTAGCGTAAGGGAAAAATGTGGTGACAGACTGGGTGTTTTGTGTCAAATGATCAAGGGCCACAAACTGTTTCAAAACTATTACTTTCCAGGCTTGTAGACTGAATCATCTACAGCTTCAGAAATCTGTTCTGTGTTGCCTTGAACATTAATTCAGAAAGGAAGGGAACTGAAGGAAACATGTACTTCTTATCTCCCTTCAATGAAATTAAGAATACATCTTAGACATCCAAGAAACAGTATAGTTCTGATTCAGAATTTTTTTGACTTTTTAACGATCCCCAAGGCAAAAAGTGAGTAGCCTCAGAAAAGAACCAACTCTAAAATAATGTTAAAATAATTTAATTCGTTTGCACATCTTACACATGATCTAGCATCATAAAAAAAAATTTTCTTCAGCAGTTTTCACCTTTGAATAGTCAAACACTAACAGATGTATTTGATGGCCTCCAGAGACAAAATTCATAATTAACGTATAGTTAAAGGTATCTAATTAGTTGATGTAGAATGACAGCAGTATTACCTATCAGTTTATGGATTTACAATTCTGTAATACATAGTAAAAAGCTCCCCCGCAAAAGATCTTCAATCACACTGCCATGAACATGTTCAGTTTATAATCCCTGAGCTCTTAGTCCAGTTAAATGGGCTTTCCAGTAATAAAACAAGTGGTTTTAGTCATCCCCTTGCACAATGTGAGAGAACCAAATGGTTTGCTTCTGCAGACACATTTTAGAATTTTTCAGTGATATGTGTAATAAAAATTACAGTAGTTATGTGTGGTATGCATCAAGTGAACAGTGATCTGACTGATGCTGCTCATTCATTCAGGGGTGAATTATGAAAAAAATATGATGCTTAAAATCATCATATTGACAGTCAGATATACAGAGCAGCACTTGTACAATCATATGGAAAGATTTAACAAAGAGCAAGAGCAGAGTAACAAAGCTCCTTCTACAAATGAAGTTCTAGCTACTAAAGAGAGGCTAATTTCAAGTTCAGTTTTGCTCTTGTAAATGCCAAGTACTGAGAAAACCAAATGAATGATATTCACTCTAACTGATCCCTGTAAATTTATGACATCTACAGTGAGGTTGACGGTGTTCACAAGATGATGAAAAGAGCCATACTTTATGAGTCAAGCATAAAGAGAAATAATAACGTTCTATGTATAATAGCCAAAGTCTCTGTGAAGATATTGGTTGCCACGAAAAGACCTAGAGAAAGGACCCTGATGTGAAAATCTCACTGTTTCCAGTATTAGACATGCCTGAACATAACAAGTTGGTAGTATCCTGCAGGTCAAATGATTCAACTCTATTTTCCTTGAGCAGCTGCATAACTGTCGATGAAGTCATCTTCTGATTGCAAGTTTTCTATTAACAGCAGATAAATCTTTGGTACCTACTGCTGCTCTCTATCCCCCATTACTTTCTGCAACCATAAGTATTTTATTGGAGCTCTCTCTTCTGAGAAATGAATTAACACCAGTTCTACTACTCTGGAGACTCAAATACGACTGACACTCCTTAGAGGAGCCACTGAAGGAAAACAGGATGAAGGTTAACAATTAACAGTAAAAAGGTAAATTTGGAACTTATTCTGTGGTATCAAAATGTCAAAAATTGATGACTTTAATGGTTGTGATGAAGTCTACGAGGAATACAGATAGGTCCTCAAGGAAGCACTGAGAGGGCTTCAACAGTAATGAAGAGTGGGTGTCACTCTGCATTAGGTAGACACAGAGAACTATTTCCACACAGCAGAATACTGAAAGAAACATATACGGAACAGTGCACTTCACTCCTCCTAGAACTACAGAACAAGCAGAGGCAAGGAGATTCGAGAAAGATCCTAACAGTGGTAACAGCACCCACACACTTCTTCTCTGCAGTGTGAATATACATGTGGATAAATTCCAAAGCGTTCTTTCTTCGTCTGAAAAGAATATTTCTTCCAGTGTTTCTAAAGCCAGTAAGTGAATGTAAATAAGCATGAAGCAGCCTGTTAAGATTTATCATCTGAAAAGCACAGAACTTGTTGATGCTTTCCTTTACTGCCTCAGAGCATACTGAAAGCAGACTTGGCTTGCCAAAACAAAGGCAAAGCACCATAGCATTCCTTGTGCAAACAGCAAATGCTTCTTCAAAAATAAATCTATATTATTTGGATAAACAATGGAAATGAAAAAAATCATAATCATAACATAAATATCAATGCACTCCTTGCTCAAAAGGTGTAAATTGCGTGACATGAGCTCTCATGAAATCTGCAACATGCCTCAAGCACCATCCTAGAAAGGACAAGAAATGAATAGGATTTTAACCTGGAAATGAGAAGTTAAGAACACAATTCAAAGTAGAACGGAGAACTCATTCTTACTAATTATTTTGTTTCTTTGCTTAAAAACAAATAAATAAATAAGTACATCTGCGCATTTTGATAGCCTCAGCTGGTAAATGCCTTTCTTCTATGTGTTAAAAGTTGAAAAATAATTCTAAACTTCCAGGCCTACTATATTTTTTATTGTTAGTGGGAATATTCCAGATAAAGAGACACAACTAAGTAATGAATTTTAAAGTATCCTCTGAAAAACACAAAAAAATTGCTTAAGTATGGCAGCATCAACTATTGCAAACACAAAACCTTTGTAAAGGGAAAAAAAAATTGTAAAGAAAGTAAAAACTAAAACTAACAGTCATAAATCAGCTAATGGTAGGTAAGTAATAGCTGCTGTCATTTTCTATTTGTTATTGTAAACACCATTTTATTAGTTAGTCCTGAAAACTTTTACCAATTATCTGTTAGCAGCAAACAAAATCAATGAATATTTGGAAAAAAAGGAAGAGAAAAGAGATGACACTGAGAGCCAAGACAACACAATCAACTAAATTCCCCTCTCCCTCCAAGAACTGATCACTTCAGCCTATAATGGTGATTACGGGTCTGGGAGGAATAGTAAGTAGGATGATAAGACAAATGCCAATAGCGTATAGTTGTTTCTATAGGTCAGTATAAATGCTGGAGGATTTTAAATGTTGGAAATGCTGATGCTGGCATCTTATTTTCAGGAACAGATATTCACATTTAGATGAGGGACTTAATGCTTTTAATCTTTTAACCTCAGCAAACAAGTCTTTTTGTTTATTTACTTGAGCGTTAAACATTTTTTCTTGGAAATGTCACTTGCAAATTTTGTATATTTTGAACCTATTTTCTGTCTGTCATTTTTAGCCTTTTGGTACTTTTTTTTTTTTTTCCTTTTTAAAACAGAGTTAGCACAAATAATCATGATTTAATTGAGCAATAAAGATCCTGATATTTTCATGCATCTAAGAAATTTAATAGGCACTGCAGCTCACTGAAATAAAATCAGTTCAATGAGGATTTGCCTTTTCCCTCTCATTGCTTACTTAAGCTTTTATTACCAGCGTGATGCTCATGACGGGTGAAGAACTGACAGCACAGAAGCCTTGTGTCGTCTACATACGCACCAGCTAGGATCAGTTCAAGCAGAAACAACATGCAGTTATTCCACTGGTGCAGATGCGCTTCACATCTGACCAGATTATGCTCTCTCTTCTAAAGCAAAATGGCCACAGTCAGGTTTCATGTTCATTCAATTTTTTACCCTCATGTGGACTTCCAACTGTGCCAAACTGTGTATGATGGCTCTATAGTGCTCCTGCCAACATGCCAGCTATGAATCTTCAGACAACTCAGAACAATTTGAACGAGAGCTTCCAAACCTGTATTACCTGGTTTTCAATCAGTATTTAAAAGTACTAGGATTTGAACAAGAGCTCCCAAAATTGTATAATCTGGTTCTGAATCAGTATTTAGAACTACTAGATGTATTTCCAATACATCTTCAGGGAAAACACTGAATAAGAAAATGCTCATGAACAAATACTAAATGCCTACACAAATTTATAAGTGCTGGTCTGACACTTGAATCTGCACCTGGAAAGGCATAATTTACAATTCTAGCCATGAGTAAGATGTTTACATTAGCTACAAAAGCATAATCCTTTATATTTAAATACAAATCTCTGCCAGACATTTTTAGCACAGTTTGCAGTGCAACACTATTTCCTGAAACAAAATTCAAAGCTGCCCCGTGATATCCAGCTCTTCAGTAAAATCGTCCACAACAGTTAATAAGTTCCTGCTTTCTGGGAAGTGGCTGACCATCTACCTGCCAAAGGGAAACAGTCAATTTTTGTTTTGCATACATGTTTTTATAAATGTTTAACCTATAAGTTTTCATGCTTTTCCTATTTTCTCTCTATTTCTCCTGCTGGAGCTGGGGGAGTAAGTAAACAGCTAGTTGAGTTTTTAGCTGCTGGTCAGGGTCAAACCTGGACATGGAGTAGAGAGAGAACCATGTTCTGCCACTGGTAAATAGGCGAGCAACAAAGGCTGAGATTTCCTAATAGTACTTATGATAATACTCTCATACATCATACTTTAAAGTCGACTGAAATCAGCGTCATCACTTCTATATATATTTTTTCTTGCAAAAACCTGCACAGTAACATTGACACATAAAGATGGGTGGAGCATGAACATACTGAGTATTCATGTTCATATTACTGAGGTAGAAAATGTCAAGATAAGTGAGTACATTATTCAAGCATATGGCATAAGCAGTATGTCATAGTTTCAGTTCACTTATATGTAGGTTTTATGACATTAAATCTCACATCAGAAAAAAAGGTAAATATGTAAAAAGTCAAAGATTAAGGAATGTAATCTATATATTTTTCTTATCAAAATTTTATCTGACATGAGTATATAAATGAAGCTTAAACTTCTCCGCATTTGTGCTGAGTCCTTGTAAAGGAACTATCAAAAGAGACAAGATGGAAAAGTTTCCTATTCCTGTATAATAACATATTACTTGCACTGCTGAGATCCTCAGTATAGAATAATGAGGCATCTGCCAGGCTCCATACAATTACAGTAAGATACATAAGATGGGGCAAAAGATTTCACAGTAAAGGAACTGTTCCTCACCCAAGCTCTGACTTGATGCACGACCTTTCACTGTAACCTCTTTGGATTCCAAACTCCTTAATTGCATATTGGTGGTATCAGATGCTGTAAGGCTCTTTAAAATCTATATACACACTGGTTACAGCTGGAACAGAACTAATTTTCTTCGGAGAGTCTGGCATAATGCTATGTTTTAGTATTAGGAGAAAAACAATGTTGATAACAGCGATGTTTTAGTTGTTGCTGAGCAGTGCTGCACAGAACCAATGCCTTTTCAGTTTCCTGACAGTAAGGAGCTAGGGAGAAACAAGGAGCTGGGAAGATACAGACCAAGACAGCTGACCTCAACTGGCCAATGGGATATTCCATACCATATGACATCACATGAAAAAACAATAATTAGAGAAGTTGGTTGGTGGGTGCAGGCTGCTGTTTGTGGACTGGCTGGGCACTGGTCAGAGGGTGGTGAGCAATTGTTCTGTGTATCACCTGTTTTGTATTGTAATTACTATTCTTTCTGTTAAACTAGTATTGTCTCAATCCACAAGTTCTAGCATTTTTTTTTCTGACTCTTGCCCCTATTCCACTGGGACTGGGGTTGAGAACGAAGACATGTGGTGTTTAGCTGCCTGCAGGTTAAATGACAGCAGTCCCTCTGGCACTCAGTGTGGGACTCAAATGATTGAGATAACAACAGAACTGACCAGAAGGTGTTAAAACAAGACTGTTAAAAGCTACAATCCAACTGAAAAATATATTGACAGCATATGAAAGGGGTTTGAGCTGCTTTGGAAGTGGCTGATCCTGAAGTACAGCTCCTCTTCACATTCTGAATGCCTGTGCTGGGCTGGACAATCAAAGTGAGGATCCCCTCCATACATAATGCAAATTTTGAGACTTACATGTGATGTAAATGGTATGGAATAAGGGATTAAATCACAACACATACTAATGCCTTAAAACTCAAAACCTCAAACTTTGACCCCTAGGTTAACTAACACACAAAAAATAATGGGTTGCACAAGGACATACAAACAGGAGTAATGTACTTCCCCTTCAAAATCTCCCAAATTAGGTACTTGCTACGTAGAATTATTTGAACTCGCCTCTCTGTGGGATTTCTGAGACATAACACCTGTGCTGAGTGTGAACCAAATTACTATAAGACGTCTTTTATTCTGTCTCTGAAATGCTCTGCAGATATCCGTAACAAAATGTAAAGGAAATTCCTCATGAAATCTTAGTGCATCCCAGCCTCCTTATAAGCCAGAAACAATGTTTTTGCTATGCTCTGGTTGCTGACTCTGCCCCAGAAAGCTCTTGCAACCCTGACTTTACTGTAGTCTGCACAGCAACAGCCTTGAAATGAAATTCTGACACATGGATGCATAGAAAAGAAGATACTTGTCCTGTATCAACATAGTTGTTAGGCAAACTTCTTATTTTCCTTCAAGCTATTACCCTACGTAGTTCTTTTCTGCCCAGATCAACACAGAATCTTTTGACTCTCCAGAGTAAAACAAATAACAGAAGACATCATTTAAATGTCTATATCCTGTAGGACCTGCAATTTTAATTAAAAGCAAAGCAAAACCAAACAAACTCTTTATTATTCTTTTAAGATCTTTGTTACTGCACATGAATTGACAAATATGGTTAGCAATACTTCAAAGTGAGAAAGGTGCACTGAAGGAAAATAATCATTCTTCTCTCCCCAAATCTCTTAGGAACAAGACTGCTCACAACGCAAAACCAGAGAAATAGCCATTTAAAAATAGATTCCATCTGCCTGCATCCATCATCCCTTTCATCTGTTTTTCAAGACTATGGCCTTGAGCTCTGGCTTAATTCATAATGGTAAGTTAATTCCTTATTTATTCTCAATTTAATAAATTACTGCTAAATGGTATTTCTAGTAATTTATTAACACAAAATACTGGCTTTACACGAGGTCATTCTGAACAGTCCACAGCATTAAAACATTTTCTTTCAACTAGTATGCATCTACTTTTTCGTACATCTTTTTTTGTTTTTCTACAAGGCGGTATTTTACAAGGAATAAATTTTTGCTTGTTCCATGAGCAACTTAAAAATGGAGAATGGATATTTAGCATTATTACTGCTCATTTTGATATTCACAGACATGATCCTTCATCAACTGGGGCTACACAGAAAGGTAATATTAGATAACTGTCCTACAATTTCCCTTCACTCTCTTGGTGTCCTTGTTAAACTACTCAAGATAAAACTGGAATTAAACTAATCTGCAAAATAATTCTAGATCTAACTAAAACGTCAACATGCAGGTTAATATAATTCAGTCTTGAAATACAGGTGGAAAATGGTATTTTAATGCCCAGAAAAAGGGGCTTGCTATTTGTTCATTCAGCAAATGGGAGTTCAGATCCATTCAGGTTAATCACGTGCAGTGCAATATCAGCTAAACAATTCTTCTGAATCAGATTTTGTTCTGCATGCAGCTGTGGACTGTTTAGAGCAATGAGAGTCAAACTGTATTGATGTGCAGTTTCTTCCTCAGGGTCATGACAAATGAGAAACTGATAATGTTGATAACCTATAACATTGGCCTCTTCAGGAGAGAGCAGTTACAGAGTCATAGTCTCTTTTTTTCTTTTCCAGTTGAGGAATATTTGACTTTATTGGAAGAACAACAGTAATTATATGTAGGTGTTGTCCAGTAGTCTACAACTAGAGTACTAGCACTAGAAAATATAAAATGACAAAGGAAATAATGGCTAAGATGCTGAGAGGCAATTGATTACAATAAGCAAGTAAGGATTTTTTTTTTTCCATTTAGAATAAATTTTAATATTTGTTACTGGTTCCCAATATGCTACAATGTTACATTAATCCATAGTTTAATGTGACTAACTCTTAAGTTACTTTCAGAAAGTCCTATGCTAAATCTATTTAAGGTATCTATCTAGAGCTCTTTGCCAAAAATGATCACATCATCCAGAAGAAACTACCAGTGACTGGCGTAAGGTGGGTTTCTTATCTGCAGAAAGACACTTTGGACAAAGCTAAGAGAACTACTGATCATTCCAGACCTAAAGGATAGAGCAGTGCATGCTTGCAGAGTAGCTTTTAGAAGATGACTATTCCAGATAGAAGTACATTGATAACATCAACATATCTACACAATAGATAAATTAGACTCCCATTTTCACTGATATGAATGTAGCCTTGCTAGTAAACACTATATTTACTTAAAAAAAGTTCAGTAAGATGTAAAAAATGAAAGAGTTTAATATAGTTAGCTGTAAATATCTTTCTGATTACAGCTAATCCTATTAGATTTTCTATGTTTCATCATGAATGTCTGTAAAAGGCCAAAATTTTAAGTTGCCATTGTAACAAAAGAGTTTAAAAACGCATAGTCTTAGCAACTTGAAAGTTTAAGTGAGGAGAAATAATTCAACAAGTGGAGAAAGTCTCAGAACTACATGTAGCAGATCAAGGAAAAACATTTAATCTCAGCTATATCTGGAATTGTCTCAAATATTTGCAATAAAAGACCATCACCATGACAAGAGGTTAAGGGTGAAGATGTGGTTGAAGGAGGGAACACTGTGGCTGGCCTTCCTTGTTTGTTCATTAACTTGCTGATGAACAGATTTGTTTATGGCAAATTTGTTGATCAATCTGTTGAAATCTAGCAGGCATAAAAGGGTGCCTGAGAAAAGCTTGAGTGTGCTTCAATATTTCTAGACGAGCACTGTCACAGACTGAAAGGACCCCAGTGCTGGAACCTGGACTGGTGATCTCCTTCTACATCAATTTATCTCTTTCTATCTCCCTCCCTCTCTCTCTCTTTCTTTCTTTTCCTTTTATAATTAAGAAAGTAATGCTTACTTCAATTTCTTACAAAGTCACATAGTTTAGCTACACAGATTAGACGTATCATTTTAAGAATCCTAGTACTTAGGACATAATTGTAATACAGAGATTCCCACTAAAACTGATGACTTTGTTTGGACCTTGAGTGCCAGTTTCATCTTAATTTAACCACTTCAGACTTGTGAATCTGATCATTCCTCCTTCCCTTCCCAGCTGAGGCATGACACACCCTTCTGCCCAAACAAAATGTTCTAATTGGTCAAATATCTGATTTAAAATATAATCTCACAGCAATGTTTTCTCACCCTTTCAGAATGAATTATTTAGACTGCCAGGAAAGCCAGGTATACTCAGAGCTTAGACATATCAGATGGCAAAAGTTATAGTCCTTACATATAATTCCCCCGCTATAATTAGAAATGAACTAAAAATCACATTAAGAATGATGTCTATTCTATTCACCAAGAACTCTGACAAATAACTGGATATTATATTACAGCTTTGTAACTCTTTTTTTTTCCTTTTCTTTTTATAAATCTTTGCTTCAACTACAAATTGGTGTGACCAAGTTCTTATTTTAAAACAAAAATTATACTTGCAAAGTTAATTGTGTACACATATGCCTAATAGCAGTAACAGCTGGAGAACTTGCACTTTAGAGGAAATTCTAAGAATCAGTGCTGAAGAATTTATATATAGGTCGATTTTTTTTTTAATATATATAGCAGTGGTAAACGTGTACAAATCACTAATTCTACTTGATACAATTAACTTTTTTGTTTGTTTTGCTTGTTGTTCTGGACCTCTAAGCTTACTACATTTTTGACATTTAATAATAAAATCGGATTGGTTGACTTAGCTGATATGCCATGCATACCTCAAAGACTAATCGCTTTGCCAGAGTGCTCTTAGTGTCAACTGTGAGAATGAAATTTAAAGCTTTACTATCTTCTATCACACAGGCAGAACTGAGAAAGAAGCAGCTTGAGGGCAGTCAGTGTCTTATAGAAGTCAAGTACCTCTGGAAGTGAAGTGTTCCTAATGAATGTTGCGGTATGCAGCAGAGAAACTGTCCCCTGGTGATAATAAAAAGATTAAGTAGATAAAATGCAGCAATCAGCAAAATAAAAAAGGAATGCTCTGTTTTTTAAACTTGAAAAGAAAATAAAGTTTGGTGATAATGGACAAACAAAAATCATCAGAAAGACTTTTCCTCGAATTTGAGACTTAAACGATTGCATTCTGGCAACTATTGATATAATGGCTTAAGAATAATTTATCTGATGCATAAAAGTATTTTATGTGAATGTCCAAAAGGTAAAGCCTTTATTTCCAGCTGTCATATAATCACTTACATCTCATTGCCTTAGAGCTCATAGGAGGGAATGTCTTTTACACTGTCAATTTAGATCCTTTCCCTCTGCTTCCCTCATCCCACCCTCCTCTACAAAACAAATTAAATTTGAAAGGGAGTAAGACGGGAAGCAGTGGCATGTAGCTCCTTCTTTTCAATACAGGGGAAGCTTCTTTTGATTAACGCATAACAAGTCAGGAAGAACAACTGGTTATGCAGAAGTAGAATCTCTGAAGTAACTGCTTTCCACAGCCACCTCTTTTTTGAGGGCTTCACGTCAGAAAGAGGCAAGGTGAAAAATTCACATACAGTCTTGAAAACCACATCCAATAACTATAAACATATTCATTATAATTTCAGTTCTGTTAACTTCCTTCCAATTTTTGTTCACATAGCTTTCTGTGAATGTGTAGCTAACAGCAATCAAGTGCACAGACAAGCAGAAAAATGAATCATAGAATTATTTAGGTTGGAAAATACCCTTAAGATCATCAAGTCCAACACTAAACCATGTCTCTTAGTGCAAAGTCCATGTGTCTCTTACGTATCACCAGGGATGGAGGCTTCACCTCATGCTTGGGCAACTCATTCCAATGCCTAACCACCCTTCCATGAAGAAATTTTTCCAGGTATCCAATCTTAAGTTCCCCTGGTGCAACTTGAGACCCTTTCCTTGTGCCCTATCACTTGTCACCTGAGAAACAGTTCCCCTCAGCCTCCTCCAGAATGAACAGCCTTAGATCCCTCAGCCACTCCTGAGATACCATTTTTTCCAGTTCCTTTCCCTTCTTTTCTCAGTGTTCTTCTTGTAGTGAAGGGGCCCCAAATGAACAGTACTTGAGATAGCTGACTCACTAGTGTGGAAAAGAGAGGGACAATACTTTCAGTTCTCACCAAAGGATTACTAGAATCTTTATGATGTCTACATAAAGTTATCCACTGCAGGTCTACATTAGATAAAAACAAACATTCAAAGGGTCCAGAAATATCAAGTCTACTTTAAAGACAAACATTCATTGCAAGTCTTCCCAAGTACACATATATTCAAATAATCTGTCTCCAGTGACTTGTATTAGCTGGACTGTCCCAGTATCAGATCCGTTCAATTAAACCAGTTTACACTGTAAGAAAAAGAATGCTTCAGAATTCAGCTTTTTTGAAGCACTTTCTGAATGCATGAGTGTTTATCATTGTCAATGGCAGCTGTGTCTTTATAATACTGGGAAGGAAGTACTGTGAGAGCAGTATGTGCATGCATAGATTAAATTATATCATGGACTATTAGAAGAGTCTATGTCACATAGAATATCAATATCACTTTTGCAATAGAATATGTTTTTTTCAGTCCAAATGTGAAGGAAAAAGAAAAATCAAGATATTGTATATCAATCAATCTTAATATAGCTTGGTGTTGTGGGTGTAGTTAGAATATTAAATCAAGTTATTTCATTATTTATTTCATGAATGGGCAATGAACTAAAATGTTCTAGAAAATAATGAAAATAGCAGTATGACAAAAGTATATATTTAGCAGAGTAGGCAACATGTGCAAAAATGTCTGTGACCACAAGGAAACTACCACCAGCCCAGAGTTAGGTCAGCAGTGCTCTTTAAGCTACCCAGAGCAGACAGGACCTAAGACGCAAACTGATGAACTTCTCTGAAGCCTGGCACTATTCTGGCTGCTGGCCATGGTTATAAATACATTTCTCGATTCCTTTGCAAGTAAGGTTTTCCCACTTGCAAAATGTTGTAAATAATGTAGGGATTTACAAAGAACTCTCCAATAATACAAAATATTATGGGTTAAGTTATAGTGCAGTTAAAATCCAAGTATTTCAAAGATTGAGAAAGTATCAGTTGGTAAAATACTGTCTTCAGCACATTTTGTAACAACAGCTCATTCACCATACATTGAGGAAATGGATTAGGCTAGATCTCAGAAATACATATTTGTGTAAAAGACTGAAATGAAAATCAGAAATCATCAAATATTACAATTACTGAGACTTTTATAATAGTGTTGTCATTAAGAGGATGTTTTACATTAAAAATGATCCATCAGGTAAGCAAATTGGTCAAAAATATAAATTCTTTTTAAAACTAAATTTCTCAGTCACTGTTGATTCTGCTCAAGTTCAGAAAATCAGTTACACTGAATACATGCATCAATACAAAACAAGAACAATGTCTTAGCATGAGAAAATCCATTATGTTTTCAACCACTGTAGCTAGAAGGCAGGTAGTACTTGCTTGCAACTGAGATTGCAACTGATATGAGCATAATACAGAAAGATTTTCTATTACCTCTTCTAATCATTTATATACAACATGGCAGTAGGGTTAGAACTTTGGTTGATTTTCAGGTTCAAGCACTTTCCTAAACCTTGTTTCTCAAATACAGCATTTACCTGTAAACTGATCTGACTTTTATAAATCTATATGTTAAATTGGTAATATGAAGTAATGAGAATTTTTTTTTAAGAAACAAAAAAACACTCTTACTTCGACACTGATAGTGAGGAATTCTCAAACAAGAATAGACAGCCACTGATATCCAGCCAGAGGCATCACATACATCCAGTGAAGCTTTAAGACATTTAACTCCTCTATAGGTTCCTAAATAAACATAGTCTTGAATGCACCATTAGGATCTTCAATATTCCTTTAATCCATGTCCAAGCACTCTAAAGAATGAGAATTCCTGTAAAAATTCCAGCCAACAAATTTTATATATATATATATATATATATATATATAAATATATATACTGCTGAGACAGCAAACATATTTAGTTTGTTTGGTTTGTAACTTGAGAAGAAATTAGTAGTATCAAAATGCAGTTAACAATACCCTTTAGTATGTTACACATTTAACTTAAGCAACTTCTGAACAGCTTTGAGTATAATGGGCAGTGACAATAAAGATGAGAACACTAAAAATAGCTGCCTTTATGCAACTGTATCCCAGTTTTAAAACCGTTTCAGAATATCTAAGCAATAGGCAAAAATTTGGGATTTTCATGTAACATTTGACATCCTTATATTTTATTGTCATAGCTGTCAATTTATAAAATGTTGTTGTCTTTTTTCTGTGGAAGGATAGATGAACTGATGCAATCAGCTAGAATGTAGACCACTTTGTTTAGGTCAAAGCCTATACACTGACAAAAGAAATGCAGGAATTTTCATGGAAAAGAGGAATGATTTTGGCTCTCCATTTTTTCCACCTTCATCTCCCATGGTGTTACTCCTTCAGCCCTCAGTTAATACCTTGCTGTTCTTACCACTTTTGTACCATTTTGTTTCACAAAGTATTACTCGTACTGCTGCCCAAATTTAAACTTTTTACGTGTTAATTTTCTAATCAGTGTCCTTTTGTCTCCTCATTCAGTTGAAATTGAAAACAACCCAGTCAAATGTATTTCTGATGGAATATTCTTCCAGTAAACACAATGCTATTCTTTAAAAGTAGGATGTATTTAAAGAAATGCTCCTAAAGACTGAAATTCCAGTCCTTCAAGTGTAATTAGATCTCTCAATGATACACTTAACAAATCTGTAACTTTATCTGTTCCAAGCAAAGAAGCTGGTGGTTACTGCTTGCCCTTCGTGGATTCCTAATATTAAGAAAGCAATACTGACAGATACAGAAGCCAAATGTATTTAGCCATATGCACATAAATAAATAAATATGTAAAAATTAAATAGAATTACAACGGACTTCAGTACATGATGACCCACATGTACAACTCTTTCAGGGCATCAAATTCAGATATTCCTACCAAATGAACTGTGAGTAAAGCAGGTAGACTGTCTATTTAAGGTCTTCCACTATATCGCTTACTGTTCAGATTGCAGTAATCTCCTATTTCCAAAGACCTTCACTATAATATATCTTCTTAGGCAATGACTTGATGGTTCAAGGGTAAGTAATGAGACAGTTCAGTACTTTTTATCACTTTATAACTTGTCTGACTACAGTATTTATTTATAGGATAAAGACCAGCTTTCAGTCTAAATTAAATGAGACCAGGCAAAATTCTACCTGCAATGTATCACACATGATCTCCCTCTGTCAGTGTCAGAAGGAGGCAAAGGACTACAAGACTGTGGGAATCCCTTTTTTCCAGCTCAGAACAAAGGTGTGCTTGCTAATGACAAAAATCTTACAAGTCTTTTCTCACATTGCACACAATCTGTATGCATAACAATAGCAAAAGAAAACTTTGGTTCATGGTATTTTCAGTATGTCAGTTTACAGGACCAGTGTTTAAGAAACAAATCAACACTCTAGGTTTTAAGAACCATATATCTGACTAATATCATATTATCTGACTGAAAAGTGTTTCTGAATAATTCTGAGCAGTCAAGACTGTTGTAGTTTAACCCAGCATGTGGTCAATCCTCACAGTCGTGAGTGTGTCACTTCCTAGCTTTTTGTGCACCCCAAGCTCCTTGCTGGCAGTGCAGAGCAAGAGTCTTTCCCTCCATGCAAGCACTGCCCAGCAACAACTACAGGGTTTTATCAACACTGTTTTCCTCATAAATTCAAAACATAGCATCATATGAATTATAATAAAGAAAATAAACTTTATTCCAGCCAAAACCAGTGCGCAGAAATAGAAATTTTGTGCTCAACATCTCTCCGAAGCTGAGCTACTTCAGCAGACAAGCTGTCTCCTCCCAGTTTTTTACTATATCTCAGTTACTTCAAACACACTTGTAGAACAGTAAAGGGGCCCAGTAGGACCACAGGTTTTACTTATTCCCATATACAACTTCCCAGTAATGGCAAAACACTTTGTCAGGAACAGACTCAGCTTCTCTAAAACTTCCATACTGCAGATTTTTCTGTAAGGGTTTTGCTGGTCTGCCTTCCCTTATATCTTTGTTTTCCAAAACAGCAGCTTCACATTCAAGAAGCTTTTTTAACATGTGACAGTCTTCTACAAACCATGCCGCTGATACATGTTAGCAAATAACACATTCCATTTTTGTATTAGAAAATTAGGAATGTATGGTGAAAGAAGTATTAGAATTAAACACTCATTTTGGTTGAATTAGTAACATTATTGTCCCACAGATAGAAACAAGCTGTAATAAGTATCTCAGGAGAGATGTTGTTAGCTGTTTTCTTTCTTTTTTTTTTCCTTTTTTTTCCCCGCAGATACTTCCATAAACATTTGGAAATGCATCCTAACTTTTGAACCCGACTAGTGTTTTCTGACTTCCTAGGTTCTTTGTCTGAATACCATTAGTTCTCACAATACTGGTTTAGTTTCTACTGCATTTTTCCTTCTGGCACACAATTTTATGAAGACGGTAAGCTTCTACTTTTTTCCACTACTGAAAATTGCTTGTCTGCTGTTGAAAGAAGAATTACTGAGAATTCAAACTATTGGATGTCTTTTGCACATATTATATATTTTTATACTTTCGGTGTAGCTAACCCATCAGCTCAACATATTCATTCATCACGTTTCTACTATAAAACTTGCTCTTTCACTTGAGAATAATATTTAAGTTCAGTAAAATGTATTTGTCATAACACTATATTGTAGAGAAGGAAAAGTGTTAAATTCCATCTTTAGTCTGAGGTTCAGCACACTGCTGAGAAAACCTTTAAATTTAAAATCTGAGTTAAAAAAAGAAACCAAATGAAATCAAACCAGATGAATTTGATAGACTGAACAGGGAAGAAACTAATAAAGCTAAAAGAAACACTGATTATCAAGCAAGCATTCCTACATTATTTTTTCTAAAATAGATAAACCTAAGCTTAAAATGTTTATACTTGCTGCACATTTACAACAACATTAAGCAGAAACATAGCATCCAGAACTGTGCTGTATGGCTGACTCAGGCTACTTCCAGTAAGCACAACCTGCATTTGGCACTGTAAATTTCATCTGCCTTCATTCTGCCTAATCCCTCATCTCTACTACCAGTATTTTGAGTTCGTCATCATCTTCTTCAGCCTGAAATATTTCTATTCCACATGAGAATTTAAATAAAATTAACCAGCATTCAGAATATTTGAGCATAAGCACTGCTTGCTGATTTTAGTTGTGGAGTTGTAAACACTGCATTCGCAAAGACAAATTCTACTACACCTGATACCATGTTGAAAAAGTTAATACACAGTAAGTTGAAGTGAAAAGAACTGTCATGCTCAGAGCATGCAAATGAGTTCTTTCCAATTTACTTGGTGTGGTTAAGATGGACCCAAACTGACTATGTTATGTTTTGTATAATACAATAAGACAGCCAAATTAGGAATGCAGAAGCAAAACTAAATAGTTATTTGTTTATCTGTTTTTTGCTTGATTTTATTTGTTTTCTAAACAAGAAAAGACTGAACATATGGAAGGTAAGGGTTTTCAAATACGCATAAAGGAGCTGCATGGGGATGGAAGACAGTGTTCTCCGTGACCCCTGAGAAACAATATGAGTAGTTTTACGAATCTTGCTGATGTAAAAGACAGATAAGCACTGGAGAAGTGAATCCCCCTTCTCTATCAGAGAAAATTATTGGACAACAAACCTGATTACTATCTTCTAGGCATTGCCTGGCATTACTGACTTTCCTTTGGGAAGTTGGGTAGAAATGGTTCTAGCACACCTTCAGACACTACAGTCTCTGACTCCGCATTAAACACAGCAAATTCTTTAAGGGTTTCATATTACTATACATCATCTTGTTGTTGTTTCTTGTTTGTTTGTTTGTTTGTTTTTTACAGTAGGGCCCCTCAGTCATCTAAGAGAAGGATCTGTTGTCTTAGAGCTTTATGAACAGCATAATGGAAACAGTTATGTTAATTCTACAAGGGAGAAAGAAGACAGAAAATGGAATCAATATTCCTTTAGAGAGGTAATGCTGAAAGAGATTACTAACACAACCAGTTATATTTGGAACGTCATAATGAGAAAGCAGATTTTCACAAGCCCCATATGGTCAAAAAAGCAAAACAAAACCAGTTCTCCCAAATTTGTATTTCCACAGAATCAGTACACATTGATGTGACATCAACACACTCGTATTTTACTAAAGAAACATCAATTATCCACTTAGGTGGGCAGACACTAGGAATATATTTCTATATACCCTACTCCCTAATTTGCGATAATGTTGCTGTTTCTCTCTAATAAAAAGACAGGCCACACAAAAGGCCATCTCACATACACTGCCTGTTGAGATGTCTTTTTCCAACCCGTGGCAACACCAAGTGTAGAAAGTCCTAGAGAACAAAACACACTGTCCCTGACACTCACACAACTCACAGATTTAATCAGCCAACACTGATGACACTATTTTATATAAAGTCCTCAGTCAGGAGCAGTGATATAATTGAAATGGGTAGGGAAGAAAATAATGTGAAAAAATGGCATGTAAAATTCAAAGTGTCTGCAACTTAATTAATCAGACCTGAACCAGAGCACATCAATTACTTCTGTTCAATCCGTACTGAATCCACCAATACTAAAATATTTAAATAAAAAAAAAAATCAAATATATCACTCTTTAATCCAGAAGTATTTTTGCTGTAACAACAAACTCCAAAAATCAACACCCTCCCCTCCAAAAGGAAAACACTACAAAGTTGAAACATTACCATTTGTTATTATGCAAAAGGTAAACACAGGAAGAACTGGTAGAAAAGAATATCTTAAAGGGCTAGAAATCCCCTTAGCCTTTCTCCATTTCCTCATCTCTTACATTTCCCATCCCTTTCAACTTTTACAACATGATGTCAATTTCTTAAGAGAGAATAAGGAAGTAAAATCCATGTGCTTATGATAGTTTAATTAATAATTGGGAAGCAAATTATTACCTAACTGTATCATGATCTGATGAAGTATTGTCCTTGATCTGCCTGCACTGCCACTTGAATCTGCAAATTTTGGGAAGTCAAAAAAGTAGTTTTAAAATACCTAACATGCTTGGTAGAACTTAACCCTGTCTCCTCATCTTGTAACTCAGGCACACATGGAGACATTAGAGAAGCACAGTATTCACACTTAAAGAAGAATTAGAAGAAAAATAGTATTTAAGATGGAGTTTAAGAGAGTCTAACTAGATTTCAAATAGGAATGTCTTTCTTTTAAGAAACAATTAAAATAACATTTTACAATTAACTCTTAAATAAACTGGTTCTAACATTTTCCTTGCCATGAGTTTGGAAAATATCTGCATTGCAAAAATGTCAATACAATTTCTCTTCCCTGAGAAGACCAAATTTTGCTAAAGATACAGTATTAAACTACTAAAATTGCACTTCTTTTTTTCTTAATTTCATTTATACAATCATGATCACAATTTTGTGTCTGTTATGTTCTGGGAAGGTCTATGGAATGAGAGACATCAATTTGACCCTTTTGTTCTGGCAGTTTGTTTTTACAGTTATTCTCAGTTTTGGGCATGATAATAAAGAAAGACTGTTACAGTTTGGGCCTGTATGAGACCTGAGTTCCAATAAACATACAAGTATATTTCTAGATCTACAAGCAGAACATGTTTAAAAAGGTCTTTGTACTAAAACTTTAAAGACTGCCATGCTGACAGCAGGCTATGTTTGTACCATTTCCCATTCTCATTACAGTTAACCATCACAGGTTCGAATCGATACTACAGTATTTCTTGCTCTTGTTGCAATCCCTGGCATAAAAATGAGCTATCAGAATGCTAATGTTTCATATATTCTATAAGTGCAGCTCTGTATGGCTTTGACCTTTTCAATATTCTCAAATTTGACTGACTGGCTACTCTAATTTTTCCCCTGTTTATAGTCTGAAAAACCTGTGGGGAAGAAGCAGAATGCCTGGCCAATCAAAATACTGAACACTGAAAAGATCAAAGTAGTAAAACATACTACAGTCTTTCACAAAATATATTAGGCATTAAAATTTTGATATTACACTATAAAAAGATAACATTTTCTTCTGCAACTCTAGCTACAATAAAAGTGGAGACACTGTAAAGCAAAGGGTGATACCACTAAACAAAGAAACACAATTTTTACTACTTGGACATTTTTTGTTTAGGCAGCTATGCATTTCCTCAAATAAATAGCACTTTCCTAAGATTCAAATCAAATCAAATTCAAATTCAGCTTAATATCTTTAATTCAAATTCACAATTATCCATATCCACAGCATTCCACTGCAGTGAAAGTTGCTTCCCTGTCCTGCTAAACGTACACCACAAAACCTTCTCAATAACAATCATCATTTCTAATTTACACACAATTCTACATGATTGTTAAGAACTGAAAGATTCATCTTGCGCTTTACTACTGAGTAAACAGAAGGAGGAGGTGACAGAGAAAAATCCATTGCTTTGACAATACATCATTCTACTAGAAAATAAAAAGCAAGTCATCTTACCATACCAAGGATGTTAATAATATAAACTAAGCAAAACAGATTAAAAATGAAATGTAAAGAACTCTGAGATGATATAATCAGAACAGTTTATGGATTCATTTCCAAATAATCACCGCAGCTTAATTGGGTTATGGAACTAATACACCTTGTTATCACAATGCATGTTTCTTATCTGCCTGCTAATGAAAGAGATTTAAGATGAAGAGCTCTAATATGATTTGATTTGTAATTCTTTCCTTGAAAATTCCCAAAGAACTGATTATCAATAGTCTCATCAAACAAGGCATCCTATTTACTACTTTTTCAACACAAATTGGTAATCTGTATCTCTAACAAGTTTCCAAACCAACACATTAATTAGAAAAGTCTGTCCCTATAATGAGGATTTATCAAAATCTCTGCTTCCTCTTTACCAGCAGATCATTTACAACAAAGAGTTTCAAGTATTACACTGAAGTTGCTCATCCTCCTTGCAAGTCTGCATTTTGTGGTGTGATCAGACAGCAGGCACTATCACCAAACAAATCTACTTAAATAGCCTTCACACCAAAATAACAAATGTCTTTTAAGATCATTGCAACTTATAACTTCTTCAAATAGGATAATAATTTACACTATAAAATTATAATTTGATAACTAACTGGCAATAAAAGAAAAAAGACAAGGGTGAACAAGTTTTGCAGATCATGCTGCAGAGCAGCAACCTTGAATTTTCCTCATCTGCTGGGCACTCAGTTATATGACCTCGTGCTGTGCACTGTGCTTTTCCATCTTTCTCCTTTCATATTACATTACAGTTACCAGGTATGTTCTTTTTATTATTTTTCTTTTGTTCTTTTTATTTTTTGTTCTTTTTATTATTTTTATTTTTTTATTTTTTTAGATTTATCTCATGGACTGCTTCCTGATTTTTCTGCATCACATTTTATAACCTTATATGAACATGATTTACATTTGCGCCTGATTTGTAACAAACTGAAATATTTTTCACACCTTTTTAGTAAAGAACTGATCCAGAGTAATGTCTCACTTCCTTAAACAATGTAAGAGTAAGTTTCTAATACTGTACCCTCTGCACAGCTATTACTCTTATAAAGAGGAACACAGACTAAATGAAACATTATCTCCCATTTCAAAACACCTGTAATTTTTAAATGGACAATAGAGGATATATGATACCTTTTCTCTCAGATCATGACATTCTGTGTCAACCGCTGTCCAGTTTGCTTGGCAACACATGTCTGAAGACTTTTGGAACAACCTCCAAAACACTACAACATTTATGTTCCCCTTTATAAAAATGCTATCAGGAAATGTAGAGTTACTAAATTACAAGTGCTATACTTTAAGGAACAGCTGAAGAATGAAGCTGCCAAACCTCAAGCATTACTATCTGGCAGACAGCCTAGAAGAAATCAATCAATTTCTAAAGGAAAATCTCCCTTAGACTAAGTAGAGATTTAAGGAGATATGGCAAGTAGAAATGAGTTTCAGTTCTAGCTAAAGATTTTACTGCAAACAAAAGATATTCTTCCTCGTCATTATAGCATAAAAAATACATGTTTTCTGTCACATATATCAGGGCAGTGCTGTAAGTAATGCCTCCTATTTTATTAATGTCAGCCTATGACATCAGAGGTGGTTGTTGGTGATATGACAGTAGAGGTGGAACCTTCCTATCAACATCCCATTACATTTTGTTGTCAAATGGCATCTGACATGGCAAAACATACAAAGGAAATATGTGTCACTGAACTTCTCCATGCAGAAACAATTGCACACATTGACATTCGTCTGCACTTGCTGAGTAGACTGAAGTGTGGATGTGAGCAGAGTGAGGCAGTAGGTGGTGCGTTTCAGCAATAGTTACAGTGGGACACCTCCTCTGGTGCACATTTTTTTACAAGCATAGTATGCAGGCTCTTGTACATTGCTGGCAAAATGGTGGTGACTATATTGAAAAATTTACAAATGAAGTAGAGAAAAATAATGTCAAAGAATGAGAAACAAAATATTTTGGGGGACTATTACAGAATGCATTGGAAAATGAGCGTCTCACTTTCTGAAAACACCCTGATTTTTGAGAGTACATGCAAAGAGTCTGAAAAATGAGATAAAAATATTACTTTCTCCCACCTTACGATTAGATCTTATGTGTATACATATATCATCAGTAAAGAAATATCTTTGGATGCAGAAAACACTAAAAATCTGGGGGAAAAGCAAACAACAGAACATAGTAAAAACTCACTCTTTCATCCCCTGTTTTTACAAAAATTTACGATTCTCCCCCTTTCTATTTTTGGAACTGAAGCCTTACTGAGGTTTGCAAATGTTCTGAAATACTTTTTATGTAAGAAATGCTCCTGCAAGCTGCAGAATTAATGGGTTTTTCTCAAATACTTTTTGTAGAGAGATTTCCAATGCCATGGAAAAACTCAAGAGGTCTAAGTAAATAGCAGGATCTAAAGCAGCTTTTAAAGTTTATTGAATGAATATTGATGCCATGGATAACAGGTAGCATTAAATAACCTTAACAGATCAGTTGGCCTGTGTCTTATTATTAAATTAAAAAAAAAAAAGTGTTTATAAAGGTGAGTTTATGTAAACAGCAGTTTTCTGAGGTTTCTTTTCTCATGAACAAATGAAGAAAGATTATGTTTCTAATCAGGAGCCCAACTCCTGGATTCCAAACTTACTTGAATTCAAAATGACAGTTCCTTTTTTGCTATCTCTTTTGCTTTTGCCACCTTTTCAGCAATATATGTGTAAGATCTAAGGCATTTCAAGAAATAAAACTCTAGAACTGCAGAGTAAGGTGTTTAAAACTACTAAAAAATTCTAAACATTTATCTGTAGCATGTTTTTCCCACATTGTTCTGTGCGGGGTTCCATGATACCTAGGATCTTTTCAGTTGTTTTGTAAAATGGCATATCACAATGACATTGCATTTGAAACAACAGCACAACTGAGCACAAAAATCTGAAGAAGACAAGGACACGGTGAGTGTATGTCGTGAAGGAGCAGTTTATGTCAGTATTACCAACTAACAAGTGTCAATTATTTATCTGGCAGTTGAATTCCTTACTGAAATACTTTTTTTTTGTGCATTCCAGTTTTTTGTTTTTTGTTTTTTTTTAACTGCCTCTCTTTTCATTCATCTCTTTTTTTTTTCTCTGACCCATTTATATTTCCCTGTAAAATCTCCCCCTTTCCACCAACTGCTTAAGATGATGACTTGTCCTATGGGGAAGAAGAAGGAAGAGGTACAACTCAGAGAGGTGCACATGAAAAAAATCCTGGAAAGACAGATCTGAAAAAAACATAAAAATGTGAAAGGTATTAATAATTCTATTCTGTTTGAGATACATAGCCATGACCTGGAAGTGCTGTGACATAGATTTGTCATACATATAGATTCTGTCAAACACAGGAGCTTATTAAAGAGAAAACTTGGAGCTAAATTTAACAGGCTTTCACATTTTCCCTGTCTAGATTGCATCTGCCATTTATATTAAATTCCCACATATTTTCTATTCTAAGTTGTTTCATAGAAGAGCTATGGTTTAAAGTGGTTATTTTTTTTTTCTCCTGATAATGAGCATACAGTCGTCTGATATAAAGCAGTTTACAATCTCTCTAGGAAGTAAGGAAATTCAGAATGAATTTGACCCCAAACCTCCTCTGCTCTTTCCCTTCCGTCTAATGGTTCATATGCATAAAAAGAACATAGGTTCAAGAAAACCAATTAAATTTGAACTGCTGGGCATTATATATTTTGTCAGAACTCTAGAATAGATATATACATATATATATTTGTAATAATGTCATTACTAGTTGCTGAGAAAGGACAAAGGAGACATATTCCTACACCAATGGAAGAGAGAAAATTAGCATCTGAAGAACTCAGGTAAGAAAACATGTAACACAGCTATTACTGAAAAGTTGTACAGTCCAGTCCAAATCTTGTTAATTAGATAATTTGTGTAGCTATTCATCTATAAGCACATATAAGAGAATATTATAAAAGGGATTTATTTATATCTCAATATGACAGACAATGTTATGTCCTCAACTTAAATCTACATATTCACAGCCTCCTTTTAAATTAAGTGCTTCCAGAACTGAAAAAATCCTAAGCTGCTTTTACACACAGGGAATGCAAACTGAAAGATGTCTATAATTCTATAATAGCTTTTTTATATATGCATATATATAATGTTAAAGTCAGATTTAGATTCAGAGTGAATACAGATCGAAGTTTTGTGTAGGTGGTCCTATGTAAGAAAACTGTCGTAATCACATTACATTTGTCACTGGGGAATAGCTATTATGGGCATTTAGGAAGGAAGACTAAGGAAGAAGCTGTGTAAGAAAGCAACAGGAAGGGTGACATAAACATCAAAAAGGAGAGTGTTAAAACCTGTGACACTCCATCAGCTTCAGAGTATATTTGTTACTATTTGCCTTCTGGACTTAGGTAGCAACTTGAAAGCACCAGAGGTACAATGCCTGTTACTGAATTTCATGATAAAACAGTTGTCAATCTTGAAGAGTAACGGCATTAAGGGGCAGAATTAATTATTTGTTTTACACTTTGCACCTATGCTGTCTATGCATGTATGCACAACCTAAATTTTACTTAACTTGTTTTGTACACTCTTCATTCTATTCCATTATGTCCTATGAGACACAAGATATCTTTTGGAGATAGAAAAGTAAGAAATGGAATCACAGGGACAGAGAAATTCTTTTCTGACAATGTGCCAGGGAAGATAATACAAGTTATTTGCTATCCACTGACTTCATAAGCATAGGAATGCATTTTTATTTTAAGGATGCAGAATGCAGCCTTCTGTTTTCAGTTTTATTCCAAGGAATACATTTGTGATCGCTTACAGAGACCCAGGATGCAGCAGTACAAAGATCTCCTTACTCTTCCTTTTAAAAGTAACAGGAAATTTTAGCAAACCTTAATAAACAGACAGATCTCTATTAACTCACCAAAACACTACTCGAGTCTCTCAGAGTGCTGGATAAATACATGGTTGTAGCATTCAGACTGCTGATAACTTAAATTTTGCCAACGTGTGGCTGTTCTGGTCCCCATCAAAGGAAAGTATGCCCTTCTTTGCTCAGAGATAAGGCAATATTGTGATTAATACAGTGAACATGCTGCAGAATACAACAGTGAGTATTAAAATGGCAAACGCTAATTTAAAATCTCAGATATTGCCAGACATGAACACAAAGGTGAATTGCTTTCCCTCTCTGAAGGGCACTCCATCTTGGGTAAACAAAGAGAAGTCATAGCTTAATACACATATTTAGGTTTACAATAAACTAGATAACCTGGCTTTGGCTGGGATAATTTTATTCATAGTGTCTTGTATGATGCTGTGTTTTAGATTTAGGAGAAAAAGAATGTTGACAACAGACTGATGTTTTAAGTGTTGCAGAGCAATGCTTACACCGAGTCAAAGATTTTCCTGCTTCTTGTGCTGCCCTGCTAGTGAGGAGGAGTTATGGGGGCCAGAGGAGCTGAAAGGACACAGAAATAGGACAGCTGACTCAGGCTGGCCAAAGGGTCATTCCGTACTACATGGTGCCATGCAGAGCTATAGAACTGTGGGGGCTGGCTGGGGGGGTTCTGCTTGAGAACTGGCTGGGCATTGCTTGGTGCGTGATGAACAACTTCATTGTTCATCACTTTCTTTGGGTACTACTTTTTATTATTATTATTAGTATTTTCACTTCCTTTTCTGTCCCATTAAGCTGTTATTATCTCAACCCACATGTTTTACCTCTTTTTCTGATTCTCTTCCCCATCCACTGGTGGGGAGTGAGCAAATAGCAGTGTGGTGCTGAGCTACCCACTGGGTTAAATCATGACTGGATTACTATGATTTGCAGAATAAACAGAGAGATTTAAAGGATGGTATTTCCTTTCTCACTGGAAAAAAAAAAAAATAAAAAATTGTATCCCCATGTGGTATCCATACACAGAAGCTTTGGAAACCAGACAAAACAAGAAAAGCAGCAGGGGAAAACCTTGATTCTCTGGCAAACAGAAAAATAAAACTGGAATTAAAAAGATTAAATATCAGAAATTGAACATTTTGCTTATAGGCCTTTTTTTCTTCTTTTTTTTTGCTTGTGAATCATGATGACTATTCCATACAGTAAAATTAAATAGCCATGGACAACTCAAGTTATTTACTGCCAAAACCAAAGGACTGGTAGACATGGGGGGGGTTATTCTATGCTCACTCATGCAGTAGGATAACTTTCCCATATAAGACCTTGTGCAACAAACATTCAAGATCAATCTCTTACATGCTAAGGATCGACAATACATTTTTGCTTCTTTTATTTAGGAAATGCCTACTTATCTATATGTATCTACTTGCTCTGTTGATTGTGGGGAAATAATAACAAAAACGCATGCTTTGATTATTCATCAAAAAATTCCATAAATCCTACTGAAAAGAGGACCTACAAGCAATAATCTATTTCCCTAGAAGTCCAGAGAAACATCTGCTGCCACTATAAGTACTGAAACAAACAGTCTGGGCGGGAAATTGAATAAATACTGGGAACACTTAAAGAACTCATAGTTCCCAGGAGACCCAGACAGTCAATGTGTACTCTATAATTTAACATAGGGAAGTGAATTTAAAGATACATGGTCACTAACTCAGATATCAAAACAGAAATGTTTTGATATGATCTATTGTAACTGTATGTTCTTAGCATCCCTGGTTACAAATAAAATCAATGAAATCTGTAAACATTAAAAAAAAAACACCTAACTTAAACATCAATTTCCCTAATACTGAGACTGTGATTTGCTAGGCATACAATCAGTTTTCAGCCACTATAAATAATGGGGAAAAGTAAAATCTGAGCAACATTTGGATTTAGTGATTCACAATTAATTGCTTTTGTTTGTAAATCAGGTACCTAAATAAATATAATTGATTTTTAATTTCTTCGTGGGTTCTAGTATATTTTCTTGTTTAAATAAATACCATACTTGCTAAGTACTGGGGGTAAGGAAGTTCTACGTATCCATGCCAACATTTTTAACAACTTATTTACCTACTGACATAACTTTCTATTGCATCTATTATGCCACATTCTGCTTAAGGATGGTACAAAATTTATATTCCTACTCTGTCTCACACTGCTTACTGAAAACATCATAGCAGCCTGCTAATGGTTTAACAAGAAGTAAAATGATAAACACAGGTTTGGAATATGAACGACTTGAGACTGGCATGAGTATACACGGCATATATTTTTTTACTCTCTGGTGTTTCAGTTTCATCCACAGATTTGGAATATATTTGGGAATTTATACTTCTTCATTTGTGCATAATTAAAAAGAAAGACTGATATATACTTCTGTTCTTTATTATCAGTTCTCTATTATACATATAAATCTGGGTGACAGCAATAAAAAAAGAGTCAAGATGTTCCTGATATTCCTGAAGTTAACAGCTTGGATTTGAGTTTACATTGTAGCAGAGGATGTCAGCAGCTACAGACATTCTTGCTAGTGGTTCTCTTGCTAAAAGTTGCATCAGTACAGAACTGCACCTTATCTTCTTCCCTAAAGAAGCAACCTGGACTATTCTTTACTGTCTTCTGAATTAAATCAAAGAGTAGGGAAATAAGTCTCCTCTGGACCAGGCCTTTGTCTGATCTGTGTCTATGAAACAAGCTGAGATGCGCCCCAGTCGAAGGAGACTCTTTTTAAAGGTTTGCTATTTCTCTGTAAAGAAAACACTGCTGAATGCTTACTACACAAAAAGTATAGATCCCATATGGTACATTTTAATTCTTTCCAAAATTGGAAAAATATTTAATGGTTAACAATTACAGCTCATTAAAGGAATATGCACACACAAAATTGTTTTGCATTAAAGCATTCTTCTTCAGATATTTTAGAAATGTGTACAGTTTATTTTTTACTTTATTAATCTTTTAATGTTCTGTGTCATTTCTGGATGAATCTTAAAACTTTAGCACTGAACTGCAAAACAGGATCAAGTGTAAAGTCACAGATCTATAGCTCACTGTGAATAAAGGGGTCAGCTTAATATAAGTACATCTGGGCAAATCGGTATTAACAGGTCTACCAACTGTCAATCAAGTACTAGAAAAGCATCAATAAAACAATGAAAAACAAATATATTTACTTCTGCAATTTTCCTGTGCTGAAAATTCAACAGATATCTATTCTGCTACACCAGCCACCATCATCTACTCAGAAAGATTACAAAGAGTGAAACAGTTCTTTCTGCTTATAGTATGTATAGCTTTTTGTTAATTCTTCTCAAACTTTCCTCCCGTGTAAAGTAATGGTATAACTTCCACTAATTGGAATAAAAAGACCAAAACTTTGACACATGAATCTCACACTGATTTCTGTCTGAAAACCACATCTAAATTACTCCAACAAAAGAAAGGAGGCTAGTTCATGAGTCTTTTTCATTATGATGAAAAATTCAATACAACACACTCAAGTCAATATGTGATTCTAACAGAGAAGGAGAAACTTGAATCCAACAACTCATGCAAGACAGGAAGATCCAGGCAGGAAGAATGTGGTGAGTGACAAATAACAAAGCAAACCATACCCACACTGATCAACCATCTTTGGCCTACCAAAAGATTTTGAAGACTATTTTAATGTAATGTTAAAGGTACCACTAAGGTTGTTTGGTTGGTTGGTTTTTGTTTTCAAATAATTTGATTTCTTTACTTCACAATATAGTACCTCAGGGATTCTGTATACAATTTTGTAGTATAGCAATAATTTACAACACCTAACACCTATATTCCAGAAACCACCATCACTTGCAACCTAGAAAGAGATAAGGTACAGTACAATTCTGCTACTCCTCTTTTCCCTTTAGCATTTAATTTAACTAAGGTGCTGACTGAACACCGACAAGCACTTAAAACTGACAAACAAATGATCAACCATTAAATAAAGCTGTATATCTGTTCACAGAGTCACTTTTCTTAGCAATACGATCTGCGACTGTACAGGAATATAACAGACTTCATATCCTCCAAACACCCTACCACATTCGTTTTATACAATTAGTGAAAAATTTACTCAGTTAGCAGAAGGACCATCCATCACATGCACAGTAAATGCATTTAGATGATTAACAAATGAGTTAGTAGCAATCATGCAACGCATAATTCTTCAGTAGAAATCAGCGTGTTAGAATTATTCACTGTTCCCTAAACTCAGAGTAGCACAGGCCTTGAAACAACTGCCTGGCTGTACCATTCTGCTTTCAAAACCAATTCTGTACATCCATTCAACTAAACTTTTGCACAAAAGCAGTTTTTGATTTTACTTCTCCTCATAGGGACGGTGATTTTTCTTTGTGGCTGCTCAGTAACTAATGGAGTTTCCCACTTTGGTCATAACTGGACACCAACATCCCTGGAATGTGCCCATGTCCAATTACACTGTAGGGAAAAAAATCCCAAAAAACTACTATGCTTGTCATTTCCAAGCATATGCAGAAAAAGCAGACTAATTGGAAATAAAAATAAACTCAAGCAGCATTCATTTCTCAAACTTATGTTTTTTATTATCTTAAGCTGATATTGAAGAGTTGGCATCTCATTTCTATACTTACTCTATTTTCCAAGAAAAACGAATGAAATAGCACGGAAGGGTTGTAAGATCATTCTCCTGGACCAGAAAACATCCTCAAGCGTAAGTGCTATGGAGATTTTGGTGTGAAATGTGTGAGTCCTAAGAGCTCCGAGCTGGGTGAAATTTAGTGGAGGAGTATTGCAACTGAAACAACCCAAGCACATAATTAAACTTCAGCCCTTAACCTGCTTACATATTGCTGAAGCTGCTCCAATGGTAGTAGAGCTACCTTCTATGGAAGCTACAGCTAAAAAAAACCTTTTTCAGTCTCTTGTTGGCTGTGATGTAAATTTTGTGCTGTAGCTCTTTCACTCTACAGAACACTAAAAATATGGCTACTGCATTCCAGTTGTGTATTGTGCCGAACCACAAGAACAAGTTGCCCTTGATCACATCTCTAACTCTGGACTTTACAAGGACACCTACAGATATTCGCAAGTTTTTCAACTTTCAAACTCTGTAAAAGTTGTTCACAAAGACAGAGGACTTCGACTCCCAATCTCTGTCACTGCTGGAACAGATAAAGACCTTGCTTATAGAGCAACAGAATGGTTTGGGTTGGAATGGACCTTAGAGATCATTTTATTCCAGCCCTTCTACCATAGGCAAGTACAGCTCCCTCTAGACCTAGAGAGAGAGAGAGAGAGAGAGAGAGAGAGAGAGAGAAGACGCAGCTTAATGGCCAATGAGCAGACTTTTTTGTGTAGACTTGTCTCAAGGGAGATAGCCATCTCAAGGTGGACTCACATGACACTTACCCAAGCACACAGGGATGTCACATAGGCAGGAAAAAAGGAGGATAAATGAGGGAACAACAGCCATAAGGACAGGTGTTCTGTCACTGGAACCCTCACGAGCTGATCCCTGAATGCTGACGGACTCCCTCCTGGGCCTGCTACCTGAGACCTGCTGCTTCCTCCTGGACTTACCCTGCCGCTCCTTCCCAGTAACTGCTTGCTGCCTAAGGCTGGCCATCACTGCTGCTGCTCTCCCCCCTGCTCTTCTGCCTCAGACCATCGGAACAGCATGCAGTGGGACCACTGCTGGATCCTGGTGGTGTCTATCACTACTTTATGCAATTCCTGCTTCTTTACTATCTTTTCTATTGCCCTCCTTCCCTCCTCCATCACCCTAATTGGTAATAGTGTCCATCCTCCCCTTTCCCCATCTCACTGATTAAGATTTGTAATAAACTGGTCAGACCAACATTTGAACTGTTGTTTCTTAATCTCACATTGGGGAATACATATATCAAAGAACCTCCTCTCCTTCCTATAAATTCATGCAAGATACCTTCCAGCCTTGCCTTCAACACCTCCAGAAAGACAGCATCCACCAATTCTCTGGGCAACCTGTTCCAGTCTCTCACCATCCTCACAGAGAAGAATTTCTTCCATATATCTAGTATAAACCTTCCCTCTTCCAGTATATAGCCATTACCTCTCAGCCTATCCTTTCAATGTCCTTGTAAAAAGTCCATCCCCAGTTTTCCTGTAGGCCCCCTCATGTACTGGAAGTCTACTATAAGGTCCCCACAGAGCCTTCTCCAGGTTCAAGAGCCCCAACTCTCTGACTGTCCTTGTAGAAGAGGGGCTCCAGCTATCTGTTGTATCCAAGGGCACTCAGATACACTATATCCCACCAGCGCATCTTTTTTGTATTCCTGATATAAGTACCTCTTATTCTCTCACTCTTCACATGTTACATCACTAATGAACAGAGAGTCAGATGGGCAAAACAAAGGAAGAAATTGCAGGGAGACATTGCAGGATATGTTAAGAAATAAAAATACATAAATCTAGACACATGAAAGGACCTCGATATCCCCATATATCATCCACCTCAGATGTCACAAAAGGATGTCTGTGAGGAAAAAACAATGCATTCAGGATGACTCCACTACCACCAGAAATTAGGAATCAAAAACACAGACTTGAAAATTACTTCCCCAGCATCCCAGAATAATCCTTTCTTTTCTCTACCAAGTAGTTTCTACTTAGAAACAGCGTTTACTGCTTAGTCAGCTAAGAAACAGTTGCTCATGCTGCTTCTGGTGCCTGCTTTATAAGAATAGCGGTTCTTGTCTCTGTTCCTCCCTCATCAGAAAAGAAGTTAAACAGGGAGTCTGGTGAAAACAAAAACTAATTTCACTTAAACTGCAATGGATACAGAAGTGATCTCTCCCAAAGCAAGGCACTTTCTCTTGTGACCTACTCTGTTGCAACTGTACAATAACATCAGACTACAAACAGGATAGCATTCTATCTAAGCATTCTATCACAGGAGATACCACAGGTTCCGCGAAGCCTGAGAGAATAGCCAAATAAAATAGTACGAACAGAAATATATTTTCAAATTGATCAATGGACTAAGAACTTTTGCTCTAGTTTTCACTGAATCAATGGCTGTGGAGTTAAGCCTAATAAATCCATAATACCATGGGAAGATGATTATACTTTAGCATGACAAATGTTTATGTGTTCCTGTATTTTCTCTAATTAACAGCTGCAAGCATTGGTTTCACTCATTAAAAGAAAACAGACACCAATTACTACAAGATAGAAGTTGTAAAATCTAAAACATCATTTACAACATGAATAAATTGAGAAAGGTATTTGAAAATAAAGGTAATTACTACAGGGATTTCTGAGTCACCTTTTGATGGCATCCATCTGCTTGAAAAGCAGTATCATCTGTGGCAATAGCTACACAGCTGCAAGAGAAGAACTACTTCAACAAGTGACCATCCTGATTTAATATTTGTTAATGAATCACAGGAAAAAAAATAATTATATTCTTTAAATGTTTATCATATCGTTTAAAGATTAAACTTTTCATCTGATAACTAAATTAGAAGTACAGAGGTTATAAATTTGTTTACAGTCTCTTGTAGGATCACTACCTGTCAGTGTCAGATTATATCTTCAAGCATGTAGCTGATGACAGCTTTCTTACTGTGAGACAACAAGGGTAATTAAAGCTTTGGTTTCAGATAGTTTGAATTTTACAATATGAATCTTCAGGATTGAGCAAGAATACCGACTTTTGCTGTAAGTGGCTTAAATTTTTCAGACTGAAATGAACAACCATTGTTTGGACTACCTCCAAATAATTGTATTTCTACTTCTTAGTGAAAAATAACAGAAAAAGTGAACTTGCACTGGGGTAAAACAAGGATCAGAAGAAGTTCTTCTCTTCTGAGTGTGGTCAGTAGATTTCATCAATATCAGGAAACTGAAAAAATCCTCAAAATAGATTTCATTGAATAATGGTAAATGTGAAGATGTCCAAAAAAGGTAAAATAAACTAAGGAAGAGTGATTATTAGTCAAGGCAATAAAAAATAAATAAATAAAAACAGTCAACATGTTACCAGAGTGCAAAAAACTATGCACTTAAAAATATGGCAGAAAATGATAACTAACCAGAACCAGATCTCTAGCAGTAAGTAATCAAATGATTAAGAAATTTCATATCTAGATCCAAGATGGGTTGTGGATGGCAGTACTGCCATAAAACATGAGACAAAACCATAAATCCACACACTGAATCCACTGTGTATCAGAAATATATTACTCAGCCTACTGTAAAGCTTAACTCTTTCTCATCTGAAGAAAAGTGATCCCCCCCTCTAAATTTCCTTATTAATATTAATCAAAACTATCAGAACCTTTCAGAGTGACTTTCTTCACAAACGACCTCAGCTAAACACAAAAGTGCACATAATGTTTCTAGGAAAAATGTCAGATCCTTCACTCCTCTTCCAGTCAAAAATATGCAGTAGAACATTTCCAGTATTTCTGCATGAGCATTGCTCGAGACAACATAAATGATCATGCATATTTCACACCCAGCATTCTTTTGCTCAAGATTTTGCAAGGCTCCTAGTGTCAGTTCCACATGTTTGGCAAATTATATGCCATAACTAAAACCAGTATTATAGGATTTTAAGTGATATCTGTAATCGAAACACTAAACAACTTTGATCATAAAAGTATATCACACCCATATACTTTATTGTCTGTCATACTATAAAACCACTCATGTAGTGATTCTACCTACGTATTCTTAGTTTGTTTTTATTGATTTCTGTTTTATTGACTTCAAGATGTTATTTATGTAGTTTTAATTTAGGAAATAGTTTAGGACACTGGCTTCCTTGTTATTTAAATTCCTTGCCTAAATGTAATTAAAGTATTTCAACAGTTTGAGATCATGTCTTTAACTGTATATGAATCTTACTGTGAATCACAAGTTAAAACCATTTCTATCAATATGTGGTAGAAACTATCTGTGCAGTATGTATAATTTGGGATTTAGTGCCCCAGGCTGTTAGAGGAAGATGAGGACAATGTGGTTTAATACAGATAAGATATTTTTTCCAAAGGATACTGGAGCTCAGGAAGGTCTTACACAGTATCTTTTTCTGAAGTGCAAACAGTTATATGGTGATTACTCATTTTTTTCTTCATTCTTTCCTAAAGCATCTGTGAACACTGGCTCTTGGAGAACCCAGTATTACACATCAATATTTATACAGAGTTGCTTTGGAAAACTGAGTTTCATTTTAAACAATAACATAAAAACTGTCTAGACTGGAAAGAGTATTCTAATTAATCGTGGAAGTGTAGATCACTCTATCATACACTGCCCCAAGACCATAATTGCAAGTTAGCATTCCATCTACATCTAAGGCTAACAAGATAAAATTGCAAAAATTAAGTTATTGTCTGACATCATTGTACATTATAAATAATATGTGTCCTCCATTTCATAAGGGAATTAAAAGGGCATACATTTATTATACACATGCCAATTTTATGTCTGATGTAATGCTATGGAATTATACAAGGGGTCATCTGGATAAATAGGGCAAAGAAATCAGGTCAGTGTGCAAGTAGACATCAAAAGTCAATGGGATTACATTATACTTCCATCTACCCAACAGTGCTTATAGTCTTAATAGTGTTTCCAGAGATGTTATACTAACTCCATGCTAAAACAAAAGCTGAACAATATTCCAACAGCAGCAACAACAAAAGGAATACTGCACGTTTTTGTTAATCACTTTCACAATATGCCACGACAATAACTAAAATTAAGTTTGCAAATGAAAAGGCTTTTTTATTTTTTAATATAGGAAACCAAATTTGGAGGCATTACCTGTCTTCCCCACTTGAATACAATTCACAATATTAATTAAAATTATTCATTCCACATAGAACTGAAGTTGAACTTTAGAATTAGAAAAAATGTTTCAAAAATAGAATGCATAATAAATATTTCCCCATTTGATAAATATAATTCAGACACCCTGCTGCTATATGACTGACTGTTCCTCAAAAATCTGCAGTGCTCACTGCACCCTTCTTTCTCAGCTCATTTCTTTTTTGTTTGTTTGTTTTGTGTGTTTGAATGTTTGAAGAAACTGGAACACTATGACCCTCATAAACTAGCCATGTAAAAGGTCTTCAGTGTGAAACAAGGTGCAGAAAATTCTCTTTCACATTAAAGAAATAAAAGAGAACAGGGCATAGTAATGGTGGAGACACAAGACAGTGGTTTGAGAGAAGACAGAGAGAAGGAGAGGAAGAAATAGCCTCAAGAACTCAGAGAAAAGTCACAAGTCCTGGCTGAAAAAACTCTATCAAGCATAAAATGCCATTAAATGCATGAGTGTTAGTACTCCTATTTATTTGTAATACTCAGAGAGCCATGCACCTCCTAAAATTAATAAGAAGTGCTCCAGACTACTTCAGCTTTCCAGATTTAATCACCATTAAACCATTTATTATGGTTCCTCCACAAGGGACTTAATATTTGATATTCATATGTATAATTACTTCTTATAATCGGTACATAGCTATTAAGTGATGTATTGCTAAATTTCCAGGTTTCAAATGGATAAATATTAGCCTAATGTGCTCAATCAATGCATAGAAATAGCTTTAAGCACTTTTCCTGCAAGGGAAAATATTTACCATATATCATAGTTAGATTAGCTTGAGGCACTAAGCAGCTGATAAAGAGGGACTGAAAGCCTTGAAATCACTTTAAAAGTCCTTGCATTTTGTGAAGGACATCTTCAACAGAGAGGGAGAAAAGAAGGAATGAGCTCCATTACCTTGAGCCTTCTATAAAACCAAGTACTTAGGATCAGAACCATGTCAGAATATTTGCTTCATGAGACACAAAATGCTCCTTTCTAAAGAGAAAAATCACTAGGGGACATAAAGAGCTTCCCATCTCTTTAGTTTACTGAATTTTTCAATCTAAATGACTGTTAGTGGCTCTGGAGTGGGTTGTTAATAAAACAAATCTCCTTCAGTGAAGCTTACACTGCAGCTAGGGGTCATGCTTGGCAAGACAGGCAATGAACGCATCAGATGTAATTGCAGAACTCTTAAAAATAATAACTTTTAAAAATAATAATCAAAGACAACCTTTAGTGCTTTTCAATCTGAAAACTTAGGGGTAGATAGAAAAATGTCTGCATTTTGCAGAACTGTATTCAAACAAAGCTGTTTTAGTTATTTTATGTTCTTCTTCATCATCATCTAATTAAGTTAAACACAAACCCACAAAAATTGCAGTTTGTGTTCTAGGGGTCTGAAGTCAGTGTTGTAGGGATTCTTCACATTCAGAGAAAAATTTACTTGCTTCTAGTGTAGTTGTAAAACAAAGTGAATAATGGGAGGCTAGACTAGTACATTTTATGTTTATCTAGAACTGCAGGTATGTTTTAATATGAAATCAGAAATTTATAAAACACATTTTGCTACAAAGAGGTAAAGTTTCACTTATCAAATATACCACATGTAAATAAGCACCTTTAAATCTATAGTTAATTTTGGTCAACTGACAAAATTCTTATGTCCTCAAATGTACTGAATAGGAGTTGATTGCTTAGACATAATAAATAGGTTGAATATGTAATTTTTCAAATTGTAGGCTCTTTATTTTTCTATTTGAATTGGTTATTGTTCTTCCTCCTGTCCTTTATTATCAAAGCTGATTACTTTCTTACACATGCGAACAAAAAAATACAGAACTGTGAATCTTTAAAAATAATCTTAGTGTTATTGCTAGAGTGCATTTGTCATTGTCAGTTTTACAACAGCACTCAAAATGTTTTATGCCCCACAAGATTTAGCATTTTGAACTTCATTTTGGCTTCCAATTGGTGTTTTCTGGTTGTAAGGCACACACCCAAACATCAACATGTAAAACACAAAGATACAAATTGATTTAAAATAAAACACCCAGACATTGTTTGCTTTCCTTCTGAATTAGTTCATGGCTAAATGGACAGCTATTAAGCTTTACAAATTGCTCAATATTCAGTTTCTTGAAAAGAAATTGCATTTTTGACTGCAGTTAAAATTATTCATAAAGAAAAACGCTCTTTCTACAGGGATTGAAATAACTCCCAACAAATTCAATACTAATCTTTCAATAGGAAATAGGCTGTATTGAATAACATTAACAAAAATGAGCAGTTATTTGAAAAGAGTGCAAGAGAGTCCAATAACATGATCTCAACCATGGTTTTGAAAAGAAAGATTTTGTAACTTTTGAAAGGTAGTTACACAATGTAAGTATAGAACTGTGTGTCTTTTAATACAAACTCATAAATTATTCCATAAATCATTTCTTATTTCACATATAGTGGAATTGCTGGCACCTTCAGTAACTCAGACTTCTTTCTATAGCAATTTTTCACTGCTTTCTTAAGGCTAACCCCAGCATGACGTAAGACAAACAATAATTGCGAGAAAGGCTCCTCACATTATTATGTGACAGTCTTAAAAAGAATAAGGAGGTTCAGATCAAAATCAGAGTTCTGGGAACTTAGTTGAGAACAAAGTCAACAAATGCCAATTTTCCAGTTCAGTTTTTGCCAAATTCTACTCATAGAATCATAGAATTTTAGGGTTTGGAAGGGACCCTGGAGATCATCGAGTCCAAATGGCATGCTAAAGCAAAGTTCCCTACAGCAGGTCACATAGGAAAGGTCATGATCAGGCAGGTCATGAGTATCTTTGGAGAAGAAGACCCCACCACCCCCTGGACAGAGTATTCACTTCATATTATCAAATAAAATGGAAAGGCAATTGAAGTCAGAACACAGACCAGAAAATTTCACATTGCTACATTATGAGTGCTGAATTCACTATGCATTCTGAAAGCATTCCTCATATTTCACTAGCCAAAAAACTGCCTCCAAAGCTGATGGCTGCCAACTCAGTGAAGGAAACAGCCGCTGACTGTAAGTAGTCTAAATTCTTTCACTGAAGAAGACAGTTCCTCTTGTTATGAGTGGAAACACATTTACTGAATGATGTGGGAAATTACTTGGATACCTTGATCGTTACTTTTTTTGTTAACAGATGAAGATTATCTGACCTTGTTTTCTAATGCAAGATTTGAATAAAATGTATATAACCCTAGCAACTCAGAGCTTGTTGCAAGGTTTTACAAAGTAAAAGATGCACATGCACTGAGCTAAACTATGGATATCTATTAATAAATAAATAAATAAAAAGGAATAGGAAAGACTTGGGGTGAATCACTGAATCACAGAATAGTAGGGGTTGGAAGGGACCTCTAGAGATCACCTAGTCCAACCTCCAAAGGGAAAGGACATTTGCAAAATTAAAAATTAATTTAAGTACAGACTGGGTATACTTCTGCAAAAGAAAAGGACAAGAAGCATCTTCTATTGAAATAATTTTCCAGGTTTCTTTTATTCTCCACACTAGATACTTGGTAGTTACTTCACCTTCTCTTCCCAGCCTATCTCTAACCTTTGTTACTTCTTCAAACAGAAAGAATAAAGCAATTCTGAAGCTGTAATACTTGGTACACTATATCTAAAAAAAAAAAAAAAAAAAAAGTGTATTACATAAACCACAGAATTTTCTTGCCAAGTGTAGTTTAAATTCAGTTGATATGAAAATGTGTCTAGCATGTCCAAAAGCTCACTACTCATCAGGTCTCACAGTACTCAGTGAAAACGGCTGCACGCTGAGTTCTTTTGGAAAAAAAAAAGAATACATATATATATTATATGACATACTTGGAGTTCTGGAATTATGAGTTTTTAAAATAAGTCTGAAGATTATTTGTTGTTATATTGTAAGGCAGAGTGATAAGATCCTTTGTCTGGGACTAGGTATGATACATTTTTATAGTACCATTCAGAATTATAGGAACTCGCAGCAAAGATAAAATGTGCATTCATGAATGTGGTTAACATAACTAATTATCATTATGCAAGTAAGTGTGCCATTTGTTTGTTACTGCATTGTAAAAGAAAAAATATTTGCATGCTCAATTTACCACATACAAAAGGATCTCATCTGTTGATTCTCAAACACATTGCAAAAGCAAATGCACGTTTGAAATCAGTGGCTAATCGCACATGCAAACCTCACATTGTTTTAATTGCAATAGTTCCTTCTGCCCATAAAGCTGCATAAATTCAGTTTGTGCATTCGAATAATCTAATCCTACCAGGTGTCTATTAAATTGAATTCGACACTTTAAGATGCACTTAAAGACATTAAAAAAACCTTCAAAGTATAATTCTGTAGTCCAAAAGTAACTACAAACAAGTCTTACATTGCTCCACAACCAACTCATACAGATTCCACTACTCTTATCGATTTTAGCTCTTAACTCATTATTGAAGCACAGCTCAAGAATGAATGAACCCCCTTACGTTCATTTTTTGCTCAACAGAAATATGGAATTAAACCTTGGTATAGCTCTATAGTTGTGTTGGTCACTCATTAAAGCGAAGAGTTTTGCAGAGAATAACTGTAATCAAAACAGAATCACAAAATCTTAGGGGTTGGAAGGGATCTCTGGAGATCACCTAGTCCTAACCCCACCTAAAACACATTCCCTACAGTACATTTCATTTGAAAGCATGCAGGTGGAGTTTGGTTATCTCCAAAGAAGGAAACTCAGTAACATCTCCGGGCAGCCTCAGCCTCAAGCTTCACCTAAAGAATGGGTCTTAGAGAAAAATCTTTCCAAATCCAGAACATTATAATGCAGAGGTAGGGGATACTACTGAATATAAACAACTCTTTTCCAGTTTCAGTATTTCAACACTAAGTATTTAATTGCTCTTGCAGTTTGATGTGTAAAGGTTGTGTCAGAACATATTCATGGGCAGAAAACCACAGTGCAGAAAAGTTTACAAAAAAACATCTTAAGGAAGATTCAGGAAGTAAATAGGATCAGTGGGCAGCAATGAAAAAAAAAAAAAAAACACGAAAAAAGCCTTTTCAATAAAAAAAAAAATAGTGAAAACAATGAAGAGTTTTTCACTAGTGATCATAATTGCAACAATTTTATTAATTTTGTTGCAGCAATTTTCCAAGACTTTGTTCCAGTATTAAAAATCTTTACCTTTAAGTTTTTATTTTAATCCTTACATCTTCTGTAATGACTAAATAATCTGTTAAATACCAAGGTATCTAGTGGCATAAGGATTTTTCCAACCTGAACCCAGGGATACTTCAAGAAATCCTGGTTCCCAAAGATCTGTATACTTCTATCAAATGTGCTTTAAAGCTTTAACTTAAGCCACACGGTCCAGGATAAGGGTAGGTAAAATAAATGTTTGAGAAAAAGCTTACACTGATGTGCCTTGAGTTGACTAGAAAAGTTTCTGTCTTGCGACAGGGTTGGGAGAACAGGCTTGGACCCTGAGGACTCTTCAGAGGTTTATAAGCAAGGAACGAATACTAAGCAAGGAGATAATCCAGAGAAGCTTGTTTTTCATTTTGTATGCAAACTATTCAATACTCAGCATTGATAAAATGTTATTTTTAGTTGCAAACAAAGTATACATACTAGTACTCATAAACAAGACAAACATAGTACTGCAATGCTACTGTTTCATTTATTTTTCATATAATAGTCCAATAATAGTAGATGGGAAGCAGCATAAACAAATTTTTGGTGCATAGTTCAGCATCATATGGGCTACAAACTCCTTAGTGTCTCCATGTGAATGAATCGTAACACAAACTTTGGAACGAGGCAACTATATCAGTAATTATGCACCTGGCACAGCACACAAGCTGCATACTGAGAGATCTGGCAGCTTTGTGGTTTGCAAGCATACCTCATTATGTAGTGATGAACTAATAGCTGCGGTAGCTGCTTTCTCTAGCTCCTGAGGCAGATGGAGAGCCAGCAGCATCATAGAATGCACATATTAAAATTCTTGTTACAGCTGAAAGCAGAAGTGAAAGGAACAATTTGCCCTTCTAAAGATTGTGTCTAGGATACCACCTAGCACAGAAAAAGACCTTTGAAAGACTCCACTATACCTGACAGTGCTAAGAAACCAAGAAATTTTAGCTGCATCGTAGACCTTCCTCCTACATTCTGGAAACCAACGTTCCCCTTTAGGACTTAGACAAAATAAAAATGTCACACACCTTTTGCTTTTTCACTGGGTCTCTGGACAATAGTGAACCTTCAGCACTCAATATTTATCTTTCTTCTAACCAGACTAATCAAAACTCAACCTCTTTTCATCTCATACTCAATTTCATTGCTTCTGCAACAAAAACCTGAGATTCCAGAGGAAGACTTAAGTATCTCCATTTTTCTATAGAAATCTGTAAAATGTACTGTGCAAACTACTAAGGAAATGTTTCCAAGGCAACCTCAATGCAAAGAGAACTTCAGCACATTTTATATTTTATATCTGATAGCAAGTTCAATAAGATATCTTGTAAGGTTTGCAAACTTTTCAACTGAACTTTGGCCACTTCATAACTTTTCAAAGAAAATGAAAACAAACAAACAAACCAACACCCTGTTTGCTCAAACAGAATTAATAAAATCATAAAAACAGAAGAATAATCAACATGATCTTGTTTGACTGAATTGCATGTGTATTCTACTATCCTCTTTTAGAACAGAAGCAAACCTAACAAACTATTTGGGAGTTACTTATTTCTGAATGCATGTAAAATAAAATTAGAATCACTAGTTCAGATTTTGTGCACAATATGCATAAATTTTAACATATTTTTTACTGATACTCAGTGCAGCTAATTCTACGTTACCTTTGGAATGTATTTTGCAAGGATTCAACTTCAAATGAACTGCGAAACAGTTCTATGAAGGCTCATTACAGGGTTTTGTCATAGACCAAACACAGATAACTAAATTATCATAGTACTCCCTTCTCATTGGCTTTGAGCCTTGATAAAGCAGTAGTACCTGGGAAACCAGCAACTGACAGTTTTAGCTTGCTCTGATAATTTTAAGCAGCTAGCTACAAGCTTGATTTTAATTTATTTCCTAGCTCTTTTGCTCTTTCCAGCTAGATATTACAGAACTATGATTTTATGATCAATACCACAGAACTAAAAATGCATGTGAATAAGCTATAGAATTCCCAGTCTGTCCTCCTGAAGAAAATTTGCATTACTTCTCAGAGGAATGGCAAAAGCCTCTGCTGAAAACAGTTTAGAGAATCAGTTTACAAAGTGCCTTTAGGTCCCAAATATGCAATTCCTACTAACAGTCAGTCATGGCCTACATTATACCTGTAGAGAGGCCTGAAATTTCCTTCCTGACAAGGTAAAACAGAAGCAAGCAAGGATGCCTCAGAAACCAGAGAATTAAGAATTTCGTAATTAGTAGCAACTCCAGTGATGTTTTACCTAGTAGTTAGCATGACCTGAGCTTCCTACAGAGAATGGAAAAATATGGTAAGCAGAGAGAGAAGGATGTCTTGCTTTGTACAACACCCACCCAATAGAGGCCAGGTCTGACTTCTCTGATTAAGACAAACTTGAATAGGATTTGCAATTTCAGTATTATAATTGCTTTTGTGCAAGTAAGCCACAGAGATACCATGGAACTGACACTACTGCTTCCAGGAACACTAAAAAGTAGAGGTGTTATGCAGGGCACTCTATTGTCCTTTAGCTTGCTTTAACAATTCATTTGGGTTTGCTGAAAAATTTCAGGTAGAAACCTGCCCACAACCCAACATTATTTTTTGTTCATTTGTGACATATGGCACTATTCGTTCTAATGCCTTCATATACTTCATACCCCATTGAAGCCTAGAAAGGGGTCCAAACTTGTGTCTGATGGTATATTCAGCATGTACAGTTCTTTTCATCCCTAATCTGAGTCACACCATTAATAGTTAAAAAAAAAAAAACAACACATTTCAATAGTCCATTATCTATAAAACCCTCAATTTGACATGACCTTTAAATTAAGTAGACATTTTAAACTAAATTGTGTATACATCTGCATCAAATATCAGCTAGAGACAATAACTGTGAGTGTCATTTTCAAACTGAAAAACATTGTAGCAGCTATGCACTTGCAAAGTGTTTTCTCTCCTGTTTTTTATTTTCCTTTTTTATTTTGTTACTGTTCAAACCAAAATGTTATCTACAAGGATATGGATAACTAGGTAAGCGCCATCAGGATTCACTAAAACATCTTGTTTGGAAGCATGATTCCATTGCCAGCACCATCATGACAGTCTCATACCTGAAACAGTAAGCTTGAACAGTTGAACACACTAGAACCTCACCAGTAGTAAGGTTGTTTCATTGAGACTCACACCGTTTAATATATAGGAATAAAAACTATATTGATGAATATAAATTAAATCTACTATGAAGAGTAAGTTCATACAGTCTGGAACAGGCCTTGCATTGCAGTTTTCATATCAATGTTCTTTAGCAGTTAAGTATCTTTCCTAACTGTTCAGTAAAGATCAGGACAGTATGCCTTCTCTAGCAATGATTGCTAGGCTATGCACTGAGGTGAGTGAACAAGCAGAGCCTTCAACACTAACACTGACTTGTGTGGACAAATGAAAAAGGGCTGCAATATCCATCTAGTTAATGACATTCCTCTGAAAACTGTATATTTCTCAAGACAGAAAATGGAAGAATGAATTGAGTGGATCAGAAGTGAACAAAATTGTGTGCTGTATTTGAAAGATATCAAGTGGAGGAGAGATACTGCTTATGTCCTAGTTATAGTGACACACTGTGAGGAAAAATGTGAGAAAAGGTGAACTTCAGTAACAACACAAGCATGGTCTAAGTTTTGAGATGGTTACAAAGAGGGAGAGATTCTATAAACAACACTTTTGGAAAGGTTTATCCTTCTGAAGTAAAAAATGCCAAATACTGCCAGTAGCTTGAGACTAACCCATACATCAGATGCTGAAGATTAAAGAATGATTTGTTTTGAATTATTTTCCTCAATCCTTTATTACGCACTATTTCATATATAAATATTATGATGAATAGAGTTTCACAAAAAAAAAAAAAATTCTCAGATATCTCATTCAAAGCATCCAGTGAAAATGCAATGGTTTAGCTGTTCTATACCATGATATAATGTTTCTGTCCAAGAAAATAAAGTCTGCTTGCTTTTCTTCCCAATTGCTATAAATATGTTTTTGCCTCAGATTTTTTCAGAGACATTACTAACCAAAGTTGGCTGCACCTAAAGCCCACTTTAAAATAAGTAACAATAGACTATTCATAAATTAGCATCTGGATAGGCTAAATTACTATTTCAATGAAACCAAGAAAGTTCAGAGATATCTTGATAAATGTATGCCTGTCAAGTGATAAATATATTAAGAGACAAAAAAGATTAATAGGCTATGTTTTTGCTTTTGCGCAAGTAGTACTTTGGGGGCTGTAAAAAGTGAGGAAGTGCTTCAGAAGTGCTATTTTAGTCTGCATGATTACCACTTGTGTCAAAGGTAGCAAGCAGTAAGTGGGAGCCCTTGCCATGTAAATACCATTTCCACAAATTGTATGGTTTACTTTACAGAAGGATTGCTACATCTTCTAACAATCCTAGATGGAAAGCTGAAGGATTATATGAGCAGTCTTGTCTATGACTAGTATTTTGGCAATGACATGAAGAAACTAAAGTTGGTAGTATAGGGACAGGAGCAGAATTCATCAAACAAGAAATAAATGTGACTGTCTAATATCATTGCTAAAATAAGATACAGTGAACATGTGATGTTCCTTGTACACAGAAGGAGATTTATTCCCAAGAGTTAAACTAACATAAAATTTCAAAGCATGAAGGGGATGAGCGCTTGACAAATTCAGAAACATTTCTTTCTCCAGTATCCATCAATTACACTCCTTTCTTGAAGTATCATGTCTACATATATATTTCCTTCAGAGTCACAGTACTGGGGCACAGATGTGGATAGTAAACTGCCCTAGGAATCAGGGGAGCTTTACTGTACGGGGCAAGTCATTTCACTTCTCTATGTTCTACTGAAAAATGAGAAAAAATACACATTATTTTTTTCAAATTAAAAAGCAAAACAAAACAAAAAACAAAAACAGAAAAAGAATTTCAGAACATGGGGCATAATCTTTCAATACTATGGCATCTGCCACATATAACAAAATGTCTGGAGAATGATTCTATTTTAACAACAGACGATGAAGATTTTATTTTGCCCACAACATGCAGTATTCAAGAATATATCCATGAAGAGTAGTAGGGACTGTTTGTTTCAGGCTTAAAGACTAAGAAGAGCTTTTCAGTGGATCACAGGAAGATTTTTTTCTGGGGCACAGTAACTGGTTTATTACTGATAACTTAGGATATTCCAGAAGACAAAACGTGCATGAGATTGTGAAAAAATAAAACTCTTTTTAACAAACTTCAAATTAATTAAATATTTGTATGTAGCAAGTATATATATATGCTTCTCAGAGAAAGCCTATGAAGAATCTCATTATCCTTATAATATGCAATACTTAAATCAGAGATTATGATTTCTAACTTATTCTCATATTTGAAAACGAGCAGGAATCTCTATGCTCATGGTTGTTGTGCCTCTAGCAAACTTCTCTCAGCTCTTTCAAGCTAAAACCAATTTTATTTCCTTTTAGCAAAGCATCTATCATTCAGTTTAAAGATGCCTGAGACAAAGAACCCCTCACAATCCTTGATGACCTGATCCAATATTTAACTACCTTTGCTGTTAAAAATAATGCATTTGTTTGTCTTCAAAGTTTGAGTCCGATACAGTGAAAAACCACTAATACCAAACTTGTCTCCCAGAGATGCAACAGTTCTGATTAAGTCATGCTTTAGGACTTTTGTCGTAAAAATAAGAAGATATCGCCACTTATTTCCTTGTACTCCAAGGAACTATTTTCCTGTGACATCTATTTTCTCCTCTGTTGTGATTTATAGGACTCTTTAGCTAACCCTTTATAGTATTCAGCTCCCTTAAACATGCAATTCAGAACTACAGAAGCTCTCACAACACTGCGAAAAATGGGAGTACTGGCATTTCTTTTGTTTAAACAAAGTTCACCCGATCATACACAATCACTTTAGCATCATATGTGATAGCCACTGCACTGAGGCCAATGTTGAACTGATCATTCCCTATGACTATTTTCCATGAGCCTTTTACAGGCAACACTCTTGCAATGAACAAATTCCCTTGTTCAGTAAATATGATTCAAGTCCCTTTTTTCACACATATTGCCCTAATGAAATGCACACTTCATATCTTTTCTCAGTTTATCAACTTAGATTGCTCCATATCATTGAGGTTTTCTTTGTATTATTACTCAATCTTTATTTCTTCTGCAACTGTGCTTCATAAAGTTAAATACAGTCAATAGCGTTTTCCTCCTACACCTCATGTTTCTATTATAATCTATCAGCTTAACCATGACTGCTCATTTACAATGACATTTGAGTTTTCACATAACCAAAAATCATGACATGTATTTCATGCTCTTTTAGTACATTAAGATCTCTTGCCTTACCAAACAGTCATAAAAGGCTTTTAGAAGCCTGCTATTTCAATATTATTCCTTTTTTCCCAAGCAAACTGTAGCAATTATAAAGACTAGTTTGAAGACAAATTTTCAATAATTCACTTTCCAAAGATTTTAATGTTATCTTTCTCTAGTTCTTAATCATCTGAGTCAGAGAGCAAAATAACAGGCCTTCAGCTACTTGACTTTCCTGTCTTCTCCTTTCTGAATCATTTTAGCACATTAGCTCCCTTCTGTCTCTTCAAAATTGTTCTCTAAAACTGGCATATGTCAGCATCAACAGTCTGCAAAACTTCCCAGCTAGTTCCTTTCAAGCAAAGCTGTGCAGCCAGAGGCTCAGGCCATGGCACCTGAAATTATTCCTTTGCAACATCGAGAACAGAAGAAGAAAAACATTTTTGGCTGTTTTAATAAATGGAGGACATCAGAAAATTAGTAAAATAAATTTGCTTTAAAAAAGAAAGCAAAGCAGTAGCAGAAATACATGATAGTAGCTGTCTGACATAATCTGGCTAATTTTCTTGGGAATTTCTCTCTTCAAAAATCAGATTCAATATGCTTGGATGGGAAATCAAGGCTTGAGACCCAGATGGGCAGGAAATCTTTGTTTATTTGCAAGTTTATCAAGCCATTTCTGTTCAGACTCAAGATATGGAGTGGTATGGAGAAAAACTGCCTCCTCTCCCCCAGTCTTGAATGCAGAAATTCCACTGACTGAAGGGTGGGGAGAAGAAAAGGCAGTAGTCACCCACTCAAAATACATTTCTGCAATGAAGCTCTCCCCAGCAGCAAGAGGCCCTCTGGAGAGCACTGCAGAAGGTGCTACAGGGACACCATGGGGCAGGTGGGTGGCTGCTCCCTCTGGAGCTGGCTGAGGTCTGCTGTGGGAACACCAGCCTTCCTTGGAGTGTGCTGAGGTTTCGGCCAGCAGCAAGCCCTCCTACCTAACAGTTCTGCTCAACTACTACTGAACTCCTAGTTTCTCAATACCATTAAAGTGCTCAACAGATTTTGGACATGACCAAACAGAATTATTCCCATTTTAAGGTGGCACATGCTAGGGCTGAATCAGACTTAGTAATGAAAAGGCTCATTTAGGATAAGCTGCAACACTATGTTCGCCTTGTCAGAACAAAACCTACAATTCTGTTTCTGTTTTAAAAATATTTTTACCTGCAATTTCTTAACCTTAATGCAATTATGCTCCTGCAGCTGCAGGCTGAATTTAGAACCTCTCTTTGTTGTGCAGTAAAATGACTACAGTAATTATCAGGTCCTCTTCACTGAGATTTGCATCATCTTACTGCTACATTTCTGTTGGGATATCATGCCTTGTTGTACAGTAAATAATTACAGCCAAAAAATAAAAGATAAATTCTGACACACTATGCACTTTTCAAAAATACGTTTAACTTGGAAGTAAAAAGAAAATAAATATTTTGCAACAATATTCACAAAGACTTATGATTGATACAGCTTAATATGTACAAATAAATTAGAGGCGGCATTATTTGAAGATTTTTCTCTACGTTTTCAGAAGTAGTTAAGTAAGAAAAACTGTTCTAAAGTAAGTAGAATAACAGACCTATTACACAACCAGAAACTATCAGCTTAGGTAGATACAAGACACACTCCAAAATAGAAGGAAGAAAGTGTTGCAAAATCTGTGGAAGATGTATTTGCAACAATTATTTTATAAATGAAAATCATGAGACTGATATCTTAAAGCATTAATATTTAATAACTTCATATTTGCACTGTTAGACCTCTACTTAAAAATGAAATTGGCTTATAAGTTTTTATAAGAATCACTGGTCTTCCACACTCTTAAAGGTACATTTTCAGGACTGTGCCTATGAATTAAAGTTAATGGAATTTACGCAACGAAGTCCCTGAGCACCACTTCGAATATTACCCTATTTAGTTACTGATTCAGTGGTGTTGCATGAGTGCAAATGAAAGCAGAACTTTGATTTAGCCACTTTATAGCATGAATTAAATATATGTAACAGCTTCCTTATTCCCAGTATAAAATAGCACGGTTGTATTAAAGCAGTGATTTGAGAATATATTTTTTTTCTCCTTTGAACATTATTGTTAAAAAGCAAGTTTATTTGCCTATCATTTCTTAGGAAACTATGAACGAAATTAAGGTCTCAATTTCACATCTTGGAACATTTTTTCCAAAAATCTGAATAGTTAAGATACAAATGTTTTGGCTTTTTCCCACGTTCACTACTATTATTAACAGAGAATACGTCATTAGCTTGATCATCCAAAAAGGGTGGATTTGCAACTAGTCTACTAATATTTTATTTATAAAATTCCATGACAATATTTGTTAAGTTTTCCTTATGTGTTTATACATAAATATGTACAGATATATATATATGACTTAAAGGAGGAACTTTACTCATCAACAAGGAAAAAAAGTTTTAAAAACAACCTCCAATAAAACCCTGTGTCTCTTCTAACACACAATCGCCGTGTCTTAGGAACAGCTTCTTTATATTATTACATCTTTTCCCTGGATATTTTTACTTCAAGATAATAAATGCAAAACTAACCCAAACAACAACTTGAAGAAATAAAGAAAAATAGACATTTAACCACATCACAGAAAAGTACTACCTAAATCACCAAAGATGTATACTCATTTCTACAGGCAGCTTTTAAAATATTTCTACTCTAGATTTATAATGCTGTAAGGTAGAACTGTTAAGCCTGTTAACATCTACAAAACTTATTCTAGAACAACAGATTTCAGGGGTAAGAAAATTTATGCTTTCCATCCTTAATTGATCTGCAGAGAGTTTATACTCATTTGGGTTTATATGAGCACAGCTCTTTAGCTCTTAGGCTCTGATATTTGTTGCCTCTATAAGACAACTTCTTGTGGTCGGCTTCAAAATATGCTACACCTTTTTCAGTTTTAAATCATATTTTTTGAGCTGGCAACCAGAACAAGTTTCATGATGTGAGCATCTCCATAGATTTTCATGAAATAAAAGATGAGTATCCAAAGAGAAACCTCTTGTATTTCCATATCTATCTACTATTTAATACTGTAGAATGCCCTTCATTATATTAGGCCAAAAAGTCAGTTCAAGGCTTCATACATAACATGAAGTTAGTACATCTAGACATGCTACAGCTGTGACAGCTGAGCTCTGATAATGACGCACCCATCCAATCTCAGCAGTCAGCCAAAAAGGTAAAGCAAAATAAAGCAAAGTGTCTTCATTTCCCTGGACTAGGAGAACGTGTAATGCACTTACAATGGTTCGGGTGATGCACTGCAACTCACAGAACATAACAAAAGCCTGAAAATCTTCAGATGTTACCATCTTTTATCTCTACTGCTAACTTACACTGAATTACGCCACACAGAAGAAAGTCTGATGGAACGGCTAGCTGCCATTGTCTAGCTTTAGCATCAACTGCTCAGCTAAAGGCTATAACAGTTCAGGAAGCCAGAGCAGTCAGCAGACACATGATCACGACTAGTTTGAATGTCTTGCTGCTGTTACAACTGCATGCACAGAATGGCACACCGAGACAAAAGGCAGCACCTGTACTCCCATTCTGTGATGGCATACGAGATAAAGTGATCCCCTAGGAGTTTTTGATACTCCTTTTTTTCTACTGGTCAGAACAGAACTATATACTTTCAAAAATTAACAGTCTCATTCAGGCATATGGGCATATGGGAGGCTAACAAATGTTCTACATGAGAATTGCTATTTTCACATACTCTTTGTAACAAATAGATTAACAAGGTATTTCTAAATGTCACACTTTGAATAATTATAATTTAATTAACATAATAAATTCGCTGTTCACAGCAACATTCCTGAACCCTTTGTAGTGAAGGCCAGAAAGACCTGTGACATATCTCAGCTTTGTTTTACTTGAGAGATTTTTGTCTGCTAATCTTTTAAACAGCTTTTGATTTTCATAAATGCAAGTCCACGCATTCTCTTCTGGACACAATCTTTTCTGTGGAATCAATTTTCAGACCTGAAATTTAAATATTTGGTTGCATAGTCATGAATTCACTCTCTTTTTATTCTTGTCATGCTCTGTGTTATGCTGATGTATAACACATCTTTGCTTTTCAGCTCACCACGTGTACATAAATAATGATCCATAAAGGACTTTCCCACTTAGACTTCTATTAGGAGACAGAAATACAGAGCACAAAGTAAATAATTTTGCTATCCTTTAAACACTTCCTAAAATCACACTGAATGTACTGTAAATTATATGAAAAAAAACAAAACAACAGTAGAACAGAACGCTTTGGACGTGTATATTTCACAGTCACTGTAACCTGCTGCACTGGAAAACCGTACCCTAGAAGTCTGTGTGATAAGATAGTTACTCACTCAGTAACAGAGCTAAGTTTTCATCTGTTACTATGAAAACACATAAAAATAATTTGCAATGTTAGTGTTAGAGAAGAAGGATAAGTTTCCCTTGGAATTCTGTTCATTTAGGCCGCTTTTGCTGAAAAACTGTAATTTCCCACTCCGTTTATATATATAAATTAGCTTATGCTTTATCTCTCTTTGATGCAATGTATGTATTATTTATTTTGTGTGTGTGTGTGTGTGTGTGTGCTCCACATACAATACATGGAATAAAGAAAGTCCATGGCAGAAGGTGTACATGAATTTAACACATGTAATAGGGTTAGCCAGTTTTGAAGAAAGACATATAAAGTAGTTTTTATCTGGTTTACATATGTTTGTATTCTACCTTACAGCATCCTTGAAAATGTGTCAGTTCTCTGTGGTAATTATTTAAATGGGAAATGAATAACTCAGGAACCATAAACAAGAGATTTCAGATTTGGGAATTACATAAATACACCCTGGGACAGCTCCCCAGTTATCTGCTTGCTTGACCTTGGCAAGACAACGACTTAGAGTTCAGCTTCCCCTCAGTAAAGCAAGAATATTAATAATTCTCTTCTTCATAAGTGCATTTTGAGAGCAGTGATGGAAAAGTCATACAAATACAAAGGTGAGAAGAGAAGAAACTTCCTACTACCTATTAATAGGTAGAAATAAGCCAACACCTGTGGCTTACTTTTCTCTGATCACGGGATCACATCTATGTACTTATTGCTTCTTCATACTTGTTATTCAAGTATTTGCCTGGGATAAGGAAATGGAGATCTTTATTTCTGTGGCCATGCCTATAGCAGGGGGGTTGGAACTCGGTGATTCTTTGGGTCCCTTCCAACTCAAGCCATTCTATGATTCTGTAAAGTCTGAGGCAAGAAAATAGGTATTTCCTCTACTGCTATTTCAGAATGCAGCAACTGACTGAGAAAAAAAAAATAAAATTGTTTGACCACGGGGCAGATATGAATTACACCAAATCTGACATTTGGGGCAGAATTTTATCTGATGGAAATGTGGAGAGACAGAATTAGTAAAAACAAAAACAAACAAACCCTTAAAAATTATTGCTTCAAAATCATTATGGCGATGTAGCTGAAGTCTAGCTTCTGACTTGACTTGTTTGAGTAGTAGAGCTTATGCAACATAATAAAACAACAACAATGCAATTTTTGGCAAAGCCCAGATATTCATAAGCACATAAATGAAGTGAGGAACCTAAGGTGGCCAATGTGCTTCTAGTCTCTTCTGTGTGCATACGTTTGCTAACAGAGAGTGATATAAATAAAGCCTTAACAGAACAAAAATATAGTTATGTACTGATCCATGCATTTAACTAATCCTTTGCTTTTGATAGAAGCCCTCCCCCCCCCCCCCCCCCACACACACACAGAAATAACAAAAGCAAAACACCATCAACAGATATTTCCAGTCTCTAATTTTCATCCTGCACTTTGTCAACTTAGTGTTAACCACTAACTGATTATGCATCTGCTCACTTCAGGAGATTTGGGCTAGAAGACCTTTAAGAGACCCTTTCAATTCAAACAATCTATGATTATATATATATATATATATATATATATATATAAAACTATAGCAACATCTTTTTTAGCATATATGTAAGTATAATTTCATTTGTCATACCCTACAGGCAGGACTGCTTTAACAAACAAAAATAATGACTTGAAATTAAAGAATGGAAAATCTATTTTTACAGCCAATCGTTTTCATCACATAAACTTTTCCTTATTTTTTGCTCTTCAACAAATGAAGCCACAAGAAGTTTGAATATGCAGTTTTGCATAAATTGCAGTAGAGGAACAATAGAATTCATTAAGAATCCCTGGAGAAAAATTGGAGGGATCAAAACGTTATAGGACAAAAAGGTAACCCTACATCCTTAAAGTAGGCATGACTCCAGCTTGCTGAATGTATACAGATGGTGTGCATGCAAGAATTCACGTTTCCTGCAGGAACTCCCTGCTCTACTCACCTCAACCAAGAATAATGAATAAAAGCCGACACATGTTAAAACTGATAACAGCATAGTGCATTACAGAACAGCAGTCATACTACTGTCAAGTGTTACTCTCACGAGGAGTACAAACACAGAGGTACACAGTACATATGTGTAAACTGCACCAATAACTGCTAAAGTTAAGATACAAAAACTAAGATGATCACAAAGGAGTTGTGATGAGAAACAAATAATGTTTTTCTACAGTGTGTGAATGGTTAGCAGCAATAATAATGCAGTCAAGTGTATAAAAGTGGAGAGCCACAGAGGATCTTGAAGTGTAACATATCCACCTGTTCAAAAACACAGAGTTTTCAACCTTATCTAAAATTATTTTGCTCAGACAGATATTTCTTACTGAAACTAAATAGCTCAAAAGGAACTTCACTTAAAATGCATCTTATAACTACATAAATATATATTATCATTTTAAATACTTATTCCCGCATAACTTAGACAGAACACTAATAGGTACAAAACCAGAATGACAGCTGTCTGGTGTGGGCTTCACTCAGCAGTAATCTAGGCAATGCTTGCAATAGTTTTTCATTTCTGGATGCAGTACAACAGAACATGTGCTCATGTAGTATTGAATTCACCCAAGGACTTCAGAGCTGTGGCAGCTGAACACACCTGGCAACACTACTTGAGCTTTTCTCTTATTCCAGATTTAAATTTACAGAATTTGCTTCCCACAGTGCTGAGTCTCTAAATGTTGAAGTTGAAATGTTTACCTCTTAAAAATAGCAACCTTTGTCTCTCAGAGCAATTCCTTTTTCCACATGAAACCACCTAATAACTGAATTCAAGCACGAATGCATATAGCTCCTGTGAGCAGTTATACATCTGTTCATTTTAATGTCATAGTATATTGATAGCTATCACACACAAAAAATTAGACATTTTATGGGCTTTTACTTAAGCTTACATGATTTCTCATAAATGATGTGAGTCTTTGTGTTACACCTAGGTCCTATACCTGATTTCAACAGCAGGAACCACAGATGTTTTAACAATACTTGTAATCTGGTGATTTCATGAAATGGTACTCTTGCTTTTCCTGAAGTTACTGCCAGAAGACATTAATTTGTTGTTTTGATGCCATGGTACAGATATGTGATAGATACTGAAAGTGCAGCCAAAGTATCAAGTGCTTAGTGGTATAGACATCAAGTGCCAGGCCAACAGTATGCCAAAGATGCTGGCAAGTTCACTTCTGATTTGGGGATGACTATCACAGCAACCCAGAACTGTTAGTAATACATTGTTTCAGATAAATACTTCAATACTGACACTATAAGCATTAAGCATTGGGTGACAGTTCTGTGAAGGAAGAAATTATACCAATTTTGTGAACTTTCTGGAAATTGACTGAAAGGTCCTGGACACAGCAAGCAAATGACAAGGAAGTAAATTACTCAACAGCAGCTTTAACTAAACTCATAGTTACATGTGATGGCATCTTGCTAAGCTTGATAATGAGTGGAGCCTTGATTCTGTCACTCAAACAAAATCACCAAAGGCATTTAAAGTAACACCACTATGAAGCCAAACTAAACAGTGTAGCAATAACTGAAATGATAGATACACCTGAAAAAAGAACATGATAGATCTCCTTCTAAAAAAATTAATTTAGAATTGAATGTATTCAAGGTAAGTACAAAACCCTATGAAACTGCCCTTTTTTTTTTCACTTGAATTTAAAGCTTCAGGAACCACTAGAAGAGTGCACCACGTGCTGCACTCTTCTTAACGTTTTCTTTCTTGGCTTCTCTAATGAAGGTAACAACATTCATGCCAGGTAAGATGGTTGGTTAACTATCAGTAGCGCTGCTCAGAAGATTTATGTGAGAGCTATAAAGAAAAGCATGCCAAGTGCAAACTGTTGACATTCATGCTGGCCTGCAATTTCATGTTAGTAGCACAGAACTCGTGAAGAACTTCTGCAACAAATCTGGAATGGGAAAACCATTATTGTCCCCAGGATAGTAAATATACTATGTACCCTCACAGACTCCAGCACACCACATTACTAACAAATACTTTTGAATTATCATAGCATAGCATTTGAATGTTAACAATGAAGGGATTTATTACAGCACATAAAAGGAATGAGGATGATAGCAGAGAAAACCAGAAGGAAGAATGAGACAATGGGCATCAAATGTGGTGTTCAATTCAATGAGGAAGAGAAGAAATATAACAAGGAAGGTAGGGGGGTATACGGGGACAGATAGATGAGAAATTAAGGTCCATGTGGGAGGACACAAAAGTTCACATGAAGCAGAATTCAAGAACTCAGCTGTGGTGAGCTGGGACTTATGGAGTCTAACACAGGTCAGATAGCACTATCAAATATCCCAGGAGAATAGCTTATTGACACCAGACTGATACTGCTTGACTGTACCTACATTCATGTAGTAAAAATTAAATAGCAGTTTCCTGCGCCATGCAGAGCTAAAATAAGCAACACTGGCAGTGAACATATCTCAATTGCCTCCTAGAGTATTTGCTAGCTCAGACATCCTGCCCTGTGGACACAGGAGCACTGTGTGCAGTAAAAGTTGCATAAAGGTTGCTTTTACTGAATATGAGAGGGTCTTATTTTTTTTAATGATATTCATCTGATGAAAGGCTTTTTTCTTTTACTAAAGATTTTTTTTCATTACTGCATGGAGTCTAGGACAGGCATAACGTTGGGGATAAATAAATCAATGAATAAATATGGTATGCCACAACTGCAGATTGTGTCATTACACCTAGGTCCACTGAAGTCACAGATGATAGAATAGAGCCTGCTTGTGACAGCAGATTCACGTGGCCCAGATGCAAATGTAGGGCACTGTGGCCAGAATACTTCCATGACCCAGTTTCGCTGAGGAAAACAGATAATTTCTTTCTACATGAGGTTGGATTCAAAGAAATGCCAGCAAGCTTTCAGTGGAGAAGACAGATGTTGCTTCACTTAAAAGGCTCATGTACAAAAGACACACACAAAGACAGACTATGTAAGGGAATAACTTTCAGAACACAAGTACATGCTGGAAGATAAGAGTGCTCTTTAAATATATATATATATATATATCAGTCTTTGAGGCCTCCACAATAAAGTTAACCTCTGATCTTTAAGAGAACTAGGATGTCCAAGACTATATCCAGATCAACCTCCACTTTATATATATATATATATATATATATATATATAGTATTTGCCCAATACTTTTCAAATTAAATCTTTATTTTTAAGAGAACATACACTTTCTGTAAGCCAGATTAATAAGAAGTCTGTATAAGTGATGCCTTTCCTCATTTTTAAAAAGAGGTTATTCTCTCTATATAAAACAGTCAACTCATATGTATTTGAATGTTACAGTTGCCCCATTTACTTTTTTTTCAGGCTTCTTTAATTCAAACTAAAAAATTGCCATTTTTGCAATATCTCATGCAGAACGTCTATGAATACCACACTTCTTCAAAAATCTTGAGAACACACAGGTAAAGCTCACTCACTTTTTTTAGACAAGTTCTGTCTGGCAGCTAAGAGGAATAACCTCATCAGAGGTTATAAAGTCATCAGAGAATCCTTCAGAAAAGATTCACGCTTTAATAGCAGGGTGCTTTCTTTGGTTTCTGCCTGATAATAAACTTGTAGCTAGATGGAGCTCCAGGTACCTGGGGACATGTAGACAGGGAGAAAAGTCCATCTGCTGCTGACACAGCAAATTAAGAAACTGAACTCATTAAGAGAACATTTGCTTATTTTTCCTCAATGTACTTGCGCTCCCACCATAAATTCATAGAAATACTCACAGAAGAATTTTAATGAAGCCAGCAGCAATTTTACTTGAAATGGAAAAATACAAAAAAGTCACCAGTTCCAGACAAAAGCATTCCCCTTCAGAAAAGCTTAGTATTCTTAACACAGCTATGGCAATCACATTCAACCCCCTACCAAGTTTTAAATGCTTACTTTGGGTGTAGCTACTTCTCTTTGCTATCTCAGAAGTAACTATGCTATTAGAATTGCTACAGAGGCTGTAGTTTAAACTCATTCCAAACCGAAGTTTGATATTTATATTTAAGCCCGTTTTTTAAGCAGAGCAAATACAAAAGTAGTGTTACTTAATCTGTAGCTGATGCCTGAGGGTCTCTGGAGACCATTCATAGTGCCCTGTGCACCTGGCAGATCATCTACCTCCACTCAACCATTACTTGCAATGGTGTTTCCATGATTCACCTGCCTTACAAAGTCATGCTTTGCTGTACAAGGGAAAACTAGGCTGGATGAGTAACTAATGTAGCTCACTGTTATATTCTTCAAAGAAGCCCATCACAAGTTCTTTCACTTGATTGTAATGCTACACATCCCATTTTGTTCAATTCCCAAATGCATGACTCTGGAAAACAACCGCAGTATTTCTAATTTTAGGACAAAGTCACGGAGGAAGCAGCGACCATGACAGCAACAACCAGTGTATGTCATCTGCTTTGCATCTCGGGACACAGCATGGGAGTCCCCAGTGACAGCGATGTTCATAAGGTATAGGGGATAAAAAGAAAGAACAAGCACAGCAAAAACACAGCAAAGAAAGCAGGAGAAACTGACAGATGCTATTTGAAAACAATACAAAAAACAACAAAAAAAAAGTATTTTCAGTTCCAGAGATTGATAGAGGGATTGTTAGTTCAGACTCTGGATGCAATCTATGCTGCGAGGTTCCCAGCATTTCAAGTCAGTGAAGGATGCTCAGCATGAGTGCACTTTACATATCCAGGGACCTGCGTTTTTATGAGTTTCCAAATTCTGCTGATAAGCAAGAAAGATTACCTGCTGTTCTCCAAGGAAAGGCCTACAGAGTGAAGGCGGAGTGGGAGATAAAATGTGTTTGATTTCATTATAAATCTGTCAAAGATTTATTTAGCCTGAAAGATCTTACAGTATTACGGGCAGTAAAACTAGGGAGGGGCCTTAACTTGATTCATAACAGCTTTAGAGATTGCTCAGATCTTGACTGGAGGTTAGGGTCATTGACTTTATAACAAGCAATATCAAATTTCCAGCTTCCACTTCTCTTTATCCTTCAGCTTTAAACACACACGCAGACACTGAGACACACACTTCCCAAAAAGGCTTATTCAAAAAAAAAACATGAATAACACGGAAACATTAATTATGTAAGGTATCAGAACAACTCATACATTGACCTTCAATTCATTGAAGCCAATATCAACACTTCAGCAATATCGCAGTACACTGTGACCACAGTGTGGTTCACACAGAATGAGGGATCATAAAATAAAACACTATAATTGTGTGACAGTTTCATGTAGAAATTATAGTATTATTTTACTTGATATTATTTCACACTTAGTAGCAATAGAGAATTAAGGAGAGCATGCAACCACATGCATATGGAATAGAGGGCAGTAGCAAACAAAACAGTCTGCTGTACACAACTAGGGAGAAATAATCCCATATGCTATAGTGTTACTAAGCACAGTAGCAAATAATCCCCACTTGTTTCCAACATGAAGAAATACCCTGGTATTCTGCTCTAAATGGAACTTCACAATGCCTTGTCTTTGTTCAGTCCTCCACAGAGCAGTGTAATGTGTAAAATCTTCCTGAAAAAGCCATCTCTCTCTTTTTTTGTCTTGCTGCTACCATGGATATGATATCATTTTTGCCAACCATTGCTAAGTCATGAATAGAGGGAACATTTCCTTTTCTCACACAGAGGGCAGAGTAAGACCCAGAGCATCCAAGAGACACAATGTTCTCTTTATGCAGCCAGGGAGAACAGTGAGGGAGGGCTGCTGATGGTCTGGGAAATGGCATACAGCCACAGCATACACAAAGCTAACAGCACTGCCTGGCCGGCTTCAGCTCTCACTAACTCATCGGCCTATTTTCTCATATCAAAGAAAGGAGAGGGAGGGAGAGGACAGCAAAGAAAAAAGCCCCACATCCCTGCTGCCTGGCCCTTGCCAAGGCAATGTGTTTACCCCTCACCCTTCCATCAAGGCCTGCACTCTCATTCCGAGGACAGAAGATGGAGTGCTGATGACAGGCATGGAGCTACTGCTCCTACCCTGCTGTGTGCTGCACTGGCTGGCTGGGGATGGGTGCTACAAGTGGGGAAAGAGGAAACGTCCAAATGCAGAGGTGTTCGGACCAAAAAAGACACGGAATTTGCTTACAGTCAAATGAAGAACCACTCACACATCCAGTTTGTGAAGTCCCTATTTTCTAGTAGGCAAAGCTACAGCTGATATTACTTTAAATATCACATGAGAAAGGATTTTCAGTTTGGGACCTTTGATTACTTCCAACACTTGCACAGCTACAGTGACACAGATTACACGTGTAATGCACAATATATTTAACTTTTCTGTAACTCAAAGAAGTTCTATCTATTTACTTATCAAAAAAGACATCCACAAGACATGTTCTCCGCAATTTTTAGACAAATTTCTTCATGATGCTATAACTGCAGCAATTTCCAACTTTCTCCCAGGTCTGAAAACTTTCCTTGCTCACACTCTACAACATGGTGTGAGAAAAGGTAAATATTCACATCTTCTTTAACAGAAGAATTCTTCTTTTATTTTACTTATTACAGCTATTGATCACTTACTCATTTAATTTATAAAATACAGAATTACTTTTGCTTACTCCTGTCCTAAAAAAAAAAAAAAAAAAAACCAAGAGAATTTCTTGCATCTCAAATAATGGCACTTACTAGAAAATTGATGGTGTTTTGTTTTAGGAGATGACGTTTCTCAAAGGAGGTATGGGTAAAAGGAAGAAAATATGCAGGCATTGATTCCTTATGACAGAACAAGTGTGTAGGCTCATTTTGAAGTACTTTTGCATTTGACCACATGGAATTTTTCTTCCAAGCCAGGGCTTCCAGAAACTATTTTCTTTTGGGATGACAATTTACTGAAATTATCTCATGAATAGGTGAAGATTACATAGATGTGCTGTAATCTTCCATTACTTAATTTATGCTAGAAAACAAAAAAAAAAAAAACGCACTTTGATTCAAAGCCTGCTTCACCTTGCTGTTCCTACACAAACCATTAGGGGACACTGAATGAGCGAGAGATTTTTACACTGATTCACAGTTGCCCTTAACATGGTTATTGATAAAACATATGTACATTAAGAAGCAAAGCCTGCCCAAGGCAAAGCCTTCCCTCACTATGTATCTTCAGTCTTCCTATAGAAAGACTTTTACATAATTATTGTTTTGTCCACAAAGGAATTTACATGGCAAAGGCACAAGTTTTTCCGACACAAGAAATAACTGGTAAGTACAGCAAAACTGTATTAGTTGAAAGATACTGTCTGTCTGCTTGCACGTGCAACTTGTTAATGGAAGATTTGACTATGAACTCTGAAAAGAACTGTTATCAGTTTACTCAAAAATGGATTCAAGGAGTCTGACAGGATGAGATTAGCATAAAATACGCAGCTTGTGTCATAAAACAGAGTAAAATTCTAGCTCTGGTTCACAGTAAGACACTACATCATGAATAAGCAGTGAGCTTCTGTCCTCAGTCATCAATGAAGGGCTTGATCCTGCCCTCAGATACAAGGGCAGGTGTCTTGTAAAATCAGCTGCTCTGCCAGCACTGCCTCTGATACTACAAGACACCAAGAGACGCACGCTGGCTTACTTAAAAGAAAACTCAATGCACAGAAAATAACCTTCCTCTGAAAATCCCTGCCTGAGAGCAAAAAGGAGATGAGGACTGAAAAAAGGGCTAATAGAAAATAATAGAAAATAGCCCCATGCCCTCATCTCCAGGTTAGGAATGGAAAAAAAACAAACATGGTAGTAGTCATGCATATAAATTTCAAGATTGCAACTCAACCACAGCATCAGAAGCAAGAAATTTATAGTAAGCCTTTTAGAACAGTTTGAGGTCTTCTGATGGCATTTGTTTTGAGTTCACTCACGCCTGAATGCCCAGGAAGGAAATGAAGTGAATGCGCAATGCTGAGCTTTCAGGATACATTGCTTGATAGAGTGTTGGCATTAGCAGGGTTCCTTTTCTTCTCAGAACCCCAGAGCAACACAAGCCTATTACTGTGTGCCTTTGTGCAATGCTGGGGAAGTTGGAATACTTCCACAAACTATATGAAAAGATGCTATGCATCATCTTACAAAAATGCTTTTTTTTTTTTTTTTTCCAATTCCTCTCCTCCCAAAATATTGCTTGCAAGGAGAAAAAAAAAATATTACCTCCTTTGTAAATCCGAGTCCTTCTTATTTTTTTCACCTTTTTTTGTGTTATTGCCAAGTTTCATTAATAGAACAATGTTTGAAATAAAACACTACATGAGGACTGCTCCAAAAGTAATGTCTCCCATTTTATTATGTTGGCCCATGACATCAAAGGCTGATGTTGACAATATGGCAGCAGAGGTTGAACCTTCCCACCAACATCCCTTAGACAGATGGTAGTAGAAGGGCAGTTGGACAGAATGGCATCTGATGTGGAAGTGCAGATCAGAAAAAACTGCTGCCACTGACATCCATCAGCACTTGCTGAATGGTTACGGAGACTGAACAGTGGATGTGAGCACTGTAGTTCATTGTGCACTTCGGCAGTGGCAACAGCATCATGAGAGACAAAGCACATTCCAAACAGCTATGCACTGCTTTCACATCACAAAATTAAGAGAGCCTCAAAACAGCTCATCTTTGTGAATTGGAGTATTATGAGCAGAAAACTGTACAGAGCTGAATATCAGCTTCACTGGGTTGGAAACAATGGTGGCAACATTGGAATATCTCAAAGTTTGCACTAGGCGGGTCCCATGAATGCTCACACAGCAACAGAAAGAATATTACATCCAAGTTTGTCAGGATTTACTGACCGGATATGAGACTGAAGGTGACAGTTTCCTGGACTGCAGTTACCAGTGATGAGACCTGGTGACATCACAAGGAGCCAGAGACAAAACGGCAATCCATGGAATGGCAATGTGAACTCCCCAGTGAAGAAAGTTCAAGACACAGCCCTCAGCGGGTAAAGTGATGTGCACTGTCTTTTGAGACAGAAAAGGGATGATATTTCTAGATTTCCTGGAACCTGGAAAACTATGAACTGTGACCATTACTGTCATATGCAGATGACTCAAACTTCCACAGTCAGGACAGAGAGCTTTCTCCTGCAACACAATTTTTTACAATAGTGGCATGCAGGCTGGAGAAAATGCATAGCTAATAACAGTAACTGTTGAAAACTAGTATTTTGTAGCTGAGAAACTGTTCTACCAGATAGTGCTATTGTGCTCTTTCCCACAGAAATAAATAGGAGGCATTACTTTTGGTGAGATCCATGCAGTAGTGTAAATTAACTGTTTTTGCTGGGAAAATTCATAGTGCTGCAAGTCTATACAGGGAAACTCTGCCCAAAATACAGCTTTTTGGTGGAGTTTTAATGTAATCTAGTCGTTTGGTTTTTTTTTTTTCCCCCTCCAATGGCACTTACTCATTTCTCATTTGTTTAAAAACTTAAATTTCTTGGTCCCCTCTATTCCACCAGACTACAGCAAAACCAGATTTGCATGAATCAACACAAAAACCTATGGATTAGCAAGGAAAATATCCTAAAACAAATAATTCATCTTTGAGAGTATCTTCTCATCAAAATTCAGAGCCCTGGAAGTCTATTTGCATTAATTATTTAGGACAGTTTACTAAGGAGAATATGAATAGCATGTCTTTTTCTTTTTTTTTTTTTTTTTTTTTTTAACTAGATGAACAACTTTTTGTTAATTAGATACAGAATAACTAGCATCATCAGGAGGCAAATGTGCCACTAGGGAAAAGAAAGCTACTAATGTAATGAAACATTAAAAGAGATAATGAACCTAGGCAATATATAATTATGCATTTTTGTCAAAGAAAAGTATGCTTTTTCATATTAGACAAGGCAGAAGCTTACAGAGTCTTTGAGAAATTATCATAAACAGAGAACAAAAGTTACATCATGGACACTAACCAAACTGGTGTATGAACTAAAAAGAACATAACCAGAAACTGAGCTGCTTCCTTTCTGTTTTGGCTAACACATACAGAGTTAGAGTTAAAATGAGCAGAGTTTGTTACCTTTGCAGCATGATTATATTTGCATCAATGGAATGGAAGATGTTAAAGGCTACTAATTTTTTTCACATTAATTGAATGGCCATTTTCTAAACAAGGTACATTACAATATCTGAGGCATTTCAAACTTTATTAACTTTATAAAGGAATGGGAAAAAAATGAGTAGGCCTGTTCTGAGTAATGCTCTACTCCCTGTAAGAATCAGGAATACCACAAGCACTACAAAGAAGTAACAAATAACTCATGTGAATGAGCCTTACCAAACCCTAAGACTCCACAGTACAGAAAATGGCATTAGGAAAATATGTAATTATGTCTACCAAAATATGCATGTTGGACACTTTCAGACTGTCAAAATAGAAAATCATTAACCCACAGAATTAGGAGCTGAGTAATTCACAGATGAAAAAATCATAATAAATAAAGGAAACTTGAGGGAGCTTTTGAAATTGTTTCTTTTGAATAAAGCAGTAATTTCATGGAGCTTAGTAAAAAGAAAGTGTTTCAGTATTTATCTAGGGATTTAAAAAGCAATTTGAATACAAAAGCAGTGAATTAGACCTGCTGCACTAGACTCTTCCAGGGCAGTGCCCAATCCCCCCAAATTAAATATAAAACCCCGCAGTATAATCTAACCTGATGCCATAAGATTTATTCTATATATGTCCTAGGACTATTTCATTCTCAGAAAACATACTATTGAAGTGCATTTTTTAGTTTGACCACAGTAACACATGCAGTGAACACAACATTGACTATTTTCTGAAAGATATTAGGGTTCTTAAAGTCTCAGCAAGAAGAATATCTTCTCAAATATTAAAGAAATTACTTTTGTTAATTTTTTCCCTTGAAATGTTTCCTTATATTTTAACAGATAAATTCTTATATTTGAAATAAAAAGATCTACACTGTTAAAATTTTACAGCACTTAATTATTTTCTATTGCATAACAGTTAAAAATATACTTAAAATGCAACATATTTGATATAGTATACAAATGTAGAAAATCAAATTTTCCTCCTTCGCTGGTATGCTAAAACACCCACAAAATCTTATTCTGATAAAGAACTATTCAAAGTATCAATGAAATGAATCCTACTTAAACATAGTAATATTTTACCACATGTCCTTCTCTTCTATAAAGTCTTGACGGAACTTCACTCAGTGACTCAGTTTCTTACTCCAAACTATTTCAGACATTCCTCCACGCCCCTTTCAAACAGCAGGGGCTGCTGTGTAGCAGGCTATGAAGCCTGAAGGCTAAATGAAAGGAAATGGAAATCACCTACAGAATAAATGAATTAAATCTTGTAGTATGGCCCATGTATTAGAAAAGACTGAGCATAATGAGACATCTCATCAGTGTAAAAGTAAAAGGAGAAGTCATATTAATCTCAAATCCTCTTGGAAATGATCCATTATAGCCTGCTGCAGAGTTTTGAGAAGAAGCTCTTCTACTGTAAGTTCTTGGATATTTTTCATTACAGCTTGCTGCCAGGAAGCCCTGAATGACAGTATTTATGAGTTATGATGGTACAGATTTAGAACTGTGCATGCTAAGGCTTGTTTCTGCCTTGCTTCTAGTAAAGCCAGGTTCTTCATAAGACAAGCAGAACCCCTAAGCTACAAAACTGCATTTATCATCCCAAGACTGAAGTTTTGTTTTGAACGAAGCACTTAACACATTCTTACTGGGAATTTGTCCCCAGAAAACACGTAGTTTTGTGTGTACAAATGCGTTTTCCAGTAACAAATTGTGCAGTAATTAAAGAATGACTGAGATTCTCATTCAGTGCAAACAGAATGAGAATGCAAATTACTTACTCATTTTGCCTTTCCTACTCTTAAGCCAAAGTGGAAAAGCAAGCATTTAGTAAGTAGATGTGACCATATTTCAAAGACAATTTAAAAAAAATTGAAATGCCTTTTCCACGTCAGTCCAGCATCATTATTTGGAATTCATCAAGCACTGTTGCTTTCATATTCTTGATTTTTAAATAATGATGAAAGTTTCCTTTTTTCTTTCCTTCTTTTACACAGTTTTGGTAGCCTGCTAATCCTCTGATTAAAACTTTACATAAAAAAACTCCTAGCTTCCTTTTGGTTCTAAGAGCAAAAACAATTCTCTTACATTTAGTTAAACAGGATAATATTGATACCTCAGACATTGCAAAGCTCCTGGTGATAATGTGAAAAAGTCCCATGATGTCTGGAATCTCTTTAGTTATATTTGTACTTCGTAGACTGCAAAAACAGATTCCCAGTATATTAAATCATAGTTTTTGATAGGATAATGCAAGGCTCCCTCACACTTCACTAAATCTGTTGACTATATTTGTTTTTGTTGTGTTGTTTTTTAAATAGTTTGCAACACAAAATGCAGCTCCAGGTTTAAACTTGGGAAAATAATTTTTCAGTTGGGAAGAACTACTTTTGGTAAAAATAAAAATTAGTTATTTCATTTAAGGAGAAATTCACTAGAAACTTGCTCTCTATTGTTAATGAAAACCCCTCAAAAGTAACATAACATATAAAAGACACAAACTTCCATTACATCCCTGAGTCAATCTGATGAAATACCAATGTGATAATATTAGTTTCACTCTTATGAAATGAAACAGCCAATCCATTGTTGATACACAAATCAACAGAAATGATTTGGTCTAACCGTTAACGTTTTTTTAAAGTTATAGTTGCAGTAATTCTTTGAAATTTATCCAACATAAAAGTTTATTGACCCACAATTTCATTTCCTGCAGAAGTACTGGATATACATGAAGTTGGATCACACTGTTATTATCAAACAAGAATAAGTTACTGTATGAAGTCAGGGATGATGTATAGTCTTAGGTTTTGCACAAGAATAAAGGAAAACTTAATTTGTAACTAGAGGAGCCAAACATACCACATGCCATGGTATTCAGAATGGTAGAAAGCAGCACTATTTGTAACTTACACGCAGTTGATACATACAAAGAAACGTGGACGCAACAGAGACGGTTGAGAACACATGCAAATTTGTGTGCAAACAATTGTATACTGATACTTGTGTGAATTTTTTTTATAAGAAATCAGGCAAAATGAAAGCATCAGGTGTTTCCCTTAAGAGGAAATTAGCCACTCTGATAGCCATTGGTCAGTAAATCCTACAGATTAGAAAAGGGATTTTGTTTTGCAAGAGGCTGTATTGATCCATTTTTACCAGCATTAAGCATCTACCTGTCACCCACGGGTGTAGCTCAAGACCTGCTCCAAGCTGTTAGATTTTGTTTTTTTAATCTGTAAGGACTAACCTACACACCTGATTCCAGTACACTTAATGAATAACATACACAGCTGCAAGAGCTCGGGTGGAGAACTCTAATTACTTTTTTTTTTTTTTTTTAAAGAAATACTAAATTTCTATTTGCAGTGTCATTAATTTATAAATGATGTCCTGGAAACATCTTCTTGTTAACATCAGTCCAGTTTAAAAAATTATAAATGTGATTACAACATGGATGGTGCAACAAAACCGATATTATGGTAACTGTGGAACTTTTATTTAAATGTTTCAGTAACTTTAATGGAAAACAATAACTGGACATCATATTCTTTATTCACACTAGCAAATAAAATATACCCATTCATAATTCACGGAGAAGGGTGGGGTCATGGAGGGGTGAATAAAAACAAAGGTTTGCTGTGCATTGCAGAATACTTCCACTTTAACAAAAAATACCGGCAAAAACATACCTACATTTTTTCATTTTCCTTGTTCCCTTACATCCTCACTAGAGACTCTACAATGTTCATTTAATCTTCAGGATAAAAAACATCACTTCACCTCACTCCATTAATAGTGCTTTTTATAGGCGTTCTTTCATATTACAGCCAACTAGAAGGTTTGTTCTGGTGGCCACATACAATCATGACAGAAATGGCATGCTACAAGCAGTAGTGATGTGCAGAAATAAAAACAGAGGAAAAAGAGAGGTAAACGTGACATTTTCTTCCTGAGGCTTAAATGAATAATCTCTGAAGAAAAGTAATGATAGAGCAAAGAAATAATGCGAGCCAACTCTATGTAGGCAGTGAAAATAGAAGGAGAATAAATCAGTTACACCTTCCACTCCATTTATATTTCTAAGCTGTACTGAGAACTACTTTGCACAAGACTGTGCACAACTGACAAAGACCCAAGCTAAGGGCAATGCAAAGACAAACTGCCCAAAGGGAACTCCAGGAGGTACTGTGCCTCACTGCTTCTGTTTTATAGACTCAGGGACAACAGTTTATTCAAGCTATTCAGAAAGCATCAACTCAGAGTCTCACCATCTCATTTGAAAGCTATGACATCCTCTTGGAAGTACAGATTCACAAAAAAAAAAAAAATCTTCCTTTTGGTGTACACTTAACAGTGATTTCATTGAGTAAATGCCAATTTTTCTACTAGATATTGTTAAAAGTAACAAAGAGGTATAGAGAGGGAAGGAGAAAAGAGAAGTGTTCATTGTGCTCAGCAAATTGTACAAAGCTGGGTCTAAAGAGTAATTCATTTAGCCATTGCAAAAACATTGGATTGCCTCCAAAACGGAGATTCTACAGACTTTTTCAGAGCAGAGTGGCAATTCATTTAGTGAGATTTGCCTTTCCTGGAAAGAAGCAGGCATTTGTCTACACATTTTATGGTCTTATGAAGACTATGGTTTAGGCTTGTGATCAGCTGGCATGTAGTATATGTACGGAGTGCCCTCTATTAGTATGGATTCATTAAAGAGGATGGTAGAGTGTGCCATTTCACCAGTACTTCCCCCTCTTCCCACCAATTTTAACAAATGATACTTTCTGTTAAAAGAGCTCTGACCTAAAGAGGAAATGAAGACTTAAAAGCTAAATGCTGGAAAAGTGAGAACTTGCATGGACAGGCAAAACTCTTTTGTGAGCATACTGCACAGTTTCCTTTTTGCCATGCCAAAAAGCTCAACTTTGCTATTTATTGTAGAGATTTTAATTCCTTGTCAGTGGAGAATAAACTTGCACGTAGGGAAAAAATAGCACATATCTTCAGCTAAGAACTGCTAGAGGTTTAGAGAATTCTTAGAACATTTTCACACCTAGAATCAGAATTTCATAATTCCATGCTGGAAGCAAATAACAACAGGGGTAGTTAGAAACTTAAAAACGAATGAAGAAAAAAGGAAAAACTACCCGATTCAGAATTATTTTGCAATACAGTGACAATGACTGTGTCCTTGCTTTTGGCTGTAAAAAAAAAAAAAAAATCTACAACAGCAGTGTCAAAACACTATCTTGTGGAAACATGAATTCTGCTGGCTTTGCTGCTGGTACCACTAAATCTGATTTTTACCACACTGTATGACAGCCAGTAAATTCTCTTTTGTTCAGTAAGAAACAGAAGACATAGCCTATTCGCTAAGAATAGTGATTTGTATGGATACCTACATGGATGGATTCTTTTAGTTATATATTTTCTCTCTGAGAACATTTTGTACCATCTTCTCGTGTCTGCACTGGGAATTTACGTGGTAGCTGCCCATTCTAATGGCAAAATTACATGTTGTTACCTCTGTATACACAGCTACTAACTTGTACTTGCCGTTTTACACTCTAAGATATATCAGAGGTAAAATACACTAAATTCTCAAAACTGTAGAAAGAATGAGATGCAGCAAATGCACAAATCCATTATTGTTACAGTTTTAAGACTGTTATGTATTCTCCCTGGAAGCTCTGTGACATAAATTAAATGAAATTCATAACCCGGTATTAGACAGAAGGCCATTAAGGAAAGACTGTATTGACTGGCGTTCATGCCTCACATTCTAAGACAGAACCCTATTTTAATCAAGTTTAACTTATAATCTTGGCTGAAAAAAAAGCATAACTGGCAGAATAGGAGCAATTTATGATATTTTAGGGAAACACCGTGCAGCGATTTGAAAATGCACAGAGGTTCAGCAGACTATTTTACGTTCAATTAATGTGACTTCCAGATTGGACTTTTTAATTGAATAATCATCTAAAGAAATGACTTTATTTCGTGCTGAAGTTCTTAATTTCAGAAAACTACTCTGAAGCCAAAAGCCACTCAGACTGATATAATAAAAAAAAAAAAACAAAACATTTAATCAAAGATCTCACATGATGATAAATTAGTATAAAATTGTTTTTATACAAGGAAAAGAAACATATCCCTAATCTACCTATCCAGTGAGTCTTTCCAGACCTCTTTTTATTTATAGTATACTACAATTAAACAATAATCGTGATCAAACAAAGATATCAGAAAACAATGATGAACACAAACTGGAGGCACTTTACGACTAAAACGCTACAACCATGAACTGTAGTAATAATCTTACTGATAATAAAGTAATAAAAAGTCTATACCCACCCAATTGCTAAGAAATGCAACAAATTACTACCTAGAATAAGACAGAGCCATTTAAAAAGCATTAAGACTTTCAGTTCAACACAGAGCATATACCTGAAAATTCAGAAAGAACTGCCTGAAACAAAACAGTTGGTGGTGGGCTCAAGGCTGAATGGAGAGAAATGTGTCCAATACTGACATGCCCCTCATATACTCACTTTCTCTGTTAGACTTCCTACAGCAGCTGTTGTACATGTTTTAGACCAAGTGGGAACCTGGAGCTGCTCCAACATGGGGAGGATCCCATAGGAGAAGGGATAAGAGGGTTGCCCAAGGGCTGAAGAGAGCAAGAAAGAGTGAGGAGGAATGCTTTCCCCTGGTATCACAGCTGCTTTCTACATCCCTATCCACTTCAGAAATAGTAGAATAATTCTTTCTTGCACAGAGTTCATCAGTAGAACTCTACAAAAAAGACGCTAAAGACCCTAAAGGGGTGAAGCATCAAGATTAGTATTGATAACAAGAAGCATTTTGTAAATTATACAGGTTTGAAAATTGTAGGTTTAAATAATCTACACAATTGCCAGTGTGCAGTGTGCACACTGTCTACAAGGCCTGTACAAATGGGAAATACATGGATTCCTTGCTGCTCAGAGGGAAAAAAGAGGAAAGCTAAGGAGAAAGTGAAAAAAGCCACCTGGAATCAAGGAATCACCTCAAAAGCTTGATCTATTACTTTCTGTCATCAAAGACTTACCTGTAAAGCAGTATCAGAGCACACTCACTATGCTTTCACACTCACTATGCTTTTCACTCACACAGTATTCTTCATTTGCAACTATTTGGTAAAAGTTATAAGAAAAGGAAAGAGAATTTACCCAAATACTATGTCCATATGGAGGGGAAAAGGATCGGCTAAGGCACTTCTCTAGAAGCAATGTAAATGCCTGCTTTTGTCATAGCTTAACACACTACGCCTTTCAATTTTTCTAAGGAGCCCTGTTTCCTAAAACAACCACAACAACTCATTTGTCTCAAAAGTTTCCTGAGAATTGTCTGTTTATGAGCCTTTACACATTTCTTCATTGCTGCCAAATATTAATTGAAACAATTAACTGTGAAGAACACGTGGGTACAAAAATATTAGCACCACATAATCCTTTTTAGTTAAGAGGTCCTTACCGGATTATTGCAGAAACGCTCTGGAGTTCTAATTACCTATGGAAGTCCCACAAGGTTACTGCAGAACATGGTAATTAGACGGTTGTAATATAAGGTGTTAGCAGGGGATTGAGGATTTGTGCTAAGAAGCATGGTGTTTTCATGGCTATTTACAGTACAGAGTACCAGAATTTAATGGAATTTGGTGGAAATCTCCAATGACAAATGTAGTTAAAAGGTTGCGAAATATCTTAATACAGACTCAGTAGTAGGCGGGGGGAGACTGATCTTTACATAATAAAAATGGTTCATGTCTTAAGACTTGCGTAGACTTCTAAAAAAATCCAATCAAGTATTTCAATTAAAATACTTCTAATTTTTGAATAAAGCATTCCATGTGAACAGAAAGTCAATTTGACTACTAGCCTGAGTGATGGTAAAAAATTAGGTCCACCCCTCTAGCTAACATCACATAATAAAGTAATGTGGTTCATGCTGCATCCAGAAGCCTCAGATTTCCTCACTGAAATAACAAGGTTGCCAGATTAACAGGTGGAATTAGAAGAAAAGGCCCAAGCTTGTTCCTCGGGCTCTCCAGCAAGACACTGAACTATTCTGTTGCAACATCCCATTACGTAGTAGCAAGTCAGTATTAATGTTTACTTCAGCCAAATATGTAGGCACAGAATACATGTGCAGACTGCTACTTAATTATAACAAAATACAGGGTGAATGTGCAGTATCTCAAACAGAATCAAGTAGCACTATAGCAAATTGACACTGATGAACAGGAAAGCAAAATGCAGTCCCTAGTGTTTCTCTTCTATACAGCTGGGACTAAACATGATTTTGCAATTGTTAAGCCATTCAGATGTACCTCCACTGGGAAAAAAAGAGAGTAGGAGGACATGACGCAAGGCTCCAGTCTTTCTCAGTCTTCAATCCTCTATAACTCTGAAGTGCACATAAAACACTAGAGATGTAAACTACTTGATAATTTTGCAAGTGCAGAGCCCACCTCTACACGTCTTAGCATTCTAAATTACAGCTAATGTAACTTAGTTGTACATGATAACTAACATTCAGTCTGAAAAAACAGTCTTTGGCAATGCTATAGGAAGAATCTTCCGCAGGATTATATAAAGGTGCAATTATCCTTTCATAGCTAAGCATGTATCAAGGTTAGAGCTCCTTTATTATTAGAGTGACAATAATAATGTCTAATCTTCCTTATCTTCTCTTGTCAATAAACTACATTTCTCAGTTTTGTATGTTGGGCTCTGAACGATAAAAGTTTATTATAATTCTGAAGAACTCAGAAAAACAAAGTTTTTAATTTTAAAAAGCAAATTCATAAGTGTGTAGAAGTATTTTAAAAATGTATTCTATAGCTGTTGTTACACTTAAGCAAATAACCACTGAACTGTAAAAATATCAAAAGCTTCTTGTAGCACACATACATATGAATCATTAAAAACAACAAAACATAAAAGAGTGCTCTAGTTAAAACTTTCCCTGATATTTTTCATTCCCTCCTTTTAATCACAGCAGATTTTTTTATTTTTTTTAAATTCTGATTCTTAATGCATGACCTTATAACGTATCATCTTGTCTGCCTCTGTATATCTTTTCATTTGTGACAAGATAACAGTTGCTGCTTGAATTAGTTCATGATGGTGACTCATTTCTGTGGAAGTTATGCCGGCTCTTATGATCCTGGCCCAATTAAAGCAAGGAGTTTTTTTTTTTTTTTTTTTTTTTTTTTTTTTTGCAATTTTTAACTCAACATTAATTAAGAGCTTGTTACCTTCTGCAGGTCTTTTCGAATGAAGCTGGAATGAATAGGGATTGATGCACAAGTAAAAGCTGCCAAGATATGAAAATCACTGTGTGTCTGTTTGTCAATGGAGTAAGGAAAGAACTCTCTTCCATAGAGAGAGAAGAGAAAATCCACCTGGAATGACAGCTCCCTTTCAGAAAAGCAAACATATTTCCAAACACAAACCAAGTTACAAGCAAAAACAGGAAGCTGCTGTGTTGCATTCCCTTGCCAAAGGACTCATCATGAAAAGCTTATCTCTTCTCATTTGATATAAAAATAATGACAAAGAACAAAAGGAGGGGATGCAGACAAGACGAGAAAACATGCAGAATCAATTATGAAACTGCACAAAGGCAGGAGGCAGGCTGAAAGCGTGTGTGTCTCTAAAATATGAAGTCACAACAAAACTGAGCCCAGCATATCTCACAGCTTTCCAGAGGATACTGGGAAGTTCTGCATATTGATGTATAGCAGTATGTCAAGTGTAAACTGATTCCCTCATTATTTTTCAGACAAAAGCTGTATTCAAATCTTTCCCATCCAAGATTCTGACAGCATGTGACTGGCTAGCAATTTTACCAAGTAACACCTTTACACCTTGGGGAAATATCTTTTCATGGTGTATACTGGAAGTGCTAATTGACTTTTATTTCCTAATAATCATTGAAACTAATAAGTCTGGAAAAGCCAGTGAATTAAAAAAAACCTGTAAATTAGGCATTAAGACATTTTCCAGCCTGTCAAGTCTGTATGTGAAAAATCTTAAAAAACGTCAATATTTAAACTTCTGTCCTTGGACTGAATGAATTAATTCATCGATAAGTCAATCATAACTGTCATAATACAGGATGTCTAGAATCTAATAATATCACATATGCAATTACTACTACACTAAGTCATTGGGAAGTTAATGCAGTTGCCTTTTCCTGCATCAGCAGAATGGCCGAACTATGGCTAAGACATTTAGGACACATTTGACATTGTGCCTTAGGAGTGGGACATTTTAAAAATGATCTTACTGCATGCATCTGGTAGTCTCTTCACTTACTTCCCTTTAGCACTTATCTACCTAATTTCTTAACACATCAGCTGATTTTTCTGGGAGTACAAATTAAAATTATTGCAAGAAAGGGATCCTGTAAACATCTAAGGGAAAGATGACATTAAATTGCAGAGAATCCTCTCTGAGGGCAGGCCTTAAAACATCTCTCAGTTGCGAGAAACATTTTAGTCAGTAGTAATTCTTAGATACCAGTTGGTGGGCCAGGAATCAAAAACCCAAGAGAAATCTCTCCTCGTGGTTTCTTGCAGCTCATGGCAGAAATTACAGAAGTGCCACGTCTGACTTCCTTTTCCCACTGCTTCAAGAGCAGAACCCATATGCAAACATTTTTTGGCTTGTAGTACTGGCTATCACAGAACAAGATCAGAAATACACTGGACACAGGTCTTTGCTAGTGCTGGCATGCTTACTGTCTGCACTCTTGATAAAACCTGCATGAGTTCACTAATGGATTCTTCAAACCCCACTCTGACAATAAGCACGTATCAAACCAAGTGGAAAGGTGGCAACAAATGAAGGAAACATTAAATAAAGGACATCTGAAAGAACACAATGAATTTTGAAGAAAAGAAAGTCATAAAATAAGACATAAAAGTTATGAAAGAAAGACATAAAATAACCAACCCCCTGCACAGTTCTCACCCCAAACCCATGAAAATACACAGATGGCAACACCTCTACTAAGGAGCAGTGTCAGGGCCTCATTTATCCACTGGAAATGGAATTTTACGATTGGGACTGATACTCTCCTTAATAAGAAAGCCATAGAATTATAGAATGATTAAGGTTAGAAAAGACTTCTAAGATCATCTTGTCCAATCATCCACCTACAGCCAGTATCGCCACACTGAATCATGTCCCTTAGCACAGCACCTAATCAGGGACAATGATTCCACAATCTCCCTGAGCAGCTCAGTCCATTGCCTGACCACTATTTTAGAGAACCTTTTCCCAGTATCCAACCTGAACCTGCAAAATGAGGCCATTCCCTCTAGTCCTATTGCTGTTAGCAGGGAGAAGAGCAAGTCCCACCTTGCCACAATCTCCTTTCAGAGAGTTGTAGCGAACTATTAACATAACCCTTTCACCAGCTTCATTACCCTTCTCTGGACATGCTCCAGGGCCTAAATGTCTTTCCTGTAGTGAGGGGCCCAAACCTGAACACAATACTCGAGGTGTGACCTCACCAGGGCTGAGTATATGAGAATGATAACTTTCCTGCTCCTGCTGGCAATGCTATTTCTGATACAAGCTGCTTGTTCATCTGGGCACACTGCTGGCTCGTGTTCAGTCAAGCATTGACCAACACTCCCAGATCCTTCTTCTCCACACATCTTTCCAGACACACTGTCCCAAGATTGCAGATTTGCATGGAGTTGTTCTGACCAGCAACTGTTGAGACAGCTTGACCAGAGCTGGGTTTCATTCACTCTGTAAGTTTTGATTCATTCAAATGACATTAGCACAAGGCTGACTGCCAACTGCTTCCCTATTCAGTGTGTATAATTGGAGTGGAGGTGGTGAAAGCAGGGAAGAGACATAACAAGGCCAAGGAATAGAATGCATGGTAAAGTTGGTCTATAAATTTTTTTAAAGAAGGGATCGAAAACAAATTAGATACCTCATACTGCTGAGAAAATAAAACTGTGAGTGTCTGTTAAAGAAAAGAAAATTGGTCAGGAATGGAAGGGAAATGGCCTATAAGAATAAAATGAGTGGCAAACAAAAGAAAGGAGGATGGGTTAGGGGGTGATGAAACAAACAAAGTACAGATAAAGAGAATTATGTAGAAAGGAAATAAAACAGTGGTGAGACTATGTCATTACACAGAGAATATCAGGAGATCTCAGTAGGTTAAACCATGTTAAAGTATGAAAGAGATAACAGGGGAGAAATTAGATGTTAAGACAAAAGAATTGAAACCATATTTGCCACCAAGTACTCCAACAAACCTGCAAGGAAACGCTACAACAGGGAGAGCAAGATGAACAGGCAAGATCTTAGTGTACACCAGACTGATGCCAAGTAGTGAGATCAAAAGACTTTCTGGCGGGTGCACGATGACGTGACACTAAGATGTTCTAGTCAGTGCAAGATGTACCAGCACAGGCTCCTTGGACACTGAATGACTTTATCAACCTTAACTTTTCGTCCTTCAGGTAGGTTTCCTCTTGTGAGCTAAAGTAACTTTTGATCAAGGTGCACCCTGTCCAGCAGCCAGCGGTATCACTGCTTCTGGAGCTCTGAGCTGTTTGCTGCTTTGTAGTTTTGTCTGCAGGTTGCCAGCACCTCACTACTTTCAGTTCTACAAACCTGTATGGAACACTCAAACCAGAAACTTGAGCTTTGGTCCTAGATTTCCACTAAGAATCACTGAATAAAAAGCAAAATTTAAAAAGCCAATATAAAAACCACCATTCATTCAGTATAGTGACCAGACACAGTACAATTTCTCAGGAAAAACAAAAAACAAGTTAAAGTAACAGAAGTAATTCTATTTCCAATTTATGCTCAGAGCAGTCTGAAGGTCTGATCCCACATCTAACAGTGCAAGTTTTGAAGTTAGTTCATAAGAAACCCAAAATACATTTGAATAATGTTTTGCACACAAGGGCTCACAAAACACTTTTAACCACATTTCTTTAAATCAAGAGAATTCCCAGACGATGTCTCCATTTGACATCAGCATTCTTTCTCCCAGTAGAAGTATTATTCGGAAACATTCTACTTCATAACTCAGTCATCTAGATTCCTAATGGTTTTCTGCATTTGAAATCCAGCTTCAGAGTCATATTAACAGTTCACATTCTGTTTTATCAGAGACCGTACTGACTTGTGCAGCAGAATCTGTTATAACTGTACAGTATTTTCTCCTAGAACTGACGTCTGAGGTAACAAAAGTCCTTTCCCAGACAGCAAGGATTTTATGAGCATTATCGGTAATGTAGTTGATTGCGCTATTTGCAGAGAATACTCAGCCATTTACAGTGAAGAAACAGACAGATGCCGTGCTGACCGCTTCAGAGAGCACCAGAAGACTATTAGAAGCAGGGTTCTAATAGAGCTATTGTGTCCCATTTCACTTCTAATAACTGTTATCTCTTTGTGTCCTTCAGCAGGGTTTCCAGGATGCTAACCATCAGAGCTTAATAGCCATATAGATTCTCACTAGCCAGCAAAATTAGATGACAAAATAATTTTCTAGCAGCTTTTCCTAGTGCTTGTATTTATCTCAAATCTAATTCTCACAGTACCTAATGGCAGAGCAGGTCTACTTCTGTTCTTCAACTCTGTTCGGTAACACATCTTTTAAGTCTTGCAATGTTACACATTGCTTGAGCCATATCATAATGCTTTTTTCTCCCCTGTATCCTATTTGGTGAATCTCCTGCTCTCAAAAACCTCAGTCTTCTACAAAGCATCTTCTTATTTTTATTTTGCCTTAAATTTTTCTTTTTAACTACCCTTTCCACTTCTCGTAGGGATTCAAGTTTACTACAGTAAGGACCAATAAACACCTCTTTGAGCTAGACTAGCAAACAAACCCTTGCTTTGAGTAAACAAGATAGGTCTTAAGTAAACAGAAGCACAAAAAGAAATAATGAGATGTGGAGTTAACACGGAAAGGTGTCATTAAGAAGAAATATGACTTAAAAAATAGAGAGAAAAATGAATGGCCAAATAAGCTATGAGAAAAAGTGAATGAACACCTTAAGTGTAAGTAAGATAACTGATTGGGCAGCTGCAGAGGAGCTGTGGAGGAGGTAACAGTGAAGCCCAAAGAAACTCAGCTTTAAGCTTGAGGTGGAATTCAGAAGCAGAGACACGGCAAGTATCACCTACATGGCAGCTTTCTCAAGGGTGGTGAAATCTGAAATCATCACTTCCACAGAGTTATGAAGAAAAGAAGTATGAAAAAAGGAGACACCAGAAACTTCATTCTTTTTTTCTGCAGCCAAGACTCCTCCTAAAGTCCACTGTGGGGCCTTCTATTGGCTGAAATATGTATTTCCTTTATGACTTTTTTTCTTCTAATCTTACCTTTACTCCTCTTCCTATCTCTATATGAGTTTTACATTACATCATATTACAATAAAAATGTGTTTTACAGTGGAAAATTCTGTTCTGAAAAAAAAAAAAAAAGAGCAGTTTAAAGTAATAGTGAAATATAGAGGCAGAAATTCCTGCAGTAACCAACCCATTTGCAGAGTATGCATGCTTTATGTACTGATGTTAAATTCTTTTAGTGCCTTACTAGTCAGTGTTTCATTTCTTCTAGAAAGAACATAAAGAATCATATTCAAATTATTTTATCTGAAGTAGCACAGAAACATCAGAAAGGAAGAGATGACAAAAAAGTAGCCAACAAAGTATAGCACTTGCTATTATTTTTTTTAAACTTCTTACCTAAAAGTTATACCTATCTATACACCTATATGTGCATGGGAGTATAAAGATGTGTTACATTTGTTTGTATATGCATGTTAGTAGTCAGATATACAATTATTTGATTACATAAAATGCATAACAGGAGATTGTAATAGATAAAATAAACAGCAGCAAAACTATGAGGAACCTATGAAAGTCATCCTAAATTGAAGAATATTAAGCCATAAATCCCCACCATTCACCCTGTATTTATATATATATATATATATATATATATGTATATATATATATATATATATATGTATATAACAAATAAATTTCTGTTAAAATGTTGAAAAGAGTTTTACAGATTTTATTAGGATTATTTTTCACATCCATTTGCTTGTAAAGGAAAGCTCCCCTAGTACTAAGATTCCAACTCCAGAGGGCCTTGAGGGAGAAGAATAGTATAGTTTTTTCTAAAACCTCTGAAATTATGCAAAGCTTATTTCCAGCATATAAAAAGTGTTGTAATCTAAAAGTCTGCTGTGAGCTAAAATTATGTGCCAATGGAAATCAAGGACTCATGCCTAAGAGTATACTTCCATTTCCATTCTTCAGATTTGCAAGATATCTCTAATCTGCAGAGCCCTAGCACAGAACACTGCCCAGCCCAGCTCTACAACAAATTTAATTTTAGCAGTGTTTCTGCATGTTCTGAAAAGACCAAAATATGAGCATGCAGAAATGTTTCTCCTACAAGCTGTACTAAAGAGTGCAATTTGATACTGCCAAGAGGTTTGGAATTCTACAGGAGTCCAGTTAAATACTGGTAGGAAAAGAGCAGATACGGACAAAGTTGCCATAGCTGCAAATAACCATTTAGGTGGTATGTAATCACCTAAATGTATATAGCACCACACAACGTGATATGCCTTTTTCAGGAGTCAGACTGACTGAGCAGAAGCAGAAATGAACCTGCAAAGGGTTTTATGTGGGAGAAATCACACATAAAACTCACTACACAGCGTGAATCTAAACTGGCTTTTTATGTATAGGCTAACAATATGTACGATAGATAACTCTAATTCTACATGAATGTAAGTTTAGAGTTTTAGTTTATCCATATGGAAATAGAACAAATGTTCTGTCAGTAAAATTTTCACCTTTGTCTTCAACAAAATGAGCTAAGACTAAGAAAAAGCAAGATAGTGAAGGATGACTTTCTCAACAAGCCGGGAAGATCTTATATCTCTAAGGACAAGATGAAAACTCTTCTACAAACAGGAGGCAAAGAAGTAGATTTGCACTGCAAACCTACTTATCTCTTACCACTTGGAAAGAGAAGGACTTCTAAATATGGGAAAAGCCTCATCTCAATGCAATAATTTCATTATTACATATAAATATACAATTGGGTGATTGAATTAAAACTAAAGCAAGACGTTACTAACACATTGAAAACCTCAGGAAAGTTACATTTTATCTAGACAACTACCAGAGTAATATTTAGATGACAGTTAAACTTACCTCATACTGTCTTAATATATACTTGTGTACTTGACCTGTATTAGCTTTCCAAAATAAAATTTTTGCTATGGTGAAATTAAATGATGTAAAGTAAAAATGAAATGAAGATATTTATACACATATGTACACATATGTATCATGATAGCCACAGATCAGAAACATCAATCTTGAGTAATTTCAGTGCATACAGTTCATTTTATAAATGCTTATGCCAGCAGAACAAGTTGAATCAGGACTACCTGCAGGTGTAAATCACTACATACTGCTTGGATTTGCCCCAAATTTCTGGGTTTAAGTCTCTATCTACAGGCTGTCAGATCAGCAGTTTGTAAGTGGGTGGCTGAAGCAAGCCAAGATTTCAGTATTATTATCTCTTTCAGATTTTTCTGGCTCATTAGCATATACTTTCCGGCTGCAAACAATAACATACTGTATATGTCACACTGTATGTACTATGCCTTAATTTCAGATGTAAAACTGCCTCTCAAAATAGAGCACAGAGTGAATTAAAAAGAATCTCATGACATAAGAACTGTAAGAAACAAGAAAAGACAGTGGGCCATATTTTCAGGTTCCTTGGATATATCACAGCATATGGTCTAAAGAACATTTTATGCTTACAACGTTCTCAAAATAATGAATTGCCATTCATAAGACTTCTGTGCTTTTTAATTCCAAGAATCGGAATTTCATCTCATTTTTTCTTTATTGTTGGCATAAATCCACACATTTATCTTTGCTTTTCTGATCTCTATTTAGGTAGTTAAGAAACTCTTTGCGTACACGTGGACCCACCAAAGTTTTCAAAGTCTGAAGTACTCTGTTACTGGGCTGAATCCATCATAACGAATTCCAGTGTTAAGATTCAAACCACCCTTCCACATTCCAGTTATGTTACAACTCCAAGATTCAAATGTCTAGCTTTGCAGCACTTGGGAGAGAAGGATTTTAAACTTTGAATAATTTGGCTTAAAATCTCAAATACCAAGGTCTATCCATCCACAGCTCCCATTATTTTCACTGGAAGTAGCGTAGTTAATTCCCCTATTTTAAATAAATGTAACTTTATTAATTGTAGAATGATAAATATTGCTTTAAAACATTGAGACACTAAGTATTATAAGGATTTCCTGTAAAAGCAGCTATGATTTTCAGTTGCTTTCAAATATTTAACCTATGAGATAATGTGAATTATACAATACTTTTGATTACCATAATTAAAGCAGTAATCATCTTTGAGAAAACAGCATGGTCACACATCAGTCTTGGTTTCCAGAATAATGGAAGTATGAGTACAAGATTTCTTTTTTTGTTCTTCAGTTACCCTACTTTCCTGTCTGCACAAACTGATTATCAACAGTTTATGGCCACTCTGAGAGGTGCAGAGAAAGTGACGTTAACACACACACTGCAGCCACAGGAGGATCAAGGCAGACTTAGGAAATTCTCCTGGTGCAAGATAAGCAGTGGTTGTCCTGAATTTCATGGTCATAATTTGCTTAACGCCTCCACTGACACGACTTGTAAGGCAAACAAACCCAGCACGCAGCCTGCCCATCCTAGAAAAATTGTTTCCTCAACAAATGCCTGTTAATTTGTAACCAAAATTAGAATAATGTAGATGAAATGGGAGGGTTTTTTATTTTTATTTTTTTGAACCATCATTAACAACCTGGATTTATACGTCCAGCATTTAAACAGCAAGTCTGTAAGAGAATGCTGCTTAACTGGAACTTAGAATTAAAAGGAACAGAACAAAGGTGGGAAAATGCTTTCCTGAACTTCATCCAGCACATGTAATACGCTGTCATACTTTCTGTACATCTGGACACCCATACAGTTTGTGAGGGATTGAAATTGCTTTTGAATAACAGATGCAACATGCTTTTCAGGGTAGGATGTATTTCCAGTTATGTTGTAAAAACACAGGGAAAATTGGTTAACTTAGAAATAATAAAGCAGTTTAGTGAATTAGTCCAGCTTGAAGACATTGTTGCTATCTGGCAATGAATTAGAAATTTCCTTATCCAGGCAATTGTGCAAGTCCAAACAAATACAATCACTTGAGTAAGCAGATATGTTAAACACGTGCTTTTAATTATGTAAATCAGGAGGTGTTAAGTTGGTTGTGGATAATTCTCCAGATAAATCTATTGAGATTTTTTCTTAAGCAATATTCTACATCTGTTTTTATAATGAAAATATACTAAATGCAAGTAGTATTTTGTATGTATAAAAGTAATCTTAATTTACTTTGTGGAAAAATACAATCTCAAGAAATTGATTCTTTCCACAATTCTTTTTGACCAGACTTACTACGAAAATAATTCTACATCTCTTTAAATAGGGGAAACATACCATTTGTAAAACTTCTGATCTGATTTTCTCATTAAAACTAATTTTAGATTTTTAAAAAATGTAGCTTCTTGAGGAATATCTGTAGCACTTTAAAAACAAAAACAAAAACTACTGTGCATACAGGGTCATTCCAAGCTAATTCAGATTACCTTTCATGATAGTCTATGGGAACTACTCTATAAACTCCAGAATAATTGAAAAGACAGAGAGAAAAAAGAAAAAGCAGAAACTGATGGAGGTACGAACATACACTAGTAGAAAAAATAACTCCCTATGGACTGACAGATAACACTGTCAAAAAATTACTAATTTTAATTCTGACAGATATATATCAGGCATTCAGTTCTCTTCCTAGTAACTAATTATGGTGAAAGCATGTGATTAATTATTCATAGCTGTGAAAGAGAAAACTGTAACGTCCATCGCAAGGACAATAGGCAGTTTCTAACCTTAACAGCGATGTAGTTATTAGAAAGCTGCTTGAACTTCCTTATATGAGAAGAGCTTTTCTAAAGCAAAATAAAGACTGAAGCCTTAAGAGAAATACAGGAGCTCTGGAGACCAAAGTAGACAGAAGTCTGTATTTGTATTTTGCCATTTTCTTGATTATTTATTTATTGTAACCTCTACCATTCTCAAGCAAAACAGTTCTGTACAGAAAGTCAGGAAATTCGCGCTACTTACCCCAGAGGCTAGAATGACTTCCTTCAAAAATAAATAATTAGGCAGAATTACAAAACACACATTATTTTCCCAAGTGACTGGAAGGGCTCCAAGCGATTAAATACATAATTAGGTAGCTTTTCTAAAATGCTTATTATTTACCTGAGAGTCTCATCGCAGACTCTCTGGTAAATACTGTCTCCCTGCTAGCAGTTATTACTAAAAACGCCTCCATAATTTCAGCCTTTCTCCAGAAGTGATATAAACAGAGGATATTACCTGGGGCAATGGATCATGAAAAACAAAATCTGACTGTGCCATGCTGCCTACTTAACTGACAAGCTGAGCTTCGTTTGTACCTGGCATTGCACTTTTTCACATTACAAATGGAGCAGAAAGAAAATAAGAGGACTTTTCAACTCTCTGGTACTTTATTTTGTGTTTTAGCTGGCCAAAAACACTGCTGAAGGCTGTGCTTATGAGTGCCCATTTGCAAACATGGATATGAAAGAAAAGAGAGAGAAAAACAAACCAATATCTATTAACTGCTGTCCTATCTGGTGAAGATAATGAAGGAAATATCACATGAGAGCCAAAAAACACATTCCTTCTGACATGGGATTTTCTTCTCCAGGCAGCTGCCTGTGGCCAAAGCATCACAGAGGACTGAGCTTAATCTGCAAGTGCTGCAACAGCATCTGTTCAGTGGATGTGCAGTTATAGCACCAGAGATGCAACAAGTGACTGAGAACATTCCTGCTCACAACTCACTGTTCTATGTGGAGCACAAAGAGACATGGAAGAAAGGTCACCAAACAGACCTAACTGGCTCACCTATGTCTCAATGACCCTTCTCCTAGTGATCATAGACAATAAAACTGATTCTCAAAAGTGACCTCTTTACATTACTCCACCCCCAGAGACAATTTCACATGCTTTATCTACCCAGAGTCCTCACTACTTTGTGGTCTTTACAGAAGAGATAAACAGTGACTAGAATTTCAAATTAGAGAAAAGAGGGCAGTAGGACACAGAGACGAATAACAAGGTGAGAAAGAAAAAAAGACAAAAGGAGAAATGAAAAGCAAGAGAAAAAGAGATGGAAGAGAATCAGAGAATAAGACAACAGCATTTGGCGATCAGCAAATGAGGCAACAAAGACAGGCAGACAAAAAAGATACTGACAGCTCAATAGTGGAAAAAAAGATTTTGATTCTCTAAAAGAAAAGGAAAAAAAGAAAAACAAAAAAATAGTAATAGAAATAATGTAGAATCATGACAGGCTTATTCTTGAATTAAAAAACAAACAAAAAAAATTCTGCCATAGGTACTTTGATCATTTCAATAATAATCATAACATGAAAAGTATTCCTGAAGCTCTGCTGGGAGTTTCATGCAGCATGAGCCACAAAGCTGAAGGCGGAGTAGCTGAGATTGTGCACCAAATGACAACACGCGCACACTTTGCCAGACTATTGCTTTTATAGCAGGCATCCCATTTTTTTTTTTTTTTTCTGAAGTTTAGAAAGAGATACTTAGGACAAACAGAGGTAGAGAAGGAAACAGGCAGACAGTGGGCAATTTTGACAGCACACCAGAACCAGGATGTTCTCAGCTTCAAAGATCACTATTTCCATAAAAATTTGACTTATGTTAAAAATAAACAGATTGTATCTTGTTTTTTCAGTTTAGGCACATTGATGGCATGTAATGCATAATAGTTCATGTATTATACAATCTTATGAATGTCTCCATATTAGAACTCATTATTTACTGTTGAAATTTATGCATGAGCATTTGCAATAAACAATGTGTGAAAACCAATTGACAGGTAATGTCTGAACTAAAACTGTTAGTGAAAGAGGCAACTAGTGATGGTCTGCTAAGTTTCACTTCCTTGACCATTCCAGTAACAGCTCAATGATGAGAACCACTTCTACCATCATTTTTAAGCCATGTAAAAATATACCACTAAAATATAAATTCCACTATAATTCTTAAACTATATCTCTTTCACCTTTGATAACTTTTTCTATGAATCGGACTGAATGCTAGAAAAGTTTCTTTCTAGGTGTCATTTATACTGTCCAACCGAAGTATCCACTTAAGCTCTGTGAATTGCAGTGGTAGCATCCTTACACTTACTAAAAGGGCAAGACATGCAGCACCACAGAAAACCCATCAGTGTTGAAAAGTTCTGGCAGAAGTTACTGCCCTATTACTTTCATTCAAATAATGAGGCGACTTTGTTTTTAGAACTAAAATATGACATAAGTGTTTCTAAACTAGCCTAAACTTCTCAGGCACCAAATGAAAAAAAAAAAAAAAATCTAACTGTAAGCCTCGGGATAATTCCTTATAATAAGAGATTTTATTAATAATCACTATCTGTTTAAACATATTTTTGTCTTAGAGTCTTATTTTCAAATAAATGACACCGTTACAATACAGTTGGCAAATATGAGCGAGCAATGGCTTGATAGTTTAGTATCTCACTGTAATAGCCTGAGAATCTGTAACCCAAACTTATTTGGATCACTGTTTCTTGTGGTCATCCCTCAGCTACCTGTGCTCACTGCCAGTACTTTGTTTACCCACTCTGTTTGCAGTCCCAAACCATCCAGCTACACATCCAACCACAACAAACAGCTGGTTGACAGATTACAATTGCAATATCTGAGGACCAGCTCTTAGAACCTGGTGCAACAGGCCGATTTTTATGTGAAACTACTCAACTATCAAAGTCGATACACAACTTGTTACATCAGCTTGGAGAATGCAATGTGCAGGCGCTCAGATTTCATAAACTTTTCATTTTTTAGTTAGTATGCAGGGACCTGATAAAAGCACTGCAGACTGCACCTCAGCAGCATTACAGCAGCTCAAGTGACACTATGTTGTTCCATCCTAATTTCTGATTTACAGAAAACCAGCTATTTACAGATTATCAAGCGTCCTCTGAGGCCGTATTTGAATCCAGTGCAGAATGAAAATCTCCTCTCTAAGTGATAAACCTTATTCTCTTTCTCCCTGTTTCTTTCTTTTCTTAGATATTATATCTGGGGAGATTAAAATATATTGAGAGGAAGTTTGAACCATGTTACTTTTTATAACCCTCACTTGCACCTACATTGTGCAATCATTTGGCACATCTGCTTTATCAAGAACAAATCTGATTAGGAGTTTTAATAAGGACTTACATCAATAAATTATAACAGATTGGTCATTAGTGGTATTATTTATATGCAATATTTTTTGTACCCCTTATAATGCTGATGTCTGCTTCACAGGGATTAATTATTTTCATAATTTTGTCTAAGTAGTAATATAGAAAATGTCAAAAAGAAAATTAGATTTTCACTTTCCAGACACAGAAATTCAATTAAAGCCAACTCCTTGTTGAAGGGGAATGTCCTTAGCTGGTTCTGTGATGTGGCAGCAGCTCTACATGCTGCCTTGTGGGAGACCAAAGTGACTGGGGGAATATTAATCACCAGGCTTCAGAGACTAAATGCATGCTGAATGTGCTACAGTTGGTCCCAGTCGCTTATTTATGAAGTATTTAATGTAGAAGACGTCAATGATTTCTTACAAAGGCATCTGCTCACAGAGTCCACTTCAGAGATGGCGCCACACAGAAAGAAACCCTCTGCTCTGCTCAGATACAAATCAATCTCTCAGGAAATCTGCAATTATCCAGGCATGATGGGCCAGGTTCTCCTCATGCTATTCTGAAAGGATGAGCTAAACTCCTTGAGCATGTTAAATTAAATATGCTATAAAAATTAGCAACTTCCACAGTCTGTTGGACATTTCTAAGGCAAAAAGCCAGATGTCACCAGTCTGTGGAAGAATAGTCCACATGAAAACCACAAAACTACCGTGATTAATAGCTAAACTCCCATCCTCACCAAAACGTGAGAGAAGATATAGGCATTATTTCAACATTTTACTCACCCTCCCTCTTTAGAGCTCTACTTTTTCATTCCTTGAATGGTCACCAACACTTCTTAATGTCTTTCAGTTCCATCCCTTCATGATTCCTCTTTCTGCTGTTCCCTGTTTATCATTCCTTCTTTCTATTAACATTGCCTGCATTTTTCATACATTATCTTCCTCAGTCACATTAATGCCCATGGACTAGAATTTTAGCACTGTTCTAGGACTTGAATTTGACCCAATAACAAAGGAAGTTTTAATTCAAAAGTTGGTCCTTCCTTCTTAGTATTTTTTTTTCTGCAAAAAATAGATTTCAAGAAGAAACAATCAAAATCATTTACTTCCTAAAATCCCTAACAGCACTTACATAAGACAAATTAGAAATCAGTTTGAACTAAAAACCAATTCAAGCAGTGAGTTGTAAAGTTGATGACTAACAAAACATTACTACCTGTTGATGGAAGACAACTTTTCTCAATTCGATGGAAGCTTAAAAGTGATTATTATTATAGTATGTGGTTGGCAAATCAAGTGATTAGTATCTAATAAACCATTATAGGCAAGAACACTTTCAGTCAGAACAAGCAAAGTTCATTTCCAAAGATAAAGTCACAGCTCTCATGGATTCCAGTTTAGGCAAAAAATAACTTACATTTTAGCTGGACATATAAACACCCCCCCACACACATTCTGCCACTGTTTCAATACTGCCCATTTTACTTTGACACTGAGCATTGTAATCTTCAGGACAAAAAGTCTGCTTTGAAAGATCATTCTTAGTTGCTCGTAGAGTCAGTTAATTTCTAAGCAAGATTTCTTTTTATTACCACTTGCTCGCAAGTCATACTAACCAGAGCAACCATACGTGCACTGTCATCTCCATGTAGTTCAGGAATCAAATACATCACAGCAACAACAGAAGTAAAGAGATTATGAAGAACACATACAGTAAGATACCCGACACTGAATTTAATTATAACTCACATTTTTTAAGGATCACATGGTATTATTTCATTATAGTTATTCCCAGAGAATTTAATGTCTGCATCAAACATATCACTTGTCACTTTGTTTAAAAATTTTGCTACCGTTTTGATACGGAGCTGGCAATCTGCAGCTATGGAAACACAACAAACACTTAAGGGGACAAATCCCCAGTGCCGCTGCTTGAACTTCAGTCAACACTGAAAATGGAAATGAAGGAGCTGCTGTGACCTTCTATCATGTCTTTTGAGCTCAACTCTCATGCTTCTGCTAGTAAAGAACCACCAAAAAGTGCTTGATACACTATTGGTTCAAGTTTATTTTAAGCCCACAGTGAGACACTAATGCAGATAACCATTAAAAGATCTTCAGGAAAACACTGCAAATTCAATTGCCTCTTGAGAGTGAAAATCTGGTTTATCTAAGGACTTTTTGTTTCCTTCTCCAGCTAACTGTGCACTGGAATGTGGCCAGGTTAGCTTCAGCAGCTAGACCTTGGTAGAAAGCAATTTAGCTGTATCATCTGATAGTCTTATGGCATTTTTAAAAAATAATACAATAATATGTGGAGGTGGATGATCTTTTGTTTGCAAGGCTGTCTCCTCCAGAGTTCTGCACAGATCTATGTCACTTGTTCTGTACATACATAATGTTAAGAGAAAAAAGTTTCTCATTTTAGCATATTAACAGAGAGTTCAGAGAGACTTAAAGGAAATAAGAGGAATTTACTTTTAAAACATACTAGAGGTGAAAGAAAATGATGCATTCCTAAGAAAAGCACTGTAACGAGACTCACTGTTCCAATTCAAACTCAGAAAATGATCCCTTGTGTACCTTCTAGCTGCTGCATCACCCTTGCTTCTCTTGTTTTGACACACAAGTGTTAAGTCCAAAGGGACATGCCTTCCTAAGAAATACAACTAACATTTAAGTCAACGCAGTATGTTTAAACTATCATAACACAAATAATGTGACTGTAAGAAGGGAAGCCTCTCTGTAAAAGTGAAAGCAGTCACTTCAGGAATTGGTCTTCAATGAGATGAAAGCAACAGCATATCATTTCCATACAATACCACTTCTGAAAAAAGCTCCTCTATGGTGATGCCCTTCACCAGTCCTTCCCCTTACAAGGATGCAAACTGGACGAGCAGGCATGCAGACCCCCCTTAGACTAGGAAAGCAGGCCTCAGCCAGATCCATGGAAAATTAATGACAGAAAACATCCAGAAAACAAACAAACAAAAAAACAACTATGTCAGTTATTACCAAATATCCTGCCAAAGGATGTGCTTGGCTAACCTCTTAAGAACACAAACAGAAAATGTGCTTGCATATCAGCATTTTCCTTGTCACAGACAATTCTGGAAAAAGAAACACACAATTAGAGCTATCACACAAAGAACTTTCAGAGTATAACTGCTAGTTTACTAATTTCTAGGAGAGAAAAAAACCTCTCCTAAGATGTACAATAAAGAACAAAAAAAAAAAAAAAAAAAACCCACATTTCTTCAGTCTCCTACATCTGCTTCGGTATACTCAGATATTTCACAGAAAGAAGAAATTATGATAAGTTTGTAGCTGTCAGGGATTTAACACTCCTGACATTTAAATATTAAATTTAAGGAGCAGTTTGAAGAATTTCCAACAGCTGCAAATGTGACTGCTTTCAACCCCTTGTATTTTATTCTAATAATAATAATACAAATAGAGTGCCATTTCCTACATTACTCTGAATACGTATAAGCAGTGTTGTTAGGGAACAGAGATTTCAGAAAACAATTCATGCATTGAGGCTTCCATACCAGGTGCATTTTGCTTCTTGCACTAACTGCTGCACTCTTTCAGGCCCTACTGCCTGCTTCCTCAGCACATCCTCAGGAATGCTCTTTTCAGAGATCACTCACCTCCACTTTAAAACCCTGCGCACACATGCAACCTCCTAAACACATTAGAAATATTATTAATAAAAAAAAAGACTCAGATGTATGATTCAGAGATACACCACTGCTTTGACATCCTCCACAGGAATAAAAGACTTCCTATTACTATACAAATAGGACACAATGGAGATTAAAAAAAAAAAAAAAACAAAAAAAAAAACCCTAAAGAAGTCTCCTTAAACATTTGCCAGCAACATTATTTCAATGGAATATGACTAAGTAGTTTCTTATACTTTAAGTCTTCAGTCCTTTTTATATATAAATACATAAATGAAATTGCCATCCACTAATGTGTGGTAAAACAAGATTTCTTACAGATACAACAGTGTTTTACAGTCATCTGGGGATCTGAGTCTTTCATCCAGATTCATTTAAAATACATCATCCATATGATTACTTATAAGAAATAAATTGAGGCATTTTTGCAAAGTGCCTACAGCAGTGTAAAACCTTGCCTTTCCTTGGCCTCACCAACTTCTCTTCTGCCAAAAATCCATGGGGACCAACACCTGTAATGCCGTAATGCTTTCTTAAAATTGAAATGGTGATCATAAGAACAGTATGTGTTTAAATACAGTAATACATTGTATGCTTGTATACAATTTCTGCTTTGAGGTAATGCTACGAGATTCTTTGCCCTGTACAGTAACTACATAACTACAAATGATCTTTCATGCATATGCAAATCTGTCCCTCTAAGCACCTTATTAATTATTTCAAAGATACTTGGAGGTCACCACTCATGGAAATTTCTATGCATGAAGCCTCATTAATACAAGACACCACACAGAGAGATAGGATAGATTTTTGTTGCCATTTAACAAGGGCAGAGAGAGTATTATCTGTAACGTTTACTTTTTAATTTCAATGATCAATGAAATACAGCTGGCTTGCATCCTTAAGCCCCTTCTCTGAGCTGATACAGTGGGCTTGAACCATGGGGCCGTTGCTACAATTTTTGAGCAGCTAATCCTATCAATGCACCAGGACTACCGTGCTCAGAGCTGCAGCACTCCATGCTGGCTGTTCTCAGCTGGAAGAGTTCTTCCTGGCACTAGATTAGCAGCTAAGCACTACGGAATTGATTATTTTTCTTCTAAAAATCTCAGCAATAATACGTTTTATATAAGAATGACATAAAACTACAGCATTATCAAGTTGAAAAATCATAGTTCATCAGATGAGATGGCCTTACCCTGAACACATTACACATCTTTTACTTAATTAAGCTGTGTAACAGAGAACAGAAAAGAAAGGATGAAATCAGACAAAATACCTGAACACAATGACAAAACACACCTTCTGGCATATACACGCCAGGAAGCAAGTTATTAAACCTACTTGAGAAGCACTATTTATCTGAAATCCCTAGATCCTTACCAGTTCAAGTTACCATACACATGATAACACTGATCTTGTCTGTCACAGTGACCCTCCACTGTAGCTGCTGCTGTTTATTTTTATTCTGTTTTTTCGGCATTCTTGCCTCTAGATTGATCCAGCAGAAGATATAAAAATCTCACTCTGTTGGTACATCCCTTGATAAAAATCAGTAACAGTGAGTCAAATGTTAATGGAAACTGCAGGCTATGTTCATTATGTTATCTATTTAAAAAATACTAGAATAAACACAGCTAACTGGAAGTGAAAAAGATTTAGACTTAATTACAAAACCAAACCCTCCTCTACAGTTCTATTCCGCTGTGTGCATATATGCCTTGAAGAAATGGGCTAGATTTAAAATAAATCAATTCTTGTGTAAAAACTGAAATCACTTTTACAAAGCATAAATTTTGAACACCAGTGTTTTCTGTTCAAGACACTATAAATACGACTCCACCACTAGTTGGTGATGCATAAAATACATTAACTAATATAGACTGAGGTTTTGATCTGTCTGCGACACCTGGTCACCTACTGCAACACAAACTTTGCTATAGTAAACACAACTTTGTTTTGTATTCTTTTTGCAGGTAGGCTCAAAACAACATCTAACTTTCAATAAAGCTCAGATCAAATATTTTCTGCTTTGAGTCAAGTGCCGTTAGAAGCAACACATTATCAATGCTGCCACTGTTAGAAAAAAAGTCATTTCTTGGCATGCCCCATGGTATTCATTCATGTCAAGAGGAAATAATTTTGGGCTTCGCTGAGGTAATTAGAACAAGCTGTGTCAAATACTGCTTTATCTTTCTCACATGTAAATACAAACTGCAAATTGCAATTGCAAAATGAAGATTGTGAACTCTAGATTGCAAAAATGCAATCTTCTACTATTCAGTAGGAGTGCTATGATAAGTAGAAAAGTCACATGATACCGTAATGAATGTTTCTTAATTGAATTCATTGCTGACGAAAGCTGCTGAATGCATAGCTATGAAGGAGGCTAAACTTCTTTATAGCAGAACAGTAAGAGCAAAAGGATGGGAAACACAGGCTTTGTTCTTCACAGGTGTGACACTGCTCAGTGCTATGTCTTTCTCCAACAACAAAAGTTAATTTAATCATCAGTTCTTAAATACAAACAAATATCTCGCATACAAGAAAGTTATGTTAATTATGTTAAAGGCAGCTGCAAAAATGCAGCAGTACAGTTACAACAGCATCAATCAGACTCTTCGGCCTGCAGTGCAGCCAAAGATATAATGTTTAGAAATGTTTCTATTGATAAAGAACTCATAATACATCAAAGAACTGATAAAGACAGCAATCAGTTTCTGGCTTAGATGAAGTGTTACTTAAAACTGTGGAATGCTCAGAGATTCTGACTGAGAACCTTTGCAACACAAAGCATGCTGCCACAATATAATGTCAGTACTTCTTACAGATCAGCAGGCTGGCTCTGAATAAGCAGAAACACCTGAACATCACTCTGCAGAAAAAGTAGGATAGGTCATGAAGCAGTATTTGCTTTGTCAGTCCACATCAGCAGTGCTAAAAGTTTTGTCCAACGTGCTGTACTGACACAACTACACTACTTTTCCGTCAGTATCACAATTTGTCTCTAACTCAGTCTTAGTACTGCACTACACGTAGGCACATCTAAGATATGCGCTTGATTGATCCAGAGTAGGGTCAAAATACTTGAACAAATAGTTTTCAAAGAAATATTTTTATAGATGGTGAAAAGACACAAAATGTATGTCATTTCTGACATTTTTATTCCTACTACCACAACTGCCACTCCTAGAACTAGTACTACTATATTGTATAATATTTGGAAAACAGCTTTTCCACTTGAGAAGATCTGAAAAATGAAGACTAGCAATACTTCAGTATTTCCATGTTCAGCTATTTTAGCACAAAGCATAACACATCTGAGACTAGATTGACAGCTGAGCCCTCACATGAACAGCAGAAGTACAGTCCGTACATTCTATAGGGTCTCCCTTTCATACACCAATCCCATGCCTTCCTCACCCCTTAAAGACTGAAATAACAATTTTGCATTTTCCCCTCAAATCATCCTTACTCTGCCTCTACTGCTTCCTATAGTTCCCAACTTCAACACAAGTAAGGGGGGGAGGGGGAAAGTGTGACTTGCCACTACTGGCCAGAGATAAAAATCTATGCAAGTTTGTCTTCAATCTAAGAGAAAGGAAAGACAAAACATTCAAACGGAATGACTGAAGTTGCATGATTCACACAAAATTCCTACTATCATTATTATGTAGTATGACTGAAAAAATGGATTACAGACATAAGAGGTGAGAAGGATCATCAGTTTAAAGTGACAGGTGCAAAAGTAACGCTTCCTGTGGTTGCAAAGAAACCCACAGGAGAGGAGAAAGATGAGTTGCAGAGTGCATGACTGAGATAACTGATTTATCTAAAGGTAACTAAAGAACAGGGAACTGAAGGATGGATTCAACTCAACTAAATTTGTAGCTAGTTAATTTGTGTAGTGCAGAAAACTGATTAATTTTTGGAGAAGTAGGCAAGAGAGGTTAAGAGAACAGACTAATGACACAATACTACAGTAACGGTAAAGGAAAGAGCGCTAGGAAGAAAGTTCCCTTCGTTTTCTTTATACAATACTAAAAATATTTTTGTATGCAACTACGGTAGCAGAGCAAGGTGCACACGAGGGAAGAGAGAACTACAACAAAACCTGTCAGGTAAACAGCACATAAAAGTAACTCTAGTGAAAAGTGATTTGATGTCCACTACAAGATTGTTTCCAAAATAACTAACAACAAACAATTTCAATGGTTCTTATTATAATATTTCCAATATCTTTAAGGCATGCCTTTTCTCTAAGTGTTATTCTTAAGAATTGTTGACCATTTTTCTCTGAAGTAGTTTGACTCTCTTATCAACTATTTAAGCAACCAGCTAAAGCCAGTTTCTGTGCAGCTTCCAATATACTGGAAAATTATTCTCACACTGCTTACACAGCGCTTACTTCAAATAAATATGCACACATGCTGATAAAAAAAAAAATCAGGAAAAAAAAATCTAATATACTTCTTACAAGCAAAATTTTTGAGAACTTTTCAGTTCACAACTCAGTGTAATGGAATCAATTCTCCCAACACATCTTTCAGATTTAGACTCTTTGCCTTGCTTATGTCAAATTTTGTTTCCTATGCAGGTAAAACCTAGCATTCTCTAAGGGTGATCTACATTTCATTCAATGCAGCAACAATTAGTAGCAATAACTTTATCCACAAGATGATTATATGAAATTCCTACCACAGTCCTTTTTTGTTAACTTTCTTGGCCTGTCTTCAAGAGCTAATAAATTGTTTCATTCAACAGTGGAAATGTGGAGGCAAAGGATTTTTTTTTTAATTTTTAACTAGAAGAGTAATGCAGAACCTCAATTAGCACTCCATGATTATAAAATGCTGACAAAAAAACGGAATCCATTTAATCCTCCTGTTCACATGCTCAGCAAGATTCACTTCAATATTTAAATACCTTCTTCATGACATGAAACAACTCCGAAACAGCATAATTTTGTGGGTATACTCAAAATAATACAAAATAAATGAAATCAAAATAACTTTTTTTTTTTTTTTTTAAGAGAAAAAGTGCTCCAACATACCTACACAAGGGAGGGAGTAGCCAAGTTCTGGGTCATAGGTGAACTGACGGTCATTCAGCATTGTCACACAGTACAAATGGAAGCAGTCCAGACAAATGACATGGCGATGCACGCACTGGAACACGAGCACGGGACTCCTGTTAAAAACAGAACCATGAAAATGATAAGTACTCTACAATATAAACACTGTGGATCAAAATCCACAGAAACCTTCATAACAAACTTCTAATTTTGAAATTATTTTTCATTAGTGGTGCACAAGACTAGCAGGACATAATTCCAGAATTTAGCCTGGGACTTCACAACATTTTTATAAAGAGAGAGTTTCTAATGTGAAACATATACATGATACAGGAGATAAAGTTTTACTGAAACTTGCAACTCCACCAAAAACTGGAATTTGAGGCAAGGAAGGTGCCTTAGAAACAGAAAACCTTTGTATGAGGTGAGATACGATTATATGTAGTAAAATACAAACTTTCAAATGTAAGATTAAATAGAAGCATTACAAGAGAAATATGACCAGCTAAGCAAAGTATACAGAACTTTGTGATAACCACCATTTCCCTTCAGTCTCTCAAAGCAGTCAATGAAGCTCTACAGGGAGATAAAATTCCTGCACTGAGAATAAGCAATGTCATTTGGCTTCTGGAGAGAGGTATGTGATTCATCTGGGAAGAAGATTTCTAAACTTCAGCGCTACATATCAGTAATTATCTCCAGGCTAATTGAGAAATTCCCAGTACAGTCAACATACACAGTGGAGACTGAAGCAGATCAGTCTCCAGCTGTCTGCTGAAGTAAGCTGAATCAACTTCTTGACTGCATGGTCTGTATGGATGAAAAACCCACTAACAATGATAGGGGCTCCACAGTCACCACACATGCAGACACCTACATGGAGATACCTAAACATGCATATCTCAAGCTTGACAGGATACTGCTTATGGGACTGCAGAGGAAGAACACTTGGGAACAGTGAGGACAGTTTGATTAGTGAGCTGGAGTGTACCCTAAGACACCACAGCAGTGGCTGCAGCAAGGAGCGGCAGCAACTCTCAAAATCTTTTTCAAAATCACTTCCACTGAAGGTGGAAGAAAAAAAAAATAGAGCAAGATCATGAATATCACATGCACATAAAATGTTTCACCACTGCAGGCACAATTTGCTGTAAGTGAAGCTCAGTTAACTTCCAATAGACACACTTTAACTATCAATTTCAGAGCAATGACCATGACCCCCCTGATAAAGTCATGTGTTCTTTAAGTGTTGTACAACACTGCTTGCTTATCTCCTTCTTGAGAAATATGAACAACCCCAAGCATCAAAGACAAAAAAAACAAACAAAAAACAACAACAACAACAACAAAAAACAACAGTGAAAGAGATGCATTAAGATGAAAAGGGCAGTGAGATTCCCACATAAAGGCTGAAATAATGTACTACTTTTATTTGCCTTTGGGCAAATGTGGATAAAAATAGGTTAAATGTTAAAGTATTCTCAAAAATGAGTAAGGATTTCTCACATAGTCACTGCACTCCATGAGGCAGGTATTAAAATACATTAAATAAAGCAGAACTTACAATGAAATCATTAGAGTTAACAATACTAGTATAACTTCTGTAAATCCAGCTAGATGATGCTTTGAAAACTTATTCAAACAGGAAATCATCAAGCCCTCAATATGGGAATACAATGACAAAGCGTAATCAATAATATTTTTAGATAGTGTATATAACCATTTAATCATCCGTGAAAAATGCTTTGGAGTTGCACATAGTATAGAATTCATGGCAGTGTGTGTTGGTGTCTCTAAAAATATAATCTCTGTGTTTTAAGGATTTTGTTGAATAAAGCAGCTTAAAAATGGAATTAAATAAAACCTACCCATTACTAATCCTTATTAGTTGCCCACTTGCTGTTCTGAATGTAACAAATAATTTTAAAAAGACAGCTGTAAGGCAAAATGAGAAGCTGATCCGTATAATTTTAGCTCCGAATGCTCCCAAAATCACTGAAGAGAGAACTGGAGGAACAGTTATCTTTTTCTTACTGTGCAGAAGTTCCCATGGCTCCCCAAGTCAATGAACAAGAACACCTCAAAGATTTCTTCCAGAACTAGTCCAAGTTGACTACAGTCAACCTCTCTTTCAGGGTTAATTTCTCATTTTTATGGGACCATCTGTTTAGCCAATGTAAAGCTTCTGGACCTAAGTTTGTTCCTCTCTGACCTTTATTTTGAGGACAAAATACAATTTTTGTATAAGGAGCAATTCACCAACAGTTAAGTATCATTAACAAAACAAGTCAGGAATGAAAATGGTGTTTTCATATTTTCACCTAAACTTGTAGGAAACCAAGACTATTAGGCCTCCATTATGCAATAAGCCACTACCATCAGTTACTAACATAATCAATGTAATTGATTTGTGATATCAAATTTGCTTCTTAACATATTGCAGTTTGAAATCAAACAATACTTTCCTCAAGGAGCTCAGATCCTAATGGAGAGCTTCAGTGTTTAAGTGTGCTGTCTTTTAAGAGATTCACAAACAATACACAGGAAGTACATACAAGTCTGAGTTCTGCCTGTGTTTTGAAACACAGAACTTAGCTTGAACAATGAAGTCTGTTAATTTTGCAGCTTTTGGTATCTGTGTCTGTGGCTTTCAGAAATCTGTATGCAGTGCAGATTTATCCACATTAATTTGGCATTAGAATAGTCACTGTATTACAACATTTGCAAATTTTGTACAAAAAAAAACCACTCCTAGTTTAAAAGGGATACAGGAGTTTTGTTTTTGAGATCAGTAAATACTAAGATTTAGAGATTATGTTCATAATACTTGAGCAAAGCTAATAAATACTCATTCAGGATAGTCTCGAGTTATTAATAGAAGCCTTGTTTGAACAAAACAATTTATTTTAGAAAAGAATATTATAAAAGTAAAAAGTCTGCCATATAGTATAACAAGAGTCCTTGCTCAATCTAACGTATCAGACTAGTAATGGAAGTCTGATGTATATTTTAAGAGGTATTTCATAGGTTCCATTTACATAATGTGTTGGGCTGAATTAGAGGCTTCATGAGAATAATATATAAGAAAAATGTTTCTCACAGCAAGGGATAAATTGGCCCTTTTTGTTCGCCAATTAGGAATGTAACCACTTTTAAAAATTGAAAATCCACCATTACAATGAATCACAGAAATTTTCTGTAAGTCACCCACTCCTCTGCGCTCTGATTCCTTTTCATTAGAATTTTATCAGCATGAATTTACTTAAATCAAAAGAAAAAGAGAAAGAGAACCTAAATGTTTCTGCTTCGTGTTATTATCATCAAGTAACTGTGGCACAACTACAGCACAGGGGGGAGCGCTGTCAGGTCTGTACACTCTCCCCCCCCCCCCCCGCCCCTTCCCCTAACTGAGAAGCAGCAAGGCACAGATAATTCTCAGATATACTACAACAGTGCTCTGGCTAAATAAAGATATGAAGACTTGATCTTGTTTAGATAAGAATCCCACAGGGAAATCAATTGTGCCAGTATATCCCAAAATCTCACAGCTGTTATTAATGCACTGAAAGTGAGTCTGGTGACTATGAACATGAGGGACCACTAACCAACAGTAATCATTCACAGGTATAACAGTGCATTAATTACGTACCTTTCAATGCCTATTTAAGAACAACCTGGTAGGCATTTGTCCCTCGCCTGGTCTTTATCGTTCAGATTTTGAAAAAAGATTGACTGGGTGAAGGTTAAACAGTGTACCCCATACATCAGTCTATTATTCGTCAGAAAATGTGAGTAGCCACAGTCTGAAGAACTTCGGAGCGTGGAATATATCTAAGCCTGTATAAATCTGTGAAAAACATTTTGGACAAATCTGTGAAACCCCCTCGAGGTCATTTCTAGGTGACAGTTGGATTTCTCTCACCTCAATCTCAAAATCTTAACCAAATAATAATCAAAAACCTTAGCAGATGTCTGTAAGGCTGCCTAGGTGGGATTACAGTCAGTGAAGCAAAAATAGCCATTTGGGATTCATTTCTGTGCAGTAAATAAATCTGAATGCACACAGCTATATCTCAGCCTTTAACCCCACCTTTGAGTGCTATATTTATCATAACACACTTGTGCATTTCTAATACATTTTTCTGTGTTGGCAATCTTCCTGTACTTCAGAAAGCTTTCTATATAAGTACCATTTTCATTTATAAATGGATCTCTGTGCTATTCCAAAATGCATCTTTGTTAACTAACAGGTCAGATCAATAAGCATCATTCAAAAAAAAAAAAAAAAAAAAAAAAGACCTGCTGAATAAAATACGTAAAAAGGGAAATTATGGGAAATGCAGACTTAGGCTACATAGACACTAAAGGCACTCATACTTCATAAACAGTCAAAATTATTAAACAGAAATACTATCCTTGAGTAGCACTCAGCAGAACAAAATTACAATGCCTAAATAAGCTACTTCATTCATCCATCACGTGTGTAGGAAGGGTACAGTTCATACAAAACACTGGCACATCTGATTTTCCTTTTTATTGCATACAGTTCACAGTCCTACTCAAGACTATTGAAAGAATTGCTTCCTGTTTATCGTGCTTTATGTGAGTGGTTTTCTCACTATGAAAAAAACTTCCAAGTACTTCCAGTTAGAGTAGATCATTAAACCCCATTAGAAACATGCCACTATTTATATAAAGTACGAATACAGAAAAATAGAAAATTACCACAGTGATTTCTGTTTTAGAACTGAGGCGGTTTGGAGGAAATAACAGCAATCAGTCCTGCCTTTTAATGAGAAATACGCTATTATCTGTGAATACAAGGAGTGACACAGCAACTACAGACCAAACCTGTAAGTAACAATGCAAGCCCTAAATATTTTGACAAGGGCTAGGCATTTGAAATGGGTATCAAGATCTTACAAGAGAAAAGAGACAATAATAAAGAACGCTGCAGGGAAAAAAAAAACATCTTTCATGGATTTTTAGAATCACTAAAATACACAACCCTGCTTTTCCCTTCCCAGTGGATGAAAATAGCTGCTTTTTTTTTTTTAAACAAAGACTGTAGCAATTAAATAAAATACTATACATAAAATACTGTTCAAATATATAAATCCATTAAAACAACAAAACCTTTCTGTTTGTGTCTTTGATAGCTTGCCATACAACACATGAAAGGTCATACAGTGAAGGTTATGAACAGCATGAGACATCTCACTGCATGTGCTTAGATTTTCTGGCTGTGCTTCTGTATAAAAATGTATTCTTACCCACGGCTGTTAATTTAAAGGGGCACTGGCAAAAGAAATCTGACCTACAGTCTCTTTTCTTATGTCATATTTTTCTGCAAAACGTGCTTTCATATTCCTCATTTCTGCTGGAAAGCAGTGCTGAAAAACCTGAACACAGGAACAGTCTGACAGCAATAAACTAGAACACGAGGACAGGACAGGCTCTACAAATTGGAGCACATGATGACAAGTGCTCCTTTCAGCAGAGCTCCTGTTAACCTGTTGTTGTATTTCTTCTCATGCTGTGGAAGTGATACACGTTATGGCCTGTAAAATCTGTAACTGCTGTGGCTGGGAACAGCATCCGCTCTCCAGTGGGGCAAACAAGGGAACTGTCACATGTAGTTACATACATATGTTGGCATCCTGCAATGGAACTATGCTTGCTCAGACACCCATCTGAACTCCATGTTGAGACATGAGAAAAATACTTGCCACTAATAGTGGAGTCTTATGGTATAAAAGAATTGGATGATTAGGATGGAGAAGAAACCCTCCCTGTAAGGTGTCAGACTAGTCGTCTGCAGCACTCTGTGCACAGCACATAACTGAAAAATCAGTCACGCTTTAGAAAGAGATCAGCAGTACCTGATCTCATTCATACTTTTAAAGCCTTCTTAGTGGGAGCTGAAAACCTTAAAGGAAGCTAAAGGTGACGAGCAAGGACCAGAGGCAGCTCATAAGCTGCCCTACCACAAATCCTGAGGCCAGTGAACAGCAGGACCCTATGAACAATCAGCAGGACAGTGAAAGCATGCAATGCCTTGCCTTTCCAGAGTATGAAGAGCTTGGTATGGATGTAGTTCTGCAGAGGATATCGGGCTCTGCTCCTCCCAGCAAGCCCCTGGGAGTTCAAGAAGTGCCCTGGCATCAGGCTCACAATAGTTCTAAAAACATATATGCAACTGCATTCACTAGAAAACAAGAAAAAAATACAGTAGGAACAGCAGAGAAGCATCTGTAAACATTGACTCAGAAGGCCTGCAGCTTACAGCTTACTGTGAACTGATTCTGCCATCATACTTCTGCATGCAGTAACCTCTCATAGGCTGTGTTAGCCTCACCTCTGGCTAACAAAGAGAGGCAAATGCTTCACACACCGTCCCTCGACTTCAGCTGGCTCACAGCAGACTTCCCCTCAGCCCAGAAGCAGCCCCCAGCAGCACACACACAACCACGCACAGCAGGCAATCCATGCCAGTACACAATCCCTTTTTCTCAGAGACTCCCTTTCATGCTCTTAACTTCTCAACTAGAAACATCCAGCTCTGACAAACTGGAGAGATGTGGTCAGAAATCAGCCTTGGCTGGTTTTCAGAAAAATAATCAAAGAAACAAACACAGGGTTGGATATTGAGAGAATGAAGGGACATCAAAATAAGAGGTTAACGATACCTGCACGAGTAACACAATGAAATCCTTCACTAATTAAAGTTGAATGAATAAAAAGTTCAGAATGCCTTTGTGCCTTACTGGTCTTTTATTTCTCTGACTGGTTTCTGAGGATTCCATTGATTCCCTCGAGTGATTTAAACCTTAGTATACATACCTGTAATATAAGTAGTGTCAGCACATGTTCTTATGCCATTGGAAGGCAATCTCCTGTAATGTTAAATTTTTAGAAGGGACCCTGGCACAGCTTTAGGCTTGAAAAACAGCTACATCTTCAAAACTTTCTGGACATATTTTAGGAGTTAGTCTGTTCTGCCTCCAGTACGAAACAGCAATTTGCGTGTGGAGAGTTTAATACTATAGACTTTTGGCAAAAGTTCATTCTTGGACTCTAAAACACTAACTTATTCTGTTTTCTTATTTGAAGATCCATAACTCCATTTTCCAAAACAAACCTTCCAACATACCCTTCAAAAATTACATTTTCTGTAAATAAATAAAATAAAATAAAATGTTCCCAACAGGCAAAACAAGACAGAATTACAACCACATTTTGTCCTCTTGTGGATGCTAAAATTCCTGGAAAGACAGTGAAGAAAAAATATGCCATCACACACAATCTTTTTAATCCCATGATACTCCAGAAGGGACTAGGTCTGCTGCATACAGCATGTGTCTACTGTGAATACTTCTGCTATTCCTTTTCGGTTAACTCTGAAAATAAACCATGGTGCACTAACTCTAAGTTGCTGCCCTGTCAGCACGCACAGAAGAAAAGAATACTGGAAAACAAGGTAAGGTACAGAAGGGGAGAAGGAAGCAGGAGATAGAAGAGCTAAATTAAGTGCATTTGCTTCTACAGAATTATCTTCCACCACCTTAACACCATGTTTTATGCTTTTTCTCATCTTTCTTTTGAAATATGAATATTCAAATGTTCACCTAAACAATAACTTGAGGGTGCTTCCCGTTAAATGAGCCTTCAGTCTCAACCAAATATATGATTATTATCTTATAACCAAAAACACCCTGAAGTTATTGTTATAATAAAGTGATTCCTTTATAGAAAATAATTTTCTTCAACTTCTTACTATCATTATAATTTACAGATATTTCACCATTTCCTCCTCAAGGCATATACTTTAGCATAAGCATCACGGTGCTGTTACCTGCATCAGCAGCTCTATTCAAAAAGAAGAGTGAGCCTTGGGCTAAGAAATCTCACTGAATTCACTTTGACTTAGTAGATTTTAAGGGTATAAAACAGTTAATCTCTGTTAAAAAAATGTGATGAAAATAGTTTGCAATCTCAATCACAGCACTATACTAGTAGTAAGAATGACTTATCATTCTTTCATTTTCTCAGGTTTTATTTTTGCAATTATTTCCATGAGAATATTCATATTGAGATTTTTTTTTTTTTTAATGGACCTTGGACCTTTATGGACAAGAACAAGTATGAAATCTAAATGCCAAGTATACACGCAGATTCATGTTAAAATCTTTTCATTTGTATACTCTATAATTTCCCTTCCTGTCAACAACTTCAAATAGGCAACCACAAAGAAAAGAAGGAAAAACTAAAGGAAATGGACTCAAGCTGGTTCAGGTTGGATATTGCAAAAAACTTAATCTCTGCAAGAGTAGTCAGGCATTGGAACAAGCTGCCCAGGGAGGGGTTGAAGTCATCCTCCCTGAATTGTTTAAGGAAAGAGAACATGTAGTACCTAGGGTCACAGTTGATAGTAGGCAACATTAGTGGTAGGTGGACAGTTACTGGTCTAGATGATCTTAGATGTCTTCTCAACCTTAATGATTTTCTGATTTTAACAGAAAATGAGTGCACACGGAAGGATTTATCTTGAGAACTGTCATTAGTACTTGAGCTTTGTTCATCCTTCTGTTGTTTTGACAAGGCAGTTTTTTTTCCCCTTCACATTTACCTAGTTACACGTATGGATATATAAGGAAGGAAACAAAGATTTCCAACTCTACCCCTTCTTTGTGCTTATTGAAGCATCTGCTCAAAGAAAAGGATGCAGCAAGCAGAGCTCTGCAGTTTACTCTGTGGGGATATAACAGCTGTAATTGTCAAGACTAATGAACAGTTCTGACTTCTCATATTTATCTACAGCTTTCCCAGCAAACATAGATCATTCCCACTGAGGCTATTCATATTCACTCTTCTGTCATATTCTCTATGCCTGTAAAAGGAATTAACCTGGTCCCAAGATAGAAGGTAGGCTGTGGGTAAAAACAAAAAAAACAAAAACAAACAAACAAAAAAAAATCTGTATCAGTGATTTGAGAGAACTAAAATGAAATTCTAAATATTCAGAAAAATTAACAGGCACTTGAGTTTTTTTCTGCCTTCTTCCTTTTGATAGATTCTTCAACACACATGCTTACTGCATATAAGCAAGTGTTTAGATTACTCTTTTTTTTTTTTTTTCCCCCCCTCCAGTAATGAGGAGTCAGTCAAGAGTTTTAAGAACTGGTAAGACCAGTGAATTGCCATGCCATGATTTAAAATTCAGATTCACAGAGCAAAAGTTCATCAGCAACATTAACACTGAACGTGCAGTATGGTGCTGTTTTTAAGATGCTTATACTACTAAACTGTGTAAAGCTTCCTAGCAGCTACACCTTCAGCTGTACAGCTACTGAAGCAGACTTTGCCTCATTCCTCCTTTGTGGCAACTTTACAGTCTGGCAGACAAAAGGAAAATGGAAAAAAAAAAAAAACCAAAGCAAATACAACCCTTGAAAAAACATCTACTAGGAAAACCAGCAATCCTCAGCAATGCAAGTACGTGAAGAATTTAAACCTCTTCCAGAAACTGTCAAACACTGAGAGCATGACTGATCCACAGAAGGTGGTTCAGCCCAACTCTTACCAAAACTCCCAATTATAAAATGTACCAATTACATTTCCCATTCTCTCTTATATTAGCTAGTCTCATAGCGATCTGTTCAGTCATGCGTGATTCATCAGGTTTGCCTTCTCTGTCTACCATAGAACTACAGAAGAGAGCAGCCCTTGAATCCAGCCAGTGTTATTAAAGTGAGATAAGACGATGACATTTCCTTGTCTTACGGCATCAGAAACGCTGCAGCCTGCTCCTGCTCTTAATCACCAAGCTATACATGGTTCTCTGCGCACTGAAGCGGTGCACACTTTATAAATAGTGTCTACACAGTATTACAGTGTACTTGAGCAAAGGACCTTTTATTTGAAGGCTGGCCTCTCTACAGACAGCCTTGTTACAAGGGATGAAGTTTATCGGATTAGAAGCAACACTGTTAGTATTCAGGACACATTTCCAAGTGCACATGACATGTCAGCTGCTTACATATCTTCCAATTCTGCTTCACATATTCCTTTTAAAGTTAAACATGAAGTGACAGAAGTGCAGAAATATCTGTGTCCTGCACTCTGTGAACATAACAGCTCAAAAAAAAAAAACAAAACAAAACACCTTGACATGTCATCTGACAAAAGCAAAAAAAATCCCTGACCTCTGCTGAGACATTCTGATTTTCCTAACGTCAACTACTTGAAACACAGACAAGGACTGAAAAATACATAATCATGAACTGCACAACTAAATATATAGAGAGAAAGCCTGAAGAATATTGTTTGCATGACCCCATATGAACTTTCAGTCTTCTTTCCTCTTGTATCTCTATAATAACTACCCATTCTATTTTACAGAGGCATCCCACAGAGATCTAAAAATAGGGCTAGCTAGTTGTTTATTTCATGTATTTGCAGTTATTTTCTTTTGAAAGATATTTTCCTGCATCTTCCATTGACAGATACAATGCTTTGAGCACATAGTTCTTCCATCATTTAAATAAACATAGCACTCCCTGCAGCAATACTTTTTCCACCAAAATTAATTCCCTACTACTTGAGGGACTCTCTATCCTTAAGATTCCTCTTTCAACGTATTTCTAGCACTGCCCTCAGATGTCACTGTCAAATTAAGGCCAGCTTGGTCATTCTGAGTTCCTGTGGACCAAATGATCCTCCCCAAACTGATGCTACATCACATTTTTCCTATTAGTCTTGCTCTGGATTATGTATTTTTGGCCTACAGTTTCTAGGAACACAGGGGAAATTGGTAAAGATTCATTTATGCTAAAAATAACACAATTACATGCTGCCAACAGCTTTCTTCTTAGCTTTACTCATATCTTAATTTTATGTTCAATTAACTACCAATAAACTTTTGACCTTTTAATATCTAATATTTGAAAAGTTATTTCATCATATAAGTCTTTCAGTTTACCCAATAATCGGATGATAAAACTAGTCACAGTTTAAATATATGTTCTCAAGAGATTAAAAAAAATGCTGCAGCTTGTAATAGCCACATGGTGCTGCCACATGACTTCCAACATCCTGCACATGCAGAGAATTGCATGGAAGACGTTTGTTCTATACCTTGAAAGGTGAAGAATATCAGCAACCTTGTCAAGATCCTTATCTCTACTCAGAGGATGGGCCTCGTTTTAATCTTGCTTAGTTCTGCATTAATCAAAACTGGCTACACTTAGGACAGTAAAAGTGGCCAAAACTGTAGAATGAGTGGGAGATCAATACCTTGAGGCAAACCACACACACAAAACTCTTGCAAATGTTTCTCAGACAGTAGGTCACAACGTCTAGCAAAGTCACAAAGAACAAACAGATAACTGCAGCAGAAGCTTTGTCTAAACTCTTTTAAGGATGTTGAAGTCCTCAGATTCCAATGAGCCAGTTAACAAGCCCTTGCTGCAAACAAAGCTACAGGGGCAATGGATACATACAGCAGGAAGCATAGGAGCTTTTTTCTGAACACATGGAGAAACTTTTACTGTGCAGGTGACAGAACATTGGAACACTGCCCACAGAGGCTGTGGTGTCTCCTCCTCAGAGTTGTTCAGAAGCTACCTAGGTATGGGCCTGGGCACCCTGCTCTGAATGCCCCTGCTTGAGTAGGGCAGATTGGACCAGATGACCTCCAAAGTTCCCCTCCAATCTCAACTGAACTATAGCTCAGCAAATAAGACGTTAGCATTTAGGAGAAAAATCAAACCACCAAGCAGAGCTAAAAATTAACATATGTTTCACAAATGTAATGCAGAGTTGCATCATTCAATCTATAAAAGGTGACCAACTCTCATTAACTAACTAAATGCAAATTGCAACTGCTGACTGAAAAACATGCATGAAAGGCTCTGGGCAATGTACTTTTTAAACAGAAAGAAGTTACAGGAGAGGATAATTTTATTTTGCTCATCTTGAGGGTCATATATATTAACTCCAGCCAGCACAGCATCCTTTCCTTCCCGTGAGAAACAAAACTGCTTGCAGGGCTCCTCTGTACCCTTGTTTAATCTGTGACACTGCAATTGGAATTTGTCACTCTAGGAGTTACATCTGATGTTACAGCCTGAAGCAGAGCTAAACCAAAATAAACAATCTGCTCCGTTCTGCTTAGACTAATACGACAGTGATGTAAGCCCCAGCACAGCAGAAAATGCATAAACGGGCTGCCGCACAGCACACGCTCACAATAAAAAGAGAAACATAGATCAGAAGTTTTACTGCTAACATACTTTAGGTGAAAGAAGCCTTACTTGGACTTTGCTTTTACTATGTAACAGCCTACATTTTATTTAACATTCATGTGGCAAATATGTTTATTATTTCAAATTAGCTTAAGAATTTTGTGCTGTACCAAGATAATATCTTCAAAAAATAATAACAATCAGCCAAGTGTTTGCTTCACCATAACTTGTGCAGTTATTAAGCTCAGAGAGTTCAACAGGATTATTTTACCATAAGCATCCCACAGCGACACAACTGTGCAAATATTTGTCCCAGTATCTTGTGTTTGAATACAGTATTCATCCCTCTGTCTCCTTCTCTCTCTCTCCGGATTTTCATTCAGGGTCTCTGGAGCTTTGCCAACACAAGGCTGCTTGTTCCAGTGCAGGCTCAGTTATGAAGAGGCACACTGAAGCTCTAATCTGGTTACTCCTTTTTACTCAGGAGCACACACCAGAATGAGGATGGGGAAAGAACATGCGGTACATAAATCCTGTTGAATTCATCAGCTGGAATAGTTGAAATCAAGCCTAATCTTACATGCAGGTATTTTTCATTTTCCCCAAGCTCTGTAAGGACAACTGGCTAAACTAGTCAAATTTTTTATAAAGATGCCAAGAGGTTGTCTTATTCGTATATTTCTTTTTCAGGAGAGGAAAAAAAAAAAAAACAAAAAAAAAAGGATAGAGTGAAAAGGAAGGCAGCAAGGTCACTTCAATAACAACAGAATATTTTCATTTCTTCTGAATGCCTTATTACTTATACATATTCAAATTCAGTGATGCATTGGCACATAAAGCTTTTTTATATGAACAGGCAAGAAAAGTTACCAAAAAAAAAAAAAAAAAACAAAACAAAAACAACCCAAAACCACAAATGAGGCAGCTCACAAAGTCAGGCACAATTTTCATTATTTCCCACTCCACATTAACAGCAACCCCAGCCCACCCCTGCACCATCACCTCCCCCCCCCCCCCACCCAAAGGAGAAGAGTAATCTGTGCTGGGTGAGTGCTGCTGTCCCTCCTCACCTCCCACCTGAGCTCAGCTGGAGCATAACAGTCACAATTTAAAGATAATACTAGGAAACAGACTCAAAAAGCAGCAAATGCCTCCCTGCCTTTTGCAGAGACACCACAGGCTTTCTACAAACACACTGCCCAGCTTTCTTGCTCCTGCCTTTCTGACAGCCCAAGCTGCGAGCTGATTGTTCTCCCTGCTCATGCAGACCATGAGTTGGATACTAGCAAGGCAGCACTCAGCCCTTGCTCATCACTTCTGGCTGCACTAAGCACCGTGGCATCATAAGATTAATCAGCCTAGAATTAGTCTTGATTTTTCAAATGTTTTCTTGGACCAGAATATTCTTTTCCCCCCAACACATTCTACTAAGGAAGGCATCGTTCTTTACACGTTCAGGTTTCCGTGCTCAGGCTGCATCTCAGGTCGGATCTGGGTATTTCCCACAGCCTCCCTTCCCCCTCCAGGCAGGCTCCAGCCAGCTGAGATGCATGGATCTGCCCCTAGATGGGGACACCGTCCACAAGTCTCTGCACCGATATACAAATTCAGCTCTGAGAGAGCCAGAAGCTGAAATTAAATTCCGACTATTTATTAAACTGCAGCCCATTTATTAACCCCCTCATCCTTTATACATGTTTCTCTGGCTTTGGCTGGCACGTACCAGGGATTGCATCTAAGCCTTTAACTCTTTCTCAAACCTTTTCAACTCAGTGATAAGAGTTACTTTCAAAACACATACATCCGGTCAGAAAAAGAATGTGCTGAACACTGCTCAGTAAACTACGGCTCTTGCTAGGTTAGCAGCAGCTGCAAGTGGTATAGGGATAGTTCTGTCACAAGGTCCTACACTGAGATGCTTCATCAAGATATAGTCAAGTCAAGTCAAAAAACACATCAAGGATCTCACACAGCAGAAAGGACAGTGACGGTATAAAACAGATCAAACAAAACTGCATATTTACAGACCCTTTCCATTGGTTTTCTTTCAGAACCTCTCCTATTCTGCCCTGCACCTCTTAACATCATTTCCACACACACAGACTGCAACTCACTGTCACATAAACTGGAAATATTTTATATCACTATGTACAAGTGTAAATGGATAAAGACAAGAAAAAGAGAATTCATTTCTCCATTACTTCTCTCCGACATTTCATTTCACTCTAACTTGGAGTCACAGAGATGCCACTTGTTTCACTGAACCACTTCAAGAAAGTTTGCACGTTTGCCTTCATGTAAAAGAAATTTACAGACATTGTCAGTGCTGCTATATGAAAAGATGAAGTGATTCCAATAGGCTCCCCAGGGAGGTGGTTGAGTCACCATCCCTGAATGTGTTTTAAATCCATTTGAATGTGGTGCTCAGGGACATGATTTAGCAGTGGGCTGTTAGAGATAGGGTAGTACGGCTTGGTTGTGGTTGGACTTGATGACCTTAAAGGTCTGTTCCAACCTCAGCAATTCTATAATTTCACACAACTAAAAAAATTTAGAGTATAAAGTAAAAAGTAATAAAGAAAACACATTGTGGAACAAAGCAGACAGTCATATAGAAGTAGACAGAATAATTATGGATGTCTGAATAACACTCCAGATGGCATTTTGGGCATCACAGTTAATAAGCAGGCTGTTTCAGGGGACCAGCATGTTAGCACATTATTGCAACAACTGGAAACCAGCAGCTGAAGCATGTCTATCTGATTATCCAGGGAGCAGGCTACATGAAGCAGCCAAATCCAAGAAAAACGCCTGGATGCTTACTTACTAGTAGGCCAGACAAACTCAAGAATCCATTTTTCTTAGTAACAGTAAGGACACGCTCAAAAGCAGTTACCATAGCCTAATCTATCAGTCACTCCATAAGAGAGTGGTCTTAGCCCAGTTGCTTTGGCCTACAGTTTGGGCAATTAGAAAGTGTACCATTTAAGCATTAAATACACCTCCATATGCTGACATTAAAGTCTCTACAATTTTGTTTAAATGAAAATCAACTTGGTTCTTAACATACACCTCCCTCTGAGTAAATTTATTTTACTAAAAGCAACAATAATAACCAAAAGAGAGTATACACTAAGGTATCGTTTTATTCTCCTTTTCACTATTGGAATTTGTGAATTCATTCTGCAATTGCAAGTCTTCAAGTTGAATGTTAAATTGTCTGCCAAAATAGGCTTGATATCTTGTCAGTTATCTCCTCAAACGAAATACATCATCTTCAGTACAGCAAAGTCCCATTGCTGATATGCAGCCCTTAGGAAATGTGTTTCATGGATGGAAGGACTGATATTTCCATCAAGTAAAATCTGTAAGAGACCCTTAGTAAACCTATCCCAAGGTAATCCCTAACTTTACTCTAAAACAGCAATTTTGTGAAAATATATATTATTTTACCAAATGATAAAAATAATATGCCTTTTTACTTTCAATTTCAAATCAAGGTTACACCACAGAGCTACTGCAGATAAGGTATCAGAGACAAACTCCATAGCTTCACCACTGAAATTGAAAGATTTTGCTTCAGTGCCTTTCCTTAGGTTTGCCCATCCACATTCCTCAAATGACTCAAGTTTCCTGAACATATCTGCACATTAAAACCCTAACAAAAACTAACAAACGTACCACCAATCACTGAGATAACAAAACAGAAAAAGATATTATAAACCATCTCTTCAGATATGGATTTCAACTGTTTGCATTAGGAATTATAGGCCTTTAATGAAAGAAGGAGTGGTAAAGAAGTTCCACTGCATGCATTACAGAATGCATTTGTGAATGAAATAAGCATTTGAAGAGCCCTCCCACCTCTTCAAGTTATTAGCCTACAGTATTATTTGCTTGTTCTGAAAACAGGAAATAAAAATGTTTCCCTCCAACCCTCAGGGTTCGTAAGTCATCAAGTCATGGAAAAAAAAAAAGGGGGGGGGGAGGGTTTAAAAGGTAATAAGAAGATCCAGTAGTTTTCTACACTAGTGTGATATAAAAGGCATTTATCTGTGTACACACATTCCACCCTCACTGAAGGATTTCCTGTTGTAATAATGAACAATAGCAAGCTTGATGTACCTTAACACTGGGCACACATACCCATTCCTAAAACTTTTTATCCTCTAAGAAGAAATATTGAATACATCAGAAAAGAAGGCAAGTTATGAATAATTCATAATGCCTTCTTTGGTTCTTGCTTTCTTATTTAGATATATTTCAGATGGTCTACATTACATTAAAAGAAAAGACCTATAAAAAATCTGGAAATATCGTAATGGAAGAAGTACAGGTAGGTGCTTATTGTGATAAATTATACTGGATAGGGTATACACATGCAGTACTGTGCATTTTGTGTACTGCAATTGGCAAGGTGTTGCTCTTTGCCCTATAACATTTAATTATGTGGCAAAGAAAAACAGGAAAACAAAATATCCAAATCAGAGCAGAACATAACCTAAAACACTCATAAATTAAATTCAAATCAGAAAACAACTCAAAATATAAGCTCACATAACACATTTAAACCATAGTTAAGATATAAATTTGAAAAGGGAAATCTGGGAAATAAGCTAGTGCTGAACATTATTTGTTTCCAGCTGGACTAGGTAAACTCTTTGGGAGAGATTTTAGTGTTTTTTGGACTGACTCTGAAACACTGCATGCCAGATTAACCACAAGGGAAAGAACAGGCATACAAAAAAAGCTGGAAAATGTAAAAGTTGCTAAGCCCCCTGTATCCTGTTCCAGAGTCCCCATTCAGCCTGTACACAGGAATTTCTTTGAGAAACATCCAGACTGAAGTAAACTATGGAAGTTTTTTATGGAAGTTTTTAAAGAAGCATAAAAGAAACATAATAAGATGTTTGACAGCATCAGAACAAATTTCATACTTACCCTGGAAATGAAATGGCCCAGCTCCACAAGACAGGTTTTTAATGGGAGTTTGGATCCCAAACTATTATAACAACATTGTTCTGCTCTTCTTCACAATGTTTGCTCCTCATCCCTAATTTCCCTTACATGGACATAACATGCCATTATAGCATTACTCACATCAGTGGTATAAAAGATTTCCTGGGAAATAAATTCATTTCTTAAAACAAAGAAAACAACAAAACAACCAACATAAATACAACTTTCCTTAAAACTCAAGAACTCAAAAAATGCATTGTGAGAATTACCATTTGTAACTTGTCAGGATCACTTTTCTGTATTTCTTATGTCTTCTACTTGTGGTTTTTTTCCACAACCGTAACAAATTTTTGAAGTGTTCTATTCAATAGAAACAACAAATAGCAAAGAGGAAAAAAGGAGAGGAAAGGTTATCCTCATACAGGAAATTTTCACTTGGAGTGAATCAGCAATAAATTACCACAGTCCTGAAGGAGTTTATGAAACTACATCATATTATCTAGTTAGGTACAGTAAATTATTGTGTTGGCTGTCTTCAGAGGAAGACTTTTTCAGAAACGTATCTTCAGAGTTAAGGCCACAGAGGAACCACAAAGATAGCATATGAGGCCCAAGGCTTTGCAGGATATTTCAGTCCTAAACATACAAATGCCCAGTATTAAATGAAGATAAATCAAACTCTTTGATTGCAGCAGAAGGTGCTCATGAAGCTTCTGTGAAAACTCAGCCCATGAAAATGCCACAGGGATGCTCAAGGATTAAGGTGATTACTATTATTTATATTATAGCCACAACAGAAAACTCAAAAACAGGAAAAAAAAAAAAAAATGGCTAAAAAAAAAGTTATTTGTCCAAAGCTGTATACACTTTTTTTAACCAAGTGTACAAGAGACCAGAAAAGCAGGATGAATTTCCGATGTCTGTGATTCAGAATCACAGTGAGAGTAGAAGTGTCTTTCATAAGCAATACAAATCAAGGCATCTAACTCAAACAGATTAAAAAAACCAGAACCTACAATTACTACAATTGCCTCAGTCACAGGTTCAGGGAATGGAAAGTCCTTTCTTTCTCAGTGAAATTCAAACTGAAAAATGCAACCACTTCTTAGGAAGATAAGGAAAAGAAATGTAATTAGGCAGCTGCCTTTATCTGTGGAGATATGTATCTGTGATGCAGCAATATTAGATAGCGATGGTGGCTAGAGGAAAGTGATCCCACAGCAGCTTCATTTAAGAGGTAACAGAAGGCAAGACTATCATCACAGGCCAGAGGAAAACTGAAATCAGAGATGATTAAAGAATGAATAACAGTCAGTTGGTAAGCAAAATACCATTTACTAAATAGACAAGTAGATTAATTATCTGTTAAATTAAAAAATATATATATGTTTTTAGAAAACCAACTATTAGCAGACAGTAAAAATGAATTGAAGAGAAAGAAGTGAAGCTGTAGCATTCAACATTGCTGACTTTAAACATTTGAGTACTTTCATACAGTAGCTTAGGTTATTAATGGAATTAGTTTACTAATGCATAACCTACTCCATTACGACACAGAATGAAAAAACACACAGTTCATTTTCATGAGAGGACTTCTGTTTGTTTCATCCCCCCCCCCCCCCCACCGAAGGCGCAGATCTTGAATAGTTGGAAGCTGATCAGGAAGAAAGATCCCATAAGAATGTGGATGACAACTTCTGAATTCCACAATTGCTCTCTCTTTCTCTCTCTTTGGGCTTCTCAGTCACTCATTTCAACATATCCATATTCTGTCACAAGGATTATTGTCAGCATAATTCCATAGAAGAGTGAGCCCATAAAATGAGATTGCTAAATCTTTGCTTTATTCTCTAATGACTACCTATCAAATATGTTCATATCACCTGTCAAAAAGATGATGTTTTTACACGCATAGTTCATCAAACCATTTGGGAACTCAAAAAACCAAGCATCACTGCCTTCGACATTCACACCAGTAACAAAAGATAAGTAGCCACAACATAGCTGACTATCATGGTAATTGTGCAAGCAAAATACATTAACTTTGCACCCTCAAAGCTATTGCATGTTCCCCAGATTAAAATGTTAATATATTATTTATCAATAAAATATTTAAAAATAGCTATGCTGCAGTAACCAAATTACTTACCAAATCAAAGCACTGCAAGAACTAAAGAGTTTCAAAATAACATTGGATAGCCCAGTGATTAGGCAGTAGCTTAAGGTTTGAAAAAGGGATGCTGAGGTTCTTCCATCATGGATTACTGAGCACGTGTGGATACTGGACTTCTCTACTCAGGTAGTTAACTAGAGTAGGTATTCAGTAACAACCCACAATAGCTATTGGGATATAACTACCTTGAGCAAAGTAACTACTACATAGGCATTCTGTTCCAGAATAATATGCTCTTGTTTAGAAATATAGCAAGGTGCATAATTGAACAGTTATTAAGAGAACAGCTTTTCTATTCAAAACCCTTATTGCAAGGAAATTTTTAACATCACTTATCTGCATAGTAAGTCATATTTCCTTACCTCACAAAGAAGGCCAGACACATTAAAGAACGTAAAATCCCCACGCACAAATGTTTTAATTCTAGCAGTGATTAATCCAATAGAAAGAATTGAGTCATAAAGTCAGTTGTGAAGTAAAGTATGTCTTAAGCATAACTTATACCGCTGACTAAGAACCAGTGGAAAGGTAAAACAACAACAAAAAAAGTTAGTTTTCTAAAAATAAATCACTGCTTAAAACTGCACAAAATACAGAACACTTCACTGTATCAAGTGCAGTATTTTAAAAGATAAACTCCAAGGAGGTGGGAACAATATCATTCACCAATCTATCTTACTGTAGTGTATTAAAAGATGCTAATTAAGAACTCAAGAAGAATGTCCTCACAACTTCCTTTGTCAAAAAGTCTTTTATTAGGACAAAGATTTTATTCTGTTTGCATTGGCATCCTTCCTCACAGGACATTTCACTGAATATAGCTTGCTGCTCAGAGACAGAAGCTTCTGGAGCTCTGATATCCACAGCATCAATAAACAACCCAGCAGCACTGTCAGCAGCATCATAAATCTGAGAGGGGGAGGGCAAAGAAAGGGGAGTCGGGTAAGATGCTGAAACTTCCTAACAAATTATTTTTCAATATTATCAAATATTATTAAAGCTACGTGAAATAGACTACATACATTTGCCAACCTTCTTTCACTTCATTTCACTGCTTTGACTGAATTCAACTCTTTAAATTCATCTCTTTATAAATGGCATTAAATTCCACTTACACAGTTACAACTGTAATGTATGGCTACCACGTGGGCAGCCAAGAACACTGCCAATTTAAACAGGCAAAAGAACAGTTTTCTTTTTCCTCTCTGAAGTTTTTTATTTTTTAATTTTTATTATTTAGGGTGCTGGTTTTGTTTGTTTGCTTTTGAAGTGACAGCTCAAATTAAATTCCTCTGTAACATTAACATACTAAATAATTATAATTTTTCAACACCTTTCTATTTAAACATGGAACTGAAAAACAACAACAACAAAAAAAAAAACTACTAGTAGCTAACAGTACTCAAGTAGAGTCAGATTATATCTCCCCTCCACCCTGAGACTCAATCTGACGTTAAAAATGAAAACAAACCCACAAAACACAATGCTGGTATATTTCAATGCTTTAATAATATAAGTATTAGATGCAGGGTTTTTTTTTTGTTTTTTTTTTTTTTTGTTTGTTTTTTATAGCAAAAAGAATACCTGCTCACTCTCATCACCTCTACTAACATTCTTAGTTGCAATAGGCATAGAGGAAAATAGTCTGAATTATGAAACTTCTACATCTAAAGCTAACTGATCTGCAGTCCACCAGAACTAAGAGTGTTGTTCAATGGCTGTAATTCACAAGCATGAAAGGCTCAACCAAAATAATTAATTGTGCTTTAAACTACAGAAAGAAAATTCATAACGGTAAGTATAAATGGAAAGTGCATAAGTGGGAAGAAAACACATCCTTAAGTTGGCCTTATCATACTTTGAGCCTGTAAACATACAAGCAAGGCAAATCCACAGCACCTGCAATCAATTTCCATAATTACATCAATACACTGAAAACCAAAATGAAAACTGAATGAACTGAAAACGAATGAACTACTTCCATTAACCCCCAAACAATATGTTGCTGTAAAATACTTTACCAAGATCCTATGACAACTGTATATAGGCTAGGTTTTGTTTTGAGATACTAAACACGCTGCACAGCAGAACCACATGAGAGAATGACTGTTCATGAGCAATTCTTTGGAAGTACTTGCCACAAAGTAAAAATTGAGGTCAGAGAGAAGGAGGTCACAGTTGCTAACACTGGATATACTTTCAGCACCTCTCAAAGACCTAGACAGCAACACAGAAAGAAGCTGGCAGACATTCACACTGATGAGGAAGAATGAGTGACATGACTGAATCTAGACTGCTATGGCATATGGACATTGTTTTAACAAAGAAAAATACATTTTTAATCAAAATCAATCCAAATACCAAAGTTAAAAATTCTCTTTAATAGAAGAAAAAATTTGCTTGTGAGAAAAGCAGATCTGGGTACACAGAACACAGGCTGCACTTCATGAGTGCTGGGAGCCAAGTAGATAACATTCAGAGAGAATGTTTGCCAAAACTGTCTTTAAAAATAACACTACCTATGAAAATGCTTTATTTTACACAGCAATAAGCTTTTTTTCCTTCCCCCCTCCCAACCCCCCACCCCCCTTCAAAGGGGTGGCCAGCAGGGACAGGGAGCTGATTGCCCCTCTCTTCTCTGTCCTTATGAGGCCCCAGCTGGAGTACTACATCCTGGTCTAGCGATGGAACAGGCTGCCCCAGAGAGGTTGTGGATGCCCCATCCCTGGAGATGTTCAAGCCCAGGTTGGATGGGGCACTGGGCAATCTGGTCAAGTACCAGATCCAGAGGTTGGAGGCCCTGCCTGTGGCAGGGAGGGGGAAGGGGTGGGGTTGAATGCTCCTTGGTGTCACTTCCAACCCAAGCCATTCTACGATTCTATTCAGAACTTTCTCTTCCATGAAACTTATTATGTTTTTGATTTTTAACTCCACACTGGGCAAAACCCACAGCTCTGACACAGGGTGGTAGAGTGAAAACATTGTCAGCAAAAATCCCATAGGAGACAGATTTGTAATACCTAAAGTAGGCTTGGAAGTCATATAGCTGAAAAAAAAATAAAACAAGGAAACAAAAATGACTTAAGAACAAAAACTTAGAACGTGGTCAAAGGAAAGAAAAGAAAAAAAGGGGGGGGGGGGGGGAGTATACAGGACAATCTTCAGAAACAGTCAATAAAGAAACTGCAGTGACAGCAGAGCTAAGAGAGGACACTCAGGACAACCTGAGAATGAAGGTACAGAGAAAGAGGGAAAGGAAATAGCCTAGAACAACGATGAGAGCAAAATATTTTTAAACAGGTAGGATAGAGTAAAACATTGACACTAAGCCAGAAAAAGTGCAGTTAATGGTTTCATTGAGAGTAGGTTCTCTGGTGTGGAGAGCATGACATCTGTTGAAAACACACAGGACAAGACAGTCTAATCAGTTCTGTACAGGTACTTATACCATGCTCACCACCATAATGCAAATGCCCTCCAGCAGTGCATTAAGCTACATGATTAACATCTGCTAGCAGTTGTGCTAATTTCCATCATTCTATCAGGAACTGCAAAACCACTGAGAGTTAAGCTCTTAAAAACAGGCCTTTTCAAGACATGAAGGTGCTTAATGGATATTTAGGTTAATATACATCCCACTGAGTTCTGTCAAGACTGTAAATCACCATCCTTGCGATAAAATTTTATTTATCCTGAGATGACTGTGTTCTTTGCAGGTAGTACCATGACACAATACTATAACTCAAACCCTTTTGAGGAAATTTTCCCAAGTCCAGGTTGGCTGCCTACAGCTTACAGCAACATTGTATACAGAATCATTTTAAAATGGCAACAGTTCCAGTCAAATCACTGAGGCTTTTACCCACTTTCATTTATAACCAGTTATTCTTTATACAATGCTCACTTCTTTCATTACTTCCTATACTTTGCTTTTCTGTAATTAATTCTGCATAAGTAAGAAGAAACATTTTCAAAACCGTGGCCAACTCCTCCTTAATTGTTGAAATTCACAAAAGAAACAGTGACCTACATACTTTGAACTGTATTAAATAATATTTCCTAGAATACCTTTGGTTGAAATAGACCTTAAAGATGAGCCAGTTTCAAAGCAGGCACTACTTGCCTTGAGAAGTCAGTGAATTACTTAGGCTGGCTCAGCGAAGCCACGAAGACTATGCTTGTCTGTTTTTGTTTTCACCCCCCCCATTACAGTTCCAAGAGAAATAAATTTCAATCACACCAATTATATTTCTTTAAAATCACCACAGTAAGATTTATGAAGGTATACTTCAAACTTGACTGCCTACTACCCAGGATGCATCTTCCAGAATTTCATAAACAGATTATAACCATTACGTTCAGATGGAGAGTGAATATTCCTCTTAAGTTACTCTCACTGAAATGAAGATATATTCTGCTTTGACAAGTTTTATTAATTAGCCAATACTACCATCTAAACGAAAATAACAGCAACAGGCAAAAGCACTTTCTCAATGCTTTCAATCTGCAGCTTCACAGACAGAGCAACTATTGACTAATTTTAAGTTACAGTAACTTAGACTTCTAAACTTTCTGGTATTTTCACCATCTGATTGCATAACCAGAGTTGTATCTCACCCATTAAACCAATGGGCAACAAGACACCTCTCCCAGTATTTTCTTTCAACTTAGAGCAACTAAACACACCTTAAGCCCTTGATCTCTGGAAAACAAACAGTAGTATGGCAATGCTAGTACTTTTTCTTTATGTTCTACTTCCTGACTTAACAATATATCTTTAAATGGCTTATCAACCCACCAGGTTTCTGGAGGCTACCAAGTTAGTCAACTTTCTGCTTCTTATCTACTCCTACAGCAGATGAAACCCCTGTCTCAATTTACCTCCCAGTAACACATTAATGCAGGAAAGTATTAACACTAGACTGTAGCTCTGCTAAAGACTGGAACATCACTTACTGAACAGAGGTACTTAAGTTGTGACAAGAATTGACAAGTACTTTTTAAAATAGCCAATTCCTGCCATTCCAGCTGCATGTTTAAAGACTGAAAAAAATTAAAAGTAAGCACAGGAGTTACGTAGTAGGCAGAAGCCATGCAGGAAAGACATAATTATCCCTTGGCACTGTGATTCAGATAGTGCTTTATGGGTCAAGGATCCTGACATGAGGTTTTTTGAGCAACATATCCTTTTCCTGATGGAGTGGGTACCATGCAGTCATACTTCTAAAAGCCTTCCTCTCACTCATCTCAAAAGGAGACAGAACAGCACTGTGATCGTCTCTGGGATCAGTAAAGTGCGTGGGTGGCAGCACGGAAATGGTATTATACAGCGTGAGTAATTGCTTAGTTGTGCCTTTCAGTTAACTAAGCTTAGGCTTGTTTTTTTGTCTCGATTAGCCATGCAAGTCAGTTTGAATGTTTCATTTCTGGAAGAAATCTCACAAGCAGTCTTCACTTTACCGTATGAATAGAAAACTGCTACTGATTATGAACCTTGCTCAGGCAAAAGGGATCAAAATCCCCGAAAACCCCAGAACCACCAGCTTTTTCATTTACAAAGAAACCACTTTCATAACTAGAAATACTAATAGGCATTTACCAAAGCGGTTAAGATTTACATAACTTCCTGTCATTGAAGGAAGCCTCTGCTTGTCCCAGGTTGAGACCAGTTAAATATCTGTATACCTGTACAGTATTCTACTTCAATGTAACACTTATTTTTTTTCCTACTGGATTTACATCCAAGAAAGAAGGAATTTAAATCCTGCCAAAAACATCAGCGTGAACACACCAGATGCACCAGTAACATTTACTGTTGTAAGCTCACTAGAAAGAAAAGCCTTCTGGAAAGAAAAAGTGGTAATCTTAATATATTTAGCACAGCATATCCTAATACTCCAGCATAAATAAAATCAGGTTTCTAAAATAAAATCTGCCTCCAGCATTAAAACCCCTATTTCCCTCAACTGCCATCTCTTGATAAGGAAAAGAAAGACTCCGTCTTTTTCTCTTCTTCTGACAGCTGCTATTCAACAACAAGCCAGCTATCCTACCATGGTTTGACACCTCTCTGTCAAGCAGGCTGCTTCCTCTGCAGGAAGGCACCGGATGCTGTGAAGACGAAACTGAGAACTAGCAGCAACAGCATACAGCCACAAAAAGGATTAAGGATGGGATTTTCAAGAAGCCCCAAATGATTAATCACAGATTTAACAGAAATCAGATGAAGCTAGGGTTCCATAATATATTATTTTAAGCACAAAGTCTACAATAACCAATAATAATAAACCATTACAATCCTTACTCTAGCTTATAATGAACATAAGGATGATCACAATAAAATACGGGGCAGATTTTGCAGCTATGAAATGTCAATTTCTAGTTCACTTCTTCCACACCTTTAAAGAGTAAGTGTTCCAGACAACTCAGCTCCTTGTTGCAGATTGAACACTGAAAAGAATTCTGTTTTTACTCAGGGCTCATATGAAGGTTTAGAAATTACTTCCAAAACCTGGAAGCTTGGATTTCATCTGATGATGGACATACTTCTCTAGAACATCCCATCCCACATAATAAGTGCAAGAAATAAAATTGAGAAGAAAACGTACAGGATTATCCAGATTTGTTGAAATATGCATAGATTAAATAAACCTAAATGCTTTTCAGAATAACACCAACAAGCCGAGTGCTTCAGAAGACAGCTGGGAATTTCTGTACAGTTTTGCATTTCATATGTGCTCTGGCCACATCTCCAGCTGTATCTTCGGGAAGAGAGGCTGAAAGAAATTGCTAGCTCTAGACTGCCCTTAGAAGACAGAAGAAACTGAAAAGTCTAACAAAACCGTTTGATCGACCATCATGTGTTATTGAGACAGCACATGCAACTGGTGGAACATACCTTCCGCGTAGCTTGTACAATTTCCCTTGTAGAAAACCTTGGAAATGTATTTGCTAAGCAACCTTGTGTCGTCCTCTAGAATGTCAAATGCACTGGAGAGCACAGCAAAAGGTCAGAAGGAGTTTAGGGCAAAAGTACTGAAGATTTAAGCCTGTCCGGTCAGTTGAGCTTTAAAAACATTATGTCCTGTGCAGTTCAACAAGCCTGTGTTTCTAGCCCCAGTAGGCAGAAAACACAACTAAGTCTCTATTTATAGCTCTGTGATAGCCAACTTAACATACTGTCAGTCAAGCATCCCCTAAGGAAATTAATCATAATCATGATTTTGCACAGTGACTCTGCAAAGACCGTCATTTAAAAAAGCTTAATTATCCTTATTAGGAAGTTTTTAAGTTTTTACATATGACAGTTTGTTCTCAAAGTGGAGTGCAGTGAAACACTTGCTAAAGATTACCAGCCAAAGTGTGAACTCACCCTTTTTGTCTCCTCTGCTAGAACAGCTTCTTGATTCTAATTAAAGTAGACCTCACACCATAATCTTTGTTTGCAACAGTTACAAAGACAGTGTATGTATATTTCTGAACAGAAGGAAAATCTCACAGTCATCTTGACAATGAAGAGGTTTCCTATTTAGATGTCAGAGCTACAACCAGTTTTGAGAACCCCTTTTTTGCTGTTCGACATTTCAGATGAAGCGATCTGGAACAAATAAAGCTATGATTTACACCCAAAGGTGGCACTGCTAGCAAATAGCTCAGACCAGGTTGTCAGAAAAGCAAGGGTAAGAAGGGAAAAATAATCGGAGTTGATGGAGTTCCTCAAGTGCAGTGGAGCTGCCAACAGTACAGTCCAGCTCCACTTTCAGTGTATGGATGCTACAGATCCAGTTTGCAGCGAGGGCAAAGAAATCACCAAACCAGAATCATGCAGACAGTTTCCTGGGGCCCCATGGGGGTTGAGAACCAACAAACAGGATCAAAAACAACAGTTTGTTACTACCTGTTTCTCATGAATACAGAGCTCACCTTGTGACTCCTACGAGCAAACAAAACCTTAAAAAAAACCAAGTTCATATTTTTTCTTGCAAAAAATGCACTGAGCCAAAAAGGAAAGATATGGCAGCAAGGCAGCCTCATCAGGCCCCATGATGCAGATCTTTCTTGTCTGACAATGTACCCTTATTGCTGTCTCATTTCTTGGTTTACTATAGTAGACAGATGAAAAGTGCAGGAATGACAGAACTGAAACAGCCGAATGGAAAAATGTGAAAGGAACTATAACTGCCTCCATTAAACTTATAATCTTGTGCAGAACCATTTCACACTTAAGTGAAACTGTCCCTGACCAGAATTTTCTGCAAGAGCCTGCATGCAAAAACACTTCAACAAATGTCTCTAAACACAAAGGTCAGAGAAAAACTGAACTGTTTTCAAGATTACATTATCAGGAAGGATTCCCAGAGTGAGTGAAATACCAGTCAAAATAAAAGAGTCCTGAGAACACAAGCTGAAAATTGTTTGCTTGCAATTATTCCGTTTATTTTTGTGATGTGCCTTTCTGTTGACACATTTATCCCAAAAGGATACTCAATTTTCACAGCAGAAATATAATTCAGAGAATACGGAATTCTCTTGCAATGGAAATATGCACTAAAAATACAGAAAATAGTTCTGTGATACAGATGACACCTACCAAATCTTTATTTCCCTTGTTACCTCCTCTACTGAAAGATCAAACAGCAGGACTAAGGTACTGGTACTTGAAATAAATCTTGTAGCTATTAGTAAATGGAATAAGAATAAACAAAAAGTACAGAAATCAATTTACCAGCAGAAGAAAGGGGAATACATTAAGAATTAATTTACCTTCAGCATTTATTACTTAAATATGCAGTCTTTTCTTTTGCAGTCCATAAAATTCCTTGCACTAAAAATGTAAATATATATATATATATATTTCTATTCTTTCCTTACAGAAATCTATCTGAAAATGTTTGTTCATCTTTCTTACAAACATGGGAAAGCATTCAGGTTACTGTTCAAATTGTTTTGTCCAAGTGAGCATACATCGTCCAATTTGATCACCAAAATATGTTCATTTAATTCCTGGGGAAACAGATAGTAGATAATCTTCATAATTTAGTTATTTCAGTCTAAAGCCAACAGCACAAACATAAGCACCCGTGAAGGATTTTAATCTCAAGAGAACTACTTTTGATGAAAGAAGTTAGCCATGCTGTAATGCTTTGCAGACGAGTCTTCAAGGAGGGAAAATGAATTTTATCTAAAGAAATTGGGCTTAAACTTCTCTCTCATCCAGTGATACCAAGAATTGTAAAGAAATAAACTGGCAGTTAATGAATGCTGCATGTTATGTTGATTATTCTAACACTTATGGAGAATTTTAGACAAGGAGAAGATATTACAGATGAAGATTGATGGCTGTGTTAATACAGAGTCTATCTGCTGTCAATCATGAACAACAAGGTTTTTCAGAAAGCAGTTAATGATTTTTGAATGTCTCAGTATATGCAGGACCTAAAGAAACCCCTTTCATAGATTTTTTTCCAAGTCAGAATCACTGTATTTATTGCACTGGATAAGTTTTTCACACTAGTCCCTAATCACAGAACCTTTTCCTCAGCTCCAATATTTTTAAGTATAAACTGTATGCTAGGGTTAAAGTAGGGCTGCTCTAAAAGAAGCTGATCTTTCTGCACTATATACTGCCAAAAAGAACCATCGTTCACTCCTCAGAACATTATTATCAGAATTACTAAAAGGTTTTTTCTTTTTCCTCACTATTGATGAATATCAATGAAAATTGGGGTTGTTGAAAGACAAAGGGATGATGAAAAGCTCGTGCTTGCTGCACTCTGCTGAAAAGCAGCTGCACTATCTCTTCTTCCATCGAACCCACAAAATGTTGCCAAATAGGTTACAAAGCATCCAATCAAGACTGAAGAATATAACTGAAGACTCATTGGTAAAACTCAATCTCAGGAAAATGGATGAGATATCCACACAGTGGCAGAAACTATAAGAGTTAATGTCAAGATTATACATGGCCTTTTTTACGAGACTGCACCTGCTTATTACTCAAATTTTCAATTTGGGAATACTCTATTTCCTATTCCTGTTAAAGAATAAACTGCTATAGATTTAAGCAGGATTTTTCATCACTGTGTGACTGGAAGACTGCCACCACTTCCATCAGGTGCAGTACTTCCTACAATATTCTCCTATCAGTGTTGCCTCAGGATAAAATGCTATAAAAATAATGAATGCAGCACAAGATGCAAACTGAAAATAATCTAGAGAGGAAAAAATACAAAACAAATAGGCTTACTTACATAGTAGCCCATATCACTGACAGATGTAGCACCTTTAGTTTAAGCCCTTAAGACAAAGTTTAGATACTAATGTATCCTCTGTGCAACTCAAGAACTTCTTGGAAAAGCAATCTAAGACCCTGTTCCGCAATAACATGAGGGCATAATCATTCGGTAAGTGACATATAATGAATATTTTAAAAGAAAGGTGTGTTACATGAATGTTGCTGGAAGTATATATCTGGAAATTCACCATTATTCCTACAGCCTGAAGAAAAAAAAAAAAATCTCATGTTGCTTGCCACAGTATATTAGTGACGTAAACACATAAGCAGAGTGAGAAAAACAGTAACTTTACAGAAGAAACACACAGCAGCTAGTTGGCAAATCTCATTTAGATATATATATATTTATTTATTTAAATAAGTACTCTAATCTTTGGTTCTTTTGCTCCAACATATAACATTTTTCCACCATATTCAACTAGTGCATCCAGTTGGTTCCATTTATTTGCATTAAATTCTCTTTTGTTTCCAGTGAGCTATCACAACCACTGAATTTCATATGGTCCTTTAGCTATAGCATTACACTTGCATTAGCTGTATCTAGGATGTCAAATAATGATATATGACTTCCATTACTGAACACTGGATAGCAATTATGACTTATTGTTTGCATTACATTTGTGCCTAACAGTTTGCACTAATATCAAGGCTCAGTTTTCATAAGCAGTGAAGAAAAACACTTCTTACTCCAAAACAAATATAAAGCTAAGTGACGGTCATAAGAAAGAGCAACTTAGGAATACAATACATGCTTGCACAATACCACGCAGCTGAGGAATGGCAAGAATCAATTTCCAGTGGTCACATTCAAGCACCTTGTTAACCAACGCTTCACCCACTAGCTCATGCTGGATTGTCATAAACAATTCCCCTCATGTAGGTTCCAGTATATGATTAATATTGCATAAGCCTCTTACAAATACCACCCTAAATCTTATAAAGCAGGATCTGAAATGTAATTGATGCAATTTGATTCTTCATTGAAAACATACAGAATCTGTATTTAAGAACAAATCCTGAATTCCATCAACGTTTTGTGGATCTTGATTATCATACAAAAAAAACTGAAACTATTAGAATATAGAAAATGAAAGCAGAATATAAATTATCCAGCACTAGTATCTTTTCATAGAATGAAAAAAGTATTTAACTGCATGCAGCTTACTCCTGAGTATCACAGAAAGGAACCAAAAAACTCAGACCACAGTGTTTTTGAGATGTAGCATCTTAAATTCTAAGCATAGACCTGTTACACTGATTGAAAGAACATTACTGAATAATGGTCTAATATTGTGGATTAGCCTTTAGTACTTTGCCCTCAGATGGGCTAGGCTCAACTTCCGCAATGAAAATGCCAAGGTTCTCTCTAATGGCTGACAGCAAACCCATCAACCTAATATGAGAACTTTTTCAAAGAAAAAATGATGAACAAACCAAAACCCCAGGGGAAAATAAATAAATAAATAAATAAGATCCGCATGTATTTCATTAATTTAATTAAAAAAAAAAAACAAACAAAAAAATACATGATATCGTAAGCAATCTCAGAATCTTCCAAAGGATAAAATGAGCATGCCATCATTAAGTAAGAAAATAAAGAAAAATATAAAGTAGAAGTAGTAAACTTAACAGTCAAAGAAAGAAGCTTAGAATCCTCTGTGGGTTTGTTGAGAATATGAATCTCCAAGGACACATTGTACAAAGAATATGAGGACACAGTCAGGAGAAATCAAATAGACATTTGAACAACACAATAACAGTGTTTTCCTTTGCCTCATCTATAAAGGAATCTCAACATTCATTCTTTCAACTCTTGTTATTTATATGAAAAGAAAAAAAAATGTTTGCTATAAAGTGCTTAGTTGTCCAGGCATTTTTTTTAGCCTCAAAGTCACATCTTGTCACATGATGTAACTTTTTAGCATTCAATACAGATTTTAAAAATTGATAAAGGTTATGCAAAGCTAACATCAGAAAATCTTACCAGCTAGATTCACAATCTAGCCTTAGCTTAAACATGATACCTTCTCTTGATACAGTATTATACAAGGGCCTCAAAAGCATGCTGGGAAAACACAGTGTAAGTAAAGTTTACGTCATATTGAGTATACATCAATTAGTTCCTGTGCCCAGAGTAATTACCAGTATCAGGCCTTTAATCCTCATCTATCCAAAACTTACAATAACATCTTGCATGACTGAATATAGCATACTTTTCAATACTAAGAGACAGCAGCTGAACTAAAAAGGATCTGAACCAAAAAAAAAAAAAAAAAAAAAATCAAGCAGATAAAGAAAAAAGAAAAACTTAAAAAAATCAAATGGGGACTAAAAACAGCAGTAAGTTACAGTAGTAAGTTATTAGGCAGGACAAAGGTGCAACAGATAACTAATTATGTGGTCTATCCATAAATAAATACAAGCTAACCATGAGTTGTACAGAGAAACAATAAGATCATATATGCATGCTGTGATGAAGTATGCAATACCTGAAACAATACAAGGAGGGTAATAATTCTGCTCTGTTTGCTGTTGAAGAACACACAGGTGGAACACCCTGCCCAGTAGAAAGCACCACAATTAAAGCAAAATATATCTGAACAGAACTTAGAAGGAAATCAACACAGTACCAGCTACTTAAAGTGACTGAAGAAATCAGGTTCATTTGTATTAGAAAAGAGATGTGGGAGGTAGTTATCTTAAAGGGCTTCAAATAAACAGACATATAGGACATTGTGACCCTCTGTTCTTAATAATTATATTAAACAAACACAACAGCTTATGTAGCAGAAGACACAGGACACTCTTCCTCCTAGTAAAGAACAGATATTCCATAGAACACACTTCAAGAAGAACACACAATCTTCACTCTCAGACATTTTTAGGAACAAGCGAGACAAATATCAGTCTGCATAAACTTCAACATATTTTATCCTGCCACGGATACAGGGTTTCATTTGTTAGCCTTACGAGGAACTCCCACTACTACATTCCTATGACAGTCTTCACTATGATATTTTTTAATTAAATGACATCTTAAGTTTTTCAGTTCCTCTTTATGTCCCTACACACTTAACACAAGATTCCCTCTTCCCAATAGTAACACCTGAAGAATCTCTTAGGCTTAGCACAAGGTAAGTATCTCAGGGACTCTCAGGATATTTGAGCATTAAACTAATTCTCTCTGAGTATGTAAGTAAATACTATAGTTCATGGGAAACGAGAAATGAACCCATGGAATACATAAATGACTTATTAAGTGTGAAAAGGTAATTCACCAAAAATAAAGATTAAAAACAAAGGCAAAACAAGTTTATATTACTTGACCTCGATATTTCAAAAACTTCCAATTCTAATGCCTGAAATATTAGACTTTTTAAAATAAGAACAAATTGAGATAAAGTCGCCTGTACAGAGCTTCTTAATTATTTAGAATATTATTTCATTCACTGCATGAAACATGCCTAACTTTTCATTTGGACTTGAAAAACCGTTAGTATTGATGCAATTTGAAGGTAAACAATCAAAAACTAATTATATAGAAATTGAGCTAAAGGCTCTATTTATATCAAAGAATAGCTAGAACAATGCCTTTATATAAAATCTTTGATTATCATCTTTCTTTTGTTCTCCTGCCATCCAGAAGTCCTCAGTACATAGCACAGAAAAGATCGTGATCATAAACAGTGTATAACAAACTGAAAGTAGAAACTTTAATACCAAATGAATAAGCATTAAAATTATTTTCCAAATGTCAATCATTTACTCCACTCACAATAATTAAGAATATGAAATGTATTTCACTAACATACAATAGCAGACAAATTAAAAACATAGTGGATGATTGTTATGAATCAGAATTGGTCTCCCTTAAACAAAACACATGCATAACTTGTACCTCCTATTAAATTAGACTACGACAACATTTGCAATTAAAAGCAAAGCAAATGTGTGAGGAATAAAACTGTGCAGAAATAGCAGCAGAAGTTAGTCTTTTTTCAGCTTTAGCTTCAGCTTGGATTAAGCTTGCAAGGATATTTTGATTTTGTGCTTGCTCAGGCTTTGGCAAATTGTCAATAATTTGTTACAACACAAACCTGCTTGTGACAATTTTTATTATAAAGTGGAAGAGACAAGGATTTTAATATAATTTTTTTATATTTTACATCCACAGGAGACCAAAAGAATAATATTGCATACCAGAACACAATTAATATTAATAAACATGACACTCAATGTTTTCCGCATCAAAAATGATGTATATAACACTGAGCACATAGTCAAATAAATAATTTCAAATTATTTTAAAATATTTTTAAACTTTAACAGGAGTACAGACACGTTCAAACAACTGACTCAAAACTCCATTCCCCAGCTATACTGGTTCTAGAAGCATTCAAGTTCATTAAACTCAGTTACTTATATGAATTATTACTGCACCATTACTTATTAACTTAGAGCCATAATATAATCCAAACCATAAGCAAGTTTGATAGAACAATTCATGTATATATGATTCCTGTAAAAATGACTTATCCAAGTTGATTACAGAGGCAGCAGGAAAGAGGAAATAACTTACATACTCCCTAATTACAGCCCATTTTTACTACACAAGTACTATTTATCTTCCTAATCTCAAAGAACTCCTTTTAGTTTTCATTTCTATTAAATATATCCTCTAATACCCCATCCCCCTTCCTCCCACCAGAAAAAGAGAAGGCAGTTATTCTCTATAGCCTCCCTAAGGGTGTAGTACTCTACCCAACACAAAATATGCTTGTAACACAGTCCATCCACACTAAGTTGCAGTAGGTCTGTGTAACTCTCCCATAATTATCAGAGAAGGAGTAACTGAAGTGTAACAACTGGATTTCGGAAAACCAACACGTTAAGTACACTTAAAAACATGCTTTGTGCATATCAAAGCCTAAATATTTCACTGCTGTCCTCACTGTCAGATGCTATACAAGCTCATCTGTGTTGGAAAATCAGTGGAAGATTTGTTTCTCACAGCAGCAGAAATCAAGGGACTCTTCTGGAATCATAAGCTCATAGTCTTATCAATACCTCCACACTGCTCAGAAGAGCATGAACCAAGTTGTGAAAATGAGCTAATCTTTAGTCACTTGACCACTCTAGAGCAGCTAGTTTATTCACCTAGGCTTTTCTAAGGAATTAAGTCAAGAATGCTACAGAAGGCAGCCAATAAAAAAAAAAAAAAGCAGTTAAAAAACAAACAAACAAACATCTCACTAGTAACCAAGCTTCAACCTCTATGGCAAATTTTGAATATCAGCTCTAATTTAAATTAATTGAAAAGAACTCACTTGGAATTGAAGAGTCCACAATGAATACATGACCACCATTATCTCTCAGTTAGTCTGAGGTGGTCATAAAAAAGGAAAATACTGTGTTTGTAACAAGTTCTAAAGAGTACACTGAAGATAACACTTCCCAGTAAAGCTGGGACTGTCCCAACTTAAAACATGCTTCTTTTTCCCCCCCAGTCTCCTTCAGCATCATTCAGAATCTGCCACAAGTGTACTTAAAGTAGCACAAATTGAGCTATCCTATGTTAACATGACTGTTGAGAGGATTATTGTGAAGAACTAATCTGGGTATTAACTGGGCATTACTTAATACTATCAGAAAATGAGGAATGTTAGATACACAGATCATATGCTACTATGCTGGAAAAATGCTGTTACCAAGTTAAACACTTTTTTTAAATGAAATTTATAAAGGAATATAAAATGAAGACACCTGTTCAAACTTTATCATGATGCCAACACTTCTGGTTTGTAGTGGCCCCCAGATATAGTGACGACTTCAGGTATATTAGGATTTAATGTCCTCACTAAGTCCCCTAACTTGTAAAGGGGATTTCAACACTACTTCTAAAATGGTGATAAAGTAGCAGATGTAAACAATTAAAGTTTGGGATTTAAAATTTGGTGCAACTTCATACCAGGTGCCCTAGTTTACATCTAATTAAGGAATCACTGGGTGCCTGGGTGTAGACAGCAAACACAGACTCAGTGCAAGATAACAAAGTACTCAGTACTCTCATTAAATATACTCAGCTGCTTGCCTGAACAGGGGTCAGCAGAAGTAATTTCTGAGTAATCTAACATACTGAAAGAGGAGTCTTCCCAGCAATCAAACTTGCTCACAGACACTTTTGCTTGTTTACTGCAAAAATTGCTTGAAAATATTATGTTATGAATAAAGTACACAAAGCTGCAAAAGCAAGACAATCTCTGGTAACAGGAGGGATGTAATAAAAAATACAATCAAAAAAATCGAAGAATTGATTCATTATTGACTTTTATTAATTGATATTACTTTAAAGTAGAACACAAAATTGGGCACCTATCATACTGAATACTCAGTGGATATATTCACAGAGGCAGACAGCTGTGCTTAGCTGACACAGATGTTTTTGTTTTATTTTTGTTAGCTCTCAGCTAGTTTTTAGGGGGAGATTACTTACAGCTGCAGCACACAGGAAAAATAACATACTGGTTATAATCCTCATCTACTGTGGGACTTATCAGCACTAGATGTAGGGTTACTTGCTGCTCCAGGCAAAGAGGTGATGCCTATTTCTCCTGGTCTTTAGTCCTCAAGAAAATAGTCATTAAATGCTGTAGCCTTCAGTGAATGTTTGTATAGTACTATACTTGTCCCTAAGAGGCACTGCTATGACACTTTAGATGAATAAGAATAGTGTCTGAAGTCATATTCAAGAGGATGAGAATTATAAGTAAGAAAGGAATGTTTCCCAATGGTACCATATTACATATCTTAGTGCCTTCTGGGTTTTTACAACTTTCTTTCAAACATCGTCCATTGCTTTAAAAAAATAATAACAATAACAGTTCATGAAACATAAGAATTCTCACTCACAATGAAACCTACTGTTTTATGGTGTTTTTCCTATCTGGTTTTAGATTCAACTAATATCAAGTAATCAAGCCTCTCAAAAACTAAAAACAAACAAAATAAAAAAAAAAAAACTGCTGAACTCAAATTAGCATATATATATTCACCTTCACACTTCTGCCTCAGTGTTCAGAGCATGCTATATCATTTCCAAATCCATATTACTCGATGAATAGGCTGTAATATGCATTATTACACTTTCAGAGTTGATAACATTTTTTTTTCCTTAAGTTTAAAGCACAATGAAGTTAAGAATAGATAGCATCAACACTTTAAAATAAAAATTATCATGTTTTATATATTCAGGCAGAAGTCTTCCAGCACAGCATTAAGCAACAATGCTGTGAAAGCAATGTGAAATAATCTTCTTCGTCTTCCCACAAACTCACAAAGAAGAGAAAAACTCTTAACTACATTACTCCTAAGTGCCCACCTTATTCCAAACAAATGGCTCTTCCGTAACGTCTAAAAATCACCAAACTATGTTTCTGATATTGCTATGAAAATACTAGAACATAAAACCAGAATTCTTAAATGGAAAACGTCTGACAAATATTACAACTCTGGATGTAATGCAATGGAAAGTGCAGCAATAAATGCACAGTAGTAAAGCCTCAAGTGAGGATACACTCAAATGCAGCAGCCACAGACATAGAAATAAAGGAAAGAAGCTGCTTACCTTTAGAAGGCCTCAAGTAGGCATGGATTTCCAGCAACATACCCTTGCCTCCACTGCCAACCCCTAAATGAGGTCTGGGAAGGGGCGGATCCTGGCTCCACCCCTTCTCGTTAATCAGGCACACTGCATGCACCTGAACTCTCCTGGGTTGGCTCTGCCTTCCCACCAGGTGCTCAATCACTGCTTCAGGACATGACATAGCATTTCTGCTACACTGGGCTACCCAAATGCATTATTTTAAAGAAAGCCATGCACTCACAAGAAGAATTAAGGTTGAAAACAACGCCTGAAGATTAAATTTGTCAATTCTACCTCATGAACACTTTGATTTCATAAGACACTCTTTCTATTAAGGCAAATTGCTCATCATTAACTCTCATTTTCCACAATCCTGATCTGATCACACAAGTCAATGATACCTTTTAATCTCTATTATATACTCTGTTATTTTAGTCCATGCTTTAACATTACTGGTTCTTTTCAATTAATGGAAGAAAACCGACTGAACAAAATCAGATGGACACTGAGTTTGTATCCCAGCCACCATCACAGATATTTCTGATTTACCTTTCACAGATAAACCCCTTAAAAACATGTGGGCTAGAAACACACCACTATAGTACTATATTTCTCTTAGTTATATACTATATAACTGTAAATTGTTGCCTTACTGAAAGCAGAAAGTCAAAAATTGTCCTGTGATTCCCAAATTAATTTTAAAAGGTGCATATTAAGTAAAAACATATTCATAGATTCATAGATTCATTAGGTTGGAAAGGACCTACAAGATCATCTAGTCCAACCATCCTCCCACCACCATCCCTACCCACCAAGCTACTAAATCAAATCCCTCAGCACCTCATCTAAACGCTTCTTAAACAGCACTAGGGACGGTGCCTCAACCACCTCCCTAGGCAGGCCATTCCAGTGCCGGACCACTCTCTCAGAGAAAAATTTTTTCCTCAAATCTAATCTAAATCTTCCCCGGCACAACTTGTGGCCATTCCCTCTCGTCCTGTCATTAGTTACCTGGGAGAAGAGGCCGACCCCCTCCTCACCACAGCCTCCCTTCAGGAAGTGGTAGAGTGCAATGAGGTCTCCTCTGAGCCTCCTTTTCTCCAGGCTAAACAATCCCAGCTCCCTCAGCCACTCCTCGTAAGACTTGTGCTCCAGACCCCTCACCAGTTTTGTTGCCCTTAAATATATATATAATATATAATATATAATATATAATATATAATATATAATATATAATATATAATATATAATATATAATATATAATATATAATATATAATATATAATATATAAATATATACTCAGAATTCCAGAATAGCATACTTTCCAGTGATTCAACTCACTTTTACACTGTTATCTGAGAGAAATCCTGGGGGCATTTATTTACAATTCATAAAAAGACAATAAGTTGCTGGAGTAAAAATGTTAGAGAGTTTCAAAAGAAAAAATATTGTTTTTTCTTTTCCTGTATCCAGACATTACTTTACAATCTCTGTCCAGAATAATATATATAATTAGTTCTACCATATGCTGGCCCAGCACAGAAGGAATACACTACACGTGAGAACCATTTCTTAGATTGTTGAGTCTTGAAGGTTTAATTGTATTTTACGATTTATAGAGAACAAGAAAGCTGCAAGGCCTCCTACCTCAAAGAGAAACTGTATCTTTTTATGTAGGTATATTCACAAATCATAGTTATAGTGTTGGTGATATTTATCTCTATTCAATCTCAGTCACCTCGCTGACTGCAGAGATCAGATCACCATCAAACATAACAATGTCACCAGAAGGACTGCAAGGATGCAATTATTTCAAGGTGTTACTCATTTATAAAATACTAGGAAATCTCTAGAAAAATTACCACATTCAAACATGGAAAAGAAAGCAATTACTAAATTCAGGAAACGTTTGTGTACATATCAGTCGCCAAAAAAACTACATGATCTTTAAAGGTTCCTTTCAACTCTAAGGATTCTATGACTCTATGAAATAAATCTCCATATATGAGATTTTTTTAGGATATTTTTACAATGCAAAGTATACATCACTCTTGAGTGGCCAAAAGGGTTTGAATCAAATCTGATAGTACTTAGTCTTTTAATTAGTCTGTTCAACAATCTACAACAAAGGGGATCAGAACATGACTGGATTTTCTTATTTTGATATAAAACAGGCTTCATCCATACCTGACATACAGTTCACGTGTTTATTAACAACAGTGAAACTGGTGTTGGTAGGTACTAAGATTAGATTTTGAGACAGGGATTCAGGGAAGACATGGATGCTTAATGCAGACCTATTATGACAAGGCAGATTTTAAGTGAACACCTTTCAAGACAACAGTTTTAACACTTCCTAATTTTGGTCTGTTTGACTTTAATACCTTCATCATGTTTTGATGAAAACAAAATTATACCATCTACACAACACTTCTTAGAAGATGTTAAATCCTTCAGGATATTTTTTGTGAATTATACCAATTTTAACAGAAATTTAACAATAACTTTTGCATTTGTAAAATCTGCTGATCATTACTGAGACATCCAGAAATCTGCAGCTGTTTTAATTCTCCATATAAATTTAAACACTATGTCAGAAAACTTACCCTGTATGATGAACCAGATCTTATTTACACCAATTGCTATCTGAGACAACAAGGAAAATATATCTGCAGCGGGATTTCCCCTCTCTCTGAATCGATCAATATCTATTTTATTTGGCAGTACACCAAGTCAGCTTTCCCCAAAGTCTGTTTTGCACATGAAAGTACTTGGTAAGGAATCTTCCTTCCTTATTTACCCAAGAGCTTTCTAGCCCTCTTCCTCTTCTCCTGAGGGAAGAAAGTGAGCAAGAACCCAGATGAATATTCAACAATTAGCCATGGCTAATCCACCCCATAGGAAGACTGTGCTACTCTTACATGCCCTGGGTAGATCACAGAGGCTGCAACAAAATACATTCTTCCCAAGCACAGGAATAGCTGCTAGGGAAGATCACAGAGGTCAATTTAACACTAAGAGTATACACAAAGAGCTCTACAGAACTACCAAGTTCCTCTAGTTTTGTGTACTTTTTTTTATGTTCTCCCAATTTTATTGTAACCATTCTTATGCTTTCCCAAAGCATACATATGGAAAGTTGATTATCTGCAAATGCATTCTTCTCCCAAATTAAATTCAATTTAGCCTTTCTCTTACTTCTCTGTTGGCACATCTTTTTGCCTTAAGTTGCCTCATTAGCTCCTGACTAGGTCTGGCCAAGATATCATGCAGCAGGTCAACTTGACCATGTGGCTGGAAATCAAACAAATTATTTTCTGGAACAGAAGACTCTTTTGTACTTCCCAGCTCAAACTCACTTGGGCTCTAGAGAGCTTACAGTCTAATACTAATAACAAATAAGGCTCCACTGTTTTATTTTTAAATAATTATTATCTTTTAAGGCATAACAGGAGAGTTGCATTGCCACTTGACATTCAGAAACAGAAAACTGCTGGAAAAAGGCAACAGCTGCTGTTCCAGTGCATCAATCCTGGCACAGCTGAGCAGGAGCAGTGCATTCACTTTGCTATGCTATTTTTCCTTTGTTGACAACATCACAACTGTGTTCCTGGAAGGCCCAGGGGACTACTAGGAGCTGCTCCAGCTGCTCAAAGGAAAAATATGGAAGTCAATCACTTTTCTTTATATATATATAAATATATATAAAATATATAAAGTAATATATATATAATATATAAATAAAGTTATTATATATATATAATATATATAATATTATATAATATATATATTACTTTCAGACTGTTTGTGTTAAAAGAGCTAGGTGCAAAGGCACCAGTATGCACTGCCAGACACTCTTAACTCCCACCTATCTCCCATCATTCAGTGCATGCAGTCTGAAAAACAGCCACAAAGGCAATCTTAGAAGTGGCAAGGACAAGATCAGACACCATGACAGGGAAGATTTTTTTTCCTCACAGACTGGAATAGATGCTAAAGAGTCTAGGTAAAAGTCCAGAAAGTCTCAGCTGGCCCTTCTTTATTTTCATTCTAGACTTATCACCTGCCAGCAATGTACAGCTTCAGTGTAATTCAGATATAAGATCTATGATCTGTGCCAGACTGTTCTGTGATGCAGTTAACTTAAGAAATGAAGAAAAACATATATTTTGCAATATAGTATAATATTAAAGATATAGTTTCCTAGTGCTTAAATAATATTTTTTAAGAAAAATTCCACAATACAGACCTTTAATCTTTAATTTAGGTTGCAAAAATAGCCTCTCATTTTTGTCAGTTTATTTACTCTATAATATTACTATTTCTGTGAACTGTTAAGATTCCGTTAATGACTACTGCAACTTCTCTTTTAAAGTTTTAAAGGTTTCAAAAGACTAGTATCAACAGCATGGAACAATTTGTTGGCTTAACAGATACTGCCAGTAATTCATTTTTAAAAACTTATTTTTATTTAATAGCCATTATTATAGTGTCACTTTAAAATGTTGTATTTAATTTTAAAAGGTTTTGTCTTTTTGAAATTTAAGTTTCAACACTCTTTTCTTGAAATCTCCCTAATCTATTTTGCAAGTCACTTAAGACATTAACATTACATTAAGATCTGATTTTTAATAGAGCACAAGAGAAAATACTTTTTCTACCTCAGCATTCTTTTTCTTTCTTTTTTTAAATTTTGCTTCCTTCAGAAAACTCTGCAGCAGCCTAACAAATAATTACATCATTTAGAAAGTAAAGGTACTGTAATTTTATGTGCTAGAATACACTACTACAGCTATCAGGTCTGTTTCAATAAAACTGTCTTCTAATATTTCTCCCGAAGTAATCTTCTTGATAACAAACATCTCACATTTCTTTACAAATAATTGCTCTAAATTTTTTTCTGCATGTAAAACATTATAGCAATTAGATATCATTTTGGGGAAAAGCTTCTAAGGATTACCACAGTGCATTAAGGAAATGCAAAGAAAGTGATATAAATTTTCCTTATTGGAACCTTTATTAGAAGCAAAACTACGAATCTTCTAACTGAGCCCTGCTACATATAAGGTATAAATAATTACACTGAATCTGCTGTCACACACTGCTACAAAGGAAGTTGAAGAGGTGCTTTGCTGCAACTCAAAACATGTAAAGTACAGAGACAAAAAAGATGCTTTTTAGGAATGTGGCTTCAAACCTGCTATAGAGAATATAGAGTTTTACAGCAAAGCTTGACCAAACTACAAATAAAATTAAGATCCAATTTGCAATAAAGTGCAAGATGAAAAAGAACAATACATAGTAAAGAATGCCATGCTTGCTTCAGAAGCAGTACATTTCCTCAGTGAAGATTAAAAAGCAAATAAATAAATAAATAGGATGCAAGCTTACTATTTTCCTCTGCATGAATCTACTCTCTTCATTGCAGGTCCTTATCTACTATTTTGACTTCATTAAGAAACAAAACAGCCAATTTGAAGATAAAATCCACTTGAGAATATCTCGCTTCTTGTAGGTGGAACTACTAGCAAATGTTCTACAGCTGGTGAAGCAGACCTTTAAGCATGTCCAATTTTTTTTTTCCCAATCGTTCCATTGATAACACCTGCTTATCCAGCCCTAACTTCTGAGAAGTGTTTTTTCAAAATCAGTGGGGCATTTCTGCCTTCACAGCGCTTTCACAGATGGAAAGGACTCTCCTGTTCATTTTACACACACAAACCTCTGCCTCAGATGAGACCAAGCAACTATTTGAAGGTTGCAGAGGAAGTCTGTATCAGAAAGTGAACACAAATACAGGTTTTCCTAGATTTAGATTAGTGACTTAGGCACAATCCTGCTCCTAGGTCCCCTGCTGACATCATTTCCAACACCTGAGGCAGTGAGCCACAGGTGGGTTCTAAGTTACACAGACATTCAAGATAGAGAGAGGTCACAGCTGAAGTCACAGATCCCTAATCCCAGATGAAATGATCTTTTATTAGTAAACGTTAAAAAATATCTGTAAATGACATGAAGATTAATTTTCATATCAGGTATAGAAAATAAATAAATGGGGAAATAAAAGAAGGACATAAATCATTCCTACTCTGCAATCAATAAGGGATTACACTGTCTCCAAAGTCTATTTGGTTTTATACACTTCCTTTCTTTTTTTGTGCGAGTGTGCTTTGTCCCAGTCTTTAACCTATTGTCTAGTGAAAGAGTAAGCAGCCGTTAACAGTGCCAATAACATTCAGTAGTTCATGTCCTGTTACTCTTTACCCAGGCTGAAATAAACACATCCTGTGTGCATTCCACTCCACAGCAACCTGGAAACCTGTAGTCCGAGCCCCTTTTTCAATTTAGCCACAATGCACTCTGAACAGCAACATGTTACTGAGCAAGATGAACTTTCTTGGCCTTTTACCCTCTTTAATCTTTTAGTGTTCTATGGCCACCTCATCTACTCTTGGCTGCTGTAACCTCATATCATGTATCATATTTGTTATATTCTTTTACATCACCTTAACCTTCTTGTTGAAAAGGGCAAAGTCACTGTGATCAGCATTAGAAAACAAAGAATCCAACATTGCATTAAATTCAAAGTTTGAAAAGAAAGCTGCAGACCAACTACTTTTGGTGTGTATTTAGAAACAAAAGGAAAGGTGAACAAATCTAGCCAGTTTAAATTAACAGCTCCCCATTAAAGAATTTCCTAAGTTTGTGTGTGTGTGTATGTATATATATATGCGTACAAGCATCTCCAAAGATGCGCAAATTCCTATGCACTTGTTTGCACATACAAATACTGACTGTATTTACAGTCAGAACAACAAAAACACCAACATTAACCTTAAATTTCTTCTTTGCTTAGAGGATGTATATTAGAACAAATGTAATGGTCAGAACTGTGCTGCAAAAACAGAGAGAAGAACGAACTGTTAAGAAGTTTAAAAAAAAATGGCCTTAACATATAGAAATAAAAACATCTGACTGCAGTTAATTAACAGAACTCAAAACTATGATAAAATATTAAGACTAGATATGCCTTGAAATTCTCAAATGTTTCAGGACTGGATACAGAACACATTTACGCTTCATTCAGTAAGTGTTGCAATAGGTCTTTTCTCTTCCTTTGTTTTAAAGAAAATGTGGAATCACAAGGATTTCTTTAGACATCTGAACAATCTTACCAATATAGGGTGTGATATCAGCAGCAGACATATAGTTGGCTTTTCTTTGTAGGATAATTACAATTCTTTTCTGAATTTTGTGTTTTCAGAGATAAACACAAAGGAAAGAATATTGAAGTAAAGAAGTATTGTACTTGGTCAAGCATATTAATTCCAGCACAAGGTAGTTTATCTGTTTAGTCTGCAGCAAAGATGGCATAAAATATGATTTCATGTTTCTTTGTGAGTTGTTGGAGAATGCATAAGTTTTGAATAAACATAAATGTTTGCTTTTTTATTTAAATTTTCCAGATAGAAATGTGAATCAGTCAAATAGAATTAACATTTTATAAACTCAGTACATGGTCCTCTCTCAAAACGATTAAAACTATGAAGACTTAGATGCAACTTTCACATTGAAGATTGAAGTTATTTGCAAGGATTTGAGAAGCAAACTAGCAATGCTGGAAATAAGGCAAATGTGTCTCTTCAGCATCTGCTCAGAGTGGTAACTGAAAAGAACTTCCCCTCATTAACCATACAGCACTGCTTAAGACCTAGCATCATTAATTTAGATTCTTAGACAAAGTTTACAGCTACTCAATACTAGAGCAAAAATGTGGTTATGGGTATGTGTGAGATCAAACAGTACTGAACCTGAAAATCTTAACTATAAAATAATAATATACGTTTCACAAACTCAAGAGATAAACCTATGTAGTCTTTTGTATTGAATGCTAGGAGATGAAAAAAAAAAAGCATCTTTTTAGTCCTAATAATTTCTCTCTCTTATTTTAACCTGACATCTGCTATCACAGCAGATTTCTTTCTCTGCAGTGTCAGGAAAATGCAGTTATCTCAACACCTACTGGGTATATTAAGCATTATTGCACAGATTTTTATATAGACAAGATGGCTTCTCTTTCTCCCTAAGTTTCTCATGTATACAAAACAATAACTATGAAAAAACCTGTCTTAAAAAGGTACAAAACTAGAAAGCAGAGTTAAAACGATTCTGCTGGTTCATGAATGAAAAGCAATTACAGCATATAAACCTCTAGAATCAATTAAGACAGAAAGCCATCATGAAATCAGACATGATGGCTTAATTCTGCTGTGGTACACATTAGCCTATACCTGTAGGGGATGTTGTATACCCAGCATAGCAGCTCCAGCTCAGCAGAATATTGTGTACAACCTCTGTAGCATGCAAGATCTCATCAGCATAAAGCCTTGTAATCGGATTCTCCACTCCAGCTCCTACAGAAATACATCATCACTATGCTACAAGGTATCTCAAAAACAAACAAAATAACAAACTTGCACATTTCTTCAACAAATGAATTTCTGAGTACACAAAGTTTAAGAAGCCTAATAGTTTCATATGCTATATGCTACCTTTACATTGAGAAGACTTGCCTCAATCTCACATGTCCTTGTTATTACAATATCATCTTGTCCACCTGCAAATTTGACTGGAATGTTTCTCACTAAAAGAAATCTTCTTGTCCTTCTGCTGCTGTTTACTCCTCAGCTGAGTGTTACCTGAAAACCCAGCTGAAGCAGCAGAGGCAAGAACAACCATGATAATACAGTAGGCAACCAGGCCTAACACAGCACATTAACTGATGACACAGACCATGTACTGCAGTAACAAGAGACTTCTCTTCATAATTCAGTTTGCTTTCCTGCTAGGATACTGCACTCTGTAACCTCCATTTCAGGATGATATACAACTCTTTCAAAGAAAATAAACAACAAATATTTCAAAATACATGCTTCTAAAATTACAATTGTTTTCTCACCATCGTTTAATAAATACGTAACTAAAAATGAATTGAAATCCCTTTTCCCATTTAAAAGTAAAACACATTTCACAACTTCTCTTCCCTCACAAAATTAACTTCTTAATAGACTTATAGACTCAATGGGCTAAGTGTGTTCTTGCCGGGTCACTGAAGCTTGGCAAAATTACAAAAGGGAAGAATATGAACCGAGCACTTTGTCTAAAACACACCAGCAGGAAGATGCCCAAACGTGGTAATCTAGCATATATTTTGCTCTTCATTTGAAACACCAAAAATCTTTCTCTGCTACTAGTTTGATAACATACCAGACTATAACAATTATGAAGACAGCATCATCTTTCATATGTAAGTATACTGGAGTTCAAGGAGCTGAAAAATGCGTGCCTATGATTCTTGCAGACCAAAACCTAAAAAAGATGATTTAGTCACCAAAAGTGTATCTGAAGTAGACAAAGCTTCATTTATTGAGATATTTTCAGTTGCACTTTTTTTTCTTTTCTTCATTTCTGCTGCTTGATATTTAGCTGTAGACAAAACTGCAAATCCAGATGGACTGAACAGTCATGGATGCTGTTTTCCTAAAATTCACCATTGTTCAGACACAAGTGGCATATAATATAATTTCCTCCTGTACTCAGCTCTGGTGCAGCCGCACCTCGAGTACTGTGTTAACTTTTGGGCCCCTCACTACAAGAGAGACATTGAGGCCCTGGAGCATGTTCAGAGAAGGGCAACAAAACTGGTGAGGGGTCTGGAGCACAAGTCTTACGAGGAGCGGCTGAGGGAGCTGGGATTGTTTAGCCTGGAGAAAAGGAGGCTCAGAGGAGACCTCATCACACTCTACCACTTCCTGAAGGGAGGCTGTGTTGAGGAGGGGATCGGCCTCTTCTCCCAGATAACTAATGACAGGACGAGAGGGAATGGCCACAAGTTGTGCCGGGGAAGATTTAGATTAGATTTGAGGAAAAAATTTTTCTCTGAGAGAGTGGTCAGGCACTGGAATGGCCTGCCTAGAGAGGTGGTTGAGGCACCGTTCCTAGCGCTGTTCAAGAATGTTTAGATGAGGTGCTAAGGGATTTGATTTAGTAGCTTGGTGGGTAGGGATGGTGGTGTGAGGATGGTTGGACTAGATGATCTTGTAGGTCCTTTCCAACCTAATGAATCTATGAATCTATAAAACAAACAAACAAACAAACAAACACAGCACATGTTCTACGTTAATATCCTTGGTTATTCATACTACTGCAGCAACCAGATGCCTCAGTCGTGGAAGTATACTATTCCAGATAAAATCAAAGACAGAGGTAGAGAAAATTTTTCTCTTGAGGAGCTGTAAATGAAGAACCTAATCAACAGAGGATGACAGAAATGAGCATCCTGAGGTTTGCTCAGAGCCACGGACAGATCTCTGCCAAATGCTGCCTGTAGGAGCTGCCGCACAGCCATACTCACCTACCAGCACAAAAGTTGCTTGCCGCACAGTAGTACTGAACAGTTCCGAATCCCACTGCCAGCAGAATCCACCATGCAGAGAAGACTTCTGTCTTCACTCTGCAGTTCACTGTGTCAGTTCTCCAGACTCTAGTCTTGGACTCAAATAGCTGAAGACCATTTTGTTAACCGTGTGATGAAAGACACGAGCTGTTAAGCATTTAAGTGTTCTCCTACAAGCCTATAGGTTTGGATGTGCTGCTTCTGGCTCCTCTGTTTCACAATTACCTTCCCAGTAAATGGCTGCATCACGTATCAGCTAACACGGTAATTTGGCTTTGTGTTAATTATCACAAAGTATAAGAAAAAAAAAAAAAGTAAATAACGCTGAACACAACATAGTTAAATACTAATTACCATCAATATTTTACATGTAGGTAAAAATAAACACACCTTGGCATCTAAAACATGAGGGGCATGTGATGGCAGACTGACTATTCTTAACAAACTACAATTCATCAGAGAGGAACTGGCAAATAGCTGCAGAGGACACAGCTGTGCCCCTGGCTGTGGTAGAAGTAAGCAGTTGCCAGTTAAAGTCACTGGAGACTACTTGCATGAGTGTCACTAACATATGCTTGTAGAATCAAGATCTCATTTCCTACACAAAAGCATCAAAGCAGCATTGTTCCGCTATCTTAGACTTCTACTCTGTGGGAATATGATTATCTTGGGCAGGACTTCCCCTTGGGGTGTGTGTTCTTAATTCATTGCTGCAGGGTTGAGAAATGGACCCATCATAGAGCCATTCATGTTTTATTAAAATTAATATCAAGGGAATGCTGTTTTTAGGAATTACGTATAGAACTATTTAAATGCTTTTGCAAAACAATACCAGTGATGAGGAATAATAAAAATATCTCCTTTTGCATTCATTTTATTTAAAGATTAATGACTTCTAGTCTCAAAAGATGCTAAGAAGAAAAATGACAGGAATTGCTGGCTATTTTGCCCCAACTCCTCTGAACTCTTCAGTCTGAGTATCTTGTACTGCTTGTCCTGGTATCACAGAATCACAGAACTGTAGGGGTTGGAAGGGACCTCTAGAGATCATCCAGTCCAACCCCCTGCCAAAGCAGCTCCCTAGCACAGGTTGCACAGGTAGGTGTCCAGGTGGGTCTTGAATGTCTCCAGAGAAGGAGACTCCACCACCGCTCTGTGCAGCCTGTGCCAGTGCTCCATCACCCGCACTGTGAAGAATTCCCCACCCATATTTGTATGGAACATCCTATGCATCAGTTTGTGGCCATTTCCCCTTGTCCTGTCTCCACACGCTGCTGAGAAGAGTCCAGCCTCATCCTTTTTGCTCCCTCTCCTTAGATATCCCCTCTGAGTCTTCTTTTCTCCAGGCTGAACAGACCCAGGTATCTCAGCCTTTCCTCATAAGGGAGGTGTTCCATGCCCTCTACCATCTTTTTAGTCCTCCACTGGACTCCTTCCAGGAGTTCCCTGTCTTTTTTGTACCAGGGAGCCCAGAACTAGACATTGTGCTCCAGGTGAGGCCTCACCAGGGCAGAGTAGAGGGGGAGGATCACCTCCATTGACCTTGTGGCCACACCCCAGGATACCATTACATAGAGTTATACTTTACTAATGCAGCTTTTAAAATCTATCCACAGATCTGGCTTGGTAAAAAAAAAAAAATTTTTGTGAGACATGGCTCTCCCTACCAAAACGTAGATTTATTTTTTCCTTTTTATGTCATCTCTGATCTTCATGCAAACACTTCTTTTAAAGTGCCTTCCTTTAGATCTTTGCTAAGAGTGAGGGAACAGCAGAAAATAATTCCTCTTCCTTTTAGATCACTTATAGTCTGAGAGACCACTTGAAGGTGAAGAAACACCACCTGCTACAGAGTTGCCTCATTTGGAAAGTGATAACAGAAGACTGAAACTGGAAATGGCAAGAAAGAAATGCAGATGGTTCCTTGGAATGTTTAATCCACTTCATAGGGAAGAAGATCCAGAAACTCCCTTCTTTCACAGGAGAGAGAAAGAAAGAAGGGGTCAGAGAATGTGTGCATATATATATGCGCTGACTATGGGTGTGCCCAGGGAAATATTGAGAAATAAGTTTGTGATTGTAAGTACAGTCACAAAAGACCTAATGATTTGTATGACAGGAAGCAAAAATGGAAAAAAAAGAAAGAAGTAATAAAGCTGCAGTCCTATCACAACAGCTAGCAGGGATCAAAACACTTTCTGTTATGCAGATAACACTGCTTCAGATGTACATCAGAAGTCAAAGTTCATACATCATCATGTACCAGCGCACTGCATGTCACTGCTGGGCTCACGTTACACCCACAGCAGATGTGGCATCAGGCTGATCCTTGCAGAGGCGTCTTTCTTTTATTAGTGCAGCATTTTATGAAAGCAAAACTCAGTGTGGACCACAGACTTTGCTATAAGGAGAGCAGAACAGTTAATTTTGTTATTGTGACACAATACTGGGAAGAAGGAATAAAATTAAAGTACAAAATGACCTATCACATTTGTTTGACAGGTACTAATTCACTTTGATCTATCTCTCACCATATTTTCATTGGCAGGGAAACTATACATATTTATAGATGTGGGAGCGGCTGCTGTTGTTCTGTTTGTAATTTACAGCAACAAAGAATTCATTTAGATTACCATAGTTGAAGTCCCAAGGTGACTCCACTGTTGGTTACAGGCCCCCTGCTACGCAGGATACCTAACATAATAAAGAACAAAGCAAAACAATGCTACACTGAGACCAGGGCTCCTGGGTAATCAATTCAGGTATTTACAGCTGAAACAATAGCACTGTGCAAATCAGCATCATTACTACAATTTGCTGATAGAAACCCCAGGGAATGCAGGAATAGTCTGACTGCAAAGCAGCTGATTAATCTGAGTTACTTATGTTCTGTTAATGCATTATTGCTTCCCATCATAAATAACAGTAAATGACTGCTTAAGAAAAGGGCAGAGGAAATGCAACCACATGTGCAAGATACACATCTGTTCCACCCCTGGGGCATTCCACAGTGGTCAGCAAACTTACCTGTCACAAAAAGCAATAAAGTGAATTTAAACTAAGCATGGTGAAGCATCTTTTGAATAGATTCAAGCATAAACTCAGAGAGAGAGAATTCAATCAACCTTTAAATTAGTGTTTTTCCTAATCTTTTTTTCTCATATAGATAGGGCTTTCTGCCTCCTATTTTACTTTTCCTTCTTGAAAATTTCAGCACGGATCCATTCTATTTCAACAAGGACTCTAACACAAGGAAGGAAAGTCTGGAAACGTCTTTGCAAACTAGGGAGTTCCTTCTTACAAGGATGACACCAGTTTCGATTTATAGGGATTCAGGGTCTGAGGACTGTGGAGACAGTGACCGGATGGGCCTGAAGAATACTGGATAGAGTACAGAAAATCTCACTTCATATGTAAATAGTCAGGCTCCCCAATGAGAAGCTGAACCATTTTTACTTGATATAGAAAAAGTATATGCTTATATTTTTTGCTGTGCTAATGGGATGCCCACACCCAACAACTCCGGCACCAGACAGCATCACAGAAATGATCTTTATGCAGGCACTGTTGGTAGCAGCAAAACTCCTTAGTCAGTGACCTTGTCTCACTGCACAAGTATGCTTAACTGGATCATAACGTATCACAGATTGATCATGAGCTGCAGTATGACTAAATGTCCAGGAGAACACACACGTGATAGTACTTTCGTGCACTAAGAAAAAAAATACAATAACATAAGCTATGAAGCTTTTTTTTTAAAGGCTCACAATACATTAGCAAGAAACCTGTAACTGAAGTAAGGCACAAAGTTCTAACACATAGGTAACAGGGTAACATTTTTGTCAGATAATATTATTTCCTATGCCAAGACTTTGAGTAAGGCTGGAAATTGAGTTAATTAAGCTGCTGATACCTAAATATATGTTGTTTAAAAAAAAAAAAGAAAAAATAAAGAAAAAAAAGAAAGAAACCAATCCAGGTATCTGGTTTGCAGAAAGGGCAAGGATTAGGCACTGCTGTGGGATTTGTAATTAAATATATATATATAGAGAGAGAGAGATACAAAGTATGTTTGTTTCCATGTTCATTCAAACCTCTACTATCTAGTCAACTACAAGTGTACACATTCAGCTCAAATGCTTTAAAAATTTCAACACTTAGCATGTCCTTTTTATTTTGGAAAACCACAACTCAACAAGCTGAAAAAGATCTATTTTGTCTGCTCCTTCTATGTATTGTATAACCTCTGAAAAAGTTTTGTTCAGGCCACAACAGAGCTATCGTATATGCTTATGCTTTGAATGTTCCCATGTGACAGATAATCTATCCAAAGCAACTACCCTACTCCCAAAGGATACTGATAATTCAATTACATCCATCATGATTCAACATCCACTTTCTGTTTCCTGCTTTCTCTTACTGCACATAGTACTTTCCCACAGACTTACAGAGAGATGAAAGCTCCTGGTATTCATTGTTTCAGCATAAAGCTAAAGCTTCTGTTCGCATGTCTAATGTAAAATTAACACAGAACTGAGCTTTCAGAGTCATTATCCAGCACTTACCAACTATGAAATACTTAGAGAAACACTGTATAAGTTGGAAGCAGTAAAGAACAGAGCACAGATCAGGAATGAACACATGGTAATTTTGATTTTGGTAGTAAATTAATTTTTCAAATGAGTGCTTAGTCTCTGTGATGAATTTCAAATGAAAACTGGCTAGAAAAGATCTGTCAAAAAGAAAAACAACAACAACAAAAAAAGGACAGAATGAACCAATAAAAGTGAATAGAAGCCAGATTGCCCACAGTCTCCTAGAAGGCAGTGAAGTAACACATTTATGTGGCTTTCACAAATGAAAAATGAACATTATTTTGTCAATCCTTTTTTCCCTGTAGCCCCAAAGTCAGATTTTAGCTTCTGTAGAGGTTCTAAGTGATGACAATTCACATGGATATAACACACACTCACAGTAAACAGAGGTAGTTGCAGTAAATAAAACATAACTGGGGTTCAATTCTAGTGTCAAAACATTCTGCTTCTCTTAGTTCTAACCACTGCAAGCAATTTAAGTCTTACACAAAATACAGAGAAACGAGTCAAATATACAGAGAAACCAAGTCTAGGATTACAGTAAATAAAAATATGTCAATCCAGCCCAGAGAAAGAGAGTAAATGAGAGATGGAAAATATGAAAACCATTACTTTAAACAGGAAGGATGTCTACTGGTCTGAAAATGGGACTGAGAATCACCAACTATCACCAGACAAATTATACTGGGAGATGTTTAAATTACACAGTGTTTTGGCTCCCCCCAACAAAGTATTTGTCTATTTCAGATGGATATGATCTTTAAAACACACTCAAGTCCAGCAGCAAACACTTTTTCACACTTCTTCCAATATTTTATGATTTTAGAAAAAGACATTTTTTAGAAAATACCTTACTCAGTAATGTGCTTAACATTGGTTCCCTACATTCTAAGATGGTTCAACATTAAGCACTAAGCAGAAAAAAAAGTGTTTTTAAATTTCTGGAGTTTTAAAGCATACAAAATATACATATATTAAATACATTCAAAAAGCATATAACTAAGAAATAATTAGGTAAAATGGAACACATTAACATACTGGATAAACAATGAAAAAATCTTTGGAGATGAAACCCACAAGGACACAGACTGTAATTAATCTTCAATGGGACATTCCACAAGTCCTGCTTGCAAACATCACTTAACCTAGACAAATCTCACAGGGTTTCTTACAGAACAATTTCACGGTGGAAAGATAACCTGGTTAACCTAAACTGTTCCGTATTTCTCATTTCCTGAGAAAGATGTAATTAAGCCCAGTGTGTGTGGCATTATGGAAAGGTCAAGTTTGAGATATAAGAATGGCCACACATTAAGGGGTACAATTCTGTCATTTGCAGCAATCTAACTGTAATTATGGTCAGGAGAATCAATCTACTTCAGTTTTACTTTTGGTGATATCTTGTCAAGCATCACCCACACTACTAAGCAGTACCCAAGAGCTATAAGAATATCAGCTTTATATTTTATTCCCTCCATCTTCAATATCTCTTTCTCTTGGTATTTGGTTAAATAACTCTCTGTGAATTATTTATTTTATTCTCCTGAAAGGCAAAAGCATTTCAATAGTCATGAAGCATCCTTGATTGTCAAAATATACATGTAGGTCACAAAGTAAGCAAAGCTTCAGCCACAAAATGTGTTTGTTTTTTTTTTCAGAAGTTTCCATGGAATTATCTTTTTACCTAGAAGGCAACAATAAAAAGACATTTAGAAAAACACAATAAGAAAAAAAAATTCTGGAGATGGGAGTTGAGAAGTTTTTAATAACTCACCCGGCACAGAAAATTCATGCATTGCCATTCAAAATCATGACAGTAATAAAGCTATGCTCATAAAATCAGCACATAAAATATTTCACTCCACAACTCTTTCTAATTGCATTATTTAAATCAAACAAACAAAACTGAAAGTTGCCAATCAAAAACAAATAAGCTGCTGCTCTGGGGTGCTGAAAAACAAAACAAAAAAGAAATGCAAATCCCAAAAGAAATTAAGTCAGGAGTTTCAAGGTAGAATGAGCTGAAGACTTACTTGGCACAGAGAGAGTGAACAGACTTGCAGAACAAAGCACCAAAAATCTGAAAAGAGCAAGGCAAGCTAAGGAAAGCAGCATCTCTGGAATAAAAGCTGTTAAGGAGATCTGAAATTTAACACTGAAAGAGTATAACCTCACAATGAAAAATATAGCTCCACGGTGACCCAAACAAAGACAATGTTATTTTCCTGTGGGTTTGTGGCTTTTTTTCCTGTTGGTTCTGTTTATGTAAAAGAAACCTCAAATCTGCAAATTGTGCACTTCAGGATAAAAAAAAAAAAAGCACTGAGAAATGTATTAAAACTTTTATGTCTTGTATTTTAACAGAATTAAATAAAAATAGGTGAAAAATGAGTTAAAAAGAAATTTCAGTTGCAATTATTCTGAACTGAGTGGTCTCCACCAGTCTTTCTATGGAGGCATCTAAGAATATTCAGCTGGTGACACAACTTGCCTCAGATGTGCTTTAGAAGCTGCTGTGTCAAAGCCAGTTTTATAGATATGATTCATTTTTTGCATGTTGTGTGGATTCAAAAACTGAAAGCCAAGGTCAGAATATGTAGTTGCTTATATGGAGGAGAAACTATAAAAGTTTGATTCTAAATCAGTAAAAATCTCAAGCAGGCCTACTGAAAGGCAGTGCTACGGAACTCAACCCACACTAAACTCTGTTTCTGCACCACCTGAGTAAATCTGCTGGTGGAGAACCATTTCCCCACCAAGCAGTACATGAGAGCAACAGCAGACAGCAGAAGTTAAAAGCATTTTGTCTGCCACCCTGTAAAACTGGTCAAATTCAAAAAAAGCAGACTCTGGGTATAAATTGTACCACTGCTATCCAGAAGTCATTGTAAATTTCCTGCAAATAGAAAAGGGGTGGGGGTGGGAATTAATGCTGTTCAAACAGCAGCTGTGAGATTATCAGCAATAATTTCAGTCACTAAGCACATTTTCAAAGGTGGCATTGATATAACAGCCTAATAAAATACTTTGATGCTACTGACTTGAACGGAACACTGCAGTTGTAAGCTTCAAAGGTGATATGAAATCTAAATGAGTCCTGAACTAGGTATGAGATTTTCCATTTCCCACAATAAAATATTGATACAGAAGTATGTTCCATCTGAATATCAGCACAGACTGAACTCAGTCTGTGCTGAGTTTCCAGCATATTAACTCCATACCCACAATACATATACGGTAGCACATCTTACAGGTCTGCAGAGGCAAAATGGACACACATTTATACAGAAATGAATCACCGCTTCATACATCTCATCAGGATTAACCATATCTTTCCAAAGAATTAGGTCACATAATACAACTGCCCTTTTGCATTATAAAGTAACTAAAAATGAATTATTTATTAAAAATAAATCTTTTATTTGCTCAACAAATCAAATAAATTTATTCATTAGATATTGTCATTGCAACATTCTGTTACCAGAGATAATGGATTTTGACTATTGATGTGTGTTCAAAAACAATTTAATAACTGAACAACAGATATTTTTTTCTTCAGGTTACCCAGCACTGGATCTGTGAACTGTCACTTGTGTATAAAAAAAATAAAATATGAAAATGTAATATTCACTGGCTTTAAAATCCTTTGTCTTGGTGTGCACAAGGATGCTGGACTAGCTTATTTTCTATCTCCTTCCCTGAACTGCAATTAATTTTGACCAAATATCCCAAGCTTTTAAGACAAATATTTTCTAACTAGTTCCTACTAAAATATATAAGAATGCCAACTGGATCAATTCCTTTTTACACAAAGAACAAAATACAGAACTCTCAGCACTAGATATCAGATCCAGAATCAAAATTCTACATATTGGAAGTAGATAACATCCTCACCTGAAAATTGGTCTTTAATGCCCAGTCTCACTGGGGAAAAAAAATCCTTGGGCCTTTTAAGAAAAGAAAAACACATTTATTTGCACCCTGGTCCACAGATGCTTTATTTGATTTAATATCTTGTGACCAAAGATTTCTTTTCTCAGTGAAGTAATACTAATTGTGACAACTGTTACATGAAAACACCACAGTTTTTTCAGAATCTGAGTTAAGTACCGTATCATTGCCTGCACTGCCTCCTGGTTGCTTACTGCTCTGAACAGTGTGCAGGTAGTACTCCAGTTCTGTTAGCTGATTCAGGGCAGTCATGCCAATTTTATGCTACTGAGCAAAACAGCAAGGATGTTTTGATAAAATACAAGCAGTCTAAGTACTGCAACCACCCATACAACTTCTCTAATGGCACCTGTATCTATAAAGCTTTCTAAAAGCACCAAGCTGCTCCACACATGGAAAATAAACATTTTTCAAGGCCCCATAGTTAAGAGGTAGGCTGTTTCAATTTTCTCATTGCAAGTCCCACCTGCCAAAGAGCAAGCAAGCAGACTTTCCCATATTTCTGTCGGCACACAAAGGGATTATTTGACTTCAGTAAACCGAATTGAAGACTATCACATTTCTCAATTAAAGAACAAAACACAATATGAAATCATCATGGTTTTTAGAGTGTGATGCTGAAGTGACGCATCCTGTACAAAATGCTCAAATTCCTGACTCTATCCGGCATCATTCAACGCTACATTAAGACTGAGTTGCTCAGAAGTTGCAAGAGATGTCAGAAAAAGTTCCCTGAAGAAACCAAAAGCAGATGCAGAACTCCAGGCATACCTGGGTTCTCCAACATTGCTGAAAATTTCAATTAGTAATGGAGAACTGAAAAAAAAAAACCAAAACCTACAGTGAATCGTTCTTCTGTTGAAGTAGTTTGCCACTACTAACATGTTTAAAAGCCTAGAAACATGAGTACTCCGAGCTTTGTGTAATTATCTTTCATCAACATCTGATCAGGAACTGTGAAATATAATTGTTAAAATAATAAATGTTAAAATTGCAACTTAAAAAAAAAGAAAAAGAAATGATGAGAGGTCGTATCAACTATGTAACACTTTCCACTATTGCACGCTGGGAAACACAAAGACAGATGTCAGAAAATTCTAAGAGGAAATTTTTTTTAATGAAATCACAATTTTTAAGGAATATTCTGCCCAAAAGACAAATAGCAATGCAACAGTGGCACTTGAAAATTTTGGACAATACAGTAATGGTCATTCCACATCATGCAGGATTAAAAAAATCTTTAACTATATGATTCTTTACTTCAACTTCCAAAAGTTTTGTTTTAATATGAAGAATTAAATAAAAAAAAATTCTTCCTCATATTAAAAATGTCCAGCACATTCTAATGTTAATCCTGCCTTCTATTTTTTCTTTCCCTTTTCTTTGGTCTTTCAGTCTAAATAAAAAAGTTTTAAATTCTTTGTAGAATCTGGTAAATATAGCCAGGAGGAGAAAAGGGACAGGGGAAGAAAGGACTTCAAAGGGTTGTCATATAACCTTTTGCCTTCTCTAGGAGCTCAATAAAATTTCATCAACTTTGCAGAACAGGAAGAAATAACTTCCTTATATTTAGAAGAGAACAAATCAACTAAAAGTGAAGGAACGTGAACATGGAGTGTGGCAACAGAGTAGCACAATCAGAAAATAAAGAAATAGATAAATATAAGAATAAAACATACAAAAAAGGCATGCAGTAGAGTTAAGAGCCTTCTCTAGCAATAATCTGTCTTTCATGACTCTACTCGTTCTGAGGAACGCCTTATTCTCACACACAAATAAATGAATCTGAATATTCACTATTAGCTCTACTTCCAGGGGTGACAAAAAAACTAAATCTCCCCTCAAACAAATTAATGGGAAGATATTACATGACTACTTTTTGGTTGTAACAACATAATTCAGGAAAAGCAAAAAGATTAGATGGAAAGAATTTAATCCGACTGAGCAAAACATATATATCTGCATTTAAATCCGATGGATTTAATGGGATTATTCAGATACAGTAAGTTGAAAGCGGTTTCAGCTCCTTACTGAACAGAGGATGATTCACAATAGCGTATGCCTGAAAGTGCTCCAGAGCATCAAACTATAGAGGCCACTGCTAGCAAAACATAACCTTTACTAAGAAACTTTTTGTTCTCTGCTCTTACAGGCAACACTCACCATTAAGCAGAGAAACAAAAATGATTTCTCCGTGGATTCAATTTCTGTTCTTTTTCCTGGGACAGGGAAACACACTACAACCAGAGTAGACACAGCTGAGTGGGCACGCTGCCACAGCGTCACATGAGGCAAACATCTCTCACAGTTCTAACACACTAAGCTCATTCCTGTACTTTCTTCACATTCCTCCTAGCTCAAGGAAAAATTAAATACCTTAACTCCAAAAAATCTATAGAAATGTCTGATTTCATAACTACAAGGAGCACAAAACATATGGGTGGGGAAAGAACCCAGCATGTAATACTTCCTATACCCTATTTACTACTTTTTCAATATTCTTTTAGCATTCTACCTATTTCTTAAACTAAAAAAAAAAAAAAAAAAAAAAAAGCTTACTTCTTTACCTCCTTCCATAATAGGAATTTCAGTTTGAGTCACAAAAATTGGCAGCAAGATTTAGAAGAATGCGTAGAATGCTTTAAATCGTTACTTTAAAGTGCTCTGATTTCTAGAAGGCGGTGTTCCATTAACCAAAACATAATTCAAATACAAACGCAGAAAATTAGAAAGTCAAAAGTCGAATAATTTACAAGCCACTAAATAATGAAAGTTAACTTTGAAACAAGATTTTCACAGCTTTCCAATGCCAATAAATAACAAGAAATGTACCACTTCTTGCATGCAGCAAATTGTTTATTTAAAAACAGTACTCTTCAATTTGAGAAAGAAACAATATCCTAAACCCAAAGTAAATAGTACTGTTAAAATAGCTACTCTTCTGATAGTAAAGCTAAACTAACTGAATACAACTAACTAGATGCTACTTGCATAACTTTTAACTTATATCCCAATATACTGAGAAATAAATAATTATATCTGAACATGAATGAATGAAAATAACTCCTTTGTTTTTAGTTTCACCCTATTTCTTTCATGGCTGTAGCAACAATCCTAAAAAGAGACTCTGGTGAGACTCTTCCCAGAGTATCTCGAGCATATGGCCTATGAATGAGAATTTGTAGTAGAAGGGACAGGATAACGTGTCAGAGAACAATTGCACAACAGTACAAAGAAAGCAGAACAAGTCTATACATTACTCCTTATCCCTTACTAAGGCTTGGACCTCCAAATTACTTTAAGAGAATTTGAAAACATATGCCACATGTACATGCAGTTGGTTAAATTTATGGAAAACCACCTAATTCAAGGGGTGACAAACTCCCACCAGCTTCCATTAAAAAAAAATAAGCACACACACTACACCTCAGTAATGTTAATCTATGAGCTTTCCAGAATCTCTACAGGCAAAACTTTGGATATTTGACGACCTTGCATAATACAGTTTTATGCAACTTAACAAAATAAAACATGTACACAAAACCACTAACACATGTAACTAATCATACTCGTGTTGAAAGTTTTTGACTAATTCTCCTGCATTTCTAAAATAAATATGTTAGAATAACATTTTTCTATACCACAAAAAGGAAAAAATAATCTTAAGCATATTTATCAAACTGCAGATAGCAGGCATAACAAAAGCTAGGCAAAATCAGTTAATCAATAATAAATTTACACTATAATTCCCTTATACATTTTAAAATAGCATACTTAAATTTTCTTATCCAGTTTTCCCCTTTCTAATTAGTTAAAAGAAAAACAAACAAACAAAAAAAAAAAAAAAAACAGCAGACACTAGCAGTAATTCAGGCACAAGTCCTGTCTTATAGATCACTGACATTTTCTTGGTCAGACATCCTAGTATAAATTCATTTCTGATTCAATAGTCAATAGGCGTTTCAGACACAATGCAGCTGTACAATGAATAACAGAGATTACAGATCCATTAGAATCTGTGCTGGTCTACCTGCTCTCTTATTAGACTCTGGTACAGACTTTAGCATGGGCTAATCATTTATTAACAAATCTACTGAATATTTCTGAGTACTCAGAACCTTCTATGAACTGAAGTTTGAAATAAAAGCATGAACATCTTCCTTGAGGTATTGCGTACCTTAAAAAATGCAAAGAAAAGAGCAAACTATTATTCACTTTTCCTCTGAAGAAAAATTATTACAGACTTGTGTGAATAATTAAACATTTCTTACATGGTACTAACAGTACAGGGTGCTCCACTGACATTCAAGTCTGCAAGTATTAAGAGTGTGAGAAATTCTTTAAGAGTGTTCCTGTTCAAATACATCTTGACTAAGTGAATGAATTGGTCACCGACTCAATGATCTTGTATTGCTGAAGACAGAGGAGTTTTGCCAATGACCCCAGTGGGAACAATATCACCTTCTCAATATTACAGTTGGTGTATTTCCTATCTCCTTTAATCCACTGAACAACGTGATGAAATACCAATACCTAGAATATTTACTAAATTCCAAGAGGATGTTTGGCAAGACTCAAATAAACACTGATAATCCCATCCAAATTTTGATCTCTCACCTTGAGGTTGAATTTAAAAAAAAAAAAAAAAAAAAGGCATTTTACTTATACAGACAGTATAGCCCATTCTGCTTTTAGAGACAAAACCGAATCAGAGCTGATACTAACATTTGGAAAATGAAGAAAACCCTCAACATTCAAAGAAAAATATTCCTTCTGAGACCACCAAATACATTTTGTGAAATATCTCAATAGCATGGCCACATATGTCAACTTTTTTTCTATCTGGCATATGTATCACAGTTACATTAATGGTCTTGATGACAGAGCAGACTACAGCCTTACCAAGATGGCTGCAGCAGTCCCTGCCAATCTCAAATGATTATTTCTAACTCTGACTAAGGAACTCCTTGAGCCCTTTCAGATAGCAACAGGTCACATTTTTTCTGTTGCTTACATATCCAATCTGAACATCTCATACTATGAGTGGAAGCCTTATGAAGTGCTGCTGAACTTATGTGTATGCAGCACATGGAATCAAAGACAACCCCTGTGCCTGTATTACCAAGTAGGCCCACTGGAGTCTTGTTTTAATTTTCTTTGGCACCTGTGAAAAAACAAGCATTGGAATTCTTTAGTTTTTAGCCAAAGTTCTACAAACAATGCCAAAAATACTTCCTGAGATTTAATTGGTCAGGGGGAAGGTGATGAATATTAGACTCAGCATCTAAAAATTACTGCATTATAATGAATGAAATGCCAGTGTGTATGTAGAATGCCTTCTTTCCCTTCTAGCATCCTGTACCTAGATCACTCTGCATGCTTTTCATAAGCACTTCTCAGTTTCCAAGCTTAGTTAATAATAACTCCCCTTAACTTTCATCTTCTATGTCAAAATTTATGACATTGTAAAATCTATAAAACATATCCAAATATCTGAATAGCTGAAGATGCTAAGCATACCAGACATGCAGAGCACTTTGTCTTTAAAACATGGAAGAGGAGTTGTAATAGGATAATTCATAAAATCCATAGCATGGAAATTAAATAAAGAGAAAAGTGCTACAGATTGCTGTGAGCCAGAATCACCTAATAGCATTAAAAAGAAAGGAATGACCATTAGAGTCTATGAGATACTAAGTACCCCTCAAGGGCCTGTACATGCTTCACAGCTTTATGTGAAGCCTTGTGTCCTTTAGAGTACAATCTTGTTAATCAGTTCTCAAGGTTACAGCTGAAAGCAAGAGACTGACCGAGCAGATCAGATGTAGAAGATATTTATTTCTGGAAAAACATGTTTATGTGAAAACATTATGTTGCTGTTTATACGAAAACAATAAGCTGAAGTGTATTACAGAAATCCAGACCTGTTAACATTTAACCCTGTTGATGCCACAACAAGACATTCACAAAACTGTTCGCAGAATCTGTCTAGAGGCTCAAAGGAGAACTACCCAAGGTGCCCACACCCCCTGTCGCTGTCTCTACCTGAAAGGAGAAAATGCTGGAGATGAGAGAAAGTGCACTTACCTCGGGAATACTCTTCCCTATTAGAATCTTGGTGATTCTAATAGAATCTTCTTGATTCTAAGAAATTACACTTTAAGTGAACCTTAGTGAATTATTAGGATCACAGTGTGGATAAACAATACTAAATTCAATTTCCAAAAGCAAAGTTCTGATGAGAGAATAGAGGTTTTAGAAAAAACATGAAGTATTTATACTCTAGTAAAAAGCAGGGACAAAATAACCCATTCAAGAAAAAAATAATAAAGAAGGTGCTTTCCTGGCTTTCTTTGTTCCTAAAGAGATACAATAAAGCAAACAGCCGAAATAAAAATAGATCACAATGTTAAATAAAGGATTTACTTTAGTTTTATATTATTTGAGGACCAGATCTCTTACAAGAATGATTCAAATAAGAAAATTCCACTGCTAGAAAGGAGCTTTAAATGGTTGTTGATACCATCCGTATTTGTAATTCCAATAGTGATTACTGAATTTCCTGCGGTGGGCTATTCAGAGGAGTGAGTAAAAAGGTTTCAGCAGAGTGAAAAAAGAGATGCATGGTCCCAGTGCAAGAAAACCACCAGAATAACTAAGATATAAGAAGATAACCTGTTCTTCCTAAGCAGCAGCTTAACAATTTCAACTGTCATACCTGGAGAACCTGTCAAGGTACCAGATCATCCAACTGCAATATCCCAACTACTCTACAATAACCTTAGAGACTATGAATACACAGAGCTGGACCTCATACACAGAATTCCAAAATTCTTCAGCTCCCAAGCACCATTACACATATATCCCCAAAGCCAGTGAAGTAGTAGAAGTTTTTAAGGTAAATAATCTGATTTAATACCTGCTGAAGGGTTTTGAGTTAGTTTTAAAATGATTCTTTTTAAACATGATTACTTTAAATACATTAAAAAGGGATAAAATGAATACATGCACAAACGTGTCCATACAAAACTACAACTATTTTAGCTAAATTTATGGATAATTTTGAAAGGCAAGACAAAAATATTTTTTGAAACTTCAGTGAAGGAAGTCTTGGAAATATTTTTTCTGTCCCCTCACTCTGGTATTTTACTTTAAACATAAAATTAAATTAGAATGCATTGGACTGAATAAATTTCTTTCTGAAGCTGTTTTGCCTTAACATAACCAGCCTGAATCACACTGCTGCTTTCTTACCAACACCTGCTTTCTGATCAGGACACAGTCCAACTTCTTATGGGGAATATGTACCAAAAGTAAACAAATAACTTCTTTTGTTAGAAAATACAATGCAAGTTAGTCATTTTGGAGGCTCTTTTTGGAGCAAAGGCATTAATTTGCTCAAGAGTACTGCTCAATCTTGGCATCAGTGTTTTCAGTATGAAAGAGCAGGTTGCCCAGATTCATAGAGGTAACATCTCTAGGTGCAGTCAGCTTTGATGTACATTATATCTAAAGAGGCTGGTCCTTGGTTTGTTGGCAGTTTGTATAATGTTGGCTTTAGTGATCACAGAGAATGTACCTCATGGGAAGAGGTCTGACTGTTCTTTTTGTTGCTGCTAACATCACAACGAGAAGAAAAATGAATTTGGAAAAATGTAAATGGCATTCTCATGCCAAGAGAATACTCTCTACTCTCCTACTTTTTTTCTTCTTATTTGCCAGATCTGTCTTCTGCTGAGGGAAATAAGAACAGGGTAATAAGTGGAAAGAAAAGTGTTTAAAATTTAAAACGTAATACAGTTGAAATATGAAGGCTGCTCTAAAAGTAATGCCTCCTATTTTATTTTACTACATCAGCCCACGATGTCAGAGGCAGATGGTGGTGGTATGGCAGTAAAGGCTGAACTTTCCCATCAGTACTCTGTTACACATTGTTGCTGTGTGACAGATGGCAGCAGAGGGGCAGTCTGACAAAACGGCGACTGACACAGCACTGTGTTCACAGCAAAATAAAACAAGAATTTTGTCCACCTAACTATACATAAATAAGCAAACATATTTTTTTCAACAGATTTCTCAGTCCCTCCTTGTTCTCCCAAACAAAATTTTGCATTCATATGGTCTTGAAACTGATGAAATTAAAAATATTTTTTTTCCAGAATTTGGGATTACTTTATTAATCCCGACAGGTCTGGAAAACAATATATATTTTCACTTGCCATCAAGTCATGTGATGCAGTCATCCTGAAATTTTGATTTGAACTACGTTTTTATGGAGTCTGTTAACAATCTCTACTGAGCTCTTACATGGAGGAATTGAATGGATACTGCAGACATTACCTAGAACAATAGTTACTGTTCCATATTAAATCATTAAGGTAGTCTATGAAACATCAAGTGACATTAAATAAAGTTCACTTCATATTATGACAGGTTATATACCGAATAAACAGTTCTTCATGTGTTTGATTACAGAAATCATATTTTGGTTCTTCTGCTTGATAACGCTACTTCCATTTTTTGCTTTCTGCAATTTTTTTGCAAATTATTATTACTATGACACATAGATAGTTCATTTTTTGCTGTTGGGTTTCATATATTTCTCTGTTTCTCATATTTCTAAATGCCATCCACATCTTCCACAGCACTTCTTCCCCAGTTTTTGCTACATTAAAGTAACAAGTGCTTGACAATACTGATAAATAGCAATATCAGTAATTTCCCTATAATTTTATGACTAAAAAATAACAAAATAAAAATGAACTATATCAGATAGCAAAAGTTCATGTTACGTTTTCTTCCCTTTATAGAAATAAAGCTGAATATATGGAATATTGATTGTTGCATACATAAAACACTACAGTTACATTGATTCTTGTAGATTTTATCCAAGGCTGAGCAGCCTAAAAGGGGATTTCAATTATCAACCTAACCACTAAAAAATTTTAACTCTTTATGATTTTATCATAAGTATAGCTGTTTCTTCCATGTTAAAGAATTGTCTCACCAAGTCATCTTCTGAACGTTAGACTTAAATAGACTAACCATTCATAATGTTTAAATATCCTTTAGGACTGCATAGAAAATTGCATATTTTTGTCTGCCTCCCCCTTCTATAATAGTCTACAAAACTTTTCAGTTCACCAAGCTGTCTTTATCTTCTTCATTCATTTTAATGGAAGGCACTTCCTAGTCAACAACTGATTATAATGAACCTAAAATTAATTTCTTTAAATTAACTCAAATAGTTACTCATAACTAGTAACCAGAATATTTTCTAAATGTTATAAATCTGCCTAAGAAAGAGTTGGATAAAACTGTATTGTGATAATGAAATTAAAAGATGTACTGTATCCCATATAAATTTAGAAATGTACATTAAAGAAATAAGTTCACAATATAAATGAAAAAAAATATATATATCAAGATTCCCATATACTTGCACATACAAATATATGTAAAAGTGTAAAAAATCAGCTGGAAGTCAGGACATTACTTCCACAACTCCTTCCTATCTATGATAAGTCCTTTAAGCAGAAAATGAATGCAATTTTCTGCCTCTGCTTCCTCTGCTGATGTTGAGTCAATCAGTACAGAGTAATTCTAGGTGAAGATTGCCTGAGAACAAGTCATAGCTAGAAAAGTTGGAAAGATGTATCAATAAATACACTCCTCATTTGATACAGCGGACTATCTCTCAGGGATCTTAACTGAAGGTTTCAAACCTCCCCAGTATATTCAAGATCACATATACTTGTAAATAGAAGGGGAAGCAGAGAAAAAATCTTCATAAAATTGATTTTATTAAAGATTAATATATGTGAATTTAAAAGATGATAACATTCCATTAATGTTACTGATGCATATACGTGTATTTCTATATAGAGAGAAAGAGATGCACAATGGATATATATATATATATATATATATATATATGCACAATGGATTTGAAGTGGATTTGAAAACAATTTTCATACAATAGTCATGTAATTTGGAAACAGTTGAATAAAAATGAGAAAAAATGACATCTTCTATCATTGATTCATTAATTACACATTCCACGTTAGACACCAAATGTCAATTAATTAAAAACATTAAAGCAGTGACTTTTTTTTTAAAGGGCAGATTTCATATTCTCACACTTTATTTTGTACAATTTTCTTCAGCTGTCACGTACTCACATTCAGTTCCTTTTTTTTGCTTATTTTAAAAATATCATAAAATAAAATCAGAGTCATTAAAGGTGATGCCTCAACAGCTCTCAGCCTACTGATGTGCAAGACCACTCATCAGACAACAACAGTTAAAATTTGCTCCACAAAATCCTTCCAGAATACTTCAGCTCTAACCTGAAGGGACCAAACTCTCTGCAATTTATTCACCTCATTCACACAGACCTCAGCTTTCTGTTGAGAATATTAGGATTGATGATTATTATCCCCTGAGATGGTGAGCTTTTGAAATATGGATATCTGCCCAAAAACAACTGGACTGTGACCTCCAATGATGTTTCTCATAGTCCACCATACAGCTATCAGGTGGTGCTAATATTCAATTGTCACAAAAGCCTAGCTCTGGAACAGAACATACCAGAATAAAAAATATATATATCCCCTACGTTGAGGAATTATTTTTAAATAGAAGGAAAAGAAAGTCGCAAACATGTGGACCTACTAACATTTATGAGAGAAAAGACACACTGTGGATTTGCAATTCTCGAAATGTCTCTTTGAACAGCACTCCACATAAATCTGCTACTTCTAACATTCATATTTAAGCATGCAGCTCCTGCACAAAACTGATAGTCAGCATCTTACATATGATCAATAAATGAAAAATGGTAAGTAGTCCTACTTCCTCAAAGTATTTTGGAAGTAAGGTCCATCAAATCTTGCATGTGGAAAAACTAGAGACTTGACACATGCCACTTTCAATTAAAAAATTAAGCTTGATGAATTTAATTAATTTTAGTTAATTATAAGTCTGTCCTGCAAAATGCATTAAAACACATAAGCAAAGAAATCAGCAAAACAAAAAGCTCACCGCATTACTCATGCTGTAACTAAGAACGCAGATAAGATGCAACATCTAAGTCTACTCAAAATATTCTACAATCTGCAGGATTCAGGTGAAACTTCAAATAAAAAATATAACTGATGAGGTGCACTGCATCTAATATAAACCACAAAGATGCACATTAGTGAAATAAATTTACATTAGAAATAAAATACACCTGTAGCTACCTCAAAAAATTCTTAGCAAATGTTAGTAGCTGTTTAAAAAACACATAAACACACCACAATTCAGATACATCTTTATTCACAAATACAAGAATAAGTATAAAAAATCAGCTAGTAGTCAAGACTCTCCCTTCCACCTCTCCTTCCTGTAAACTGCACTTTTCTTTGGCACCAAAATGAGGAGAACACAGGCAGCATATGTTCTCATGGATGGACAGAAAAAACGTCCATACTTGCTTATTTGATAAAGAATATGAGAGGTTGCATAACATCCTACTCATTTATCCCCTGCCAGTAAAGGACACATACAATGCAACTGTACAATAGCTTTGTCAATCCATTCTTCTTACTGACATGAAGTCCAGAGGCAAAACAGTAAGATCACAATGCTGTCCTGTCAGTGCCATAAGGGTAAGCTAGATCATAGTGGCTACAACTCTACGGAAGTGTTAAGGCAGCTGAATTTCATGCAAAATGCACATATTCAGTAAGACTGTGGTACAAATGTTTGAGACTAACGCCCACAAAATGTGAAATGAATGTCACTTACTGGCATTAGTAGACTGTTCACTTGCCAACAAAACTGGCAGTGAAAGGTTTCCTCTGCATGGCCTTGACTGTATCAGAACTCAAATATTACAGCTGTAGAAACTGGTATTCTACAGGTTACTTTGTTGGGAAAAAGAAAAAAAAAGAAGTCCTAAATCAATTAGTAACCGTTCTTAGTTTGCTATTTGATTAATTACTTACTTTAAGTGATTCTTTAGAAATCCTATTAATTTCTTAGCAGAGAAAGCAGTAGACATTGTCCCTGATGGTAGTAATACTTACACAAAGTAGATTTAATTCTTAACATAATTTTCTCTCACTTCTCTTTGAATAACTCAAAGTACAGAAAGACAACAGAACATAGCAGGCAGAGATTTGGAGGGGAGACTGCATTATCAAAACAGGTCACAGAGAGAAACAACATATTTTAAAAAAGATGAGCTAAGTACTGACTTAATAAGACATAATATCTTCCATAGATTGTAATATCCAAGTGATAATTCCAGGTTCCAGTTACCCAGAAAAAAAAAAAAAAAAAGGAGTAATTGAAAGATCAGAATAAGGTGTCATTTAGTTCACTAAAAAATTACTCATAGGCAGTATCTTTTAATGGACACAGCCTGCATTTTAGGTCTTGAAAGGGCACAGAAGGGCCCTTGTAAAAATCTGTTCAAATTGCATCAGAATTGGCACAAGACAAAGCTCTTCAATTGCAACTTCTGATTCAATCTTGACAGTAAGGTTTGTAGGATTATTTATATTTTAAAGCTTTTGGATGTCAAGATAGACCTCACTTTTCTGTCATATTCACTAGTACATTTCTCCTCTAGTAGTCCGTTTGCTTGTCTTTTGAAATCCAGACAGGATCCACAATGAAAGAAAGCTAAGGCAAATAATGTCATGAGCTTCTAAAAAAATGTTTAAATTTCAGTATAAGTGTTTGACCTCAAAGCAACATACAGCATTATTAAGCAACACTGGAGAGAAAATAAAGTCTACTGAATTTCTAACATGACTTTCTGTGGCACTTTCTCTTTGAAGTTTTCCCCCAAATTCTGACCTCTTCCAATAGTCATCTGCCATGGATTTTAATGTAATCAGAAACTGAATTGACTTGGCCGAAAATCATTATGACAAAGATCTTAAACTGCAGTTACCAGTGAAGAACATTTTGAGTATGCACTTCTAATACTTCACTGGCAAAGTCATTCAACTCCAGCATTAAGAATTCTGAATAGCAGAAAAAAAAAAAAGACAAGATTCCATTGTCTAAACAAAAATAACTTTTTTTTTTTCTTAAAGATTATAAGGTAGAAATTTCTTGGATAAAATCTTTTGATCAACACAAAAGCAAATATTACTTCTGGAGAATTCTTTCTACCTGTTAAAGGACAGAAAGCCCTACATACCTTTTGTATTTATCTGTACCTCTTGAAAGCTAAAAATAATGGTGCCTTTAGGAATTATGCTCTATCTAGTTTGTGAAAGATGATGTGAGGCACTTCTGTTCCACGTTTTATTTTTACACTGCTTAACACTGTTATTCCTGAACCTGATTTACAGGTACCCAGGGGGTACTCCTAACCCCTTTTGATGTTACTTCTAGAAACAGTTGAGAAAAGCAAATTTCCCTTTGAGTATTGAACAGTTTTAGCATTTGTTTCAACTTTCAGCCATTTACTCAATCTATTAAGAGCTTCTTCGAAGACATAAAACAGCAACACATCACCTTGAATGCTCTAGAAAGAAATAAATGCATAAAGGTTGCCAATTCATGCTAACTCTGTTGTAGATAAGCAGAAAGCATAGGAAGGCATTACACTATATGGAATACTGCCTACAGACTTAATACAAACCTACAAAAGTGTTTGGCTCTGAAATAATTCACTCCATTTGTCACAGCTACATGAAAATATTCATAACAAATATAACGCCAGGGCAAACACAAAGTGTGCCTAATGTAAACTGGAGAGTAGAAATTGGCAATAGGTTTAAATATTAGTTTCACTGTGTATTTTTATAGTGACAGTACTTCTTAAATAAGATTTTTATGAGCTCTATGGACGTCACTAAAACCAGATGTGCCACACATGAAACAGGTAAGCCTTGAGTTGCTCAGTATGGCACATCTGATTTTAGGCACATGATAAATGTATGTAAGAAAACAGAGAAAAAGTGAGAACCATAGAATCATCTAAGTTGGAAAAGAACTTCAACGCCATCAAGACCATCAACCTGAGCTATGCAGTCCACCACTAAGCCACTTTCCTCAGCGCAGTGTTCATGCCTCTCCAAGGGTGGGCACTCCACCATTTACCAGGACAGCCTAGTCCATTGCTTGACCATCCTCTCCACATGAAGAATTTATTCATAATAAACAAAACCTCCTCTGTTTATTATACTATTATAAAATCAATTTATTCACACCCTATCACTTGGCATATGAGAAGTGAATGACTTTCTGCGACCTCCTTTGAAATACTTATAGAAAGTGATGAGGTCTCCCATCAGCCTCCTCTTCTGCAGACTAAATAACCCTAATTTTCTTGATTATCTCTCATCAATCTAGTTTTCACCAGTTTTGTCACTCTTCATTGTAAATGCTTGAGTAACTCAATATCCATCTTGTAGTGAAGGGCCCCAAACTGAACAATTTTGAGATATCTTACTAATAACAATAGTAATTAAGAAATACGTAAATAAGACATGGTTAACACCTTTTCCTGTTTCAACTTTTTTTTTTTTTCAGAAAAAATAGAAGAAAAATATGTTATGAAGAATAGTCACAAAATCCTTTTTTTGTGTGTGTAGCAAAGCTAAAAAAATGTAATTGACAATGTTCCAGCTGAATGCTATAAAATGATGAAAGTAAGTTTCACTGAATACTACTCTAGCATAGTTAGTATTTTTCAGCTGCAGAGGAGTATTTTACAATGATCAACACCAAGAATACAGAGACCTATATGCTTAAATAAAGTGAAAAGGCTTTGAATTACACATATGCGTCCCAAGAACATGAGTTTGGAGAAAAGAATTAGAAACTCAAAAATCTGAGCAGAAATTTCATATGTATCCCAAGTACACAGAGTGACCTTGGCACAGCACTCCACTACACAGGACCTGGGAATAGGTACCATTTATCCTGTGAAGCTCAAGCTTTTAGTACAGACATTTTACATCGTTCAGTAACATCATCCGATGTTTCCCACACCCCATATATGGAATGCTAAGACATGAATAAGCTTCTTCTGCGCCATCTTGTGACTGGGATAAAAGGTATACTTTAAATGCAGATCTAGTACCAGCAATGAGTCCTTGGATTTCAACATCAAGATTTTGTCAAGCTGTTCATGACAAAGAGACATCTGTCGGATTACTGTGTAGGATATATACCAAGCATTAGCCTTGGGATCAGGCTCTCTTCCATTTAGTAGTACAGTGTCACATTAGGGCACTCTTCTTGTCCAGTGAACTGTTCAAATGGACAGGTGAAATTACTGCTTTTAAGTAGGTTAGTCTGCACTTTTGCAGTGAAATGTCGAGGTAGCACTAAGAGGACTCCTCTGAAAGTAATGCCTCCTATGCGATTATACTGGCCTATAACTTCAGAGACAGATGGTGGTGGTACAGCAGTAAAGGTTCCTTCCTGACAGTATTCCATTACATGTTGTTACAGTGTGACTGATGGCAGCAGAAGGGCAGTCTGACAAAATGGCATCTGATGTGGAAGTGCATAGGAAGCAAAAGTGTGGAACTGAATTCTGCCACGCAGAAAAAATGTCACCCATTGAGGTTCATTGACACTTACTGAAGATTTATGGAGACCAAACAGGGGATGTGAGCACAGTGAAGCAGTGGGTGGTTCATTTCAGCAGTGGTGACAGTGACATGAAAGACAAGCCACAGTCTGGACAAACATTCAGGTTGTGAGCACAGCATGCAGGCTCTTGTTCACTGCTGTTGAAAATACACAGCTAATGGTGGTAAATATGTTGAAAAACAGTATTTTGTAGATGAGAATTTGTTCTACCAAATAGTGTTATTGTTCTTTTTAGCTGTTTCCATGAAAATAAACAGGAAGCATTACTTTTGGAGTGTCCAATGTACACCACAGAAGATACTTTCAAAATAACCTCTTTCCAGAAAACGCACCATATGAGTCACTACACAGTTCGGCTGCTCCTTCCATAAACTCTCTGTTTTGACTGTCATTTTACAGTTCTCATCAGTCCACATTTTTATGTAAGTAAGGGTGCTACCTTCACTGAGGCAGAGTCAAGGTACAATTAAACAAAGTTAACCACAAAAGACAGAAGGACCTGAAATAGCATTGTCTAATATCTGTTGATTTAATTTTTTCCAGTTGCAGTGGTCAGTACAAAAGACTTGCCCGTAGCTGAGAGGAGATAAGGAGGTGGGCAGGAGAGCACCCTGAAAATCTTACACAGTCTGTAAGATGACAGAAGACAGAATAATCTCATCATTATTTCACTGCATCTCTTGAAGAATGAGAGAAAATCTGTGCCTACAGCTCTAGAAAGTAGGGAGTTGAATTCTGCTTATGTTAATTTATTAATACATTTACAACTGAATTAATTAAAAAAAAAAAAAAAAGAAAGAAAAAACAAGGGAAAGAAAGAAAAGGCTGCTGAAGGACTTTGCTGCTCATTCTTTCATTCCTGGGATAACAGATTTCAGTGCCACCTGCCAACAATTTATTCCATGTCCCATAAGACATACTGGGATGGAAGCATATTCCTGTGAGTTTCTGAAGACTGATGAGGATACGGTTGGTCTGTAGGCTGCTTTTACAGTACCTGCATCACTTCCTCACAACACAGCATGATGCCAGTAAGCAGACATGTCTTCCTTCCTTGTTCAGTGTATAAATTCAACATGCTTATCTATAAAATAATGCTCCCATAATTGCGTGCTGAGCTAAAATAATTACCATAGTTACTCGATGTCTTTATTTAAATAAATGAAAATTGATAAGCATTTAATAAATAAACTAGTAAATAAATAAATAAACAAACTAGTAAAGTTTAGTAAGCCAAATAGTCCTTGGAACAATTCAGCCAAGAAAACCCAGACAATTAAGTCTAAATCTTTTCTTTCCTTCGTGATTTTGCCACAAAACAGGGAAAGAAATTACAAATTCCTTACTATGGGTGAATAGTTCTGTACTGAATAGTTCTGCACTGAGTATATCAACTCAGGAGAATGTCAATATATCTATTTCAAATTTGACTGAAATAATTGTAACCAGCTCTCAAGACTAAGTAAACACATTTATAACTGATAGTCTTCACTCTTATTCTTTGGAAAGCAGAATGGAAACTCCATATTGCCTATAATTACTGAGAGGTTACTACTGGTGCATACCAAACCATTAGGACAAGTAAAATAGTTCTGCACATTGTGCCTGCAAGTCTCTGAAAGAGATGCAGAGCAACTCTGCAAAACGTGTGTATGTGTAATGGGATGGATATGTGTAATGTTCTTCAATATACGGTTCAGTCTATAACAAAGAGACACATTCATCAACAAAATACAGTCAGCAACAAAACAGCTGCTATCATTACAGTTAGCACATAAGCACAACATAGTTACACTAGGTCTGGGATAAAATGAGAATAACTGTGGGAAGAAATCAACAGAGTCCACAACAACTCCATAAAAGTCATAATAAAAAAACATTTCATTCCAAACATGAATGATATAGACAACTCCTGTGACAAACAACTTTGGATCAGGCCACATTAGCCACGTGGCTACTTCTGATTCGTTCCTTCTCATTGGTCCTACTCCACTCATCTCCAGACTCCGCAGTCCAACCTGCTGCCTCAATGAATATCTTTTGACCTCCATCTGACCCCAATAATCACATCTTCTATTATAGCCCTACATAGTCTTCTAATCCTCCACAACAACCTAATATTTCCAACAGGAAGGTGTTTTCTTTTTCCAGGAATACAGACTCTTCTCCCAAGATATCCCTAACAGTTTTATACAGACTTATTGCCATCTTGTAAGACTAAACATATTTTTTTCTAAATACATTCTTCTCTTTCATAACACAGATGAATCAGCAGAAATATTAAAATATATTTAAAATTAATAACATTTTTGTTATTGGCTTTGAGGATCCATCTCAAAACTTCTATCACTGGATGAATGTGTTTCAGATAATTCTTTATAGTGGCAGTAACTGCCTTTCTTGGCAACTAATTTTTAATCATGTATTTGCAGGTAATGATATTCTTGAATATTTGTGCCCAATTGCCATACAGTAAGATGGATAGCAGTATTTAAAAATGCAATAAACAAGAATATGAGAACAGATGAGACATCAGTAATTTTTCTTTGACTTATAAAACAAACACCTAAACGTTTCTGTATACTGGAATATTTTGTCAACCTTAAAATCTTGATTTCATTCACTGTATCTCAAATGCAAACTAGGAGCAAAGATCTACACATCTAGAACACTATATTAAGTACTCAAGACTGTAACCACAACATAAGCAGTGAGGTATATAAACTGCATTCATATCACCAAAGCAAAGAACACATTTGAATGAGGCCATTTTCCCACCACAATACTGGGAAAAAAAACAACAACCACACACACAAAAAAAAAAACCAAAAACCCCACAGATTTTAAAAGGTAAGCAAGCACAGGGAGAAAAGAAAAAGAACTCTTTGAAAGTGATAAGTACTCTGAAGCACTGAGACTGTGAATCTCTGACACTTTTCATTGTACTTACCTAATATCTGTGCAGGTTATACATGTGATATCACGGCTGTTTGTAGTAACAAGGTTCAAAGCCACAGATGTTTCACTGTCAGTTGTTGGGTGTGCTCCACATTTGAAGTAAAACTCCTGAAGCATTGAAGGAGAGATAAAGAAAAGATTACGTAACTGCAGCTCATGTCTTTCCTTTATCTTATGCTAACTGACATTTGAGACAACAGACAAATCACCACTGCCAACAGAAAAGAGCAATCATTAGGAAAGGTTTAGAAAGAATCCCTTGCAAAAACAGCAGTCTAGGTGCATGTTTTGTTCAGTGGTTTCACAGGAAAATATATTTCCTTGTGAACTGATTTGATGTCAGCATGATATCCTGTCAGAATTTCAGGAAGAAGAAAGTGACTACACCTCGACTTCATCTAAGCAACAAAAGCAGAATATTATGAACAACAGTTGTAGCTGAATATTTCCAATTTTTGTTGTTTTCGTTAGAGATGTTACCATTTTCTGAACTTCAGAGTACAGAATTTTGGCTTTAAATTAGTAAAGCCTGGCTTTATGATGTTGGAAATCTACAGAATATGGTTTTACTGTGATATTAAAAGGAAGCTCTCTTAGGATATACTACTTTTGCGATTATAGAATGATAGAATGGCTTGGGTTGGAAAGGATCTATAAGACCATCTAGTGCCAACACCCCGGTATAGCCATGGACACCTCCCTCTACACTAGGTTGTTATATATAGTCTGGATGGATGTATATCATGCTGCATTTGAATTAACATGCTTCAGTTCATACAGCTCTTACACTGCCGTTATCAGTGTTATACTTTTCATTTAACTGTTTGGTTTTTTTTATCTTTTCCTGTTCTCCCCAGGGAAGGCCATACCAACCATGCTGAGATTCAATAAAGTTTTGCTATATAAGATTGTTTCACATGTTCAAATCACTGTGTGCATGCATTAAAAAAAAAAAAAAAAAGTAATAATAATGATAAAAAAAAGCAGTCCGAAAATAGGAGCCACAGATGACAGTTCACAGGGTTGTCGGATTTTCTCTTCCCCTCAAAGACCTCTTCTCCAGTATAAAATTGTAGAAGTTTGTAATGAAAACATTCAGACCGATACAAATGAAGTGTGAATTTAAAAGTATGGTTTCAAAAGCATCAGAAGAAGAAATGGTGAGAAGCAAAGAAAGAGTGATAGGTATTGATGGCATCATGGTCACAAATGACTCTCTAGACATCCACACAGGGAAAAAAGAGAGAGAGAGAGAGAGAGAGAGAGAAAAGGATTAAAAAATGTTGATACAGCCTTTCTTCCAATAAGGTAAATTCCTCTTATCAGAGAAACTATGATATACAAGATATGAAACACAAGTAAAATAATCAAATTCCACCATATGTTAAGGACTCATTTCTGAAGGATGTATCAGCAGCATTTTATTAAGACAGCTAGAAGGCAAGAAGATAGTATAAAGATAAGTCTACTTTTAATGTAATCATCTGCACTTATTTACAGAAACTCAGGGTTTTTTTTTTAAAACGACCAAATCATTCTTCTGTACTGTTTCAAAACATTGGGAGTTAGCCCAAGATAAAAAAATATGTTTAAAGTCATCCTAATAAAATAGATTGGACTTTTTGCATTATTTTTTTCCCTCTTGCTCAGAACCCAATTTAACGTGGCACTTAAATTCAAAATTAACTTGAAGCACTTCAGCAATCATGAATGAGGCAATGGAAGTACACGTTCAACTGGAGTATGTAAAACGTTAAACAACCTGTAACTAATTTATTTTCAACTTTTAAAAACAAACCCATAATCTTTGTATTTAGGTTTTCTTTGCTCTTTAATTACATTTTCTTTTTCCCCTGCATTTTTTGAAGGCATGAAATGGTAAGATGGATTTTTTTTTAATGCAGTAGAAGAGTTGAAAATATCTTCATCATTCTGTACATATTCCACTCAGAACACAGAGCTAAGAGAATACCAGAACAGATAAACTATAATCAAGGAAGTACACGACGTGAAGATATATATATATATATATCTTTATATATATATATATATATATATCGTTAGCTCCTATAATAAAACTTTCTTTGGGTCACAAGCTAGAAAGAAAAATTGAGCAAAAAGGAACTAAGCTTTAAAATACATGCAAAAGCCTCAGACTTTTTTAGAAGATTTAATATTCATAGACTTTCGTGTGAAAACAACTAAAGTCACCAAATTAAAAACAACAACGACAACAAAAAGAATGACGCTACATTCCCTAATAACTCTCTCAGCCACCCTGGGAAAATTACTCCCTATACTTCTGCTTATCAGTTTTAAAACTGCTTTAAGAAAATTCCGCTTCTAATTACATTTATAAAATGCTTTGGTGTTTCTGAATGGAACATTATAGAATGCAAAAATATTATTTGAAATAACAAAAGGAATTGTTGCCATTCTCAGAAACTACATGCTGAGAGATTGCCTGTTTGAGCAAACTAGAATTAGAGAAAAAAAAAAAAAAAACAACCCTTCATATTAAATGCCAAAAGAATAGAAGACTAGTTAAATCTAGAGGTAAAAAAAATATATCTCTCAGGTACTATGCTGAATAGTTTTTCAGATTAAATTTTCAAGATTGAAGGATACAAAGTCATTATGAGTGTGTTGAGACTACCAACACAGTAAAAATAACTCATGTATGAAATGTGAATCCTCGTAAAAGATGTTGGCCTTCATAGTGCCCAGCTGTACAGAGCTCACCAGGACAGTGCTTCCGTAGGCCTGAAACACCAGTGCTGCACTGGGAGCTCTGAAACACAGCAGATCCAGGCCCTGAAAACGCAGCGTGGTGAGCAGCTGACAGTTCTGGCATTTCCACATTTATTTTTAATCATCATAATACATATTCAAACAGTTGTTCGAAGGATTTTAAAAGGCATGAACGTGATTAGTTTGCAGTTGCAATTAAAAACTTAAGAGGCTTGGGTTTATACATCATGTGAATAATTCAGAAATATTTGTTACGTAGGATACGTTTACAAGACATACTACTTGAAACTTGCGTTTTAGCAAACTTCTTCACTGGTTGGCCGGGAGAGCTCACTGGGCCCGATCTCTCCCGTTCCCAGAAGAGGCAAGCATCTGCTATGTACCATATTTGCCATATCTGAACATCTGGAACACTCATATATTAAGCCCTAGTTACACTTCTTTATATTAACACCAAAATATCTTTCCATACTTTGTTTATATGCTGCAGTGTAAGACCTTATTTTCACAACTTTAACCTCATAATAAGCAAAGTTTACAGGACAACATAAAAGGGACAGGTAAAATTTTATGCAGTCTACATCCCTATCTGACCACTTCTAAAATACTTAAAAATAGTAAAACTACATTATACCACCATTCTGCGTTCTTGTTCTCAATTAGTAATAAATAAACAAAAATTTGATGAAGAACATTTTTTTATTTTGCTAGGTATTCCTGATCTGAAATGAGTAAGGATGTGAAAGAATAACTGAGAAAGCTTAGAAAAAAACCTCTAAGTTTTGAAAGTGAGTACTTTTATGATCACCTTCTATTGCAGTGAATACCTTTAGATCATTTTCTTGCCTAAAGGCATAGTTCCCATGAAATTGTGAACATTCTATTAAACATTACAAATGTCATCCTCTTGGCAGTACATCTGATAGATTGTTATTCAGAGAAAGGAGCAGGCACTGCTGTTACATACTCTGTCATTTTCTTCATTCCTGTTACCATTTTTTGTGTCATGCAGCACTGTAAAAATTGCAAGGGGGAAAGAAAAAGTTCAAAGATGTGTGGTAACCACATGCAGCTTTCTTCCCTATGAGGAAAATATACTCTAATTTCTCAAAAACAAAGAAATGAACACCTTATTTATATTTTACAAGGAAAAGAAAAAAAAGAAAAAACTCACACACTACAAAAAAAAAATCTCCCTATATTCTATTCTGACAGATAAAGGAGAAGTTTGCATATCCCTAATTTCTGACTACAAGCAAACTGTCTTCTGGATGATCAAACTGGCACAGTAATTAAACTGATCAAAGTGATGCTTAAACCTTCACTGTAAGACTACTACCCGACAGTAAATAATGTCAGACAGTCCCAGACAAACAGTACCCTTTAATGGGCATCCCTCAGTCTAGTAAACGTACTGTCAGAAACAGTACTGCTCTTTGCTAACAAGTACCAAGATAGCCTGCATTTCAGCTGATGCACACCTTAGACACATAGCAGACTTTCTACATACACTTCATACCCACTGCAGTGAAAACTGCTTCAAAATTCTAAGTTAGCTCACACTGAATACCTTGTTCGCTTTAAATTAATAAGGTATGGATTTGAGTTAAGGCCTTAAGGTGGTGGTGTTCTGTGTTGTTTTTTTTTCCTACATGTGTAGTGCACACGTTTACTTAGAACTGATAGGTAAAGCTATTTATTAAGATACTGAAAATACAGCTTTCATGTTTCAAATGTTTAGCCCTTATGCACCTCTCTTCACGTATCACCAGAATTCTTATCCTGAAAGAGAGAAAACTTCAATGTCATCCTGGCACAACTCTGTGATAAGACTTCACTACCTTTTCCAACTAAAAACTTGAGCAAATATTTGGTGTATCTTACAACAAACTGGAAGAAATCAGCTTCAGAGCAGCCTTCAAATTTAGCATGTTTTCAGACCAGTTTCAGAACCCAGAAGTTCTGGGTTCATCGCTGAGAAGAGACACTTTAAGGTTCAAAAATCCAAGCAGAATTGGAGGCAGTGGCCTTCCTGAACCCTAGTGAAAAATTCAGAAAACGCAACACGTTACCTATATATGGACCAGGGGCCATTTTCCAAGTTAAACAAAGAAGAAACATGTTAGACAGAAGGGCTGTTCGAATTCCACTGTTTACATAATGACAAACACTGCACAGCCAAGGAACAATTCTTAGGGATTACTGCAGTCAATTTTTAAATTGATCTGTTATTGACTCAAGACAGTGTTGTACGTATAAGACTGCTCCACTTCCTTCTGTGAGCCAACAGGATTTTGACAAGCTTTTGTTCCTGGGAGACATCTTGCACAAAACAGCGGCCTCACTACCTACTTCCTTATTTCTTCAGGCAACTCTAGAGATAAGAGCCTCAAATCAGGTATTGAGCACTCCGTACATCATGTAGTACACGGATTTATGGATTTATTTATGGATTGCAATTCTGCGTGGTTTGGTTTCACTAAGAAAAGACTCTAAGTCCTAAACAACTTCTAAGATTTAAAAAAATTATTAACTATAATCAAGTTTAGCAACACATTTAGGTCTAAAATCAGAAGATACATAAATTAAAATATAAGCATTACTATATTTACCTAAGTCTCAGATGAGATTTGTTTATTTATGTACAGAGTTCACCTGGAACTGCTCTTGCAACTTCTATGGCTAGTAAATTAACTGCTACTGTCATCAGCAGTGCATTCTTTTAAGATAATCTCCATTCAATGCTATTTCTTTTTTTTTTTTTACTTAAGGTTTCAATCAGAATCAAACTTTGTCTCTATGGATTTCCTGTAAGTCACAATCTCAATGCTTGTTTGCAATATCAGAGGTGTCACCCTTTTAGCTGACATTCCTAAGCTGAGCATGAGTCACCTTCTAGACATATCAATGATGAATGCACTCACTGAAAAGTTTACATGGACAGCTTCATTGGTTATGTAAAAGCAAAACTTGTTCCAAGGGAAAGGATTTGTCCACAGTACTCAAACAGCATTTAGCTGCTTCAGATAACTTTTTAAGTATTATCTGATCACTACAGAAAGTAGAATTATGTATGTGGTTCATTACTAGTAGTCTATTAAGATTAAGCAGGACAATAATGGAGGTTAAGTGACAGTGGCTCTAGAGGTGTATGATCCTTAATAGAGTTTAGAAATATAGTGATGCAAAGATTGGAGATGTTGGTCACATTAACTATTCACATCCCTATCATAATCTTTTGAAAGAAGTGATCTCCACAATCAGGTAACATTTATTTGCTGTAAAAACAGAACATTTCTTCCACTTTTCCGTATGAAAATAAAGATCACATCAAAAACTCAGTACTGATCTCAGAGTAATATAATTCAGAACAGAATCAGAATAATCAGTAAAAACAAAGAAAAAAATTTTCAAGCCTTAAACTTTCAAACACTAGAATCTCTGATGTAGAACACTCAGTAGAACAGTACAACAGCTCAAAGATGCTGACAGAAGTGTGAGGTTTGAAATAAAAGACTTTATGGGACTCAGTGAGAAAACAACACTTAGCAGAGATCCAGCACTGAATAGGGTCCCTTGTTAAAACAGAGTCAATAATCAAGCAGACCTCAAAACTAAGCTGAAACATTTTTTGAAAAGAATGATGAAGTGATGAGATATTAAATTCAATGCCTGTAAAGAGCATATCCTCAGATTTAATTTGGCTATAGACAAAGGCAGCATAAAAAAAAAAGCAAAAGAATCATCAGTATCTATTTCAGAGTAGCTGGTTAGCATGTATTATAATCAGCATATCCTAAACATTAGTGCTGATTTCTAGGATTTAAACTTCCTCTTAAATCTCTTTTAAAGTAGATTCCAACTGTTTAAATTTCTTAGTAAGTGTTTCCTGTAGAGAATCAACACTTTACTCTGAGCTTAATTTCCTCAGGCAATCAGATTTGGTTTTTTTTATATGTGAACGTCAGCCACGAAAAGGGCTCAAGGAGGAAAAAAACTCAAATACCGTATGACATCAGATCCTCAGCCTACACTTCTTACAGCACAAAAAGTTGTCTGCAATTAGAGGTTTGAGCGATTTCTTTCTTTTTCTACCACACCAACAAGCACTTGCAGTAAAGACAGTGATGAATTTTAAAAGATTACAGCATAGATCTAAAATGTATAAGAAACAAAACTCCCATACTTGAGTAGTAAATAATTCACAGGCGACATTAAGTTGTACTATCACCCCCAAAAAATCTCATGTTGAGATGTCTACAGAGCTAACATGTCATAAATATCTAAGTAAATGAATCATTTCTGTAACTAGTTACCTTCCATCAGTATTGCATACAACACAGTCAGTCTCATGGACCAATCTGTAAATACTGCCACGTCTCTGCCATATATACATTAGATTCCCATCCATGTGATCCTGATAATAACCAAAATATTTAAATTTTGTCCCTCCCTGCATACCAAAGAACTAGTCAGGTTCAAAGCTGATGAAAACAAAAAGGAATTGTTAACGCAACAATTACAGGGTTTTCAGCCTTCATCTAGTGTCACCAGTGCCCTAGAGTCTCACACCCATCAATTAACCATAGAGATGATCTACAAGTCGTAACACAGCCTAGAGACAGTAAGCACTAAGACACTTCCCATTTAGCACTCAGGCTGCCTCAGGGGTAGCATCAGCATTTCCATAGTGCAGACAGAATTAGGCTGTATTGCTACAAGTGCGGCTCTTTGCCTCATCTCTGTACCTCAGCTTTGAAAAGCGGAATGTTTTGTTCTGCTGTCTTTCCAATGCCTGTCAGTCAAGACACTGATGAGAAGAAGGAAGGAAGGAAGTAGCACAAATGTTATTCTCTGCCGCTGTAAGAGATATGCTCACTCTTGGCTCTTACTGATTCAAAGAGTACTGGCAAATGTTTGGCACTCCCTGAATTGGCAATAGCTTTATGAACAATATGGCACAGGAACAAGCTCTTTCGTTTCTCTCAACAGGAAGCAATCAGTTCATAGAGCTGGATTCCAACCAACCAAAGGAATCCAACCCTAAAATGTATTAATAAATGATCCTCAGTTCCCCCTGTTTTACTTTGGAAACTTGGTTCTTATCGGTCCTCACTACGCACTAAGGCAGATATGAATGGAATGAAACTAAATGGCTGACAGCAGTCAATAGCAAGCAGTTGTCACCAGAAAACTCAATGGGAATCGTGTGTACCTACTAGAAAAGAACAGTAACTTCAGATAGGTTCATCTAATTCCAATGAGGCAGGACAGGGGAAAACCAAAAGCATTTGTTCAGCTATCTACTCAGACTGTCTTCATTGCAAAAACAATAACAAAACCCCTACTTAAAATAATGGCAGTGGTATTTGAGCACAATAAGGCTATGCAGAGGTAACTGAGCCAACCAAGATGAATTTGACTTCGTACACAAATGCATTATGTTTACACAAACATTAAATGCAAAAACATGGTCGTTACAACCAATCTTTTCTCAGTCTTTATAATTCTCCATAGACAGTGTAACTAAACAGCAAGTGTTTGACAAAAGCTGCCATGCAGTTACTATTGCCCATGCACTTCTTTTCCATTGCTCTGATCTCAGCACAGGCATTACCTCACTGAACAGCAGCAATGCTCATTAGGAAAGTTCACACAAACTCACAAACTAATTTTCTAACATATAGCCTATGTTTGTATGTACTGCATACATAGCAGACCCTGGATAAATACACTGCACAAAACATTTCCTTCAGGGTAACAGTAAAAACAGAAAATATATTTGTTCATAAAACATACGCCATCAAAAGGTGCAAGTATATATCATAAAGATGTGCACTTTAATTTCAGATGGAAATTGCACCGTACTATCTGATGTGGTTGTGCTTTGCTTTTCCCCTTTAACACAATTGCCATCTGAACTTATTTAATTCCTATTGTGCCTTGACCTGCTCCAGAGGAAACTGAATCCATCAGTGCTGTCTACAAGAGTGGAGGAGTCCTGCAATTAATAGCTCAACCTTTCTACTGTTTTCCAGAATCATAATATGACTATCCTGAGCAGCACACTGAAAAATAAATGCATTTATATTTGAAGTAGAAAGCCTGAGTTTGAGTCTTTCTTGAGCAACCTTCTAGTTGTGCCCCTAGGAGAGTGGGTATATAGCTGTCCCATTCTGACTGCAAAGGGAGAGAGAGAATCTCAAAGCTCCTCACAGTTACATTAAGGTGAAATGACCCTCAAGGTCCATACATAAGAAAAAAAAAAAAAATCAACTGTAATAGGAAATTTCTATAAAACAGTTGTGTCTTATGTGTTGGCCCTCCCACAGTTATATCCAGCTAAGCTCTGCAGTTTAATAGGAAATTCAAGTCTTAGATTATTTAACAGTTTCAAGAGAAAGAGAAAAAGAGATCACCAGCCCTAGATCCAGGATTAAGCCTGTGAATGGGGGTATTCTTTGTGGTATAGAATAACAAAGAAAAATGAGAAAAGCTATGCCCTCACGCCCACCCCACCTTCCCCTCCCCCCCAATCCCCTATTTAGAGTAACTAAGAAAAGGGGTCCCTCCAGCCTCTATTTAAAGTTGTAGTTGGATGCAATTTCAGGATTGGATGGGATATTGAGCACCAGTCAAATGAAAGGAGAAGACACAAGGCCCCCTCCCATGACTTGACCATTTCCCAAACATTGTTCTGGACTCTTCTAGGAGGGGCTGAGACATCAGTCAAATTAAGGAATGGGATACCTGGTTCCTCCCTGTGGTTTAATTGCCTCTTGGGGAGTTGTCTGTTCTCAGATTAACATTCACTTGAGTCTTGTCCCTTACAACAGCTATATTCCTAAACACAAATATACTTCATATTTTATCCAGCTTGTCATGCAAAATACTGAATTGGTGCAGAAGGTAGAGACTGAATTGCTGAACTCCAGAAGTTCATTTTAGAGACTCTGCTTATGACGCTTGAGATCACTATGCACAAAACAAACATAAAAGCGCACCACAATTCACAAACACTTTCTCAAACTAAGGTCCTCTACGTACTGCTCAGACTGGTTATTCCACTGAAAGTATCTCACAAAGCACAGAAGCCACAACTGATTCTTGTCTCATACCCATCAGAGGCAGCAGTGCCCTTCTTTAGCGAAGCATGCCAAGCCCTTGTCCTCCATTCTGGAGGTAACAAGAAACAACTACTGTCCTTGTATCAGAAGACAGTCTTCTATGGAAAGGAACCGCAGGTAAGCAGGTACCCCCACATCATCATTTGCAGTAGCTCTTCCCCAGAGATAGGCCCCAAGCATCACAGCATTTAACAACAATCAAAACGCCAGTGTGCTATTAAACCCCTCTTAACTGAAACCAGGACAGGAATGCAACCAGGGAAAACAAGTTCATGGACTGGAAGATGTCTCAGATGTAATGCACTGATATTTTTGTTAAAACTGAAAACTCAGTTATCTAGTGACCTGAATTACATTCTTACCTAGCATCTGAAAACCTCAACTGCCTAAGCCGAACCTTGACATTCAGTAATTTTATTCAGGGTCACAGAAAACAATGTGGCCTTCTGCAATGTCACTTGACTGAAGAATGAGCATTTTTTTAAGAAAATATTTTCCTTTTAGTACACTAAACCCTATTTATTTTATTTTTATTTCATGTCTCCCCCAATTACAGAAGGGACTTTAAGGTTCTTCTAACCATTGCTACTTGGTTTTGACGTCAGGTTGTTGGTTGTATTTTTATTAATATGGACTATTTCAACATTGCTCTTGTCTTGGTTCATACACTTTATATATACCTATACACTCTCGAAGAATAACTGAGACTTATACTGTTATTTAGAATATAGTTTAAAGTTTAATTAAGCTGTTCATGTCTGGTAGGTCAGATTTATCTAAGCTAGAAAAAGCAGTCAGAGGAGATTCTTACAGAATTCCACCACAGCAAAAACTGATTTACAAAGAATTAAGCCATTGCAGCAAATCCTTATTGACAGGTTAGCGATCCTGCAAGCAAGGCACTATTGTCTAGTGGTGTATGACAAAGCCTCCAGAAATCAATCTGATTCAGTCACTATCGTTGTTTTTCCCTCAACTTCACAAGTGTAAATTTACGGGGGGCTGGTATTTTTGTTTATAAACAGCCACAATTACACCTTCTAAGGCGTCCCAACAGCGGTATTTAGGTGAGCAGTTACTTCTTAGTGGATAACTTAGTTTGTCTGCCGCACTGACAGCAGAACTAAGTGGCTTTTCGTTAAAGCAAAGGCAAACAAAACTGACCAGTGCAACTTGAAAACTCCTGTGTCGACTGTAATGTTGCAACTGCAAAGCAGCATCAGTGACACAGAGCTTTGCACATCAAAAGAATGAAACCTGTGTTTTCTCAAAAGGGGTCTTTAGAATCTCCCCTAATTTCCTGGAAGCAGTGAAGCAAATGCGGCTTGTCAGACCGAGCCAGAACTGCAGCTACTTTGCTCCTATGCTTTCAAGTATTACAGTGTAGAAATCGAAACGCTCAATTTCAGAATGCCCTATACATTTACTGAACTTCTAAAGAGCTACTGTGATGTACAGTGTAACTGATCAGTAGACATAATTCTCAGACACATGAGATCTCACAAAGACTTGCAAGGACTACTTTCTTGAATGGAACCACAGTCTGTGGATAATGCACTCTTGACAAATTTAAGACATGTTTTAAAATAATAATTGTGCTGAAGCAAAGGGAATACTTTAACTCCAAGCATCAATCTAGCTGAAGAATTAAATATTTCTTATGCCGCTGTAAGAACTTCAGTAAGATATTTTCACGTATTTATACAGTTCATTAATAAATATTCAAACTGACATCCCATTGGAGCAGCTGCTTAAAACATATAACAGTATTAACTACAGGAGACTGTGTATTTAAACCTGGGTGTAAACTTGAAGTATCTTTCTGTGCTGAACCACTAAGGCAGAAAACGGAGTCAGAAAGACATCTGTCATGACAATTTAATCTTTCAGGCTTGAAACAAAAGAACTTCTGCTTACATGTCTTTTCTGAGCTAGAAATATACATTGTATACTGCAGACAACCACATTTGCCATGTCCTGTATAGCTGTAACACTGAGAAATCAGGCATCTCTGACAGTAGTTATTCAAGAAGCATCCACATTACTGTGAACCATGAGACACAGCAGTCGTAATTCGTAGCAGTGTTCCCAGCATGAACTACCCTAGTGAGAAAAACTCTCAGATGATGCTGCTGTATTATTTCCGCACAACTAAAGAGCCTATAAACAGCGTGTGCTCATTTTAGATTTCATTCTGATTTGTAAAAGTGAGCTTATTTCATAAGCTGTATGGACAGAAGCAGAAGACAGATGAAAGAACACACAAACTGATCCCCAATCAGTTACAGGCACAGTCCCTTGGGGACAGCTAGACCAAATGCAAAGTAGATACCGTTAATCAAAACCTACTACACTCTAATTCTGGAATCTCAGACCAGAACACTGAGCATGCATACCATAGGTGGGAAACAAATTTTATGGCAAAGTAAGTTTCACAGCAGTTTTTAGATCTAACAGCATGTATCACACAATACACTAACCTGCAAAATGACAGTTATTAAACACTCAATCACAGAGCTTGCTAGATATGAATGAAAAGCGTGCTCCTCCATATAAATGCTGCCTGATATTTCTGAGGATAGACTCCTAGACAACCGTACTGCGCCCTAACAAAATCACTTTCATCCAGTTTGATTGCTTGCAGATGACTGGGAGAGCAGGTCACATGCTTGAGTGGAAGTCCAATGCTTCAGTTATCATTAATGAATTTACAACAGTTGCAGACAGCAGCAGCATACTGTTTGTGTCATGTGCAGAAAGCAAAAAAACACTGTGTAGGCATTACGGAATTACAGAAGTCCATCCTTGAACACACTAGAAACGTTGCCATAATGCAAGCAAAAATATGTACCAAACATTCTGTATTTCAATTGAAATTTGGGTCTGTTTTCTGAAATAGAGTAAGTGTAATGCTAAGATTTGGAATGTATTCTGCTCTACCTTCTTGTGTTTACCAGCTTCAAACTAACTGCACTTAATTCACAGTTTCAGTTACTGTTTAGGCCCCTGAATGCTTGCAAGTTTTCTGAAACTTAAATAGATCAAACGCTTGAACATTACAATCACCTCCACGTAATCTGCAGAAATGACTTGTAGAGCAATATACGACATAAACAGAATGACAATAGTGCTGTTCTCACAACCAAGTTCAGGACTGTGTTATGGCAGTAACATGTGCCAGTGGGAGTCGCATATCCTCCCACATTGCTCTCAGGTATAAGAACATCATATACTGAATTCAGAGTGTGCTTCCCTCTTATATTTAGCTACCTGTAACTATATCTCTATGTGTGCATACACACCCCTTGCACAAAAAATTGAAAAATTTGAGCATATAGATTTTGATGAGTACTTTGTCATATTTATCCTTTTAATCTCAGTCTAAAAATATATCTAACTTCTTCAAGCCACGTGCTCTGGTAACATTTGGTTATTTGAGAAATGGCCACGTAGATCATACACCAATCTCTTTGGCCCTCTGTCTTGTCTCAAGTATCATTAGCAGTAGATGCCTAGAATATGTGTAAGTTAAAAACAAAAACAATCACCAACAAACAAAAAATACTATGCTGCCCCTTCTCCTCCCTCCTCCCCCCTCAAAACACACAAACAGGACAAACCTAACATGCCCAGAATGTTTCAACCTCCAGCAACTTGCAGCTCAGACTTCCTAAAATAGAAAACCTATCTTAGCATTTATTAGTAAGCAATGAATTTCTCAGCCATTACTTCCTCTTTGAACACATTTTAACTTCCATAGTCTAACTGTGCAATAGTGGTTGTTCTGGACATTGGAAGATGACATTGTCGTGCCAAAGTAAGGAGCATTACAAACCTGGCACAGCAGGGCAACATTACTGTTGTTACGTCTTTATGACAGCTGATATAGAATGGATACAAAGAAGTGGTTGATGCATTGTAGCGAGGAAAATGTTTCCCAGACTTCCTAAAAGAGATAAAATGTCAAAAACTTTAAAGTGAACTTTCATTTTATTTTTGCTTGCTGATGCCATCTCTCTCTCTCTCTTTCAGTATAGTCAAGGAAACCAGGGAGGTTGTGAGTGATAAAAAATTTTGTTGCATCAAAACTGTCTCTGCTCATATTCCTTAACATTGCACCCTGGACTTTGACTATCTTGCAGAATAAAAATGATCTTTTATAAGATAATTAAGTGCTTTTTCAGAAAATCTAGGAGCATCACAAAAGAAAAGCTGAAAACTTCATAATCAGAGCTATGAGTCTTAAACAAACTCTAACAGGATAGATCCACAGCTCAACTGAAAATGCCTCTTAAATGCTGAGGCATCTACACTATCTGAAAAAGTTTTGAAGAACTATCATTGAAGGAGCTGTGAAGTGCTCAAAAGAACTGCTTGCTTTCTAAAGTCAATTTCAAAGCAAAACCTAGCAGTCAGGAATGATGATGTAAAGTAATTGTTTGCTGAAGACAAAGTAAGACACCAGAAAAAAAATGCTCTGAAAGCATGATTAATGTCCATGTTTTCAAAACAGGCCTTCTGGAATTGAAAGACAGATACAAAAAATAATGAGCAACAAAGGATTTCTTTTTTTCTTTCAGAAGCAGTGTTAAGCACTTAAGGAGAACATCAAAGAGCAAAGAATTTGTTTGAAGAAGGCATTGTAATCTTCAAAATATTTTATTTGATCTTTTATAAAATTGTGCATGTAAATAGAAGTGGTGGTGACAATACAGATGTGAGATTCCCAAAATGATTCAATGCAGAATAAAACTGTACAACTTCCTCTGTGTTTTCCAAAATGTCTTTGCAATCTCAGCAGACAAAAAACGATTAGGAACTCTTATTACTCTGTTGGGGATACAAGGAAACTGAAGAATAACATCAGACTGAGTCCTTGGATCATTTTACATTTTTTATTATCTCAAAAATAATGAATGGGTTGAAAAATATATCTTCCTATGAAATATTTCAGCAAAAGAGTAATCTGTGCAGTATGTAACTAGATGATCTAAACCACGCTCATTATATTTGCTAATGGTGGGTTTGATACTTGTTTTCAGCCCACAGAATGTGTCCAATATACTGTGAAAATGCTATTTATTAATTTCTTTATTTTTACACTGGAAAAGAGTGCATATTCTTAAAAAACAAACAACAAAAAAAAAAAAAAACAGCAATCAAGGATAGATCACAAAAATCCACCTTTTACCAATCATAGATTTTTCTGCTGTAAGAGTTGGAGTAACAGATTTTTTTTTGTAAGAAAAAAACTGATTGATTCCAGAATGAGGTTACTCTGAAAATATCTATAAAACAAAGATCTAATTATAGTTTTCCAAATATGAAACAGGAACGCTAAAAACAAACAAACAAACAAACAAAAAAACAAAATAATCTGCAACTACAATGCAAAGTGCACCAAAACACATTACAGACCTTCAAAAACTAAAAAAGTCCAATGCCTTGTCTCTTCACCATTCACGTGTCCAAAATAAGTACTTTCTCCTTTAATTGCTGTAAGGACATTAAAGACCTTACAAACACACAAAAAAAACTGTGACTTAATTACAGTACTTTTGTAGGTTACTCTGAAGTCTGTGCTATTTTCTTTGTTGCAATTCTTTTCCCTACTCCTTATGCACACAGTACCACAGAGAACACACTGGTGGTAAAGTAAAATATTAACAGCATTTAGAAATTGTTTTATATAGAAAATTTTACAGGAACAAAACCCTATCACGTCATAATCTAGGGCAGCTTTATATGGAGGTAAACTAGGTAATTACGGGCATGTAAGCATGACGTCAGCCCTAGACATATATGGTATATAAATAAAGGAAGAGTGTGTCATTAACATCAAACAACAATGACTTATGGTAAGTAGATACCATCAGAAATACCTGACATTTTTCCGTGAGCACAAAGTTTAATGAAATAAACTATTTATACAGGTTTCTCTGTGGCATTTTGTACAGAACTGACATTTTGATTAAGAAACCAAAACACTAAAATTGATGTTAGGTGGAATTAACTGCTATGTTTCAAAATATTATTTCCCACAATGATTCATCAAATTGTATTTTCCAAGGTGGTTTAGCAGTGATCATCACTTAGCCCTTTGATACACAAAATATTTGTTACAGTTCTGGAAAAAAAAAGTAATTACTCATAAGCCCTTAAGAAGGCAAAAAGTCACGGGGAGAGAAAAATAATGACATGAACAAGTAACTGAACAATCCAAACAAACAGCTTGCTCAGTAGAGATAAAAATCACATAACATTCATTTTTACAACAGCCAGAAATACAGTTGTAGCTTAAGAAATAAGAGCTATATACACAGGAAGAAGAGACCAGAGCCATACATACATAAATGATTCTGCTGAGGGTGACAGCAATTGGAAAGGACTGAGGCTTTCAAAGGATAGAGAGAGAACGGAAAACGTACAGGAAATATTCTGGCTGAATCTTTTAATAAATTTGCTGGTATGAATGCAACCAAGGACAATCCATCACTTCCATAGTTAGCACTGATGGCACATGAATGACATTACACCTTCATTTGTCTCAGTGGAACTTATCCTCCATACACTCTAGAAACCTAGACTACTTCTTCTGTGCTATACTGTATTTCCAGCATATATCAGTAAAGTTGAAGCCCCCCATGAGAACAAGGGCTGGAGATCATGCAGCTTCTAGCTGCTCGTATAATGCCTCATCTGTTTCTTCATCCTATATCTATAGGATATAACATGTCTTCCACCAGGATGTCTTCCTTTTTGGCCCTCCCCCTGATTCTTACCCATAGAGATCCAACCATATCATTCCCAGCCCCAAGCTCTACAACACCAAATCACACTCTAACATAGGGAACCACGCCACCACCATTCTGAAGAGCATATAGCCATCCATTGCAGCACTCCAGTCATGGGAGCAATCCCACTGCGCTTCCATAATGGCAACTAAGTCACAGCTAGCCTGCAGCACAACGGCTTCTAGCTCCTTCTGTTTGCAGCACATGCTTTGTGCACTACTGTAGATGCACTTCAGCTGAGCCCTTGTCCCAACCCCATTTCCATCATCACTCTTCTGAGCTCATCTCCAGTGTTCATGTTTTAATCCCTTTCCACCTTCATACCTAGTTTAAAGCCCTCCCAACAAGCCATGACTGAAAAATGTTGAAAAAACAGCTCACTTCTATTTTCCTGAGTTACAGGCACTGCTAAGTTCTGAGAAAACATGTATTTGAATTTTAAACATGTGGTATAATACATATACTTAAATTTTACATAATTGTACTATTTTTCAAGTCTTTTTCTCATTTTCATCATCTTGGAAGAATCCAGTATGATTTCCACTAGCGGCAATTTCACCATTTAAGTGTTTTGTACAAAACAGTTACAAGAATATTTGAAGATCTTACTGAAATTAAAGAAATACTGGAAAGTCTTGAATCAGTACTTTACACACTGATGTGTGCCCTTTGCACTAAAAAAGAGAAGTAGGTTCAGGAGAATAAGTTAATTTCTGTCTTTTTAAAGGGAAAAGGGGACTCAATCCTTTCTTGAAGGTTAGCAGTAATGTTTTTGGCTATGCAGCAGTTTGGGAATGTTTCCACTATAACAATACATTAGCTGACAAGAATGCAGATCTGTTTCTTTCTCTACTGAATCCTATCAGAAAAAGGCCCCAAATGACATGTGAAACAAATACTCCAGCTTTACAGATTTGTGAGATTCCAAAAGGTAGAATTACATTCCTATATGAGGGAAAAATGGCTCTTCACCTACGAAACAAGATTTTACCACCCTCCAACATGTTTTCTGATAACTCCCATCAAAAGATCAATATAAGGAATTGTAAGAAAAAGAACTTGGGGGAATATACATATATATATATTATATATATGTATTATATATATGTATATATATAACATATATGTGTGTGTGTGTGTGTGTGTGTGTGTGTGAAGTCCTTTTGTCAGAAAACATTTTGAGACAGCTACCAAAAGTTAAAGCTTTTGACTCATTTAGGGATGGGTCCTGGTTTGTGAAACAGCTTGAAGGACTCCATTTAAATGATGTCTGCAACATCAGCAATCAAATCAGGTTCATGCTGTAGGGACAAATGGACGACGTGAAATTGATCTTATCTTTTACACACCTAACAATGTTCAACAAGGCTGATGCACTGAAGAGCAGGTCTAGCACTTGCTGCTTTAAAAAGACTGACTGAGACAGTACTATGAGGAACACAGTGAAGAAGCCCAAAGCTCCAAGGCATCAGTACATGAAGATGATCAAAATTCCCATTATGTTAAAACAACTGCAGGGTGCCTAAAGCTAGATAAAATGCTTCCTGACACCATCTGTGACCAAGGAAGATATGCCTATGAAATCACACGGATACACCTCTTCACAACTGCCTTTTTAGGCAGCTAGGGAAGACAAAGAAAAGAGTACATTACGGACAGTGAGCACCTCTAGAGAGAGGCATTCATGATGTCCCAGTCTGGAAAAGCTTCAATGAACAGAATCCTCTTAAAAGTACATAGTTGTGTGTTTGTCTTTGAAAGCAGCGTCGAGAAATAGCACAAGTGGAGCTTCTTCCTGAAAACAAAGTGCTTCTAAGACCTCTTTAGTATTAAATACCATTGAACAATATCTAAATTAAAAATATCCAGATAAAGGGAATTTTTATTTCTGCTCTTCTCATTCTAAGCATTTGAGAAACCTATGCTCCTTCTTACTCAGGCTTTTCATTGATGTCACTTTGAGAAACAAACTGAATAAACAAAGATGAATATGTGGCAGAACAGGTAAAGTCATCAGTAGCAAAAAGAATCAGCTTCTGCTAAAACATTTGAAAATCTCTTATATAAATCCTATTTACAATATTACACCAATTTGAAGCTTTCAGGGCATTAACATATTCCCAAAATAATGAAGTAAGCATTGGTGTAAACATTTTATCAACATTAAATTCTGTGTTTAAGGTAGGCATACTGGAGTATTTAAGAGCTCCCCCAAAAGTAATCACAGAAAACAATTTCCTCCTTCATCCCAAGCAGTAACTGACAAAGTTCCTCCTCTTGCTGAAAGCTGAAGGCGTATGTTATCCAATGCTATACCTTGTCTAAAGCACACCGGACATGTCAATTTATGTTAATTTCCACAATTCTAATACAGGTAGAATTACCACAAATTATGATTCTCATAAGTGTCACAGTACTTGGAGAAAATATGACTATCTTACCGCTGTGTTTCCACTGCAATTTGGAGACTGGCAAACCCCTGTTATTCTGTTTGGAATCAGCACATCATCCCAGCAAGATGGGCCCTTAAGAGAAAAACAAAAAAACGGTTTTTATACACTTAATAAGTAAACATATAAGAGTTAGTTTTGTTGTCTCTTTTCCTGCCCCCCCTCTTTTTTGGAGTTTTTTTAGTGAGCTTTATTAATTTAATGCTGGAAGAATATGATCAGATGACAATATTTGTGAGTAATGTTCAGCCATTAACACATACAGGTCCTGCATTCTGCATTCAACGCCGTGAGCAGGAGTTAAACAGGAGGCGTCTTCTCAGCTTAAAACTGTGAACAGATCATTATTAAAAAGCTAAAAAGACTCATCTTCTGGTTAACTTATAGTTTACTGAAGGGAAAAAGGAGAAAAACAAGGACACAAAGCTTGGATGTGGAATACACAGCTAGAAATATAAGAAAAAACAGGTTAGGAAGCTTTTCTCTTTTTCCTGTTTAAAGTAACTGTTCATTTCTAAGTACATCAGAAAGCACAGATAAAAATTAAATTACTATTAGCATCATTAAAAATTTACATCTGCAAAATATTACCATTAACAAGAAGATATGACAAATAAGAACAGATATACAAAGACATGCATGGGAACATTTATGAAAATATCAGCATACAAGAACTTTCAAAAATTAATACTAACATCATTTAATTTAATACTAATCTCCATCATTAATATTTAATCTGTGACAATATAATTAGCCAGGCAAATAGATATGAAGCGTAAATATACCTATGCCTATATACCTATATGCCATCCAGTATTAAAAACCTACTGAGGTCCTGGAGAGGCAAATGGAAAGATGGAGTTAATGAAGTTATTCTTTATTTCTTTCCTAAAAATTACTAAAATGTGATTGACTTGTCTGATCTGTACTTAGCACTCAGGTAGCATTTAGATGGAATTATCTGCCATACCTTCTAGACATCATTCCTGAATTTTAAGTTCTCAAAATCCATAATTTAGATATACAATCTGCATTTAGTAGTGCATATCACTTAGAATTAAAATCTTGTTAATATTATCCGCTAATTCACTGATCAGTAATTGAGCATCCTAAAATCTTCATTCTGCATTTCTTCAGACATCATTTTTCATTATACTAGAGAATTTATCGTGGAAAAGTAAAATCACTTTTCATGCAAACCACACTGTGAACGGTATTTGTTTCTACATAGATCACTGAGGAATGCCACTGCTCATCTAACTCCCCTATGAAGACTGGTCATCGCAGCTCTCCTTTCTTTCCTTTCAGTAAATTATCTGTCCATGCAAAAGTCTTATATGACAGTTATAATTACTGACTTTAAGGAGGCTAAAAAGTATATCAATATATTTTGGAAATCCAAGTACCTTGTAATAACTGTTATATCCAGAGAACTGTTAAGAGGAATACTGTAAAGTCATGACCAAACCTTTAAAAAAAGGCTCAAGTTATCCCTGATAACACATATTTATATACTCATAGATTTTCCACATTAGAATATTTTGTTCTACATCATTCTATCCAGGTTTCAGACTTGATAGCACTGACTTTCTAGATTTGTCGTGAACATTTTCTCCGTTCTTTCAAGCATCAGTTACATCATGCACTTACAAGCCTTATGACACCAGAACAATTTTGTAAAAGAGATTTTAAGTTCTGTTCCAAGTTTCACTATTTCATATTGAGTCTTTTGGAGCTCTATGTTTTCTTTTTGCTCAGGTAACTTCCCTTACCAACAATAGCTCCTGTGCCAAATCCACAGAGGGGTTTCTAAGGAGAACTTCCTATTTTCCCCCCATAGCACACATACTTGTTTATCCCCATAAATAGATGAACAGTCTAAATCTGCCTTTTGTTATACTTTAGAAGAACCTGACAGTTGTTCTGCTGTTTGCAAGTAAAAAACAAGGCTTTTTTTTTTTTTTAACTTGCATAATTGCATTAAAATATTTGTTACCTGAACCACTTAAAATGTTATTTGTGTTACTTTTCTGAGAGATAAACCCTTGACACTAATAGCCTTCCTTCCTTTTTCTTTCTCTCCCTCCCTGTTTAGTCACTGTAGCTTCCTTTCAGTCCCCCTTAAATTTCTGTCCACATAATTTTTGAGTCTATTACAATTTCTATGTCTCCTGAAAAATTTAACTCTTTCCAGCTGACCTCTTCTAAAGAAGTATTCTTAACTACATGCCACTTCTCTTTTTTTTTTTTTTTTGAGTTCAAGCACAATACATGTGGCTTTCAGACTGCTGGATGATGCTGAACATAAATATATTACAGTCACTGTTAGAAGACACATGTTCTTAAGGCTACAAACATGGTATCTTGCATGATCTTCCCTAGCAGGTTATTTCAACAGCTTTTTCATAAGACACTCTGACAACACCTAAAAGCTTAATCTGGGGATCACGGTTTGACTCAATACTTACCTAATTTACACTGAAGCAATTTAAATATCCCATTATCATTTTATTTTTTTTTCCACACACTTCTAAACTTTACGGACCATGTTAAACACACTACCATCATCTGGTCAAGTGGCTGTTAATGGCAGTCTTACATTTTTCCTTTACAGGTATATAATTTTATTTCATAAAGATACTGTGCTACTTGCTGACTTGCAAATGCAAGACTAACAAGGTAACAGTTCCTTAAAATCTATCCTTCTTCCTTCACAGTCCCATTTGTTTGCATGTGTTTATTAATTCCTCTAAATTGAAGAAACATATTTTAAGCATTTTCATTTACCTTTAGATAATCCTTATGTAATTTATGTTCTGGAAGAGACTGCTGGCAAAGAAGGGCAAGTAGTAAGAAGAAAGAGTGCTTTATAATTTATTATTTTTTCTTTAAACATATCCTAACACTCATGATTTTTCTGATCCCATTAATACTATCAATAGTAAATCTTCCTGTTACATCACTCCTCCTTATTAATCAGTAATTCTGCTTTTAGCTGCATGATATTAAGACTTTCAAAGTCAACAGTGTTATCCAGTACATACACAAGAGCGTCACAATTGCTACAAAATAAGGTGATATGAAAGTTCCATGAGTAAAAGCAGTTCTGCAAGTTTTATCAGTTATAGCACTGATTATGTTGATTACATAAGTAGAAAATATTTAAGCCAAAGTTTTTACAGTTGTTAATCCTTTAACTATGGGGGTCTTACGCGTAACCAAACCAAACCAACACAATGGGGAGGTTTTGAAGTATTTAATAGTTAGCAGGACCAGGTCAATAATCAGAAAAACTAATTAGTGATTATGCCACAGCCTCCTAGTATTTGCAAATGCAGCAGCTGACTTGCAATATGTAATCAAGAAAATATTCTTAAAGAAACCAGAATAGAATTCATGTGATATTCACTCTTGTTAGACTTCAAGGACTACAACTAGCATGAGATCAACTCCAAATACATTTAATATATCAATATCTTTTTTTTTTTTTTACTAATAGGAACAACAATATTATTCGAGTTTCTTGGTTACCTGTGGTCCCATTGACAAGGGAAAGCTAACACAATACATAGCATGGTCTGAACTTAGTCCTCTCACAGGCTGCAATCATTTACATTAGACATCTCTCATCCACATGAGTAGTTTTCACATGAACCAACTCTGTTTGAAATGAGGTCATCTTTCACTTAAGGCACGTTAAAAACAGTGAACTAGTATCACAATCCCACTCTACCAACAACTAATCAGCTGTTCACTCATTTTAGTCAACAACTTCATAGTCTAGTTTAGAAAATGAGAGCTCAATAAGAGTACAATATCCACTTCTTCTCATTAAGTGTAGCAAAAGGCATACAACATAAAAGAAAGTCAGATGTATTTGGCTCTTCTGAACAGCATTTCATCTTTGCTCCAACAAGAGGTCAAGTTCTTAAGTTGATCAAACAGCAAACATCCAAGAGGCACTCATAAAATATAGTTTTGAGTCTGACTGCGAGAAGTACGAGGAACAACAAATATATGCACATATATTTGAGATATATTTCCTTTTGCTGTTATATGTGTGTATGTGCAACTCCACCACCAACTTCATCCATGCCTTACTTCACATATTTGTAATATGAGCAATTCTCCTTTCCCAGATCTGTGCTAGGCATTCTCGATGGTCATATTTTATTATTAGTGAGAATGCAATGTACTTGAAAGATTTAGTGTGTTTGAGAATTTTAGTTTTCTACCTTCAGAAAATAGAAAAAAGGCATACATCCTTGAAAAACACTGAACTATGAGTGCTAATGTTTCTTCAATAACAACGCTACTAAGCTTCATTTCTGTAATTGTGCCAAAACAGCAATAGGAATTTTGGAGAGAGAAGCATTTTGAAATGCATGTTTTTGGTTGCTCTTTCTTGAGTCTTAGTGAAATCTGTCAAACTGCAGACCAGTCAATCACTTGTTACAATTCTGCATGTTCTAGTGCTTGTGATTATTAATTTACATTAATCAAGAACCCACTGTGAGAAGGACAAAGCCTTCTGACTGCAAGATTAAACTGACTCCCCCTCTTGTGCATTATTATAGAGAAAAGCTATACAAGAACATCCCACAGCAGACATTTTCTGGTACAGAAAATAAAAAATTGAATAAAATAAATAAAGATCTATAGGAAGAACACCAGTTTATCACAGAATTCAGAAAAGATAATGTCAAATGCAGCAGAATATTTCCCATACAAAATGGCATGGAAATTTTCCTGCTTTGGGATGGAAGCTGTTCTTTACTTTTTTCTTTTTTTCTCTTCTTTTTTTTTTTAGGGGAGAAGCCATGGAAAAAAATTAAAAATCAGCAAATAGTGTACCAGATTTGAACTGAAGTTTCTGTGCGGTACCTGAAGGACAGTGATGATTGAGGTGTTTTTTCCATGTATGAGGGAAATACTGGAAATGTATATACATTCATTCTGCCATTTATTGTACTGGTGGGCAGATAGTGTACTCCCAGTATACTTGCCATCCCATACCAGTAACTGACTTAATATAGTAAAACCATAAATGGATTTCAGCCAAACACTTAACAACAAGAAAATCTCTGCAAACAGAAGTAGTTTTAGAGATCTCACATGACAAATTATTAAAGTGAAGTTGCTGACAGAATTGTTGACCTGTGAAGTCAGACAAAGGTCAGAAGCAGAGGTCAGCAATGGATTCCAGTAATTCAACATCTTTGAATCATTTAAAAGGCTGAAAACTACCCATGTATTTAATGCTTTGTATTTTTCCAGCTTTATATTCTCCCCTAGTGAACAATATACAGCAGAATATCATCAAAACACGTCTTTGTATCTGCTAATACCTACACAAGGGACATAAATCATGAAAATGTTGAACAAATGACCCAACCAAGAGACAAGTATTAATGCAGAAGGATTTTTAAAGTAACATAAGAAATAATTCTAGGTACCTGAGAGGGTTTAAAGTCAGCATATTCACTGAAAAATGGCTAAATCTAATGCATCTAACGCAAGCCATGGAAGCACCTTTGCAAAATAATGGGTATTAACCTGTCTAAATGAGAGCATATGAAGAGTTAACATTTGCATGGTCCCCCCCCCTCAGCTTCCTTTGGTAGCATGAGGAAATGAGAAAGTTCCCCAGAATGCAAGGATTACTCTAGGAAACAAAACAAAAAACAAAACAAAACAAACAAACAAACAAAACCAAAAAAACACCATTTTTGTCATTCCATAGTGATAACTTGGTGTAGATATCCCTGCTGTTAACTGCTTTCATTTCCAACATGAGTGGAAATTCTGGCCCCTCACACATATTAGCAACTGAAAAACATATATTTATTTATTTATTTTATTACAGGTTTTGGTAATTAGAATTATAAAGCACGTGCATACCTTTATTCACAAGAAAAAATAATATGAAAGTATAGTTAATCACATTTTAAGTCTTCACAAGATTGAATCTACTAGTTTGATTTATACTGGTATCTTAATGATGAAATTTTCCTTGCAGAGTTCTCTACTTAGCAAATTGACAGTTTTATGTCAATAGTTGTAAGTCATTGGAAATGAAGTAGCTAAAAATTTGCTGAGCCACATGAAGTTGTGTGATTAGGAAGACTCCCTCTATGCTAGTTATTTCAAATCAAAGATCAGAGAACTATGTACCTACATGAAAATGCAAGAAATTGTAGTTACATAATTTATATTATTTTACTGATCACTACTTCCCCTTTCTAATTATACATATCATCATTAAAAAAAAAAAAAGCCTATTACAAAATTTTTAAACATCACATGGATTTGTTAGTGCAATCCAACTGATTTCAACTGCATAACACAGCTTCACAGAAAGACATTGAGATTAAGTTCTCCAGAATCACCTCTATATCAGAAGTATTTTAAAGTCGGCACTCTGTTGCCATTTTCTGTGTAATATGGGCATAAAGCTGATAGTTAAGACACAAAATAAAGGTCCAAAAATAACTCCTTCCCACCAAAAATAGAGGAAAAGAATAAGAATTCAAGCACAAGTGCACCTAAGAAATTAATCTAAAGGAGTATGGCTGTTGTCTGACAGGTATATAGAGAGTCTAGAAAGAAAAGCAGATACAATTTTATGAAAGAAGGAATGGATATAAGATTTACCTAAAGAAATCAAAATAACGCTATCCAAGTAACACAAACTGCTGAATCCTAATCTTCAAAGGCAAAATACATGATTCTTCCTTTGTCTGGATGGCATTACATGCACAATCAAGATTGAAAGAAGAAAACAGAGCAGGAAAAAATGGCTGTAACTCTCTGAAGATGTCATGCATCTATTATGCCAGTTCAAAACAAGACATTTTTTTAAACAATGTAACACCTCTACTGAGGCTCAGATATCCAGGAGCTAAATAAAAATTTACAGATATCAGACCCTCGGGGTTTGGTTGCCATCACCACAATAGTGACTTCCCAAGAGTCTTCTTAAAGAGGTTGAATCAGTATGAGCCAAAGGAGCTTACAGTTATGAGAAGTCAGTGCTTAAAAGATGCTTCTTCTGGACCATACTTAGCTGACTTTATCAGAGCATGAGAGGCAACCCACCTGTTGTTCAAGATACAACTCTCTATATTAAAAACTTTAATCGCAGAATTACATAGCTTTGGCTGAAATTGGAAAGTGCAAAGACTATTTCTGAAACCTATCTAAAATGCTGTTCACATTCCCTTCCTTTCCACCCTAGACATCATACTTACAAAGGTGTACATGAACTAAACGTGAATTAAAACTTTATTCATACCTCATCTTCCTCAAAAACGGCAGCCCCCTTCAGTACATGGATGTCACCCATCAAACTTTCCAGGCTGGGCTGTGAAGAGCAATCCCAGGAAAGGCCTTAGACCAAAGGAATCGCCAGGGCCTAGCTGCAGGAGTCAGACTCTTAGGGCCCCTGCCCACAGGCCAGGGCACTCCTTCCACTCACTGCAGGGCTCACCAGACCACAGTTTGGCACAAGCCAAAAACAACTATTATATATCATGAAGATTAACTATTACTAAACACAAAATCATCACCAAGTGCTATGTAAGTCGTTGGCCAGATCAATCCAGCCTGCAGCTTAACCAGGAGCCACAGAGCTCTGAGGGAATGTCGGCATATCTGGGATCACATAATGAACCCTCATGTCCTTCTGCCTTTTCAAAACTGGGTGGTTAAGGCTGAAAGCCATTAATATATTCAGATCAAAAATCTGATCACATCTCTTCACCAGATTTCCATAAGCCCTCTCTTAGCAGAGAAATAGCCCTCACTTCACAGTCGCACCTTACTCATGTCACTGATTTTTGTCAGCACATACATTTGTGAACTGTTTTTTTTCTTTTTACAAATACAAAAGATTAAAAGAGGTAGTTACATATATATTAACTATATATATTTTATGAGGGCTGCTCTTAAAGTAATGCCTCCTATTTTATTCTGGTGATCCACGATGTCAGAGGCAGGTGCCAGTGGTACAGCAGTAGAGGCTAAATCCTTCAAGAAGGATTTTAAAGCCTCTTAGCAAAGAGCTGAGCCAGAGCATTCCCACTATAGACAACATCCAGTGAAGTCCTCAGCACATCCATTTTTAAAGTACTCATTCCACATGGGAGTGCCCATGCACTAAGTATGCCAGATAATTACATGAAAAGAAAAAGCAGAAAAATGCTAACAATTTATAAGAATAAATTTCTCAATTAATCAACACATAAGTCTAATGCAGAGAGGCCACAAGCAAGAGACAACTTCCTTAACATGCTCAAGCAAATTTTGCAGTCACTAACGTTATATGAAACTGTAAAAATCAAGATTACACACTACAGTACCTGTAGAAAATAGATTGCTATACAATCCATTTTTTTTATTTTACACATCATCAGAAACTCTGAAAGACAAAATATCAACAACAGTATTTCTAAATTCCAAAGGAAAGATAATAGGATATCAAAACTTAAAAAAAAAACCAAAAAAAACGGAAAAAACAAAATCAAAGAACAGACTGCTAAAGCCTGGCACTGCCAACTTCGCTACGTTTTTCCTTGATGATAAAGTTGTTGAAAACTTCCCTTGTCCACTAAGCTATTTACAAGTGAATGTATCACCCGCTGTTCAGAAATACAGAAAGCCCCACAATGAGGTGGGTTATTCAGATTTATTCAAGATTAATTCTTGGTTACATTGCAGAAATGTTACTGCTCAATATAATAATAAAAAAGCATGATCCTAACACATGGAAAAAATAATATGCTTATTTAAGCACTTTGCTCATGCATTTAACTTGTGTTGAAGAATTAAAGCCATTAAGTTAAAGCCACAGACATGCATTTCTGTAAAAACTTCATGACAGATTCCACCTGTAAGATAAAAACCACAGCTGGCAGGCAGATATTTTAGTATACAAACACCAGTGTGAGCAACAAGTATGACAGTCTAGGAAGAAAATATAAAAACAGGGAAAAGGACCAGCAAGTAAACAACAACAAAGAAAGCAGGAACGAGAAAAAGGCAAACAAGCATACACCTCCTTACAATAAAATTGCTGCATAACTATTGCATGATTCTGTCACAAAACATCTTGTACAATATCGCCTCTCACAGCAGAAAATTCAAGATCTAAGAAGCTATTTTGGATTAGAGTACCTTCATTTTATCTGTATCTGATCTGCTATGCTGAACTCCTTGAAGGTGACAAGCTCTAATGAAAGACCTGTCTGTTGCTAAATCCAACAAATTCAGATGCATGACCTCTAGAAAACCAACACGCAAGTGAAGTTCAGGATACTATCACTGACACTGTAGCATTGCATATACAGGGGGTTTCAAACTGATGTGAAATAACCACTAAATAACATCATCAGCTAATCTGGTATCAGATTAACATGATTGCTATTCCTAAAGCAATGCTTTAAAGACTGCAGTCTTTTCTCCTTCTCTTCCATCTTGGAATTCTTCTTGAATTCTATTCTACACTGGCACAGTTTAACTGGAACAAATACTATATATATATACATATATATATAGTATTATTTTCCATATGTATATATGTGTGTGTGTGTGTGTGTGTGTGTGTGTGTGTATCTATGTATGGAAAATCATAGAATGGCTTGGGTTGGAAGGGACTTCAAAGATCATCTTGTTTCAACTCCCCTGCTATGGGCCAACCACTAGATCAGACTGTCCAGGAAGACATCAAGACTGGCCTTGAGGCATTTGACCCAGCCCTGAAGGCATTCAAGTCAATCTCCTTAAGTGTTCGCCTAACTCACAGAAGAGGTGAACAAACTCAAGCTAGAGAAGGATTTGATTCCAACTCTTGCACTGACAAAAGGAGCTTTTGAGGAGGCCTCTATATGAGAATCAGAGGTGCCTTTTCCCTTGAATTTTGCAAGAACTTAATATTGTTTGTACATAAGAGATCTCTGTGAATGCCTTGAAGGAGATTAAGCTGAATAAATCTCTAATTTCTTTGTATCCACCATGAATCCTTTTATTTATTTCTAGGAGTTGACTAGCTTGAATAAGACTTCTAGTTGTAACTATCAGATTCCCATGTTCCCATATTTTGAAGAGAGAGATACATTCAAGTTTTAAAAGGCAAATAAGGCATCACGTTTCAGGCTCATCAGTGATTCCTAAATTTAATTTCTGGTTTTCTTGCACATCTTAGAATGAGATTCTTAAATATAAAATGAGTAATATTCCACTCATGGTTGTTATGTATGAATTTTCATCTCTCCATGAATGTAAAGTATGTCTAGCAATATCTAACTGCTACTAAGATATTCTGAAAATACATAACTCAGGATAGATAACCTAGAAGCTACATATAATATCATTTAATTTCAGGTTAAACTTCAGATTTTCACTAAATTTTGAACAACAGAAGTGAAAAATGTTTTAGTTTTGAAGAAATTATAGCTATTTTCTATTTATTAGGTTAGTTCTTGATGAGAATACTTAGTGTATGAGCTGAATGCATTTCTTTGTTTGTTCACTTGTTTTAATGAGCAAATCCTCAGAAATGAATTTAACCTTCAATACTTCTACCCTGCACTGCAAACTTGCTTGCATTTCTAAAGTCTTTATTACGTTCTATTCCAATGACAGTTTCCTTTCCTCTCATTGCAGTCTTTTTTAGTACCTTTTTCTTTTGTCACAAAGAGAACAAATTACTAAATTATGTAAGCAGTTTATAATGCAGGATTATCAGTATCTATCATTATGATGTTGTTTTCCTTGCCTGGGACTCAGTGTAAACCATGACAACAAACGAAATTGAGGTGATTCACTAGAATTAGTATTATGACTAATTCACAGTTCAGTGCATATGAACTAATTTAATCATTACTTTTCATTCATCATTAGCAAGCTTCTCTAAAAGAAATTAAGACATAATGAATCAGATCAAGAACTAGTACTTCAGTTTTAATCAGAACATAGATGAGCGGTATATTACATGTTACTAAAACTGCAAGAGGTCCTCAAACACATGTGCCAGCCAATACATTCAATTCTGTACCACTGCCTTTTATAATAACTGTGTTCCACTACACCAGTTTTTCTTCAATGTTCAGTTTCCATATTAGGTACAAGTTGTTTTTCATTGTTATTTTATGGTCTTTATTTCACAATTTAGTCTCTTCTGGTTTGAACAGATATTACATCTGCAGAGCAATCAATAGCTCAAAACTGCAACTGTGTAAACAAGATGATTATAATCTGAGGTGATGGCTTCTCTATGCAGAGCGAAAGCCACGTGCAACCTCTTCACCACTACTGAGTGAACATGGCAGGCAGGGAAAGGTAACAGAGTATCTCCTTCTGAATACAGATAATAGATACTATACAGTGGATGTGTCTGATGAAAATCAAGATTTAACTACACTGAATACTTCCGGTATTAGAAGAAAACCAAATAATCATCAGTTTCTTTACCCTCTCTCTCAACTTACCACGTGCTTAACTTCTTTATAAATAAACACCAAGAGAAGCAGTAAAAAAAAGTTGCCACTTGGTCTTAATGTCCTGTTGGCAGCAAGATATAACAGAATTCAACGTCCCTTCTCATACCTACATTACTTCAGAATACAAGAAACACCCATGATCAGTAAAATGTTTTACTGTAGATAGACAGAACTGTAACAAGACTACCATTTTATACATTACTGTAGTTAACACTCTTTTAATTCATGACAATTTTCTTCCTTTAATTCCACTTGAACAATTTGAGTTATCAATACGAGGTCAGAAGTTATCCAGTTATCCCCTCATTGAAGTTTTCAGATTGCAGGAACACCAAATACATATTCTCAAGCCATTGAGCATTTTGACAGTACACATAGAGCTAAAAGCAAAACAAACAAAAACAACAAAAAACCCCAACTCTCAGCAATTAAAAATTTAAGGAATTAAGTAGAGAACGTTTGCACTTTCTGATTCTTGAGCTCTCATCCGCCTTCCTTATTTTTTTAGGTAGAAAAGCTGTTCAAAAGATGTCACATCCTCTAGAACTTTGGTTCAACTACTATAAAGACTGTAGATATATATTTAAGCATGACAGCTATGCATTTAATTATCCAGTGCAAAAGCCTACATGCTGCATCCAACAAATTCCTATTGGGTGTAATTGGTTTGAGATAAGGAGCCACATGACTCCTGAGCACAATTCTATTACAAAGCAGAATGAGAAGAAGGCAAGTTAGTAGTAATCAATTTACAGCAGTCCAGATTCTAATAGGAGTAGATCTGGACAGGGATTTGAAAACACTGACAAACAACAAAGTAAAACAAAATGTAATAAAGAAAAAAACAACTAGCTTCTGTTCAGAGCTCTCACCTGCCTACTGTGCAACTTTGGGAATTACACTTTCTTTGTCCACCAGTTTCTGAATCCATAATACGTTTGTTTCCTCCATATTTCTTGAGACCTATTAAGAAGTCCATACTTCTAGATTTAGCATACTCTATAATTTAACATAAAAATAGAAGTAACATTAACACTGACTTAAAACAAAAACATTTATAGAAATGACAAACTGAAAGAGTCCTACTGACTCATTTTATAAGTACACTTTCCCATGAAATCAGAAGGATTTCATCTCTACTCAGACTTTAAAATACAAATATAATCAAAAATCAAATCCCCTGAACCAGTACTGTACTGGTACGGTACTTCTATACTATAAACAGCATAAATGAAATCAGTTCTGTACTTCATGCAAAACTCACATTTTATTTCTGCTTAGCATACTTAAAGATTGTATTTTCCATTACCCTAGAGAAAAATCACTTGATTTCAAGCTAAAATATATATATATATATATATATATTCTCTTTTACAATCATGGTCTGCAATTAACTTCTCAGCTTTCATGTAAGTGTAGAAATGGCCAATCAACTCATGCACCATCACTTCTGCTTAGTGGTACAGTACAATCACAGGAAAAAAATCCTTCTTTTTATGAAAAATATACATGTGTCATTAGGTCTTCACTCATCTGGTCTTATGAAACATTTCCTTGCAAAACCTAACTGGGTTCAAGCTGAGCAAGGGAAGAAAACTGAAACCAAAGCAAAACAACAACAAAAAACACTTAAATCCTTAACAGCTTATTTATAGCTGTTTAATGCTCTTCATGATAGCAATGCCTGTTATCTTTAATTGATATGCATATGACAACCACGTTCAGTTTTGTCTCATTTATTATAAAAGCAATGACCTTTCTCAAATGCTTTCCTAGTCTTCCTTTAAAAGAAATAATCACACACTGAAGTGCCAGCAAAATGGAAAATTAGCCTTTTGAAACAAACAATCCATCCTCCATTCTGTGTTAAGAGAAGCATAAGACTGCACAACAATGAAAAGCATGCTGAACCACATAAGGTTTCTTTCACTGTGCATGCTCCAAAGAAGTCCTTGACATTACTAATGTTTGTCTTGCATATTGGTCCCAAAGCTAAACTTTAGTCTGGAAGAGATTTGAACTACTATCCAGAGGCATTTCAGGATCTGAACCAAAAGGTTTACAGCATCACAATCCAGTTAATTCTATTGCTTCTAATTCCAGCTGGACTTAAAGTCTTATCTCTGCGCTCCAGGCCTTCAGATACAGCCTATCACGGTAACACCAATTCCCAGAGAATTCAACTTCATGACCCAAGTGAGATTAAATCCCTCCAGATAGCCCAAGTAAATGGCTCATAACTCGTTTCTGTCACTTCCACTAATGCTTTTGTACCGTGAAAGAAAGCAGCAAAGGTGTAAATATCTACAAATTATTAACTGCACTTTTTCCCTTAACTCCTATCAGTGATTTCAGTTGTCTGATTCCTGCTGAGAACATCAGATATTTACTAGCTGAACTTTCCCTTTAAATACTGCACTAATCAGCTACTGGATAGTTGTACTCTATCAACCCAAGTGCTGCTGCTTTTGGTAAAATGCAAACAGACTGACAGATATAAATAAATACAGAAATATTGAGGAGGAGATCCATATTTGACACTAGTTGTACTTACACTCCCCCCAAATTAGGTAACTCCTAAGCACATTAATCAGTTTCATTCATATGAAAGCAAAAGTTAGCTGAAAGAGAATATCTCAATTCTACTCTTCAGGACATGAGTACTTTAAGGAACTGAAGATAAATTTCCAAATAATCCTTGAGGACAAATTGGAAGGAAAAGGAAATATACTCTCAAAATGCTGTAGCCTAAATATGAGAAATTACTGCGCATGCTGAAACCCAAACAAACAACAATACAGCACTGTGTTGAGAAGTACTTTTAAATACATTTATCATCAAACAAAGAGGTATTTTTAGGATTCCCCACCCATTCGTCTTAAATCACAGAGAAGGGAGAAGTTCGTAGGGAAGAAAGACAAAAGGAAGAAGAAAAAGCAAATGTAAACAGAGAGTAACAAAATCTTCAGCACTAAAAAAAATGCTTTCCACCAAACTTAATAAGTTTCAAATAAATAAATAAATAAATATCCACACACACACCACAGAAAGACAGGTAAGACAAAGAAAAAACCTACAAGAAATAATAATAATAATAATAATAAACAGACCTCCTCTTTCCCATAGAAGAAATGAACCATTTATTTTCTTAAAGCCTCTGGAAGCAGGCAATCTCAACTTTCAACACTTTTTCTCTGCAGAAAGCTAGTAAATTCCTCCTTCAGTGCTTCTTTCAAGAGATTTCCTACAAGACTGGGGATGACGAAGGCACGAGAATGTCACATAAACAGAGGAAACACAGCAACTTACTGAAGGTTTGCACTGCACATGTGCAGCTGAATTCCCAAATCAGGAGGATGACTGGCAGCTGGGGGCACTCGGTCAGTTCCAAGGCAGTCAATGGTTCCCAGCTGAGGGCCAAGTCAAAGCACAGCTGCAGGACATTGTGTTGGCACTACTTGCTGGGACAGCATCTGGTCTGACTTGCAAACTGTGGTAAAAAGGTTGCCACTGGGCTGTGCAGAGTGGAGTAGCAAATCTGTGGGCATAGCAGGTAGTCTAGACTAACCCTGAAAAAAGACTAAGGTAATACAGAATTGTGAATCAAGGTTCCTAACAGGTAGAATAGCTATTTCTGTATTGAAGAAACATCTTCTCTGATAGAGAATGGAAAACATGGGCAATGTATTGTTGTGCTTATATTGTGGAACTATACTAGAGGACAATATTGCTGAGATGATTCATAGGCAAGTTTTCTTCTGGTAACATGTCCAGACTACTCTATGCTCTCAAACCACCCCTGGGTTACTCCCACCTAAATTGGCTAAGGTGGTTGCCTGAAAACTACCCTGAATCGAAACATGCTGAGGAAGCACTGTCTCCTAATAGTTAAAGCAGTCATGGAAGACTAAACTTTGTTTATGGCTCATTTAGGGAACTGTAAGTAGAAAAAGTTATCGTGCCAATGCAATCCCAATGAAGTCAGGCCAGCAAGGGTAGTCAGCAAAAGGGAAATGACTCTGTTAATGAGGCAGGTGACTCGTACTTGATTTTAATCTGAATAAAAGACACAAAGCCAACATAGCTCAATTAATTTACTGGTTGTCAGATTGTGACCATATACTAAAACAAAGAGTACTTCAGTAATCTTCAGAGTAGTGCAGCACTGACAAGAAACAAAACTCATACCCTTGTTTAATCACCCGTATATTATAATTCATGTGATGCAGATCAAAAGAAAACTCTCTACATCCATCAGCATCCCATGCATTTTGTTCTACTTAAAGCAAGCTTTGAAATTTGAGCAAGGTAAATGATGTGTATTAGCTCAGCTGAGAATGCATGTTTATTAGACTTCAATACTTATACAAACTAGTAACTTTTGGATTCAACATTTTGAACAAATACAAATAAACAAAGCACAATTTATTTATTTTACATATTTACCCTTTTTAAGCCCAGCAATTATTAAACAATAAGCCAAGCAATGTTTTTTTCCTACATTCAAGCTGATTATCTGTCTTGAGACAATGAGTCAGAAAGTACTTGAATCAAGATAAAGGCATATCAAATGAGATATAATAAAAGGAGTAGTGGGCACACAAGGATATTGCCAACATGCGTGCCTGAATGGCAGAGTCACTGTTTATAGAGCATACAAATTTCCTGGGCTGCTATACAAAGTAGAGAGGTCTGTCTAGGTTCACAATTATTAGCATGACAGCAGAATTACACTGGAACAAGCAAGAACTCTCCAAATACAGTGCATTTTGAAACTGAAGAAATAGTATATCTATGTGGTTCAGAAATAAATGTTAACATGTAAGCCAGTGTTCAACTTGAAAAAATAAAGACTAATTAGCATTTCTTTGACCCAAGAGTGAATATAAGAAACTGCAGGCTAAGAAGTTTTTTCTGCTTTTTACCCTTCCGGAAATATTGATAAAATCTGAAATCAGATTTATCAAATGAATACAACTGGATTAAAGTACCATCTCAGATGTACCTTAAAAATAAACCTGAAATTGTTATTATCTATGAGCTACTGTCCTTTTTACCTTGCTAGCTAGTTTATGTTTTTATTTAATGATGATGCTTTTTATTTAATTAAGGGTGACAAAACTGTAGCCTTTTAATTCATAACAATAATTTGAACAAAATTAAAGAGATGAAACATTTGAGCTTTCTTGCATGCAACTGTATATTAAAACACTTGATGAACTCCCCAAATGCCAAGGTAGTATCTATCAAGATGAAGATGGCCAATATTCTTGCATTAGTTATTAGCATAACACACATATAAAATTACTGAAGTAAGCAGAACCTACTGGGCCTTCACAAACAGGAATGGTATGGAGAAAAATTGGTTTTAAATTTTTGCATGGCTCCTCATGGGAGAAAAGTCAGGGACCATGGTGAAATTTGAAAATAAAACAATTACTATGAGCAAAACAAGAACACATACCATTGTTCTTGAATATTATGTGGAATGCTGTGACAATGCCTATTTATTTGAGCAGGTGTATGTATTTAGTATCAATAGCAAAGCTGCTCAAGAACTCCTGCAAATTGTCACACAGGCTCAGCACCACATTTGTGCTACAGAACCAGGCTGGTATATTGTGCTATAACATGGCAAGGAAAGAATACAACTTTCAGAGTGGAAAAGGAGATTTGAGTTCAGCCCCACCGCCCTTTCTCAACTAGGGAGCAGAGAAACAAAACAATTAATGCATCCCAAGAGAAAGCTTTTAATGAGAAAAATACATTTTGAGACGTGTTTTCTGGGTTTTTTTTGTTGTTTTGTTTTGGGTTTTTTTGGGGTTTTTTTGTTGTTTTTTTTTTTGCTTTTATGGAAGCTGACAATAATTCTAACTATATAAATGTAGTGTTTTCCTCAAAGAAGTGCAATGAGTTTAATTCTTCTCCTTTCTAGTGGCTTACTATGAATTCTTGGCAGCTTAAAAATACCTACCAGGAACTCTGCATTCTATGACAGTACAGACAAGAGCAATGCTTTACACTTTCTAAAAAGCTTACTATTCTCACCAGCAAATCATGTTTTATTGCCATGTATCCTTTCTCTAGAAATGAAGCTAGCACATTGCTAGTGTATCCTCAGATAAAGCTCATATATGGTCTATATACTTCTTATTATTTCTATATTATTAAATTTTTTTTCATAAAGATGCCTTTTATATTCTGTCATTTTTGGCTCCAGGCTGCACCATTTCCTTAATCTCTAGCACAATACATTACGATTCGACATGAACTAAATAAAAATCAGCTATGAACAAAGCTGAGAATAAATGTTAAAATGTACTGTCAGTCCACAGTTTGGATATGAATTATATCTCTGCAGTGCTTTTTATTTCAAAGCACAATACAAAGGAGAATTCAGAGACCTTGCTGAAAGCAGATCACATTTTTAGATACCTGACTTAAAAGAGGACTTAAAGGTCATCAAGCCTGATTACATTTTGTTCAACACAATAAAGTGCAGCCATGTGTAAATTACTGTTGAGCAAATTATGAATGATTCATGGCAGGTTTTTCATTAGAATGTAATGTCTCCTTTTCTGTAAAGTCAACATTATGATCTACACTGTTATTTATTAGAGCTCCTTCCATTAAAACAGGAGAGATGCTTTTATTTGTACCTTTTTATCTGCATACAGTGTAATTGAAGGTAAAGTTAAAGAAAGTCCATCCCTTAGCTATTTCTAAGCTCTCAATCACAAATTTAACTGGAAGAGCTGTTTCACAAAATACCTAAAAAATTTGGTATTACGCTACTTTGTCAAGGTAAGATTATCAGAAAATAAATACAATTTATTATAACTTGCTTAAGTAGTGCTTTCTGACAATTTGCAGCTATGTTTTTCACTCTATGCATGATCAACATTCCTATTTGCTTCATAAAGGTTATGGAAAAACATCCTTGTCTGCTCTTTAGAAGATAGCCACTTCAAAGACTCTTTTGAGAATCAACAGCCTTTAACAGCGTTTGATACAAAGCCAGAAAAGGGCATGTGCTAAGTAAGGGGGGAAGCAATGCTTAAGTTTGCATTGTGGGAAATAAAGGCCAAAAATATAGTTTATCACACAAATTAAGTTTTCTTTTCCACAGTAACTCTCTTATCCATACATGCCTACAGCCAAAACCCTTCCGTGCTGATACCCACAGAAACTCATCTGCAGAACCCTATTCTCAAATTATCAACTACTTCTTGCTTCAGTACTCAGGCATTCCTGTTTGGTGCCAGAAGCAGAATTAAGCTCACAATGAGCTTCTGGATCCGAGTTTTGGCACTTAAAGGTGGCTGGATGTTTGGTTTACAGGCTGATGCTTGTTTACAGCAATGCTTCTGTCCAGACCAAAAAAAAAAAAAAAGGAGCAGGTGCTGTACCCAGCCATTCTCTGTTGGGTTTGGAGCTAAAAACATGATAGCAATATTTTTCCCAATACATACAAATGAGCAACTGCTTTGGCTTGGTAAAGATTTGAAAGAGTATAATTAATTAATTTATTAATCCCTTTTTTTTCCCCTCCAAAATACCAGCCTTAACAGTAGAGAATACATTGTTGTGGATCACTAGTGTACAACTGCTGAACAAAAAAGCCTTTCAAGAGAGGAAGGCAGTGTTAGAGAATGAAATCAATGTAAATGAATGAAATGATTTTGAGGTAGCTTTAAACTGTAATCTGAATAGATTTTAATTCTTTACTTTGAGAGTAATGTAAATCTGAATCATATAATTTTTAAAATGCAATTAAATCATTTCCACAAAGAATCTTATATAACATAGCAAACTGTAGGTTGCAATATAAATTGCAAAATGAAATATTTCAGGGCCTTTGGTAGATCATTTTGGCATTGTTTGAGTGCTGTAGGGAAAAATCTCATCTAAAAACATTTATATCAAATATTATCATAATACAGGAGAATGCGAGATGAACAGAGTAAAAATACTGTATGGAATATTTCTGGACCTTGCTGGCTTTTTTGCAGAACAATGGACAGGATTGTAAGGCAAAACACGTGTAAATTAAATCAGAAGGTGAGTAGATTGTCTGTAAAGATATTCTAGTTTTATACTTAAGATTTACATAGAGTCTGGGGCAATCTTTTGCTGAAAACTGTATATATTATTTCTAAACAGCTGTAAGTAAACAAACAGACAAACGAAAACAGAGCAATAGAACAATAGTTTGTGGTTGTCTTTCTTCAGCCTTTTTCTAATTTAACTTCTGACTAAAAGTCTAACATGAAGAACAAAGTAGTTCAAAATAGTAGTTTTTGGAAAGAAGCAAACAATCTTTTATAAAATCATGTTTCATAGGACTGAAATGCCAATTATTCAGTTAAGCTTTCAGAAATGCATTTCAAAAATTCATCAGTTAAAACTACATCTATCTAGTTTCTCTAACAAGGAAGAAGCAAACATTAGATTCAAAAAACGAAGTTAGTGTACTCTTGAGAAAAAGTTTTATATAGCGACCACTCAGTTTTCCCTCTCCCGTGTTACCATCCTTCTTCAAAAGAAGCTGCTGTTTTGGTGCAGAAGTACTTATAATATTTAAAATATTCCCAGTAATAGTAATATTTTAAAATTTTTAGGAAATAAAACCAAAACAATACAATCATATGAGAATACCTATGGAACTCACATAGACTCATTTAACTACCCACAGCTTTTCACACAAGCTCACCACTGATGCAAGAAATGCACAGGTCAATAGTTAGTGACAGCCTGCCACTGAACTCCTGCAGTCTGCTCTTCAAGAAAAAAGATCTATTGCTTACAGTAATGACTACTCTTATGTTTTAAATGCAACAAGTTCAACAATATTACAGTACGTACAGTCACAGCCCAGACTAGAATCCTGTCCTTGGTTAACAACTTGCAATCAGTTATAAAGAAAGATTTTACAAGCACTAAATATAGAAATCTCTCCTTTCTTATCTATACATATACGCAGTGGATTCTACAGTTGACTAGAAACATAAAGACATCATCTTCAATATTACTGAGCTACTTAATCATAACTATGGGGTACTGTGTCAAAAGCAAACTCCTACTTCTTCCTCATTTTTCAAGAGGGTGGTTCGTTTAGATATGTAACTCCATGGCTGTCAAAAGAATGAAGCGTAAATCAATGACGGTCATTTGTTCTACCAATTAATATATTAAAGCTAACATAAATCATTCTTTTTATAAGCAAAGCATTCTTAAAAGTCTTCACTAAGTCACTTGAGCACAGGGTTAACTTTCAAATACAAAACAGCTCTCCAATGAAATACTGAATTTTGCTGCAGCTGGGCTTCAGCCAATTATGCCTTGTGAGTCTTATTCACATTTCTGAACTTACATAGTTGCTGCACATTTAGAGACATCAATGTAGGAAATATGCACTGGAAACCATGTTGTGGATCCTAACATTTACAGCATTGTTCTATTAAACCTTTTTTTGGAACCTATGAGGGATGCTAGGCCACTAAAGGTAAAGAGAAGTGCTTGTAGCTTGAGTGTGAGCTGAACTTCTGATATATTTAACAAAGAAAAAAGGATATGAATTAGAACAATGCTAAATAATGCATTATAAAGCAATGCCAACATGAACAAAATCTGCACCTGCAATAAAATGGAATATTTTGCCAAAAGATCGAAATCTGACCCAGCAAATTCATTCTGCATCCTTATGGTTGACTGTTCCTGTTTTTCTCTCCTAGAACATTCTACTGCTTTTATTTATAACAAATCGTTAAGAACGCTTTCATTAATCCTTTAATATTTATATTTTTTAGGGATAATAACTAAGAATCATAGTAGAAGTTAATCCAAAATTAATTCCAGTTTTATGTTTGTTTTATCGGTATTGCAGTGTAATAGCTTTCCACTTGGCTGTGAGAGTAATTAAACTGAGGCTGAAGTATCCTATAACATAGGGACTTCCATTTACACACTATTCGTGGTGAAAATATTTGTGTAGCTTCTCAGATGCCATGGGAAAGAATATTAAAAATAAAATAAGAGGGCCTTAAACTAAGCAACTAATTAAAATAACAATGTTGCTAACCAATGTTAGGGTGAGAGACACACTGTAATGGAGTCAGTTTGAAATCCACAGGAGATACATCACCGCTTTGGTTATTTGCTTATTACACCGATGAAATGTTTCCAAACAAGTGTCTGTTTGTGACCATGCATTTGTCTTGTGTCTTCACAAATCCTCTGAATTATCTCCTTGTTGAAATAAAATCATCAGACCAGGTATACCAAATGAATCATAAAGTTTCTGTAACTACAGATGATCATACAAAAGATGCCAAATTCAGAAGCGTCTATAAAATACCTGCTTTACCCACTATCAGACCATGACAACAAAGCATCTTTGTCATGAGACCAACTTAAGAAGGACAGTGAAAAATAATTAAACATAGAAAGCTGCAATAATAGTCCCACTCAAAGGCGGGCAAAACCCCAGCAAACAAGCATGATAAATTACACAGGCAAAGTGAGAGGTTGTATTACAATATTTTGTATTTTACTGGAGCTTTTTTTTCACTGCTACAGAAGAGGAAAAGCTCAACCTCAACAACTCAAGCCAAATTACGTGCCTATGGACCAAAGTATTCTTCCATGCTTCTCTTAAACTTGGAACCCCAGAACTGGATTCTGCACTCCAAATCTGCCTCATCAGTGCTGACTAGAGGGGAATGAACACCTCCCTCAACTTGCTGGCAATGCTTTTGCTATTCCATAGCAGCTCTCCAAGGCCCATTACTGTAATCTTTACCTGAAATACATCTATACAAGTCATCTGTACAATTAAACATTTGGAATTACTAAATTCTACCTAAGATAACTTGAGTTCCTTTCACCTATATTTCTTAGAATGTTTTCCAAACTAAACTGGAGGGATGTTTAGAAATTCTATTAACAAAGTTGTTCCTGATTAATTTAGAACTACCTAGTTGTGTGTTGCAGTTATCTTTTAAAAGTCTTTTTTCAACTCAATGTTCTCATGTATGTGTATTTATATGCACTCAATTAACATATTAATGAAAGTCTTCATAGGAACCTTCATTTGTTTAGGCCAAACAAAATAAAGGCTTTCAATACTCATCATGATACAGATAATCCATTTCCACTGCAGCAGTATGCCTGCACTTGCTATGTCTAACTTCATGTTTCTAGAAAAAAAAAAAAAAAAAGCTATAATTGTTCAAGACAGGAAGATTGCTTATCAATTACCATCACGGGCAAAACAGACTCAACATGTGAAAAATTAATGTAATTAAGTACCAACTAAATAATGAAGTAGGATAGTGAGAAAACTGACGACATCATCTTCCCAGTCACCCCTTCTTTCCAGGCTCAAATTCACTGTTCTAGCTCCTCATCCCTCTCTCTTTGAGCTGCTGTACAGTGTGGGGAGCCATTCTTACCAAACAGGCCCAGAGCTCCCCACAAGCTGCACCTCTTCAAGCTCCATCCTGGCGCTCTTCATGGGCTGCAGCTCTTTCAGACCTCATTCACGGCTGCCCCGTGGAGATCTGCTCTGCATGGTGCCCACGGGCTGCAGGGGGCAGCCTGCTCTGCCACAGGTCTCCCCTCTGCTACAGGGAGCTGCTGCTCTGTGCCTGGAGCACCTCCTGCACGGACCTTAGGATCCGCAGGGCTGTTTCTTTCACGTTTTTTTTTTCACTCTCACAGCTGCTTGAGAACACTTTCTACCCTTTAGGAAATGTGTTATCACCAGTGCCGATGATGGATTTTGCTTTCGCCACTGGTGAGTCTTCACAGCTGGCTGGAACTGTGTCTATTTGATGGGAAGGACAGAAGCCCACCCCTACCCATTTACATAGTTTTCAGTATGAAGGGTTTTTCTTTATGAATTTTTTGTGGATATACTGACAGGCTTTAAAAAAAAAATAACATGATAACTGTCTTAAACGTACAATCGTATTAAAAACAATTCTGTCTAAATATGTATCTTGCATGTGATTTTGTTGTATGACGCTAACCATGGCAGTTTCTGGCAGCCTGAATTAACTTTTCATGGATCTGTAAAAGCACTGTAAAAACAGACACACGTGATATAAACCAATGGACTCTGAAGGCAGAAGGAATGATAAAGCCTGTTGTTCAGAAGGCAGAGATACAGGACAAAACTTACAGGAAATTCAGATGAAAGAAAAAGGCAAGTCCTAAACAAGAAATTTTATTACAATCACTGTATGTATGCTAAACACTAAAGCTACTGTCTTTTTTATTATAGTACTTTCATATTCATCCTTGTGTTCTTACTTATTTTTACTACTGTTTCACTCCCTTGCCCTAATTTTTACAGTGCCTTCCTTTTCTGTTTATTATTTACTTTTCCCCCTTACGTCTGACTGCAACCTCACTGCCTGATTTTCTCTTTCCTTCCTTGCTCTACACTGCAGCTTTTATGCCACAGTTTATCCCACCAGCTCTCACTGCTTTTGCTCTCCATGGTCCCGTATCATTCCCCGTCTGCAGTTTCATCACCTCCATACTGCAAGGGGAGCCAATGTACTCCTCTCCAAATTTTACTTACTGTTCTGCTTTTTTCTCCCCTCAACAGACCGTTACTTTCCACAGCTCCACAAGCTCTCATCAGCCTCTTTCAGGCACAGAACAGAGGAACAGCAGAAACTCCATGTCAGAGACCAATCTGTGATAATGAACTCTGTCATTCAGAATTAATTTCAGGATAAGGCAAAACAACCCTATAAAATAATTACAGATGCATCTCCTACTGAAATACAGGACTTCCCCCTCAAAAGAGAACACATGGGTTTATTGGCAGGTGAGCAGCAAGGGGTCTGCAGGGCTCCTTGATTGCGGCAGTAGAGCACTGTGAATGTGGCAGCTGGCTAATTATGTTGCAAAGAGCTTGGCTGTTTTTCAGCTCTCTTTCTGTGTTTTATCAGAAAACGTACTGGAGACTGTGGAATAGGATTTAGACAGTTTCTAGAGATACTTTTTACAGCTTCTTCAGGTAAAGAGAAGAAATAGTCTGGATGCAAGGACTAGCTCTTCCTACATAACGCAAAAGCTGCTTTTATCTACATTTATGGCCCTCGTAAGACGTTCTGAAAGGAGAGACTTAAGGATTGCCAGAAGAATCAGGCAAAGGACTACATAACCTTTTGAGAAGCCATTATAAAAAAAAAACAGCTAAACAGTAAGTGTTATAGAAACAAACAGATGATATAACCCTATAAATAATTTCTTCAACTACATAAAGACAAGCTTTTTGGCCTCAGAATCACAGAACTGTAGGGGTTGGAAGGGACCTCTAGAGATCATCTAGTTCAACCTTCCCTGCCAAAGCAGGCAGTTTCTTCATGTATACTACAAAAAGTCAAGTGAAAACATTTTAAATGGAAAAATATTAAAAATACTTGTTCCATAGAAACACTTTACATCAAAAGTTCCTCACCACATATTCATTTTTTAATACTTAAAACTTCATCAGGAATATCTCAGCCCATTACACATCTAAGGTAAAGTGCGTTCTATGCAATTTGCTACAGGAAGCACCTTTCAAACAAAATACTAAAAGCTTGTAATGATCAAGAGCACAAAGCACCAGAAATTCTTATACTCTTAAAAGGAATTGTACTTGCTCAGCGCCTTTGAAAAAGATGAGCTAGTACAATTTTCTGTTGGTGAGCACACCAGGACAACGCTGTAGAATGTGCACATCCTCTATTACCGCTATGCCTGTATCAAAGTTTCAGAAATGTGGCACTTAGGAGCATTCAGCATGCCTTTAATTTTATAATTAACGCTTCTAAAAAAAGAAAAGGCAGTAAAATGCAGTTGCATCAGTTTCTCAGTATAATTCTGCTTCTGTCTCCACTGCAGAAATGAGTTTCATGCATCATTTCTCTGTCTGCTTGCAGCTTTGTGACCTACGAATCAGGCAGTCTCTATGATGGGAAAAGACATACCTGACAGTTCCCTACAGCAAGGGCTTTTATTTCTCTATAGCTTAGTTTAATCATCTGCAAAAAGTACAGGATAACAATTTCTATTTCACAGCATGATCACACGAGTACACAATCTGAGTTAAGTACTGAGAAATGATTAAAGAAAAAAATCTTCATATCTTGAAAGCTGTTTGACATATTTGAAAGAAACTTGTAAATGTCACCAGAGGGTGTGAAAAATATAAAAGAATATGTGTGTGTCAAAGAATCACATTCAGTATCTGCATTCCTTTCTGGTCAAATGTAAAGAGAGCAAAAGAGCAACTCCAGTGTTTCTGTTCTCATTTTAGTCCATAGATTCAAAAGATACTTCTGATGGTATAATTTGCATGGCAAGGAATGTCCTTTAACTATGGAAATCTGCAACAAATTATCTTGGAGAGGAGCTAGTTCTAAAGCAACATCATTTCTATGTGACTATTTCCAAATCACAACATTTTTTTAACATACCTAAGAGAGTTCAGTGAGTGAGCTGAAAGTCTCAAAATAGCAATAATGCAGTTTAATAGTTTATTTAAGAAAGCTGTCTGTGTGTGAGAACACACAATATTTTCTTTATGAGAGCTTACTCTGAATCTTTAAAGAACTTTACAAGATCCTGTTTTTCACTTGCAGAGTGTAGAAGTAGAGTCTCAGTTTAGATGTGATTAGCTAAGATAAAACAACTTTCTGAAACTCATAATCTTGAACACATACTATAACAGGAAATAAAAACTTTTTCAAAAAATAATCCGATTCATTTAACAATGCAATTCATAGTCTGTTTTGTATCCAAATGATATGTTTTTAAGTGAGATCTGTTGATAAATTTTGCATGTATTCTTAGAATTCATGCTCTTTAAATTGATTCTGAAGTGTATAAACAATACACTATTGAAATGTTCATTAATGAAGTTGGGAAATTAAGTACACCAGCTCATAATTCCTAAATGTTTCAGTAAAAATCCCTCAGGAATTTGAGCATGATTAAAATTTTCCTGTCCATTTCAATCTTGTTAAAACAGCTGTCCTAACCCCCAGGCCTCACAACTCCACCCCAGATTAATTCCCTGATGACCAAATAATTCTGCTTTACCACGTAGCAACAGAAAAATAAAGGATGATCAAGTTATAATAAAAGAAGGCTTTGAAGTAAAGCTCAGACAAAATGCTTCTGAATATATGGGTTAAAATTAATTACTTCCAAATAGCTTCTCTTTAAAATACATCAACTTTGGCAATGTAGTTGAGATGCCACCAAAGAATCAACTGTGAAACTGCAGCCTACAACTAATTTTGTCAAACAATACTGTCCTCCACAAACTGCTCATCTAAATAAGTGAGAAGTAATTAGCTCAAATCAGTTCAGGTAATAGACCACTCAGACTAATTAGGAGGTTATTAATTTAAATCCTGATCCTTTGCACAATTATCTTTTCAAACTTCAGATGTCTCTGAAACCCTATTTTTCAGAGGACCCTCTGAAAGTAAATGCTTCCTATTTATTTCCATGGAAACTACAATAGCTACAAAGAGCACAACACTTCTTGATAAGGCAAAGTCTCAGCTCCAAGATGCTAGTTTTCAACAGTCACCACCAGTAGCTATGCATTTTTGCCAGTGATGTACAACAGCCTGCAACACTTGTAAGAATCTGCATGAATGGAGGTGACACACTGACACCACTGCTGAAACACACACCACCCACTGCCTCACTGTGCTCAGATCCACTGCTTGGTCTCCATGAAAACACTCAACAACCATCCATGAATGTCAGTGAGTACCATTTTTTTCTACATGAAAGAATTCAGTGTCTTCATTCACACTTCCATGTCAAACTGCCCCTCTGCTGCCATCTGCCACATGACAAGAACATGTAACAGAATCCTGGCGGGAAGTTTCAACCTCTACTCTCATGCCACCACCATTTGCCTCTGATGTCATGGGCCAACAGAATAAAATAGGAGGAGTTACTTTTGGAACAGACTTCTTGTTTTGTTTTCTTTCTTCTTTTTTAATTGAAGGTTTAATGATCAAAATGCAACATGGATGTCACTGCAAACAAGCACAAGTATAATATATCCAGAAGTACAGTAATACTTAGACAAACCTCAAGAAAGCTGTAACAGATATTATCTAATATATATAATCCTATTTTGAGAGACAACCTAGAAAACCTAGATCCCCCCAGCCAATGTTTCTATGATGCCAATGGCAACTTTAAAGCAGACCTGGCAATAAAATTCGTCACAGAGGGAATTACATGTCTCTTTTCCTAGTTTTCTAATGAGCAGGATCAAGAAAACAATCAGACACTGAGAACTTAGGTGACATACAAAGAACTTTATGGGAATAACAAAAGTTGGTGGAAACAGTTCCTCCTAGAATATCAAAATAAACTTATTTCTACTTTATCTGTTGGGTATCCTTGTTAGTAGAGGGCAAAGTATATCCAAGAAATGACTTTTCTTCAGTTTGATTACTTTCTCCAGTTCTCAGGCAAGGGAATCACTGTAATATCTCACACACAACCCATCTTTATATTACACACTCATAAAAACCAGCAATCCCTCGAAACAGATATTCAGAAATCTGCTCACACAGAGAACTTTCACAGGAGAAAAGCATGTTCCACCTGGGGACACTGGAGGGAGGAAAGTGCCTCATCAGCTGCTCTGATATAGAAGTTTCCACCCTTGCATTATTCACATGTAAGTATAACTTACAGTGCTTCTGAACAGAAGCTTATCTGCACAGCTATTTCCTGAACTGTCCACATGAAAGTACAGTATGCACACTGAATATGTAAACAGTACTGAATATACACCTTAGGGTATATACTAGGAGTATGAGCATCAATCATGCTTGCCATGCAGCTTTCCAGCAAACATTCCCTCTGCCTTTAATGGACTATGGATCAGGCCCTAAATACTCCCCCTTGTCTCTCCTTTAAGATGCTGCAGCAATAAGGAAACTAATAGAAATGATGGTCTTATTTCTCTTAGACTGCAGCCAAAGGACTGCAGGCATAATTCCAGATGCTGTGGCATGTACTCACAGTCCTTCTGCCTGCAGAGTCTCTCTCAGTTCTGGGATACAGTGCAGGGACACATTTCATTCTTGGCCTTTGAGTACCTGTCAGAAATTTCTTCCTTCTAAAAATGCAATATAAATACTTACTAGGGCTGAGGATGGAAGTGGATTACTATACAGTTATGTATAGTTGCTCATCATATTTATGCAAGAAAAAATACTCTTAGAAATGACACATTCTCAAAGTTAAATGAAAAATAACGTGGTGCATATTCTAGTACGACTTATAAAAACAAACAAACATATCAACTCAGGTGTCAACACAAGAAATTATCTACCTCTCTTAAAGGACTGTTTGTGTCAAAAAGGCAAAAAAAGGAGAATGAATGAGCACAATAAAGAATGTCAGTGAGATGAAGTAGAGGCTTACTAATTCTCTCATTTTTTTTTTAGAACAGCTAAGTCAGCTCCTCTCTGACCCTGGCAACTTTACACAAATAATGCTTTTTAAGAGCATTTGGTTCACTATGACATCAGGCATCAGTTTCTCATTATTCCCCTCTCCTTCACTGCTACAGAGTAAAAGGCAGTTTCTATTGACCCATTACATCAGTAGTTTTCTCCTTTGGGGTTTGAAATTGATGTTTCGGAGGGTTATCCTTGCACTTTTGCTTAAAAATATGAAGAACTATGACTGTAGAAGATGCCAGTGTTATAGCTTGCTACACATGGTAACATTAAAAAGTCACTGTGAATGAAAAACTGGTTTTCATCACTGATGTGACATTTGTATTTTTTAAAACCACACAGTTAACTATTATCAATAACTTGTTTCCACACTGTATGACACAAGGCTTTAAATAGCCCTGCTTGAGTAGGAGGACTAGACCCAATGACCTCCAGAGGTCCCTTGGAATTTCAACCACTGTGTGATTCTGTGACATTTTACTTTGAGAACTAACCAGAAAAGGGGGTAAATTTGTATACGTGAGTAAAAAACGTGTTTACTGGCAGTTAAGACTGAGAGGATGTACCAGGAATAGTTTATAAATAAGAATAAACATATGTTGAAGTAATGTGACATCTGTGACAAGCTGAACTGTATGGGTAAGTCAAATACAACATTGCTGAGCCAGTTACAAAGCATGGTGGTAGAGCAGATGAGGTGTCTCACCACAGCTCCTGGGTTTCTTTCAGACTGTTGCTAAAATCTGCTGAGTGTAAGCATGATCCTGTACATTTAGAATGGGAAATCACCTGTGTGGGAACACAGTGGTAAATGAAAACAGCTTTTTTTTTTTCCAGTTATGTAAATCAGTTAACACCAAAAATGTTAGCCTAACGGGTGCCTAAGGCTGAGGGATCTTTGCCTTTCATTTTGAGTAAGTCATTTTGAGTATGTCATGCATCATCAACCATTTCTACAGTAAATAATTAAACATGAAATTGTTTAATGAAACCTTTCACTTTCCACCTTTCTGATTTCTTAACATGCTTGGTAAGTCAGTTCTGAAATACTTGGAACTTGTCTATGCTTTACTAGTATTATATGTTCCACTCATTTATTTGATCATTATGGTATTGTTTTCTATTTAAATGCAAGGTGTTAATTCCAACATGAGCTAATTCCTAGCAGACAAGAAAGAAAATAAACACTTCAGAAAGCCCCATTCCCTCACCTGAGGTAACAAAGCAGCTCATGGTTGTATGGAGATCAATGTCACAATTGTGCAAGACAGGGAGAAGCCTAGTGGCAAACTGTAGGGGGAAAAAATCAAACCAGAGAAGCTAGTGATTTTAGAAGGATGAGAAAAATCTGTCCCATAAGAAGAGAGTCAGAGACTGAATGGTAATTGACTTGAGAATTATTTGTAATAATACTGATGAGTACAGATACTTCTTTGTGTTAACATCAACTTCTCTTTTTATATCTTGTTTCTACTATTGAATTAAACAACAGTTTATTTCAAGTAAGCTTTTTTGGGTAACAACATCCATCTTTTCCAAAAAGCAACTGCAGAAATAACTGATTCCAGAAAGTTTTCTTGACAACTACATCTGTAACAAAGTCCAGAAGATTGGTGCAGGAGTCATAAAGGGTGAGGCAGGGGCTATTAGATTTAAGAGTATCATTGCATGTTGTTAAGAATACCTGTTCACTGAAAGGCTGGTATTTTACATTTGATCTAAAATACAGCCATACTTTCATAATGAACTAACACTACATGTCTGTATTTCATAAACATTAAGAAAAGCTATCACCTGACTTGACACATTTGCAAAAATTATAGAAGAAACAAAGTAGGAACGTGAAAGAAATGAACCAAAATTCTGGAAATCGAAGTTGTATTGATAAATAATGATCTGCAGACCTCACAAATCCAATACCATGAGTGTTAAATAGCATAATTCATAGTGCTAGTAAAAGTAACACAAAAACTGAGAACCCTTCTACTTTGAGAAGACACACCTGTTCCTAAATGTCCTGAGCAAAGTGAACACAAAGCAGTGAGTCACCTAAGGGCTGACCACTACGTCTCCCAGACTTAGGACTAACTGCAGGCAAACACATCAGTCTCATTGCCGCACAGTGACTGCCACGAGAAGTTGTAGGGAAAGCCAGTGATTGGGCAATTTAGGAACTCCTGCCAGCATAGGACTGTTTTGCAACAGGTTCAAGAATCAAAACCAATTTAAAAAAAAAGGCTTGTTTGTTTTTTTCATTAAACTATTCTTTCTTTACGGAAATATTTTGCGTGGAGACTGCTTGCCTCAACGTACAATTCCCACAGTTCTAACCTCAGCTTTGCAAAGCTCCCTTCAATGTCTCTTACCTCTCACTATACGTAGCATGCCATATAGGAGAAATTTGTTTCATTATATAATTTCAAAAGCTATTAAGTATAACAAGAGAAGATTCTAAAAATAATTAAGATATTGATATGGATCTATTTCTGAAATATCCGTTCTTTTGCATTGACGTTGGGATGCAGTAAGAATTATGGACATTATTTTAACTAAGAAGCTTGGAAAATGAAAGGAAATGGGATGATAAAAATCCTGTTCAGTGATCTTTAAAGCAAGACAAGGGTATTTGGATTGTAAAGTGGGTATTTGGCAAGAAAGGGTAAAAAAAATAAAAGCAGAATATTCTGCAATGGCTGCATTCGTACTTCAGATCCATCTTTGTCTAATATGCTCTAAGGACACAATATAAATATTTTAATTGATTCTAATTTCAAAGATGTAACACCATTTATACACATATAATATATTCATTCTCCTAATATTAGAGGGCAAATACTAGAAATATATTCTGATTATTGCTCTGAACTTCACTCTTTTATTTAGTTTTGTTCTAGGTTCTCTGCTTTTTTCTTTTTTCTTTTTTTAACCTCAGTTGTTATTCTTCCCATGTCTATTCTTTAATCCCTTCCTGATGTAAATCCCTTACATTTTTGCCACTATTTTTCCTGCTGAATAGTACTTGTTTCTTCTTCAAATTTAACTCTTGATTAATTTTAATCTCTGCACTTTAAGAGATGTTCGATACTAATACATTCATCTTATCCCAGCAAAAATCACAACACAGTGAGAATTTAAGTAAGCTCCAGTGACTGTCCAGCTATGAAAATATATCAGTTCTCAGCCCAAACAGAGCAGACTACAGAAGGCCAGATGTATCTAGAGACCTTTAGGATGACTTAATACATTTTATTTTCCTCGCAGATAAAATGTGTCACCACAGGGAATTAAAAAAAAGAAAGTATTTTTCAAAATTGTTTTTCAATGTTTCCTTTCTATATAGAATCTTGTTGTTTAATATCTTCCTCATAGTACTGTAAATTACACCCAAAAATACTGAAAAACAAAAACAAGAACACCATCACAATATTGCAATTGCCATCTTAATGCTGGTGTTTCTTGACTTTCTGCAATATCAAATTTCTCGTTTAATTTTGTATTACATCTTTTTCATAGAGAATATAAAAATATTCCTTGTTATGTTGACTAGAATGCAGCCAGTGGTAATAACATTGATTTTCCAGCTTCTCTCCAGCACAATATTTGGCAAAGTCAGATGCAAATTGTATACACCCGTACCAAGGAGATAGTGACTTCCAGGAGAAGACATGTAAAGTTCAGACAGGAGAAATGCCTTACTGTAAGGGAGGACCTGGAGGACGTACAGATTTTACAAAAATCCAGCATCTAAAACACTTCCTATTTTCTTAGGAGAATCATCTATTTCTGAAGAGGAAGTAAAAGTGGAGTTTGAAGTTGACTTGTGATACTGTAACATTACCATCAATAGCTCGACATCAGGAGAGTATCAGATATTGTAAAGCACAGGTTCCTCTACATTTAATTCCTCATGGTATTTCTAGAGAAAATAACTCAGTGGAACTACAAAATGAATCACTGAAAAATTTCAATAAAATCAGTTTCCTGCAAATTATTTTAAATAAAGTTTTAAATGCCTCATATCAAAACAGAACTCAAACTAACCCTGTCTACCAGGTGTTAGATTTATTTCTTAGAAAATGCAACAGAAAACAGTTTTTTCTCACAGCTGTGAAATATTTTTCAATGTATTTGTTGTCAATATGTTATTTGGAATTAGATTATGTCAAACATTTCATTTATCCTAACGGAAAGTAGCTAAATGCTTCTCCTTTCTTGGCATCAATCCTGAGCTGAAAGACTAGGACGCTTTGCTCACTTTTCCAGTCAAGTGTTTCAGAAAGCAATAAATGAAGAAAACAAAGTAAAATAAACACAAAACAACAATAACAAAAACAAACAAACAAAAAACACCAGAAAAAACTAATCATTATAGGCAATAATTTGCAAACATACAACTCTTTCAACATCTGCCACTTTCAGCTTCATCTTATAACATCTCTCTTGGCAATATAAATTGTGCTTGGCTTCATAGGTGCTCTGTGCCATACAGAGAAGGAAAACAATCATGGCAATGGCAAAATAATGCACAGTGTGGGTGTGGGGATGGAGAGCTGCAAATATAAAAGCTGCTCAGTTTGGGGAGCTTTATTTTGAAAGAAAAAAAAAGAATGTTATGTTAGCTTTCCCATTTTAACTCAACATTGTTCAGCCAGCAGAGGAAAAGAACTACTGCATTTATGAAAGGTGCCAGACAACCTCCAGCATTTCCAAGGAATCCCCTGAAACTACTGCACAAAAGGAAAGCAATTTATTCCCGTACATGCAGGTGAGTTATGTCAGCAGAAATTTATTGTTTCAAGAATTTAGGGTTGTTTTGGGTTTTTTTTTTTTGTTTGTTTGTTTTTTGTTTGGTTTTTTTTGACACTGAGCAGCTATAGTACAAATATTTTGAGAAAAGCAGCAACTGGAAAATACTAACTTCACATGAGATGCATGATGGAGAGAAGCTAACTTTGCATGGAGTACTATATCCTCATCATAACTTACCTCCATAATTATAAGTGTTGTCTTCATTTCCTTTTAGAAACTGATACCAAAAAAATTTTCCATAAAACTCCCCCAAAAAGCCAGACAATTTCTTTTTCATTTTATATTAACGACAAAGAAAGGAAAAGTAGACACTGATTCAGGAACCCTACTTCTAAAGCTAATATTAAAGTATATGCACAAAGTGTAGCCTAGTTTGTGCTTAAATCCAGCCTTTTCAATAATACATTTGAATGTGAATTTATGTCCCAGAAGACTTAATGAGATGCACATAATCAAAGCCCATAATTTATAAATCTTACTAACAGATTTATTTAAAATAACTACATATTTTCATTCAATATTCCATTTAATCATATGTTAATCTGAACATTTGTTTCCATTTATGTTGTAAACATTGCCATGAGAATAATTTTCTTCCATTAAAGTAGGTTTATTAATACAACTAAAGGTGCTCGAGGGGATAGGAAGCAATCATGGAAAATCTACACCTTGCAACCAAATTTGCATCTCTGATTGGACTTGCTGCCTGTAAGGATCCGCAAAGATCAAGAGCGATCTCCAGCAGCAGCCATGTTAAAAGGAATCAGTTTCCGCCTTACTTCATTCAGCTGACTTTCACTTTTATCTACTAAAGAATATCCAAACTTTGCTCTGAAACAGTCAGCACGCCTCCTGCAGCTCCCTGGTGGTCCTGGATACATGAAATGTCTCAAAAAGTCTTTTTAATTTTGTGACAGATCATTTGCCTCAGATGTATCAGTTCTATGAATGAGACAGAGCCCCATGGCTCATTCTGACTGAGCTCCAGGAAGCCAACATGGTTTCAGAGCCTCCAACAGAGCCTTACCCATGCTCAGCATCCTGTCCAATTAATTAGCTTGCAATGGTCAGCAAGAAGAGGAAGGGCCAAGCAGACAAGGAAACACTATAGACTCTCTATTCTTGAGCTGATGAGCTAAATTCTTGCCAGTATATAAATTACTGAACATGGAAACAGATGGATATTAAGAGAATAACTGAAGAATGCTGAAAATGAAATTATTCATCCGAGTTATTACTCAAGTGTGTAACTCTAATACACATATTAGTCTTAAAAAGATACTGTCAAGTTGTTCTTCGTAACTTTTCAGGTATTTGCTATGAGGTTACAAGCACGCAGAAACTTCTGTATTGACAGCTGCTGACTGTCAGTTACAGGCCAAAGGAAGTGCTGTGGCTGTCTGCTAAAATGCAAACTAAGAACTAAAGACTTCTGAAAATATAAAAACAGCAACTGCAATGCATCCTACATTTTACAAAGATAACATCTTAGCAAAGTAAGCCCTACTCAGTCCACCGATACAATCATCATGGTTTTGAAAGAGGTTTACCCTAGTTGCAAAGAAACTGGTTCAACTGTGCTTACCAAATAGCTTTCTCCCTCGAAAAGTAAGCCATCAACGTACTTCTGACATTCCTCATTAGTTGTGTTTACAGGGAAATTTGGAATCTCTCATGACTCAACAGGAGACTGAGTCCATAGGAAATGCATGCAGAATGACAGAAGATTAATATACTGCCAACATATTTTGGTTGTTTTTTTTTTTTTTTTTTAATTAGAGAGCAAATAATAAAGCAAATAATGTGCAGAAAAAAATAAATGCATAAATTCAAGTGACAGATTATCTTTCTAATAACAGCAAAATATGGTTGCTTGCTAAGATTCTTAATATAGTTTAATTATGTCACAGGTAAGATCTGTGTATAAATCACATTTAGGGCATCTCACATCAAAGAGTAAAATAAATCATTAAAATGTATTTGGACAGACTCTTAATCATTTTTCATGGAACAGTTATTTTTGGAAACCTAGAGTAACATAACTGTCTCCAAAGGGACTAAAACTGCAAATGATTACCCAATTTTTGTCCATGAAGAAGTAAAGAAATCACTTCCTCTACAGGACTGGAAGGAGAAAAGAAAGAATGGGTGTTCTGAATAACTGAGAAGTATTCATAGCCCTGTGCTATAAGGAAGATGAATGTGTCAGGAGACACATTCAGAGAGGAAAGGGATGAACAAGCCCGAGTAGAAAAACAGAATACTGATTTTTACCATCAGGCAGACATCAAACTATGGCAGTCACACATAATAAGCAACATATGATTTGTATTTCCCTTTAATTTCATGGACGCTCTGCCTAAGAAGGCTCATTGGTTTTGATTGTTTATTTTTATTCAGAATGATTTGACAAAATTAGCTTTTGCTGTTCCTTCTTTTATTGTTGATGTTATTTTGCACAGCATTTACAAGGGAAAATGGTAAATGCTACTGATCTCAACAAAGTCAGTGATATAAAAACCTTAAAATCAGATTGCTCCAAAGACAAATACGACATGCTAAGTGAGGATCTCCACAGTATGTCCAAGCAGCCTGAGACAACATGATGAGACTAAAACAATGTTTTAAATTCCTCTTGTACTTTCCATATCTGGCTTTTTATATATACGTACATATTTTACTTCTGTTATTACATAAAAAACTGTGATTTGTTCAATAGCTATGCAAATGAAACAAATGCCTATTTCCATAAAGAAAACTCTGCGTGAGGAACTAGTAGGTGCTCTATGTCATGATTCCCCTGGCATCCTATCTGCCCATAATAGCACTCGATGCATAACAGAAAACCTGGCATTGCTGTGCAAAAGCATTCTTCAGCCACATAAGCTATCAAAATAATAAGTGATCAGATTTCTTTGCATAGAATCAGAGTATCCTCAGTTGGAAGGGACTCAATATAAGATCATCAAGTTCAACTTCTGGCTTCACACAAAAGTTAGACCATTTCACTGAGAGCATTTTCCAGACACTTCTCAAATGCCCGTGAGCTCGGTGCAGGGACACTTCCCAGGGGAGCTTGTTCCAGCACCTGGTGACCTTCTTGGTAAATAACCTTTTCCTGATTTCCAACCTGACCTGCTGTTCCCTTGGGTTATACCACTGGTCTCGAGAGAGAGTTCAGCGCTGTGCCTCCACTCCCCTTGTGAGGAGCTGCAAGCAGCAATGAGGTCCTCTCAGCCTCCTCTGCTCTGGGCTGAACATTCTAACTTCTTCTGATTCCCACTTCCCTGCTTGAATGGGATGTGAGCATTGTCTTCCTGCAATATGCATGTACTGTGGCAAAGATATAAATTAGCACAGATATTTAGTTAACTTGGGTGAAACAAAATAATTCCATGTTATTATGGAAGTGGACCGTTTTTTCTCAGTCCTTCATATGTATCTTGACAGCTCCTACAGCTTGAATGACTATTTTTAGAAATCACAGTGGAAGAAGCTTCAGAAGCTATGCTATAATGATTCCCTGAATTAATCCTGCCTGGTTTAATTTTAGCCAACGACCTCTCTTTGTATTTGGCTTTTTTTTCTCTGGAATTTCTGTTTGGAAGTTACAGTTCATTGTTTCAATCCTTCATCAGCTGCCTGCTTTAGAACTGTGTTGTAATTGCCAGATTAGGTGTAATAAACTTACTTCCTAACTTGCAACACAGTGTAACACAGAGAGGTGCAACTCAGATGACTAACATGATGCATTATTGAACAACTTGAATTAAAAGGGAATACAATTAAGGCTGCTATCTGTCTGAATGATGGATGCTCTTTACTTTCCTCTTTTCAAATCATGAATCTAGTTTTCTGTCTCACCAGTTCAGCTAATACCTCCTCCACAAAATGTTTTTTTTTTCCTTCTTTTTTTTTTTTTTTTCCCAGAGAAACAACAACTTTCTCCATCTCTGATATTTGACATCATGTCCCCTGATCCACTTTCCTGTATCTGCATGTAGGGAAAGGTCAGATTTTTTTACTTCATATATCAGTGTGCTCACAGGAGCTGACAATAATTATAATAAAAGAATAAGTCTTGAGAAAAAAATAATGACCCCCCTGCACCTTCCTGCCCCCCCCCCCCCCCCCCAGATCTTTGGGATGCCTGATTCTTTCTCATATTAAAAACCCTCAGAATAGAGCAATGAAATGTATTCTACCCACCTAAAAGACTGCTGTGACAGCAAGAAAATTGGGAGGTAGCCCACAAGGGAACCATTCAGCAACAGATAAAGCTTGCAATGAAGACTGCACACATCACAAGAAAAAAATCTGCCGTTTTAACTTTGAATTAACTTAGAATAGTACAGTGAATCTTGTCCTTTCACCAAAATATTGTAGCCTTGAAGAAAAACTGTGTACTGTAATTGCACAAACAGCAAAAGACATAAAATATAGCTTTACACTATTTTTAACATATTCTTCATTGCATAAATAGCATAAAGAGTATGCAGATTCTCAACAAAAGATAGTAATGCTCAGGTGTTTGAGAAACTCTGTTCAATAGTTTGTAATCAACAGGTCTCTTGACAATAAATGACAAAACTTTTGAACTTCTGCAGATAAGAACATATGTCCCATGCTCTCTAACTATCATGTTTGGAAAATGGTTGCCAGATCACAAATAGAGATGATAGCAAGTAGAAATTTAGAAGTACATAAAGAAGATGCTGGTACATACCAAAGCTAAACTAACTTCAAGCAGGTCTTAGGTGAACAAAGGATATGCTATTGCCATGGTAAAGCAGACTTTCTCTTTAAAGGTTATTTGAAATGCTCTAAAATTGGAATACTTGTACATACTAAACTTGAAGGACTTGGTAATGCTCGAAAAGACAGTAGTACACTAAGAAATCTGTGTTCAAAACAGTAAAATGTGATGAACTTTGAATCTTAAGTAAAGGTAAAATGATAATTCTAGGGAATATATTCTGAGCCTCACCCTTTCATAAAGATAAATCCGTAAATTAGCAGTGCTTAAAGATATTTGTTGGCAGTGGACAACAAGCACATAATGGGAATCAGCACATAATAAGCACAAATGAGGCCCTAATGGGAATGGAAAGGGTCAACATGTTTTTTACCTAAAAGAATAAAAGATAGTACATTACTGGAAAGGATGAAAAACAAACTTTTCTATGTAGATCTTGCATGAACACCCCTTTGTTTAACTGTAGGAAACTTTTTTCTGGACTATTATTGACAAGTACAAAACAAGGTAACAAATACTTACACATTTTAAACATGTACTTTGAAAGAGAAAGCATAAATGATTAAACAAATAAAAAAGAAAGTGCACAGGAGTAATATTAACAACCAAGAAAAACGTAAAAAGTAAGAAAATTTTCTCTGAAAGCTCTTGTTATAAAATCTGCACATTTAACAAATAGTGATCTCCTAATTCTCAAATACCCTAGTGAAATAGGGATGCATTGTTTTTCCTTTTCTGTCAGAGAACACTGATATCAGCTTCCAATTCAGCAAAGTATTTAGGCACATGCTTACCTTCAGGCACTTAACTAACCCCATTTTTTAAACAGAACTACAAATATCTTTCTGATTTAAACTAAAGACGCTGAATATCCAGGCTCAAAATAACAGAATAGACACCATTTTTCTTAAGTTCCATCCTGATACCTTACCCAAGAGCTGATCTTTTCTTCTTCCCTACTCAAAAAAAGCTCAAGAAGAAAAAAAAAAAAAGAAAAAAAGGAAACAAACAAACAAACAGCAGAAGCCAAAGTCGTTCATAAATATAACCAGGAGATTAGCAACACTGATAAACACCAAATATTGAGCTATCGAGCATTAGCAGCATGACGAAGCAACAGACTAATATGCTTTTTCTCCCATCTGATTCAATATTTCTTAAAATATATTACAGTAAACGTTATTCTGTTATTCAGTAAATTCACAATGATATCTATAGTATTAAATATAGATCAGAAAATGTAATTTGACCTGTGTACACGGTTCTGAATACACAATGCTTACTGTAATATTTTCCTTTTGCTCTTTTCTATTATGTACTTGGTAAATCAAAAAACAAGTTCAGTAAAGAATGGGACTGAGTAAAGTGTGTTCCTTATAATTATTATGTAGAGAGAAAGAGGGGAAGATGGAAAGAGGGAAAGAAAGAAAAGAAAGAGGGAAAGAAAGAGGGAAAGAAAGAGGGAAAGAAAGAGGGAAAGAAAGAAAGAGGGAAAGAAAGAAAGAGGGAAAGAAAGAAAGAAAGAAAGAAAGAAAGAAAGAAAGAAAGAAAGAAAGAAAGAAAGAAAGAAAGAAAGAAAGAAAGAAAGAAAGAGGGAAAGAAAGAAAGAGGGAAAGAAAGAAAGAGGGAAAGAAAGAAAGAGGGAAAGAAAGAGGGAAAGAAAGAGGGAAAGAGGGAAAGAGGGAAAGAGGGAAAGAGAGAGAGAAAGAGAGAGAGAACGAGAGAAAGAGAGAGAGAGAGAGAGAGAAAGAGAGAAAGAGAGAGAGAAAGAGAGAGAGAAAGAGAGAGAGAAAGAGAGAAAGAAAGAGAGAAAGAGAGAAAGAAAGAGAAAGAGAGAGAGAAAGAGAGAGAGAAAGAGAGAGAGAAAGAGAGAGAGAAAGAGAGAAAGAAAGAGAAAGAAAGAAAGAAAGAAAGAAAGAAAGAAAGAAAGAAAGAAAGAAAGAAAGAAAGAAAGAAAGAAAGAAAGAAAGAAAGAAAGAAAGAAAGAAAGAAAGAAAGAAAGAAAGAAAGAAAGAAAGAAAGAAAGAGAAAAAAAATATTAAAAAAATGAACAATTGTAAATTTAAAATGCTGGAATTCAACAACCATCTGTTAGCCTTAAAGGCAGCTTTCATTAAGGCCATCACCTCTTCACAAGTCGCAACAGGGAGCTATCATTAACATTAGCTGTGATTAATGAGGATGTTCTCAATTGCAATTATTCCACTCTAAAGCTTAGAAATATTCTGGCAGTGTCATATACCCTAACTACCACCCTCATCCTCTCAGTCGCCTCATTAAAAAAATCCCCATTGCAGTTTACTTTAGATTATAATATAAAACCCTAGCAAGTCATGGAGGTTCTCCTTGGCTGCAGACTGAGGCTGGTACCTTCAGGCTGTCTGTGGAAAGTGCTAAGATATAATCACTGAAATATGAGCCTGAATCCACTGTACCACTAGAGTTTTTGTAAATTAAGGTAAAAGGTGAAGAAATCTTTATCTCCTCCACTTGTAAGCTGACAGATTGTGGATTTGGTTCAGTTCAGCATTAAAACAATTATTTTTCCTGTACTATATTCCTGTGCTTGTAAACTTAATACATAGAAAAGAAAAATCATCTGAATTGATAGGCCAAATTCTGTCACCAGGTAGAGAAGCCGAAGTGCTCATCTAAGTTTTAATACCGTAAATCTAATCAGTATGTTCCAGTATAGCGTTGTTAATTCTATTGTTTTTAAGTGCAAAGAAAGACTTTGAGAACCTACTTTTCTCTAATCTCTGAAACCAGATTCTTTTTTTTGTTTGTTTGTTTATTGGGCATGTAAAATGGACATGAGAGAAGAATGCTGAAATCTTAATCAATGCACAATGATGTGCAATATTTATCTGCATACCAGTAAGCCCCAGACAGATACTGCTCAGTGCAGGAATATGCACAGCAGGAATTTTGTGCTAGGAAAAACTGATTTATATTAATGAAAAAATAAACTGAAAAGCAATAATTATCTAATTTTAAAAGCAATCATTATTATTAGTGTTTTCTCTTTTTCACAGTATGGCACAGAAAAAAAGTTAAATGATGTGATGCTTAATGTCCAGGTCCTTTAGATGGATTCAAATGGTCACAGCTGTCATTTCTTTTTGGTTCTCCCAGCCAGAAGCTCTCTTCTCTTATGCAGGAAAACTACGTAACAGTTCAAGCAGAAGTACATAAAACAGTTAATAAGTTTCTTTTCTTAAGAACTGTTTCTAGTGGAGCAGTATGACACTTTTGGTTTTACCAGAATATACTGCATTGTATTTCCAGTCTTTGGCCAACCCCAGCATTTGGGCTCCTTCAGATATTCATCGTGTGGCACCACAGTAAAACAGCAGAACACTGGAATCACTTTAACTGCATATTAGGTAAAGGAAGAAAGTTTTGTTTGATGAAGAGTTAACAGAAAAACAGAATACTTTAGAAGAGGGTGTACAGACAGACAATAAGGAACTGAAGGCCTCAACAAAAACTATGGGAATTAAAATATGAGAACTGGAGCTAATGCATTCATAAAAGCAAAAGCCCTTCTGTTGCTTTGAACTGTATTTTAATATGACTGGGATCTTGTAAGACTTCAGCACACTGAAATAAATGACTGGTGCTGGAAAAGTGAAAAATTTGGTGAACAGTGTGCATTTAATGTGTTATAATGGTCTGTTTTTGGGTTGTGAAATATTTCTGCAATTGTAAAAAAATAACTGTAAAGGTATATTTGCTTAGTAGTTCTGCCCAGTCTTTCTAAATTTAAATCTATGGCAACAGTGCTAAAAGCAGTCTTTTATTTCCTATTATTGTTAGTATAAAACAATAAAAAAAATCTTAAAAGAGTATTAAAGCTAAAACTTAACCTCACAAAGAAACTCAGTTAAATCCACGGTGCACCCCGATGAAGGACTTTTTAGTTACATTTATGCTTGTTCTTTTCTCTTATGGTTGCAACTTCCTTGGGTTCCTTGGAAAGCCCTCTGCCAATTGTAAAGGATTTGATGATGTATCCCACCTAATAACAGACCTACCGCTGAGTAATACCGCACAGAAAATCTATGAGTACACTGATCATTAGTCCACCTAGCGTGCTTATGCTTACTCTGGGCTGTTGGTTAGCTTCACTACTCCCAGGAAAAAAAAGTGTGTAAATTTATTAAAAGAATCACAGAAATTTCTAAACAGGCACCGTGAAATCGTGGTTATCTATAAAGACTGTATTCCAAATTTAATTTACCATTTTTTCTCTCATTTGTATTCTTTATTTTCTTGACCTAAAACAATTAAGCTAGGCTGGGTGGTCACATAAACTAATATAAGCCTTTCAATGAACCCTACTGTTATTAAAGTAGGAAAAAATCACATTCATATTGCTAGAGATGTTACACGTAGGAATTCTTTATAAGACCGTTTTAGAAATTAGAACATCCTAATGAGAAATTAATTCTTCACTTTACAGAGTTTACTTTAGAACCTTTTGTGTTAGTGCAAACAGGATCCATCTCACCACAGTATTTTTGAAGAGATATTGGTATACTCTTCAGTTAAAAATACTTAATATTGAGCAGAAATTTCCCTCTCTAAAATCTAAACTGTGTTTCAGATTGAAATTATAAATAATTTTTTGTTCTTCTTTGCCAGCAGCTGGATGTACTACCAAAAGTCAACCACTGCAACTTTTCTGAAGGTTTTTTATTTGGAAGACAAATTGACTGCTTCCTATCTATTCATCTTACACAGTCCCCATTTCTGTTTTTCTGAAATCTTCACAAATACTGAAAAATAGACATAGCAATTGCTATATTTCCCTTGCTTCTTTCCGTGCATTAGGAGAAAATAGTTCAAGTAGTTTCCAGATTCATTTGAATTAGTGTGAGAAAAGAAATGGAAAACAATTTACTGGAAGAGTTGGTCTAAGAAATTTGTGTTTTAAAAACACTCAGTTTCTAAGAAGGGATGTGCTACACTTTGGATCCATACAAATAAGTCTTTAGCTCACTTAATACTTGGACTTGACAGCCCATCTCTGACCTCTGGGAGCACAGATTCTTCATGAAACACAAAAAAACTGGCACACCAAGAACTGCTAAAGGGAAAAGATGACAGCATTCAAGGCTGAAATAATGTCTGTGGTTTCATGAATCAAAATGTCTTTCATTGAAACTACTCTGTCGAGCTCAATACAAAGACTGACTTCATTCCTTTTGACTTGACTGTTTTCAACTTCATCAAGAAGTATTTTCAACCTATCTAGCAAGTCAGAGTTGAGCTACATCTGCTTCCAAGATCTCATCAGTTACAGGCACATAGAGTCCTTCACAACAAACAGGAAGATTTTTGTCATCTGCACGATACTGGATGCATATATTTGTCAGTTGGTGACTACGCAAAATCTGGTGATGGCTAATAAACTTCTCAAGAGTGTCTACTGGAACTGTAGCAACCTGTGAAACATCTGTGAGTCACCAATGTTCTCTTAAATACAATACATGGAACAAGTAATATAGAACATTTTACTTAAAGTCATCAAAAATTTATTTTGAAGTTTCTAGGAAATTGAACAGAGTACGAGTGATCACTCATGTGATCCCTCTTATGAGAGGGAGGGGTGATAAACTTTCCAGAACTGGTAAGGTACTGTATGTGGTAAATAGATTCAGAATTATTGTGTAATTGTGTATTGAAATTATGCTGCTATGTAAGAGTTGGAAGGATAAACTACACCATGAGATTCACCATGCAATTTCAAGCATACTTGAATAGCGAACTCAAGGTATATGTGGTATGTTCACACATATGAGACCTCACTCTTGCTACGAAAAGTGGTATTAAAAAAATTTCTTCTGTAAAGATTCCTTAATTAGCTTATTAGAGACTTATTGCTACTAGAGATTTCAAACATGACTATATTCAGAGAAAAGTCAACATAAAAAAGCAGAGTACCTGCTTGATGTGTTCAAAGAGACCTGTGGTTCCATAGCTGGATGTACTGCAGCTGTAATTTCCCACCTCCAGGAGACCCAAATGTTAAACTGTTTTAGTGGGTAATGAAAGTGAAGAAAACTGTACTATGCATACTAGCAGGAAGAGGATAGAAAGGCAAAGATCCAAACAGATATTAAGAGCAGAAGGAGTGGCACAGGTAACTTGGAAGTGTACATGCACACAAACATATACATACATACACTGTGAAGAAACTTGTATTTAGTTATGTTTAACTATGAAAAATATTTGAATAATTTTATCATGGTTTTATGATTTTTGTTATTGGTATTCCACATCATAACATCATGTAGTGCATTGGGAGTAAAAGAGTTAATGCTTGAGCTCCATGGATCATCGATAGCACCTGTCTCAGAAGAGATGAACTACATATCCCAGGGGACTTTGTGTTGCTTTGCATTTTTATGTGTTTCCGCTCAGAGGGAAAGATAAAAACTGCATGTCATGAGACACAGGCTCTTTTCCCTTTTGGATAGACCCAGCGGTGGGTGCTCACTAGCTTTCTCACCTTCAGCATTTAGCATAAGGTTTACTGGATGATCTTTCCTCTCATTTTGTTTGATTTATTAGCTTCATTTCCAATTATATTGCACTATATTGTGTTATTTTGCATTCAGATATCTTATTTAGTAAATCAGCTTTCCTCCTCAGATCACTGCCACTGTTTCGTTTTTAGGCCCTGCTCCTTTTCCCTTTTTCCCTTTCCGTTTCCCCTTTCTCTTTCCCTGGGGGATGGGTCCATGGGTCCCCCGCGCCAATCATCATGGAACTGGGATGAACCAGCCCATAACCATTAACAGGTTTCAAATTTGAAAGATCTGCCTCTTGTCTTTACAGAAAGAAAAAAATTGCCAAAAACCTTCTGTGATAAATGTTACTAAATTTTTCTTATTGATCAAATTCAGTATTTAAAACTGTCATCACTCCCTACAGCATTTTCCTAGAGACTAGCACTTTTAGACAAAACGCATCCCTTTTTTTTTTTTCCTATACCCTAAGTAACTGTCTTCTAATCCATCATCACTAAAGAATATGCACACACCTAATTGACACAGCTCCAGGCTGACAGAAATGGGGTGGAAGGAAAACAGCAAAGCATGTAGCTTACGCAGTTGAAGACTGATAAAATCCTGAAACCATGCTTCAGCTGACTACATAAATAGACTAGGAAAAACGTTAATGGTTTAAAACCAGACAGCAACCCAGAAAATGAACACAGCATATCGTGCAGTCCTAAGTAGCTCCATAAAACAGTGTGACACTTCCAAAGAACACATTTAGTCCAATAGGGCTGTCACCATTGAGCTCTTTTTGAATGAGAGATAGAGCACCACTTAACAACATAGCTTCTACTTACTACTGTCACCCATAGTGAGCTGCGTATCTTACTAATCTTAATAAATCTTACTGAAATCTTAAAAGCAAATGCATTTGTCCAATTATTAACATAGGCACATGCTTAATTACTTGCAAAGCTAATCATGCATGAAACAAGCAGACAATGTGCATAAGTTAACAGGAATGCATAAGCACAAAGGAAAGTGACAATCAAAGGACAAATATGTGTTTATAACGACACATTGCAAAGAAAGAGCCTGTGCTGATGGCATGTCTAATTTCTCTTTGGGCTAAAACAGAAGATATGACTCCTGAAAGCATTTTTAAAAGTATGTTTTTGAGGGTTTATCTGACTCTACTCTGAATCATTTCTAAGGATAGCAAGTTCCATTTCACAGTCCTCTTTGGATCCCAAGATGTACACACTCCTGACAAATCAAAAGGACATGTGTTACTCTGCAGGTGTTTCTTCAGTTGGATAATTGCTCATAACTGCTCCAACATTCAGTACTCTGCATAGAAATCTGGCATTCAGGATATGGGAGATGATTTTGAGGAGCAGTTAGAAAATGCAAGGCTTGCAAATCAGTGATGAGTTTCTGCAAACTTTCTGAAGTTGTTACGAGAAGACTCATTTAGTATCTTCTTCTAAGCAGGTTTCCCAGCAGGAAATCTGAATGGCATCATTTTCTGCTTAGAATAGCCTCAAGCATACAAGAATCCTCTTGTACATTGAGTAGATGAAGACAGCACAAGAACATCAATTTTCTTTCATTCATGAGAACTTAATGCTAAATAATTTAAGAATCCCTTCAATGGCTTTGTAGCGGAGCTTTTCCTGTTGGAAATACCTCCACAGTGCACAGACTGTTGTGTTGTTCAAGTACCTGAGAAGACAAGAGAATACAGAAGTAGTGGGGATATGACTCATGGAACACCTCCCAGCTTAAGCAGCTGGATATGGTACAAGTATTTTGATGCTGACATCATAAAATACAAATTTTTCAGTTTCCCATTAGTAAATGATATCTTATGCATTTTGTACTTATGTTTGGTTCTATTGAATCAAGAAACTAGTTTGTTACTTCTTTGCCTCATTCACAAAATGCTCACTTATTGAGTTTTAGTTTTGCGTGCATATCTACAAAGAAAAGGTCACATTCCATATGCTTTGGTGATCCGTGAAAGATATAAACACTTGCCAGTGTTTTCTTCTGATGACACTCACACTTATTCAGATGTTCTCAAACATCAGGCAGCAAGCAAAGACTCGCTTTAGTATTACTCTGAAATGTGAAACTTATATTAAGTATGCACCTTTGTGACAAAGGCTAAATTGCTGAATTAGGCAAAGTATTACCAGCAGGACAAGGAAAATGATCCTTCCCCTCAGTGCAGCATTGGTGAAGCCACATCTGGAGCACTGGACTCCCCAGTACAAGAGAGATGGGCATACTGTTGAGAGCTCAGTAAAAAACTAGGCAGATGGTGGAGCACCTCTCCTATGAGGAAGGAGTGAAAGAACTGCAATTGCTCACCCAGAGAGAAGGATCCAGTGGATCTTTTCAATATCTATAAATAGGTGAAGGGATGGTGCAAAGAGGATGCATCCAGATTCTTTTCAGTTATGCCCAGTGGCAGGACAAGAGGCAATGGGAAGAAACTGGAAAACAACAGATTCCATCTAAACATCAGAAATCACTTCTTAACTGTGCAGGTGACTGAGCACTAGCATGGGTTGCTCAGAGACCCTGTGGAGTCTCTCTCCTTGGAGATCTTCAAAGGCATGTTTTAAAGCAATCTGTTATACACAGCCCTTCTTGAGTAGGGGGCTCGACCTCCAGAGGTCTCTTCAAACCAAAACCATTCTATGATTTAGTGAAGGAGATATTAGCCATTTATATAGAGACCCCATGTGAGCTCATAGAAATATTTCTTGTGAGTTCACTGAACAACATTTGAGAGGTAAAGACGGCTCATCATGACTTATCTGAACTATGGAAAGCTTGGTTGTTCAGAAAAGGTAAGTCTACACTAAGTACATTGGGGTGGATGAGCCAGTAAAAAGTTCACTATTCTCTTTTTTTATACGTAGTAAATTCTGTCATGGCTTAGAAACTCTCAGGAGCTGATAAGAGTAATCAAAATATATCCCAGAGGATTCATATATTTTCCTGGAGTGGTTTTCCTAAAATATTGAAGCAGTATTTGAGAAGCTTATAGAATCACAGAAAAGCAGCAAGAGGATTTCAGCCACTAATAGATCTGGCAACATGGAACTAATATGAACACTATCATTTTACCTCCCTCAGTACTATACAAAAAATATTAAGGACACCATAGTTATTAATCAATCAGAATTTCCGTTACAAACCAGCATTTTCAGTAATGATATCAAACAGACTCTTTTTCCAAGCCTTAAACATCTCATCTCAGATGTCAAAATTTTATTAAATCATCTGTCTTCAAAGAGAAAAAATAGACACTTCATAGCAATTAAAGTTCCTTTTAAGTCACAAATGCCTATTTATTCTCCTTTGAGGAAATATTTCACCCAGAATAAACAAGAAAGGGGATTAAAAAACATTTAATATATATCATAAGCATGGTATAGTAATACTTCTAAGTCTGAAGCCATTTCTCCCAACTAGTTGATGAATATGCTTTAGTCTTCACTTGAAGTTTTAAAAGCATCCTTAAGCTCCTCAGCTAACCCTAGGCTATAATAATCCAATAGCTAAAATATAATCCCTGGGGAAAAGATGCATTTTCTAAAATATACAATCAGAAATCATGGAGCTTGAAGTAATTCAAAGGATCAAAACCAGCGATGATTATCCAAAATTCATACAGGCATCAACATAAAAATATTCCATTAGAAAAGACAGATAAAATATGCCAGATTTGGTCCATAGATACTTTTAATATATGTCTAAATCTCTGTAGGTACATATTTACACAAATGATGATTGCTGTGAAGAGATGGAGTCAGGAAGGCCAAGGCCTAACTGGAATTGGAATTGACAAGGGATGCAAAGAAGGATAAGATAGGCTTCTATAGGTATATCAACCAGAAAAAAGGAAAGTCCAGGAGAGCATACCCTCCCTAGTGAGCAACAAAAGCAGGCTAGTAATTAAAGACAAGGAGACAGCTGAACAAATTATCCTGGGGTGCATTAAAAAGAGCGTGGCCAGCAGGTCAAGGGAGGTGATCCTCCCCCTCTTCTCTACCTCACCTGGAGAACTGTGTCCAGTTCTGAACTCCTTGGTACAAAAAAGACCAGGATCTCCTTGAAAGAGTCCAGCAGAGGGCTACAAAGATGACAAAGGACATAGAACACCTCCCTTATGAGGAGAGGCTGAGAGTCCTGGGTCTGTTCAGCCTTGAAAAAAGAAGACTCAGAGGGGACCTGATCCACATCTACACACATGTAAGGAGCAGGAGGCAAAGAGACAAGGCTGAACTCTTCTCAGCAGTGTGTGGTGATAGGATGAGAAGAAATGGCCACAAACTGATGCGTAGGAAGTTCCGCACAAATGTGTGTAGGAGCTTCTTCACAGTGCAGTGACGGAGCACTGGCACAGGCTGCACAGAGTGGTAGTGGAGTCTCCTTCTCTGAAGACGTTCAAGACCCGCCTGGATGCCTACCTGTGCAACCTGGGCTAGGGAGCTGCTTTGGCAGGGGGGTTGGACTCGATGATCTCTAGAGGTCCCTTTAACAATTCTGTGATTCTGTGATTCAGTTCAGTGAATTGGCTGATGTAGTTGCCAAACCACTCTTGATGACATTTGAAAAGTTGTGGTGGTTTTTAACTCTTTACAGTAAGAGTGACAGAGCACTGGAACAGGTTGCCCAGAGGGGTTGTAGACTTTCCTTCTATGGAGATATTTGAGACTCATCTGAACCCCTACTTGTGCAACCTATTGTAGGGAACCTGCTTTAGCAAGGGGGTTGAACTTGATGATCTCTTCAGGTCCATTTCAACCTCTGCAATTCTGTGATTAGTCAGCATCACATCTGTGCCAGGGAAGATCATGGAGCAGCTCCTCCTGGAAGTTCTGCTAAGGCACATGGAAGAGAGGGAAATGATATGGGATAACCAGCACGGCTTCATGGAGGGCAGGTCCTGCCTGACCAACCTTGTTGCTTTTTATGATGGTGTAACTGTGTCAGAAGACAAAGGGAAGAGCCACTGATGTAATCTATCAGGACTTCATAAGGCATTTGACACAGTCCCCCATAACATTCTTCTCTCTAAATTGGAAAGATATGGATTTGATGGGTGGACTGTTCAATGGATGAGGAACTGGTTATGAGATGTACTCAGAGAATGGTAAATGGTCCAGATGAAGATTAGTGACAAGTGATGCCCCTCAGCAAGTCTGTGGATGACACCAAACTGTGTGGTGTGGCTGACACTCCCAAGAGAAAGTCTCCAGAGAGACTCAGTCAGGATTGAGCAGTGGGCCCAGGTGAACCTCATGAGGTTCGCTGAAGTCAAGTGCAAGGTGTTGCACCACCACCATCAGTACAAGCTGGAGGATGTTAGGATACAGCACAGTCCTGTCTAAAAGGACACCTCCCTTATGAGAACAGGCTGAGAGAGCTGGGGCTGTTCACCTGGAGAAGAGAAGGTTCTAGGGAGATGGCCTTTCAGTATTGAAAGGGGGCTATAAGAAACAAAAGGATGTACTTTGCTAGCAAAGTCTCCTGTGATAGGACAAGGAGAAATGGTATCAAACTAAAGGAAGGGAGATTTAGATTGGATATAAGGTAGAAATCTTTTACAACCAGGGTGGTGAGGCACTGGCACAGGCTGACCAGAGAGGTGGTGGATGACCTATTTTTGGAGACAAAAAAGATCTGGTTGGACCAGACTCTGAGCACTCTGATCAAACTGTAGGTGTCCCTGTTCATTGCAAGGGAGTTGGACTAAATGGCCTTTAACGGTCTTTTCCAACTCAAAGAATTCTATGATTCTGTTATTCTGTGATGAGAGTATGACCTTTTGAGTAAATAATTGTAAATTCTCTGATGGGATATTCATATTTCTTGCATTCTGCATCAAATACTTCTGAAAACAATAAATTCAATTTCTATAAAGAGGACCAAAACAGCAGCCAGGCTTTTTAACCTATGTATTTGAATAACTCAGTATAATGTCTCTACTTGAAAATCTTCATGGAAAAAAACTCATGCAAGCAGTGCTGTATCCAAGCCACCACAACAAAATACAGATTATTTGGGGATTCAGGTTCTCAGGAACTAAATGTAATTGCCAAAGGTTAGGATTAAAGAAATACTGTTAGAATCTAATAGTTCAGAAACCAGATATGACACTGCACTTAAAACTTAAAGACCTTAGACTAAACACTCAGCTTGATGCTCTAACATTATCTCATTGGCCTCTAATACCCCACAGTGCAGTTATTTCACACTGTGTGTTGCCATATTGCAGCCATCAGACTGCAAGTCTCTTTAAGTATATTTTTATTTCTATAAATCTTTTAATTCAAGAAGAATATTCTACTTTCTCAGTGTACTACTTGTCTTTCATCAGAATAGTTAAGCTTATCTTTGGAAATCTAGTTTGCTGAATAGGAAAACTACGCTGACAGTAGTCAGTCACAAACCTTATAAGAATTTCCCAAAGAGTTCCTGAGTTATCATTCTGTTGATGCTTCTGTTTTCTTATAAACAGAAATAAGTTTTAAGCAACTTCAACCGTGTGTAAGTTACTGTCTGCTTTATTTTAGGTCAACAGTTTTGCCAACAGCTCTTCCACTGTAAAGTTTTCCCATTACTGGGAAGTACACAGAGAAAAAAAAATACAATAAAGAAGGTGAAAATGACACTCCAGGACCTGAAAGCAGTTAAATGCAATAGCAAAGAACTCAGCAGTGTCCCATGGAAAGCAAATGATTTAACTGCTTGACTGCCTACCTCATTACACAAAGAAATATACTTCTGCAAATTTTGCTTTCATCATGTGCTATGTGAAACAGAGTTTCACAAAACAGCTGTTACCATGAATTTGTCTAGTATATACTCTTCATCTTCCTCTGTACTGTTACTCCTCAACTTTTATTTTTCTCTATCATCTTAATCTGGCTTCAGCAAAACAGGCATGATTGAATCTGTTTTCTGTCCTTTTCCATTACATATTTATGTATGTATGCTCTGGGGCTACAGAAGATGCTGAAAGATTTTGCACACCCCTGTTTCAAGATAGTACTAGTATAAACAGCAGTGATATAGCAAAGTATCTTCCCACAGGCACTAATTAAAAAGCAATAAGATCACTTGAGAAGTGTTTTCTTCTGTTTCTTCCCTTCTGCGCTCAGTGCACTGAAGTTCTTCTCCATTCCTCCCTGATTACCACTACACATTAAAACCAAAGATAGTATAAAGATTGGAGAGATAAATTTTCAGTACAACCCAGAAAATAAATCTTTCTTGTTGCTCTCCTGTACAATTAGTCATAGCTAAGACATTCTGACCTTTTTTTTTTTTTTTTTTCCAGAAATCTGGCTATGTAAAAGCTCATTTTTGACAAAAATAAGGTTTCTGAAATTGTATCAGTTACTTAACTGCCAGTTTGTGATGAAATATATCTATTTTGACTGTTTAAATTATTACCTTTTTTAAGAGTTATATATCCATTCATATCAGAGATCAGTATTATAATGTAGATAAATTATGTATTTGTATGTGAACAGACAAGGTTTGCCAGGTTATACTCTGACAACAGAGCAAAAGCAAAATCAGTAAAAGTAAATTGAGATGGTTCACTTTACCCATGAATAGGATGCAGACAGCAGACAAAGAACAGAATAGGAAAAAGCAAGTGAGATATCAGAAGCCACAGTATTATTTTTAATAACGAAGAGGGGAAAAAAAGAGAAGAGGAAATTTTATTTTTCGTTAGTCCTATTAATAGTTAGCTCTTTACTTCCTGCAACCACATTGTCTCCTATTGTCTCCTTGCCTATATACCTTGCCAACAAATAAATATATTAAATACAGAAACTGCAGTTCTGAGGTCAATTCCTCAGTGCCTAATACAGGAGGAAAACAGGAATACAGGCTCCTCACTGAGGAGCCAAGGAACTGCTCCTTGCCTTTCCTTTGAAAGATATGGGTGAACAGTCTAAGCTTAAGGCTCGACCCATATTTTGTAACTCTACTTTCTGTGCAACAGAAGTCTCCTTGGTCTTCATCTCTAAGAGATAATATAACTAAATTCAATGAAGTGGATTTAATTAATTGATTAACTTTTAGATGAGACTTTAAAGAGGAAATAAATGTCTGCTCATCATGTGTAATGACATGCTGAAGATCCTATTCTGTTCTTCATAAAAAAAAGGCTTTATTTCTGAAGCAGGCCTGAGGACTTAGGAATGTCAGACCTTTAAAAGAACTACATTAGGTATTAGTGGAAGTATAGACAGAGCAAGATGGAACTCAAGAGGATACAAGTATACTATAAAAGTAGAGTCAGATGGTCTCTTTAGAGTTTCTGACCTACATATAGAGACTGTGCTAGGAAGTTTAAAGCCCACTCTGGGATACCTACCCTATGTTGCCATCAGTGGTGAAGAGTTATATGGAGTTTCGTTAAGACTTCTATCTCTTATCCCACCATGAATTTCAAAGGTTAACATCTATGTTTTTCTCTGTGTGTGTGTGTGCTTACATGCACATACAAACATCCACAGTATAAAATATTTTCTGTTCCTTTAGAAAGAAAAGTACTGCACAAATGTAAAGATAGAGTAAATTAATTATCAAGTATTTCACTGCTATTTGACAAAGAAAAACGTTTCATTAGATAAATGTCTGTTGTTAGCTGGGATGGAGATAAGCTTCTTCCGAGTACTGCCATGGTGCTGTTTTGTGGATTTAGAATATAAATCACATTGATTACAAACCCATGTTTTAGTTGTTGAAGAGCAATACTTACACTGAGTCAGGGACATTTCAGCTTCCCATACTGCTCTGCCAGTGAGGAAGCTAGGGTGCCCAAAGAGTTGGGAGAGAACAGAAGCAGAAGAAGGGACCCAAAACGGCCAGAGGGATTTCCCATACAATGTTGGCCTCATACTAAGCAATAAAACTTGGGGGACTAGCCCAGAGGACTGCTGAAGCTCAGGGGGTGGCTAAGCATTGGTCAGTAGGTAGTAAGCAATTGTATAGTACATCACTTGTTTTGCATATTCTTTTTTTTTTTTTTTTTTTTTTTTTTGTATTATTTATTCCTTCCTATTCTGCCCTATTGTAATTTCAACCCACGAGTTTTACATTTTTTTTTTCCAGTTCTCTCTGCCATCCCACTGGTAGCTTATCTGTTGAGGGGAACCATATGTTCTGCAAGTGATACGCTTGGTCCTGGAGGGGGAGGAAGATGACAATTACAATATCCTCAGCAGATACATATTACAGTGGGATTTACAATGTCTTTATAAAGTGTTTTACAGCTGACTGTTGAGCACTGAGGCTGAAGACAATGCTAGCATGAGTCACTGAGGTTAGGATGCACAGCTACAACCACTGTTGTGGGACCAAGTTCTGCTCTGCTCTCTAATCCACAAGGAACATTTTATTGGCAAAGAACAGGCTAGAAAATTAAAATAAATTCCCAAGTCCAAGTATGGACAGGTGGTAACTCTAAATCTAGGAAGCTAAATTACCATTTTTGTAAATCTCTTGGCATAGGTAATGCCAGATTTATTTTTCTTGTAAGAGATTTTTTCAACTCCATCCTTGTTACTGGCACCTGAACTGGAAACACTTGCATAACAAAAAGGTCAATTTAACCAAGAGCGTCTGTTCTACATAAGACTTCCATCTACAGCAGTCACAGAAGTAGTAGGCTGTAGTTTGCAGCTTTGTTTTGGTGCTGAGTAAGTGCTGCAGCAAATATTATTTTCTAATACAAAGATACATCATACAATACAATAATAGGAAAGAGTTCCTTCACCCAGAACAGTTTCTGAAGGTGATAATGGGGAGAATAAAACTTCTGAAGATTAATTTTTCACAGAGGAATAATTTTCCTTTCAGTTTTATGGATGAGGATAAGATATAATTTCACTCAAGTTAACTATTACAGGTCTGAAAGTTTTACTCTGCTGTAAAATAGGTGCAAGTGAAAGAGAATAAGGCCCTCTGTTTTTCATGCTTTCAAGATATAAATATATACATTTAAACATTCAGTTACTAAAGGTTAGAGCAGATCTACTACTGCACAATTTTTACAGTACATAGTTAATTAACCATGATAGAATACTGCATATTTATGTACACATACAAAATCTGTGTACAGAAACACTATGATTTTCAAGCTATAAGCAGATATAAAATAATCTGATGAAAAACAGAAACCAATGTTCTTGTTTATTAAACTACATCCCTCTAAACAGATTGTGATTCACTCCATATCTGTTTTCCCCAGCATCACACAATGATACTGATGCCTGAGGAAGGCTCTTGGTCACAAGGATTTCCTGCAGATGCAAGTCACACTGCATGCAACTTGTTGTTTATATCATTTTACATCTCAGTAAATCAGACCGTGACTGTAAAATCCTTTGTGATACAGTGCTCACTTAAATCTGATTTGCTTATCTGCTGCTATTTGTTCAAAAGAGACTATCCTATTCTCTCCAAATACTCCAGAGATGAAATTTTACTGTGATGAAGACTTGGTGTTCTTGGTAATAAAAAATCAAGAGATCTCTTCCCACATGACATGCACTAGAACAGAATTTTACTTGCACATTAAACTCCCTTCTTGACACATACACACAAAAAATGCAGCTCCACCTGCACTGTACCTTCATTCTCGAGTCTTCTTTGTGAAGTTAATGCAGAAGAGTTTCTACTGACATTTGTGACTTTCTTCTCACACAGAGACCTATTACCAGTAAACTCATCAATATTTTACTGGCATATATGAAGTTTGCGTAAAATTCTAGTGGACCACAGAATAATTTATTTTTACACTTTTTTTAAATACAAATAAGAGATTTCTCATTAATAAGTGTTGCCATCTGCAGAGTTTTAGCTTTGTACAGAGTACAGATGTGAGAGAACTGGAACTAGGTAGAAAAATTCCTGTAATTTCGTCTTAAATTTTGAAGGCATATTTGTGAGTAGATGATCTAATTCCACTAATTTCCATGCAAAAGACAGTAGTCAAATACCAATAAACTTCAGATTCCATAATATATCAAAGCCTTTTAAAATAACACATATAAAAAATCACATAGCAGCAAGAATGAATAAAATAAATGATTTTCTTGTCCCTTTATATTTTGAGGATAGCTAGTTTTCTTTAATATCGTTTCACTAGATTTTGTAGCCATATGGTCAAACAGAGAACACAGTGACTAAGTGATAGACTTCCAGCCTCAACAATCTGCATTTGAAACGGAGAAAAGGAGTAGATGCATATGTTTTTCTCCTTTTTTTTTTTTTTTTTGTCCTATACCAGTTGCTATAACACTTGCCTTTTTGGCATAAGAGACAGCATTTGGAAGAGCACTCTGTACACAGAGACAGTCGAAATTCCTGGCAGAAAGCTCACACTCTACTTATTACAAAGATCCTGTCCCAGAAGTTAACCTACTGCCTTAACCTTTGCCAGCAGCTTTTGACTTCACGAACACAGTGTAACTAGAGAATATTTATGTATAATTGAAATTCATAGAGACAGGTTAGTCTCATACAAATTGTTCTTTGTAAGACAGATATATGAATTTACAGTAAACAAGTGCCAAGATCATTTTATTCTAGTTCTTTGTAGGTATAATGTCAGAAATTTCTTGCTACACATTGCTAAAGTCCATAAGAATTCAGCATGGAGACTTGTGGTTGTTTTTTTCTTCTCTTTATTTCTATCCTCATATCACTTAAAATCCTAAGAGTCCAGGTCCAGAGTCTGCTGTTTTCACTAACTGATACAATCTCCTTTGTTCAGTTGATATACTGCCAAATACAGGCTCTATCTTTGTTTTTCTTCTTTTTTTTTTCTAGGTGTTAGTTGCTTTATTGCCTATAAAACTAATATAGCTTTTGCACAGAAAATCCTTTCTGCAAAGTAAAAATACCAAACAAGAGGAAAATGTTCACTCAGTATGCTCTAACAAATGAACTGGATCACTCTTAACATGCCTAATTGCTGCTGGTTTTAAAAGTTTATCATAATCAGTAATTTATTATTTGAAGGAGCATCAATAAAGAGGAGGATGCATACAGTACTCAGTTACATTTATATTCATTTGTTTATTGCCTACAGGTCTCAAATAAGATTATTACTATAAAGGGAATAAAACCAGGCCCTGATTTAGCTCACTAGCTACAGTAGCCTTCTTTTCTTTTCTTTTTTTTTCTTTTTTGGGTTTGAGAGAGAAGCCCCCAATTCAATTTCTCGCTGGAATAGGTTTTTCACAAAAAAAGGTTAATCCTTCATTTACTGTTTACACACTTGGTTACCTCTTAGCATTCTTCCCTGCCATATCAAGTTCTAAAATTTTATTTAAAATTGCCAGAATTCATTTAAGCATTAGCTAGTTTTATTATAGTGATGGAAGAGCTGGCATTCAACACATTCAGTATTAGCAAAGAACAGTCATGATTTTATCAGAATATAACAGGACCCATACCCAATTTTTTACCTTCATTTTCTTGTGATGTATTACTGCTCATGCAGAAACGTAGCCAGTCAGCACAAAATGAGTATTTGTACTGGCAAAAACTAAATAATATCTTTTTGACTGTCTCCTCTTCTCCCTCCCCTTCTCATATAAGAAAGACAAATATTCCCAGGCTCCTTACTTCATTTTTTCCAGAGTATACAGGGAAAAACAAGAGGCAGATAACAAACTATGAAGCCTCTCTGTAGTGTACAGATTCTGCTCACCACACAAACTATGGGATGCAAAAACATCAGATATATTTCAAAGCTTGCAAAAACCTCTCTTTGGGCTCTTTACAGGAAAGTGAGGCATCGGTGAAAATTCAGTGCCTTATTCTGAAGCAAATAACTTCTGTTAAGCTGAGCTGACATTTTTTTTTTTTCAACACAAGGGGTGTGAATGGATACATGGACATGCAGAACATAGTGACTGTTGTGACTACAGCCTGAAAGCAGAATTAAAAATCAGGAAGTCTAGAATGTTGGGGAAGTACAGACAAAATAACACACACACACAAAAAGATCATAACAGCATATGTAGATCAAATGTAAGTCCAAGTAATACTCCTCCTCTCCTAGCTCATCCTTTATGACGCTGTACACACCTATCTCAACTTTGTCTTCCATGAGAAGAAGTGAAAAATCTTTCTTGCATTGTATATCAGTACAGTTTAATCAAAATAACTTTAATGGTTGGCAGTGGTTGCACGTTGTTGTAAGATTGTAAGATATTTTAATTGTAATATTGTAAGATACTTTACAATAATAATGCTGTGAGGAAAGGCTCAGTTTAAATAAATTGAATAACTTTAGATTATGTCCCTATCCAATCAAGTATAATTAATAGGACTTCAAATTAGATGATTTGTTACACAGCTGTAAGATTTTATTTAGATTATTTTTAAGTACCTTAAAACTTTTTTAACTAATTCAGTTCAAAACAAAGCGAAACAAACAAAACTTTCTGACATAAGGCAGAAACCTAAACGTTTTGAAGTTTTCTTTCCACACTGAGGTTGAGTAGAGATTTGTTTATAGTTCATTTAGAGGTAAACCATTACTTTAATGTGTTTTTAATTAATCATCCTAATTATTAATAATTAATATCAAAATATAATTAATCACCATAATTTAGAAATTGCAGCAGCTTTTAAAGGAGATGAAGGCACACATTTAAGGAAACATTTTGGCATTTGCTACTTCAGTTACTCCAGTATCTTAAGAAAATATAGTTATTTTTACTCTGAGAGCCAGTTGGTGATTCAGATGCTCTATCATCCTAAAAATTAGGATAAATTACTGATCCTTTAGACTTGTTTAATATTCATAATTAAGAAAAATGTTGAAATAATCTATAGAGTAAGCACAATCTCTCTGTACCCATATCTATCAAAGGAATACTACTGGTAAGACAAAAGTTTGGCTATACTTTAACAAAAAAAGCATCATTTTCAAGTTACTGTTTTTGTGCTATAATAAATTCCTGTAAACCATCCACAGTGCCTTACAATCTTACTGACTAGAGGAGAATTTGAGAGAGTCAAGAAGAATTCACCTTCAGTCATAGCTTAAGTTGTCAACAGATAGAAAGACAGAACTCCAAATTGTGAAATTCTGAGATACACCCTCCAGATGACATTGAAAAACAGTATATCTCCTTTCAACATAAAAAGCCAACAAACTTGAGAGAAGCTCTTTGTTTAGGAAGGAACTACAGCATGGAAAGAAGGTAGTCTTCAGAAGTTGCTAAGAGGATGATGGCAGAGCTGCTACCAATCAATACGCCAAAAGATATAACCTAATGATGTGCAGACTCTTCATAGTCCTGGCCAGCTCTTCCGCTGAGCCTTTGGATGTCAAATTGGCTACACAAAGAACTGGAGAGGGAAAGAGCAACCCCTACTGCTGTTACATTTCTGCCTTCAAGAACAGGCCAAACTAAAGCCAAATCAGTCTTAGTCATGTGTCTGGGCAGTGCCCACATACCTTTTTCTTTTCTTTTTTCACCCCAGATCTACGTATCTAAACAAAAACACACAGAAAAAAAAAAAAAAGAAAAAAACAAATAAAACAAGGTCTATACAAAAACAAAAGAGATCTGCATGTACATATGACCGTGTGCCAACTGGCAAGTACTCTAACTTTCTAAGGATTTCAGTAGGAATTATGAAGTATAGATCTCATTAACAAAAGATCCCTGTTTACAAATATAAGAATGGACAATTATACACACAAGAAATTCAAACACAACAAGTATTTTGGACCTAAGAAATGCTACTCCATGGCTGATATTTTTCTCTAGTCACAGGTTTTCTGAGACACACTGAAATACATACCTTAAGAGGGGGTATGAAGAAGACAGAGAGAGGCTGTATTCAGAGGAATCCAGTGGTAGGAAGAGAGGCAATAGGTACAAACTGAAACACATGAAATGCTGCCTAGGCAAAACCTTGCAGGTAGCAGAGCACAGTTTGCCCAAAGAGGCTGGGGAATCTCCTCCTTGGAGATCCTCAAAAGCAGACTGGACATGGTCTGAGGTCACCCTGCTCTGGGTGCTCCTGCTTGAGCAGGGGTTGGAGCAGGTGGACGCAGAGGTCCCTGTCAGTCTCAGCTGGTCTGTGGCTCTATGATACAGACAACTGTTAATATAGGATAGACTGAACTGATCACTGCCTATTACTAGGCACACATGTATTTTCCCCAGAGTACATTAGATGGATATCTGATTCAAACTCATGAAAAAAAATGTAATCTGAAAGTAAATTCATAACTGTTTTTCTTTTCATTTATGACCGTCATCACCCACCCCAGAGAAACCCACTTCTGGCTCCACATTAAAGGGTAGTTTTATTTCACAGAATGACTTGAAGTGGTACATAACATCGAAGTCATTCTCCCTCTTTCCTATAATTGGCAATTTTTTTCCATCTTTTAAGATGCTTTATAATACGTAATTTCACCAAAACATATAACCACAATAAGTTGGAAAGTACTATAAATCATGCATAGACATCTCATCACTTTAATAGAATTAGAAGTTAAATTGTACTTTCTTATCCCATTAAAATGAAAGAAAGACCTATACGCTACTTTTCCCAAATTGAAGCAAGACTATTTCCTTTGCAAAATTTATTTTACATGAAAGAATTGTTGCTCCTGTCTTTTGGAATGAATTGAATAATTTTCTTCATAAATTAAGTATGCTTTTGCTTTTCTTTATATATATATATATATATATATTTTTTTTTTTTTTTTACTGTTTATATATAAATCAAACAATCGATTTCAATCTAGTGAAATCAGTTTTGGAGGATATTGGGAAAAGAAACGAAAGAGGTAGTCAAAAGCCTGAATAAAACTATATCAAGCTTTCTGACTAGCCCAGCTATTCTCTCCAGATGGAGCTCAGCACTTTGGGGACCAGCTTTAATGGAAGTGTCACTGGCGAAGGCAGGTGTAAGTCTATGACTGTCCTCCCAGCCATGTGTTCAGTGTGCAGTGAGACTTGTAGTAAGGTAAAGACAGTTAAAGAGGACAGAAAATGAAGGGATAATAATAATAACTGAAAGAAGTGATGCAAAGTGAAATTGCTCACCACCCACTAATCAATGCCCAGTCAATCTCCAAGCAGCAGCTGTCCACCAACCAACTCCCATAGTTTTATTGCTCAGCGTGATGCAGTACGGTATGAGACATCCTTTTGGCCAGTTTAGGTCAACTGTGCTGGTTCTGTTCTCTTCCAGATCTGCGGGCACACCCCTCACTGGCAAGGTATTTTGAGAAGCTGAAATGGCCGTGACTTATCGTAAGAACTGCTCTGCAGCAATTAAAACATCAGTGTTATCAACACTCTTCTCATCCTACATCCACAGCACAACACCATACCAACAACTAGGAAGTAAAGTAACTATATTCCATCTGAAACCAGGACATAGAGATAGCATTAACTATTTTCTCTAAGAAAATAGAGCCAACCAACCACAAGGACAAAATTTGCTATAGTACTTCAAAGTAGAATGTAAAAATTTTGAAGGACCGAATGATTGTGCTAAACCAGAAGAAAAATCTTACTGAATGAATGGATTATAGCTCTGAGAACATTGTTTATTAAAGCAATGCCTAATCAGAGGAAAACAGGACCATAAGCAGAACTCCTGAATATTGGTGGAATATAACAGCTTCCTTTACTGTCTCTTCTGCAGGTTAATATGATCAGTGTGAACAACAGGGTTTTCCCAGTGAAGAGGATACAGTATTACTAACCTATAATAACATCTTTCTTCAAAGAAAACACAATTTTTCAAGTGAAATTACTTTTTTCTTCTGATATTTATATTACTAAAAGCAATAAATTACTTTTTCCTTTTGATATTTATATTACTAAAAGCAATGAAGATACTGGTTAAGAAATGACTGAATCAGGCTTGCAGATCTCATGTTATTCATTCCTGGGAAGCTTCCATCAGAATTCCTGCATACTGCCTCAGGACAGCACTTCAATTTAATTAATGCAGATGTCCAGCTCCAAGTCACTGAAAATAATAGGTCAGCAATAAGGAAGAGTGGATGGCATAGAATTCTTTCAAGTCCTTTCAAAAATACTAAAAAATGTTTTTATACTAGGCCAGGTCAACTTGTTCTAGATTCTATTTTGTCATAATGGAAAAAAAAATCACTTTTCATTCTTTTTTTATTGCTTGTTTATTACATAATTATTTATTTGTAATTATTCTTATTATGTTCACTCTTTATATCACGTAGATAGAAATACATATATTGATTACATATAATTTCCTGTGAGCCAACTTTTTGGCCAAATGCAGGAGAAATGACGCTATTTTTGTAATCACAAGTTTATGAGCAGGATCTCAATAATAAACAGTTGCTTCGTGTTTATTAGTTTGACAAAGGAGTGTACATCACAAGATAACTTTTTATACATACAGAATTTCAACAGAAGCATATTAATGCACTATATTTGCCACACAGCTAAGAAATATCAAAAACACGGTTATCCTCACAGCAAGCATGCCCTTTTGAAGAGACAAATAGATACTTCTTTCAGTCTGAGTAAAGTTGTGATTAAATTCCTATCTGTGAATGAGATCATATTTTGCCATATTGCACTCCACGGGGTGGAGCTTATTTTGCAGTTTAGCAATCGTTTTTTTTTTTGTGTTTTTTTTTCTAGTTTGGTCATTGTCACTCAACCACAAAAAGAAAGTGATGCTACTGATGCAAGAGGCCCTCCCTGTCTGTTAGACCTCAAACAAAAAACTTGCAAAATAGACAACTCTAGTTCTGTGTGCACCAGGTTTAAAAGAGAATAACCAGTATGGAAAGCAATCTTGGTTCCTCTGCAGAGTACTTGCAGTGTTACCCCAGCAATGGTGAGAATGCTGAGGCCATGGTTAAATACAGAGCTGCTATGTCTCTACATTTCAGCCAGTCTCAGTCCAATGCAGCAAGACACATATCCAATTCTAGAAAAGTATCTGATCTGTAGTAAGTAGTGATAAGAGGCAGTGCATTGTGGAATGGATTTTTATGATTATATATTAAAAAAAACTCTGCAAAGGCAAATACAAAATATGTAACAGAACATGAAGTCGCTGCCTTTTTATTTTGTATTACTGAAAATCTTTCTAAGTTTCTATTCATTAAGAAGAAAACAAATGACAAATAAATACTAGAAATGAATAAATGAATTAGGAGGCAGAGGTAAGAGCCTGAAGGAAATTACTGTATAAGGACCTTTATCTTCCTAGGAAATATGAAAGTATCAAATTCAATATACATTTTCAATTATAAGGACAATGTCTAAAGCTATCAATGTCTTGCTACTCTTCAGTAACAGAAAGCCACTTGAAAGGTTTTAAAGCTTCTCATTTGCCAAAACTGCGATGCACTACACAGCTTACACTGAATGACAAGCTATCTCAGTGACAAGATTATTACAATGCCAGAGGAAAAAAGAAATATAATAATAATTTTCATTTATTTATTAGTAGATACAAAAACAGTAGTCTAAAACAATATCCTTAACAATGCAAATGATGAAAGAGACACAAGAGTAGTTCTCTGACAGAGACTTTTTAACAAAACCCATGAACTATGGAGGCTCCTCTGGAGCACCAAGGAGAGAGACAATGGAAGAACTGTGGATAACAGCCACTGGATAAAACCCAGATATGCTTCAGTGTCAGACACTAAGCTTCATCTCTGCTGCAGCCAGTTAAATCAGATCCAAATGTAACTCACCGTGTCTAAAAAATTCTGAAATAACATGTGCTACAAGGAAAGCTCTAGAAGTTATACAAAACTACTTTGGTGTTTGTACTAGAATATACACTGAAAACTCAAACATTAGTACACAAAAAGAGTGAAGAATTATCAAACAGCAATGAGTTACACATCTCAGCAGTGCAAATATCATCACCATGGAGCCAGTGGCTAAGCATGAAGACCCAAAGCCCATTTCCCACATCAGTCTCATTTCTTACCCTGGATAAATTCTGCATTGTGACAAAGATAGAGTCAAATGCCTTGTTTACAAGGAGTGTGCCACAGTCAGTCACATTTTAAAAGTATGCCTTAAGCTTAGCTTGGTGTACAACACTTTGCTGAGTCATGCCCTCCATTTGCAGATACGCGTTTTCCTTTTCATTATAGAGTTAACATAGCGAATGTTGACATTACTATGGCTCCAAAAAAATTTGTCTAATTTTGACTGCTATAAACCTGAGTGAGTTATTTATGGTTTGCTTTTCTTTTTTTTTTTTTTTTCTCTCTCTAAAGGAGGGATATCCTAATTACCTGAATAATGGCTACTGAAACAAACTGCAGCACTCTATGGGAAAAAAATAAAATAAAATTAAAAGCTTGAAAGTATCAAAAGATATAAACTGATGTGAAACTATTGGAAAAAAAATTTCAAGCCATTTGGAGAAAACTGCTGGGAGGCTAGTAGGTGGTCTACATGAGACACCCACACTCCAGACTAGGCATGCTTTTTTGTTTGACTAATTAGTGAATCTAGAGAGAAGTGATACTTTTGCAGTGACTGATGTTTTCTCATAATTAAATCAGCCTGGTATATATCTCCCATAAAGCTTTAGGTCATGAAATGTTCATAAAACGCCAACCCAAGTGTCATCTGGAAAATTACAAATTTAATATTTAGATAGATGTCTTCAGTAAAAATAAAAATAGTGGGCTCTTTAATTTCATAGAAAAATAGCATCATAAATTTACTCTGAGCATCATATATTAAAATAATGCTACGCAAACAGGCATGACAGTTAAATAAGGTTTTAGAATAAGACTGTTTAAATGAATAAGTAATATTTTAAAATGTCAGTCAGTGAACACATTATGAAAAAAGAAAGCTCAATTTAATTAGCCTGGTCATTTGTGGCTTAGGTAGAGAAAGGAATTAGCATGTAGAGTAAGCTAAAGCTGTGAAAAGCTTTGTGTGGGTTTTAAACAGGTATTCACTTTCATCTCAATAAAAGAATTACTGTAACAAATGTTGGCTTAGGTGGCACTTTGCAGCTTGTGGCTCCAGAGCTTCTTAGGAAACTGCTACACATTGCCTGGTAAAGGTCAATACTGGAAGTGAAAAATATCTTCACAAAAACCTTCTGTAGCACGGATGTACACACATCCTTACGGTTTACCTGTATCCACTTTATCTTGACTTTTTTTTTTTTTTTTTTTTTTTTAATGTTCACAAAAGTCAAGGTCTTGAGAACGACATTTTCAGCATAACATAACTTGCTTACAGTGGACTGAGATGCACTGAAAAAAGCATGGCCAATACGAAGCACCAGCTCCGAGACTACAGTTTTACTTCACATTAGTGCAGAGAGGTTTCTGCATAGTATTGAAAAATAGATGGGGCCTGATACATATTTCAAGTTTCCTAGTGGGAATTCTTTCCTGTTTCTCAACAGGAAATGACAAGAAGAGAGGACGCGAGGAGGAGGCACATACAAAATCTGCACCTGATCTTCATAAGTAAAGGATTGAGATAGATTGCATGTATTTATAAACTAAACTTACTATTACTTAATATGTTTACTACTAAGTTTTCTCTTATTGCAAATATTTCACTTAATGAAGCATTGAGAGCTGCCACTCGAACTACAGGAAAAACTAATGCTAACTGTTGTCAACTATTTTATTTCACTGAAATTTGAGAGGAAAATAATAACAACAGGTATTTCTTCTTTGGGGGAGAAAGTAAGAAGAACCTGAAGTGCTAATTTTCCTGCCTGTGTTTATTTGCCAAAAGAATGTAGGTCCACATACATTCTAGTCAGTCAGATATTAAAAATGAATTTAAAATATGCCATCCAGATTTTTATAGTGGAATCATGAGAAATTCTTTGGAGACAAAATGAAGGATACTCGTCAGGTATTACTGTAATAATTGGAAAGTTTCTAATTGTACTACGTATACTTAATACAAGAAACATAATGATTCCTAATATAACATCACAGATAGGAAAGAGATCATTTCCACACAAGTAGGCATGCCTAGGGAAGCCACTGAGTCCAGAAAAGGATGCATGTTCTGTGCTGTTCTTGCAATACAGAGTCCAAGCCTAGCTAGTGATAATATCTTTCAACAGCATGGACCGCTTATTTACAATTTGAACGAACTGCCATCTGTGTTTATATTCATTCTGAGTATTATACCATTGGAAATGTACATCAAAGACCACTTCTCCTATATCTTGATTTAATGTAATTTAAGTCTATGCTAATTACCAATATTTAAATATGACATTTTGGAGTAAACAAATGCCATTTCACATGTTCACTTGAAACATCAGAAAATACAACACTTGTGAGCCTAGGGATACTAGGTAGTTCAGAATAGCACACAGATCTTGAGGGAGCTTGTTGTGGAGTTTTGATTTACATGTGTGTAAGCTCTGACACAGGTTATGATTTCAATGAGATTACAGGAGTTGGGTTTTTTAAGAGTCTCCCTTGTGTAATGACACAGAAGTACTGGCCTACATCAAGAACATGAAACTAAAATTAGCCCCATTAAACTACATCTAAAGACAAATTTGAACACTTAAATATGCATCAAATATCACAGACAGCTCCCCAAAATATATAGCATGGTAAAGCTCACTCTTCTGCAAAATCTGAACACTCACATAACAAAGCTGGCTGACAAACATTTTGATTTATTAGTGAGGAAAGACTTTCCTCAGTAGCACGAACAGTGAAATTCAGCAGAACTTTCAGCCAAAAAGATCTCTAAAACTTCACACTACTGTAAATTCAAGTGAAACAACACTGTCCTGTTTTAGAATGAAAACAAAGCCTGACAGTTCTCTTACTAACTTTCTGTCCTGGCATAATAATGTTTCCCTGACCTTACATACAGCAGCTGAGCTGGAGAGATTGATATTCTCAGCTGCACAGGCATTTAATCCCTCCTTGTCTCATTCCATAATGTTCACAATCAGCATCACTGAATTCAGGTCTTTCTGTGGCCTTAAACACTGTTCCGGGCTTTGTATAAGCACATATAATATCAACCCTTAATCACGTCCTTAGTTGTGTGCATTATGAGTACTTCCAGGTTAACCATTAGGACTTAAAATATAAAGCTAAGAGTATCTCGCAGTTACAGTCTGCAATGTTTTATTACTGTGTTCTGTAAATAATGGAGAGAAGTGAATGAATTCTTCATAAAGCCTTGAATTACTCTTCTCAAGCATAAACAGAAGGAAAAGAATTACGTAAAAATGACTATTTATATAATCACATGCAAACGGATAGACAAAACAATGCAAATAATTTTTATATACTCTGAAAAGTTGAAACACTTGCTTACCCTTGCCAAAGTGAGTGTTCCTTGTTTACATTCACTGCATCGGACTCTCAGTTTCCCAGGTTTCACAGCTTGGCAGAAATTTTTGCAAAAAACATAAAAACTGCTGTAACTGGCTGCACCTGTCAGGAAGAAAAACAAACAAACAAAACCACTGAACATTGATATCGATAAGGAAAGGTTTATATTTGAGGAAAAATAAAGGTTTCAATTTGTATGCAGTAAATTAAAAAAAATTAAAAAGACTGATTTTAAGATCTGAAGACAGCATGGTCATTTTCTTCCCTAATGTACTTAACAGTTCCAGTAACTCCTGCTCATTGGTCAGTACATAAAGATGAGCTACGTTACAACTCCTTGAAAGTGAATCCTATCTTGAGCTGGAGCTCATGACTGATGAAAACCAGCTGTAATCTCTGGCAAATGACATATGAGATTAATTACCCTGGCTCTCCATAATTTACTTTTTTTTTTCTTATCTTAATTTTTTTAGATGCAAATTTAGTGAGTTCAAATTGCATGAAAACCTCCTTAGATGAAGATCAAATTAAGTTTGTTTGATTGGTATCAAAAAAAGAAAAATATTTAATTTAGCAAATATAGTTTTATTTGTGGAAGACTGGAAACAATTTTCTTATTCTTTCTAGTAGTGATATAACCTAGGAAAATTTGTAAATTGCTGCCAAGTACACGGGTAGCTTCAGAAGTACTGCCTCCTATCTATTTCTGTGGAAACTTTGACAAATACAAAAGGGCACAATAACACTATTTGATAAAACAAATTCTCAGCTACAAAACACTATTTTGTAATACAGTCATCACCATTAGCTTTGCATTATTGCCAGCTATGAATAAAGAGCCTGCATGCCACATTCATACAAAATCTGCAACAGTGGAGGTGAGCCACTGTTACTGTGAGCACTGCTGAAACGCACCACGCACCGCTGCACTGTGCTCACGGCCACTGTTTGATCTTCTTCAACATTCAGTAACATCAATGAATGTCAGTGGGGGCAACTTTTTTCATGAGAAGGAACTCAATGACACACTTTGCTTCATCTGCACTTCCAGGTCAGATACTATTTTGTCAGACTGCCCCTCTGCTATCATCTGTCACATGTCAACAAAATGTAATGGGATACTGGTGGGAAGGTTTAATCTCTACTGCCATACCACCCATATCCACCTCTGACACCTAGGCCCAATATAGTAAAACAGAAGGTATTATTTTTGGAGCAGCCTTCATATAGTGTTACAAAAAATAAAATTAAGTACATTCTGCTCTGTGTAACTGCAGAACGTATAGAGAAACGTGTAAGCCTTAGGTGGTACTAATTATTTTTATTTCAACTGCAATCTTGATGATTGTTCTGAGTAAACCACTTTTTAGGATGACTATTGCTATCCTGCAGAAAATGATTCATAGCCCTCTACACTCTTTGCCATGTTTGTAGCACTCCTTTGAACGCTATCTAATTGTTTTATATCCTTCTGATAATGTGGGGCACAAACCTGCACACAGTGCTCGATGTGAGGCCACAACTCAATTTCAGCTACAGACAGTGAGATCAGAGCCTGTTACTTATTTTGGTATCACTGCTGCTCTTCCTTTGCTATGCATGGACTTGGAAATCTAATTTGACTGCTTTCTGACTAGTTGTGTTCTAAGCTCATTCCATCTGCACCCAAAGATAAAATTATCTTATTGATAATATTCTGCAAAATATCCACAAGATAGTACAGCATAAATCATCGTGACTGAATACTGCAGTAAAAAATAGCAGTCATGGGAAAGGCCCAAAATGAGACATATTGATGATTTACTGCAGAGTATAAATCCTGTGCATTAGCTTGATATTTACTCCCTCCAAAAATAGACTACGTTAGCTTAATATTCATTTCACTTAGTTTTTTTTTTTTTATTTATTTTGCTTTTTCATGAATATAAAAAGTACTCCCAACACACATCATTCATACAGAAATTTGAAATACAACAAGAAATGAATTTATAGTATAATGAATTTGAGCAGTTAAGCAACACAGACACCCAGAATAACTTATGAAACATCTCCTACACCATGGTTGCTGGAGAGGCAGAACACTGCAGAAGAAATGTGATTTTGGGAGAAAGGAGGAAATGAATATTTTCATCAAGCCAGTCAGCACTCTATGCAGATGTGCTGATCTTACTACCACTGAGTGCAGTTACTTTACTAAGATAATATCCTGAGAAGCATCACCAGGAGTAGGAAAGACTGAACTAAATATACAAAGGCTAAACAATGGCATAGTACACAATACTGAGGACAAGAATTAAATTTACTGACTTGCTAATATCACTCTGAATTTTAGTGAGGTCCTTAGCTGAGACTGTATCCCCTTGAACAGTTTTTCAGAGGAGAACTGAAAGAAAGAAGGACAAAGGAATCTGCAAAGAAAAGGAATCAACTCTGATGTAGCAGCAGTAATAGGAATTGCAATGATGGCACCATGCCAGTAATCACTCAAATGGCTGCAGCACGAACCTTAGAACCTCATCTTTCCTCATGCAAAATTGGTGTATAGGTTTTCATTCAGCTTCCCATTAATATTTTATAACACTGGTACTTAGCAAGAATGTGCAAACACAGCAAATTACTAGTGTAAAAAAATGGAAGTCCCTTAAGTGCTAATTATAATCTGTAAGGTGTGCATTAACACAATAAATAAATGAAATTTAAATTTTAACTACTGATCTGTTTGCAGTTACATATATTGGTGGATGAAGGACAATTGAATGTGTTGTATCTGCTCTTAATCTTTCCTGAGATAGCAATTTCAATTTTCATTTCCGTATTCCAAACATCTGTATCCAGGTGTCCCTAAAATGTTTTTTGACTATCAATGATTCTCTCATTGCTCTGGATACAATTTCCAGCTTTCACACACCAGCTGTTACATCAGTATGTTTTTTGAGATGTCATTTACTCTGCATCTTTGAGGATAAGTACGTTGCACTCATCCTCAAAGATGGTGCAACAACAGAATAAAGAAAATCAATAAGTGCTTAAGGGTGTGGTGTCATGAAGAGGGCTTTGGGTATTTAAGACATGAAACTAGTTTAGAAAAATTGAGTCTTCTGGGGGAGGATGGGGTTCACCTCTCAGAAAAGGGGAAGACCATCTTTGGCAACAAGCTTTCCAATTTAATCAGGAGGACTTTAAACCAGAGTTGCCTGGTGAGAGAATCCTCAAATCACTCCACTTTGAGGCTAACAATGGTAACGAATGCCCTGGGCATGCAGCTATATGACAGGCCAGTAAGACAGGATAAGCAAACTCCAACTGGTAAATCAGCCTTGATGGGAGCCTAACTCAAATGCCTATACACTAATGCATGGAGCATGGGGAACAAGCATGAAGAGTTGCACAGCATGTGAGTGCCTACAGGACTATGATGTTACTGGCATCACTAAGATATTGTGAGATGGCTGTCATGTCTAGAATGTAGGAATGGAATAGTTGGGTATAAACTCTTTAGGAAAGACAGGTAGCAATAAAGGGGAAGGAGTGTTGCCCTCTACATCAATGACCAGCTGGAGTCCATGGAGATTCACCTGGGCATAGATGAGAATACCCATCATACTTGAAAGGTCATGGTAGTCTGTTCCCACTTATTGGAAAAGGGGAAACATAACCCATATTTTCCAGAACAGGACCTTACAGGAAAGCCAGGAAGGGACTTTTTATAAGGTCAAGACAAGGGGAAATGGTTTTAAACTTGAAGAGAGTAGATTTAGACTTGCTATTGGGAAGAAATTCTTTGCTGTGAGAGTTGTGAGACACTGGAAGAGATTGCCCAGAGAGGCTGTGAATGCCCCCTTACCTGGAGGCATTCATGGCCAGGCTGGATGGGGCAGTGAGTAACCTGGTCTAGAGGGCGGTATCCCTGCCTATAGCAGGGGGGGCTGGAACTACATCATCTTAAAGGTCCCTTCCAACCCAAATCATTCCACGATTATGTGACTCTACAAACAAGTATAATTTGTGACTAAGTAATTTACCATAACCTAAAAAATGTGCAGTCAAGAAACTGACCTTACAAATCTGAATTTCTAATAGGTACAAATGTATTTTTCAGTACATGATCAGAGGTTGGCTTTTTAATAAGTCATCTCCAGTCAAACTTAAGAAAAATCTAACAGAAAAGCATAAATTTTTTGTCTTTCATTTCATTTAGAAGTGATAAATTTGCAGGTAAATGAATCATTTCCATTCACATAAGTAAACTTCTCTTATAATTTGATCCAATGTAGCAAAAATCTGCTTGGCTATATTGGTTTACCTTAAATACTCTTTGCATTTGTTGAGAACACTTATAGGACTGAATCTTTCAGGGAATAAATAAAGGAATGTCTTCTTTTTGGAGTCCAAGGAAAGGCATCTCCCATTTGTAGATACAGTGAATTCACAATCTTCTTACTGAGGGGATCTATTCTAGCACCCCATTATGTTTAAGAAAACACTATTTCTAGTTTTAATTATCTCTGATGAAATCAAATCATAAACCATGTCTTTCTTTACTTGCCACCAAGAACACGGAAAACAATTTATTTTCTTCCTCTCTGTACCTTTTTTTCATTATTATTAATAGTTTTCTATTTCTTGGGCTGTTCAATGTTGATATTGCCTTCTACACGCACTTTTAGCAGACCTTCTCTTTTACACCACTTGCAAAAAATTTCTCTTGGAGTATTCTTTAAAGGAGTTACGTGTAGCTCCTCAGTCTTGTCATAATATTCCACCTGAAGTCTTTTAATGTTGAGAACAATTGGATTCTATATTTTTTAAGGCATCTAGAAGTTTATACGTTTTTTTACCAGTTCTTGTATAATATATTGCCTACCATTATGTGTATAATTTAATTGGTTCCCATACAGTTTATAATCTAAAACCAACCTCCAAACCCCTTTCTACTTTATCTCTTAATCCACTCTGTATCTGCATCGCTGATTACTGTTAGGTGAGTACAGTATGATACGCTGCATCCTTCTGAGCAGCGCTGTGAATTTTTCAGAATAAATTTCCAATCTGTCATGATAGCTTTGTGTTCTAAGTCTGTGATCCAGTTAGCATTCTTTTCTAATTCAGTGATGACTACAGATTATTTTTAATAAGCATGAAGTCTATTTCATCTTCCAGGTCATTAATGAGAGTATTGAATAACATCAGATGGGCAGATCCACTCAATGTACCCTTTCATTTTGATCATGGACTACTACTTACTATTCCCATGTTAGTTAGTTGACAAGATCATAACAACCTTGCTGTATTTTTATCTAGCAAACAGGGAACATGAATATAATGTCAGTATCATGGCAAATAGTCGAAGATTTTATAAAAATGAAATATGCTAAATCAATATATGTAGAACCATAGAATGGCCTGGGTTGGAAGGGACACTTTCCACTCGATCAGGCTGCCCAAAACCTGATCAATCTGACCACCTCCAGGAAAGGAGCATCCACAGCTTGTTTGAGAAACTTGATCCAATGACTCACCACCCCCATATTAAACAATTTCTTCCTTATTTCTAATGCAGATCTTCTGTCTTTTATTTTAAAACCATTAAATCTTGTCCTACCTCTCCAGTAAAAAGTCTCTCAATGTCTTTCTTGTAGGCCTCCTTTACATATTGGAAGGCTGCAATACAAGATCTCCCCTGACTCTTCCCTTTTGCAGGTTGAACGACATCAACTTCTCAGCCTGCCTTCATGAGTGTCCAGCTGCTCTGACCATTCTCATGGCCCTCCTCTGGACCCACTCTAACAAGTTCACGTTGTTCTTACACTGGGGGCACCAGAGCCAAATGCACATTTGCCTGTGAGATTTCTTATGTGGAATCTCTAATATGTGTAAATATATTTGTACCTACATGATGTACAAGCTTTTTAAGATAAAAGCTTAATAAGAATTCTGAAAAAACATCTATTTTATAGTTCTCAATGTCAGCAGAATACCAGCAGATAGACTTTTCATTAAAGGCTAAATTCTTAGTAAAATTCTTTATTGTTTTCTCTGTCATATTAATTTAGTTACAAACCTCTATCTAGCAAAAATAATAAAATAAAATAAATAAAAACAATAAAATAAAATAATAAATATAAAATAATAATAAAATAAAATAAATTAGAAGAATAAAAATAAAAATAAAATAAAATGAAGATACAAATGCAAAAGGCTGCTCATTCAAGATCCATGCATGGACATGTCTTCTCATCCCAGTAAGACTTTCTCTCTCTTTTTTACCTCTTTAAAGCTATTTTTCTCACAAAATTTTCTTCAGAGAAAGTATTAACAGTGTTCTCTATCTTTACTATTCTCATACAAAAGAGAAAGTAGCATTCTCTGATGTGTATACCAATGTTCTGTACTGAGTGCCCATTTAGGCTTTTAAGCTCTTTAGGACCTGAATTACCTCTTTTTTTTTTTTTCTGTCTTGTTAATTATGAACATGCTGTGGGAGCTTTATACGTGTTAGTGATAGCACAGACCAATTATTTTGATATGCATGACCAGTTAATCAGAAAACATTGCTCATAATGACTATAGTTCTGATTCTGAAATCTCTTATCAGTCAAAACACCCATTATCATCCATATCACTGTTAAAGTGAATAAAATCTGAATAGGGATATTAGAAGTTAACCTACTGTTTTCCTTTGTTTAAATATAGATGATAATGATTACTGATTCTTTCCTGTAACAGCTTTTTAAAAGAGGACACAGCTATGGGAAAGTTTTTTCAAAAGATTTAAAATTGCATAATGCTAACATTGTTTCCATTTCCACTATATTTACATTTAGACTAGTTGCAATTTGTGAAATGCAGACTGGCTATCAGAGACCTCTCAGACCATTTTAGCAATTTGTACCACACAAAGAAAAATACACAGTTAGAAGCGAAATAAGTTTGTTTTTTTTTTCAACTGTCTTTTAAGGATTTAGCCCAATTCCACACAAAAAGAAGAAAAACATCTGCAGTATACATCCAGTTTATCTGATATATTTATCTCTTTTTATATCTGCTTTAGGATGAATCTCAAAGTAGTTAAAGTTTCCACAAATAGATAAACTTAAATAAAGCATGGAGGCTTAACTTCTGGAAAAAAAAAATAACAACAACAACAACAAAAAGAGATTACTTTACATTTCCCATTTGTTTTCCAAAAAATTAACTTATATTCTCCACCTTTAATCTTTTACTTTTTAAGTTCCTCTTTACCTACAAAGATTTCAGAAAACATGACTTCCCCCAGTAAACATATATGCAGACATATACATTTATAAAACATTTCTACCTGTTGATAATGATATTTATTCTTTTTGATGCTTAATTCATACCATGAAAATAGCTTTTATTTGACATTTAGATTCATATAAGCTAGTCATGTTCTATTCTACTGAGAAAAAAAGGCACTTTCATGGTTTGATTCAATTCATCCTAAAGCAGATATAAAAAGAGATAAATATATCAGATAAACTGTTCCTAAGAGAGACTACTTCTTTCTGTTGTGAAGGTTTAGGACATCTAGGTCTGTTACAAATATCTACATTGTCAACCTCTAAAATCATGTGAGATGAAAGTCCTTTGGTGATGTTGTACACAAAAACACTTTTTTTTTCTTTGCCATAAAGGTGACAAATAGCTACAGTATTCCTGCAGTAAAGATAACAACATTAAATAGACTGAAGAAGTTTTTTACAGACTCAAATACAATTTGAGAATGTCTGTGTTTGTCAGATAACTAAGGTATATGGAAGACACAACTGTTTAGGAAGAAAAAGAAATGGATCTGTCATTCTAACAAGGACCACAAAGGAAAATAAGATTTGGAATTTGGCTGAGAAGTGTTTATGTTATGCCTGTGTAAGTGATGAAATATTGGAAGTACCTGACAAAGATAAAAGGGGGGGACGGGGGCATTCACCTTCTAGGCTCCCTCCCTCACGAAGAAAAGTTTGTGTGTATAGAAAAACAAAAGTCCTCAATTAATTTAAAAAATGTTTTCTCAGAGTAGTACAGAGGAAACTGTGCTAGGGCTAGAGCGATCACCATCAGAAAACAAGAGAAATGAACAATGAATTGACAAAGTTCACTGGTGATATGATTTACTCAGGGTACTAAAAATGAAGTCCAGCAGGAAAAAAAAAAGACAATGAAGAATGCAGAAGACTGAGTGACTAGTAATAAATGAAAAATGAAATTCATTGTAGGTAAATGTAAGGTAATGTGCATGGGAAAAATAATTTCACACAGACAGTTGTGGGTTTGACGGGTTATTACCACATAGAAACAAGATCTTGAAGTTATAATAGATAGTTCTAAGAAAATTTCAGCTCAGTGTTCAGTAGCAATCAAAAAAAGTAAATTGAATGCTAGGAGAAGAATGGAGAAAAAGTAGAATACATTGCTGTACAAATGCCATTACAAATTTCACAGTGTTCCATTTTCAAAAGCCTACTCTTTCCATTTCAGAGTAAAATACAGTAGAGCTAAAAAGATACAAAAAAAAAAAAAAAAAAGAGGGAGAGAGAGAGAGGGAGAATGAATAATCAGTAGTATCCATACCAGGATCACTTAAGTAGACTATGACTTTCTGGCCACCCAGAAAAGAGATAATTAAAGCAGAGTATTAAACAAGTCTACAAAACCATAAGAGGCATAGAGAAGGTGACCTAAGCTGGTACAGTATCCTAGAAGATATTGTCACCAGACTGATTTATTCTTAGTGGCAGTATCTATGGACTACCAATAAAAAACTATGTTGAATGAGTTTTTTTTAATCTGAACTGGTACAGTTGTCAGCTATCATGTGAGAAAAGAGATGGAAATAATCTGTTACCATATTCCACTGTTCCTTCAAAGGAACGTAGCTTGGATCTGTAGCTAGTTTTATTTGTCCAACTAATTTTGACCAACTGGATGCAAGAGAAAACTAATAGGACAGTCCTGATCAGAATGATAATACTTTCTGTGCAACCCAGATCATACCATGCTGGAGGCATTCTGTGTTACTGCTCAGGAATAAATCCTGTCCCATTAATATTTACCAAATTACTTGCAAATCGTGTTTGCTTGTTTTTTTTTGTTTGTTTGTTTTAGTAAGTATAGATATTTATGCACTTGGTTTTATTTAGCTCTGATCCATACAACCTTTAGCTTTTCTAATAAAGTAATGAGCTGATACATGTGAAGAGATACTAACAGGAAAAACAAAGGGCAGAAAATGTCATAAATATATTTGGATGACTGAAACATTCTGGGAAGAAGTAGTAACAGGAGTACTACAAGCATGGGAAGCTGCTAGTCAAAACAGACCTTCCATAATATATAGAAAGAGTCAGACAGCAGCACTGTGTTTTGTTGGTATTGAACAATTTGTAGGGTAACAGACATACTACCAAAGAGATATTTTGCATATGCAGTGAAGTTGACTGTTGGAGATGAGAGACGGGGATTCAATCAAAGAGATGTAAAAATAGTAGAGGAAATTAACAATGAAAAAAATCACGTTTTAAATCTGAAAAAAGGCACACAATGAAGGATGAATTATAAGGGAGAAGAATATTCTCCCTGTCAGAATATATAAAACTACTTTGCTGTATTATGCCAGAGATGAGCTATGAAAACAGAAGAGTCGGACCAGCAGAAGACAGAACAGACAACAGAAGTACTGGCAATTTTCAATAAGAATGCCAAATCATATGGGTTAAAAAGTGTAAGAAGTATTTTTCATTTCATAAAGGTTGTTATATACTAGAGGTCAGTATGTGAGGATTTGACCAGAGAGATCAAGATAAATAATATCCTACAAATTTACTTTCCTTTGATGAGCTAAAAATAAATTCAATGTACTTCAGCTCTGGGGAAGAAATGCCTTCATCTTAATCATCAATCTCATTCATAGGTGCAGGTATATTTAATAAGAATGGTGATACATCTTATTTGTAACAAAGTAGCATAAAGATAAGAAGCAAGTGAGTTTGGATCACTGGACTGCCAAGTAACTTCAAGTTCGAGAGCAACCTTACACCACCTTACATTCAGAAAATTAACTTTTTACCATGAGGGAAATAAGGTAAAGTGAAATTATTCATAGTACCAAGCCCTAGAATATCTCAGCATAATTAAAAAGCCTTATTCAGGAGAAGCCCTACTGTAAATTCATGTTAGGAATAAGATACTTCAACGCAATGATTAGAATAAAGATAATGGAAATCAACTTCAACCCAAATTACTTCTCACCAACACCCTTACACTTTGAAGTCTCAGCATCTTTAAAGCATTTTTGCTGCCTGTAAAAATTGATAGTTCCAGAGCAGGAAGGCAGTAAACTTGAAAATCTAAAAATAATATGAATTCCCAACTTCCACATGTTGCAAGGAAATTAATTGGTCACACAAATTTATTTGTAAAAAATTGATGGCTTTCACAGGAAAGAAAAAAAAGTATATGATATATATGTGGAATTTAAAATGCAGAATTATATAATCCAAATTGCAGGCAAAAAATCATGACTGGATTCAGAGTAATAAAGACTGATAAAAAAGATGAAATGGACATTTCCATAAAAAGAAATAAATAAATTCTATGTCTTGAGGTTGTAGAATAAGGTAGAAATCAGGATATTCTAGAATTTAGAAAACTTCTGTTTTCTTTCTTTATCAGCCTCTTCCTTCAGAGACTGAGAAAACACGGGAATAGGACTTGCAGATTAAAGGCACTGTGTTTACGCACACGTATTGTGGCTATAATGCCACAGTATCATGGCGTGATCAGTGCCTTTACGTAACGCAGAACCAGGACAACTCTGTAAAAAGTAGGAATAGATTTTAGCAACAGAAGCCAATTCAGAACTTTGTACAATGTGTTCATACATTCTCTAAACAGAAATGCTGGACATGTGACAACATTCTTTGGCTTTTAGAAGATAGTTTTGAAAACATAAACTCTTTCAAGATGTTCCTTTATTTCTTTAACTCATTCAGCAGAAGGGGCTGAGAATAGGATTTTCAAGGCTATTAAAACCAGTCCTACATATTTAAATTGTGCCTATTTAAAATAACATGCAGGTTTCACATATGCAAAAAGGTAATTTCCTCCTATTGTAGAAAAGAAGCATAGGAAGCACAGAAATTGTTTTGTAAGTCTTTGAATGAGTGATACAGACTATCCTATTCCTGTAACTCTCAGGATTACTCAACACATCAGAAAATTACCCCAGTAAGGTAATAGTATTCATAGTATAGTGAGCTCCACTGCTTTTTCAATAGATGTGATCTGCCTATGATAGCTTCAGCTTTTAAGTGTTCTCCACTGCATTTAAGGAGGCACTTTGGGAAGTCTCCAACTAGAATACCTGTTGACCGGATCACACACATAGTAAGAAGGACATAAATTATTACTCAGAAGGAACAATGTTTCTCTATCAGAAGGAAAAAAGCTAATGATTAAATATTTAAAGCAACCCCAAATGAAGTTTATTAGAAGTTTAAAGCTTAAAGAATTTCACTAGATATCTGACACCATAACTTCTTGATTAATCGAGTAATCCCTAAATGTAAAGATACGATCAAGTGAGACAGCAGTAATATATTGGTCCTTTAGAACTTATCTACTATGTGGTTCATTCATCCATATGTTGTTCTCTGGTTCATCAACGGTTAGATATTTTTGACACTATAAGTATATTCAAATGTTAAATGAGTAATACTTATTCACTGTATTTTAGATAGTAAAATACACAGTAATTCTCTTCTCCAGAAGATCAAGTCTTATTATCTGTCTTCAACCTATCAGTTTTGGAAACTCTACCGGTGTTCTGCCAAGCAGCTCTACCAAGAAGCACCTGTTAGCTTCCTGATCAGCATGTCACTGAATCAGTGGCTGCCAGCTTAGCTCTCAGTTGTTCTGGCAGCACCACACCAATCAATTAAGCCAATTGATCTTGGAGAATGGTTTTGTTGAAGTTAAACAGAAATGCTTGAAGATTATTTTGTATGTTCAGCTTGCGATGTACTTTATACCTCTTAATCTCTACAAAAGTCTGTTCCCTTTCACTCATCTCACAAGAGCATATGACAACTTTTTTTTTCTTTCCATATGATCCATTTGACAATTGCACAAATGTATGTGCTGGAGCTCTCCCCTCTAGTGCTGAATTCCCAAGTTTCTCAAGTTGCACCATAATATAAAAAACATTCCTGCAGTCTCTAAAAGGAGAAGATTTGATCTTGATGACTCCTCACTTAATTCATCAACAACGATTTGATTTCTAGTGGATTCTCTTGTGCTATTCTGTGAAGAACCCAAATATTCTAGGAAACAGTCAGGCTATTATCTCTACTTCGCCAGTCCATAACTCAGGCTCTTGAAGTACTATGTATCTGTGCAGGAGCTAATAGTTATCATAACAGATGAGAAGCATCCTGTATACTAGTGAATGGACTCACATCAGATCAATAAACATCTCAGCAGTATAAGGAACTCCTCCATTTCAAGAGTTTTAATCACAGCATAAATTGAGATTATCTTTTCTGGAAAGAAGATAGAGTCTTGATGACATTATCTTATATATTCTAATTCTCCTATGTTTGAAACAAGGGAAATGTGAATGAAAAATATTCCAAGAATAAATAGATATCAATTTAGATCTGAAAAAAACAACAAAACAGAGATTTCAGTACTCAGACTGTAGGGGACTGGTGGAGAATAGGGATAGCAAAATGAAATACGGAAAGAGACCAAAGAGAACTGGCAGCACAAAAGCTGGCTTGAAGATATTTTATGTATCTACAGTTTCTAGTCAAACACACAAAGACTGGGAGATTAATAATCACCTTTCTAATGCCTGTCCAAAAGGTGCTCTACTTCTTTGTGCCTAGATGACAGAAAAGAAATCTATTTGTTCACATTCGTAGTGCTAAACAACTCCACCTGAGAAGCCCCTATTACAATTTAAGAAACACTATGTGTAAGACGGGTTAAACCTTTGTTTGAAAAAATCTTTTTTTGCATCTCCATCTTAAATATTTCAGAAAGGTTGATGTTACAAAGAAGATTTGCTATTCATATGTATGATATTGATATGTGCCAGAGATTAGCTCAGCCATGGCCTATGTCTTATGTTCCTATCAAGTCAAAAATCACTGTGAGCAATATAACAGTGCGGTTCAGAAACCAGGATAAAAAGAACTACAGAAATTTACAACAAACAGGGTTACTTGGAGCGTAAAGTACAATATCTATAGTCATTAAACCGAAATCTTGAATTCAGGTTTTGCCCTCGCACATCTGAAGATAGTGGAGTTTTCTACTACTTACTGCATTACTTTTAGCATAAACACAACATTCTATTCAAACAAATAAATTATGGTTAGAGAGTCCTGAAAAAGTTAATTGGGGTCTTCACCTGTTCATACTAGCCATTCAGATTTTATTGAAAACACATTTGATGTTTGCTTCAGATACTCCAAAAGTAACTTGTGAAGACTGACAGTAGTTGCAACACATAAAAATTCAGTTGCCAACTGATTGTTGCCAGCTGAACGTTACTCCCAGTAACATATACTGAGTATTTATTGTGTGATAATGTTAAAGAGAACAGTGGGGAAGTAAAAGAAGATTAGAGCTCCAGGTATTTTTGGTGGTAAAGTGAACATCTGATCTTTGTTACAACTTTGGCTAAACTATTTTCACAGGTAACAGTTTCCCAAATCACATCATTACTTGTGACGAGATGTGGCGTCACTACTACAAGCTGGAGAGTCAAAACAGCAGTCCAAGGAATAATAATATGAGAACTCAAAAATTCAAGTTGCATCCCTCTGTAGATAAAAGTGATATGTACTGATTTTTGTGATAGGAAAGGGGTGAGCTGTCTGGATTTCCTTGAAATTTGACGAAGTATCATCTCTGACTGCGACATCATGATACCGACTAAGCTGAAGGTTCAGAAATCCAGGGTCAGGCCAGAGAAAAAGAGAACCTTTCCTCTTGCAACACAATAATATCAGAGCAGTGCAAGACCCTTCACTGACTTCAGTTCTGCTTATCTGTGAACAATAATTAAATCTTTTAAATTAACTGCTCATTTTCCTGCCATAATCATATTTTATTTTAAAAATAAAATAAAATACCCCCCCAAGTTATTTTTCTTCACATAGAGAAAACAGGATATGTTTGGCACATTACTATTTTTTTTTATCATCTAGAATCTACAGAATTTGTTAAACTATTTGTTCCGTGCAATTACTTGCTGAAGATCAAGCCTTTCTAATAGGGCTGCTCTCCCTGTTTCTTTGCTGTGTACACAGAACTCTAAATGACATTAATGAAACTCAAATGTGATTCCAGAGAAGAAAACGTGTCTTAAATCTTTTTGAGCAGTAACATACCATGGCACACAAACACCATGTAGTGCAAGCACCAAGCCTCACAGTAGCAGCAACTACTGTTATTTAATCTAATTTAAACAAAGCATTCTTCTCATTCATGCCTCACAATTGTACTCAGTTGTTTTTGTACACACAAGAGGTGTTTTGTTTTGGTTTTTTTTTTAAGTGTTATTTCCCTATTTTTCCCTGTATCCTCTGCAATTAATTCCTGCCAACAAATATTTGGGAAAAAAAAAAAGAACAAAACATGCATGTCTTTGTTTAATAAACATGGAACATTTCTATCTACAAAAGCCACCTCCAGCCAGTGGCATAAAGATGCAAGTTCTGCATTTGCAGAAGAAAGCCCATCTATGCTGTCACCTATAAACAGACAAAACACATTCCAAGGACACAGCAGTGCTCTGACCGTACCCCCTGACACAGGGGATTTAGCAAATGTTATTGGCTTCAATTAACATGAAAAGGCCTTTAAAAACAATAAAGTAATTAGACACGTTCAAGAGAGATAATTATGTCATGTAAGGATGAGCATTCCCAGAAGAGCTTTTGGCTCCAGTAAAAAAGAACATCTCTCCTCTCAAATGAATTTCACGGACATGCAAGGTGTGGGAAAATGGCACCATACTCATCAGTGTTAAAAGCATATGATACAAATGAGGTCTCCAGCATGGCACCAACTGCAATAAATTATCGAGTGTGTGTTCTGTTTGCTGAAATGGGCTCAATTTATCATTTTATTGAAAAGGTTCCATTATGCTAATGTCTCATAAAATCACTTTTTGCTGTTGCTGGAAGGTGAAGAGGGAATATCAATTTTTATACAGAGAACTTGGAAGTACTACAGCAGTGAGTTGTCATGGGTTAATAACACTAACAGAAGATGCCATACACATATGAGCAAACTCCCAAGGACTTCGTAATGGCAAATTTTTATAACCTTACTGGAAGACGAAAAACCAGAATAATTCTCAAAAGCTTAATTAGCTATTAAAAAAATAGGTAAGACAAAATCTCCCCAAACTGGAAATACGTGGATTTGATGGATGGACTCTCTGATGGATGAAGAACTGGATGCAGGACCAGATCCAGAGAGTGGTGGTGAGTGACTCAATGTCTGTATGGAGATTGGTGATGAGAGGTATCCCCCAGGGATCAGTGCTGGGGATGATACTCTTTAATAGCTTCATAAATTACACTGACAGTGGAGTTAAGTGCACTCTCAGCAAGTTTGCTGACAACACCAAGCTGTGGAGTGCAGTCAACAAACCAGGGGGACAGGGACCTAGACAGTCTTGAGCAGTGAGCCCTGGTGAACCTCATGAGGTTCAACAAATCCAAGTTCAAAGTCTGGCACCTGGTTTGAGGTAACCCCAACTATCAATACAAGATGGGCATCTAACGTTTGAGCACAGCCCTGCTGAAAAAGACCTGGGGTAGTGGTGGATGGGAAGCTGAACATGGGCAGCAATGTGCTCTTGCAGACCAGAAGGCCAACTGTATCATGAGTTGCGCCAAAAGAAGTAAGCCTGTCAGGGTGAGGCAGGTGACCCTGCCCCTCACCATTGGTGAGGTCTCACTGTGAGTGCTGCATCTAGATGTGGAGACCTCAGTACAGAAGAGACATAGAGTTGTTGGAGCACACCCAGAGAAGGGCCACAAAAACAATCCACAGAATTGAACACCTCTCCTATGAGAACTGGCTGAGAGAGCTAGGGCTGATCAGCCTGGAGAAGAAAAGGCTTTGAGGTGACCTGACAGCAGCCTTTTAGTATCTAAAGGGGAGTTGCAGGAAAGAAGGGGACAGATTCTTTAGCAGGGTCTGTGCTGACAGCACAAGGGGAAGCGATTTCAAGCTCAAAGAGGAAAGATTTAGGTTACATATAAGGAAAAAGTCTTTTACAGTGAGGGTGGTGAGGCACTGGAACAGGTTACCCGGTGTTCTGGTTCATGCCCAGTCCCTGGAGACTTTCAAGGTGTGGCTTGATCAGGTCATAAGCACCTCCTTATGAACTTGTCCTCTATTATCTCCAAGCATAGCAATACAGCATCCACCAATAATGACCCAGCAAATAATAGAGAGGTGTAATTTGTAAGGATATATTTTAGCAGTTGAAAATGAGTACATGAAGCTAGATCAATCTGACCATTGTTTCAATGGATCACCAATAAATACTCCTCTTACATCACAGTTTGAGAACGTCTGCAATGCAACATTTTCCAATCAGTCTGGGAACATTTAAAACTTTATAGAAGCTCTAATTTGATGCAAAAGAAATATTCAGTGATATTGGTTTAAAATTAAATGCAATCTCACTGTACCATATAAAAACTTCATTGTTAGATTCTTCTCTTTGTAAACACCTGGGTTTTTCTACTTTAGTTCTCAGGCCTCATCACTTTGACTTGTGTGATTACAAGGCATATAGGCATTGGCTCCATAACATTGTATACTGACAGAAAGTTTAGGATATGTGTTCTTGTTCTAAAATTTAAAATGTTTGGTATATGTAATGAATGCATAGTGCTAATGATTAGCAATGTTCCAAAGCTAACCAGTAGCACAAAGAGAGTTGTTAATATCCGAATTCTGTAAAGTTTTCTTTTAAAGTTTGAAATTGGCCTTATTTATCAGACCTCTACATACTCAATCACAGTAAGCACTGTTCAGTTGCCACTGAATTGCACATATAGTGTACTCATCCAGTGTGTAATGAAGATAAATGCACCCATACTTCTCAGAAAGTATTTGTCAAAATCAGAACTAGTATATTACTGCTGAATTGATACTCTGCTTTGCTTTTCTAAAATAAGTAAATTAGTTTCTTCCCACTTCTGGATGTAGATTGATCTTCACATTGATTTTCCATTTCATATTTAAAAGTTTGTAAAACAGTGTATTTTAGAAACTCTGAATCAAATATAGAATAAATCAGAGCGGCATAATGCATTTTAATCCTAATACAAGAGAAAATTATCAGTGCACCAGATCTGAAAATATCATAGTATTCTAAATAGTTACTTAAATGTTTCTATTGAAAGAACACATTGGTCAACTTTATGTGATTTACTGTTTTTTCTTCTACACCAATAAGAATGTCACTGAAATGGATATCTGTCAAAAGAACTACAAGAACCATGTCACCAACATTAAATGCTGGTTTAATATCTCAAAAAAGGCAGTGTAAATATTCTGATCATTTGTTTTTAGAATAAGATCTTGATAGTTTTAGGGGGAAAAATAAGAAAAAAGAGAATCTAATTAACATTAATTAAAGAGAATTCTGTTTTCCTACCCTCAAACTATTGATTTACAGTATCATATACATAAGGTACAATTAATTTATTAAATTATTTTATAATTAATCCACAAATGATTACTACGATGATACCATGTGAAAAAATCATTATACTGATTAATTTCTCATTTAAAAATAGAACTAAATGCCATCAGAAAAACAAAAAAAATCCTTTTCTTTCTAAGGAAATAGAAAACTTAGTTATTTTATTTTGTTGTACCAAAAAGAAAAAGTAGGTCATCAGAAAGTAACAAAGCTTCATGTTCCAGAGTATCAGTACAGAAGCTCTTGTAGTGTTGGAGGCCATTTTGGATAGATCAATGCTTGCGTTTTAATGGCACTCTCTAAAAGAGGGTAAGAAAAAGCTGCAGATGTACTTTTCAGTCTAGGGATATGCCACATGAAAACAGGAAGGTGGAGATGTCTAGAACTAAATTGAAAGTGTAAGTATTTAGAAAACTGTTCACAAAATCACATTACTGTAGGGGCTGGAAGGCATGGAGAAGATAACAGACCTTTAAGAAAACTTTCTTACTGATATCCCTGCAGGCAGAACTGTCAGTCATTACAGGAAGCTGTTTTTTCCTTCATGACAAAAAATCTGTTTAACGTAACCAGAGGTAAAACTAGACCATATATTCTCTCAGTATGTTTTTACTCAGTTGTCCTTCTGCTGTGAAAATACTTGCTGCAACAGAAGATACCTATCCTTTTGTACATAGCTTCACATTTGCAGACTATGGAAAAATGCACTACACAACACATTTTAAAATGTTTTATACATGTATAAACTATTCTGGAAAGTCAAACACTGCTATTAATTTCATGTAAGCATCACATACAGTAGCAAAAAAGCATTAAGGAGCTAGCACCATTGCTTTGCCTTAGACAGAAGGCCCAGCCTGATACTCTGTCCCTACCTTATCAGATTTAAATTGGCATGCACCCTACTTACCTCATTATTCATGGAGAATGAGAGATGTGGATCATTAAGCTAGGTACTAATTTGTTCCTAAACCGCACTCATTCATCATCAGCTGGCAGCAAGAGGTTGATCAAGTCAGTTGTGGAACACTTTTCTGACCCTTCTTTTTTTTTTTTTTTTTTTTTGGCATGAGATACTTGGAATAACTTTTAGAAAATTTCTTAACAGTTTAGTAGCTGTTCAGTTAAGCATGATTATTTTTGTGGTCAGGTCACTTACAGAGGTATCTCTGTGTCATATTTACAAACTCCCTTCTGTACCTTGGACCTCTGTGTTTGCTACTATCATCCATACCAATCATTCTAAAAATACATCTCAGATAGACTGTTAGCACAAATCACCAGAGTCTGATATTCCACATAATGATTTTTCTTTATTGGAGACAAACACAGTCTTCAATAATGGTTAGACTGTGTCTGTAGGAGAGGGTTACTCTGAGAATTAGTAGCTAAAACATTCTTGTATTTCTTTCTGACTTGTACACATCTCTCCAGAGTCATTTTAATTATTACAGCACAATCCATTTGACAGTGATGTAATTTGTGGCTCAGAACATTTTTCGTGATGAAGAAAATGTATTCTCAGTAATAATTCGGTAGATTAAGAACTACTCAAATCAACAGTATGAATCATCATCATGTTTTGTGCCAGCTATACTTCTATAAATAAGCAGTCCATTGTATAGAAATATTTTTTATAAAATGCATCAAGATGATAACATTACAACAGATCGGGAATCAAACACAGTTCCAGTGAAAAAGTTTTCCAATATTCTCGTAAAGGAAGCTCCAATTAAGAAAATTTTAGAGGGACTATTTTTTGCTTCTGCTTTTTAGTGTATTTTTGATGTTTTTATTGTTGATGATGACTTTTCAGTGATAAGAATAACAAAATAAATCATTGACTTTATCCACTAAGCAAAATTATTTTCCTAGAAGATGCATCAGCTTTTATCAACTCTTAATAAAGTTGCATTTTTTGTTTAAAAACTAAAAGAAACCATATAGCGTCCTTTTCCTCAAACAGATTTTTTGTTTGAGTATTGAAATGCCCTGTCCCTTGAGATGTTCAAGGCCAGGCTGGACCAAGCTCTAAGCAACCTGATCTAGCTGTATATACCACTGTTTGTTGCAGGGCAGTTGGACAGGATGACCTTTAAGGGTCCCTTCCTATTCAAATGATTCTACGATTCTACGTACCAAATAACTGATTTACCTGATTTTTCAGAGCGGGGAGAAATGTTGGGTTCTTCAGTATCCAAAATAACAGCCAACCCTGCAGACAGTGATGGGAGGATGCTGGAACTGAGATCTACTCGAGTTAGACGACTTTCAGGCACTCTTTCCAATGTTTTTGGAATGCCACCAGCATGGTTATCTTCTGTCTCATCTTTATCACTATTCTTCTGTGGATTCTGAACAATATGAACAACGCTTTGCTGGACCAGGTCACAGTTCTGCAACACAAAACCAAAATCCCAGTAAATAATTAATTGTGGCATAAGGGACAAAATCCCTCTATTTCCAATTTGTTATTTGTTAAATGGTCTCCAAACCACTTTGTGTTGAATTTCAGAGCGCAGTAATGGAGCTTAAAAGAAACTGACAAGTGTACATTGCAAGAATTAGGATTACTTACACTAGCAAAAGGGTCACAACACTCACAAATTTGGAACATTTAACAAGGAAATGGTGGACCAGAGCAAACAGCTCTAAATAAATCTGGTTTATTGGCACAAAGGAAGAACTCCAAAGAGAGTACTCTTAAATCAAGTTCTAAGAACATTCAGTATTTTACAGACAATGCTCATACACTCTCTCCAACAGCAGTTTGGGGTCAAACTGACAATCATAGAAAGCTTATGACCAAACTGCTTCAAAGTGATTCTGTAAATAGAAACAGGGATGATGAACACTGATACTTCTTCCCTCTTATGTAATTTTAAATCTAAATCTGGGTTTAGATACAGTCTCAATTTGTTACTTCTATTCCTTACAAAAATGAAATTCAACTGTTGTCTTCAGATGACTTAGAGAAAGCTTGTGGCAGATGTCATGTCTGCTTCCATCTGCTACATTTTAGCCCAAGAGATCTTAGATAGGGAGCAGAGGTTCTTGTGCATAAGTTCTCATCAGAGACGATTCTTAGTCCTTTCAGATCTTATGTCTTATAAAAACAGAAGGTTTGACTTCTAGTTTGTGTCTGCAATTCTTACGTGTACTTTTAATTGAAAAAGATATTTTATTTTATTGCCATTTATAACATTGTCAATGCTCTCATCTACCGCTTTTTATCCCATTCTCATAACTTCTGTTTAGTGTGTTTACTTCAGTCTCATACATGCATTTGGGATAAATATACATGCACATGATCATGGCAACAACTTATTCCTGGCTTAATAAAGCTTTTACTTTTAAAAGTTAGTTTATTCACTGTAGAACAAGTACTGTTGCAGTTCAGCATTCTGGCATCTCTGTGCAAAAAACAAGAGCAACCTTTGAAACACTCAGCATCCCTACTGTGATAATAGCATAGACTATAGGCAGAGGAAAGCTTAATTAGCAGATCCCAGGATACGTTTTCAAAGGTAGCAGCTAGAAATGAGAGACAACACCCTTTGATTTGCACACTGAGTACACTAAATATGAAAGCAACCAAGCAGTAACAAACAGAAATCCCAAATCATCAGTTTTGTAAAGTTGTTTCTGACTACATTTGAATTGAATTTAGATTGGGTTTATAGAAGGAAAACATTTCTCAACCTTTGCAAGTGAGAAGACACTACAAGAAAAGAGATGATATCTTAATTGTGAAACATCCTGGATAAGAATATCACCAGTTTGCAGATTTAGGATTATTCATGCTTTATAGCAGACTACGTTGCATGGACAGTAGATGGACTAAGTCCAGAGACTTCAGCACTGAGAAAAAAAAAAGGTAGAATTCAAATATTTCTGTACATTTTTAGATTTTTATTTCAGTTACTAATACAATACAAATCTAAGATAAAATTATTTATGTCAATGTCACTTTCATTTTCTTTATGTACTAGTTTTATGCCTCAGGAAACATTTCTTACGAGAACACCCATCATTAATAATTGCAGACGTATTGCCTTATCTGTTGATTCAAATTAATGCCTACAATCCATACTCCAATGGGAAACCTGTAAACATATATATTGCTGATTATAAAGGTTCTACTTTCATGAGAGCAAAAGGAGTTGAGATGATCCAAGAGTGATGAAGCCCAATGTTAGACAGTTTCCTTGCAAAGAGCAGTCTTTGTCCAACTTGGAGAAATGAATTCCTAACAGATGAAGGAAAAATTTTTTCCATCACACTTCAACTATTCACTCACAGTCATTTTTTTCATGCTTTATGGCTGGCACTGGGTATACACCCTGACTAAAGAGCGCTTTGGTCTTCTGCTTACTCCATTGTACAGATCTATCTATCAGGCTGAGCAGTAGGAATGTGAGCAGCCCAGGGGAAAATCCTGCGTAGGTTTCCTTTGTAACTTGGTAACCTTCTAGTCAAACCATGCACATGCACACACACACACACACGCACAGATACCTTTTTTTCCAGAGCCTTCCCTGATTTCACCTGAAGGCTTGTTTGTAGCCTCGCTCTCATGTGTGAAAACGGTCCTTGAGTTTATTTCCAGCAGATATCCTGCCTGTATTAACAAGCCTGCTGCGCACTGCTGGAAAATCTACGGAGCACAAGTCCAGCAGTACAGCCAGATAGCTGAAAGGATTTTACTTTAGGGTATGCAAGGCTGTGAAAAATGTCCTCTGTATTCAGTACACACGGATATAGTGTGACAGCTCTTTCTTTCCCGTCACCTATGAAATGTCTTACATTAAAAATAAACAAACAAAACAAAGCAAAAAAAAACCAAACAACCACCAACTGACCTAAGCAACATCAGAGAACACAGGTGAATGCTTAGAAGAAAAAAAGAAATAAAAATTGAAACAAAAATGAGATCTTAGTAAGATTTATTTTTTCATAAAATAGGTAACATAAGCAGAAAATATGAAATGCATATGAACACATACTCATCCTCCTAAATATAAAGCCTGCATATTAGATTTACCACTGTAAGAGAGAGATAGGAAAGACTTGTTGAGTCACAGATGAAGGACATTTTTGAACATGAGAACAAGAGAATAATGACCCATGAAAATGATAAAGGATATCTGCCTTAAGTGAGTGGTTTTTTGCTTTACCTTGACAGAATCTTCTATTTCCCCCTCAAGCCACTCAATTTTAAGATAGAAATCTTCAGTGAAATAGCAACCACCAGCACTGGTAACTGTAATACACAGTTATTAAGACAAATACAGGTTTCAAAAATCAAGCTTAAGACATTCCACCTCACAGCCACCTCTCTTCTGTATACATGAAGTTTACAGCATATCATATGCTTCTTAAAGATACGTTATGATTGAGCTTTAAGTCTTACTCTGAACATTTAAAAGAGGTCTCAAATATTCAAATCAGATTATTAAAACACATGCAGGAAAAATAGGTGATAAGAATCATAGAATTACATAATCTTTTGAGTTGGAAGGTATGTTCAAAGGTAATCTAATCCAACACCCCTGCTATGAACAGAGACATCTACATCAAGATCAGGTTGCTCAGAGCCCTGTACAGCCTGATGTTAAGTATCTCCAGGGATAGGGCATCCACTGTTTCACTGGATAAACCTGCATAGTCTGTTCCAGTGCTTCACCACCATTATTGAGCGCCCTTTGTTGTGCTCTGGTTTCATCTCTTCTTAGATCTACTGAGCACTGTAGGGGAGTTCCAGGGCTCTGGTATTGAATTCTAGCCCTGTACTGCTGGAGAAACAGCACTGAAGGAGTGCATTCAACTTCTAGCAAGTTGTATAGCTTTACCTGTGCATGGAAGCTGCTTTAGGGCATTTGAACATTCTGAAAGAAGTAAAAGCCTTCTATGTACTCACTCCTAATAGACAGAAGAAAATCTCGAGGGCTCAAGTTACAGGCTATCTGAAAACCAGGTCAATCACTGTATAAGTTGACTTTATCTAGCATACAGTGAAAAACCCAAAGACTTAGACGGCTGAGAGATGATAACAGAGCTTTTAGCATAAGAATCCTTGAAACTGTAATTCAATTACTTCTCAGGTTCTTACATTCATTTTGCAAACTTAAAACAGATAGAGGACTCATCATTATGATTCCCCTTAATTCTGGAAGAAAGAACGTCTTCAATAACAGTTTCTGATTACAATTGGTGGAGATGCCAATGCTCCAACAGTTGATCATTCATCCACAGTAGTGGATTTGAAGCGCACCCATGGATACACAACATATAATATCCACAGTGCCCATCTCTTCTGGGTGCTCCTCAATTCTCAGTAGCAAACCTGAATTATTTTGGGGCAAGAAAGCCACCATATGAGTACTTTGTGACCATACTAGATGCACTTCCACTTGCTTGCCATGCCAACAAGGCCATATTCAGGAGTTCAGGAACACAAGCTGCCGATCCTCTCATGTCAACAACAGCCCTTTGACGCTGAGCACAAGTGTGCACCTGATCACAAGGCAGCAAGTCTGCCAGCATGTGCTTTCCTCCAAACAAAATAATGCGCTCAGTTGAGAGCTGGGACATCTCTGCCACAAATTATCATGGAGAGTTCAGCTGACAAATGCCAGTTAGCAAGGATGAGAAAGGGACACGAACACAACCTAACTGTCAACGTGATCCTGTAAATTCAGTCTGTGATCATCTGAGCATGCACGTAATACATTTATATTACTACCACACTTCGTAAAAATTACTGCAAAATTATGACAACTTATGCAACAACTTTTAATTATTAATTAGGTGTAACCATATTCCTTGTACATGACTTTCTTTTCTTTATTAATTAGTATTAGTTTATGTTCCTATTGGGACTTTCCTTAATACAACACTGTTACTATTGTTCACATTTAAAGATACAGTCAGAGGTCACTCATAAAAATTGCAGAATTTTGCTCCATAAATCTTTGTATCTAAAAAATTTGCAACGAATCCTGAAAGATCATACAAATTCCACTATTGGGCACCAGTGTTATAAAAGATAAGACTACTACACTTGTAATGCTATGCTGTCATTTTCTGATGGCAATGACCAGAGACAACTGCTCCACTGTAACAGAAAAACAAACAAACAAAAGATGATACAGTAAGAAAAGTAAAGGATAAATGGACAAATTGCATTTTAAATCCTTAAAAAATTGATTTTCGGTGTTCTTATTAGTCTTAATCTATCAGCACTTCAAGAGCTGTGGCACAACAGAGACACACTGGGATTAGGAATCTTTTCCTATCCAGGATGTATGCAGAACTAAAATACATATCAAGCAGACTCAGCTTAGCTTGGCTCAGTACAAACACTGATGTACCACACCTAAAGAAAAAGTATCACTATACTCACAAAGACAAAAGGTGTCATTCAATATTAAAAACTGACTTACCTCGTTAAAAAAAAAAAAAAAAAGCTAATTCCAATCTGTGCTCTACAAAATGCACAAATCTAAGAGTGATAGAGATGAAAACATAGCTACATACATCTAAGTCACACTAGAAGGTTTCTCTAAATGAACTCATGCAAATGATGGAAGCCTAGGGGCAGTTCTTCCCTGAACTCAGGGCATTTACATAGCTTTCCATCCCAATATTTACTCTAGTATTCAGTAAAACATAGTTAATTACTTTTATAAATGCCTAACATCCTGCGAGATGCCTTTTTCCTCTGAGCTGCACAACAGAATCTTCCAACAACTTTCCCATCAAATGAACAGCAACAATTTTCACTGCACACTGCTTTTAACTGTAAGAAAAACAGACAGTTTTGATTTTCATCTTGCTGCTTAATGCAGTTTTTTGTAATTTAATAAAAGACTGAAATACTATACTTTATCAGAAATATTTTTGGAACAGCAAGGAATAGGAGGATTACGCAGCAAAAGTTAAAAAAAAAAAAAAGAGAGAAAAAAAACCTGGTGTGCTCTGCAATACTAACTTGATGACAAGAAGTACTGCCACTGTGGGTAAGAGTTTATCTAGCTCTCTGTCAATGATTTCAAGGGAAAACCATCTAAAAAAGTCTGCTGACTGCAGTTACAGCAGAATTTGGTCATGGATTATATTTTTTACCTAACTCCTGTAGTATTAGTACATGGATCTTTCCAGGATATTTGCACTCCTCTTAGAAAGACACATACTTTCATAACAGAAACGGAAGCTTCTATGAATCCTACTGCCCTGGGCCTGTCAGTATGGTAGCTGCAGCAACGTTTGTCTTCAAACCACAACAATTATGCTATGAAATCTTCCCATATCACACAGAAAAGCTGAATGAATATGTCCAGCTTCACAGCTGTTCTTCTACATGCGTTTATCATGTCCCATCCCTGATATCCTCTTTCACAAAAACAGTTCAAGTCTTTTCTCTTACAGAAGAGTTTTCTCTGGTATCAATGATCATTTTTGGCTGTCAGTTCCCACTACAGACAGTACTGTGATCTGACCTCAAGCACTTCATTATTGCAATAGCCCTCCAATGTATACGGAAAAGTCAAAAAAAGCAGCAAATAAGTATGGCAGCATATGCAATGAGGTGTAACATTAATAGATGTAACTCTGCTTCATGGAATCCTCTTCTTCCCCTACCCTTGCATTTTGTATTTATTTCACCACCTGTTTAAATTAGACACATAATAAAATCCCATGAGACAAGAATTCTACAATATTGCAGAAACACCTACGTAAGTATTTTCTTTTATTGATTTGAACCTTTGGAGTCTATTTCATGGATGAAAAATATACGGCAGACTGCCCTAGCACCAATCAATGCAATTTAACACAAATCCATAGAAGAGGATTGATCTTACTGAGCTTATCTCTAATGTGGTTTACAAACACTGACTCATTGCGTGTTAACTTAGGCCCGGTTTGCTCTGAAGGTTACTTTTTTGCCTACTGTCATATCAGATGGGAATGCAAGTATTGTATAAAAAGTGATAGAAAAAAATACATTATATGAAGTTTGAGAAAGATAGGCTAATATCAAAACAGAAATAAGACAGAAGAATTGCCTGAACCAATCTCGTATTTCATGACCTCATCATGCAGAAATTCTCTTATCAGTTTTGCAACAATAAATATTAATATGATTTTTTTTCACGTCTTATCAAAACCTTTTGATATCAATTGTTTTCACAAATGTTTTCTTGTGTAAGCAGTGAAAGCCTCTTCATAGGTCTTTTATCAAAAGTAATCTTGTTCTGATTTCAATCTTACCAAAAAAGTTTCCCTCTCCTTTGTTCTTTTTTTTTTCCTTTCTTGATGGAAGGTAAACGTATATTATTTTACACTTGAATGTGGCTGCATCTCCATCAGCTGGGAAATAAGTAAGTCTGAAGGATGTACTGTTACCCTGCAGAGCTCCAAATAACAGGCACATATATAATGAATCCTCCATAAATAATAGTTACAAAGGATGAATGTATGTTAACACATCCACCTGAAAATAAGAAAATGGTATAAAAATGGCTGAAGAGAGAAGGAATTTTGAGGTGGAAGGATGCCACCACAGAAAAGCTGGGATCACTCAATAAGCTGAGCCTCACTCTCTACTGCTGGGATACTTTTCAGATAAGATTCACACACTTGGCTATACTGAGTGCTTCCCGGAGAAACACTGAACACTTTATAAAGTTGGCTATCATTTTCATATTCTTGGTTAACCTCACACATTTTACAGACAGTGCATTTATCAGCAGCAATCCAAAAGACTCTTTAATCTACTGCTCTAATAAACTGCACCATTCTCTAGTCTAGCCATGAGAGTTCTCATGGGGCATGGCCAGTTTTGTTAAGAGCGGTCATGAGAGATGAATCACGCACTTTTTGTGAATCCATAAGCATGATATTCATATATTGAAAGCAACCAGATTTCCAGTGTCAGGCTGAGCATCACTCAGCTACCCCAACCACTCTGATATCTGAGGATAAGTTGGAATGCAAAGCGGTTTATTTCCTGACAAACTTTTCTATCCTTTTCACACACCACAAAATTCACAGAACAATGAGGACAACACACAGCAATGGAGTTCCTAACGAGCAAGCTAATATGGATGTGTGCCTTCTCCAGAGTAGAGAGAAGGCTGCAAAACTCCTCATTTCTGACTACTGAAAAATACTTTCATTTGGTCCTACTGAACACAAAGGCAGCAGACTTGTGTTTGCCAGGATAATAACAGAGAAAGAATTATAGTTTCTTGGGGTTGATTCTGGGGTAAAGGATTACAGGAAGAGAGAGATACATAGTAATGATGGGCACATGCGATAAAGAAATGAGTATTCACTGTTAAAGAAGAAAAATAAGCACATGCCAGGTATAAAAGATAATGCAGGCTATAAATATGAAATTTTATATCTCATGGTTTTTAGCTACTTTACACAAGGTATATGTAGGTTAATTTAGAGGTTGGGGAGGTTAGAGGGTCAGCAGCAGACGGAAGGAGAACAGTTATCTCTCGAAAACAGGCCCATCTGATCACTCTTTCCTGTTATGCTATCTATCTGTATTTATCCCTCATGTTTTTTAAAACACTATTCATACATATGTGACAGGATGTCTACAAGATAGCTCAGCAAATTTAATAAAAAAAAAAACCTTTTTCTTAGGTGGGGTGTAGGTAATATATTGGAAGAAAAAGATCATTTTTCCTTGTAGAAAAGGCTTAACGACATCAAAATCAATCATTTAAGCTGTTTCGTTTAACCCTGATGAAAACAGGAAACATTTTTCAACTGGAGGCTGGAGACCAAGGACACTTCATGTAGAAGTTAAAAGCATAGCCATTAGGTTTGAACTCCCTAAGTGCTCATAACAGGAAGGCAAATGAATGTTGCCTTAAAAAAGATATGTGCTATCTTAGCTCTAAAGATATGCTAAGCAGGTTACTTAATTTTTAGAGATGTTTAGATATCTTAACTGGTCATTCAAAATTTTCTAAATGTTTATCTTGAGACTTAAATACTGTGAAATAAATAAGCCCTAGAAATGAAACTATCGTGTAACAAGTTGAAAAAAGACTGAAAAGCTTACTACAAATATCTCCCACCCCCACAGCCTCTGCCACTACCACTATTCTGCAGAAAACAGCAGTCTGGCTGTGTTATTAAAGGCTAAATCATAAATCACGTGGACCATCTGTAATAAGTTAAAAAATAATTTTTAAATCCTCCTTTCCAGATTATAGCATTCTTCTGTGCCTAGTTTACTTCAAGACAAATCCAACTTGACAGAAATTTTGCCTTTTCCTTGTAGCACCTGTGTGTCCCTTACTGAGAACACAGAGGCTAGAGTGTTTTTAACTCTTTTGTGAAGGAGAAAAAAACAAAAAGGCAATTCAGTGGAAGCAGTCTGATAGAGAGCTTCCCATATGAGTTTGAAACTGATGGAAACAGCAGCAATTGCAAGTGTATCTGGTTTACTCCGATACTGAAGAGACTTGAGGAAAAGAAAAAAAGAAAAAAGATTCTTATATCTGATAAAGTATTTTGAAGCAACAGCTGTTTGTCTTTTGCTGCTCATATGTCAACTGAACGGGATGTAGATCACATTTATTAAGAGCAGAAGATCATACCCAATATATCCAGAGTAAACACATGACAACACTCAGTGGGCTAAACACAATCTATCATGCAAACCTTTATTAGAAGAATATGGCTGTGAACTACATTTTAAACACTTCACACATCAGTTATTATTTTGGAGTCTGAAATCTTTTTAAGAGCTTTAGTTATGAAAGAACTGCCAAACCATTTCTTCCCTATCCAATACACCAAATACAACACAAAAAGCATGGAGAGAAGAGCAAACCAAGGCTGATTTCCCATGGGTTTTGGTTTTACAACCCACTGATCCTACTGTTACAGCTACAATTTCCCTGTGCATTCCAGCAATGGCTTTCTCCACCCACCTGCAACACTGTCAGGTCACCATCTTGTCCAAAGATATCTCTGCATTTCTCAGTGCACCTATGCATTCCCTGACCCCACCATTTGGGGGACTGCACAGTGGTTGCATGGATAGAAGGTGCAGCAGGAAGTGTGCATACAAAAGAAGTGCAATAACAATAAGCTTCATTTCTTTAGAAGGGAAGCCTAAAAATTATAGTCTTGTTACAGCAAAGCCATAACGTATCTTCAACAGTAGCTAGAGAGAAAACAGGAGGGTCTGCTACATTTTTCTAGGAACATTAATCACTGCACTTTGTGTTCTAACATCTGGATGTCTTAACTTATTATGTCAAGTGTTTGTTAGCTCTTCAATTTTGTCACCACGCTCCACAATGTAACGCTCTTACATATTTTTTATGTCATACAATTGTAATGCTATAATGGCATGGAAAGTACCATGACAATAGTGGGGTGACAAAGTCTTCAGCTACAGCAAGTGAGAACGAGTCCAGACACAGCTGTCACAAATGCAGAAATGAAGGAAAGGAGATGCCTACCTTTAGAAGGCCTCAGGTATTCAGGGACCCCTATCAAGAGATAACCTCACTTCCAACCTGCTAAGACTTAAATGAGATCTGGGAAGGGGTGGATCCTGGCCCCACCCCTTCCAGTTACTCAGGTACACTGCATGCACCTGAGCTCCCCTGGGCTGGCCCTGCCTTCCCTCCAGGTGCTCAATCACTGGTTCAGGCCATGACTTAGCATTTCCACTAAACAATAAATAACTGTGTTTTGCTATGCTTTTCGTGACTTTATTGCAACTGATAAGACACCTTATGGGATAATCCATAATCAGTTAATGAGCCGTAAATAAACTAAACAGACTTAGAATATTAAAGCACACTAGGTTCCTGATTTTAAAAAGTAAAAATCAAGTCCTTATTCTCAGGCATAATATATGCAGTTCAGAAAATACAGAACTAAGTCTGATAAACCCTTCAGCTGCTAGACACTGCTTAATGCTTAAGGGACCTATGCAAACACCATATATGATGGAGAAGGGAACTGTAAGGAGAAGGAATATAGGGGAGAACATGGCAGAAACTCACGGTATTCTGCATGGAAACGTCAACTTTAATCCTCCTGCCTATGAAATCTGTAAGAGACTGCTTTGAATGCCATACCTGGGCACAAGTTCTTCTTTCAGCCCAAACACGATCATGCCCACAGTAGGCATTCTTGTGTTGAGTACACATAGCTTTAGCCCAGGGGTAAGCTGATATGTTCTGTATGCCTGTCTGTATACACATCCTAAGGCAACCTAAGGGCAAGAGCAGTCACTGCACAGATGCACAGCACCATTAATTACACTTGTTCTGATTGTAACATCAGCTGACTTTGTTGTTCTTTCTTACACACATACATCTCCTGAGTCTAAAGTGGGCTCAGAACAAAAGCTGAATATTTCCTAGGGTTAAACACAATGTGTCCTGTATCTAGGCCATACAGGAAAGTGAATCAAGGCAAAGCAGCAGATGAGATTTAGTCAGCATATGTACACTATCCATACAGACAGATGTTGCTCAGTATCTTCTTGGTAGCATAATACAATCCATTGACATGAATGTTGGGTTTGTTACACTCATGTTTGCGAGCATTATTTCCTTTTGTTCCAGTCCTCTTGTACACAAGCTTTTTTTCCTATTACTTGTTCAATGCTGGAATTATTTAAAACTGGAATTATTTAAAACTGGAATCAAGGCACCTCAATATAAGAGAAGTTACCTGATTTTTCTATATCTTTGTTTATACTCTTGAAAGTAGTAATTTATTTATTTTTCTACTTGACAATAGTTTTTGTCTCCTATTTCAGGAATGAAGACAATAAAATTTTATTTTTTATATCTTAAAATGTAATATTGGGTTAGCATCTAAAGATGTGTCTATTTCTCCCAGCAAAAGTAAAAAAATATCTTCATCAATCGAAATACTGCAATAGCAGCTTTCAGAAATTATTCATGGCTAGTTTTGATATACAAGAGGATGAAGAAAGAGGGACAAAGCCAGAGAAAGATCCATGAAAGGGCTTTTCAGGATCCACAGTCCAAATGGGAAAATGAGTAGATGAGGCAGAAAGAGACAACTAAATGTAAATCTAAAAAAGTCTATAGTCACTGTGTTATAAAATCACTATGGAAGGTCATAGCAACCTTCTATCGAATGTCACTGTAGCTTTGACAATTAAGTTAATAGGGTTAATAGATGAAATATTTATCTTTCTCATATAACCGTACACAGAGGTATAAGCTACACTCTAGACCTAGAGGTACAGAGGTATACTCTAGAGGTCTAGAGGTATATTCTATGACCTTTTCAAATGTTCAGTGTAAATCAGACATCAAATATTCAACTGACTGCTGAAGAAACATCAAGTAAATTTAGAACAGTAACTGAGATTTTTTTCATTTCCTGGACTAATTAACAGGTCTATCTCAGTTGTGTACCGGACAACATGAGAGACATATAGTATTTTGAATTTTAACACATTATTTCTTTCATTTACAATCAAACTATATACAACTGAATACAACGTGCAGATACTAGATCAGAATGTACTTCCCTTTAATAAATTCTTATTATAAGCTTGACTAACAAATACTCAGGAAGAGAATTTAAATCTTCCTCTCTGCTCTGAAACAGTGTTTGAAATGATTGGCCAAAGTAGCACGTTTCTCATTTGAATCTCACTGAGACTGATGTAATCACAAAGAGGATGGAAGATACAAGGAAATAATTTCTATTCATGTGTGCGTTCCAGCCCATAATAAAGCAAGTCATGGAATTCGATGGAATAACTCATGCACATGATGCCAAATATATAAAAATGAAATGTGTTTCATAGCTAGGGCTTTTACAAGTATTTTTGAATACAAAAGAAATTCAGTAAGTGGCATAAATTCACTTATGGAGACAGAAATAAAAAAAAATCATCATAGTGCAAAATATACACTTTTTTTCTCTATTCGGAAAGGAGAAGAATGAAGAAGTTACTGTATCATATAAGGATGAGGAAGCAATTTGCATCCTATTAACATCTAAGGAGGATGTTGAAACATCTGTAACAGTTTAAAATATCAAAAGACTTGGTCAGTCTGTTTTCAAGGATTCTTACAAATCACACAGTAAAGATCTCTGACTTTCTTATGCTAATTTGTGTGAAACCATGAGAAAAAAAGCATTCTATTCTGTAATGCTGGAAATGAGTTAGCAAGACTAGTCACTGGCGCTCAATGCAGAGAAAAAGAAATTCTAACAATTGCAAAGGATGTAGTTTAATTTAACATACTATTCATACGGGTCTACAAGCCTTTATGGAAAAGGAGGTTTTGCTAAACAAAGCATTACTTTTTTTAGCATGGAATGAACAGTTTGGCTGAGAAAAGGATCCCTCTGCCAACAATGCCAACTTAAGGAGCTGCCCCTCCTCCACGCCCTCTGCATGTTTCATTGCACCATCCCAGCAGTTCTTCCAGCACATCCTGCAGAGCTGCCCTCAGATCACAATGAGAGATCTAATCAGAAACACCTTTCTCTCATTTTTAAACCCTTGCACAGTTCCTTCCCTGATTCAATGACAGTTAGATAAGCCTTAGTGGAAGGCATGCAGCTGCAGGACAAAGCCGGGAATGCGAGACAGAAGGTGAAAAAGGCACGTTCCTACGAAGTAAAGTTGCCACCAAAGCCTCAATTTCAGGAAATTCTCATCTAATTCACAGCATAAAAAAAATGTATAAATCTTTCCACAGCCATTAGTGCAAGGACTGATGCTTTGTTACTTTTCATCAACAATATGTTAATAAATATACACTCTTGTCAGATGACATTTCTGTGTGACATAAAGGTGGAAACAATGGTAAACTGTATGAGGCCAGATACCTAAACAGACTAAGCAAAACTGCATGGCAATCAAGTATAACCCAATATAACAATGGTTCTGGAGAGAATTTGAAGGACTCAGTCCTAATTCAATGCTATGAGGCAAGGTTAAACTGATCCATGAAGGAGGTACAATAAACAGAGGATAAAATGTCAGCAGGACTAGAATTTTTCTTCTGTATACAGAATGTGTATATATTACAATGGATACAGTGTTAATCATAATTATTTTTATATCAAAATATTGGAAGTATGTTGGGGTGAAAAGCATAAATAATTCCACAGGTGGGCAAAACAATGTACAAATTAAAACAAAAAAGTGAACTCAATCTACTGAGCACTTCAAAATAAAAGTGATATATTACTTAATTCCATAAAGCAGAAATGTCAAGTGAAGAATATTTTGAGAAGTCGAAGTACGTACTTACGAAGAGAAAGACAAAGAAATCTAATGGTTCTATGTCTTAAGTATCACTCTGTTAAGAAGTACCTGGGAGTTAGCAGCTAGACTGTAAAAATGAAAGGCTCATTTTAACCTTACTTACACTAAATTTATGCTAGTATTTTCTTCAGTTGTTTCTACAGAATTGCTAGCATGGCTAAAGACATGAAAAACCAGATCTTCAAAACAGGTCTATAGGAATTCCTGCTAAGCTGGTAAGAAGGAAAAGTACAAATATGATCATTATTTGATGAACTGGTTTTCTTTTAAAAGAAAGATTGCTTCTAAATACATAATATTAGTGCACCTGTTGCATATACACGAGCAACAAAAGCATCTGTAACTATTTTCAATATTATACATCTCTCTTAACAATGCCAGAAGCATTTTAATGTTTAATAATTCCCCATAATGCCGGTAATTACTACAGAAAAAAAATTAAATAGATGCATACATCAATAAAAGTGTCAGTTTTAAGTTTCCTTTAGTCAGTGCAGCACAGCTGTGCTTCTCTAACTTCCTGACTGACAGCAATTACCATTCCCATGATGTCTCAGTATGACCAAACTGTTGTAATTCAGTTTGGTAATACCAACAAACAAAATCTCATGAGACACAGTCCTATTCTTGTGAGCCCAGTCTCATTGCAGGAGAAACACTTATCAACAAATGTCCCTATGAGCCCGCTAAACTCACCAAAGACCTCCTTTGCACATTTATAGTCCTCTCTGGACACATAATGAAGGAATCCAGCAAAAACAAACCTGACACAAACTGAGTCATTTTTGCTGGATTAGTGTGTTGGACCAGAACACAGAAGAGCTCCACCTGATCAAGAGGTAAGCAGTTGGAGCACATGGCTAGGAACAGAGAAAGCAGTGGGTAAGTAACATGAAGAGTATCAACTAGCTCACAGTTAGACAAAATGAGCTACTACAGTAGCTCAACCAGGTCCCTTAACTGCTGTATCTCATCCACGTGACATCCAGCTTTCTCTTTGCTTTCACTTACTCATTTGATCTGCCAAGAAATCTCTCAAGTTTGTAAACAGACAACTTTTTGGTCTGTCTGGGTTAGCCTCTAGTCATGGTAGCTCTGTTTGTCTGGTCACTGTACAGGAAGCTTTCACCATCATCATAAAATAAACTGCTCAGTCATTAAACTGAATGACGGTGCTTAGTAAGTGCATGCCTTTTAACTAGAGTTACAATTTTATAACAATCAGAAAAACATTTGATAGCAACACTTGTCAATTCCTAGCACAGAACTAGAGTTGCATCAGTCCATATCTCTCAGTCACACTGCTGTGATTAAGCTCCAGCCAGAGGAGATGCAACCGCAGGACCCATCGTGAGAATTGGAGCAAACGCTTAGCTCATTGAGTTGTCAACAGATCCAGAAATATTCTCTTCCCCTTGAGGATGCTGAACAGTTTGGAACGGAGCTTGGTAAGCATAGGCCAAGCCCCAGCACACTGCATTGATTTATGCATCTTTTGGACTGCCAGGGTGACAGCAGACCTTTTCCAAATATCCTACTAGATTTTCTAGATTCTGCAGTTCTTCAGACATGAAGTTCCAAACCACTGAGGGTGCCCACTGCTCTAGACACCTGCTCATACCATCCCACACTCCCTGCCACTTAGCATGCTGTTGTGAACCTCCCATGGATATTCAAAATTCTCTAGAGCTGTTTTAATTAGCTCTTGAGATCTATAGAAAGAAGGAAAAGTGAAAAGGAAAAGTGAGGGATTGCAGTGAGTATCCTCCACTGCCTCCTCCATAGATCCGCCTCCTCCGTAGCCAGGCTCCCCAAGCAGACAAAGTAAAGCAAATAATCTTACTAATACTATCAACAATATGGTTTCCATTACCTAAAGATCACTGTAACGCCAAATACACACAAAAACAACAGTTTATCCACTGCCAATTTTATCTTTATATTAATAAGCCATGGGCACACAGCATAGCGAAATAAAAACCTTAAACCAACCTACAGAGATGACAAACAACACAGAAAGGAAAATAAGTGGCAAGCATTGGGATGGGGGAGAGGATCAAGAAAAAAAAAACCAAAAACACAACAAAGTAGAACTTGTACGTTGAAATTAAACTATTTACTAAGATAGAAAAAGGAAAAAGATAATAATTACCACAAATATATAACATACATATATAAATGCATGTAACAAGTGATGCAGAAGCAATTGCTCATCTTCCCTGGCCATGGCCCAGCTAGCCCCCCCCCAAACAGCAGAAGAGGGTGAGAACTCCCACTCCCTTCAAAACTACTTCTGCATCATGTCGTATTGTATGGAATATCCCTTTGACCATTTCAAGTCAGCTGTCCCAATTCTGTTCCCTCCTAGTACCTTGTGCCCTCAGCTAAGAATGGTCTTGGCTCTGTGCAACCCTGCTTAGCAGAAGCTATGAACATCGATGTGATACCAACATTGTTTTGCTTCTAGAACCAAAACATAGCACCATATTAGATACTCTTAAGAAGACAACTCTGTCCCAGCTGAAGCTAAGACACAAACATACAAGTTTAACAGCAATTACACTACTGTTTGTCTAACCTCTTTAGACTTGCATGTATTGTCCATTATTCACTGACAGAAGAAACAGGATAGAAATTAGTGTTTTCAGTATGCATATATTTGAGGGTTGTTTTTAGCTTGTTGGCTATATCAAAATCAGATAATTAAAAAAAGGCTAATGCAGTAATAAAAATGCTGTATTTTTAAATATTCTATTATGTGCAATATTCTTAAATTGAAGATATAAACTAGAGTCTGATTACAGATTGCAGGCAACATTAAGTTACAAGTACTATAAGAATCCTGTTAGAGTTGTAAGAGTTACAACACTGTAAGAGAAAATCATCTCAAGGGCTTTCTCTAGCTGGAGCTCTTCTTGTTCCTAGAAAAAGAGTAGAAGTTTCTGACTGTATATCATTATTTTATTTACATGTAAGTTCTTACTGATGGACCTAGAAGTAAAATAAATTAGTCCCTGTACATGTTGCCACAGATATAGTAGTAGTCATACCTGAAACCACTTGAATCCAGCTGAGGTACCTTCTGGCAAAACTGCCCCAACTGCCCAAGAATCCACACTCTTTTTTACTCATTCTCTACCATGGCAGGATCCTTTTGTTTGTGAGTTCAGTACAATTTCAAGGAGATACAACCTGGATAATATGATTCCACACAAGGTATGCAGGGTTGAAGATAACTGAGAAAGTGATATCTGAAAGCATACTAGCAGCATAGGAATGAGCTCACCTCCAGATTTTAAATCTCCGTTCTACCTTTCGCTCTTCCTTTTGAAAACAATCTTTTGGAAAATGTTTTACATCTATTTTTCTAGGCTGCTGTGTGCTTACCACAATAGGATCCTTAACGATGTCTATTAGAAACACATACGAACCTAAGTAGACAAATCACTATGGATACACTGTAGAACTGCTCATCTCCACTAATTCAGGACAGATCTGACAGAGGATGAAGTCCAAACAGCACTCTGAGGAACTGCTTACTCTGTCCTATCGTCTAGTCTCATAGAATGTAATTCTGGGACACCCACTGATAAGAGACATATACACGTCTGTATTTTCTCACATGGAGATTTACTTGGATAGCTAAAGATGGAAAACACATACAGTGCATCTACAGTCCAATTCTTTATAACATCAAAATACTGTAACAACTAGGCCATAGTTTGGCAAATGTTGACTTTATAGTTCAGGACAAAAAGGTTAAAAACTAATGCAGCTAGAATCACAAAAAAATTAAGGATACCTGTGACATGGCATAAAAAAAGCAGGATAAACGCAACAGGTCCTTAAAGATACCATTAAAAAAAAAAAAACAAAAAACTTTCAGGTCACTCCTTTTATGTCTTTTCTAGAGATAAGTGAGAACAGTTTGAATCAAAAGATGAGACTGATTGAAGACACTATGCAAATAAAAACACAGCTACATAAATAAAAACAATAATACATGTACATTATAACTAAGTAAATCCCTCCCTGCCTCCAGTGGGCCAGAAGTTCAGTCCACTCTTTGCTCAAGAACTGAGGTAGCAAAGAAGATGCTTAGCTTCTCACTTCCAGGACATACGGATGCATATTTTAAATTACTGGGTTTGGTATCCATAATAGTGTATTTCCTTAGCATCAGCATGAAACATGACTTTTATATGTCATATTCCACACACTTTAAATTATTTCACACCGAAGCGCAGGAATGCCTCAGAAATCTAAGCATTTAATTTGACAGTGATAATGCATTACAATTTCAAACATAAGGCTGAGAAAGACTTCAGTTTATGCATAAAATTGACTCACCAGACCATGAGATTTACAGTAGCTGATGTAGATTAAATAATATTTCACTAACCCCTCAGTGCCATCCTTGTCATCCCACTTTACTCGTATTTCCCCTTAAAAATACAAATTAATGTGCATTTGCCTGGGCAAATATATGGGCATATTTACAAGTGTTCTGTGGTGTTAGAGCTACTGACACATTATTTCCATAAAGAAGCTTGAGCTTTCTTCATATAGAGAACAGTACTGAATACAAGCAGGTGACTGTGGTCTTCAAGACATAAGGCAGTCACCTTATGTGTCACAGACAAGTGCTAGAAATAATCTGTTGCTTCAGAGGCTGCCTCAAAATCTGATACACTTCACAAGACAAAAATAAAGATTTATAGTATCATGTGTCTGGTGATATTGAAGATTAAAAGTATTAGGACTGTAGTAAGCCTTTCATGGAAGCATCAGCCTTGCCACTAATATCATTTCAGATGGTAAGATAATTTCAATCAATAAACAGAAAAAAAAACTAATGCAATTAGGGAATATAAGTCAAATATAATTAAGCAAATAATATTTTGATATATTGCTACGTTAAAAATACTACCCAAAGGCAAATTGTAAAGTTGCCCTTTTATTAGTGGCCTAAGGACTGAAACATATTAATGATACTTAAAAGGCATACACCTTTTCACACTGCAAATCTTTGACCTCAGCTCTAATCTCCTACTTAACCAGTGAGAACTCTTCTTGCCTGAGGTCCCAAATTTCAAGACATTTAAAATAGCTCTCTCTTCATTGATACAAAACCCCCTCAGCCTCTATTTGAAGGAAAAGTGCCAATAAGGAACTTGAAAAATAATGATGTTCCTCTGTTTAAAAAAAAATGTCCTAATTTTAGACATCAGTCACAATAAAACACCAGATTTAGAAACCATGTCAGTAGTGCTCTACTGAAGCAAAAGTCTTCGTCAGGCGAGGACAGATTTGTGTAAACACAAGCATATTTGTAGAGGTAGAAAAACAAGGATTCCGATTCACAAAAAATTGAGCAGCAAAGGGAAAATGATTTTAAGCAGCTATTTCTGATTAGTCTGTGACCTTTACTATATCAGTGGTGTCCAGAATAACACAGAGCGTATCAGTTCATCTTTCACACTTTGGCAGACTACATTAAACAGGAAGATGTTTACTTCAGCTGCTACAGAGACTAAGAAAAGTCTTCTTTAGAAAGATGGTTGAGAGGTTAGGCAAAGTTAATTTTCAAGAGACATTATCGCCTCCAAAGATGCAGCAAATAAAAACATATCACAGAATACCCTGAATTGGAAGGGATCCATAAGGATTATTGAGTCCAACTCCCGGCTCCACCCAGGACCACCCAAAAGCCAAACCAGAAAACAAAAGATATTCCAGAAATGCAACTCTGAGGAAATAGTATGATTCTTGCTGTATCTTTCCCCAAAAGAACACTATGTTTACCATAAATTCTGTTTTACATTTGCATATCAGCACAGGATGACCTCAAAAATAAATAAATGTTTGTCATAACGACTTTGAAACTGAATTAAAAATAGAAATAATTCACATGCTTTGTTGGAATGTGCCTGTACACTGATTTTTTTGCTCTCTGTGTGTGTGGTGGAGTCTAAAGCCATAAGCAGTCATTATGTGATAGGAGAATTAGGTAGTACAGGAAGACTAGTTCTGGAAATTGTGATCTCATGTGGGATTTCACACTACAGAAATAACATCTTAAGAGGTTAAATAACTCAATAAAGAAATGATTCTGAACTCACTGAGGAAGAAAGCAAAGTCAGCAGACAAAGATATTCATTGTATCAGGCAAGGCCGTGGGAGCGAAGTAGCATGAATTTCTCTTGAGTATTTCAAGGAGATGTATTTACTTTATTTGAAAAACTCAGCATCTAAAATTCTTCTTTTCAAGGCACTTGAGTATCTTATTACAATGGATCATATTATCAAGATATGGCTTATATACTTTAGATGTAAACAGCATACTGTATGCAATAAATACATGAAACATCTTAAATATAGATGCAGTTTACTAATAATTTTAATTATTTCCTAATAAAAAATACATTTCAGAGATACATTAATTCCTCCCTGTATTCCTGCTGCATACAGAATTCAGTTAAAAGCTAGTATACAAACTCTTCACAAGAGAAAAATTAGTTGGATCATAATAAAAACTCTATTGTTTGATCTTCAAGTAGCAGGTGAACCAAAAAAATGTCCCTTTAAGAAAACTAGTGACAATTGTTCACATTACTAAAACAAGTTTACATATAATTTTGCTGAAAAAATTTAAAAAGTTGACGGATGGAATGACCAGACATGACAAAAAATGATCACAAGAGTTTCCCCAGAGAAATTACGCTTACGATTCTCACCATCTCAAGGGAATTTAAACTACAGTTATGTGACCAGTGGATGAGAAAAGATGGTGAGAATATTTTTAGAGGAGAATCAACACATTTTACAAGAATCAAATATGACAAGCTCACAAGTTGCAAGGAGCATAACTCATACTGTGAATATTATTCATCAGGTTGAAGCCTTTTTCAAAATATGCCAGGGGATAGCAAAAAACTGACAACTGCTCTCTGGAAAGTTTTATTTTGTCAAGAATTTCACAGATGTGATTATACTGTGTAATTTCAATATATTTTACCAGAATCCTTCAGGCATGGTTAACACTCTACTGAAAAATATATCAACAAAATTGGTGAAGTACTTCAATATATTCAGTGTCACTTAGATTAGGTTGACTAAATTGTTTAAAGAGATTTAAAATTTCCTACTGAGTTCAGCTTCGCTATTTGGCACTACCTGATTATTAAATGCAATCCTTCACTATAACAGAATACCATTTAATATTTGTTCATCCAGAAGGATGTATAAGGAAAATGTATAAGGAAAAGCATTCCTTGCCCTTCACATTCCACAAGCAAGAACCCTTCCTCACTGCTTATTCCACAAACAAGCTTGAAACATAAGTACCAAAAGTCATACTTCAAAGAAAAAAGTGCCAAAAATAATAGAAAATATATATGTTCTATAAATGCATTGGGAGAGAGGAGAGAATTTATTAGACAGAGAAATCTGAGTAATTCATTGAGAAGAATTATGAAATAAACAAAAAGCAGAAAATCTCATAAGTCTATTCTAAGCTAATACGGATGAAAATTCCTTCTTCATCTTAGTAATGTCTTTAAGTGCCTAAGCAAGATGCACCAAACACTTCCTTGAGAGGTTTCAGAGAACCACTACAGCTCCCTTGACCAGCATGGACATCCTCCAACACTTTCTTTTAAAGTGCAAAACTCCCAATAGCTACATCAAGTAAAAATGAAAAATATTTTTTTTTCAATTCTCTGCAGTAGACAAGGCAATATTTGAACCATGAGATTATTTAAATATGATTGAAGTAAAATACCACAATTAACACTGATTCATATTTTCTTTAATTATCTCTAAAGGAATATCAATAAATTCACCAGTTGCAGCTGCGTGTCTAGGAATTCAATCTTTCATCTTGGGACATCACCTATACTATTACACAAACTTTTCCATTCATTCTTCAGGTTTCATCATGAAATAATTTCTCTTCTTTGCCTACACAACTCTGCAAAAACACTTCCCATAAACCACTCTGTTTTTAAAAATCCTCCCTATAATAGTATCTGGGTTGCTCTGAAAGCAATGCCTCCAATTTTATTAAGTTCACATATGATGCCAGAGGTGGATGTTGGTGGTATGGAAATAAAGGACGAAGCTTCCCAACAAAATTTCACTACATGTTGTTGCAGCGTGACAGATTTCAGCAGAGAGTCAGTCTGGCACAGTGGTGTCTGATGTGGAAGTGCATATGAAGCAAAGGTGTGTCACAGAAATTCTCCATGTGGATAAAATGGCACCCACTGACATTTACTGATGCTAGCTGAATTTTACAAGGACTAAATAGTAGATGTTAGCACAATGAGGCAGTGCAGACTATTACATATGTGGCATGCAGGCTCTTGTTTATCACTGGCAATAATGCATAGTTAATATTAGTGAGTTTGTTAAAAAAAATAGAATACTATAGTCAAGAATTTGCTCTATCAAATAGTGTTACTTTGATCTTTGTATTTGTTGTAGTTTCTGTGGAAATAAATAGGAGACATTACTTTCAGAGCAGCCTTCATATTTTGTGTCTCCTTTGTGAATTTTCAATATTTGAGCAATTTTATGAAAAAGTCTCTCCCTAGTGTATGGAACGAAGAGTTTATAATTAAAATGTTATTTGCTTTTATGTTAACAACATATTTATATATGTTGTTATATATATATATTTAAATAAAATGCGAAAATCAATATAAAGCAACCTACATTCCATGAAATAATAGATAAAATTAAGGTGTCTATACAGAAATGTTTCCAAGTTAAATAGCTGTGCCCTCAGATCAAGGTTTTATAGTACTTGATTTTAGACTCCAGCTTTTGGATGTATTCATTATGTTTTAAATGCTCTCTGTAGGTGAAACCACTATTTTATTAAACTCAAAATGTGCTTCACCATTTGTTTCAACATGGCTTAGATACCTCTAAGATCAAAAGATATAAACATGAAGTGGAGAAAGAATGAAAAAAACACCTACATAAGATTGGTCATTTGGAACTTTCCCATTTGAAAGAAATTTATCATCTCTCCTTTTATAAATAGCTTCAGGATTAGAAGAATCTATCACTGCTGTAGGGAATAGCAATCATGGCAAAAAATCTCAAACAGTCAGCTAAGATTTTGATGATATAAATTTTTCAATGTATTCTTTTCCTGTCCTATTTAAACCCTTTTACAAAGCAGGTCCTTTGGTGTTCAGTGGTATATTTATGAAATGCAGGGCAGTTTATCCAAATAGCCATTCCTTTGCTAAAAGTTAAAACCATCCATCTGGCATATAACTCATTGCCAACTGTTAAGCATTGAACTGATAGAGGCTCATGACCAAACGCTAATTTTCTTCATGTTTTGCATGAGAATAGTCATATGAATATTGAGTCTATTAAAATCTGAAAATGATTGATGTGTGCCTACTAAACACCATCTCCTAGTCTTAACTCCAATTATTCAAATAATGCCAAGCCAACATTTTCTGAAAATGAGTGAGAAATTTGACGGCTGCAACAGCTTTTCCACTCATTTTAAGAGTAGTCCCAGAAAAAAAAAAAAAAAAAAAAAAAAAAGCCAAATCAGGCCCTCCTTCAAATACTGTTATCCAAAATAACATCTGGTTGATATTAAAAAGAACATGCTTCCGCATTACTAGTGGCAAGATCAACCACGTGCAAAGGGAAAAATACTTATTGGAAACTCCAAAAGAGCATCTTATGATATCAATTAAGAGACATTTTAGAAGCCTTTATGGGAGTTTTAACTCCATTAATTAAATCTCTAAATATGCCTCCCAGTTCCAGAGCCCTGGGGGCACTGCTAGCTCTGCCTGTCCCTGCCTACTCCTATGCTCCCCACAGGCTCAGGCCCCCATGTCAGCCAGGACTTCCAGCCCCTGCCCCAGCAAGGCAATAGCAGGGCTAGGCTCCATCTTGCCACAGCCCTGCCCCACCATATGCCCACCTCTCAGCCTGGCCTCAGCTCAACCCCATCCACAGGGAGATTTCTGGTGCCTTCAGTGCACTGCTCCTGGTGGGGTGGGGGACAGGTTGGGCTACAGGCTACTCCCAGAGAAGCCTGTGGGCAGTCCCCACTGCTTCCAGTCCACAGGGAGCCCGAGCACATCAGTTATTTCTCCTACCTTATTAACTAAAATAATGAAAAAGAATATTTAAACTTCACTTACTCCCTCCCACAGTACATAAGAAAATGTAACAGAAAACACTGGGTCATGATTTTCAGAATGCTGCCAATGATTTAAGTCAAAAACAATTAGAATTTTCCAGCTGAAACAAAGACGCTGAACAGTAAATAGGCTGTGGTTTAGTTGTGTCTTACAAATACAATGAGCTATGTCTTTAAAGCAAACATAATGCGCTAGTATCAAAATCTCACATTCTGGTGTGGGCTGTCCTAGTTTTTCTTCAAATCTAAACATAGAATCAGACAGCCAAAAGGTCATCTATCCTAGCAATCTTACTTTCAGTAGTGATTATAGACAGAAAATAGTATACGTGTAAGAATAAGACAAGCATTTACTATACTTCCTTTCCACTATTTGAATACCCAAATATTCAGTTTCTATTCTCAGAATAGAAATTACTAAGTTAACAACATATTGGAATTCCATAGAGAAATTCCATAGAGTAATTCCACTAAAGAGAAAAGAAGTCTACATCCCAAACATCAAGGATTAGCAGTTGGTTAGACAGTCCCTCATCAGTGCAGTCAAAGTTCAGCTCTGTGGAGATGTATTCACATGCATACGTTTTTCAAGTTTCACATCTCTTTGTAATCCTGCAATTTCTGCTTCTGTTTGAGTAAGTAAATTGGTGGTTCTGCTATTGTGCAACTGCAGATGAGAAAACAGTAAATTTTCAAAATAACAGCTTATTTTGAGATCAGAATTTATTTTTATCTCTATTCAATTTTAGAAAGACACAAGGTCAGTATTCCAATACAGAAAGTTTCGCTTAAGTTTTAGTACTATTTTGTAACTTAATTCAAGAGAAGACACTACCGAATACATACTTTCAAAATTCTCAAGTGGAGACTAGAAATATAACTAAAATTACTCTACTGAGCAAGGATCTGCAGTTCTGCTCACAAAAACTCCCATTTCTACTCCAAGTTTACAAGTCACCAAAATTCTACAAGGGCAGGGAACCCTGCTGGAGCCTCAGCAACAAATTTCAAATTAAAGTGACTAACTACTGTTCTTAAATAAATATGACAGCAAATAAAAAGTGGGCTCAAGTTGTCAAAGATAAGCTCAGTAAATTAAAGATTGAAAAATCACAGAAGATTATAGTACAATTCTCTAAATGTTTTTTTGATTTTACAGTATGTGAACACTTCTCAGGGTAATGGTGCTTCTAGTAAAACAACTTTCATAATGTATATTTAAAGCATAGATTTGGGGCACCTAAATTAAATTCAGATAAGACTGCTTTTATTATCATTCATAATGAAAGCTGAAGAAAACTATTACGGTAATATTCATAGTTCAGTGCACTCCTAAACAAAGAAATTGCTACTCTGCCTCCATAATCTTTCCCATTCTCACTGGCAGCTGGAAGATCAGCAGGTTTTCATCTATTATCATTAGTTACTGGGCTAGATGATGATTACTGTGCCACTTGATTCTGAGACCACATAATTAGTGCTTGCAACTGAAAATGTGAGTCTTATCACAGCTTTTGCCACTATCATGGTAATTGCAATGTAAAGATAAAAATGTGTTACTGATGTTTGTTCTGAAAGTCCTGATGGAAGACCAAGCTGAGATCCCTGAAACATTAGAGAGACAGACTCAGTTGTGTTATTAAAAAGAACCTTTTTACAAAGTTTTTTTTGTTTGTTTGTTTTTTACAAAGTTTTATTGATGCATAAATATTCCTAACAAGTGAAAAAAATACCCTGTGTAGAGTTCTCCAAATCTGCATCGAGGCCAAGTTTGTCTAGAAGTGTCTTTTCTGTATCTGATTATGAAATGATACTTCTGTATAACGTGAGCTACCATCTACAAAACATCTGCATTGCCATCATCTTATATTCACCTGCAAAACACACAGAACATTTGCCAAGACGCCATCAGCAGTGCTCTGGTACCACAGCACTGAGTGGGTATCCTGAGAGACTACCTTGGCAATACTCAGAAACAAGGTGACTTAAAAGGCGAAGTACACTAAATGTTTCACTGAACGTTTCTGCCAGCTGATCATTCTCCATATGTTGCCACTTGTACAGTTTCTATGAATGGGACAAAAAATGACCAAACATGAGCACATTTGTGTATATATTCATCCTCTCACTCCAGAAACTCATCTAATACCAATCACTAGAAGCCAGGAGCCTTCAGTTTCAGCAGCCACCCCCTCATATTCTTCTAATACATTCACATTACTCACCTTCTAATGCCACCATGCTACAAAATAAAACAAAAAAATACCACAAACACATTCAAAAGAAATTTAAGATACAGATGAAAAAATCTGGAAATGATGCATTATTTAAAGACAGTTACTCAAAGACCTCCAAGTATCATCTGACAAAGGAAGAAATACATTTCTGTTGAGAAACTCTCAAAACATACCAAGAAGAAATACAGCAACAGATATAAATAACATGAACACTTTAAAAGAAATAGTATTAAATGGACTTTCTGTAACCACTCCTTAGAATAAGAAAATGTGTATTTATTAACATTAAAACATTATTAACATTAAAATAAGTTCATACTATCATATACTATTACTTTTTGAGTGTGTTCACCAAAATTCTGGTACTCCATCAAAAAGAAAAAGAAGTTTAAATTAAGAATGACCAATTTCAGTATTAAATATTTTAACTTTTATTCTAGGGAGAAGCTTAAAGAACATCTCAATAACGACTATAAAATAATCATTGGTTTATACAATCTAATCCATTATTCAGCAATATTTATCACAACTACATCTAACAGTTTTACTTCACATATAGAAAAATTAGTGAACCATGCCATTTCGACTTTATAAAAAGGAATATAGCCAGACCTCAGCAGTTCTCATATTCTCAACGTGGACAGCGATAATTACTGAACAATAAGACTTCCCATACGAAAACCTGTTAATAGTACACAGGAACAAGAAACTTTCAGAAAACTTATGTGATAAGATTTTCAGGTAGAAGAATGTTAAGAACATAAAAGCAATGCTTTTACTTGGAAATCCTTCCTTGGATCAGATATTAGTAAGCATATTATCTTATGACAGAATTGATGTGGGACTGGAATTGTACATTCAGATATCCATTTTTTTTTTTGCCAAATTTAATCTGTTTTCCAGTGATTACTATTGACTGCATGATTTCCATTGACAATTTTGATAGAACTGAAACAGTCTTAAGAAACATTTCTGTTCAAAACAAAAAAAAAAAAAAAAAGGTATTTTCCAAGGGAAAATTAGTCACCAGACATGATTAATTTGCTACAGCATTCTCCTACTGTCTATTTTGTTATTAACAAGAAAGCATGATGCACCTTATTTTGTTGTTACCAGCAGCAGTAATTTCATTTCAAAATAAAGATCGATGTATTTAAATTTCTGCACAATCCATTCTAAACTGACAGTATTTATCTTGGTAAAACCGTCTCATAAAGAAAGGCATGTTGTAATTTAACTGCCTGAGATCAAATGAAGCTAGTGACACCATTCTCATTATAGTATGCTCCCATTTTATCTTAATCTGTTTCACAATAGTGACAAATTTATTAATCTCATCCAAATATTTCTCACTTCCACAATATGACACCTCTTAACGTCAAAATAAGAATAAAGTCAATTTCTGTATTTAAACCAGTGCCAGTAAAGTATCATACAATAGGAGATGAACTGGTGCAGATTTGATACAGGATCCTTTTTGTATGCTTTTCTTAAGCATAATCCCTGACATTAAGAAGTAGCAACAGTGGGAAGATACTATAGCAGATTCTTTTAAATCACTTAGCATTGGAGTTAATAATAAAAAATACTCTGAATTTAATATACTTTTATAGTGAGATTTAGGTCATGTCAGTTTTAAGTACCACAGTTATAAGTTATTAAAATTCCTATTGTAACTGTGTTTGTGTTGTTATTGGTAGTTCAAGGTAAAAGTAATTATCCATTGATTATTCTTACACTCCTCAGGGCATACTTGAAAAATGTGCAGTTCTACACAACTGTTTTAAAACCACCATATTTGTACCAAATTTCACATCAAGCCAACAAACAGTTCAGGCTGTCCTTTGGCAGCAGTATCTTTACTTTCAGTTATGAGTTCAAATTTAAGGTAGAACAGAAGTGATAAAGATTTCAGCAGGTGTTAAACTGTTAATGACTTGTATTGAACGTGCAAACTTGTGCAAGGTAAAGAATTCAGTCTGAAAACACATGTTTTTCTTGGTTTATATTTCATCTGACGAAGGATCTATTACAGTGCAAATCCCCCCTTCAGTATCAAGATGTATACACTGTACACTTAGTGGAAAAAAAGTTACAAAATACATTTAAAAAAGGATCAGTTTTTCAGTGGAGATGGCAATGAAAAGCAGTATATTTGCCCTACACAGAGAAAGAAGTAATATTTGTGGAGAAAAACTAAAAAGAAAAGCATAAAGAAAGAAGAAAGAACAAAACATGTTGCACATTAGCAGTGTCTGAGCTGCATACACAGATATAGAGCTACCCTTCCCAGATCTTGTTAAAAGGAATGTATTTATTTCGCTATTTTTTGTTTTATTGTCTGTTTGTTGCCATTTTTTATTATTACTATTTTTAACAGGAAAAAAACATTTCTTCTTTATTGAAGAGGGATATCTGGAGTGCTAAAACTGAATCTCAGTCAATTAATCAACAACATAGAATGCTAGATTTTGACCGAGAAACAGAGCATGAAGAAATGCTTTACTTTAATGTTCTGTAAATTGTGATTAAAACTTCAGCTATATAAAATGAGTTATTGATATTCCAGTGTACTCCAATTTGGAGTGCAGAATTTTTTTTCCAACTCTGTGTAATTAGGCTGTATATTTTAATTATCTCCTATACACAAAAGTAGAAAGCAGAGATGCAAAGAAACTTCATCCTATACTCTTGCCGCTTAATTACCATCACTTTATAGACTAAAATACTGCACAGAATCCCTTGATGATTAAAATAAATATTTGACAGATTATAATCAAATTAAGATTGTTCCTACCATTCCCAAGATCTTTATTAAGAAAGAAAAGAACAAGAAGTAAAAGAACAAGAAGTTCACACAGAAAAAAGTAGTTATATAACATATTTATGCCAATTAAAGCAGGAGAAAAAAAAATAATAAAAAAAAAGTGTATGTTGGTAAATATTTCTTAAAGGTATTGTCTGGCTTCTTAAATTACCTGCGTAGCATAAGCTGTGTGACAAATAAATCTAGGTTGGTTATAAACTTCAGCAGCTCCCCCGCCTGTACATCTGCCAAATTTTATTCTCCATGAGGATAAGGAGGAAAGGTATGCCATTCTCACATGAGAAATTATGAGGCAAGAACTACCTGAAATTGTGTACACAATAATTATGATGTAATAAAACTTAGTAAAGAAGCATCATACATTTTGTAATAAATCATATATTACTCGATGGAAAAGCTTGTTAATAGAAATTTGTATCCAAAGCACTTAATGAATGAGATGTGATGAACACAAAGATGTTTCAACAGCAAGTTGGGCAGCATTTTAAAAATCACAGAATTATAGGGCTTAGAAGGGACCTCTAGAGACCGAGGCCAACCCCTCTGTAAAACAGGCTCCCTAGCCCAGGTTGCACAGGTGAGCATCCAGGGGGACCTTGAATGCCTGAAGAGAAAGAAACTCCACAATGTCTCTGGGCAGCCTGTACCAGTGCTCCATCACCCTCACTGTGAAGAAGTTCCCACACACAAGTTCACAATTTTTCTAAACTGCTTACTTCCTTACTTTCAGAACAGCTAGAAGGACGTAAAAAAAAAAAAAACAAAAAAACTCCATCCTTCTTTCAACATTCTGACTTTGATTGATTACTTACCAGTAAAATAATGGAAATATTTGGAAATATTCCAAATAGTTTTGAAAGAAGAAAACACAAGTACATTAAGGCTTCTAAGAATTTATTGCACAGTCAATGTACTCTTAAAAATTTTAAAATAAGGGTGGAACTTATCTTCTGGATTTCAAATTTCCAAGTACGTATTCTAACTTTCCTGCTTTTCTACAATTCCCTTTTTTCTTTTCCCCTCTCATACTAGGGGATTAAAGTAAATGATTGTGTAGTTTTATTCCCCAGTGGATTTTAGATCTAATTTTACTGCAAACAAGTGTTCCTAATTATCCTCTCTATATAGCACCAACTCTACATTGCATTTGCATTTCAATGAAAAAATATTATATAAAATTAATTTCATTAAGAAAACATAATACTTATTTTTGATATGCTAGAATGATCATTTGTCATGTACTTTGGATTTAAAGAAATGAGAATGGTCTCATCAGATGAAGTATCCTCTAATTTCAGAACATACAAGTAATAAATCACAGCTTCTATAAACTTGAAAAACAATCCCCTTTATGCAGAAAATAAATGTGGAACTTCAGCTAAAACATTTCTTAGAAAATCACGTGCCTGTAAGGAGATGCCTACAACAATAACATCTCTCAACCACATTGGTGTGGATATAACACTTTCTATCCTTTCATGTATTTATCCACAGCCACTATCTTTATATGAAACTAATAGTGCTTTCACATTTCTTTACTACAAAAGCATTGCTTGTTTTGATGACTGTAAGTAGTAGGGAACATGACTAGGCTGATAAGAATCCAAATTTACGCCAGTCAACATCTACATCCTGTTTACAAATCCACCTATTAATTCCCATGGAAGCTGACACAGCTGCAAGAAAGGTAATACATAGTTCACCATGTATCAAAAGAGCTTTGTCTTGATGGATTAATTCCTCTTAGCAATGTTTCTGAGAAACAATTTTAAGGATAACAACTTCAAAGTCAAGTTCTCATGAACATTTTCACTTCAGGAACCTTAATGATGCAACACAGCTATAGCAGTTTGCACGTTTCTACTCTGTCATTTCATTTTCCAGTATCTGATGACAAACCATTTGAACAATATTTAAAAATCTATATATCTATGTTAATATAATACTAGAGATAATACTCAGCTCTGGTGCGGCCGCACCTCGAGTACTGCATTCAGTTTTGGGCCCCTCACTACAAGAAAGACATCGAGGCCCTGGAGCGTGTTCAGAGAAGGGCAACAAAACTGGCGAGGCATCTGGAGCACAAGTCTTACAAGGAGCGGCTGAGGGAGCTGGGATTGTTTAGTTTGGGGAAAAGGAGGCTTAGAGGAGACCTCATTGCACTCTACCACTTCCTGAAGGGAGGCTGTGGTAAGGAGGGGGTCGGCCTCTTCTCCCAGGTAACTAATGACAGGACGAGAGGGAATGGCCACAAGTTGTGCCGGGGAAGATTTAGATTAGACTTGAGGAAAAATTTTTTCTCTGAGAGAGTGATCCGGCACTGGAATGGCCTGCCTAGGGAGGTGGTTGAGGCACCGTTCCTAGCGCTGTTCAAGAAGCGTTTAGATGAGGTGCTGAGGGATTTGATTTAGTAGCTTGGTGGGTAGGGATGGTGGTGTGAGGATGGTTGGACTAGATGATCTTGTAGGTCCTTTCCAACCTAATGAATCTATGAATCTATGAAATTCTTCTGTAGGACATTGCAGGCAAAAGAAGAGCTAAAAAATGTGCATGCAGATACTGCAGGGAAAAGATTTTAATTAGAAGCAACCAAAAAGAAAGATATTTGCTAACTACTGTAGCATCTTCTTGGGGGAACTTCCCTTGTCAATTCAAAAACATTTCCTGAATTATGAGCACATGCATGTTTTTGCATTCCCACCTACTATTAGAAATTGTTCTCACTTGACAAGCAAGTCTGATAGCATAATGCTAATGGGATTATTTTATTTCACCTTTGTCTAAACTTCATTTTCTTTTGTTTAACTTCATAGTTCGTTTCATTTTGCTTTCAGACTACTGCTCCTTTTTCTCTTCACTGTGTTTATCACCTTTCTTAACTTTGAATTTCCACAAGGAGTGATAATTAATGTGCAATTTCAAGGGGAAAAATAAGTAAACTTTCCTGCCTTGCAGGATTCAGAAATGGCTATTTAACAAAAAATTATCATTCCAGCTCTTGCTCTGAAGCCATGTCTTGGAAACAAAACAAACAATCAAACAAAAAACAAACAAAAAAATACTACAGACAAACCAAAAAACATACTAATCTTCAGCAGTATTATTTTTTGAGCTCTCCAAATATACTTTTTGCAGTTCCTTTTGGTTTTAATTTCTCAAAAATTTCTGTCTTTTCAGATTTTAGACCAATTGTTCTACGTTGTTTAACTGCTTCAGTTTGTGTGCTACCTGATCTGTTAAATTTGCAGCAAAATCCACTAAGCTGTAAGCACATTCCTCAGAAGTAACATTCCTTAGGATGCATTGCAGAGGATCAAAATATTTGCATTATAACAATTAGCCATATGCATCCTTTGGTTCTTTACAACCATGTAACATGAATCTCAAACTGGTGTATGTGTGGCACATTGTTTCTCTTTATACCATTATTAAGTTTTAGCTTATGAGAGCACATCTTCCTAGAATAACATACTCTCTGCTAAGGTGTGCCAAGTAACATACACATATTCTTTTAAAGATCTGCATTTGACTTTCTTCAAATTTTCACATCTCCCTGAGCTTGTTTTCAGTCAAAAGTAATAGTTTCTTAAATCATAGCTTTTAATGCTTCAGGTTCATGAACAGGAGCTGAATCTGAAGGAAAACCAATGGATGAGCTCACCATAGAGACGTCAAAGATGCAACATGCTGGGAGCTCCAATGAGGCCATAAAGTATATTTTAAGTATAAGGATACTAAAGTTATGCTTGCTCAAGACCTAGATAGACCTAAATTTTAAGGCAACTTCTACTATATGCAAAAGTTAACATGAGAATGCTCTCAGTAATGGACTTCCCTCCAGTGAATGCAGCATTGCATTAAAGAACACTGAATTAAAAGATCAACTTGTGAAGCACATCAGAGAGCTAGATAGTCTCATAGGACTGGAACAGATGAATCAGCAAATACTGTCCTGTATATATCACAGAGCTACCAGACTAGAAAAAAATTAAGCATAGAGATAAATCATAGTATTTTCAAATAAACGCATTACACTTTTAAGATTGGCATTGTTCAAAGAACAAAAGGAGAAAATAAAATGGGCTATATTAGTAATAAAATAGTACAGTGGCCCAGTGTGCCTTTTGGGAAGAGATCCTAGCATATGCTTTTGACTTCAGTAATTCCTGAAAACTGTCTAAGAGCTTGCTAGTTTTGAGCAGACCACATCTATGCCAGAGAGCATGCTAGTAATAAAAACACATGGATGACTGCTCAGTAGCACTTGAGCCCTTGCCATGGTCCTGGTTCATTTACTTGCAAATGAATGCAAGCTAAGGTACCAATTCTGATGCACTAAAACTGCATTACTGAAAATAGCAGTATCACAAGCATCAGGGCTTTGCTAACTCATAACACGATCTTGTGGCTGCTATAAAGCACATGCCTTTACAAGCCTCAGCAGAAATCAGCTGCAGTATCAAAAAACACACTGAGGAGCATTTAGAAAATAATTTCTTGGCATGAATATGACCTCTTTTTATAGAAGCGCTAGCTGGGGTCTCTGCTTTCATAATACCAATAGAAGTGTTATTTTCAAATGAGGATTTAAGTTGCACAGCCTTTTGCTGCTATGGCAGAGGAACTATAAAGTTAACACTCAAGAACTGAGTTGAAGTTGACAGGGAACATCCCAGGCAGAACATTAAACATGGAATTGCTTAAACTGGATTTGAAACTGATCTTGATATATCTCAAAAAAAAAAAAAAAAAAAAAAAGACTAACAAAAATCCACTGAAGGAAACAAAACATTCCATTCTGATTTCTCTTACAAAGTTTTACTTTTAAAACATTTAACTAAGGATGTGGAATCTCCTCAGATTAAAACAAACAAACAAAAAAAACATTTAGCTGCTATTTAACTCACCTAATTCCATGACAAGCATCTAATTCCATTTCATTTAGGAGAAGAGTTAAAACAAATTTTGTGTGTAGCAGAAGCCTTAGAGGATACATGTATAGGATCATTGAACACTGTAAGTGCTAACATGAGATATTACCAGACCTGAAATATCGAAGGACAAATTGCAAATGGCAAATTTAAGTCCCTGGGATTCAATGCCTTGGAAAGAGACCAAAAGAGCAAGCATATAATCAACAAACATGAATGACACCACACATTTTGAGAACATAAAGGACGTAACAGAAGGTATAAGACAGCCACAATCCCAACGAAAAACAAGAAATACTGAAAGAGAATAGGTACATCATTGTCTCTTTGATTAATGATACTGCACCTGATCAATGCTTCCATTTAAATGAAGCAAGGTATGATCCTTCTCTCCACCTTCAACACTAAAAGTTCATTGCTTCTTCATTTGAAGATCACCAAACTTTGTTATTGTAATCCAATCTGCAATAATATACATAAGCAATAGCAGAAAACTATTCCTGTGTGCATTCTCTGCTCCGTCCTTCACACTGTAAGGTGATTGACTTTTCAGCATTAAGTCAGAAAAACCTCTTACATTAGAGCCAGTTCCCACTTCAGTAAAAAGAAAGAAAAACTACCAACAAAACATTCTAAGACGGACAACTTAAATTTTGTTTTAGAGGGATCTTGCACTCTTCACTGATTAGAAAGAACTTCCACAATTAGTTTGTGTTAGATATCTGACATGGGTAAAGCTGTTCAATCACATCATACTCCTTATACAGCCTTAAATTATCAATACAGCAGCTTCTTAATAAAGAAATCACCCAACAGCTTCAGAGCTAAGTTCCAAAAACAGCAAACTATGAAGGAATGTTTCTATGAAGGAATGTTTCTCAAAGTTCGCTTTCCTAACTAAATGCATTGATAAAGTAATATTATGAAATATTATAAAACAGACAGTATAAAAAATATTTCTAGAGCCCCATCTGTCTTCCATGCTAAAAAAAAAAAAAAAAAAAAAGAATAACCATCTTTTTAGTCCTCTGTGCTTCCAGGAAGAATGGATAAAGACACGTAGGAAGACTGAAGACTCAGTAAGATATTAGATCCCAGCAAGAGACTGACAAAATATCTTACTTTAAGATGTGTGCCTGAGATTGCCATCAATCCACACGACTCAAGGAGCTGGCAAAAAAAAAAAAAAAAAAATTCTACTACCCAGTTTCTTTTCCAAATGCTGCATAAAGTACTCTGGCCTGGGTTTCTCTTTTGTCACATTTGTGACATTCAGTGTCTTTAGAACTCATCTAAAATAGTGATGTAAGATCAAACTTGACAAGAGTAGTCAGGCAAGCAGGAATGGCTTCAGACCCTGAAAGTACAGTGAAAGTATAGGCCATAGAAAAAAAACACTATTTAATAGAGGATCCAGGATCTCACTACAGATAGTTGAGACTGCTGTCCTAAATGTTTCCTGGGCTGCATAATTCCTACTGTACATGCTGTTAGAAGAGGTGACTGCTCTGTAGTGAAGAAGTTTTCCTTCTTCAAACAATGACACAGCTGTATAAAGTTATTTCTACACCGCTCATCTCAGTTACAACACTTACATAATCAGAACTGTAAAAATGTAGAATCCTTCTGCTCACTAAATAGTGCAGATTGTTTGAAATAACTGGAAGGGATATTCAACACTGAACTTACTCAACTAAAATCCCAGGTTTCAAATCACATGGTAGAATGTGTTACATTAAGATTTGAATATTTATTCTTACCACTTCTGTGAGAGTATTCTCTTCAACCAGCACAACAGTTTAACTTAAGTCTGTTTCAGCAATAAAATGCTTTTACTCTCAGGCAAACTTCTGTTACGTTCAGTACTTTTATTCAAAGTTCTATTATATTCATCTTCCAGAGATGTTCTGTAGTGACTCTAATACTCTTGGCTTCTGTTTGAAGAATGTGTTGTTTGATTTATCCTTTTTTTTTTTTTTGTAAAATCACAAGACAGTAGGAATTCTCAAGTTCATAACCATAACTTTGACATGAGTTTTGCATGAAAATAAAAGAATGAAAGCACTCGAAAACAGTAGCAAAGTTTTCAGAGATAAAGTGTATACTTCTGCATCACTTGGGGACAATGATATATATATATCATGATTTTGTCTGTTTACATCTCTTAGACTCTCCAGCATGATTATTTAAAATAATAATAACAATAATATTACATTTTCAACCAGCAATGTATTTAGTAACTATTCAGGCAGTGAACGTTAATGAAAGATCTTAGGCAAAATCTCACAGCTGTTAACCTACACAGAAGACGATCTTTAAGAATTGTTAGTAGCAAAAATCAAACTAAAATGAAATCATCTTCATTGGTTTGATTCTTGAAACGTCAACTCTCCTATGAGTGTTAGAAATCCAACCAGGTGTGGACTTAACAGGCAGTTAATAAGGACTGTAGCACTGCTTCTGACCATATTTCACTTCCAACCTACTTTTAAGACACTTTCATTTAGAACTTGTATTTTTAATGCTGTCTTTGGATTACTTGTTCCCATTGTTAAAAAAATCATTTAAGAAAACAGCTTTTCATCTACATGAACCATCTAGAGTGCTGACATGTGCACTGAGTGATGCCAGAATTGAAAATGTGCCAGGATTTGTTTCCAGTGACAGTACTTTTTATATTGCCTAATTCTCTTAAGTAATTGATTTCTTGTCATAGAAAAGTGGTAGAATACTGCTGATTATGTGATCTGGGAATGACAGAAATATGTTCTTCCAGGAACTTTTTCTTTCAGAAGAGTTAGACTTCCCAGCACAATACTGAACAACATTATTACTAATATCATTAATGCAATCACTACTTCAAATAAAAGCTAAGGTATTTCTTCTCTATAATTTCACAAGTCCAATAAAAAGCTGCACTATTTTTAATCTTACATGAGAAGTGAGTGCAATTTAGAAAAGGGTAACTTGAAAATAACCTGACAATAGAGAGTCCTGAATTAATTCTTAAAAGCAATTCTAAGCTGACATCTAAGAACTTAAAATCTACAACTTAACATCCCCTATTCTTCCAAAATACATATGTTTAGGTCATACCTCTAATTATTAGAACAGATGCTTTTATTTAAATATTGTTCTTGCTACTGTTTACTCTGAACTGCAATGAAGCAGGCAAATAGTTTGAACGCTTCCAAACATTTTCTTGAGTACATACATTCCAGCACTGTCTTGGAGTAGAATAGAAAAGTCCATTTTTATATCAGAGGGGGAAAAAAAAAATCTCACCTCCATATACATGAGTCAGCGAATTAGTCTTTCCTCAAATATGGAAAAAAAATCTAGACAGAGAGAAACAAGTAGCAAAAGCATTCTATAGCAAAAAAACTTGACCTGTTACGTCAGGTCTATGAGGTACAGAGCAATCTTTACCAGGATGCAACTTAATAGTACCCTCTTTGCTCCCAAAGCTCTTATTTACAATAAGAGAAATAAATTACTAGATGTTGAATGAGAAATCTGACTTCATCAGATTGGAATGGGAAGACTGTAAACACCAAAATAGCATCAAAAAATACAAGTGCAAATTCTACCAAAGACAGTTTCCATATTGTAAGAAAGCCAGTCTCTCTATGTAAAGTGTTTAATAAGTCATACCAGAAAAATAAAGTGCCTTATATGATTCACACTATAAAAAACATGAAGTGATTCAAAAACTGTCTTAAAATCAGAACAGTAACTGGGCTTAGCAGTTGAATATGAAATTAAGAAAATTGAATCAAACAACAAAATCTGAAAAAAAAATCAGTACCAAAAATAAGACTTAAAGTTGTATTTCAATAGCCTATGACATCAACCACTAAACTCGTAACAATGAAAACTTACCAAGGCTACAGCATTCAAAATAAAGATTTGCACTAACTGTATATATCTCACACTCTCTCCACCCATTTTCCATTAAGAACTGTAAAGAAACAAATCAGCATAACAAGGTTTTATTTAGAATTTAAGTAAAAAATCAAATCCTTTACTGTAGTTAGAGCTACTCATAGTAAACGTAGCAGTGAGAGTCATTTGATACTTCTCCTCCGGTTCAGAATGAGTGCATTGTCATTTTAATTCTGCCAATCACATCACTGTGTAACTGCATCTTTGATTTCATAGAAAAGGGTATAATTCTGCATACTGACTTGAAGTCATTACCCCAAAAGATTGCTGCTAGAATTGAATCTTTTTTTTTTTTTTTTTGTTAAAAATGCCACAATTTACAAAATGACAGTAAATCTAATTCAGGAGACACCGAGCTGACATCTAAATGCTCCAATTAGAAACTGTCTCTTGTAGAAATAACATTAAAGACTACCAGTTTTTTCCTACATAGAGTGAAAGTAAACTTAATTAAAAATAATTTTCTACTCAAAATTGAATCTCCTTGCTATTCAAGGAAAGTTATAAAACTCACATTTCTCCTGCTCAATTACAGACAGACTAGTTCATCTATACATCCAGCTAAAATATGGTTCTTCAAACACTAACTTTGAGGAACACACCCTTGAAACTATCTATGCTAACAGCATTATGAAACCGACAAGTATAGCTAGGTACATAACTAGTCACAATCCAAGACAGAAACACACACGAAATGAATCTCAGAGACAGAATTTAATAGCTTAACCAGAGAGTGAACATCTGTTCATTAATATGGAAAGAATGCTTTTAGTTTATTGTTGTTAGTAAAAATTCCAGCATGAAACCAAATATCAGAAGAACTTCAGAAAGCATTGCATCAAAAAGTATGCAACATACTTTGCTACAGTCATTTCAAACTCTTTTAGAACGTCTCCTGTATTTCACAGAATCATGGAACAGAAACATGGAAGAGATCTCAACAAATCATTGAGTCCAACTATTCTAAGGCAGTTTCCCTGCCATAGGTCACACAGGTAGGCATACAGACAATGACTTGGATGCTTCCACAGAAGGAGACTCCACAACCTCTCTGGACAACCTTTTTTCTAGTGCTCTACCACCCTCAATGTAAAGTTCTTCCACACATTATGTACAGAACTGCTAACATGCAAGTTCTATTTAATGACTAAGGTGCATCGTATTTTATCTAGTTCATTTCTCCACATTTTTCACTATATTCTATGTAAAGGAATACAATCTTCTCACAGTATGCCTGAATATTCATAACGCAGACCTCCACTGAAGTTGTTTGAAGTAATAAATGCAATGAACTAGTACGAAAAACATCATGTACAAAAAGGAATACAAATATGGAGAAAAGGAAATATTTATATATAGTACAGTACTAACCTGTTTTAAATGCCAAATGAGTCACTAGACTAATTGTCGAAGACATCTCAACAGAAGTACTTATAAATCAATGAGTTACATCACACACAAACATATATCAGATTAGTCACTATCTTCCTTTCATTCAAGGACAAAATAACTTGCTTTAAACCTATGCATTCATATAAAACGCAAGAACAGTACTACAAAATTGTTCTTAAACATCGTTTATCTTCATTTTCTTATATTTTTCCTCTTCTAAGCAAGTGTATAGAAAACACTGTTTGGCTGTCAACTTGAAATACCTACACTTTCTGAAAGCATTCCAAGATTATTTAAAAACTTGAATTTTTCCAGTCTGTTCTTACTTACAAATAAAAGAAATTTCAGGTCAACATTTTATCACAAGTATTTTCTGAAGTTCTTAAAGAGTGATTACTAATAAAGAACACAATAACTGAACAAAATCATGCCAGAAGCAAAAGCAAAGCTGTCCTAAAGCACTCAGTACTTCATTCAGCTGATCATTCAGCTGACTACTGGGTAACATCACATCTTGTTCTGCAAAAATGTTCAATAATGAAACACTCAGATACTGCTGTCATTTCGTAAGACTTCCCAGAACTAGATGAACAAAAATATTCTGGTTTTGCTTGATCAAGCAATACGATATATAATTCTAGATGGCCAAAAAAAACACTCCATTGCTAAACTACTGCATATTTCCTACCAGGAGAATCTAGAGAAACGAACACATTTCACAAGATTAATTTGAGTTTCATTCACTGAAAAAGGGTAAAGCTTATGAAAATGATGTTTCTAAGACAATGTTTTAGATACCAGCCCACCAAAAAAAGTCAGAAATGGCACCTCTTTCCTAATGGCTATTAAAGAAAAGAAGAACAAATTTAAATCTTTTCCTCTTTAAAATGCATCTTTAACTGACTTTGCTGTTAGAGTATTGTAAGTCATCAACATTTCAGAGGGAGCAATGTGCTACACAGTCCTTCTATACAAACTATATCAAAGGCTACAATTCCTTAATTTTTACTGCCCAAAAAATAAAACTTCCAATCATCTCAATTCCAAGTACAAGAAAAAAAAAAATGTTTTAGGACATGTGAAAATGAAGTTAGTATTATTAATAGTATATTTAGTATTCATGCAAACAGAAGATAAAAGTATTCTCTTCTGCATAGTTTCGTTAAGTCATTCATTACAATCACAGTAATCTTCCTAGAACTTAAAGATATTCTTTAAGATACTCTAGCTTCCCTCCCAAACGTGACCAGAAGTTCTACTTACATATCAGCAGCATAAGGAAATAGTATATGTAACCGTAGATTTCTCCAGAAAGACAGGAACACAGAGAAATACTGTTTTATAATATGTTACTTATCACTGGTTCGTTTTTTTTCCCATAATCCCAGATTATTACATGATACTAACATACATTTGGAGAAAGCAGGAAGTAATTCATTTTCCCCCTATAATTACCTGACATTTTGAAAAATCAACAAGCTTCAAATGTCGGCATCCATTAAGATCAATGAGAAAGCTGTGATTTCATGTAAATTAGAAGGGACCCCAGGAGGCACTAGAATAAAACACACTATAGGAAAAAATAAAAAAACATAGAAATCTGATATTTGTGTTTCACTATCCATCTTCTGTTTTTAACCTTTGCTAACAAATAGTGAAAGGTAACTCAAAGTATAAAATGAGCTCAGTAGGACAGACATCCTGATTCTAGTCATTAATAGTTCCTTCATCCTTCTTCTTCCTACTCATAAACCACTTCAATGTTTTTTTGTTTTTTGGGTTTTTTTTTTAAACTTTTTCTCATGAATGGAAGTTGGTGCTGATGAGAAAGTTGATAAATGCTGGCTTTCAGAATGAAATATGTTGACAGCTTTAAGCCTTAGTGAGAAAAGGAAAAGAGACTTCTAAGAAGTGCCTTTCATCAGAACTGAAATATTTTTTTCACAAATTTTGGCATCTCATCCAGTACCTTTGGAGTTGGCTGTAAAACAAGAGAATTCATCTTCCTAGCTGAGAAGGAATGCCCTTCAAATAGTAATGAAATTATTCCTTGTAAGCAGCAGTCAATTTGAAATACCTGCATTTTCGGTATATACATTGGCTTTCTACTTACTACACTTAAGAAAAAAAAGCATACTTGTTTATACACATTAAAGAAAATTTTTTTAATTACCTATCTAACCCTTCAGCAAGTTGTGATGAAGTGATAACAAAGTGATAACAGAACATTCGTGAAGTAATTAATGTCTCACTACATTTTGGACAGAATATTTAAAGATTAGGGCTATCACACCAAAAAAAAAAAAAAAACCAAAAACAAAGAAAACTACTTTTCTGTAGCTCATATCTATGCAAGTAGGTATGAAGTTGGATATTAATGTCACACTTCCAAGGCAAAAGGAATGTTAGCACATAAAAGGAGTTAAAATGAGAACTAATATCAAATAAAGGCTGAAATACCTTTTATACAGAAAAGATGTTACTAAGAATTTATGAGTCCACATTCAGAGTTAATATTACAGTAGTCCATGAAAATAATGCCTTGAAACAAAATTTTTAAAATAAAACATGAAGTGTTCCAGAGAAGATTATTAAGAATTATATTAGCTTTTTTAGATAACTTATTTCTTAAAATACAAACCTGTTACTTTATGCCTTAAGCAGCAATCAGTAACTGTATGGTTTACTGAATGAGACTATCATTACTAGTTAATGCCTTCGTTACTTTTACAAAAAATCTTTTAAAACCATTCAGAAATATATAAAATACTGAGATAATATAAAAAATCATTTTAAAACACTGAAAATCCACGCTCTTGCTGTATTTTCATGCATCTTGTAGAAGATTGTGATGCCATCACCTGGATGAATTTCAGTTCAGTACCAAATAAAATATTAATAAATTCTGTTTTGCTAATTATAAGAGACTTCAACGCTACTGAAGTTACAAAGCTCAAGGAACGTGGAGCCTTTCAGTAACTTGGAATCAGTCAGAAATACCTTGATTTCAACATTTGTAGCTCAAATAATTTCCTCTTTATTTCTGTTTCCTTTCCCTGGAGCTCTCACAAAGCAAAAGAACAGTAAATAAATTGCTCACTCAAGAAAATATACAAGAAGGAAGTTTTCATCTACAATCAAATTATCATTTTATAGTATTCAGCAGAGATAATGAGAAACCTGGTTTTGCAAAGACTTGCCATTCCAAAAGTCCTATTTCCATGAATATCTACAGTGTCAGGGGCTTCAAAAGACAAAACAAATTCTGTATCAATCCATTGGACAACAGAATTGAATGTGCATTTAGTGACTGCTGGATACAAAACAAGTTATAGACAAAGATATTTGGAAGGTAAATAGAATGATCTGTGTAGATTTGTGTTGTCTAGAGCAGTTTAAGGTGTTACCTATGACAGTTGATTTGCTGTCCAAAGCTCTTCAAAGCTATTCCAGGTTGGTTTTTGACCAGGGAATTAATGTAAAAAAAATAATAATAATTAAAAAAAAATCAATTGTTGTATTAGCATAACATATATATTAATATGTACGTACAAGTCTTTAATATCTATCACTTTAATAGCAAACATTTGTTCCCACTTCATTATGTTCGTAGGCCTATCTGAAAACAGTTCTTTTCGAAATACAAATAATACATCATTGGTGGCTGGCAAGAATTCAAAAATCCCTGGAGAAAAACTTCTAACCCTCAATATTTCCAAATGGAAACTGAAACTAATTTTCACTTGGGGAAAAGGCACATTTAGTGTTATTTTCCTTCATTTTTGGAGCTTACGGTAATAATGCTGAATTTCAACAAAATTCCTGAACTGTTCATTGTTACTTCCTTCCCCAAACTCTCACAGATTTAAATGATGTTTCTCTTCTATTGCAGAACTGCTTGTTAGCAGTAAAGAAAGCAGATCTAAGGAGATTTTTTACCATAATTACTTGCAAAGGGATGAGTCCTAGAGGGAGAGGAGGAGATGCTTAGGGGGTCAAAAATTTGAATATTTCAGACAGAGCAAAGGCCCGTAGCAGTGTACTGATAGTGGCCAATATCGATTACCATATACCATCCTGTACATTGAGCAGTTTGTGTGAAATCTATCTGGGGGGGGGGGGGGGGAAAGAAGCACAGCTGCCTGTCTAGCCCTCATGGGAAGTGTTCCTTGTGTTCAAACTGAGCCTATCAGCCAGCTAAGCAGTAACACAAAGTTGGTTTCCTGCCTCCAGAAGGCGTCCTAAGAGCAAATGGATAAAGGCAACAAAAAAAGGCACACAGATAACCTGGAGAACCTTCTTCAAGGATATTCTAAACTCTTTTGATTTAAAGAACAGTTCATTCTGAAGCATAACCAGTGTTTGCTTTTTCCTTTAAAAAAAAAAAAAAAAAACACTAGAATTTGAAGAAATTGAAAAAAAACGTGTTGTGAAATATAAAGCAACACGAATCTTTGCAACACTACTTGCAGCCAAATAAGTCAAAATTGTCCTTTAATACTGTCAGTTAAGGATAACAAGCTACCTTTGAGCAGCTAACAGTCTCTGTGGCAATTTAAGTAAAAAGTACCAACAGGAAGCTTGTTTTTCCACTTACAAAACGAGAAATCAACATAATTCATGTTCTTTACCCTGACTCATTTCATGAAATTAATGTAACAAAACCAAATCCACACCATTATTGGCTTACAGTCTTAAGTGCGATGGGAGAACATAAATCCCAACAAAGCCGTGTAACTCCACTCGTCCATTAGAAAACAAAGAATAGCAGCCCACTTGTCAGACAAACATCTGGGTCTCAAACATTCAAAGCAATTAACTTTTCTCTCAAATTTTAGGCTAATGTCAGACCAAGAGTCAGCAACATAAGCAGGTTTGTTCCAGCGCTTCTGTAATTAGCACATGTTGATAAGGTAGGAGCTACATGTTATCAAGTCAGCTTTAGCAAACCGGGGGATCAACAGGCAAAAAAATTTTGAACTTCAAAGCAAGCTCTAAAATCTGATCATATAATAAAAAATACTCAGTCTTAGTACCTTATCTTGGAAGCTCACATTGGTTAGACGGCGACCTTTACAGGATTACCTTAACACTGAGGGAAATCAGACCCTCTCTGAAGTGTTCTCAAATTTGTAATAGAAGATGGCTGCATGAGTGACGTTTATGTTGGAAAAAGAAGAGGGAGAAGAAAAAGGCTTAAACTTCTCCCTGCATAAGCTGAAGCTCTGATTTAAAGCCATTTGACTTTGAAAGTCCAAAACTGCAATAGCTGACTGACAATTTGCAGGATGTAACATAACACTCTCCCTCTATCAACCAGAGCAGGACAGAATACAGCTTTCAGCCTCTAAATCCTCACACACACATACAGTTAATTTGCTCATATTACCAATATAAACAGGCAGATTCTTAGAAGCACCTTCTTTTCCCCCTTGCTAGAATATCCTGTTCTGTCCAGCAGCAAAAATAATTTTAAAGAAAATGGCCAAGATTTAAAAATATATATATAAAAAAAAATCAGTAACTACTGTTATATTCTAATTATCAAGCAGAGGTGGTGAGTACCATGTAGAACTGTCAGACAGCTTCTCTCCAAAAGAGAAACATTTCTTACACTGCAAACACCCAGCTATAAATCATTTATGTATTCCTGTTCTTACTGAATCCTCAACAGCTGTGGAAAATTTCAACTGTTTTAGAGAATTAAGGGGAAAAGGAAAACCAACACCTTCTATATAAGCATATTAGAGACACATTATCCTCCTCCCTCCTCCCAACATCAGCTTCCACTGATAACTTCTGAAGTCTGATTTCTTCTCTTAATTCAAACATACTGCTTTTTGCTGTTTCATCACCATATCCTGGAAACTACATTCATTTGAGATTGCCACATAGTCCATATGCAGACCAGCTACCTGTAATGCACTAAAATAAAAATAATTCTTCAAGAAAAAAAGTTTTCTTGTAATGCCTTTTAATTAAAGCAAGCAGCTAGCCCAGTTGCTTCCAGTCTCCCTGGATACTGAGCACAAAGATAAACATTAAAACATGCATCAATTACATCCTGAGGAACAAAATTAGACTTGCATTTGGATAATATGTTACTTGAAAGCAGTCTCACAGTTTCCACCACTAATTCAATGATATCATTAATCACAGGTCTTATTATGTTACAGAAGATAAGTGTTGTTAGTTTCCAAACATTTAGATACACAGAACACATAAGCTGTAGTTTCATTACCATTTTAGTTCAGAGTACTAATGTAGTTTTGAAAGGAATTACCCCACTGCTCTATTATGAAAGACTAGTCAAGTTTACAGGGCAGTTTTGCTGTATTTTCTCCACAAAGAATCCAGCTAGCATATAAGCCAGATGCATACAAAATGCACTTCAACCCCCACAGGCCCATTAAAGGCCAGAAAACTTTTAACTATATAAACATGGAATAGCCTGCTTTCATACATGGAGCAGCCAAAATTTGGCCCAAAGTAAAATACCTGAGCTGGCTGTACTGTAGGTAGTGGTACATCAACACAAAATGCTTGACCAACCAATCCCCTCCTGTACTACTCTACTTTTAAGGCAGATGACACAGAAGACTAAAGAAAACACACATTCCTGAATCTGGGCTGAAATCAAACCTAATGCAAAAAAAAAAAAAAAAAAAAAAAAAAAAAAAAAGTCCTAACTAAGGATACACTGAATACTGATGGTCAAGCAGTGATAGCATTCAAACAAAACAGAATTTCCCATTCTCCTTCCTGGAATTATTTCACTTGTATATTTAGCATAAAAACCCCTACATGGTATCTTGTACTTTCAGCTATTTTAAATTTAGGTAGCATTTCAGAACATACAGTAGAAGTCCATAAAATATTCTTGTATTACTTCTACTAGCATCAAGGGTGACATTTATTTACTGCATTTTATCTCCATTCAAAATAACTAGATGTATCAGGCTTATTTATTTTTGACCGATGAAATATAAATAAAGCTCCTGGGATGTTGTGGCACTTCAGGGCCAATTTGCAGCAAGGATCAGAAAATATTGCAACTCACCTACAACAATAAGAGTTTGAAGACCAGAAGACAGCACAGGCATACGAGGGGTGTGGAGCAAAAGCATCTCCGCCTCTTCAATCTTTCCAGCTGATACAGTGAATTTTATATCTCCTCCTGCTAACAAAGCTCTTCCTGTGAGACAGTAACTACAGCTTCTTGCATTTGGAAAATCCCACAGTAGTACTAAGGGCCCCAAGAGGGCATTCACCTTAGAGAATACCTGAGGGCTGCAGTCCTGTCTATGCAGAGCTATGGGTCTCTAGGACCCAATTTGCTTTTCCACTTGGACCTTGACCTGCCTTGCCACGAGGACAGGCCTAGCACAGCTGGCCCTGGCACACTTCTCACCTTGCAGCACTGAGTGGTAATTCACTGGCATGTTAGCTGCTGCTTGTTAACTAACTACTAAATACACACAGCACAGAAGACACTGAGATACAGACTTAAAAAAAATAAAAATAAGACTTATAATTTTACCAATAAGGCAGACAGCAGCTCAAACAAAATGCAGATTTATGGTATGGGTGGCAGACACAGAGCACCTGCAGGTACAGCTGTGAGTTTCCAGACCAGGTAAAACTGAGACACACCTGCCTACAGCCTTCTGATGCATTTGGTCTCATAAATGAAGTCAGGTTAAGAGGCACCAAGATGAAAGCTTACAATTGCTCATTTTAGCCTTCACCTTTGTGGGTGGGAGGGGGGCAGGCAGATCTATAATTGTTAGGAATTATTCATATCAACACAACTAACTAGAAATAAGAAAGTATTCCCTTTGCTTCACAGAGATCAACATGTCAAGAATCTGCTCCTGCTGAGAAAAGCAAGAAAGTAGGATAAATGTATAAAGGAGCATTTACAACAAAGTCCTTCCCTGGGACGCATGACGCTCAGGTAGAAAACTTAGTCAGCAGCCCCAGTCCTCTCCACACTCATCACTGGACTTTTTTTTTTTTTTTTAATATGTGAGGAAAAGAAGTTTCGCAGAAAAGTGATTTTAATTGATTTGAAGTAATTGCTAGGAGAATTTGTTCATACCAATTCTTTACTGCCTCTATATTTATTCTGTAAACTGTTATTAGGATTCAATGCATTTTAGTTCTATGCTTCACATTACCCTTTTTCTCCTAGCACTCACTGTTTCTCAAATGGGTGTTAATTATGTAACAAAAAGGGCAAAAGCCATCTCTTCCTTTGCTTTGCTGCTGATATAATAAGATGGCATGTATTGTTGTCTTGCACAATTACACATACTGTTTCAATGCCCACTACGCTCTTTAATGCATTCATGAAGGTTCCCTCTTCCACACCTATACCCTTCTTAAAGTCTTCTGCCAAGTGGGACACCCCATGAACTACTTTTTGAAAATGCCTAGTTTTCGTTTTGTTTCTCTAGTTGTTTGATAGAACTCAATCTACCTGCTTCAGTGCCTCGTGGAATTTCCAAGTTACGGACAAAACTAATGCACATACACATACCGTTTATTTTAATTGCATCTGCCTCAGATAACGATCACATGCATAGACATATAATAACGGACATTGCATCTATCACCCACTCTAAGTAGATGTGGAGTTCCTCTTTAAATGCTAGCAGCAAAACAACCCAAGTAACACGTGAACATACCCATTATTTCTTTACTCTGGAGCATCAAAAAGGCTCCCATCATAAAGCAGTCAGCATACATACTGCAGACCCAACTCAATACACCATCCAAATAACATGCTAGTAGAAGCTGATGTGTCTAATTTCAAATGCCAGATCAATTAAATGCTTCATAAAGGAAGAAATAAATCTATAAAGCTTAGAGATATTTTTGAGTAAATTTTCAGTTCAGCAGTTGTAGTCTTATTGTTGACTAGGTGATTAAAAACTGCAGGGCTAAAAAATTACAGTGAATCGAAGAGAAGCAAAATAAATACGCAAAACTAAATGCCAACTATTCTAGATTAAATGATGATTTCAGATATTAATTCAAATGACACAGAATGCACATTCAGTGATTATGACTGCCTTATCAACTGAAATCCATATTTACAATTACAAAAAATATGCAAACACTATGATAGCAAAATTTTATGCAAAAGAGGATAAACAAATCACTAGTTAGAAATACATTGAAAAGATGGTGCCAATGGAGTTGTTCACGTACTAATCAAGAGAAAATGAGGTAAAAAAAAAAACAACACATGACACTGGAAAACATTATGAAATGGGGAAAAACATTAACATAAGCAAAAAAAAAAAAAAAAAAAAAAAAAAAGGGATAGAAAGTCTGGTGAAAAAACTTTATAAACCCAACCCAGTGCACTGATTAAACTCTAAATCTGTCAATATTTGCTCATAAGAGTCTTCCAATGCATTACACTTTAGAAAGTATAAGCAATGCTATAAGAAACTAAAATGAACTAACTCTCAAAATATACACAGGATGATTTAATCACAAAAGAAGTTTCCAGAAAAGGGGCTTTTGCCATTTCTATCCACATGTGTAAGAGTTCAAGTTCATAGATTATCATTTATTTATTAAAATGTATAAAAATCCATTATTATCTAATATGAAATTTTTTGAAAGTATCTGAGTTCAGTCTAACAACACTTGAAACAGAGATTTAGTTAAATCTGATAAGTAGGATTACATATGGATGTCAATCAATTGATGTTCCATATTTATTTGCATTTAAAAAAAAATGAAATGTCATACTTAATAATTATTTTCTAAATGCCTTTCTTATCTAAAGCACAGATTCACCATGCAGAAACACATTCTACTATGCCTGTGCTTTTCAGATTCAGACTAACATTAAGGTATTATTTCTACAGCATATTCATATTTGTAAACAAAGCCATAATTTGAAGCTAAATAAGTAGGTACCTTATTTAAAGACAGATAGAAAAGATCTAGAGAGAAAAAGTGCCTTGGAAGACTCAGGGAATAACAACAAACAAACCCAATGCTATGGTTCACCCACCATAAAAATTAGTATATTTTTAGAAAATACAAGTGAAATTTTCACGAAAAACATTTAAGAAACCTAGACAGAATTTACTGCTAAAAAAAAAGAAAAAAAAAAAAAAACCTGCTTACCCTTAGAAGGCCTCAGACAAACAGGGATCTTCAGCAAGATACCCTTACCTTCACTGCCAACCCTTAAATGTGGTCTGGGAAGGGGTGGATACTAGCTCCACTTCCGATCACTCAAGTACATTGCTTGCACCTGAGCTTCCCTGGGTGGGTCTTATTACACACCAGGTGCTCAATCAGTGGTTCAAGACGTGATTTAGCATTTCTGCCATTCAAACAAGCCTAGTTTTGGCAGCAGCCTACAGTGAATTAAAATGCTATATGGATTACGTTCAAGCAAGCAAACAGAAACTAGTCACTTCTGCCTCCTGTTTACATAACGCTGCCACCGCTGTCTTTGTGCAAACCAATTAAACTGAGTGATCAGTAAATCCTTTCAGTGCAAGTATTTCTCTCAGCTAGTCAAAGGGTCACACTAGTAGGCTTCTGGCCAATGTTTCGTGTTGCTGACACAGCCAGCTTTCTATGGCTCTGTTCATCAGTGACAAATGCCAGAGGCAGCTAACTCTTGGGACCTGGCTATAAAGGTACCACTGTGAAGTAGGAGCACGCCTTCAAGGTTTAATAGGAAAGCCAGCAAACTGGCAGATTTGCAGCTTTGCCCTTTTGTTTTTCTATAGGATCCAATTCAGCTAAATACATTCACTTACAAAATTCAGCAAGGAGCCACTGAGGGGGGGGGGTGTATAAACTCTTCCGTGGCTATCAACGTGCATCATGAATTGAAACTTTCAGAAACAAAATACTAAACCACAAATAGTATCACATACGTTTCTTGTCAAATCATGATTCTACAGGATATTCAGCTGTACTTGTGAAAAGAAGGGGAGTGAATACACAAGACTTCCATTCTCCTTTGTGGTGATCAGGTATAGTATGACCAAATCTACCTGCTCAGTACCTGAGCAAAAGCCCAAGAAGACAGATACCAAAAGGGAGAAGAGCTAGCAGTGCACAGATCCAAGATGACTACAGTGCCTATGTTCCTCATCAGCACTGCAGCCAGTCTTTCCACTGACAGGTTGTCAGCAGAACTTGAGTATGAGAAAGAAGACAAATCAGACCTCCATCTACACAAGTACCTTTTAAGGAATGCATTTATATTACTAGTTTACTCTAGAGAAATTAACTCCCCAAAAATAAATCTACCTGAGCTGATATCGGTTCATCAGAGTCTCAAAACATATACGGTAGCCAGAGCTGTACTGTGTCAGTCTCGCTTCCAACAGACATAACCAAGCTATTGAAGGCAGTCTCAGGAGCCCTGTCCAGACAGCAGTTTCTCTACGGACGTGGTCTCTGCATGTAAACATACTATGCTATTCTGTCCTGTTTCAGCATGATGGTGTAGCTGTCTCTTCTGATTGCTGAAACATGTCTCCAAACCCACTGTGATACTAGGTTCCCTGGCAAACTGTGACATTTTTTGTAACAACAAAACAAATAATAAGCCACCATCCTCGTCCTCTAAACAACCCATGATTTTGGAAGTTTTGAGGTAAGTAAGATGAGCTTTCACATTCCACTCTTTAGGGTTTTTTGCCTAGAAGAACTGTCACCACTACCTATAGTCTGATGTGTACTGCATTTCCTGGACGTTACCTTTAGTTGTACTTACCATATTTGTAACTGATTGAAAGTGTGTTATGGTTTTGTTTTTAATTTAAAAGTTTATATTCTTATATGTCAAAGCTAAAGGACATAAAATTTGGCAAGTAAGACACTATCACAGATACTAATTCTGGGGAGACATGTACTGGAAGTATTTTTTTGCGAAGTGGTTCTGTCAAGCAGCACAACAGACATTAAATATATATGTAATATATTGCATATATTATATATATATATATTATATATTACAATGTATTACATCTTACTTGAATTGTTCATGAAGAATTTTTCTTGAATCCTTAGATTAAGCTAACCGTCTCATGCTTGATAGCACTTAAAGGGAAAAACTGATTCATCTATAATCACAGAATGGTTTGGAATGTAAAGGACCTCTAGAATGACCTAGCTCCAACCCCCTGCTATAGGAAGGGACACTTCCCACTAGACAGTGCTACTCAAAGCGCCATGTGGCCTGGCCTTGAATGCTTCCAAGGAGGGAGCATCCACAACCTCTCCATGCAACCTGTTCTAGTGTCTCACCACCCTCACAGTAAAGTGCTGGTCTACGTCTACCATCTCCCAGTTTAAAAACATTTTCCCTCATCCTGATGCTACTTGCCCTTATAAAAAGTCCCTCCCCAGATTTCCTGGTATTGGAAGGTTGCTGTAAGGTCCCCCCAGTGCTTTCTCTTCTCCAAGCTGAATAGCCCCAGCTCTCTCAGCCTGTCTTTGTAGGGGAGGTGCTTCAGCCCTCTGATCATCTTTATGACCCCCCTCTGGATCTGCTCCAACAACTCCATGTCCTTCTTGTGTTGGGAGCTCCAGAACTGGATGCAGTACTCCAGGTGGGGTGTTAGGAGAACAGAATAGAGGGCCAGAATCAGTTCTCCATGTATAAAATGAGGATAAGTGAGAATGGATTTACTGTACTGAGATGGACAAAAGGAGTGGCATGTTCGTCTTCATCCACCCTCCTCCCCTTCTTCCTGACCCTCAGGTCCTATAATCATTGTCAGCTAGATGTGCTATGCTGTTGTGTGATGCAACTGTGCCATATCTACATCCCTTTCGATTCTGGTAATCAAAAGCTGAAGAATAGTCACTAAGCATATATGCTAACAAACTCTAAATAGATATTTATTTTCTAATCTGCTGATGACTCTGCTTAAAACTGAATGTTGAGTATAGAAACAGCTCAATTCTCGTATTTGCTCCTAAATGTTCTGATTTTATGTCAAAAGTTTGTTGCTCAGACCTCCAGTAGATGGAAGAGAGACAAATTTGTGTTTGTCAATATTTGCAAGTACTTGGAGAGTTCTAGCAAATACATTTAAAGTGTCTTATGCTGTTTAAAGTTTTCCACATTACATAGTAATTCAACAGCTCCTTGAATGGAGTATCAGTGAAAGAATGATTTACTCTTTGTCCACAAGACCTCTGTATGCATCAGGACTTTATAAGCACTGCTGAATCACCATTCCTCTTGTACTCTTATCTGCATCTTAATCCACAGATAGCCCTGCAGCTTTCTAAATGCAGAGCAAGCCTCCATACATGTGTACTGAACAATTATTATGTGCACTAGTTGTGTCTCAAAAGAACACAAGATGGAAGAGAAGAAAAAAATGAAAATACTGGGCCAAGTGAATGCAGTATGCAGATGTGTAAGGGAAAATGAAAACATAGATAGTTCCAAAATATTCTAAAATATTTTTTTTTTACCACTGCCAATCAGCCTCTTTAGATATCCACATCACTCACCACTTCAAGATGCTTTCTTGGCCTACATGAAGTACACATGTTTCTGTTTCCTTCTAAGAATAAAATAAATATTTCCATTTTCTATGTGAATGTAAATGTACCAACGCTTGCCTTGGATACAGAACTTACACTTTCCCTCAGAAAAAAAACAAAACCTGATGCTTCAACTTCCTCTATTGTTTTCAGAAAAAATAGTAACCAGAAATAACCTCGTATCATGCAACAGCAGAACATATATTTCTTATTAGGCAGGTGTAACTTTCTGTCCTTCCCTACTTTCTCTTCCCCATCAGCCAGCAATTAACCCTTCTTCACACAATGAAGCTGATAAAAAGAGAAAGTGTCATAAAATTTATAGCGTGCAAGTGAATGACTTTTTCAAATTATGAGCCAAGACTTAAAGGAGACACAAAAGTTCAAGTGAACTTTGGGAAGAGCTGATACATACAACCAAACCCCAGCATCGTTATGTATTTTTAACATTCTCCTTTTCCACTTCAGTTGGGTAAAGTGAGTTTCTACATTTTGTGTCTAAAACTACATTTTAGCTCCTTCTATACTGACAGACAGGCTCTGATTACTCAGTTATCATTTTTTTGTGTGTTCTTTTTTTTTGTTGTTGTTGCCTTCTTTTGCTGGAGAAGTGCCATTCTGCATTAAAAATATTCCTACCACGTATTTTCTAAGAGGAAATACAACCTAATTAAGCCTGCCAGTCAGATGATCCCATTTTCACTTGATTATAACTCAGTGCTTAACTCCAGCAACCGAGACCTCCAGCACAGCCAGAATCCATACCCCTGGACACAGGACTAGCGTCTGATTAGTCAATGAGAAATCTGTAACAATACACTCTCATGCCCTTTGGGATTAGCAGCACACTAATATACAGAGAGAATAGTAGCTCAGAGGATAGCCGGCCAGTTAAAGAATTCAAGTTTCCAACATAACTAAAGATGCTGTGAGGTAAGCAGCTTGCAGTAGTATCCTCTGTCACATCTTTCCTTCTTTTGTCTCTTCAAATATATTCAGATTTCTTTGCAATAGCCTATTTTGTAAGCATACAGTGGTTGCAAAGTCAAGCACTTGCAAGTTGGGAAATGCCAGACTTACCCAGTTGCCTGTTTAAATTTAATTCTCATTCACTGCATTCATATTTATGCATTGTGATATAAAATTTAATTACCCCACTGGACACTATTTTTCCTAGCACATCATTCAGCCCACCAGATGAATGCAGGAGGAGGGTGAATCAGTGTACTGACAGCTATCAAAATGCCATTTTTGATTTGAAAGTGCTTGACTCTGCAGCCAAAGTTACATTCTTTTGGCACAAATCTGAATAAAATTTGAATTACATAAACATACATAGATTTGAGGGAATAATGGAGCACAAGGGAGATGAATTATTTATATATGGCTGACATCAATGCAATTAATAAGAGGTGTTCAACAAGGTTGAATGCATTTTGCAAACACGAAGTCATCATCATAATTAAGATATTTGAAAGCATTTCACAAACCCGTAACATTATTACTTGTAACCTTAGCCCTTCCAAGATAGTCTGAAGAAACTGCATTATGACAAAGATAATGAAGACCAAAAAAGGAAATTGGAAAAGCACCAAACTACATTGTTTATTCTTCAAAAGTTAGCATATTCTGAAAGGAAAAAATAACCATTCTTTTGTAACAGGACAGTGGGTATATTTTTAAGATGCCAGGGGGTAAGACTGCTAGGAAAATATTTAACTGAAGTGGAACCAGAAACTGGCATCGGGAAGGAAATAATGTCAAAAGCTCCAACCCTGTGGCACACTCAGTCATCCAGAAAATTGAGGCTATATTTAGTTTACATTTGCATGTTTTTATTAGAAAAAAAAAATAATCAGCTATGGCTAAAAATGTAATTTCAAGTTAAATGAGTTCTTGAAATGGTATTTGCTTGTTTATGAACAAAAGTGAGTCAAGTATCTATTTCAGAGTACAGATCTCTTCTAAATATAAAACTATAAAAATGATGCCACATCAAAGGCTCAGACCTTTTTGTTACATCATTTTTTGCTATGATCTATTATGCTATGATAGTTGTACAAAAACATTATGGAAATGTAACTGAAAAAACTCTAATTTGGAAACAAATTCTCGCTATTATTGTGTTTTTGTTTTTTTTTATTATTATTATTATTTTTAATATACTGTGCTGAATTCAACACCACACATTTCCCTTTAGACAACAGAGTGGATTTCAGTAACCATGATATTTTTTTGATTTGCTTACTAGGATAATGCATGCCAGGATCCCATTGGCCTTCTTGGCCTCCAGGGCACACTGCTGGCTCATGGCCATCCTGTCATCCACCAGGACACTCAGGTACTTCTCACAGCTCCTTCCCAGCAGGTCATCCCACAACCTGTCCCGGTGCATGTGGTTATGACACCCTAGGTGCAAGACTCTACACTTGCTCTTGTTAAACCTCACCTGGTTCCTTTCTGCCCAACTCTCCAGCCTGTCCAGGTCTCACTGAATGGCAGCACAGCCTTCAGGCATGTCAGCCATCCCTCTCAGCTTTGTACCATCAACAAACTTGCTGAGGGTGCACTCTGTCCCTTCATTAAGGTTGTTGATGAAGGTGTGGAACAGGACCAGACCCAGCACCGACCCATGAGGAATACTGCTAAGTACAGGCCTCCAACTGGACTCTGCCACTGATCACAATGCTCTGAGCTCTGCCAGCCAGCCAGTTCTCAACCGTCCTTCCAAAGTTGAGTTTCATTCTATATCAAGATCATAACGGCAGATACTTAAGCTAATGATGGCTGTATATTAATATCTCAAAAGAAAGTGGTAGAATGTTCACCTGTGTCTGCTTCAGCGTTGTAGAGGTGGCTCTGGGTGCCAGTGCCCCATGTCTGCTTAACAGGACAGCCTTTTGAGTGGGACGTGTCTCCACATGAATGTCAGTTTAACCAGCCCTTAGAAACGTAAAACACTGGTGAAATGCAGAACAGAATGCTACAGTTAATGCAGGTAGACTGAAAAAAGCACGGAAAGGGTAAGGAACCTCTGCCATACCACATCCATAGTTACAGGAACCTTTTTGTAAGAGCAATCAGGTAGCATGCATTTAATGAATTATGTTGCTTACTGTCAGCAGTTCAGTTCTGGACTGGACCTGCTTTTAGTACAGAGAAGTAGGAATAACTACTTGTCACACTCCTCAGCTTTTTACACTGACCTAGAGCACAGAATACTTCTCTGCCCTTCTGGTCAAAGACAGATTGCTCCATATTTTTCTATAAAAGTAATGCCTCTATTTATTTCCATGGAAACCGCAACATATGCAGAGATCACAATAACACCAGTTTGATAGACCAAATTCTCTGCTACCAAATACTGTTTTTCATCAAAATCACAAATATTAGCTACACATTGTTGCCAGTAATGAACAAGAGCTTGCATGACGTGCTCATAAACAACTGCGTGGCTGTCCAGAACACGGCTCGACTCGCCTTGCTATTGCCACTGCTGAAACACAGCACCGACCACCTCAGCACAGGCTCACATACCATTCTGTCAGAGTGCCCCTCTGCTGCCATCTGTCACATGGCAACAAAATATAATGAATATTGTTGGGAAAGTCCAATCTTTACTGCCATGCCTTCAACATCCACCTTTGATGTCTCAGGCTGACATAATGAAATAGCAGGCATTAATTTCAGCCATCATATAACATTAAATGTTAACAATAACAAAAATAAGAACAAATTGTGTCTTAAATATAATACTTAAAAAGCACATTGGTATGGAAAAGCAACTCCTAAACATTCTTCCTAAGACTTGATCATAACTCATTTTTCTTCTAGTCATTAAATGATCTATAGGAATTCACTAATTTCAGCTGGAACTCTTCTAAAAGCAGTCTGAAACAGATGAATCAAAACAACTTCAGATGACCAGATGACCATCCAGGGTAAGCGAAACGCGAGTTCCATCAAAAGAAATTAGTCCAGCAGAGCAAGGGATGCAATTGTCACCTTCTGCACTGCCTAGAGTACTGTATCCAGGTAGGGGACACAGCACAAGAAAGACATGGAGCCATGTGGGTCCAGAGGAGACCACGAAGATTATTAGAAGGCTGAAGTACCTCTCCTATGAAAACAAGCTGAAGGATCTGTGCTTCTTGAAGAAGAGAATGTTGTGTGGAAACCTCACAGCAGCATTCAAATTGTATAAAGGGGCATAGAAGCAATCTCGAGAGGGACTCTTTATAAGAGAGTGTAGTGGATAGGACAAGGTATAAAAGTTCTAAACTAAAGATGGTAGATCTAGATAAGGAAGAAATTCTATGGGGGTGATGAGGCACTGGAACAAACTAATATACAAATTACTGCAATTCAGTAACATGTATAGTTTCAATACAGACAAATGTATGCTTAATTGTTTCTGTTCTGCTAAGGATCTTAAGTTTTCTGCCTCATAGGACTGCTAAAATTTACTCCAATAAATTTACTTGTCATCCAATAATCCAATAAAAACACAAAGTTTACAATTGGCACTATAAAGATGTTTCTAAACTGATCCATCCAAAGTGAAATCAAGGATTTAATGTATACAACTCAGTTATGGAAGAGCAAGAAAGCACAGCTGAATTTTCTCTTCACAAGGTGAATGCATTATGCAAGTATAAAAAGAAGAAATGAACTAATTTCGTTTTCACAACTGAAAACAACTTCTCAACTGAGAAGCTTTCATCGAGCCAGGATGTCTAACAGAATACATTAGGACTAAAAATGAGTACCGCATAAGCATGTATTTTTCATTTTTTTCCTGAATAAGTACACTTAACATCTCTCAGTTCTCAGCTGAGTGAATATTCACTTAAGAAAGAAAAAATCCCCACTTCTTTTTTCTCTGAAAGAATTCTATTCTAAGCATTCTAAAGCATACTGTTGTTTTTTATATATTTTTAATTTCTGATGGAGACTGATTTCTTCAGAAACTGCTCAAATTTCACTGACACTTATTTTTTTTCCAGGTGTAGAGTACTTTGAATCCATTTAGTCTTTCCATGGAAATCACACTTGATTTAGTTTAAATGCTAAGACTCCTTAGGCTGTAACAATAAAAACAACACCAAATTTCTAAAAATAAAAGTTGAATGGAAAATTGCTCTTTGAGAGTAACAGACCATATAACTTCAAGTTTCCCTCTCCTACAGATATCCATCAAAATAAACAAAAGATAAAAACTAGTTTAATGAGACTTTCGAACAAGAAAATGTGTGTGTTAGGTCTAACCTGAGGCATTTTAGGCTTTGAAGCTACTCCTCAACTCAGAAAAAGAATAAAAGAAGGTTGTTTTTTCACTTGTGCTGTATGCATTTGTATTTAATTTGGAATGCATGCTTATTTACTGTATAGAACTTCTCCATTAACAATAGGTTTCCAGACTTGCCCTTCTGGGTACAGTTTTCATCAAAAATGCTATTGATGAGAGAATATCAAGATCAGTGTATGTCTGAAACATCACAGCAGATGACGGGTCCAACTAATACGCAAAGGAAAGAACAGCTGTAGAGGCAATAAAGAGAGACTTTATCAATAAAGGAGGACTACAGACCCAGGGAGTTTGCCACCACTCCGCAGTGTTTAGCCATACAAAATGCTTTCATATGGAAGGTCTGGAGTAAGAAAGGATATTTCATACAGAATTTTTGTACTTATCAACATCTCACGCAAACTTTCTTCCATTAAGATGATGACTATTGAATGGCATTTAAGAATTAGTTAACACAGCTTCCTGAGAGGCTACAGAGTCAGCAGGGAATGTGGAAAAGGGTTTCTCCATTATTGTTCACACCAGTGTTGAGGTAACTAATTGTGCAGGGTTCCTGAAATCTGCTACTTCAGGGAATAAGACAAGAATGAGAATCAAATTCATGCCTCCTTTGTAATAATAAAAAGCTATAATCACAGGCCTATCAATACATTAACATTTTTTTTAATACTGTAATAGAAAATTGGAATTTGTGCTGTGTGCTAGGGCAGCTTAGAAGCATATTAAAATTGGTACAATTATCTTAATGAATGAACCAGAAAAAGTGAACTACTGGGAACTTAAGCTCTCAGTGAAGCAAAAGAAAACACCACCTCCATTATTCATAAAACCATAAAATAATATCCTAAAGTAGAGAAATAATACTTGCAAAGAAACAATATAGTAACAAAATATTTTAGTATTTTAGTGTTGAAGAGAAATTCCATTTAACTAAGATAATACTGTCAAACAGGTGGTTTAGGAAGTGGCAAAATATCATCCTAAAAGAATTATTCATAAAACAAAACAAAACAAACAAACAAACAAAAAACCACCATGGAATGGTTTAGGAAAGTTTTGCAAGCAATTAGTTTTTCTTTTCAAGTTTAAATTCATGTGAGATAATAGGGAAAGAAGAAACAGAAGCCTATATTAATAACACTTGCACTTAAAATACAGCAGGAACTTTTGCAACTCAGATGCTTGATCACATGCAACTTAATTTCCTCTGTCTCAAGGAAAGAAGAGGCAGACTAGATAGAATTCACTGTACTGCAAGAGGACAGTTTGAGTTAGAAAAATCTGAAAAAGCTGTGGCAATTTTCCAGTGGTTGTTTCTTCATCTCCTGTTTCTAAAACTGTAGTTTCATCGATTGGCAGCCTTTCTGCAGCTCATAGATGAAGCAATACTTTGGGTAGGGACATAGCTGTCTATTCTCTCATCTAACATAGAATGCTCAAGCTGGTTGTTGTACAGGTCCTCTTAGCTATTGATCTGCTGTGATGGACCTAACTGATCTGAAAAAGTAGTGTGCTGCTTTGTTCTCAAAATGTAAAGATTCCAAGGGACACTGCAAATTAGATTCACACTGTAAACACGGAGTGCTAATCCTTGAAATCAGCAAGATATGCAAGTGTGTGCTGACCTACAACATACTGAGTGTCTGCTAACTGTAGAATTTGGTATGTAATGCCAGAGTATTGAATGAAAATGGAAAGTCATTATGAAAATAAGCAGATATACTGTCAAAAAACTTTTTGCTTAAAATTTTTTTGATATAGTAAGTGATTTGTGTAATGCTGTTTTTGCATGCATTAGCATTTGTTGTACTGAGAAACACTACAGAATTTCAATTCTGTAACATTTGCTAATAACCAAGAAGTAATTGATACTAATCAGTGTTAATGCCTGCTTATTAGAAATCATGGAATAAATAAAAGCATTATGCCACACAGACAATATCCAACATCATTAGAGAGAGACATTTAGCACTTAGTAAAAATGCATTTTTTTCGGTATACTTTTCAATCATTGCCTAATGAGAGCTAGCTTATGCTGAATTAAGTGGTATGTAATTTCATAATTACTTTAGATAAACACACTCATTGTGACAAACTGGCAAAATATTTACCAAAAATTCACACACTGTAGGTTCAAGGAGTGAGACAACAGTGAGAACCTAAGGCATCGAGTAAATCTTTTAGGACTGGCCCAGCTAAAGTGAATAGAGGATCATGAGACAACATCAACATTATAGCAGGCAGGCCTGGGGTATGTGCATTTGGAGGTTAGCAGAGGAACTTTTAAGAGCTAATGGTCCTGAACTGGACCAAAGCTCCTCTCAGATAGCTCCAGTTAAATCATCTTCATTGGCTTTTAGCTCTTATGTTATTTACTTCAAAGAGCATGAGTACTTGTTAGTTCTCTAAAAAACTCTTACCTCACATTTTGCCTTGGACAGTCTGAGTACCCATGTTTGCTTTGAAATAAAATTCAGTGTTTGGTGTGAGACAAATTAACTTTGTTCATCTCTGATTGCTGGTGCTTTGTCTATTGACTGAAAAGGGAAGAAGCACTGAAAAGTTACTTAAGAAGATTTTAATATCAGAGAAAGGTAATAATGTGTTCTGTAAATGCATATCAACATAAAATACTTTTTTAGATTTTTGTAATTAGTAAAGAGCATATTTTAAGACTAATTACTACATGCCACATATGGACTATCTTTGAAAAAATACATACTACAGGTCTTACCTGGATGTCATGTTGCCTCAAAACATAATAGTGCAATAGCTGTCAGTTAATCAGACAATTTTACAGGTTCTACAAATGTTTCCTGAAGTCTGTATGCTCCTCATATTTGCTCATCAACAAATTGAGGTAAAAAAGATACCCAAACTTCCAACTCAGCATTCCAAGAAATTGCAGATTTATAGTAGTATAAATAGTGAAAACATTCTACCAGTGTGGAGTTAATATCTGTCTGAAAATAACAAGTTACATGAATTAGTAACTAACTGAATAGCTGTATATCATACACTGAAAACAATGACAGGAAACAGTATGCACAGCTTAAGAGTTTCTTTAGGTGGATGGCAGTTGAATTACAGAGCAAACAATTTAGCTTACATTCACGAAAGAATTAGCAAATATGCAGAAACAAATCATCTTGTTTATTTCTAACAGAGATGGACAGATCTCACAGTCAGAAATTTCACTCTTATCTAACCTAGTCTTTCCCTAGCACTTACTAAGCTTGTATGCCTTTGAATTAAAATTTGCAGCAAAACATACTAAAATATTATCAGCACATTGAACCCTAAAACAGGCTGAAAGACATTCATATATATATGAATGTATGAATGTATTTGTATATATATTTCAATAAACATATATACATAAACCCAGAGTCTTATTTGGAAAAAGAAAAAAAAAAAAAAAAAGGCCTTTCAAGCAAAATACACATACAAGTTTGCTTGATTAATTATATATCAAACAATTTAAAATTCGTTAAATTAAATTTTATTTTCAATTTTATGCTTGCAGTTAGGAGGCAAAATATATTGTCAGTTACTCCACACTTCACACTGCAAAGGCAATGCATTCTGTCATCAACAGTGGGATAAATCAGGGCATGATTTTGATATTTTTTTTTTCTTCTGTGCACACCTAGCAATAATTATCTCCACAAGGTGCCACTTTTAAAGATTCACAGTCTCCACAGGGTGTGGGACTGGGAAACTAGCGTGCAATGCTACCTGTCTGCTGCTGTTCCACTATCACAAAATCATAACATGTCTGATTTAGGATGTGGAATTCCAGATATTTCTAAGTTACTTTGTTTCTGGACACACTTATTCTGAACGACTGTGTTTCCTTAAAGATGGATTTCAAATAAATATTTGGGAAAATATTGTTCACAGATAATTTCACATTAGCTAAATCTAGAGAATACAGATTTTTTTTTTCATTTGGTCCTTCGCTATCTGACAAAACCTATAATAAGACAAGGTATTACATTCTGAAGTTTGATTACATATCATTTTCTCTTGAAAACCGTTAGTAATTGAAAATCAGCATAAAAGAGAAGAAGAAATGATTGCTTCCAATTTCAAACAGTGCATCTCCTACATAAAAGCTTTGTTTGTCCTGCTCACAAAGAATTTGAACACCATTAGTTTCTGAAACATGAAAAGAATACAAATTGAAACAACTAAGATTCATTTTATTTGAACGAGATAAACAGGAAGCCTTAAAACAAAACCAGTACATTTTATGAATAATAATAATATGAAATGCCCTGGGTTTTTTTTGTTTTTTTTTTTCCCTTATGGTAATACTTCTACAAAAGCTACACAAGAACAGTTACCCTAAAAAATGTTGACTAAAACACATTCTTAATTCATATATCTGGGGTTTTGCAAAGGGTTCTTATATGTCACACTTGCTGATAAAATTTAATCCTATATTTTTGCTTAAAAATGCTCATTGCTATTGTTTACCCTCTCCTTCAATATCTGTATGTCTCAAACCCAGTTCATTTATTAACAGAAAACATTTTCTCACCATTTTTCTTTTTTTATTATTATTTCTATAGTTATTGGGATACCAACTGATCAATAAAACATACAGTTGCCTCCCCACAGAGGAGGGCATTACATTTTCCATTTCTTCAGGATCTCCCTAGCAAAAATATAAGAACCTATTCAAGCATTTTGAAAAACATTTTGCCAATGTTCATAAAGATTCCAGAATTATTCAGAATTTAGAAAAAATATATAAGATATGTAGTTAAAATTGTGAATAACAATCCCAGTACACATTAGTAGCTTGCAAAGTTTCCTGCTCAAATGAAATAGTTGCTTTGGGCCTAATGTTCTACAAGAAAATAGAAAAAAAAAACTAGAAAATATTCTAAGTATCAACTGGCTTTACAGAATGTAAGAAATGCTCACGGCAATGCAGCTTATTAAATTGCCTTGAAACCTAAAACCAAATGAACTACACACTATAATGCTCAGAAAATTATGTCCTATATAGCATTTGGAAATACATAAATCATTTTGAAAGAATGGCACCTATAATAATAATTATGTGAAACTGAAACCAATCACATCTGCAGCTGCAATTAAATCACTATTGTACAATTTTATGTCAATATATTTTTTTCTGCAACACTTCATAATGACATTTTCAGATATTTTCTTACTCTAACCAACAGTTATTCTTCAGTGCAAAGTTTTGCTATTCACGACTTAGGTCAGACTGAAAATACTGAATTAAGCAGAATGAGCAATAAAATGTCAGTCAAAATGTAACGCTGAATCATAACACTAACAAGGGTGAATTTTTAGAAAAGGCAGTAATAGTTGCTTGGGCTGATCTAAGGGACAGATTTATAGATATTCCAGCTTTCATTAATTATGTTAGGTTTAACAAACAGTTAAGAGTACATGCTATTATTTTCAACTAAGTCAGACCCATGTAAAAAAATTTCAGCAGCCTTTTACACGCAGGTGATAAAAATTTTATTCAGTGAGTTCTTTTCTAAAACCAACAACTGAGCACATAGTCAGACATGTAACTACACCTCATGATAACCTTATCTGTAATGTTAGACTAGGCCTTATATGTTTCTTAGGCCTTCCCTTTAGCAAGCATCTGTCACTGTCTCCCATAGCATCCTTGTAATGAAGCTTAGAAAGTGCAGGACAGATGTGTGAACAGTGAGGTGGAATGAGGACTGGCTGACTGACAGAGCTCAGACAGTTGTGATTGGACTCTAGATGGAGACCTGTAACTAGCGGTGTTCCCCAGGGATCAATGCAGGGTCTTGTCTTGTTCAACATCATCAATGACCTGGGTAGACAGAGTCCAAGTCTGCTTGATGATACCAAGCTGGGAGGACTGGCTGATATTCCAGAAAGCTGTGCTGCCATTCAACAAGACCTGGACAGACTAGAGCTGGACAGAGAGGAATCTGACAAGGTACGACAAAAGCAAGTGTACTGCCTTAATTCTGGAGGAGTTCTGGAGGAAAAAAAGCTGGCCATGAGCCAACAGTGTGCCCTGGTGACCAAGAAGGCCAATGTTATCCTGGGATACATTAAAAAGAGCATGGCCAGCAGGTTGAGGGAGGTGATCCTCTCCCTCTACTCTGCCCGTCAAGGCCTCATCTGGAGTACTGTGTCCAGTTCTGAGCTCACTGGTACAAAAAAGACAGGGATCTCCTAGAAAGTCCAGTGGAGGATGATGAAGATAAAGGACCTGGAGCATCTCACTTATGAGGAAAATCTGAGGGACCTGGGTCTGTTCAGTCTGAAGAGAAGGTGAAGAGGGGAACTGTTCAGTGTTTATACATATCTAAAGTTCAAGAGGCAATTGGAGGAGGCCAGACTCTTCAGTGCTGCGTAGTAATGGGATAAGGAGTAATGGCCAAAACCTGGAACATAAGTTCCACACATCTATGTGGAAGAACTTCCATACAGTGAGAGTGACAGAACAAGGGAACAGGCTGCCCAGAGAGGTTGTGAAGTCTCATTTGGAGGTATTCAAGATCTGTCTGGATGCCTACCTGTGCAAACTGCTTTAGCAGGGGGTTGGATTTGATCAACTGAAGTCCCTTCCAACTCCTGAAATTCTACAATTCTATGATTCTTCATGAAATTCCATTAACTTCGCAATTTCTTTCTTTCAACCTCCAAAACATCCTAATCATAAATTGAATCAAAATTGACTTATAACAGGACTTTGGTACTTACCTCCATGATAAGTATGGAAGTCAAGGGCATAGAAAGATTGAAATTCTGGCAGTATTATCTCTCCATCCTTACCACCAAAACAAGCATCTTAATGCATATCATCATCACTAATGCATGCATTTGCCTTCCTGTTTTATTTTTTACCTCCAAGCAAATTCTTAAAAATAAACTGAGATTAACTTTTAGTCACTATCTTCCCAAGATAATGCATGGTAAAATAGTTTTTCCCATTCATCCATAAAGGAAAACTGCTAGATAAAAGAAAGAACACAGCACTTCAGTCCTTTCGCAGGACATTCAGTTTAAAATATTAACACAGTTCTACATGCAAAATTTGACCTATTTTACTCCTTATTAATGTGTAATAAATTGCAGAAGGGTTAAGTATAGAACAAAGGTAAATGTTATAGCCCACAATTCTAAATGGAAGCTTGACCAAATAAAAAACAAACATTCATTCACATTAATTCAATCCCAGTTAGGATATCCCTGAAAGGCTGGCCAGTGAGACTTCAGATTGTCAGACTGACCTTGGTACTGGGTGAAATCGTGACTACAGCTAACACTTCCAAGATCAACCAAAAAGAAAGAAAGAAAGAAAAATGCCTGGACAGGGAATAAATAAGTAGCATGACCAGCAAGAGTACTTTTTTTCTAATGCAATCAATATTTCTTGACTATACAAGAAAGAACCCTAACAACAATACCCATAATAAGACCCATTTAATGATAACAGTAATAAAGGCATAACAACAGACAAGCATAAAAAAAGCAGCTTCTCTGGCAGACTCATAATAGCAGTTTCCATTGCTTCTTGCAGCACATACCCAGCAGGATGAAGAGTTGGAAGTGAATTAATACACACCGGTATAATCAAATCATATGAATGTAAATATTTTAGGGAAAAAAGTTCATAAATATTATTAAAAACTTATATCAAAATATAACTATGTCACAAACTTTCCTTGACAAACACGGACAACTTATCAGCTTGGCACAGCTAAGTAGATCATTCCTTTAAGCTATGATTTAGTCAAGAAAATCGAAACTGCCTTCTTCAAAATAACAAAGTTATGGTCCAATGAGGATTAATAAGTTACAAGTAGATAAAAATACATACTTCAGCTGCTGCCTTATAGTGTAATGAAGTCAGGAGACAATGTTCAGCCTCAAGACCTCATGCACTGTTCTTATTAGGCACCCTCTGAAATGCCAGCATGCTAATGCCATTTTAAAAAAGGTTTGAATGAAGCTACCATGAAGTGGTCAGGGATAAAACAAACCTCAAAAGGACAACTCCTTTTCATTTTAGGAAAGTTTATGTCTCTCTCATACCCTCTTTTTTCTAAACTCCAGTGTGATTTCTCTCATGTAAATATCACTAGGTAACCCAGGGCTGACTGATAGTATATGGTACAGTATCACAGAATTGCAAGCTATAGGGAGTGGTAGAGACCTCTGGGGATCCTCAGGTGTGAACCCCTGCTACTGTTCCTATAGGGAACCTATAGGAACAGTAGGTTCCCTATAGCAGGTTACACAGGAAAGTACAACTTTAAAACTGTGGATTCTGGACAAACTGTCAGCTAGTATATATCCTGCAGGGCTATTACTGCTCTTTGTTGTTAGAAAGATTAGCTTTAACAATAAATACACAACACAATATAGCACACTACCTTACAGTAGAGGTAACATATCTCTTAATGCATAGAAACAATAGAACACATGACAGTTTCCCTAAAGCAGAACTAAGTTTTATATTCTATCCTGAAGTTCTCTCAAGTTCTATATCTCATTTATTTATCAATAGTGATTTTTCTCTTTTTTTTTTTTTTAAGCCCACAGGAATCTACAAAGTCAATACTTCATTTTAATAGGAAAATAACATTTCTGAGATATTTGAATTATGTCAGGAGATAAGTAATTCATAGACTACTTTACAACTGACATACATATACTAAAAGACACAAGAAGATTAAATCCTGTGGCTACTTGAGGTATGAACCCATTCCATGTCAATCCTCCTCCATATTTTTTAGGGGAGACTGACATCATGCAGTGCTCACCAATCAGAAATGCATCAATCCTTCAGAGAACAGGAAAGCGAACTTCCATTTGCATTCACTTAGATGAGATCAGCAATGAATTCCATCGGAAATGAACACTTCTGGGGATGCTGTTTTTATCACCTCTGCAGTGATAAAGGATGGCATTTACAGAATTGTTCTATGAAAAGCAAGTTCACAAATCATTGCAGGCACATAGTATAGGTACTAATATAGTAAGGTGTTACTGCATCCAGTTTCCCCAGTCTCCTGATATTCAGATTAATCTTAGTAGGAATTAGAGCTAAGAGCGTTAAGTGATTATATAAAGCCAACATTTCTGGTTGTTAGTCTGTCCCAACAATCAACATTTGCTAGTTGTACTTCCTCAAATCTTGTTTTCTATAAGGTGTTTAAAATTGCATTGAATTATGCATTCAATAATTCTTCTGTTGCCATGACAGATTATAGAACAGTAACTACCATCACCTGCTTTTATAATAAATGGTAACACTGAGAATTTTGAGATGTTTGGTTGTTTCTGTTTATTCCCCTATTCTTTAAAAACTGTGCTAGCTAAAGTATTAGCCTTTTGAATTTTTTAAAAAGATCTCTGTTTTGCCTGTGAGAATTCATTAATCTTACTCAATGTTATGATTAAGAAATCACCTAGGTCTAACAACTCAGCGGGACTCTCACTATGGTAGATGTTTACATCAGCACAGCATATATTTCTACATGTATTATTTCTGCCTTCCATTATTATGTTGCTTTGTTGCATCAATTCTTCTCTCTTTTTTTCATACTTGGTAATCCCAGTAAATATTTAATTGTCAAAATACATGAAAAACGTATTCAGACTGAGAAATGTAAGAAGTTTGCATTACTAATTTCTGCCCAGTAACAAAAAATACATAAATATTAAACAAAAGTTCCAGTATTAAAAAACACAAGAACCTCAGTACTTTCAGAAGAAAGGCACTATATTTTTCACTATTAATTAAGAAATAAGGTCCAGAACACTTTCAAAAAAGAATAAGGTTTCCAGTAACAAATAAACTTAAAGAGCCATTATATATTGTCCTTATTCTCACTCAGAGATTTTTACTGTAAAAATCAGATAATGGAAGCATTAGGATGTTTTAGAAGTGGTTGATTCTTTCTCTCCTGATGCTCGGGTATTACACATGCTTCAGCTGTAGTAATAAACACACTCTTATAACATAAGTGGTAAACAAAGACCCAAAATCACTGTCTAGGGTAATGAAGATAATGCAGGAATAAAGGCTATATGATGTTGGTTAAAAAATAAAGTATTTTTTCCTGTACTTAAACATATTTGCATACATTTATCTGTTTTGTGCTGACAATATGCTATGTACTCTGAAAGTTACAAACAAACAGGCTGCAAAGTTAAAGATGCTAAAGTAATACAGTAAAAATATGTTTATTGGATAATTTGAGATGAGCTATATAAGAAACAAATCAAAGTCAGAGCTTTGGTATATCAAGCATACCTAATGCATGACAATAAACTTTTATATGTTTTCGTCATGTTGTTTTATATCAAATAGTTAATAGGGAAAAACTGTGTCAGAAATGTTTTTTAAGCTTAAAGATGTTTCATGATTGGTATCCCTTCTTTTATCTCACATCTGCCATAAAACTACCAATTGTGGTATCACGTGCACATCTCTTCACAAGACATGTAACTCATCAACCAAAACATTACCAACATTTACATATCTTTGCAAAACAACCTAAAATAAGGTGATAACCTTTGATGCATTACCATGCATACATAAACAAACTCATAGGCTCATATGCGTGAAGTCAAGTATCTAAGAAGATTATGTGTCTCTTTTCCTGCCATGAACAGAGCTGTCTGAAATGAGATGATCCCACAAGACTCTCCCACTACCTACAGAAACCCTTGGAGTTTTATAGCCTGTCAGTTTTTTGTTTAGAGACAAGATCAGAAAACAAAGAGGTCAACAGTTAGTTCAGAAACATGTCATCCAATATGAGTCAAGAATCAGAAATGTCAGCTCATTAGCTGACCTACAGGACAGCTTTTTTCTTTTTATTGCATATACTAGGAAATAGAAGAAAAAGATTATAAAGAACAATTATTTTTGTAAGTGGGTTTAAAAGGTACTGGATGCAAACAAGATTTTAAAGAGCTGGAATTTATTGGGAATGGCAGAAACGGAAACAGGAAAAATAATATGAACTGTGGGACACCAGTATTAACAAAATAATTAGAAGCAAGGAAAACAATGATCAGTTCATTCATAGATACTACTAAGCTAATCCTTATCACTACGCAAAGGAAGAATAGTCACACAGATATTTCTAGGGATTAATGTACAGCATTTTTGTTAGCTGGGAAGCTTTCCCTGTACATTATGTATTTTGGTTGGGGAGAGGAGAAGGAAAGAGCCACATGCTGATTCCAGGAAAGTAAATGACAAAGCAATTTACCAAATCAACGGGGACAGTGTTTTATACAGAAAAAAAAAAAAAAAAAAAAAAAACCACACACCCCCAAACAAACAAAAATCTGCTCTGGATATGAAGAAAATTGTAATTAGTTCATTTCTGGGACAGGTACTCCTGGCCGTTATTACTTAATCTAAATGAGGAGAAAAAATTGCACAACTGGTCTGCTCGTTACTGATTTCTATTTATTTTCTAACAGTTCAAATTCATTAATTCATTTCTTCATCAGGCTTTTATAGCTTGTAAGAGTAAATTTATGGAGGGCTACTCTAATGAAACATATATATACATTTATATATACATACACCTGACCTTACTTCAGTAACTTCTACAGTAATTGCCATTTTTTCCTCTTCAAACTTGCCTTGGTTTATTTTTTCCAATTAAGACCACTGTTATTTCCTTTAATAGAGCCTTTGAAGTCATTATGCAGCAACACTTCTTAGCCTTTTGTAAAATTTATTTATTTTTAAAATCAAAGCCACTCCTTGTAGAAATAGAGATTCATATACAACGAAAACTATTCAGCTATGAAACGAATTTTCCATTTACATTTTCAATTAACATAAATGGGAAAGCTTGAAAATTAGAAATAATAGAAGGAAAAACAGTATCATTTTCTAAATAGTTATTGTGACCCTGACAATTACAGATATGAATGTATTACAGATGATGAAGACAAAAGCAAAGATATAATAATAGCAAGGGACTACAGTCCATATTTCTATTGAGGAAATATATTTCCACTGGTATCTTATCTGCTATTAACAGGATATTTGCAACACTGAAGTTACCATCTCTTCCTTGCAGTAGGAACAGTAATGTGTAAAACAAGCCATGTTCCAGACTGCCATTTAGATTCCTACAAAAGCAACATGCAAGCTCTTGTTCATCACCGGTAAAAATGCATAGCTAGCTAATGGTGGTGACTGTATTGAAAAAATAGTGTTCTCTAGCTGAGAATTTGCTCTTCCAAATGCTGTTACCAGGTTCTTTGTTGCAGTTGCCATAGAAATAAATAGGAGGCATTACTTTCAGAGCAAAGCATTCAATTTTCACTGTTTAAAAGACAATTAAAATAGTTATTCTTTTTCATACTTCAGTTATGAATTAAAAAATATGTAGCTTCTTTGGATTTTTCCTCTTAATGTAGTCTCTCAGCATAATTAATGACATGCTTTTGTGGAAAACAGGAAGAAGAAAAGAGTCGTTCTTACTCTTGAAATTCTGCTAATTCAAGTGTACTTTTTAGTAATGGCATGTAATAAGCTGAATACTTTTTCAATAAAGTAATTTAGAATGGTGATGAAATTAAGTGAGGTGACCTTTGTTCTACTGTTATGATTTAAAAAATCAAAAATTATTACCCATTGCCACCACCACAATAACTCCAGCTTTTTGAAGTTTTATTTCTTATGGATTTTCACTCCAGCAATCATAGCATGTTCAGTATGGAAAGTGTATGATAACGTAATCGTAAGAATTAGATTATACCCATAGCAAGAGAGAAAGATTCCACAACTGTACAATTTCAGAACACACATGGCAATTGGTATTTTCCACATTCATGATGGGCAAGAGTGAGGTATTCAAATAACACACAGTCCAACAAAAATTTTGATAAACTTATTCAACTTATAGTCTGTTCTCTCATAAAGTCAGTCTGCAGCTGTCAGAAGAATGCAGGAGTGATCACTACTGTTATCTACTCATTCAGCAAAGTCCATATTATCTGGAAACATGGATGGCATGTCTAGATTTACTTTACTACTATAATACTCCTAAGTATTTTTCGGGCAACGTTTTCTGGTTTGAAGACGTACAAGTTATCTCTTTCAGCTTTTCAAGTAAGAAAATATCCACCCACTGGTTGATCAGATTGATGCAAGAAATTGATTTAAACACACACACAAACTCATTTTTTCCCTTTGAATACCACATTGAATGATTCACTCAGTCAGAATGCCTGAGAGTGAATCTTTCCAAACAGCAATTACATATACAAATATTGTCTCCACTGTATACTATAAGCATCAAAACTGCCAAATATAGAGGATGTTCTTCGAGTCAGTTGGTATCCCATAATCAGAACCGCAGGGTGTAACAAAGTGCGCTAGTTCTTATGTATTTCAAGACCTACATTGATGGATATAGTCAAAGAAATTCACAAAAAGTTTATGATCCAAGGCTTGAGACTGTACTGTCAAATAAATACAACCCGTCTCTGATTTGGACACTTTCCCAGCAAAGGATGTGCTAAAGCTAAATAGTCCTACTACCAATCATATCCTTAGTCTTCATCTGTCTTAGAGAAGTGCACTTACCATGTTTACCTGACAGAAAAAAAAGCACCTAAAAGAAATGGCTTCAGACTAGGAAACAGAAGACTTAATTCTATCCCTCTTCTGCTGAGTTTGAACAAGCTATGAGTTCCCATCACACTATTTGTGTACAAACTATGCCATGCAAGGAACCTCTCTCATGGACCATTTGCAGTTTCTCCACACAAGTAGATTTTGATTTCTCCCAGAAAAGGCAACCCTGCGTTAATTATAATAGTGTTTCTACTATTAACACTAGCATATTTCAAATAAGTGCATTGAGCAAAATTGGCTATCTATCTATCTATCTACCTACCTACTTTTCCTTCCAGAATGCTCAATTGATTTGCTATTCTTGGAGGCAACAATGGTATTTCTGTAATCAGCAGTCATCTCTCATTACAATATTTCAGTGTTCCGGATACCCAGCCATTTCCTGCTTATTTTTTTCGTGAATTTGCCATGATTGAGTTCTTCTATTGCCCTTATGATTGACATAAAATCTCTTACCAGTGTTCTCATATACCCATGATACTCCTCTGAAACAATTCCTACTTTGAGTATATATTAATTAATTACTTCTATTCATTCCAAAGTGAACTGTAATCAGCAGGGAGCTCTTCAACATTCTTCAGAATATTTAGCACCCTTAAAGTGACACCATTTGCTGTGCTTTTTATGAAGCAGTTTATTGCTCTAATTCCTTCTTATGAGATCCAAATTTTCCAGGTCTCATTCTTCACCCAGTCATTACCAATCTTTTCCTAGCATGGTTCTAATTTCACTACTTGCCCCTTTGTCACCAGCAAAGATACTGATCTCCCTTGTGTACAGTTGAATCATTGTCCAATCTTTTTTCCTTTTCAAGGACAAAACACTAATCCAAGCTACCAAATTAAATGTCTCCACACATTTTTCACTTCTTTCATTCTGAGATATTTTCTACTGTTGTTGTTAACAAATTATTCACTTATGTAAAGATCTCAAGTTGGCATTTTCTTCTTTATACTTATTTCTCTCTAATGTTTGTCCAGTCAGCCTTCATTTCTCTTCTACAGCATGCAGCTACCATGAAAGATTTTTGCACTCTCTCCAAACAGGAAAACAAATGTAGCTTTCACATTCTCAGTTGCGTTCTGTATCACCTGCCTGAGATCCCAAAGTAGCTGTCGAGCCAATTCTAGCGGTTCTGCAAGCTGTGAAAGCAGTAAACTTTGTTATCCTGGAGTATTTGTTATATCCCTGCCCTGCACTCCTGAGATTATCCCAGCTATTCTCTTGTCCTCCATTATCTTATCATCTGTAATAGTTCTCATTCCTAACCTCTAAATTCTCCCACAGTATCCTAGGTAAGTGCGTGCAAAAGTAATTTATAAAACATGAAAGGAAAAAAATGGTCTAAATAGAAATTCTAATCTACCATAAAATAAAATAACTTAAAAGATTCAGCTGTGTATGTTGTGTTTTCTTAATCTGCATGCAAATCATTAGGTCTAGAAAACAACTGCTATTAATTTTCTTGTATGTGGTGTTAACTCTGGAATTACAGATGCAACATAAATGCCAGCAGTTAGTATTTCACTAGCACACAAGTTTTACTAGCACTTAGATGCTTATGGAAAAAGCCCCAAACTGCCTTCCATAAGAAAACTCAGATATATCAAACCATCTACCATTCTTATTGTGCTGACAACTTCTACAATGAATGGATAAAAATAATTTAAATAATTAAATACCATGAATAAAAATCTAGTTGATATTACAATGTTGATATTAATCACTGGATTACGTAAGGCGCTTAAATACACAAATATGGATTATGCCACCTGAAACAGCTACTTTATATCCTATGTGCTTTGGAAACTGAAAGTCACAGCAATGAACGTAGTTCCAGTTATTTTAATAAGTCTTGGCTACACTTGATAGTTCTAGCATTCTGATTAAATAAATTAAGCAAATAGTGGGCTTCTATATCTGCAAAGCAGTTTTTAATTTGTGTGGCAAAGCATTATATGTTGTCACTGACAGCAAAACTTGTTTAAAGGTGAAAAACTAGATTCAATATCTGTGACATAAAATGGAAGTTACTCCAATACTTTCCAAGCTTTCAACAGAATAACAGAGACATCCAAATCTAGCAACTGGCATCTGACAACTTCTACAACTTGTATTTATTTTTATTCTTACATATGAAAAAATATGCATGAAAATGTAAGTGAAACATACCACAGTTTACATCATGAATATATGCATCCACACTATCTACAGGTTATGCATTACAGACTGACAACAACTCATATTTGTTTCTTTTTGTGTGTCCTAAAACACTCTAAAGCCGTTCGCGAAGTAATAAATACATAACCACAGAATAAAAGGAGGAATCATTAATACAGTAGTTACCTTCTGTACCCAGGCTTAGTATCCATTTTAAGTATAGAAATACTTCTGAAACATGACTGCTAATTAACATGAAATACTTCTGCCTGTGAGGATCCTTTTATATAGTAACGTGCAATAGTAGAGATTGTCTGTTGTTTTGATACAACTGCAGAAGGACAGCAGTTTCATTATGTCAGTAAATTCAAGTGCATTCTATTCAAAGGCCTTAAGGTTACCTTATTACCCTAAATGTCCTACATGTGTGATCTTATGCTAACCCCTTACTGAAAGTACTCTGAAATTCACATTTGCTACTCAAGTGATAAATAAAAACATTGATAAAGCAACTGTGGCAGCACTGGGAAGAGCAGTAAAGAGAACAAAGAAGAGAAAATTGAACCTATATTTCCATGCTTACTGCAGCTCATCACAGATGAACAACTCTGCACTTATTGAAGTGAACAGCTACCTAACCTTGAGGAGCTGAAATTCAGATACCCACTCATAGCCGTTCTTCCATGCTCCTTGCTAGTCTTAGCTTCACACATTTATGGGTTTGGTGATTTGGAGCATACTTCCGTGGGCTCTTTGATCTGGAACCACTGCTCCAGCAGTGCATTCACTTGCACATAGCACATAGCAGCATGCACAGCAGCAGCAGCAGCCCTGTAGCTATCCTCCAGGGGTCACAATTGGGTTACAAATTCTACAAAATGTGCTGACCGTGCATCCCGATCTGAAGCAATTTATTCACATCCTTCTTCATTAAGACTCAAATGGAATAAGCAAAATAAAAATTGAACAGATACAGAAATTGTGCATGGCTTGCTTCTGTAGTCAGTAAACATTTATTCACTAGGCACAGCTCTGTCTCGTACTCTCTCTCTCACATTCTCTCTCTTTTCCTATCCTTCCTGCTTGCTGTTTTAATGCATAATTAAGAAGGTCAGAATTAATGAAGCAGTGTGGAGTAAAGTTCAAGGAATCCCCAGGCACTATTTATTCTATTAGATCTCAGGAATGAATGTCAGATTGGCAGCATTAGAGGCAGAGGCAGCAGAGCTGGCAGCAGCCCAGGAGCAAAGCTACCACGGAGGCTTACCTGCAGCGTTAAGTCGTTGCTGAGCTCTCTCCCTGCAAAAATCACCCGCAGCTGGTCAGCTGGAACTCCCTGTCGCTGCGCAACCGCCTCCTTCAGCTGGAGGATGCTTGCATCCAACCCAAGCTCCACCGGGAAGCCATGGCTGGAGTTGAACCTGACCAACACTGAAAAAGAGAAAACATCATTTATAAAACATTTCTCACTGTGTATCTGTACTAGAGTGACTACGAGAGGTTTATTTTTCAATTTCAGAGAGCAGTGACTATTCTAAGAGAAAAGCTGTTAAGACTGTAGTGTATCATCTGGAAAAGAGGAACCGTATGGAATTTCCCATCGCAGAATAGTTAGTGACCAATAAACAAAAGCCATGTGTTTCCCTCAACAGTGCTATAAATTGAAGAAAACAGTCAGAACCAAAAGGGACCCATCCAGGCAGCAGTCCAGGCTATCACTAATTCATACAACAGATTCTTGATTCCCTCCTAACCTTACCAGACAAAGGACACGTACACTTTCTGTGCCCCTTGTGCAATTCCCTGCTGCATGTAACAAATACATGCAGAAAACTGAGAAAACAAAGATGCATTAAATAATACTAGAAAAATATAATTTGCTGTTATACAGTAGAACATGGTCACATAAATTGGTTCCCCACAGATATAATTTCATGGAAGATAATGATGAAGAGAAAAATCACACGCCAGCAGAAATGTTTGGGAGTGTTGTATTACACTGTGGTCCTTTCAGAGCTCACTAAAACATCTGCAGTACATAACTCCTGCCGGCATGTTCCCTCAGTGCAGAAAATCACTACTGCACTCACCATATCATTTTTAGAGCTGCACAGAGTGGTTTATATATCCTAAGAAGCCTGGCAAATAAACTCATGAGCATACAGCCATTCAGCTTGCAGAGCTGTTTTTCACAAGGGTGCTGAATATGCTCATTGAGCCCCTGACCAGGGGAATGACTACAAGAACAGGAAATGACTACCATGAAACAGGAAAAACTTGACTGCACCCATACCGGTCACTGAGGCTGCATAAACAGTACACTCAGCTCCAGTGGGCTGCTTCAGCCAATAAATACCTCTATTGGAGGAAAGCAAAGGAATTAGCAAAAATTAATAGAAAACAAAAAATCATTTATATCAATTAGTCACTGGATACCTGACACCTGAACTGTTTAGGTATTGATTGCAATAATCATCCCTCTTAAAGTTTTTCATTCCCACTGCAATGTTTTTAACAGAAGATGTACTCCTTTGAATTTTTAATGACTGACAGAAGCATACGTTCAAAAGTACTCATACAGTTTGAGGAAAACTGCTATTAAACTGACAATAGGATCAATGATTTTCCAAACACAGAAGTCTACCTGACCACTGTAAAGGCACCAAATGCTTTAAGAGAACATGACTGTAGTTGAGAATGATGCCACTATTTTGCTGAGCAGTGAACACTGTAAATATTTGTTATTGCACATCTTTAATATAGATTTTGATATTTCTGGAAAATCTTTGAGGCCATATACTTTTTTTTTTTTTTTTTTTTTTAAACACACCATTTTGAGTTTTGTGCTTCATAGAAACACAGAATAGTAGGAGTTGGAAGGGACCTCTAGAGATCACTGAGTCCAACCCCCCTGCCAAAGCAGCTCCCTAGTCTAGGTTGCACAGGTAGGCGTCCAGGTGAGTCTTGAATGTCTCCAGAGAAGGAGACTCCACCACCTCTCTGTGCAGCCTGTGCCAGTGCTCCGCCACTGCACTGTGAAGAAGTTACCACACATTTGTGCAGAACTTCCTATGCTTCAGTTTGTGGCCATTTCCCCTCATTCTATCACCACAAACTGCTGAGAAGAGTCCAGCCTCTTCCCTTTGCCTCCCACATCTTAGATATTTATAGATGTGGATCAGAACCCCTCTGGGTCTTTTTTCAAGGCTGAATACTTGAAAGTATCCTCTAAATTTCCTAAAATACAGGACAGGATTGCATAATGCTGTGACAGGAGTGCAGTATGCATGCCCTGCAATGCGTTACACAGTCTCCTGCAGTACATCTCGTTACTGGGTTTGATTTCTATATAAAGATGTTCTAGAAATAACTGAAATATGCAAACCTTATATTCCAATTTTTCAGAAAAGTGAGTGGATCTTGAATTTTATTTTGACTGTGGCTTGAAAAGTAAAGGGCAAAATATAGGCCAAAAGTAGTTCCAACTACTGAACACTTCCCATTTTACCCAGGAACACTGGGAATGAATGCTCAGCTGTAAGTAACAACATATTGACTGGTAGCAAAATATATAGTCAAATCAATTGGAAGTGTAATTCATTTATCTGCTACAGCAGGCCTATCTACACACACATGTATACATACACCTAGTTTGTAACTAGAAGGGGCAGAGCCTAAATCCACCCCTCAACCTCATTTAAGAGTTAGCAGCTGAGGGTGCAGCATTTCTCCAGATTAAGATCACACTCTTCTCAAGCCATCACTGGTTGTCGGAAAGGGTGAGCCAATTTTTCCATCTTTGTCACCTGCTATTCCCCTGTAGTGCTTGTATCCCACTGTCATTGCCTTCTTTCACCATACACAAAAATATTTTGTGTCAACAGATGCCACTACTTTCCTTGTGCAAGTGTGTTTTCATACACTCCTAAGAGGTACAATCTCCCCCTACCAACACACCCAAGAAAGCAGAGTGTCCATATCACAATTCTAATACAAGCATGTTTTCCAAGCAGAATGCCCTGCTGGATGTTTTGCACAAGGTCTAGCAGTTGCAGACTGACAGATACACACAACAAAGTTTACAATGACTTAATGAATTAACAGTCATTGCTGAGCCATGATAACTGGCTGCATTAGGACTCCTCTATCATTGCAATTGTAAAATAAAACAGTAATGTAAGCCAGCTTCACAGCCACAGCAGAAGAAGAGCCTACACAGGCAGTAAGGAACAACTCATTCAGCTAGGCTAATTTGTAAATTACCTTCACCTTACAAACAATTTTATGATGTAGTCATGCATAGAGAGCAACACAGTAATCAAACATAAACAGTGTCTATAAAACCTCATCCTTAGTGAAGTTATTTCTCTCCTTAGCAAAGGATAAACTGTCTCACAGACACATCTTTATTTCTAGTTAGCACTAAATGAATGTCATAAAGTGTTTCTTGATTAGTAACTCAAATTTTTACATTAGATTTCTGTTTTATATCCATTTTAAATAAAAATCCCGATTGACTTTTATTCAGACAACTATTTATGACAGAGTCATACCTCATATTTACTATTTTTGTACCTGCTATCAGTTTTCTACAAAATCATGAACATCATGGAAGAGATGAGTATGGCCTGGGCATTCAATTCTGTTGCAAGATTTAGAGGGCATTAAGCTGAACTGGTAGGAGCTAGGTTGAAATCAGAAAAAATGAGATGTTTCCTCATGCTTGGGAACTCTGCCAGAGTGGTAAATGCAAAATGCATAGCTTGGGCTCAATGGGAGAAAGGAAATGAACTGGCATACTGCACAGGCAGCTGAGGAAATTCTTTATTGAAGAGTATAACATGTACTAGTACAAAATAGTTCACACATAGGTTTTCAGCTTAGAGGGCTATGTCTTCAAGTTACACACTGAGCCAAAGAAGAATTTACCATTACTAGGCCTGTAAAATAAACAGATATGAAAAGCCTCCCTCTCCCATTTTTAAGTGAATATTGAGAAGACATGAGAACAACAACTTCTCTCATCCTCTTTCTTGAGGGCTCTGTTTCTGGTTACTGTTGCAGACAACAATACATTGTATTAAACAGACTCTGAAGCACTATGACAGCTTTCCTGTAGGTATTATGGATTTACATTTACAGATACAATGTTCACAGAACTCAGTATTGAGTGAAATCTAGCAAGCAGGCAGATTATTAGTCTTCTCCATTCTCTTCGTCTTTCCCACTACTAATCCAAACCCAGAACAGATGCAATCAAAACAGACAAAAACTCACTACCACCCTTTCTGCCCGAACTATGCATGCTGTTGCCTTCCTATATTACAGAGTGTAAAAATTTAAATTCAGCAATTCTCACAGTAACCTAATTTTGTTCTATGAAGTATGCCTCTTAATCCAAGAGTTAAGCTAAATTTCTCCAGTAAAGTGTTTCCTGTGAATGCTTCATTCAGTTCTACTATCCAAACTCTCCTTAAAGTTCAAGAAATGCATAGCTAGCTAATGGAACACTGCAATTATGCTGGCACTTCCTTTAAAAGTCTCTCAAAAACACTATTTGCCTAGCTATTTTTGTCTCGATTCAGTGGCTGCACAAAGCAGCCATGAACTTCCCTGATACAGAATCGAGCCACATTCCTGTTACATTTTAAATGCACACATACTGTTACTTAATGCACTTGCATATGGGTAAGAGAATTCAAACTCTACAGTGTAATTTCCAGCTGTATGCTATAGCTTCCTGTTTTAATAAAAAGTATTACATTTAAAAATACAGTGTATACTCCCAAACCTTTTAAATTACATCTGTCCTATGAAAGAATAGGGCTATATTTTTGGAGAGAGCAAATGAGTTCAGTGACATTTATAAGAGGGTCAGAAAAACTTACGTAGGGCTCACAAAGCTATTGCAATTGTTTTAAGACTGTAAGAGGGACTGCAAGGTGGGAGCCCAAGAGTGAGATTCCACTCTTAACACTTATTCTCATTTGCAGTTCCCCAGGAAATTTAACACATTTGTCTTAATGTGTCTACATTCTCTTAGGTACTAGAAGCATTACTTGACAGCTGAACATTCACTAACTTGAATGCATGCTAAATGTGACAGCTGTTATACTTCACTAAGAAATAAGTTATCTAAGCATGAGTTTTGTTTTTGGTTTGTTTTGTTGTTGGTTTGTTGTTTTTTTTTTTCAGTAGAGGAAGAAGGATTATAAGCATTTAAATTACAGCTATTGTAATAGGAATAAAAATTGTACTGATGCATACCATTGAAATTGATAGAAATGATTAGTTCCATGTATAAAAAAGAGACCAGAAATCCAAGAGAAAGCATGCATAACCAGCTACCCGCATGTAGAATTTAAACAAAAATACAGGCTTCCAACAGCTACTACAAATAAAACCATGCAAAAACTCAAGGAAATAGAAGTTGTCACAGCACAGGCCACAGTTAATTCACATACATGTGATAGAGCCTCGTGCTGCTGTAAAGAAGGGAATGCAGCCAGCTGCTCCAGATAAGAGAAAAATAAGAGAATCATAGAATCACCAATGATGGAAAAGACCTCCCAGATCATCTAATTCAACTTCCTTCCTACCACCAATATTTTCCGTGTTTTTTATTAAAGCATCTAAACATTTCTTGAACACATCCAGGAACATTGACTCCACTACCTCCCTGAGCAGCCTAATCCAGAATCTGACCACTCTTTTCAAAGAGAAGGAATTTTTCGTAACATCCAACCTGAATCTCACCAGTGCAACTTGAGGCCACTCCCTCTACTCCTTTGCTTAAGAGGGCTTATCCCTCCAGTATTTACAGGTCTAATGTTGGAATTTCTTAGTTTTCTGATGCTTACTTTTCTTGGATTTTAATCATTCTACTTTCTTTTGGAGAAGTATTTCCTAACATCCAGTTCTGAAATTTTCCTGGGGCAACTTGAGACCATTCCCTCTCATGCTATCACTCATTGCACGAGAGACAAGACTGACCCCCAACTCACCACAACCTCCCTTCAGGCTGTTATAGAGAGCAATAAGGTCTCCCCCGAGCCTCCTCTTATCCAGTTAATCCTATCTCCCTCAGCCATTCTTCATAAGGCTTGTGCTCCAGACCCTTCACCAGCTTCATTGCACTTCTCTGGACATGCTCAAGGGCCTCAATATCTTTCTACACAGTCCTCCAGCCACACTGCCCCAAGCCTGCAGCACTGCCTGAGGTTTTTGTGGCAAAAGTACAGTACCTATCCAAATAATCTGTTTTAATGAAAAATAGTCACCATTTCTAGATGAAAAATAAGCTTCACTATTTAACATAGCCCATAGACCTGATCCTCAACTTTTAACTGGTGACCTCAGTCTACTTCTTCGTACGCTATTTCAAACAATAGACATAATCCCGCTCCTCTTCCCATTCCAAACCAATATTCCTTGCTACAACAGCAGTAGCAGTCTTGAGAGTGTGATTACCAAACGGCTCAAGGAAACACTTATGAGGGCCCCAGGTGCACAGCTAACCCCAACTTCTCCCTTCCTTATGCTAATTGTGACCAGGCCCCTCACTCGCACCCCCTGGAACAGTGGCACCACCTTTGCTCAGACCAAGCCATTGCTAATCCTACCTGGGCCTTCAGATACACAGTCCCTAACCTGATACCCTGCCCCTCTCACAACACGCTCAGCCTCACTCACCTCCACCTGAAGCTTTCCGTTACTCCATCCCCATGGAGCGGCCCCACTCAGGCTGCTCCTAGGAAAGGTCACAAAGTAATAAAAACTCTGCAGTAACAGCAAATCCAGGAGAGGTATCTCAAGTTCTAAACCTCCAATCTACAAGTGAGACAGAAAATACTACTCGTAAGAGGTGGGTTCCTGTTTCTTAGTCAAGATGTAATTGGGACCAGGTGGGTGTGGGCAAGCCTAGGTTTGCACAAGGGGCACACCCTCACTGCTGCTGGCACAGATGAGCAACCTTAGGCCCACACTATAAGGTCTTGATGCAAAGGTACCTGCTGACTAGCCAAGGCTGTGGCTGTTATGTGCAGCCTGACTGCATTGCCTGCTTCTGTGCTCATCTGAGATCTTTTGGTGTCATTTCCAAAACTCTTGGCACATGAACTGTTGGGAAGAGGGTGAAACATAGCAAAATGATATCTACTCAGCTGAAGAGACACCTGAAAATGCCAGGGTGTCTCCTGGGTTCGTAGAAGCTCTGGGAAGCAGGACTGACTGTGGCCAGCAGCCCTTAGCTGCCATCCTGCTGTACAGCCAAGCACCAGGGCTCTCATAGAGCCCAGAGGCTGGCTATGGGCTCTAACTCTGCTGCATGGCTACACAACACTTGGCTTCCCAACTGCTCTGTAGGTCCACGCCGCTGCCTGCCTCCTTAGTGTGGATGCAGCACAATGGCTGCAGCTCCCTGTGGCTTACTGAGACTTCAGAGTTGGAAGAATGCTGAATGCTTGATGGCTTTGAGATCATTTTAATAAGTCCCTGCCTTTTAGCATTTTAAAAATGTGTTTTATACCAAAATGTACATCACTTTTTTAGTAGCTTGAAATTCACCCTTATGGTCCTTTTAGTCTGACAGGTTTAACTTAAATTCTCTCATCAAAATTATACCCCTAAGTGTCAGATAAAATCCCAAGTAATTTATCTAGCCTTAGCAAAACTATCTTAGATATTGATGCTATGACAGTTAGAATTAACCCCTTAAATTAAGAGATGTATAAAACAATGAGTTTTCTAAGAAACTTCCAATTATGTTAGAAATGTGTACCCCATTTTTCTTCTGAATTACTGGAAATAAAAAATAAAAAAATAAAAATTAAAAAAAAAACAGTTCCTGCAGCTAAGTTTAGGATTTACCACATTGCAAAGATAATTTTTTTCTTTCTGATTTTTTCAAAGGTCTTCCTCTCTTTTTTAACACCTACTTTTGCTATCTAGTTCACACATAAATAATCCTACATTAAGTACTTCTAAGTCCCTGCCATAAGAAAATACACAGCAACCACTATTGTCAGGCATAAACATATGACCTGAATTGACTGCCAAAAATAGTCTGTCATTCTTACTGTAAAACTGCTGGTTTGCTAAAAAAAAAAAAATACATTTCATATATCCCAGTGTTGCATCAAAATGTATAACTCAGCATATTATCTGAAAGAAAAACATTTATTTTACCTATTCAAAATACACTCTGTACTGCCATTGATAATCACCTCTTCATACTATTGAAGGCATCTCAAAATGGTGTGTGCAAATATATGTATGCACACACATATATATGTACATATAGATCTCCATTCCTGAATTTTATACTTTTTGTACAGAATGAAATCCTTCACTGAGAAGCAGATATGAACTTGCTGAGTAGGATGTAAGCAGGAGCTCCAAAAGTCAGTGAACAAAAAAGTGCTTACTGGACACAGGAATCACATACTATTTTAAGTAAGAAAAATGAAAGCTCCAAATCATACAGAAATGCCTAAATATACAGTGGAATAAAAATGGCAAAATATTTCAGATACCATACAAGATTTTACTTCACGGTTAGTTGTGGGGTTTCTGTCGGTGTTTTTGTTTGTTGTTTTTCTAATCATCTGTAAGCACAGCTAAAGCCTATTTTGGGTATATATATATTTTACAGATATGTATACCAAATAGTGAAGACCGTGTAGAGCTATTGTGTGTGTATGTATATATGTATGTATGTATTTATTTATTTATTTAAAAGGATAATTAAACGACTATACCAAGTTTAGGCTGTAATTTTCCTGGAAAAGCTCATTTCCATTAGCAAATGTAATGTACTGAAACCAAATGTTTTGTGAGTATGTTTCATTCCATCAGTACTGGATGAAGAAAATGATTTAAAACATTTTTGACATAAAGCAAGATCTTCATAAATTAAAATGCGAAAAAACAGCTGAGTTGGTATAGATGGGATGAATTAGTTTCCCCTTACTTATTTAAAACAATTGAGTTATCACTCATTTTACTTAGATAAAATTTCCCCAAATAAGAAGCTCACAATTTTTATTAATAATAAATGAAGTTCAAATTTTTTGAAGAAGAAAAACAATAAATGTATATTTGATTACATGTGATGTTCTATAGATGATCTATATTCTGCATTACATTGGAAAAGCTGAAGCTTAGTGGGAGGCACTTAAGTGCAGCATCATCTAATCTTTGACAACAGGCAACAGTGCTACCAAGATGTATCTGCATACCACAGTACCACATATTCTCCCGCAAAAATCTTGTTTTGCACACCTTACTTCCACAAGTAGAAGACACAAATGCACCATCAATACTGAGGTATCTGAAGAAAATGCAATTTTAAACAAGAGAATATATCTTAATTTTAAAAACTGACCAAGTGTTATGATGCACAAGGTTCTGATCAAGTCTTTCAGCTCTCTATAGAAAAAATTGGTGCTGTGTTTCCATTGTTCCTGTTGTCAGGAGAAATTATGCAAAAAGAGCACGTGTAGTCCTCTATGGGATTTGCTCATTTATAAACGCATTTTGAGGCCTAAAATAACAGGCAGTCCTTTTTGCTGAAAGCAAAGTTTTTTTCATTCTAACTGTGAATATTCTTACAAGAAGATCCATCTTAATTTCATAAAGAACTCAACACTTCTCAAGATTTCCTTTTTTTTTTTCTGATAAAAACAGGCTCACAGCTGCAACCGATCGCTGTCTGTGCCAGTGCATTTGTCAATTAGTTCTAAGGAAATCTCCTAGCACATAAGGCTCAAGCTTATGATCAGACAGGAAATTATGGTCTATTATGCAATTTTCTTCTGGTCGTCTGTGACTGACTGCACAGCAAAGGGCCACTCAATGGCAGCCAGTGATACTTGTAATTTCATAAAAACAGATGGTTGAAACAAGACACCAGTAGGTCAGAAATACTGAGTCTGGGTATAATAAACACTAAATGAAGTTTCTAGAAATTTAATTGAAGGATTTTAACGTACAGCGTTCCTTTGCTGTGTATCGACATTGCAAATTGTTTTCAGATACAGTAGAAGTTAGTGAAGTTCTCCTGATAAAAAGAATTTCCCTTCCACCCTATTTAGACATGGACCTGTTGGAGCATCATTAAGGATGCTCAGAGATCTGAAGCATCTGTCCTACGAAAACAGGATGAGAAGAATGGGGCTGTTCAGCCAAGAGAAGGCTCCAGAAGGATCTCACAGTAAGCTGGGAAAGGGATTTTTACAATAGCATGTAGCAACAGAGCAAGAAGTAATGACTTTGAACTAAAAGAGAAGAGATTTTATTAGACAGTAGGAAAAAATCCCTTACAACAAGACTAGCAAGGCACTGGAACAAGTTGTCCAGAGAAGCTGTGCATGCCCCATCCCTGGTAGAGGCCAGCTTGGATGGGGCTTCGATCAACATGAACTAGTGGGTGGCAACCCTGTACACACAGTAAGCGGCTGGAACTAGGTGATCTTTAAGGTCCCTTTCAAACCAAACCTTTCCATGATTCCATGATTATTTACAAGAGATTTGTAATTAAGTAACCAGTTTTAAGGAAAGTGAAATCAAAGGGAGAGGTGAGCAAAAAAAAGGGAAACAAAAATATATGCATGAAATGTAAAAATGAAAATAATGTCAAATGTGAAATCACACTATTTGGTTTTTGGATTTTTTGTAAATGAGAAATAATATTTCTCATTGTGGAGAAAGGAATTTTCATCTGCAACAAAATTACATGCAAAATATTTTGAGCCATTGTTTATTTATGGTACCACATATGGTGGAATAGCAAAACTGCAAATATTTATTGTCAGATTGAAGAAAGCCTTATTTCCTTCCTTGAAAAAAGTCCAGAAGACCTAGCACATGTCTCAGGATTTCTAGGTAATTAACATAAGTCACTTTAATAGGAAGGTTACTTCTTTAAATGTGCTAAAAAAGAGTTATCTGGCTTTTTTTTTCTCCCCGTGATTAATGTAATTGAAACTGCAGCAGCAATTAAACAGTTATACTATGTTAGTGAAACAGCTTCATTGCCATGATAAATTACTTCTCTGAGGATATTACTTACAACAAGCAGAGAAACCTAAAGTGTATTAAATCAGATTAAAAAGGGAACTTTACCTTTCCGAAGCTGGCATTTTTATGTGCTTTTCACTCCTGGGTATCACTTCCTTAGTGAAAGGTAGAAAGAATTTCTAAAATTATAAAGGTTTCTGGTTTTCACAGGAAGTTCTGGCAGACTGGACCTAAATCTAGGAAACTGGTGGAGTTGGGACATCTTTAATCTTCAGTAGTGGTGCTCTGGCTTGTCCATGAAATAATGTTATGCCCTTTCATTACAAAAATAGTTAGAACTCAAGTAGAAATAAATGCCCTGTTAAAAAAAAAAAAAAGGCAAACATCTGGATTTAGCAACGTGGTAGATCTTTGCTTGAAAAAGCAGGAAGGCCCAGGAGTCTTCAGAAGCCTGAAGCCTGCACCCAGAAAACACAGAATAACTGCTCACTAACACATAAAAGATAACATGAAAAATATAATAAAGAAATTCTGGATCTTTTTGCTGCCCCAAAAAACTGAACCTAGATTCTGCAGTTCAACTAATAACTAACAATACAATAAGAATGCTTGCATAATACTTCAACAGGACAGAACACTCCTCTGCATTACTATGTTTGAGGTGCAATTAGGAGAAGATAGGCCCAATGCATACATCACTATTTAAAGATACACTCAGATTATACATACGTCTTATACACATGTATGTACACACTAAAAACTATATATGTAGCAGAATTTGAGGAAGTTTCACCTTTAACAGGAAAATTTCAAGAGTGTGTATTGTGAGAAAGGTTAAATACTGAAACAAAACTTTCTGGATATAGAAAGCTTTCCTTTGTGCAACAAAGCTGCAAAGCTCATCAAACCAAGGAGGGGCATTAGCGTCCTATTCTACACTAACAGAACTGATGGAGGCCTTGGCACTAATACTTGATATCGCTCAGTCTTACTCCATCAAGGCTATCCTTAACTGTATGAAATATCCTGACCTCATGAACCACATTGCAGAAATATCTGATAATCAAGAGCCACAAGGTTCATTCCACATATGCTGGAGGGACAGACACAGTGGCTTCTCTATAGACGCTACCACCCAGAGGCAGGAAATTACAGTGGCTTTCCAGGGATCCCCACATCTCCTCTGAAGGACAGACTAGGATGTCTAAATGGATCCCCAGATAGTTACAGACAGCCTCTCTCACTTACTGGATCACAAGCTGTCCAAAGTTGTAAATGATTCCCATGTAGTTAAGGTATAAAATAATAGTTATTCACACTGAATCTACCAAAGAATAAACACATCTTATTTAATAGAAGAGAAATTTTTATTTCATTATAAAAATGTATTCAACTAGCATTATACCACTAATATCGTATAAATATTTGGCTCACAGATTTTAAATAAACATTAACATGAAATCTGAACCGGTTTTCAGAAAGGATTATTAGTTCATTAAGTTATTCAAAGTAATTACTTATGGGAACTTTTAATAAAATTTTCTTGTATTTTTCTTTCTTCAAGTCTGTGAGAGGTTACTATGAATTCATGAGAATTTCAGGATACTAAAATAGATGGTACTAGTCTATGGCTTTGATTAAAAAAAACTGTTTTTAAAGTGCATACCAATGGGTACTCGATAAAAAAAACTAGAATATTACAGATACGGTCGTAAATATCAGATGGAATACAGTAAATACTTGATCCAAGTATTAGAATAATATTTATTATAACAAGTGAGTGCATGTTATGGGAACTGGCACTTGGATAAAACTGATTAATTTCCTCATAATTTAGAAAACTTCTATGCATTTAATTTCTATTTCAGGAACTCTGTATCTTTTTTTTTTTTTTTCTTTCCCCAGTAACTTTTTTTTCTTCTTTTAAAGTAAATTTGCCTTTCAAAATTTAAAACAAGAATTTAAAAGTTTGCTCTTTTTCCCAATTCAGGATTAGTTCCTTCCACCTGTTGTTTTTTCCATATATTGTTTTTTCTTCTCAGGTTGGAGAACATATTTCCTGAACAGATATGATACAGACATACAACCTTGCAGTACACATGAAATAAATCCCAAAGCTTTGCCTTCAAAACAGACAAACGAACAAAAAAATGGTGCAGCATAAGGGAACTACATACGACCATAATTTCATAGCAGTTAAAGCATTATGCTTCTTTCCTGTTTCTGCTTTCAAAAGCAAAGGAATGTAAGTAAAATGAAATATTTTGGTACCATAAAAAAAAAAAAAAAAAAAAAGAAAAAAGGAGCAAGTAGCCTGAGGTAGGATATTGCACAAGAATGTTAGAAGATACAGACTTCAGGACCTTTAAGGATCTCTATTCATCTCTCTATTCATCACTTTATTGAGTAGTTTGGAAGGATGCATTCTATCTTTCTGGTGAATTTTGGCAGTCATTGAACCATATTTGAAATAGCTCATATTCAAATGTTGTCTTTATACTTGTATTTCCTTACTTTCAAGCGAAGTATGATGAAATTAAGATGAAAACCTAAATTAACCCACATTACTTCACACAGATGTTTTTAGTCAAAATATACTTCTGTATTTGAGTCTTCTGTATGAAATACAGCTCTGTATCTTAAGTTCCCTGTGCTTTTAGATAAAAGGAAGATGAGAACTCCCATGCCCATTTCAGAAATCATGAAGGAAAACCTTACAAAACAGTTTGGCAAACCAGTCTGAATTCAAGAATGGCTTCTGAATGACAGCTGAGTGGTTTTGGATTCAATTATGACATTTATCTGTTTATTTCCTTGAATATAATATTTACACCAAAGAATTCACCATTTAGTCTGATTTGCTATGCATCTCACATCAGTATTCAAACTGAATCACCCTGGTAATTAGGACCAGCATGTCTAGGGAGTTTGTGAGCTAGTGAACAATCACTGCAATCCACCGCAGTGACACCCTGTTGTGTTCATGTGTGCGTTCATTGACTGCTCTAAGATTACAGCTTGATTTGCTGAAGGAGGGATTTACTGCAAAGACTTTCATAAAATGGTAATGATAGATAGATAGACATTAACTTTAAAGCAACTGTGATGAATCAGTGAATGCCTATAATGGATAACACTCAGGGGAGGTGGCTAAGAGTAATGAGCTCCTGACGCTCATGGAAGGATGTAGGGAGTGCCTGGTGACAGCTCAAAGAAGGCCAAACTTAGCCCAATACAGAGGACCAGAGGGTGGTCTTTGGTGTACATAAATTGCCATATCAGCTCAGCGGATAAGCCAGGTGCACCAGTTCAGTGAATCATTATTTTTTTTTCAATTTTTTTTTCCATGGAGTGAATCAACTAGCTGTGTAACTGTTCATCCCTGACTAAACTGAAAGACAACAAACCTCTTCCAGCATGTGCCAGACCTGTATGGGTAGGTAGACACATGCACCACAACCAAACACAGAGTATAGAAAAATAATACAGTAAATAAACAGTGCTTCAAAGGTAGCAGTGGCCTTCAGCTGACTCAATACATGTATTTCTTCTGGGTCATTGGGGAATGCCAAGTGTCATGACAGTCAGTGTATTATACCAACAGGTAATGACAATCACAATCATGTTGTGATTCAGACGAAATATTGAAAATACCATACCCTGCAAAGCATAATTTCCCCAGGTATAGTTACTTAAAAGTGCACTGTTTTATTGCTCTGCTAACACAAAAACCCATTCCATGTCCGGGAGCTTTAAATAAATAAATGTGGTATTCAGTATTAAACCTATCAAAAATAATCTGGTCAGGATTCAAGCAAGGAAGTTTTCTGTGCTTGAAGGAAAAAGCTCATTTATTTACCCGTACTAAATAAAGCTGAGCATCTAGAAGCCTTCCTTCCCGGGAAAGACAAATGATAAATTGTATCTAAAGGATTATTTTCTAATGCAGCAAATAAGATATAAGAAATGCTTATATCTGGCCTTACTTTCTTTTCCAGTGCTATGAATTAAAAAACAAGAAAGCAAAAAACTTTACTCATCAATATTTCACTCATGATAAGTAACAAACTCAGAAGTTCATAAACTACAGAGAGCAGAAGTAAAAACGATCTCAGTATTGAAATGTGACCTTCGTTTGGTTCCTTAGCTGTATCAGGAGACTGACTTCAGTCTCTTGTCACTGAATAAGGGGTACTAGGCTGAGTCATTTTTAGTGAATTACTATCTGTGTAAGAATTGATCCAGTTAACTTCAGTGTTAACTGAAACAGGTCTTTTTCTCGAAGTAGCGTTGCATTGTTCAAGACGTCGAATCAGAGTAAGTTAAAGTCCTGACAGTTTTTTCTGCTAAGGGAAAGCATGTATTAAAATGATGACTTGCTGAGAATCCTGATCAGAAAGAGGTAAATTTTAATTTCTTGCTTGAAAGAAATTTACTGTCTTACATTTTGTTTCTAGATAATGGAAGCATGCATTTTGTGACAAAGCAGGCCTAGTCAAGCAGGCAGATGATTAGCCAGCTCTCAGTCATTGTCACAACCGAAGGAGTAACTGTGGTGTTTCCAGGCAACTGTTGTTTGCACAAATAAATCAATGCAATACCAAACTAACACTGGGGAAGTAGTATGCAACTATTTGTTAATTTTATCTGCATACACAGTACATTGGACATCTTAACTTTTTTTTTTTTTTCTAATCGTCCCTGTGAGTTATGGAGTAAGCTATCTCATTATCTGCTGACCCATGGTACTAATATGCAGCTTCTTTAAAAAAAACATAAAACCCCTACTGTGGAGTTGTTACATATTATGCATAATAAGCAACCACAGAATTCTTCAAAAATAGATTTGCTTTGTGCTAGGAATTTCTGTAGATGACTATCATCAGAAACATCAAATTAACTTTAAAAATAATAAATAACTTAGATTATCAGAAGAGATTAGACATGTTTTCTTCAGCTATCACACCAAATCATTCCAAGCCATCTGATTATTACTAAGGACAAATACATATTGTAGCATTGAATTAGAATTGAATAATAGAATTGAAGCTTTATGACATAATCAAGTACAAGCCAAGTGCCCAAATAATCCTGTTCTAGAATCTTCCCCAGCAAAAAATATACATAATTACACTAATAATAATCTGCAGTGATGTAAAAATATTTCAGCACCCTCTCCCATAATATCCTTGTAGGTATTCTTAGGAAGTGTGGGATAGATGAGCAAACAGTGAGGTGGACTGAGAACTAGCTGAATAGCAAAGCACAGGGATCAGCAGTGCATGGTCTAGTTGGAGGCCTTGTACCTAGCAGTGCTCCCCAGGGGCTGATACTGGGCCTGGTCTTGTTCAACATAAGGAAGCATAGGTTTAAGAAGAGCAAGTGTAGAATCTTGCACGGAGGGAGGAATAAGCACACGCACTGGTACAGTTTGGGGGATGACCTGTTGGAAAGGAGCTATAAGGAGAGGAACCTGGGTGTCCTGGAGGATTACAGGTTGGCCGTGATCCAGCAGTGTGCCCTAGTGGTCAAGAAGGCCAATGGGATCCTGGAGTGCATTAAAAAGAGTGTGGTCAACAGGTTGAAAGAGGTGATCCTCTCCCACTATTCTGCCCTTGTGAGGCCAGAACCGTGCTCAGTTCAAGAAAGACAGGGAATTTCTGGAGGGAGTCCAGAGGAGGACCACAAAGATGATGTCAGTTGAGGTCAATCCAAAGAAATACAGCTTCATCTTTTCTCAACAATTTTAATTCCTATGTTTTTGAAACATATTTACTAATGCCAAGCATAAAAGAAGCAAAGCAGTTATCTACAAGGAACACAAAAAGCTTCAAGAGTTCCACCGAGACCTCAAAATCATGCCTAAAGGCAAAACCAATCCTTAAGTTAAGAGAAATGTTGGGGTAGCAATTGTCTCTGTCAGAATGATCATTCTCTCCGATAACAGGGTGATAGAAATCATTACAGATTTTTCCTTAGGCAATCTACCTAAGTGTACACACAACTTTTTCAGGTTTCTCTCTTCATTATCTGCAGACTCCTACTAGAGAGTATACCTAACTGCCATTGGGAGAGCAAGGCAAACTTAGAACTGTGAAAGCAAGTTACCCCTTCTGGAACCAGACCCAGACTGGGGGACACAAGCTAATGCGATTCCCCTCATTTTTCTCTTTTCTCACTAGAAGATAAAATCAATCCAACTTTGAAAATGCATTGCATGTTCTTTACATTAAATAAATACAATAAGTAGTTTAATAATAGGTAGACTTTAATTACTATAACATGAAGCAGGACAGAGTATGCATCACAAAGAAGTAAAAATAAATCCCAAACAGAAGCCAATTGTTGAATTTCATCTGAATCACATCATATCAAAGAATATGACTATAGTCATAAGTATCATTAAACAGTAGTTCAAGTACATAAGTCTGTATTCTGGGAGCTATAACTCAAGACAAAACTTTTCAAGAGGTATGAGGTTTAATTCACATGGATAACTGAAATAACTCAGAGTGAGAATGGAGGAGTATTGCTTCCAAATATATTCATAATATATGCAAATCAAATTTTCTTTGCTATTCAAAGTAATATAAATATAGACTTTTAATGTGGGGAAAACATGATATAGCCCCTTCTACAACATGCATGGACTTCTAATGCTATGTCTACATTGACTAAAGAGATATTCCCAGAATTCTCTTCAGCCACAGTCTCTAAACAAAGAAAAAACAATGGATGAGATGATAATCACTCTTAGGGTCAATTAGAAGACAAATTGCCTATCTAATTAACAGTATTCACAAACAGATCTTGAAAATCTTGTGCATCTTTCTGTGAAAAGGATTATGTAAATAACATGCATTTGCAAAAATGTTGACTGTCCCAAGATTTCTGTTTATTCAGTGCAGAAGTCTAGTAGGTATATTTAGTAAATAACATAGGATTTAAAAATTATCATGCATGTGACAATACAAATTTACCCAGCTGACAAGCTTTTTTTTTTTTTTCTTATAAATAATGCATATATAAAAAAGGGAAAAAAATATCCAGAACAGCAGAACAGAATATCTGAATATAGAAATAATATATACTTTGAGATGACTAGTGTGTACATACAGGTTGTAGTTTTAATTTTTTTTAATGAGAAATGGCTGTTGCAGGTAAACACTGCATATTTTATGAGTTTGAATTAGTGGAGTTACACCACAGTTAAAGTGAGATGAGTTTCCAGTTTTAAAAGACATTTGTGAGTGCTCTAAAATCAACAAGCATGCTCACACTATCTTGAAAATTACTAACCACAAATAGTGTAGAAAGCAAGTTTAGTACTAAATAAACAGTACTTTGAGACTACATTTCTCTCACTTAACTTTACCTGTGAAAAGGTGAAAAATCTAATTATTTTTCTAGATTCTCTCTCAGATCAAAAGAGAGTTTAGTACTGCACAGCATCAGTCCCCCTTGCTACAGAAGGAACCTAGACAAAAATCCTCTTGTACTGAAAGTCTAAAGACATAATACTGTCACAATTTTAGGAAGACAGGATACCTATAGACTGCTAAAGATAGATAAGGAAGAGGCAAGCCTTAAGACACAAAAGCTCTCCCTCAGGTCTGAAATAAAAACAGTAATCTTGAAAGTCATGTAGAACTTGACAAACACGACCATATTTTTATGACCTTGGATCACTTAAAAGGAATAGGTACACATTCCAACCAATTGTATGAACAGTGGAAACATTATTAGATGAAAGGACAGTTGATGAGGTTCTATGTGTCGTTAATTAGTTTTAGCCAGACAAAACTTTAAACGTTTGTCCATAAGAGTGTTTGATGTGTTTAAACTTTTACAAAGTCACACAAGCACTTTTCACCAAGGCTAAATTTCTAGTCAAATAATGACTTTCAACTTCACTTAATGTTTTTCAATTTGAAAAAACTGTTTTTTGATGAATTCTGCCCTTGTTAACATTTCCTGAAATACCACATATCTGTTGTGCCATCTGATTTATGATAATTAACACGTAGAACTTGACCAGAAATATCTCTTACTCTCTCCATACGTGAAAGGGACATTTGGAAGACAGTTAGGGATTACTAGACAAAGCATCTTCGTGTCATGTGACATATGTCTACCAGAACATAGTTTTGTATATTTTAATACCTCAGCGAATGAACTACAATGCAAAGGTTCATGGCACTTTGCTGAATGCAGTGTACGTACATGCTAAGTGTTATGGGCTGAGATCTACTTCATCTACAACCACTATCTCCAGTTTACCAGAGTGATATTGTCATCACTCTAAAAACTAATTTTAATAAACGTGTCTAAGTGAATTTGATACAACTTTCTTATCATTCATGATAATGTACAAGATATTTATAAATTATCATTCAGTATATACATAATCCTTTAATAAGCCCCATTTATCACCATGTCAATAAATAACTGGAAGATACTTGCTGAAATTCCAATTCCAATTTCTCATTAAGTGATCTTCTTGAAATGATCTTCATCATTTCTCATGAAATGATCTTAACATAAATGTTTAATACTAGATGGAATTAACTAGATAGTATTGAAACAACAACAAAAATGTTCATTATTACATTTTTCCTTATAATATCCTTCTATGATTTGTTCATTCCAGTTTAGCCTGTATTTTAAACACAGCCTTTAGTTTTCAGTAATCTTTATTTACACCAAATGTATGCAAGTCTCAAACCACAATGATTTTTATCGCATTATAAATGCCAGCTCGATGTTATAGAAAAAGAACTGAGGCACAGAACAGATTCCATGAGTTATAAATGGTCCTTTGGGAACCTTGTCTATGAACACAGAACTTCTCTGTCCCAATTCAGAACTTCAGTTGCTAGACCATCATTATGTTTACAAAGAAAAAATTCTACTTAATGGTGACAATGTAACAAAATCAGATGACCTTTCCAATTGAAGTTTGTCACTTGCTCAACCATGAACCTGAACTGTTACTTTGCGGATGATGCTGCTCTGAAGGTGCATACCTCATTTAGCCTCAGAGTTACTGTGCTGTATCAGCTTGACTTCATACGAGTGCATAACTGGCCTCTGGAGAACAGAGCACAGGAATTCAACCCCAGCAAATAAAATGGACAGAATCTTTTTCAAAAATAGGACTATAGGGCTTCTCCGACATTGACGTTAAATACATCAAACCAATGGGATTTGAAAATACATATTTTCTCTGGCACATTTTTCAAAGAAGTCAGTTCTTAACTTGAATACTTTCATTGCATTAGTCATAATTATCTCAATTACTTTTTTGTTTGTTTGTTTGTTTGTTTTAGACTTCATTTATGTGTAATATTCAATTCTAGCTGAAACATTTTTTTTGTTTTAACTGTCTACAGATAGTTACATCCTTCAGTCAGTTTATTAAATCCTTTGGGGATTTATTTTATGATGTTTGCTGAAGAAAAATTAGAAAAAAAAATAACTGGGAAAAAGAAAATCATCCCCATGCACAATTAAAGTGTATTCCTCATCTGTACTATTCTGTTCTTTCTCATTACTCATTCTTCCAATGAACTTCTATAAACAAATGCTCATATTAGAAGAACAATGTGTTTTATAAAGGCCCAACTTTTAATCTAAGCATTCCAAATTAATAGATGTGTAAATGTTTTTATTGATCTAAGATGGGTTAAATCAAGTAGATCAGCTGAGCAGACCAAGATCAAATGTAAGTGTTTTTCTGTTCAGGCATCAAGAAGATAAAGAACAAAAATGAACTACTTGGCTCTAAATTATAGTATTAACTGAATAGGCAAGTCTGGATCAATTGAAAGGAAGAAGTCAGTAGGCAGTTTGTAATACCTCCAAACGAGATATATTACATCTGATTGCAAGAAGTACCTGAGAAGAATAAAAAGGTTATTTGAATAAATAACATACCTTAAAAATACAGATGTTTGTTCAGATGATGGAAACAGTAAGGACTATGCTCTCGTTATTTATATTTAAAACAATGAATTCAGCATCCCAAAATTTTTTGTCTTACCAAGACCATAAAATGCAGTAATCTCTTTCAAATACACCACAGGCAAGAAACCTATTAGAAAGTCTTTAAAGTCATAGGATTATAAAAGCATAAGAGAACTTCTAAGAAAAAATACAGCTACTGCAGAAGAAAATGAAGGACTTAGGGTGAGTTGCCCCCCATGTTCATTATGCAAAAGCTTAAGCAGATCTTTCCTTGAAAAAGAGGAATCAGAGGAACTTTATCAAACTGGAGAATTGATGGAAAACGCGTGAAAATACTAGGGCATAAGCATAACTGACAACACTCATCCAAGACTTCTGAAGAAACTTAAATATATAATTGCAAGTTTATCAACAACCAGAGTGAAGTCAAAACTTAAGTCAGGCTCAGGTCAAGTTGGTTGATTAATTTCTATCAGTGGGAGAAAATAAGGGAGCAGGAGAATATAATAGTCTCCTGATACAATGAATGAGTCTAAACAGCTTGGAGGGAGGAAGAATTACAAGCATATTTTACTGACAGTAACAACAATGACAATGAGGAAGAATAATCTAGTCAAATACATGCATCTGGATAAACAAAAACATTTCACAACACTCCTTCCTAGAGAAACAGTGAAAGAAATCAAGCATGATATGTATCACAACACAAAAATAAGGAAATGGCAAAAAAATATATATATATATCAAACATCATATTAAAGGATAATATTTTTTTTCACATAAACAATTGAAGTTGGAACTCTGGATATAAGAATAACTGTATTGTAAAAGAATACCAAAGCCAATTGGCCAAGGAAATATTCATCATGGCATATCAGCAGTGTGGGGCTACCCTGAATCTCCTAATCTTGTTGTGATAAGCCAGAGTAACCATATACTGCAGCAAAAACATTGTTCTGCACTTTCCTTATATTCTTATCCTTATTATTTACTTCAAGAAATCTGAAAAGAGTGAGCCACTCTCTCATTAGTTCTGATGATTTTATAACTAAATCTTTTCACTTGGAACAGTTTTGATTTTAGGTACTTTTAAATGAAAGAAAGAGGTAATGAGGGAACTTTGTATGACAACAAGTAGAAAAAGAATGTACAGCAACATAGTGAAGAAGTGGTTAGGGATGTCTTAAAGCTAATGCAGGGTAAGACTTTTCACCAGGCTAATATGATCAAAAAAATAAAAAGCAGATGCAGGTTAAGGAGAGTAACTCTGATGCCCTGAGAAATGACCAAGACAATTCCCTTTGAGATTCTACCATTATAGTATGATCAGTGATCTGGAAAGAGCAAATGTCAGACTGAAGGCAACAGTTGGAATGGCAAGATACAAAATGAAGAACACATTCAAGGAGATGAACAATCAAGCGGGAAAGAGACGGAGAATTAATTTATGAGTACTGGAAGGAAGAGGGCATACATATAGAATTAATAGGAACCACAGAAATAGTAGGACAAAAAGACAGTTCTGAGACGAAGAAGGAAAGATTAAATTCAAAATGGTCTGAAAAGAATGACAGGTGAGACATAACTGGTCACACTGACAAGTAATCAATTACTTGAAAAGAATTACTGTGGAATTGCTCAATAGTGCAAAGATTCAATTAAGCTGAGAAGCAATTATATGAAGAATCAAGTACTGTATGAAGTAAATATGGAGAGGAATAAAGTAATATGAATCGATAACAGATAATCAGTAATACTGTGAACCACCGATGTCAGTATGTATACATGGAATTAATCAATTATGGAATTAATCAATTACTGGGAAAACAAAAGTAGAGAGAATTAATTAATGTGTCTAATACATAAAGAATATAGCTACTGGGGAAAAAAAAAAAACATGCTGAAAATAGTAGCCTGGTCTTCCCTTTCACACTCACTTCAGACATAACTAAGTATTTAACTCTGTCCTTCCATTCTTTTTGCTCTTTAGACAGCTTAGTGTGTTATATCTACAGCAGACATTAGTTCTCAGTAATAGCTAGGGAAGCTTAAGAACTACCCTAACCTCCTATCAATAAATGACATTAATACCTTCAATACCTATACATTACTTCTGGAGTTTCTGAATAACAGAGATGCCTATGTCATAAAGTCTGCAGTCTGCAGCCAGGCTAGAGACAGACATCTCATGCCATCATCTCAAAAAAATATATTCTCACAGATCTTACAGACTCTATGAAAGATCCTTATGCTTAGGAATAATCGGTGACACAAGTAGGATAGATCTGTGGGCTGATTATGAAATCTGAGCTACTAGTAATAACAGACAGAGACAGAAATATATCATTTATCACTCCTCATATATAAGGTTAAAAAACTTTTTCTTCATATTTATATTCCTGATGTATTTAGTAAGCCATCACATTCAACACTTTCACTAGACTGAAAACGAAAAAACAGCCTCCTATAGAATCTCTCTCTTGGCACTCAAGAGTATCATAGAAAAACTGAAGAACCTTGGCCATACAATATACAGATATCTCAAAATGTCAGATATCAGAAAAACGTGTGGAGATATTAAATGAGATCTGAAAACAGTATACCTAAAGTAGTGGGACCCTGTATCCGTGCCACCAAATCTCTGCTAGAACTATTGTGCTATGTCACAGGACTATGCTGAACGGCAGGAGGCAGTTGAAATTAAGATATGTGAGAGTAGGAGTCTACATTAAGAAGTCTGCTGTTCTTCCGGATATCTACCCTCATCTATCAGAAACATCCCAATTAGAAGTCAGTGGAGCCCAAAAAGATCAGCTGGGCAGCATTTAGTCACCTGACCAGTAGGTTTTTAGTGCCATTTAATGTGCAGCATGACAGATACAACATGCACGTGGGGCTTGCAAATGGAACACAAAATGCATTGCAGACCATTCACTTTTGTGGTGGCACCTGGAGGCTGTTTAAAAAACAGAAGAGGATTTTCAATGGCACAACATGCCTGTGTGCGGGAAAGAGAATCACGTCCTATGTGATCACATTCAGGGTAAAAGTCACTCACTATCTTCTCTTTGTAACGTTCACCCCTTGCCTCTGTACTGTCTGTAAAGACTGGATGTCTGTTGAAAGGAAGAAGAGGACAGACAGCAATGACTGCTTCAGGCATATCAAATGTACACATCTTAATTCAGGTTCTTCACAAAATTACTAGAAAGTTGAACAGGATCTGCCTCAATCTTTCCCAAGTTAGCAGCCCAGAAATGCCAAAAGATTTTTATTTCCTGAATTGTTTTCCATTAACCTTTCTTGGAAGAGAATAAACAGAAATGTATCTATATCCCAGATGAGTATTTACCAATATTCATTACAACAGATAAGATTTCTTTTCGTCTTCTGGATTATATTATCTGGTACATCAATAAAAATACTAATCAAATATATGCAAACAAATGCAGAAGTATAATGGGAAGGAGTGTGAAGAATATATAATATATCGGCTTGAAAAACTATTAAAAAAATTGGTATCCCAGTATGATTGGAACATTTCCACTCTAAGAGCAAGTATTGCTAAGAAAGCTAACAAAAACAGGAAAACAGCATATAACCAAAAAAAAAAAAAAAAAAGATGTTTGGTAATTACAGGCCCATTAATTTTACCTTAATAGCTGAAAGGCTACCGAAGAAATTTTGAAGGGATGTATGTATAATTAAACTCTTAAATGAAAAATGAGATAATAGGCTATATAAGTTTACAAAGTTGTAAAGCTCTGTGCCAAGTAAAATATGTCTCTTTCTATAAAAAGTTTCCTGTTGTTATAGTTGGTTGTTGTTTTTTAAGACTAGAAAATGAAGATTTAATTGTTCTGAAGTTTAATGGAGCTGACACTTGGCAATGAAAAGTGCAAAAGTTCTATTTACTCTCTCTAATGTAAGATATCTAAAATTGAAGAGGAGAAAACAATGAGTTATGCTAGAAGAATTTTACTTTTAGAGTTCCATAAGAATTGACTCCGGGATTAATAACTGTTTGATTCTTTTACTTTGGCTTAATAGATAGTTACATTTGTTAATTTTTACTTTTCAAAGTTGGGAGGCATCATCAGTACAACACAGAGCTGGATGACAATAAAAAAAAATGGAAACAATAAAATCTACAAGATTCTGCTGGTGGGTTACTGTGCAAGTATAGCAAAAAATTTCTGCAGCAATTAATCACAGAATTCCATGTGATTCTACGATCCAAATAACTATTCTGTACAGGCAGAGTCGTCATCATCATTTTGGTGTCTGGACCATTAAATGTGAGGTTTTTTACTAATAATATATATACACACACTAGTTCTGTGGGAAGGCTGCTCACATGGGGTAGTTTAACCTTCTCAAGTGCAGTTATTTTGGATGCTTCATGTATTGGTATATCTATGTAGCATCTTCAATTGCAGTACCAATAAACCATTGGAGAACATCCAATTTTCCCACAGGGTTATCAGAGAAATTTTCATAGGTAAAATCCTGGTCTCACTGTGTTCCACACTGTCAGTATTTTACTTAGACATTTAGGGTACGGAGCTATTATTTGCATGGTATTAGTAATTTGCCTTCTTTTGTGTAATACAGTCAAGACAGTTTTACCAAATAATTTCCATATACTCTTGATGATTTAATGTTGAGCTATAGATACATTATACATAGAAAGCCAGTTTATATGCAGTCAAGAATTCATCATACTTTTAAGTAAGCTGCTCCAGTAGTTTTTTCACCTTGTTTTAAAAACATATGCCATTTTAATGAATTGTGTCTAGTTTTAATCTGTCTAGCCCTAGACTCCATGCATTCCATCATCTCGTATTCTTTTTTAGATTTAAAAATACTTTATAGGAATGTAACTTCTTCCTATATTGGTACAGACTATGAACAAGCAATACTGCTATTGTATTTCAGACAAAATAATATCATTTGCTGCCACCACATTACACTGAAGATCATCCAATTGAACAGCATCTTTTATGACCCTGGGTCCTTCAATTGTTTTCCAAATGACCACAGTGAGTAAGTGCCACATCCTTCATTTCATGGAGATCTGACCTTGAATTAATTTTTCTTTAAAAAGAGCCTGATCAGATTAAACAACTTTAATGCGAAGTCCAGTTCACATTAAAGAACTGATCTACTATGGCTATGTAATATTGTTCCCCCTCACCAATATCAGTGTTTAAAGGTATTAAAAACTGAGATTTTCTCTCTTAGTCTCTACTTGTGTGCTTCAGAGTCTTAACAGTAAATTTATGGTAGAACTGAGAACACCTTTAATATCATCCATTTATTATTCAATGGCATACATATTAATAACTAACTTAATATACAAGTTGCTGGTGTAAAGCAACACACATATGAAGAACAATCTTCATACTGGTAGCACTGTTCTTGCACCAGGAACAGGCAACACTGCTGAGTGGATCAGTTTTAATTGTGAGCTAAGATGCTGCTGACTTCCAAAGACTGTTTCCTCTCCTGGAATTGCTTTTCCCTGAAATGAGGACTCTTGCTAGGGGCTGAATTTCTTGCACTTCTCTGGGCATGTATAACAGTCAGCTCAAGGCCATACATTTTATTCAGAATCATATGCTTAGACCTTGCAAACTGTATTTCTGTACTGTCTTTGGTACCATTAGCTTAGAATTCAATCATTTCTTTTGACCTGGGTGTTTGCTGACATAACTTTTTAAAAGCACTATTTCTAGAAAATTGCTTCTTTCTACCTTTTACTGCAGCAATTTTTAAATAAAAATATCTAATGCTCTTAAAGAGAGATTAAGGATGTCAAAATCAACCTGATCCAATGATTTGAAGCCAAGAAAATCTTTTTATACTGCAAAAATACTGGAGGCATGGCACAAATGAGCATTAAAATGTTTAATCTAAATTGCTCTTAAATTCCGACTACTTATCAAACTATTTTCAGTTTAGAATGTAGACACTCAGTGCCACACCAGTAGAAAAATCTAGGGCAAATATTAACTGGTTTGGGACAGGTCATTTCCATTGGGGAATGATGCCTCTAAATTAGAGAGAGATCTGAAGGGTGCACTATTCAGCTGATAAGGAATTAACTGTATGGCTGCATATTTGTTGTCCTCAGCTCAGTGTCTAGGTGGAAATCAGTGACAAGTACGTCCCCTCATGGGTGTCCATACTGAGACCCAGACATATGGACCACATGAACCCAAGTGCAAAGTGCTGAATCTGGGTCAGAGCAATCCCAAATTTCTGTAGAGGCTGGAGGATGAATGGACTGAGAGCAGACCTACAGAGACAGACTTAAGGGTACTGGTGGATGAAACTAACTGGCTTGAGTTGCCAACATGCGCTTGCAGACAAGAAAGCCAACTGTATTCTCAGCTGCATCAGAAGAATTTGACCAGCAGGTTGAGGGCAGTGATTGTCCCTGTCTAACCTGCCCTTTTGAGGCCCTATCTATAGTACTGCATTCAGATATTGAGGCCCCAGCACAAGAATAATCAGAGGGCTGGAGCACCTCTCCTATGAAGAAAGGCTAAGAAAGTTGGATTTGTTCTGCCTGCAGAAGAGAAGATTTTGGGGAGATCTTATAGCTGCCTTCCAGTAAAGGGGGCCTTCAAAAAAGCTCAGGAAAGACTTAAACAATGGCATTGGATAATGGTTTTAAAATGAAAGACAGTAGATTTAGATTGGATATTAAGACAAAATTCTTCACTATGAGGGTGGTGAGGTGCTGGCACAGGATGCCCAGAGAGGCGTTCAACACCAAGCTGGATAAGTTTTGTGTGGGGTGCACCTTGTGGTAGGGGAGCTTGGAACTAAATTATATGTAAAGGTTCTTTCCCATCCTATGATGTGACAATTCTATGCTGTAAGACTGTGAGAAGCTTTGTTAATATAGTCTTCATGACTGCCTACCCAGACAGAATTTCTTCAGTCTTCAGTCCGGTTGTTCCTTCTTCAGCTAAAAAGTTTTACAGAAAACAATGAACGTTCTTCATATAATTTTCATAACATTAGTGGCTTGAGCCAAACAAGTGTAAATCTATTCTTGTCATAGCTGCCATCAGCTGGGAGACAACTATTCACTTTGATATATACAAACATTTGAGAGGATTTTAGTTGAACTCCATCCATTCTTTTGTATGAAAAGTGACCTGTTTCACAGTTGCCTTCTACACTAAACAAACACAAATATAGGAAACAGTTGTTATCCAGAAAAATCTGCAATTTAATTATCCATTAGTTAGCTACTGCAAAACTTTCCCTACAAAACAAAGCAATTTTTTCTTTCCTAGATTTAAACTGGTACTAGCACTGAACTGCTGGATGGGGAATTAAAGTACTGGACCCTCACGCTAATTAACTGTGTATATATGAATTCAATATATTGAGACTAGCAGTAAAAGCTGCACTTCCAGCCATGCCTACATGACTGCAAGTCAGAGAACTCAGAGATAAAAAGTAGAAGTAACTGCCTTGGGGCAAGGTCACACAAAAATGTAATAGGATGAAAAATGCCATCGGTTAGAAGTGGAATATAATTTACTCTAATGCATTTCTGCTTTGTTTCAGAATTTCACCATATTATGATGATTCTTTTTTCACTGAACTGCAGAATTATCCAATGGCACACTATTTATTGCTCACAGCCATCAACAAGTTAAATAAAGAAGCAAAGGATATTTTTATACTTATTTGCCCTACACTGTAGTTTGTTGAAAACTATATTGTCATGGTTTTATGATTTTTGGTACTGGTATTCCACATCATAACATCATGTATTGCATTAAGAGTTAAAGAGCTAATACTCCAGCTCCATAGATCATTGATAATTCCAGGTATACCTGCCTCAGAAGAGAAGAAGAACTACATTCCCCAGAGGACTTTGCGATGCTTTGTATTTTTACGTGTTTTCCGCTCAGAGGGAACAGATAAAAACCCTCAGCGGTCACGGGGCACTCTCTCTTTCCTTTGGGATCGACTCAGCAGTGGGTGCTCGCTGCCGTATCGCCTTCAGCGTTAGTGTAAGGCCTTCGGTTTATCGGACACTCTCTCTTGCTCATTTTATTTGATTTCATTAGCCTCAATTCCAATTATATTGTATTATATTCTGTTATTTTGCTTTCTGATATCTTATTTAGTAAATTAGCTTTCCTCCTCAGATCATTGCCGCTGTTTTGTTTCTGGGCCCATCTCCCTTTTCCCTTTTCCCTTTTTCTTTGCCCTTTCCTGGGGCGTGGGTCCGTGGGTCCCCCGCACCAATCGTCACGGAACCGGGCCGATCCAGCCCGGTAAACCGTTGACATATATATACGGATACCCTTTTCTATTTATTTAAATAAATCTTCAATTATTTTACTCAAGAGAGAAATTCAAAAAGTTCTCCTTGCATGGGCAAAATCATTATTTTTAGATTTTTTTTTAATTATTGCTGTTGTTTTCAATATGATTTCTGATGCAAGGTTCAAACATTGTTTTTTAACTAAATGTGCGATGTGTTTTCAGTACAGAACTGTAATAATTACATTTGGAATACCAGTGTTACACATGTACAATTCTTTGTATACACAGAGCTATTAAAGTATTTCTGTATTACATTAAGAAATAAAATGACTATATAATTTTATTTAGTTCTGTTACTTGCAGTAGAAACCCAGTTAATAAAATGCTACTGCTACTACTTTGTATCTTTAAGAGACAATATACGCAACGTGACAAACCACTAGTAACAATAATCTATAGATGCTGCCTTGAAAGTAATGCCTCCTACCTATTTCCATGGAAACTACAAACGATACAAAGAGCACACTGACAGTAGTAGACATAACAAATTACCAGCTACAAAACACTGATTTTCAACACAGTCACCACCATTACGCATTTTTTGCCAGAGATGAACAAAAAGCCTGCATGCTGTGCTTGCAAAAACTTGCATCAGTGAAGGTGACCACTGTCTCTATTGCCACTGCTGAAGCGCACCTCACTGTGCTCACATCCACTGGTTGTTCTTCCTAAACATTAAGCAAATGTTGATGAGTGTCACTGTGTGCCACTGATTCTGCATGGAGAAATTCAGTTCTACAGCTTTGTTTCATTTGCACTTCCACGTCTGACACCATTCTGTCAGACTGCCCCTCTGCTGCCATTGGTCACATGGCAATGGCATATAATGGAATATTGGTGGGAAGGAAGCACCAACAACTACTTTTGATGTCATTGGCCAACATAACAAAATAGGAAGCACTGCTTTTGCATCAGCCCTCATAAATGCTTATTTTGATAGCAACAGATCTACATGGCATTAGTGAAAAATTAGCTTATGGAGAAATCAAGGATTCCATACGTTTGAGGCTGAAACTTAGAACAAGGATAAAGTTCATTTGAGAGACAACCTCGAGGAACCTTATTTGCTGTCAAAAATATCAGAAGACAGAGGACTCAACATGACTGAACTTTAGATAATATGCTTTCAATTAAAAAGATATATGTACATCCTTTAAGTCAAAGGGAAATGAGAATTCTATGATGTCTGAATGCTTCAAATTTGTATTTTTCTCTTTTAGATTACATTAATCATATATACATACATGCTAAAATATTTTCAATCAACCAAACTCACCAAAGAAATGACAAAGCATCCTAAAATTGTCTGTAACAAATTTAATCTTCCCAATTGAAATTGCTGCAAACATTCTTTGATGTTAATTGCTTTGCATACTTTCTGACTAAAGGCTTTCATTTTAATGAGGGACAAAATCAAATCGAGCTATACATTTAGGTCCTTAAAAATTCAACTTTCATAAAATCAGTGATTAATTACAATGTTTCAGTAATCATTTCAAACTTACAAGTATTTCTTTGCAGTTTTCCTAATACAAATACTAGAATTCTTGTGATTTTGCAAAAAAGACATTTCTATTTTTAATTTGTAACAGTGCAAAACAAACATTGGTAAAAAAAGTATGGGGCAGAAGAGGATGTCTACTCTTGTGTTATATAGGAATGTTGTTACATAGAACTTCAGTTACATTATTCCCCTTGTTCAACTATAAAAAAGGGTACAGAAAAAATAGTGAATGCATTCTGGTTTATCTAGAAAAACAGATGATGATGGCACCAGACAATTCATTTTAAAAGTACGGCGTTAATATCCTAAATTATAAATTAGCAGAGTAGGGACCAAAAAAGACTACTCCGTTCCAAAATGTAGGATTTCAGATATAAACCTGCAGCTGGGCTGAATTCCATTTGCTGGGCTGAATTCCATTTATTTTCTGTTTCTTTTCAGGTGTACTTGGATGCACATGAATGTTATGAAGGGAAAAATGAAGAGCAAATCACAGTTCTAACAACTGCGCCGAGAGCGAATAATTGGAGTGTTGAAAAAGCAGAAATAAGAATACCAATATTTTATATACATTTTATTCTGGCATCATCAACCATTTTCTCAATCCAATGAAAATCTGAAGCAATTGATTCTTAAAATGTTAGTCAATATGAGAGGACTTTTGTGAGATTACTTATAAAGATTTCTAGCTTACATTCTTGTAATCCAAAGTTATTACTTTTGTCATAATACTGACAGCTTTATCTTAATAAGAAATGTTTTCTGCTGTAAGAATTTATGTTTTTACGCTCAATTACATTTTTATGTTAGAGGCATTAGGTAGGCAATAAAAAGGTCCTATATTACATCTATTATTCGTTTTTCTAATCCAAAGTTGTGAGGTAAGATATCTTTCAAAATGAAGTTCTCTTGCCTTTATTAATCAGGTTGTATTAAGTCTGCTTATCTCAAATCTTCCCATTGTAAGATGGGAAAAAGGTATGTCATAAATTACAAATCACTTCAAGAATGGTACTTTCCTGAGAAGCCTCTAATTAGGACTGGATTTCCAGTACATGAAGCGCCTTATAAACATAGAAGGAAATATAGACATTCTGTGATACAGTGTTCATAATCTAAACTCAACAGAACTTAAAATAGGAAAACTGAGAATCCAGAGAGTCTGTGACTGCCATCAGGACTCATTTAGAACAAATCAGAATTATCTTTCTAAGTAAAAGACTGTACTATCAAAGCATAATACTCTAGCTGTAAATTTAAGACGTGATGCAAAAACGATGCTAAATATCAAAAAGGTCCCTGTATCTGGATTTGAAAAAAAGCAACTGCACATTTTTCTTTCTCCACTGCTGTGGATGTAGTACTATACATGCTACTAATACCGATGAATAACGTGAAATAAAGCCCAATGATCGCAGTTTGCTGCAGGTTAAAAAAAGAACAGCACGATAATTATGTTCATTACCATGATGAGTTAGTTACAGTCCAGTAAAAGCTCTAAATGTCCTTTGTAATTTCAATTAAGTTGATACTACGAAGGAAGCCTAAGGAGAAATTTCAACATTGCCCTTTATGTCTCCACAGCACACTGCAATACCCCTAATGCAGAAACTGCATATCTCCTCATTTTTAATTTCTTGTGACGGTCTCTGTATTAAGTATACCCTAATATTGTAACATCAGTCTAGTCAATAGGAATTAGAAGAGAGAACCCATTGCTTACTGATCATTAATTAGGCAGGCTGTATTTTTTCCACTTTTTGTTTCTTGTCTAAAGTGTTCCCTAAGAGAAAGCATCAAATCATTCAGCAGTGTGTTGATTCACATAATCACTAACCCTACACAAGACAGCACAGTGAAATCTGAAGCCTGAAATGGGAACATCTATTCCCAGTTCTACAGACTCATGACTCTTACATATCCTCATTCATTGTTGGACATTCTTGCATAAAGAACTATGGGGCATCTTCTTGTGCCTACAATCGCATGCTGGGGGAAGCAAATTACCTTCAGCATTCATAAAGATCAAAATCCAAAAGCTCATTAAATCAAACTTAAGCAGCAGGCTGAAGACATACTCAGTTACAGACATTCTTTGAAACCTTGGGAAGGTATTAATTAATAGACAAACCCACTGCAGGAAGTATTTTTCCATAGCTGAGAACTCTGTATTGAAATCTGTGAAAGCTTACAGTATGTCTTTAATCCAAATTTGCTAATGCTATGTTTGTAATTAGATCATTTATCTACTATTTGATTTAACAGAAATATTTTTTTTCTAGATTTATTTCTGTGAAAGAGAACATTGTTTTGCACCAGCTTTTTTTAGGAAATGGTATGGGGGAATCTGCATAATCCTCTCATGTTAGCATGACCTGGGTAACAGCAGGTGACACAATAAGCACTGTGAGCATAATCAGTGTGTGAATAGATTTTCCAAAAACTGCTTGTGCTGAGAGGATGCTTACCCTTACAATGCTAAAAAGAAATTAACAATGGAGTTTGGCTCAAGATGACTATCAGCTGGATTATGCAGTAGCCAAGGTTTACCAAGAGACGTTTGAGAAAATGAGCAAGTTTGAAAGGAAACATGAAAAAAGGACAATAATTTATGACTGAGACAAGATCATAGTATCAGCAACAGACAAACAGACTTTGATATTCCCAGAAGCTGTCCCATTGGAATTGCAACATCCACCTAAACATGACAATCCATTATCCCTGTCAGATGCCACCTGTAGCTGGGCTGACAGCAAGGGCTGCAATAGCCAGATACTTGCACCTTGGATGTGGGGACATGGCCTTTTGGGGTGGTTTCTCACCAGAATGCAGAGTGGTACATGTATGGAGCAGACTAAGTGGAGGGAACTGGCATTCACCGAAAACAGGTGCTTGTAACCAGTAGGGTCTGGGCCAGCAGGCTACTAGCATTTAGCTGTGCAGAGGGATTGTGTGTGAGATCTCTTGGAAGAATGCATCTGAAGTCCCCAAAGTATCTCAGATTGGGATTTATCTGTTGTATCACTGACACTGATCCAGTTTACTGACTGCCAGTTAATTGGATATTGTTAATAAACTAATAAACCTCTTCAATCCCAGCTCTATTAAAGCCATGTATTAAGCAGTTGCTTCAAGAAAAAAAATAAAAATAATAATAATAACAAAGGTTTTTCCATTTGCTATAATTCCTAAGAGAGCAGGCATAACCTTTTCTAAGGAAGCTGAGCACAAATGCTTCCTAGGTCAGAGCTCCCTTCTGAAATGGACAGAAGCATCATGACCAGATGGCATAATACATCACCATCTACCCACCTCAACAGTGATAAGCTAGGTCAGGTATTGCAAGAAGTTTTCTGAAGGTGAAAAAACAATCCTCCGTAGTTTGTATGCCTGAGGTTAGGAATAAATCACTATCTGTGCCCAGTAACAATGCATCCTGCAGAAAAAACTGTCCATGTAACACAGCCAGGGTCACTGAAAGCTTTGCTTAGCTGCACACGTGGTGGTTAGGAAAACTGTATTTGAGGCATGCTGTTCATTTAATTTCTATCAGCCTTCAAAGATGTCACTCATAAAGAGAGCATTACTGAGAAACTTACGCAAGTTTGAACACAAATATTTATTTATTTTCTTTTTTTACTTTTAAAGTCATAGCTTTATTATCTTTTATTTATTTGCACAAATATTTATACTCTTGGATAACAAAACCATGCTGTGGCAACTCAGTAAAGACTGGATATTCAAAGAATAGAGCTCCTTATAATTACTTCAGACTATGTCCTATACTTTCCACAAAACCATTATGCACAGATGTAAACAGGGTCAACCTCTGAACTCAGATACATATGGATGCTCTTTGACAAGCTAGAGTTTCACACCTGTTAAGTCATTCTTTGAAAGAAGGAAGAAATTACGATTTCAAAAGCCAGTTTCCATCCTTAGGAACACAAAGTGTAGCCCTGTGCTCAAGGCGAGATTTCTGATAAGTGATTTGATAAGCCTCTACTGCCTTGGCGCTCCTCAAGAAAGAGACAGAAGTTTCAGCAGAGACTTCTCCAAGCAACTTTTAAGAAGGCACAGCAGGGCTTCCCCACTGAAGCAATAAGCGCTTGACCTGGAAAACTAGAAAAATGAAGTTAATAGCAGGCTGTTTCTTCAGCAGGAAATGGATTATGCCTCTGTACCAGTAAACTAGACAGTAAGCTCCTGCCTCTGAGGAATCTTTGTCTCTCAGGGAAGATCTACTCCACAAGAGAAAATGAACAAAGAGAGCACTGCTCTTGAGCCTCTTTTCATCAGAGAGCACAGTACAGGGTTTGGCAGTACGTGAAAGGCTGGTGCAAAGAGACAGGACTAATCTGCTCTCCATATCCATGAAGCATAAGAAAAGGTGTAAAAGAGCTTAACCGAAAAAAGATTCAGGTTAGACAGTAAGGAAAAGTAGCAGAAATAGTAAAGAGTAGAGAAGCACTGGAATAGATAATCTTGGGTGATTATGGAATCTCCACAGGGAGATTAAAGAAACATCAACACATTTGTAGAGTTAACTGAAGAGAAACAGAGCAAAAGGCAAGGGAAAGAAATTGCATGCTGAAGTCTTTTTCATCCCTATTTTTTATGATTCATGATCTTTTGAACCTTACTTTAGAGCAGGTAAACTTTAAGTAATGAAGAATAATTCTGTTCCAGGAAAAAAAAAAAAGAAGGTCTGGCAATTGATATTTGCTGATATTTCATCCATGTATGCAGATTGAAGTCTGAATATTCAAATATTCATAAAAATATTAATATGTCACAGAAACGCATGTAGTTCTCTGTGTGCATAGATGATATCCAAGAGGAGTGTGTTATAGTCCCTTACTGGTACTAAGAGAAACTTGTCAGCAATCAAACCAGATTGAAAGACTGTATGGAAGGATTAAACTCCCCTCCAAGAGATGCACTTCAGAGGAAATTACATTGTCATAGCAATAAAGATAATATAAAAACAGTCACTAATGATACAATTCATGTACATAAAAATCCTTTTTTAGCCTTCTACACTCCCTGAAAACCTAGATTGGCTGTTGGCTGTGCAACCATGTGATGTAGTGAAATGTGTTAGTACGTTCCATGTGTTCTGAAACAGTCGACATCTATATTTAACAAGTAAAATTACTAAACAGTTTGAGCTGTCCAAAGTAGATATTAACATGCTATTTTCTTAGTTTACCTTTTTTTTAAAATTAAAATGAGAAATCATGGCATAAAGTTATAAGAAAATGAACAGAGCTCATCTGAAGCTTTTCTTCAGCGTATATCCAGATACTGACAAGAAAACTGCATGAACTTTACTGACTCTGAAACTCCATTGCAGGGTATGGTCTGCAACAGTCAGCTACACTATCACTTTCTGACTAAAATTCCAGTGAATGATACTGTACAGATACCTATAGTTGATTGTTCTTTTAAAGATTATCGGATAACTGAATGAAATTTATTCCTTGAGGCTCAAAGTAACAATCCTTATAATCAAGTGTTAGGATTATTGACACTGATGATTGTTGAAGCAGAAGATGGCAAATATTTTTCAGTTTTTAATCTATCTGTTCATAGAGAGATACCAAGCAGGCTAGGATACATTCTTGCCATTCATTGCTAGCCATTCATTGTCTCTTGGGTATCTGCTGCTTGTAAATCAAGCCCCACCTCCTGAACTCCACAAACAGATTGAAGGGTTAGAGTAGACTGTGTTCAAGTTTCCTCATTATGTGCATCCTGCAGGGCTTGGAAGTTGCATTTCCTTCCTTCGGGAACTTACATAAAATAAAAAGCAAACTACTGTTTCCTCTAACAGAGTAAGAAAAAAAAAAAAAAAAAAGGAAGAAAAACATCACCACCATACCATCATCACCAAAAGGTTTAACAGAAATATGCATAACCTGTTTTACTTGATAAGGCATACCTTACCTAGATCTGCAAAGGGGGTTATTCTCTGTCTGGAATTTTTTTGTCTCAAACACGGCTTAATTTTTTAATCTTCTCTGTCATACATAGTCTGCATTTTTACAAACAGTTACTGTACTCCTATCATCTCAAGCCCATGCAATATTACAAAAGAAAATAAAATTACCAAGCTAGCTCATGGATCCTGTCAATATTTCACAGTAAAAGTGCCAGTAATGTTCTTCAAATGTTCAGGAAGTGACATATGAGACAATTGCTGAAGATAAATTTCCAGTCAATATCAAGAGTGGGTTAACAGCACAGCACTGCAGTAGCCCAGTCAAGAGGTACAATCTGTAAATGATTGTGGGTAGCTCTGTATCTATCAGAAAAGAAGGAAACGTCTTAGAAATACTATGAACCTTCATGTCCCAAAAGACCTTTGCTCACACTGCAATACCACTGGCTATGTGGCAGCATGTCCAAAAGCAGCAGCACACCCTAAAGAAAGCAGCAGGTCTGTCAGCATACCATGCCAAAAACACTGCAGATGTGTATTGCATACACAGCTGTGCATGATGCAGGCATCAGTGAAAGGAAACCTGGAGCTCCAGGTTACCACATAAACTGCCAGGGTAAGAGCAGTGGTGAGGGAGCTGTGTGAGAAGTCCATTGGGGCAACTGCCTGCCTGCTTTCAGATGCTACTGGCCTGAGAGCAGCACTGCTGGGCATGGTCTTGCCTCAGCTCAGTTGCGGTCATGCCTGTGTAGGCACTGCCTTTCCAAGTCCAAACTGTCTTCTTAGCAACATCGCAGCAATTTCTGAAATATTTTATTTCGTTAGCTTATCTATGGGGGTTTTCCTAACGTGTTCTTCCAACTTTTGAAAACCGGAATTTTTTGTTAGTGGCACAGGGAACACATTCAGCATGAATGGTCACTTGCACCTCCCACTCCACTGTCCAGATGGCACAATCAGCCAGGATTACTGACCCAGCTTTTCTAACAGAAGTCCAACCACCTGCCTCTCTGGTATCTTCAAATGGCTTCATAAGCCGACTACCCTAAGCCAAGAAACTACCAGCTCAGAAACTTTAAACACACAGGGAAATTCAAGTGAAAATGAGAAGGCCCGGTAGATATTGTGGAATGCATACTGCACCCTCTGCTATGAAGGTTTTTAACTCATGTAAGGACTCGTGCATTTAATTACTATTCAAGCATCTGCAGTTAGTGGACAGATATAACAGTTACACATAATTCTGATACCTCAAAACCTATTAGGTCACAGAAACAATCCTGGTGATGGTTATTTTTGAGTACAAAGTAGTTTAATATGTACTCACATCTATTTTCAGGAGTATACAGTTCCTAGATAAACACAGCATTTTCACCTCTAGTCACAACAGAGAAAATGTGATTTAGAGTTTAATACCTAACAGATATAACTGAAACGACAAAGCTATGACTTTAAAAGTAAAAATAATTGTGTATTCTTTGTAGAGGTTATTGTTAGTCCTTTCTAGAATTAGATTGTAAGGAATAAATTGTTTTGTGATATTTAGGATTGTTTGCTGGAAAACAAAATTTTCCTTCTGGTGAGAGTCAAATGATAATGCAATTTTCTGCATTCTGTACTTTATATAGGTATAGATATCTTTTTAAGTTATTTAAAACAAGGTAAAAGCAGAAAGATTGTACTATAAATATCAGTTCCCAAGCCTTCAGAAGCTAAATAAAATTTTCTACTAAAAGGTATTCATCAGAGATATTGACATTCTTCTAAACTACAATATGAAAGAGACTTAAGAACACCCTGAGGTTCAGCTATTCTTGTGTTAAGATATTACTCATTCGATGCTATTTTATATAAGAGCAGTAGATCATTGTGCCTATTTAAATATACTTAAGTCAATCTGTTTTATTTTAGATACTCTAAGTAGCTCTATTATCAGTATCAAAGGAGTTCTCTATCTTCACTATCAGCTATCTTTATGTTCTAACTGTACCTCAGTATAAGGAACTAAAATACATGAGCTAACCTCTACTAAGCCAAATATACCTTATTTTTTTATTTTTTTTATTTGTTTATGTATTTGTTTGTTTGTTTATTTGTTTTAATCCAGCTTCTAAAATCAGAAGCTAAAAGTCAAGATGGTAAAAATATCTTTCTCATGAATTGCTCTGCTTTTAAAATGCTTTTATGCGTAGATACTTTTTGCAGCTTGCCTTTCTTTATACATTATTATATTAAGCATAAATCCAAAGGAAAGTGGAAATATGACGTGCTACAATAATTCACAGCAGAAAACACATTAGATGTGATACAAAAGGAATATCTCTAGCTAGAAAGCTTCTGAAATCTTTTTGTAATTTTTACTATAAATTATGTGTCTCTTCAGGGCATAGAGAGACACATAATAGTGTGTAACATCACATCATTTTTCTATAGGATAGTAAATACAATCATCCACACAGAAGGCATTCAGGAAAAATCTCACATTATGATGCTCTCAGTTATCATCTGAGCTGAATGTCTAAAAAGTTAACCTTGAAACTCTGAAAATGCTATTTTCTCAGTAATACAGTTTTTCAGATTGAATATTAAGGATTTGATAAATGATAACAAACCTTGAACTGATTAATAAATCAATTTCTCTTACTCACTGTTATTTGCTTTAAAACAAAATTACATAAAACTGATAAATAGACAGAAATATTCTCATTCAACAAGAGACAGAAATATTCTCATTCAACAGGAGACAGAAATAACCTCTAAAGTTTTACCTATGTCACTTCAAACTGAGAGAACAATAATTTAACAGCTTCTCCCTTTGAGTAAATTATTATATCCATTTTTTTCTTACTATGTGCTGTACTATAAGTAAGCATTGTATAGATGCTTACCACTAGTACTCAAACTAAGTAGTGTAACGTTCAAATAAAACTATTCAGTGGTTTATTGTTACCCTCTGAAAAGGAAAGCATGATACATCCCCAACAGTTTGATAGTTTTTGATTACTGAAAAGACAATCCTATTAGAGAGTTAAGGAAGAGGAACCCTACCTCATACCAGAAATCCTGTTTTTATCATCTTTTCAGAAAGGTTTTCAGAGAGCAAGCTGCATGGACGAGTCCAATGAAGTGCACCATGACAGCTGCGGTGCTACATACCAATATCAGAACAATGGGATATTATTCAAACATTATATGAAGCTATTGGCAGAGATGGTAAAAACTACATGGCCCAATTTTCTAGAAGGTCTCAAAACCCAAGAACCTCTCTCAACAGCTTCATTCCCCACTATTCTGAAAGACAAGATCAACAAACAGAACAGTGAATGTAGCCATCATTATTTGCCAGAATATGGATTGTAATACTCCACCATCTACTATATGCATCAGCCTCCAGACTGCCACTATCGTCTTCTAGGCTGAAATCCACCCTGCCTCAGATAAAAGGATTTCCTCCCCAGACAAATCGGTACCAAAGCACTGATTTTTCACTGCAACCAGTCTTTAAGTGCTTCTTCTCATCTGTCACCCACAAGTCAGCTTACAGTGTCCAAATGTTCATAATTTCCAAGCTCAGACACTGCTATTTTTTGATCTTTTCATTAGGGAAAAAAAAAGAAAAAAAAGAAAAAAAGACAATGTTGCGCTTCCTAGGAAATGCAGTTCATGCAAACTAATTCATATCAATTACTTCACAATGTAATCACTATGAATATGTCCCATTTTCCTACCCTTCTAATTCCCTATAGTGCAGCTTTTTGTATCAGTTGTTTATTCAGTAGAGAAGCAGTGTATCATCTCAGATATTCAGAATACCTATGGCTATCTGCTCGGGTGTCTAAAATACTTCTGAGTGGGGTTACAACCCATGGCAGACACATCCAACAGAACCATATGCTCAGTATCAACAAGCTCACGCGACTGTGTACAGAAAACAGAATGAACACAGTGATGAACCTGCAAGGTTGCAATACAAATAATGCATTCATAACATTTGGCACCCAGTCTCCATTGATAAATGCCATACAAATTTATAAAATATTAATAACATGGCATTTAGGTTAAAAACCATGGCTCAGTGTAAATACTAGCTGTAAGGCACATCAAAAAATGTTCTTTAAATTCATTAGTGACTTGTGACTTCATTAAGCTCAGAAAGCTCTCTTTAAATGCCCTAAAGGGTGGGAATGATTTCATATTTCACTCCTGCCAAACTGAAATCCTTCATATTGACTGAAAATGTATGCATTTCAGTCATCCGCTTTTTTCTGGAACATTCTTTCATTTTTCTACTGTGACAACTCATTTCTGTACGTTTTACACAATGCTGATACTGATGAGATCATTTCATAAGAAATGATGTAACAACTGCTTTCTGCTCCTGTCAGTTGTTGAAGTACTTATTCCCAAACGGTACTGAGGACATTCAGTTTGAGCTTCTAGATGTTTGTGCACACAGAGATTACACTTTGCATGACGCTGCTGGCAGCAGGGACTTCGTTGTTTATAGGCATTAGCTTCTGCATTGTCAAACACATTATTTTTTTGAATATAACTGAAAATAGTACACACTCCATTCAAATAGTTTGTCATCCCACATGAACTGCAACTGAGTGCAACCTCAACAGAGCACAATATTTTGATTAGTTTTACCACTACTAACAGATACATTATTTAAATATGCACAGACATATTTCTCAAAAATAGAAGTGTTTTTCAGTGCTGTCATTTGCATTACAGTATATATATTTTGAAAACAATCTGTAATGTTTTCTACAGGAAAATATCCTTTATATGTAATATCCATATTCCTTTGCTTGTATAATACACAATGGACTTTATCAAAAAGAAAATGAACAGATACATTCCAATTTTAGGTTTGTTTTGTTGTTTTTCTCCCCAAAGAATCACTTTCAAGGTTTGCACCCTTACAGTAGAGCAGATGAAAACATGCTTGGTTTTTTGACTTGTCCTCTGCTGCACAGTAGGCACATTAAAAAGACATAGTTGTCTATCTCAATGTACATGTGCCATAGTAAAATGTGTGTTATTTACTGATAAAAACCACATGACAGCAATTTAAAAACAGGATTTATTCTGTCAGTGAAATTAGAGAGGCAGAATATCCTCTATGCCAAGCGATTACTGTCTGGTCTAAGTGTGGCAAACTGCCAGATCAATTATAATGGTACAGAAGAGGAAATATGAAGACAGATTGGCTCAATTCTAAACAGAAGCATCAGTAAAATAGAAACCCAGGGACAATTTAATGCAACATCCAATTACTTAAAAGTGTATCTTTGGCCTAAAGTGCAGTTTTCATTTATACAGTTTCTTCCTACATCGAGTATAAAAAAGGAAATCAACATGCATTTGTACAAATCAGGTGCAAATTAAAAACACAGCACTTCCACTGATACAACCTGTATGTTGATGCCTCTGTGATGTGCATTTCTGAATTTCAAGTTTTACAACAAATGCTCAGGAATAACAGAGGAGAATATACAAAGAAGACACATAATAAAATTTTGGATAATATCACAACAGTATACAGCCACTTTTCTTATTTGACCTGCAGTTGATTAAAGAGGAAAAAAAAGGTCTAGCTTGCCCTTCATAGCCATGCTTCCTCCCTAGTGTTCATTATTTTATGGACAATCTACCTTTCCAAGTCCTGAAGTAAAATGGATAGCAGTGGAGTTGGCAGCTTAAAGCCATGTAAAACTGGTCTACAGTTTTAACTCCTATAATATAACAGGAAATGAAAGGAGAAAAAAAGCTAAACACCACACATACGAAAAAACATAAATGTGTTCTCTAAGCATATTCATACTAATATTTTTGTTAATAATGGAAATTCATCCTCTGAAATGCAAGTCTCTATTACAGGCAGCTAGAACCACTGTGAGATACATGTTTCAGTGAAGGAGACCAGGAGCTTAGTACCCTGGAGGATATACTCGTTAGCATTGTATGCTGTGATCTGATCAGTGACCAGAAAGCAGATTCTGCTAAAAGTGGTTAAGGTTACTACTGCAGACGTGATGAAAAATTACTGTTTAATCATTATTTCAAAAAGCAAAATGGCATTGTTTGGAATGGGACAAATACCTAGGACTCCACAGACCTCACCATCACAAATAGTAGATGCCATATCAAAATGGAGTATTTAGAAACTGACACAATTCAGTCATATTAAACACAGGAGAAACTTTCAGGTTCTCAACCTGGAATAATTGCACACTATTGGTTATGCCACTAAACTTTTTCAAGTTACTATTTTACAAAACTTTGCAATTAACTAAAATCCAGAGAAGTACAGCAATGGGAAACGACACAAATCAAGAAATTAGCGTCAGAGCAAAAGTAAAATCACATACAGTATTTTGCAGCCTGCTGCATCATGACTCTTAGGAGGATGCCCAATATATCTGCTCTTAAAGATATCCTTCGATAGACTTTGAAGAAGGTTCATTAAAAAAAAAAAAAGGAACAAAGCAAGTTTTCTATCGAGATTTAGAAATGGCAATAAGGCAAAAAAAAATAGTATGAAAGCTTTAACATTTTTGATTCATTACGATGAATGGTTCATCTTAAATAGAAGTGAGATTTAAAATGAATATATATTGCTATAAAAATCTGAAAATAAGCATGGGATATTCTAATGCTAAGCACTGGCAGTCAGTACTCAATATTCCATTTTTAACACCTCATTATGAAAATACATTTATGCTACATAAATCTATCTTAACAATACAAAGTATTCAAAAGAAAATTAGGATTTTATGCAATATATATAAAACCAGTTAACTGATAACTGAGAATCAGGAATCAGCATACCCTGGCCATTTAATATTACATAACAAACTGGAGGCAAAATGGCATGCAGCTAACCGTAGCTCAGAGTAATAGTTCAGTTTCAAGCAGGCTTGTCAATGTGTGGAATTAATATTTCCATCTTGAACATATATGCAGGGGAATATAACTCTCTCTATTTCCACTTTATAACTGCAGTAAATAAAATAAGAAAGATCAATGCTTGGGATGCTGGAACCATTTCTACTGTGATTGCTTTAGAAGAAATACTGGAAAAAGATGGAGAGAAAGAGCTGTGTGAATGATTAAAAATTAAAAATAACCTACATTATAATTAGAGAACAAAACTGCAATCTATTTATGTAATCCATTAAGAGGTTGCAATTGACTTAGCTGTCAGTAACAGGAGACTGGAATTAAGGCATATATACATATATGTATTTTCCTGCAAGGGACAACTAACCACTGAAACAATTTACCCAAGTACAGAAGGGATACTCAATTATTTCAAATCCTTAAATTTTGATCACACAGCTTTATGCTATGCTGCAACTCAAACATAGGATTTGGGCATAAATTAGAATGCAGAAACCAGCTTTCTTTGCCCCTGCTCTGTAGGTCAAACCTGATGAATGTCCTATACAGGTATTAAAATGCACACATTTTTAAATGGTTCTCCACATTATCGCTTCTTTCTAACTTATCTCAAGATTCAGCATGATGGCTTCTCCCTTAAGGTTACCATATCCCTGTCACTTCACCAAATCCTTTTCTATCCCCTTGATGAGGGGATAGAGTGTACCCTCAGCAAGTTTGCTGATAATACAAAACTGGGAGTGATGGCTGACATGCCGTAAGGCTGTGCTGCCATTAGCAAAAGCTGGACAGGCTGGAGAGCTGGGCAGAAAGGAATCAGATGAGGTTTAACAAGAGCAAGTGTAGATTCTTGCACCTAGGGAGGAATAATCACATGGACCACTACAGGTTGGGGGATGACCTGCTGGAGAGGAGCTCTGAGGAGAGGGACCTGGGTGTCCTGATGGATGACAGGTTGGCCATGAGCCAGCAGTGTGCCCTGGTGGCCAAGAAGGCCAATGGTACCCTGGGATGCATTTAGAAGAGCATGGCCAACAGGTCGAGGGAGGTGATCCTCCCCCTCTACTCTGCCCTGGTGAGGTTTCACCTGGAGTACTGTGTCCACTTCTGGGTACAAAAAAGGCAGAGATGTCCTGGAAAGAATCCAGTGGAGGGCTACAAAGATGATGATGAAGGGCATGGAACACCTCCCTTATGAGGAAAGACTGAGAGATGTTGGGTCTGTTCAGCCTCGAACAAAGAAGACACAGAGGGGATCTGATCCACATCTATAAATACCTAAGGAGCAAAGGCACAAGGCTGAACTCTTCTCAGCAGTGTGTGGCAAAAGGATGAGGGGAAATGGCCACAAACTGAAGCATAGGAAGTTCCGCACAAATGTGTGTGGGAACTTCTTCACAGTGCAGTGACGGAGCACTGGCACAGGCTGCAGAGAGAGGTAGTGGAGTCTCCTTCTCTGGAGATGTTCAAGACCCACCTGGACGCCTACCTGTGCAACCTGGGCTAGGGCGATGCTTTGGCAGGGGGTTGGACTAGATGATCTCTAGAGGTCCCTTGCAACCCCTACAATTCTGTGATTCTTTTGTCAAGAAAAAAATTAAGAAATATTTTTTTTGTAGTATGCAACTTACGGCGATCCACTAAGACAAGTCACCAGTGCAACTTACAAAAACACTTATGCTTAAAAAAAGACAACTTGTTTAATAAACCAGCAGTAGAACATATGCATGCATAAACCGAGGACTGCCACCTGCTTTCTACAGAATGAACATGCATCTGAAGCACATAAGAAGGTCCACAGCTCTCACCTGTGTTGGTCAGAAGCGCTCTTGCAAAGATAGTTTTATTCTCAGCATAGGGGGGATTTAGCTGGCTGTGAACACGGTCACAAAATCTGTCTGCTCTCGCTTCATGGACTAAAAAATCTGTAGGGTGAAGTTATTTCTTTGTTGTTTTTTGTTTGTTTGGGTTTTTGTTTGTTTGTTTTCAAACAAAACAAAAGAAGAAGGAGATTTCTAAGCAAAATTAAGGGAGCTGCCTGTAAGGCCACTTACAAGTTTCCAGTTGTATCCTCTGAGGTTAGATAAGCTCTTCAATATCTTCACTTCCTATCAAAATATAGTTTGTGTCTCAGTTGAATAACTTATGATGACTCTAATGTTCCATCCCTAAGATCCTGAAATTTAATCTATGTGCAACTAAATTTTCGTTAAATTTTATGAGATCTCTCACACACTGTGGTGAACAGTTCCACCTTCCAAACAGTTCAATGAGACCAAACACATAAACATAAATTCTTAGAGAAACAGTGTGGTTTTTAATGCAAGAACTAGATTTGTATTTAATCTGGCAATTCAAATACCTAGACACCTACTAAAATGCTACTTTAGATTTTTTTACAGTGTAATCTGTAAGCATTAAGATGCTTACTGACTCACTTCAGTTAGTCGGTTAGCCTTTAACTGTTGTAATGTGACACCATATCGTTATCTGAAAAAAAATATTGCTGTGAACAGCAGCAAGATTTCTGTCTAACTGAAACAGAATTAATGTAATTGCCAAGTACAAACGACTACTAGAGAAGTGATTTGGTAGGATCTTTTTCTTTCCTTCCTGGAAACTGCATTTTTACCCATTACTTTTGTATAATGTAGACAGGTTCTATTTCTCAGAGTTGTTGCTTGCTAGAATTAAGAAGCATTTTTCAAGTCAGAAAAAGTAATTCAAAAAAATGAAGGAAAATAGTGAATAAAAATCAATCCAATCCTTTCTAAGAGATAAAAATGCATATTCTGCAAATGTCTTTTCAGAGCTGGTTTATACTGAAATAAGGTGGGGTCACCATCCCTGGCAGTGTTCAAGAGGCATCTGGATGAGAAGCTACGAGATACGGTTTAGTAGCTTGTGGTAGCAATGGTAATGGGTAGGCAGTGGGACTAGATGATCTTGTAGGTCCTTTCCAGCCTTGTGATTCTATGTTTCTATGATTCTAAGGGACAAAGTGGCATATTCTCACCTATATGCATGTTTGTTTGTTTTTTCCATGTATAGTTTCCACCATGAAAAGATAAATGCCTTCCTTGATAAGTCTCACCTTCCCTACTACTATATAAAAATCTTAGTTCGAAAGACCACAGGTTCTAGCTACAACACTCAATGGGTGTGGGAGGAAGTCAGCGGCTCCTCAAAGAAGCTTCCTCTGAATGGCAAATACAGAAAAGTTAATTGGTTTAGTTTCATAATGCAGTCCCATGAATTATACAAACTTGTACTCATCTGTATGGAACTGTTCAGTCTCCAGGAGGTTAGAGGGATATTTTTCTCCCACAAACTAAGGTTAGCAGAATCTATCATGAACAGATTTCCTGTTCAGTAATATTATTCCACTTGTTCACCAACAACCTGCACAAGAACAGGAATCCAATACTCCCAGCCCTGGCTACTCAGTCTTCCTGTTGCTCACATTTGCCTTCCAATCAGTTACATGAAGGAAACTTGTCCTCTTCCAGCTACTTAGAGAATCACTGACACACTGAATAATTTAATTTGGGAATGAGCTCTGGAGGTTGCATGGCTAACCCCCCCACCTCAAAGCACACTCAGTTTCAAAGTCAGAGCAGGTTGCTCAGGGCTTTCTCGACTTAACTTCTGGAAATCTCTTAGGGGGGAAGATTGTACAGCCTGTCTGAGAAACATCTGCCAGTTCCCTACAAATCACACTGCATTTTTTTTTTCCTCTATCAGTAACATAACTGGTTTCTGTGCTGTCAGGTAGTATAATGTGACTCAGAAAAAGGAGATTATTCCTTTTTCGGAATGTACTGAAGAAATACTTTTTCCCTGTCCATCCCAGGAATTCTGAGGTTACACCTGTTAGAAGGGATGTCCCAGCTGCTCTCTCTAATCTCCCAACCAACTGCTGACTGAGTGTTTCATTACACTTTTCAATCAAAAACAAAGTTTGCGAAGTTTCATAGGTTACACACTGCTTGGTCATGCAGACACTCCTTTCAGATTATTGTCCCAAGAAAGTGTACTTTAGAAATACAAATTTTCACTAGTACTCCGGATGCTTAACCACATCACCTGAAAAATCTACAGGAAAACATCACCAGGCTCGTTCCCTAGCCAAGGAATGAATAAATTGGCATTCTTTGTAATTGCATTCCTTCACTTTGAGTTAAGACTTATTCCAGATAAAGGAACAGCTGTTATTCCTTGTGTGTTAGGTTGTATTCTGTATGTTTAAATTCTAATGATTCCTTTGGAGGCAAAAATGTACTTCTATTTTGCCAGCTGTTTTCCAAAATGGTAGGCCAGTTCTCAAGCTGCGCAGATATCCCCAAAGGATTTCACTGTAGGCCCAGTTCTTACAATAGGAATATGAATTTACTATTACTGAAAAATGAAAGCTTATACAAATACTGGCATTTGAATGAAGCCTGGTCAAGGTGTCCTCAATACATGTTTCTATCATCCAGACCAACATGTATCCACACATGCATACACAGACATGCCAGTCATAGTGCAAAGCAAGATATCTGGGGGACTGCCAGCAGACCTTAAGGACACATACTCACTGTAGGAGGCACGCTCTTCTGAAGATTACTTAATAAGACACAAAATAACTCACTTTTTAAAAAATGTGTGAGTGGTTGCCAGGTAATAGAAGTTAAATGCATTGAAGTTTCTCTGAAGTAATATTCTTATACCAACAAGCCCTCAGGGAGACACTGGAAAAACTTATTGCAGGTATAATGAGTGCACACTATGTGCACAATTCCAGCTCATGATATCTACTTCAGTTAAGTTAGTGCCAAAATTAGTCTCCTTCCTATCACTCAGAATACAAAATAATACCTTCTTTGAAAAGAATGATGATTTCCAGGAAAAGAAAATAAAAAAGTTTATCTAACAGACAACTGAAAAGTTAACTATGAATAGTATTGCGAACTGTCTTCTGTCATGTCCATAAAGCTGTTTGGGGACCAAACAGAAACATTATGCTCAGTTCAAATAATCCAAAATATTAAAAACAGCAAGTAGAATCAATGGAGTTGTATCACTTTGATACCAAATTGTCTCTGAATAACACTAACAGGAATCCTTTTTTTTTTCTTTAAGCATCCCTTCAAAATATAAAAAAAAACCAAACCCATAGACATTCTGTAGGCTAAATAATTCCATACATTTGATTTCACACATTCGTGATTAATAATTAGAGAAGACAGTTACATCGATGGAATTTTAAAATGGGAAAAAATAAGATCTAAATTAAGCATTTAAGTTCAGGCTTAGGACAACCTGAGCACTATTTGTCTGTCTCTCTATTTTACATCTGAATTACAGAAGATTAAAAAAATAAAATTGTAATCACCCCATATTTATATTATTTACCCATAGTAGAAAGATACACTTATGTGCTCTGAAACAATGTACATTACGTATGACTACTGATTTAATCGAGCATCAGAAGAGAAGATGACTGCACTAAGCATTGGATCACATCCAGGATCAGCACTATCTGTCACTCGCTGTTTTTTCCTATCTTGTTATTAAATATCTACATTTATACAGTAGAGTTATTCCTCTCAGTAGACTATTATACTGCTCAGACATTAAGTCCCTACTCTTAATAACTTACCTAAACTATCATTTCTTAGCTTCAGGCTACTGCTTGACTTTAGAAAATGAATAATTATCTTTTTAGATCTTTATATGCTCTATTCTCTGCTAGAGTCTTTTAATTTATCTTTTTTTGGTCCCACATGAATCTTCTTTCAAATAGCTTATATAAATTTTGTTTCCTTAGTGCCTTCTTCAGTTTTCTTTTCTTCTTTCTAAGCTGCAGATACCACAGAATCAATATAATGAAATTAATATGCAATTTGTTATCTGTTTCATATCTCCTTCTGACTTCGTAGTTTCCTTTTTGTCTTTTATCCTCTATTTTGAAATGATGAAATTTTTTCTGAGGTGAAAGAATTATACCATGTTAATCACAGTGTGAACCACTCTATTTTTCATTCTGAAATGTACCAATTTTCTTCCTTAACAAAAATAAGACAGCATTTAAATAGCGAGAAGGAACATCACCACATAACATTTCAGGTCAAGTAGAGATTTTCCTAGCCAAAAAGTCTGCTTGAATTAATTTACACTGCGGAAGTCCATACAACAAAGTCAATATATTTTGATTGAGATGTCTGTCATTATTATGTACAGTATCACTTTTTAGGCATGCCTACTGTTACCCAACATCCAAAAGAATGTTAAATGGACATACAACCAAAATATTTCAAACAGTAGCAAGCCCTATTTCCTTTTAAAAAGGTAATAAGACCTATCTGAATATCAAAAATGAGAAAGAATATGGCCTTTTCTATCAGACATTAATTTTCTTCAACAGGAATTTTAAGCCTTCTACACTGCAATCATTACCAGAAAGAAAATGATTTTTTTTTTTAATATTAATGTCATCTTATGCAAAACATACTCTTTTTATTTGTCCCCTTCAAATGCAGACTATTTTTTAATGAAATCTCCTTAACTCAAGACTTAGGTCAGCATGTTATAAGGACAAAGTAAAAATCAAGTTAAATTGTTAGTTTAAATTTGTTATGAATTTTATTATCTGTATGGCCACCATTTTCTTTACTGGGAAAATACAAATGGAAAATAGAAAACTGATGACTAGCAAAAACAATTTTCAATGCATTTGCTGATCTTATTGATAGTCCTTAATTTCTAACTATACTTGGTCCAAATCAAGATAAAACAAAACAAAACAAAACAAAACAATTTTCTTGGCTTCAAGCATTTTAAAACAAAATATTGTGAAAAAAAAAAGCAGGTCTGATTCTGCAATTGCTCAACTAGATCAAATAGGGACTATATAAAAAACTGTAGGTTATTTGGATTGAAATGGAAATGAAAGGCAATGGAAACGTAAGATCTCAGAACACTGACTGTTCTTTGCAATGACATCTCAAAGCTCAATGAAACATGTATCAAGGTAAATATAATCTTTTTTAATGTAACGATCAAACTGTGTTAATGAAGTAAATTAAATTCCCTCAAATTCAAGAAAAAAACAAAACAAAATCAAAGCAAGTCATTAAATACAGTAAAATGACAGCATCCTCACCAAGAGAAGGTCACAAACACATCAAGCTTAAGTACTACTTACTACTGCTTCAAACATAAACATTTAAAAATGATTTTTTCTGCTTCACTCTTCTATTTCCTAACTTATATACTTTATATGACATAACTGGTATTTTATTTAATAAGAAAATGAAACACTTCTACTTTCAAATTATTTTAAATATAAACTGTGCTTTTAGCTTTCAGGCTCTAGAAGCCATTGCAAGTATAAATTAAACTTAAATTAAATTAAATTAATAGGAATTTCAAGTGTTCTGCATGCACAGTTCAGAATTGTAACACTTTTATAACAAGAGCAAAGTGATCAAATAGCTTGACTTTAACAGTTACTATTACATTAAATAGATTTCTAATTACACTACGGGTTCCAGAGAGAAAACCACAATTAATGAACCTATGACCCATAGTCTTTCAGATTTACTGAACTGTAGGAAGTTTGACATAACATGGCAAATGTTGGTGTGACAGTGAATGAGAAGTGTGCAGTGGGGAACCTTGTGAATTCAAACTGAATTTTACGTAAGCTGTTAAACCAGCCTTAGAATGCATTTCCTAGGGGGTGCTCAATACTTTCCTTTGTACTGTCCTGTTTCAGTTCTGAAGGCTTGCTAAACTTTTAAATGTGTAGACTTACATATTGAATTGCTTGTACGTGCTTTAAAGTGACCTATTCTGGAGTTTGGGGATCCCAACAAACCACTTCAACAGTACTATATGAAGTGATTTCCATTACCATTTTCTTCATTTATTACTGCTTGAGTTAAATAGTGGAATCTTATTTAAGGAGGGAAAAAGATGTAGAAATGTGCATAGATGCAACTGAATGATGTTAACTGAATGAAGATTAAGTTCATAGATGAACTTAATAGAAGCTGTACTCTGAATGTATTTGCAATGATATGTAACCCAAAGGTCAAATATTTTTTAAAAACCTCTGTTCTCATTAAAAAAAAAAATAATAATTAATTAAAAAAAAAAAGAAACAAGAAAAAAATCACCTAGGTAGTATAACTCACAGACAACCAGAAACTGAATGTAGAAATAAAAGAATGAAGGAATGAATGAATGAATGATTTTAGGAAAGACGGAAGTAATAGAAAAAAGTGACTGATGTAAATATCACTAGACCTTGCTGATTTCAAAACTCAAAATACTAGACTTTGAAAATGTAAAACTGACACCATTTTTCCTTTCCTAATCTACAGTTATTTTCCCTCAAGTTGGGGTTTTTCACTTGAGAAGATCCTGGGGCATGATTATTTTTTCCTGGGGAGAATAGAACTTTTTTTTATCTTCCCTGTCATGATATTACAAAACACATACAATGTCAAAAGAAAAACTTTGTGCCTTTGATCGGAGAATCAGAGTAGATATACTGACTATAATACTAGCACATGCTGCTTTTTCATTTTCTTTTATGTTCAGAGTAGACTCTCCTGGATAGTGAAAGGCAGTTATAGTCTCATGAGCTCCCTGTTTTGACCAGAAGATCCAATGAAGATAAACAGCTTTAAAGGACAGAGCCTTGAGTATAAGAAACGGGCATGCAACAGAGATTTCTCTAGGTGTACAGTCTATTTGGAGAAAGGAAGGAATAGATAAGAACTGGATGAAAGGAGAAAGCTCACAAAACTGCTACGTGATTGGTTAGTAAGATCCCCTATGTAGGAAAAGATGGGTTTCTGACATCTTTTGCAAATAAGCATGGAGTTGAACTTACTGGGATAAAGCAAAGATGCTATGCTTCTGAAACCAGATTAAAATTACAGCTTTGCAATAAGATGATTTAATATTTTGAAAATCACACACCAAAAAAAAAAAAACAAAACACAAAATCTCAAGAGAATATAAATACAATGTCAGCGAAGCATTGAAAACCAGACTTTCTATGACAATAACTGATGCTGTATCACAGCTGTGCCATGAAATAGTTGTTGGTTACTATGGATAAATTAGAAAATAGTCATAAACCCATCAGCATTTTAAGCAGTAAGACAAATGCTTGAGTCAAAGAAATAACGCTATTCTTGCTTAAAGTCAGAATTTTCTGTCAGTGAGAAATGCTTTCCAAGAGCTAGTCACCCAATGTTCTCTGTTGTGCTGCACCTCTATCCTTTCAAAGCCTGATAGGTAGGAAAATAAATCTGAATCAAAATTTACATTCTATGAATTATTTTTAAAGAAGCCACCCCGAATGGCATAAATGCTAAAAACATAAAGGTTCTATGATGAGATCAGAGTACTTAAAAAAAACAAATATGACATTCTTTGGTACTATATATAGTCACTAAAATTAAAGGTGTCAGGTCGAGTTAACAAGCTATCTTCCTCCTTTGCATTTAATACAATTGCAGAAATGAAGTAGCTCAGGTTCATTCATCAGGACTGACAAAAGGGGACAACTGCCGTATTGAAAATATCCAGTTGGTGTTTCAGACTACATTTCTGACAAATGTCTTTCTAAATGAAAAAAGGCTTTGACATTCAGACCATAACAAAAACTGAGCTGGTAAAGGGATATAAACTTGGCAATTCTGCTAATTGTTTCTTACATTCAGTTCTAGCTTTTTCTGTCCAATTCTTGTAAATGCTAATTGGATGAAATACTTAGAGTGGGTAAATAGTAATTGGATTCTACAATTACAGCGGTCAAACCCTATGAACCCCTGAGTCTGAATAAAGAAAGAATTTTCACTGTCAGATCACTTTCATAAGACTTTAGACCTCTAAGGTCAGATGCAAGCCTGACCTGTAGCATCAGACCAGGAGATGGATATGACCTCATTATAGGTGCAGCCATGGAAACAAGGGAAACCTATTTTGGATGAGAAAGAAAAGAAGATGATAAAAGTATTTACTTCATAGGGTGCCTTGAATACTCTAGGCCTCATTCCATTTCATCCTTCAATTATGCTTTTCTGCTGTCAGTGACCACTTTTACTTCTGGCAGCAAGAAAAACAAGAACCATCTTTCTGGTTTCAGCTAAGAAATGAACCATCTAAACACAGACAAAGAACAATCAGCTTTTCACAAGCGCTGCTCAGTGACTTCAGTGTAAATAATACTTACTGTTGTTGTTAAAAGAACAATTGCAATTAAAACAACAATGGTGCCTTATGCTTACTTAGTGGTCCCAGTTCTGTTAGGTGCTGCACAAGTGAATAACCAAGGTATATAACTCTTGCCCGAGATGGAAAATAACTGGTATAGATAAAAGAATAAAATAGAGTCACTCAAGAAAACCTGAAAGGCAGACAAATGCACAAATACAATAGCGAGGCAATTATTTCATGCTGTTAAATTACTAAGAGTGCAAATTCGTTGAAACAAAAAGTAGAGAAACTGAAATAAGGACTTTCAAGCCACCCAGACACAAAGATGTCTCCAGACTAGCTTGAAGCACATATTTGGAGTCAATTCTATGATCAGCAATAAAATTCTTTATTTATTGAATATTTCATGGTAGTTACTAAGAAGGAACAGATTTTAGAACACTGATACTATCACTGTTAAAGATGCATTAAACTCCATTAAAACTTCTCATACATATCAGATGAAAATTATTGTTTTCACTTACTGTCTCCTAGCATAAACTTCTACTATAAAAAACTCTTCTATGTAACAGCAAGAATAAGAGCAACGTCAAGGGCATTTATTTTTTTTTAATAGATTTGATATTCTGGAACAGGAGGAGGCAAAACTGTAAGTTGTACAATATGTTGCTAGATCTTGCAAAAATGTGTTCAAGTATATTAGGTCTAAATGAAAACCCATTCTCACCTGTTGATAGCTTAACAGTTTTATCAGTTATATGGAACATTTCATTTTTGTACGGAAATATCTATGGTTATTTGCTCTGCTGTAACAAAATAGTAAGCCATATGAAGTGTGAAATCATTCTTGGCATATTCATAAGCTGTGAATCCTGTCCAGGAGGCCAGCTGCCAATGTGGGAAATATCAGTGATATTTCCAAGTAGCATCAAGTGCACGTTGCTTTTTTGCTTCTCTTTCACTGAACGTATTGCTATAATAACAAGACCAAGGACAGCTGGGAAGCTGACAGTAATTATAAACTGTGAAGCCAGAGTTTTCATGTGTAAATCCAAAGCAGTCTTGAATCCTGTAATTATCTACTCAATATATTGAAAGCGTGTTAAAAATCTTCCATGGTAACTATATGCATTTTTTTCCAATATAACCAAAAGTTATGATACAGTCATGGGAACCTGTAAGTCATGCCACCTCACAGCTATGTGGACTGGGTCTAAATGTGCAAAGTCCCCATGGGCAACAGCAGTACTCGTGTGTTATGGCAGCAGCTACAACTCTCATTCAGCAGTGTACAGAATGAGCCAGTCAGCTATTTCAGAACTTTCAACCTATTATTTTGCATCTCCTCTGGACCAAAGGCATATTGATAGGTAAGCATTCTGTGAGTTGATTTCAACAAGCTCTCATTTGGACTCTGCTGACTTAAGAAACTGAAGAAGAATAGCCAATAAATTAGTTTCTTGGGATTTGTTTGTTTGCTTGGGTTTTGTTTCTTTTCTTTTGTTTTTATTCTATGAGTTATGCCACTTCTTTCCTCTTCCCTGTCAGAATTTTATAATTGAGAACCTGTCTTTTTAACCAAGATGAGATATCACTTTGAGACAAAACTGTGATAACTATAGTTATTACCATGCTCGCAAGATTATATACATCTGCTAAAATTACCAAAATGGCTTGCCATGACAGCTGAAATAATTTAACCATAAAATAAATAAGATTGGAAGAGGCTCTTGGAAGTCATCCAGTCTGACCTCATGTAAAGTTTTCTCTGGATATATATTATAGCCTTCCTCTGCTATTTAGGTTTTGTTAGAATGTGTTAGAGGAAACGCTTCCTACAGAAGCTACAAAGATCCCTGGCCTTGAAGCCACTCTTCAGAGAAAAACTCATATTACAAGATTACACAACAGAAAAAAGGTCATACAGGCTTTACTGTCCTTTGTAAACAGTCACAATTTATCCTTGAAAAGAAAAGTTCACTAATAAATATACAGTTTGAATTTCACATCTCAGAGTTAAAAGCTCTCCCTTAAAAAAGCAACAGTTCTTTAACGGCTAACACTGGTTGGTGTTTTGGAGTTTGCTTCTCTCCCTTGAAACATTTCTACTAAACATTACATTTTTCTACAAGCAAAACTACCAAAGGAATGATTTCACAGGTGACTCAGAAGAAATAATTTTATCAGCTGATTGTTTCATAGGCATTGAGTACTGCAGCAAAAGGAACTCTCTGAGAAATATTCAGCTCAAGGACCAAAGAGGAAAAACCCTTATCATTTTAATTAACTCTAAGAAATTTACTATTTAAAATTGCCTTTATAATAGGATACCTGTGCAGTAGAGAATACACAGTCCCATTTTGCTTGCATTACTATTGTAACTATCACAGATACAATGAATAAGTGCAGAAGTACTATATAAAACATGTGAACTCTGTTTAGCAATTCTGCCTCCTGTATGTTTTATTAAAGCCTCATGGCAAGGAGGAAGAAGTACTGGAGAGCACACTTATATTCCTCTTGCAAACTAACTGAGCACAATGAAAAAACTTGTGAATTAGGCACAAAGGTGTTCTGGAACTTTTTTTAGGTGAGTAACTTTTCAATGCTCACTCTTTAAACCACTTCTAGTCTTATACTATTCTGTCTTTATAAAATATGTATGTCTAGATTTGGTTTTAATTGCCCCTCCATAGTTCAGAGTCATTCACTGATATCCTTATCAAGCAAACATCAAAGATCCAAATGGATCAAAAATGCAACATAACTGTCCAAGAAAATACATTAATGAACATGCATTTTTCATACTACAAAACTTTCAAGGAACACTTTTTTTTTCTCTCACTTCCAATTGGTCCTATTGTTCTTACTTATGTGTTCATTCCACCATCTCTCTCTCTTTTTTTTCACACTTTAAACATTATTAAAATGCAAATGGCAATTTCAAACTTAATTAGATGAATTCCCATTTCTCTTCCCCAAAAAATTAGATTTTTTAAAATTTGAAATATTAGCCTGAGACTATTTCACTACGAAATTATTCCCTTCATAGAAAGGAATTGCTGCATAATGAAATAGTTTTCTTCACAGAAGCAAAGCAAAGTTTCTAAAAATGTGAAGTACAAATAATTTCCTCTAAATAAACCCTAAAATTCAATTGCTAGCATAAGCTTTACAAGAAATTATATTCATTTTTGAAGCACAAATATAGTCTGTATTGATTGAGCCAATAAAAAACATTAATGGAATCAAAGCTTCACGTGACTAATTAAATCAATGAAAACAGCAATATTAATTCAGACTTGCATCAGTATCTAAAAGCTGAAGTCATAATCAAACCCAGAGTGAAGTTAAGAAATTAATGAAATCATTTTGCCAGGACTACTCTGGTCTATTTGAACTACAGTTCCACACACTTTCCTTCTGTGTGCTTTTTCATTTTTATAGTCAAGTGAACTGAAAATCAAATGCACAATAGCTTCCCAGCAATTAATTTTTGTAACAATAAAATAGTTTGCAATATAATTCACCTTGAAAGTGAGATTATTTTATTTATGCCAATGTACATCTTGTTTTAGTGACATCTGCAGAGAGGCTTATGAGGGTTTAGTAACATTTAACACTTATGAACTGCACCATTCATCAGTGTATTTACCTGGATTTGTGTCCATTTCTGGGTTCCCCAGTACAAAAAAGACAGAGACCTCTTCAAAAGAGTGGAGGGCTACAAAGATAATAAAGGATGTGGAACACCTCTCTTATGAGGAGAGGCTGAAAGAGCCAGGTCTGTTCAGCCTTGAAAAAAGAAAACACAGAGGGGATCTGATTTCTGTCTATAAATATTGAAGGAGTGGGAGGCAAAGGGATGAGGCTGAACTCTTCTCTGTAGCGTGTGGCAATGGAATGAATGGAAATGTCCACAAACTGAAGCATTGGAAGTTCTGCACAAATGTGTGTGGGTACTTCTTCACAGTGCAGTGACGGAGCACTGGCACAGGCTGCACAGAGAGGTGGTGGAGTCTCCTTCTCTGGAGATGTTCAAGACCCACCTGGACGCCTACCTGTGCAACCTGGGCTAGGGAGCGGCTTTGGCAGGGGAGTTGGACTCTATGGTCTCTGGAGGTCCCTTCCAACCCCTATAGTTCTGTGATTGTGTGAAAGTCAGCACTTTCCAACAGAGATGAAAAGAAAGAATTAATAAACAGTAAATTTACTTGTATGCTCACAAAATACAACTGCTTGCTTCAGGTACCACTATTAAGTCATTTTTTAATTGTTTATTTATTTGTTTGTTTGTTTATTCACTTATTGTTTATGGACAGATGCAAAAATCGCACAACAGCAGATTCATCTTCGGTATCAAATAGATCTCACCTAGGCTCCAAGATTAAGCAACAGCAACATTATATGGATATTTCTTAAAGCTAATATTCCTAAAGTAAACATGCTGTTGATGGAGATGTGAAAATTAGGTCCTGACAATTCCAGAACACAGAAGAATTCCTAAGTGCTTGTGAGAACATTGTCCTCAGGAATACTGCCCAAGTCAAATTCCAAAAATGAAATTGTTATCTCATTACTTGTAAATTCCTCAGCATTTTTTGTTCCATTATTTACTTATCATATTCTGCAGTTTAAAATGTTACTATATTTGAGTTCTACTCCAAAAAGACCAAATTCATGGCTGGACTGTGTTTTTACAAACTAGACCCCTTATTTTCTAATTTCACAATGTATGTTACAATTCTTGTGAGATTGAGTGGAAATATTTTTTCAGGCTGAAAACCAGCATACCATTACCTAGCTTGGCTTTATTGACATGTATCTCAGGAATGACGGCAGCTTCAATTTCTTCAACTGTTGTGATCTTTGCTGTCTCTCCAAAACTGGAGATCAGTGAGATCAGACAGTCTTCTGTTCTTTTGTCCTATCTCTCTGCCATAATGAATTCTCATGAAATGTATGAAAGGTGAGGTAATCATGGCCTTTCCTTTGACTGTAGCAAAATTCTCAGTCAGTTCACTGAAGCTGTGTTTCTGCCTACTGGGAAAGGTTCTGCTGGACTGGAGAACTGCAGGATCATGCTGAAATCATTGTTTTAGAAAATGGAATATGTGAAAGGAATATAAGAAAAGAATGCCTGAGAAGCTCCTGAAAACCTGAGATAAGAAAATAACATAACAAGAGCAGTCCACTCTGAAAACTGCAGGGAAACAGATAGCAGGAAGGGTGAACCACTATGATGCTGGCTACCTATTCAGGCAGAGTGCTCATGCAAAATCTCAGACATGAAACCACATTTTCGTGATGGAAAAACTCATATGTTTGTATGACATTATAAATCAGCACTGCTCAATTTTCATTGCTTTAAATGATGAAAGAAAAAGATGTCATCATATGCAATAATTAAATACATATTGCAGTGATCTATCCGTCTTGAGCAGTTTTAATGATATCTGCTGTGTTCAAAAGAAATAAAACCGTCTGCATGAAAAGAAATAATATTTCAGAAACGTCGTAAACTTTAGATAAAGGGAATGAAACTTCCTAATTTCTCACCTCAACTATATACGTTCATAATCAGACATTCAAGCAGATGAAGGCTGCTGTGTGGGTGCACACTGTACAACAAGACAAGACTTATTCATCTTGTTGGAAGTATAATTCACTTGGGTCTCACTCAGAAAAACCTCTTGTATTTCAATCAGGTATGCTGATGTGACAAATTAATGACAATGGGGCCTTTAACAGAAGGAGTTCCTTAACTCCAGTTACCGACAGCCTATAGCAGGGGGTGTCTCATCTTTTGACAGGACAGTAATTTATTTATTTATTATCTTACCCCTAGCATATTTTAGTTGGAAAGCTAAACTTATTCTTTTTTGATTCACATCAGTTCTTAAACACCACATTAAACACATTCCATCTCCAAATGCTAACATGTATTCTCTCAGGTATCTCTCGTAATTCTTATTTATTGCAGAGCACTTACAGAATAAAAGCTTTCCAAGTCAAACAGCTGAGTGTACATCCATAGCTTTTTCTTCCCCTCCTGGTGCCCTACATGACCAAGCTAGCATGAAGTACAGAATATCGATTAGAAGTGTGCTATAGATTCCTTACACTGCAAGTTAAATTACTGTATACTGTATATTTTTAATTTCCCACATATAACAATAAACATGATTGATTCTTCAATTTCAGAGCATCGTTTTGGCAATTAAGAAAATAAATATCCTTTCTGTGTACAGCTTGCTTTTTTTCTAAGTAAATGTCTGCAGTGCATTAGCTCATGTGTGACAGACAAATAACTATCCTTCTCCCTGTAGGCCTTACTCTGTTTTGTGTTTCCTTCTTTTTTATTTATTTGGAACCTGCCATTCATTTTCACACCTGACAGTAAAAACCTCAGGACGTGGTTGTTGTGAAGAGGATTATCTTTCAGATCAATGCTGAAATTGATTCCAAACCACACTATTTATCAGCCTGCAGCTAAAGTACTGAGAGTCAGGAAATATTTACTCTCCTCCAAATCCATTCTTATTTTGCTGTTGGAAAATCACAATACTACGGCCTCCATTAATACACAGTTTTACTACTGCTCACATATCTGGAATATCAATATCAGAGATACAATGCAATTAGTCGCATTATCAAATTCTCTTGAAAAACAACTAGAGTAAGAATCCAACAGCATAATTAGTTTTCACACTACTGCTGAATAGTTGTTGGTACTGAGACTATAGCCTTACGGTGCCATTTGACATTTCTGAATCGCATCTATGACACAGTAGTACATAAAACATCTATTAATTATCTCTTTTTAAAGCCATGCCTACAGGCATTTTTCACTGCAAGCAACTTAGACTGAAAGGACAAAAAAAAAAAAGGAAAAAAAAACAAAAAACAAAGGAAAGACCTCTTAAAAATCAGAACGTTGTAAGAAGAAGTACATCAAACTACATAGGTAGAATACAAAAATAATTTAGGTATACAAGGTCAAATCAGTTAAACTCTGTCCTGTTTCTGTGATTAGCAAACTTCACAATGAATAATGAGGGACAATCTGATAAATGCTGAAAGTTAATGGGAGTCTTCATTTATTGCAGGAACTATATTAGGCCTTTATTTATTTGAGACTATAATAACACTGTTGACTAATTATGACATGACTTCACTTGTATTTTAATATAGACCTGAAAGTACAGGACAAAGCCTCTGGTAAACCCTAATCTAATTCAGTACACAAGTTCCAAATAAATAAAAGTTATAATGTAATTTAAAATTAATTTACAATACACAAATGCATAAAAAGTACACTATAGAGAAATGTAAAGTAATGGCAACAAAAATTAATATATAGTTAACACAATGGTGATAATGAGCAGTTAAATTAGGCAACTGACTTTTTCCTCACTTCTTTTATTGCAGGAAAACAGCTATTTATGGCTAAGATTTTAAAATTTTATCAGCTCCGCAAAGCCCTCAAAGGTACAATTTGAATGTTCTGAAGTTCATTAGAACTGCAAACTGAAAATTGTTACAGTAAGATTTAAGAAATTGAAACTTTAGATTAAGTAATTTGGGCTATGTTAAAAATGGATACTGAATTCATATGTCTCAATTTCTGATGCCTAATTAAAAATGTATTACAAAGCCCTAAGAGGGCTTTCTAGGAAGGTAGTATTTAATCTGTTCTGAGAACTATGACTTGTCTCGACACTTTGTTGAAGTAATGAAAATAGACCGATATAAAATTATGATCATTCAAGATATAATATTTACAATTTTTTATGAGAGATTAATCTTTAAACTTATTTTAATATAACACATAACTAATCTTCAAAATAATGAAGCAGTTAAAATTAATTTTACAATGAAATAATATCAAAAAGTTTCACTGTTTTACTCAAGTTATAAAGTGAAACTTCAACATAGGACTCCAAAACTTGATAAACATAGATTACAGAGTGGGATTCTAACACTAAAAAGCAGGAGTGCCTATTCAGGCACATAGCAGAGATTTCAAAATAATTTTGCATTATAACTCAAGTTAAGACACTTTAAAATTGATAATTTTGCTCTGAAAGATTTTTTTTCAATATACTTAATGATTTCTGAATATAGTTAGAATTTATTGAAACAGGCCTATCAGTTCTATTAAGAAGCACACCTCCTTGTATGAGTTGCACATATCTACACATGCACCAACTCTTTCTAGATCAATGCTGAGTTCATTCAAGATTTTAGAACATGACCTAAAATTATGCTACAGAAAGCTGGTTTGATTATGTTTGCTGAGAGAATAATTGTTTATTTCACTCCAGACTACAATTAAAGTTATATTAAATAATTAACAGATTATTGTTATAGATGTGTCTTGATAAGAAAGTCTTCCATAAACTATCCTGGTATAATTTATCTCCTACCTGCTTGCTTGAACTTAAATCCAGTTGGAAGATGCAACTTTGAAGATGTACCTCTAATGGAGCAACATGACAACTGCATAGACTGCTAGGGATGAACCATGTGGCTTATATCACTTCTTTGCACTATTTTTGTTAAAAACAACATACCCCTTCAAGAAAAAAATGTCACATTTACCCAAATCAATTACTGGTATTTCTAGAAGAAATTTAATGGTGTGCAGAGAAAGAAATAAGCAATGTGCATATACTTTGATACAGTGCTTGACAGAACGGCAAACCTACTCCATAATAAAAATTTTGAACTATTCAGCAATCAAATCACTTCAAGAGTACACCTAAGTGAAATTCCCTACTAGTAGCCAAACCCACAAATTGCTTGCCATTATACATTTTTTTTTATTCTACTTTTTTTTATTATTTTTCAACTTACTCTGAATTCCAAAACAAAGCATGCAAAAAATTAAGTTTGACAAAACATTTTGGCTTTCCATCTTCAATTTCAGTTTTGAATATGCACTATTAATTTCAAAGCAGAAGCAAAAAGGAAGCCATAGTGTTCAAAAAAATACTTCTACTTGAAGCATGGGCAGCAAATGCAGCCAGAAGCGCTTACTCATATTCAGAACAGCAAATTCTGAGCAAGACAGAAAATCACAATTTTTTATGATAGACATTGAATTCACAAGCACTTGTTTTTAAGCTTGATCAATATAAAACCAAAATTCGTAATAATTTTTTGTGCTTCTCATGAATTATTTTGATTTCTTTTCTAAGGGAAATGAAATTAAAATGGTTTTAGAGTTTACAGAAATTAATTTACATCAATGAAAACAAAATCATATTTAATGTTTTTATTTTTCTAGAAGTGAAAAACTAAACATCTGATCTATAACTAATAGAAAATAATGTAAGTCTTATACAAAGATGCCAAGTGATTGGAAACATAACACTGACACTATTTTTGAGATAATGATCTAGAAAGTAACTGACAAACTTTCATCAAAACATTAAAAATGTACTATTGTTTTTGTTAAATATAGAATATGTGTAGTTTGTGCAGCTGGGTTCACTTCAGAAACTGCATTTCACAGTCTTACTCTGCCTAAAGCATATCAGTAAAGAGGTACTGCTGAAATGCCCTGATTAGGGGGGAAGCATTGGATAAAATGTTATTAACACTATTATATAGAGGGTTCCTAGAAACAAAACCTCTTAGGAAATGAGTCTGCTGATTTATACAGTTTTAACTACTGTGCTAGCTTTTTTCTTTGGGCATAATAGGCTACTGTTGGTTACTTTTTATCACATTAGGCAATTATTTCCCACTATAATTCTTGACTCATTGGTCTGTCCACTAATTTCTAATACAGATATAAAAAAACATTACACACATAGATGTAATCTTACAGCTACATATCATGTTTAATCAAATCACATTAGCCAAGGAAAATGGGTCACTTAAGAAATTAGCAGAAACCTACAATGTCTTCATAACTTTATAGCTTAATTTGAATTAGTGTTGAACACTTTCGTCAGGTTTATATGGAATTGCTGAAGGATAAAACTGAGTCCTTCTCAGCTGTTTAATAAAAAGTTATCTTCAGTGTTGATATACAGTTGTTGTATTTGTGCCTTCAGGCAGATATACTTTCAAATTATGATGCAACCCACTGATCAAGACCCTGGACTTCGCTTAGGGTATCAGGATTCTACATTTAACTACAGTCCTGTTTCATGATTTCGGAGCGAAGTTTAATCCCTCCCTGTTCATTTTCTTTTACTTCTCCATTAGTAATTCAATTCATGATCCCACTAGACATGGTGACTTAGAATCTCATGGTACCTAATGCTGAAGCACCCAATCACGTTGTACTTGCATGACACAATGCTACATAAACACAGGAGGTAGCAGAGAATGATTCAGCCTTGAAACCAAAAGATGTATCAGCATATCAGTTCCCCTACTGAGTTCCAGAACTGAATAGTCTTGCAAAGTGAAGGCACGCAGGTAGGTAGAGACTGAGAAAGAAAAGGAAGAAGCAAGAAAATTGACACCATGGTGCCATTGACAGCAGGTGATGCTCAGCCCTGCTCCATTTACTTCCCTGTGATACACTCTTCATAGCAAAATCCCTTTTTTTTGTGTTTAGAGCCACTAATTACACTCCAGTTCTTAAGAAACAAAAATCTTGCCTTGAATACTAATCTTTCCCTCACAGTCCCATATTATGAGATTTCTTTATTTAAAGAACAGCAAAAAACATCAGAGGAATCAGGAAAAAAAGATCAGTAAATGTATTTGTGTTCAGTAAGTGAATATAAATTCAGTAGTAACCATGATGCCAGATGGTGCTTAATGGCATTATCAGCCCATGCAACCTCTCTCTTGTCTCTGCAATTTCTTCCTCAATCTCTACCTTCATGTTTGTTTGTTTGTTTGTTTAATCTACTCTTTTTTTTTTTTTTTCATACTATCACTTCTTTTATTTAGAGTATTTTCAGGTACTAAGGAACAAACAGAATGAATGATGGAGGAAGACAACAGCACCTAAGGCACTGACTTGGATATGGATGATCCAAATTGTTTCTAACAGGTTTTAACATCCCTTATATACATTCACAAGTTTTCTCTTTTAACTTTCCCACCCACATTTACATGTCCACAAAATACTCCACAAACACTCCTTAACCGTGCATACTGGCACTTATGCAATTAGAGTCATGAGTCACACACTCTTCCTCAAATCAGGGTCATCATTAAGTGGCCATCACACAGCTTGAACTTGTTTTCCTTTTCTTATTGAGTGCCCATCGTTGTCAGCCTTCCTTTCTCATGCTGTTTATCTTGTTCCACAGCTTCTGCTGTGAATATACTTCCTTGCATTCCCACAGAAGACCTCCATCATACTTTTTCTGATTCTTGATGGTTCTGGCTGTTCTTTAGCTAAGACCTCCATCTTTTCACACATTTCTTTTGGAAATACTTCCTTACACAGATTACTTTTTTTAAAAAAATGAATATCCACATACATTCAAAGCCTAAGTGCTGAATGTATGATTCATCTGTGAGAGTCCAACTTAGAGCAAATGATGAAGAAATTCCATTGAGCTTGTTTATTTCTAAAATCACGTCTTTTCAGATACAGTGCTAACCACACAGAAAATTCTGAGAATAAAATCCAACACACTGAGACACTTCCCATACAGCAGGCACTTCTCTGTATGTGAAACACTGTTAAGAGATTCAACTCAGCACAGTAGTAAGAGACTTGTTAATGTTTTTCAATTGATTTCAGTGGAGTAATACTAGAGTAAAATGAAGCAACACAGTGCTTGATCAACCCTAAGATATGTCCCTAATGGCTTTTTGTTGTATTCCAGCCCATTAACAGACTATCTGGTATGATGGTGCAAAAGCATCATTATTTCTTAATGAGGTGATTAAAAACCAAAAATGTGCAGTTGTTGCAAAATATTACAACAGACTCCAAAAAACACCAGCAATATTTAATGTACTAATTTAATACTTTATTTGTGGCTAGCTATAAAGTCTTCAAACTTCAATTATATAGTTTTACATTATCTAGGATACAAATCTTTCTCACATTAAAACACTGACATTCTTTATAGTTGGTCTAATTTTAGAACTATTTACAGATGTAGTTTTGATATTATTTACGGTGCACTGCTACATATCATTTTACTGATCTGTGCTTCACAACATCTAGCTTTTAAAGGAAGTGGTATAAAAGGGTTATGCTCAAACTTAAATTTTCTATAAAGTTTTACTTGGTAACAGGCATATAAGAGGTTTCAAAGTATGCTCCAAAACCAGTGAGTACACTGACACAGCTTCTGAAAATATCAAGCTTGAAGGACCTTTACAAAGTTTCATTCTTATGCTTGAAAGATTCTGCCCCGCCAATTTCCTGAATATATCTCCCTTCAAATCTGCTTCTTTCAAGACCCTACCTGCAGCTTTCATAATACGGTGAGTTCTGCTTGCTTGTATTCCAGGATTTGTGCTCTGTTACTCTCCTTCTGCACTCCCCTCACAATCTTAAACCCTATTTCATGGTCATTACATCCTTTTTTATCTTTTGAACAACAAGATTTTTATCTTGTGCAGCACCTGTTTTCCTACAATCCTTCTTGTTACAAGAGGAAGTTATCCCCAAAACTCAACAGAAGCCTTCACAGCCAGTATGTCCAAGAATCTCTTGGGAAGTGGAAAGGCAGGGAGGAAAAAAGGAAAAACAGATTGACAGTGATGCTGAACAAGCCTCATTTTCCAAGAAAATCTGTTTAATTAGTACAGATAAATATGACCTCCAATGGAAGAGAAAAACACAGTCTCTTTTAGTACTAGCACACTGTAGATTCAAACGTTACACAGATAATATATTGCATTCTTATGTGTAAATGCAACATTAAGTGGCAACTGAACAGCACTAAGACGCAAATGAAAGTGACGGAAAATATACACTGGGTCTCTCAAAACAGAGTTAACAGGCAAACCTATCAACTTACCCCTTTTTGAGGCCACATACCCCAATATCTTAGTGCACAAATTCACAATTAACTTCACTTTTACTGAAGTGACCTCAGCAACTATTCTACAGAAACTCTTTTTATGCATATCCTCTAAATTTAAAAAAGGATCCAGTGGTCAAGTCAAAAATACCTGTTCCTAGTCCTGGCATTAAACAGAAAGAACTTACTGCCCTCTCTCTGTTATTTAAGTAGCACGTGCATTTTATCAGTTGTGTGATTACATGTTGAAAACTGTATTATAATGGTAATTAAAAGATGTTATACAAATATGAAATAATTTAAGTAAGAAAAAGGAAACAAAAACTTACTCATCCTATGTTGCATAGATGTTCCCCTGCAGCTAGTAGGCTAAATAAAAAAGTCATTCTGGAGAAAATTTTTATAGTAAATTTATATTTCCCTTAGTTTTCCAACAAAATCATTGACACATAATATCCTTGGCATCACAAAAGCATGGCTACATTGTTTGTTACAATTTCCTACAATTTTTGAAATATACATACTTCCATGTATTTTATTATTCTTTACCTTATCCTCCCTTCAAAAAGGAAAAATTACTTGTTTATCAGCAAGTTACATATCTTTTTTTTTTTTTTTTTTAATGATCTGACTACTATATTAAAAAATGCAAAATTACAAACATCCAATGTTCACCTGAAGGAACTGTATCACAATATCTCCACAAATGTTGACAGCCATGCAAAATCTCAATGGGATTAATACAGACTGATATTAGGAAATGGGCTTATTTTATTGGTCTACAATCAGTATAACAGAAGCTTAGAAGACTGAGAAATTGTGTGCTTTCTGATTAGTCAGGTAAACTTGCCAGCACACATAACAGCCAGCTGATGCAAGGGATTTCAGATCAGGGTAGCAATATGAACACAAGCAGTTCTTCAGGAAAAACACTGCTTGCCACTGCACAATCCATGACCTGAGGTTCTAATTGATACATCCCTCCTAATCTCAGCTAAAGAATGACAGTAGAAGACGGAATATTGACGGTCTGAAAAGTCTTGGGTCACTGAATTTTATAAATAAGAATATATATGGTCTGTGAAATAACTACATTATGCACATACTGTATTGAGTACACATACTGTATTGAGTACAGCTCCTGGTTATGTAGTTCAACTTTAAAGATGTGTATGTCTCTACATATACGCAAATACTGCAATATCCTGATTGAGTGCCATTTTATTACGGCTACTTCCTAGATGCTCTTTTAACAAGGTGTTATACTAGCTGTGTGACAACTCAAGTTCTAGGCAGGGGAAGAAGAGCAGATGAAAGTCTATACGTGCAAGATACATTATTGTGCCTTTTCAAAAGCTCCCTCAATGTCAGAGACACATCCTTACTTGATTTGTCCACTGCTAGTTTGCCTACTTGAAATGTGAGAACAGAGTCACCTGAACAGTCATGCTTTTATCATGCCTCAGTGACACCCTGGCATTGACAAATGAACATATGCCTCTAATGGGACAGATATATACGGAAACTATACACATCTGAAACGATGAGAACAAGAAAAATGCTATTCTTTTTCCCTTGCCTTAAGAAAGCTTATATAGACTTGGGAACAAAACAAAATTTTACAATCTCTTTGGTGATGTCAGGTGCCAGAGTTCTGAAGTCAACAAACTGCCTGATGTGTACCAGTAGAGAAGTATCTCTTTCTGGTCAAGATATCTCCTTCATCAATAAAGCGTTACTAATCCTCTCAGCAGTTAATATCCTATACAGGCATAACCAAAACATCCTTTATTCTTAATGTCCACAAAAACACACATACAAAGAAATCCTTTCGTTTTATGTTTATGTAGAGGTTCATTCATTTTCCTCCAGAATGTACTTCTGATGTCTTAAAAGCTATAATGAAGAATACTAGTATTAGTAACAGAGCCATCACAGTAATAGATCTTACAAAACATATACTCTAAAACTTTTTGTCCACAAAAAAGATTTCTCTCTGAGCTTGTAAATTTATGAATGTTAAGGCAGGCTTAAAAGAAATATAGCACATTAAAATGAAATAAGGGCTGTTTCATTATTATTTTAAAAGGCTACAGTAATTTATTACCTATAGTGTGTTCATCAGGACTACAATCTGACAGACCCATGTATGCTTTCCACCCTAATAGATCAAGTTAATCATAAAACATGCACTATTTTCTGCTCAGCTCCCTTCTGTTAATCTACTTGCTAGTATTAAATCCTAACCAGCAATGCTAATTCTAACCATTTCAGAGCCATAAAAATTATTTACATGACCTGGCATCTTTGCTTACTCATTTTTTTTTATTTTGCTAAATGAAAAGAATATACTTATGGAAAAAAAAATAATCCAAGGCAGTGACAATTTTAGATACGTTAATAAAAATAAGTGATTTATTTCTTAAACTACGTTATAGAAATAAATGGAATACAACTCAAGAGCAAACGAGAGCTGCTGAATTTCTTTTAACTATGATTCAGGACACAAACAATGGTAAGTGAGACAGTCTGATTGCTGCTGTACTTAAACATGAGAACTTACATGCAGTATACATGTGGATTTTTTTTAAAAGTAGTATGACAGTTTTTCTAAATTCACATTTAAAGCTACTAACTTTAAAAGCCAAATGGCTTCATTGAAGTCTGAAGATTTCAAGTTTCCTAGGAGTTTAATGAGTAGCATAAGTTGATACAGAGAAAAATAAAGTCCTTCTTTTCAACTTTTGCTAGGTCAGGTTTTAGTGCGGTCTATATCTGGTTCACTCTGAAGTAGTATGAAGACTAGCACTAATAAATGACGGAGAGAGAAAACAGTCAGAGGTGTTATAGCATACCAAACCACCACTTCCATGGGCGTCATGGTCTTAGACCAACTTAGATCAATGGCTTTTAGTATAAGCCATATATGGTTTGGCTGCAAAGGAAAAAAAAGTAAAAATAAAAAGTTGAACAGATCCAGAATACGCCTGCTTTTGGACAGTGTCAGCAATTTTAAATCCCCGCGTTGTGCTCCTGCTCCAATTTACTTCATTTTCGTCATTTGATTGTTCCAGTTCATTTTTTCGCACTCAATAAATGCTTGCTTTAATTTTCATAGCACTGTTTCATCACAAAATCTGGATGAGTGATCTTCATTTACCAGCCACAATACAGTCACAACACAGAGCAAGATAAAATCATCTCAATTTGTTTTCATTACAGTACAGCTCTGGATATTTTTTATTGATCTATAGTAAAATCAAAGCTTTGTATTACTTGCAGAACTAGAGACCTCTTGAATTCAATGTGACAATTAGGCACACTGGTTTATATATAAAATAAACAGGTATTCTGTTGTACCACCTAAATGAAGACAAAATATTGTGGAACACTGCAATGCTCTGAAAATTCAACAAAACACCACAACAAAGAGAGATACAGAATACTGATTCTACCTGTAGGAAAAAGAATGGAGTTTACAGGAAGTGAAATAAGAATTACAAGCTTTTCTCCTTAAGGAAAGTGGAAGAAGCAGTGTATGGCGTTAACAGACTGCATTTCACTGAGCAAATCTACTACCAAACATACCAGCAGCCTCATAAAATGAAAAGTAAGGTTTTTAAAGATTTCTTTTCAGGAAGGACAAAAATTCACCTCTTACTTTTAAAGTATATACATTAAAAAGTGATGGCTTGGTTTTGAAGTCATGTCCGTATTAAAACAAAAAACAGCATTACTGAAGATTCATGCTGTTGCTAAAAATATTGACATGAGCCAAGTACCCAGAATATAAGGGAAAATGTCTTCAAATATCTAAAATGGAATGAATGTTAGCATTCATTAGTAATAAAAGAACAGACATTGCTTAACTAGACAATCTCCTACTCTCAAATGAAAAAGCATGAAATAAAATTTGCTAACAAAATGAAAGGATAGATCTGAAAAATCAGTGAATCACAATGGATTGCTATGAATACTACTTTACTACTGGCCATTTTCATTTTATATAGAAAAACCCATCTTCAGCACAGTCACTGAGAGCATACTTCAAAGCATACTTTCATGACTGAAATGTCTCATGTCCTTACGATTCTTTAATATCAAACAACCTTCCAAACTGTAAACAGAAATGAAGATTATATCTGCCTAATATTAAGCCTTTCTCAAAGATGTCATTAAAATGAGTAAATTTTGAATTCTGAATCACAACTAGGCAAGCAAAATAGCCTAAGATAGAAAGAACTGCATACTATCAAATACAGAAACCGAGTAGAATTACTGTGCTTTATTTTTGTGGTGGTTGCTGTTCTATATTCTTCCTTTGTTGTCTTAATCATTCAGATGTATTTTCACTTTTATGAAGTAGAACATAGTTGCTGTGAAAATAATAATATATTGCTCCCTGAATGGCAGAGTAGTTAGAATATCTCCATGACTGTGGTCTACTAAATAAATATAAGTATTATCTGATATCTGATTATCTTTCTGGTGTTTTTGTTGTAGTTTATGGTTTTGGTTTTTTTCTTTTTTATTCTTAAAGTTTGATAGGGAAAATATCAAATTTAAAAAAAAAATCAAAATACTCTTTGATGTCCGTAAACAGATTCAGAATTGGCAGTACAGACTTCTGCCAGACAAATCTGAAAAACGGCTCAGTCACTGTGACAGTACTTCACACTCCAGTCTCCTTTATGTCTCTCTATTTTCTATTCAGACTGCCACCAAGACAGTGTAATCAGGCAGTTTAAACTGTAAAGGAACAGAATTTTTGTTTGTTTGTTTGAATATCAGAAACTCTAAAAGCAGCTGCTTTACTCGGACACACTAAATGCTAAGTACTTTTGGATGAAACTTCAGACAATTACCTATCTGGACTGACTTAGAAATGACAGGAATTACTATTCTTGCTTTCATCCATCCATTCCATGAAGCCTAATTACCATTTTCCTGTGCAACTCCTTTCTCAATCTTCAGTCACTAAATACATCATTCAAAAGCAGTCAATCAACATAACTTTAATTAAAGCCAGTCAAGCATCCGTGATACAACCTGACTCAGGACCCAGCTTAGTGAATGCTTGCCAGACAACTCAGTGTCATTTTTAAGCAGGAGTAGGTTTATAAACTCAGCACGTAAGAAAATCCACATTTCCATGGTCAAAGAATCTTCTGTCATCCATCCAATTGGGAAAGCATAACTCTTAAATCAAATTTCTTCACACTACTATGCTCATAAATATAACTGCTTCTGTTCTAAGCCAGCAGTCTAAAGGGGAAAATCCACAAAGTGCGCTGTATATAGAAACCAATAAAGAATAGGCCAGAGTCCTGGCCAGAGTCCTGGCCTATTCTGGGCTGAAAATCGAGAGAAGCCAGATACATGAGAGCATTCCACAGCATGGGAAAAACAAAGCTAGAGCAGGAAATTGAGACAAAAATTAGGGCAGGATCTGAAGCACAAGACTCAGGAGCATTGCACAGAATAGACACGGTCTGCTTGTCTCACGGAGTCGCACATATTCCTGACAGTTTTTAAATGATCTAGTCAAAGGTGACTTTTGCAGCATCCACTGATCCCTGTTGAGTCTTACTATAAAAATTGGCTTAGAAAAAGTCTAAATAACATCAGAACACATTTGTTGTTGTGAATTCAGAACCAAAACTTAAATCATTTTGAGCTTAGGGCTGTACAGGCATCATGTGGTATTTTTATTCATCTTCTACATTAATCCATGGATGCCTTGCCATTAGTGTCATGAACAAAATGAAGTCCTTGGATTACAGATTCACTCCGTGTATTGCAATTTTGTCTACTGCTAATCTCAGTCAAAATAGAAGCAGTAGACTGAAAGAGACACCTTTTATAAACTGCTGCCTGTTTTTACTTTGCCAGATTTTAATTGGAAAATAATACTCCTTTAGAGCGGGAGCATCAACAGAATAGTGGCATTTCCACCTCAGTACTTATTTCAGTTACCTACTACATTAAGAAAATTTACCTCTAAACAAAATTTGCTATATAAATTCAACATGTAATGCCATATAGTAACACCCTCTGTGCAATTATGATTGCTTCCTGTACAAAACAAATGTTAATTTAGCTTAAAGAATGAAAAGGAATCTCAACTTTTTTTTTTTTTTTTAAGGCAAGGGCCTCATTGTATTCAATTTACGTATTTTTGAGAGAATTAAGAGCCACACATATTTTATCTACAAGTATTTATACAGTTAATGTCATTTTACAGAAAGATGTCTCAATTTCAACATTATTTACCCTACTATTTCTATACTGCTGTGTGTTATTTTTAATACAGTATGATCTGATCATCATAAAATTATCTTTAGCAAAAATCAATGCAAGATGGTATATTGGCTGTGTGAACTGGAACTACTCACTTTCTTTTGTAGGTGTAAAACATCAATTATATCAATTTTTGAAATAATCTAAGAAAATCAAACATTGTAATTATCACCATTTCTTGTGATCCCTGATTAATGAAGCGAGACAGTTTCTCCAGAGAACTAGAAGAACAATTCTGCAACTGTGTCATAACCTCCTTTAGATAATTTTATTTATAGTTTTCTTTGTGGTTGCTTTTTCACATTTCCTTACAAATTACATTTTGTCATGAGAAATCTTCAGTACTTCTTTTAATCAACACACAACACTCAAAAAACCAGCTTCACCTCTTTTTACTGTGTCTATATGCAGTGGGTGCTTTTTAAATTCTGTAATACTTTTTATTCATTTTTCCAGATTTTAAAACATTTTCACTCTTGAAGGTTAGAATAATGATTAGAAAGTGTATCTATAATGCTTTTTCATATTTGTCACTCTAGGAAAGCATTGCACAATGTTTCCTTTATGGATCAGACTCAAATTTGATGAAATATTTACATTATATATAAATATATGTATTTAAATAAATGTATTCCAAAGTCTTTGTTCTGTATAACTGGGGAGTTTATCTTACTGTTTCAGAAGAACCAAATATTTACTTCTATTACAATTATTTGCAACGTTAGATTGTAGCCTATAATTTGCATTCTTTTGTGGCCATGTATCATTCTTGGTTCAGTCTATTTTCAGAATTCAGACATTTTTGATAACATTTAGCCAATTTGCTGCAGCTTCATTTAATTAAAAGTATACAGAAAATATTTTGGCATCTACCTCTACATCCAATAGCTCAAAATATTTATATTTCCTCTCACCAAAGCTGGATGAATTAGGCTGACTTGCAATCACAGTTGATAGGCATGTGAACACATGCTAGCAAGCGTTTAAAATAAAACAAACTGATTTATGCACGGATAAAGATTCATTAAAATAATACCTGTCAGGTACAATTCAGATGTATATCCCATTCAAATGTTATAAATAAAGATTTTCTGTTGGTCCAGACTTCTTTTAAATTCATGTTTTCAATTGCAGTGTTAAAACAGTATCAGTGACTGCAAGCAGAGAAAAAGTTAAGACAGTTGTAGCTATAGCCAAAGCTTGTAACAGGTGTATCACCTGCAAAAAGGTGCTTCACAACTTTTTTTGTACAGCAACTGACAGGCATGCCATTCTGTATAATCTTTGCCAGCAAATGCAACCTCTTCGCCTGCCAAAAGGCAACAGCAAAAACCAGCACGCTTCTATCAGCAAGAAGAGTCACAGATATTCCCTCTTTGAAAAGTAATATGTTCTCTTTACTCCTAATACAATGCAAACAAAGAGGTCTTCTAAAAATAAAAATAATAATCAATCGTTTCAAAAACTACTGGCGTAACTATATTTTAATTACAACTGGTTTACTTACTACAAAGGGCTTATATTTCCTGCTTAGAAGACCTAAAAGATAACAGATAAGGCTAATCATGTTAATACCAAGTGTCTCTACGTCCATTCACTAGCAAAAATTTTCAAAACTGTACCATTAACACAGTGCAATTTAGTTTCAATCTCTGTCTCCATATGTTTTCAGGAGTTTTTCTTGCCTGTGAAAAAGTTTATTTTCATATAAGAAACCTTAAAGTAGCATTTATCAAGTAAAGTATAAATTTTTCCTGATGTCTACGAAATGCTTTTTAATGCAGGTTGCTTTTCTTTCATTTGAAATAGTCTTGCTATATGTAAAAATATTCTATTATTTCATATATTTTACTACCTGAGACCTGATAAATTGGTTATCTTCTGTAGAGAAGGAGGATAAGTGTTAGATGTATTTCCGTACACTCAGAAAAGCCATATAGAGAACATTCTACATTCACAATATATTAGTTTTTCCTCATAGAAACAGACATCTAATCCCAGCCCCCACCATGGACAGGGTTGCCTCCCACTAGCTAAGGTTGCTCAGGATCCTACCCAACCTGGCCTTGAAAGCTTCCAGGGATAGGGCATTAACAACTTCTCTGGGCAGCCTGTGCCAGTGCCTCAAGATTCTGAGTGAAAAATTTTCCCATAGCATCTAACTGAAATCTTCCCTCTATTAGTTATAACAGTTCCCCCTTGTGCTATCACTATCAGATCATGTAAAAAGTCAGTCTTCCACCTGATATAAATTCTCTATAAGTACTGGAAGGCCACAATGAGGTCTCCCAACTCCCCTAGCCAGTCTCCATAGGAGAGGTGCTTCAGCCTTCTGATCATTCTCATGGCCATTCTCTGGACTGCTCCAACAAGCTCCATATTTTTCTTGCGCTGCAGACTCCAGGCCTGGAAGCAGTACACCAGCTGAAGCCTCGAAACGGGCAGAGAAGAGGTGGATAATCACCTCCCTTGCTCTGTTGGCCACTCCTCTTTTAATGCAGCCCAGGATACAGGTGGCACATAAAACTCTTGAAGAACGTAATTTTACATAAATCATGACAAATGTTTTAAATTCTCCTTTTCAATCAGTCTCACAGTAGTACTACTGCACAGGTATGAATTCTCAGAGCAGAAGAGTAACTTGTATAGTGTTAAATTACCTCCTTATTGCCCTTATTGTAATAAAGTAATCTGACAATGATCCATGCTTGTATATTTATTATCTCCAAGCGAAAGTACAGATATATATATATACATATGCATGTATTTATATATACATGCACACACACACACACACACACACATATATATATATATATATAATGCTTCTATATTTCCCTTCAGTTATGACCAGGAATTCTATTACAATCACCTAAAATTTTACAATTTGATTCTAAAACTGTGAAAGATTATTACATAATTCAAATATTAAAATTATGTGACACGCAGACTTATGTCTCTAGTTAATAACCATATACTAGAAAAAAACCTAAAATTATACTGCTACCTAAAATCAGATACAAGAATTAAATTACACCATCTTTTTCCATCTGGAAGAGAAAACACTGCCAAAAATTAACTAAAGTATGTTGATATATTTATTAACATATAAATTACCTTTCTGTTGAAGATTAAATATACTGCATAAATCATCACAGAATCATAGAATGTCACAAACTGGAAGGGACCTGGGAAGATCATCTAGTCTAATTCTTTTGCAGGAGAACCTAGATTAGGTCACATGGGAACATGTCCACGTGAGTTCTGAATGTCTCCAGAGAAGGAGACCCCACAATCTCTCTGGGCAGCTCACTCCACCATTCTGTTACCCTTTCTGTAAAGATTTTTTTCCTAGTATTTATGTGGAACCTCGTGTGTTCCAGATTGCACCCACTGCCCTTTGCCCTACCACTGCATGTCCCTGAGAAGAGCCTGGCTCTGTCCTCCTGACACTCACCCTTTACATATTGATAAATATTAATGAGGTCACACCTCAGCTTCCTCTTCTCAAGCTGAAGAGACCCAGCTCTCACAGCCTTTTCTCATAAAGGAAATGCTCCACTCGAATAATCATCTTTGTGGCTCTGCACTGTACTCTCTCAAGCAGTTCCCTGTCCTTCTTGAACAGAGGGGCCCAGAACTGGACACAGTATTCCAGATACAGTCTCATCAGAGCAAAGTAGAGGGGGAGGAAAACCAATCTCTGCCTACTAACCACACCCCTTCTAACACACCCCTGGATACCACTGGCCTTCTTGGCCACAAGGGCATGATGCTGGCTCACGGTCATCCTGTTGTTAAACAGGACCTCCAGGTCCCTTTCTCCTATGTTGCTTTCCAGCAGGTCAGTTCCCAACCTATACCAGTACTTTGAGTAGTTCTTGCTGAGGCGCAAGACTCTACATTTGCCCTTGTTATATTTCATTAAATTTCTCCCTGCCAAACTCTTCAGTCTGTCTAGGTCTCAGTGGATGGCAGAACAGCCTTCTGGCATTCTCAGCCAAGCCTCCCAGTCTCGTGCCATCAGCAAATTTGCTGACAGTGCATTCTATTCCCTCATCCAAGTATCCAAGTCACTGACAAATGTATTGAATAGTCTATCTCCAGTATCAACCCTTGAGGGACTCCACTAGAAACAAGCCTCCAAATAGACTCTGTCCCATTAATCACAACTCTCTGCTTCTTTCCTTCATGCCTGTTCACAGTCCACCTCACTACCCAATTGACAGATCACAAATAATACCATAATGCTAAATTAATCATATGAAAGAACTAGTCTGTAACAGGTATTTTCAGAAAAAAATTAATGCATAATGTGTGGCAGTATAGTCTTTTCACCCTGTTAGCTAACTACCTACAAATCGTGGTACCAATTATTACTGCTGCTGGTTAGTATTAACTGGAGTATGTTTTCTCCTGAGGACTGCTTCTATATTTCACGTCTTTCCAATTTCACCAGAGCAAATGCATTTTGCATTCCTGATGCTTAACAGACTGCATTATGAATTTCACCTTCTAAAACCAAATTCTGTAAAGATAGATCTCAAAGAAAAAGAGGTTTGAAAAGAAGTTACACGTGCACCATGATGCTTTAAAACTGGAAGTTGAAATTATTGAAAACAGTTATATTTGCACCAGGATTTTCTTGTGCTTTGTAAGAACAACATAGCCCTGGGCATAATCTCTGACAAGCATTAAAATGATGCAATAATGATTTTTGATATAGAAAGTAATTAGCATTTTTTAATGATCTATTCTGTAGAAGCCATGTCTAATTTAGGGCATCTGTTTCTAACAATATTTCACCATCCATGTATTAAAGTTTAAATCTTAATTATTGCTTTTGCAATATAAGAACACAAACATAACTATCAATTATGGAAACTACAATCACTTGCAGAACACAGCTGAGGCATTACTGCCAAGCAAACAAAACTAGAAGAACAAGTAAAATCCTTTTTAAACCACCCTGCAGCCCAGAAGATTCTTTAAGTTCCACTCTTTGATTAACAACTAATTATGCAAATTCAGATCTACAATTCTAATGGCTAAGAATAAACGACTTTGCCTGGCTTATTTAGATCACATACATGCTTTATTTTTCTCCTTTATATGTTTATATTGTTCAAGAAACAAATCAATTTGCCAAGATCAATAATGATTCAGATATTCCTCTAGTAGCAGCCCTGTAAATATCACCACAGTAAGAGAGGAAAAGCAGAAACAAAAGTATAATAAAATCTTTTTTTCTGTTAGCTAGAATTAAAAAGCATAAAAATGCTTTGTCGTACTGTTAAACAAATGTTCATCTGTTGGACTTCCAGGTTTAGCTTGCCAAAAGTGTTAACTAGAAGACAACTTCCATACTTCATACTAAATGCACATGTCCACAGACATCATGTTTCTCCTTTAGATATGTGCATATATCAGAATGCAACATACATGAGATGTAACTGTTTAACTAAAGCATCTTTACTATGAAAATATTTGAGTTCCAGAAAAAAAAATATATAATCAGTTAAATTAACTTTTCCTCATTTTCTTAAGATGTACTAACTGGAAAGCCACAAATAAATAAACACCCGTATCTTATGCTGGCTTAAGACAGAGAGAGACTTCTTTCAGTGGCATCCCATAACAGGACAACACATACTGGACATAACTTGAAATAGGACATTCCACTTGAATTTAGTAAAAAAATTGTTATTGTTCAGGTGGCACACACTACCCAAAGAGGCAGTGGAACCTCAGTCTTCAGAAATCTTCAAAAGCTGCCTGGACATGGTTCTGGGAAGCCTGCTCCAGACTGACCTGCTTGAGCAGGGGAAAGACCAGATGTCTTCCCAGAGGTACTTCACAACCTCAGCCAGTCTGTGAGTCTGTGACAGCTAAGCCACTGCAACAAAAATTGAATGTCACAGTTCTCCAGATATCTCCTCCACACACGTTAATATTTAGCCTACCATTACATCACCTTTCCTATCAAGCTCTTAACAATCTTCTTCAAGACACAGCTGAGTCTCACCTTCATTTCAGTTATCCATATTTTCTATGCTCTGTCTCTAATAAATACTGTTTAACAGAACAGAACTGCAGCCAGATTTTCTATCTCACAGAACACTGAGATTTCAAAAATGTTCTGCTCCAGATTTTAAGACTGGATAAATAGAGAAGAGGGAAAGAAAGAAAGAAAAGTAACCCCTAAGAGTTGATGCATGCATTTGAAAAATATGTAAGTTTGCAGTTTGCAAAAGGTTAAATATACATATATTTATATATGCATATTTATATTTATATAATTTATATATTTATATGTATATATTTATATATATATATATGTATGTGTTAATTGTTCTTCTGGGATAGGGCAAAAATTTCCCTTTGAGGTTTGACCAGCATTTCCAACAGAGCTTAGGATTTTTTTTTTTAGTTTTTTTTTAAAGACATTCAATTTGCAAATGATTTTTGACAAAAGGACATCTGCTTAGAATATTCCCAACCAGCTGTTCTCTAGTCTTATCTTCTCCCACATTACAGTCTCCTCAGTATGTTTTGGCCCGTTTAGATACAGATTCTTTTTTCCCAACATGCCTTTACATCTCACCTTATAAGGGAGAATTTGTTCCATCCCTCTTTTCAGAGCAACCTGATAAATTTTGCTTATGAACGTAGATGCCACGACAGACTTCTATCTCATTTCAAGTATTTGCATGGTTTCCATTGCCAAAATATGGCATACAAAAGTATTAGGTACCTTTCCCTTATCACTTTCATTATCAGTTGTCAAAGCAGGACGGATTTCCATCAAAATAAGTAAATATGTATGGTAGAGTTAAAAACTTCTCATTAGTAATTGACCAGATCTGATACTCCTAGTACCCTAGCTGCAAGCTAAGAAACAGCTTTCTTCTTCCACTCTTTTTTTTTTTTTTAACTTACTGTTTCAGTGTCTTAGTACAGTTCAGAAATGCCAGTTTGAAACAATCAAGTCAGACTTCATTGAAACAGGACCTTCTGTGACATGAGACAATTAATGAGGAAGCATTATCTTTTTCCTATCTACTTCACTGTTTTTCACACAGCATGAACAAAATTAGGTTAATTAGCAGTGTGCTGGGGGGAAATAAAATCACTTTATTGGCATTAACAGTTTTGGGCTGGCCTCGTTATAAGGTATGGGACTACTAATAAAAATAGGAAAATGGAATCACACTGCAGATTTAAATTATCAAATAAATTCTGCATCAGAGATAGCCAACTGGAATTAGAGGCTTCTTCTATGAAATATGTGTACAAACATACATGTTTAAATTAAAAAACAGCAATGTAGATCAAATAAATTTATACTTTTTCTTCTGTAGGAAGAGATAGAAAGAATTTGGTTATATTTTCTTAAGATTATAATGCATGATAAAAGCTATTTTAAAAATGATCGTAAACAAGGATCTACCATTCATCTGGGAAACTGAAAACATGGCATGAGTGGATTAAAAAAGACTGAACACACAGTTTCATTTCAGCTATCTAAAGTAATTTCCATTAGAATTTTTACCTCCTGAATTAGCATGGCTCAGGAGAGAGCAAAGACACTACACAGATTAATTGCATCAACAGCACTAGGGAGCTACTGTGTTCTGATCTCTACCAACACTACTTAAACTGCTATTCAAAGCATCACTAATCTTGAGCTCTACATTTTAGATTTGTAATACAATCAGATGAATACAAGTGCTAAGTTATACCATAAATTAATAATGCACTGAGCATTATTCTTAGAAAATGGCATTTTCTTAGGTCCTGTAAAACAAAAGTCTCTTTGTGTCAGTATGTCTGTGTCATTTTATATTATTTGAGGATCCACCTAAAGAGCACAAACAACCTCAATGACCCAGTGAGAGGGGCTTTAAACTGCTGGAAAATGCTTATCAACCTATACACAGCAGCAATGAGGAAGAGACCAGAGCACAACACTACGAGGAAGACTTTTGCACTTTGTCTTTTAAAAGCAGCATGACTGAGAGTCCATCTCAAGTGCCTCCACATAGATATATATTGCATGGGGAAAATACAAGAAGAATGAGAAATCTGCACCCAGTTATACATTCGTGATTCCACTGGGATTAGACATGTGGAAGAATAGACTGTATGAGTGGAGTACTGAAGCAGATGGGTTACAGGCTCTTCAGGAAAGATAGGCTGGGAGTTTAACGATGTGGGGTTGCCATCAGTAAGTGATTAAACAGTTGAGATCAAGTTCTGGCAAGCAGTCAATACGCTGCTGGACAAGGCTGCTGGGCCTCAAGAAATGGACTGACGACAACATCTGGGATGGAAAAAATTTACAGTTACAGTTTGAAATGTAAGAAAACTGGCTAGAAAGGACCTGCAGACCCTATTGCACAGTAAATTGTATACAACTCACTAACATTCACTTGAAGCCCAGAAACCTGCTGGTATGGTGGACTCCACTAAAGCCAGCAGCACTCTCCTCTCTTCAGCACTTGTGAGTACAGTTCTGGAGCTTCTAGGCCAGTTCTGGACTTTCCAGTACTCCACAACTTGGTATACAAGAGTAAGCCTGGTAGAAGACATGACATACAAGCTGAAGCAGGGAGTACTAGCTGTGACCTGCTTTAGAGGCAGTTGAGAAAGATGTTACAGCTCTGTTCATCTTCTCATTGGGAAAAGACAATTCAGCCAGACTTTTCTCCTGTGTCCATGGATGGGAAAAGGGGCAACAATTTAGAAGACCAAAAGCTGTAATTAGATACACAGAAAATGCTTACAGCATAGGGGGTGTCTGACCACCAGAACAAAGTTGCCAAAAAAGCCCTGCAACTTCCACCACTGAAGAGTTTCAAAACCTGATTGGGTATTGATTTGAGCAATCTACGATTTGAGGAGTAAGTTGACTTGATAGACTCTCAAAGTCTCTTGCCGTTTAAATTATTCTGAGGAGAAAATCAGGTTTTAACTTAAAACAGAAGCTAATATTTGTTTCATTGGGTAACCTAGAGTTTTACTGTATAATAAAGCTTTAATTAAATAGCTCCTGGTGTGTCTTTTCCGCCTCACACCACATCCTTTCTTCTCTTATTCTTTGAGGAGGAAAATTAGACTTCATAAGACTTAAATAAAGTGTAGAAATATTGGCCCTCTAGGGATAAACCCATCAATACAATTACAAATGCATTCCTTGAAAGAGACATATGAATGGCTACAAGACCAACATTTTTAGTTTACGGACAAGTCTTGGCCAGCAGCAGTGTCATTTTTACATTATATATCAAACACATCCTGGCAATACAGCTTTCTAGCATGCTTTTATTTTATAATTAATGTTTCCCTATTTTACTTAACAAAATACTATTTGTTTTCATCACTTTCCTATGGAAATGTTCAGTTCCTATGTGGTTGGCACTCAATGCTTTCTGCTGTCTTTGTGATTTATGACTTTGCTGATCTTCAGTTCTACTGAAAACAAAATCCTCTACAAGAAAAAATAATTTGGAATTGCTTAATATGCCCCAATGAGTGTTCTAATTCTTTTTCAGAAGTAGATTTACTGTCACCCTTCATTGTGAAAAGCAACACACTCATGGCAGACCTTAATGCTGCCAAAATAAATACCATAACTGGTTAATATATGAAAATGTTACTGGCCATTTGCAATTAGTGCTTTAATTTCTTCACCATCCAGGGAATTTGCATGATTCTTTCTTTTGATTTACACCAGAAACTTAGAGCTTGTAATTCTTCATACTACAAAGGGTCTTGGGATGCGGTTTTATGAGAAGATATATATATATACATATATATACACATAGTTAGTCTTAATTAGAATATGTTAGAAAGTATATTGTCATTGCACCACAGCCCTGGAGCCCTATAACCACATTTCAAGGGATGAAATGAACAATAATGGCTCCTAAGCATAACAGTAAAACTTCAGGGAAACCACAGTGTAAGAAAGAAAAAAAAATTTTTTTTTTTTTTTTTAAGATACCCCACATAGTAGCTTGAGAGCTAGCTTAAAATTACTCAGTTTTCACTCATTGAAACACAGGGGCATGCTACCCTTATATTATGATTGGAAATATATTGTTTCAGAGTATCTAACAAAGTACACAGAATTTCAGCTGTTGATAACACTTGTGTCCATACTTTTAAAACCATAATATATTCTGGGCAGTAGTTTTGTTTTTAAGTCAGATCTATAACTCCACTGACTTCTCAATGTTTTCAGCGCAAAATTTAATCACACAACGATGGGCAAGTATGTCTAAAATACTCTTTTCATTGCTCGTTTTCTTGATTTCAGCGGGATAATTAAGATATGAAGACTTTTAACAAGTGATTATCTTTTAGCAATGAAAAATAATACTTCAGCAGTCTCACTTGATGTCTTCAAACTTAGGTATAATTTTTGCTCATCACGTTTGCAATTCTAACCTTGCTTGCTACACTTCCACCTGAAACCAAAGCAGTTTCTAGTGGAAAATAACTAGTGCAGTCGAACAGGAAAGAAACATTAAGTGTATCTAAAAGTGGATGCTAGCTTTTAAGGTTTGGGTTTTATTTACTTTCTGTACTCATTTCAATTTTTCTACTAGGATCAAGAAAATAGTGTTTTTTCAGATTCAGATGGAAGAGCACAGTGTACCTCTGTACTAACCAAATTCAATTACTAATTAATACACTCCAGTGACCTAAGTATCAGAAGCTCATTTCCACTCATTTTTTAGTATAACTTGACCTCAGAAATACAGCACTTCTCAACTACAGCCAAGCATTTCACAAAGATCTGAACTGAAATACACTGCTTTGTACATTCTGTTTAGCAAGTACATCTTGGAAGACAAGATGTCAATGTACATGAATGTTCTCCCGACAATAAGTTGTTTCTTTGAATTAGGAGGTGACACCAATAACTGAAAGAAGAAGAGCAGGTGCAGGGAAGTCTGAAACTTTTATCCGTATCTATGTACTCATCATTTGAGATTCATGTGCCCAGCAGACACCGTGGACAAAGCATTACGCTACTACAGCCCAATCATTTTCCTTCTTCTCTGAATGAAAATAAAAAAATAAAAACACTACAGGAGCTACATGGAGTAATGTCTTATAAAGCATTTTCAGACAATGAATTGAGATGTCAGAAATGAAATGAGGTCTTTCATTACCTATTTGGATACCAAAATCTGGACACTAATTGAAAACATTGTTACGTACAAGAATTGTACTAATAATTAATCTTAATAGCTTTGCCAAATAAAGAAGCAGATAAATTCTGAAGTCTGATGATCAAAGAGACTGAGGAAAGACATAGCCTTTCTTCAGGACCTTTTTTTTTCTTTGTTTGGTTGGTTGTTTTTTGTTGTTTTATTCCATTTAAAAAATGTAACAGTAGGTTATTATTCACAAACTTTGACATATCTATTATTTTCATTGTATTTTCCAAGTAAATGGACAAAACATAAGCGAGAGACGTACAAAAAAGCTAGTAATATCTCGCTGGAATATAGTGTTTTTGATCTATATTTTTTCCAATGCTTTCTCCATTGTGGTTCTGAAATCTTGCAAAAGAGATAAAAAAGATAATATCCAAAGAGTCTTTTTCTCCTGTATACTTCACCTTACTTCTTAAGTCTTTAATAGTTTTTTTCTCAGTCACTCAATTACTCTTCTGTTATTACTTCCATGAAAGGTGATAAAAATTCTGTTTGCCCTCATCGCATGCAACGAATGTTTTACAGGTTTATGAACATTAATTTTGTTTGTCATTTAAAGACAAAGCTATTTCCAGGGTTTCTTTGCAACTTAACTTCATTATTCTATGCTTTGCTCTACTTCATTTGAATAATTTAATACCATTGTAGTTAATTGGTTTCTACATGTACAGCAGCCACATAGACACTGCAATGGCAGATTTTTTTTCAAGATATTTCACCATATATTTAAATATTAAAAAGTAACAAGATATTAAGTGACCCTGTAGCTTGTATGCCAGCCCTCTTCTAAAGATTTGCAGCATTTAGCTCAACTAACATCCTGGTGTCACCAAAGTTATTTCATATGACCACTGAAAATTTTGGTTCAAGTAACCAATCAAGGTAATTTTTGACTGTTACCTGACTTTACATTAATCAGTTTGAAAAAGAACTGTACATCATCTTATTACTTACAAGCAGTTATTAGTTTTAGCAAATAGGAAGACCTATCAGTTGAGTAGTGCATACACTTGTGTCCCAAATTCTCTGTAGGAATGGAAGCAAAGAAACAATATTTGAACAGGAGGTTAGAATCATTTTCCTTTACACCGCACACACACGGTGGCTGCTGTACAGTCATCTCTCTTTCTGAGAGAATGCTTTTATACTTAGATTATGAAATTGGTATTCATGAAGACTGTATTCATTAAAAAAACCCAGTAAGCTTACAGACATTCTCTGCAGAGTACAGTGCTCAGTAGCATGAGTACCCTTTGGACTTCAAAGAAATTCATGTGACAAAATACTCTGAGCCAAGTTTTTTACTGCTGCAGTAAGTATTTGAAGACTATTTATAAGCACCAATTGCTTTTGACGATATGATGATTATAGTTTTTAAAGGTGCAAGACCTGCCTCTTTGTTTTATACTTCCTCACTAGCCAGCTTACCAACACACAGAAAGCATACTTCTTCCATGTAACCAATTTAGAAACCAACACAAGGTTCTCCCACTGAATTAAGTGAAAGTACTTCTAAAATTGTTTACCTACATTGATATGACTTTCACCTGCAGATACTGTCTTACAGGCTTGATTCTGACAGTAATTTGTCAGATTAACAGGAAATTTTTGTGTCACAAAGACAAACAGCAGAATAAAGGTTTAGAAACACATATCCACCTTTAGAGTCTGCTGGCTTTGATGCAGGGTTGTGTACTGCCACAGTTCAGTAGCTTGTAGTCTCTTACAGGGCTGAAATGCCACTATGCTGTGCTCCATCAGCTATGACAGCGGTATGCCTGGCTAAGCTGCTGGACCCAATACCAGCTCCATTTCATGGGGCAGATCCATCCTGGCAGAGGCGAGACCCAGCTCCCACACACCAACTCAGATTTTTCAGCTGAATTTGTGGAATCAAGAGAATGGGCTTAGTGCTGCTTGTGAGCAATCATCCTAAAGAATCCTGTCTATGTAGACACCTGGACAGTACTAGCACTCCACTGACCATAAAGACAGGTCATTTAGAAGATGCACACTTCATTTTGCTTTCATTAGAGACAGCATATATACATAAAAGCAAGAGGACAATTACACAAGTTACTGCTCTGAATCAGCCCTAATATCACTGAGATAAAAACAGCTTCTACATTATCCTGTGGGGAGATGGGTGTCCATCATATAATTTAAGGTTTAACACTGATGTAGTACTTTCCTGCAAGACAAATTCAAAAGCCTGAGAAAAATGCAAAATTCCAAACATACATAAACTGGGAAGTTGAACCATCCCAGCTATTCAAAGTTGTTTTTTTGCATTGCTGTTGTTTGTTGCATTTTTTTTTTTTTTTATCAGATCCGATTAGTAAAGAGAAGCTAAATCTCTTTAAGTTAGAAAGCTTTTACATTTAATTTTGTCTATGGAAACGTTAAGAACTTAAACAGTCCTTGGGATGAAAAAAAAAAAACAATAATAATAATTTAATGGTGATAACAGAAAGCAGGGGAATTGAAGAAGCCCCTCTGGAGTTCAGTCACAAGAAGGAAAGAATCAATTACTCTAAAAATCTTCAGAGCCACGGGACAGAAATATTGGAAATGACGAGCCAAACTGCGGTCATCATCAACTGTAATCCCAAATGGCACTCATTCCTTGGCTTGTATCATTCATGCAGAAACATAATGAATTGCAAACCACTAAAAACATGTGGAAATAACCGCACTTCAGGAAAGTACGTTCTCTCATAATTATTAATTAATCAAATTATAGCAAATGTTAACCACAGAAATATTTTCACTGTCTGCCTCATACTCAGTGACTAAACTGAAGTTTCAGAAAAATAATAGTTTCTGAGTATGTCAACTTCTGCAAGATCCCCAATGGCAATATATTACAAAAGAGCAAATGTGCAAATAAAAGTCTACTTAAAATACATTTTAATTCAATGAAGGTTAATAAATATACAGTAAAACACTCTAAGGAAAATAACATTATCTAAATTTTCATGGAGTTAACCTGATTTACATTTTGTGCTACTCTTTCTCAGTTATTCCTAATGGATACTGTACAAACAGGAGCCATATTATATTATTTATGTGCATATTCATCCAAAATGTATACGTAGCACAGGGATGAAAAGTAAAAGTGAATTATCAACAAGTAACCACTTCTTCCAAATATTTATGGAAACTGCTAGAATCATACAAACCAGAAACAGTGTAACATAATGAAATAGAAACCTTCGCAAACAATCCTGTAGTATGAACTGTTTCATTTGAAGCGATTTACAGTTGAACCAAATCAATTCATCTTTTTGAGAGGCCTCAGAACTCACAATGACCATCTTTAAAATCACCTTAAATAGGACTCATACTTAAAGCATTAATAGCATGTCACTGATCATTCCTTTTTTAAATACAACTTGCTGCGATGTACTTCAGCAGGAAACAAAGAATTCCACCTGGCATCTAAACTTGTCTCTTCATACTTACATCTCTGTCCACCCAAGTAATTTTTCTGAGTGACAAACACCGTTAAATTGGCCTACATTAATTTTTGATAGGACGAACATTTTTTGTGGTTTTTATCTCCTATATACATAACTGATTTGGCTACTGATCCATCACCCTGCACCCTAGTAGTTTTTTAATTGCACACACTACTGCTTAAGACTCCTAAATTTTAAGATATCTAATTTACTTTAAGTATCTTGAAGGTTCCCTGGGCATAAGCCTCCGGCAAAAAAATGCCAATAAGCTAGAAAAATAATATATGATGCAAAAAAGTTAAGCCATAACGTGCTCTTTTCATAATGTGTTCTTTTCTTCTGTTGACAGTATTCAACATTTATTTTTAAACAGCAGCATTTGTCAACTACCAATTATTTTGAAATTCTAAGTGCTGCATTAACCAAGGTGGCTGCAATTCCCTGCTCTACTTATAAAAGCTCAGTAGTAAGAACATGCTGGGCAGCAAACGCCACATCCTTTTTCATGTTCTGCTGTAATCACCAAGCAGGCAAAATCATCCATTTAAATGAATATCATGTACATATATATTTTTAACTCTTAATACAAACTATCAGGACAACTGAATAGAATCTCATTTATGTTTCTTGCAGAATTACACCTTAGAGCTCCCAGGCATTCTCAGAAGTCATGTATTCAAAGGGAATTTCATGTGGCGTAGCATGGCTGGGTTTTTAGAACAGATGATGCAGACTAAATGCATCTACATTCAGTAGCTACAGAGGTAAGAAATCTTAAGATTTGAAAGTTGATTTTAAATAAAAAAATCATAGTGACACACACTGTTATTTTCATGAACTGATGAAAATCAAATATATGTTCTCAGTGCTATCAGCCACTCATAGGACATTATGTTATTTACTTCAAGTTAATTATTTTAATAGGTTTAATTTTATTACTGTTCTACTGACTTTCACTGTCTCAATTATTTCCCTATTTCATTTACAAAGCAGCTACCACCTTTGCCTTTTTTGAGCATATAAATATTCTAAAAGTACACATATCATCTTGATTGTTGGTCAGTAAATCAGTCATTCCCACTCTTTCCGGTAATACATCTGATTCGAAGTAAACAGTTAGGAATGTCTATGCTCAAATAGCTGAAAAGTTATTCTATATTTCTGCTTGTGTTGCTAAAGAAAAATAAAACTGTTGAAAAAAATATCCTATCAGATCTGCATTAACTTTCAATAATACATGTAAGATGGCCTAATTTCACAAGGTAGAAACCTTGTATGGTATGTAGTTCAGATTCATAAATTTTAGGACGTACATTTTTCTCCCTTACCATTTCCACTCAATGTTCAGTTTCTTGGGAATAAACTGTTAAGTTGGTAAATAAGATTACTAATGGATTTTAACATTTCCATTTTAAATTTTTATACCTCTGCTTAAAATTGCTCCACAATTTCACCACCACTTTCATCTCTTTTCTCTTTTACATCAGGCTTTCCTTACCTCTACTCTGTTCCCACTAGTTACACTAAACAGTGTCTGCCTTTCTATTTCAGAATACCATGGTGTCCCTGAGTTAATCAATTCTTTCCTTACCTACACATGGGTTCAAAAGGCAATTAGATAAAGCAGAAGGAAAAAGCTCTATCTCTGCCTAGCAGACAAAGGTGCAGCTTCAAACTCTAGTTAAGAAAAATCCTAAATGGGATGTCTGTCCTGCTCTTACATCCTCTTTAACAGACGTTCTTGCTGGATTATACAATAAGAACCAGCTGCAGACTGTACTGAAAACATAATATCCTCTTACAGCCAAGAGACTGACAACTCAAGTGCAATTGATCAAGAGGTTTAAAAAAAATAATAAATTGGGATTAGATTGGGAAGCGTGACCTTGATGTCCACGTGGGTTTCTGAAGGTATCATCAAATATCAGACAGAACTCTGTCAAATTTGGGTGGTGTTAAGTTCTCAACATATTTTCCATTAACTTTTTTAAGGGAGTCAAACAAGGAAGATGATATCCAACCCCTTCTCTATTCATATGCTTCTTAATAAGCAAGGACAGCACAACATCAGAAGAGGATTCCCAAAGAAACTGTGGAATCCGCATTCGTAAAGATTACTGAGTGATGCCCTGAGCTAACTACTTTGAATTGACTGGCTATATTTTGACCAGGGGCTTGAACTAGATGATTTTCTCTGGTCCTTCCTAAGCTGAGTTAGTTTGAGCATATGAAACAGGCACTTCAGACAAAAACAGTTTTGACTGCCTTCAAACTTTCAAGATTTCTAATTTCATCTAAAATAAAACAAAAATCCCGCCCAGTACTGTAATTTGTCATTCACATTACTGTCTTCTATCCTTTATGTTTCTGGACTATTTGAAATACATTAATAACTGCAATTATTTTACAAACACTTCTGAGAAAAAAGAAAAAGAAAACAAAAAGCAAACGGATCTAGTACTTGATCTAGTGGTTGGCAACTCTACCTATGGCAGGGCGTTCAAACTTGGTGATTCCTGAGGTGTCTTCCAACCTAAGCCATTCTATAATTCCATGCTGAATAGGACCAAACTCAGTACTGACCGCTAGGGAACACTACTAGCTACAAACCTCCAGCTCTGTGATACCTAGCACATCTTGCACAATCAGGTACCAAGATATGGAGGAAAATGTGGCAAATCTGGAAGAAACTGTATTTCCATAATTTCAAGGAAAAATGAGAGAATGATTCTGTTGAGTTCAAAGATGGGAAAAAAAAAGAAGTGGGAAATAATGTTGGAAGGTGATGAGAGAAGTAACAGGTATTTCAATGTACATATATATACTTATATGAAAAGAAAAATAAAATAGTATTCCAGAGAAAAACAACAGAAAAATTGTGTTCAGAACACAAACTCATATTTTAAGAGATCAAACAGATTAAACTCATATAACAGTTAAAACTGTGTAGGGCTGTGAATAACAGTGAATACACTTGGAAGCAGAAAAGCAGGAAAGCAGCAGAAAAGCGTAAGATAAATACAAGACTAGAAAACATTGATCCAGTGTCATACAATAACAAAGATGAAAGATGTGCTTAAGAAAAAGACTTAAAACAGTTATCAACTGAAAATATTAGGTGGGTGGAGTGGGAGGAAGAAAGAGAACATTTAAGAAACTAAGAGAGAAAAAAAAACAACAGAAATTCAAGCTTTAAAATAAACCAAAAGAATGCAAAACAAAAAGAGATACCAGAAAAAAAAGAGCTGCTTAAGAGAAGTCAGAAGCAAAATTCTGATACAAAAGGTAAAGCAAAACATATATAATCTATTGACGTGTAAGGTCACTCGGAGCTATAGTTAGACAGGCTTAGATGTTTTTCTGCATATTCTGGACAATGGTGGAAGTCTGCCCCAGAAGAAATTCTTGTCTGCAACAGGAATCCTTCTGTCCTACAGCACAATCAATGAAAATCAATTGGCTTATAATTGCTTTGCATCAAATTAAATTATGGAGGACTAGGTGGCCCAGAGGGTTGGAAATGAGATGTGGAGCCTTTCACCTTTAGGTCACTACCACAAACACAGTCCAAGTCAATGATGACAGAGAGTTGTTACTGTTGTGTTAGTAAAGAAAATGATTTTAAGCTCTACCTTTACTACTTTGTAACCTCAGAACTTTTTTTTTTTTTTTTGCCAATCCCAGAACAAAGCTGAATTAAGCTTCCAATACTTCTAATGTGACCTTCATGCCATCTGGGATTACAGTCCACAGTCAATCCTTTTTGAAAATACTCTTCTCATCTTTTCAGTAGGTTAAGAGATCCAAACCGCCAAGTTATTTTTGAAAAAATAGTTTCAAAAATGACAGTCTGTAAATAAAATGTAAGCTATATATCAAATCTCCTCAACTATGCATTGCTTTTTTCTCCACAGGACACAAATACTCAAAAAAAAAAAAAATGAAAACTGTGAGCATTTTCTTTAATTCCCACACTCAAAAACAAAAGAAAAAACAAAACAAAACAAATCCCCATTTAAGAAAAATCAAAAGGGAGTATTCCAACTTTTTGAAAACAAGTACAGTTTTTCATTGATTGCTAATTACATTTGTCTTTAATGTCATCCAAGATGGTCAGTGTGTACTTTCTTCTTGGCTTAAGCAGATGCCCTGACTTAATAACAATATGAGTTGAAAGAAGAAGAAATGTGGATAGTTATCATTTCTAGAGTAATCACTGCGGTTCAACTACTTGCTACTGTGTAGATCAAAAACATTTTAAAATGATATGCTCCTATGAGTTATGCACTATCATCACAAAATAAATATTGACACATTTTTGGCTGATGGAAACTACAGACGAGAACATCCTCTGCTAATATTATGCTAGATGTAAATATTCCAGTAATTGTTAGACTATTTAACAGTTGAGCTAAGTAAACCTGGTTGATTTGGCCAGAAGTATATCAGCAAGGACTCAAACGGGGTTGTAATGAGGGAGACCACATCTGGCTGGCAGCCATTCAATTAACAGCACTCCCCAAGGCTCAGTTTTGTGGCCAGTTCTGTTGAATAATTTCATTAGCGATCTGCGTGCAGGAGTTAAAGGAATCCCTAGGAAATTTGATGATACTACTAAACTGAGAGGTGCTCTACAGTTGACTCAATAGAGGGAAGGGAAGCCTTACAAAACTATCAAGTAGATCTGAGAACTGGGCCAACAGCAGTAGCATGAAATTTAATGAGAACAATTGTTGGATTCTGTGCTGGGAAGAGAGTAATGCTGGACAGTAAGCATAGCTTAGAAGATGGGTGGCTGCAAAGAAGTTCTGCAGAATGGGATCTGAGGGTGATGGCTGACATGAGTCAGCAATGTATCCTGGCAGCCAAACTGGGTAACTGCATTTTAGGATGCATTAAACAGAGCACAGCCAACCAGTCAAAAGAGCTGATTTTCCCACTATATTTAGTGTTGCAGCCTCACCTTGAATACTGCACACAGTTATGATCTCCACAATATAAAAAGGATGCACCCACTATACTTTAAATGTAAAACTAAACCAGAGTCAGAGTTTTTGGTTTCAACCAGAATCAAAACAGACTACAAAAATAACAGTGTTTAAGAGAAAACATTTCTAAAAGGTTCATAGGAATAGAAATATATGAAAAAAATACAGCACAGAAGGTGATCTACCATCTGGGTTCTTAAGTACATTGCAAGTTTTTCCTCACACTTTATAACTGATTTTATAGAAATTCAGTTACTCTAAAGATAAAGCAGTATTCACAAAGATTACTTTAACAGAATAGGTTGCACTCAGGCTTGTAGCTGGTATACTTCTACCATGAGCAAAGTTGTATATAATAACTACATATACCTCTTTTTAGGACAGGCAGAAAATATGACACTCAAATTGCACTTCTAAAACATTCTCTGGTTATAGAACATTAATTATATTTGGATTTTAATTTAATAGTGAGAAACTGTTAAGCACATATCTACGTATACACTATTTCTATAATAATTATGTGTTAAAGAGACATTTCCTTTACTGTTAATTTCTTCCTCTGAGAGCAATACAAATTAGACTTCTAGGATTTTAGTCTTCCTAGGGAGAGCAGAGCCAATTAAGGTTTTTCAACAACTCTGTTTTTTCACTACTGTATGTAGTTACTCTTAACTTCCATTAAAATGATCAATAATGGTTTGATAGAATAGCATAAAACAATAATAATAGCATGTCAGTAAACTCTAATACAGAAGTAATTATGAAAAATACAAAAAATTACAGTGTCCCAATCCAAGTTGGAGAGGACCCAGAAGAATCATCAAGTCCGAACCCTGGCTCCATACAGCACCACCCAAAATCCAAACCCTGTCTGAGAACAATGTCCAAATGCCTCCTGAAGTCCAGCAGCTCAGTGCCATGAGCACTGCCTGGGGAGCCTTTTCCAAAGCCAAACTACCCGCTGGTGAAGAACCTTTTCCTAACACTCAACTTGACACTCCCCTGATGCAGCTTCGTGCCCTTTTCCTTGGGACCTGTTGCTGTCACCAGAGTGCAGAAATTAGTGCCTGCCCCTCTACTCCACATGAGATGAAGCTGGTAAGCTTCTCACATTTTAATGCTACTAACTGGCTGCCAGCCTGATGTAACCCCATTTACTATAAACCTTTCAGCCAGACCCATCAGTTCATTGTTCATCCATGGCATTATTGCTTCCAAAGTAATGCCTCCATTATTTATTTCCCTGGAAACTACAACAAAGAGCACAATAACACTATTTGATAGGTCAAATTCTCAGCTACAAAACACTATTTTTCAGCATAGTCACCAGCAGTAGCTGTGCCTTTTATCACCGATGATCAAGAGCCTGCATGCTGTGCTTGTAAAAACCTGCACCAGTAGAGGTGACCTGCTGTTTCCCACCTGCTAGTTAGTAGCTTCTATTCTTCAGACTTTCCCATAGCCATGCTATAAGTCTATGATAGAGAAAAATAGATAACATTCAAATTAACATAGGAAGTAAATATTTATGATGAATCTTGGCTGGTACACTTGAATGAAAGATTTTGCAACTTAGAGTACTTAAAAATATTGGTCTAATTCCTCACTATACTTGAAAGCTAAATCTTTTACAGTTATTTACTACATGTTTTTCCTCTAGCAGAATAACTACAGAAATCATTTTTCAGCTAACTTCCGAACAGTTTGTCATGATTTTTTAAACATTCATTGTATCGGCACAAACAAGTTTGATTTCAGCTTGATTTATAATGGAGCTTTCATTTTATGTTATTTTCCTACAGCAGCTCTTAAAAAGCTCTTTCCATTCATAGGTGCGCTGCATAGAACAAAAAAAACTTCTATATAAAAAGTACTGCACAAGTATGATTTGAACATATTCATCTCATTCACATTTGCCTCCACTAAAAGATTTATAACTCATCTAAATCAGGAATTGATGAATTCATCAGTATCTTGGACATTCTGATCAAAATCAATAAAATAATTTTGCCATTTAAATAGGATTTTAATTACTGTACATTTTAAAAAGTAATTTCATTTTTATCATAAAACTAGTTTCTGCGCAAACCAACAGCATTAACACGGTGGATGCCAAATTCTATTCTGGAAGGAGCAACTGCCTTAGTTATACAGCCCAACAATGTTAATATGCTAACTAAAAAATTAAAGAAACAGCCAGTTGTGCTGTTTTAAAGGTCAAATATTTGAATGTAAAACACTCATTTGGTAAATAAACACAAGCATAAAAATCAAGCATTACTGCACACATTCAGAAGACCATTATCCAAAATGGAAGAACGTAAGGATGACTACAGAATAGTGACATAAGTACAGGCTAAGCTGGCTCGTACATTTTCACTTCTGAGCTCTCTCAGTTCTCAGGAAAAGAGAATGTAACAGCAGCATCCACTGAAAGTTAACTTCAAAAGTTTTATTGGATAGAAGAGTTTGCCAGCAGCAGCAGAAAAGGAGCAAAGAGACCATCACCTATCTCTTCATCAGATAACGTTCAAGAACTGTCAGAACTTATTTTGAGCTTTCTTGTTGAAATAGTGCCCACCAGGCTAGTGAGTTAAGTAAGAACTGTTTTTAAATTAAAGGATTTAAATTTAAAAAAATCAATTCTATAAGACAAGAAACTTTAGATATAAGGAACAATCAAAACGTAATAAGCTCAAATAGAATGAATGAATAAATACATATGAAGCCATGCTAAATGAGAAGCTTTTATGATCTACTCCTACTGTAGAACATAAATTAAATCAAGTAGTACAATCTGATTATCTTCATGTTTCTCATGGGTAAACTACTGGTCCAGGTAGGAACAGACCACCACTCCTCCATGATGTGCCAGTAATTGATCTTTGCTGGCACCGATCCATTGATGCACAGCTACCAAGAGGCTGCTAGCTTAATGTCTGTCATTTTAGAAAATGAAAATACACCATAGTTGGGAAGGAGAAAGGGAAGTAACTGTAGGGTCTTCCACCTCTTCCAGAGCCGTACTGCTAAGAAGTCAGCAAATGTATGTCTATGGCAATTAAGTAAATCTTTGTTCAAGTGCTAAGATAGAGAACAACACATTGCTCTTATGGGCAGATAATACACATACCTAGTCCAGGGAATAAAATTCTATCAATACTGACATCACTGGAAACATTACTGTGCTCTAAATCATCACATTGTAAACTTCAGCATGTAATCTTCAGAGGAAGAAGAGAGTAGAAAGAAAAAAATACAGACATCTGCTTGAGGCACTTTGAGTTTTGACTTCACATCTAACAATCTTCTTAGTGAACAGAGAAAAAATTGTGGAGAATTTGCAGAGAGAAAAACAAACAAACAAAAACATATATATAGATTATTAATAAGAACAGACAAAAGCCTTCTGACCTGGTGCAGGGAACCTAATTCTTCATTGTCTCTGAAAGAGGCCATATTCATTGTAGAAACCATTAGTTTATTATCAAGCTTAACTATTCAGCTCGTTTTGAGCCAAATCTCAAGATAAATACATCAAAACTATAAAGTAGGGATCTATACTAGATGTAAGCAGATGATGCCACTACTTCTTACTTTTGTTAAAAAAACATTTGTCACTTTCACAGTTGTCCACGCAATTAAAAAACTGAAAGTTACAGCTTGGTAGCAGTCTTAGAAATTTTACTAGCTCCGGGCTGGGGGTAGAAGGAAAGTTTAGCTTCCCTCACACTAATTCAACTACAGAGTCTATCAGCTTGTGTTTGTTTACATTTGAAGTTTGTCCTTGGAAGCTTTAGCATACAAGAAAATCTTTCCATAGTAAACAGCCAAATATGTATAAAACCATTTGTGAATTAAGATCACTTCACGCTAGAGTGGTAAAAACATAAACATGGATTAATTAAAATACAGAGAAATTTTGGTTTATATCTCTCTCCCCTTAGTAAAGATTAACTCCTACTACGCGCTGTCAGGAATAGCTTTCATTGTTACTTTATGCACCCACCTAGGCTCTTTGGTGCTGAGAATTCTAATTCCAGCTGGGAGATCCAAATTTATAATGACATTCTAGTGAGTTTCTGAGGCACAGTAAATCTGGCATGGGAGTCAGACTCCTCAGAAAGGAATGACAGCAGATGCCCTCCAGGGGAGATAGAAAACATGAGTCATACCAGGCTGCCACACTGGGCACACATTGTTGACTCAAGAAAAAGAACTGACAGGCAGCAGCCATAACTTCTGATGCTTCATTTAGATTTCTCCCAGCAGGTGTCACTGCTATGTAGCATTGCTATAAAACATTACAATTATGAACACAAAAGAAGTATTTTTTTTCCTCCAAGTGGTAAAAAAATAAACAACAAAAACCCTACAACTGTACGCTAATTATGTCAAACCTGAATGATTAGCAGGAATTAGCCTTGTGCAGAGGCTGAAGGGGAAACTGCATTCGTTGTTTTCATTCAGCTAATTTTCTTCTTACAAATTATACCTCTTCCAAAAATGTCTGTAATGAAGAGGTTAATATAGCACAAAGACTCAGCGTTCTCTTCATAACAGTAATGTACACATATGGACATATACCAAACTCTGTCCATCAATGTTCAATTGTCATTAAATGGCTGTGGAATTCTATTATTTGGAAAGGTAGAAAGATAAGATAGATTTATAATAAATATAGCATACACAACAAACTTTTGTAGAAACTAGTCTGAAAAGAAAACCCAAACCTAACAGAACAAGAAAATGAATTTTCATTTTAAAAGCAGTCTGTCTCCATGCAGACTCTGAGCATCCTACCACCCAGCTATTCTGCAGGCATTCAGACACTTCACTGTAATGTCTCAAAAATCAATAGCAATTTATTCTCTCTTTGGACCCCAAGCAACAAAAGTAAATAATACTGTCACCTCCAGTCTGCCTTCAGAACATGGTCACAAAGTGGTCTTGCTACTACACTGCAGCTTTACACAGTTCTTTATCTCTGCTGGCTTTGCTGACTATACTGGCTTTCATAAGGGACAAATGCATAAGACAGCAACACAAAGGGGTCAAGTTCTTGCATGTTCCAGCTAGCTGGAGTGCTGAGTATGAGTTAAGGGAAAGGGCAAACAGAAGATGTCGAGTCCAAGCTGATTTTATTTCAGCAAAAATAAACATTAGAAATTGTTAGACGTTCCCATACAATACAAGAGAAAAACAGAAAGTTGAAAAACAAGTTGCAACTTCAAACCTGCAAAGTGTAATAGCATTTCCTAAATTACTTTCTTAAAACTGCAAAGGGTTGAAATTAATGTTCCTCAGTAAACCACATATTGAACACGTCAGAATATTCAGAATAATCCAGAACGTTCACACAGATTTTCTTAAAATCACCATAATTTGTAATCAGTATTAATTTTGATCTCATCATACGCCAGCTAGACTTCTTTAACTGTTTATAGCACAAAGCATAATAGAAATCACTGACATGTTTACAATGTTTCAAGCATTCAAACTGGTAGATGTGAAGATACACTTGGTTAACAACTGATGACTTTCTGTATCTGTGTAAAATGGACACTTTTTAGGGAATAGCATATGTGCTTCTATTTTTTACATATGTAATTGCCTTTACTAGGAGATGCAGCAGCAGATAAATTCTCTTCCCTATCCCCTGCCTTGACACTCAACTTAAAATTCAGTTTTGGCTTTTTTAGACATAATTATTTCCAAGGATTCATATAACAAGTTCAAGGTGTACCTTGAGTCCTGATCTGAAGGAGCCTGCCATTTCTTCCCTGGCATTTTGTACCAATGAGCATAAGCACAGAGCACAAGCTGAATACAAAGCAGGAACTGTATGTTTGAGAGAAGAAAATTTACATCCTATTCCTTAGTAATTTCACAAAGTAATATCTCAATCTAAAATGATAAATGGCTGGAACTTAAAAGCACAATAAGAAATTCTAAATCTAATGGATCTCATAAGTACTCTCATTATCAGGCAAGTTACAATTGTGACAATGTATACTTTTTAAAATAAGGGATAACTAGTAAAGAAAGCGTGTAAATTCTACAGAATTTTAGGCTAGTATTTTAAGAAAGAGCAAAATCTGAAGCAATTGTTCACAACTGCCTGAGAATAACGAGATACTAAGACTTTTTTTTCCACACAAGTAATTATCTGTCTAATCAAAGGGCATTCTGAATGAATGTCAATAAGAAGTTTTGGTAAAATGTTAGAATACAAATGTATTTCTTATTTTAGAATTCAAGTGGAAAAGGGGGGTAAAACCCAATAACCACTCATGAAAGAAAACCAAAGAAACTGAATTTTATATTCAGTCATAAACTGAATGAAAAGAAAGGAAGGTTTATAAAGATTTTATTTTTGTATGTGACTCATATAATCCATAAGGAGATTTGGATAAGAAATGCCTGGAAAGAAGGCAGAAATAGAGCTGGAAATGAAGCTACAGGGCTTCCTCTTAAGATAAAATGATAGCTGCAAAGAATAGGAAGTCAGCTATTCTTAGAATCAACACCTGTCACAGAGCACAGAAAGCCTAAACAATAGATTATTATTCAGTTATTTAACTTAAAAAAAAATCCATACAAGATTTCTAATGAATACTCAATAAGCATGTAATCATCTGAAATTAGACTGCTGGTGTTTGACTATACTCTGGTCAGAACCTACAGTGAACTCATATTTAATTCTATGTAGATTCTTACCAGCCCCTCATAAAAATACAGCACAAGATAAAGAAAACAGAAAAAAAAAAAAAAAAAGAAAAACCTCACTTCTACTATTATTTTCCTCAAGAAGTACGTTTCATTTAATTTACAACTTAGATCATTTTATTTAAGCTATTTTCTTTAGGTATCAGAGAATGCAGTGCTAACTATATTTAGTACTGGGAACACAAAGCAGATACAGGCTTAAATAATTCCAGAAATTCTTCTGTGGCTCTGAAGTACCTCCCAGTAAAGTTCTGACAAGTGAGATAAGCTTTAACACTTTCAAGAATGGTTCTATTGTGCTTCAAGAGCTCTATGGGAATGCTTTGGAGCTCTGCGATTCAATATGTCTTTAGGAATAGAGGGTATAAAGCAGCAAACATCAGATCAATGGGTACTGCACTTTCTGGCTAATCCTGTTAGTCCTGTACCTGCAAAATGTTAAGAACCTCAGTCAATACCACATAAAGAATTTATAAACTAAGTCTTTTTTTAAGCTCAATTTCACAAAACATCTGGAATTCAAATGTGCTTATATATTAATCAAAGTGATGTCCAGAAACGATATCTCCACGCTATGCCTAGATGACTCGTTCATATTGGGAAGCCAGCTGGTGTTTTGCCATCGGCTTCAGTAAGCATTATCAGATCACAAAGACAACAAGATGGGTTAATTCACACACAAACAGGCATACTCTAATATGGCTTAACAAGGGTGTGATAACACACAAGGCTTTTAAAAGTTGCTAAGTAATATTCAAAGTACTTACAAAGTGAAGGAGACAAAAACGTCTGAAACTACCTTCAAAAAGTCACTCCAACTGAAGCTCAGTGGCAACCAGCTTAGTAGTCAAATTAGTTGTTTCCTGCCTGATTCTTGAGTGCCAAAACTAGAATCACAAGTTTAAATCCAGGCCCCAATTAAAAGATTTCTAAAAGAGAGTTCTTGTTTTTCTTATACCCCATGAGTCCTGCATAGGTGCCTGCAAGGCTGCCCGTTTAGCAGAATGCACACTACATCCACCAAGATGTATTAAGGCTCTGTGCTTAGAGATAACTCCTGAGAAGCAGAAGATATGGTTTTTATTTACTTCTCTCCACCTGCATGAAGGACAGGTCTGAAGTCGCAGTACTCCATCAAAGACCGCTAGTAAACGGTACTCCATTATTGAAAAAAGCTGAGCTCAACCGAAGCAACTTAAATGAAGGCTCAGAAATCCTAGTACATCAGCTAACTGACACTTCTACATGAAAGATTTGTTTCTGTCTTTATTCAAAAAAGGCTAATGTGTGCGTTACACATAATTAAAAAGTCATAATTAAAAATTATGCTAACTATCACACTGAAGTTACACACATTGGAAACTGTTAGCTAATTTCCATTTTATCCACAGCAAAATGAGGAATAAATATATTCATGTTCATTTTAAGGGGATTTCTGAATTGAGAAACTAGTTTTTTTAAAGTTTTGTGTAGATAAGAATCTATAAATAAATATTTGTTTATTTTGGCACTTTTAAAATATGTATCACCAAATTCAATATGTCCAAATCCAAGCGCTACTTCTTCCAGAAGTATATAAGCACACACTGTATGAGTGTTACTCTGACAAACGTTTCTATTTATTCAGTAGTCTTAAATTAAAATTGCTGAGTACATTTCATTTTACCTACGTTCACCAGTAAAAGATTTGTTGTAATAAATAATTTAGTCAACCATTTCCTGTTCTAATCAGAAATTTGAAATGTGGGAATAAATTAATACTAGATGTTTGGAATAAATGTGACTGATTCAATATTGGTTTAATAGAAAGAAAGACTGTTTTTCTTTGTAATTCAGCATGACAAATTCATCATTTCAAAAAATATTTTCTTCAGAAGAAATCAAAAGAATGAGAACTGAAATAAGCCTATGGATATCCACCACTGTACTGCCATTTTCAAGACATCAAAATTTATCAATAGAGGTTGCAAAATCACGTCCCCTCACCAGTTAATTTTCAATAAAAATCATATGGCATTTTTGTCTTCTTTAGATCCCTGTCTGCTCCAACATTGGTATGTGTACATTTCTAATTATTAAGCTATTATCCACTTTCAGAAATTCTGTGAAAAAGGATGATTTCACAGAATCACAGAATTGCAGGTATTGGAAGGGACCTCGAGATTAAGTACCTGCTAAAGCAGGTATCCTACAATAGGTTGTACAGGTAGGTGTTTAGACAGGTCATGAATATCTCCATAGAAGGAAACTCCACACCCTCTCTGACCAATCCATTCCAGTGTTTCGTCACCCTTATCATAAAGCTCTTATGGATGATTGTATGGAACTTCCTACGTTCAAGTTTTAGCCCATTACTTCTACTTCTTCATACCAATAAAAGCCTGGCTTCATCCATTTGTTCCCACCTCCTTTCATATACTTATAAACATTTATCAGATCCCCCTCAGTCCTTTCTTGCTCAGGATGAACAGACCCAGGTTACTCAGTCTTTCCTCACACAGGAGATGCTCCAGGCTCTTTCATCACTTTTCTGGCCCTCCACTGGACTCCTTCTAGGGGATCCCTGTCTTTTATGAACTGGGGATGCCAGAACTGGACGCAGGATTTTAATGGGGCCCCACCAGAGCAGAGCAGAGGGGGAGGATAACCTCCATCGACCTGCTGGCCACACTCTTTCTAGTGTACCCTGGAATACCATAGGCCTTCCTGATCACATTTGAGGGCCTTGATGCATCCTCATTCCATGTATGTTCCTTCAGGAATTTCTGTCATCATCACAGATGAGTGATCCCCAGTATAATGTTTACTCTTCATATGGAACTAATGAGAGTTAACAAGATTATTCACTATTCTTGTAATGAATCAGATCCTTCCCTTCTAACCAAATCACTACTAATTACTTCAACTACTAATAGCTACCCTGAACAAACTAAGAATTAAGAAGGTGATTCATTTTAATCAGCATTTTGCCAATACTGCCAATAAGGCTACTGCTAGGATGCTAATGTGGCATTTTTCTTTAGGATTTAAATAAATATCGTTAACTTACTTTACATCTCTCAGATAACTAGACTCATAATCAGTTTAGGTCTGACTGATATTTGCAATCTAAGAGATGAAAAAATTAGAAGACGCTACCTTGCACTACATGTAAACCTAATTTGACTGCACAGAATAGTATGGTTGTTTCCAATCTTGGTACATGAACTCGTTTCTAAATAAGATCTTATAAGAGTACAGGTGCATTAGATAACATCACATAACAGGGATGTTTGAAAATATTGCATATCAAGGGAAGACAATGCTTTTTAATCACAAATCTAGGCATACAGTTAGACTTCAAAAAGGCAGTAAGACTTTAAAAGCTAGTGTGAGATGTAATTCTATAGGTTTTTATAAACATTTAACTAGTTTGGCAATATAAGGAAAGCAGATAGTACAAAAATAAGTCCCTCAGATGGTAGCAGATGATGAGCCAAAAGTCTCCACTTGTAACTTTGATACTGTTAGTTTGCATCCTTCTAAACAGCACTTCAATCTATGACTTCACAAGTCACTCCTAATATTTTAAAAACATTTTTCTTCTGAAGTTTAACACAGAGCTCTATAAAAGCTCCAGTATCTATTGCACCATATTACCTTAACGAAAAGTATCATGTTATAACATATGGTATCATATCATGGTATAACATATCTGGATGTATTTCGCACTGCCAGTTCATTCAGTTTTCCTGGTTTACTCTCACTTCTTAAACACGCTACAATCAATTCACAGTTAACAGACGTTCTTTTTCACCCCAGGTAAGTAGGGTGTATTTTATTGGCATATTCTGAGTATTACACAGGACTGGTTTTCTTTGCCGAAGAACACAATCTTCCTTACCTCAGGATTTTGTTTTCTGTTCTTTAGAACCATGCATGCTCTGAGATCACAATGAGTTTACTTCAGAAAGGGATAAACATGTAATTTAATTCACTTTATGTAGTGAACCTAATTGATCAAATCATGCAGGTAATTCCTTGTTTACAATGACAGAATTTATGAACACATGTCATTCTTTATGAAGTTTTTTTTTTTTTTTTTAAACAGAAACCTATTAATTGATATCAACTATGATATTTTCTGAAGAATGAATAGTACATTTTGAATTCAACTTTAAACAGTGATATTTTATTTACTTGTTCAGTTAAAATAATATTAATCTATAACCTAATATTATTTTTGCTTGGTATATTTTTACGCAAAAATACTGCCACCACAGTAGAGATTTCAATATTTTTCACATTTTTAACTTGTGACATTATTTCCTATTTCCCCTCACTTAAATCAACATGACTGTTAATGAGTACCAAGCAGGTTCCTTGGTCTGTTAAAAAAAAAAAAAGGGAAATAATTCTTACTGTGTAAGAGGTTCTTTGGATTTCATTCTCCTCCCATCTATTAACTAGTACTACAAAAAATAACTCATATTGTTTTCAGTTAGCTGCCAGTTGTTGAACTGTATTTAGTTACGTGGAGCTTAAATTATCAAAACGGCCTTTAGAGGGATATTCCCATCAAATAAAAATGGAGTAAAAAGTTTTACTCCAGGCAATCAGGCTTATAAGTAACAGCACATTAACCTGAAACATCCTTTCATATCATGAATAGATGTATGCAATAATTCTTCGTTTAGTTTTATAATTATCAATGACCTCACTGAGTATAGCAGAACAATTCATCTCCAGAGGCATTTTCTATTTGCAAAAATGTTTACATAATAGGCCACAAATACAAAACATTAAAAAAACCCTTGAGCACTAATTAGCCACTGCAAAACTGTTCTCCCTTATCCAGAGCAAAGAGCAGAACACAACAACCCTTCATAGAAGAAAGATGTTAAATTTTCTAACCTTAAACACATAGCGGTATTTTCTGAAGTTCACCAAGGTGTCAGATTAGAGGCTTTCATTGTACTGTTCAAATAAATTGTTTTTAAAGGAAAGAAATAATAAATTTTCAAATCAACACTATACCTGTACTATACTCACTAGAGGCACTGTGTGGAAGAAAGGGTAGTAGGTAGAAAAAACACACTTCTGAGTGTATACAGAGTAATATAATATCAGTTGCTCTCACTACTAGATACAATTTTCCTTTATTGAGTTAACAGTTACAGATTAAGACACAATTTTCCTACAGCTGTTTTGCTATTCTCTCTTTTCAGAAAGTCATCAGTCCACAATGTTTGGCAGAGTGGATGCATTTCTGTTCCATCCTTTACCCTAGGGCTTCTTTCGCAGCTGAAAAATCTGCACCAGTCCTTCCTTTTGCCTTTAACATCCCTGGTCAAACTGGACTTGCACCTCCTTAAGCCCTTTCCTGCACATTAGGACACTTGGATCGTGTTCCTCCTGGGTCACCTGTCCCTGATTTCAGCTCTATTCCTTTTTCATCAGGAGCTCCATGTTAACCCCTATCAGATTTGTTTCATTTCCTGCACATTGGGATGGACTGCTTTTGAACTCAAGGCGATAATCCCTTGGGTGATACTGACTGGAGCAAGCAGCTGGGGAGAACTTCTCAACGCACCGCTGGTTGTGTTGATTTGCCTGAGGGCAGCAGCCACTGGCACAAGCACACTGCAGGAAGCAGTGTCATAACCGCCACGGTAAGGATGGCTAGATCTCATCTGTCAGGGCCCGAAAACAAGTCTAAAACCCCAGCTGGACATGAAAGCAAGCCTATTTTATTTTGCACTGAAGTGACCTAACATATAATTAGTTACAATTAGGCAACTTAACAGAAATGGAAGCTTTACAGAAATGGAGACTTTACAGTTATTTTGCAAGTGAACACTCATAATAATTAATTAATTACATTATAACTTACTAACCTAAAAACTAAATCAAACTAAGATGAAAAGCAACTTGCAAAAAGAACAAATGCACGTGTCAACAAGACAAAACTGGAGTTGCATAGAAATATCAAATGTAAAACTTCACTGAAAAAGAAGTTTAGTACAGGGAAAGAAAATAATTAAAAAGTACCCAAAATGGAAACAGTAAGATGTGTTTCCACCAATGATCAGCAGTGCATTTTTTTTCTAGAGAGTGCTTTTCCTCTGTTTGAACTACTGTTCATTTATGTCTGTCAGAAAAGTTCTGTTCGTAGTCAGAAGAATACTTCAGAGTCAATAGAAAAAGAATACAGGTTGAGAACCAGAAACTGCACTACATTAAAAATCGAAGTAGAAGCCCCAGCAAGGCAGATGAAGTAAATGCTTACTCAGAAAAGATAGATAGACTACTCCATCTTAGATTATCAAAATGTCAGTAGTTTAACAAAAGAGGTGCTGCAGTAGTAAAAGACACAGTTTTATTCCCAGCATAACTGCAAGAACAGTAATTTACAGCCAACAGCTCTTAGAAGCAACAGTGATTAACGCACATGAATTGAAAGATTCTGCTTGGACAAAACTGAACAGAATTTATACAAACTTGCACTTCTACATAGTGACTGCCTGGTTTTATCTCCACTACAGGTTTGCTATGTATACTAAAAGGAAGATAGTTCTGCATGCATCAAACTTTCAGCTGCATTTTCTCGTGACCAGAGGAAAACTAACCAAATTCAGTTGTGACATTAAAGAACATTAAATCTGTAAATACTATGATGAACTTTGAACAATCAATTATTAGATCTTTAAAACAACAAAAACAAATGTGTATTCCACCAATTCTAGTCTTCTTCGTTCACTTAAAAGCAATTTTAGCTAGGAATGATCTATTAAGACAACACTGTTTTTTAAGATAATTGCATTTGTTTGTTTCCTCTAGATCGCTGCACAGCCTATTTTTAACTCATATAATCCGTGTAAGTGATCAATGCAGTATCACAAACTTGTCATCTTCGGTGAAAGAGAAATAGAGCCATAAAGGTTAACTTCACAGAAAGGTATTAGCCTGCTGCATTACAGAACAAAGATAGGAGACAGTTATTTATAGAACGCTGCTCACCATTATCCTTTTCAAATTCTACAGAAGGCTAAATATTGATGCATTCCCAAGTCACCTTTTCCCTTCTTTGGTGTTAACAAGTAGGAGTGTGTTTTTGATGCTCTCAATTTGTCAAGATCAGGTGAACTGAATGGTTTTACAAAGTACACTATTCCAACTCCTTCAGGGGCTATAAAACCACATTAAACTCTGCTTGTTATTAATAATTCATTGCACTTCTGTAGTTCACTACAGGGGCATCACTCTTAGGGTATCATTCTTATTGAAATAACAGGGAAGTCAGATAAACAGTGCTACCATCACAATGCGAATAAGCTTACCATGAACCCTAGAAAACTGAAAGCTCTACAAAACTTTTTTTCTTTTTTTTAAGGAAATTCTCAGACTAAATTCAGCATTCTACCCCACTTCCTAAACACTTCATATTAACTATTTGATGCAGCAGATAAAAAAAAAAAGTAAAAAATTACTTCTATCTACTTCTATCTACTAAAATTTCGCTTCTCTGTAAATTTGAAGTGTCAAATTTCCACACATTCAGCTATACTGCAAATGCATTCATGCTTCCATTATTCTGAAACACCTTACAACAGTTTTTTGCTTCAAATATGGTTTAATCAAAGTATATCTCATGAAACCTAACTATGATTCAAAACACCATGAACTGGAATTGCAACACTTCTTAATGTAATTAAACAATATCCATATCTTGATCTGTTAAAATCATCAATTACTATAAATAAAGAACAAGTGACCTTTTTCTTCATGGTTACTGACTAGATGGCTCATACAGCATTGTCACATATTTCAGTAGCAAAATGTAGAACAACAAATGATACTAAATTAAAAATAAAAAAAGAGATCTACTATTCAAAAAATATCACTGACTAATAGCCTCATATGAGGCTACTTTTATAAGAAATTATAATCCAAAACTGCCATGAAAGGATGACAGCTTAATCAGTTAAAGATCTGGTAGATAAAGACCTCTAAGCACTCAAAGTGCTCAATGCTGCTAATTTTATGTAAGATGTCAGATCCTGGTAAGCCTCCACATGGAACTCATCCAGACCGTCATCACCTTATTTAGGTGAGAGGAAAGAACAGTCACAATGGCAGCCTGTGGAACAGGGCTGGAAATAGGAAAAAGCAGGAAAAGGAAACTTTACATCTTATTTCTTTAAAAAACATCACTGTCAAAGCAGTATGCATGGTTTTGAGGGAGGGAATTCTGGAAATCACCAGAAAGGAAAACAGGTCACCTACAGATAAGGGCAGAACTCTCCTTTCCAAATCCTAAGAATTTCACCATACAGAACTGTGGAGAGGGAAACCACATTTTTAGTAGATGTATCTAAAACAATAAAATTCTTGTCCCCTACTATCCACCCCCAGCAAGCAGTTTCAACTCATCTTCATGTCTAGGCTTAAATAAGCTTTTTTCTAACCAGTCAGTTCACCTTTCTTCATTGTAATTTTCAAGATTCCTGGGTCAGCCTTTTTGGAGAATTAGGTACAAGATTGAAAAACCTGCAGTTAAGAAACAAGTTATCGGTGAACAGCTTGCTGTAAATTGCAACTAATGTCCAGCACTGGTGAACGCTAAAAGGGCAAAGCCTTTGAGGCACCTAAGACTAAGGAGTTTTACTACTACACTTTGGACATACAAGGAGAAAGGAGACTATCTTCATCGTCCTTATCAGCACTAGGTGAATACATTATCTACATTCTTGTAAAAGCAAAATTTAGACAAATCATTTCTGATTATGTTAGAAAACCCGAGAATGGTCAGTCTTATGGATACAGAGATGCAGCAAGTAGATATGCATAATTTCATTTAGATAAAATGAACAAAGAAAACAAACATTTTTTGATTTTGCATTTGAACTGCCCCTCTCCTCCATTTACACAAATGGCAAAATAAATAAAAATTCCACCTGTGCACACAGCCCCTTGTCCACAAAGGACTGCCTAATCATATTCATGTCTCGAAATGGAGTAAGATTTCAAAAGCTGTATTCACATAAAACCAACTCTTTGAATTTTGTGTGTGGTGACTACATTATAAATTGATTTACATCAGGGAGTCTTCTTTCTCTTAGCTCAGGAAACTGATTAGATGAAGCTTTGTAAAATAACACATTTATAAAGAAAAGGGAGTTAACACTACATACTTATCTCACACAGTGGCACACAAAGTCGTTGCAGTTCCTAAATGGAATTACATAATTATCCCTCTACTACCCACGTAAATTCCTTACATTATTCAGTTTTGCTAATATTGAAATGCTAATTTCTTAATATTGACAAATCAGGAATGGCAAATATTTTTCAAATATTATCATTGTGTGATTAAAGTAGGAAATGCCAATTCCTGAGAAACATTTCAAGCCTGTTATGAATCTAAGTTATATCACAAGCAAGAGTTAAGTAGCGCTGTTTGAAGCTTAGATGGCATCTGCTGGAGGCCTGTACTTAGCAGTGTTCCTCAAGTGTCGGTGATGGGTCCAGACCTCTTTAACACCTTCATCAACGACTTTGATGAGGGGATAGAGCTTGCTGATACAAAGCCGGGAGGTATGGCCGACACACTGAAAGGCTGTACTGCTATTCAATGAGACCTGAACAGGCTGGAGAGTTGGGCAGAAAGGAACTAGATGAGCTTTAACAAGAGCAAGTTTAGAGTCACACACCTAAGGAGGAATAACCATGCGCACCAGTAGAGGTTGGGGGATGACCTGCTGGAGAGGAGCTCTGAGGAGAGAGACTTGGTTGTCCTGGTGGATGACAGGCTGGTCATGAGCCAGCAGTGTGCCTGCCCTAGAGGACAAGAAGGCCAATGGTATTCTGGGATGCATTAAAAAGAGCGCAACCAACAGGTCAGTGGATCCTCCTCCTTCACTCTGCCCTGGTGAGGCATCACCTGGAGTACTGTGTCCAGTTCTGGGCTCCGCAGTACAAAAAAGGCAAAGACCTCCTGGAAAGAGTCCAGTGGAGGGCTACAACGATGATAAAGGGTGTGGAATACCTCCCTTATGAGGAAAGGCTGAAAGACCTGCATCTCTTCAGCCTTGAAAAAAAGAAGACACAGACAGGATCTGACCCACATCTATAAATATCTAAGGTGCAGGAGGCAAAGGGATGAGGATGACTCTTCTCAGCAGTGTGTAGCAATAGGACAAGGGGAAATGGGCACAAACTGAGGCACAGGAAGTTCTGCACAAAATGTGTGTGGGAACTTCTTCACAGTGCAGTGACAGAGCACTAGCACAGGCTGCACAGAGAGGTGCAGATCTGCCTGGACGCCTACCTGTGCAACCTAGGCTAGGGAGCTGCTTTGGCAGGGGGGTTGGACTCAATGATCTCCAGATGTCCCTTCCAGCCCCTCCAATTCCGTGTTTCTGTAATGTAAAGCACTACATATGGAAGAAGAAAGGAATAAAATTCTGAACAGGCTTGTGGTATGTCTTTACAGAGTAAAATTCACAGAACAGCTTGCTCACTTTAATGTAAGCTACATGCTGTTTGGTCTGGATGCTACCTGGCTAAAAAAAAAAAAAAACAACTCAGTGAAAGGCTAACTAAGTTAATACACAGCAGCTGACCACTGATATGATGCACTGTTTGATTAACAGTAAGGTATTTCATACAATATTAAGAATCTCATGTTTATCTTTAAACATTTGTTTTTCTCTTCATATTAATAAGAAAAAAAATGGATTAATCTCTGGATTAAATTAGAGACACACTTTTATATTGCCCAGGAAGAGTTGCACACAAAACACACATATATAAAACCACAGTAAGTACATGTAACTCGCAGTAATTCTCAAATATGAATAGTTAAATTACAGATTGAACTATCAGTCCACCATATTCAGACAGCACAGGTAAACTCAGGGCAGCGCAGGGGTCAGCTGCATGACCCCACCTGTGTTTTCATACAGGTTACTCATGTCCTGTATTTGTCCACAGGACAGCTAAGGCACAAGAAACGGCTTCCGAAGTGCCTCTGCTAAGCTTCAGATGTTTAGTAGGATGGATGTGACCAAAGCCCCATGCTGTGTTTTAAAATACCGAGTTTTAATGATCTTTCAGAGCAGTGTTCAAAATTTTTATAAGCTGCAATGCATTTTCATTTTACCTGGATGGAAAAAAAAAAAAAAAAAAAAGAATAGAACAGCAGGAAAGCAGCTATTCTGAGAAAGGAAGGCATAAAATGTAAACATAATAAAATAAAGAAGCAAATGAAGAAACCCTGTTCTTCCTTTATTAGAAAAATGGGAAACAGATTGTGCTCATCTTGCTTAGGGCCAAGAGCTGCACTGTGTGGAAGTCAGCCAGGCTCTGCCACACAGATCACTAAGTAGTTTTGCTGTGTTAAAGAGTAAACCAGATGGGACATTTGCTTCCGACAGGATAATTCTAATGGAAATTGTTAAAAGTACTGTAAAAGAAACTTTTCAGCTTAATCTGCTATTTTATTGCGTGCAATGAGGGCAATCAGTGCAATGAGCAGAATATGGAGGAAAAAATAAAAGAAGAAAATTAAAAAATTCAAAACATTACTCATTAGCCTGTTTTAAAATCTCTCTTAGTGTTCCACATATTTAAATAAAGGACACACGAGCCTAAAGCTAGGCATACTACTAAATAAGTGCAGTCAATATCAATAAAATACTTGCAGATTATGTGAAGTCAGTAAGTCAAAATACTCTTAAAGGTGAGCCTGTACAGTCATACAGCTCAAAGAAAAAATATGGAGCATGTCAACAGATTGCTACACTCAGGGCCTAGTGAGAAGGTAACAGACACCCTTTTTGTTCAAATCAACATCTCAAGTCTTAAGAGAGCCCTACAGATTCCAGGTGAGCTTTGAGAGCTTAAAGAAAAAACAAGATTACGTATAGCTCCTGCTCTTGACATACTCTTGTAAACCTAAGAATTATGACCTGACTGTTCTACAGCAAAATGAAAAGCTTGGTTTATTTGTAGTTTGTTTTGTTTTTTAACCAAAACTATTCCTGGCAATAAACCACTTTAGCTGAAAAAAAATTATCCCATGTAGTTTAGATACATATTGAGCCCAATGTTAGTAAGAAAGTGGGTCAGTTAGCATAAGGAGACAGGCTCAACCTTCAGCCATAGCAAGAATGCCAGATTATGCAGTTAGGTGGAGGTAAGTACAACTAAAAGTTTGTTTTTGCAGTGGGCAACATTCATAACATATATTTTTATCAGTCTAAAAACTGCTTTAAGCTCACTTTTTTCCACTAAGAACTAGCTTTACAACAGACTGAGATGTTTTAGTTAAACTCTTTGACTTTGTCCTGCCATGTTTCTTCAATCAGCTGCAGAGTAGACCATAATGAAATTGATATGATTGGATAAAGAAAATCAATTTTTTTCCAACATTTAGTTTCAGTAATCTGATTACAAAGCTTTCAGTAATAGTGTCATTACTTGGAAGTTTTGAACATATGTTTCCACTGAGAGTATTCCACAGAGGACACTGTATCAGAAAAAAAGAAAGAAACGCAAACAAATGTTACCAAAAATACTACAGCTCATCAAAAAACAAATTGAAAGGAGAACCATATGTCAGAAACATGATATGATGTCCAATACAAACCACTTTCATCATTCACAATTCCTTTATTTAACAGCAACAAGCAACTCAGAAAATACTTTTTCCATGACTTTGAAGGATATCATCAGAAATTTAAAGATAGAATATTCTGAAAAGGAAAACCTATACAAAAAATGAGCAAGATAATAAGCAACTGAACACTATTCTCTGAATTTTGAAGGGAAAATTCTGTGAGAGATAATGCTTTCACTGATGGAAAGGCTGTCTTAGAGAAACAGCTTGCACAGCAGTCGTGAAAAGCCCAGATACTACCGTTCCTTGTGATTCGTACTCTTTTGAAGTTAACTGAATATACTTAGCTCAATATACTGAAAGTTATTAAACTTGATATATTAGATTTAACACAAGACAGTTCTACTTTCTAGATTTACCAGTAAATAAAATAATAATAATAATAACACAAAAGAATCACTGAACTAAGGGGACAAACCCACCACTTAACAGAAGATTTAGAAACGTTGAACAGAAGATGCAGAACACAGAAGAGCATATAACAGAAACATACCAAAAAATAGCCCATAAAATTGAACTACTGAAATGATGGCATCATTAAGAATAGATTTACACTTAGAAAAATGGGTAAGTAAAGCCAACCATATCTTCCTGCTTAGGGAAAATAAAAGTTTGTTTTCAATAACAGTTTACAGATGTAAATTAATTTGTTACAGTGCTCACCTCTGTCATCACAAGCAAACTTAGCATTACAACAACACTATTCTTTTAATGTAACACACAAACAAACTTTAAGATTTTTGTAGTAACATAAATAAGACTTCATATAGGATAGTGAATAACGATGCCTGAGCCTTGTTCATGTGCCTGAGCCACTGTTCATACACCTGCACAAATAACGTAGCACAATCAGTACCTTCTGATGGCAACTTCTGTCTAAGAAACTGTGCTTTCATTTCCTGCATATTAATACACAATTACCTTGCTGTCATTTATACTGCCATGGAATGACAAGTTCCTTCCTAAATTAGAATCTTCATTCATTTTTACCAGTTTCCACACCTCTTAAACAATACATCAAATCAACTTCTAAATGTCCCACTTTTGCTATGCCCTGCACATTCCACTTATCTTGAGCTGACTTTGGTTTTCACTGGACACTTCAATGAAAATGAAATCCAGCAAAAACAGACAGAGTTTTTTGGTATAAAAATAAGTTTAATTAGTTCAAGAGTCAAATTACTAATATGTCAGTGAGAGGAGTGACCTACGATGCACAGGTAGCAGCAAAGCCTGTGAGGAAAAAGCAAGGGAAAAACAAACGTGAACAATTTCTTTTAATCATTAATTTGACCAGATCACAAGTCCCACAGCTCTTCTACAACAGAACACAGAAGCAGACCTAAAACACAAATACATATCTGCCCATTCATAATCCTATTTTCATAGATATTACTAGTAACCAGATAATGCAGAGAAGGGTAGAGAGATCCTGGAAAGAAAAACAGTTACAAGATAACATGAAATTGTGTCTTCAGGGTCTTAGCTAAAAGACTCAGAAAACTGCATCAAAACATCCTCAGCCACTGCTTTATCTGTCTTAATGTGTAATATTTTAGCGTGTAAGATATTACATTATTGTTATTTATTTTGTGGGTACTTAACAGAGTGTCTTCAGGAAGTTTTTGTCTAGTTCTTGTCAATCCACATAATTTCTTCTATCATCTTCAAAAATAACACTATTGTATTTTCCTTCTAAGTAATCTCATATTGTTCAATGCTTACTTGAAGTGGCCCTCAGGCTTGAGAAGATCTTCAGATTTAAGCGACTGTTTTAATCTTATCTTTTCAAGCAAATAAATAGTAAATAAAATTGAACATAAGACCCACTGTTAGTCTACCACTCACATTTTCACTCCGAAAGAAATGACTTCTCTTCAGCAGTTAAAAAGACTAAGAAACCTAAAACTAGCCAATGAACAACTAATAATTTAAGTCAACTAAAAAGTTATTTCATCTGTAATGCCTCAATCATGAAGCATTTTATCAATTCAGATTGTTCCTGGCTTACAAAAGCAATCAGTCTTTGTTTCTAAAAATATATTCAAATACAACAGTCTCACCATTTCATCATAACTGCATTACTTAACATTATTTTCTCTCATTTTAATGGTAAGAAAAAATTGGCCTTAAAATTATTTTCAACAACCATTCCAAAATAGCAATAATTTACATACAAGCTAGCTGCAAACTCACTGTGGAATAAATTTCTAAAACACTTAAGGCCCAATTTGATACTCTTTGCGAGTCCTCACAAAAGCTCTCCAACATTTTGTCAGAGTACTGTATACAATGGTATGTAGCAAATTACAATATATTACTTCACTAGTGCAAATATAGAAAGGGAGCACAGATCTGATACCGCAGTAGTCAGTAACGTATTAAGATTCCTATCTTCTATCAGTCAGAGAATATACACACAGTATTCTTTATTAAAAATGAATGTTTAATTTAGAGCTTCTCATTTAAATAATTAATTTCATTAATAAAAAATATTAAACACGCATCTGTAAGTTTCCTGAAGTTTTTAACTGAATAACCCAGTAGCAGGTAGCAAAAACTGATGGTAATTTAAAAAGAAATGCATGCAGAAGTGAAAGGACAGTTGAGGAATCATTCTTGCAACCTCACTGAAAAAGTAAAAACACATTACGAACCAAACAATCTTCCAAAAGCAGCCATAAAGGCAAGATCTGCCTTTGGCATTTATCTTGACAAACTTTTAAAGATGTACTGCACAATGAAAATTCCAGAAGCACTCACGAGCTCAGTGCAATGCCATGCATGCCACAGCCTTAACAGATACATTCATCCCAGGACTTCCTGGGCAAGCACACTGATCCATCACCAACTTGCTGACATTATTCCAAATGCACGTGTCACAGAGATAAAAATAAATACATAAGCTTATTTTGAAGGCCTCTCCCAAGGGACAATCTCTTACGGAAAATAAGTAATTTTTTTCTTATATTACTATATATTTGTATTTAAACACGTTTAGTATTTGTTTTACAAGTAAGATGGCAGCATTTAAAAAATTTATTTGTAAGCAAATCTTTCTGTGCAAACCTCGACAAGAGAATGCAATACCAAGCAGGGAGGGAAGTCATACGGAGACTAGGAAGAAATATAAGTCAGTGGTTCAGCCTCTTCTGGAATAATATTATAGAAAACAAACAAACAAGCAAAACCTCTTCCTCAGCAAAAAAAACCTTGAAAAACTTCGTAGGGGAAAAAAAAAAAAAACTTTGAGTAGAAGTAATTGAAATGTTCACCTGTCTCAACAGGGAAAGAAAAAAAAAAAATGAATATGAAAAAATAGGGTAGAATACTTAAAATAGTGGTAACAATGTAATAATCAGGTTTGACCCCTGTATGTCACAGCAGAGCTGCAAAGGGACAGTAAATGACAGCAAGAGACAGGAAATTAAGAATGAGTTAAAGGAATTAATGGCCATGGATTGCAAACCGGCGCTGTCTTGCCACAGAACTCCCTGCGGACACCAAGCACTGCCAGAGATACGAGAACAACATGTTTTGGGAAACACCTTCTACACCTCATAACACAGCTCTTTAATCGTTCGGATTACAGAGGTGTTGGCACAGATCAGAGCACGCCCTGTCACCGCGCTCCCCTCGGCACAGCTGACCCCGCGCTCCCGCACCGCACACAGCGGACACCCACCCGCCACAGCGGACACCAGCCCACGTCACCCCGCGGGGCTGCGGGCAGGAAAGGGCGGATCAGCATCCGGGCTCTCGGCAAGGGAGCGCGCTTACTCACCTATCATGGCGGCCGGGAGAGACGGAGAGAGGAGGGGGCGCGCGCACCCGTCCGACGCGAGCCGTGGGAGCAGGAAGTGCGGCCGGCGGCGAACTGCGCATGCGCCGCGGGGCTGTCTGGGAAACGTAGTTCTCGCCTTCTGAGGTGGCCGCCGGCCGTCCCCGCGCCGACGCTCACACACCGACTTCTGTTAAGTGCTACGGCGTCGCGCCGTTTTCCCGCGCTCGTGTGCCGCGTGCCGTTCTTTTTTACCGCCGTTGGGGTTCCTCCGGCTCTCTCCCGCCAGGCGGAGCGGCGGTTGTTGACGCGTTGCCTAGCGACGGGAGCGCCGCTGTCGTTGCTGCGGTCCGCGTGCCGATTGTCGCCCGCTGCGGGGAGATGGTCGTGGAGGAGGCGGGGGACAGGCGTCCCCAGAAGCAGGAGCCGCTGGAACACGTGAAGAAAAGGAAGCAGCAGGTCTCTGACGGCTTCACTGTTAAAGCCATGATGAAAAACACTGTGGTAGGTTTGCGGCTAGCGTAGCGGCGTTAAGGGCGTCCTCAGACGCGGGCTCCGAGCGGGGAGGGAAGCCTGGCAGGCAGCGGTGTGGGTGCTGGAAGTGGATCTGGGGTTTGTGTGCTGTTTGCTGCCCGCAGGCGTCACGGTGCTGCTCTGAGCGGGCCGTGCCTGCGGGAATCGACGTGCCTTTCGCTCTCCCAAGTTCCCGCGCTGCGCTGCATGGGCAGCGCGCTCCGTGTGGGTTTGTGTCACAGAAGGACGGCAAAGATGTGGAAAATGTCATTTTTAAACAACTCGAAAAAGCTAAAACTTTTCTCTCGGGTTTCGGGGAATGCTAGGCTGTACAAGAACTAATTCTCCATCCAATATTTGATAAGGCTAAGAGGAATGGATCCAGCAAAGATCATTTTCATTAATAACCCACTTTCTAATGAACTTGGAGGTAAATGCGTGAAAATAATGGGATCGAGGCCTTTCAAATTGCTTTATACTACTTGTCTACTTTTATCATACTTAAGGAACACTTACAAAAGCTTCAGCTGTTGCAGAATGCAAATGGTCTCCATGTGTGTGAAGGAATTGATATGAAACTTCTGAACTGGGTTTGGATTTCTCTTTACCTGCACACAGTTCAAGGTTTTAACTAACTATTGTTCTAATTATTTGTGTGTGTGTGTGTGTTTTGAAGTTACTATCACTATTACACGTATCATTCTGATTTCAGCTGTGAAACGGGTAATTTCACTTGCTTCACTATAACATTCTTCTTTTTGAGGTCTACAGATCTGTTATCTGTAACAACACCCTGTCTAAAAAAATAAAAAAGTCCATCCTTTAACAAAAGTTTAAATGGAACAGAAGTTCAATTCATAAGCAACTTTCTTCATATTAGTAAAATCAAACATTTTCACTTCATTGGGAACAATGCAAGGCTAAAACAATCCAAGGAGTGTTTTATAGAGTGTTTAGTTTCGTTGGTTTTAATTCTGTAGGTGTGGAATAGACGTTGAGCTTAGGGATTACTTTTCAAAGACATTTCCCCTTCTCTGTACAAAATTCAAGTCATTAATATTTATAAGTGTTTGTTTCTATCTTGATATATAAGAGTTACTTGATTTAGTCTAGAAGGATCAGCAGTTTCAACAGGGCTTGAGTAATGCATGTATTTTGTTTTTATAAAGAGAGCTCTGACTTATAACTAGCTATCAGTTTAATCAGAATTCAAGTTTTCTTTAAAAAAAATGAGTAGAACTTTAACTTTCATGGTCATCAGTTCTAACTTCATAAACATCAAAATATTAAGTCATGTATTGCTATCACTGACCAACAGCAAACAGGCAAACCTACTGCCTTTGGAGCCACTCATGGGATCGAATTTCATGTTGTTCATGTCAGCCTCTGGAGTTTAGCTGGTAGGGCTTCCCTTGGGAACTGGGCCTGACACTAGCACATGAGTACCCCTCTCTAAGCTGTGGAGATCTCTGACAGCAGTTGTTCTCTGGTCTATCTGGGAAACTGTCTTGTTGCTGCCCTGCCTGTCTGCTGCTTGTGATGCTCTGTTGGAGATAGGGTTAACTGAGTTCTGACCCATTCCACAGGTTCTTTTCCTAACTCCCTACCTTCCTAGGAAGCAATCAGACTGCTAGAGGTCCTGAAGGATTCATTATGCCAAGACTGTTTTTTTCCATAAGTTCTGAGTGAGGACAAGCAGGCAGGAATTATTTCCCCGGGGTCAATGTGCGAAATGTCAGAATAGAGCAAGGATTATCTCACTGCCACTCGGTCTCTGTAGAAATGATAGTTTCTTTTCTCTTTTCCAACAACAGAGCTTCAGATTTATTAAGTACTCACTTGTCAGAGGTTGACATCATAGATGAAGTTGTCATGGGAGGCTTAGGAGTTGATTGGTGGGTTAAAAGCACAGCAAGCTAACATAGTTAAAGCGTGCCAATTCTTTTTAACAGCATGACAGGGCTCAGTGTTGTCAGTGACTTGTTCAGCATCTCCAGGTCAGACTTTGGGGCAAACTTGCAGTGAAAAGGGCGTAGGTTAATGAATTACCATTATGCACATATGATTATAAATATAGTACTAAAGGTTCTGGAGTTCTTTGAAGTTTCTTGTGCAAGGAGTGTCTTACTAAGCCATTTTTTCATGGAAGTTGGTGGATAAAGTTTGTTGGTTTGTTTTTTTTCCTGAAGTCTGTTTTTGAAGCCACTGATAAATACAGAAATGTAGGCCTCTGGGGACTTTCATAGAATATTCAGGACTTTTCCAAACTGTCACATTACGTCTTAAATTTGCTAATTGAAATACATTACTTAAAAAATATTCACCAAGAAAATTGCTTCAGAATTCAAAAATGAGTTGTATGTTATTTCTTTCTAAAATTAGAAGTTTGTAAAGCAGTTGAGTTGAGGAGCAAAATCCAGTAAAAGCCTTATATACTAACAAGCTAGGTATGATTATATTTACATTTTAATTGTTTCATCCTCCAAGCAGAGTCAAGAGTGCTATGTTATGTGCTCACAGGTCACCTGTACTGCATGAGTAGAATTAAAATCAAAAGCTTATATGCAAGGTAGCAAGTACACTAGTATCTCTACATGAATATGGACAGCAGGTAGATACCTCTATTCACTTCTGATCCTCTCCAGATAATTCTCTATTTTCCTATTTTCTGTAACTGTACATACATGAGGAACACTCTTCCTCTGTAAACTAGAGGTAAAACTGTGCAATATGGTCTAGGGAGCCTGCTTTTGTGGGATTAGATGATCTCTGGAGGTCCCTTCCAACCCCTACAGTTCTTTGATTCTGTGAAAAACACTTGCAAGGAGAGGGTATGTTTAGTGTCTATTGTTACTAGCTATAATGGATTTGATATTCTTGCAGTAGAATTGGAACTAAAGACATCTCTTCACAAACGCTGAGCCAATAAAGCTATGAAATAATGTTCTTGATTTTGCTGTTTTTAAAGAACTTTGAATTCTTTGTGCTGAAATGCCAGTTTCATCAGAAAAGGCAGTTATCCTTTCACTACACGTCCTGCTTTAGTGACACAGAGGCAGATATGTTGGAGTGTCCATCTGCAGAGTATCAGTCTTAACTCCTTTTACTAGAATGCTGAATTCAAATCTTCCTAGCTGTGTGTGTAAACAGTTTACAAACACAGTATTACACTTCTACTATAGTAATTAATTAAGAAGATAGTAAGTTTTGAAGCAGGTGATGTTAAAGTAAAGGCTTATTTTGTTAAATGTACATTATGTACAGTATGGTAAATGTACAGTAGTATGTACATTTTTGGGGAGCTGCTCCACTTCAGCAATCTACTTCAGTGAACTGTAAGGGAATTTAAACTCTTACTACTCTGGGAGGCAGTCCTGTCTTCTTCCTGCTTCAGGCTGTTTATTATTACTGTCACATATTGTGCCTACATCTGTAGATTGGGGGAACTTGAACATCTGTACAAGATCAGAGAACTGATTCTCCTGAACCATACTCCATCTTGTTTAAGCTAAGTGTGCATGTGTGGTCCTCAGGACTGAGGCAAGCTAAAATACTTATTGCCACAAGGTTCCTCATTCCTGCCCTTCTCCTTGTCCTGAAAGCATGATTCTATGTATCCTTTTGTGTTTGTATTGGTGTTTCTTTCAGCTACACAGGAGGCTGGATCGACTCTTAGCGGGTAATCTAATACTGCAAGAAGGAGGGGAAGCAGGAATTTGTTGTAGGCATAAGCTGAATGTGTGGGGATGCCCTTATCTGAAACATCTCAGTCTTAATTCGCTAAGAACAAGTTATGAAACCAAGTTTTGGCAGAGTAATTTCACAAACACTTAAAGTAGCATAAACTTACACTACATTTGAAAGTTGTGATTTTCATCCCTGCTCATCTGTTCTTCTTTATGCAAAAGGAACACTTGTGTAGCCATGGAGTGAAATAGGCCGGGGTCTAGTTAAACCAAGATTAAAAGCAATAGGTTTTTTTCATACTGCAGACTTAACTTGCAGCTCGTAATGGTGAAAACTTACAAATCCGAGGCTGCTACTGACCTGCCTGCTTCTGTTGCATTCCTGCCTCCTCTACTCGTAGCTATGCAACTGAATCAATGAGGCACTTCAGTTACATTAGATCCCATCATGAGAGGCTTCAACACAATGTTTTTATTTCCTTTCAGAAAGGGAAAATATCCATGTTCTTTTCCAATCCTATGATTGCTTTTACCATAATGAGCACATAAATATAGTGTAGTGACCATGATAGCATAACATAAAAGCAGAACACATGAGGCACGCTTAATGCTTAAGATTATAATACCTTCTAAGGACCTTTATTTTGTGTTCTGTTTTCCAGCCGTAATTTATGTGACTTCATCATACCGCTTTTGGTATTTAATACTTTAAGACTTTTAAATCAGCCCTCAGTTTTTTTGCAAATGTGAGGGAAGGTTGATATTTTTTGTATTTACAGTGATAAGACTCATTTAATATCCTCAAGCATATGAAGAAGTCATACTGCTTCACTTATGGAGATCTGTTACGGCCTTAAATCTCCAGTCAATCTTTTTTTATAATTCAGTCATATGACTCAAAATAGATAATAAACAGATTGAGTTAGAATCCATTCCATATTTTTGATCGACATTTTTTCAGTCACTTCATCTGACTCATTTTATTTTACGTATAAAAAGACCTTGTACAGTTTTAAATTTCATAGCTAAAGTAGGTAAATGTAAATTGATTTTAAAACATGGAGACAACGGTGTTTCAAGAATCTTCTGCTAATCAGATTTTTATGAATTAATGAATAAAATATTCCAAATGGAGACAGTTACAAAGACAGTTGTCAAGTTCTTTCAATTCTGGCACTGAAATTAAAGTGTTTTAAACTTCTTAACTTAAACTAATATAAAAGAGCAAATGTCACATTAAATTCTTGAAGGTATATGATGGAAAAACTCATGCAATATTTCTGTTTTCATACAAGTTAAAATCCTGCAGTGGTTTGAGTGTGATTATCTTAGTCTTGTGTTTCACTGAATGAGCACCTAGTTTTCAGACTGCCAAACATCAGAAGAAAATTTTAGAAAATAGGTAATGGTCTCAGAACAAGTTTCTAAGCAGTCACCATACTGAGTCCTGTGCAATTATCTGAAGTCAATATTTCCCGCGTTTTTGTAGTTCACTCTGACAGTAATGCCCCCTCTTTATTTCCACAGAAACTACACTAGTGATATTTGATAGAGAACATTCCCAGCTACAAAGCACTCTTTTTCAACATAGTCAAAACCTTTAGTAATTAATGTTCGTTAGTGATGAGTAATAGCCTGCATGCTGTGCTTATGAAAAGTCTACACCAGTGGAAGTGACCCACTGTCACTGTTATCACTGGTAAAACACACCACCCACCACCTCACTGTGCTCACATCCACTGTTTCGTGGATCAGGTACAGTTTTTTCCGCGTGGAGGAGTTCAGTGACACACTTTGCTTCGTTTGCACATCCATGCCATACACCATTTTGTCAGACTGCCCCTCTGCTGCCATCTGTCACACAGCAACAACATGTAATGGAATCTTGATGAGAAGATTTGGCCTCTACTGCCATCCCATCAACATCTGCCTCTGATGCTGTGGGCCAACAGAATAAAATAGGAGGCACTACTTGTGGAGCATCCCTCATAGCTGTGTATGCCTCTGAGCTAGCCAGTGGAAAAATGTCAGACATGAATTGGGAAGCATCTGCTGTGCACCTTTCACTCCCAGACTCTACAAGTTTCCATAGAACATATGGATGTAAACTTTCTTTTAGAAAGCTGAAAATTTGAAATGTTTTTTTTTTTTTTTTTTAAACATTAGCATTTTATATGAACAAAAAAGTAGTAAGACCAATTCCTTGTATATGCATGCCTGATTCTTGAAGGAAGTGGTACTCCTGTCTAAGCAGAACGTCTTCATCTTACATTATAAGCAACAGTGGTAGAAATGGACAAATAATGACACCTACACCTCTTTTTTGAAATTGTTCTGTGTGGCAAAAACCTTACTCAGAGGATACCTGAAGGGAATAGAAAACTTGGCCAGACTGCAAGTGGGAAAATTTGTGCTCTCTATTGAGTCACTCCTTGCTTTAAAATTCAGTAGTCACTACAGAAGCAGAAGCTGCATCTTCTTTCCAGCTAGCTTCTCTGCACAATCATAAAGCAACCTATGCTTGTTTTTCTTACTCGGGGAATCTTAAATTCTTTGTATACTGTTGATGCTTTGCAAAGAGAAACAACATTGTGAATACAGGAGGATCTAGGTTTGAAGTTGATAGTTTGAGCCCCGTTGTCTCGGTCTTGACTGGGCTTAGGCAGAGATGCCAAGTTGCTAAACTAGGTGTCATAATGTGTATCACAGTCAGATATAAAATTTGTATGTTTTAGAACCATTTTATGTATGTATATCTCCAGCTTCACCTACCCCAAAGCATCTGCTGTATTTAGGTTGTTCTAGAGTCATAGATGATCAGCCCTTCAACGCAGGAAGTCTTCAGAATGGATTAAATGCCACCTGAATTGACATCGGGAAAGCTCTTTCTGGGGAAGGCGAGTGCAGAAGGTATATGGAACAGTGATGGAGTGAGAGAGCATTTGCGATGCATAGGCAGTCTGGACTCTGTAAGGCTGCATCAGTGTTTGTGTAGCAGCAACAGCTGTTTATCAGCTGAGATGCGTGTTGCAGCTAATTCTTATATGATCTGTTCTAACTATGCAGCATGTACTGCTGCCAAGCACACATCTACTGCTGTGAGGATTTGAGTCAGCAGGCAGTGTCTGTAGCTGTCAACCTCTAAATGCTGTGCCTTGTCTCACAGTCTCTTCTTTTCAGCGTTGTATCTTAAATGATGTTGGAAACTTAGTGAAGAAGACAGGGAAAATACCACTATGGCATTTGCGCTTGAGAAAATAGTAGAACACTGTGGAAATAGGAAAGGAATTAAATAGCATTCTCCAAAGTGGAGATCTGGGTGGTCACTGGTACAACAGCATAGTCTGTGTTTAACTGAAACAATGTGATAGGGTTTTGAAGGGGGCATATCTTCTTTTGTTTTGTGTGAAGTTTTCTTAACTATTTTGAAATATCTGTTACTGCAAAGTCATAGTAACCACTAGTGCTGTATTGGTAGACTGAACAAATTTCTATACTGTGTAATATAAATAAGCTGTGGAAGATTGAGTTCTTCCTCCCAGCAGCAGTCAATTCCTTGGTATATTTGACATTCGTTTAGGAAGATTGGTGTAGCTTTTCATTTTGATAGCATAGCCATATCATTTTTTTTCTAGAAAATTTATTGCACTCTGATTTTCTTTAATAAAATACATATTCAGTTAGATTAAGTGCTCTGTTGTAGAGGTCCAGCATGTGGACACGATGTGCTGAAGACTTCTATATGAAGCTTTTTGTCGGAAAAGGCCTTCAATAGAACTTCAGTCAGACTTCTTACCTGACAGTAGTATATTACTTTGATTAGATAATAAAATATTAGCTAATAAAAGCTGCCTGAGGGCAGTACACACATAGTTTAACTCTTCATACATTTGTGATGCTATTTGTTAATACGTACACAAGTTTGCATGCTTGCCTGTCTGAAAACAAGATTCTTATTTAAAAAAGCAAATTCACTCTGCATCCATGTTTTTGTAAAAACAAGATCCTGATAGCAAGAATGAACACAGGTGGGTTTTTTGTTTGTTTGTTTGTTTGTTTGTTTTTTCTGTTTGATAACAGAAGCATGTGGATAGAGAATCGTGTGACTTAAATGAAAGCTATGACCATCATCCTCTTCGGGGTCAGATAAACAAAGGATTTTTGTGATGGAAGATTCTTTATCACTTTTCCAGAATAAAAGACTGTATATGCTAATAAGAACAGCAGTTCTGCACAAAATATAAAACTTAAAAGTTAAAGAATATTATAAAATACACTATAGATGTCAAAGTTCAATCAAAACTCTTTAATACCTTGAAAGAAGCATGACATACTGTTGAGTTCCCATGTAAGAGCCATGTGGAGGACGAATAGGTCATTAAACTTCCATTTTTATGCCTGTTTCATTAGTCAGAAGCATATTACCAAAGTTTTTGTATGATCTGTAAACAATACATATTATTCTGCACACAAAAAAAAAAGAAAAACAAAACAAAACATTGAAATCCAAATCAAAAAGTGCACTATTTTCTTGTTTATCTGTTTAGTGTGTATAAGACATTCCTTCATTTTTCCATTATCACATGAACATTTTTATTATAATGTTTGCCTTTATGTGCACCTTATAACTGTTACATGAAGGGATGTATTGCTTTTGCATAAGTTGCTTGTGTTTATCCATGTGTTCTTGGAAATACCCACGTTTTATGGAATGAAATATTAATTCATAAGTATCATAAAATGGTTTGGGTTGTAATGGACCTTTAAAATGATCTAGTTCCAATCCCCCTGCTATAGGCAGGGACACCTTCCTCTAGACCAGGTTGCTCAAAGCCCCATCCAGCCTGGCCTTGAATGCTTCCAGGGAGGGAGCATCCACGACCTCTTAGGGTAACCTGTTCCAGTGTCTCACCAGCCTCACAGTAAAGAATTTCTTCCTAATGTCTGGTCTAAATCTACCCTCTTCCAGTTTAAAGTCATTTCCCCTTGTCCTGTCAATATGTGCCCAAATATTTTTTACAACAACAATTATTTTTTATAATAATGCTTTAGAGGTGTTTTAAAAAATCCAGAAGACTTGATTTTTTTTTAAATTGCCTAAAAATTGGGGAGATGCATCATGATTCGAATCTACTATTTCAAGACTAATTATTGCATATTTATTTTAAAAAAGATGGTGCTTTTAAACGTGCAGTAAAACCTAATTATGTTCTACTTTTCTTACTGTTCTATTCCGATTGATTAAATCTGACATTAGTATTGTTTAGTAAATGTCTTCCTAGCTAAAAGTTTTTAGAAAAAGGTGCATGTATACTTTACTGACACTGGCAGTCGGAAAGTGATCTATATCTCAGAATCACAGAATTGCAGGGGTTGGAAGGGACCTCTAGAGATCATAGAGGCCAACCTCCTGCTAAAGCAGGTTCTCTACAGGAGATTATAAAGGTAGACATCCAGGCAAGTCTTGAATATCTCCTGAGAAGGAGACTCCATAACCTTTCCGAGCAGCCTATTCTAGTGCTTATCACTCTTAGCAGTAAATAAGTTCTTTCTTGCATTAGTATGTGATTTCCTTGTTACGGTTTCTGCCTGTTGCCCTTTGTTCTATTGGTGTTTATCACTGCAGAGTCTGACCCCATCAACTTGACTGCTGCACTGAAGATATTTATAAACAGTAATGATATCCTCTCTCAGCCTTCTTTTCTCCAGACTGAAGAGTCCTAAGTCTCTCAACCTTTTCTCATATGGGAGACACTCCCAGCCCTTTATCATCTTTGTCACTCTCTCCTGGACTCTTTACTGTCTTTTTTGAACAGGGGAGCCCAGATGGGGGCCAGTGTTCAATGTATACCCTCACCAGGGCAGAGTGGAGGGTGAGGATCAGCTTCTTTGACCTGCTGGCCGTGTGCTTCTTAATGTGCACCAGACATACTTCAAGCTTTTGTTTTTCACAGAAGCTGAAAACATGCATTCTTAGTTCACAAAGCAAGTCTACTGATGTCTTGGATATTAGATATCCACAGAGTATTGTAATGTAAACATGAGTTCCTAACTAGGGGGAGTCATTTTATATCCTACTTAAGTTTTGTATTTTTCATTGTAGGAGAAAATTATGTCATCCCCCTCCAGCATCTATTAGTGTCTTCTTCAGCAGTATTTTCATAGAATCACAGAATCTCAGAATCACAGGGGTTGGAAGGAACCTCAAGAGATCAAGTTCAACCCCCCTGCTAAAGCAGGTACTCTAAAATATGTTACACAGGTAGGCATCCAGACGGGTCTGGACTATCACCATAGAAGAAGACTCCACAACCTCTGGGCAGCCTGTTCCAGTGCTCCATCACCCTTAATGTAAAGAAGTTCTTCCACGTGTTAGTACGGAACTTCCTGTTGAAAGTTTTAGACCATTAGTCATTGTCCTATCACTGCACACAACTGAGAAGATCCTTTCCTCATCCATTTGCCTCCCACCTCCCTTTAGATATTTATAAACATTTAATTGATCCCCCCTCAGTCTTCTTTTTCCCCAGCTGAACAGACCCAGGTTACTCAGTCTTTCCTCATTCAGGAGATGCTTCAAGCCCTCAACCATCTTTGTGGGAAAAGGAATTCAGGAATCTTGGTTATTTTGTTCTCCAACCTGTTTAATGGTTTTCTTCTTCCCAGTTTGGTCACTCTGGATGTATGCTGACTTTACTTCAGGGTCCTGTAGACCAACACTGAGAAGTACAGCGTACAAGGTATCCATTGGAAGAGCTATTGTGACAGCTTTGCTTGCAAGTCACAAACTGTTTGATTAGGATGACTGCTTTGGATCATATTTTTCTTTTTCACTGCTGTTTGTTTTGTTTTGTTTTACTGCAGTCCATCTGCAATTGCAGGAGTGAAACAAATTAAGAAATCTGAAGTTTTTGTTCAGACTGAATTCTTGTTCCCAGAAAGTTTTGTGTTAAACAAAGATAGAGCTAATCCTCATAGCATTACACAAATAGCAGCTTTCAGGGCTGGAATTAAACCACCCATCTGAATTGTCTTCAAGCTGACTGATAAGAATTGACCTGTGCAGTTCAGGGTGACTGGTTCATTTCTGCCAGTCTCCCAGGCAAGTCAGCAGCACATTCTGATCTTCAGTGTCAAACGCTACTGATAGGTTTAATGAGGTAAGCATGGATATGTTCCTCTTAGCTGTGCCAGGGAGGACATAGTTCATAAGCAAGACGATTGCTCTCTGAAGGCTGTTACCAAATCTGAAAGCCCAACTGCCTAGAGTTATGCAATTGATGGAGAATTCAAGTTCTGTAATATTTTTGGCTTTTTGCATTGTTTTATTGTTGCTGTTTTCCATCAGTGGTGGTGTGTTTTCTGTTTTTGTTTGTTTTTTATTATAAGATCATTTCTTCCAAGAATAAAAGACCATATTGCAAAGTAGCTTCAGAGAATATGCAGGCTAGGCATTAACACTACATTTTTCACGTTAGTAAAAAAAATGTACTTGTGTATGGGAATTCATATGAACTATGGAATTTATGAGGAAAAAAATTAACGTTGGAGATCATGAGGTCCAACTCTTTTACAGCCATATACTCAGGACAAGGCCTACTTGAAAGAATGCTAGGCTGCTTGTGATTTTGTCCAATTGGGCTTTGATTGCCTTCAAGGATGGAAATTCTACATAATGTTTGAACAACCTGTTCCAGTGACTCTACTCATTGTGAAACATTTTCCTTTTTGCTGTCTAGGTAGAAATTTCCTTGTTGATGTTTGGAACCAGTTCCTCTTGTCTTTTTGTTGCACATCTCACAAAAGAGCTTGACTCGTTTGTACTGTACCCTTATGCTAGGTAACTGAAGCCTGCAATAAGATTCCTTTAAAGCCTGCTCTTCTTAACAAATGTGTTCAACCTGTCCAGATACATCACAAGTTCAAGCCTTCTCTCCACATACACAAGGACTGCTCTAAAAGTAGTGCCTCCTGTTTTATTATGTTGATCTGTAACATCAGAAGTAGATGTTGTTGGTATGGAAGGATAGGCTGAACCTCCTCACCAATATTCTGTTACATTTTTTTACTATGCAAGAGATGGCAGCAGAAGGGCAGTCTGGCAGAATGAAGTCTGATATTGGAAGGGCATATGAAGCAAAGGTGTAAATTGAATTCCTCCATGTGGATAAAAATTGTACCCATTGACATTCATCGGTGTTTTCTGAATGTTGATGAAGATCTACATATATGTAAGAGCATTCAGGGAGGATTATTCATACACGAAATCTCACAACAACCCCAATATTAAATTGTTCTCCCCTGTGTAGAATTGATCCAAATTGTAAGCTTTCAAGACCAGCTGTAGTGTGAAAGAAAATAAATGATTCATATATGTCCCTGGAAGGTTCTTTTTTTTTTTTTTTTTGCATGGAACATGATAATTTTCTACTCTTTTCTCAATTCTATATTATATAACTGCATATACCAAAATATTACATCATTTCTTTAAATTAAGATATTACTTCTTGAAGTAATATAACCTGGCTGAGTACGTTTATATTTCAGTAGTTGACAAGTTTAAGATGATGTTTCTAGTATTAATTTTCTACCAATTAACTATCAATACCTAATTTTCCCAGGAGAATGAAAGCCTGCTAGCATCATTCTTTGAGCACATACTCCTGCCTTCATTTCTTAATGTTGCAGAAGTTAAAAAAATAGACAGTGAAAACAGTGCATATTCAAGGATTGGGAAAGATGACTGACTCTGTTTTACGTGTTTCTCTATGCTATTGCCACCTTAGAAAATAATTTAAAAAATCCTCTGTGGGTACCACATCCCCGGAGATGTTCAAGGGTGGGTTCGATGGGGTTCTGGGCAGCCTGACCTGGTAGCTGGCAACCCTGCCAATGACAGTGTAAGAACTAGAAATAGACCTTCTTTAAGGTCTATTTCAACTCAAGCCATTCTATGATTCTATGGAAATAAAAAAACTGAAGTCGTTTTCTGCCATTATATTATGACTAAACCATTTAGAATAAACCTATTTATAAAAAAAAAAAATAATATTTTTTCACATTTATGAATGTACTACTGTTTTCTTTATGCTAAATAAATATCTGAATAGTTTTTTTGTTTTTTTCTTTGATAGGATATTGACAAGTAATAAGTCAACAAAAAAAAAAAAGGGATTATTCCATTCGTTGTGATTTCTGCTGCTTTTAGTACTTTGAAGTAATCATCTATAAGTTACTCATTTTGCTCTCTGTGGAAAAGCATAAAATGAAGTTACTCTTTAGATCTAGTTTCAACTTGCTATTTTATAGTATTATATTATTTGAATTGTACTCATCCAGACAAACTTGTTCTTGAAAGCTTCAGGATGGTTAATTGTCCATTGAGTTGTTGTTGTAAAAATTGTAAATCCGAAAACAGTTACTAAACTTCATAGAGCCGGAAAAAACAAGTAAAGGCAAGAAGAGATTTTTTTTTTCCCAACATAGTTAGCTTCTACTTTCAAGTTCTGTGATTAGCATAACTGGCGTAACAGCAGTAGAGATTTATGAAAACCTATAAAAGATTAATTATGATTCCTATAGGTTTTAGTACTTGGGACACTGCCATAGCTCACACAGTTCACTATAGCATTTGCTATTAATTTGGTATGACAGAACTGACTTATTCTAAAATATAAAATGACACTGTAATCATATGTTACTGGGATTTATTTTTCCTGATCCAGACATGTGAAAAATATAACTGGTAGGCACTTTGCCAATAGTTAAGTCCTTGTCTTGAATCTGTTTTTCTCTGTGATGATGATTTTACAACATTCCTGAGACATACCCTAGAAAGACGGTCCACAAAACATCCATTCGCATTTCATTTAGATACATAAAGATATTTACCTCTGTCTTTGGACTGTTCCCTTTTATAACAGCATTTTGTGTCTACAGTTTTAGCAGTAATTGAGTTTTTCTAAAATTAAGTATAATGGCATATGTTTACTTGCAATTGCAGTAAAAACATTAAAATGCTGGATATAATTGAAGTATGAACCTATAAACACAAACATCTTATTAAAAAAGTATCCTAGAGGAAGTGAATAGGTGAATTGCTGCAGAGATCTGTGGAGCAGATAATAAAAATTATGCTTAGTATGTTATTTCAGTCGTCTTCACCATTCTTGTGTATTTAAAAGTAATTTTCTTTAGCTCGTTCAAAAAAAGATTAGCACTCATTTACCATTGCTTAAAACAGCTTGCCAAAGAAGAGGACCAACCTGGTATTACACGTTTAGTACAGTATTTTCAGCACCAAGTACCAACATTTCCTGATACTCTCTTCATTAGCTCTGAACAGTGCAACACAGAATCTCAAAATATAATTTAAGTAGAGTATCTATTTTTCTTGGGTTTGATTTGAAAATGTACAGATATTTTTCACAGTGAGCACAGTGAGCACTATTATTTATGAATTTTTACATTAGAAGTTAATAAAGTGTGATAATACTTTCTACATTGCATTTCTGTACAACAGGAAGATTTCAGAAGCATTTCAAAAAGTCTTTGCAAATCTTTCACATACCAGAACATCTATCTCCGGCATGTTATGGTATACATAATGGTACTTCATCCTGAGCATAAGTCTTTCCACTTCTTACCTGAGTAGTTCATTAAGGTAGTCTGAGTTACCTGATGTGAGTTAGGCCAAGAGTAAACGTTTTGTAGTACAGGACTATTTTGGGCACCCTTTGGTCTACTTACTTCTGCAGGTTCCTTGTAAGGGATCATAAAATAGGTAGTTTAAAATTTGGAATGTCTTATACTTGAAAGAAACAGTCAGTTGTGCTTAAAAAAAAAAAAAAAAAAGGTCAGTGAGAGCAGTTCATTATGGCTTAAATTTCAGATTTATAAAGTCCAATAGCACAACAAGCATGAAAATAAAACTGTAAAATGATTGGTCATTCTCAAGTGTTACAGAACCTCAGTGGTGATGTGATGATTTTATGCATCCTATTTCTTTTGAATGCATGATATGCTGTCTGTACTGATGAGAAAATGTAGGAAAAACATTTGTGCCCAGACTTGATTATACCTCATTTCCTGTCTTGTTGAATTTTTTTGTTTGTTTTTCATTGATTAATAGCTAAGAAGTTAGGGGCTTACTATATAGTGTTTAATTCTGCAGAACTGTGTGTAACATTAAGGTATGGTTTTTAACCCTAAGAAGTCCTCAGGAAAAGTAAATTATTTGTTTCATACTGTTCATGCGTTTTTGTTAATTTTTTTATAAGTTTGTCCAGACTGCATGCAAACAATATGCATTTATTTAAAATGGTAGGCACGTAAATTCCAGAAGGGTCTTAAATCTTCTGTTTATTTTGTTTCACTTTAATTTTTACTGGTAAATATTTTAAAATTAATCTCCACTCTGTTCAGTGTTCTGTGTCGCTTTTGTCTTGAGATTTGAGATGTGATTAGTGGCGGTATTAATGTTTTCTAAGTTGAAATACATTTAATTAATTTAATTATTTTCTATAGTGCAGGCAGTCTTCATATGGAAAAAATTATAAAGGCACATTTTTTTTTTTTGTAATTTCAGTCAACTTACTCAAAATCCCTTTTTTTTATTTGGCATTTGTTTGCTGTTATAGTCTGTAAAACACTTAGCATCCTCGTTTCTTGACAACATTGAAATACTCTCCAATTTAACTGATGTCAAAAAAGAACACGTGTAATTGAAAAAGAATAAGAAAAGCACCCAAGCTATGTAGTCTACATGTATACACCAGATTATTCTTCAATTCTTCAATTTATAGTATATATATTATACATAACAGTGTCTTTGTATGAGCATTGGAGCAGCTGCCATATAGGCTTATTTACGAAATGCACATCTGCAGTTCATTGTTTTCTTTGAAAGACAGCTGCCTTCTTGGAAACATACATGAAACAGTTCTGAAAAGTGAGAGACTTGTACTTGCACCTGAATTTCTCTAATAGAAATCAGACTTACGTAACTAGTCTTCTTTTTTTTATTTTTTCATTGTCACATTCTTATACTAAAATAATGTTCACTCACATTAAATTCCCCCAAACAACACTTTACTGTAGTTAGTAGGTATCATGAGATTTATACATTTGTTGTGCATGCTTTAAATAATTGTTCCGTTCATAGACAAGAACTTTTTTGTTTGGAATTATGGTTAAACAAATGGAAGACTAATACAAAGAAAAATGTTACAAATCATATGCTAATTGAGATTTAAGATAAATATTGAGAAACTTTAATTAGTTTGATTTTTTCTAACATTGTATCAATAGAAGGATAAATAAAACATGTAATGGTATTTTAAATTCTAAATTGCTCATAAATATTCAGTTTGAGTTCTAATTAACTATAGCTTTTATGTGAAAGTTTCCCTTCTTATAATACAGTGCAATAATCTAAAACTACGTTTGTAACCGGAAGGTAATGAGAAAATAGAACAGCCTTGTCTGATACATCAGAATCTAATCCGTATTTTAGTATTTCAGTCAATGTTTCTATAAAGATCTGAAGATAAAGTAGGGATGGTTTTGTTGGTAAAATCCATTCACCGTAAATATTTCCTCTCTATATATGATGCATTAAGTATTACAGAAGTGGTAACATAGCTGCTTAGTAAAAATAGGCAGTGAGTTTTCGTTTTCATACCTCTGAGTATTTCCTGTGGCCAGAGATGTCCATAATCATAGGAAGGCCCAACCAGGAAGCCAGGAAGGGGAACTGACCACATTTGGTAGATCTCTGTGTCATCTGGGTTGAATTTGAGTAGTAAAAGAATAAGGAAAAGGAGTTCTAGAGAGAGTGGTTAGAAGCTCTAGGTTACATGGTTATGGAGGTTACGTGGTCTGATAGTGATAGGACAAGGGGGAATGGCTTTAAGATAATGGAGAGGAGGTTTAGGTTAGATGTTTGGAAGAAATTATTTACTCAGAGATCATTTCTTTGTATTTATTAGTTTTGGCTTGTACATGAATTTTAACCTTGGAAATACCATTAACTGGGGCATAGTAGTACTTCTGTTATTCTCTATGGAATTGCTACTTTGGGACTACTCATCAAGTCTGAAGTTGACAAGTCGATGATCAATGCCATAGATTCTAACGCATGTTTCTGTAAATGGGACTTCATGAATATTCAATTTTGTTTTCAACTAATCAATATTAGTTACTGGAAGAAACTGTAATTCTTAATTTGGATATGTGCAGATCCTAGTAGCTGATTGCTAGGATGCAGAAGTTATCTTCATCAAATAGAATAATGAATATTATCCTGTGTCTTTTCTAGCAGCTGAATTGTATAACTTACATCACTGTATCAAAATTTACATTAATAATTATTTTAATACATCAGATGAAAATTTTACCTTACAGTGCCTTTAGTATGTACTCTTGGTACCCTTGTGTTTATATTCTTGCTCACCACTTTCATGCCATCTTCAATGTGCACATGCTTCATTTTCTTAAGACTGTATTTTTCAAGTAGTAGGACGATTAAGAAAGTCTATGAATGTTATTACAGCTCTAAGAACTTTTATTGTAATTAATTTTTATCTGCATGAAGAAAATAAATCTCTGACAGCATGATACATCCTGAGAGTGAAAAATTGTTAATATTCAGTATTACGACATTCATGGAGGTAAAGTACAGTGAGCTATAGCAGCATCATGAAAAGGGAAAAAAATCTCCAAAACATACTTTTTTTGCTATAAAGTTTAATGAGAATCATCACCATTGCCAGACAGAGAGAGGAAACATCGTCTTATTGTAAGACCAGGAACTGAATCTTTACCGAAGATTCAGTGTTAAAATCAGTCCATAGAGAGAAGGGGGATATTTAAAACTTCTTTCCCTTTGTTATGAAACCACCTCATATCTTTAGCTGTGAAGCTAGGTGATACATTACTTCAGCCAGATGTTTACAGACAGTCTGTGATTTTTATCAACATTCAAATAGAATTTAAACCGTATGGAAGAATACAGTGCAGTGGCATCTTGATTGACTCTTAAGACAAGTTGCTACAAATAAGTATATTCATTGTGTCCCTTTTATTACTGAGAAGGCAAAAGGGAGCAGAGCATTAACGAAGTAAAGGTGATCTGCATGAATGAGCAAGGAGCTCATGGAAAAACTCAAATGGAAGAAGAAAGTTTACAGAATGTGGGGAAAAGGGTCTGTCTACTTGAGAGGAATAAAGGAGTACTGTCTGGGCATACAGGGATGTGACAAGGAAGGCTAAGACCCACCTGGAAATAAATCTGGTGATGTCAAGGATGACAAGAAGGGCTTTTTGTTCATGGTACTCGATTTCCTGATGTGTTCTGGTCTGACTGTATCTGTATTTCTGTTCTAGGACTAAATAAATTAAGTTAGCACTGAAAGTTTACAATGCAATATCATAAATATTAGTAATCAACCTATCAGTAACTGTGGTCTATAATCTATAGTTTTGTATGTGTGGATAGTTTGTCTGACTTTGGATCAATTTTGGTCAACATAAAGCACCGGTAACCTTTTGTTTTGATTTGCCTATGCAATTTTGAGCTGATTATCCATCAGGGAATTCTTTCAGTAGCTTTATTTTTAACACTTTTTTTTTTCCTATATACAATGTAGAGCATTGTCTTTGTCAGTTTAGCTTAGATTTGTTTGTTCATTTTTTAGTTCATTGATAAATTTCAGGTATATGTTCTTCAAGAAATACTATTTTATGGATGTGTCCTGGAGTTCAAGACAGTGATACGTGATTTGAAAGCTAAAGATTTCCACATAATTATAATATTAGAACAGATGTCTTTGGGGTACAACTTAATTTTTATTAAATTAACTCAAAAAAACTTTGTCAAATGTTAAGTTTTCTAGAAAGTGTGAATTGTATGTGAATATATGTGTGAAATAGTTAATGTTGAGACTACTGAAATTTGTATGAGCAATTTTTTTCATGTTACTGAAGATAATTTCTGCTTTCCTTTATTTTTCACGTTTTACACTTCATAGTTTCTACTAAGCTCAAAGTTGAGGGAGGTTAAGATTCTATTCCCATAGCAGGTTGGTTCCTGAGATAAGGAATGGAAGAAGGAACACTCAAGATGTGGAAAATAAAACAGATAGTAGTTCATGTTCTGGGAAAAAAAAGAAAAAGAAAAAAAAAAAAAAAAAGGAAAAAACACTAATCCTTTCAGTGCAAAAAATCCCCATGGCAGAAAGTAATTGAGTTTCAAAAATTTGCAAAAAAAAAAAGAAAGAAAAAAACAAGTTTTTCATGAGGGTGGGAAAAAAAGTCCATCTTCCATGTTTCTTCACGTCTGATTGGAGTAAAATACGTATGCAATAATAATACATATTTAGTTGAATCGATAAGCAGGTGAATACACAGGAGAGTAAGGTGAGCAAACTGATGAAGTGGCATTTTTAATATACAGAAGTAAGTCAAAGAAATTACAACTGACACAGTTGGATAGCATGTCTAAGTGAATGATGACTACGTTAAAGAGAATCTGTCCCTCAGTCCTCTTTTCTAAACAGAAAAAAAGGAAAACCCAAAACTGTGCTGGAAGTCAGTACTCACCAGTCTAAAACTAATCTATTAAGTGAGAATAAAGTTATTATACTTCAGGATTTTTTTTTATTTTTATTTTTTGCAATATCAAAGAAACATTGAATGAAAAACAAGATCAAGATTAAAAAAAAAAAAAAAAAACAAAAAACAAACCACCAGAAATGGCTTTGTTATTAAGAAAATTTAATCTAGCTCTACTTCATTACATGCCTATGACATCATGATGACAAAGAGTTGTTATCAACTCCTACCCAAAAAGTCTTCTAAAAGATGAAAAGTAGAATTCATGGTTCATTAACCATGAATACTTCACAATAAAATTCAGCAGTTTCACCTAAGAGGAGGCTTCAGAGAAGGCCTTTAGGCAAAGAGTGATTAAATAGCTTTAAAACTATATGAAGAAAAAATAAAGCAAAGGACATGATTTTGAGCATGTCACTGAAGATTAACAGAAATCAACATACAGTTGCTGAATTAGTAAGGCAGAAAAAGAGTCCCCCGTATGATCCCTATCCATAAGAGAGCTGCCTCAAATGTGGTGCAGATTGATTTAGCGCACTGTAGCAACATTTTATGGGTTAAAGATACTATGTATGAGCTTTGGTATCAGAAATAGCTATATTTGATTAGTAGAAATGGTAGTAGGAACACACAAATTTGAAAGGACAATGTTTTTTTGTTTCATGTATTCTCACCAAAACTTATGCATTTCCATGTGAACTTGGTAGATAACAATAACATATAGAATGAGTTCTAGCTGTTATGAAGTTATTAAAAATAACGTAAACAAATGTTATGATCACCTTATTAGATGTGAGAATTGATTTTTTCCAAGAAAAAGATGCAAGTGAGCATTAAGTTGAGGTGGTTATGGAGATGGAAGCAAAGCATTTGGAGAATGTAGATGACCAGAGAAAAAGTTGTTTATTAATCCTGCATTTTCAAATATAAAAAACATCTCAAGAAAAATATATGAAAGTAATAGCAATAAAACCTACAAAAAACATGCCTGGACTTCAAGAGTCACTATGCCACAGTCAGTGTCCATGAAGACATATTCTGTGAGATCTTCTTATCATATGCATCCCACCATCTTGCGTTCTGATATGAGACAGAACTGAATCTTTTTCACCAAGCAAAACGTTATCCCTACTAGGGGGATTATTTTTACCTATATGGAATGCAGATAAGGAGGGTTATTAAAATCTTTTCAGCTGCATACAATTGGGATTAAATAACTATTCCTTTTTCTAACAAGCATCCTCTAGTGAAGGAATGATTTGAATTTAAGATCAAAGAAAGCCATTGATTTGTTTTTCTTGTAAAAGGACAGATATCTTAGCAGGTTAATACGTAACATCATCAGCAACAAAAGAAGGAAAATAGATGCTATACAAAGGAATAAGTATTGAATCATCTCCTAACCAATATATATATATTTTTATATATATTATTTTTTGCTGTTTTTTTTTTTTTTTTCCCCAGTAATATCTTATGCAATCATTTGTAATAGATTCTGAATCTGAAAGGACTGAATAAATAAGTAGGAAAGTATTCACATACATGAAAGTTTATGCTCAAACCACATATTGGCAACTTATATATATGTATTCACAGACACACAATGAACTGTTGGACCAATATGTATAGGGTTTTTGTGTTTGTCTCTAACGATAACAAAGGAATAAGTAAAATGAAGTGCTAGACTGTCTCTGAATTGCCTAGATAGAAAGCACAAAGACAACTCCAAGTATCATGAGAAAAAAAAAAATTAACAGAAACAGAACTCCTGTGTAGAAAATACATGTATAGTTTTGAGAGCAGATTCCAAGATGTTGAGGTTCTCACAAAAACATTAGAATCATTTTCCTTAAGTATGCTTTTTCATGTTCTGTTCTTTAATGTGATTCTTCAGTAGGCAAACCTATATGGGGCTATGACATTTGGGCTTTCAAAGTAGAGCTGTGCTTTTTACTCAGTATGGGGTAAATGATGAAAGGTAGTCCCTCTTTCTTCTTCCTGCCTTCTTTTCTTTTGTTTTAATGTTCCTATTCTATCTCTTCTCATGCAGCCAAGCCGAATTCAGAGTTAAACAGTGCACATCTATACTAAGCACTTTAGTTGGCGTCAGAAGTGCACTTTCACTTACTGTCCCCTTTTCATATTGTGGAGCTATTTAAAGAAATACCTCTTTAATTATTGGGTGGTTGTTGTTTGTTGTTGTTGTTTAAATAATAATAATAATAATAATAAATCTAAATCTAGAGATAATAAGTGCTCCCAGTGTGGATTTGCTGCTAGTAAATAATCAGTTCATTGGGAAAGGCCACAGCTGGTCAGTTAAATATGGGCAGTATGGAGACTGTATCCTTATCACTAACATTTGTTTCATTGTTGATCTGCTTCTGTTAAGTTACATTGTAGATAGTGGGATGTCAAAGTCAGGCTTGTTGAAAACATTCATATGCACTTCATCAACAATGAAATCAGTCCCTCTGCTCTTGAATCACTTTGGGTTTGCTGCAAGATGTCCTCATCTAGGCTGAAAGTACCTCTAGGATAGAATGGTTTCTTGCTTCTTTGCAAAACCCTACATAAAATTGCATAGGAAAGACTGAACTAAATAAGATGCAGAGAATGTTTATAGAAGTTTAACTAAAGCATGTTTTGTTTGATGCTGCTGCTGAAAGAAATGGTTCAAAGTAATGATGTAAAAGTTATATTCGTGTGGAACTTAGAGGTTACAAAGTTAAAGTGTGGCACTGAAATTATTAATTATTATTATTGTTGTTGTTGTTATTTATAATTATATAATAATATAATTATCAATTACATACTTTTTAGGATCTGGGCCTATGGTCCTTACAGAATAATGATGTCATAATAATTATATCATGATGTTCACATTAAGCAGTTGACTAGGTTGATTGACTCTTTTGCAGAGGAAAGGAGCTAGCAAAGTAGTTTAACTTCTGAAATCTTTACAATTCCAGATACTGGGATGAAACAACTAGTATAGAGCATTCATTTGTCAAAGACCATAGAATCTTTGAATGGCTTGAGTTAGAAGGGATGTTAAAAGATTATCTTGTTCCAGCTCAGGCCCCCATCCAACCTGGCCTTGAACATCTCCAGAGAAGGGGTAGTCACATATTAATCACTACTTTATGGCAGTCTGTGAAATACAATGATTCTTCCTCCTCTAAAAATATGACTACTAGATCTGATCACTAAATAAAACTAATTTTGAATGTTCTATTTCAGAATGTGTTCTTTAGTAGATTTTGCTCTGAATGAAGTGGGAATATTTTATTTTTTTAGCACATATTAAATAACAGTGTTGTAATACCTTCATAATCAGGAATTACTTCACCCATTACTGACAGCAAATATTTAATGGTGCACCACTATGTAAAACTTTACAACAGGAAACTGTTAACAGAAACAGGCAACTGAAACATGAGACAAGATTTAGAGAAAGGGAGAGTGAAAATACTGAATTGGTGCATTCTTGTGACTGTGACATTAAGAATGAAGATGAAGTATTCTTCAGACATGCTAGAATGTTCTGTCAAGACCAAGGCAAATTTCTTTGCTCTATTTTTTGAGAAACTGAAGTGTTTTTAGACAGTGCTCCCATCTGGAGCAAGGAGAAATTTCTGCATTTTTAATTTTTCCTTGACATGGAAATTAGTTTATTCACACAATTCTAATTGGTGTTAAACACAGTAGTGTTATTTTAATGTATCTTGACAAATGCTGTCATCATAGGCTCTTATCTTATCATCTCATCTATTATTTAATTTCTGGCTACCATGAAATTGTCATTCTGTCTCCCACATTTTCAGCAGCAGTGGTGGCTTTCCAAGTCTAGTTAACCTTTTCAGTACTTTCTCCAGTGAAAAACCACGCAAGTACTTTCCTGGCATGTTTTCCAGTTCAGAGCATTAAAGTGGATCAGTGCTGGATCAGGCAAACATCAAAATCAGTGTTTCTGAAAGGACAGATGGTATAGGCCAGCTTGGAAAGGAGAGCAGTTCTTCGGCCATTTAGAAGAATGAGAAATTACATTTCTGTATTATGGTCTTGTTTTTATTCACTTTCCTATGTACCCTTTGTTAGGATCACAATATTAATTTAGGGTGCTAGGTGTGTTCCAGCATGAACCTTCATACTTTTGTTTGATGAAAGTGCAAAACAGGGCAGTAACTTTCATACAATTTTCATTTTTCCTGTAATTTTAATATTTATTTGAAACTATGCACAGATGTGCCACGACAATGTTTATGACCATTATAAAGAACTAGATTACAGAAATCAGGAAAGGTAAATTGTAACTACATCATGAAATTGAAGCAAAAAATAAAATCCACGTTTCATTTTGTTTCCTAGCAAAGGGCATTGTTATAACTTGCAGTATGTAGAGCCTACAGCAGGTTGATTTGGCATCCAAAAATACATATGCAGCCATAAAGAATGTGATAACAGTGAGCAGTGCAGGCCACTGGGAAGGGATAACAAAATGAAAAGATCTGATGCTGAGGATATGTTTTTCATGTTACAGGGATTTCTTTCATTTTGGTTGACTGTTGTCTGGAAGAATTCCAGTTCGTTCTTGTACAGACTGCCTCATTATGTGAATCAGAGCACCATAGTGGGGCATGATCATGAGATTCACTTGAAAAGCACACCTGTGGTATCACCTGAAACATTAATGCAGATGTTGACACCATGAATTTATATTTTTTTAAACAATGGAAGAATCCCAACAATCAGGAAAAATGTTTGACTCCCAGATTAAGTGGAAAGATTTGCGAGATAAATAAAGAAAACAAAACAACAAAAAACTGTATTCATCTGCACACTGACAGGAGAGGAAGAGATACATTAGTATTTGTCACTTGTCTATCTTCTTCCTCTGTGTTAAGGGAGATTGCTTGGCAAATAGAAGGAGAGAAATTGAAATGACATGAAATACTCTACTCACCACAGAATGGAGGTGGAGAAGTGATGGAGGACCTTCTGAGATCAGAGTGACATACATATCCTTGTAACATAGACCAATTTTTGTTTTCTAAACAGCTTATCTTTTTCCCAATCAAAAATAGCATTTCTGAGGTGATGAACTAGAATAATTTTGTATGCAGCTTTCGACTTCCTTTCAGTAGTGTCTAAAGGCAATAATGAGATACAATATCTTTGTACAAAATCACATCTGATTTTTCTTTCAAGTTCTGGTATTTTAGAAGTATATGTAATGTTTGCTAACCTGTATCAAAAGTTTCATTTGGGGGTCTTAAAATTGATTTCTCACACTTTGACTTTTGAAGCTGTGAGATGTGCTTTGATCTGTTGTCCAGATTTGTGCAGCAGCCCCAGAAGCAAGATTTCAAGCATTAGATGTGGCACCATTTAAGGCACATCAAGAGTGGCACATGTGAAGAAATCTCTCCCAGGTTTCTTTTTTTTTGTATATAAAGCTTTTGTCTGATACACAGTGATAGACTGCGCTCTTTTGATATTGAGTTCTTGTGATATTGATATTAAATAAGAGGAATTTTTATGGAACTCACCATATCTATTGGGACATCTTTCTATGCCTCTCCTATCATTTGAAGTTTCTTATCTGATTTTGGGTATGTCTGCATAGCAAAATCAAAACGTGAGTGTAGCATCTATTAGCCACCTGTGGTATCTAATAGAATTAGGATCAATAAATGAAGACATAGGTGAACAGGCTTTGCTGCTTATTGTCAGTCAGAGTAGGATCTATTTGGGATGCCCAGTTTGGACTGTGACTGTTAACTCTGGCCAAGTTTTTTGTTTCCAAATTAGTAGCATTAGTAATAGTGAAGATTATTATTACTATTACTTACATTTACTAAAGAGAGCTGTAGATGTGTCACAAAAAAAAAGAAGAAAAACAGCTATTATGACAGAATTGTTCTGCTGTGGTGGTAGGTCACTGTATGCTGGTAAATATGATGGTCTTGAACGTGGTACAAGTTACCAAACCACTCGAAGTACATATGTGCTTGCTAATTCCAAAGCTAGAAGCGCTGCAGCTTATGACTTTTGCACCTAGTTTTTATCCCTGAATGTGAGTTGTTATTAAGCAGCGTTGTGCAGCTGCCTTGTTGGACAAGTTAAAAGCTTTACCATGCTATATGGATGAGGACCTTCCCACAGGGGATTCTATTAAATCTTTGCGTGTCAGTGTAGCACTGTATAATGCTAGGTATATTATTTGCTAACTCTCCTCTGCAGATATTCAGAACTCACCTGTATTGTTTCCTGTGTTCTCTATGCTGGAGAACCTGCTTTAGTAGAGGAATTGAACTAGATGTTCTCCAGAGGTTCTTTCCAATTTCTTTGATTTTATGATTTGTCAGCAGCTTCTGGTTCCAGTACACAAGGAACAGAATGGTGACACTTCCTGTGCTGGAGTGAGTTGCCAGTGGGACTATGCTGCATTAGCCAAGTGGGATGTTAGTTTTTACCACAGTACAAGAGAAGAATGATGCTAAGAACCTGACAGTGAGTGGTACACAAACATTTTGTGAATGAAATTGTGTTTATGCCTACCCTAGGACAGCACCATGTGTATATATGTGTATACCATTCCGTGTATACAGTACAATTTCATACGAATGCATTTTTCAGTTTGGATGCAAAAGAATAAGATTTATTATTTTATTTTTGAAAAAACTATCAGTCTCCCAGTTGATAATGCAGTACTATATTTTCAGGGAAGACTGCAAACATGTTTTAGGCAAGGAAGTTGAGTGGTCATATGAATTCTGATCCCTATAGTTTCAAAAATAAGTATCATAAACTAATTTTGTGGGAATAAAAAAACACAAGAAGATCAGTTTCAATTCCAGTCTTTCCATAACAAAGTCAAGTGACTAAGAGCTGGATTTCTATTTTATTCTTCCCATTGCCACGTAAATGCATTAAAGTGGATTAATAGAAGATGATTTAACTATTAAATTTGATTATGAGAACATTGGTCAAATTTTTCTTAAATTTTTAAATGATTATATAAAAACATTAAGATCTCAGTCTATTCTACTTTTAGGAAGTACATCTTTTTATTTTTCACAGAGCTCTTGAATAATTACCGACTCCTCCTTGGAGTACTATGACCTCCGTCTACACAGGCAGATGGGAAACGGTGTCCAGTTAATTTTTGATGTTCAGTATAAATTCAACACGATTCCTTGAAGAAGCAGTCACCCATTTATTCCTGTCATACTTGATGCCGCCCTTCCCTTGGACTATCCAAATTTTTAATGTAACTTCTCAATAAACCATTAATACTTTACAAATCAACCTAACAGAAGAAAATAAACAAAACAAAATGTAAAAACATCTTTGTTTCTGATATGATCTTCTGAATGCCTAAGCAAAATTTTGTATTCTTTAATGGAAGCAGTAAATCATGATAGCATCCAATGAAGTGTTTGATGCAGGGCAAGACATTTCAGTGTCAGTGACAATTTTTGCCTGGTTTCAGCTACCCATGAAACTACAGCACAAATTTTAAATAAAATCACCAGTCATCCTGTGTAGGTACATATTTAGGCCCCTAAATATGCATCATTTGATACTCACTTAGAAATTTAGGCAATTTGAGTCTTAGATAATTAATTACTATTTAAAACTGACTTTAGATAATTTTTGTGTTTTCCTAGCGTGCCATCACTGACGTTGAAGAATGCAACCTGATAAACTGGTTTAAAATGCCCATGAGCCAATGAAAAAAAAAACAAGATATTTTTCCTGTTTTGCTTAATGGCTTATAGTTTATATCTTGTCATATAGTTCAATGGCATTACAATAAATTATTTTTGCAATTATCAAATTGTTTAACTTCTCTTTGGCATTTAATGAACCTCAGCAGCTCTTTATTGCTTCATATACTTTGTCATCCTGAATATTAGCCTTTAATTAACTGGAACTCTTGTCTTATTCTTTCAAAGTACATTGCAATGAAATATTTTTATTAGAGTGATGAAGGTAGTATTTGTTAGTACTTTTTCAAATAAACTGAATACTTTCAGAATAATTTGTTTATCCAGTAATTTTAACAATTTAAATGTAGGAAGTTTAATTATCAAAAGCAAAGACATTATATATTTTGGTATAAAAATTGCATAGAAGCCTCAGTTAGGAGGGTCCTCTGAAGAGCATCTTGTCCAACCTACAGTTGAGAGCTGAGCCTCCTTGTCAAGCTAAATGTTTAGATTTTCTGAGGTATTCCACCACTTCTGGGCAATCTATTCCAATGATTTTTTTTTTTTTTTTTTTTTTTCAGAAGTACCTTTGAAGTAACTTGCACCTGTTCCTTTTTTTTCTGTGCAAGAGAATACCACCGTTTTTGTAGCTGCCTTTTAGTAATTGGAAGGTTGTGATTAGATCTACCCTAAGCCTTCTCTTCTCTGGATTTAACACACCCAGTTTCTCGAACCTTCTGTCAAAACCTCTACACTTCTAATTATGTTCATGATCATTTGGAAGAGATGCTTCTTTTTGTCATGAACTGAGAAGATCAAAACCTAAACAGCATTCCAAATAAGTAAGCAATTCTCAAGGAGAGTGGAATTTCTTGATCTGCTGACTGTACCCCTCGCAATGCAATATAGGGCTCAGTTTGCCTATTGCTCTAGGAGTAAGATTAGCTCAAGTTTAGTGCTGTCCAAGTGAATGCACAGATGTTTCTTAGCAAAGCTACACCCTAACTGTTCTGACCCCAGTCAGCTTGTACTGCAGTTTGGGATTAGCTATCTTGTGCAAGACATACTTCTGCAAATCTTCGTCCTAGTCAGTGAATGTCTCTCTGTGTGGTTACTATTTCTTCTGGTGCATAGTGCCTCTTCTCCTAGTCTGATCTCATCTGCAGTCTTGGTAAGTGAGCACTCAGTCCTATCATCCAGATTCTTTATAAAGAACTTCAGTTTAGACTCAACACCCAACCTATAGGAAATCCGTTTTTTACCAGCTGCCCGTAAGCCAGTAAAAGTCTTCTCCTGAAAGTTAAAGTCGTAACATTTCTGTGAAATTTTGAAAAGCATGATACATGCATGCAACATGGCTAACAAGATTATTTCAACTGTCACCAGGATCAGAAGAACGTATACCTTTGATTTCTATACTTCTGCTTAAAATTGCAGGGAAATTGTTGCAGGTTCTATTGAGTTGTACGTGACAAAATACTAAATCTCCATGAGGAAAAGAGATGTTAGGAATGGTCAGCCACATGTTAGAAAATATTTTACAACAATCATCTATAGTGATAAACATGTCTTCTCTATGAAAAGCAAAAGAGATGTAAAGTTGACTTTTTGTCCTGAAGAAATTGACCAGTCTAAAGATTCTGCAACAGTTTCTCACTATGTTTACTGTGCTCCAGATTTTCATTGTTGCTCTCTTATTACTTTTTATAGCTACTGATCCAATCCAAATCCATGCTCAGAATTCCTGCACTGTGATTGTCTGCAAATAGAGAAGAAAAGGAAGCCTGATCTCCAAATACTATAAAAAATCCAAGTGCAGGAAACTAAATATATAAAATAAATGGAGATAGATCAGGAATTATAAAAATATAAATTATATGCATTTATTTTTCCTCAAGCAAACTGTTGTGGGTGGCCCAAAGATAGGTCTTTAGTAAAGAACAATTTAAGAATACCAAATAAGATAATAATGGTGTCCCTTGTAATAAATGTAGGAAGGAACGAAAACTGTTTGCTAAAGGTAAACAGTATTTGTTCCATGCAGCTTTTCTTCTGGTCTAATGCAAACACAAGAAATAAGTTGCTTCCAAAGAACATCTTTAATGCAAAGGAAGAAACAACAGCTCTCTATTGAGATTGTTGCCAAGTATTTATTTTATTGCTGCTTCTCTAGTTATACACAATAGTTGGCTAGTTATGGACTACAAGAATTATGTGATGTATAACATGAGTAAGAAACTCTATATTGAAATGGAGGGCAATAATGTCATGTTGAAATGAGAGCTATGACAACAGAGGAAGGTTATTATTGAAACTTCTTAAGAAGTGGTTTTAGGACTAACCTAATTTAATATTTTCATTAGTGATCTAGACCAGAAAAAATAGGATTATATAATAAAATCTACAATTGATACTATGTTTGGAGTAGTTATTAAATTAGATTAACATTAGAGTGTCATGAAGATAGAACTAGAAACCTTTTTAGAACTGGTGTGGCAGAAGTGAAATCAAATATAATAGTACAAACTATAGGGTAATGCACTTAAAACTAATGATAATAAACTATGTCATTAACATAGAGCTCATCTATAGTTAAAAGATAGTTGCTGTCCTTAATCAAAGGATAACTATGAGATGCCAGTCTGTTGTGACCATGAGAGACTAAATATAATGCTAGGAGGTGTACTAGAAAGACTGTTTCTATCTGTGTTGTTGAAAGGGTACTACAAACTGTGTTTCTCATCACTGATCTTGTGTATTTGGTAAGCTTGAATATATCTCGCTTTTATCATAAGCTTTTCCTCTTACACCTTGAATGCACAGAAATTTCAGGACTTCACACCACTGAATCTGTGCAGAGAGTTCCATAAATTCATGAGTTGCTGCATGAATACATAATTTGTTCAGATTTTTCACTTAATGGATTGTTTTGTACCCTTACTGAAGGAAACAAGGGAAAATCAGTCCCTATTCATCATCTCTGTGAAGCAATGATTTACTTTTATATCATTTATATGATTTATTTTATATCATTTTCCTGATGTTATTTTTGTGTAAAAGCCATTCTGTAACTTCAGTCATTGTATTCTTCTGAAACTTTTTTAATTGTACCATGTCTTTTGCTTTTTGGTTTAGTTTGGCTTGTTTTTTTAAATCGTCGGATAAGAGTATAGGTGTACTATTTAAAATGTGATTTCTAAACATTGAAATAAGGATAACCTATAACAGTATTTTAGAAGTAAAAATTTCTGGTCAATTTTTTAAACACTTTATATGATACAAAAATATTAGAGGAATAATAGATAAATGTATTTGATGACCAAGGTCTGTTTATTCTTCTATCTTCTTTGCTCTTGAATTAAGAATAGGAAGGTGTTGAATCAACACAAACATGTCTACCAGAAAATTTGCAAAAGTGTAGAGTATGAAAGTTCATACCAATACAACTAACATTAATTAGGAAGAATAATTTTTGTTTTCAGATAAGATGTAGTTTGGGATTGCATGTGCTACCTCTAATGATGATAGTCTGCCAAAAATAATTAAGGTTGTAGCTTATGTAAATAAGACAACATATTCTTTATCAATAACGTAAGTTAAAATTTAATTAGAACAGTGACTCCTAATACATTCTGGAAACACACATCTTAAAGAATGTGTGAAGATCACACCAATATTTAAAAATACATGGAAGGAGCATAAAAACAATCTAAAGAAAAGTGAAAGTACCTATCCTGATGGCACAGAACAAATTGTGCCTCTACAGAACAAGCGTAGATTTATTCACATCTGTTGGAAGTGCTTTTCTTCAAGTGTTACGCTCTACTGCTGCAAATGCGTTTACTAAGAAGTATTACAGCTATGCATATCAAATCTGTTTTCACTAGGCAAGGTCTATCTGTGATTGCACTGTGCACAAATATGTCACAGTTTAGAAGCCCTAGTTTAAGAAATTTGCCCTAAAGTACAGTATATGAATATCACTGGTTGATTACACTGTGTCAATCTCATGAGCAGTAAAAAATGGCAAAATATGTCGGAGGGAAAAAATGTGAAGTCAAATTTTGATCATAGTTGCCAGAGTTAAATTACAGTATAGCACAAGTGAAGCAAAGAATGTAACATGCTTGTATTCTGTTCACTGAAACACTGAATGTATTGCTAGAAGCTGACATCAAGGTCATTGAGGACATAGAAACATAGAAGACAATTAGAACAATACAAAATACTGGGTATGAGTTACAATCCTTGAAGCTCTTGCCTTTTTTTTTTTTTTTTTTTGAAAATGACACTTTCTGTACTATAAAAGTCAGCAAGTCACAGTGGTACTTTTGAAGAAAGAGATATGGAGAGAATTGTAGGCAGTCCTTATCTCAGACATGGACAAAAAAAAGAAAAAATGGACATGAATTTCTCAGGGAATAATCGTCAAGGGCGTTTGAGATTAGTTTAGCTCTCTTAGTCTCTTCTAGTATTTGAGATTAGCTTTGTTAATTAGCTTAAACAATAGATTTAGTATAAGTACTTGAAATTCTGTTATCTTTGTGACAGTTTTCAGTTACTGTTACTACTAAGTTTGGCTGAGAAAAAAAAATGCTGTGTGGATATTTTAGAATTGGACTGTCATTCAAGAACTCAGGCTACATGATATACTGACCAGACATAGCTAAGGAACCAAGTGGAGATCAATCAGATTTTTTCTTCCAAGGCAACAAAGGCAGAGAGGAGTGATTTAGAAGACTCTTCCTCTTCTTCTAGGCTTCTGCCATTGATCATAGAATCATAGAATCCTTAGAGTTAAAAGTGACTTCTGAAGGCCATAACCAAGCTGAACCACTTCTATAAAGAAACATCTAGAATAAAATTTCTCAAGGACAAATGCATAATTTTACAAGAACTTTATTATGTAAATGTGTGTTTGATGTTTTTGTCTTAAAAATGCATGGGAACTGAGGTGCCACAAAGAAATACAAAGTTTCTGTTGGAGAGACTGAAATTCGTAAATAAACAAAAAGGAGCAGGTAGTGAAACTTGTAGAGAAGAATGCAAACTGTAATTTTGGAGATCAGTGAGGTTTTTTATTTGTTTCTGTGTTAGGCCTCAGAAGTTTTATTTTTTTTAAATGTATTATGGAATTATGGTAGATTTTGTTTCTTTCTTTTTTAAGGTAAGGGGGCCCCCACTTGCAGGAGCGTTTAAAGAGAGACCTACAAAGCCCACAGCATTTCGCAAGTTTTATGAACGAGGAGACTTCCCCATTGCTGTTGAGCATGATACGAAAGGGAATAAAATAGCATGGAAGGTAAGTCACGGCATGGCTGTGACAGCCAGCTGAGCTTATTGAAGTAAAATCTCTAATTGTCAAAAAATGGTGTCTTCTAAGTAAACAAACTGAAATTATTTCTTAGAAAATGGGAGATGGTGGGAAAACTGTTACAAAAAGGCTCTTGATTCAGCTGTCTGCCTTGGCTAACAATTAAATTATATGCTGCAAAAAGGAAGATGACAGAGTTGCTTTGCCTTAGAGAATTGCCTCCTGCCCAATCCATCTCTCTTTTTATGAGGACCTGGCAATGCAGCTTATTTCAGGCAGTCCATCAAATGATGGAAGTGGTTGGTTTCACTGAGCAGCAGCCATTTATCTACCCCAAATTTCACCTTCCTGCAGGACACTTCCAAATAGAAGCTTTAATTACCTAAATGGATAGGTCAAGATTGCCTGCTCCCTGAAAATGCAGAGCAGAATACAAACGAAGGCAGATTCTCATTCCACAGCTGTACTCTCAGTCTACAGCATATGTCAGACAGCGTAATCGCTGTCATACGTGCCCCTGTTAGAGGCTGACCTCCACTGCTGAAACCATTACAGCTACGACATTTCTCTGACAAAAGGTTAATTGGCTTCAAAATAAATGTATTGCCTAATGACTCCATTCTAATGCGGCTGTGTTTCTCTCTAAAAGGCTTGGTGATGTTATTTGTAAAACTTGCCAATCTTCTAAGTAACCACTGCAGACTTTTAAATTTAATTTTAAAAATGAATGCTGATCTTTAACCTGCTCCTACTATTTAATTACTTTTGTTATCATGAATTATTGTTTTTTGTTGTTTATTGAACTAGGATAAGATTTCACAGGAAAAAATGATAATTACAGAATAGGAACATGAAAAAAATATATCAGATTTATAGAATATTTTAAATTTGCCAGGTAGAGAAAATGATATGAAATTTAAATATATAGATTTATTAATTCAACAAAATGGGAGGAATTTTGCGATCTCATAACTGATTCTGCTGTTAATGATGTCAGCAGTATTAGACCTATGCTGTAGTACGTGGCATTGCATAATCTGTTAGTAACTAGGATTTAAGATAGCTTCTTGTGTATTTAAGTATAGAAGGATTTGTACTTTGAGAAGGTACTATTAACAATAACAATGCTAAATTAGCACAAAGAGCAATTAACAGTTCTTGCAACAAGACCTTAACCTTAATCAGAAGGAGATTCTATTGCAGCAGTTCTTTAGACAACCTTAGTAATGACTTTACTGGATTAATATTCATGGGTTTACAGTTTAAGTTTACACTCCAATCTTTCATTATTCAGTAAGAGTCAGTGATGATTTGCAAATATACAGAAATCTGTAGAATTCAGTCTTTTTTTCCTGAAGTGTTATAATTTCTAATTTCTCCAGATCAGATTGAGAGATATATTTAACCTCATTTTAACTGCTATTTGGTGCACATACTTCCATTATAAAGTTTAACATTCCGCTTGATGATGCTACTGGCTACTGACTTGACTTCTTTCTAACTAACTTTGTATGAGCCTTCGAATTAAAACTGAACATCTAGAATAAATGCTTGTTCCCTGTAACTGACAGTTCGAATTGTTTGAAGATATATTTATTACCTTAAGACAGACATAGTACAGAACCTTTGGTGAAAGACCCAGACGGAACTTTTTCTTATTACAATTTGTAATCTTACCACTTCTGTATGTCCCTAATACCCACCTACCACAGTAATGCATTGTCATGTAGTTAGTGAGACCTAGGACTCTTATGTCATGCAACAGTTACCTTTGGTAATGCTGTTCATCCTCTCTTTCAAAACGAATTATCACTGCTTCAGCATACATCCAAGAAGTCAGGTTAATAGTGCACTGTTCCATTCTTATATCATCAGCATGGCAGGGCCCAAGCTTATTTCCCTTATTCCAATCCACTTGATTTACTCACAGATCAATCTAGACTGAGTTTTGTGGCAGGCACTCAAGAAAACAATACTGAGATAGTAGAATTACCTGAGGCTGTTGTTTAATTTGGCACGCAACCATCATTGATTACTGTGCATCTCAAGTAGATGGAGAAGGCAAATAGGAGTTTTCTAGCTCAAACTTTAGGTTAAATAGCTTCTAATGTCCTGCATGATTCTGCTAGGGGCTGAGAATTTTGTTCATCATTAGTTACTATTTTAAGATGAAATAAGATAAAGTAAATGTCTGTATTTTTTACTTGCTTCAAGGACACGTAAATAATCAAAATAGCTAACATGCATCTAATGGCTTGTCTTCTCTCATCCACCACATTTATTTTTAAACCTGATGAAATCATTCTAAAATACATTGTACTCCATACTGCTTAAATTCATTAAAAAATAAAAATAATAAAAATACTAATATGTCTAGGAAAGTGCTTTAAAAGAATCTTGTCTAAACTATATTTCTATGAGTTAGATTGTTCTAGTGAAAGACTAAATGAAATAAAGCAATGGTAACTGTTATTTTAATCCTAAAACCATTGCACAGTATTATTGTTTTATTCTGAATCGGGATTGTTTTTGTGTTTGTTTTTTTTCCTTTATTTACTTACATGCTATTTATATCATGGTTCATTTCACTCTCGTTAGTTTGGCTACCCAGTGGTGCATGAGAGAAAATGCAAGGGGGTCTCAGAAACATGATTTATTCTGACAAAGGAAAGTACTACAGGATTTTCTTCCTTCCTTAAATATATGCAGTGTTTTTTCTTCGGTTGGCTTTTGGTAATCACTGAAACAAAAAAAAAAAAAAAAAAAGGTATAATTTTCAGGCGTTAAATAATTTTTTAAAAACTCTTTACTATTCACTATATTGTAACTTTGTGGAACAGTCATTTTTCAGGTAGAACTGAAGAATTTGAAATTTTTAACATCCATTATTTGTGTTGACTTACAAAAAACTTTGGCTATTATGCATAAATGATTTTGAATTTTATAACAGTTCTGGGTACCTCTTATTTTAAACCCATGATTAATTTTCTGTAAGGACTAGCTAAGTTTAACTGTTATTGTAGACCCAGACAAGATATAAATTTTAAGTTCAGAACTGTTTCTGAATATCTGCATGTGTTGACTTTCTGATTCTGAAATAATAATTCTTATTGGGAGGTTAGCTTAATTATTTCTAAAATGGACAAAAATTATAAAGAAGCATTTTTACTGTAAATTATTCATAAATTTAGGCGAGATTGAACTTTGCAGTCAAATGATAGTGCTTACATAAGATCCATTTCTTAAAATAAGAATGACAGCAAATTAGATTTCAGTTACATGATTATTGTAGCAAGCTCTGGCTTGCACGTGACTTTTCAACCGAAGTCTTTTGGCTTAGAAATTCACACTGGCATTCTGGCTGATAAGTTGCTGTATCACACTAAATACTTTCTGCGTTCACCTCTTTTATTATTATTACATGTCCAAATAAATCTGTTTTGACCCAAAGGAAGGAAAAAGATGAATGGATAAAATATTAGAACATAATCTTAGTAAATCATGATAACATGTGCAGGAAATTAAATCTGACTATAGGTCATACCACCCCAAGAAAAAAAAAAAGAATTTGAAAAGCTCTGATAATTTTGAACTTAAATGTTCTGACATTAAAAGCTGCAATTAAGTTTACTTCTGTAAGAAGAAGTCAGACTCTTTTGCTGTTCTTAATCTTCATTTTCAGAAATGGAGAAAACTTTTTCAATCTTTTTCAGGAGGCAAATATAAAGAATGTTTTGTGAATTAAGTTTGTGAAAATTCACCATCTCTGTAATTCACCAAACTATTTTCTAATTTTAAATACAATTTAAGTAAAAGAATCTGTAGAAAATGAATTCAAGACATTCATCCTGCTCAGGGAGTCTGCTGGCAGTCAGTGAATTTCTTTACAGAATTCATGAACTCAATAAAATGTTTGAACATCTAATTTAAATTCTTTGATTTCATGATCCCAGTATGATCATTAAATACATATTGAGTACCTTAAAATTGATGCAAATACGTAATACCCATATTTTTGTATAAAGCAATAGCTTTTAGGACCTACAAAGAAACTTCTTAGGTTGAACAGTTCAACTAATGTTCAAGATTCTTTCCAAATTTGAAGCATTTGATTTTGTTCAGTAACAAATAATGGATAATAAATGCATGATTTGAAAATGTGTCTCTGATGTGTATCAAATGTAAAAGTTCTGAACATAAATTGCTGTTAATTTAAAATTAGATGGTAATGGGAAGTAGTCTTCTTAGACAAAGAATATGCTGGAATCTCATAAGTCCTCTGACTACTTCTTTGGGATCCTTAAGTTCTCTTTTAAATAATTATATCATAATTTTCTTTAAAAAAACATGATAATATATTCTTCTGCACAAGTTCATACTGAGCTATGAAGTATAACATTTCATTGAATTATAAAATCTCTCTGCTTAAAAAGGTCATCCATTTTCAAATATACTGAGTTAAAGAAGGTCAGAATCCAATTAAACCTTAGACTAAGGAAGCTGATAATCCAAGGAAGTATTTCTGAATTTATAATTATATCTTTGAATTGCGGTCTTTCTGTATCTTAGAGAAAGTCATCAGAATGTTTGAAAAATCACTTTTTTAGGGAATAGGATTAATCATGAAAGATGTTTCTCTGTGGAAGAAAAAAACTGCTGTTCTTTAAAATAATTTTAGCTATTTCAAAGAGAATCAAATTCAGAAGCAGAAAAGTCTTCATCAGGCAAAAAAGTCAAAATTAATATTATTTTCATCTTTTGTAGATTTTTTTTGTATTTTTTTTTCCAACTTACCTACAGCTATTTTTATTGAGGATGCAAATTTTATCATTTTAGTTTTCTTCATCCCCTCTTTCCTATATAATTTACTTTTTCCAGAGACTTTTGTAAGCTTTTATACCGAAATGACTTCTTGGTGATAGCAACAAGATGCAGTGACAACTGTTCTCCTGCCATTAATGTCATGTGCTTCCATGAGACATCCAATTTTTTCTCGTGCAGACTATTGATGGCTGTTTCTGGGAACAGGGAACACAAGTAATTTAAACATGTCACAGAACTGTGATTTTTGTTAGCACCTCTCATCCCTAATTTGGTTTTGTCTGGCCGTTGCATGTTAGTCTGTTTAAAATTCTGAGCTGCTGTGATTAAACTGACACCTATACCCATTGGCAAGAATGATTTTTCCTTCCTCCCAACCCCTAAAATATCTGCTATGGGGTTTGTGTGTTTTTTTAATTTTGTTTTCTTTTTATGAAGTATAACTATTTCTGACTGAGGGATAAGTTTTAAACAAGAGGCAATGTAGTTTACTTCAGCAACCACTACAGTTGAAAGAGAAAGTGCAAAGCTGCTAAGCAATATCACTCAGTATTTTTCATTTTTGTGGTGTTAATTTGCAACTAATACATATGAATAACACTTAATGTAATTCGTTTCATATGTAGAGTTTAGTAAGCCTAAGTAAGACTTTCCAAAGTTTAAGTTTAATAAAAATTATAGTTTGCTCATTTACCTCACAGAGGGATCCCATTAATTTTATTTTTTTTTTTAATAGAAGTGGGATATGATTCCAGGAGTTGGAGGATTTAGTAGCTTGTTCTCATCAGAAGGGGGAGGTCCAATTTTCTGCATTTCTTCTTCTCTCTGTTCCTAATGTATACTTGGTTCTGGCGCTGACACTAATCTGAACTCCCTGTGAGTAAATTTATCTCACTAACTCAGGGAAAAAGTGTTGGAAATGCTTTTTTTTAATGTTTTTCTTTTGAATTTATTTTCATATATATTTGCACTTCAGCCTCAGTTCTTTGCTAAACTCTTTAATGCCTTAATAAAAAATGGCATATTGCAGAAAACATTTAAATCCATCAAAAATGTTGTCATGCAGAATAAAGGTATTTCCAGGTTGTATACAAAGAAGGATGGTCACGTATCACTATTAGCCACAAGGATTACAGTGCAGTGTGGTACTGGTATTATATTTTATTTTGTGTCTTTGCTAATGTTTTGGGACATTTTTCAGTGTTTTCTTCTATAGCTGACTTCTATTTATCATCCTCAGAGGACTCCTATTATTTTTATCATTTCAGTGATCTTGTTTGAGCCTATCCCAATGCAATCATGTTGGTATATCAGAAAATTGCAGTCTGAATTCAAGTGAGAGCAATTGGAAACCAGAATTTCTTAATCCAGAAATAACATGTAATAATTTATAGAGATTAGAAATGTGAGTTGATGTAAAGAAATGGTCTTGGAGAAACAAATTCTATAAATGCCGCCTCTGAAAAATAAAAATGGTCAGAAAAATAAACAATAAAGAACCCAGTTGTCTGAGGTGTACATGGTCACAAGAAAAAATTAGTCAATTTCAAATTAAAATGCAGCAATTTTCTGTTACATCACATCTTGAATTTGAAATTATTTGTAGTCTCTCAGTGTGACTAACTGAAGCAAGTACAATCAAGAGATGTTCATAAGTGTGTGTTTAGACAAATCTCATTCCTAATTCTTTGTGACTGTTTTACTAGTGCCCAGCTGATTGCTATCAAAGTGCTGTCTTTGCTGATGAGCATGTGACTTTTTTTTACACATTGTTAAAAAACTGTAATCACAGTTCTATTCTTCTAGTTTTCTTTTAAAAAATGCTAAATAATACTAAAATACAGACACATCATAATGTCTATGATCTGATTCTCATTTAAAAGAAAATTATTTTAAATCTCTTAAGCAATTTCATGTAAGTATTATACCCTCTTTGTGCTTGAAATTATACAAAAGAGCACTAGAATAAATACTGTCTCCATTCTATGGGTTACAACAACTTCCAATTGATCCATTAAAATGGGTTCCTTATTGCCATAGCTAAATACTGTTCATTCTTCTTTCCATTTTTCTCCCTGTGATATTACATTTTTTCTTACTGGTCTGTTAGTTTTTTCAACTTTGATGATTCTCAGAGCAATCCATTTCTGATCAGCCATCTGATTAGATAAACAAATCCTTTATAGAGGTTATAAAAGTTCTGGTCATCCTTTTGATAGCATCAACTTAAATCTTTCTCTAATATCTAAGAAATTTTAGTTAGTGTTGGATTATGTTTATATGTTGTGGTGTAACTTTGTTTATATTTAATAGTTGGAAAAAAAAAAGTGATATTAGTAATTCAAAAATAATCTTATCAAAATACTGTTTTAAAAGACTCGACCAAATCAATTTTTATGAAATGTCATAAAGTGGAACTAACTATTTCAGTACTTGTCAGTGTTCTCATTGGTTGCTTTTTGACTGTACATTTAAGACAATATTTTCTATGAAATACTGTAGCAGTCAGAGGCTACTTGGTGTCATCTCTTCCTCATATCAGTTGTGGATCACAGAATTCTGATTATTACTGTAGGATTTTTTTTACCATTCTCTAGTCTTTTCCACTCCTTTCATATTTATATTTTTAAAATCTATTGAAATGTATTTTTCTCCATATTCAGATAAAGTTCCATATTTACTGAAAAAATGACATGTTCATTTGCTTAACAGCAGAATCTTTTTAAGGGAAAAATATTAATGTTCTCTTAGATATGACTCACATTTCCTTCTTTTCAAGAACATCAATGCTATACTTGGATGCTAGCATTCAGCTGAAATCTAAAGCAGGCCTTGCAAAAAGCAGTGACAGTTTACCTGATTCTTGTACTATAGAGCTGCCACATTTCAATTATTAATTCCTCTGTGGCTAATTAATAGCTGCATCTTACAGCAGGATTTTAGAAAACAGTAATACTGTGGCAGTTAATTTACTGTTCCTTTTTTCCCACATACACAATTAAAGCCATCCCTTTATTTGATGTAAATTGCCATCTCTTGAAAGTATTTGGAATGAAAACCCAGCCATGTATCAGAAATAACTTTAATTTAAATTTGCTAAATGACCTCTGAAAGCTAGATGAAAGATTTTCTGCTGAATGGGCTGGTGCTCCCTGCCTGTATAATTTATGTGAGAAATTAGTGAGAATGGTTCACTTTTATGGAGCTGTGCTGCTTGTAGCAAGCCTGCAGAAACAATTTTCCCCCAAGCTTCCATCTGTTCTTCAAACCAGGGCATATGCCATCTCATTGAGCTTGAAAGTCAACTGATTTATAACTCCTGAAAAGTGCATAGATTGAAAAGAAAGGTTGAATTCTGCTATGTGACAATTATTTGCTAGGCACTTGGATAAAGACAATTCACATTACTGTGGACCCATGAGGACACAAGTGATGTAAGCTTCAAAAATTGGTAGACTGACTTGTCGGACAAAAACGAGTCACTCCTCCTCCATGAGTTAAACAGCTATCTCAGTGCTCTAGAAGATCAAAACTTTTCAGGAGATAGGTAGCTAATATAGCCGTGAAATCTTGTTATAAATGTGTTTCAGACAGAATAATATTTTCCTAGCTACAAAGGTTGCCATATAGAAGTACCAGGACTTGTTCCACTTTAAACTGCAAGCAGAAACATCTGTCTTAAAACTGCTTGTTGTTATTTGTCAGAAGGTTCTGTTCAGTAACACAAACACAGCTTTGATGAATTTTCTATGTCCATACTGAAGGTGAATTCAGAACCCTGTGCCAATTAATGGATGATCTCTTTTCTGTCCATTCATTGTCAGCCTTCCTGTTTTTAACCAAATATTACAGAGTTCTTTGGTGAGTGACAAAACAAATTGAATTGACAACATAAAAATCAATATGTTTTTGATGTTTTCATTTATGGTCACGAAATACTGTGACTCTTTTACTCCGAGGTTCCCAGACTGAATAGCATCAACTACTTTATCTTATCAAGTCTGATTTTTAGTTTCCAGGTAAAAATCGGAATATGTTTAAGTGCCTATTTAATATAAGAAAGATAATATAGAACTAGTGCATGCACCAGTTTGACTTTTATTGTCAAAATTTGACAGTAGTTTTTGCCTTGTAGAACTTAGACTTGTAGAACAGACTTAGTATAAAAAGTGCATGTAAACTGCAGAAAGAATAACTCCTTACAAGCATGAGCTTATTGAGATGTCTCCAGCATCCCTAAGGAAAAAAAAAAGAAAAAAAAAAGCTTTGTAGCTTTTTGCAACTGTTTGATGTGATGTAGATACGAATATCCTGATCTAACTAACATAGTCAAGTATATTTTCTGAACATTATGTAACTCAATAGAGACGCATAGGAGGGCAGACCACTGTTATGAATTATGTCTTATTGTATAAATGAATCTCTAATACTTACTTCAGTATCCAGAATAATGTAATTAAAATTCTTATAATGTGTATGCTGTTGATTGATGAAATATGATGAAAATGTAGAGGTATTAAAGGGTTTAAATGAAATACAATACATAAACATTTCACTCTCTTGCAGATGTGTTAAATGTAGTTATAATTCGGCTTTATGAAATGCTACACTGTAAAAAGTGAGATATTTAAGAAAACTTCACACTGCATATCTTGTACAAATTAATAGGGAAGTTAACTGAAGGATATATTCTCAATACATAGTTAACCGATGGCTCTACTTTAGAGTTAATTGTATTATAGTGGATGTCTATACATAAACAGTTTTGTGATAAATGCTATTATATTTTCTTACCCTTCAAGTGTTTCCTTATTTTGTCCACTGTATTGTGTACATGTAGTAAATTTATCTCTCCATTGTTTTTGTTGTTGTACACTGTTTCCAAAGCAGAAACTAATTTCTTGTCATTTCGCTGCCATTTTCTCTTCAGTAGCCTCTTAGGATCCTTTCACACCAAATCCTTGTTATCATCTACTGTTCTGCACAGTTCTAGTTTGGGTTCTACACTGCTCCAAATCCTCATGTTTAATTCTGCTCACAGTATTTACTTGCTTACCTCCTAAATTTACCGCTCTTTTACTTTCTTCCCTGTTTGCCCTATTATCCATGTCTCTTCTTGCTCACTTATGAAGAGCTTGTCTCTAAATGAAGTGACTCATGAGGACAGTTGTACAGGAATTGGCTTAAACTTTCCATTCAAATAAGGTATACTTTTTATAATAACGTGTCTTTGATTAGAAATCATTCAGATTAAGATTCTAAATAACTTCCAAAACTGGTAAACTCTAAATTTTAACTTTTTAATCTTCATCTTACTTTGAAATTTCTTAACTACTCTGTTGAATAAAAGAACTATCCAGTATCATCTGAAAAAATTCTCTTCCTTCTGTGATTTAAGCATGTACATAACGGTTTGTAATCAACCTAGTATGAGGCCTTGCTTTGGCAGATACTATGTAGCAGTAGTATTAGTGAGATTATGTACCAAAATCTAAAATGAGAAAAAGATATTTACACTTGTTTGTTCTCTGTTGTAATTATGTAACTTTTGTAATAAGTGTTGTAGTGTTATTACATCTATAAGGCATAAATCGTTAAGAGCAGTAGAACACAACCTATTTAAAAGTATCTGATAAATATTCTATTGAGGCTGTCGATCTATGCTTTTTTTTATTTAATGGAAATTTCTTTTACCTTTGAAGTCTGAGTCTATATGTACATTTCAATTAGCAGTATGTCTGTGTGACAGTGGTGAAACGTGTGGTAGGTTATCACAACCAAAATACTTTTAAATATTTAAATTAAATAGTTCCCCTTGGCTTTCAGCTTTCGCACATTAATGCTCTGGAAACAGGCAATTTGGGGAATTGTAAATGCTGTAGTACTAAGTGACAGAAGTTGTGGGTTACTAGTTTTCTCTCCAATTACTTTCTTCAATATCAGACCAAAAAATATATTTTAATTTGATTTTAAATAAATTAACAGTTAAATTGTCTCTGCATACTGAAACAATTTAAGTGCTGCAGGACATTGTAGAAGTTTCATCAGAGATAAAAACCCAAATAAAACCAACTGGCACATCATACATTAAAATAAATAATTTATACCTCACATATCGGAACTGATTTTCTATGTTTTAAAATGATTATGATCATATGTTCAGTTATTACAAAAAGATGGACAAGTAATAACTAGAAAATCACAAGTAAGGATTTTTAAAGGGTGAATAATATTAAATTAAAATTTCCTCACACTACAGTGAAGCAAAACAAAGGGTGCTGCTTACAGCTGAATCTATACTTTCATCTAAATATGTGTTTCTTTAAGGGGGATTGAGTTATAATGCAGTGAATCTACTTACAATTAAGACTAAGTGCAACAAAGTGCAGTTCTGCTCTAAAAAGGGATGCAATGAAGAAAAAATTGAGTTTGTCTTTATTGCTTTTCACTGGTCTCTAGGTAAATTCATACTTTTTTATACTTTTCATCTCTTTCAATTGAACAGCATTTTCTTCCTCTTCAAGTATGTCAGTGGTTTATGGGCTGGTTCGGCCCAGTTCCATGAGGAATGGGGCAAGGGGACCCACAGGCCCACACCCCAGGAAAGGGGAGGAGGGAAAGAAAAAAAGGAAAAGGGAGATGGGTCTAAAAATAAAACAGCAGCAATGATCTGAGGAGGAAAGCTAATTTACTAAATAAGATATCAGAATGCAAAATAACACAGTATCATACAATACAATTGGAACCGAATCAAACTGAGAGAGAGACTCTGGGGCATGTAGTTCTTCTGCTCTTCAGAAATAGGTGTACCTGGAACTAACAATGATCCATGGAACTGGAGCATTAACTCTTTAATTCCCAGCACACTACATGGCGTTATGCTGTGGAATACTGATAACAAAAAAAATCATAAAACAATGACAATGTGCTTATCTAAAGACAAATTTAAATTAAAGCATGTAAAATGCAAACATTAAATATTTGTTGAACAAAAATATTGATTTATACTATTTAATACAAATCCGACGCCTTCCTGCTTCTTTCTCAACTGTGTTAAATGCATGAATAAGATTTCATGGTCACTATGATGTCTAAGCTGCCACCTGTCTGCATGCCATATGTGTGTAGTCAAGTTGTATGAATGAGAGAGAGATTCTTTTGGTTTATCAATTTCAGTGTTGTCAAACGACAAATGTTTAAAGCTGCTATTTTCATTTTTAACTTCTTGCTGACATGTTTGTGTTTCATACATTTTTCTAAAATACTTGTTTTTGAAAGCATGTACGTAACTTTTAAAGTCTTTGGTAGAATTCCAGCTTTCTTATCTGTTTATAAGTATGAATAGCAGTTGCTTTGATCAGTGATAGTGTCTTAGTCACTGCTGGAACAGAATTGTTTTCTTCAGAGTGTCTGGTATGATGCATTTTGGTTTGAAGAAAAAAACAGTGTTTGTAACATACTGATGTTTGAAGTTATTGCAGAGCTGTATTGTCCGTAGCCAAGGCCATTCCAGGTTCTCAGCTCATACAAGTGAAGAGCTGGGAGGGGACAAAGTTGGGGTAGCTGACTTAAACTGGTGAAAGGGATATTCCATACCATATTTAAACCATATTTCTTTAAACCATAACAGTACTTTGGGTGCCATGTGTGGGCCCTAAAGAAGTGAGATAACAGCAGATCTAACTGCAGTGTGTTAACACAGGACATTGGGGTTGTTTGTTAATTGCTAGTTTTCAAATAATTGCTAATGTTTTCTCTGTTGAGCTTTTTGAGAGTCTTCTTGTGGAGCTATATTGTATAGCACCTTGCTTGCTGTTTATTTTCTTTGCTGTGTTTGTCAACTCTAGGGGTTGGATGAAGGTTCATGTTTTGCTATACTAGGTAGCTTTGGCTTATGTTATGATAAAACTGGCAGCAGAGAAACTTATGTGATGTGTGTATTCAGCATTGCAGTCATCTCTAGGTTTTAGAAACCATATTGCTGATATTATTAGTAATTATATTCTTTGCTTTGTCTCCTCAGGGAGACAGCCTATGGAGGAGTCGGAAAAGGACATTTTCCAGCAGTTCCTCAGCCTCCCTTTCAGTTTCACATTTACATTTTTCCCTAGACTAGTTACTGTAGCTCTTGAGAATTTTGAATATCCATGGGATATTCAAATCAGCATGCTCCTATTGCTATGTGTCACAAATGTATTCCAGGTTAAGATTAAACAGTTATTTTAGAATATCACCCAGAGATCTTCTCTGAGTCAGAACAGTTCTGAGTAGCAGGGATTGTGGGATCATATGGGAAGATGATGCCTAAAGTGGTGGGCACCCCCATTGGTTTAGAATTTCACTTTTGAATAACTTCAGAATCCTGAAGAACTGGTAGAATATTTGGAGATCTGTTGCTCTGGCAGTTCTAGAGGGGCACTAATCACTGCAGAGTTCTGGGACCTGTCACATGCCCACTGAACTCTGTTCAATACCATCCCAACTGAAACTATGACAAATAATTTAAACTCAGATCTTTGCTTTCACTCACCAAAGTGTTTTATGAATTCAGGCATTAATTTTTTTGTGCATTTGCCCAACGTTTCTAGTATTTTTTTTCTTTTCTACAATAGTATAAATGTTCAAAACTAGGAAAATAATGGATTTTGATGCTAAAACTTCCATATCTATTGCTTTCAGAGGTTCTTGACTTACTAACATATGTTAGTATCACAGAATGACACAGAGTGTTTGAGGCTGGAAGGAACCTCTGGAGATCATCCAGTCCACCCTCCATGCTCAGGCAGACTGCTATTGCTCATTCTTCAAACAGCTTTTGGAGATCTCCAGGGAAGGAGACTCTGCAATCCCCCTGGACAGCCTATTACAGTACTCTGTCACCAGCACAGTAAAACAGCTTTTCCTCATGTTCAGACAGAACTTCCTGTGTTTTGCTTTGTGACTGTTGTGTTTTGACATCCTATTGATATCCAAAGAAATGTACTGAGGGTCGTAAGATGGTGATTGTACACTTAACAAAACATAAACGCTTGTAAACCTATAAATACTTAAAAATCCATAAGAACCTTTTCTCACCTGAAGAGGTGAGAAAAATAGCTGGAATAAAACGCTTTCGTAGCATTTCTGAAATTCTCCTATTCTTTATTGACAAACTATGAACAAAGTAGTCCTTTCATAACTCCTTTCAAAAATAATTATTTTTGGCAGGTAAAGATTATCTGGTAAGGAAAAAAAAATTAATCATTATTGAATTTATGCATTAAATTTTTATCATTTTTAAACTTGAACTTATTCTAATCATTGATTTACAGATGATACCTGAAATGCATAAGAAAATATTTGCAATTTGTTTATCATCAGCTTTTCTGATATATTTCTGTGAGATAATCAAAGGCAATAAAATTCTATCAGTCCAGTTACAGTAGGTGCCCCTACACTATATGTAACAAAAGCATGAAAGAATGAAGTGAATATAAGTTCCTTCTCACACAGCTTTAAAATAAACAGCACTTTCCTTCAGTCTGTCAGAGATCTCTTGTCTTCAGACATTTCTGACTGCAGAAAACAATGTAATACTTACTTCTTGTGTAACGAGTTGCAGTTAATTAGGACAGGAAATCAGTTTGCTCTCAAGGGTATAGATGGACAAACTTTTATGGATTTACCACCTCAGAAGGTGATTTAAACTATCTGAATGACTTTGGATGAAGTTGATTGAAAATACTTAACATGATACATTAGTTAGATGTAGCTAGTAACTTTCAGGGAAGAAGTAACAATGGTCACTAACAGCAGGAACATCAGCCCCATACCTTTATTCCAAGTAATTGTTCATTGATTCATTGTGAAATTTCAGTTTCTCTGTACTCTAAGAAGATGATCAAAACCTTTCCTAATAATGTAACCCACTTTATGTTTCGTCCTTGTAGATACATGCTTTTGATGTAGATATGATACCACATAAACATTAAGTTCATACTCTCCTGTTGTAACAAACTAGGAGGCTACATATATCACATGCTACAAAACTATGTTATTATTATCGTCTTTAATTACAGGATCATAATGATTTTCCCTTAGGGCCTTGCTTCATCTAATATGCAGGATGTATAGTTCACTTGGGATAGAGCTACATGAACACTTAGTTGCTTAAGAACGAGATTAAGAAGTTCCATCTGTTTCTTAATGTCCTGTGTTCTCTCAATTGCTCTTCAGTTTCACTCTATTTATCAGAATACTGAAATGATAGATTTTAAAACCAGTCACAAATATGTCCGTGGCTTTGTATTTTTGTTTTCCTGTTTGTTTTATTTTTGATCTTGGAATCTAGTGCGGCCACATAGATTGTTTCACTGATGCCAATCAAAGAGCAGTAAAGCAACTCAGTAGAGTAGGATGAAACAGCAGAGTGAAGGATAGAAGAAGTCTTAAATCCATTTTACACACTGATTATCTTTAAAAAGATGAAATACCAAAACAGTAGTCTCTAGGAATGTTGCTTCAGTGATTTCTAACATAACCCTAGTAGTTATTGTAACAGTTCAATGATTAATTCAAAGTGAACTACTTTATTCTGAGACTTGACTAAGGAGATTACTTCATTGTATTTATCTTCTCTGTTTGAAATGTAGTTTTTGCTTACTAATACAACTTTTCTGAAGGCTTTAACTAAGGACTTTAGTAACTATGTTTCAAAATTTTAAATATTCTAAAATTACTTAGAATTAACTTACACTATGTCAATCAAGTGAAACAAATGTTTTAGTTACAGACTTGGAAAATGTACTTTCCAGCCATATGTGAGATATCTTTTCCTTAAAGCAAAACAACACAGCAAAACAAAAAAACCTGCTTGCTTGGTTAGTTTTCTATGTGACATTTCTGCAGATCAGATCCGGAAGTCCAAAGTGCAGTGCCTGAAAAACCACAAGCAGACAGTCAAGAACACAGGGAAATTTTAATGCAAGTTGCACCATATTTCTTCTCTTATATAAATTCATAAATAAAAATGTTATCACATATAATGCAGAGATTACATTTTGGATTGTACAGCAGCTATAACATTTGTTTTTCCTAAGATTAGAGTTCATTCCTGCAACTTCAGAACTATCTAGTGATGTAGGTTTTTTTTACTACAACATTTATCATCATTCTTTCTGTGTTTATCCTATCCTTCTCCTAAAAATAAATATAATAGTATTTATCAATCCTACATTACTCACTGTAGATGCACACTAGAAGTATTCTGGATTTAAGGTTTAAACCATTTTGTCATATTGCATCCATTTTTAACAATGAATTTGCAAGATATTCTTCTTTCTTTTCAAAATATTTCTTATAGATGAGTTAGTTCTTATAGATGAGTTAGTTCTTATAGATGGTTACCTAATTAAAAAAAAAAAAAAAGCCTACCAACTTAAGAAACTCAAACGAATGTTTCCATCTCCCTATAAAAAGAGTACTTGATATATCTTAAACTTTTCACTGATCTTTGAAACTTTATGCACCAGGGGTCAGTAGTGTGGCATGTCCTGGGTCCTGTTTAATATCTTTATTGATGACCCGGACCAGAGGGATTGAACGCACCTCCAGTTAGTTTGCAGATGACACCAAGTTGGGAGGATGTTGATCATCTTGAGGGTTGGAAGGCTCTATGGAGGGATCTTGTTAGGCTGATTAATGGGTTGAAGGCAATTGTACAAGCATCAAAAAAATCAAGTGTCAGGTCCTGCACCCTAACAATTCCCATGCAAATCTACAGGCTTGGGGTAGGGCAGAGTGGCTGGAAACCTGCATGGAGAAAAAAGATATAGGAGTGCTTGTTGACAGCTGGCTGAACATGAGCCAGCAGTGTGGTCAGGTTGCCAAGGAAGCCAATGGAATCCTGACTTGAAACAGCAGAACTAGGGAAGAGATTGTCCCTCTGCAGCACAGTAGAAGAGAATCTGTCCCAGATCGTAGAATCGTAGAATTGCTTAGATTGGAGTAGACCTCCAAGATCATCAAGTACAATCACAACCAAGCCATACTATCCTAACTCTTAACAACCCACCACTAAATCATGTCCCTGAACACCATATTGAAATTGATTTTAAATATATTCAGGGATGATGATGCAACCACCTCACTGAGGAGCCTATTCCAGCACTTAACAACGCTTTCCATGTAGTTTTTCTTATGTCTGACCTAAAGCTCCCGTGGTGCAACTTGAGGCCCTTTCCCCTTGTCCTGTCACCAGTGAGAAGAGACCAATCCTGCTCTCACTGCAGTCACCTTTCAGGTATTTGAAAAGAGCAATAAGGTCCCCCCTCAGCCTTCTCTTACCCACACTAAACAGACCACACTCCTCCAGTCACTATTCTTGTCATGGAAAGATAGGCGGTGAAAGATGTTTCTTAAAAAGTTGATATTCAGTGGAGCAAAATCTCAATAGTTACAGAAGGTGATGTGAAATATTGCTCATAACAGCTATTTCATTATTCCTAGCAAAGTTAAGCATGTCACATAAGAAGAATAATCCCTTATTATCTCCATACATAGCAAAATTATATTAAGATGCTGTTTTCCAAAAGGTTCATAAGTGAACCAGCATAATTCTAATATTACAGTAATCTTCGAAATTAATATTCCAATATAAATGACACCCTACAAACTTTTGGTTTAGATTGCATGGGAGAGGTGAACATCAATTGTATTTTGAGGACTTCTGTGGGAAAGTGTTAAAATATTTGGTGAAAGATTGTTATGATAAATGCATATTGGGTAGATTATGATAAAATTACATTTCATTACCAGTTTGCACTTTATTTCAGAAAAGCTAGTATATACAAAATTCATTTTTTAAAAATGAAATTGTTTTAATTTAACCCTTTATATTTTGTTTAATGAGCTAAAAGAGGCTTGTCCACTTAGTACATTTTCATTGGATTATTTCTATAATAGTATTAAGAAATTAAAGTACTTTTTCTTTACTATTTACCTAAACCATAAGTTGAATGTGGAGGCTGAAATCATAAATGGAAATTGAATAGTAAGGAGCAAAATAACTGTTGCTCAACAGAGAAGGATTTCTTTCACCTATTCTTTTTATAAATACTAGTGAAAAAACATGTTGAAAGACTGTAAGTAACTTTTGTTTGCTTCAACAGAACTGATCTTAAAGAAAGTAGTGATTCATTTGAGTGGCCTGTCTATTATTAACTGTTTTGCATATTAAGGTAAGTGGATTAGTCAGCATGGTTATTTACTGAAGGGCCTGAGGTGATCTTATGATCTTATTGAGCTTCTAATGAAGCTTTCAGAATGCAGAGAGTTTGCACTATCAAGCAATGCATTGCTTCATTCAAAGAGCTGAAACAGGAGAGGAACTGTAACAGCTACTGTCACAAAACTTGAAATCTATCCTATTTGTTTTCCTGATTTCTGTTTTCTTCATAAGGAGAAGACTATGAGGACAGAAGCCTCTACATAACTAGGTGCCTTTTTATGTGACAGCTTGCTGAACACTGATAGTTTAAAAAGTATTTGCTCTTCTAATTAAAACAGTACTGGTTTTTTTAGCATCTAAAAGAGATTCTTCAGTGTGGACTATAAGGGTTGACAGGAAATGGTTGCTATGGAACTATTTTCTGAAGTAGTGTGGCATGACAACATTTAGCATGATTTAATTTGCATCTCTCCTGTGCTGCATTTTAAGGATGACGTGGCTATAGATTTCACCACCAGTCTTTCAGAAAGCGTATCTCAGCACTGATAATATTTGCTTCCTCAGAAACAGTAAAAATATCTACCTTCTCACTCCCTTGGAGCAGCGTTTTCAGAAATAGCGAAGAATCAATCTTCAAAACTTTTTAATATTACATCTAGTGTTTGTCTAGTGGGCAAGCTCCTGGTATAATTTCAAGAAACTGAAGCTGACATTGCATGGTGTTCTAATCAAGAAATATTTTTCCTAGTCACTGATAATTTTATAAGGGAAGGAGTACATTTGTAGGCTTTTCAGCCGAGCCTTAACTGTGTACCATTCAGACAAAACAATCTCTGAAGATCAGAAAACTACCCTCATCTGCAAATCCATGTTTCATGTCTATAGGTCAAAATGTCATATGGATCCAAGTGTACACATTAAAATATATTGAAAGACAGAGGAGCATGGCAACTTAAATATTATTATTCTTTGTTTGAAATTACACATTCTCTGAGACTTATTCATACTTGGAACACTGCTAAACATGTTTAAAAATTAAGTAAATCGTAGTGCCAGAGCTGTGGTAGACAAAATTTCTCTTTTCCCATCTAACTCTCTGCTTTGGCAAATACATTTGGATATTACCCAGAGCGTATTTGCAAGGCTGTCTCCCGCAGAAACTTCTTACTAGAAAAGGAAAAGGAGAAAGCTTTTTGCCACCATTAGGTGGCTCACTATGAATGTATTTGTGGTGGAACTAGCTGTGTTACCCCTCCTCCACTTTGCCTTTCTCCGTGTCTGGGGCTGTTTCTGCTGCTACGAGCTTTTTTGCAATGTGTGAGTCATTTACAGGAATAAGGAGAAAAAGACCCTGTCTTTGAGTTCCAGAATAGCTGAGACCTGGGTCTTGCTTGCTCTGAGGAAAGTGTTCACAAACTGCAATGTAAGGAGAGGTCTCTTCGCCTCCCGTTACTGCCTGCCCCTTTGTTCCTTGTGTCCTTGGCAGGGACTGAAAGAACTGGGCCTGTAATACTTGGTCCCTGCTGTGCCACTTAAAGAAATAATAAGCCATTGTCTTCATTAAGCAAGCCTTGTTTTAGCAAACAGAATTCAGATACTAAAAAGGGAACATTTTTAAGGGGGGAGAGTTAAGAAACAGGGATGCTTTACAAAATTCCCTAGAGAAACTGCTTTGTTTCCACTATTTTATTGCTACTTACTGAGAAGATTCATATTCAAATAGGTTGGGGTTGTGAATCGGTCGTTTGCACATTCTCATGCACCCAGGAAGGCTATGATTATGGCTAATTACAATGACGAATGAAATCCTAACAAGAGTGCTCAATCAGATTGCTGTTCATGCATGAAGCAACTAAGACTAGCCAATGGAGGTATGATTTTGGTAATTACAAACAATGGGGCTAAGTTGAAAAAAGCTTAGTAAATCTGCTCGAGACAAAATAAGGTCTAATTAATCACTTTAAGTTCTGAATTCTCCAGATGATCTGCATGCTCTGTTCTATTTAGCATTCTTTTAATAGACTTAGTCTAAGGAGCAAGAATGCTTCCTTTTTGCTCATACTTTCGCTGAATAGAATGCAAGTGTTTCAAAATACTGACTTTCCCTTTGTGACAATGATGTTGCAACCTGTTTTTTCAGGCCAGTAGATGGAATGTTAGAAAAATAAACACTCTGCTGTTTGCCTTGCTAGCAGTGTCATTATCTACTTTGAGGAGAAACAATGAAGTTGCATTCATTTGTCATAGCATTACGACCTCATTCCCAAACCTTACTTAATGGGAATTTTGTCATTGCCTCCAAAGATTTTTTAAAATGTCTTAAAAGGTTCAGGCCAATTATAAGTATTTAATGATTTACTTACAAAGTATTTTCAAGCTTTTTTCTTTATTTATGGCTAAAGAACTGTAACAGCAAATAAAATAAAATGTAGGCTAAACTTCTGACAATGAAATTCTGATAGCAGGGTGTTTTTTGTTTGATACATTAATGCTAATTCCAGTTTTAATTTTAAACATTCTATTACATGAGCCAATATTTTTGTATGAGAAATCCTCATGCTTAGATTGCCTATTTGTAATCACTGTACTGAGTATAAATAATATGTGAGTAACCCATAACCTGACTCTGGTACATTAGGGGATGCTTCAGGAGCTATTGTATAATCAGTTGGCATGAAAAGATCACTTGGTTATTTGACTGCAGTGAAATCCTGCTTTGAGATGTCTTTTGAGAGAACTTTAAATTCTGAGCATTTAAAAACAGTCATTTACATTTCAAATTTTTCATGAAGTTTTTCATATTAATGTTTCCAGCACATTTCTCTTCATCGTCAGAAAGCTGTATGTCTTTCTCTATAAATATTTGTGAAATACTAATGTATTATGTACTCAAACCTTTAGAATGAATTCCTTTTTGATTTACTGCCACGTGAAAATCCACAAGCCATTAAACAAAAAGCACTTATTTTGTACCATTGATGTTTGTGTGAGTCAGTCCTCACTAAGTTCTATTGGGTCTGTTTCTTCCATTCAAAGAGGTTGGAAGTTTTTCTACAGGATACTTTTTGTTTTTTAAAGTACACCAAATACATATTTTGTTGCCACAAATGTTGATGACGTAAATACAGAGGTTGAAAAATTTTAACAGATACAACAGTACTGGACTAGAGACAGTTTTAATTGCTACTAGTTTTCGAAATCTCATTGTTAAAAGTGATAAAGCTTATATGTGAAGTGCTAAAATAACACTGACAAAGTAGTCTAAAGCTGCTTGTTTCATTTGATCTTAAAGATTCGCTGATAAAGTTTAAATTTATGTGGAAATCTTTTACCTGAGATTCTTCTGAAATAACAATTATATACAAGTATGAAATAAAAATTATACATGCACTATTGTATTACCCAAGAAGCAGAACTGCTTCCTTTATTTGTTCTCATAAAATACTTAATTCTAAATCTCTTGATAAGCCATGGAATATGGTTCTTCATGAAGTGATTGAGCCAATGAAATTTTTTTTTGCTGCTTCCAAAATGGTAATTTTCCTCTATTGGCTACTGCCATTTCCTTGGTAAAGTTCAGCTATTCAATTTAGTCTCAGACAGTTCTGATCATTAAATTGCCAGTGTGTATAGTGACTGTTTTAGTTACTCTGCCTGGTAGGTTGTGTTTATTATCTTTGGTTCTTTCCATTAGAAAAAAAAAAAATGTTCAGGAAGCATCCTTCAAAATCTTTTTTCCTCCTCTGGTTGCCTCTAGTGTTTCTTAAATACCTATATGTTTGTATGGAAAGCCTTTGTGTAACCTTGTTTGATTTTTCAGTATCTCGGTGATTTAAAACCATCTGAGTTGTATGCCAACCACTTGAATATTCTAAAATTAATTATGTAATCCATTTCATAGCTAAGTCACACACACACACTGTTCATGATCTAATGAAAGGTAGACGTAATCATTTTGCCTGGCTGCAAATTTTCATTTGACATAATACATAGGAGAAGCTTACTTGAATATAGTCATGTGCTTAAGTTGAAATTCTTATAATAAATTCATGTGATGCCCACACAGTAGTCTCACTTGTGGGTCTACTTTCTATTGAGACCAACTTCTTTCATCTCTGCATCTGTGCATCTTCAAATCACCATTTCTTATTTTGATAAATAACATAAAGTCATAAAGTGAGATCTTAAAAGGAGTCTTTATACTGAAGGAAGAAGTCAGTCTTCCTCTTGGATAAGATAGAAAACTGTAATTCCTACATCAGAGAAGTCCAACAATGTTAAATTAAGACAGATACTTGCAAATAATGTCTACAGTATTATTCTGTACATTTTTTGAGAATGAAAATTTTAACACGCTCTAGCTAATGATCCTCTAAAACACCTGGTAAGCATCTTTTTACTCCAACTTATTTGCAGTAATACAGGTTCTTTAGCAATATTCCGAAGACAAATTTAAATAATAAACAGTGTTGTAGTGTGATGATTGTGGAAGATGATCTTGTTGTAAGTCATCATTCTGTTGATGTATTATTTCACAACGGTTAGAGGAAATATTCAGTATTTACTAGATGTAAACTTTCATTACCTTTTTTCTGTGACAATATAGTTATCATTTAACTTCCAGAATATTCCAGAACCAACATATATCAGTAACTATTTGATATGAAAGTATTTTTTAGTAGCAAGCTCAGATGTTTTAATTATATCCTCAATTTAAGTAAATAAGTAAAATCTATTATTCTGCACAATTTTGTTTCTAGAAAATATTTATCATCTTAACTTTTGTGATAGTAGAATTGGAAAAGTTATGCTTTACTTCAGAGGTAAAGCAAAAAAAAAATCACTAAAGATTGAATCTCACTCTGGAATGAACAAACGTTTGCTTAGTTTAGGCAGTCTTTAACTTATACATACATTGCACATATATGAATATACTGTGTAATTTGTTTAAGATGAGAACAAAATAATAAAAAAACTCTGAGCACTTTGACAAGTATTTATTTGATAATCTTCTCAGTGTTAGTAAACTTGATAAATACCCCATTAATTTGTAAAGAATCAAAATGGAAGTTTACTCTGTATCCTTTTACTAACTACAGACTTTGTTGATCCTTTATATATGAATGTAGCAAGCAATGTTTGAAATTAGTTAATGACATATACCGTGTATTTTTAATAGAAAACATTATTACCATCTTCAGGCAGAAAAATAAATATTTTTTTATTTGTAAAATATTAGAATAGATTCAATATTTTGTCATTTTCAAACAACATGCATGGTTTCTGTAGTTTATACATTATAGACATTGAACAGTATTCTCTTCAGAAAAGTTAAAAAGAAATGGGAAAAAAAGACAAATATTTCTTGCTCTTGACAGATGGTTTGTTGTCAACCCAATATGAATTGACATGAACTGGTTGCTGGGTAACCTACGGCTGCTCCAGAAAGAATATCTTATGGCGAGCGTTTTTCTGGACGGTGTTATTTAGGACCATGTCAGAAATTAGAAGAAAAGCTATAGAAACACAAGTATTAAGAAAAATATTTTTGCTGAAAGGTTTTCAGGTCTTATTTCCAATTTCTTTGACTTCATTAAAATCATCTTATAATAATACTGTTTGATTAATGTAAATTAGGACAAGTTGCTCCAAATCTGTTACTGGAAACCATACTGCCATGTTCAAGCACACAGGCAACACTTCATTAACTCTTTTTGATAGATTATATAATGAACTAGAACAATATAACTCAAAAGTAATAAATACTGCTGTATAGTTTTGAACTTAAAGTGATACATTACAGTCAAATCCAAATCTGCATGACTTTATTCAGAACATTTTAATCAATTTTAAATCACAGAAGTGTTACAGTTCTTCAGTTTCACATTGTTAGGTGTTTGTTTTTTCTCCATCCTGATCTAAGTCTCCATTAATTTCTTCCCGAAGCTTATGGAAGACAGGAAATCTTGCCATTAAAATTAACTTGTCAGTGGAAACTATTCTAGTTGTCAAGTGAGAAAAAGGAAACAAAACCATATTAGGAAAATATTTTTGCTTTTTATTTTTAAAATTGTAATTTTTAAGAAATCTCTATCAGTTTCTTCCATATAAAGCACTTTATATGCAACTTGGAAAAAGTAGAGTTCATAGAACAAGCCGAACAGTTCATTCAGACATAAGTAGAATAAGATGTATTTGCATAATAATTTTGATCATAATGTGGAGAATGTGAATCTAAGAGAATTGCTAAGTAAGAACACTTTGAAATAATGTGTATATAACTCACCTTTAGAGGTACGCTGGTTAATAAAAACCTGGGGGACCAGAATGTTATCAATGAGATTTAAAACAGTGAAGGAATAAATATCTGACAGTAGAAATTATTCCAAGAAGCACTAGCCTGCAAAAATAAGTAGTTGGAGTAAGTCAGAACTGCCTGCTATTTGTAATCCACAAATCAGTTTACATCCTTTAGAAAGTTGTACTGTAGGAATGCAAAACATTTCTTGAGAATATGAATTGTAGTGATGCTTCTTAATGTGTGTGATAAGAGCATATCATTTATCTGTGATGGATGTAGCTGTGTAAAACAAGACATTTTATACTACAGTGAGTGAAAAAATAATGAATACCATGTCCAATATAAATTGAGATTTTAGTAGCATACCTGAATCATTCCCTTAAGCAATGTCACACTGTAATTTGTAAATTCTTATTATATTTACAAAATAGGCTCTATTTATCTTAAAGAAGGAGTATTTTTACTAGTTAAAATGTTTGCCAAACATAGTTTGATCTCAGAAATATTTTTGGGAACCTTGGTTCTAGGATTGGGAAAAAAAAAGTAGAAAATAATACAGAAATAGACATTTCTTCCTTTTTGTGTCCATCATTTCGCATAATTTTCCTTTATTCTTGCTATTAAATGTATTTTTCTGCATGTAACAAAGTAATGCTTGTGAATTCTGTTAGACAATTTTAAAATTTCCTTGCTAGTCTATTTCTGCATTCACTTTTTGGTATATTACATCTTGAAAATTCTCTTGACATGTAGATAAGTGTTATTTTCGTAGCTGCAGTGGTACTACCTGCTTTATTTCAACTACTAAATTGCATGAAGGAATTATTATGAACTTATACAGCATCTTAGGTTAGAAGGGACCTTAAAGTTCCAACCCCCTTCCATGGGCAGGGTTATTTTCCACTAGATCAGGTTGCCCAAAGCAACCTTGCTTTCCAGGATGGGGCATGCAAAACTTCTCTTGGCAACCTTGATCTCACCACCTCCATAGTGAAGAATTTATTCATAATAACTATTCTGTATCTTCCCACTTTTCTTTTAAAACCATTACCCATGTCCTGTCAGTACCTTTCCTGATAGAGTCTTCCTCCAGGTTTCTTGTAGGCCCCCTTTGAAGGGCTATTCTCTTTGTAATTTTTTTTCTTGTTATTCAGTTTGACCGACAATTATTCATGTCACCTCAAACTGAATTTTAGGCCTGCTATAAAATTACTGAATTGATAAGAAGTATTTTATTCATTTTAGTAAGAGCAATCCTAGCCTTGAATTGAGAACAAAATGGATTGCCCTTGAATTCAGAGAGGTTACTGAAGGTGTAGTTTAATTGTTCTGTTACTCAAAGCAGATGTAAAATTCAAATTATCATGTTTGGGTTTTTTTAGTGCAGAGTCCTATAAAATGTTAAGGTTTTATGTGATAACATATTACTTGTAAGAACTAGATGCTAGCATACTAATTTAAAGATCTGTTTCCTTTCCAACTTTTATTGGGGTGGAATAGTTAAGAAATGTACCATCTACTAGAAGCATATTTCTGCTTAATTACCCTGGTATACACTTTCATTTCCTAGAAATAAGTGGTTTAGCAGTCTCCTCAATATTTTTGCATTTAGGAAGACTTTCCTAATCCTCTTTATTTATTAATATGATCTCCTCAATATTCTTTGTCAATAACATTTTTTGTTATATATATTTTGCGATTTCATTTTGTGTTGCATGGAAACATAATGCTTTCTTTCATTATAAGTTTATGCCTGTTTTACTTTTCTCTTATTTTGAAAAAATTTGACGTACTGATATTTATTCACTCTACCTAGACTGTTATAATTTCTGATGTATCCTGCTCAGTCATCACTTTCTCTAAACAGAAAAACTCTCTAATTAAAGTGTGTGTACTTTTTAAAGTTGTATGACTAGAAATTTTTAGAGTGATCAAGCATTGTGAACGTATATTATGAAATTTTAAGATCAGCACTTAAAATTTAGTAACACTTGAACCATTTTATTACCTTATTGACTGTCACCAAAAAATATACCTGCATTTTCAATGCACTGTCAGCAGGGTCTCAAGATCTTTTTCTTAAATCATACATGTAAAATTAGGATTATTTTATTATTTTCCATCATATGTATTAGTCTGCATTTATCAATAATTTAATCTATTGTGTTATCACTATTTTCTACTTTTAAATACACTGAACAGTATGTGCCACCACATATCTCTTTGGAATCTTGCCAGCAGTGTCTCCACATTTTGGAAGCTGACTTTTGTTCTGTTCTTCATATATATCATTCAACATGTTATATGTTTATGAATTGATCTATTTAGCTAACTTATGCCTGTTAATTTTCTCTTGGGGTGAATCCTGGGCTCTACATACATCTGCAGTTTCAGACATCTAGCCAAATAGCCTTTGTGAGTCCCCTCTGTAGATAGTGGAGAAAGAGGAAATATTCCCATGGACAAATTCAATTTATCACTGCATTACCAGATCTTATGGTGCAATTTGAATAGATCTGTGAAACAGTACTGGTGACTTTAATAGTCATGCTGTATATGACTCTAGAGGGCATGGGTTTTTTTGAGTATCTGTGGAGTAGCTGTGGTTTTGTGGATGGAATACCTATCAGTAGTTGGAACATGACTTTTGGTGTAGCTTTATCTAGAAGGAATCTAATTCAAGCATTCTAAGTTTACTTTATGGTGTGAGGATAAGTTTTCCTTCTAAAGCATATTCTTCCTCAGAAATAGTGCACTAATGTAGACCTTCCTCAGAATGAATAACCAAGACCCCCCTCATGAATCATTCCCAGAAAGAACCTGTTTCTTTTCATTATCAAAAGTGGACACTAGAGACATTACGTTAGAGTCATATGTGTATGAACAGAAGATTTTATTGAAGCTTTCCAGGCATTCTGATGTAAGACAGAGTAATCATTTTTCATGTATCTCATGGCTGTTATATTGCTTAGATGCAATGTGGCTTCTGAGATTTCTTTGCATCCTTCCAAATTCATCACATTTATGTAAGTAATCATTAATTTTACAATCTTTTTTAGCAGTTCCAGTGTCATGTTCTGCTCTGCTGCTACTAGTATCTACTTAAGTGATAGGATGCACTCTACAGAAAGCAATGGAGAAATTTCCTAGGTGTATTTTCCTTTACAATTATTTGTTAGGTATATACAAATTTTATTAAATATAGCACTTCCTGTCTTGCAACTTTTCTGTTTATTGTTTCATCAAGGCAGGTCTAGAATCTGTTCTTTTTTGGGGGGGGAAACAAAAAACAAAAAAACCCAGCATGTTATAGCATATGTGGATTTGTGGATTTCGCACTTTTCTTTCTGTGAGACTTGAAACATGTCAGTAGTAAAACAAGTCTGTAAACTCATATTATTCTTAACTTCTACATTAAGTAATAGAAATGTGATCTATTAGTTTTTAACCTATATCTGATAGATGTTCTTTCTGCAGGAGTGAATGAAGACCACTGTTCACTATTTAAATCAGACTTGTCAGCAAAAAATTCTACAGTAATATTTTAAAGTCAAAATAGACTGAATTCTTTTGTCACAAATAGTTTATTTTCTTTCTTATAGTTGCATAATGAAATTTGGAAAAAAGACAAAGCAATCTAGGCTGAAGTACACTTTTTATTAAAAATTTGTATTTGATTTTCAGTTGATACTTAAATATGTATCTACCTAATTAACTGAAAGGACTTTTAAATTCTGATTGCTTTTTATTTAGAAGTTTCTTCTAAGATGTTTAGCATTTGTGTTTGTTTATTATACCAACTATTAAACTTAATCTTATCTGTGAAAAATGGTAAAGCACCAGTGAAGCTGATATAATATTTTATATTTTTAGAGAGAGATCAAAGTATAGTAATCAATAACAAAGCCAAGGACCTTTATGGCTCAGAATGAAAGAAATAAAACCTATTAAAGAAAACTGAGAACATTTAAAAATTCACAGAAATTTAGACATGAAATTAGTAAGCACTGTTGTTCAGATATCAGAATGCCAAAATATACTTTGCTGTGAGCAAGGATTGTCATAAAATCCCAGTGTGAAAGTTCAATACAAAATAAAGATTGTATTATTTGATTTGAAACATTGTTTGTCAGTATGTCACTTGCATAACTAGCAATAGGCCTAGAGAGTTAAGATTTGCTAGGGGAAATTCTGGTTGAATGTTTGGAAAAATTTCTTCTCCAGAAGAGAGATCAGGTACTGGAATGGCTACACAGGGAGGTGGTTGAGTCGCCATCACTGGAGTTGTTCAAAGAATGTGGTACTGAGGGACATGGTTTAGTGGGGAAATATTGGTGGTATATGGATGGTCAGACTGGATGATTGTGGAGGTCCTTTCCAACCTTGGTGATTCTGTGATTCTATGATACTGTGATCCGATGTTTCTTAATTGTGTCCAGATCCAGCTTACCAAACTTCTAGTTGTCTTTTCTCAACCTCTTTCTGCTTATTAATAGGTATGATTTCTTTCTGCAGGCCTTAGCACAAAATATTTCGATTGAACTCACAACTTCCTGCTTCACTGAAAATTGTTTATATTAAAGAAGATTAATGTCTGAGTACATATTTCTGTGTACCCTACAGTACAGTGTTTCATTAGATACACCAGACAGATCACTGAAGATGTTTAAAAATGTGTGTTACTTCACATTACTAGTCTACTGAAAGACATAAGAGTTTCTCCCATCTTATGTAACTGATATGATGTAACAAATGAACATTTTATTGATATTCCATGAGTAGCATTTTAAAAGGTAGGAAATTTTACCTAGTATACTTCCATTATGAGTTCTGGAATGCTCAGCATTATTGCAATCCTGACACAGAGATTGAAAATAAAGTTTGTGAAGTATTTTCTGAAAGGAGAGAAAGCATTCAAGGAACTGAAATGCGAGTAAATTAATTTAATAGAATGTTATAGTTAACAAAAGAATTCTATATACTTGTTTCTTTATTTTGTTTATTTATTGTAGCTACTTCTTTAGAGTGCTTTGCAATAAATACGAGTGTGTATAAAGATGAGCTGCAACAACATAATATACCTAGGATTAAGGAGTTGTCGTGGTTTAGGAGTCCAGAGATTATATAATCATACATACGGCTTTCGTTGCTCCAAAAGTAACGTCTCATACTTATTTTCATGGAAGCTACAACAGGTACAGAAGAGCACAATAACATTGTTTTATAGAGCAAATTGTCAGCTACGAAGAAATATTTTTCAGCATAGTCACCATTAGTGGCTCTCCATATTCACTAGCAATGAATGATAGCTCTTCATTTCCTGTTTTGATAGTTGTGCATGACCACCCAGAACATAGCTTATTTTTCATGTTGAAAAGCTCTTTCACTGTGAAACGCACCACCCAGTACCTCACAGTGCTCACATCCATTGACTAGTCTACATAAATGTTCAGCAGAAGTCAATGAATGTCAATGGGTGCCATTTTTTCTACATGGTTGAATTCAATAGCACACCTCTGCTTTATATATAATTGTAGAAAATAGGAGATTTTAAAACTTTGTTTTGAAAGACAACAATGAAAGAGAGACAGGGAAATAATATTCCAGGCAAAAGCCCTTTTGGGGCCTGAGGGTAATGCAATCGAGGGTTTCCTAAGTACAGGTGTAGAAATGACATCTGCCCTTATCTTAGGCCTTTAAGTCTTGCATTCTGGTACTTAAATTGAATAAACATAGGTTTAACATAGAAAAGTAGAAGAAATAAGATGCATTTTTTTTAAATGAAATCTGTACTTCCACTCAAGAATTAACTTTTTATCTCATTGAGTGTTAATGTTCACATGCTAGTTATGTTCTCATCATTGTATCATGTTATTAGAGTGTTCAGTGAAAGAAACAGTATTGAAATTTTACACTGAATCTCCCTGTATTTTTCAAATTACAAAAATCTTTGTTTATTGAAATCATACTGGTTTTATTTTTGAATTTCTTGGGAAATTATGAAGATACAATATGAGTGAGGCTAGTGACTATTGGGAAAACTGTCTACTTGTCTGAGATGTTAGCCTTGCCGGAGGAAGATAACTTAATTTTACGTATGTATATATGCACATATGCATATGTATATATATACATTGTGTTTATGTGTGTATATATATGTAGAAATACCTTTATATCTCACTTATTCATTTTCCAACTCAGTATTTAGGCTACGTAGTTTTCTTGTTTCAAAACATTTTCATATAAATTAAAAATATCTCTTGACAGCATCAAAATAAACATCTACTCCAAGAAGTGTTTATACAAAAATGTCAACTCCTTACTTGGCATATCTATTTCCATTGTGACATTTGAGTCATATCTGACACTAGTGACAAAAATATTTTGTGTTCAGTTACCTAGCTTCAATTTCAACAATTGGGACCCACAAAGGATTAGAAAGATTGAATAACTCAGGTCAGCACATGTCTTTTGAAATGTCTCTATTTTAGAGAACTTGATGATTGATAAGGTAGGAAAACTGATGAAGTTCAGACTCAGGATCACATTTCTTCCACTGATAGACCATATAATCTAGCAAAAAGGTAAATTATTACCCAAGAAGTGTGCGATAGTTTTGATAATGCCTTCATGTAGATTTATAAGTTCTTTCTTATTTCTTTACCTCTGTTTTCATAGTATAATTTCCAATTAGGAATAAAGATTTCATTTTATGGGGTGAAATCAAACACATTTCATTATCAGTAGTAAAGCAAATGTCATCAACAATTGAGCATCTGTAGTCAAGTGGTATTTTCAAATATCAGTTCTGCTATCTTGTTCAAAGGACCAATCAAATACTTTCCACAGCCTTCGAAAGCAGCTTCACTGGAATGAAGAATCCTAGAATCCTAGAATCAAAATAACAAGGAGTATTAGGTTTTTCTTTTAGAGAAAATGGGTACTTTGTCAGATTAGGGAGAGGCAGAAGTTGAAGCTTCATATCAGATCACCCTAATTCAGTGTGATATCATGGTGTCAATTACATTTTATTCCTTTAAAAAAAAAAAAAAGTATACAGTTCATGTCTGTTTACTGCTGTACGGTACTGACCTGAATACAGAGGGAATGTTTCTGAGTTGAAGTTTAAAATGTTCCATTAGCTTTTATACTTGAGACTTTATGTATACTAAAGATTATTCTAGCTATGGCATTCACCAACTTTATTTCTTTGCTTGTGTCTTTCTTGAGGTGTACTTGAAATTCTTGTATGTAATGTAAAACTTTTTGACATTGAGCTCCTTGAGGACAAGCTATCAATTAGATGGATGTGTCATGCACCAAAGACCTGGTGTATGTAATGGATCCACATCCATTGGTTTCCATTTTCTTTACATAACTTGACCAGGTATTCATATATAATATTGATGGAGTTCACATTTATCTTCTCACTAGATAAGAAAACAAATGCAGAGAAAAAATATTTCTAAAAAGAAGGTCAAAGTCAAAATTATGTTGAGAGTTTTATAAATCTTTTTATGGTAATAGGAAAAATAATATTTTCATTTAGGAACATTTACTGCTAGCATTTATTCATTAGTCACTTTTATAATTACTTTGTTGCAAGACTTCGTTAAAAAAAAAGTTTGAGTTTTCAACCTTACAGGCAGATGAATTGAAGACCTCAGTATAAGGTTTTCTTTAGAATGGTTCGTGTGAAAGCACTACAGAATGGTAGGGGCTGGAAGGGACCTCTAGAGATCATTGAGTCCAACCCCTCTGCCAAAGCAGCTCTCTAGCACAGGTTGCACAGGTAGGTGTTCAGGCAAGTCTTAAACATCTCCAGAGACGGAGACTCCATGACATCTCTGGGCAATCCAGTGCTTCTTCACCCTTCCTGTGAAGAAGTTCCCATTTACATTTGTGCAGAACTTCCTATGCGTCAGTTTGTATCATTTACACATCATCTCAATTGATGTAAGCATTCTTTATTTATAAGGATAAAATTGATTTTTATTTTCAGTTTTGATGTTTCACTAGGCAGTAAGGTAAGCTGTTTAAAGAGATGAAAGATGAAGAGATACAGAGAGACAGTAATCTTCATTTTATAAAGAATAGCAAATGGATTTAAATTCCTTTGTATATGCCAACCTTCAGAAGTATTGCTACATCTCAGCAAAAAAATCAACACAATTTGCCTCAGAAAATTCTCATAGTACTACTTTTAATCCACTTCATGAGAATAATGGAAAATATTTCATTCTTCCTATTACTGTTAAGAAGTACCTAAGAGATGTTTTCACCCTCTTCTCCCTCCTCCTCCTCTGCATCTACATTTTCTTTAAAAAACACTGTTTAGAGATTGAATTATTTTCATCATTCAGCTTTTTTCCTGTTTCAAAACTTCCATCAGCACTTCAGTCTTCCGTTCTTCTGTCAGTTAAGACAGTCAGTACTGTTAATGCTTGTTACAGTTCAGGTATTTGATATTAAGACTTTATTTTTAGTCCAGTTCAGGCTGTTGAAGGTAGAAATGTGCCCGTAAACTAGAATTACTGCATTCGCTCCTAATGCTGTGTTCCTGCATTCTGAAGAGACAATGTTTCATATACTGACTGTCTGATAAGAATTATTGTCCCTTCCCAAAAATACTTTAAAAGTAAGACAGCCACAGTAATCATTTAAAATCTCTACTCTTCATGTTCATTAAAATTCCTTTATGCTGAGAACTGCTTTTAGCATGGAGAAGAATGGAATTTATTCTCCGTTTCTATTAATTCAGGGATATACTGTCACTACTGAAAGCTAAGATTAATAAAGAACTACTTAATTCATAAATGAAAGATCCACAATATTTGTCCTCCAGATATCAAATTTTCAAGGATAACAGTTTCTTAGTAAATTGCTTAATACAAAATTTAAATTATTTTTATTCTTAATTTTAATGTTTTAAGTAAAGAAATACTCCACTACTCATAATGACCACAATCTTTTATGACAGTTATGGAAGTGATATTTTATAGCTGATAACTATATTTTGTCCTCTTTACTATTCTGTTTAAGTATGTAAATAGTCAAAGAACTTTCACTAGCTACAGTATAGAATTATGGATAATACAATTTCTAGTTCTAATAATGTCATCTCATGAGACTTACTGTTATTATATAAGAAAGCTATGCTAGGAAAGCATTATTTAAGATATAGCAATAAGAACTTGCAGTCAGGAGTATTAGGCTCACAGTTGCCTGAACAACTTCAATTCTGATCGCTTGCGCCTTCTTTCTTTGCACCGAATAAGTCAGGCTGAAAAAAAAGAAAGCACAATTATGCAGATACACAGAGGGGGAATTTGTACAAAAAAAATTGAATCCAATTTTTTGAAATGTTGATATATCAATCTAATGATTTTCTGAAAGAAGTTTATTAAAGTATTTTCAAGTTAAACAGTTAAAAAAGAAAACTATAAACAATTAATTGTCTGTAGCAAGACTTGCTCCCTTAAATCTTTAACAATGTGATACAAACAGAGGTAGGGTGACAGTGTAATACAGCTTAAATTTGTACTTTCTCCTCCACAACACCCTCCTTGGTATTTCCTAGGTAGTTCTTTGGTAGCAGCTTTAGCCCAGGCTAACAGTCAAACAGTCTATGTTAAGTTTTAAGAGGCAGGAAAATGTGAAATGCTTACATTGATCATCAATAATCATGTTTGTAAGAGATCAGATAAGTATTTCCTGAACAAGGGTTCCTTGCAAAAATGTATTTATGGAAAGCTGTAATACCTGAGTTTCAGTAATTGCTGCTTTAGAAGTGTCTCGATGGATCAATTCATTTTATATAACTCAGCATCAAGAAGGCAGTTGTTGCTAATTTGGGAATGGTTATCACAAAGCACAGGTAAATCCTTGAGATGATCCTCTTTATAAATATGGCTAAATTAATATATCTGTAATCACAACTAATGTTTGTTTACTGATCAAATAATAGATATAGTTGTAGTAGAAATCTTGAAATGTTAAAACTATGTACATTTTCAAGTGCTGTTATCCACTACCATACCTTTCAGTGGTAGCACATGTAGAATATGAATAATTACATTGAAATGATATTGAATAGTATTGGATAGAAAGAAGAGTGACATCAAGCAACAGTCTTTTCATCTGAGGGAATGAGGAAAACAACAGGAATCTAAGCATTCTGCATGATTTTGACATGTTTGTAAACTGTCAGCATGTTTTAAATACAGTGATGAAATTCTGAGATATGCAGTGTTTTTGTAAGGAGATAATGACTAGTAACACTGCACAAAGTAGTATTCTCTATTCTCAGTCTCTTTCCAGATGTTATTTCTAACTGGATCCAGTACAGAGAAAGCAACTGAAGTAAGTGAGAGTATATCAAATCTGTTTGAGGTGAAGAAAAAAGGTTTTTTTTTAGCCTAAAACAATAAAAGATAAAAGAGAATTTTGACAGTGGGAGATCGTGCAAATTGATTTACCATTGAAGCATTATCCAAGGTCTGCTGTTCCACCTAAAACTTAAACATCATAAAATTGCAGATAGTTATCAGGAGCTCTAAATTTTGAGCCATGTGTAGATTTCCCAGTGAGTGACACTGTTAACTATTCTTTCTCAGTGCCTGCCTAGAACAATGTTTGACTGACAGAGCTTGCTGTTTCTCTTTGTCTCACCTGTTGTCCCAGAATGGAATGCAAGTTATTCAAGTTTAAACAGGAAGAGATGACATCATCTAACTAGAATGTCATTGCATAAGCAACTTCTATTCTGTAGTGCATATTTCTATATTGTTTAGAAGTAGGCCAAACTGCATTCCTGCATTCAAGTTTTAGAGTTGTTCTATTTCGTTTGAAAACTAAAGGCACTATCTTGTGATTCTGTGGGAAAATAATGCCGTTTTTAGTTATCCTAGGATAATCTTGAAAAGCTATGTTTTTGACATGTCTTTGAAGAAGCAGAGCTATGCTTCATACTTGGAGAGGGAAAAAAAAATCTTTAAAAGAAAGATACTTGAATTTCTATTTGTTATTCTCCTTTACCAGGTTGGTAGTAAAGGATGCTGGTCAGACTTCTGCGCTGTAAACTGATCATCTAAAATCTCATGTAGATTTTTTGTTCTTAGCTACTGTGATTAAGACGAAGTGATCCCCATTATACTATTGAAGTATTATTAATACAATATTCAGCTTTTTTTGTATGCTCAAATGCCGAACATATCTGTTCTTATTGACTATGAATAAACCCCTGATCTTTAACGGATTGTTTCCTGAGCATGTAAAATAGAGAGGTGATGAAATGAAGTCACCATACGTTCTTGTCTGTTTAAAACCACTGCTTGAATTCCAGACATACAGTTTTCAAAACCATTTTTTATTTTTTTGGTAGACCTTACCCTATATGAGGATAGTTTAGGAAAGTGTTTACTGAAGAGAAAGCTGTTACATTTCTAGCAGTATCAGTTTTTATTTAAATTTAGATTCAGTAGTTAGATCTCCATTGTTAATTTTCTTTACAAACCAAACATACTGCTTTTCTAAGTATTCTGATAAAATATAATAGTGTCATATTTTCCATCAAAATTGTTATAGGGTAGTTTGTAAAAAGAGACATAAGCATTCATATCTTCTCCTTGTATCTTCTTGCTTTATCACAAGGAATGATTTTCAATTCCAAAGCAAGTTCTGTAGAACTTTTCATCTGCATATACTTATATTTAGAGCATTTTTGCTGATAACTGACTATATCTAAAGGACAGACCTCCATTGATCTTCTTTCAGTTGAGATCTTTTCTCACATATAAAGATTTCAGACAGGTTCTCATTCACTCCCATTACTGCCTAGCCTCATAAGAAACAGGCAGCCCCCCATACAGACTGAAGTTTGGCCTTGGATCTAGAGAAGTCTGTGCTGGGGCATCACTTCTGAAAAATGACTGACTTACTCAAACTAGCCAGAAGAAACTTTGTTTCTGTCAGTCTTTCACAGCAGTTATTTATTATGCTAATGTTTTCTTTTGAGCTAGTGGATAGAGCTTTGCATTTGTTCCAGGGTATATTTGGATCCAGGATATCTCAGGAGCAGAGGCAAGCAACTGTGCACTCAGGGCAGTGCTGAAGTTAGGAGTTTTATTTGAGACATGCACACACATACACACATATACTTGGATATTCCTAGCAAGTAGTAAGGAAAAGCTCCCTAAACAAGTGCAAGATGACTTACAAAAACTTGAGAGATGGGCAAAGCACTGAGCAGGAGGAGAAGATGGAACATACTGGCAGTGGTTTTTGTAGGAAGTGTCAGCCCAGACAGATCCTTGTTCCAACTCAGTATCATTATTTGGTCAGATACTTTAGGTCCCTGATACAGCATTGTACAGGTCTGAGAAATGTAAATTTTTTGAGTAATAGTGGAAGACTTCATTGGGTTTCTTGGACAGGGAAAGAACTTCTTGTACCGAGCAAAGCTGACAAACTGAGGGATGGTACATAATCAAAAGGAGCATTTTGGCTGTTTTTACTCACATTTAGTTGTTTATGCAGCTTGAATTTACCGGAATCCTTTAGGTATTTTACCTGACAGTACAGTGTTATGTGAATTGAAAATAGCTGCTGTACTATTATTTGTTTATAAATATTCTTACTGTATTCCTCTTGAAGTATATTTAAATGTTATGTAAAATACAGTGGTCTCTCACTGAGACACAATTGTTCTTAGTGTTATCTCCTCTGACCAAAGAGGTTAACTGGAGTTAAAGGTTGGTAGAGAATTTTCACATTTAAAAAAAAATATATGTTTATTTACAAGAACGTATTAAATGTTGATTTCTTGAATATGGAGGAAGTCAACAATTAGAAGAGCTATGCACAACACCTGCTGCTTAGGATTTTGCTCTGCACTGCAAGTCTTGTTTCAATCTGTTTCCTGGAACATATGCCCCTAAGTAGTTGTTGGGTTTTTTTACATCGTTTTATATGTTGTTTTTTTCCACAAACTTGAAACTATTCTGCCCAAAACAATGCTCAGAAAAACTCTCACTTTCACAGTTTTACTTTCACATCCAGCTATTTAGAAGGAAGTAGCTATAAACTAAGTTTACTCAGATTTGGTCCAATCTATTACCTCCTTCCTAATTCCGCAGTGAATTTAGAAATGAAAAGATTAACGCTACTGAGCATAATATAAGCTGAGGAAGAGGTCATGTGGAGGAAAAGCAAAAAGGTCCATACTTCAACTGACTATAAACACTATTCATAGAAGGCTGTGGTGTAAAATTCAGAAGACAAAAGAAAATAGTAAAATAAGGCTTTATAAGTAAGAAATTACAAAGAGAAACTACACAAATAAAACAAAATGAGATAATGCCCTTTCTTGGAGGCTGGAAGTCTTTGTTGCCTCTGATTTCAGTATCAAATATTGAATTTTTATGGCCATATCATAGTTAATAAATACTTTATGGAACTATTTTTAAGAAATAAAAATCAGAAAAAAAAGAAACCTGTAGTTTGCACCTGCATGTAAACAGGGTAACTGACATCAGAGTGTGTTATTTGTTATTATATGAAGCATACTGAATCCAAATATTATTACTTCAGATTTTTCATCAAAATTAACAGTAAACATAAAGATGAGATTGTGTATTTTATAATTGTTCTTGTAAAATAACACCCAGATCTTTCTCTGTACATGCGTTGTTTGTTTGTTTTTTTCTTGATTCTTTTCATCCCATTAAGTTTTATAGCCCAAGACTGTGTCACTGTAGGAAACAGTACAGCTGCAGCTTTTGAATATTAAGGTCACAGAAGTTCTTCTGATGTGTGAATTGACATATTTTCTCAATGTGACTGGTAAGATGTGTATAGTTTATTATAAACATTTTATCTGTCACAAAATCTCATTAAATTACATAAATATTGATTCTTCAGTGAATAAGGAAGTGTGTTTCCAGCTTTGTTAATACTAATTAGAAGAAAACACTTGTTTTTTTATACATTTTTACTCCGAATGGCAGAGGAGAGTAGAAAACCATGACTGGGTGATTATTATACCGTGCTTGGGAATTTTGGTAAAAATCATTTTCTTGTCTTCCTCTTTTGTGCACCGTTCAGAAGAAAAAGAAAAAAAAAAAAAAGGACGTATGTAAACATTTATATACTTATGCACCAGGGCTTTTATGGCCTCTATTGTGTAATTGCCTTCTTTTATATGTAGTATGGAATTTAGCATTCTTATTAACCGGAAATCACATTACTCTTAGCCTACATTGAGATTTTATCCAATAAATTATGCCTTTATTATTTTTCTCTGCATGAATGAAGTAAAAAAGAATAAAAAAACTATGTGTTCGGGTAAATGTAAAGGCAATAAAAACGTGTTAAAATGCAAGTTGACTTTTTATTTTGGGTTCTGGAGTGTTCTGCCACGAATAGTAAGCTATTTCATACTTCACAGCCTGAATTTGTTTGTTCAGAAACTTGTCAATGCAAATGTATTTACAAAGCAGATGTGAGTACAGACAATAGCATTATATCATGTGAAAGAGATGGAAAGAAAAAGCTTAGTACATGGTAATTTCCTAACTGTGCTTTCAAAATGTAATGTTTCATTGTGGAAATGTAAAATCAAAGTTCACTTAGAAGGTTTTTAATTTTTAAATTCTATATTTAGATTGTCTTTAGATCTATTCCCATGCTATTTTATAGTACTTGCAAAAACAGACTCTGGTGGCAGAGGTAGTTTGTCAGTATAGTTTTCACATTACAAGCTTAACCTCTTGTGATGATCTGAAAAGGAGTAGTTAACTGATCAGGCAAATTTGATTCCTTTGATTTACACTATTAGAAAGCAGTTTTCCCGACATGATTGTTTGATTCAGCTCTCACAACAGCTTGTAAGAGATATGGAGCTTGTCAGAAATATATTATTGGATGCTCAGGGAATGCTTTTGAAGTTACTTCGAGCTGACAACTAATGAGAAGCTTTTTTTCATAACTTACACATCAGCATAGATAAATGATATTGCAATTTTTTGTTTGCAAAGTGATGTATTATACATGGCTTTGTTTTCTGTTTGTAATAAAAAATCCAGATAGTTATTTTCCTTTTTCTGTTTTATGCTGTTCTTTATGGTGATTGGCTTTTTGGTGTGGTTGTTTTTTCTGTTGTTTTGTTGTGTTTTCTTTTTGTGGTATTTTTTTCTGGTGGCCTCTTTACTGCATATTAGAGCTTAACAGTGATGCTTTTTCACACTGCAGATGACAGGAAGTCTAATCTATCAAAATGGATATGATAATGTGGTTACAGTGAATGCATTTGGAATGTCAGGAAGAAATTTTTTCCCAAAATACTAAATATATTTTGTAAGATAAAGATGCTCTTGCATATGGGGAGCTAATAATGTAATGAAGAAGTTAGTTAGTCTGCTAGGTAGTATCACTTTCACTTCTTGCACTTTTTCTACTGTTTTCTTCCTCTTTGCAGTATTTATGAGCTCAAATTGGGATTGTAATATGTGCTGGACTGTCCAACTATTGCACTTTTATCTGAAAGGTGACATGACTTCTGAGTTTAGAAAGTAAATTCATTCTCTGAAATTGTACATCAATACTCATCAGACAAGTTCCATTCTGATGATGAATTTGCAATATCAGTTGAATTTGCACAGATGCCTGTTGAAGTTTGAACTGCTGACTCAGTAGTAAAATACTTAATCTTCTGTCTTCAGTTCCGATGGAGAATTATCCTAATATCATGTCCCCTAGTTCTTCATAGACATTCCAGATCTTGCACATGATGCAAGATAGTTTTTGATTACTAAAATGGAGTATACCAGAGACTACCAATATCTAAATATTAGAAATCTTACTTTGGTCTCTACAGGTATTGCAAGGAGTCTTTTGTTTCAGTGATAATACAATGGGAGATTAAAACAGAAACATTAATCTTAACAGAATATGAAGTCTGAAATTTGATTATGATCACTTAAATCTCAATATGTTTAATTATTTTTTGTGTTCATTGCTGTATTAGTATATTCATCTTGAATGCTTGTCTGGTGTGAGATGAAGTTCTAAGATTTAATTGGTCTTTCTGATTTTCATATTATAAGAACAAGGTTGTTAGCACTGTAGCAGCCACTGAATGGTCTATTATATAATAATTTCTTTAATAGCTATAGATTTAATGTATATAATTTGAATTATTCAAATAATAAAAACATTTAAACATTAGTTACTCTTTTTAAAAATGAAGAGGATTTAGAGTAATTACCTGCTTAAGTCTTTGTTGGATTCCTGCGGAAATACATAATTGTGTGGCTATTGAGGTATTATTAGCCATAACTGATACTTAAGAATAATGATATGACAATATTATTTTTATTGGTTACCGTAAGTTTTGTATAGTATTTCAGCCATATTTTCCCTGTTTTCAGGGCTAGTTTCCATAGTCCATTTGACTGAAATCTTCGAGATCCCATTTTCGTTTTTGGATTTATATAACACCAAAAATGAATGAAAACCTAATATAGACTGAATTTACTGCAGTTTATAATCCTGTTGGAGCGTGGTAACCCATAAGACTTCAGTTACACAGCAAAACAGACTTTCTACCTCAGTGCTGAGACAGTGCAGTCAGTGCTGATGTACTATTTGCACAAATGCCTCAACTTAGCCCAAAGAGTAATTTGTATACAAAAAATCTTACCACTGATGCACCAACTTATTTCTTCTAGGCAGTGAATTTAAGGTAAAGAAGTAACATTACAGCACTGTAAAACTTGACACAGCTATACAAAAGTTGTAGTCACTTTGAAACCGTGACAATTGGTATATAAATATTTTTATAGTTTTTCATCAGTATTCCACATCATAATGTCATGGAAACCGGACTGAAGTATGAGACCAATGTTGAAAATATTAGTTACATTAAAAAAAAAAAAAAAAAAAAAAAAAAAAACCTGAGACATTTACATTTTCCTATGTTGTGTAGTACTGTTTAGTTAGTTAACCCACTGTCAGTTTAGCTTCAGTGGTTTAAATCCCATTGTAGGCCTACTGCTTTGAGAGACAGTCCATAGTACCCTTTTTGCTTTTCTTTTTTTCTCCAGTATGAATGCAGAGTTTCTAGGAAGATTGCTAAGGTTGCACTATGCTGCATGGCAAACAGACCATGTGATAGTGATCACTTACATTTTCAAATAGCATTGAAACAAAAAAAGTAGAATTTTGAAACGATACATTTTATGTTATCAACAGAGAGGCCCATATTCTATGTTTTAAGTAGGATTGTCAGTTTAAATGGTTTTAATTAGAAAATAATTCCTTACTATCCTCTTCAGTTTCTGTGTAGGAAAAATACTTTTTAATATGAGAAATGTTACTTGAACTTAAGCAAGCCACCTGGATCTTCCCATATTACAGAAGTCTTTTCTTTAATTTTAAAGGCAATTTGGGTATCACTTTTATAATACAACATAATAAAACCTTACCTGTTACTGTACACTGTAATATATTTAATCCCAATTTTATTTATTTATAACAGAGAAATACTCTGTTCTTCCAGATACTTCTGTCATGGTTCCAGCCCAGTTCAGCCTGGTTCCATGAGTTCACATATCTTACTGAAATGAAAAATTTGGAAAAAGTATGTTCTTGGAAGAGCAGATTTATGTTTAATAAAGCAAACATCTGCATGAGGGACAGTTTGTAACTTCAAGTCTCACTGTTTGATCAACAGTTGGCCCTTCTGAAGAGCCATTTTTACACACCTTTCTTGATTTATTCTGGGCACCAAATTCAGAAAGGTTAACACGGTCCTGGCATAGTTTTGTCAGGGTCAGAGAATGTCTCCTGCCTTGTTCAGTTTCTCTGTATTGATATAGATCATGGAAGCATTTTGATCACACTGTGCATTGTAAATTCTGAAGAGCGTGAACTTGAGTTGTGACTTAATTGAAATTATATTGATGTTCACAAGAAGTGTCTTTAAACTTCTCTATGGCAGCCTGATCTGTTTGTTCCCCAATAAGGCCTTGATATTTACATTAATCTTCTGCCTCTCGCATTCAACTCTCGCTTTTGAAATAGAGGACAACAGGAGCACAGTGTTTGGTATCAACCAGCAGATGGTGCAGTATTCCCTTCCATTTCAAAGGCTTTATCAATGTCTAAGATTTCATCACTTAGTATTTGACTCCCCTATCTACAGTTTACCTGTGAAGACCTTCCAGTGTTACTTGTTGTCTCATTCCATTAGACCATGTCTGAAAAGCATGAAATAAATTTAGCGTTATCTTCCAGGGCTCTTGGAGTCCATGGAACAAAGGATTTCTGGTGGTTGACCTCTTCTTAGACAGTCCTCTGTTCCAACACTTCTCTTGCTTCTCAGACTCACAGATGATGAGTAAACTTTGGTTTTCCTTTCTGAGTATTCTTGAAGTTAGTAAAGATTCACAAGCTGTGACCATGCTTACTCCAGCTTGTTTCAGGAAGTTCTGATCACAGAGCTTCTTTGCTCGTATGATTCTGGCATAGGTACTCAGCTTTCATGGTAACTTTTCAATACATGTTATTATCTTTCTTTTTGGGCTCTGGATGGTTATCTGGAAATGTTCAGACATGGCTTTTTCATGAGAATACTAATCATTATAAATGGAAAGCTGAGCTGAACCCATTGGGCCAGTGGAACAGATTCTGAAGTGAATGTACCACAAAATAACAGAAACGTGGAGGATGGTTTTCAGGAGTTGTGAGTCAAAAACAATCAGAAATGCAATGACTTTGTCACCATATACCAGTGAACCTTCTTGCAATCTTGATCTTTGTTAGTCATTGATCTTTATCATCGTCTAGGTGTCTTTGTTGGGGAGTTGGACTAGCTGACCCTCAAAGATCTGTTCCAACTCAAACAATTTTATGATTTGGTGATTTATTCAGTTCCAGTCAAGAACTTATATGTGACTTTCCAATGCAAATGTGGCATTAATAGAACCAGAATGAGTTATGAGAGGATGAGCTGACCTTCTGTGGCCAGCACCTTCCTCTTGGAATACTCAGAGAAGAGAATGTGCAAGATAGGATTTATTTTACTGATGGAGCATGCCAAAAGCAGGACTCCTAAGGGAAGCTCCAGACCTAGAGGGAGATAACTGTTTTCACTGTTCTCACTTTCCTTTCAGGTAAACTTCATTTCTGAATGAACTTAATGAACTTTTCCCCTGAAGCTCTAAGATAAGATTACTTTGCTAGAATTCATAAAAATCTTTATCATCCTTCCTTGGCTGGTGCAGTGTGTATCCCTCTTGGTCTTTCAAAATTGTACCTGAAAGTCAGAAATCTTTAAGGTTTGCAAAAGATTCAAAATCTTAAGAATTAAGAAAGACCTTTTAAAAAATGTTTTCGTTACCAACATGATAGGGCCTTCATATTGAGAAATACAATTATCAGAAACTGTAGCATTACAAGTTGTAAAAATAATCTACGATTATTACTTCATCATGCATTCTACTTTTACTGTGTACACTGATAAATCATTTCATCAATCAGTTTCAACTATTTGCAATATTTCATTATTTCTATCACTCTAAGTAATACATTTATTTTAAAATTGTTGTGGCCTCTGATAATATAGTAAGCAGCATTATTTCTGCTAATCCCCAGGGCACTCCTCCATTAACGTTTTTGCTTCTTCTACTGTAACCAGCTTTTAATTCATGAAAGGACTTCATTTTGCCTCCTGTGGCTACTAAGTTAACTTAATAATCTCCTAAAAAGGACTCTATTGAAAGCTTTTTGAAATCCTAATTTAATATCTACAGAGCCAGATATCCTTTATCAATTATTTTAACTCTTAAAACAGTCCCCTAGATTGCTTTTAATAAGCTGAATCTCCAGAGTGCAGTCTACAGATTTCTGCTCTTTGTCTAGGGAGCCTTTTTTATTAGAGTAGAAGACATATAAAACCTTTCATTTAGTGTCATATAGCAGTTTCACAGTTCTTACTAAACTTATGAGACAACTAGTTGAGTCATTGGGCACTTGTACATTTAGGATTCTTGTTATACTCCTTAGAAGTACAGATTTAAAAAAAAAAACAAAACATGAAAATAGGTTGTTCTCATTTAGAAAATTTTGCGAATGTTGTGAAACCAGTGAGATTAACTGCATGATACGAAATAAGTGAATAGACTGTGAATTTACTGAGAGGACTCTCTTCCTGTTCTGTATAATATTCCATGCTTGCTAATAATGATATCCAAAAGAGATTTAGTTACATCTTTAGAGATAAGCGGAAAACTGAGGGAGAGTTCTTCCAATTTTAGTAGTATAAATATATATAATATGTTATATATATTATAATATATATATAAATGCATATATTATATATAATTATTATAATATATAATAATATCAATAATATAATAATAAAAATAAATAAAATCTTTTAAAAAACGCAAATTGTGATAGATGTGTGATAGGTATAGTTTTTATTTTTTTTCTGACAGCACTCAGAAATCTCCCATCACAATATGTTGTTGCAATTTCTAAGCAAGTGGATAACTTTTCTGCTGTTGTAGAAAGACATCAGTAACCCCTTTACTGTGCTCACAGTAAAGGAAAAATGGGAAGGTCTTGAAGAAGAAATAGATTAATCACAACCATAGATAGAAGCACATTTTCAGCACAGAAAATGTTCCACTTCTGTTTAGTATTAACAACTTTGAAATTGTACAACTGCTCCAAAGTAAGATACTAATGGAGACTAACCTTGAAGCATTTGAGGAAATATCTCTTCTTTTTCTAATTAAGAGAATGAACAGAGTATCACTATTTTATTCTATTTATCACAACTTTTCTGCGAACTTTCCCACAAAGAGATAAATGTCAAGAGTCAGAAGGTGATGGGAACAGTCTAACTGAAAATTCTTAACTTAGAAAAATTGCTATTCCAATTTACCTCTGATCCCTTCCATTTCCACAGTTTTATTATATTTTAAAATATATGCCGTGTATAAATATGCAACCTGAACCTCTACTGGTGCAACTTGAGGCCATTCCCTCTTATCCTGACACTACTTATGCAGGAGAAGAGGCTGACTCCCACCTCACCACAATCTCCTTTCAATAAGGAAAGAGATAGCATTAAAATTTCCCATGGGACTCCTCTTCTCTAGAGTAAACAATCCCAATTCCCTCAGCCACTGCTCATCAGAATTGTGTTCCAGATGCTTCACCAGCTTTGTTGTCCTTCTCTGGACATGCTCCAGGGCCTCAATGTCTTCCCTGTAGTGAGAGCCCTAAAACTGAATGCAGTATTCTGTGTGCCCTCAGTAGATCTCAGTACAAGGGACAATTGCTTCCCTGCTCCTGCTGACAACATTATTTCTGATAGAGCCCAGGATGTCATTGGCCTTAATGCATACCTGAGCATTTTGCTGGGTCATGTTCAGCCAAGCATTGACCAACACCCCTGGGTCTGTTTCTTCCACATGTTCTTCCAGCCACTCTTTCTCAAGCCTGTAGCATTGCCTGGGATTGCTGCGGCCAAAGTGCAGGACCTGACACTTGGTCTTGTTAAACTTCATCCTATTGGCTTCAGCCCATAAATCCAGCCAATCCAGATCTCTGATGGGCCTTCCTACCTCCAGGCAGATTTTTCCAACTACTTTTAATTTATTTGTGTGAAACAGACATTTTCTTTTGTTATTTCAATTCTTGCAAGGAGTTAAATATCTACAGTGTGTGATGGAAAAGTTCTAAATTCAGTTTCACCGAGTTAAAAGATTTCTGTTGGAAGAGCTTTCAAATTACTCCCTTTTCATTTCTGTTTCCCTTCAGTTCAATAATTTTTTTGTCTTTCATTCATTGTAAGATAGAATCATAGAATCCCTAGAGTTGGAAGGGACCTTTAAAGCCTGTCCTTGTAGGACAGGTGTTCCATTTTTGGATTATTTTTGTGACGTTCTTCTGGATATGCTCCAGCACATCCACATCTCTCCTGTATGAGGACTCTACATCTGGATGCAGTACTCCAGGTGAGGCCTCACCAGTGCACAGTAGAGGGGCAGCTTCACCTGCCTCGCCCTGCTGGCCACACTTCTTTAGATGCAGCTCAGGATTCAGTTGAATTTCTGGGTGGCAAGGGCACATTGCTGCCCATGTCCAGCTTCCCACCCACCAGTACCACCAGAACTTTTTTGTCAGGGCCTTGCTCGGTCCCATCATCCTCCAACTTGTATTGGTAATGGGGGTTGTCTCGACCCAGGTGCAAGTTCTTGCATTTGGATTTGTTGAACCTCATGAGGTTCACCTGGACCCACTGCTCAAGCCTATCTAGCTCTCTTTGGATGGAATCCCCTCCCTCTGGTGTGTCAACTACACCCCACATCTTGGTGTTGTCAGCAAACTTCTAAGGGTGCACTTGATCCCACTGTCTACGTCATTGATGAAGTTATTAAAGTGTAATGACTCCTAGGGGATACCACTCGTCACTGATCTCCGCTCAAGTTACATATCTTATTGTGTTGGAAATGTAAACTGTAGGTACAACTTCTGTCATTTTTATCAATAGAACGTGAATAATAGTTTATGCTAAAGTTCTTTCAAAAGAGGATCTTTATAGTATGATCCTGAAGGTGAAATTCAGTAGACTAAAAATATTTTCTTTTTCAGGTAAAAGTTAAAGTACTAAATACAAAAGCACAATTCCATTTTGAACTATAAGTACCATAAGCAAAGTTAACATACTAAAAAAAAAAATCTATTCACGTCTAGAAAATGTGATGAACATCAGATGTTCTGTAGTGAAGTTTAAAACTTTTTCCCAATGGGAGTCAAGAGACAAATATAATAAAGGCAAGAAAGCAAAAACTGTGAAATGTACAGGCTTCTTCTTGATTACAGATAGTGTTTGAAGAAATAAAAAAAAAGAAAAGAAAAAAAAGCCTTTGAAGTAAAGTGGAAAGAAAGCTTTTTTTCCTAAAATCAGAAGGAACTTCAAAACAGAATATTTAATAATATTTCTGTTATTCTTCTAAGCTAGGAAATAGGGATAAAATACTTAGAACTTCAACTAGGTAGTATGAAGGTAGTATGGAATGAAAAAAAAATCTTAGGAATGATGATTTTACTAGAGAATCCATACATAATCTTCACTATGCTTATACAAGCTCCTTATTCTCCTTATCAAACCGAAAATTGCAGTTTATTTTTATATACTTAATTTTAATACTTAAGATAAAGGGTTTAAATGTTTCAATGGTTTATGGGCTGCTTCAGCCCAGTTCCAAGATGAATGGGATGGGGGGATCCGCGGACCCACAATTTGGGAAAGGGAAAGGGGAAAAGAATGGGGAGATGAAAACAAAACAGTAGCAACGATCTGAGGAGGAAAGCACATTTACTAAGTAAGATATTGGAATGCAAACTAACACAATATAATACAATATAGGTGGAGCTGAAGCTAATAAATTAATTAAAATGAGAGAGTGTCCAAAAACTGAAGGCCTTACTCTAACACTGAAGGCAAGATGGCCAGGGAGCTCACACAGTGCTGGGATGACCCAAAACAGAAAAGAATGATCTCGTGACTGGACAACAGTTTTATCTTTCCCTCTGGGCAGAAAATAGAAAAACATAAAGTAGTGCAAAGTCCTCTGGGGTATGTCGTTGTTCTCTTCTGGGACACATATACCCAGAACTATTGACAATCCACAGAACTGGAGCATTAACTCTTTAACTCCCTACATGATGCACTACATGATATTATGGTGTGGGGTACCAATAACAAAAAATCATAAAACCAATTCAAAATGAATGCATAAGCAGTCTGATATCATGTTTCTGGGAGATCAAAACCAATTTTTGGTTAATTGTATCGAAGACATATAATATTATGTGAACAGCTGAAATGAGATAAACTGTTTTTAAACTTTAAACAATATCATCTAAGACTCATTTTTGCTTTATAGATTAACATGTTGCTTTAAACTTGTTCATTTACGAAAGTTCAGTGATATGCTCACTGTGAAACTTCCATACCTTAAGTCCTCTCAACTAGCTTGCTTTCTCCACTTATCAAGCAGGGTAGTCAGTGAGCTTGTTTTTTTACTATCTACAGACTAAACTTGGGCTTCTTGTTATCTCAGCAGACTTTCCTCTCACTATTAGCTACTTCAGAGAAATAGCTTTCTTAGAGAACAAAGAAATGTAAAAGTGATACTGCCCTTGGTTTCCTACCATCTTGTGCTGCAGTGAATTATACGTATTGATAAAATAGGTATAAACTGTGTATTATTTATTTTTTAACTAGGTAGCACAGAAATTTCACGAAATGAAAGATTTTACTGGTGCTTACACAGCGGTTTTCATAGTCTCATGATGTTTTACAGTAATTTATTAATTTTTTTTATTTGACCTAATTGCTGAAAATTCAGATTCCTGTTCCAACAACTTACAAACCACTATATAAAAGTTGATTAATAATTATTTCGAGATTTCTTAAAATCCATATTTGCAGCATATTTTTCAGATGTGAATAAGTTTTGCCAAGAATTTAGGCTTTCATCAGCACTTTTTGTGGGTGGATGTGAACAACAGACGAATTTTGTGGATGTAAGCAGAAAAATCACATTTTTCTCTGAACAGCTGTATAATAGCCACTTTTAAAAGCTAAACAGTAAACACAGAAGGAAAGGGTTTCACACCATGGAATGTAAGACAAAATATTTCTGGGATCCATAATGTGGGAGTTATTATAAAGTACAAAATGCTAAGTAAAATTTGTCTGGATGCTTGGGCAGCTAACACTTCAAGAAATGAGATAGAATCAGAGTCCTTTTCAGAGCCATGCCAGTAGCTGTCCACTGATGGCTTTGAAACTAATTTAAAAGAATACCCACGAATGCTTTGTTATCTAGAGCTTGTAATACTTGTGTCATGGAAAATATTTTTTAGAGCCAGAAATCGTGTTGTCCTCAAAGTTAATGTATCATTTCTATGTTTATTTAATGTATAAACTGTAAGTCTGTGTTAGTAGATCAACGTTACATTGTTTAATGACTAGTTATTATCACTGGGAGAAAAAAAATTGAACAAGCTTTAGAACACGTAAGCTTTCGTCATGTCTCAATCATAAAAGTCAGAGTTTAAGGGCAAGGAATAGCTGAGTGAAATTGCTTGGACTATCAGAAAATCTTTGAGAAAAAAAAAAAAAAAAAGATTACTAGTACATACAGAGAAGATGAGATGTTAATAGAGAGAGGGGGAAAAAACATTAAGGATTCTATTTTATGTGTTTTGATTATAATAGTTACAAATCCTTATACAGTAACCTGGCGAGGTTGTGTATTTCCCTATAAACTGTCTGTAATTTTGAAAGAGTTGTCAAAAATCCATGTAAGGAATTGATATAAAAAAAGAAAATAAATAAAATGAAACAATATTCTGGCAAAGGTGGTTCTCTTTGTGAAGAAAAAAAGAACTTAAAATAATACATATCTCATTTTCACATCTAAAGCTTTGCCCAGATACAAGTAGTTGTAGATTTTGTTCTCAATTGAGAAAGCTGAACTATCGGTAATGATATTGTAATCAGATAATTGTGTGAATTATTAACAAGTTAAAAAGAACAACAGGGAAGGACAGAGGACAAAAAATCATGTATTCTTGTCCTTCTCTTTTCATCTAGTTTTTTTGACTAGCTGGTCATTTATTACTTGATACAAACTTCTCTCTGTAGTGAGGAATTTGGTTTCTGAATTGAGCTTGTCACCAGAAGTTTGCAGTTGCTCTTTTACCAGCCCACAAGCTTTATCCATTACATGCCAAGTGTCAAAAACAGTAAATACAGATAAAGTAAATATCTTCTGAATCTTATTTTTGAGGTTGCTTGATATAGTATTTTTCATTTCTCCTTAGTTGAGCATGGGATATTGACTCTAAATGCATCCAATAAGTGTATTTTTTCCTTGTGAAATAAAAAAAAAGAGAAGCCATCATATATGGTGTTATAGATTCTCTGCTAGAAATGTGGATTTCATTTTATTTTTCATCTATATTACTCATAAGAACTTGCTTTTGTTCATGTTTATAGGTAAATAGTTATGATGCAGTAATTCTTTTTAGACTTTTGTTAGAGATCAGCAATCCCATATGTGAGAGTATTTAAGTATGTAATTGCCTCTACATTTGCCACTAGTGAGATATTCACAGCAAATATGAAGGGTTTACTTTTAAGTATCTCTTCCATTAAATTTTCATTTATCGTAAGTGGATCAGTTGCAACATGAAAGGCTGAATTCGTCCAGTCAGTAGCTATGATGTGCAAGGTCAGGTCTGCTTAGGGTAAAGCAGGGAGAAAAGTGAATGACAGTGGACGACAGGGAACGTGAGTGCGGTACTTGCTTGACTTCCATTATTCAAGAGAAAATGTTATTACTGGCCCTAAATCGAGGGATGGATATTAGTTTGCTTAACTTGACAATTTTTTTGTGTAGGATGCCTTGAGCTTTAGATCTGTAATAAAGCTTGTTAGATGTGGAGGAAATGCCTACCAAATTCCAAAATACCATCTAATTGGAAAAATAGTGTAGCAGTTAAGGAATGTTTTAAAGAAGTGATAACCCCAACAGATGGATTGTTCTCTCGGTAGTTTTAATGATTAGCCTATCAGAGAAAATAGTTGGCTGTTGAGAACCTCTTAGTTATATTCAGAGCTCTACTACACTGAAAGCAAACAAATCCTTGCTCTCACTGGCTGTCATGAGTGTATGCAAGATCAGGATGATGATGTGTAGGGAAAAGTTAGGAGTGCATAATTCCTCACTTTCTAGTTTAGTATTGGAGGGATACTTCATTACTGTTTTGTTTTTGGTTGTTTTTTTTTCACTGTAGAGGTCTATGAAATTTCCTTAGAATTCTGTTCCTGAAATGAGTAACAAATAAAATTAGGTCTGTATTCTAGGAAGTTGGGTACTCTATATAAATACTGTTACTTGGTTATAGGATTCTTTCTCTTATTTGTTCTTGTGACTGTCCAAGTGAACATATAGCGATGAGATTTTTCTGAAGTAAACAGAATGTTATGCTTGGAATAACAGCATTGGTTCCTGTTGGTGCCTTACGGAGTAAGGTATATAAGCAAATATTTAAGAATTTAGTGCTGACATATCAGGAAGCTTTCAAATGCTGTTTCAGATGTTTAAATCTTGTTTCATCTAAGCAACTGAGCTGAGTGGCAGCTGTTCAGAAAATATTATGTGAGCATATTAATTTTCCTTCTGATCTTTACATAATGTATTTTGGTATTTCAGTATTTAGTGATATATCCTCTAGGAGACTTTATGATGCTCTACAGCGATACAAAAATCAACTATCATTTTCTAAATGTAATTATGTAGATGGCATAGATTATCTATCAATCTGATTATATTGAATTTGTTTTGTAGAATTGTATTTATTTTACCATTTATTTTATATTTTCAGGTAGAAATTGAGAAGCTGGACTATCATTTTTATCTGCCTTTGTTTTTTGATGGGCTTTGTGAGATGACGTTTCCATATGAATTCTTTGCTCGTCAAGGAATCCATGACATGCTGGAACACGGTGAAAACAAGATTCTTCCTGTCATTCCTCAGCTCATTATCCCAATAAAAAGTAGGTGAAGATGTGGGAGGAAAAAAAAAACCACTAAAATTGCATTTATATGGCATAGATTTTTGACAAGTTGCTAATTAAGCAACAAAACATGACAGGTCGTAAATTTCATGTAGATTACTGCAAACTTGAGTAATTCCTAAGTATAAGGCCAGAAGGTTTATGCCTTCAATCACCTGGTAGATGCAGTTATCCAGAAAAATAGTGGGTCTGGTGAGTCTTATTATGATATGGCTCCTTGTCTTTGGAAATGTGAAGGGATGTTTTCTTACCTGATTTCTGTGTATTTATTATGTAAGTTTGTTGCTGTAATAAAACAGTTCACCTGAAATGACAGGAGCAAACATCAGATGAAAAACAATGAATTATATATTCAAACTTTCATTGTAAAAGTATTATACATTATGTAATCTCAGATGTAATACCACTAAAACTTATTTTTGTGAAATATCTATTCTTTCACATATACGGTTTCATTCTTTCTGGTTCTTTCCATCTCTATCTTCACTACATTATATTTTGAACCAACATTCTTCTCTAGTTTGATATTGTGGTTCAGAAATCTACATGTTACACCTATACTAGTAAATCAGTGTCATGCTGCACTTCTGTCTGGGAACTTGACAGAATTGTTTCATTAGAAATGGAGTTTCCAGCCATGCTATTTTGCCCTCTCCTGAAAAATTCTTGTGCACAGAACCATTACCAATAGACAGTTTTGATGCAAAACATTTTTTTCCTTTTTTTTTTTTAAATTGAGAGAGAGAGTATGAGACCTTAATAGGTATACTAATGTTAATCTGTGCCAGCTGGCTTCCATTTATTTTTCCAGTTGTAAACTACATAATGGTAGCACTAAAAAGCCATATTGATCAAACTTGATTTCTATTTTATGGTTGATCGGTAACGATATCATTTCTGTCCTTTGCCCTACTTTCTGTATATGGTTCACCATTCATGCTAATGCAGAACAAGATGAAGTTATTCTCTTTGTGTTACAGAATGAATAGTCTAACAAAATTTTAGAAAAGGAGAAAGGGAATATAGTTTGGCTTCTGATAATACTGATGTGTTAATACTGGAATGGTCAGAATTGCTTTGTTTTATTCATTTGCTTTGTTCTCCTTTTAACAGATCAATTAGAGATGTCATTATCTCTATCTTTCCTTAGATTTTAAAAATGTCAAAAGGAGTATATAGTATTAAGGACTGGTTGCTCTGCAAGTGACAGTTGTGAAAGGTCATGAAAACAACATCATGTCTTTCTCTCTAAGAGAGGAATCATATAATTTCTTGAAATCTTTATTTTCAACACCATCCAAATAAATTTATATTGGTATCTTTTTGAAAGCTGAAATAGCTTCTTCGAAAAGGACTGCAATTCTGTGACAGCAGCTCCTGTTTGGATTTAAAAGTCTTGCTAAGACGAAAATCTAGCTTAAAAATAATTACACAGAAGCTTTATCTGTTTCACAGCTTTTAACATCAGAAAAAAACTGCTACATAAGGATGTTTATATGGGTTTGATATATAGCCTTTGAAATTGAATCAGTATTTAAGGTGCTGAAACCCATTCAATAATCTGCTGGCTAAATTTAGTTGTTGACTCTTTTATTTTACTGTATGCAGGGTCACTGTTTTGTTGTTGTTGTTGTAGTTGTTTGGGGAGAAGTTTTTGTGTTTTTTGTTTTTTTTTTTTAGTTTTTGTGTTGTTGGTGGTTGTTTTTTTTTCCCAAAGCTTCTGTATTATTTGTAAAGTGTGAAGAATCCAAATAGTTTCTAAACATGAGAAAGGCTTCTTCCTAACTAAACCCATATTAATATGTTAAAAAGACACAGAGCATTTCAAGGAACCTGGATGTGTATACATCTAAGAGTTTTTGAAATTCTCTATGCCCATGAATTGCAGCAGTGTAGTCAGAGCTGTATATTTTTGTGACTAAGCTGCATCACCAATAAGCTCAGCTATGCTTTATGCAGATTACTGTCTCTGAAGTGTTCCTCTGGGTGTGTTATATCTGATTAACCAGTTTTCATTTAGACCACCACTATATTTCTACTGAGAAAGAGCAAATCAATTGATTGTTAGGCAATAAATATATATGATGGAGAGGAAGGGGATAAAAGAAAAATAGAAAAATAACTCTGCAACTGGAATGCTTTTAAAGCAGCTCTCACTCCTGCGTGTGTGTCCAAGCGAAATATTAGCAGAGGGCTGCTCTCAACATTTTAAATTACATTAGAATTCTTTTGTATATTTAAAAGATTTAAGGAGGATTTTGTCATCCTACCCAAGACAAATGATTTGTTTAACGTTCATAGTTTGTGAATATTGTATCTTAAAGATGAAAATATTTCATTCATGTGTGGTTTACTCTTAAGTCCTAGTCATTTCTACAAATTTTCATCTGGTTATGCAAGCAAGCAATGACCAAGAAAAGGAAGATAACTGAAATTAGCAAATACAGTTTCCTTTCTGAAAACACAGTAAGAATTCAAATAATATTTTATTTTGCAATGGCAAATTATCTACAAATGTTGTAATTGAATGACATAAGAACAGGAAAACTGAGTTACCTGGAATGTCAAGCCTGCAATGAGTCCAACTAAAAATCTTAAAAATGTAAAATAAAAAAATGCAAATATCTCAAGGTGTTAAGAATTTTAATTCCTTTTCACTGGTAGCTAATTGAATGCCCCTGTTCTAAATTTTATTGTCATTTTCTGAATGTATAAAATTATTTTAGATTTTTTTTTTTTTTTGAGGCAAGTGATGTTTAATATTATGTTTGCAATAATGAGATCAGGAAAGCCATAATTCCTTATGCTTGCTGTTGTTAGAATTCTGAGAGTCCTGCAAAGTTCACCAGATTTGACATGAGACACACAGGCTAAAATAGACACTGAGGGGGCAGGATGTTATTACCCTTTTATCTGGTATTACTATGAGCAACATCAGGGACATCCAACACAGTTTATAGAAGCACCTTCTTTCCTTTCAAAGGTATATATTGCTCTTCATTAAGTGCAAGAATTTACTTTTTCTTTGCTAACAACCTGACTGTAGGAGCTTCCAAGACCTTCACACACAAGAAACCAATTGTTTCATCTCCTTCAATCCAGCTCATTTCAATTAGCTTTAGCTAATGCAATTTTTTGTGACTCTTACTTCCTGATGTACTAAAAAAAAAGAAAAAAAAAAAACACCTAAGATAATAAAAAAGAAAATTCAGATGATATCAATGACATAGTTTGTAACAGCTCTGTCAAAATGAAAGAATAGTATGTGATAGCACAGAAGTTGGAATACGTTAGTAGAGATGATCAGTAGAAACATCTTGTTATAGCTTTGCTAATGAAGATCATGTGAAATTAAGCACTTAAGCATCTTGGATTGCCCAGTTGACAAAATATTCTGTGCTGTGAATCCTAAAAAGGACATACAGGAATTCTGAATCTAGGCCTAAAAGACAAATAAATCTCATATATTTGCACATTAAGTGAAACTCTGATGGAAGTATAATTTTTATAGAGCTACAGACAGCAGACCTGACTGAGTCCAAACACTTCTGATTAAATCCAGAAAATCCAGAAAGAGCAGTCTCTATCCTAAGTATCCTAAGGAGCAGTGTTTTCTTTTTTTCTTCAGGTAGTTTCAAAAAATGTATAAATTGTGTTCCTTTTTCCTTCTCTTTACTCTTGTCTTTTCTAGCAGTCCTCATCGTCTGTAGCCATTTATTGTTGCTCTCTTTCTAACCATGGCAGTCAAGTGTTTCAAGAGCCATCAGTGATACACCTTGTCAAATACCTTTCGAAAGTCTCAGAAAACTATATTATTTGTCTTTTCTTGTCCACATTCTTCTTCTTCAAGGATTTACACTTTAGAACACTTTTTAATTTCTGCAGTGCTGATGCCAACATAACTGGTCTTTGAATCTGTAGGTTGTTCCTGACATCCTTTCTAAAATGATTCACTGATGATGAAGCTGTTTCCATTGAGAGAATACTTTATGCAGTTTAGTAGTTTGATACAGCACAGGAGACGGAATACTTCTAAGGATGGAGGGGATTTCTGTAAACTGGCTTAGCCACTGGAACTCTTTAACTCTTTCTGGAACTATATTCTCAGTGTTTTCTTGATTTAGTTAGACAGCACCTGCAAATGGAATTCAAGCTTTGAAGTTGGCAATCTAGTAAAACACTACAGTTACAAGCAGAACTAAAGTTCTGTAAAGCTACTGACTTTGTCTTCAGTGTTCTATAAGATCATGTTTCTTACAAATACAAGTGATTCAGTGATGGATCATAGAATGGTTTGGGTTAGAAATATCGTTAAAGATAATCTAGTTCCAGTCCCCCCACACTATGTTGCCCAAAGGTACGTTCAGCCTGGCCTTGAATGCTTCCAGAGAGGGGCCATCCACGACCTTTCTAGCCAACCTGTTCCAGTGTCTTACCACCCTCACAGTTGCACAAGACCAATTCTATGTATCTTGCTTGGCTTCAGTTAAATCATTTTCCAGAACAGATACTTTGTTTGCCATCAGCAGGAAAGGTGAGAAAAATGAGAATTGATTGTTTTGGTTTTGGTCTTTGGTTTTGAGACTTAAATAGAGAACAAAAACTGTCGGTGCATTTCTAAATAGTTTCATAGTGTTATACTTGGAAAGGCTGTTCAGTTCCAATTAAACAGAACTAAATTATCAACTTAACTTTAAATAGAACTACCAAAATATAGATTTTTGTATTTAGAGAGTAAATGAAAATTTGGAGAGTCTGATTTGACAAACAAAAAATGTCAGCTTATGTAACTTCTAGGGTTTCTTTGACGCATTAGAAGTGTTACTCAAGGAAATGAATTCAGGTTTTAAAAGCAGTCATTGCAGCATATATGAATTTCTTCTGTTTATATGCATAGGAAGTGTATGGCATATATATTTAGAGAAATCTCCACTCTTAAACAACAAAATGAAATTCTGAATTTGCAGATGTCCAAATAAAGAACAAATCACTTAATATATCTATAAATTGGTATTGTCTATCACCATATTGTGAACAAGCATTATTACACATCACTGTGAAAAACCTCCCTCACAAAAATGTGCCATTTCTATTAAACTTTCAAATTTTATTCTCATCTAATACTGTGGCTTTGAATAGCAGAAACACAGAGCTGCCTTAATTACTGAGGTCTTACATCAGATATTCAACTTGGTAACATTTTAAAATTGTCTTTTATTGATGAAAAAGTTATGGAGAACTTCAGAGAATATTTATTTGGAAGAAAAAAAAAAAGTAACATTACAAATGAAGATATTTATAAATTCCATTCTTCATTATGTACTTGCATTAACCAGTTAATCAAGCTGAGTGTCTACTGCAAAAGTGTGCAACCTCATCACAAGTAAAAAAGTCAAACGGACATACCATTAAAGGAGAAAACATTGGAATTACGGAGCAAAAGATTCAATTTATTGTTTACTTCATGAGGTATGGGTAGCCATTCTAAACTAAAAGTTTGAGAATGATTTGATGTATTCTTCTTTATGGATATTAGTACTTTCATACCTTTCTGGTAACCTCCAGTTATCACTGACATTACTCAAAATGTTGAATTGTACTTATTTCTTACACTACATTAATTTTTTCATCCTTATAATCTTGTGGGAGAATGGTCTGCAGTGACGGAACCACACAGAAAATAGTTATCAGATTTTTAAAAATAAGCATATGTTTGGAATTGATTTAGGGGCAGGGACTGTCTCTAATTAAATGTTTATACAGCGTCTAGTATAATAAAGCCAGGAGCTGGTTGACTGTTATGCTTGGCATGGTCCAAATATTTAATAATAATAACAGTTCTGCAGTCAATTTGATCTTACTTTTGATATTTACAAGTGTTTCCCTAACACATATTCTGCAGATTTGTGCAATTTGAAGGACTTCAGGCTCGAATTCTACAGTCTGTTTGATTCTACTATATCCACCACTTTGACACTCAAAATCTTGACCCAAATTCTGTTGATGTGTTTTTATTTTGTGTGTTTCTTAAGGGATGGAATAACCTTGTGTTGAGGGAGGTGAAACAAGTGTTCTGGAATGAAAATGAATTAAGTGCCAGTATTACTATTTAAAGATCCTGTAGGTAAACCTATAGTGCACCTCTATTTTAAGGAAACTTTCATAATAGGTTCTGTGAAAACATTCTTCTGAATTTAGTATGTGTTTGGTTTGCTACTAAGGAGTTGGGACTCCTTAGTCAGGAGACATGATTCATACTTTTTATTTTATTAAGGAATTTTAACTGGCATAAACCCAGCTTCCATTCAAACCAGGGTTATCTTCACACAAGACAGAAATCTGAAAACAGGAAATTGTGAAAACCTTTGGAAGCCAATGTCTGCAGACAGAGTTCTTTCTTGAGGTGCTTGGATAACCATCTCCACTTACATTGTGCTCTCTGTATGCCTAAAAATAAGTGCACTTAACCTCTAGGCCAGCTTCTACAGTCAGGAAAAGCCATTCATGGAAATAGGTGCAGTTATTTATTACTTAAGAATTAACTAGTGGCAGAAATCACAAATTCTTAAGTTTTACAAAATTACTGTGTTGAAAAGTACACATTACTAATAATTGCCCTATCTGTTCATTTAACTAGTATTTCTGGATGTGGTAATTAAGTTATGAATAAACTTATATGCTGCAACTTATATGGTTCTTCTTTCCGTCACTTCTTTAACAAAATGTACAATGCCTGCTCCTCTGTTAGGGAATATTTTCTTGTCTGGTGTTTGGACTGAATCTTTTGAATTTTTCTGTGACTCTCCACTAAAGCAGCCTTAGAACATAATTTAAACTTCTGTGAATAACTTCTGTGATGTTTTAGTTAGGGCTTAGTGGAAACCGGCTGGATTGATGGACTTACTGTCCACATGTGAATATTCTCAGAAATTATGTGCAGCCTGACGAGTACCCTAGGAATGAGAAATTATGGAAGCCGGTCTGTAATTTTGTTTATCAGCACTTGCTTAGAATCATTCAATGATGCACTATAGTACCTTTATACCTTGGGATCTCTAACTTGGTTGCTTAACAGTAGTTTTAGTACTCTCTTCAGAAGCATGCAAAGAGTCGTGAAGAGAGATTACTTACTAGCTGATTTTCAAGAGCTTTTTCTACACATTCACACAACCAGCCTGCCTTGCCCTTGCTTTGGAGCTCTAGCTCTGATTCTTTAACACTCAGCAGGGGTAAGATAAGGAGCAGGAGGGAGTGTGGCACAGTGTATTTACTTTAAGAGATGAAAAAAGTGATGTTACTCTTGTGTGAGGATACTACCTCATTCCCTATGAAACTACATTCCTGTTCATTACCTGCACTTAGTGCCAGAAGTACTGAATCCCATAACTTGACTGTGAGCAGGCAATTCTCAAAGAAGTTGTTAGTAAGTTAATTCACTTACTATTCTGATTGCTTTCTTTTCTATAATTTTTTCTCTTTTTTTATACTCACATGGCATTGAATTATATGTTTATATATTTCATGTTTATAAAACATGTACTGTTGAACATGAGCTTATCTTCTATTATTTATTCCCAATACAGTGATGTCTACGTAAGTGAGCAGAAAACTGATAAAATAGACCAGTATGTAATAGCGTACCAAATTTGACTTTTGTTGCCAGGTGCATGATTTCAGAGAAGATCTGATTACTTGGGCGGTTTTGCATATATATGCAAATATATTTGCATTTTGCAAATATATGTGTGTGTGTGTATTTTTAATGCAGAACTCAGTTTTAATTACCAAGGAGATACTTGCTTTTAATAAACTCAAAAGTGAAGAGAAACAAAAACTATGTAGTAAACGTCTTAATGTCGTTAAGATTAGAATCACAAGACTGAAAGCTATGAGAAAAAAAACAAGTAGAGAAGACAATTTTTTTTCTGAAATGTTTATCTTCACATAAAAAGCCTATGAGTTTTTACTTTCTTTTTTTTTTTTTTCTCTTTTCTTCCTGTAAACATTTCCTTCATTGTACGGATTCTCAGAATAGTAGGAATTGTTAATTGAATGAATAAAATGATCATGAAATGAATGGGTACAAAAATACAAACAGGCTAATTGTTGCAGTAGAATGTATCTGTTGTCAATCTTTGCAGGTTGTCTTGCAGTTATACAGTTTCATTGGCCCCAAATGGTACTTATTGAACATCTATTTTTTATTTGTTTGGACCATGCCAGTATTACACAGGCAGCATGAGGGAATAATGAGCCACATTCTTTGGGTTACTGAAGAGTCAGCACAAATTGTGGGAACAAATAACAATCAGACAAGGCAGTGTTTTATAACATCAGGACTGCAATCCATCTTTGGGATCTTTCAAAGCTGAGCTAATAAAGGCTCACTTACAATCCCCAGCAGAGCAAAATTTAATTAAATTTGTCCATTAAAGTACTCCTCCCCCTCACTCTACATTTTAAAAATTAATTCTGCTTTGTGACTGTTGTTCTTTCTACATCACAGATGCACTGAGCCTTCGTAATCGACAGGTCATCTGCATCACATTGAAAGTCCTCCAGCACCTGGTGGTATCAGCAGACATGGTGGGAGAGGCCTTAGTGCCCTATTATCGGCAAATCCTCCCAGTCCTAAACATCTTTAAGAACATGAATGGTGAGTTATCCTAACAGACACTGTGTTGTTTTTCAATCCCTAAGGTAAAAAGGGGCTTGAGACAGGGTTAATTAACAATGTAGTTAAGATTTATTGCTGTATATAAACTCAGATCCATTTGGAGCTCTAAATAATGTAAACCCTCCCCCTTTACTATTCCCTAAGGATGCTCCGAAATTAACAATTTCATTTATTACTCCTTGCACGTACAGTTTATTTAACTCAGTACAGAACCACTGAAGCAGTTCTGTAATCTTCCAATAATTAAGTTGTAAAGTTTTGTAAAAGTCTTGAATAAATTAATAAATTACAGAGGTTTTTCACTCCCTTAAATACTTAGTTCGGTCCACTCGTTTTGTTCAGTTCTACACTTTTCACAAGCAACATTCACAGCTACCAACAGATTTAGGAAGGAATAAAAATAAAAGGAGCAATCAAACTAATTAATTTGAGGGTCAAGATAACTCCTTGTATAAAACTTTCAAGTCACAGGATGTCTAGCAAATTAGTGAAGTTTGAAGTTATTATTTCTCAATTGGCAGGTTTTATTTGAAGAAATTTTGAACTATTTTGTATCTATGATCGAGAATGTTTCTTTCTCTCAGTCAGTCACTCTCTTGCTTGTCTCAGTCTTCAAAAGCTGTGATACTGAGAGCACCATGAATACCATATAATGTTAATGCATTTACACTATAAACACCAGGTATAATCAATATTCTGCATCTTGATTTCTCCAAATTACTCTTAAGGGTATTTTTCTGTAGTACCTCTATATATACATACTATCTTTACAATTATTTACCAAGGTATTGATTTTATGTTCATGCTGTTTACATGCAGCCCTATAGGTCAAAAGAATGTAATTCCTCTCAGCACTGACAGTTTTTACTTGAAATTCATGGCATTTTTATAGTTATCTACAAGACTGTTTGCTTTGCTACTGAATGTGCTATCTTAAACTCACTCTTGTAATACCATGGATTGAAAAATATGTGTCCAAAGAATGACTTGAAGAGTCAAATAACATTTAGATTTTAGTTCCCTTTAATATACAGAAATGTCTGTGACTATTAAAGTTTGTGAGAAACTTGCAATAACACGTGGAATTCCACAAATACAATGCAGTTCAGGTGACAACTGTGGTTTTAAAGCAGTTGTGGGAGGAAAGGTTATGAATAAACGCTGTAGGCTGAAATTAAGTATGTTCAGTAAGGCTTATTGTATATTAGAATATTTCCCCTTCACAGATCTGACTTTAATATCCTTCACAAAAAAAGACCACAAAGAGAAGGTCTGTCAACTATTAGTAAATACACAATTCAAGTTTTTTACTAATTTCAACCTGAAGTAGAACATGCATTCTCTTGAGTAGGCTTGATTCTAGTGATTTCAGACAATTACTGGAAGCTGATGTGCACTGTGAGCTAAAAAAAAATATAAAAGAAGTTCAAAACTTTTCCTGATCTTTGATTTTGATGTGATCAACATCTGTTTTCAAAACATCTGCGCTACATCCATGTTATGCGTAATTGTATGTATGTCAGACTACACTAATTCTTCATATTTGGTATTCATAGACTGAAAAACAAAAGTAAGGTAAAACTAAGAATTAGAAATTGATACATTTTATTCAATCATTACTTTCTCAGGAGTAAGAGATTTGAAAGTTCAGTTTTACCAACAGGGCAATAGACAATATTTGCAAGGCATATCATATGAAACTACCCAACTTACTGAATATTTGCCTACTGGTGACAGAGGAAAATTCTGCTATTTCCATTCCCCCTCAGAAAGCTTACGTTTCTTTCATCTTTCGTGGGCTCTTTAAAGAAGCTGTATTCTTCTTTCTGTTTCCTTTCCAAGTCCCATATGCTTAATAGTACAAGCCTTTGCTCCCAGTTCTGAGTAAGGTTTTGAGTTTATTCAAGCTGTTTTCTCTACTGCTTGTTCATACTAGTAAAAGATGGGTTGAAGGAATGAATGCTCTTCTTAGTACTTTTCTTTGTAACTTAAAAGGAAATATGTTGCATCTTCCAGGGGTTGTGTGTGTTGAGATCTGTTACGTCTGTCACTGTGGAAATTTGTCCAGAAATAAGGTAGCTGGAAGGGGACATGTTTTTGTCATTGCTACTTTACCAGATCAATATCTTGTCTTCTGGAAGGAGCTGTTTCTGAAATTCAAACTCCATTCTCACACTAGGCAGCTTTAAAGGCAAGAAAATATGGAGAGGAAAAAAAATAGTGTTGATAATACCTAGTCAAATGAAACTGTCTGGTGACCAATTCAAGACAAACCTAGCAAACCAAAAATCATGTAGTATGTGACATCAAGCTCTAGAACTGCTAACACACAATTCTTTGGTTAAAAAATGTAGTGGAAGCTGAGAAAAAAAATTGCGTGAAATTCTACTTACGCTCATCCTGCATTCTTATTATCTAGTTATCTCATTTTGAGAAACACTTTTCTGGACTAGAAGGGTATTTGGTATTATCTCAAACATCAATCCTTACATTCTTCTTATACTAGTACCTAGCAGACTTGCAGAAAATACACAAGTCCTGTTGAGTTTAGATGTGTTCTAAATATAGATATCTCAGAATTTTTTTCACAGTAAATGCATTTGATTTATTTGAATTCACCCCAAAGTAATAAACAGGTTTATAAGTAAAGTAGAAAAAAACTTGCATTAGTACAATCTTAAATTGAGATAATGAAAAGGTATTTAGTGAAACAAATATAAAATTCTTTTATTCAGCTTGACAGATGTTTATCTCTTGCATTGTTCTTCAGTCAATAAAACTGGTAAATTAGATTGGTATTAATTGAGCTTGAAATACTGAGTTTGAGAAGCTGTCAGTCCTGTCCAACTTCAAGCAATTTTTTCCAACTTCCCATCTGTTTCCCAGCACTGAGGCTGCAATTTCACAGTCGGCAACAGTACTGTGTAGTCGCCATGGTCTTCTGGGGGCATTCTGTGATAAATAGAAGGAAGTAGCTTTGATGTCTGTTCTTGTAGGCAGACATTTGGTGTAGCTGACTGTGATTTCCACTGCAGATTTTTACTGAATTAGCCAGGGAGGCTATGAACTATGTAAATCCTTTTTTTCTGGGATCTGAAGCCTTTGGTGTGCAAGGATGGTATCCCTTTACTCCTATTGAGCCTGCTGACCACTTGTATCTTAAAGGGCCTCAAATGTTCCTTGATGCGTCATTATCAATGCACTCTTTTAGGGTATACACTAAATGTTGATTATTCAAAAAAGCATAGGTTTTTATAGATATTGCTTCAGTTTTTCATAGTACTTTTGATATTTCCGCTTTTTTCTTCTTCCCTCTACTTCTTCCAAATCATCCTGCCATTGTTTTATATACATAGTACTTTTTGTGAATTAACACGTTCAAATTTTGATCTCTTTTTCTGTCTTACTATGTCTCTCAAACATGCTTGTCTCTAAAAATGAATGTCTTTATAATAGTTATGTTGTCCTGATGATGATATAATTCAGGCAAAGATAGTAACAGACTATTAACTTTTTGGAACATAAGATAATCCAGGTATTTTGTTTAAAATTCGTATCATCCATAATAGAAATCTTTATCCCAATATTTTTAGTCAACACGACACAAAATGCCTATTGATTTCTTTTGTATAATGTCTTCTAGTGAAGTGTGGAGTGTCTCCCCTATGACTGGAGCATCTCCCTTATGAGGAAAAGCTGGGTAACTTGAGTCTCTTCAGCCCTGAGAAAAGAAGGCTGAGTGGGGATCTTGTTAATGTTAATAAATTTCTTAAGAATAGGAGTCTAAAGGGGATGGCCAACCTCTTTTCAGCAGTGTGTAGGGCCAGGATGGGGGGAAATTGCTATAAATTGGAGCTTAGGAGGTTCTGCACCAATATGCATAAGAACTTCTTCACAAAAAGGGTGACAGAGCACTGGCACAGGCTGCCCAGGGACGTAGTGGTGTCTCCTTCTCTGGAGATGTTTAGGCCCGGTTGGATGCTGACCTGTGCAGCCTGCCTCTAAGGAGCTTGCTTTGGCAGGGGGGGGTTGGACTAGATTCATAGATTCATTAGGTTGGAAAGGAACTACAAGATCATCTAGACCAAGATGATCGTGGAAGATGTCTAGAGGTCCTTTCCAAAGCCTACAATTCTGATTCGGTAATTCTGTGTTTCTCTTGTGATTTGACATAAAAAATGATTTTATTTTCTGAATTCTCTGGAATTTTATGGCTATCTGTGACAATACAGTATGAATGGAATTGCTGTTAATCAGCAAATGGAAGTATGGCAAATACATTTTATTAGTAGAGTTTATGGGCTAAAGATAAGATATTACTGAGCATGTGTTCAGAATGTTGAAAGTGGAGGAGTGTGCTGGTTTAATATGGACAAAATCTGTCATCAACTATTCATTCGTATTCCTTGTGTACAGGTAACATCACAATTGAGATTTTTTTAAGTAAATATATATAGAGAGAGATGAAAAATGAATTAAATATTTTATTTATCTAAAACAACTAAAACATGCTCAACCGTCTGAGTAATAAGATAAAAAATAAGTCACTACAACCTAAATTACAAGTGCCAGGGAAGGATTCAAGTCTGAAGGCAGGTGCTTAACATTTTTGAAATCCAGGGTGAAAAATCTCAGTGAGCTTTTGAAGAGTCTGTGTAGTGAGCAAGAGAATTTTTGGTGAGTAAAACATGCTTGGTATGTCTGAATTTGTGCCCTCTTTAGGTTGTAAGCCCCATGTTCACGTGAAACATTTCTCTTCACTTGGGTACCCAAACAATCTGTTGCAGAGCAATATAGTCTAAAAGAAAAGTTGTCCTGGTGGTGATGAGGACACTAGTGTTTTGAGTATTTGTGGAGAATGTGTGAGCACCATCACCGACTGGACAGCATATTCTGAAAAAGGATTGAAGCCTTCTGTAAAAACTCTTAGTCAAAGACAAACATAGAAGCTGTTTGCCTCATCTCTATGGACTAAGAAGAGCCTAGTGCCCTCTGAACAAGCACTCCACCATATAGACTGCAATACAAAAAATGATACTATGTAATATGAGAAACAAAAAAGTCAATATAGTGCTTACTAGGTCTATTATGAACCCTGTAATACCACTTCATTTTACATTTAAATTTATTAGTTATAAGCATTCTAATGAAACTAATTTAATTCTTGTGAAAAGGGAAGAAAAATATCTGTAAAATCAAATACAAAATCACAAAAAAAGCTTTTGCTTTTGAGTTTCTTGTTTTCTAAGCCAGCTTTTAGAAATCTTTGAGGTGTCTGAGGTAAACCATTTAAGAACGCACTGTGTAAGTTTGCTCTTTTATGACAACAAGCAGAAAATAAAAGCAACAAGAAGGAGTCTTCAGTGCCTGAAGTTTGCTGTGAGGTTGCACGTATAGCAGAATACTGCCTGAAATACAAGCTTATTTATTAAAAAGATTAAACGATTATGAACAGCAAATTTCGCATTTAATTTACCTGACTGGTAAATGAAAATTTCATTGGTTTAATTCAGTAACTATTCTTTATTCTGTCAAATCCGAGCAATCTTAACAAGACACATAACATCAATTCATGTACACAAGTATTTTTTCATGCAATCAATTTAAATTATTCTCTAGTGATCAAGAGCAGCTTTTAAGAGAATTACAGATAAAATAATGGATGAAAACAAAATATTATTTCTATTTAAATGCCTCAGGCAGAGAGGTGTGGTATGACACTACACTGGAGGAATCTCTACCATGGTGATTTCATCATGTTTTGTTTCAGTCACCATAAGGCAAACAGCAGTAACAGATCAGACTGAAGCCCAAGTTTCTCTTGGCTACAGTGAAGGTGCTCTGACACTAACAGTAAGTTAAAGCTAGAATGAACTTTTGTTAGCCTCTACATATCTAGTCAGTCATCTCAAATAAAATTTTTGAGGTATGACTGAGAATACCCACTGTAGCTGAATTGCAGCATTCAGTGTAGTGTGAAGCCACAAAACAGAGTTGGAATGCCTGCTTTATGGCACCCAAACTTCACTTTAGAAAAAACATTATCTTGCCTGAGAGATACTTCACATATTTTGGAGAACTCATTTTTTACAAAATAAGTAGTGCTTCACAGACTAAAAAATGAAGCAGAAGTGGTTAATAGCAGAAGCAAAATTCTGCAGTATCCCCTACACTGGAGTTGGAGTGTTTATGAGTTCCAGAGGCACTGATGGTCTTCATCAGTGGTTCGTGGTTGTTAATGAGAGATTTGCTTCATCTTTTAATGTGATTGAATGTGCTTTAAAGAAATGTTTCACCTGTCTGCTTCCTCCTTTATGAGATCCCAAAATTCTTTTCATAAAGAACATCTTATTATAAAATTCTTTACAGTTTACCAGCTCCATGTTCTGAAATCATTACAAGTTCTCTTCTGAACTTCGAGGTTTCTGGTTATTCTTAGGCAACTGTCATGATTTCTGTAATATAAAAGCAAAGATTTTGAAATGTCTTCAAAGGTACACACTTCAGAAGAATCATGGTAACACAGTGCTGAGTGAACAAATTACTTTTGTTATATTTGTAGATTTTTACAATATACTCTCAGCAAAAGAGGATTCTGATTCAACATTTACTGAAATATACTGTGATTTTCCCAAAAATTGAGTCTACTCTGCCAGCAGATCACTTTATTAAACATAAATTGATTGTACTTCAAAAATTAATACTATTCTAGAGAGAAGCAAAATGCATGTCTGTCATTACCACATGTAATTAATCATATTATTTTAACAGGCTTCCTATGAATTAAAAAGCTTACAATATTTATTTAACTAATACCCTTTGATGTTTTTAAGAGCTCAGAACATTTTTCTTCTAAGAGATCAGCTGATATTCTTTAAAAATTTATTTTTTCCAAAAAATTATTTTATTTTGTTGCCAATAAGCTTGTCTTGAAAATAAAATTCTCCAAAAATAATGTCTTTAAAATAGTAATTAAATGTGGAGTAGAAGAGGAGTAAGCTTTAACAGTTAACAGTAGCTGCTCATGAATTTCATTATACACAAGTCAATCCCTGTTTCTTTCAGTCACCAGCACTGCATAGTGAGCTACAGAAAATCTAATGGAATTGTGAAGTACTGAAATTAGAAGTTACTGAGGCCCACCTATATCAGAGCATTTGTTGCTTTAATATCTTCCAATGTGAAATATGTTTTTTTAAGCTGATGATATCGTACACTGTTCATGTATAATCAAAATCCTCTCAGGTACTTTATAACGCATTTAGAAAATCATAACGCTTAGACCATAATTGCTGTGTAATTTCTAATTGCTATCTAATTTCTTAGCTGAAAATACAGCATCAGTCTGTGTAAAGTAAAACTGACTCAGCAGTGATTAGGCTGGTGTTATTAACACTTAGCATTTCCTTTTAATGTTTTAATAGCCTAATTATTCCATCTTCTTGAATTATTGATAAAAGGAAAATGAAAATCTCGCAATTTTCATAGAGTAATATTTCTTCCAAGTTTTTTTTTTCTTTTTCCAATTTTAATCTTTTTAGTATATTGATTGAAAAAGAGTTATCTAGTGAGTGAAACACAGATATGAGAGTTTGGATTTCTGAATTCACAGGAAATTAGTGGGTAAATCCAATAGAAAATGATGAATTCTTTCTGTGCCTCGGTGTATACATCTGTAAAATGGATATATCCTCAAAGATCTTGTATGACTCAATCAACGTTTTCCTTTCAGAACTTTTTGAAGTTCCAGGTGTGTCAGTATGTATGTCAATGAAAGAGTATTTTCACCAAGTTGAGAATTAATATGCTTTGTTTTAATACTTTTGTGGGATTTATACTCCAGTGGAATATAATAACCTTTGGAAATCAGACGTTAGAGGAGGACTGGGACATCCAGAACTAGATGTGTGAGGAATCACAGTGACATTTATATGTCTGCCTTTTCTGCATGTTTATACCTGACTTACTCGTTCCAGGTCGGACAGGGCTATGAGCAACCTCATCTAATTTTCTAGCAGAAAGTATTCTTCCCCTGTGGGAGGGGCATTGGAACTAGATCATCTTTAAGATCCCTACCAACTCAGTTAATTCTATGATTCTAATATGTCCGGGTAAATAACTGATCTCAAAACAAAATGAGGAAATGTTTAAGTTACTGGAGAAGTCCATCTTCAGCATTCTTTGAGCAAAGCTATTGCATACCTGCAACATAGAACTCTACATAAAACAGAGCAGGCACTTACATTTTCATTTATTTTGCTTGTACTTTTATTTCTGTGGGATATTGCTGTTGTTATTTTGTTGTTGGCTGTTTTCAGCAATTAAAATCATGTACAGATTTACAAGCTTGAACTGGAACCCACAGTTCTCTACTGCTGTTTGGCTACATAAAGGCTAGATGTCTACTTGCTTCATTTATAGTATCTTCTTCAGGGAGGAGTCCTGAATTCCTTCATGAATCTAACCAAGCTATGGCATGAAGGATGATGCAGACTGGCATCAATTTATGCAGAAAACTATTTTTCACAGAATCACCTGGTTCAGCACATGCCCATGTGATGGGATTACAGCTCTACAGGTTCACAGTTCCCCAGCTGTGCCATGTAGATAAGAACTGCAGCATCCATATTGCAGTTCTGATTATAGCCTCTAAACTTTAGAAGAGCAGAATTTCAGACTTGCTTCTTATTTTCAATTGATTTGCTATAAGCAGCTTCCTTGTGGACTTCCTTGATATGCTTCTGATGCTCTTGATTTGATTTGCATGGAGTAGAGACACCTGTATTTGTTCTGTAGATGTTAAGGCTTTCTTTGGATTTGCCTCCTACAAGTAAACTAGAATGTTAAAATTCTGACTGCTGTTTCATTTCTACAATTTTCGCCTAGATGGATTTAATACAGTGAGACTTAGAAATGATTTCTTCAGTTGATCAGTCACTACCCACTTCACTTACAACTACTTTAAGATACATATTAAATAACCTTGAGAAAATATTTGTTTTCTGTATAATTCTTCTCTTTGCATGTATGTTTGGAAACAAATGTGCTTAAGTTTGAAGGGACTTGTGGTTTCAACCTGTCACATTTATTAAATTAACACTTTTTATTTTAAAACATACATCTGAAATGTATATTCAATAGTTAATTCCAAGTACATTTTATTTATTCATTGTGGATATTTTCAATTTGTTTGCTCGGTTAGGATTTCTATTCTGAGAAGGCTATTTCTGTGTAATTAGTTTGAAGTTTCCGAAATCATAGGATTTGTACCTGGCTTTCTGTTTTTATATCAAACCAAACAGCAGGTAATGGGGAGAGAGGAACTTTGGAGGGAGAGTTTTCCTTTTGGCATCTTTCTCTTGCCCTCAAGGAAAATAGATTAAAGCCCTATGTAATGGAATGATACAAGAAGGTGTATAAATATTGCGTTGTGATTAAACCACCACAATACTCAGGTGATTAAAGTGCTTCAGGTCCTTCAGTTATTATTCTATTATATCATTTCATCTCATTTCAAGACATCGCTTTTTTGTTAGATACTGAAGAACACTCTAGGCAACAAAGCTGATTTTCTGAGACCCATAACTGTGAACTATTGATTCCTTTTTCTATATTGCACATCCATCATTCTCATTTTTAGGCGTACAAACAAACACGTATTTTTGTTATAATATCCTATGGACATCCAACATGCTTATGCAATTAACAAATGACAATCTCATTTTCTTTTGTGAGACTGTACTAGCTGAACAGTAGATTTTGAATTTTCTGGTTTGCAGATTAGGTGGACTAGATTTGATGTTTATGATCAGAGTTTTTGTGAACTGTTGTCTGCATCTCATCCAGAAGCTCTTGCTTCAGATAGAAGTTACATTCTAGAAAAAAAAAAAAAAAAAAGGAAAGAAAAACCCTGTTTTTATAATAGGACTATCCATTTATACACCTAATTAGCTTCCCTATTATTTTCATTTTGAAAGCCAAATTAAGCATTCAGAAAAAAAAAAAAAAAAGACAAGGTTAACATTCAGTCTCTACTCTTCTTGCCTTATGCATTATAATACAGTCTCTAACCAAGTGTACTTACTGTTTATATCTAACACAAATATTTTGTACAATTCTTCACATCTTGGTAATAAATGTTAGTACCCCCAATTTCTTTTTACTGCAATAGTTTTTCATTGTTGTACTGATTTCACTGACACAGCTCCTGCATCCTTTTACTCTCTGCAGTATACATCTAAATATAATTTTACTGTTTAACAACCTTTCTTTAGTAGAAATTGTTGGCCAAGTGCTTATGAAACTGTTAGATCAGAAAATTTTTAGGAAATATATTTAGGAAAAATATTTAGGAAAGATGTAAGTGGGGAATAATTCGGATGAAATTTAAAGAAATTTAAAGCCAGATGAAGTAGGAGGATTCAAAGGCAAAATGGCCACAATGAGGACATAATGTTAAACACTTCTCCTTTTTTGGAAAGGTATAAAATTTTCTTTAATATTCAGACCGTGCTTATTATGTCATCAGTCTACTGAGTACTGAGAGAGCCTCAAGAGATTAGCCTTACTAGGAGCAAAGTTAGCTTTGGTGAATAAACTGCCAATGTACTAGATTTCAGAGAGAGGCAGACTGTCATCAGATTCCTGTTTTGCCACTAAGCTATCAGTTGTAAATCAAGGCCCAACAGTGCAGCGATCGTAACAGGGAAATCCTCATAAATGTCCAAGAATACTTATGAAGTAAAATTGATATAAGACAAAAGAATGCATTAGTTTGCAGGCTCTATAATAAAAACAGCATGGTTTGCTAATTGAACAGTGGCACAAATAGTTACAGCAGGCATTGTGAGAAGGCAGTTTCCCTGAGGCGTAGGAGGCATGCTTGCCGGCCCCAAAATCTGCTCTTGAAAAATCTCTTAATTGGTTGTATGCTTTTCCTGTGAAATGAACTACCCCACACCTTATTTAACTACCTACTTATAATTCAAACACTTTGATGAAGTTGGATATGAATGCAGATTTCATTGTTTCAAAGTAATTTTTCTAATGTTCCTTCAATTTTTGGAAACAAATATTTGTTTCAGGGAGACTATTGATCCCTGAGTCCCAGGCCAACCTAAGATAGGGAAAAGTACCCATTTAGTCCTTTGCATTACTTCGTAGGGGGAGCAAAGATTTCTGTCAACGATAATTCTCAAAACTATCAAAAGAAATAGCATAGAAATGCAGTCCCAATTGCCATAAAAGATTTGTCCAAACCTCTGTTTTGACAAAAGTAATTTTGAGGACTAATATATGGTACATCTGTGCAATATTTTCTTTGTGATGTCATTGAATGAAACATAATATACTTTTCTTGGTCAGATTTTAACAAAAATCATTACTTGTATTCCTTATTTCATAAGCCCATAAATACATGATCTTGATGGTAGGGTTTGAATTGGAAGGGCACCCACTGAATGAGTTAGTTTGTTTGTAACTAAAGTTTATTTTGCTCTTATCCTCCATAGCCATATCTATTCTTAAGAAGTCCCAAATATTTCTACTGGTTTATGTACTTTTTTCATTATTAAATACGTATTTTAGCTCCATCTGTTTATGTAAGCATTTCACGTATTCTACAAACACTGAGTTTCATAAATGATCAGTAATTTATTAATTTTAAACAAATTACTGTAGTAAGTCTTGTTAAAGAGTATTGTCAGGTGACACTTTTAATACAAAATTAGATTAAGATTAGGTTAATGCAAGTTAGTTTGCTTTTAATGAAAATAAAGTAAGAAGTAAAACTGAACATCTACATTTCTGACATAATTCTGCCTGCTGCTAAGTGTTAATGTTAGTTTCTGTGCAAAGGTGGCAGGATAGAAATGCCCTAATCTGCGTATCAGCTGTGTGTCACCATGTATCTGTTATTCCACAGCACACCAGGCTCTGGGAGAAGGCAGGATAGAACATGGAAATTACTCTGTTATTCCTGCCACCTTTATACTAGTAGAAATTTTGGGCACTGATAACCGTGCAGTAACCAGGTAGTTTTGCTATTAGTTTTCAAATCCCACAGTGCTATGGAATGATAAAATTAAGATTCTCTATCAGCTTCGGTGTTTAAGCAAGCGGTGGTCTTAAATGTCATCTTGTTCTATTGCAATTAAAAATGTTTGTTTGATGGCTGAAATATGTGGATGATTCTTCACTGATTTTTTCTATTTATGCGTTTGCATTTATTAGAAATATGATAAAAAATCTAGCTAAAATGTACAGGTTTTACTTCTCTCCTTGAGAAATAAAATGGAAGAAATGCTCTTCCAGGTGTTTTTTGGTAGAAAAGACAGCAGCATTACAGTCAAGAACCTGGATATTGTCTTAAAAGACAACTGAAATCAAATCTTTTTGTATTAGCTAGTTTTGAACAATGATGATCAGTTTGCTCTGTGTTTATTGTTATGTATTTTGTTCTTTTTGTTTTTATTTACCATAAATCTTTCTTGTTACTGTAGAGGGAAATTTATTCTGGTCATGTGAATTCTTCTATACCATTAGGGATACATAGTGTATTATTCAAGAGTAGAATTCTGTACCAGCTTAATCTTCTATGATTAATATTTAGCATGTTTAGTACAATGCAATTGTTCACCAACATTATGAGAAAAAGGTCCCTTTTGTTGCATTATTTTGTGTCGTTGGAATGGCATGTGGTATGCTGTTTATGTAAAGGAGCCATTTAGAGGCCATGAGTCCATTTCTTGTACCCACACTGAGGCAGTACTTTTTACAGTTACTGATCCCAAGGAAACAAATTGCCCAGAGAGCCAGGGGATTTCATAAACTAAAGGCCCATTCAAAATGTTAGCAAGAGCAGAATTTGGTGCTAACAGAAGCAGGTGCTTTTAAATGCAGAAGCCCTCATTTCCAGATGTAGTACCAGTCACCATACCATAGATTAATTTATCTGAACACTACTTACATATTGCTGCTTCCTTTTAAATAAAATTATCTTCACATTCAGAAGTGGCTGTGGGCATACAACATTATTTTCATTCTTATTAATTACATTTTTATGTAACGTCTGTCTTGGACCAGTACACAGACAAACTGCACCTTTTCTACTCTACTTTTTTTTTTTGGTGACAGAAGTGTATGCGTGACCTGGAAGTATATGAATTTAGTTTAACTTTGATGCTTTCTATACTTTCACAGTGTTTTTGTCACTATTTATGCTCTTTAACTCCTGAGGACATACAGGTACATCCTGAATTTGTAGTTAAATAAAGTGTAGGCTTTTTCTCCTTCCTTGTAAGAGGAAAGCTATTGTAAAACTTGTTTATTTGAAGTCTATGTCATACCTTCTGTAAAAAAAGAATGTTGATGCCAGTTGTGATGTAGAAAAGTTAGTAGTACAGTGTTGTTTCTGGATATGGACTATTTTCAATACTTAGAGGATTTTGTGTATTGTTTTGGTGATTGATGGGATGGAAATACCAGGACAGAAGTGGACATGTAATTCCTTATGTTCGTATGGCCATCCCCTTTAGTAAGCTGATATCAAAAAGAAGAGTAAATCTCGTATAGTATGGATGTTATGTGAGAATCTGTATTAGCATTACTATCATCATCAGTGTTATATGACACATACTGGAAAGAAAGAATAATACTTTTCAAGTCCAAGATCCTGCATAGCCCACCTAGATTTAAGTCTAGCTGACCATTTTTATAGTGTAAATTAGTGTACCTCTTATGTCTCTATTGTTTTCTTACTGTGATAAACTATATCTTTAGAAACTCGTCTCTATGGGTAGATGTGTATTTTAGCAGATAATTCTAGGATTGCCTATAATAACAAATGTTAAATATAGTAAGAAATTGTCACAAAATCTGTCTGATCAGTCATACAGTGTCTTTCAGGCATCTAAAGCCATTATTATTTGACTTTGGTTGCTTCATTAAAGTGATGGAGTTCAACTTTCATGCATGTGTTTGTACAGATGAGTAAACCTCAAGCAATGTTGCTTCAAGACAGAGATCACAAGTTTTTTAAAAAGAGCATGATATACTTGATATGCTTCTACTGATCACGGTCCATTACCAGTATCAGACTCCATTGGGAGGGAAGGCTAGTCAAGAACTATGCTTGGCTGCTTCAGGGCAGAGCTTGTGTTGTTCAGTTTACTACACTAATTATATTCTCTTGATGAGATCATTAGAGGACAATAAAGGAAAATGAAAACAGTTTGCAATATGTGTGGTCAAATTAGCCACACAGAGAAATTATGGATTGCACTTAAATGATGTTTAGAGAGTATCCATTAAAAAAAATGTAGACACTCATGTATGTACTCTATAATGATGCCTAAACTAATTTTCTTTAATGTGTTTATTTTTGAAATTGGGAATTGGACCCTATTTCTATCTGATTAGAATGCAAAGGAAAGATTTAAATGAGGCAGTCAATGGGATGTCTACAGCCATGAACTTCATGGCTTCATCACAGTTATGCTGGACAGAGTTGGTGATCATTTACAACATTTTTTTTACAAAAATTAAAGATAAAATCTTACTTCCATCTGAGAAAGAGACTGTTCTAATGCCCTTAAGTGCGATTAGAATTTTACTTTAGCTAATCCATGGTAATTTAAAGAAAAAAAAATTAAGGATTTGTATAATAAACTCTGCATGTGTATACATACCCTTATCAGGATGTGTTGTTACAACTTGCAGAATATGTAATCTGAAAGTACATCCTTCAGAATGAGCAGTAATAATTTTTGATTGCTGAAATCTGGAAAACTGAATTTCGTTTATAAGCTATGGACTATAACTAGATAGAGCTTCAACTTTTTAAATGATCATGTTTTTATTGCAAACATTTACTTTTATAGATTACTGAAGGAAGTGTGTTTATGGGTAGAAAGTATATTTATGGATTATCGTAAAAAGATGTCTCTTACTTTTCTTTGGGATAACTTGAATGTTCCTTCTCCACTAATTTCACTGAGGTCTTTTAAATTAACTGTAGATTCCACAAAGCAGAAAATTAACTGCACAAAAAAAATCTTGATAGCTCACATCTGTATTAAGAACAAAATGTATTCTTTAAAACAAATCTTTGTGTTACCACCAGACTGATTAATTGCCCCTTTTCCATTCCTGCACTTGGTGCCTACTCAGGGTGGCACTGCAGTCCAGAAAATTCTTTTCTGAGGTGGTTAGCTCTAACTGCAGTGTTAGGGGCTTTGTGGACTTTGTTTGCTGGAAAGAGATGGAAACAGGGCTACTTCTGATGTTAACAAGAAGATAAAATGTGTACGCTATAAACTGTATACTCTTTAGTACTTGATTTTACTAGATTTTTTCAATCAGTGTTCTCAAAGCTTCACTCCCCATCTCTTAGAGCGTAAACATTTTGTTAATCTTAAATCTCAATATCCTTCTAAACTCAGCAACTGACTGAAGAACAGGTGTTAGTTTGATCCAGATAAGGAAAGACTCCTATTGACATTAATGACACATGGATCAGCCCATAAATGAAGAATTTGTATCGCCTGTTAATTATCTAGTGCGGCCAAGTTAGTCATCACAACAAAATCAAAAGAGTTTGTATACAATTGGTGGTTCACTTATTCTAAACTGAATGCCTTCACATGCGTATTTAATTCATTTTATCAGAGTTTAATCTGAACCATTCTCCAAATCAATAAATCACTTAAAACAGAAAAAAGAATCATTATTGGCAGACTGCAAGGACTATTAGGTTCAACAGTGAAAAATTGACTCCACGCTTTTTCTAAGAAGTTGAACTGCGTGCAATCTGCTTTGTGTTTAGGCATGTACATATTTTATCTATGTCAGTGAACACTAGAATGTTTCAGTATCCTGGGTGATTTTCTACACTGTCATGAGTTAAAAGAGAAGCTTCTAACATCTCTTTCCGCTTATGTGGCTTAGGCTTTAATTCCATTTTCTTCCTTCAACATTTTTTTAAATGTGTAAGATATAAGAGGTCAGTTTCCCACTTTTATTTCAATGACATCTTTCTAAGAATAGCTAGATGTGGTCTTCTTTATTTTTTAAGAAAAGGCGAAATGTAAGGTGATGATTAATATTTTGTCCGAAGGAAGAATTAAAAGATCAATTTTTCATGCAATGTTAAGTCAGTTTTAAATTTTTCACCATCTAAATTTTGTTTTATTTTGCAATATTTCTCACCTTACTCATGTACATATTATTAGACATATGGCTATGAAAAATATCCACTTTCTTTTTCCTTTTTATGCTAAAAATCTTCAGGTTGAAAACTGTGTAGCTGTGCTGGTCGTGCCAGGTTGAGACTTTGAGCTGTGTGTGTATCATGGATGACTGAAAACAGGTTTATGTTTGACTTTCTTTGGGCTATTTCAGAGCACAGATAAACATGTTTAGATATAGCCATAGTAATTTGTCTCAGATTCTGTACAAATTTCCCCACTGTGTATTAAAATATACTTTCTCCCATATCTATGGAATTACTTATTACTTACAATCTTAGACAATCAAGTTCCTTTTTTAGGTACTGATTTTAGTTCTTTGAAGCCTAGCAATTATGGCTAGAATGTCAGTATCTTTTTGTGAAGTTTTGTAATCCCAGTGTAACCTCATGGCATCTAACGCTTTTTATAAAATAATAAGTAAAATTTAAATAATAAAATAATAAAAAAGAAGTAAAATGTTAGAACTGAGAATTTCCCGTTCTAGGGCAATTCTGCCTTGTGCCCTTTTCATAATGTGAGTTTTTTTGTCACATGCTTCCTTAAGTTAAGCTAATAATTTTATTTAAAAATAAATTACTAGCTATTGCATGTTGGATGGCTTCTCATGCAGAAGTACCTTCACTGCAGGTAAAGAAAATATCCTAAATGATTGCTTTTTACTATTATTTTACACTCTCATTTATGTTACAGGTTTTAAAAGAGATTGAACCCCGTCATTCCAAGACACAACCCAAAGCAAAGACTTGTCTTAATGAGTTGTTAGAAAATTAGTGGCTCTTTAAGTGATACCACAGTGATAAAAAAGTAAGCACTAGCAAGAATTTCCTTCCCAGTATTTACTTCATAAGTAAGAAGGCTCACATTTGCACTACATTTTTCATGGCTTACACAAAATGACTTATTTTAGATGTCAAGTCTCATTAATACATTTTTCTTAGTTTTGCTTTGACGTCAGATGTTTTAGATCAATCGTAATCCTCTTGTCAAATATTTTGTAGCTATGAAAGAATATATTGAAAAAAAGCACGTTTTCTTTCACTTCAAAAGATTTCTGGATAAGACCTTCTTTTGTGGCTATATTTGTAAATATCCAGGTTGAGCAAGATACTATCCTCTGTGTTATTCATATCTATGAGATGGTCATTTTCGTGTCTTTTCTGGTATACCTCATCAAGCCATATGCAAAATTGCGCCTCTTTTCCCCATAAAACCTATAAAATGTGGTCATTTGGTCTAGAGTGTCACTAAAGCCTTTTGTCTAGGCCTTAAACTTTCCTCATCATCGTTAGCCTGCTTTCTGTTGTCTTCCTTCACTTTTAATGGAAGGGTTACTTTTCTAACCCACTCCAAATCCAAGTAGTAAACTCATATTTCTTTTACAGTGTTCTGACCATATCATTTAATTGCTATTGGTTTTGGGTTTTTTTAGTCTTCTACCATTAGATAGTGTTAGTCATTGTACTATTGTATTTTAATATTATGATAGCATGCACTCCAAACACAGTAATGTGAAAGTAATGTTAAAAATCACAAAAAGTGTGTTCAGTCTCCTAGCCTGTCCTCAGCTAGTGTTATACTCTGTAATACGTTAGAGGCATAATCAAGAGTAGTAATAAAATATTAATAGCTTTGCTTTTCAATTCTGAAATAAAACATCCTTTTATAAATAGGCTATCCAATGATAGTAGATATTAAATTTTCCCATGTGTTTTGTTTAAGTAAATAATTAGTTTAGAGGTAGATAGGGCTTTTAAAGGAAGAAAAACAACTGCAGAGCTCCAGCATAAAATGAAAAGACTTCCATGACTGTAAAGTAATTATAATTGCAGGGAATAAAGAATGCTACTGTTATTTTTTATTAGAGCAATTGAGAAAAATTCAGTACTTGAGGGCATACGAAGAGATTTATTTATTTTTTATATTACTCCCTCTGTACAGAGTAGATAAAGAAAAGTGAAGTTTATAAGCTTTGAAAAAGATAATATGAAAAGTTAAGTACTTTTTAATGTGATAATATTTAGTATTGTTTGATTGGAAATATTTAAACAGAAAAGACATTATGGAATCTGAGTCATATACTATGCAGAAAATGCATGCTTGATTAATTTGTGAAGCAGAAAATGTTTAAAGAATATCTGCGTTTATTAGAAAACGTAAATTACGTTGGCATATATATTATTTATAACAGCATTGCTACTGTATAGTATACCAATGCTACGTCGCAGCTGAACATTTTGTTATTTGTGTAAACATGAACACTGAAAAGATTGTTTATTCCCAGAATGGGAGAGAAAAGTATTCTAATTACAGTTTGCATTGTTTTGCCTGTGGGCTCCCCAAGAGCCAGTCCCTGATGGGAAGCTGATGCCTCACATTCAGTGATGCATGAACTCAGTCTCTTTGTTCTGCAATAGGGAAAAAAAAAAGAAAAGAGAAAAAACTATCTGTGCAGTGCCATTTCTTGACTAATGCATGTAAAAGGTTATTGTACTTGATTCCTCTGCATCTGCACAGAGCTGACACAGAATCTATCCTTTTTTTTTTTTTTCTGCTTCTGCATTTTTCTTTTGTTAGTTTATTTCTCTTATCATTAAAAAAATATAATAAGAAAAGATTATAATCAATCTTTTATTTTTCTGGAAATGAAAGAGCTATTTTGTGAATTTGTACATTGGTATCTGAATAATTGTGATGATAATAGTCAGGTAAGCTGTTTGGAATGCATATGTGAAAGGAAAGTAAACTCAAAATCACCTGTACCTTTGGGCAGTGTATATAAGCTGAGCCATGGGCAACTGAATGTTATATTATTTACATGGCATTCAAATTTATGTTCTAAAATATTTTTTACAAGGTATTGAATTTGCTTTTGAGCATATAAAAGATTCCTCTCATAGTGAAGGTCTTTTTCAGACTGTTCTCTGAGTAATTAAATCATATGGAAAAATGTCAGAGGACAGAATAAAATATATTTATTCCAGCCATATCTTCCCACAGCATGACATGTCATCTGAAAACAACACTAAGCACTTTATGCCATCTGTGCTGGTTGGGGTTACGTTTACAATGCATTTCAATGTGTAATATTCCTTTTTGAGTTACACACCATCAGCTTATGGCAATAAGCACCTAAATAGAGTTATCTAAAAACAGACAGACATCAATACCTGATTCACTTTCATCTGCTCTTCAAGTACTATTTTGGCTTTGGGTGACAGCACTTGTTCTTCATGCTGCCATTCACAGTGTTATGTAAATGAAATGTTACTTCAAAGCATCATTTAGATACAATGGTAATTAGATTTTTCTGCAAAAAATGCTGAGTAATATATATTAACAGTACTTCAGTAAAATGTTAGGATTCTTAAAAGAGACTTGTTTTTAAATGCTTTATTTTTGAATTGTAATCTTTAAATGTTTGATTTTAAAAATAATAAGAAAATTTAAGATTAGGAAAATAGTATAATTTCCCAGGAAAAATTACGGTAAAATATTTGGAAGGTTTAAAAGTCTTAGCTTTGGGTTGTATGTAATCATTGTATAGCAGCTCTCCATAAGTGATCTGTGGAATCAAAGAATACACTGTTTCAGTCTGCACATGTTGGGTAAATTGCATCTTTCAAGTCACTCTCAAACAAGGCTACTGTGTTTTTGAGACTTGTTACGTGCAACCATTACCAATGAGACTGGAATAATTTACAGTGTCTACATTTTTTCATAACTTGTTAGCATTTAAGAAATGTTTTCATAGCAGCAACAAAAATTGCATATCAAAATAGTCCTGATTCTCTAATATGTCCAGTCAGAGCTTTGACACTTATGTTAGAGGACCTGCTAAGTAATTTGAAGCTCACTAATTCACAAAGGTTCATCCTCAGTGTAAGCTGGAGCTGCAGAGGACACAGTGATGTCTCCTTAACAGAATTTGATTTTGTCATCCCACTTGTAGAGAGTCCTAGGAGGAGCAGGAGCACTATCCCCTTATATGGTGGGGATTTTTTTCTCACCTATTAATTGCAAAATACTTTCCTTTATTAATTAGATATTATCTTGCTTAATCTTTATTAAGCACAGTTGTTTTAGTCTTAGTACTTATGTAACATATGCTGTTTGATGTCACAGTAATGATGCAAGTATTTCCACAGAGTCATAGTAAAGGGTCAGAAGGCTACTGTTTAACACAGAAGTGTATGCATTTTGGTTGTTAAGAAATGATATTTTCTTGTTGTGGCATTAATGTCTTATCTCTTGTTCCAAAATACTAGTTATCAATTATATTTGTCAGTGCTAACGCCTCCTTAGAGGACATTCAACCCTGAAATATTTAGGAAACAAAATCATGGACATTAGGAAGCACTCAGTCACCTGAGAAGGAAAAACAGGATATGTTAATTATTGCTCATTTCTACTCTAATTGAATTTATAACTAAAATGTGGGTTTCCTTCTTTTTCAGTTAAATCTGCGTAGAAAAAGTTCTGAGTTCTTAGTAGCTCCTTTATTTAATCTCAGTGATAGTCTTTCAGCATATACATGTACGTGTACAATATATATGCTAATTTCTCAAGAACATTTTAAAATGCATTATGAACAGTTCCATCTGGTAGAATGAGCTGATGAGCTGACAAAATGACATTTTTTTGTTATTAAAGTTGATTGAAATTGTAAAAAACTGTGAAAGGCATTGCTTGTAGAAAAATCTCTTATTAAATAGTTGGTAATATTTGAGAAAGGGGATGTTTTCTGATACTCCAACTCCAATTCCAAGTTCACTTCAGATTATAGTATAATATGAAATTTTTGAAAACATATTTGTTCTACTGCAATCTGCTAAATTACGTCTGGCTTGAAGTTATAGAGAAGTTTCCACTCTTGCTCTGTTTCATAAAGATTGTTGTCAGGATAACCATTTAATGTTTCTTCTTCACAGGAAACACTTCTGTGCATGCCGTCTTGCAACACAATTTCTGTGTGAACAGTCTTTCTGTGTAGTCAATCTGCCCCTTAGCAATAGCCTTCAGAGCTGCCTTTTCAACCTGTGTACTTAACTGATTTCAAGAAAACAATTTGTGTTTCTTCTGCACCCTTCTGTGTCCTGCTATCAGGAGAATTATCAGCCTACCACATACCAAGTGGTGACAGTGCTATGTTACTGTTCTTTGTTGATCACAGATTGTTCAGTAAAATAGAGCATATTCCAGACATTTAGTATTAAAATATGCAGTACTAATTGGGAAGAGGCAATAGGAAGATAAATTCAGTAGCAACAAGATAACAAGATCCTGGTAGATCTCAGTCAGCAGTTTTCTTTGTACAACACAAATAAAGAGTACTCTTTTTATATGTGCATAAAATAGAAAAAAAAATCATATATCAAAGGAAGAGAAATATTGGCCAAAGTGTATTTAAATCTGAAATAACATTACAAGATTATCTTGTATTACTTTATTTAGCACTTGTAATAACAGCCTCAGAAGATCAAACATGCTTTATTAACGTTGGACAAAAGGAACGTAACTCATGAAAAGCTGATGATAGGTAACAGATTAGAGAGTTAGAGTATTGTAAGCCAGATACAAAAAATATATATTTACATTTAGTTAAACTCATTTCTGCTTTTAAAATAATTTCATCTCTAGGTAATTACTGTCCATATCTGGACAGCCAGTGAATAATAAGTTGGTTCTGCTCTTAGCTCTGTAACAGCATAGAGATTATTTACTGCAATACAAATCTTATACAATTTGAGTAACTATCACGTACATGTACTTAATCAGAACCTGATTACTGACAATCAGGCTTTGGAGGAGAAATAAAACTTCAGCTTTACAGAGTCAGACCTGTATTCTTTAGTAACATCTGTGTTTCTCCCACATTAATGTTTTCTTGATTGAAGAAAGTATTTGCACTTCTGAGTCACCAGTCAGTGGTGACAGTTTGCTCATGCCTCAGGATATTGAGTCCAATGGTTCCATACATATTAGTCATCTCATTGTGAATATGTCCTCTTCAGGCTTCCCTTAGTGCAGAGATTTTTAGCAGATACGAGACTGATAGATTTTTGAAAGCAATGTTGCAAAAGGATCAATGGGAAACTGCACTTGACAGTGTAGGAAAATTAATAAAAAATCTCATTCCATTTTACTGTTTTGGGAAGCAAAAAAAATCCTCAGAAAATCAGCTTGTCTCATTTCAATTTAGATTATACATGCTTACTAACTTGACTTTTAAATAAACAGTAAAAACTCCTTAGCAGGTGTGCCTTTTTGCCAAACCTTGTTTGTGATACACACAGTTGACATTTGCTATTGTTAGGATCTGGCCTTCTGCAGTTACTGTGTTGTATTTATTTTTTTATTTATCCAGATAATGTAATAAAAAAAAAATCTCACATTTCCAAGTGAACAAAATGTGGGTGGAAAATGAATTTAATGCCTTCTATAAGGAATCTTTAATGCTTGTTAGCATGACAGACAACCAGAGAGTATATACATATATATATATGAAAAGGGTGACAAATTTTAGAGTATTGTAAATATATTTTGCAGCTTAAACTTGCTTGCATTTTACAAAGCTGGACTCTGTGGCAAAAGAATTTGCAAACACAAGCCTTAGGCAACAAAATTCTCATACTATTAAGAAACTATTTTGAAAAGCTACAGGGGAAACAGATGTTTTGATTTGGCTCTCTTAGCTGATAAACCACTTCCACCTGTTGAGTTACAGGTTAAAATCTGAGTGTTTGCTGATATACCTTCAGAGATCCTTGTTGAGTAGGAAAATTTACCAAAAATCTTGCATAGAAAAGAGTGTTGCAATATCAAATAAAAATGCCATTCCATAAAAGAACACGATATGTCACAACATATTCTCTGACTTTTTTTTCTGCACGCACTTTACACATGAACTGCTTGACGCACGAGTGTGGGGAATTACATGCTGTTCATTATTGATTTAGGTATGATGTATTTCAAATGTGTATTCTTAAATCAGTAAAAATAGAAGATGTTGTCTTAATTTAAATTAAGATGTAATAAATCCGATGTACTCTTACAATCTTTCAATATTGTAGAAGACTCATTCCCTCCTTCATCACTTTGACTGTATTAGAACATAATGAATGAAATGATATTTAGCCGGTAATTTCATTGTGAAAAGTTTGCTGTGTTTTATTAGGTTTTTATTGAACTTCAGTTACTAGAAAATATGATCGTCTCTCTATCCTTTGAAATCAGCCACAAACATTAAGCGAAGACTAAATCAATGGTCAGATTTACATTCTAGTTTCTTTTATGATTGCTATCACTATAGAAGATGTGTTAATGTGTACCTGAGGTTGCTGATATAAATTTCTTAATGCAAGCATTAAAAAAAAGCCTATCATGAGCTATAATAATTAGTTCACCCAATCATTAACGTTTAACTCATAAATTATTGTCCCACATTTACATGTGTAAGTTTAAGTAAGAAATACAAATTTAGAGGAGACTATTTACTGTGATTGCATGCCCACATATGCGTGTGTGAACAGGTATCACTGACTGTCTGTCTCCTTGCATATGGCACCTTTGAGAATTGGAGACTAGAATAAGGGTAAGGGAAACATCAGAGAAGTAGCAAAAGTGACTGAAATATGTGAAGCTAGTGGGAATAAGGGTATAAGCATGGGTTTGGCTGCAAATATAAGACTTGTAAATCTGTCAATCTTTGTTATGTCATGTTCTAAGATGAGCAGAAAAAATACAGGCGAAAGGCATAGACATACTTCATATTACTAATTAAACACACAGCCTATCCTGGAGATTTTAATCTGTCTGCATATACTGTTAATAATGCATTTATAAAATTTCTAGAGCTTAGAGACAGATAAAGCCATAGAAACATGTTTCATCAGTGTTCTGTTATTTTGCTCTGTCATGCAAAAACTTCCACCTTTGAATCTCTCATTTGAATCAAGATAAACATTCTCAAATATTCAGTCTAATAATAATTGATTTGAGTTAGAGCAGAATGTACGTAACTATTCAAAATCAACAGAATTCATTTCAACTGCATTTAAACTGCAGCCTTAACTATGAATTTACAGCTAGCATATCTATAATACTAATGATTAATTTCATTGGGAGATTATTTTGACAAATATAAAATGAAATAACTGGGAAAGGAAGCTCTCCCTATTAATTTTAAAATGATAATTGGTGTTAAATATCCACAGCATTAAGTGGCCAAACAGGCTATTACACAAGACATGTTGACATAGTATGTTGATCTTTCAATTTATTTGGTTTGTCAGCATATAGCATTTGGGTTAAAAGCACAGTATATGGAATTAACCAGACATATCACAGGTTTATTAAGGACTAGCTCACTGTTGTGTCAAAATGCAGATTTGTGGAAGATATCAATGTCCACAAGCAGTAAAAGTCTCCCAGGGAACCATTTCCATTGTTAGTCAATGTTTTGATTGATGATGCAATTTCAAAGGTTTTGCAAATTGCAATGTCTAATGATGTATGAAATAAATAAGGCAAGTCAAAGTTACCTTAATCAACAGGTCATAGCGAAATATATTTGTTTTAATAAAGTTAGGTGCAAAGCAGTGCACCTGATAACAAAGTACTCACTTTGTACTTTCTGTATCATAGAGCTTGGGGAAGAGCATAATGTCATTGAAATAACTGCCTGCATAGGAATTCTCAGTACAGTGTTATGGTTAAATGGGAAAATACAATGTTTATAAGAGGAGGACTGTCAATTAGAAGTAGATGATGTCTATGTGTATATCAGTAAACTATTGTAACAGTCCCATGTTCAAATCTGATATTCGCACATCAATAAGAATATGTAATATTGGAAAGATTTCAGGAAAAAAAAATCTGATTACTTTAAATCAGGAACTACAGGGTTTTTCTTAAGTTCTTTGGAATCATTAAAGCAATACCTGCATTACGGCTTAATTTGCATGTCAGCTGTTGTTTATTACAATCCTGTATTTGTATATTTGTGTTAGAATCTACAATTTATCACATTTAAGGAATCAGTTGTAAATGTTGCATGGTTCTTGGAATCACTTTCAATTTTATGTTAACGTGTCAGCATCTTTGATGACTGGAATTAGGCTTGACCTTTCTTTTCCTTGGGCTACTGTATTCTACTATTCTGTGAAACTAATCTGTGTCCTTAACATTCTACACTTTTCAGGACAATCAGTAGCTGTAAATTCCTGCCCATTCTTAGGCCAGGTCCTGTGCTTGCCTCACCCTGTAGTGACATATTTTTGCTGTCACTGAATATATTCCAGCCATAAAACTATAAATAGCTATCATGCTAATATGCTGAACTGGCCCAACACCACATAAGATAGTAAAGCAAGCACTGAGAAAATAAAGATGGTAGGAACATAGGGAGCTGGGAAGAACAGATAAAGTTAGGCATAAGATGATGAAAATTATTAACATGGCACAATCTGCCAGCCTCTGCTAGGAACCACAGCCTGTATGATCTTGAAAAAAAAACAAAAAACAAAACAAACAAACAAAAAAAAAAGACACTGGAGAAGTTTTCATTAAGGGGGAGAAAAATGAATCTTCAGTGATCATTTATGGAACAGCATTCCCCTATAGTATGGAGGGCACCTTGTGCATCTATACTCAGTGTCTCATGAGACTCAATAGCAGCTCTGCATACCTCTAAAATGTCATAATAAAAACTGTTCAGCCCAAATGCTTGGCCAAAGTTTAGTTCTGAAGACAACTGTGTTAATACTTATTATTTGTTGTCTTTATTGTATTTTTTTCAATAATGGATATCAGAGCTGTTTTATCACTTTCACTGTGATCTTGTAACGATTATAATAGAATCTTCTGATGTTATTATGGTATCCACTGGATGATCTGCAACTATTTTTAAAAGGTGATATTGACCTACTTCAAGATTTGTATAAAGAGAAATTGAATCACTGAAATAAATATACCCACGAATTGACAGTGTCAAGAATATATCTCACCAACCACTGAATTATTCTGTTGTTATTATGTCTACCACCCTTCATTTCTCCTAACATGCAGCAGGTACAATATGGGATAATTTTCTTTCATTGTAGTCTAAAATAGTGCATCCTATGCCTTTAGGTGGTTTTTGCAGTTTTCTCCAGAAACATCTTTTCCAAGTTGGAAAAGCTTGCTGTTTTTTGCAACAGTAGAATGTCTAGTAAGATAAACAGGTTGAAAATTTTTAAGGTAAATGATAAAAGTGAATATGCTGATGTATCTTTTCAAACTGAATGCATTCAATTATTTTATCTGAAATCTGAATTACTCTTCATTTTGATTTTCTTTACTTTAATAATTTATACCCCTACATCTTATCAATGTAAACCACAAATATGGAATTTTTTCTTTGTAAAGAAAAAGGATTGATTGACTTTTCAGCAAGTCACCTCAGTTTAACCAAAACATGAACATTAGCAATTAAGTTGCTTCCCTATTTTCTGCAGCATTATAGAGTTACAGCCAACCGAATGAACTGTCAGACTCATTTTGATGGGGCATGTAACAGAGGAGATAATTAATTCCCTTCTCTTAATACAATGTCGATCCATAAATAGGTGGGGTTTTTTCAATGTAAAAAGTACATTGTCTGGTAGAGAACAGGAACAAATTACAGAGAAGAATACTCAGTTGAAAACAGATGAATAAGAGTAGATCATCCAGTATTTTAAGAGCTGGTTATTCATTATGCTGTAATACTATATACTGCAACAGAATTTCTTTTCAATTGGGTTAAGTTCTTAATTGCATTTAAGTTCACTGTTCTCTTTTGGTTTTATATTTGCAGATAAAAGAACTGTATGTTAAGATTTTTGCGAGGAAGTATCTTCTGTCCTTTCTATTAGTAGTATTTTATTGTTGTCATATTAAAAAACACTAAATGGGACAGAATAGAGAGGCTAACTCTTATCTTAGTATCTATGTCATCAGCATCTTATAGACCCTGTATTCCTTCTAGTACAAAAGAGAACTAGTGCAAGACATTGCACACTAATTGTTGTTCTATGCTAAGCATAGCTATATTGGCAGCTTGGTAATTGCAATGTTAAGTGCTTACTTTCAGAAGTAAATCTTCTCTTAAATATGAACTATCAAAACAAAGACAACAGTGAGAGCAGATTCTTTGAAAGCATCTCCAGAAGAAAAGTCAAATCTTGTAAAAGTATGATTTTTCTGTGGTATGTTAGTAATTTCACAAAATATCACGAAATTTTTGAAAAAGCAAAAAAAGAAAAAAAAAAAGGGGGGGGGGGGTTAAATAAAGCTTTGCACAATATTCATACTTTAATTTGGAAAATTTCTTTGTTGCCACCTTTTCCATCCTAAGCAATTGCTTTCTCCTCTGAACCTGACTGTAAACTTAATAGGAGTTATTAGAATACATAAAGGCATTCAGGCCCGTGATGCAAAAATACTTAATCCGTATTTTCTTTCCTTGAAGATGTTCATCTTCTGTACAAGGGCAGAAATAATTATGAGGATGATAGAACTTTTTCTAAGGAAATCTTTTCTGTAATTGACAAGCAAATGTTCCAAAGGCATCTATTTTGCACACTTTAGCTACTCTACTAATGGGTTGAGGTTTTCAGAAAGAAAAACATAAACCATGTTCCCATAGTTATCCAGTAGCTGTCTTGTACTTATCATGAAGTCAACAGGTTGATGATTGAATTTCAAGAAGGGATTGCTATACAGTTTTTCATTATAGATGTTAAATAAATTGTTACTTGCAAGATCATACTCTGTCTGATCACCTTTTGGCATTAATAGCATAGATCAGAAGTTTGCCTTCTTGTACAGAGTGCGCAGAAATTTCAGCAGCCTGAAAAAACAATTCTGCAGCTTAGAGCACAAAAAATAGTGTGGTAGTGTTTTTACCATCAAGTGCAAGAACAGAAACATTCAGTGCTTCTAAAAAAAAGAGAATAGTAGATAAAAGAGAAAAAGCATACAAAAGGGAACAAAAGCATTCCTTCTGCTAAATACTGAAGTATAGTCATCGGAAAATACAAGAGATTATTCCAGCTCCCTTGTTGACTAAATTGTATGTTCTTCCTACAGATAGTTCCTAAAAAAAGAACCGTTTATTGTTTTCCTATGTGGAGACACAGTATCTGTTGTTTAGGACTGTAATCATAGCATGCATAGTTTAAAATGTGGGACTAAGAGATACACTATGTTTCTCCTTCTGATTTACCTTATTTATTAAAGCTTCTTTGTACTTTATGAACCAAACTTGTGCCTTGCAACTAGCTTCTTGTGCATTGTTTCTACTACTTGGAATGTATTTTTTAATGCCTTATATTCATGTGAGATTTTGCCCACCTCTTTTTTTGTTTGTTTGTTTGGCTTGCTGAATGAATGTTGTAGGGAGGAAGAATGTCTAAGTTCTCGGGATCTGGGTTTTGTTTGTTTGATTGTTCTGTTGTTGAAAGATTTTGTCAAATTTTGGGCAGGCACTGTCCTCTCTAGCTTCATGGCTGTCATAGAATTAACTTTTGTGCAGGGATTGCAAACATGGTTAGCTCATGGGATCTCAGTTTACTGTCTCTACTAGACTGTACTACACTTTAACTCAAGCATGTGTATGTAAATCCAAGATAAAAATACAAACTTAGATATGTATTCACTTGATTTGTATCTTGGCACGCTTTTTCCTTCCATCTGAAAATATATTGCTGTGCTAACAGTTGGAGGTGTACCTTTAAAAGAGTCATTCTGATTCATTTGGCAAAGCTCATATAGGTGAAATGTAATGTAACTTTGATGTTCTCATCTCCTGATATTTTGTTTAATGGCCGTTATATATAGCAATGACCATTTATGTCAGTATCTATCAGTGTTGTAATGCAGAAGCACACTGAAACAATATATGCAGTTTCTGATTATCAGAAAAATCTCTTCTTAAGTTTCTTTAGGTATATCCATAAAGCATTTTATTGCATAGTTGAAGACTACATTCTGACTTTATTAATGCCATGGGAAAAAAAAATATTGTTCTATGGCAGCAATTCTCACTTTTGCTGACTCCATTTGTATGACTGTGGTCAGATTACTGATTGCTGCAGTAGAGGAGTATGTCACTTTTTGAACTTGTGTACAAAGGATCTTGTCAAAGTTTTTGAAAATTGTTACCTAAGCAATTTTGTTTGTACGTTTTCAGGAATGTGTGGGTATGGTAAAACTCTTCTTCAGAATTGATTACCTAGGTGCTTGTCAACAGCCTCAACCATATGCTTCTATGCTTTGTGTTCATTTTAATGAAAGGAATAAAAAATGTAGATGTATTTTTTATTATTTTTTTAAATCCACCTGTCTGTGGCCATTGTTGAATAACCTTGAATAAGTTTCACAGCTCAAGAAGTTTCACATAATGACATCAAAAGAGCAGGAAACTAATGCTGTGCTACTACAGCTTGGAATATAGTGTTACACCTGTTGTCCATATACCAAGATTTTAGCAATAATATCTCTGAAGAGATGGCAGCAGAACTCAGCTCATCTTTTCAGGTAGCTCCTCTTGGTTACACTGAAGCAAAGAAGCTTTTAGTATGTCTGGTCTCTGAGCTTAAGTCAATTGTCTTTACCACAGACAGCCTCAGAGCCTGCTTTCTATTAAGAAAGTATGTTGTATGGTAAGCGTGGTCTCTTGCAGAATTTCTCACATTTATTACTAGGACTATCCATTCATTAGCGCATTAAAAAATAGTTTACTATATAAATAAATGTTTTTATTGTTTTACTACTAGAAAGGCTAAAAGATGCTATCACATTAGAAGCATCCTGAGCCTCAATTAGTGTTTTGTTGATTTTAATTTGGGCAAGATCTGCTCTGAGACCGCTGTGTACAGAAGTTCAGAAGAGTAGAGGGTTCTAATATGGGGTAAAAATAACAGCAGAGCACAAAAGAAGGCAGGACACAAATGCAGCATAGCAGGAGTGTTATTACCTTGTGTGAAACTGCTCCACTGTCAAGTTTGATTTCTAGGCACTGCATTGTCTAGATTTGAAGAGAGTCTCTAAGTAAAACCATACAGCTTGCAATTATTTCCCACATGAAAGTCATATGTACTATATCATAACAGTGTATTGATGCTCAGTTCCATTATGTATTATAGAGCTCCAAAGTAAAAAGGTATTAACCTTGAAGTACAGATAGCAAGACTGCAAGCTAAACTGTGTTCTTGTGTCAAGTATTTGTGAACTCATGCATTCTTTCATAGCAGCACATCAGTGTCTGGTATCAAAGAATTGCATTCCATGTGTATTGTTCAAGATCCACTGATGATAAGCCCAGGGCTCAGCAACAAGAGCCAATCATTAGTGTACATTTCTCAAGGAAAAAAAAAAAAAAAAAAAAAAAAAGGGAGAGAGAGAACAAGATGCATTTCTAATTTTGTGAAATCAGGTTACAAAAACTGAAGAATGCACATACTACATCTTTCCAACATAAATGTTCACTCTTTCTCCCTTTTTTTTTTTTTTTTTTTTGTCCACATGATCTTTACCTTTTACCTTTTTTCCCTGTTTCTCTAGGATTGTAAACAATCATTAGGAAGTCAAACCACTGTGATTATCTTTGTATGTTAGGCACTAATGACTGACCAGAAGTCTGTGGCTCATACTGAGCAGGCAATTTTCACAATAAGCCAGATTGTTTTACAATAGACAAAAATAAGCAGTGGTTAAAAGCATCTTGAAGGATTTCATAGTGTTAAACGTGCCAACATGAGCAAAGTTCTTAATGCCATAAGCATTCCATTTCAAGAAATCCAGTTTTAACTATCTGAAATGAAGTTGTTCACACGAACATAAATAACTGATCACAAAAGCTTAGAAAAAATACATAGTATGGAAGAAGTATTGGTGATTACTATCTAGATTACTCTTGATTTTAAGAATTACAACATGCAGTTTTATCTGATAATAATGTCCTAATAGCAGATCTTCATAGAAAATATTACTTTCATCAGCTACATTAAGCATTTTATTGCCCAAAGCATTGGAGTTTTCTTGAAATATAACCTCCCATCATCTTAGTACTTAAGATAATTGCAACATCCCCAAAATGTTATTGATGCTTACAATAGGGAAGTATAATCTCAGCTTTAATTCCACTTAATACAGGTTTAAGTCAATTACTTCAAGGATTATGTTGATGGTAAAAGAAGAATTTCTGTTTGTAAATTCATTCTTTCACAGGACTTAACAGGGTGTGTGTTACTGCTACCATCAGTATAAATGGGAGGTTTTTTTAATTCATTTGAAGCGTCAATACTAAGTCTTTAGCTGACATGTTTGTAAGCCAATGCTTACCATAGTATCTATTACTTCCCATTTTGCTTGTCAACATTTTTGTTCTGTTTTGCATTTTTTTCATCATAGCATGAGTGAAAGGGTTACATGGGAATATATATTTACTTCTAAATTTGCAGAAATATCAAGTTATGTTAGTCCTGATACCCCACAGGAATGGTAAAATCCGTCAGTTTTTTTATGACTGAAATGTAATATTAGAGCTTTGAAAATGGGACTTTCTTGGGCAAGTGTAGGTGAAAATTTGTGAGAACAACTTCAGTTGTAGCTTGATACCTTTTTCCATCTGACTCCCAGAAGTGATTCATTTGTGAAAATAAGTCAGGATTTAAGCATCAGTTGAAAAACACAGCAATCAATTTTATAGGTGCTTTTATATCATGATTTAACATGGAATGGGCATTGTTTTCTTTACTACATAAAAGAGTCAATAAAGGCTTCTAAAACACAGTCATCGGGGAATCTATTCTGTTCCCTGAATGAAATCCATTCAGTGGAATAATTTGCACCATATTGAAAAAGAAGAAATAAAATGGTGTAAAATCAAAAACCTGCAATTGTGTTTATATTGTGAACAAAGGAATGGGTAAGAACCTACATTACAGGTGCTTTGTATATTTTCATTTAGACCCATCTTTTATTTTAACGTGTAATAGACATCCTACATAATCGTTAGATGTGGTATGTACATTTTGAAGCATCTGGCAAATATCTTGCTTTCCAATAGCTGTCAGACAATAAGGGTATTTGTTACACAAATAAGACAAGCTATTTCTGAGCAACTTAGCTCAGGTAGCAGGATCAGAAGAGCCAAATAAACTTGTTGCAGGAAGCTCATTCTGCTGGAGTGAGGCAATCTTAGGAAAAGCGCCATGCTGTCTTGTACAACACAGGTATCTTCACACTGGACTTTTGGGTACTATGTAGTTATTACCAAGTATACTAAGTACTCAAAAGAGGTAGGGGTTATTGACAAAGCAGCGAGCCTGAGTGTCAATGCAGAAAATTTCTATTTCCATGAATATGCTTAAACAGTAACAGTATGCTTCTGCTTTTTTGGAGGTAGTTTTGCCATTCAGTTAGTAGTTAAGCTGAAATGAGCTACAAAGCAAAATTTGGCTGCTGTAGTTTGTTTCTTCTAAAAAAAATCAGCTGTTGCTTAAATTTTCGAGACTGCTCAATAACATTTAAATGATTGTCCAAAGCTTGAGGCAGCCTCTGAAGTCTGTCTGCTCTGTGGATTCTTTACATACTTATAGTCTCTTAACATTCACTACTATCACACAGCAGTACTCCAACAATGTCAACGATGAAGGGAATGCTTGCGTATGCTGGCTCTTGGCATTCCTGATGCTGTGGTGTCTCCAGCTCCTGAGAGCAAAGCTGGGGAAGATGATGACAAAACATCTTGTGACCTCTCTGCACTAAGCTTCTCACCACTGTACACTGGCAGAGAAAGAGTGACAGATCATATGAAAGTACTACGTAGTCAAGGCTTGAATGTTCTCTTATCAGGGAATTCAAACCTTGCTAGGTGTTTCAGTCAAGGGAATGAAAGTCAGGGAATGGCAAACACTTATATGTCCCAGTATTCTGCAATTGCTCATGTACATAATACATATGACAACAGCACTCCTTCAGTATAAGAGAAAATGCCAGCCAATCTGGGCATTTCCCTACAGTGCTGGCTTCTTCATCCTGACTTTCTGCAGACTGGTAGTGTCTGCCAGTGAAACTTACGGGTTTGAATTGGGGAGCAGAACAGCTTCATAAGTGGAACAAGCCAGCAGTAGGGCATAGCCCCACAGATAGCCCAAACACAGCAGGCAAAGCCAGCAACAAGGTCTGTTAGCAACTACAACAAACCCTGCCTAGGGACTATTCAGCAACCCCGGACAGAGACAAGACCATGCACTGCACATCAGCATTGTCCAGTCCTAGGCTGAAATGGATCCTTGAGCACCCTGGGCAGGGTGTGGTTGGAGGCCTAGGTGAGGATGCTCAGGGCAGCTGCAGCCAATTAGCGCCAACAGCCCTGGCATCCTCAGTTCTAGTGGAGGTGGCTTAGAAATAGCATGAAACAGAGTATGTGTAGTATAATATACTTTTAAAAATCTTTACTGCTTTTTTATTTCTTATTACTGCCAGGAACTTGCCTTCATTAGCCGAATTTAATATAAAATGGAAATTCCTGTAATCTTCCTTTATTTATGGTGACAGGTAAGACAAATGAGGAAAGGCAATAGGTTTCAAGGTATGTACAGCCTATTGCTGTTTGCTTCCTCTACTATAACAGCCATTTGTTCCCTGTATTGTTTTATGATACTAGATTATCTATAAAGCTTAAATGAAAAAGGCATTTAGTCACCTTGTTTTCATATAAATGGCAGTGAAAAATAGTTAACATAGGTATGCAAAAAGAAGAATTGTTTTAATTAGATGTTTTTCGTCCACATGTAATTCTGTTTTGGTACTTGTTATGTACTATATTTAACCCCTGTACGAAAATGATCTGTAGCTTTTCAGTTGTCCTTCTGATATTCCCAGCTCCTTTTTTTTTTTTCCTGGAGTTCCTAGCATGACTTGTGTAGTGTTTTATATTTGATTGATTATAAGTTCTTCCTATATCATAATTTATTTCCTTTACAATGAGCAACTTAGTAATTCCAAATTTCTTCTTGTGAAATGCAAAAGGGCAATTTCCAGACCTGAAGAATCATCAAATGGAGTTCTTAACAGCTCTCTTAGGAGATCACAAGATTCGTGAATAGGATTAATCAAACTAGATACTCCCAAAGTTGTCATGACTTTTCTCTCAAAAAACAAACAAATGGGAAGTACAATAGAAATAAAAACTAGCAACAAAATGTAACAATATCATTTGGAATGTTCAACCTCTACTACCATACCATCAACATCCTTCTTGTGGGCCAACATAATAATTATTTTTGGAGCAGGCTCTGTAGATATACACCCCATAACATTGTTTGGGTTTTTTTTGTTTGGTTGGTTGGATGGTTGATTGGGTGTTTTGTTTTGTTTTGTTTTGGAGTAAAAAAGCAAGTAGAATTTACAATTCGTCTAATACAGTTACATGAAGAAAATCAGACCATAGCTCTTATTGAAGGGGAATGTCAAAGCTCTGCACTCCATATGGATGTCACCAAAAAGAATTGTGATTTCATCAGCACAGCTGTTAGCTTTGCAATGACATATGGGAGTAACTTTTTGGTTTTTTTAATGAACATTCTTACTGCAATTTTTCATTTGTTTTCTGCATTTTTTCCTGGTAGCATGACTTAAAATGTGAGCACGATTTAAAAGGCAGTGGAAATTTCTGACAAACTTTTTTTACTTGTGTTACCAATCTAACTTTTCTCTTGAATTAGCATTGTCTCAAAATATACTGTTTACTGAATATCCAGACATAGCTTTAACTTATTCTGTAGTTATGAGGTTGGTATTTTAGTCTAGAATGTATTTCACCAAGTAAAGCTGACTATGAATTTAGACTTTTAACATACAATGATCAGTGAAAGATTTTCTGGATTCTACTCTGCGGGATAGATTAGCAAAGAAAGAAAATTGTAATACAAATGAAAGGCAAGAAGCTACTGAATTTTATTTCATATAAAATATTAGTATGCCAAATAAATAAATAAGATGACTAATGTATAATAATAGCATAATAAAATCCTACATGCTATGCTATATTTAATGTCATTTTGGGATAATTTCATACAAAAGCAAAAACCTTCTGTGCAGTAGTGTTCTTTATTTTGCACTTAATCTTTGAGTTTTGATGAAAAAAATCCAGTATTTCAATTATTTTTTAAATACTAGAAAATAAAACTTGATTTCTTTGTTGTAATAAAATTTTTTAAAAGTTTTTGTAATTTCAAGTCACTTTAATGTCTTTCAGTAAATGTGTTGTTCTGTAAGAGGATGAGAAAAAGAGAAAAATGACATATTTCCTGTTTAAAGAGGTGTATTTTTTAGGTGAGAGGCTTTAAGTATGTACCAACAATCTGTATTATTTGACATAAGATACTTCAGTGCTTCTTTGTGGATTGAGCAGTAAAAGATGTGAAAGTCAAGCTCACTTTATTGCTGCTACTAGAAGCATGTGCCCTAACTAATCCATGCACAAGCAGGTACATTTACTTGATAATGCAGTGAGATAAATATTGTATACATTCTTCTGATATCTTTCACATAAAAATATTCATGAGGAATTTAATGCAATTAGTAAATAAGGAAATATGAAGCATTTAACAGAGCATTTGATATGGAGATTTGCATTTATTGTTTTAGATAAGAATTTTTTGTCAGATTCTAGCAAATAAATTTCTCTGACTAGTTAATAATGTTGTATTCTTGAACAGTAACATAAAAGGAGCCTTTCACTGAGAAGTTTCACTATTATTTTATGTAAGACTGCTACGATGCTGTAAAATACAAATCCTTTGTTAAACATTGTAATGTTTTGCATTTCATTTGTATGTGGATTTTGCTTTGATAAATGAAAGATGTGCGAACACATGTTTGTGTTATACTGAGAAAGAGTTACTCTACATCTTGATAAATTATGAAAGCTCCATCAGTTATCTTCTATAACAGAAGGTGAACTAGCAAATACCTAATAACTGCACTAACGGGACATGATATCTCTAGCACTTTTTATTTCTTTACCTGCTGAATTCATACGTCATTAACTAAACGTATCTCAGCGTTGTTGACTGTTTCATGCCCAAAGGGCAAAATCACCTAGTGTTACTGGTCAGAGTGGAAACAATGTGGCACTTGTATTTCAAAAGTCACAGGTGAGAAGTTCTTTCAAGCATATGAAGGTTGAGGTGCACAAAGAACCATATAGATATAAAGATGCAAACTGACACAATATACTAATAAAATAATAACATATCCATAAATGCACATTCTCAAATTCATATTTATCTATGAAATAGAAATGTTGAGCTCTAACTTTTGAGACTGTATGGGCATGTATGAAAGTAGCTAGATGTTACATGCCACATGCTAGGAAAATTATTGTCATACAAATCTTTTGTGTAATATGAAATACCACAATGCATTTTAAATAAGTTTCAACTGAAAAAAAAAAAAAAAAGAAAGAAAGAAAGAAAGAAATCTCATTATGAAGAAGAGGAAATCTTAGCCTAGAAGAGGAATGAAATGTGAATACTCAGCCCATATCTGAGACGTGCTTAGTTTCATTCCTTTCCTGGAACATTCCTTCTGAACTCTTAGCAACCTTAACACTTGCACTACTTTCATCAGTTGCTAAGATAGTAAAAAGTCTAGTTGCTTTTTTATTTGTTTTTTTTTTGCCCCCTTGACTTCCTTACAATATGCAGAGGAACCATAATTGATCCATATTAAATGAGTCTGTTTCAATATCTGTTTTATGTAGATAATTCTCTATTTTCCTTTTTGTTTTTGTTCTTATCTAATTCAAAAAATTCTTCAAATGGTCCCAGTTAGCTGCCGTACTCACAGATACATTCTGAACAGTTCAACAAGTCTAGCATCTCACTCAAAATTGATTAATTTTGAGCACTTCTTTAGCTGAAGAGTAGCCTTCATTGACTCACTGGAGAGCTATGTAGTTCGCCCTTGCAATCTCTAGTTGCTGTTAACCTCCTACAGTCCGTTTATTTAAATTGGCTGTTCTGAATGACATTGCCCTAACTTCTCTTCACCACTATCAAAAGAGACTTGCAAGCTTGCCTCCCTCAGTAGCAATTTCTTCATCAGTTTCTTTACAGAACCATCTTTATCCCCAGTTGAAATCTGTGAGAGCATTACATGAGAAGGAGTAAAAGTTGGCCTCTGGGGAACTGGAATTGAGGTTGAAGGTCTCACATTAAAAAAGTCATTTATTTCTGGTTTAGTTTTGCTCTTAGGCATTTTTCACAGCTTTGCTCTGCCTTCAAACAAAAGGAGCAGTGGCCCCACTAAAAGAAGAAAATTTGAAGCTATTGAATGTGCTTAGGGTTAGTAAATATTAACTTAAGCTTTCAGGAGCCAATCCACAGTATGTCTCTAAAGCAAGAGAGCTTCTGCCTTTCACTCCCATCTCCTTTTTTTTTCCATGTACTAACTTCATTTTCTTCTTAGTAGACAAGGCATTTGTTATAATGCTTTCTCAAAGCATATGGTTTTGTAGGTTGTTTGAGGAAAAATCATGTTTCTCAGCTGATTATTACTGTTATAAATTGTTTTCTTGTTGATACTAACTGAAATAAAATACAAATGTTCATGAAGGAACGCAAAAAAAAAAAAAAAAAAACTGTTTCAATACTTTGTAGTTCATGGCTAGATATGAAGTTTCAGCGTGCGTATCTCTTTACTGACTGCAAAAAATGTTCCAGAACGCATTTGTAAAAATCACCTGCTCGAACTTTGATCACGCAGAATGTCTTATTATATGCTTTTGATTGTAGGAGCATCAGTGTATTGGCTTTCTCATTTTCATGTTATTTTCCTTTGTTAGTGTCAGATTCCATACTTCTCATGTAATGTAAGCTGACTTTATTTAAGTGTGGTTTATTTGTCATATGAAGAGGACACAGTGTATTCCTTATTGACAAAAATGTTTTAATAAGAAGAGTAAATTTATACCTAAAGAATGAGCTTGTAATACCCACTGATTTCAAAGGGAATCGTTTCCATTCATTCTGAAATGCAACCCAAAGAATTTAAGCTGTCAAGATAGCCAACAGTTACAGTGAACATACCTTATATAGTGTGACATTTTTGTCATCATTTTTCACTTTATTTTCAGTTATAAGAAAAATGAATGTGCTAGAGACATCAAATGGATAAAAATAAATATTAGCCATTAATTATAGTCCTGTGCTTAATAATGAAAAAATAAATTAAACATGCTCCTATTAATTCATTTAAACAAAAGACAACTCAACATTTTATAAGAGCATATTCAGCAATTTAGTTTCAAATTGCTAAGATTGAGAATAAAATAGACCTCTCACATTTTTCTCAACAGAAATGCCTGTCTTCGTATAACATCAGCTGAATGTTATCTGTTGCTTTTTTTATGAGGTGTAGGGAAATATGTGTGAAGATACACACTTGTTCACCTACAGATTCATGCTTACCAGATGTGGGCTCTGCAATCTATACTCATATTGCAGTGGCTGGCCCCAGATTTGTACACTTTTTTCTAATAAATAATGGGCGAGTGTCTGCACTGCAGACTCACTGAGAGGCTTTAGCTGGGACCAGGCAAGATGGTGGGGAGACACAATTCAGGGAGAAGCAGCAGCAATGATTTGGATTGCAGGATTAGGATAGCTGGGCGCTAATCTGGAACTCTTGGTTGGACTCGACTGACCTGTATGCACATAACCAAGTGATTTTCTTTTTTTTCCCACTGTAGATGTTGTAAGCAGCTTCTAAAATCTCCACTTATATGTGGCCACATATGGCCCTTACTTCAAGTTCAAATATTTTTTACTGAGGGCAGTAATAGTACAAGGGCTTCACTGAAAGTAATGCCTCCTATTTTACTGTGTTGGCCCATGTTGTCAGAGGTGAGTGATGATGGTATGGAAGTAGAGTTCAAATCTTTCCACAGCAACATGTTGTTGCTGTGTGACAGATGGCAGCAGAGGGGCACTCTGACAAAATGGCGTTTGAGATGGAAGTGCCTATGAGGCTAAGGTGTGTCACTGAATTTCTCCATGGAGAAAAAAATGGCACCTGTTGACATTCATCAATGCTTTCTGAACATTTTTTGTAGACCAAACAGTGTATATGAGCTCAGTGAGGTGGTGGATGGTGTGTTTCAGCAGTGGTAGTCGCAGCAGCAGTGGGTCACTTCTGCTGGTGTAGATTTTTATGTGTACAGCATGCAGGCACTGTTTGTCACTGTCTAAAATGTGTTACTAATAGCGGTGACCATGTTGAGGGGAAAAAAAAAAGTGTTTACTATGCAAACTTAGTGTTCACGTGTTTGCAGCATCAGTGTTTACATGTCTGTGCAATCTGAGCAAAACAAACAATAAGGGTTTTACCAAATTAGCTCTGAAGTAGTAAAAGCTTCTGCCTTAAAGTGTCTTTGCATTTTGCATTTATGCTCCTCAGGTGAAACTTTACTGTAAAAATAAAGCATCTTCTTTCTGTGAAAAAGAAAACAAAACAATGAGTTATGTTTTCTGTCCTATTTTCTCAAGGCTTTTTTCTCACATTTTGAAATGTGGTCAGACTAGGCCTTGTTTATCCAGAGGGTTAGTGAAAGCATTGCAGGCATGTTTCCACTGTGTTTGTCAGGAAACGATACTTTTTTAAAAAATCTAACATATATTTTAATAGCAAATACAGTTTTTCATGAATATCTTTTACTCCTTGAGAAAAGCAGGTAACTCTCAAAGTACAGTTTCTGCTATTATTCTCAGGAGTTTCAGTGATATGGGATAACTTGATATTACAGTATCTTCTGTTAGAGCACCAAAAAAAGCTTTGAAAAACATCACCCTCTGTTTGAATGGATTGTTTCTGTCACTTCCAGTTTTAATGTCTCTGTAAAGTACTACAGTTTCCCTTTTATCTGTCTCAGTCAAACTTGCATTCTGTTTCTTCCTGCAGTAATCCTGTAGGGTCATGTGTTTCTTGTACACAGCCAACAGCTCTGCGCTGTGTGCAGGAACGATCAGGTTGGCTCCAGAAAGATTTTATGGGATAGTTTTGTATATTTTATAAATAGACTTGCAGTATCACAGTAGTTGATGTCTAAGATAGATATGGGCTACTTCCAAAATGGAAAGTCCTTTACTACTTATTGCCTGCCCTGCATTCCAGACATCAGCTATCCATTCTCCAGTCCAACCACAGTATTGGTGCCAGCTCATGGGGTTGTGTAAGGAGTCAGGTTAAAGCAAATGCTGGGATTATAGCTAAGAGTTCTCTTGGTTTAAGTTTCATGTACTGAAGGGGAATGTCAGGATTTGTTCCCTGTGTGAATGACCTTTTTTCATGAATGTGCTATATTTCTGTAAAGATTATTTACCATGAAGTTTCGCAACTTTTTTTTTTGCTCAGTATAGGAAGAAATAGAATCCATTTGACTTGGGTAGCTGTGTCATTGCAGGTATTTTCTATACTAGATTAGGAACTTCCTTTGCAGATGGAAATATTTTTTTTTCTCTGAGGAAGAAAAGGGCTTCTATAATTTGGGAGGAAATTTGTGGAGAAGATAAGTTATCCTAGTAATGAATTCTATATGAGCAGTCATAAATAAACAATTCAAGAAAATGGTTTTTTTAAGAGTGTATTCAAAATCTTTATGGGCTGGTTCAGCCCAGTTCCATGACTAGTAGGGTGAGGGACCCAAAGACCCACACCCCAGGAAAGGGGAAGGGGGAAAAGGGAGAGGGTAGAGAGAGGGGTCTAAAAACATAACAGTGGCAATAATCTGAGGAGGAAAACAAATTTACAAAATAAGAATGCAAAATAACACAATATAATACAATATAATTGGAATTTAAGCTAATAGATCAAATAAAATAAGAGTGTCTGAAATCAAAAGCCTTACTCTAAAGCTGAAGGTGAGATTGCTAGGGAGAAAATCTCAGGAACTGCATGCAGTTTTACCTTTCCCTCTGGGTGGAGCGGTTTTCTGTGAAAACAGGAACACAAAGTCCTCTGGGGTATGTAGTAGTTCTTTTCTGAGAACCAGGTACCTAGAAATTTGGCAGTCCACGGAACTGGAGCATTAGCTCTTTAACTCCCGGTGCCTTACATGGTGTTATGATGTGGAATACCGATAACAAAAATCATAAAACCACAACACAAATGTCTGTATACAAGCTTAAGTTGAAGACATAGAGTCCATTCACTTAAAAAAAAAAAGAAAATGTTTTTCAGTATCAGGACCACCAGATGTAGTATTGTTTTATCTTGGTGTAGTTTATCACTGCTCAACTACTATTTGTGGCTTCTGATTTTCAAAGAGGGAATGCTATTGTTCTGAATTTAGTACACTTAATGTTCTTTCAAGGATATGCTAAATTTCTGATGAGGTTAGTGTTTCTTTTTATTAGGACATTTTGTACTAATTGACAAATAAATGATTGCTTAAACCCAACACAGCTACAGCTAAGTTCAGTTTTGACTTAAAAAATGGAAGAAAGATTATTTGAGGATAAATTAGGTATGACTGGTTTAAATAGCTCAGCATGTCTCATTTCAGTGTACAGATAAAACATTATGGATGTTAAGAACTTCTCCTAAGCATCCTTGCCAGACAGAGGGATGCAAAGAATTGATATCACTAACAAACTCTTTTCTAACAGTTGCTGCACATTGTCATGGGAACTTGGGCTCAGTTCACTCTTCAAGTCTGAGGCTGCATGTTATATAAAAAAGAAGGTGATGAAACCTTAAATGTTACCTGAAGAGTATGGTGCTCTCAGTCTACTCTGCAGTCTCTTCATTGATGTGTTTGTAGCAGATTCAGGCAGATAAATTAATTGCTAGATTCTGAGCTTTTCTTACAACCAAATAACTCTCAAAAAATGTGGGCAGTATAAATTTACAGATGATTCAGTGACTGTTCATTGGGAACAAGAGGATGTCTTCTGTATCATACAAAGAGATGCCCTGGCTGTTGAGCTACTTGGAAGGAAGGAGACATCACTTTCACCGTGCTATTATGCTGTTCTAAAATGTTCCATCTGAATCTGTTTAGTGGATTCAGTATGAAAAAATGGATTGTTTTCAAATCACCAAACTGTAGCTTTTAAGTCATCTGTACTGTCAGAAGCAGAAACTAGCCTGCCCTCATCACTTTGTTCAACTAATGAAGTTATTGCAACGTCAGGAATTGAAAGTTGTGGTTATCATTTGAAGTCTAATTGCTGGCTTTGAAATTGCTTTATTCTATTACTCAGAGTCCATTCAGAAACTACAGTTTTCCAAAATTCCATAGCTATCAACTATTTTTAAAATATTTTTAAAGACTTTAACTGCTCTTATTTCCCTTCCCGCCTTTGATCTGTGCTTCTTGTACTGTTTCTTGGCATTGTCTCCTGTTGCTGAAAATAACCCCCTTCAGTGTCTGTATCACTGATTATTTTATGTTGCCATTTCTACAGATTCATCATACTTAAATTAACATATTGATGTTTTGCTGGAAATAAGCCTGTGTCTCAAAAAGCCCACTACATTGTCTAGTTTAGTTTCTGTCCACAGCATAGCCCTGTAGAACACATGGATGATTAGATGCAGAGCTAGTTCTCTGAATATGTAATTCTGTATTATTCTCCATTTCTGCTTCCATATTTTGTTCCTTACACATTTTGCTCCTGACACAAGTACAATAGCCCTAAGCTATCATTTTATTTATTTATTTTATGTTGGTAGTCTTTAGTAATGAAAGTAGTCCTTTGCAACCAGTCACTCTGAAGGTACCACTTATTCAGTATTGGATGGTACACAAGATAAAATTCAGGATACTCAATTTAAATTAAGATTTGCAGTACATATCAGGCTAAGTTACCCCAACCAGCACAGAGTGTAAAGTCACTGAAGTCACTGTGCCATGGAAGTAGTAAAAAGGTGAAATTTCAGAGAAAGGGCAGTTGGCATATCTGCTATGTCCCTGCATGTGTCTAGGGAAGGCATCAACAATTGTAGCTGAGACTTAAGCAGACACTTGACCATTAGGAGTAGCTATGGAAGTGCACTGAAGTAATCTGTCTTTGGTGCTCTGTTCACACACTGTCCCAGATTTATAATAATGATTTCTCAACTGTAGTAGCTCCTTCAGACTTGATAATGGATAAAAATTGTTGCAGCTTTAAATGCTTTTATTTCTATTCAGATGCCTTTCTGCAAATTGTGATGGTGGGAAATATACTAAAACCTAGTAATGATGGGAAACAAACTGGGGTGACTGTGAGCAATAAATAAGTTTCCAAAGTAGAGCACAAAAATTGCTGATTTGAGTTGTGTAGACAAAACTTCTCAAGAGCTGAGAAAGGCATAATCCCTCATGTATGGATCTGATGTCTGGGATTTCTCTGAAACTCCATCTGATCTTTGGTAAATTCAAGTTACCTGGGGAGAACCAAAAAAACAAACAAACAAAAAAAAACAATCTGAATGCAAGTCAATTAAAGAGAGCAGTAACAGTTCTTAGAAGCTGGAAGCACTGATATCTGAAGAAAGATTATATGAATATTTTTGGAAAGACAGGATATATAAATATTTGATTTTGATACACTGGATTGAAATTATGGCATACTCCCCAGTGTTCTGATACTGCAATTTATTGAAAAATCTCTTGAGAGAAGAGATGTGAAACACTTAGAACTTCCAAAACTAGACAAGACAAACTTTGGAATACAGAAAAGGATCTTTTATATCACTGATTGAGATTTGACAGCTCCTTCTCTATCCTTGGTTCTGTTATTAAACTTGCTTGTTTAAATACTTCAACAACCCAATATTATCTTTAAATTATCTATTTTTATAAAATGAATTCTTGTAGCAGGAAACATAGCAGCAAATATGTTCTAAAGGAAAGGTTAAATGGTTGACTAAGAACTGTTCATGCTACCGGAATATCCTCAAGGAAAACACCGATGACAGCGTGCATGGGAATGGCACAAAGCTGTAATGGGGAGGTTCAGACTAGAAATTAGGAAAAACTGATTTACTATGAGGGAACTGCATTCCTGGGGAGTTGGTTGGGGCTCCATACCTGTCACTTTTCAACAGAAGTTTGAACAGTTCCCTCATTCATATTGTTTAACTATTGGTTAGCCCTGAAGTAGTCATGCAGTAGGTCCCTTCCAACTGAATTGTTCTGTTCCATTCTATTTGATTCCAATAATTTCTGTGAACAGTTTTGGCTAGTAGTAGCAGTTAGTTTTTATACTGCCATGGAATTTAATTGAACTTCACGCAGCTTATGACAAAACCGTGATTTTCATTTTGATCTTTAGAGAAGTTAGCTCTGTAATTTCTGAAGTCTGTTGTTTCTGTAACACTTAAGACCACGGAGATTTGCAGAGTGTTTCTCTTCCCACAGGCTTTGGCTATATTTGTCTGCCCAGTAAAGATTGTACAGTGAAACCTGAGCAGCATTGATCCCATGTATCTCCTGCTGACATCAGTAGGAGCTTAGCACCTCTCAGCATCAAAGAGTTTTGTTACTGCAGCTGACTCTCAGTAATGCAAAACAATTAAAAATAATAGCAAATGGAACAAAACACAAATGATCCAGTAGAATATGAGAATGCTTTTGAGGATACTCCAGTAATTTAGAATAAACTTAGTTTTACAATTCTACACTTCATTTGTGACCAGAGAGTATCAGCAAAATTCATGATGCAGAATGAAATTAAGATCCAAAGCTGAAGTAAACTGTGTAGTGATGAGAATTTTCAAAGACTGGCAGTGATTATATCAGGATTAATAAAAATTCAACCTAAAGTAATATGGAATTAGCATAATTTCTTATGTCAGAAATTATTTAGTATTTAAATTATGTGAATTGATGTTGAATAGTTGGTCTTTCTGTCCACCATCGTATTTACTGTACTCTTTGACATAGCAATGATCAACAGTAATTCATGTGGTGGAGGTCCTGATTCATAACTGAAGTTCTAGTAAAATAAGTAGATTCTTACAGGCTTTAGCCTCCATATAGACTTTTCCATGGATTCCAATTTTACCTATGTATTTGTCAAATCTTGATTCTTTCTGCAATAGTACTTCTCATCAGTAGCATAAAGCTTTATTAGTGTGCTGTAGCATGATTACTCTTTCTAAGTGGTCTGGATTTACTGTGGATAAAGCTGACTGAATGTCACCCTCCCCTTTTAAAACTGGCTGTAAGGCTTGGTGTATTTGTGCCTAAAGTCATTTTAGCTAGGACTTTATTCTAGTCCTCTATTATGCTTTGATATCTTTTCATCTGGACCTACACAGAAGTCCTACATTTAATTGTCCTTTCAGAAGACTAAAAGATTCCAGAAGCCCTGCAGTTAAGAAATCGCAACAGAGACATTTTCTTGACATAATAGAGGCATAACTAAACCTGAATGTAACTGGAAGTGCAGTTGCAATACTACATTACAAACAAAATATGAAAATGAATCACAGGAAGTTCATGAACAAAGATCAGACCTCTAAGCTATGACGGAATGAATAGGATGTTGCCACAAGGCATAAACATTAACTAGCACTTTCCTTTTAAAGTCGCTGCAGAGATTAAAAGAAGCATAGACTCTCGGACTCACAATAACTCAGTAGTCAAAGAGGCTTTTGCCAATGTACAGTACCCAATGAATAGTATCAGATGAGGTCTGTCTGAAGTGGACTGTGCCTCATTTTTACTGTCAGCTAGCCTTTAGTCTCTAGAACACTCAGGCTGCACCACTAGAGGGAAAGTCACTGAAGTATGAGCTGTTGTGTGAACTTCTGAAGATCAGTGCATTGCTTCCCAGTCCTGGACACTGTTTTTCCTTTTCAGAGAAGCTGTCTTCTCTATCACTATCTTGTCACAGTCAGCCTTCCATGGCCTTTTCTTTTTGTTTCTTTTGACAAATGAGAGGCTTGGGCCCACCAACTGTGTGGAATTTTACAAGAGCAAGTGCCAGATTCTGCACTTGTGGTGGGGGAGACATGACTCAGGAACAAAGTCTGGGGAGCTAGTCCTGCAGAAAGAGATCTGTGGGTTCTGGCTGATGGCAAGCTGAATCTGAGCCAACAGTGTGCCCTGCCAGGCCAAAGGGCCAACCATACCATGGGGTACATCAGGCTCAGTGCTGCCACCAGACAAGCAGAGAGGTTGTCCCACTCTGTGCTGTGCAGCTTCACCTCAACTACTGTGTGCAAGTTTGGGTGCCAAAATATAAGGACGTAAAACTATGAGAAAAACTATTGTCTAGGCAATGTCAGTGTATGTAAATCCATGGGCCCTGAAGGGATGCATCCACATGTGCTGAGGGAGTTGGCAGAGGTGATTGGTGAACCACTCTCATCATCTTTGAGAGATCTTGGAGAAAGGAAGAGGTGCCTGAAGACTGAAGGATAGACAACGTGACTCTGATCTTCAAAAAATGCAAGGAGGATCCAGGGAACTACAGGCCAGTCAGCCTCACCTCTGTCACTGGACAGGTGAGGGAACAGTTTGTTCTGGATGCTGTCTCCAGGCAATTGAAAGAGAAGAGGGTTATCAGGGGGAGGTCATGCTTGATAACCTGGTAGCCTTCTATGATATCATTACTCACAAGGCATTTGACACTGTCTCCCACAGCATCCTTACAACAAAGCTGAGGAACTGTGGAATGTATGAGTGGACAGTGAGGTGGGTTGAGAACTGGCTGACTGGCAGAGCTCAGAGGGTTGTGATCAGTGGTGCAGAGTCCAGCTGGAGGCCAGTACTTAGCCGTGTTGCTCATGTGTCAGTGCTCTGTCCAGTCCTGTTCAACATCTTCATCAGTGACCTTGAAGAAGGGAGAGAGTCCACCCTCAGCATGTTTGCTGATGATACAAAGCTAGGAGGAATGGCTGACATGCCGGAAGGTTGTGCTGCCATTTCAGTGAGACCTGGACAGGCTGGAGAGTTGGGCAGAAAGGAACCAGATGAGGTTTAACAAGAGCAAGTGTAGAGTCATGCACCTAGGGAGGAATAATTGAATGCACTATAACAGGTTGGGGGATGACCTGCTGGTGAGGAGCTCTGAGGAGAGGGACCTGGGTGTCCTCGTGGATGAGAGGTTGGCCATAAGCCAGCAGTGTGCCCTGGTGGCCAAGAAGGCCAAAGGTATCCTGGGGTACATTAAAAAGAGTGTGGCCAGCAGGTTGAGGGAGGTGATGCTCCCCCTCTACTCTATCCTGGTGAGGCCTCACCTGGAGTACTGTGTCCACTTCTGGGCTCCCCAGTATAAAAAAGGCAGGGATCTCCTGGAAAGAGTCCAGTGGAGGGCTACAAAGATGATAAAGGGCATGGAACACCTCCCTTATGAGGAAAGGCTGAGAGACCTGGGTCTGTTCAGCCTCAGACAGACAGTCAAAGGGGATCTGATCCACGTCTATAAATACCTAATGTGTGGGAAGCAAATGGATGAGGCTGGACTCTTCTCAGTGGTGTGTGGTAATGGGACGAGGGGAAATGGTCACAAACTGAAGCATAGGAAGTTCCTCACACATGTGTGAAGGAACTTTTTCACAGTGAGGATGACGGACCACTGGCACAGGCTGCACAGAGAGGCTGTGGAGTCTCCTTCTCTGCAGATGTTCAAGACACACCTGAATGCCTACCTGTGCAACCTGGGCAAGGGAGCTGCTTTGGCAGGGGGTTGGACTCGATGGTCTCTAAAGGTCCCTTCCAACCCTTCCAATTCTATGATTCTGTGATTCTGTGATTCTGTGTTCCTTTTGGTCCTTCCTAGTTCAGGATATTCTGATTATATGAACTTTGTATCATAGATTAATGCTTTGTTCATGTACCTTACAAATATAAAAAGTTGAACTGGGAGATAATTCACTGCTTTTTTTTTTTTTAATTGTGACCATAATACAGAATTGCAATGACTCTCAATTAATTTTCATAGTTTACGTACTACAAAATCCCTTCCAGAAGGGTTAGTGATGGAGTGATGAGGTATATTCCTATTTATAGAGAACGTGCAGTTCTGAAGAAGTTCCTCTGTGCCTACAAGAAATTACTCATCGTAAATTAAAATGCAGTGCTCATTTGCATGCAGCTACTATGTACCACCAACTGTTTAGCACTGTGTGGCTGTGAAGTACAGACTGCGCAAGAAGATAAGCCACAGATAGCATCAATTTTATGGAAGAGTCATGTTCAGGTAGGTATCTGTGATATTTGCCTATGTGCAAAAAAAAGGCAGCTTTTTATATCGTTAGATCAGGACAAGAATTCAAGAGACTGGAGTTAATATATTCCTTTCTTTTTAGGTACTGTTGATAATTTTCAGGTATAAGCCATTTCTTTATTATTTCAGAATACTGTGTATGCCATCTAGATCTGTCTTCATGTCTATAACCAAGACACACACCAAAGATGTTTGTCTCCCTGCTGAAGTTATTGGCACAGGCATAGGCTAAGACATGAAGTCCTAAGAATGACTAATAATTAGTTTTTCGGTCCATTAATCAAATTAATTTTCTCTGTTGAAAGCATCTTCCCCGAATCACTACCTGCTCTAATAAGATTCAAAGCAACAATCTAGAACTTTCTCCAGTCTAAGAGAGCATGGTATAGGAATGTCTTTCAGGGATTCCAATGAAACTCAGAATCTTTCCATGATGATAAGTAAAATTCACCCCAAAATAATACTGACATAGATTTAAGTGTCCGTGATTTCCTCGCTTTTAGTAAGGACAGTGAGATTATTTGCCAGAGCAGTTATCCATCAACTTTGGAGCATGGAGAGGTATTTTGAAATTAATGTATGCAATATGCAGAGCAATTTGTTGCACTATTTTTGAAGCAACATCCCATCTAAATTTCATTACCTCAGAGATGGATGCATAATAAAGGGTGATGTTGAAGCAGAAAGAACCATATCAATTAAATTTTAAGTTACAAATTTATACTAATCAGAGAAAAATAAATACGGTACTCAACTGGATTGTGTAGATGTTTTGTATCTTTCTAATATAAATTTTTGCCAAAGCTTGCAGACAACCTGAAGGAATGAAATTTCAGGCTGAAAGATGGGAGATTTAGATTGGATATAAGGCAGAAGTTCTTTGCATCTAGGACTGGAACAGATTGCCCAGAGAAGTGATGGATACCCTGTTCCTGGAGACACTCAAGGTCAGGCTAGATGGAGGTCTGAGCATCCTAATCGAGCTCTAGGCGTCCCTGTTCATTGCAAGGGAGTTAGAGTAGATGACCTTTAAAAGTCCCTTCCAACTCAAATGATTCTATGATTTTATGATTCAGTTATGTCAGGCAGATCCTAAATGCATTTTAAATTAAACTTGACTCTAAAGGCTTTTACCATAGTTTCACAACATTTGCACAATTATACCTTTTTTTTTTTTTTTTTTAAGTTCACAAAAATAGAGCAATTTCAAAGTCCTGGAGCAAAATTTGTGAGATCGTTGTTCATATAGTTAGCTGGACATACATAAGAGAACTTAGTATTCCAGTCTGTCCTTTCTTGCAAATGACATGAGCCAAGGTCCCTTTTTCCTGTTCTTGACGGGCTGCTCAGGTAAATGATAAAGATCTAATGAATTAGAGTAAAGACTAATAGATAACAGATGTAGAGATGCTATCCACTCTATTAATTAATGCTGATGTACATTATGTGGAACTAATGCAAATTACCGTATGCGAATGTTTACAAATTGGAATTATGCTTAGCAACTCAGTAAGCACCTCAGTGAAAGTATTTCCAATTTATTAGGGAAAATGCTGTGAGGGAAACAGCAAAGTACAGTTACTGTGGCATTTATTCCTGACCTTCAGATTCTAATTTATCTCTCCGTGGTCATGAAGTTTTTCTTCAGCCTAAATCAGTTAAGGCTGCATTTTATCATTACTCGCAAAATGCAGTATTATTTTATACTCCTAATATTAAAAATGATAAACTTAGAAAATTATAATTGATGAAACAGTCTTTCTCAAAAGATTTTTTTTAACAAAACGTACCTAGAAAAATATGTATATACTGTTGCCAAGATGTCATTAGATGTCAAGTTTTTCAGGTTAAAAAATAATTTTTTCATTCACTCCTCAAAAAAGATGAGTTGTCTAAATATTAAAATAAAATTGTGTGTTTTGATACTCAAATGAGTTCAGACCCAAACTACTGTTTAAAGGGAATTTGATCATAACTTGTAAATTGTAACTGAAATGAGACCTGTATAGCTAATTGTTTACTCAGCATAATGTTTTCTCTTTTAAAAAGGATACTGTGCATAATAGAGTATATATAATTTTTTCGTTACAAGAAAATATGTTTGTACAAATTAAGTTTTTACTGTGGCCACTGCTTAACAACTGCCTGTGTCCAGCTCAAACATTCAAGGTGATTCTAATAAATGAAGAAATACAAAATATGAGTTCTTAATGGAGAAATACTGAACAGAATAAGTGCACTTCACCTAAAACAAAGACATTAGCTATGATATGTACAAGCTACTGCAAAAGTGATTGAATCAATAGCAGAAATCAATATGAATTTGGTATAAACTTGTGTTTACAGCAAACACATGGCATCACTTGAACAGGTGTCTTGGTATCAAGACATTGTGCGTGAACAGGATTCATAATGGCTTTTGTAATAATGATTTTCACATTTAATAATGAAAGCCAACAATATTTTTTTTCCTGTTTACAAATATGCACCTGTTAAAAGACCCTTTCCTTACCAGCTGTTCAGAGGGCTTATTTTCTGTTTTTATGCACTTGTATATATTAAATTCTTTTATTTCATTCTCAGCATAAACAAGTACATATCTCCCCAGTAGTATTCATGAAAAATCTTGTAAGTAGTAACAAAATACTTCCTTCTTCTGCAATAAGATCTTTATTCCATTTTTATATCAGTTATGAATCATTCAAACTACTTACCCATTTATGTTAAATACAGTATTATTATAACATATTTTACTGTTTCTGTAATTATATTTTTTGTTCTAAAAAGGCTAGTTTATTGTAATAATTCAGTGTCAATTCAGAGTTTTGCAATGATACTAGGGGTGCTATAAAAAAAACCAAACAGCATGGTAGCAATCAGCTACACTGTCATATATGCTGTGGCATTTGAAACCCCATTGATCTCTGGTAAACAGTGTGTTAAATTTTTGTTTAATGCAGTCAAGAACTCCTGAAGTCTTTGCCAGGATTGTGGAAGGGAACAACCACCTGAGGTTTAGGCTGCCTGCAATCAAGTCATTAGCCTAACTGAATAGCTGAAGTTTTGGGATAGGATTATTTATAGACCTAATAGACAGCTTGCACTGGTTTACCATAGGAAAGGGAAAGAGATAATCTAACAGGGGAAAAGGCTACCCTTAAAATGGTACTATTAAAGCAATGAAATTACTTGGTTTGCATATTTTCAATCTTCTTGAATTTATGGTTGCCTTGCCTGGGAGAGATTTAACCGCTGTCTGCTGAGGAAATGTTGCTTTCTTTTTAAAGTTCTGTTGTGTCAGCATCCAATTTCTTTGTAGTACATTGTCGAACATCTCTTTGTTCTCTTTTTAAACATGATAAACTGCCTCTCTCAACTGGCCCAACAGTTGTCTTGATGTATATTCTATTTCCTCAAATATTTGTCAGCGTATTTAATGTAAGAGATTTTGAGATGTGTGTAGTCAGGGTCTGTTCAGGATCCTAAACAATTTTTAACTTTGCTCTACCAAACCTTCCTGTGGTCTGGTTTCTCATCTATAATACAGAGCTAGTGACACATTTCCTGTCAGGACTGCTCTTAAAATAAGAAAACATACTGTATGAATATTCAAAAGAAACAGATTTTTTGCATTACCTGTGATATTTATTAGCATTTATAATAAATACTCTTTAAGTGTTTTGAGAGTCTTGGGTAAAGCATTACGATTAATACGTCCTGTTTGCAGTTTTTTTGATGTTGCTTTATTAGAAATATTTTCACTGATTCAGATAATTGTGTTAATGCTTGCAAATTTAACAACCATTGTCATCTGATTTCCCTGACTATAAAGGTTGTCATCAGCATAAACTAAACCATAAGTACTAGGATTCAAAGCTGAGTAAGTAGAATTAGTTGATAGTTAAAGAGCTTAAAATAACCTCTTGTACCTCTTGGAAGCTATGTAGCTAGCATACATAGAATTTCCTCTGTCTTGCCCCCCTGTTGAAGCCAAGCTAACCTCCTTTTTTGATGCAATCATTTGATCAGAAAATGAGCAACTAAAATTGATGTAATTTTTCAAAAGAGCACATTATAAATGTGTGAAAAATCAGCATTTAAGCTTTAGTTAACTATTTTTAAGTATGTTAGTCATAACTTCTTTTCAAAACTCTGAAGAACTGCTGAATTTAAGAAAAAAAAACTAAAAAAACCAAAACTAATTCCTCCATTTGACATCTGTCTTACTGACCATTCAATTAAGGATGCTAACATTTAACCTATACTGGAAAATAAATTGCTCCTCTGTCAGTTCTATGTTTTCTTCCGTAGTTTTTCCCTTTGTCTCAAAGGAATTGGGAAGCTATAGGATTTTTCATATTCAAACCCATGACGTTCACATATTTGAGCAATTTTCAGTGCACTGAACAACTCTCCCAAAGTTTGCATGCAATTCTAGAACCATTCACAGAGATTTTTGAGCAGTCACTGCAAATGGGGAAACAGGGGCACCCTATTATAGAAAAGGTAGTGCTCAGTGGATTTGAGATCTGTGCTTGCCTTTTCCACAGGTTTTTCACTCATTATTTCCTGTCATGTGGTTATTTCTAGCACATAGTGAAGTAATCACCCACGATGTAGTAATTCTATTTTCTTACATGTTTAGAAACAATTCATATTTTTATTTTCCAAATATATGTAATAAGTTACAAGAATAATGACCTACTACCGTGATTGCTGTTTTCTCTGCTCCATTAACCTGCAAAAAGCCCACTTTTTAATGAAATCTAAATCCATTCCAAATCCAATGTAATTGCTAGTATTAATTAGTTTTTGTAATGCTCTTAAACAAGATATGATATATGATCTCTTGTTAAGTATATGTATGTGTTATATGGAAGAAGACTGTGAAGTGATTATAGGGAATTATCAGGGGAGAAGGTGAGATGGAGTGTTGTTTATTTGGGGTTTTGATTAAGCATCCTTGATCTGTTCGATTCATTTTTATCTGAAAATATACTATCATAAAATAGTATGCCCATTTTATTATTTTATAGCTCAAACCATTTATGCTTTATATCTCTCTACTCTGCTTTCAAATGCTGCTTTTTTATATATATTTAGTACATTGGTCACACATTTAATTTATGGTTGTGAACTCTGAGCTATATGATTAAAGAAGATTCATTCTTCTTTTCCCTTTACTGCAGAGAAATATGAACTTCAAGGCTAATGCTAACTTGTATGCTGAATTTGCTATTTATTCAGTGAGTAGACCGTACCAGCATATTCTTTCAGATGTTCTGAGTAAGTGGTGGCTTAGACAATGTTCTGTTCTTTCACGTGTAGAATTCCAATGTAAAGTTCACAAGAGACTCTGTAGAGATATCTTATGCAGACATCTCATGCGGAAATCTCAAATAAGAACTTTTACACTAATATTTTTATTATCACTATCTGGATGACAATGCAACTTACATTTTTTATTCATGACTTATCTTGGTTCTCCAGAAAATACTATACAAAATTTGAACGGTGTCATTATCAAAGGTTGGATAAAAAGCTGTACATATTAATAAAACTACAAGTGCAAAATTTTATTCATTACATCCTTTGATTATTTTTTTTCTTCTCAAAGGCAGATTAAAATGGAAAGTGAAGTAGTGTTAGAATATTTTCTTTTTGGTCTTCTATCCACACTCTTCTTTATGGCAGTGTCACTCTTCATGGAGTCAAGTAAAGGTCAGAGCCCAGGGTTATTCTTGCTTAAATAAATAAGATTCACTTTGGCTAAAGAATTACTGGGGGTTTTTTGCTGTTTTTTTGTTTTTTTTTTATCTCTTGAATGAGAAGTATAGTCAGCTGGTTAATATGAAACAAATTGGACTTATAAGTGCCAATCATATGACACTTTCTTTCCTCCCCCATACGTAATCCCTACCACAGGTAAGAAATGACTGACCCCACCCCCTTCATAATAATATATTGCCCAAGACTATTATTTTTGAAACATTAATGGCATTTTGAAAAATTAATAGGCTGAGGTCAACCTCAGTACCAGTATCTAGATGACAGGGAAGAGAATCGACGGGTCAGGTTGAAGCTGGGGCTGCCAGTGATTCAACATATGCTGTAAAACACTATTTTGCTCTAAAATAACTCCTTGTGTTGATGACTGTAGATGCTGTCACAGAATTTATGATCACTACCACCTTTCAGCAAATAAATATTATTTAGTTTTATGTTAGTTTTTTCTCTTTATACTTCTTGTTCATCTTACCAGACTTATACGTGGACTGATCAAAGGAAATCTAGGCAGTCTGAGAGGACAGGAGAATAGAGTCTCTTGGTCTAGTAATTTTCGTATGTTAACTATTTAACCAGTCACATGATTCATTCCTGCTGCTGGAATGGACAGTGACTGTAGATCTTCTGACTGTAGTCACAAACTGACTAGTAGTGTTTTGCAACAACTCAAAAAAGTGACCGCTATCTCTCTTTCCTCCTTGACTGTGGGGTCCTTCAGCTTCATTCAGCTCACCCCTAAGAGAGATGATTCAGTAGAGCAATTTGGCAGAAAATGGATCTAGCAACAAAAATGAATGGTTGGAATTTCTGCTAGGTTTGTGGGCTGAGTCAGCCTACAGCAGACATCTGAGATGAACAAAGAGATGGCAGGAGGAAATGAGTCTGGAAGAAAAAACAGCACATATTCAGCCAAATCTAGGTCCTTACAATATAGAACAACTAAGTTCAAGAAAATCTTTATTTTTTAGTATAGTGCATATACAAAAGAACTACCTAACATGAAATTAAAGTGCACCTAGGATAGGAGATTACTAACAGAGACAGGTGATGAGGAAGGTGAATTGAAGTGTATCAGAAGGTTAGCAATTAGGCTAAGAGTCATTCTGTAGAATTTCTATCTAGTATCTGTGAGAAACAAAAAAAAAAAAGCCTCTCTAGAAAGTCAGTCCCAAACAAGAGCCAAACTTTAGGTATTCTGATTCACCTCAGGAAGAAGCTGATCCTTCCATGTGCTCTAAAGCAGTGTGAGGAAACTAAGGGACCAACCCTAGGTCAACTGTAGTCTTTGTAATTGCATTCCACTGGCTTCAGCAACATGGAAATAAAATTCCAACGAGTGAAAATTTTAACAATTAATCTAATTCCATGCAAAATTTAGCTTTGGTATCTTCAAGAAGAGATTTAAGATTTCAGGAAATTTTTCAGAAACATGAGGAAAGCATAGAGAAAAACAGTATGTGGTAAAAGAAAATTGAATATGTTGTTATTCATTGCCTCCCCACCCCAATACACATACATGGACTCACTTCTCCAGAGGACAATCTGGGAATGTTTTTAATAAGGTAAAAAATTATCCGCTAGTAGAATACAGAAGAGGCAGTTTCAGGCAGTTGAAATTGAAATAGCTGGAATTACATCTGTTTATTGTAGGGGTGGATTTGAGCTGAAATATCCTGATTTCAGGAGGTCATTTTTTCTCATTTTATTTTCTGATTGCTTAAGTTGTTATGTTCTGCTCACATTGAGGGTATGTGGATCACTGATATAACTCTTGTGTATCTTTTTTACCGTACTGTAATTGAATTTACTTACAATGGATTTGCTTACCTTACTAAATAGTAGATCACTGTGCTATGATTTTACATCTACTGTCTGTGATTATGTTCACGTAGCAATTCAGCATGATATAACTTCATCAGAAACTAAGCTGCATAAATGCAAACTGTTCCCTGAAGCCAAAAGTAAATTCAGAAATCAAACTTAAATCTCTCTCTGCACATTTTTAAAACTGCCCAGCCCACTTCTGAGAGATTTCAGAATGACATTCAGATCTTTTAAACGTCTTCTTCAGAAAGTGAGTGTACAGTTCTATTTAGCTCAAAACGAGTATCAGGTTCTGTTACCTGTGGACATCTCAGTCTCAGAGCTCCTAACATCAGTAACGAATAGCTTACAGCATCTGATTTTAGTTTTCCAGTTTGTTGTTTATTTGTATGTTATTATATTATTATTATTTAGAGATCTAAATAATAAAGAGAGAGATCTAGAAAACAAAACTTTAAATTTCTCTGCAAAAGTTGTGGGTGAGTTTACATGCTAGGATTTTACAAGCAGGTATTTTTAAGTGAGTATAGCAGACAAGATAGAGAAATACACTAACCTTCCTGACAATACAGAAAGGAGAAAACAAAATCTTAAAAGTATATTTGAAGGTAAGACTAAAGTCTTTTTTTCTATTCCGCAATGATTTCTAAAGAAAAAAGAAAATGGCAGTAATAAGTTATGCCATGGTGCAGAAATTTCTATTTTGTAGTGTGTCACCTCAGATTAAGCTTTCCCTATTTTTCTGATAACAGCCTACTCACGAAGAAGAAACGATATCTTTTTTGCTCTCTCAAAAGAAGGAAAACTTTCAGTCAGGTGGGATTTATCTACTAGGCACAATTTATAGGACATCTATTATAGCACATCTATTCTAGTTCTTGGCCCACTCTGTATTAAAAGGTTAATCTTTTAATGTGTGTATTTATTTATAATCACTGTCTGACTGTATTCTAAATGACTCCTTCAGTGTGCAAACACATACATACATAACCGTACCCTTGTGAGTAGCTTGCAGCCTTTCAGCTGGAGTCATTGTGTAGAATTTTCTATATCTAAGGATGTTTGGAAATCAGAACTTATCATTAGTTCTAATCAAATAAAAAAGTTGCAGTTTTTCTACCATAGTAATGTCTTCTAACAATTTAATAGGGAAACTTTTGTAATATCTTCCAATCTTCCATTTTTATTGAAATAAAAATAATATGATTCAGTACATGAAATTTTAAGGATTTTAATTTTAATTTTAAAAATTTTAGTTTGCATTAAAAAATATTGCCTGAACAATCAATAGTTTTAAATTTTCCATTCATTTGTATTTAATGTATGAAAAAAGCCTCCAGAAAAGGTATCCTTTATTTTCAAAATTCCATCTGTTTTACCACAACCTTGTTCAGCCTGAAATTTCAGACAAAACTTTTTTTATAATTTCTGAATGATTGATTCTCTCTTAATGGGATCCAATTCTTTTTATGACAGCTGACATAGTCCCATTGGCACTGAATTAGCATCATTTCTCTGTATCAGGTAAAGATCCAAAAATGCAATAGTTTCCTAGAAAAAATGTCATTCTCCGTAATATACGAAATAAAAAAAATAAAAATAAAGTTTTTTAGCAAAATACTAAAGTATGAATTTTTTTAGGAAGCCATAAAGTGGGAAGATAATGGGATAGAGGAGACTTTCTGAATTTTCATTACAAATCAGGTATCCCTCAGTAGGATGACTAATTTTGTAAAATAGTGTGGAATCAGACTTGGGTCTTTTCTTACTAGTAAAAATATAAGTCTTTTTTAAACAAATACCTTCCAAAAAACAAAAATATTTTCCAGTACTAGATAGAAGCACTACAGGTCTTTTATTTTGTAACTTTACTGCTGAACTTCTTCAAACCATGTTTACTGGGGTTTAGTCAGATTGCAAATCAGATTACAACCCAGAACAGTAAGAAATGCAAAACTGCAGCATGAGAAGAATGTGGCATGTTACCTGTGTGTGATAACTGAGCCCACTGTTACTGCCTGACAAAGAAATGGGCAGTCTGTTTTCCGAAAGAGCTTCAATGAGGCACAGTGGCAGGTTTTGATGGCAGATTTTCCAGCAGTGATTCAAGAAGGTATTTTTTGTGGTTGTGAATGAAAACACATGCTTATAACCATTTGAAGTAAACAGAACATAAGCATTTATGGCTAAGCGCACAGCCAAGTATAATTCCAAAACTGGGATCAATTTAAACATTTTAACTGATTTCTTGAAGTAGGAGCCTACTGTATAAAGTATATCAAGTATTTTCCTTGTTTTCTGTTTTGGCTCCTAGGCCTTAATTTGAATTCAAGAATTTAAGAGGGCGTGACTATGTTATTCTGTATTTAGTGCAAGAGTCGCTTTCTTATCATTCTAATTCTCTTCACATAGGAAAAACAAAATGATGCAACTTATTAAAATTGCTTCAGGTTTAATTGATTTAGTTATTGTCTGATTAAACTATGTGCTGTCAAGCTTACTGCTCTATTTCAGTAGATTAGAGACTGCAAAAGACTGGACAGGGATGACTGTTGGTAGTCTGTGTACTCTAAATGAAGTTCAAGACACTGGATTAATTTGGATATTTCCCAAATGAATCTTTTTAGAATGAAAAATCGGCCTAAATTTGGCAAAGTAGGCAGGAAATCACATACAATGTTAGAGAGATTAGCAAATTGGGAATGAATTAGAAGAATGGACAGAAAAATGTCTTTTGTCATTTTGGACTGCGTCTTTGCAGTTTGCTCCATTATTCCTGTTATGGACAAAAAGACAATAGAAATGGAATAGAAAAAGTACCTGGAAGAATCCCACTGGAAAAACACAGGATTTACTCTCCCCAGAAATTAATGGCTTGTTTTACTTACACTGTTACCTACATTTGTTTAGCCTTTCTCTGAGAAGAAGCCTCAGGCATACGGTTATTTTTTTTCTTATACTACAAATGGATATTAACCTTGTATAATTCAAATTCTTCCTCTGGACTGGATAAACTCTGGAAACTGGAGCATTGTTGTCAGAGAACAATGGCAATCTGCAGATTAGCCATCAAGAAGGGAATTTGTATCTGTCCACATCTGTGAGTCTATTTGCATGAACTTGAGTTTACTGGTTTCCTGCAGGAAATAAAGTGGGAGTGAAGTTAGTAGTGACAGAGGCACACAGCCAGCAGCAAAAGAAGAGATTTCAAGAAGGAATGTCATTATGATAATCATCTAAATTAGTTGAAATGTTAATCAGTTTGGTTTAAATTAAATCTGTATTTTTTCTTAAATGTACATAATCTCTCATTCTGAAAACTTCTGGACCTATCACACCGCATTTTCTTCCAATCCTCCTTCTGCTATTTCATTTTATTATTATTTGAGGAAAAAGATGAACTGTTTGTCCTCGTTATTTACTTTTCCTGTTTTGTGTGTGATTTCAGTTCTTAAAAAATAAAAAGCTATGTACCATGGAAAAAGGAGAATTGTAAAACTATCATGAAATCTTTTTCTACAAAGACTTCACAGCTTTCTCACCCTACATTCTTTCAGTATAGTTCCATATCCAGAGTTCTATATCCAGTTCTATATCCAGAGTACAGCTGCCAATTACAATTAATAAAGGAAAATTAAATAGTGACTTTGTGTAGTGAACAAGAATGTCACTAGAATGACATCTCTTCATTAAACTTTGACTTGGACTTCCAACTACTCATTTATTGCAGGGTAAAAAGCTAGTTAGTGTGTCAGCTCCCTATAGTTCTTCTTTTCTCTTCTCTTCATCCCAGTTTAGGTCTAAATGTTACCTGACAATATTGTTGAAACATGCTCTTCCTTCATCCAGAAGCTGATTTAACTTTTTGTACAGGCCACTGATTTCATCATGTGGGTGACTGTGGTTGCAGAACAAGCTTAGATGATCTTTATCTTGTGTCTTTTGGAAAACTTCAGGGTTAGTTGAGCAATCTTGCTACTGACTCAATTTTATGTGTTTTATTAACCTCCAGAGCTTGTGTAGAAAGAGAAAAATGCTTAAACATTATTCTTTTCTTGGGATGACTGATTTTAGAGAGGATTCTATGCCTTATTTGGCTTCTTGTTTGAAGGTTGGGATATTTTTCTGCTGCACCTTGGATTTTTTGTGCTATGGCCAACTATCACAGAAGTATTGTATATTCCTATAAGAAGCCTGATATTAATATTATTAAGGACTGTAAGAGTTAATATATGTAATGATGAGGATTTACAGCCCAACTGATTAGATTTTGCATAGTAGTGAAAAAATTTCTAAATGACTCACACCATGTCCTGTAGCCATGCCCGATTTTCTTATATTAAATGTTGATCACATTTGTGATTTGAAAACATATTTATAACTGTATTTCTCATGTTGTCTAGCTCACTGAACAGCTTATGTACATGATAGTAGCCACATATATAAAAAGAATTCCAATACTATACTGTAATCAACAAGCCATAAAGTAAAAAAAAAAAAAAAAGGATGAATCAATCTATATTTCTGGAAGAGAGTAGAAAAGAATGATTGTTATACTATAACTATTGTCCTGATTGTAAGTAATACACTTGAATGTTTGTCAGTACATTCATCAGAAAGAGTCCCAGATGAGTTCAGGGTTTTACTGGAGCCCATTTTAGAATTCAGGTAGGCAGCCAATGCTCAGTGATATTCATGGTGTGTTATAACTGGGTGTATGTTTTGGTTTTCATCTTTCCTATGTTTGTATTTGGCTACTTGGTTGAGGCCAACAAAGGATGTACATTTTATTTGGTCAAGTAAATATTCTTATTAATCTTCATATTCAAAAAATGTGGAAGCTATGAAGAATATATTCAACAGAGAGTATTAATCAAAAAAGCATGTTTAAAACATTAGAAGATGTGCTGTAATCCTGAAATCAGAAGTAGAAGATACTGGGATGTAATCTTACAAAATCCAAACATTGTGTGACAGTTAGACAATAATTAAAGTAACTCATGATCTACAAATTCAGAAAAAGAAAAAGGATTTCACTTCTAGCATATGTGCTAAATTTAACTATATCTTACAAGCATGTTGACAGTGAATTTTTCATTTCATCATTCGCAGAGAGACAAAGCATTTAACCAGTTTAATTGTTCAGTACAAAGCAGTGATGGGAACTATACTAAAAAAAAAATACATCTAATTCTTCACAAACATTTAAATTGCGTGCCAAAGCTGATAACATTTTGTGCATACTAGAATAACTTAAAATGCTTGTTTCTTCTTTGCTAAGAAAATGTTTATTTCTCTGCAAAATAAAGATTATTGGTGCATTCTAATCAGTAAAGTATACTATATATAGCAAATGCTTTTGAAATTATGCAGAAGTATGATAATATGTTAGAGTAATAATGAAGATTTAACATTCAAATAGCTGCATTTTTCACATAGATCCAAATTTGTAAATGTCACTGAGGTCAATTTACTACATATTTAACATTACAAACATTGCACTCTTGTTATTGTTGTTCAGAATAGTGGCAGCCTTATCTTAGATACTGTTTGCAGACCTATTTGTACCTCCATTAATTACAACAGGAGACATACATACATTCATGAAGTGAATTTGACCTTAGACACAGGATTAGGAAGCATCTCTTCCTTAGTCATTCAATTCAGTATTCTGAACAAAAGCCAATTTTTCTTTTTTTTTTTTATAGCCATTCGTAAAGACAATAGTCTTGCAATTTCCTCGTTCACATGGATTGTGATGAATCAGGTCTAATGAAATAGCTCCAGGGAATGAAGGTTGAAGGTTCATAATATCAAATGGTGGGCTCTGTCCGACAGCACTTGAAGGAATGTTTAAAGAGTCTGGGGTTTTTTTTTGCTCACTCTGTTACTATTACTGCACACTGTGCAAGAGCAATTTTGAAATGCAAATAATATAGCTTTCCTGTTAGAGCAATAAACCTTGAGTGAATGCTGGACTTTTAATGCCACTACATAAATTATTCTTTAGGGTCTATATTATAAATCTGAATATTCTAAGTTCATTTTGATAGGTACTTTTGAGATGGTAACACGATTTTTGGTTGTTGTTTAAGAAAATGATGAATAATCATTGGAAAAAGTCTCTTCCTCCTTTGTATTTAATAGAAATAGAATAGGACAAGTCTTCAGCCCATGTAAATGCTTATCACACCAAAGAAGTTGTCTAATGCTAGTTGTAATTTAGCTTTCTTGAAAAAAATCCTAAAGTTTGTTCTAATATTTTCTACAATTCTGTTTAGTTCAAATGATGGAAAAAATAATGTGCATCACCCAAGATAACATCTCTGAAGGACAGATAAGCATGTTGCTTACAAACTCTGATCAACTTACAGTCCTACACCCTTGATGACACCGTTCAAGGGAAATCTGTTGATTTTCCAGAAGTGCACTAAAATGCAGTAGTTCAACATACAGCCATCTTTACTTAACTTCAAGCTTTTACATTGAATGTCAGTTGATTACACAGTTATGATACATATCTTATTACAAACTATACACCTATTTTAATTAGCACTTCTCCTCAACTTTTAAACCATTTTCTGTTTTAGAAACCATTGCAATTAAACAATCATTTTTTATTATGGCATCAGCCACAAAACATTTATATTATTTAATGTCATTGTTTAAATATAAATTAAAAAAAAAAATCTTGTCTTTTCTATTAAAACATTTCCCAGCTTTAAATACTTCTGCAGGGTATTTTTCACCCACTCATATAAATGGGATATTTTCATATTACCTATCATAGTATTTGAGTATTTTCCAAAGACCAATTTGAATCATAATAGCTCAGAAGTCTAATTTACACTTAACCTCACCTTTTCCACCCTGATCCATGTCCTATTTTCTTCTTCTTAGCTGCTTTGTATAGTGACTATGAGGATACTAATTTGAAGTGAAATTTCAGCTTTGTTCTGAAAGCTAAGAGAGCTGTGGTCAATCTAATATCTTCTGACAGGGAATCTGAAATCTTTTGTTCTGTTTATTGAATTAGCTTATATTCTGCTCCCGTGAGCTTTGTTTTTCAGATTGATAGATTCATGATTAATGCAAAAGAGAGCAACCAAGGATGACAGTCTCCTCGTGAAGAAATGCATTCTGAAGTATGTGAGAAAAACATTTCTTAAAGGACTTTGGCTTTTAGGATGTACACCTACAGCCTAGTAATTTTAAAGGATACCAACAATCAAAGTATGTTGAATTTATATGAAAGTAGTATGAATTTCAGTAATTCGTTTCACCAGTTTTCAATGAGCAAGTCAGGGCCTGATCAGTATACGGAAAACTAGGATACAGTTTTCAACTCACTAAGGTGGAAAAAGGCTTTTTTCAAAAATTTAAACTATTCCATCTCTTTTCAATGCTAGGTAATCCAAACAGATTGCTTTGAAGGTCTGGTTAACATGAGAATCCCTAAGCGTGAGGAGATAGGTTGGAAGAATTTAGCAAAATTTAACAGAATATTCTTCTTGCATCATTTTCTGTCTTGATGAAAAATGAATTTGCACAACTGCTCTATCCTAAGAACTGATTTTTGTGAGGCACTGAGAAAGGTGAAAACTGAATGTTACACGCATTAGAGATAAAGAAACTGCATGAGAAAGTTATTAACAGCTAAGGTTATGGATTTTATCAGATTTTCCTCTGTGAAAATATTCCTGTCAGTAAGGAGGTTTATATTAAAGTTATTCATCAAATTAATTTTTGAGAAAGTCCTCAACACAGCAGAATTAAAAAAAAAAAAAAAAAAAAAATTGTATGGGAACTGTTGAATCACAGCCTGAACCACTTATTGATCACCTGAGGTGAGCATGAGTCAGCTGTGGGAGCACAGGTGAAGACAACTCACCTGTGTGACTGGTAGGGGTGGAGTCTGGCTCCACTCCTCTTAGACCTCATTTAAGGGCTGACTGCCCTGGAGGAGGGAGCTCCTCTGTGAAGTTATATCTTTGGAGATGGATGAGTATTCATTTTTCTTCTTTTAGTAGCATCTCCTTGTTTGCACTGATCTCTTTGTCTTTATGGCTCTTACAGTGGGTGGGAACTTCCTTGTGGAAAGGGTGAAGGAGCACTGGAAAAGGTTGTCCAGAGAGGTTGTGGCATCTCCTTCCTTGGAGGTACTGAAGGCCCACCTGGGTGCATACCCATGCAACCTTGTCTAGGGGGACTGCTTTGGCAGGGTGGTTGGACTCAATGATTTCTAGAGGTCCCTTCTAACCCCTGTGATTATGTGATCCTGTTACTTGTTTCTAGTAATCAATTCAAACAATTTGAGGGAACATATATGGTACATGTGAAATACTTAAACTTCCAGCTAAATAAACTTTCACTGTTCCCATCTGTTTCATAGGTCTTGAAGTAAACTTTGTGCAAAATTTTATGTGAAAAATGTGTATTATTTTTCATTTTAAGCGCTGTTTTGCTTTACTAAATTGTGTTTTAGTTCTTTCTGCGTTAAATAATTGTAGGTTAAGTGATGAGAAGATTAATGCAGAATATATCTACAGTGTATGTTTATGTGCAGTCAGGCATACTTTATTGTCGGAATCAATCAATAACTCACCAAGTGTGAGCTTTTCTGTCATTAACTCAGAAACAAAACAGTATATATAGCTTAAAAAGGTCTTGTGAATGTCCATTTACAGGTTTGGTGGGTTTTTTTGTTTGTTTGTTTTATTTTTAGTGAGTTGGAGAGCATGAATGGTAGACAGAGGAGTGCATATAATGCTTAAATCTTCTAGTGGAGAAATGCAGAGTTCAGTATTAGGTATGCACTGTTATCATTATTGAGTTAAATCCTGTGACATCTTTAAAAACAATATTTTTGATGAGTAATTTCCATGTTGTCTTCAGTTGTTAAATGAAAATCTTAAGTTGCATATTCATTTGGGCTACATGTACTCATTTGGAAACAAGCTAGCTTATATTAAAACCCCATGAGTAAGAAATTGTTGTCTGACACTGGAAGCCTTTAGAATGAAATGCTGATGATGTTGAAGTCAAAAGAATTATTTTAGTGGTTTTTTTTTTTTTTTTTTTTTTTTTTTTGTTAAAGGAATGTGATTTCCCTCAGCATAAAGTAAATGGCACTAATCCTTCTGAAAGCGAATTTGCAGATCTTAGGAATACACTCAAAAGAGAAAAACGATTGTATTTTGCATTGCATTAACATAAAAAATAATCTCAAAATGTGAGGAAAAAGTTAATCCACTCTCTCATTAACACTTCATCCATGGAAAATCAAATCATAGGATTTGATCTCGCTTTTACTGAATTCAGTGTTTTTTAATAGCAAGATGACCTCATCACTGATGAGTCCAAAACTATTCCTATTGCTACAGTTAGGCTTTTAACAACCTTGGTTTCTTTTTTTCCTCATCTTTTTGCTTCATTTCCCTTGACCTGGTTGCAGTGTCATCAAAAAGTAGTTGTAGACTAATCATTACCTGAAACACTGAAACTGGACATTGGGAGTCTCATTCCTAGAATACCCAAGACTTACGGAAGCACATCTATTTCTTCTGCTGGATGAGTGGTAATTGTTCTTCTGCTCATTTTCATTCCATTGTAGTTAAACTATACAATAAAACTACATATTGTAGTCTTGCTGCAGCGTATGCTGTTGTGTTGGGAGGTTGTGCTGAGTTTCCCTGAAAATATCACAATAGGAACTGTAGTTCATTTGCATTGTCACTTCCTAAAAATTTGCAGAAGCATGCCCTTGAAAGAATTAGGTCACACAAAATGTGCCCTGAGGGTTTCTCCTTTCTGTTTTTCCCCTATGGATTTCTGCAGCTGATGCGATGAAAATTGTTTTACATCAGTAATTTTTTTTATTATTATTATTATTTTTTTTTTTAGTTAATGTTTCCTGAAAAATGTTTGGCTTATGGTAATAAGCTATCATTCATTGGGAGAACTTCCTTTTCTTTCCTTCCAGATCATTATACTAACCAGTGGCAACTGTTATGACCTTATGAGCCTTCTTCAAGTGGTTGTCCTTAAAGCCATGCATTCAAAATGCATGTTACAGTAGCATAAGGAAATGATTGCATCGAATTCTGTTTTCCTTGTGTATTACAAATCATATATCAATAACTGTAACTTTGAGGCTGAAAAGTTTTCCTTCTCCTTATATTTCTTACTAATGTGTAATAGTTACTATTGCAAGTTTTCTTTGGTGCTGTGAGGGGGGGAAAAAAAACAAAACAAAACTGGGATAGCAATACAGTTTTGTTGGATTATTTTTTTTTTTTTGTATTGAAAATAAGATCATGTGTTCACCACACTGGTCAACTGTAACTAACATTTGTGCTTCTGAAATTCATTAATTTACCTGGCAAGGCCTGAGCATAGCAGAAAGCGGTATCAGCCATTTTGTCTTTTAATACGTACTTTGTACATGCCTGCCTTGATTGCCTGCTTCTTTAGTTTGGAAATATTTTGATATAAGTAGATGCTGTTTTGTCCTGATTTTGTAATTGCTTACTTGCAACTAATTTAGAAAATCATGTATGTCTGCTCGTGATATCAAGAACTGCGTGTCATGTGGCATGAGATTTATATTGTTGAGAATTTTGCATGATCCTTTAATTGTTTTCTGAAACTTCTGATATACACTTAAATATTTTCTTTCATTTGTATTAATTTTCTCCTTTTTTAGTTGTTTTTAATATAGTAATATGTTAAATATTAAAAATAAAAGAATAATAGTACAAGGGCTGCTCCAAAAGTAATGATTCTAATTTTATAATGCTCACCTGTGACATCTGGTGCTGATTGTGTTGTTACAGCCATAGAGGTTGAATGTTCTCAACAATATTGTTATATTTTGTTGCCATGCCACAGATGGCAGCAGAGGGGCAGTCTAACAAAATGGTTTCTGGCATGCAACTGCGTATGAAACAATGATGTAGGATCAAATTCCTCCGTGCGGGGGGGGGGGGGGGGAAATATGGCACCCATTTGCATTCATTCACTCTTGCTGAGTGTTGATGGGAACCAAGTAATGGATGTGAGCACACTGATGCACTGGGAGGTGTGTTTCAGCTGTAAGGACTGTGAGAGCTGATGAGATGCTGCTAAAAACTGTGTTTTTTCATTTTACTTTGTGGTCACAGCATTTTTGTTTATTTTTATTTGGAAGGGCCTTTTGTTACTGTGGTACAGAGAGAGAGAGAGACCATCTTTCTGTATTTACTATAGGTTGCACGGTATCATCTTTAACTGTTATTGCAATATAAATTAATAAAAAGACAAGGAATATGCCTGTATTGTTTAGGTCTGTTATTACTTCTGTACAAATATAAACAGTCATAAATAAATGAAGATAGATGCAGAATAACCATCTGTTAGGAAGTTGGTTCAAGTCAAAACACTTAAAATTTGGCACTGTAGAATGTATTCATGTAAATCTGATTTTAGCCATGTAAGTAACTAGCCTCATGTCCAGATGTTCTGTTTCACTGCAGCCTTCATTTGGGAACTGTTAAGAGCTCAGGATCAGCCCACTGAGGTAGCAGCCTAAAATTGGATTTAGGTGCTGAACTTTCTGTTTGAAAGTGTTGGCATCAGTTCATCTAACCAAACGTCCGTCTTACGGATTCTTCATTGCTAACTCACATACATAGAGGTCTAAATATCTTCTTTCAGACCATGAATAACTAAGATGATTACAAGAAATTTCCCAGATGATGAAAGATGCAGATTGAAACCATGTAGGCTGAGCAGTTCTGTGTTCCTGCTTCCTGGAAGGGTAATTCACCACTAGATTTTCCTAAAATAAAAATGACAGCAGCTGCTACTGCCCTCTCTCATCTCTTTTTTTTTTCTTTTTTTTTTTTTCCTGCCTTCCTAAAGATACAAGGCTTATGAGGTCATGGTATTTTTCTTTCTGTAAACCTTCGCACCCTCAGCTCCTGTCTCTTTTAGACTAAGAGTCCAATTTCAGTTGAAGTGGCGGTGTTTTTCTCAATAAAGGTATTTGAGTAGAGGAAAGAGATCAAAATACACACCCACGCTAAGGGGGGAATGCTGGTACAGCTCAGTTACTCCATACTGCAGGAGTATAGCACATACAAAGTATCAGAACAGGCCATGGTTTATACTGTCTTTCTGCTGGTAGATCTTGTATAAAACTTACCTTATGAAGGTAAGGTGTAAAGAGGTGAAGCACAGAAAGTGCACACATCCATGGGAAATGGGTATCATCACTGTCCTGAGGCGCAACTTGTTTCCAAAAGAAAACAGTTAGCCTCACCCAGAAGGAAAGGCAGTCAAATCTGTCTTCAGGAAAGGTTCTGGGCTGTAGCTTCAGGCTGGATACAAAAATCTGAGTCTTGAGAGAAAAGCAACATTTTGGACATCTGTTACTGCTTGTTCTTCCCCACTAGCTGCCTCTGGGAGACTCGCTGCTCAGCCTTTCTCTGCCTTGGATACCTATAACCATAACGCCTGCTTTAGGTAGTTCAGTGCTTTGTAAGCCTAGTACAGAACTGTGGATTCTCCTGCAGAGCCTATGTGCCACATATGAAGTTTTACAAAAGACCTAACTGAGTCTGAAATTTCCGTTCTGATTGTAAGAGATTTATACAGGAGTGTTGTCTCCTGCACTGTGTCTCAAATTCTGCCCGTCTGTTCTCACAGTTGTCTTCCACAGACACGTGAAGTCAGTCTGTTTGCTGAGAACTGTGAGCATTATTACTGTTCCTCTCTTGTAAAAACGAGCTCTTATCTTATTTTACTACTTCCCCTACAGAGCTGGAATCATAACCCCTGCTCGTGCCAGCCTGAGCTGCTAGGTATGGGTGCATTACAAAAGCAGGCGTATGTAAATAAACTGATATCAGCCTGATTTTTTTCCATGACACCTGAGGATTTGCAGGCAGTACGTGCAGTCTCACTGCCAGACGACTATCAGCAGTTCTGGGAGCTGTTGAGGCAGATGGCTGAGGCGCTAGATCTGACAACAAATATGCCTAAAATGACTTACTGACTCTTCAGTGGTTTTTGATATTAAGCAGAGAGGGAAGCATAAGCTTCCCTATAATGAGCATATTACCAAACAAGCAAGAAACCTCTGGATGAATGATTTTTGATCCACATAGTTTAAAGTAAGGAAGACAATAAAGGAAGAGTAGTCTCAAGCACTTGGAGGTTACTGGTACCTCTTCTCTCAGACTACTCTGAAAAAGTCAATGCTTATGCTGGCAGCATTGCATTCCTGTAGAATACCTGTATTTCCATTAATAAGATTGGTCTTTACTTCTCACCTTTTCTCAGAGTGAACTTGTAAGCACATGGAATTCTAGTGCAAAATTATGAAGCAAAGACATAGAATCCCTGCTACAGGCATGCAGAGAAGCCTATATACATTTTCACTTTATCTTATTGCAAAATTACAGTGGAAATTCAACAGGCTGTGATATAACATACCAATTGGTAACCAATGTGATGCACTGAGTAACACAATGGAATAACTTACCCTATGAAATAACTATGCTAATCCATTACACATTCATATCAATTGGAGTCTTAATGTGGCATGCCTATGAAAATTAACTAAATTAATAATCTTGGCTTTTTTTCTCCCTTTTCCAACTTCCTTGTCTTTACATATCTTGTCTTTACATATCCCGTGTCTACATTCTTGTCCTTGCAACAACAAATGTCTATTTTACTTATCAGTCAAGTGCCCAATAAACTTTGATGAGCCAGGACAAGTAATTCAGGGAACACATTCCAAATATCACTGTTCAGTGATGAAATTTCTTCATGACTCATCAAGGATTTTGCTCAAAGGAATTTGTAGACTTGTATATGTTATTGTTTTCACTTACAATGACATCCTGTAATTTCCTTCAAAAGTCATTCAGGATTTGCTGCTGTTGTCCAGAACTGTATAGTAATAATTTTATGAAGCAGTGCTCCTGTCTTGTGCTAGTGGGTGCCATTTCAGCACTGCAGCTGCAGAGTTGCATCAGAGACCTTTAAACTCACTGCAGCTATTAGCATTAGGCAATGTAGAAGGTGAAACAGCCGTCTGTGACCTGCTGGAGAAAGGAGATAAAGGAATTTTGTGAGGTATTACATCTCTTATTCCTCCTTGCCATAAGCTTTACAGGAGAGTTGCAAGTGAATATTATTCTTGAAATATCTCCCACTTAGGTGTGAGTCATGATGCCTTCCAGGTTATCTTTTCAATGCGTCCCAAATTTATTCAAAACAAAACAAAGAACCTTATGACTTTCTTTCATAGACGTGGCCAGTTCATTAAGGCTAGGTATAATGTAAGCACATGTATTACTTTCAGACAATACAAATGCACGACAGCATATTCAAGTAACCAGGGAAGATTTATCTTGACAGCATTTGCTTTTGTTCTTCATTTTAATACATGAAAATTCAAGCTGACAAGTACTCAAACATATTGTGCTCTGCAGTGCTATTTATCTGTTTTCTTGGCTGTTAGAAACCTCTAGGCTAGCCTAAATTGACCAAGAGCATTCAGCTATTGCTGACTTTTTCTTTCGCCTCTTCCTCCCTCTCCTGACCTGTGTGTGTGTGTGTGTGTGTGAGTGTTTTCCTTTTGAATCTGAACAGATGTAGGTTTGTCTGCAACCAGGGATGGAAGATGGATGAATGATGCGGAACAAAATTAAGATTGCAATTACAAAACGTAGCATACCGTGCTTTATCTAGATAGTGGAGAATATGTATGTGGTCATGTTTGCCCTATAATGTAAGGATTATCAGGGGAATAACAAATTACAGAAATTCTGGTCCTTGGCCTAAAGGCTCTGGCACAGCAGCGTGTCAGGGTAAAAAGCCAAATGACCACTGCAATGGAGATGACCTGACTGTAACTAGTACACTTCCACCAGCTTATGGACGCATTATGTTTGCAGCAGTTTAGGACAAAGAAAGCAAAATGTGTATTCACCTGAGAAACAGAGATTCTTTATCATGCCTCATTGTCGGTCAGGTTTATTGCTTTAGAAATGAAGCAAATGTACTTTAAGAGGTTTCACAAACAGAGCTGGAAGTGCTGCACTGTTAGCAGCTGGATATTTTCTACATGAAGGCACCCATACAGATACAAGGAAGGTATTAGTAGTGTGAAGGGGGGTGGAACTTGCCCTTCTGAGCATGACATGCATCCTGTTTGCACAGTGAAAAGCCATTTTTGCTTCCATGCTTATTCTCAGAATAGATAAGTTCAAAGGTCTATTTCAGTAAATGTGGAAAATCTAGTATAGGCTTAAGGGATTATGTGCTTATGGGTGATTATAATTATTCGGGTGTAAGCAATGTAAGAAATAGCAGCAATTTTTTTCCTTATATATGCTAGCAGTAAATCTGTGTCTTGGACACTATATATCAGAAAACTAGATTTTTAGTTCTTTCTTCTGTAAGTAAGGGTTATTATTCAGAAAAGTACTGTATGGAATGGGGAAAAAGATTCTGCACTGACAAGTTTTACTGAAACAACACCAACAACTTAAAAAAATGAACAAGTAATAAAACTTAATAAATGAATTACTTACATATTAAAAATGTCCTCCTAAAATATTGAAATATGTATAAATAATAATTGTATCTAAAAAAATATATGCTAATCATTTCCCACCCACATATTGTTCCACATATTGTTTTTATACACACACTGTTGGCAGGTTTTTACATTATTATGCACAATTTAATTTAGACATCAGAAATATGCTTTTATTTTAATGAGTTTACACTGCAAGTTAGGAAGAGACTTTAAAAAACACAGTCTAGAAACTATTATACTTATCATATAAATGGGATAAAAAGTAATACATTTTACACAGGTTAGTGAAGGGAGTAATCCTATGACAGTTGCACAAGTGGGCAAACAATTTTTTTTGCCTATTTTAGGAGTGCATCTGTCCACCGCAGCTCAGAAGGTGGTTTTAGTAGTGGGACAGGTTACAGAGAAAACATCTATTAAGTAATTTCTGTCTTTCTACAGACCCACTGATAGTATCAATAGCATTTTTTCCTAACTGCTGTTTCAGTTTAGCTTCTTTCAGTTTCTTCCAATTCAGTAAGGCAGTTCTCAGATGAATGAAAATATCAGGCAGTTCACGAGCTCACAGTATCAGCACGCTTTGCTCTTTGAGTCCCTGCAGTTCTGAAGGGAAGATAGACAAAGAAGCACTTGTACTGGTGATAGCTGACTTCTAGCAATTATTGAGATAGGTTTTGTAGTTCCACAACATGCCACCAACCAACCTCCCTTTCATTGATCTATCACAGGAAACATGTTCAGAGAAATGTATGATTCAACGAATGATAATAAAGTCATTTAATATCTGCAAAAAGTGCTACAGAGTTCTTTAAATGCCAATACTGAAAATGTTAAAAAAGCTTAGCTTGGAACCAGATTCAAAGTACTCAGCAAGCTATACAGGAGAAACTGCCTAACACTTGTTCCTCAAGTCAAGTCCTTCCTTCAGATTTCTACTTTACAAATAAAAATGACAGCAGGTGCAAAGACTGGGACAACTATGTACAGCTGGAGGCTCGTGATAGAGGTAGTATGTCCTCCCCTAACTGTGTGCTGCAGGGATCAGGCAGGAGTGCTTTGTTGGCATTCTGGGATAAAACTTTGCTCTTTGAGCATTGCTGTAGACAACTGAGCTGATGTGAAGTGTAACTTTCCTGTGACCTAAGATTCTTGCTTTTTTGTGTGTAACTTAATTTCCCAAAGCATTATGGCTTTAAGGCTAGTTGTGCTGGATGCTGCTGGACCTCCTGCTGTCTTGGTACTTTACACTCATTTGAATTACATATTAAGCAGCTAAAGGTACAATGGCAATATAAAAGGGCAGGTGCTTACCAGTCAGAGTCATTAGTGAAAGAGTTATCGTCACTTACTAATCTTTCTTCATACATAATGTGGGAAAAATATAAAGAGAAAACAAGACGTGGATTCATGAAAGGTTCCTAAAGCTTTCAGAAAAAAATCCTATGCATGTGGCATATGTTCAGTTCCTATGTTGCTTTCAAAGTGCTTCAGGTTTCACAGTTCAAAAACTGTGAACCTACAGAATTATCGCACCTACTGGACATGATTTTTCCTCTCTTCTATCTGCTTTGCATTCCTGTTGTCTCAAAAAGCTGTCTTTTTCTGTTGCAATGTGAAATGAGTAGCTGTCAACCAACCAGCTTTTCATAAGATTTTATGTCCTTCCGTTTGTCATTTGAAAGGATGCAAATTCATGCTTTAGAAAGGTAATTGTTTTTATTTATCATTAATTTTTTCTATATCATTGATTCAGTTGGAAAAACTCAGAAAGAAGCCATAAACTGCTTTAAAAATATAAAATACTTAAGTGTCACTAGAAGGAAATACCCCAGCCGTTTTAGTTTAAGTATTTGAGAAAGTGAAATACTGTTTACTCTGTCTGGCTTTGGGATAAATCAGTACATTCCAGTCCCGGTGCTATCTGTCCTTTAAACTGCATAAATTCTGCCCTTGTCCCACAGCAATGAAGAAAATCTTGGCAAATCCGTGTGGTCATTCATAGCTTACATCCCCTTGTCCCTTCTCAAATCACTGCTAAAACACCCTCAGTTGACTTTGTGTTCTTGTTTATTCCATTTAATTAGGGAACAGAAAAACTAGAAAACTTCAGGCAACTTCAGACATATCTAGCCCCTCACTCCCCTAACTCTGATGTGAAATTTTTGTTATACTGGCCCGTTTTTATATGGTTGTTTTCAGCCCGCTGTTACCAAGTTACAGAAGCTGTCACTGAGGTCATTTAGTCGTCTGTGCACTTTTTTATGGGCAAGCTGCACCATACAAGGTCCTTAAATGATAATGGTTTTGAATAGTGTTTTTAAATACAACAAATTTCATTTGTTTGTCGCAGATGTCCAAAACGTCAAGAGTTACTAACTCTAAAGTTCATTAGTTCCTTGAAGTCCATTAAAGTAACAAATTACAGAGCTTTTTGCTTCTAAAGAAAAAAAAAACCTGCTTTCCCTCCGAAGCATTTTCGTGACATAAATAAAAATATTCCAAGAGGGGAAGGAGGACAGGTTGTCAAGCACTGCAGTTTTAATTATGAATGAACTCAGTGTTGAAAATTGGCTGTTGTAATATTACATTTTATACTGAAAACAGCGATCCTAAAAGCATTTTGGGACTTTCAGCTGTGTCACATTGAATTACTTTGAGAAATGAATTACGTTTATTACACTCACACGCATAGACAGATTTATTTTCTGTAGTTTGAATTCCTTTTGCATTAATTGTGCCATATCTGGATGAGAAGAGAGTGTGATGAGCATATGTGTTTCAAATCAGACCAGTAAAGCTATGCAAATTTTGCACCCACAAACTTGCTTTTCATCAAAAAACAAAAAACAAACAAACAAAAAACCGTATTTACATGTGTCCAAAAGGATTGGAGGAACACCAGATTCACATAAGTGATGCAACTGTTGTTGCGCTTTAAGCATGATTTGTGACCTAATTTTGCAACAGTAAACGGTGTACCAAGGCCACAGAGCTCTCAGATTTCAGTTTCTGCTCCCCCGTTGTGCGTGCTGTTTATCTAAGATTATTTAATGCTGCTTTGTTCAATACTGATTACGAGCACAAACACAGGGAAACTTCGAAGTCTAAATTCATTAAGTGCTTATAGAGAAAAAGCATACAATGAGCTTTCCTTCTTTTATAACCTCAGTGATCAAATGTATTTGTTAATACCATTTGTTTCAGAATCCGTGATTTCTACAGTGCTTCAGTTCGACTTAAAAAAAAAAAAAATGTCTGGACATAGAATGGATTACATCTGATGCTGCTAACATTTCCTGGAAATGGAAAACTGTGATAGCAGCTGCTGTCTTGGCTCATTTTCAGTTATTGGGGGTTTTTTTGTTTGTTTTTGTTGGAGTTTTGTTGTCGGTGGGTTTTTTTTGTACTGCAGCAATTTACAAGTAGTTACAGCTATCTCCAGCAGTTTGCGTCATGAGTAAAACACCACAAGTCAGTCAAATGTTTCCTTTCCAATCACAGCGCTTCCTCCACTTACTGAACTGTTTACTTTCTGAACAGTATTTATAGTAACTACACTTGCATTCTAAAATAAATGATAATTTATGAAATAAACTAAAAGCTAGCTGCATATGGAAGATAACAGTAGAAAGAAACAAGGCTTTATGTTAAAGCAGAATGCCTCTAGTGAGAATCTGAAAAAATCTTGTAAACAGCTTCTTCAGACAAACAATACCTAGCAAGTTCATAGCAGAAGGATAAAGGTTTTTTTATTATTAAACATATGATGAGCAGAAAATTATCTATATGGGTATTCTTTATAAACTCCAAGTATATGTGCTTTCTTCTTGAATTGAATTATTCTTCTGCAATCTCTGCAGAACTGTGGAATTGTGAAGTGATAAATATTCAGCACTAGTGATGAAAAATAGAATGAGGAGCCAAGAAAAGCAAGAGACAAGGAACTCTAAATGTTGATAGTGTCAAAAAACAGATTAGTGCATATTCAAAGATAAGGCCTGCTTATTTACTAGTACTTCCAGCTGTAATGTTTTTAAGTGCATTGAAAGATGCACTTTTAAAACTATGAGAATATCATTTTTTTTTTAAAGTGCTAACAAAATGTTATTAATTTTTCAGCTAGATCTGTGCCCTTTCATTTGAATGTGATAAAGTTTACAAAGCCAACGTTGTATATGCAGGTTAGCTTTCGATACTGTGCCAGAAGTTTGGTTTTGTTTTGTATCAAAACAGACAATCTCCCCAAGAATTAACTTCAGCAAACCCACCACCACTAAATAGGTTTTAACATTTAAAGAACACTTCCCTTCATCACATTTGAAATGGCTGGTGAAAAGCCCTGCTGTCACAAAGATCCCTGCACCATTTCTGGTTCTGGGATTACTCTGCACTGAGCAGTTTTGGGTATTTGATCCTGAGCAACATGATCCAACTTTGAAAATGGAGCTGACTTTGAGCAAGGTATTTGGACCAGATGACTCCAAAGGTTCGTTCCAACCTAAATTACTCTATGAGCTCTTCTTTCCAGTGTTCTAGATTTGGAATAAGCCTGCGTGAGGCCAGCTTATGCGTCTGCGTGCACATAATCTAGGCATGTCCTAAGAAACATTTAAAACTGGTGATCATGTTGCTCTGAGCCTTAAGGAGTGGAAGACAGAATGTTATGTCTGGATTGGTAGTGACTCAGAGTCATAATCTTCATGCGTCTCTTCCTCTACCCAAGTGAAACGAACCAGCAGTGTCTCTTCATTTCTTAGTGGACAGGAGGGTTGTAGAGCCTCACCCCATGACTTTTCACAGACTTACCATTAAATGAAAAAGGAGACCAAGCCACGTTATCCTTCCTGGAGCTGGTAATTGCAAAGCAGTATTGTGAGTCAGAGCAGTGGGAGTGGTGTTAAGGAGTCCTGCATCCTGCTGCATTGACTCATTCACTGGGGGCTTTCACTTTCCACTGCAGTCAGGAAGCCAACATCTTCTGTGACAATTAAACTAGTCCTAGGGGGACACTGAGAAATTTCTTAAGCTCTGAACTCTACCTAAGCAGTGAAGTTATGAGAATTGAATCCTAGCACACATAACATGCCAATCTGTATATCAATCGCCTTTCATTTATGTTTTGATTTTTTTGCCCACATCTATGGAGGGATAAACTCCTGAAGTATGACACAAAATATTTTAATGCCAGTTTGTACTGCTTAGCTGTTTACTGCTCTGTGATAAGCTTCTCTGTATAAGTGTGATTCCATACTGAGTAATACATCGGCGCACTACAATGCCATCATTGTTGGGTTTTTTTGTAGCAAAAATCTATGCAGTTAGTGGTTAGCTTGTTGGATTATTATAATAGTTTTAATTGATGAGAAAGCCTGTTGGTTTGACTGGGATGAACTGAATTTGCTGCTCAAAAGTGGTTTTTACCGTAGTTAAATTTCACCATAAATAGTACTTTCATTATCTACAATAAAAATTAAAATACATGATTTGTGACCACCCTTCTATGATTTGTTGAAAGTCACTTTACCCTCCAGCATCTCTGTTTCTCAGGGTTCAAAAAGGGAGGAATGATGCCCATCTTTCCAAGTAGCTTTGTTGATTTATATGTCAAAACAGTCAAATGGGGAAAAAAAAAAAACCATAAACAAATGAAATGTGTATCTCTCTACCATTAACTAGTAGTAGTTCAGAAATTTCTGCTAAGATCCTCTTGTCCCAAGACAATTTGAAATCTGTGTGGTTGCATATGCATTTGTAAGTTCATCAGTAAAGAATGGCCTTGGAGTTACAATCTGATTACAAAATCTGTTCAACCTGAGAATATGGGTCTTCCTTCATGTTGCCTTCAGAAATCTCTTGTAAGAATAGTTCTGTCCTCCAGCACTAAGCATTCCGAGGACATTTAGCATCTGGTAAAATTCTAACATCTCAAGATCTATGACATTCCTAAACCAACTCATGTATACAGTAGATATATACTGTGTACATCTGTATATAAATTCCAGTTTTAATTTCTGCTTTCCATAAAACAGAGACTTGGAAATAACTGATGTCAGGAGCAAGCTCTATTATCTGTGGCTTACAATTAGGTACTTTGACATATTCCAGAGATTAAAAGGAAAAGCCTAGCCAAAATCTTGCCTGCCTTGATGTGATGTCTAATAATCTGAAAGAAGATTGAGACTGCTTTCAGGTGCTAACAAATATCCAGAGGCAAGAACAGATCTGCCTGAGCTTTAAGGGTTTGTTTACCTTTCTCACTCACCCCAGGATTTAAAAACTGCCCTACGAAACTCTTAATGCTTGGAGAGTAACTTGCTTCTTTATTGGAATGTAGTTTTATTAGTAGTAGTATTACCATGGTAAAAATTTAAAATGAAGCAAAATGGAACACAAGTAACACTAGATTTTCTCCAGTATCCTGAATCATGAACAGAAGCAAGTCTCGACTCAAACTCAAACCACATTTTAAAGCACAATTCAAATCCTTCTCCAGCCCCTGCCAAGTGCTGAGTTCGGTCCCTGCGGGTCTGAGCAGGGTTTCCTCGGCTACAGCAGCTGGCACAGAGCAGGCTGGTTCCGTCAGCCAGCGCAGGTCTTGACAGGTGCCAAGCATTTCACTTCACTTTCAAGGACCACAAAGCCCTTTGTGCATGATTTAGGAGACTGGGAACTAGTTTTTGATCCAGAAAGGGAGAATGAGATGTTTTCCAAATTTTAATCCTCTAGATCTGTTAGTAGTGCTTCATTGAGTTTCTTCTAAATGCAATAATAACATTTGCTCTGAAAAGAGTTCTTGGTGCATGATGAATTTGCCAGACGTTTTACTTTGAGACCAATCTGACAAATGTTCTTTCTAGCATTTTCATTTTGATTTATTTTCCCTCACAAAGGACAACTTCATAAAGAACTTGAATCAGATCCATGTTCACACTTTACATATGCAACATTCTTGTGGCTGACAAAGTTGGCTCCTCATACAGACTAACTTGGAATTAAAGTCAAATCAGAGAAGGGCATGCTGAGACCGCTATACTTCAGTAGCTGTTTTTTTTTTAACTAGTCATCATTATTATGACTGGATATTTACCCTTAGGTGCACAGAGCGGGTCATTCTGACTCATCTGTTTGGTAGATGCTGTCCTGTTGGGTTAATTGTTATCTTTCTGTCTGAAAGATTTTTTAATTCCTATAACTGCATGGGATAGCTATTTTGCTACTTACCAGGTGACCTTAGTGCTGACATAACCTTTCCGGTATTGTTAGTCGTAACTTGTGTCATGATCTTAAGGTGAATTATGTCTGTCTTGAGGATACAAACCTTCACATAGCACAGATGGTCTGTCGGAAAAAGTGATAATGAAGGTCTGCACATCACAAATTGTCTTCCTTTACAGATTAGTTGCTTTACCATTGCCTCGTTGTCTTTTGATCAAGGTCCTAAGGCATCATTTATCATACAGAGTGCTCTAATATAAAAGATTATAACATGGGATTCTGGAAAATGCTTTTGCTACCAGCACTATCCCTGCATCATGTTGGCCTCCTCCAAACTTGCTTACTTCTCCATTATGCACTGTATCACCGTTACTCCCAGAGAGTAGATTTTTTTACTACATCTTTAAAGAATGATGAAAGCTGTGTAAGCTCATTAACAGAATATGTGTGTAGGCTTAAAATTAAAGATAATAGACAAGTGGTCGGGAAGTCAGTAATTCCTTTACATATTTGCCAAGGGTTAGGTTGAGGTTCGGGGGTTCCTTTGCTCAGTCTGGTGAAATCAGAAGCAGCTCCAGGTGTTGTAGGATGTGCTGGCTTTGCACATGCAACACAGGTGAAGGAGGCACAATTGATCTCAGTTTTCTGCAAGAGCAAACTAAGTCCAGTCTAAATGGCACTCCATTTTAATGTGTTTTTGCATTTTGTATAAGCTAATCCCATTTTTCTTTAATATTTCTTGTTGTTTTCTATGCACTCTCAGAATCTATTATTTCTAAAATTATTGTCAATTCATTGAAGTAAATGTTGATACAAAGCCTGGCTTTTCACATCCATGAAATGAATTGTTAAATTATAAGAATGTGTCTGTGTGTTTAAGAGTAATCCTCACAAAGAATTTGATGCCCTTCTACTCTGAAGCTCAGCCCTTGTATGTCACATCTGTGTTTGTGTAAATGTTCAAAAAACTGAACTTGGAGTGTAATCGCATATTTTACTTGAAGATTCAGCAGAAGGGTGGTTTTTATTTCAGTATTCATTGGCTTTTCTTCATGAGAATACTGCTAAAAAGCCACAAACTTAACATTCAGATCCTTGGGCTTGGATTATGGAAAGGATGTAAGGGTGGGTTGCTGCTGTATGTCTGCACCCCTTAGAACCTGTGATGCGGAAGCATTACTGGAAGTTAACCTTCCCTCAGCCTTGTGTGCGCTGTGTTTCTAATGTGAAGAACAGGCACTGTACAAAAAGTTGGTTGTGTTGTCTTGACAAAAATGTCCTTTGCAGTCTCAGAATGTAATAAGTGTAGGTATGTGAGATGTTAAATGTGTGTCATGGGCATATTGCCACCACCATCTGGAGCAAGACCACTGACTGACTGTGTCTGGATTCGCCCCGGTGATGTGAAGCCTGGCCACCACACTGCTCTTGATCAGTGTACATTACACTTTTATGGCTTAGAATGTATCTATACTAATGAAGTTTTCAGAGTACTGTTTTAAAATGAATCGGAATATATTTTCCTCTTTTAAATCTCTCGGCATCATTTCTTCCTCGTGTATTTTGTGTTCTGACAGTTATTTATTCTTCACATTTTTTTTTGAATAATTATGCCTCTGTGTCTATAGATGTGTGCCAACCCTGCTACTCCATGTTAGAGAAAGAAACAGTAAATGATACGGCATGTACGGGCAGCACTAATTTGTCTTTTTGACATTGACTTAATTTTACACATTTTTCAGGGAGCAGAAGTTGTATGAGTGCTGTCCTGTACTCCAAACATCTCATCTAGGCCAAATAACATCTCCTCAACCAGAAGCAACGTAGTTTGTGAATATGATGTACACATGGAACAGTCCCAAAACAATTCCTATTTAAGCAAGTATAGCTTAAGTCCCATTCTGTAGATAAGCATTTATGCATCTGACAGTAGAATTTTGTCCCAAACAAGCGATGCTATGAAATAATGTAGCAATGAGATTCAATGTGTAACAGAGTCCAGCTGTATCTTATAATACAATGTGTTTTCTTTAGTGTTTATGTGGATTTTCACTTGGATACTGAAGTAATGCGTGCATAAACAGCTTTTGAAGGCATATAAAGTGGGAGCCTCAGCGGAGCCTTAAAGAGAAACCAAAAATATCCTGTTTTCAAATTCAGCTATTTTGTGTCACAGAACAAACTTTCTAAAGAGGCACAGTGACTGGCGAGCAATTGTCTATGTAATTATTTCAAAGTGGAACAGCAAACTTAATACAGTCTTTTTTTTTTTTTTTTTTTTTTCCTTTTTTCTTTTATTAATCAGTTAATTCAGGCGATGGGATAGACTACAGCCAGCAGAAGCGTGAAAATATTGGAGATCTGATCCAAGAGACACTGGAAGCCTTTGAACGCTACGGTGGAGAAACTGCTTATATAAACATTAAATACATGATCCCTACTTACCAGTCGTGCATATTAAACTGAATGGTATCAAATGGAATGATTCCATTTGTGTTTAAAAAAAAACAAACAACAACCTGTGTCTGACTCTGTGTGGCATCTTGTTAGTCATGCTTTCTTTCTGTACAGCTGCTAAAATAGTGGCTTCTGGGGCATTAGAGTGTTAGTACTATTGTGAACAAGTCTTTCCAACACATAAATAGTGCCTGTTCCTTTGATTACAATGGTGTACTGTGCTTGTTTGTTCCATGAAAGAATTGCTTCTTTATAGCAGAGCTGACTCGAGCAGGAATCAGAGTTAAACCTTCAGTTGTGTAGACAATAAAACTATAATTTTCATATGCAATTCAGCAATCACTGTTCTGTGTCCGCTTGCCCTGAGGGTGATGTCAGACGCTGTAACAAGAAGAGTTTATGCTGACTGCTTAATAGGTGTTTGTCATGGAAGAGAAACACCAGTTCAGCAATGTCCCTCTAGCAGCTGTGGCAAGTAATATGCACCAACATACAATAAAACTGTTGAATGTATATACACGTTATAGTGGGAAAATGTATGTGGCCCATTATAAAGCACTGTCAGAAAATTAATGAGTGCCCTTTACATACTCATGGTCTAAGGTGGCTACCTCCACATGGAACTTGGGTTCTTTCAGTGAATGTCAGGCATGGCCACAGTTCTGAAGGAAGGAAACAACAGCACTTGAATAAATCAGACATAATATAAGCAGACAGAATATTTCAGATCCTACAGGCATTGTTCAGCTAGGTAAATACAGAATAGAAACATATCTTATAGGATGCTGGGTATTTGTTTTAACCACAAGGTAGTCATTGCTTTCCTGTTACTGTAGTGTATACTGTTATGTATAAACAACATAACTATTTTCACAGTAATCCTCTACAATTTCCTTCTCAGTTACTTTCACCCTATATATCCATATACCATGTATATGACTGGCATTATTTCTTCAGAAGCATTTCTATGGCAGAAATCTACAAAAAAAAAAAAAAAATAATAATAATAAAGCAAGTTTTGCAGTGTTCATGACAAAAATTTAAAATTATCAAGTCAGCTCAAAACAAATCAGGAGACATGAACCTTGTCTATAAAGCATAACGTTTTTAAAAAGTCCAGGCTTCTGACTCATTTTGTATTTATTCTGCTTTCTAGCTCTTAAAATATAACCAGGTTGCACTTTCAAGCATTTCCCCGTAATCACAAGGTCTCAAAATGCACTCTTATGTGTTAGAAACATACAACTTTCTCACATGTATACACTGCAAGGACTGTCTGTGCCAGAGGCACGGCCCTGTGCTGCCCCATTCCTTTGGCTGGGCACAGGGTGCGTGGGGTGCACCTTCCCACCCACTGAAATACTGACACTAGACTTGCTTTTGTCTGCTCTGATCGTCAGCTCAAGGCATTTTTCTTTTTTCTCTTACTTCTCTTCCCTGTGACCGAAAGACAAGACAGGAGGAAGAGGAGCTGCTGCAGGCAGGGCCACTGGCCAAAGCCACTCCCCAGCGATGGTGCAGGCCCCACTGGTGAAGTGTGCCTGCAGTGTCCCAGGCTCTGGAGACATTCCTTCTCTGCTTGGTTTTCAGTTGTTTCTTCTTTGTTTTACACATAGCCAGGGTTTCCCTCAGGACCCTAAGGTTCAGGCAACGCCTGTCCTATGAGTGGCACACACCTGTGACAGACTAGTACAGCAAACACGCTGCCTCACATGCAGGCCTCGGTAAATCCCCCAACCTTCTCAGCAGAAAGGAATGTAAAGCCTGCCTGGGTTAAGCTCAACATCCTTGATTTTGAAACTTCCAGGGCAGACTCGTGTAGGATGCCACATAGGGGCTGAGCACATCTCTCCAAACATGCCCTTCTTCACTTCCATGCAGGCTCTAGCAACATAGCCTTTGCTTACAGTTTCTCCCTCCATCTCCCCTCAGCAGACTCCAATCGCAGGCACTGTGCTCAGTGCCAGTGAGCTGTTCTGTCTCATGTGATGGCAGCTGTGGGCTCATCTACCAGGAAATCACAGGTGTCCACCATGAATACACGGTGTGCTGGAGGCCTGCTGTGTGGAGGGAGTGGAGCTATTTGACTCTGAATCAAATCAAACCCTTCGTAAAATGGAAATATCAAGTCACCTTTCATTTTTTATCTATTTATATTCTGTCCTGACAATAAAATCCAACCCCACACTTGTACCTAAGCTCAGAACACTGCTCAGCAGCCACTGCACCTCCTGCCCCACTGGGCTCCCACCACAGAGCCACTGGCAGAGATGAAAGCTAGGGACTGGGCTCTGGTCCCTCGGACCTCCCCATTGCACTGCCCCATGTACCAGTTGCACTGCTGAGGGCGTGAGGAAGCTACATCTGCCTCCTAACTTCCTAGCTCTGTTCCTTGCCTCATTAGTAATTTTTGCATCCTGTCCCCTTCTGCTCAGCTATGTCAGGACTAATGACTGACAGAGGCTACAGAATGGGCACCCTGTGCAGCTCCAGGCTTGCCCAGGCCTGATCCCTACACCTCTGTTCTCTGTTTGAAGATGTCTTTCACAAGAATTGGCTTTGACACAGGGTGACCTTACTGCAAACCATAAGGGCCAACAGAGGTCATCCCCGTTCACACCAGGGGAAAGGTTTTACAGCCAAGTGCTTTTACTTGCCTGCTCAAGGAGGTAACTTCATTAATCTTAGGAGCTGGGCTGATGAAAAGAAGCATGACAAAAAACACAGGCCAGTAATTTAGGAAGACCAAAAATGAAACTATTTTTGGATGTCATTTTACTAAGTCAAACTGTAGGATTGCTAACCTTGCCAGTGTCCCTTTAAGCATGATCAGCAGCATATTTATAGGCAATTACAGCACAGCTCAGAGCACTTTATAAAGCACAAGATCAAGGACCCAGGTGCTTAAGCATATGAGTAATATTATGTCATTCGATACGCTGCCTCGCTATTTTACCAAGCTCAAAAAATGGAATTGTAGTTTCAAAATAGTATCTGTCTCTCTTTCTTCCATCTCTTGTCATTGTGGTCACCAACGCTATGGGCAGCCAATCAACAGTTTCTAATTGAGATCAATTAAAAAGCACTTTGGGCCAGGTTTTTCAAGGGATATAAATTAAGTGTAGCTCCATTAAAGCCAATTTGTCTGTGCAGAACAGAAGTAGCTCATGCTCTGGTATGAGAGCATGAGATCTCTTGCTCCTTTTTAGCTTTCCAGACACGTCAGTGTAAGCAATTTCAGGAAAGGACCCAGTGGACAGTGGAGTGTTAAAAAAGTCACGTGCTGGTTTTCTGAAACCAGTGTTTGAGGTAGGTCTGTCCATTACTAGGAAAGCCTGGCATCTTGTGAGTGCTGGTGGGTGCTGTGAAACAGCAAGTTGTTTGGTCTATGGGGAGTGTAGCTTGAAGCTGAGCATGGGGGGGGACTCCAGCCCCCGCCCAGCACTACGGGGCTGCCCTGGGTTGCTGGGGCCTGGCTCAGCCACTGCCAGTGCTGGCAGCAGGGCACTGGAGCCAGGCTGCTGGCTGGTGGCCTTCTAGCCTCTCAAAGGGACAGCACTGACAAAAGGAAGCTGGCAATGTCCCCCAGGGTGATGCACGAGGGGCTGTGGGAAGCCCTGTGTGGGGAAAGGCATGGAGGTACCCGTGGGGGATGCGGGGAGGGGTAGCTGCAGCCAAGCGGGGCCAAAAAGAAAAGGAAAAAGCTGAAGCAGACACTGTGTGCTTTCCTAATCCTGTCTGGAGACCCTCCGACTTCCAAAAAAGCATTCTCCAGTCTGAGGGGCTCTGCAGGCAGCAGGGCAGCAGGCATTTTTCCACTCATCTGTAACATCCTGTATTTTCCGCTGTAAATAAAGGCGGCGATGTCTGCAGGAACTTGGTACAAAGCCCCTATGCTCGAGGTCGCTTTGTGCCTCCTGGAGACTGGGGGAGGATGGTTCATGCGCTGCCAGGACAAGACGTTCCCAGCCCTGGCCCTGCAATCCTTCCTGCACATGAGGGGAGGGGATGGGAGCGTGTGTGCCAGGCACACACTGGCTGTGCTTGCTCTTGCCTAGCAAACACAGCCTGTGCCTGCCTGGGGCTCCTGCAGTGACCCTCCCCGTCCCAGGGGCAGTAGCACCAGGCCTCAGTAACCCAGCTCTGACACATGCAACCCTGGCTCTGTAAAGAGGATGGGGAGAAGGTGAGGGGGCTATTAGGGTGCTCTTGCTGCCAGACCACCCTCCCCCTCCAGCATAGGCCAAAAAACTACGGAAGAACTTGTATTGGATTTGGTTTTGTTCTAAACAAACAGGTTGAGTGTGCTGGAGTGCAGTTGTAAGCTAACCTGCAGCCTCAGCCTGCTCTGTGGCAGAATAGGAACATATTGCTTTTGGGTCTCATTTCTGTGCCTTTTCTACTTCCTTGTCTGTCCGCTGTACAGCTTGGTAGAGATGAACTAAACCAGCACATTTCACGTGAGCAGAGATAAACAAACAAGTGCTTGTGGTGCTGTGCAACATATGCACGCAGCTGTTTCAGCTACCAGCAGCCATGAATGTTGCAGCTTTTTGCCTTCTGTTGGACCACCTCATGTTGCACACTGTTGTATTAGAGAGGGACGCACTCACTTTGAAAGTGTGGTCCATGCAGCTCTATCAGCTTTCAATTTCTGCTCTCTGGGTGTAATTCCTAAGCCCTTCCCTAAGGAGCAATCACCTAAAAGCAGCTCATCTTGCCTAACTCCAGACCTAGGAGTGGTGAATTATGTCCTCTCATCTCGCCAGCTCCATCTTGTGCATTAGTCCCATTACTTCATTTATGGATGTTTGTGCTTCTTGCTTCTCCCGTGTCCCTGTGGTGCAGCTCCAGCTCAACAGAGAAGTGAAGCGGCCAGAGGGGCAGCTGATAGCGGGGCCGTCAGGGAATGGCTATTCCGGCAAAGGCTTTTGCTGAGCAGTCTATGTTTTGGAAAGCACAAGTTTTGGGGAATTTGCATCTGCTTCATCCCAGAGCTCTCCCTTGGTGGTAGCTGAGGCAAAACATTTCTGGAAAAAAATCTTCATCCATTCTCCCCCTGCATAATGCTGCAGTGTACTGGGAGAAGAATAGCTATGCTGCTGAAGATGGGGGACGGGAAGGGAAAGCAAATGACAGGAAAATTTTGTCTGACTCATCAGATGTGAGACTGCATTTCTCCAGTGTTCTGGGGCCCTGTAGCTGTGCTCTCCAAATCCAGATTCCCTGGGCTGCTGTTTGTCCCTCCCAGCTGTCCCCTGGGAACTTGGTGCAGCTGGAATGGCACTGGGTTTTGGTGATGGAGTCGTTCCAGCTTTGCTGTGCCATGTGCATGTCCCAGTGCTGTGATCAGGGCAGACTGGGACCTCCCACCTCACTTCCATCTGATTGTCAAGGTGTGGCGGGAGCCACTGGGGTTGCTGATGGGGAAGCCCATTTTCCACCATTGTCTTCTGTTATTCCTGCCTGCTATGGCTTCCTGTTTGGGTTAGCAGCAGGGATCCCTGTGCAACCTGGGCTAGGGAGCTGCTTTGGCAGGGGGTTGGACTAGATGATCTCTAGAGGTCCCTTCCAACCCCTACAATTCTGTGATTCTGTGACTGTAGCTGGGAAATTGCTCAGTGCCTATGAGGGCAGTGCCAGTACCTCTCACATGGGACTCTCACAAGTGGTGAGTCCAGTACTGTGACCATTACTGAGACTAAGCACGCTGCATTCCCTCTCCTCTCTGGAAAACAACTGAATTCCTCCTGAGAGAAAAATAATGAATAACACCTATCAGAAAGTGTTTTGGATCAATTACCGTATATCTGAGGATAAAACTCAGATCTCTTTCTAAATGTTCTCGGTGTGGGGAGGGGAAAGCTTCCTCACTCAGCACTGCATTGAGCAGCATGTGTTTTATTCCTCGGCTGTGCACTTGAAGAACTCCACGCCTGAAACTTTTTTTATTAACACTGAATCATTTATGTCTGTTACAAAGGAAGAAATTGCCACTGCGCTGCCTCGAGAATCGAAGTAAAGAGAACATCTGCTCTAAACTTCTTGCATCCAATTATTGCTTGCTATGCATTATTACTTACTGGAGCAATGCGACTAAATTAAAGCTTCTTTCTTGTGCCTGCTTTTATGCATTGCTTTGGTATAAAATGTGTGGCTTGCTTAAAATCAACCTACAGCTAAAACTATGTCCGCACACAGCCCACGTGTACTTTGATGCAATTAAGGGCACAATAGGAGCATTCTGAAAGATTGCCTCTAAAAGGCCTTTTGTTCGCTCCCCCATAGGGGCTGGCTGTACAAGCATGCAGAAATGCAACATTAAGGCAAAAGCCTCCGTGAAGAGCCCTGCAGACACAGAGCTGCTTTCTGTAGTTCAGCAGTTGTCTGCATGCAAAAGTAGGGAAGCAAGTGGTGCTGCGAGGGTGATGACCGTTTTGATAGGAATCCCCCACATCACAGGAATGCTTCTAACGATGCCAAAAACCCACCAGAAGCATTCCAGGGCCACAGACGTGCAGACCACTGAAACTAGTGCCTGAACTATGCTGCTGGCAGCGAGGCAAAGACAGCGGGAGCAAACCATGTTAGTTCTGCGGGAGACAGACAGGCATTATTTTTGTTTTTCTTCCTTGCTTTCTACAGTGCATTCAGTGTTACCATCGAGCTTAATTGATTGAAAAATATCTGAAAAATAAAGCCCTTGAACTTGCATGCCTAGAAACCTACCAGCATCACGTGTGCAGCAAAGGCCACATATCTCACAAAATACCACAACATTTCACAAAGGAGGTTTAAGAGCTCCAATTGAATAAAGCTTTCTCTGTGAAATATCTTTATGGATCTACAAAGCAGTTAAACCCTCCTTGGGAAAAAAATGTGTACATCTCTTCCAGTGCTGTGGCAACAGCGTAACTACCACTGAGGCCTCATTAATAAGGTTTGTCCCTTATCAGTAAAAGGAAAAAAATAAATCTCCGTTACAGAAAAGGAATTTAAACTACTAAATTCTGACAGATTTTTTATATTTATTTAATTGCGTAATTCCACATATATTTTTAAAAGCAAAACAAATACATCTGCTTAGCAGTGTTCTGGCCTTCCTAAAGGGATGGGTCCTACTACTTATAGCCAGTGACAAGAGTAACAGAGGTGAAATAAACTTGATAGACCCCTTTTCTATCAATGATTTTGCGACAGGCATAGTACAGGATTGGATTTTGTGATCTGAGCTACAACACCTTTAATTATAAGACAATTTGGTTCCACGTGCTGTAGGGAATTTGGGCAGTTGCAAACCCTGCAGTGTTCCTTCTTGCATACCCTAATGGTTGTTTTTCTCCTCAAAGGAAGAAAAATAGTATTCCTCTATTCACAGTGTTGTGTTTTTTGTTTGGTTTTTTTTCAAAGCTTGTGTTCCTCAGGCATTTCTCAGCTCCCCGAGATGTGTGCATTGCCTCTGCTCACCGGTCTCCCTTTGCACCCACACGTAATTCCAGCATTTTATTAGCAGAGCTTGGTGCTGCACTGCCTTTGTACATCTCCCATACTGTTATAACTGTGTTTGGAAATGGAGATGGATGGTGTGTTGAGTGTGAGTTTTGTTTCCCTACAGCCCTTGTTCACATCTGTTTCCTATAACATGATCAATAGCAGGCAGTTGTATTAATTTTAATTTCCAGTTTGTGGTTTCAAATTTCTCATCAAAATTCCCATGTTTTGCTTGAATTATGTGGTATGGTTTCATTTGCTTTACTCGAGACATCCCATGATGATGGTTTCCCTCCCTTTGCCCAGGCTGTGGGCTGACCCTATAGTGCTCTGTGGATACACTCCTTCACAAGTGCTGATGAATGTGCCCAGAGCTGTGCCTGTTGCCACTGAGGTGCAGGAAGGTCTGGAAACACAGCATGGGAGGGGAGGGAGGCAGGAGGGAGACACCCAGCATGGCTGCAGAAGCATTGGGCACCAGTTGGCTGTGAAGGGTTCTGGGTCAGAGCTGTGACCATTCACTTCCACACGCTCTAGAAGCCCACTTGCTCCTTTATCAAATACTCCAAGCTGGAAGGGACTAACTAGGTCCATCAAGTCCAGCTCTTGGTTCCACATAGCACCATCCAAAATCCAAACCCTCTATCTGAGAGCACTGTCCAAATTGGGGCCGTGCCCACTGCCCTGGGCAGCTCGTTCCGTGCCCACCACCCTCTGGTGAAGAATCTAACACCCAACCTGATCCTCCCCAACACGGCTCTGTTGTGTTCCCTTGGGTTCTTGCTTCTTACTGGACACAGTGGAGCGCTGCAGGCAGTGTGGGGTCAGACAGCTGAAGCTGGCTGAACAGGACCATGCAGAAAATAAGTGAGAGCACAGAGGATGAGGCCCGGCCATTCTCCTGACAGCTGCTGACGCTTCCCGGTGCCAGGCCTCCCCCTGGGCTCCTGCTCCCCACAAAAGCAAAATGAGGAAGTGATGCCGCGTGACCATGCGGGTTTCGGTTCAGCTCAGGCAGAGCTGGTAGCGGCTGCCGGGCTCGATGAAGTCAAAAGCAATGCTTGTGTGAAAAAGGAGAGTAGGAACTGGCCCCTGGCCTTGTCTTAAACTGACACTGCTGCTACATATGTGGCTACATCTTTCTTTTCCACGAGTAATTTGTTTTCTAATGCTAGCAGCCCGTTAGCTGGACCGTGTTTGCATTTTTGCTGTATTTTCTCTTACTGCTGTGAGATCTTCTCTTTTAATCCATTTTATTCTAATGAATATCTCCCAGGATACCTCCCACACTGGATCTTCACCTGCATTTTTGCATCTAAATGACTACAGAAAAAGTCAGGAGGCTGCAGAGTTCTGTATCTCTGTATCTTACATTGCTCTGTGATTTGATAACAGAAGTGGCACAAACCTAGCTTTAATCCTGGCCAAGGTTAAAAATCAGGAATGTGATCTATTTGTTTAGGAATTTGCACAAGCATTTCACTGATGCACAGTGACATGAATAATCGAGATTTCTGTGAAAGACTTTACCTTCCCACCCCTCTCTTCTCCTCCCTGCCTTCCAAGCCCCTTGCCTGCAGTGGGTGATGCAGAGCACAGCTCTGTGCCCTGCAGGGAATTAACACCTCAGGGCACAGATGAACAGGGGATTTGGTAACAAAACTAAACCCCCAGCTGCCTCCATGTCTCACCCAGCCACGGCATGACTGTCCCTTGCAGGCGTCATCACTTCCCTCACATCTCTTCGGTTTCAGAGCCATGACTGGAAGAGAGGTGTCTCTTGAAGACCAGTGGATCAAAACCCAGACTGGAAAACCCCAAACTAGGTGCTCACAGACTTAGCTGCCGAGCTGAAAGCAGGGCTGGTCCCTCCTTGGAGATCCTGTTCTTCTCTACTCTGACTTGCTCCATGTTCAGTCACAGCCTGTAGGCTGCAAATGGAACAAGGTCTGCCTCAGTGATGGGAAATGGAACAATGTCTGGGAATGGCTCTGAGCCCACTTCTGGATTCTGGACTGGTCCCAGGAGCCGTTCCAAGGGGATGGAAGCAAACTGACACACAGCTGGGCTAGAATCTCCCGGCAAATTACTTCTCAGCAAGTGGTCTGCCTGTCAGGCCGCTGTGAGGCCAGAGGAATAAAGTGCCATCCTGGCAATTGGCACTCAGATGTAGCTATCTGATTCCAGGAGGTTTCCTCCTTTTCTCCCCATGGTGATCTGCTCACACCAGTGCTTACTCTAAAGGGCCCCTGAGCAGGAGCAGGGCCTACTGTGAGCAGGGAAAATGGAGTAAGGTCTGAAGGAAAGAACTACAAGGGGCAGCACATGAGGGCAGGAGAAGTGCTCAACTTTAAAGGGCTGAAGAACAGAGAGGTTGAAAGAAATGTGAAAAAAACCTAGTGAGAAAAGGAGGAAAATTTCTGGAAGAAGAAAGAAGAGCCCAGTAGTGTATGGGGAGAGATGGGCAGGCAAGGAGAGAGGGGCAGGTCAAGGGAGGTGGGTGATGGGTAAGAAGGAAGACAATGCAGATTAGATAAGTGAAGGAAAATGATTATGCCTGTGGCAGGTGAGCACAGGTGACAAAGTCAAATCCCCTCCTGTGCTTTCCCTGCTGCAATGGGACAGTGAAATCTCCTGCTCTGGGGATTCCCTCAGAGCCACCCCTACTCCTCTGGGAGGTACCAAGACTGTGCTCCTGCCATCAGATGGCACTGTGCTGAAAAACACTGAGTGCATAAAATCATGATTTGAGACAAACAGATACTTATCCCTGCATGAGAAAGAGAATACTGCTTAAATATTTAATCATGTTTTATTGTTTTTACAATAGTTTAATGGTGTTAAAACATCTGATACATGCTCAGAAAAAATCAGCATTTTAAAGCAATGAATTATTCTGGTTGATTTTGTCTTTTTCCCTCCAGATAAAAGTAACCATGTGACAACAGGCTCCTTCCAACAGCTCAGCCCATGATAGTCTCATTACAGGCTAACGCGTTCTCTCACACATCTGAACCAAACCATTGAGAAAGTAATAAGTGATCATTCATAGACGCAGACTGGTAGCTAATAGCATCCTCACTTACCTTCCAAACACTGAGCACAGTAAAAATAAATTCAGGATGAATGCATGCGGAAAACTCAATTGTAGGCACATCAGAGATGAACCAAAAATGGAAGCACTCAGAATTAGTAGCATAAAATCCAAATAATGACCTGTAATGGATGTCAGCCAGAGAGGACAACACATCCCCTGTGATCATCTTAAAGGGACTTTCCTGATGTGTTCACAGCCCACACCTCAGCAAACACATGTAATTCGGGCCAAGTAGATGTGCAACACGATGGAGTGCTGAAGCTAGATAGGAAGGCTTCTCCCAGTGTGGTTATGAGAGGGACATGTTTCCCTTTCCAGACACGTCTGGGCTGCAGTTCCCATTATACTACTGGAGAAGTACACTTACTGTGTAGGAAGGTCGTGTTGGAAAGTCAGAGGAAGATTGCTTTGTCCCTCTGGGTTTCTTCCATGAGGCCATCAAGACTCACCTTGCAGACTCCTTAGGCCACGATAGAAGCTGAAAGTCAGCAGCATTTTGGGAACTAATCCTTCAGCTCTGTCATGCTTGACTTACAACATTGACTTCAAAGGGTTCCAGAGCACTGCCGTGGTGTCTCTGGGTTCCCCACAAGGGCAGGCAGCTGTCACACATCTTTCAGTGCATAGAGATGGCAGTGTTATACAACACCATGACTTATTAAAGGCTGTGATCCTCCTGCAGCTTTTACTGTATCATCATGAAGCAGCACTCCTATGTGGTACGCTGAGCAATGTCATTCTATTGGTTCCTCACCAGGGTTGGCAAAAGTTTATTTAACATTGCAACCTGTTGGCTGGTGAACTGAATTTGTGGTTGGAGATTGTCAAGAGGGAAAAAATCCACCTGGTCAACACTGCATGGATATCTCATAGGGCAAAGGGAACATACTGCGGAAGGAAAAATCCAACCATGAGCTGCATCAGTCAGAGCAAAGTGAGCAAGGTTTACGTGCTGGGCATTACTTTTCCAGCACCAGTGAGAATTAAGGCAGACCCACTGCGCAGTTTGATGATTAGGGCAAGTAATTAGAGCTCATTGGTTCCTGATTCTGCTCTTCTATTGACTTGCTGTGGGACATAGCTTGACCTCTTTGTGTCCTACTTTCCCTTCCATAGCATGGAAATGCTTGCTGTTTTGTTGTGGTGTTGTGATGCTCTGTTAATTTGAAGGAACATGACAAATGCATTAAAGCCAGTAAAAATGTTACCCAGGGTGCAGCACCATTAGGATGTATACATTTTTGCATTTTAGAAAACATTCAAATTCCAGCCCTTATATATCTTTTGCAAATGCAACTCGCAAAAAAGCAAGGCAAACACTGCTAACACAGCTTTGCCACACACTGTCAAGTGCTTATAAACCCTATTTATAGCTACAGTTAAAGATTCAGATATGCAAGTATTCCATTAAAAGACCACATTAATGAGCCCTTAGAGAAAATATCTCACAAAGCCTTTTGAGCTCTTAACTGCTCAGTTGTGCAGGGCTTCTTGCTTGTTAACATTCATAAAATATGAATACTGTGTACTAAACGCCAGCACTTTGTGGATTGCAACGACTTATCTCAGCATCAACAACTTAACTTACGCAAGAGGAGACACAGCAGCACAGTTCTGCTGCAGATGGTCAGGCTGCACCAGCAGCTCACGTGCTGCCCTGCCTGGGGGCCTTTCTTTCTGGTGCGAAGCTGAGTGTCAGGCTGACTTGCAGGTCACTATCTGTGAGTATAATTTCAGGGAGGACAATCAAACCTATTAGCTAAGGGTGGCAGACCTGGGCCTTCTTGCAGCCGCAGCTCCAGAGTGTGGCAGGCATTCAGAGCAAAATCTAATAGATAAAAGTCACAGGAGATGTTGGTTTTTTTATCCCTTTGACATAAGATAGCTGATGAGAAATGTCATTTGAGAAAGAAAAACTTTGCTGTGTTTGATTTGTCATTATTTCTCTACTGTCCTTTACTGTCTGTCATTGTGCATTTCCCATATTCTCTCTCCCCTCTTGGAAACCCACATTTCAGATGTGTGACAGATGCTCTTGCTTAAACGTTATTGACGTATGTTTTACCTTTATCAAGCTGCATTGTGTAAACAAACATTCCTGCAACCCATTTAAGAATAATTCTCTGTAACCTTTAATACTGTATTTCCGTTCACCGAGGATTTACAGGAGGCTTAAAGCACTGGAGAAGACAGAAAGCAATCTGCATCCTGTCCTTTGCTCCTTGGTCCAGCTGTCTTTCCAGCACAGCATACACTCGTGCTCCCCACCCCTCACCTCTCTCCCCCCCCCCAAAGAAAATAGATGTGGACACGATGCTTTAAAAGATTCGGGGCAGCTCTCACTGTTCCTTTTGACTGTGCATTAGCCGGCTTGTTAAGCAGGGCTGGAGTGCTCAGCTTTATTTTACCATGGTGAATCCCTAACTGTTCACAACGTTAGCATCATAGTGTAGCACCAAACCCTCCAGTGCCATAAACTGCCCAACACCGTGCAATTGCTGAGTGCCTAGTAAAACAGGATCACTTGCAATCATCTGGGGATGTAGCTGAAGACAGGGCTATGACAGTTCTCCAAGGCTTCCTTTCTACTACTCTCCTCATTGCAATCTCATTACTTGCATCCACCTGTCTTCTGGCAGTGTTACTGTCCTGAGCATAAGCTCCCACAGCATCCCTTACCCTGAGCCCAGCTGTATTTCTGGGCAGTCCCAGGAACATCTGTAGGTGATACACAGACATCACCAGTGCCAGTGAGCCCAGGAGACAGCAGGAAAAATCCCTTGGCCTGAGCAGTGGCCTGCTGGGCTGGAAGCTGGGTGCAGTGCATCACCGAGTCTGATGGATGTCCCTTCATGAGGACAGAGTAAATTATTTTCTGGACTCCACTCACTTTATGGACTCCACTAACTAAAAGGGAAGTGCAAGCCCTGATTCCCAGGTTTCTGGTCAAATGCAAGACAGCACCTTAAGGTGTGAAATATCTTTTACAGAAAAAAAAGATTGAATTTGTCTTGGATTTTTGGAGGGCCCATGTTGCACTTTTCCCCATATATTGTTACATAATCCTCTCAAGAAGCTCTGGAGGAGAAAGCCATCAGGGTCAGGCTGCATGCATTGCAGTTGTTTTGGATGGCTGTGGGTGTCACTTACAGGCATGGCCTTGATGGGCTTCTTCTTGGAGCTGTTCTGGTGGAGAATCCCCTTGCCCAAGGACTGGATGAGAATGAAAAGACTCCAGCAAGTTGGGGTCCTTGGTGTTAGGACCAAACGTGTCAGGTGTTTTGTGTCTGCCTGTGGGCAGAAGTGGCTCTGTTAGCTTTCCGCAGTGAGAGTATTAGGATCTCCTTGTGGTCTTCCAGGATTAGCTGGCAATGGTGTAGGGGTTTGGAGACTTCAGGTCTTACACACTGGTTGCCTCCAACATCCACTGGGAACTGTGGATTTAGGAAGTTCTTCTCCTTGCTTTTAGCTTCTGTGTAGGAAGCAAATTCCAGCAATTAAGGAATTAAAAATTGTAAACCACTGCAAAGCAAATAGGTCATCTCCACATCCTCCACGTTCTCAATTATTTGGGTGATATGGGAAAACAGGAAAGCTGGAAAACACCTGTGGTCAGTCCAGAGGCAGCCCATAGGGAGTGATGCTGGCTGAGGGCTGGCTCAGCCTTCAGACACATTAATTATGTATAAATTAAGCTTCTGTGTGACAGTAAATGGAAGGATGAAAGGGGACTATGTGGGCACGTGGAGTGAGTAAATGGTGCTGGTGGAGGCAGGATGTATGTGTGGGACAAAGGGACTGGAAAGAATTAGAAAAGGGGAAGCATCTTTCAGAAAAGCAGCTGGGCTTACGAAAAAATAATAAAAAAGGAATAACTTAAAGCAAAGAATCAGAATATGTTTTTTGTTGTTTTATTTTAGCTGAATTACAGTTAAGCACTTAAATGACTTTGTAAATGCAGATCCTATTTTCTGTACCTTCCCTCTCCATAAAATGCAAATAATGTTGGGGTTTTTTTGCTCCCAGAGTAGTGCAAAAACAAGCTCATTCATGTCTGAGAAGTACTCGTATGCTACATGGGAACTACAGCAAAGATTATGAATATATAACTAAAGCTGTGGGCTTGCATTGAGGCACTTGGCATCTGCCCTGATGTGTGATGCATCATGCAGGAGGGCTAACAGAGGAGGACATGAAAATGCAAGACAGAATTTAATGAATTCTGGAATTGGGAACGTGAGGCTCCTCAGAACTGGAAGTGGGAAAATGTTGAACTCACAGAGAACACTGAGAGAGGTATATGTATGCTTAAACATATAGCAAAAGACAGCAAAGAAGGGAAACACAGATCTAGACCACAGAGTTCAAGAAATATGTATACCATTGAGAAATAAATCTATTTGGAGCAGAAATGACCACTGTGGATGACCAGGGAAATACAGACAGCAATAAAGAGAGAAGAATATGAGACCTATAAATCAGCAGGGTCAGCTCTGCTGGAAGTGGTACAAGAGCCTATTGTGAAAGAAGAATGCAAGAGAACGATCTAAAAAAAAAAAAAAAAACACAGAGGAAGAAATAAAAGATGGGAAAAGATGTGAACACAATAAAAGATTTTATAAATTTGGTATATAGAAAGTGAAAGGTCACTCAGGGAGATAGCCATCACCTTCCTGAGCAAGGGCAGGATACCTTGACTAACAGGGGCTATTGCTGGAAAAATGAATTACTACCCATGCCTCAGTATTCATCAGGGAGGGATGGAGAGTGTCACAGTTTCTATGTATTTTCCAAGGGCAGAAAATAAACAATCATTAACTCTGAAGGCTACCAAGGGATCAAGCAATTAACTAAATACACCAAAATAAAGCGCTTTACACAAAAAGGGGTGTTCACTTCCCAAATTCATTTTTAAAAATAGATGCCAGAGGAATAAAATCAGCTAGCTATGGAAAAGTTTCTGGGCAATTAAGGGTGCCATCATTGCATTTCAAACTTGTAAAGGAGAATAATAGGGAAGAAGTGCCTTTGAGCTCCAAGGAGCACACAAGACAGCTGATTAGCCTTATCAGAGAGATATAATTGGAAACCAATTATTTTACTTCATTAAAAAAATAAAGGTGGGGGGGAGAGGCCAAGAGGAAAGGAAAGGGAAGGAAAAAGGGAAGGGAAGGCAAGGCAAGGCAACAGTTAAGAAGAAAAAATAAAACAATTTTAACGTTATCAGATTTCAAAAGTACAGAGATTCATTGCACCATGAGATATTACTGTGTAAGATGAGAGGTCTGAGAATTGAGTCTGTAAATGCCTGGCTTGATTACAGAAGCCAGGTGGTGATAAAAAAACACAAAGAGATTGTTTAGGGTAGAGGTAGGTAATGGAGTGACACACTGCTGTTCTGAGCTTTCTTAGCACTGAACAACTGCCACTGGGAAGAAAGAAGTACAACCAATCACAACGTGGAGGAAGACTTTTGGAAAGAGATGACGTTAATCCTGGTACATGGAGTTTAACCTGAAAAAAAAAAAATATGAAGCTAGGATAAAGGAAGTCACGGTAGAAGTGCTGTAAGAGGATAGCTTGGGCAATTTGGAATTGGAAGAATATCTGGGGATAGCAGCCAAGTTTCTACTTGTGTTCCATTTTAAGGTTCAGAGAGCAAAAGAAGTAGGTGTGAACATTACAACATCATACACTTCGATGGAGTTTGTGAACTTAACATGTGCATTTAAAATGTGCAAGGAGACACAGCTACCCAGGACACAAAGCTTGTTTCATGCTCACTGGGTAATCAGCCTACAAGAAGAGACAAGAAAAGGCCACAGCTCAGGCCCAGCCTCTCTGGAAACCAAAGTACCCAGTGACAAGGTGGGTTCAGTGCCTGCTCCACACAGCGTTCAGAGCCATGAGAGCAGAGCTGGCTCTATCTCTTCCTTCAGAAAACTTCTCTCAATCTCCCATTATAAAGGGAGGTTATATTATAAAATATATTATAAAACATGCCACCAAGATGGGGAAAAACTGAATCCAAAGCTTGCTCTCTTTCTGAAAGGTATTTCAGCTCTCCTGTGTAGTACCTTCTCAGATTAGGCTAGTTGCATTGCACCTGTAATTAGGGAGAATGAGAGCTGAGAAGGCTGAGTTCTTGTGCTCTGCCAAGGTGCCCCTCTGGCCAGCTGCTGACTGAGGGGCAGGGCAGGGCAGGGCAGAGTCAACTTGTGTCACTGATGTATAGTCCAAATACTGAAATCTTCAGGGATACAGCATTCACCTCCAGAACAAGAGAGAACAAAGTGAGGTAAGGGAAAACGGGCTACCTTAACTGTCCCTGTTCACTGCAGCAGAGTTGGAGTAGATGGCCTTCAGAGGTTCCTTCCAACTCTAAGAATTCTGTAATTCCATGCACGTAGAGCTATAGCATAAATTTCAAAAACAAAAGTATTTGGGAACATGAAGGTAAGGAAAAAAAGCTAAGTTTGTGCTTATTGCAGTTGGTTATGCCAGCTGACTGGTATCTTTCTCTGATAAAGCTTAATCATGCCCGAATCAAGGGAAATGTTTAGTTCTCTTGGTTAGAAAATGCAGATGACAGGTGAAGTTAGAGAACCTGAAGGAATCAGTGAGGTAAATACAGATTTGATTACTGGGAAATTACAGTGGGTACATTTGAAAAGGGAGATAATAGAGAGCAGTTAGCAGTGGAGGTCTCAAGAATCATATTTGTGACTCCATGTTCCTGTTACCAAAAGGAAGTAATGGTGATTTTTCTGCTGCCACAGTGGCAGGAGAGAAGGCTAATGGCTGGGGGACCTGAGCTGACCACTGAATGCTCTCGTGTCTGTGGGACAGCCTGGTCACCCAGCTGGACACCGGTGTTAGATGCTTGCAGTGTGCTACTGTGAATAGCTTGCACTCACCAGGAAGAAATTCTTCCTTTAATGAATGAATTTTACCCTATCAGTACCCCCGTGTATTTCAAACTGGTACTGTTAAGCTCATTCTGTCAATGATTTGCAGACCAAGATGCAAAAAGGAAATCATGAGGCACCAACTGTTGTGCCAGTAATCCTCATACATGTTTCCATGAATCTAGCCCAATAAAAAGTTGTGAAAATCTTTAACTCCTGGCTGTTGTCAAGGCCAATAAGGGATCCTAACTTCTAATCTAACTGCTGCTGCCATTTACCTAACATGGAAGCTATTAGTTTTGTATGTTTGTGTGTAGATGGGGAGAAATGAAGTGAAAACTTCTTGTTAATATTCCTTGATTGAACCTTTTTTGTACATTGTAGACATTTATAATCAAGTCCTTGTGCTTCCATCTACACACATGACTTTCTCTTACAGCAGACCTTTAGCTACTGTGAAATCTAGCATTAGCATGTCAGGCGCAAACACGAGGCCAGTCCTACAAAAACCTTATTTTGAAATAGGATTTGGTCTTGATAGACATAAATGGAGAAAAAGAGTCCAGATTCCCCAGTACTGATGCAATTTTTGTTTCTGAGGGTCTGGGATTTGCTAATATACTAATGCACCCTCAACTTACTGAAGAAATGTGTTACAAAATACTACTCAATACCATCTTTTTTTTCTTTTTTTTGTCTTTTTTTTTTTTTCTTTTCTCATTAATTTCAATCACAGAAAAAGAAAAGCCCAGCTGTGTTAATTGGTATGACTCCCCTCAAGGGTATTGTGAAGCATGAAATAATTCCCTTCATTACTGACAATGCAGGGACACGAGTTTTCCCGCGAGGATCTCTCTTGTCTGGTGATCTGGTGACCATAGAGAACAGTGATGGGATTAGGGAAATATTGTTTTAAAATTAATAATTTGTCTAGGGGATGGAAGGTGGCAAGGAGAAAAGCTTAAAAATACAGAGAGTACATTTGGCTTTGAGGGCCTTGGAGGCAGCTGGGTCTCAGCCTGCTGAGACATCATTTGCCTCAGCTCTGGTTTTCTTTTTAAAGGACAGCAAGGCTGATGTTTGGTGTTTGAAACATCCACAGACAAGCAGAAAACCAAATCATTGTAAAGCTGGCCAGATTCATTTCTCCTTTTTTATTTTTGGGAGTTAGAATTTCATTTCCCTAAAGCACAGGGAGAGCTCAGACATGAGCTCCCAGGCTGGCTCAGCCAGCTCTGGCTGGTGACGTGGCTGTGGCCAACAAGGTTTGCCCTGTGCTGCAGCAGGTAGCCAACTGCCTGCCAGGCAGTCACCAAGCTGTCATGGCAGCGTAGGTGCGTGGTTGAGGGGGGAGGAAAAAAATAATCCCCCCTTCTTTTTTCTTTTCATTTGCTGAACTAGCAAAAAGGCATCTATTGCTAATTTTGCTGGATTTGCAACATTTTCTTCAGCAAAGGTTTTGTGTTTGTTTTTTTTGTTTTTTTTTTAATGGAAACAAAGCTGCCTGTGCATGGAGGAAGCAAACCTCCTGACAGCTATGTCATTTCCTTTCTGTCTGTGTACCTCCTCCACTTGTCTCAGGGAACATCTGGCTGTATAGGAGCATGGAAATTTCTGCCAGCCTCTGGTCTTTTCTTAGCTGGTCCCAGATGTTACCATCAGGTCTATACTACAGATTTAAATTTGGTGGACTGATATGCACACATTTGGGTATTGTCCCTTCTATGCTCTGGACAGACTTAGTGGTTTAGTGAAACCTTCCCCTGCTGCTGAAGGATAGATCCAAGCCAGCAGTGACCCTTGCTGCATGGGTGTGTTCATTAGCTAAGTGTGAAATACTGAGCAGTGTCACACACACAGATTGTTCCATCTCTTGAGCAGTCCCTGTGCTGAAGATTAGTCATCAAAAATAATCAGGAAAATGTGTTACAGATGAAGACTATGGCACTAGAGATAACCTTGCATTAAAGGTCCCCTAATGCAAGCACTTGCTCTCTCAGAAATGGAAACAGGGATAACATGTCTGCTAACTGAATCAATAGTGATCAATGCAATGACAATAACTCAAGAAATGGATGCATTAAACAGAGAGTAAGAACCAGTGTGCTCCTGTGCTGAACCATGGCTCTGCAATTAGAGATGCTGAAAGGACACAAACCACATTACTAATAGTGATTGAAATCACTAGCAAAAATCTGAAGCAAAAGATAATTACAGGTTTTTGTTTTAATTACGTTGTATGGCAGAAACTGAGATTTTGGTTGAGAGAGGGTACGTACAGGGATAAAGTAGCTTTATGGCCCAGAGCAAAATCCCATTTTCTCCCTACGGTTACCCAGGAGTCAACCAGCCATCACAGAGAATGTGACTGACTGAGCAGAAAAGGAGCAAAATCAGCCAGGGACCACCTCTTCCCCTTCCCCAAGCTACTACTTGTTGGGGAGAGAGACAGCTTTGCTGTTGCAGCAACATCAGGACTGAGAAGATATGTTTCATCCTTCTACGTGCACATTTTTAGAAAGGAAAGAAAAAAAGACCTAGGTTTAAAAGGCCTGTTGGAAAGGTTGATGCAGTCGGGAGAATGATGTCACACCAAGCTAACGTGCACGTGAGGGAGCAAAAACTCCTGTTGGAAGAACCTGGGGGAGGGTGGGGGGAAGGGGAAAATATGCAGCAAACTTGGCACCTGACGAATGCAGCCGTTGTAGGTATCCTGAGCACAATGCAAATGCGAAAAGCAGAGCTGCACATGTCCCTACCCTGGGCTTGCTGCATACAGCTCCCTCAGCGATCAGTGGGCGATGTATAAAGACGCCACACAGGCTATAGACTTGTGGTTAAATACACTGATTCTGTGACCTTTTAAGGGTTTTTCCTTCACCAGAGAAGAATAGAACATGATCCACTGGGAATGTTCATTTGCATTCTTGCACCCTGCTAACATATCCGTGATTGCTCTTTTAATTTAAATGTCACGATCATTGCATTGCACTCTCACACCATTCTTGAGAAGCTAATCATGACTATGGCAGCAATGATGCTGCAGTGTTGGTGACCATTTTCCAGACACACAGAATCCCTATAGCAATATTGCTGTTTACGAGGATGCTTTTTAGCATATGGTCTTTAAGAGCCCATAGTTCGGGGTGCCTGTGAGCCAACATTTGATCATTGAGAGTCCCCAGAACAAAATAGATGCGGTAGAAGCCAAAAGATAGAAATTGGTTTCTGGAGATGCAACTGCACATTTGAAGTACTTGCTCCACTGTCACAGAGCAAGTAGAGGAATCTTAGGAAAAGACACTTGAACCTTTTAAGCGTCATCACTTGGCACTAATGACCTCTCATGCATATTTATGCACAGCACTTAGCTTGATAATAGCCACTTGAAAGACGTTTAATCCTTTGCTTAGGAATGAAGCTATGTGGAGTGTGACAAAAATGTTCCAAAGTCCAGATATTGAAATACAGAAATGGTCCTGGTATTTCCTGCACACCATCCAACTCTTCCTTCTGGGAGAATATGGTTTAAGAATTTACATACTTCTTCATTAGGCACGTACATATTTGCAAGCATATAGACATACATGCACACAAGAGTTAGAGCAATTAGGTAGATGCTGCAGGACTTCAACCAGGCTTTCCTGAAAGAATTTCAGACAGGTTCTGTGGCTTGGGTTGTTTTGTAAAACCTTTTTGTTGCACAGAACTTAATGTTGTTCATTATGCACTGAAAGCAAAATCATATGACTACTATTTCCTAAGTAACATAATTATCTTATTGATTCTTATGGGGCAAAACACTAGTTTTATTGTTAATTAATACTGCCAAATCTGGTTATGTAATTCTGGATATAGGAAGTTTGGTTTGATGTGTCTTTAGGTGGAAAAAACATAAAAATAACCTTTTTTTTCCCCTCCAGATTGCGAGTATAGATATTCCTTTGTGTGATCTCTGTTCCTAACTGCTACAGGAAAGTAAGTGCTACAACCTATTATCACTGTTCATCAGCAGGAAAGAAATACAGATAATGAAGCATAAAAACATCCCATGAAAACTATATTTAATAAAGCTTTAAGAAGTTGAACAGAAATGTACCAGGCAAAGAAACACAGTCCTCCCATTTCAGAACCAAAGCAATTTTATGGAAAATGAAAACAATATTTGCAATAATTTCAGGCACTCACCCTTTCATTCTTAGTTTAAGAAGAAATATATCTGAAAATTCGTGCACAGAGGGCACATAAATAATATTTTGTCTGTCCCACTGAAAAGATATTATGAAAGATTCATTAGGCACAGGGGTGTAGAATGACTTCTTGATTTTTTCAAATCTTGGCCAGTGCTGTAATGAAATTTAAACCTGCTACATCTGCCATACTACACTGTTAATTAGTTTTCTATTTATTTAGCAGATCTAGAAGTAGAAAGCAATCTATTGCCAGTGAATTGTTTGACTTCTGTGCTAAGCAGGCTGCATTCCAATCCTCTAATGTTGAAACTAGCATGAATCCAACTTTCATCTCATTGCCATGTCAAATTAGCACTCAGCAAGTTCTGGACACAGACTTTTTTTTTTTTTTTTTGCTTTAGTTTGTAAAGTCCAACATCTCTTGGAAGTCAAAGAGTTGAAGCTAGGCAATTTTCTGCAGTATTGCTTTTTCTCCCTTGTTTGCTACAATGGATTAAATATAAGATACGTATATATGCTGTGATATATTTATATTGTGGGAGGAACACAATTTTAAGCAGATTATTTTCATGGTGTAAACTAAAAAGTATTGATATATACTCTTCAAGATTTTGAGTAAAACACTGTCCATTTTAAGTAAAGCTCAGAATGCCTTTACAAAGTTTATGAGATGACTTTTGCACATGCTTTGCCATTTTCTATTTCTGTCTCTCCGTATTCTGCAACATATTGCAGCATCTAAACATGGCATTCTGTAGGGGACTGACTCCTGTCTTGCAGTGTCAACAGAACCACGGGGTTGTGAAAGTATTAAAGAAAGACAGACAAAAATAGAAAAAGAAATGACTAGAAACTAAACCGTGAATCCTTGCATAATGCAGTACAGGAACTACAGTGTGTTAGAGGTGATTATAAAAATACAGACTCATATCCAAACTTTGGAGTTTGCCTTGAACTTTGGGATCTTTCTAAAATCTAGATATGAAATTCAAAGAATGTGAGTTTGGGACCAGTCTTGTCCAAAACAAGCCACTGTTCTGCAATGGGCAAGTGAAATACTAAAGTGAACTTCAGCAAAGCAATGACTAAGCTGTTCCCCTACAGTATTATTTGTAGAGCATCCTTAATAAGATTCTTCACATAGGCAAGGTGTTTGTTTTTAAGGTAAATCAGAGAAACAAAATATTCAAAATCAGAGAGCAGTATACAAAACCCGGATCTAAGAGCATGCTGGGGTAGTGTTCAGAAAAGAGCAGCTCCTTTCGAGAGAGAGGTAATAAATCTACTTTTCCTAGAATGATTGACATTTTTGGAAAAATGTTTTTGGATTTCAGGTCTGAATCAGAAATAGTGGGCTTTGAGTAAAGTACTGGTTGAAAACCAATCTACGGGAGTTGAACTGGCCACGCTGGACAGGGCTCTGAGCAATCTGATCGAGCTATAGAGGTGCCTGTTCATTGCAAGGGAGTTGAACTAGATGGCCTCTAAAGGTTCCTTCCAACTCAGATGATTCCATGACTCTATAATTCTAATTGATTAGTTGGCTTGGTATTTATAGGAAGAGCAACTTACCTAAAAAACTAACAATTATGAGCCTGGAAAAAGTAAAATGGTCCAACATAGTAATATCTGTAACTTAGATTCTGCAGGGACATGAATTCTTGAGTGCTCCCACCTTACTGCTCCGTGCTTCATCATTGTAGAAAAAAAAAAAAAAAAAAAAACCAGGAAAGAAACTGAGTGAGTCAGAAAGAGTAATTTTCCCAATTTGTTTAAGTTGTTTTTCAGGGTTTCTGGCATGTTCAAAAGGACTGAACAGTACTGCTTAACAGAGCTTGCCATTAAGTAAATGTTTCATTTGCTATGGTTGGGTCTGAATTTTTGATAGTCAGGAGCCGGATGAGTACAAAGTGGGATTTATTCCTCTCTTCCTATATTCCTAGAACTGAATGAACTGAATCAAGCAGCTGAGATTTAAGGTAGAAATCTGGAAGTTAGAGTTGCAATAGTGAAGTTCTGAAACATACAAATGTGTCTTTTGATGATTAGGAATAAGCCCAAGAGTTTCAGGAGCTTTAAATGCACCTGGCCTGCAGTTTTTCCAAACAAATTAATTATCTGCATACATATGACACACTGCCAAAAAGACTGCTGCTTATTATGAACTATTTGTAATCTTCCTGCAAGTTACCAGGGCTGAATGTCAGCTGCAGTGCTCCTCTTTGTTCATGCCCTGTTGGGAAATGTTGGTTCTATCCTGACTGTCCCTAAGTACTTGGTGCATGGTACAGAATGTCCTCTTTCATTGATTCCCTCTGCACAGCTGGGAGGGGCAGGGAGCCCACCCCAAAAACAAAGCTGCTGTGGTGCCCCTCTCACTGGCTGGGTTGTGTGCTTCTGCCTTATTTCATGAAGTAGCATAAAAAAGGAGTTTGTCTAGCTCCCATATGCAACCAGCAGGTGCATTATACCATGGGAGTTGCATAATCAATGAATGATAACAACAAATCTTTAAACCTGCAGAAAGAATTGAGAATTTCAGCAAATTTCTCTCTCATTTGGCTGCTCATTTTGATTGGTTATAGGAAAAGAAAAGAATAGCCAGTTGTGCATAAACCCCATCTGTTCTACGCAGCAGTATTTGTGTGGTTAGAAGGAGTATATAAAGGGACGTGTGAGCACTAGAAGAACAGAGGAACTGAATACGGGATCAGAATCCCTTTTGGTGCACAAAGCAAGCTGCAGTAACTGGAGTTCATTCAACTTTTTGCAAAAATATTCACAGAATAAATGGATCCTTTAAATCTAATGTACACCCTGAGGGAAATAAATAAATAAATAAATAATAAAAAAATAAAGGTTCTTAAATTGTATCTCCATTACACAATCTACGCCTCTGCAGATGTTGCATTGAAATGCTTCTCTCTGCACTCAGCAGAGCAAGAACTTTACTGAACAGTGGAATGAGATGCCGAGTGTTAGGTGCCATTGTATAACATGATGGACATGTCTTTCATTTGTTCTTCTGGTCTGTGATGCTCCCTAAAAGCCTCTGCATTTCATTAGACCTGATGCAATTTTTTAGAGTTACAGAACAACCCTGGTGAAGTCATGCTTTTGCCATGAGATCTGAGCTGTTCTGAGAATGGGAAAGAAGAGACAGAGTAGAAGAGGAATCACTGAGCTCTACTTTCCACAGAATAAGGCTTCTGGAAATAAGATGGTGTCAGAATCTCTGCATTTATCGTTAAGTGCTTAAAAGGTCCTTTACAGTTCAGGCAAGAATGATGCTTGCCCTGGCAAGCTTACGTGCTAATTGAAACCTCTGTGTTTGTGTGTCAGCACAACACAGCAAACTGGAGAGCTGCAGTGGCAATAGAAGTACTCTAACATTGCTCAGGTCAAAATAAAAACTTCATCTTGTTTGGCATCAGCCATGAGAAAAAAAGTGGATATTGCTGCAGGACAGGGAGTCATTGGAAAAGAGAGGCTGGCACAGCTAAAGAGGAGCGGCCCAGTGGGAGAAACCTGGATAATTAGAAAGGAGAGAAACTATGCAGGAAGCTTAGAAAGCCAGGAGCTATGGGGTAAATTAAAGGAGACAGAGCAGACCGAGTAGATTTGATTGTCTGAATTACATGTGTGCAGCTGAGTAGCAGGTGAAAGGAATGAAGAGGAGGGAGCAGTATGAGAGGCTTTAAAGGGATCACCTGGAGGCGAAGAGCCACGTGGAGGGTTGAGCTGTGGAGAGGAGGGAGCAAAATAAATATGGGGAAAGTGGGGAGGGGTATATACATTGTCTGGAGGTAAGTATGATTATGAGAAAATTGTGGGCAGGTGGGGGATCACTCAGGGAAAAATAAGGCCTTCAATGTGCTGTGGGACAGGAGAGGGAGCAGAAGCATTAGGAAAGGGTGATGGGTAGGAAGAATGTCTCTCACAAGTGAGATGGCAAAGAATGTGAGCTTCAGTGGACTGTTTGCTCAATGTAATGGACAAACAAAGAGAAGATAGAGTGCTGCCGATGCTATTAATGCTAAATCCTGATCAATGTACAGTATGCAATCTCATAGAGTTAAGAACTTGATAGTAAATGGTAATGCAAGTGGAAAGTTCAGCCGGGTCGCTATTGTTTCGTGCAGAAAGACCTGTGGCACATATCAGTGTGTGGTCTAACACCAAGAATAGTAGCATTAAAAGAAAAAGTGTGTTAACTTTTCAGGGACAAAAGGTTCCTGGAAACTCAGGACCTGTTGAGCTTTGAACTGTTTCAGTGAATGAATGCATTCTTAAGAGATCTGAAGTTACAAACCTTCTTTCCTGCAGCATATGCTGTCATGCCCCTGGCATTCTCTTTATTGCCTCTTGCTGCAGCCACTCTGTCCCATTCATACCCACTGTCCTTTCCCCCTGCCCTCTACATTCCACTTGGATTTGCTTTGTCGCTTGGTTGAGTTCTTTAAATTTCTCTACTCTCATGCTACATTTTTTGCTGTTCTTGAGTGGTGCCCTTAAAGCTGAGTTCTGTTCTCTTCCCTTGAGCTTTTGCCCTAGTGTGCACAGGTGAAAGTTTGCCTCCTCATTTCTGGAAGTGCTTTCTCTGTAGGTGCTCTGGTGTCACGATGGAGCAGCTTGCCACTTTCTTTATCTGCTCTTTGAGATTCGCTCTCCTTTCCCTTTGATGTATCCTGGTTTCTAATGAATAGCTGAGCTGTGCATGCTGGCAGCAAGAAAATAGGACTACTTCCCATCTGTTGAGACTTTCCCTGAAAGGTGGTAAAACTCAGTGTCTTTTAAATTGTGGAAGAGCTGGCTAGTCTGGGTGGGAAGCATATAGCTTCTCTATATGCTGATCCTGGGGAGTGTCCTCTGGTCATGTTATTTTTCTTTTAGCTTTGAGAAATCTGTCCATCAGCGACGGATTTTCTTTCCTCCAGTGTTTTTGAATATGCCAGTTATGAGCTGGTGGTTACAGATCTTTTCTTCTTAAATCCTTCCCCTCACCAAAGGCCTTTGTATGAACTGATGTCCACTGTGTCCTGGTGGACTGGAGGGAAATGTGTGCAGTCCAGCAATGAATTTTAGTTAAGTGGTTTCCCAGTAGGACATAATGTGACATCTGTCCTCCTCCACTGAGTGTACAGGGATAGCCTGGGAGTGCCATTGGTTGTGCTGTAGCAGTGGTTTTGTTACATGGCAGTTTGCAAACAAACACTTCAATTCCTCTCTTTCATATAAGTATGAATATCCCAGTTTGTACCTGCATATAGGATCACCTGGTAATGTGCTTTGGGCTTATGATTTCATGTTTTTTTAAACAGCTGGTCACATCATGAAGTACAAAATGCTGAGTTTGAGATTCTGTTAATTTGTAGATCATAATATTGTGATGATTTCTTGTGTTCTATGTTCTGTTTCCCACTGCTGTTTGTTTCGGACTCTTATTTCAACACATTCAAGCATTTGATGCAACAGAAAAAATACTGCAGGTGAAACACCTGTCTGCCACCATTTATTTACCTGAGGCAGTTTTGAAACCCATCAAGTACTGTTATTGGAGTTAAAAATAGTCTTTTTCTTAAGCTTCTTTAAAAGAGAGATTGTAATTTTCCTCATTAATCGGGAAAATGAGGGGTGGGAGTTTTGAACCTGTGACTCAAAACGTTCCACTGACATCCTGAATCTTCCATCTACATTCTTAAAGACCAGCTTTCTAGTTTAGAAAATAACAGGTTTTATGAACTAACTGCAGTCTAAACTCACTGCTGACTTCACACTTAAATTTGCTTATTTATCCAATTTCTTGTGGATCATATAATGGCTTCCTTGACATTCTGTCACATCAGAGTAACTGATGTTTTTCCACTTTCACACAGAGCAAATTGGAGCCCAACAATACTCTGAGAAACATCTGGAGAACATAGAACAGTGATGGTACAGATCCAGGTAAGTGTTTGCCCAGGTCGTACACATATAGGAATATTTGTTCTCCTGTTCCTGGCTGGTAAGAGCATGATCTCTGAGTGAAGAGATCACCTGTTTTACAGACTGGGCCTTGTCCACAGGAGTGATTAATGTGAGCTTTAAGGATTAGGTCACTAATATATTTCACATTCATTGCTGGCTCTAGATACAAAACTTCCCTGCTATCCTTCCTGTGCTGAGGGACGTGTTGGGTCCTTCTTTTCTCTAGCAGCTTTGTGGGGCTTTTTTTCCTTCTGTCTTCATCTCTAAAATGTAACTAGAAAGCTGTTGTTCAATGTACACTCAGTGTCAAAATCAGAACTTCACTTGTACGTGAAGAAACACCAGAAATTCGTTTTTGGTGATTCCAAGTAAATGCTGAAGGTTTTTATGGTATGAAGGGTCAAAAAGGGTGTGTGAGTAGTTTGGTGAATGAACAGACAAGCCTTACTTGGGATTTCTAAGAATATATGCCATGCCTAGTGTGTTTCAAGATTACATAAGCTGGTTACCCAGCCAAGGTGCTTAAGCCAAGCACCATACTATTACCAGATAATCGTGTAAGATAAAGGATCTCATTTTTGACCTCTCAGTTTCAGCTTCATGCTGAGGCAGAACAAATTAATCTTCAGATGTTGAGGCCTATCTTCAAATTTATTTTTTAATTCCCTGCTGAGATGGAAAGCATCTAACATGTTCTGTTGCTTATGCAACCTTCTGTGAACTGAGATACCAACGCCCAGAAGATCTGTCTCCAGTTGTGAAGCCAATTATTCTGAAAACTTAGTCTTTATCTGTTTGGCTGAAGCTAACAAACTTGAAATTCAGCTATTACTTTGAAAAGAATGGTCTGCTAATTGGTGTTGAGGCTTAAATATTTGAGCTTGTTTATTTCTCCTACTTCCCTAAATTATCTTTCAGAAACACTCCTGTTATTACAGTCTATTAAATCAGACTTATCAAAAAGGAAACATTTATTGATATCTTGAGAGATGTGTGTCTAATTAAGGTTGTGTTACTGTGCATATTTTATATTAAAGTAAATGCTTCTCGCAATTTGACTTTAATCAGGTTTGAAGGGCTTTAATAACTGCTTGCTTTTTTTTTTTTTTTTAATTTTAATTTATTTTCCCTGGGCTAAAGGAAGAAATACACTTTTAGTTTGTGAAGTTGCATAATTTATCATCACCTGAAGGAATCCTGACACAAATTGTAGTTTGCATTCAATATATTTGTTCCTGAAAATGTTGGCAGGTGGTACTATACAGACATTTAGAATGGAGACTCTGGAGGACTTGGAGGAAGTCAGAAGTATTTGTCAACTCTAGTTCTGAAGTGTGATTAAATTGGTTGAGAGATTCCAACCACGAAAGCACCTATTTTACTTGGGACTATAATCACTAGAAAGGTAAAAGATTTACAGGCTTCTGAATTCCTGGTTTAAGGTTTCTAACTCAGCAACTTTGTCTGGTATTGTTGTTGTGTAGGTTCCCTATTTATGCATTTATTGTTCTTCACTGTTTTTTGTTACTGCCTTTCTTGCTTCACTTATAATTATCACTGTTGGAAGGAAATTCAGTTTGAATTATGCAGTCATCAAAAGCACCTGTACTGTGCTTAGGTTTTGCTTTCCTTCTGCTGTCCCTCACCATGGTTGTTTTCATCCTTCATACATTTTTCCATGCAATAATATAAATAATATAGTATGCAACCTGGTCTTAAAAGTTAACTTAAGAATCTTAACAGATACTAGCTACTAGAATTTTTGTTGTGGAACAGTCAGTTTTGAGTGATGTGTCATACGTGCCTTTATGAAAGTGTGTCCAGATTTTTCAGAACAGTCAAGCAAGTTTATCAAATTAACTAAATGTTTGTCAAATAGCTGTGTAATAGACTGTCTTTGCTCTACTGGCAGAGTAACAAAGAAATGTAGGACTTTCTCACAGTGTATTTTAGAATACTAGTATATATTAAAATACTCTTAGTAGTATCTTAGAATGGCTTGGGTTGGAGGGGACTTCAAAGCCCACCCAGTTCCAATCCCTTGGCATGGGCAGGGCTGCTACCCACCAGCTCAGGCTGCCCAGGGCCCCACCCAACCTGGCCTTGAGCACCTCCAGAGATGGGCACTCACAGCTTCTCTATGAATCCAGTTCTAGTGCCTCACCACCCTCTGAGTAAAGAGTTTTTTCCATAACATCCGACCCAAATTTCTCCCCTTTTAGTTTAAAGCAAATTGTGTCACTATGTGTGTGGGAGCTAAAGAACTTCTTTCTTTTATCAGGCTTTCCTACATTTTGGTACTTGGTTACTTCTTTTTTTTTCATTTAACTGTGTGGTAGCTTCAAATTGAAGTTTTGATACTGCAGTAGTTCAGAGGTAACACAAAGATGACTTTTATTTTTCTTTTCTTTTTTTTTTTTTTTTTTTTTTTACCAGCAGCAATATAATTCAAGTAGATGTAGCAGATAAGAAACGGAGGAATAGTTATGGGGTATCTAGCGATAGAATAATCTCATGTTTGTTCAAACTCACAAGTCCATGCTAAGAAATTGAAACAGCATCAGGGAATGTGTCCAGCTGTGTGTGTTCAACTGCTGGAGCAGCCTGGGGACAGCTTTATTCTCAGTGCCACCTAGCACTTTACTGAGGGGTTGCCAGGCATTGCTTGGTAGTGTCCTCCACTGTATTAGATGAAAACTCAAGTGGGAAAATGGCCTTACCATTGCACTTGGATACTGCTCCTGTTTGTTTCATTTATTAGAATAGGTGCAGCCAGAAAGTCCGCACTAAAAACTGACATGGGAATACAGGTACCTTTTGTCTCACTCCAGTGCCTCATAAGATATTGTTATTAAAATTACCCTGGAAAAAGTGACGAAACAAAAAACCTCTACTTCAAATAAGCAGCACAATTAAGGCACTTCTTTGTTTTTCACCTTTTGAGAATGGCTGTAATATTTCATGAAAGTCTGAGAAGAGAAATTAAAGGAAGCAAAGGAACTGATTCAGAAACACTTTCTGAAAAGATCCCAAATTAGATCATGTAATTAGTACATAAGCATTACAAGCATTGACATTTGGTGGAAATGCATTTATGCAGACAAATTCAGTTCACGTGGTTTAGGAACACTGAATGATCTTTAGGAAGGAATGATGCTTAAGGTTTATATAAGATTTTTGTCAGACTTAATTTCTGATACTCAAGAGTCCTTAGAACAAGATTTTTTTTTACAAATTACTTTAAAATATCCCCAGTGGGAAAATTATTAATGGTAATCATTTAAAAAAGAATGTTGGTAATTGACAGTGTTTTGAAGTAAGGGATATATAGTCCTGAAGTAACATTATGGATCCCGTAATTAGTTTGCTCTGCATTTTTCTTTGCATAATCTTCCATGTTTTGCCAGCAGTTTCTTTTGCCTTTCTGATATCATTTTGTATTCATAAAGCTTGCAGATTCTGCTGATAAAAATAACAGGTAAGAAAACAGTTATCAAACAGAAGTCTGTTCTTCTGCCCCTGCCCCCTTCATGTGGAGGAATAGGAAAAAACAGTAAGAAAAACACTGCTTGGGGAGAAAAACTCTCCCAAATTTATTTTAATTTTGCCAAGTGGGCACTGCTGTTATTGAAAGCTGCTTGCCTAGAAGAACAACTGCTCTTGAGAACTCTTGAGAGCATGTGAAGAAATCTGGAGTTGATTTGTGTGAGAGGGAGGAACAATCTGTTTCACTTCACCAGCATCATGCGGTTTCAATGTTACAACACTCACTTGTAAGAGGAGCTCTGTACAAAAGCTAATGTTTCTTCATGGCTAGAGCTGGGCTCAGGTTCCTTCATCAATTAATTTCTAAATGCTAGGTGTCTGAAGAACACTTCTGGAAACCAAATTTGCAGGGGGTCAGAACTACGCCTGTGAGTGTGAACTACAAATCTGAACGCTATGTACCACTTGAAGATGAAGAAGGGGAAAAGGAGGAACCTAATTTACCTCTTGTAACTTGAGAAAACTTGTGGACCTGCTATGATGATATTATCAGATGATGAACAAATCTACCCAACTCTTTTATTATTTTTTTTTTAAATGAAAGAATGCCCTCAGAGAAAATTGTATTAGTACATTTTATGCTAAACCTCTAAACACTGTGCTAGTTGCAGATTCAGCTGTTTGGGCAGTACAGCTGCTAGGAACTTTGGATCCATTCATCAGAGTTATGCATCCAAGTTGACTAGAGGCACACCTTCCCATCTTTAGGATAACTCTACTTGATTGATATGGAAACAACTAGATTTCTCACAGTTTAGGTGAAGCAGCTGATTGCATTTTGAGTGCTGTGATTCAGCTATAGGAAATATTTTGGGGGGGGGGGGGGGGGGGGGAAGAAAAAAGGTAAATTTATGCAGGAATCTATTTGGAGAAGTCCTAGTGTAGAAACTGAGCATATCCAGGAAAGAAGTTCCTTGAAAACATGACTGTACCCCACTGCCTGCGGATAAAATGTGGCAACAATTGGGTTGCCTTAGGAAAAAGGGGTGTCACTTATTTCTCATCCTTAAGTATGTTATGATTTCTGAATTTGACTTAAATATTTTGGATAATACACAATATACAAGGGTGTGAAGCAAGTTCTTTAGGTAGCAGGTAATTAAGGGAGGGTTTTTACTGTTGTAAATCATAACCAGTCTGGTAATCTCTATTTGGTCCCTAGAAATAACCAACTCCCATTACTACCTTTTTTTTTTTTTTTCCTAAAAATTAGGATTTTATATTGAGACCAGAATTCTGAATCTGTTGTAGGACTCTGATTCAGAGACGTGAGGAATGCACTTCATCCTGGTTAACTCTTGAAGGAAAACATAAGAAAGAAGGCCTTGCCTTTAAGAATCCACTGAAATTGTTACTGGTTTATTTGCGTAATTGCTTTTGTGCTTTTTCATTTTGTGGAAGCAGAGGTTACTCTAATAGGTTGGAAAACCATGGATGCAAGTGACTTTTAGAAGAAGATAAGATGTAACTACTTTGTACTGTATTTTATATAAAAGAAAATGAACTAGCTAACATGTAGGCCTCTAGTTCTGTTGGTCTAGACTCCTCACATAAGCCTCTTTCTAAATAAACTTCTGAGGCTAGCCTTTAGTGTCACTCTGCCAGACTGAGGTTTGACTGATGGAAATATCTGTACAATGTCTAGCTTGGGCTACAATTCTTTCTAAGATTTTCCTTTTCCAGTGACAAGTTATTGTTTCACTCTCCTGTTGGGTAGCACAGAGAAGGCTGCCAAAAATAGTAAAGTTAATGTTCAAAGCTCACACAAACAGCAACTTCAGAATAAATGAAATATGGATGGCTTTATTGGATTCAATTACATACAAAACTGAACAACTCTGATATGAAGTACAGCAAAAACATGAATATGTTTATTAGGGTAATGTTTTATGAAATCCAGGTGTATTGTAATAGCTGCTCCGAAAGCAGTGCCTCACATTTTATTATGCTGACCTATGAGGGGAATGTTGGTGGTATGGCAGTAGAGGTTGAACCTTCCTGGCAACACTGTCATGCTTACGTTACTGCAGCAGAGGGGCGATCTGATAAAAACGGTGCCTGACATGGAAGTGCTTATGAAGCAAAGGTGTAGAACGGAATTCTTCCATGTAGAAAAAACAGCACCCACTGATACTCATTAATGCTTACTGGATGCATACAGAGGCCAAACAATGGACGTGAACACAGTGAGGTGTTTCAGTCTCATGAAGTGTTGTGTTTCAACAGGGTTGACAGCAACATGAGAGACAAGTCACGTTCTGGATAGCTGTGCAGACTTTTCGAAGTGTAGCATGTAGGCTCTTGTTTGCTGTTGTTGGAAACCTCTAGCTAATGGTTGAGAATATGTTGAAAATAGCATTTTGTAGGTGAAACTTTGCTTTGTCAAACAGTGTTACTGTGCTCTTTGCATCTGTTGTATTTTCCATGGAAGTATATAGGAGGCATTGCTTTTGAAGCAACCTACATATAAATACATAAAACAGAACCTAAACAGTGAAATACTGAGAGCTGAAAGTTAACACTCTGCAATTGCTTCAGTAAGTTTTTAAATGGTAGCATGAAAGCACGCTTTAAGATCTCATTCTGGTTCACAATTATGAAAGCAAACTACAGAATTTCTGTCCCACTTCTGTAAGCAGTGCCTTGTCTACCACAGCTGAGTGTGCATCAGAAGGGGAAAAAAGGGAGCATAAAGTAGAGATGATTAAGGGTTGAAAAGATGACTCATCTTGACAATGTGGTATTAAGAGAATTACATTCATATTTCAGTTTTAGTATTTTCCATGCAATATTTTTCCATCTAAGAATAACTTGAATTTGCATTTCTGAGCTTCCTATATTGAGAACAAATTCATACTCTAATATCTTGCTATAATCTCAGGATAGTCTAGGTGCTTAATTTAAAAAAAAGTCCACAGTTTAGTTTCCAGAAAGTTCCCCAATCTCACAATATCTAAAACTCATAAGTAACCCTATTCTAGCCTAGTCAACAAAACAATAGCAGAAAGTTTCACTTAATCATTTGACTTGTAAACCTCCTTACTTACCTGTGTCATGTTAAAAAAACAAACTGAACTCTGAACTTATTGCTGCTGATGCTGAAGAAAACTGTACAGTGCTGAAGCTTTGCCTTTTCATTACTGGAGACACAAATCCAGTTAAGACCTTTTCAACAGGCTTTCATTTTTCAATTAACATGTTTTATTTCGAATTTATTCTCAGTTGAAATGGGTTACATTTGCAGCTGAGGAAAGCAAAGATGAAACTTTGTTCTTCTCTTTTGTGCTCAGCTGTACAATTTATTTTTCTCCTGGCAACAGATTTTTAAATCTTTTTTTTTTTTCTTTTTCATGGGAACTGTTTAGTAAGTGCTGACATTACAGTTGACAACGCTTTGTGTGTTTCTTCCTTTTGCCCGGTTTCTGTGTCTGTGTGTGCAGGCATGCATTCATTAACGTAATTCCTCAACATTCAACAAGAGTGTATCATAAACCAGAGGAAAAAAACTCATAAATATTTAGATCCTTGCCTACCTTCCAGAACTAAAGTGAAAAAGAGTATTTAGTGAGGACTGTGAGGACTTGGTTTGAGTTAATCTGCATATGAAGTGAAAGAGGGTACAAAAGGATGAAAAGGTGGTGGAAACGAGCATACAAACCCTGTAGTCTCCAGGGGGCCATTCATCTTGTTCTTGTCAATACAATCTCAGTCTTAGGGCTTGGCTGTTCTTCGCGCATGACCCGACCGACTAGCTCGGCTAAGGCAAGGTTGCAAATGCGTGTGCTTTCTTCTTAATTCTGTTCTGTCATGCAATTCTTCCAGGGGAGAGTGAAATACTCCATGTTTCAGAAGAACCTAGACAAATTTCTCCAAGTGTATCTCCACTTGTTTGTCATTAACACTGATGTATGAGCCTCCTTATTTATTCATTTATTTGTAAAGTGACAGGTAGGTTGTATGAAAAGCCATTCTAGGCAACGTGACAATTAATGAGAAATAGGAAGGTCGTATTCCAGCTTAAATCTCGTTATATCTATTTGCATATACAGTCACACTGCTATACTATTTGGACTTAGTGTACATTTATACATAAAATTCCACTAGCAAACAACATTACAAAAAAATTTAAAATTATAGGTATAAATAGTAGAACGCCAATAAAATATGTTGTTTCATTCCTGCAGCTGTACGGAGTCACCTGCTTAGGTTGGAAGGCACCTCTTGATCTCCAACTCCATATAGGGAACTCTGCAATTATTTTAGATGGTTTTTTGTTTTCTATTTGCTTCATGAACTGAGATAAAATTGATTTTGAAGGATGATATAATTACATACAGACACTGACAATGTGCAACTGTTGTGCTTAGATGTCTTTTTTAGCCAGAACAATACAAGGACCACTGAAGTCTGTAATAAGACATGAATAACGATTTCACACAAAACAAAATTCTTGATCATGAGAAGCCAAATGACAGTAGTTTTTTTGGCTATTTAAAGTATAAAATAACTTAAATAAATCTTCCTTCAGCTTCCATGTCTATTATCTGAAGATAAGACACAAGAATTGCATCAATACTATGTGCAAAACTGGTCATTGAAGTCATAATTTATTGGTAATGTTCACTTATCTTACTATGTTACTAATCTATTTTGTACTTGTGATAATTAGTTATCAAATTAATCTTTATAATTCAATATCTTAATTAAGTAGCTTTTTTTTTTTTTAATGGGGCTTAATAGACCTCCCAAGAACCCTACTTCTGAAGCTAAATAGTGAACATGCTAACATAACACCTCGGGCATGAGCTTGAGCAAACGCTGCCATGACTCCCTTTCTAATCACCTGATGCCAGTCAGACACAGAGCTCCACCTACTCAGACATCTAATAGGGCGCTAAGATCTATCTGTAGCCAGAGGGACGAAAACTGAGTTCACTTCTAACCAGTAAGACAGCTGTGTACAAACTTTGTAAGGGGAAAAAGATCAACTGTCCTTCTAATGAAAATCAGATGGACGACTATGAATAGTCTACATGGCAGGCAAGCCAAGGCAGAAATGTATACATCTGAACTGACCTGCTAAGTAAGAAACATCTTTTGGTATGATCTTTGGCCATTTCATCAATTATTTCACGACCTTTTAAAAGTAAGTAGAAAATACCTGGAGGTGGAGAAATGCTTTAAGTCCGGTAGTGTCACCTCTTCACCCCTAGGAGAGAAGTGGTTTGCAAGCTTCCTAAGTAATGGGGACTCCAGACTATTCTAGAGCAGGTAGAAAGCTGCCTATTTAGGTATACCTAATGCATAGTTTAATGCTGACGTTCTTTAATCAAAACAAAATCATAAAAATTCAAGGGAACAACTTCTTGTGTTTTCTCAAGTGATGTTTTTCTTTCAGTTCTTGCCACAACCTGTTTTCTAAGCATACTGTCACGCTGTACTAAATGTTTGTTAGTACATAACAGAATGGTATTACTGAGAAACTGGGTAATGGAGTATGCTCTGTGGGATACTTCTGCATTTCTCTGCCCCTCAAGCTGCTAGGGCAATATTCCTCCATAATGTCAAATGTTCAGTAAAAACAAAAGCCTGTAATCACTATAATAACCTTTCTTTCATATTTTACTAGATGCTCAGAAAGTGAAAACTTTCTGTGAGACTTACAGGTATGTATTTTAGCAACACCATAAAAAGTAATGTTAATGCTCAGTGATCACTTTCTATTTGAAAACAATAGAATTCTATAACATAAAACTGCCTATTGGAGAAAGTGGCCTTAATGCCTCTTAAGTTATGAGACCAAGTTGTAATGTATGGATGTGGCAATTTCTCACGTTCAGGGTGAACAGGAATGCCTATGCTTGTGAACTGGATCTACACAAAAGTGAAATGCGTATATGTAAAATCTGTTGTTTCTTCTCCTTGTATTTCAGCTAGAATCTGAGAGCAAGCACTTTTGTTTTCACTTCAAGCTAAGGCTAATAACAAAAATACTGCGAGAAATCTGAGATTATTAGATGGTAAAACATAATTTCCAAACACCTCAAATTCATCTGCTCTAACTTTTTCAAGTCAGATTACACAATTTTGCCCCTATGCTATTAGTGAACTTCACACAATAATTCCTTGCATGCCCCTCCCCCCCACTCTGAATTTTTGAATGCAAAATACTGACTTTCAAAAGCCAGAACTAGGGAATGATTGCATGACTTTCAATAGAGTAATTTAGCTCTTAAGAGAATCCTGAACCTGAAGTGGTGCTTGAGCTATTCTGAGAGCAAAAATTATTAATAAAGAAAATATTTCTGCATGCTTACAGTGAGATTCACGTGCCTATACAAGAGCTTGCAACAGCTGTTCTGGATGTCCTAAAGGTGTAAGAAGTTCTCAGAGCAGGCTGATGTGATGCAGGATGGAAGAAAATTGGCCTGGAGAATTGAGCGGGTACCAAGCACGACAACATAAGGCAAGCAAATCCTAATCTTTATTGCGTTTATAATCTTCTAATGAAAAAAATACCATAATCCAGCAGTAAACTCAAATAATGAGATACAGCATTAGATAAACAAGATCATAGCTTCTTCTGTGAAGCAACTTTACCTTAAGATCAGCTTCAGTGACAATTAAACTGGAACTTACAATACACCAGTCTACAACTTCCAGCTGAGATGGCATGAGCCTTGGGATGCTTCATGTGTCCGTGAGATCTCAAAGTGTGGTACAGTGGCACTGTTACACTTGGCTTTCATCCTAGCAACTTGAAGTACTTTACTACAAAATGTATCAGAGCTTCTAAAGAGTACAGAACACCAAAAGGGGCCATTGAGCATATTGTAACTACTACTACTATTCCAGGAAAGGCCTCCTATGCTCAACAGTGAGTAGAAGAAGCAAATGAGAGAACCATCTGCAAACAAAAGCCAGTTTACATTTCCTAAAATGGGGAAAGAAAAAAAATATGATGAGATTGAAAACCCTTTCTGCTGTTTTTTGTTTATTATTATTTTTTTTATTATTTTTTTTCCCATGCAAGAATAGCTATGAATAGATAAAGCAGTCTTCAAGCTTCTGAACGTACCATAGCATGGAAGGATAACTGCATTACAGAGGAAAAATCAATGATGCTGTAGCACTGCACCCTCTCCTTTACTTTGAAGGAACACTCTTGAACTCTAATCTCCAGAAGCATCTAAGGTTCATATTGCCTGCTCCCTTTCTTTCCTCACTCCAGGTATGTCTCTTAATTTGCCACCATTAGGTAAATAGTAAAGGACTTGCATATAATAAAGATTTAATAAATATTAAAGATTTGGGATATATGAAAGATTGAGTGGGGAAAAAATAATCTGGAACTGTCCAATTAATTGATTATATTTTATTAGAAAGCTCAGCCAATACAAATGATTTGTTCACTACCAGCTGGTTTAAAGTGCAACGTTTCATTGTAATTCATATAGATGTTTTCTGTCCACATAAATAGAAGCTCCTTGGGTAAGTACTGCTACTTTGTGCATACTGAATGTTAAGAAGCATAAGGAATACCATCAATGCTTCAGTAGAAGTCAATATGCATTATTATGTTCACATTTCAGACATTAAAAGGAAACAATTAATGTATCGGTTGCATTTTAAGCTCTATGTGCTTTTAGTAGTAATTGACATGAATGGTTAATTTAAATCTGCTTACAAAGTTAAGGCTGAAAGCATTTCATTTATAATCAACAATAACCAGCACACTATGGCATTTTACCAAAACATGGGACACCTCAAAAAACAGAAGACTGATTTGGTTTCTTGTTGACAGAATTGACAGCTCTTTGCTGCTGTTGTTGCCAAAATAAATATGCTAATTTTCTTTTTAATTCTATACCAAGTGTGAAAACACTCCACGGTGAAAAATAAAAACACTTTTTATTATATATCTCAAACAGAAATATCTTCCAACATTGTATTTTTAGTTATACATAGTGAACAAAAAAGCTGCTGGTGGTACTGTTTTTAAGTAGCTGACTTCATCACTTCATTAAAAGTAGAACACTCTTTCTAGATAGGTTTAAAGCAGACAGCTAATGTAAATCAGATGATAAAAAATAAAAAAGGCACATATGAAACAAGTAATGGCTAAGACATCTCAATATCCTCAATTTTTATATATCTTACTATTGTAGTCTTAACTTGAGCATGTGGAGGTCTTCCCAGAGCTACCACAGAGATGGGCAGCACACAACCACCACCACTCTAACTTCTGTAATCCATGGCACAGGAGGACTTGTGCTGTTTTCATATAAGAGTTCTCCAGAAGAGACCAACCAGAAGCCATTTGAAATTCTCCCCTGCTGAAACCTGCAGTTATATAACTATTGTAGCACTTTTTTGGCTTTACAGATGGAGAAAAAAACAGAATAGCTACCACTCAAACTAAAGCTGTAGGACTGCAGATGGGACTGGAAGTGTTAGAAGAGTATGTGCAGTATTTCAAGAGATTTTTCTTATTCCTTATAATGAACTAGTAAGAATATCAGTTACCCAAACGGCAAAATACACAAAACAATGCAAGTATTTGCAAGTTAGATGACATAGAGAAGTTTACAAGGTTAGAGGTAAAAAAATACTTTTTAAATGTGTGCGTGTGATTCAAGTATACTCTGTGGAAAAAAAAAAATTCTCTGGCTTTTAAATTTAATTGCTGTTAAGAGCAAGAAACAAAGTAGGTAAGTTTTATGTTCCATATAATATCTTAATTTTGTTTTCTCTACATAATTTTTGGTAATACTTTTTCTATGCTGAGATTTTTTCTTTCTTTCCCTCCTCCCCGTTTTCTACCTTTCTTAGCAATTACACTAAAAGTGGCAGAGGAGAAACATCATTTTCATCTCTTAAGATCGTGAAATGAAGCCTTTGCAAACCCTAGTTCTCTAATGCAGAGATTTCTCAGGGGCCTAGCAGAACTACCACCCTCTCTAGGTACAAATATTTTTGCTCAGTGCTAGAACTGTCACCTTTTCTGAAGGGAAGTCCATGTATGAGAACATAAAGAAACAGTATGTTCAGGCATTACATATCAATGGAAATTACCTACCTTAAGTAAAATATAATAGGTGCTCTGTGGTAATGTTGAACGCTGATGGAACACATCCTATGATGTACTGATGTGTATCTTTGTCATGCATAACCATGACTAATTAGTACTTACAGTGACACCCAACACAGGGACAGCCATCTCTTCACTAACTCTTGATTAATAAATAAAATGATTAATACTTTACAAAACAGAATTTAAGCCCATCCAGCCTATCCACGTGAACTGCAGCAACTCAAGAAATATAACTTACTGAGAAAACAAATCAGATTCAGGTCAAAAAAACACTTTTTTTTGTTTTTTGTTTACTTCAGCATTTTCAGTTCTTCCAAACTTAAGGACTGAAGTATTAACAGACAACCACAGGAATAGGGAAAATGCAGCTCTTTCTATTATTGAATATTTGCACTGATCACAAGGATTTATCTCTTCTGCCTCCTTTATTCCAACCTGAAAGATACTGGGGGTTAGTGCACCCTTCTTACACAGCTGTTAGGCAGCTTGGAGTACCTTAAGTATAGAAGATATAAAAAAAGGTTTCTTCCTGATTAAGGTGTGCTTAAAGCCTCGATCTTCATGCTCAGTGCTGATAGTCAACAAAAATTAGGTGTAAAGATTACCCAAATGTGTTCTGATTGATCTTACTGAGCTTAACAGCTGAAGCTTGTGCTAGGATTTAAACTGAGGTTAGAGCATCATTTCAAGTCTGCTTTGTCAGGAAAACATTCAAACTGGAATGAAGCACCCAGTTCCATGAATAGGATACACCTGACATAGCGAGTGGACAGAATCTTTTAAGCATAAATACCTGAAGAACTTTAAGTAGTCACTGGAATGAACTTCCATACTTTTTTTTTTTTGGGGGGGAGGGGGGAGTTTCTATGCTTTATACTTACTACTTCAATGTGCTACTATGGCTTCTGTTTGAAAAGTCAACTGTCAGTTTGGCTTAATGTCAAAGGAAATAGCTTTTCAACAGTTGTCAGGCATCGTAGAATCTCAATATTGTTAATGCTCTTTATATTTTTAGGCTGGCTCTAGACGTTACTCTGTTCATATTTTAGTCACCTTCCAGAGATGAATGAATTTCAGATGTCCATCTGGTAGTGACCACATCTGCTGCATCACAGTTACAGCAGCTACTGTCTTGCACGCTGTGAATGAATTGAGAACAATCCTGGAATAGCATTTTTCCTTGGATGGCTGTAATGGATAAGGTAAGAGCTGTCTCCTTTCCTGAAGGGTAATATAGCATGTTGTTACCTTCCTGTTACACAAAGCTGATGACATTCAACTGTATATGCCTATGACTAAGTTAATAGAGATGCTTTAACTAAAAGAATGTTTCCAGTAGTCATCAACCTTCAGCACTCCTACTTCCCAAGCTGCTATCAGATATGAACACTACAGCAGTAATTGAATTTGCTTTTTATGATCGGTACAAGGCCTTTACTGCCATAGACAGAGGCTGCTGCTGGCATTATCGTATTTTTTTTCTTATTTCAAGATTAGATTAATGCAATAAAACTTCACCTTTAAAAACAAGCTGCCGGAGAATACTACAGCTGATATGATGCAAGAAAGGCTACCCAGATAAAATGAAGGAATTTAAGGACTTCTGCTTGTGTTCAGACAGAAACTTAGAGTTAGGTAGTTACCTAAAGAACCCTGATAAGCCATAGGACCTGTTTAGTGTCCAACAAACTAAAACAACAAAAAATATGCCCACCCCGCCAATACCACACAGTCTCCCTCCCCACCCACAAGCCCTGTTTACCCAGCCCTGCCCCCTCTGTATTTCTTCTACCCTGGGAAAACTCCAGAGTTCGATACAAAGCAGGACTATTTCTGCTTCCTCTGAAGATCAGGTTGCAGGCAGGCCAGTCTTCTTGGGGGCTGCACCTTCACGTGGCTCTTGAAGCAGAACTAATTCAACCTCCATCTCCCACGCACTCTTAATCCCCCTTTTCCTGGAAGTGTAGGAAGGTGAAGGAAGAAAGAACGCAAGGTATGCAGAGAGGCTTTCACGCAGATTTTCTTTTTTGCAGTATATTTGATGGAGAAAGATGTCACACTGCTTTGCTCATTTGTCACAGCACTCAGCTCTTCCAACCGCGTTTTCCCAACGATTTAAACTCAGTCTCAAAATACAGACAAAAGAAAAGATGAGAGTTCTTCCCTAAGTCGTTATTCCTTAATTACAAAGGCAGCCTCAGCGCGCAGCTCTGCCTCCATTTTTGTACCGTTCGGATCAGGAAAACAATTCAGTTTAACACATGGCAAAGCAGGGCTTGAATTGGCATTGAAATGCGCAAGTGATTCCCAGTGACTGCTGCCCTGCAACGTTTTATTCACCAGCAAATACATGGGAAATAGCTCAGCCTGAGATGGACTGTTCTCAGCAGGCAAGACAACAGATAGTTATTGCGTATCTCGTGTTGGCATTTCTTACCTTGCAGTGGAAGCACTTTATGTGCAGGAAGCAATAAAGAAGCGGAATGGGAACGGCTGCACCGAATCTTCAGAAAGAAACCTCCCCATATGCTATTTTTACTGAGAACTGGTAGTCCACGGTAGTCATTCCGACACTACCTAACTGCAAGATGCAGCCTGCCGCTCGCGGCCTCAGTCAGCGCACTCAGCGAGCGGTTTTCGCGGGCACTGCTCAAGAACCAGCATCCTCTTCAAAGGCCGCGCGGCGCGTGCGGGAACGCGGAGCGCTCCTCGGGAGCCCGTTCTGCCGCCCCTTCTCCCGAGGCCGGGAGCCCCCGTGCCGCCCCGTACCTCATCCCGCGCCGCTCCCCGCTCCAGCCGCGCGGCCGCTTTAAGGATTACAAACAGCTCCTCGCGCCGCCACGCACGCCGCCTACCCTCGCTCCCCCCTCCCCCCCCGAAATTTGCCGGCTGCGCATGCGCAGCCCCCCCCAACCCCGCGAGACGCCGGCGCGCCGCCCGTCCCCGCCCCCGAGGCGCCCGTGACACGGCGCAGCTCCGCCCCTCCCCTCCCCGCCGACTTTGTTTGGAAGAGTTCCGTGCGCGCGTGCTTCCACAGGGCGAGCCGGCGGGGCCGCGCCGCGCGCAGGCTCCGAGAGGCGGTGGCCCGGGACGGTCCCGCCCCTCGGCCCCGCCGGGCGCGGGCAGCTGGCAGCTGGCAGCGGGCAGCGGTTGGCTCCGCCAAGCGGCGCTGCTGCCGCCGCGTAACGGCCGCCCCGCCCCCGGCATGTCCCCGCCCCCGCGGGCCCTGCCCCCTCCCCTCCTCCTGCCGCCGCTGCCGCTGCTGCCAGCGCAGCCTGAACTGAAGCGAACTCCAGAGCGAACTGAGGAGAAGTGAGGAGGCGGCGGCGGGGCTGACGCTCACAGCCACAGGCGGCGGCGGCGGCGGCGGCAGCGGGAGGGCGGGCGGGCGGCCGGCAGGCGCAGAGGAGGACGCGCCCGGCGCAGCGCGGCGGCGACAACAGCGGCACCGGCGGAGAGAGCTCGGCGGCGGCGGCGGCGGCGGCGGCTCCTCGGCAGCGCCAGCGCCCGCCCGCCCCGCTCGTCCCCTCCCCGCCTCCCTCCCTCCCTTCCCCCGCCGCGGAGCGGAGCCGGGCTCGGCGCGGGAGGAGCGGCGGCGGCGGCAGCAGGAGGGGGACGCGGCCGGGACTGCACCGGCCGAGGGCGCGCGGAGCGGGGGAGCGGCGGCGGCCGCGAGAGGAGGCGGCGGCGGCGGCGGCGGCGGCACCGCGCGGCCGGGGCGGAGGGCGCGCCCGCAGCGGGGTGTCTCCGACTTTCCTCTTTTTCCCGTTCCCCGTCGGACTCGGGAGCGCGGCGCTCGCGGCTCGGAATCCTCCTCCTCCTCCTCCTCCTCCTTCCTCGGGGAGCTCCCTCCCCGCCCCGCCCCTCCCCCGCCGGCCCGCCCGATCCCGCCGGGCGCCCCGTGCCGCCGTCGCCTCGCTCGGCGGAGCTGCTGCGGGCGCTCGCCCTGTGCGCGCGGGCTTGGAATATGGTTGGGGAAATGGAAGCCAAGGAGAAGCCGAAGCCGAGCCCCGATTACCTGATGCAGCTGATGAACGACAAGAAGCTGATGAGCAGCCTCCCCAACTTCTGCGGGATCTTCAACCACCTCGAGCGGCTGCTGGACGAAGGTACGCGCCCCGCCCGGCCGTCCCTCCCCGAGCCGGGCCCCTCGCGGCGGCGGGGGCAGCGCGGGGCCTGCTCCGCTCCGCTCTCCTGGTGCGCCCCAAACAAAGGGGAAGTGCGGGCTCTCCCCGCCCCGGCCGCTGCCTGCGCTGCGGGACCCGGCTCTTAGCTCTCCCTCCGCTGCGTTTTTATTATTATTTTAGTTTTCTTTTTACAGCCGTCCTTCGGAACTGGGGAGGGGGGGAAGGGAGCGAGGCGCGGAGCTGAGGAATGCGCTCCGGGGGGAGGAGGAGGAGCGGGGCCCGCGGCGCGGCCGGGCCGGTGCTGGATGGGGGGGGGGGGGCGGGGGGCCGAGCTCCGGCCGCGCAGCGCCCCACCCGGGCGGGGCGGGTGCGGACCCCTAGCGTGGGGAGAGGAACGGGCCGGCTCTTCTCCCGGCTCACAGAAACTAACTTGAAAGACTCGTATGTGCGAGTTGAGCGGGGAGAAAAACAGCCCGTGCTTACGAAATGGCTTCGTTGGCTCCGGCCGGGCGCCGGCGGCCCCGGGGGCAGCTCCTGCTCCGGGCGGGGAAGGGAGGAGAGAGAAAAGGAGAGCACGGGGTGCCCCTCTTTGTGCGCAGCCCCGTAGGGCCGCGCTCTGCGGTTGGATAACCGCGTTTGGGGAGGAAAGGGAAGGCAAAAGGCTGGCAACTTGGTGCGTCCCACACGGCTCTCTCCATGTGATAATATCCCCGCTGTGCTGGAAGTCAGGCTGCGCGTTCGGTCGTGGCAGTTAAATTTGCTTTACGCCTGGGTTCGCGCGTTTAGTTTTCTCGTTAGAAGCATTTATTTTCACCTCAGACTCGGGCTTTGCGCAGAGTTAGACCTGTTTATCATATTTAGTAGCTTTGTAACGCGTTCTGAAGCTAGGAATTATTTATGCAGCCTCAACTTCTTCAGATTCTTTGCGTGAAATTACCCAGTTTCATAATGTCGAGCTAGGATTCCTGTTTGCAGACATGGTCCTCCTCGAGAAAAGAACTTTGGGAAGTTACTGACCTCGGAAGATGAAGGCGCTGGTTATATTTGGTAGAACAACTCCCCGCCCTCTCCAAGACTGTAAAAAACAGATAGTGGTTGTAGTGCTGCAGACCCGGCGTATCGGGAATGCTGTCTTCAGAGCGAGCGATAGAGCAGCACGAAAAAGTGTACGACTGCAGAAGATGGTCTGTGGAAGTAACGTGATGGGAGGTTCTGGCTTTACTTTCAAGAATTTTGGGAGGTGAACTTACAGCAGAACAAATCTGGATGTGGAAAGCAAAGCTACGTAGGACTTGGCTTGTTCTTGTTCACCGCAGGAAACGTTCTCTTCATTTAGAAGTATAGTAAACGGTGAGAAGAAACCTAACTGAGAAGACTTGTTAATTTTTTGTTTCCTGAAGTCAAAAGAGCCTCGCAGGAACTTGGCGTCGGACTTCTGAATTCCTGAACCTGGAAAAAAGCTGAAGAGCTTTATATACTTGACCAGAGGAGGCCCGAAATGTTTGTTGTTACTATCTTCTTTTTTGTCAGAAAACAAAAGAGAGAAAAGCATTTCCTGTACGAAAAGGACACTCAAAGGAATATCTGAAATCCAGGCGTCTTCTGAGATTTTTATTTTCATTTTTTGAAATGCTGAACGCTCTGGAAAAATGTTCTGCGAAGTATGAGAATTCCCAAATGAGGGCTGTGGGGCCTCTCAGAAAAAGTTGTCCAAGGGTTGTGTTGAAGCTCTTCTTTGCGCACTTCATTAAAATAAACAAAAAAACCGGGCTTCTAAACAGTCTCAAGAATATTTCTGCGATCCCTTTAAGCGTTTTTGCTTTTCCTGTTTACGTTGGCAGTTGGATGGAAGTATTGTGGAGGCAGAAAACTTTTTGGAATGTTCGGAAAAAAAAAAATGTTTCATGCAAATTAGTAAATTGCTTGAAGACTTCAAATTCTGAACACTAAGGGGCGCCAGTTATTTTTCTTCTGAAACGTGAGGCTGGCCTCTGAACGCCATTAGGAACTTGAATAGCGAAATTAACTCCTCTAGGAGCACGTACCGAAAAACAACAGGAATAGCTGTGAAATTGTGTGGGTTTCTGTGTTGCTATGGACTTGTACGTGCCGTGTGTGTATAGGCAGTATTGCACGGGTGGGATAGTCACGGTGATGCACGGCTGAGAGGCTGGGGCAGCTCGTTCTGTGCAACAGCTGTCTGGCTGCCTGAAGGCACCGTCCTCATGGCTTGCAGCTGTTTGCTGCATTGACATTTTCCAGAAAAGTTCTGTAGTTCACCAGAAGGGCCTGCAAGGTTCAAAACGTTGTCTTAAAAGTATAATATTCAACAGTTCTGTCCGTTGCTTCCTGGGACCCATGAGAATAAGAAGTATGAGGGACAGGTGTCTTTGTGTTGGCTGTATGTATGTTGAAGGATGTAGTGTTGGTGTTTCCCCTCGACAATGTGCATTTGGTGCTCTGCTCCTTGCTGGGAGGTCTGTGGTCCAGGTGATGGTGTTTCCATACTGACTGAACAGCCATCTTCCTGAAGGTTCTGTTTATGTTTGAGAAGTACAGTCCTTGCAGACAACTGTCGGAATGTCAGCCTTTGTATTTCATTTTCTGATGAAAGAAATAACAAACGTAGGAGCTCCGACGAAGCATGGGATTGCTTTCTCTATCGGAATGCCCGTCTTTTTAATTTTATTCCTTTTAGGTGTTATGTTTAAAAACTAAAATCTGACGGGCTTGTGTGTTGATTACTCCTTGTAATTGCACGCAGCGAGAAGCAGAAATGAGCTCAGTGATTTAGACAAATGGTGCGTCTAATCTGAGCAGGACTCAGAACCGGCATCTCATTTTTAGCCTGTTCCTGTTACCCAAATCGCATCTTCCTTTCTGAACTCTGCCCTCACCTCTGATCTTTGAAACCGTAGTGCTTCATTTAGTGGATGGTCTCAGCTTGGCAGCGTTTGTTTTTAAGATGAGTGTAAATGTGAGCAGTATATGGAGGAAACTTCTGTTAATGAACTACTTCATAATAAAATGGTAAAGTCACAGTTCTGTTTAGGTCACGTATTTTTGCATATGTGTGCTTTCAACTCCTTATGTGTAAATAAGGCTTTTGTGGATTAGCGAGGATGTTTAAACTGCACATCATAATAACTAGGAAACTGGATTGTTTTTATCAGCCTAGTGCAAACCTGTGGGAAGAGAAGGCTTTTCCTGAATGTGGAATAGGCTGTATTTCCTGTCATTGTTTGCACCATCAAATGTGACCTGTTCTTTTTCTTTTGTGCTTCAGCTTCTTAATATTAACTTTTATGATTCTAATCTAGAATATATATATGTGTGTCTGTGCGTGCACACATATGTTTTGGGGGAATAACTTTTTCCCCATTGTATAAAGTGAATAAATTGTACCATCTTTCTTTCTCTGAGTTTTTTTAATAAATCAGGCGTTTCAAACTCTGATTGCATTCTGACCTACTGAAATTCATGTGTTATTTTGGTTTTATTCTTTCAACAGACTTCGGACAAATATAGCTAAATGATGAAATAAGATCCACATTATGTAATTCTGCGTAAGCGCTCTGTTTCCTTGGCCCTGTATCTGTTCAGAAAGTTGTACTTGATCGGAATGGACACAGATCAAACCTGTGGCCTAGACTTGTTTTTTTCCCCAGAAGGTTTTGACAAAAATTAATCGGGAATTCCTTCCTCTTGTTTAAGCTGAAGGTGACTGAAGTGTGCCTTCCCTGAAATGTGAGTTAAGCCATGCGTCTAGCTTTTGGAGAGAAACCTAATTTAATGTCAAGTAGGCTGTCTGTGCTTGAATAGCAGTAATAATAAAACAGCTAGGTTGGGGTTAAGGGGGATAACTTTTTCTGGTGTGTTGCTATCAGCTTACTGTGCGCACTGAAGAAAATATGTATGAGCTTGCATAGTTCAGTGCTTAAAACTGCAGTTTCACATCAGTGTCGTCTTACCTAAAATGTCTGCTTAAGTTAAGACTGGAGAACTGGCTTGGGGTGTTGTAGATAAGCTCTCCCTTGGAAGTTACCTAGTGACTTTTGTGCATGACTGTGGTGTTTGTGGTTATGTAAACGTAGCCTGTGTTTAGCTAGGGCTTTGCTGACTTGTCAGTTTTGAAGAAGGGACGTTGGGCACATTAGCATGACTTTTCACTTGTATCAGATTGTGCAATAAATAACTAAATACTGTTTCTGTACAGACCATGCCTGTTACTGCAAAGTTAGGAGACGAGAATTGTTAGGATGAAAAGCTTGAATCATTTTTCAATGGTACTTTCAAATCTGTGTTTACCTCATAATACCATGGTTATGAAACGTCTAGAACTTACGTTTTCAAAAACTTCATGAGAGTTCTTCTAAGTTGTGGTGGTGTTGATAATGTGGAAAGTGAAAGCTGCGCTGAATTTAGGAAGAAGTTTGCTTGTTTCTAGCTTGGGAGAAATAATCACAGCTTTCTTTTTCTTTCTCTTTTTTTTTTTTTTTTTTCCTTCAGCAGTGCGGTTAAGTTGCTTTAGGAACAGTTACAGGATTGCAGTCACCTGGCACGTAATTTAAAAAGATGATGGATGTTGTTTTATCTGATAGGTTTGAAGTTAATAAAGCGACTTGTTAAAGCTCATGTTTTGTAAGCAGTTTGTTCACTGTTGCTTATCAATAACTGATTATTGAAGTATCATCGTTGTTTTTTTTCTTTTAAAGTAAGAGTAGCCTTGCTAACCCTCCTTCTGCTGAGGAGCTGCTGGTTAGTTGGCTTTTAAAACAGGAGAAACCTGTCTGAATTGTTTCAATCGTTTTGTTTAGTGCTACTGGTTCCTTAAGGGACAAGCTTTTGTAGGTTGTAAAGGAAAAAGTGAGGATGTGTTTGTTAATATTATGGTAAAGAGAAGAAAAAGAAAACTGAGAAGCACTTCATAGATTTTTTGAAAGAGTACTTAGAGTGTCTTAATTGTGAAAATTAAGTTCACATACATAAACAGGGAAAAAATCAAGTCAGAAAAATGTTGCTGGCATTTCATGAATGCTGTGCCTGGAGAGAAGGCCGGACGTGAAATAAAATGCTCCTTTTGTAGTTGAGTAACTTTATTTGACCAGCTTATCTGCTTCAGTCCTTAAACTGAAGCTTCTTCCAATTACAGTAATTAAATCAGCAACGGGATACTGCTTAAAATGTTTTGAGTTATGTAGAATTTACTACAAAAGCAAGTGATTTGTGTTGTCTTTAGCTACTGACTGTAACTTAAAATACTGTCCTTTTTTGGAGAGTGAGTATTGTTCCAAGTAGCTTATTACTGCATTAGGTATATAGCCCATGGCTGACAGGACAGGCCCGTGTTCACATTAATTCACCAGGCCTTTCTGGCAGCTCAGGCCTGTTGAAGAACTGCAGGGCTGTTGGGAGGGCTGGGGGCTCAGATTTGAACACTTGCGTGGAGAGATGTGAGGTGGAAGGAAGGCCTTGCTAGGAAAGCTGTGAAGTAATGAAATGCCCTTACTCACTGACCCTCACCTTTATTGAAACGTAATTTACAACTTCTCATTCAGGTTGTGTGTGTTTTTATGTATTGATTTTAATCAAAATACATATCATGACATTTCTTTTTATTTTGACATTTTATTACAAATTTAATAACCCAATATTAAGAGAACCAGTAGAAACAGTGAAAATGCCAGTGTTTTTAATTTCAGTATACTTAATATAATTAGCAAGGTCAGTAGAAACACCGTATCAGATATCTGCAGCTTTCTAGCAGGGGTATTAAGGTCTGTGAAGCGCGTTGGAGCTGCTCCTCGAGTTTTGAAACAGCCAAGGGTAGTGTTCATACAATCTAAATCAGATCTCATTGCTGTGGTGAGGCAAAGAGTTGGGTGTCTGAAAGTTGAGCAATATTATGTCCTGTCATTTTGAACTGAGAAAGTATTCAGAGGTACCTTCTGCAGGGCAGGTAAAGTCATTTGATCGTTTGTGTTGCTGTTGATTTTTCTGTTTATTTGTTTGTGTTTTTTTTTTGTTTGTTTTTCTTAGAAACATTTAATAGGACAGGCAGAGCAACCATGATCACTTTAAAGAGAGGTATTATCCAGCTTCATTAGCTGAGATTGCCCCATGACTTTATTATTCTCGTTTCCATTCCCTTTTCCCGTTACTTGCTGCTTGGGTCTCTGAGAAGAGCAAATAAGTGGTTAAAGTTAAAGCTCTTGTATTCAGTGTTACTAAACCTTAATGTTGTGCAGGTTTGTTTGTTTGTTTTTAAGCAGATGTTATTGTTCAGAATCTGTGTGATTATGCAGAGAGGTATTTTAAGGTTTTCCTTCTTAAGGTTTTAAATCCTAATTAAAAATTGGAAACAGCGTTTTCAGTTAATTTCCACTTGAGGACTTATTTTTATACTTGTCAAAATAATACATTTTGTTTCCCTTTAAATGGCAAAAAAAAAACCAAAAACAAAACAAAACATCTTCTTGAGGGGAAATGGCAATAGATGGTTATTAACAGATTTTGCTTTTAGTGCTTTTGTGGTGTGCAGTTGGTTCAGTAGCACGCTGGAAGTCAATTTTCTGAATCATTTTTTAAGAGTACTTTTGCTTAGCGACAGCACTTAAGTATTTCTAATTTTCTCTGTGTTGTAGTGGATTAGGTAAGATTGTGTTTCCAGCACAAGTGTGTCTGGCTTCCCCCCCCAAAAAAAAAACAAAAAAAGAATAAGATTTGGTCCTTTATAACTTCCTTGAAGTCTTGGAAGGCTGGACGTGGCCTCAGGATCGCGGTTTTTAAAGGGAGTAGAATGTGGAGTAATTTGTGAAATGAGTGACTGGCGTTTTTTGTAGTGGGGTGTGTAGCAGTTTTAGTGCCGTATAGCCTTATAAATGTTAACACCTCAAGACTTGATTTTAATGGAAACATGAGAAGCCCTTAAAATCCTGCTGCTTCTCTGGGAAGTTGCGTTGTGGGTAATGCATAGGAATGGCAGCTGAGGTATGAGAAGAGGCAGAGGAAGACAGTACAGTATCTTATGCCCTTATCTGCTGGATCGGTTCCTGGCTTAAAAAGTCAGTTGATACTCTGGACTAGTCAGGGTTTTGTCAGTTTGTTTTTGTACGTCGCTGGCTTCTCAGACAGACTGGAGCTGTGATTGAGCTCACCATATGTGATCTCAGAATAGTTGTGTTGTCACAATGACTGGTTCAGTGCTGAAGATACGGAGCAGAGGTGAAGGGGGACAAGTGCTGTAAAATTTGCAGCTCTTGATTGGATGTCAACTAATTATGCATCTGGTCCAGTCAAAATTTTAAGAAGATGGTTGTTTTCAGACTAACTGACACTAGATGGAAACCAGACTTTGCTGAACTGTTTGCATGCTTCAGCAATTAAAATAACAAACCTTACTGCTTTGATTGTCTAATTCACGTTAAAGTACTACTTTAGAAATCTCTAACTTGTTGCTGGTGGAAATCCCAGTCCTAGAATATACTGAGTTGGAAGGGACCCACAAAATGTCCTATTCCAATTAGGGTATCTTTTCTTCATTAGAGTCAGGGAGAGGGAATATGCCTACGATCTTAGGAAGTAGACAACAGAGTCATTTGATGTTAGGGAAGCATTAATAAAAAACTTAATATTGAATATATTTAAATGGAAGTTTAACTAAAACTTTCTGCTGGTGTTGCATAATGCTTCCATTTATTTCTGAGCCTTTGAAGGGGTACAGGTCAATTAATATTCTCAGTGTGGTTTAATAAATAAGGACATCAACTATTAATGCATCATTTTAATTTTTCAGGCATAGAAAAAGCCACATCCACTCGTGTTTGCTGTGGGATGCCTCTGGTTGTGTTGAAGGAGGGGAGTGGGAGATGAAAACAGCAAAATTCTGTGAATGGTTCTTGCTTTCAGGCAGTACGGCTCATCTACTTGTACTACCTTCTGTTCATTTCAGCTTGCTGCACCTGTACACAAGAAACAAACATGAATGCTTTTTCAGCAAGCGGTCACCTTCATCCCTCCTTCCCCGTGACTGATTTTCATATTTGCCTAAATGCTGCTTGATGAGGGTGTTTGTTGAAAGTTGGTTTTTGTGTTTAAGGTTAAATGCTGCATCAGGCCCAGCTGTCTAGCTCAGGGTATGTTTCTGCTGTGAGAGCTGTCTGTACTGTGAGAGTGCAGTGTGTGTTAGGCGGTGGTAGAGGCAAGTTGTTTGTTCTTTAATTGCTTAAGTATCGTGCCATAAAGATAAACGCAGTTGGAGAGGCTCATATCCAGTCAGTTTACAAGGTGAGGGAATTGCTATTTCAAGTTGCTTGAAGCTTTAATGGAAATCTGATACTGCCTCTCAATTAACTTGGAACAAATAAGATTCCTGATATGAGTTCTTCTGTTCCTACTTTTCACGTAGTTCTGACAACTTCTTCAAACCTGTTTACTAGTCAAGCCAGATTTGGGCACAGGTGATGTTGTAGGAATTAGAAATGGAATTAGAACCAGTCAGATACAACTTTGGTTAAATGTACGTATCCTGAGAGCAGAAGTGTTGTTTCAGTGTGTCCTAGCCGTACAATTTGGGACCACTGTTGCTTTCAGGGAGAAGCGTACTTAGCTGTTATAAAGACTTTGCAGGGATCTGAATTTCATGTTTTGAAATATCCAGGGTTTTTGTGTTCATTCTCTGTGGATAAATTTTTATGACAAGACTAACATAATCCTTTGGGTAAAAATCTGAAAACAGTATACTTAAACATGAAATCTGCCTCGAAAGAAACTGAGAGATGTACAACTGTCTTTCTCAAGAAATGCCTATTATGCTTACAGAATGAAAAAGAACTTGATTTTTTTTTAGTGACCTGTGACATTTAAATACTCAGTGATAATTTGAGAAGCAGCAGAATGTCCTCTGTCTATCAACTTAGTATAGGGTTTATTGAGGTTAAATTCTACACAGATTGAAGGACTTCAGATTTCTAACAATTTGCGTGTAGCTTCCAAGGAACCAAGGACTCATGCCTGAGCTCTGTCTGTAGGTAGTGGGGTACATAAAACTGATGCCTACTGATTTACTAACTGTATTTTATTCATACCTATTCATGAGGAAACTTGTTGGTTCCAAGTGGGAGGTTTAACGCACACTGAGGGCGCTCGCTAGTGCCAAGTTTTAATACTGTTAAGTGTCTTCAAAAAGATACTCTTGCATCAGCCTCAGATTAACATAGGATGAATAACAGAGCAATTCATCAACTAGGCAGCTCAGAAGAGTGTCAGCAAGAAAGCTGACGATGATGAATTGGAGAGAGATGGATGTTGCAGTAGATAGCCACTATAGCTAACGCTGGCGTTTGGAGGGATGGCAGTTGGTATTTAGGTGTGTGCTGGATAATTAAACGAGGAGAAGCTGCACTTCTTTGCTTGGCTGAGTAGAAAAGAAACACGTCCCTTTTGCAATTCAAGATGGTTACTAAATTCAACAGCTTAAAATGGCAGATGGATTATGCTTTACTAAAAGACATTTACGTTGATCTTTAGGGCTGATGACTGGCTTGTTTGAAGACAGACTTCTGAACTTCCATTGATATTTGCAATCTCAGCTATCTTACTTGGTAATAAATAATAACAGTAATGTAACTTTGAGGCAAGCTTAGTTCACTCTGAACTTAATTTTCCTTCAGGTTTTGCAGTCAGCCTTCCTAGATCTTACAGCCCTAGTTACTTCCATTTTTGATTTTATTACTTTTTCTGTACCATAAAGAAAACAGTTATGAATCTGCAGGGACTAAATAAGGAATTGTTTCTTTTGTTTCTGTTAAAAAAGACATGTAACAAAGTGTTTTTTGTCACATGAATGGGTCTTTCTAATCCCACTCAATAAGGTTTAAGCTAGAATTGTGGTTTTATCCTTTACCACTCACTGCTGTATCAAGTTGCTGAACACTCAGTGCTAGAATACTGGTTAAAGTAATAGTGCTTGAGTTTTTTGTGGGGATACAGATCAAACTGCTAGTAGATTTGTAGTATGTTTTTCTCTTCTGCTCAAGGCAGTTTGGCTGTTGAATATTTTAAGCAATTGCTAGTACCTAGAACGTACCAGAATAACCAGAAAGATATCTGCTGGGTTCTGGATTTCTTGAAACTTTTGTTGTGTGCTCTTAGTGTTAAATTTCGGACGTAAAGGCAAGATACTAACACACTGCTAACATTCAGAGAAGTTTTTTTTCTAGTTTGGTTAGGGATTAGTAGTTGAAGGGCAGATTAAGCTTTTATAAACATGCTTATTTTTATTTTTTGCTTGGAAGGTGAAGGAGTGAATGTAGCTAGTAATGAAACAAGAATAATTCCCAGGCTGTTAAGAAAACTGATGAAAGGTAATGCCACAAATAAGAATGTAAGTACTATGCACCTATCAACACTAGCATCATGGAAGAAATAGCTTTGATGATTTAATACTATTTTTAATTTTTTCACTGTGTAAGTAGTTAACAAGAATTTTATCAAAGCAGAAAGATGAATGTGCTTTCCTTAAAGTACTGGCATTTTAAGCTGCAGTTTTTCCTGCTTGAAAAAATGTTTTCAACTTGCTAAAAGAGAATAAGGCTAACTTAAGTTAGCCTTCAAACACTGAGACTGTATACTGTTTGCATTTGGGGTTTAGGAAAGTAAAATGGGGCTGAGCTATAAAGGAGTCACAACTGTCATAGTGTGAGATCTGGAGTAGCTCATCATCAGGTCCTTCAATTGTTTAAATAATTGAAGATTTCAGGTAGGGGTGTGAGCACTGACCTTTTAAAATGTTTTGTCTCAGCCTTTTTTTTTTTTTTTTTTTTTTTTTAATAAAAACCAAAACTAAACTCCAAAAACATAGGACATTTTCCATGTGTGTAAGCCACTGAAGTGCTGTGTTTCCTGGCAGTGTTTTGACATTAAGTAGTTTAAAATACTGCAGGTTAAGTATTAATGACTTCATTAACTTCATTAAGTCAATTTAGTTTATTTCTGGTTTGCTTACTGCAAAGGAGGGGCCTACACAGATCTGTTTCCAGTTAGTTTTCCCGAGATTCCCAGCAGTAGTGCAAGGGAGCAACTTGTTGCTGACTGTCTGTTTGGCAGAACCTTTTTTTGGGATGGAGAAGGCTGAGAGGTGCTTTTTTATTGGCATTAATGTTTTTACAGTGCATCGAAGTTTCCTTCATATGTTCTGTTTCCTGCTTAATTATACTAGTTTTCCTCCCATTTTTCACACTGGGCTACTGTTCTCACTCCTTTACCTAACCTTTTCCGACATAGCAAAGGATTTCAAACATACACATTTCACGTTGTGGCATCATCAGTGAAACTGCAGGCACTTGCACAAAACGTAACATCAGAAAGTTTTGTCTAGACCTTACTCTTAAAGGCTTATTATATTCTGGATTGCGTGAGAATATTTTTAGATGTGAGACCTACAAGACCACCATCTCTTCAAAGCATACAGATCATCTTTTTATTTTGCGAAGTTAATGGAGCTATGTGAAAAGAAATATGAATACCAGGATAGTGTTTTTCCATCTATGATTTGCAGAGCCACTGCCTACGAGGAGTTGTGGAAGATAACAAAGAAAAGGGAAGTCTGTTGTTGGGAGATTTAAATATGCTACACTGAACCTTTACCTCTTTTGGGAACTTCTTATTAGTCTGAAAATGGAAAAGCTTGAAGACTGCTGACATAAAGGCATTTTCATTTGCCTTTTTCATGGGCAGAAGTAAAACTTTGTAAGAGATTATGAAAACAGTTTGAATTCCCCGTTATGTACTGTGAAAGATGCTTCACCTATCTGTGTGTCTCTTCGGACTTACTGCTGTTGTGTATTTGTAGAGGTCGTGAGTGTGATGACGTTTTCCCTGGATAGGATGTAGAGAATCTAATTAGATTTCTCAAAAATGTAATGAAATGTAGTCCAGTTTGCAGCACTGGAACTTGAAGATACTTGTTTTTTGCAGGTGTTAATTGCTGACAGATACAGCCTACTGAGTTCTGTATGGTGTGCTGTTACAGCATAATTAAAGTAGTAGACTGTATTTAAAAGCATCTGCAGTTTTCAAGTAGAGTTCCATTAACATAGTCACAGTTGTCATTCATAAACAAAGATATTTAAGGAAGCTCTAAATGTTCAAGCATTTGTAGCTGTAAGTATTTCAGGAAGCTTTTTTTTTTTTTGTTGTTCTTCCCTAATTTCTTCCCCTGACTGGAGATCTCTTTGTGTTGATGGGACCTGCTGTTAGGAATCAGTGAAAAAATAGGGGAAAAAATAGGAACATAACTTACAAAACCTTTAATGCTAGGTTTTAAACATACTGTTCCACGTATGGAACCCACCTACATGATTGATCAGTTCTTCAAATGTACCCTAAATATGAAACCTGAATTTGTAAGATCCTTTCTGGTAGATGTAAGTTATAATGTAGTTTTGAAATACAGTTATCTTATCAAATGTTATTTGAAAAACTATATGTGATTTACAGTGAGTGTTCAGTTTACTTTTTCGGTATTAACTTTTGCAGTCTCTTACACTTTCTCTATTGGAATGTTTGTTCCTGAAAGAGGCCCTTGTTAAAGTAACTGGGATTTGTCAGCAAAAGAGAAAATTAATTATATAGCTACAGTGTAAAAACTTACATTGTAACTTTGTACATAAGTACCCGAAGCATTTTCATTCTGTAGGTAGCAGAGATCTTGGCTATCAGACAGCTTAAAGAGAATATTAGCACAGAACTACTGTTTATGCCTGTTACTAGGATGCGTGCAGACATGCACACACTCACCCTCCCCTCCCACCCAGCTGTCTTTCCCTCTCTCCCTTCTGTCCTCCCACTTCTCTCTTGTCATTGTGGTGTTGCGCTAGTTGGTGTCTTTAATTGTCCCCAAGGGAGAGCTTGCTTTGGCATCTGTATGGACAAGATTTGATACGATTTGATTTTTTTTTTCTGGTATAATTAGAAGCAATACAGGAGATAGGTGCAGCTGGAAAACTAATGTTGCATGGGGGAAGCCTGCTTCAGACCCGACGCATATCGAGCAGTTTTTAATGCAGTTTGATTCTCTGTTGTTACTGTTGTCATTGTCTACGTTGTAGCTATAACGTTTTCCTATGGAATGAAGATTATTTTCACACAGTTTAAAATAGCAGGGTAATAATTTAGATTTCTGTTCTTTTAAAGTATATTGTTTGTAATCTTAAATGTAAATGTGTTACGAAATTTGATAGCAAAGATAATTTCTTAAGAAGTCCTGAAATACAGTATTGAAGTTTACTGGGGGAATATGGTGGTTGTTATTATCCAGGCTTGAAAACAGAATGCATTTTCAGCTCCAGGCTGATTGGTTGGTTAATCCTATAGACCCTTACAACAAAATTACTATCATGGTTTCAGTTAGAAGAGGGTCCAATCTCAGCTTTTTTTGTAGTGGTAAGAGGTAAACACTGATGCTGCATTATCTTATCTACTTGATAATTTCGTTCCAAAATCCCGGAAGTTGATGTGCCAGTTGTTAAACGCACTGGGCCGTGAAGTAATTGGGACTTCAGCTTGCAAATACCAAGCTATTGTTTCAGTAAAGTTAAGTCGAAAACAGCTTTTTGTGCTGCACTGCAGTAGGAAGCCATTAATTAATGTAACAGTGTACCAGATCTTTTTTCTACAAAATTCTGAAATTCATTCTGAAATGATTCTACAATATTAACAAAGCTGTAGCAGTTTTCCTTGAAATTTAATTGCATAGTCATATAAGCTAAAGAGCCTTTGATTATCTTTGATTTTTAGAATTTGTGTTTATGAAATGTCTTATTAGATTCTTTCTCAGATTTACACTGCTGCTAATGCCATGCAATATGTCAATATTGTTAGTCATTGAAGTCTGGATGTGTCACGTGAAATAAAATGGAAGTACCATCCAATATGATGTAAAATGCATCGATTGAGCAGGTTTTAATAAATTCTGATAGGCGACCATGATCTGGGCAGTCTTGCCCAAAAACTTTGAAGAAAAAGTAGGTGACTTTAAGAGAGTAAATGTCAGTAGAAATGTGAAAACAAAGCAAACGAAAAATCAGACTGGAACAGTCCTTTAAATATGGGCAGAAAATGTATGTAGAAAAAATTGTGTGGGGTGTTTAATAAAATGTATACAATTGCTTCAAGGAAGAAATGCAAAATGTCTGTGATGGTGTAGTCAGTATGAGAGCTGATTTTATTCCCAGAACTGTTTTGAGTACTACAAGAAGGCAAGTTTGATGTAAGCATATTTGTTTTTAAATTGTCGACTTCTAAGAACAATTAATATGGGATGTTGTGGTGGCTTTTATTGAAGAAGATGAACAAAAGATACTATCTGCGAAGAACTTCCTCTGAGGTATACCTGCTGTTAGGGCTTTTTCATGTGAGTGATAGGTCCTTGCATTGCATTGGAGGCACTAATGTCTGAATGGATGTGATGGCTGCCTCGGAATGATGCTGCTGTTAGCAGTGAAAAATGTCTTCCTTACGATTCTTGTGCAGCAGGCTGTGGAGTGCAGCACATTTTTATAATAAAGGTGATGAATTTAATCGCAAACTGGCAGCCAAATGGAAATTGCAGACCTTGATACTGGGAGAAAATTGCCTATAAAGCAACTCCTGAGAGAGCAGGCTTTAAATTTATCCACCCATTTCGACATTGAGGAGAACATAGGAATTGCAGGGTATTTTGCTTGGCCTGTTTAGTGCAGATGGATGACACTTCAGTCTTCCTTTATTTAAGAACTAGATACAGTTTGTTAAAAGAATGACCTTGTTTCTTAAACTTTACATGTTAAGGCCTTCTGAAAAATCTACTCCTTTATTTTCTTGAAACTCGCTCCTGTTGCAAAGTGGGATCTGATATGAATAATGAATCGAAACTTTCCTACTGCTTCAAAGATTTCCCTGTATATTTATCAGATTTAACTTTTCTGTTATTAGAGATATATATATATTTAAAAAAAATGGCTTATGTGTATAGTTGAAGGCTCTTTGAAGCATTGTGCTGATGTGAAAAGCAATATCCAAAGTGATTTAACTTGTCTTGAAGTCCTACTAGTTGTTTTGGAAGTATGGTGCTTCCTGTGATGATACGGTGCATGATAGAGGCACAACGTGCGTGGAAGTTGTTAATGCTGATACAATTCACTATCTCTTCTGGTTTTTTAGTTGGACTAGGTAGGTCAGTCTGAAATTAATGCCTGCCTGGAAACTACAGCAGAGCACAAAAGCACTGTTTGACAGATTGAACAATCAGCTTCAAAATACTAGTTTTCAGTGTAGTCACCACTATTAGCTGTGCTTTTTTTTTTTTTTTTTTTTTTTGCCAGCAGTGAACAAGAGCCTTCATGCTACACTCATAAAAATGCATGTGGTTGTCTGGAATGTGACTTGTCTTTCATGTCATTGTCACCACTGCTGAAATGCAGTGTGCCCTTCACCACCTTGCTGTGCTCACGTCCACTGTTTGGTCTCTACAAACATTTAGCAAGTGTCAATGAATGACAGTGTGGGTGCAGTTTTTTTATGCATGGAGGAATTTGATTGCACACCTTTGCTTCATATGCACTTCCATGTCAGATGCCATTTTGTCAGACTGCCCCTCTGCTGCCATCTGTCACATAGCAACAACATGTAACAGAATACTGGTGGGGGTGGTTCATCCTCTGCTGTCACACCATCAGCAGCTGCCTCTGTTGTGGGCCAACGTAATGAAATAGGAGGCATTACTTTTGGAGCAGCCCTCATGTATGGTGATAATACGACTGTGAACTGTATTTAGAAATAAAATTCCCGTTTGTGGAAAGCACTGTATTAATGTTTTGCACCCTTTTTGTTCTTGGGATCTTAAAAATGGTATGGATATCATCTGTACACAGAAATAATTCAGGTAGATTCATGGAGTAGTAGATATTTTGGACACTTAATTGTATTTCACTGCAGCTCTCTGGAACTGCTTTTTTAATGCTTTGAGAAGTGATCATCTTTTAAGCAGGATTGAGAACAAATAGCTTTTGATTTTTTTCATAGTCTTTGTGGTGAAGGGATTGGAGGCATCAGGTGTAGAGTTTGGAAGTATACTTTTTTCAAAGATGTTATTGATTCAGTTTTTTCTCTGCATGATCTGTGTCAGGATGATACTCCTGGTTAATTGGTCCATAAATACATTGATAATGTGGTAATTCTCAGTTGCAAGTAAATAATAATACAAAAAACCTTCATTAAAAAAAAAAAATCTCTAAAGTAGAACGTTACTTGATTTCTGGGCCATCGTGAAACTTTTTTTTAACAGATATATGATACTGCTCATTTGTAGTTCCCAATGTAACTGTTCTGCTGTGAAGAGAATGAGCTTTTTGCAATCCTATTGAATGTTGTTTTTTGTTTTAAGAAGCTTTTTTTCTTTTTGTTTGAAGAGGGTATTGGGGTTATTAAACAGTTGTGTGGTGAAAGAAGTTGAGTCTCATTACTGATGGTTCTCAGGAGTCTGCCCCTCGATGCCTCTTTAGTTGTTGAGTCCTTTGTCCATTTTGCTTTGCCTCAAGTATAGATGTGTAGCAAAACAGAATACTGGTTGACAAGCTTTAGAATACGTTTCAGTATTTGATGTCACAGGAAAATTATGACCTAAACTGCTTGAGAATTATGTAGGTATAATCTTAGATTTTCTAATTTTGATACGGACAGCAATAGATTCTAATTATCACCACCTCATCCATTGGAAGTGGGAGCAATATTTCCTTAAAATTCTTCTTTCACCCAGAGTAAATAATTTCAGATGTTTACTGATATCCAGAGCTAGCTGATGGATGCTCTAATCAGGGTCCCGTGCTTTTTATTGTTTTCTCACTTGTAAGCATTGCAGGGTCCCCACTCACTTATGAAAGGCTAAGTACAGATGTTAGAGTTGAAACCAAAACATTTACGTTGACAATAAAAGCTTATGTCTGATCTGTTTACCAAAAATGACTTTTGTGTCTTGGTGAAAGATCTTGAAGTTGTAAAAAAAGCTTTTGAATGAATTCAGTATAGAAGCTTTGTGGTGCCAAAAAGAGATTCTGGTTTGGAAGGTCCTTCTTTCCTCTAATGCTGGATCTCTTTTCCACTAGTTCTGGCATTCATGCTATTTCAGCTCGGTAACGTGGAAGAAAGCTAATAAAGTGAAAAGAGAAAGCATAGCAATAGTGAGTTGAATAGGCTCGATAAAGCAAAGCTGATCTGAGAGATGGTAAGGAGCTGTGCTCTTGTTATTAGGAAGAAAAGTGAAGGCAGTGTTGCCTGTGTTTTTCTGGTGCAGTATGTTCCTGATATTAGTAACTCTCCTTACAAAGAAAGGAGAAGTGGTATGGTGACATAAGTGATATGAAGCAATGCTACTCTGGCAGTCCAGATTTCTGATTTCTTTTAGACTTCTACATGTAATTTGGGTTATACAGTTGAAAATTGAATTATTTCTACTTTTTTAAAACAGTATTCTCAAGATCTGTCATTCTTTCCTAGGATGAGCTCTTTTAACTGTATTTTTTTTCCCTTCTGCAAAGGAGAGCAGGTCTAAGTAGGCTCTACTTTGGCGGGGGGGTTGAACTACAGATGATCTCTAGAGGTCCCTTCCAACCTTTATGATTCTGTGAATAACTTCATATGTTTCACTTTAATGGTTGTTAGTTCTTAGGATCTGCTATTAGGTCAGGGTCAGCAGTATTTTTACTGTTTTTTCTTTTTACCAATTAAATGTGTGTAGGACATGTACATTGCCATTCATCTCTCATTAGTTTCAAAATAATAATAATTAAAAACAAACAAACAAACCAAAAAGCAAACAAAGCCAAATGAAAGAAAAAAGCCTACATAGCAAAAATGCCACAGCAACAATCTCCCTCCCAATCCAGAAGATTGTAATGGCCTTTTAAAACTGAGTTGCAACTCATGTCATGAAATGGACCCTATTTTCTTTGTTTGGGGTGGTGGCAGATACATTTGTAGGTAACTTTTTTTCCCTACTTGTTTTTGTTTGTATTGTGTGCATCAACACTTATTAGGGAAATATGGGAGAGCATTTTACTGTTAACTGTATCCTCATCATTCATGGTTTAAATTCAGTTTCCCATGCTGACGGAATTTTTGAAGCCCTGTATTTAATTTTTCTCCAGTAAACACATATACTTTGAAATAGAGCCAAAAATCATCCTCAGGTTTTGGAATCGGTCTGAGTATCTGATTGTGGGCCAAAAATATGTTAGGTTTTGTGAATTTTTAATGAAAAACCTTAAGTAAATTTTCTTTTTTGATAATATGTTCTTCAACAAAACAAAATACTAAAAAACAAAACATACAAACAAACTGTTCTGAACAAAATATAAAAGTTTTGTTAGGAGAATATTATTTAAGAAAGAGAAGATTTATTTAATACTACTTAAGTATGGGAATAAACTGAAATATTGAAGTGGGACTTTAAATTTGTGAAATTAAATTAAATGTGCCTTTTGGTTATATTTCTTGCAAGAATGGAAGTGAACAGAAGGAGATAAGAAACTGTTTGTTTCCAAGTTTTTCAAATTGGTGATGCTTCTGTAAGTAGGCAAAACTTAGTTTACTGGTATGCTGGAAAAAAAGGAAGTTCTATCAACTTTCTTAAATGCAAGCTACGTGATTCAAAATCTTGAAATGATTTGGTAATATGTTGTAAGTAGTGGAAGTTGGTTGCTTAATTATACTGGTCTCTTACTGCAGAATGTGCTTCTGTACTGACAGCAAGAGAACGCTGTGATTTGGGATCTCTTCATGATAATGAAAATTCTCCAGAGTCATCCAAATATCCCAAGACATTTTTCTCCTTAGTCATATAATGAGCAGTATTTCCATGCTTTGCTTTAGTATCTTGACAGATAAAAATGGGGAAACATTGCAGAGGAGTGAATTCCCAAGTATGTTTTCTTTAACTTACTTCTTGAAGAGTTGGGGGTTAATTCCAGTTGCTGATATAAATGGGATGCAAAGCCCCCAGTAATTGTGTTTGAAGTGCACAGCTACAGTTGAAGTCCTTTTGCGGTTTGTGTGATGTTTCTCTTTCTTTCCTTTGAGGAAGCCTGACAAGAGTTCTCTTTCGAAGTTCAAAAAAAATATGCCAGTGTAGATCTTTTGATTCAGTACTCATGATATTAATCAGGAAGACTAAGAGAATTTACGTAAGCATTTCCTGGCAGGCTGAAGCATAGTCAGCATGCATCCAGGCTTTTTGAATAGTAAGTACAGCTTGTGTTACTGGTTGTGTTTCTAGTTCCCTGCTGCACATACGGAACTCTGTAAACTTCACCTAGAGTACTTATTTGTACTTTTAAACACATATTCTGGTTCCGTTTTCAGTAACAAAATCATGTTGAAGTGTTGTTTTTGTGTTTTTTTTTTTTTTTTTTTTTTTTTTAAGTATCAGTGATGGGTAGAGGACCCCAAAACCCCTTTTCTGCTCATGTGTTCTATTGAATTCTTCTGGGTTTTTTTTGTCCCCCCCCCCCCCCCCCCTTTTACAGCGTAATTGAAAGCAGTCAGTCTCTTACCAGATGCTCTGAACATCTATTGGCAGGAGAAAATTAACTATTTACCTGTACTTTTTTTTCTTCTTGCTTCCAAGATCATTTCAAATGAGAATTATTTCCCCCTGCAGCCAATGTGTGGGAACAAGTAGGTGAGAAAGAGGAGTCTGAGGGGAAGAGAGGGAGAGGAGTAGAGAAAATGAGCATGTAATGCTGTTTCAGGTTTTGACTACTTTTGTACTCAAGGCTTTTAAGAACAAGTCTTGAATGTTAAATGGAGGAAGAAAATTAAGATTGCCTGTTCCAATTCAACGTGGTTGGTGTTAAAATTTTATAGCTGTAGTTTCAGCTATCTGCCATTACTACTTGTACATGGCTGTGATCTAATAAGTGGTTCATCTGTGAAGGCGGAACATTGTTTTGGACAATTGAAGTTGGAATTGGTGGTGTAAACTGGTGTGTAGCTGATGCCTCATCTTAGTTTCGTTTTGATCCCCTGTATTAGAAATTGAACTATGTCTTAGCATAGTGGTGTTGCTTTTCTTTGTAGTTTATTTCCTTGAGCTGTGCAAAGCAAACGATGAAATAAAGTTCAGGTAGTGACTTTATGAGCAGGATAGCAAGTGTGATATTATCTTTCTGAACACTGTGAAGAGAAACACTCTTTTAACATGACACCAGTAGTCATACTATTTTTAATGTACAAATTGAAATCTTATTTCAGTAATGCAGAATATGTGAATGCTTCTTGGAAGCATAAATTCTAGAAGCTCAATACAAGCTGCAGATACAACCTGTGAAATGTGCCACACTATCATATGTTTTGTTGTTTTTTTTTCTTCATCTGCCCACTTAAGTTGCTTTTTCTAAACGAGACATCTGGGAGCTAGGAATGTACTGTACAGTAAATTAAGGTATATGGCAGAAATCTTATGGTTTTAAGTAGTTCTTGACACAACTTACAGTTAAGGTTGCATTATATATCTTGCGTACAAAATTAGAGAACATTTAAGACTTTTTAGATTTCCCGAAGACTTCATGCCAGGTATGTGGCTTAGTCTGAACTACACTGAAAGCTTCAGTAGAAACAGAATAAATGGAAAAGAAAAAAAATAAATCAGAAGGGAAGGTCTTAATATAAATTCATCTGAACACTGAAATGTCCAAGTCTATCCAAGTCTGCTTGAATATATTCTGTGCCTCCACCCAGTTTTTATCATTGGTGCTATCCTAATGTGTTGTGAGCATGACGTATCCAAACCTGAGAAGGCCATAGGTAGTGTCTGTGGATCTGGTGAATGGACTTTAGAGAGCAAGCTCTTTCCTACGTTGTATATATTTGCTTTGTTTTCTTCTGAAACTCCTGCTGTAAGAATGGACGTTTTTTTTAAATCTTAATTTTGTGGAAGGAGCCAGGAAAGATGCTCTTCTTCAGAAATCTGGTGATACAGGCATATTTGGAGGTATAAGGGATTGTTAGCTGGGAACTAGAACTGAAATTGTAGAAATTCCTCAAAAGCTGTAGGAATGAAGCAAGGGCCTTGATTGTGGAGGAAAAAAAGGCTTTTGAGGGTAAGGAGAGTGTTTGAGAGGAGAAAACTGAGCAAAAGCATATGTTTGCTAGAGGAAACCACATTGCAAAGTTGATAGTAAACCCAAAGAATTGGAATCTTGCCATGTCTTTACTGTCAGGAAATATCTGTGAATGCCAGAGGCAAATTGTCTCATCTCTTCTCTGCTCCTGGACAGTATCATCTTCTGCTGTCAGTTAATACCTTACTTCACATGGCAGAGGTTTTTGAATCTGAAGATGCCAGCTAGCTGACTGGTTGAATTTAGCACGTTGCCAGATAGGAGCACAGTTGTTTTGTGGTGGTAAAACTGATTCATATAACGTGCACAAAGTAAGGCTTTCAGGCATGCTGTTTGTTGCTTTTTTTTTTTTGTTTTTTTTTTGTTTTGTTTTGTTTTGTTTTTTCTGATGCTGGGATCTCAGGCTGCTGTTCTCTGAACTTTTTTTTCCCTTTAAAGGAGTATGGAGAAGACTCCTTTCTGTGAAAGATGAATTATCCTGCTACTAGACTTGGATGACTGTAATAAGGGACTTGTAGAATGAGGTAGGAGTTATTAAGAAAGTCATTTCATTAAGAAAAAGGAAAGATGATTATACTTCACAAATATTAGTCACAGTTACCTGAGAACTTTCAGTTACCACAGAAACATCATTAACATGCAAGTTAATGATGAGCTTATGGTCAGCTTCTCAGGAAAGTGCAGTTTCTTCAGATTCTTTGTAATCTTGGTGATGAAAATCTCTTGGTCAAATAGTAACTCAAGACAGAATAGTTTATACCAACGTAGCGTATGTTTGTTTAGATGCAGGGAAGAATTGTGCTTATTCGTGAAGCCAGTGTCTTACTGATGTGGTGTTTCAAGACAAGAAGTAGATATCTGGTAATGATAATGATTACTGTTACTAATTAGCAGTAGTAATTGTAGTTTGAGTTCTGAAGAATGATTTCTCTTGAATAAATGATGGCGTTTCTTCATTTATTTTTTGTAGTAATAAATGGTATGTGAGAATATTGTTAGGTTCTCAATGTGGATAAATGACAACTCTAAAAAGTAAGCGGTATTTTATTGAGAGATAAAAACCTCTTCACTTCTGAAGTGAGTGCAAACGATGTCTTTAAGGAAAGATTATGGGCTTTTTTTGTTTTATTATGTTTTAGCTGATTGTTGTTTTGATGTCCTTAACTGTGCCACTTAGAATCGAATGGTGAAGTGCCGAAGCTTGTCTTTGTGACTGTAAACTTATGTACCTCCGTGAAGATACATTCAGGATAGTTCTGACTTGTGCTGGGCAAAGTACTGGGTGTAGGTATTTTTGAGTAGGAATCCCTCACTTATCAAGACAAGTTTTCAGCTTACAAATCTGCCTAATGTGGGTCTGATGTTACAGCTACTGAAAAGAATGATCAGTAGGCCTATCCTAGACTGTTTTATTCTGAATAATTACAAAATTAATAGTAGTATCAATAACCAAGTCTTTATTATTGTTTACAGTGTAAGCGATTCTGAATCTACCTGTACTGATGGCAGTCAGTGTGCTTTTGTTGGTAGTATAAGGAATACTCCTGATCGAGTGTTTTTTGTGGTAGATCTTTTTTCTTGAAGGAAATCAAGTTTGGAAAGATAAGCTAAGTATGTTTTAACGTACTCAACTGCAAATTAAGTTGAATGGTCCATTTATTATGTGAAATAAAAGTAAATAAAGCAGGACAAATAACAGTAAGTTTCATTGCAGTAACATACTGAAGTGGCAATATTTTTGTTTCTCAATTTATTGTGCTTTAGTGGTGGTTGATTCCTTTCATTAAAGTTTTGCTGGCTGTGCATGCTTAGAAAGAGTTTGTTGCCTTGCTGATTTCCTGCCTGCTGGTATTGTGTTGAGTCAGATGTCTGAACTAATGCACTGGACAAAAGAGTGGATAACAGCAAGATTAGTATACTGTAAATCTCTTTGTTTCAGCTCATGTTTGAGTCTGGAAAAATACTCGAGTTTAGTAAAAATAATTAAAAACATTAGCCTTTTTTAAAAATTATTTTAACCTTGAAGCTAGGTCTCAGTTCATGTGAGGTTCAGGTTTAGTGAATCTTCAGAGTCTTGTTTTTGTAGATTTGTCTTTTAGAAGATTACTTAGAATTATTATTCTATATAGAATATATATCATATATAGAATAATGTATAATTATATACTAAAATAGAATAATGTAGTTCTCTATATATTATGCATAGAATTATTTGGAAGATCATTCAGATGTACACATTTGTTGTGAATTCAAGCATGTTTTTTTTTTTCCTTCCTTATTAAGGTTGATGAAAACCGAGCAACTTTTCAAAGTTGTCTGGTCATTTTAATTGCTTCAATGTGAAACTGAAGCTGTTCAGCACTTGTTAATATAAGATCTTGATTACAGTCTTTAAGTAGTACTGTTTTCCTTATGCTAAACAGTACTTGGCAGGTGCTTTTTTCATCCTTCCGATGTCCTGGTTATAGTATTTATTCTTGCAGTAATTATATCGCTAAATTTTTCATCTAGCTATATTTCTTGTATGTAGTTTTGTCACTGACTGTACTTGTGTAATTAACTACAATTTGTAGTAAGATAAAACTTTACCTATTATTGTACCATTCCTTTAATGGGTTCTTTCTATGACTGGTGCCTGAAATAAGATGATGTTCAGTATCTTAAGTTTACTGTTCCTTTTATAAAGTGGGTCACAGAAGTTAGATAAATCATCCACATGCAGAATTATTTTCTTGGTATGTTCCATGTTTAATTTGGTGTAATTTGAAGACTGTCTGTGTAGGGAATCCCTATCCCAGGCTATGTATCATATTTATATGATCTGGAAATGAATAGTTAAATGCTGTTTTAATATTTTTTTCTCTTACATCATTACAGTTGTGGGTTCTTCAGAATCATGTCTTCCAAATTCATAATTTCTTTAATTGTTAAATTTTACTCGTGGCCAGTTTGCATCTGTTTAATTTTAAGTATTGCCCTTTGAACCCTCATACTGGTGGCAGTTGTCAGTGTATGGGAATGGGCAATCCTTTTTTGTTATTCTTTTTCAAGCCTCTTTATTTTTTTCGTATTTCTGCATGATCTTTATCTTCAGTATGCATCTTTTTTTCTGGATGTGGCTTACCAAAACTGTATAGAAAATTTTGATAGAGTTCATGTTCTTTCGATCTTTGTTTAAAATACCACCTGAAGTGATAGAAATTAAGATGCTGTACTAGTGATTGTTTTGTGACTCCATCGTGTCCCTTTCAAAAAATGCTATTTTGCAGGGAGGCCAGGGAGGAGGAGGGGTTAGCATGAAATGACATCCTAGTTTTGCAGCATTCAGTTGTTACTCAGTGTGAGTTTGCACTTTTGTTAATTTATTTTTCAAGATGTATTTTATCCTTTACAAGATTTTCTTTCACTTTTGGTCAACCTCCTTTTAGGTAGTTCTACTTTTAGATACATCTGTTGTCGCTTTTAATTTAGGTCATGCCTTGAAGAATTTTTCTAGGAACCTCCATGTAAGTTCCATGTAGAATGTTTAATGTGAAACTGAAATTAGCACTGCTCTGTTTCCTTGAGCACTCTCTTTTAGGCTGTGTTAGACTAACAAAACTTTGGTAAGCAACTTTCCAGCTTTTCTTCTCTTCCCTACATTTATCTTTGGCCTCTCCTATTCCAATAACTTGGCTAATGAGTTCCATGATCTCACTGATATCAGCAGTTTGAACATCTAAGCTTAAAAAAATAATAATAGTGCTTCTTCTGTTTGTTCAACTCTTATAACTTGTTTTGGTGGCCATCTCCTCTGAAGCCTTCTCAACTTAGTTTGGCCAGATCTAAAGTAACTTTAGTTCTTGAATGACTTGATAGATAAATCCATTAGTTAATCATGTAAAGGAATATTTGGCTGCTGCTCGGCTAAGAATTGATGTCTGTAAAAATTAACCATTGTAACCTAAGTATTTAAAATTAAAGCAATTAAAATTTAAAATTTAAAATTGGGAATGCATAATCTTTTCCACAAATTGGAAATAACAGGTTTAGGGATACTGATTGGTCATCAGTGTTATTAATTTTCTTAAGCTGCATGTTGCTTTTATATTTGGTTAACGAAGACTTCCTTGTGATTAACCAGAGATTTTTATTTATGTACTGTGTAGCTTGAGGAGTCTTAGAATACTTAAAATTCTTTGAAGTTACATCATGTATCTTGATTATGTCTTTTAAGTCAGAGCTGTGCAGTGGTTAATGTATTTGATGTGGTTGATGTCAGCATTAGTGCTTGTCAACCAAAAATTTTTACTTCCTTTTTGTCCAGTGATTAAAAGTCACATTTTCATGCCAGCGTAGTGCAGAACACGTCAAAGACATGTGACAGGGAGCACTCTGTTTAAAAAATTAGGATTGTGTTACTGTTGTACGTGACCAATTAAAAATGTAAAAAAAAATAAAATAAAATTAATAAATAAATAAAATAAGGTGAGGGAAGAGAAAAAAACGTGGGAAGAGAAGAGCTAGTCTGTCCTTTTCAAATAGGTTAGATTCCAGTAGGCTCAGCCTCATGTGAAATAAGGCTTTGTCAGAGGTACAAAAGCCTAGTGCTCAGATCTGTGGTGATGAAGAGTCCATCAGCATCTCAGTAGGAGTTTAGTATAACTTTTTATAAACAACACATAATTTTAGTTATTCACAACTAATTAGGTAATGCTGAATAATTATTCTTTTTTATTCACTCCCAAGGACTTATGGGCCAGGTACATAACTCTTAATATATGAGGTGGTCACTGTGTGCATATATTCTAGAAGGTTCCTTTTTATGATGAGGAGAAGACTGAGACAAAGTTTCATGAAAAATGGACAGACAACATAGGATTTGTATCTTAAATTTTCTGGAAACTCTTGAAATTCTTTATATCTACTCTAGTATTTTCTGTTTTCTCATATATCCTTTGTAGCTGTAAGATGTGGCAAGGTTTTTTTTTTTTTGTTTGGCTCTAGTAAAGCAGTTTGGTAAAATGAGAAAACTGTGATTTTATGCTATTAAAAGAGTTGATTTATTTTCATTTATTTTTTGTTTTGGGTGTTCAGAGAAAGAAAAAGCTCCTTCACCCCCTCATACAAAAGGCAAAGACTACATTAACAATTGAAAATTTTTCTTTGTAACTGCTGACTGCAGAGAGTGGTTGTGGTTTTGGAAAAAAACCTACTTAATGCCATTCCATGAAAACAGTTAGCATTAGGATGCACATTGGAAAGATAGAAAGAATTAATTTTGGTTTCTTCAAGTAGTTTTTGTCAGTAGCTTTCACTACTTGATTTTCTGTTAGTTCAAGCAACAAAACTGATACTCGGGTAACTCCATCAGAATTTTGGTTCCTTTCCATTTATCTTCAAATCTACTGTTTTTTATGAGCCTAAAGCAGGAATTTTTTAGAATGAATTTGTTTTGCTTTAAAGGTTGTGAAGTTATGTCTTGCCTTTTACTTTCAGGCCCTCCTTGCATGTACTCATAGGGTAGCACAGTGCATGGGATTCCCGTGCAGATGCATAGAGCAGGCTATGATGAGGATCAGGATGTTATTTTCTGAAGTGCTTGGTACAATTGGAGTGAGTGCAGGTCTTGCTTTAACTGGGGAGCGTCCCAGCCCATGGCTTCACTGTTGCTCAAGGTAAACAATTTATTTCATTTGTGGCAGATACCTGTTGGGATTGGACATCTGCTTGACTTCATGGTGCATGGAAGGGTTTGAAGTTGGAGTGGAGTTTAAAGTTTCTAGTAGAGTGGAGGGCTTTTTTATTTCTTTTTCTGTCTTTATGCTTGCGATTGGTAATTTAAACATAATTTTACTTCTGCTGATTCTCCTGCATCAAAGACATCCAAGTTGTTAATCAGTGTACTTACTGATCGTTTGATTCCAGCTAATGGCTGTGGAAATGGGATGGAGGTGGAAGGCAGTAGAATAAATGTAGCAGCCTGAAGTGTGCATATCCACTCTACTTACAGCAAGTTACACTAAAGTTGTCATGCTGTTCTGATGGACTTTACTAGTGGAAGAATTTTCAACAAAATTTTTTAACAAGCAGTATGTTCACATACTCTGAGTTACTGTTTAAGCTTTTGCTAATAATGCTGACACTTAACAAAGTGCTGAATGTTCTGGATTCCTTTTCCTGATTTTTATACATGCTTCAGAAAAAGTGAATTTCTTTAACTCTTAGTTCAGATGGACTGGTTTGTGTCTGAGCTAATGACTCAATTCGAGAGTCTTTCAGTTGCACAAAGAGCCATTTGAGTGTGGATGGGTATTGTACATTAGTGACTAGGTGATATTAGTTGAAGATGGCAAGCAGCTTGTGGAAAGGCTCATTTAACTATCCTGTTAGGGGCTTTTAAATTGATGTTGATGTTTTATTTCAAGCATACAGGTATATGAAGGGACACAGTACTTCATCTCAAACGTTTAGCTTTCAGAGTTTATCAAAGCAAGGAAGACACTAGATTTAATCTTTGTATTATTTTAATAAGCGTTTGTGGATTGCCACTGTCAGATGTATTATGGGGTTGATGGGCTTGTGATTGGATTTATTCTGGTCATTTTGGTATACTGCTGTATTGAATAATGGAAGAGCAAGTTTTAGAAAGTGGAAACAAGTTCATAAGCCTGTTCTGAATTTGCCTGATTGTTATGTCAGAGTTCTGTGTCATGTTCTAAATGAAAACTGCTCATGTACAAAAATATGTCAGAATTGGACTGTTGTCAATGTGTATTTTCTTAGCTTTGCTAGATATATGAACATGGTCAATTTGCTTAAAATCCTTAGTTTTCATGTGAATTACTTGCTGAAGGAAAGATTATAAGAATCTTGTTTGCCTAATGCTTAGGCATTCCTCTGGTAAATAGTCATGGATGGGTAGAATAAACGCCTGTGCAAAGTTTTAGTCTCTATACTGGTGATGCATTCGAGGTACAAGTTAATGTGGCACAATACTGAAAATTACTTGCTTCTTTGCTAGCACTACCATTTCTGCTGCTTCAGCAGTGGCAGCAAACACCACTGCTGTTAATGGTGATGATTGTTAGGATTGTGTTGAATAAAAACAACTATTTCTTTGCTAAGCATATTAAAACTACTAGATTAGAAAACACAAGAGTTGTGATGTTGCACCTTTAATAAAACACTTAGAACTTTCTTTTGACATTTATACAAAAAGAAAGGATGAGCATGCTCTATTTGTTTTTGAAATCAGTTGCAAACCTTACAGCTGCCCATGAGAAGGCATTTTGTAGATTCTTCTTGCAAAAGAAATGACTGAATTTTGATGCTGAGTGTGCTGACAAATTGTTGAAAGGCCAGCCCGCTTGTTGGTGTGACAGTTTAATCATCAGAAAAGTACTGCTAGGTTGAGCTCACAGGAAGAAAGAAGGAGGAGCTAGAGTTTAAGGCATTACAGGATGAGTCGAAATCTGAAATGCAAGCACTTCTTGTGTGTGCGTCCGAGGCTGATGCACCTCTGTCCCTGACCACGTTCTCAGTGGTAATGGCCAGGATTTACAAGTTCTTTTTCATTTCTTCTCAGTTAAGGTGCTGTCTAAGTGTCACAGTGTTGCATATTCTTGGCTGTTTTTTATTATGCATTGTAAGATACGTTTAAATTTGGTATGCACTGTGTTAGCAAAGGGTTTGTACATTTGGAGCGCACAGTCTGTGTTAGCCTTCAGAGCATTTTGAAGAGAAGTCGTAGTCTGTCTGCCTTCAGAAGCTCTTCAGTAAAAGTGGATTGTGGTGATTAAATTCTTACTGCTTTTTTCTCTCAGTTCTTAGCTGAACTATTTCAGGTGCTTTGCTTACTAAATTATTGGGTACCATTTGAGGTAAGCAGCGTGTTGTATAAAGGTAACTGGAACCGATGACAAAAATAAAGGCGTCTAGTTGAACCTAATTTATGATAAAAGTTTTAACTTCATGGAACTTCATGGTACTTGATGGAATCCTTTAGAAAGAGAATCTGCAAGTTTAAATGAAACTTTGTAACATGTTTGCTCTATTGGGGACCTAATTGATTGCAAAAGGATAGAAGAAACGTTGGTTCAAATGCCTTTTAAATGTCTGAATTAATGATCCAGTAGGAGTTATGTGCAGCAATAATACTTCCTTAAAATATTTGCACACGTCTGCATTTCATGTTAAGAATATGAAGGAAAGAACGAGAAGGAATGTGAATAAGTTGTTTTCCCAGCCTCCCCCCCAGTTAGTTAATGCAGATCGCATGAATTTTGGAACCATTGAAGTATTGTGACAGCATTCAGAATTTTTCATTTCTCACAAAAATTATTGAGAAAATATTGAAAGCATTGTTTTTGTGTGTTCATAGTGTCATGGTCTGTCAGAACCAAATTAGCTATTGGAGCAATATTTTTGTGTCTAACTACATAAAATTATGCTGTGCTTAGAAGTGTGATGTCATTCGTATTTCAGGCATAACTTGCTTTCTTTGTGCAAGTACAAACCTGAAATGGTATGATCTATGCATCACTAAGGCCCAATTATCTTATGCATTTTAGCCTTAGGAGCGCAACTTCCCCCCATCATTTCCTCTTAAAGATTTAGCTTTTTAAAGTCCACTTTTTTTTCCCCTCTTCCATGTGAAACTAGCTAATGATTGGAAATCTTCAACTCTGTCAAGCTTCATTTACTCAATAAAGCATGTAGACTTGAGTCACAAGATTGTTAATATTTTTATTTGTTCTGAATCTTGTACTGATTTTGGCTATTGGTTTGTTCCACCTGCACTTGCTGTGCGTTGTAAAAATCAAGAATGGCAGATGTGGCTCTTCTGTGATGACATAAATTGTAGATTGTTCGTCTAATGGATTGTGTTGTGTCAAACTTAGAAAATGATCATAGACTGGGAATTGCATCAGATTCGTTGTTTAAAAGGCGGCTGTAGTTAAAGTGGAGCATGTTGTTGACCTATTTCAGTTCTTCAGATTACTCTTGTTTAAACCACTATGAGGAATTGTGTTAAAAACAGTGCCTGAGTGATGATTTTTTTTTTTTTCCCAAAAGATAAAGCTTTATAATTTGAAAGTAATCTTCATAGTGGAAAATTCTATTGCTGTAGGTACTGAAGATGATGGTTGTTTGCAACTCAGAAAGGAGTGAGAGAGGAAGAATTTGAACCTTTCAGGTGGTTTTCTATTCTGTGTCTTCTTGCTAAGAGGTTTGTTAGCCCTCTTCACTTCGCAGTGCAACAGTCTTGAATACCTTTGGCAAGTCTTCCTTCTTCAAAGGGAATGCTAGTGAGCAGTAACTTTTTGGTAGCTTTTAAAGTGTTGACAAACATTTAGCTGAACATAGTCCTTCATGTGCTCAAGGGGGAAGAATGGTTTGTTATTATGTAGCACGAAGAAATCAAGGAAGTATGCATCTGTACACAGATGTAGTTGGAATAAAGAATGTGTCCTGCTTTGGATTGTATTCTGGGCATTGGAGTGAAAAATGCTGTCAGTAGATGAATGAAGGGAAAGATTACTTGCTTAGTTCTCAGGGACACAGGGAGAATAATGTTTTTCTGAACGAGAATGTGTCATTGCTACGATAGGTGACTGTGTCATGCCGTATTAAGGTAGAACAAGGTAATTATATTGAAACTAGTTTGTCTTTTTCTAAGCTCATTCCTCCAGTGTTCAGCTGTGAGCAGGACAAATTCATCGTTTTCTGCTGAACTGAAGTCACTTTTAAAGCAAGAGCAGACCGTTGTGAAAAGTTAATGTGAAATTTTGAATTTCTTCATGACAGTTTCTACTTCTGTTCACAGTACAGATAGGTGCTTTTCAAAGGGAGGTATGTTGCTGTGTTAGCAGAGCTCATCAGTTTTAGAGGTGTAGTGAAGCTGCTGTATGCTTTTAAGCTCTATCTGCTGCTGTAATTAAATATCTCCTTAATAACTGACGTAAATCCCTAGAGTGCTATGGAACATAATTACCACTATGATGTTAGGATAAAGAAGTTGGAACTGCACTTAAATGTTGACACTGAAAATAAAGCATGCCTTATTTTCTAATCAGTTGAGTTCCTGTGAGATAGTATGGTGCAAGAGTTTGTGGAGAAGCCAAAGCCTTGCATATGAACTTGGGAAGTGTGATTTCATGAGACATGTGCCAAAGAAGCTTTTGAGAAGGAAAGACGGAAATATCTGTTTGGTAAATAAAAGTCTGTTTACTTGAGTTCCTCTCACTTTTTCTTTGATTTGTGATCTTATTGATAAAATATATAAAGGTGTGCTGGGAAGGTGTGACTTTCCCACTTGCACCGTTCCTCCTATTTTTAAGCATAGAGTGAAACTATGCTACTAGGCTAGAGGTAAGAAGATAGTGGAGCTTCTACCTTTTCTGATGTGTGTTATACTTCATTGGAGGTGGTGGGGGGAAAAAATGTTGTAGAAATTGTAGTAGAAGTGCTTAAAGCAGTTGCAAGGTGCCAAAGGACTTAGTAACTTGATTTTAGTTTAATGGAAAGAAGTGAAATCATAGGATCAAGCTTCCACACTTCACATGGATTTGACAGCTCTTAAGACAAGAAGCAGATATCAGATCCCTCATTAGTCTTAAGGGGTTGGGGGGAGAATGTCTAGAGTTGAGTATTTGGGAGCATGCTTTTGGGGTAGAATGGACTAACAAATTAGGATGGAAAATAGGTTCACTGATAGTGGTGTGTGAAAGAAATCAGCAGAATGATAGAGAATGGGTGAGCGTGAGGTTATGATTTAGTAGTTGTCTGATTCTTCTAAATACCGGACAAGTGGAAAGATGCTCCTAGACAGTGGTTTGACAGAAGAGGAATTTGTGGACCTGGTCACCAATTGAAGAACAATTGGAAAACCATTGTTGATATTTTACTATCACGTCTGAATATTTCTTCTGAAATCTTGGGAAAAATGTCTGAGACAATAAAGAAGATAAAAGCTCAAGGAGAACAAAGAACAACATGTGAGGAGCCAACGATAAAGCTGAATGGATGCAGCTGACTGTCCCTGTCCTGATGTTTGTTACTGTTTGCGATGGCGTGAACGTGCTGAGAGAAGACAAAAGCCTAGCTGTAGCTGTACAGTGTCTGGTCCTGTGGTGGAATAGAAGATCTTAAGTTGACTGATGTAGTAGCTGTTTGCAGCGTTTGAGGCATGATAAATGACTTAGGTTTAACAAAAGCCAGCGTTCAGTAGTAGTTCTCACATCGGCTTATTGTACTGTGTGTGTTCGGAATGTTTGGTTCTTTTGTGCCTCAGCTGTGACATACAAGTATTTGCACGGCAAACATTAAACTACACAGGTTTGATTTTCTTGGTGTGTGTTTTTTTTTTGGGTGTGAAAACAAGGATATCTTAGTGCTTATCTTACACGTGAACGATACCATTTAAAATGGTTTTTTCAGTGTAACTACTCTGTAGCTGCCAAATGCAAATACAAATGACCATATTACTTTCTATGCTTAGAAACCTAGGCAGCCTGCGTAACCTGTGTAGTAAAAATGAGTGGAAAATCTGAACAGAATGAAAAGGAGACTGAGTATGCCAAAAGATGATAATATTTGTTCAAAGAGATGTGTGTAAGAATTTCTCCGTGTGGTGAGGCCAGTACAAATACTGTTTGCAGTCCTGAAGTTTTTTGTGCCTGTTGCCAAAACTGTGAGTGTAGATGAAGCTGTGGATTTTTTCCATGAGCTATAATTATATGATGTGTTCTCCATATTAAACAGGTGTAAACCACCAAATTGCTGTACAGTATACGTGATTGATTATGTCAGTTTCTAGTGGAGTAACAACTTATTCTTGAATATGCACAGTATGTTTGTTAGAATTAATTCAGAATAATTTGCTTGAAAATGAAGTCTGCTGTGTTTGAGAAACTTGTTATTATGCAGGCTCCCTTCCCCCCCAGGTTTTCAAGTGGCTATAAATCTCGGATATAAATCATTCGGCACAAAACCTTGATTATGAAACAAGTTCTTATAATCTTGTTTGCTACCTGAGTTTAAAGCAATTTCTTGTTTCTCTGGCTTCCTCTGTTCGTATTACAATGAAAATTCTTTTTTATTTTCTTTCAGTTTTGTCTTAATTCTGAATATTTTGAAAGCAGGATTAACAATTCTGAGTGAAATAATGGAATTATTAAATATCTACTATTACTTTACAACCCACGCTTTAAGTCTTAATCTTACTTATTTGGCAGTAATACTTGCTTAAATTTTTACTTTCAGTTTAGAACTTAGGTGATATGTGAGATCTAAGCAATTCTTCAGTGATACTGGAATAAACTCATTGATAAATTTGTTTAGTATAGTTATGGTTTAGTAAATCAGAAGCTGTTCCTTCCTTTATTTGCATTGCAGCAATTTAAATGCTGTTTTAACAGAACTAGAAATTAACTATGAGGTCTTGTTAAATATACTGTTCCGTTAAACAAGAGAACTTATCAAATGAAGTTAAAGTTCAGTGAAATTAACCTAAGCAAAATCATGTGTTTTAGCAACCTTGTTTATATTTATTCAACTTTATTTTGTAACTAAGTATATCATCTGTAGAGTATATATTACAGATGTAAGTGGCAGAAATGGTACTTAGAAGACTGCTTAGAACATTCCCTAGCGATGTCATTGATGTCTATGAGCTTTTCATTTATTTGCAATGAAGAAATAAGATATATATTAAAAAAAAACATAAATACGTTTATATTTTACAATCGTATTTGTTTAGATGTATAAGGATGGCCCAGCTCACTGATTCATCATACTGAAGGATTGTCACTAGAAGTATTTACCAGTTTGCTGTCACATTGTGTGCTCAATAACTGCTTACTCATGCTATCAGGTTTACTCCTGATCAGATGCACCATTTCATTTCCAATTGCTGTAGTTAAACGAGCAAATATTATTATATGGCTGCATGGTTTTTTTTTGTTTGTTTGTTTTTGTTTTTCTTCCCTGTTAGATAGATTTATCTGCCACTCTATTTTATCTTTTCTGCCATTATCTTTTTTCCCCTTTTACCTCTACTTTTTCCTCTTCATTTTTTTTTTTTTTTCGAGAAGCTGGGCTATAATAAACATTTAAACAAACATTGTATACTTTTAAAACTGTGAACAGTTTTCAGGAGCTTGCAGATAATTTATACTTAAATAGTTGAATTTCATAAATAGGACTGAGTAGGCAGCAAATTTGCAGTCATAAAGAAAGCGTTTAAGTTACCTGCTGCAATAAGAAATAAGTAGATTTATTTCATCTTAGGGTAATGCTCATTGAGAAAGGAAAGAAAATGACAGTGAGATTTGGGAGAAATTAAAAAGAGAAGATTGTCGTGATAGATTATAAACTGTTACTGTGTTTAATACATAATATACGTTTTTCCCCCCACAGAAATTAGCAGAGTACGGAAAGACATGTATAACGACACATTAAATGGTAGTACGGAGAAGAGAAGTGCAGAATTACCAGATGCTGTGGGACCTATTGTACAGTTACAAGAGAAACTATATGTGCCTGTAAAAGAATATCCAGATGTAAGTATATCTTTTCCGTCCCTAAATTATTTCTTGATCCTTGTGGTTGTCTCTAACTGTAAATTTCCTGTGGTGCCACCCTTGGATCACTCTGAATTGCTTTTGACAACATACTTAGGAAAGCTGTGTGTGTAATGCTGGTTGATGTGATACGTAGTAAAGCAAAAGGTGAGTATTGGAGGTTGTGTGGATTATAATTTTCCATATCGAAGATCTGAATTACTTTGTTCATTCAGTACTCAGTTCTTTGAAACTGTGTATTGAGTTCTGTGGAGGAAGTAGTTCTTGGACAGTGTGCTTTCAACTTAGTATTACTCTAAAAGTCAGTAGTTTACCTAGACACGCCTAGACGCCTTTTTAGAACTGGTACTGCTGTTTGTCCCATACTTATGTAACCAGTTCTTTTGCATATAGGATTTTCCCTTAAGCAGAGTTTCTTGCATGTGTTCAACTGTTAGAGTTTCCATTGGGTCAGCTGTTCTTTAGAATGTGTAGCATTTTGAGGGGGAATGGTTTCATTTAACTAGAAACATTTAGAACTCTCTGGTCTGAATAATTTCTTCAAACAAACAGCTTAAAAAATGGTCCTGTCAAAATCTGCCCTGTCCATTTTCTTTAAACATTGTCAGGAAATTGTTACTTCCCCCTGGTACAGGAGATGAAGTAGAGGAATGTAGGGTTTAAATGAGGCATTTGCATACTGAACTTATGTATAAGTGGAAGAAAGCACTGAACAGCAAATAATGGATGCAGCACCTGTGCTATTTCTGTGGCTTTGCTTTGTGTTGTTACTAGATTCAAACTCTACAAAATTATTGTTTTAATGCTGCTTAGAATATTCAGGTCTTTAAGGAAAACCTCATTAAAAAGTTAAGTGGAAGTCACTGTTCACAACTGAATGTTCAGACAAGGGTCTCCCTTTTCAGTCTTCACAAAGTTGTTTAATGCTTCTGAATTAAAATACCTGTATAAAGAATTTTCACTGACAGTAAGAACATCTTTCTTCCTTCTCCTTTCTTTATTCCTCCAAATTAAGTATATACATATACATATCTATCTCCCCATATGTGTACATATACATATGGTTATCCATGCCAAATAACACTAATTCTGTGAAAACTGTGTGGAATTCTAGATCTTTGAGAGGGACTGTGTAATACAATTGTTCTGTAAAATTAACTTTTTTAGATATCTGTACATGTTTTAGAGTTATATTAGTTAATAGCTTTTTAAAACATAGCTTGTTGAAATCTTTTCATTCTATAATTGTACAGTGCATCATTTGTGAATAGCCATACCTTAACTTTCAATTGTAGTTCTTACAGAACTTTGTGCTTGATCTAGTAGAATCTGAGGTAGGAGTTGCATTGATGATTAAGCTTTTCTAGTAGAAATCAAAGGTGCAGTAGCTCAGTGCTCTTTTGATAGTTAATTATCAAACATATTGTAAATAAGCAGGGAAGAGGTTGTCTGCAGTACTGATAGAACACTTGTGTAACTTTGGCTGTAGCATTTCCTGACTCTAGCTACTACTACCTCTTTATTTGCCTTCAGAAAAATGCCCTTGAAGTGATTGCTAAGTTATTTTATTAAGCTCTTGGAAATTCAGAAGTGTATGTATGACCTGCAGTATAAAGGTAGTTTCACATTATCTCATAAGAACCAAAGTTTGATGGAAGTGGGAGTGGGACTTCTGTCACTACTCTTTGTCTTGTCACTAACAAATCCTTAAGGTAGCTCAAACATACTTGTCTGATATTTCTGAGCTTGTTTGTGTCTTCTTTATACCAGGTAAGTTTGAGCTAACTCTATCCTGTGCTTGAAGAAAGTGCAATACGGTTTGTTCAGATGAGTGCTGCTTATTTCAGTCATGGTGGCATCAGTTTAGTAGAAATTGCCACCACCCATGGCCAGGTATTATTTTATGCTGTTAGACTATTGCTTCAGCTGGGTAGGAGACGAATGTGTTTCTCTGGATAGGTTCTAAGTATTGTACTCTGCAATTCATGCTTAAATGGAAAGCCAGTTGTAGCATTTTCTTGTGCTCTTCTTGCCTGCCTGTTGTCTGTTTTTGTTCCTGGCTCAGAATGAGGGTCTGCACATCCTTGAGAATTAGTTAAGAGCTAAAATATGGCACTGCATACAAGAACAGTTCTTAAACCCTTTCTAGAAGTTAGGAATGAAATATCTGGCATGGTGTTTACGCTAGTACTGTGTTCAGAAAGTCTATAGAGTGCTGTGATTCTAACTTGTCTCAAACAACATAAAATTTACCAGTAAAGATAATTTCACTGATAGCAATTGCTTTATTTATTTATTTATTTATTGGAGACATTTGTGTGCTCCAGAAGTGTCAGACAAATTATTTAGAATGAAGAATAGGTTCTGGTAGTTGTCCATAATTTGCACTTTGGTTAAAATTATGTTTTCTCTTCAATTAAATCTTTGTATCATCATTTAACTTTTTGGTGTTCTGGTTTAAAAGTACTTCCAGTTAAAGGAAAAACATGTTTGATCACGATTTATAAGAGTATATCTGGAAATATCTTAAATTAGAGCTTGTAGGAAACAGAAGAATGGAGTGTATGCTGTTGTTTGTAGGTGAATAGTTAATACTGCCTTCAGCATTTCTTATGCTTCAGATGAATTATTTCTTTGGTTTAATTTCCCTTTAAGACTAAATTTTGATACCAATTTAAACAGTTTTTGGTATTAGTACCTACAAATATTGGACTGAATAGATGTTTTTTCTGCTATAATCATGGGTTTATTATTAATAAATGCCCTGTTAGCTCTGATTAATGTGAAATTCTCTGTTGGAACTCTTCTGTGCCTCTTCAGTAGAACTGTAAGAACTCAATAATTATCGCATCTGAAGTAGCATGTCCTTTGAGTATTCTGAAGCTCAGAGGCCAGCAGTGATAAACAGCTTGTGCATACTTTCTGACCATTTTAGTTAAAACTGTTTAATTAGTACAACAGAGCAATGAACACAGGGATTCATTTTACTATGGGGAACTTACTGACAAAACATTTAAATCCTTTTTCAATTTGGTAATATCAGAGTTTAATAGTATCCCTAATATGGATTAGGAAAATGATAACGTCCTCTTTATTTATTGTTATGATTCTTTTATTTAAGCTCTTAATTCCCTAATGATCAGGGAAAGAAGCTAAAAAAGCTAGCCTTGTTTACCCTTGCAGTATTAAGGAAAGAGGGAATATAACTCTTCTCGGTAAATAAATTTAGTCTGCAGAGTAACCATCAGGGCTTGAGGAGCATTTGAGAAAATGCCATGTACGGATCTAACTACCAAATATACTCGAAGGAACTAAAATAGTTTGCTTACTAATGAGATATTTGGAGCAATGCTCTACTAAAAGTATTAACCTTAAAAATCAGATGCAAGTTTGAGGTTGAACATCAGACGTTTATGAGGTTTTAGACTCTCTAGTTGCAAGTAATAGAGAAATAGATTGAAAAAGATCACCTTTGTTTGCGTGTTAACAAAGTGGAAATCCACAAGCCTTATTCTCCTCCTGATGGGTTGGATGTGTTTCTGTTACTGACAATTTAATTCACCCTTTGAAGGATAACTTTCTTTTAAGTCCTGGTTTACGCTTTACTGTTAGGGTATTTTCTAGCACCCTGCTTGAAACATGACATACATCATCATTTGGTTCAGACATAAGCCTTTGAGATCTCCAAAACATGTAATGTATTTTAGCTTCTAAGATACCTTGAAGATTTAAAAACAAAAAAAAAAAAAAGAAAAAAAACCCCGTAACCTTCTTGCATAGTCTCAGATAGTAATATTCCAGGCTCAGCATTGGTTCACCAGTGCCAATGAGCTTACTCCGTCCCTCATCCTTCTGATAATTTCCTTCCCATATTCAACAATTCAAACATTGAGTACAGTTACGTTTGACAAGAGATTACATAGTAATTTAGCTGCTAGTATGACTTTATCCTTTCTTTCAGGATTTTATTAACTTTAAAGTAGATTTATTAGGGTACATGTTTGTTGTGATGATTCTAATATTAAGAAATCTTCAAATTAACATTATAGGATTAAACTTAAAGATATGTCCAGCATGTGTATGATGTTTATGAAAAGTAGCAGATTGTTTTTCTAGTTTAGTCATGTCATGATGTTGTGATGTGGAATACCAATAACAAAACTAATAAAACAAGTCATTATTCATTTCCAGTTCACAAGGATGAGTACTCTGATCTATACACTAACAGCTATTGCTAGACTTTGGATTCCTTCTGTACACCGTAAACAGAAGTGGGGCAGACCCAAGTACCTCAGGAGGATAGTAAGCTAGAAAATGACTCCAGACAGTATGTATGGCCTACTGACTGTTTTTCTGTGAATGAAATAATAATTTCAGATGGTTAGAATAGATAGTTGGTTAAATTAATCGTATTCAGAATGGTTAATGTTGGCAGTTGCAAAGAATGTTTCAAACTGAACTTTTTAAAGAGCAACTTAAGACCTACTCGTCAACATCGGTCATGCTTGTTTTAGCTTGCACAGTGCCTTTCATTATGGCTGGTCTCTCAATTGTAATTGTCTCTGCAGAGTTAGGCTTTCAGTGGGCAATTTATTTGATCAGAGCTGTCATCTTAATACCCTCTTTTGTTTGAATGTTCTAGAATCCTGTGCTTTATGTGCATAAATATCTTTATTTCATGGACTGCAAAAATATCTGGGTGCATGGCTCCAAGTGGTCGCGTACTACTGCCTTTAACTTGTTTTGTATGCTTCCTGTACATGATTTCTCTCTGTATTTCTATATGTTTTGTGTAGTATTTCTGCAAGACTGAAAATACACAAGAGTTGTGTGCAAATAAAGTTGTGTTCAAGCACAATGAAAGTTAGATTGTAGGGCAGAGGGACTTGTGGAATACACTGTTTTTAATTGGATTTTGTTCAATCTGTTCTTTCAAATAAAAGGTTTTATACAGAGGGAGGAGGTTCTTCTGAATGATATTTGCTTGCTGTTGTGAGTGGTCAGGTATAGTTGAGTACACTGTAGGACTTGCTGGTAGATTTTTTGAGAACTGATGACTTGTGTGCTTTAACTAGGGTTGGAGAATTAAGTAAACATGGAAATACACTCCCAAGAGTTTAAGATAGAGATGTGTTTAAAATACATTTGTTAGTTCAGAAATTATTCCTGCGGCAGCTTAGTCAGTAGTAGGTTCTCTAAGTTCTATTACTTATTTCTAGAATAAATTCGTCCACAAGTCTTCTAAGTGTGTTATAATTCCAAAAGGAAGGAAAAAAAGTAATGTAAACAAGAACGTGAACTTAATTTTTTTAAGGAGGTAGAATATTTTAAAGTACATTTCATTTGTCAAGGCAAATTCTTAGTGCAGTGTTATGTTACATTTATAGTATTCACTTCTTGCATGAACAAGATTATTTTTTTTTCTGTGCATTTGCACCTCATGCTGTTAGGTTAGTTTGCTTATTTCTGTGATTATTGTTGAGAGCAAAATTCCAGCTTGAGAAGTAAAGTTTCTATTTAAATCTTTATTTTATTCTTTATTTTGTTTCTTATCTTCAGAACTATTACTTCCTTATCTTAGTTTTGAACATTTGAGTTTACAGTAGAAGACGAATGCTACCTCAGTAGATATGCCTGAATAGCAGATTCTGTTTGGTGTATATATCTACTCAGTGTGTTTAATTAGTCTTTGCTGTGTTTTAAAGCCATTAAGAGCAATAGTTGGACTTGGTTGTTTCATTACAATTAGTTAGGCAAAATAATTATGCACAATTCTTAAGCTGTTAGGGTGTGTTTTTCCTCATTAAGAAGAGTGTTTCTGTGGAGGCTCTGGTTTATTCTGAAACTTGCTGACCTTAATTGAAACTGTGTATTATTTTCCTTAAAATATTGTGTGTGAAAGATAATTCTGGTTGACATATCCTCACTTCTCTTTTTGCACCTTACCTGCATTTGTGTTAATTGTCTCTTCTTGTAGAACATTATACCCCCAAAGCCCCCTGTCTTCCTGGAAGGCTCCTTGTTGTATATGTTTGTCCGTCCAACCGTGAGGTTTTTAAGTTGCTTTGGTTACATGGTGGTTCCCCCTCCTGCCCTCAAAGGCTTCTGTTTCTTTATGGGTCTGACGTATGATTGAGAAGTATACTTAAGATGTGATTTTTAAGCATTCAGAACACACTGACCTGAAAAAATTAAGGTTGGTTCCAAGCATAAACCTGGTGTATCAAGGGGTACTGTGAGCTTTATCTTGTTGTTAGTGTTAGAGAGATTGCTTGTTCTGGGAAGATTGGTGGAATTGACTGAAAATTGTCTTAAATACGTTGCAGTTTCTCAGGATATTTCTTTTTCCACATCTAAATGCATGTGATCTCAAAAAGTAAATGCTTCATGAAATAACTCTGTCTTGCTGCTACAGATTTTAAATCATGATTACTGCTGGTGACAAATCAGTCTCCATTTAGTATCGTCAGTACTGATGATAAGAAATATATTACTCAAATTAGCATATTAAACTTCGAGATCATGTTTTAACATCTTTTTTTTTTAATTGTACAGTTTGCATTGATTATATTTGATCGCATATTTTAATTGAAGATCACTTGCATTAAAAGGAAAGCAGAAAACTACTATCACCAAATACAAACACTGAAATAAAGTTTGTTGGACTTTGATCTGTTTCAACTTTTGAAGATGGGCCAAAATAAGGTTTTATTTTTTTTCCTCCCTTCCACGAGTTCTAATTGTTGTCCTTGAAACCTGGAAGGCTTGTTAGCCTTCCTGAAAGAATTACTGTTTCTTCAAGGTAATAGTGGATGCACAAGTAGAACAGGATTGAGATCTGGAAATCTGGCTTTCTGTCATATATAGGGCTGGAGATGCAAGCTACTGCTAATGGGTAAATTAGCATTTTTTTTCTCTGCTGGAATCGGGAGGTAGTTCTTATTTTGATGCAGTGAAAATGAGTTATGTTGGTCTGCTTTGATGGACAGAGTGTAATGCCCGTTTGTCTCCTTCCTTTTAAAAGCTCCTGGGTAAAAAGCAGAAGCTAGTTAAAAATCTTGAATAAATTTCAAGATGTTGATATGCTGCTACTTTGTTAGCGGAAAATCTTTAGGATAATGGTTTCAATATTATTTGATATGTAAATGTAAAGGTGCTGTTGTAGCTGCAGTGCTGGCCTTACCTGCTCTGCACTGATTGTTGCTGGCTGAAGTACATGATTCTGTGGTGTAGATGTGATAAGACCTGTACCTCTACATGCTCTTGGCCAGTTGGACTTTCTAAGGCCCCTTTTGGTTTTGCTTTTGTCTGTGTCTACCTTCTTACAGATAGAGCAGAGTTGAAGTTTGGTGCTTCCATATTGTTAGCAGAAGTTATTTTGAGGAAGGACGTAAAGTGCTTAAGGTGATGTTCAGAGGTCCGTAACTGGGAATATGTTGCGCAATTCTGAAGTTGTGCTTTGCACCTTGACTTAAATTTTGCGCACTGTTACTGATTGTAGGAGCTGTAGATCTACATTGTACACTTCAGTAACAGCCTTTCCAGAGGGTGAATGGAACTGTTCAATTTCTGACTTGAAATATGATCAACAGGAAGAAACTTTCCTGTGTACTATTTGGATGAGAGCAAATAAACATAAAAAGCTACAAGACTTGTTTGTTTTATTAATGGTTAAAGTGTATCACTTGATGTCTTGTAGCAGTTACACAAAGACTATTACCTGAATAGCCCAACTGGCTTTTAGTTTTGAGAGGAGGCTTGCTTTTATAGATATTTTAATGAAATTTGAAGTTACTTTATCAAATAGTATTTTCATGGCATGAAACTCTGGACACAAATGTATGTTTACGTTTAGGAAGGTTAAATAATTTGCCACTCTGAATAATTTACCATTCTGACATGTCATAAAATTCCTAAGTTTTTGAACAAAACAATACTGTAAGTCTGTCATGGTCTTGGTTGTTCTACTGCTTGGTGTTGCTGCTTGACCATTTTTATTTTATTTTATTGGGAGAGTGTTATTTTTGAAGAAAAATATGGTAATTGCTATTTATATAATGCAACCTCAAGCTTTTCTGATTTGGAAGCATATAATCTGTTTCCACTCGCCTCTCAAAGTGACAAATTTATTTTTGAAACTCAGAATTATAAAACAAAATAATTTAACATAAAGTGTGCTGTGTGAATTGATGTAAAACTTTACATCTAAAATTCTAGTATTTGGTAAGATGAAATGAAGTGGGTTCTGAGACTCTTTCCTTAAGTTTAACCTCAGAACACGTTTCTGCTTTGTCAGCTCTTCTTTCTGGGGGGAGGAGGGAAGACTGAAAAAATGGAGAGGTGGGGAATGGTGTCCCCTAAGTGTAAGAATTTCCATTTCTGCAAAGTATTTGTAATAACAGTATCACCATCTGTAATGGTGCTCCAATTTAAACGTATCTTCTCACTTCTAATTACTGAGAATAGGAAGCGGTGTACAGCAAAATTGCCAACTTAAGTGCCTTGGGTAATGTCACATGTAGTCACATCTAATTAAAAGGTGTTATTATGGAAATGAGTTGTTGGACTGTATATCCTAAGGATCCTTTGTTATTGGAATCTGAGTTTAATGATGTAGACTGTGAGACTTGGAGGGCACTGCTGGATCTTACAATTAGGTTTTGGAGACCAACTTACCCAGAGCACAACTTGTTAATTCTCTGGATAAATGTGTCACAATTCCCAAGTAGAGCATGGAATTGAACAATTTTTACTCATCTCCTGGTGTTATTGAAACTGATGACTTCTCGCTGTTCTGAAAACCTCATCTTAGTGAATAGGATGAAACAGATTATTCACTATCTTGCTTAAGCATGCCTACTATGAGATTGTTCACGGGATCTGGTTTCCTGAAAGACTTTCTGTTAACAATCTTTCAATTACTGTTTAAAGGGTTTTATGACTACTTAAAGGAGGGAACTGCCGAACTCACTGTGGGCCTTTAAATCATTGCAAATGGGCCTCTAATGATAACAGAGATTTCTATTTTAAAACCATGAAATTGTTAATTTGTCTATCTTTACAGCTTTTTCACTTATGTTGATAATTCTAAGCAATTTAAAATCCAATTATTTCCAAAATATGACAGTAATTAGATTAGTGTTTTTACACGGACAGAACATGTAGCATAAAATACATTCTGAGGGATATTATTTTATACTCTCTTGAAATGAAAGTGAAACTCTTAAGATTATTATTAAATAGTGGCGTGAAGAGAAGGGTTAATATTTAAAACGGTCTTAAATGTAAAGCAGATGTGACTAGTGCACAGTTTGTATTGGTATGTATGGAAAGCATTGAGAAAACAGAAGCATAACATATAGTACAAACAAATACAGTACAAGCAGAATTTCTAGGTGATGATAGACTAGTTTTAATTAAGTATGCTAAATGAACAAATTGATGTTCCTCTAGAGATCTCTAAAGGAAATGTATGTAAGCAGTTACCCAATTTAGAAAAGTAAAACTGAGGTCAGGAGCTGAAAATAAAAAAATGTTTTTCACCTTGACTGTGTTTGACATGGCATGGCTTTTGTCTCTGATAACTGATAAGGTCTGTGCTTTGTTGCTGTGTGTTCTTGTACTCATAGCTGCTGATCCAGCCAGCGTTGTTGTCAGCTCGGTGAGGAATGTCAGTGGACTGGAGTGAAAGGGACATTAAGTGGCTGACACTGAGGGATGGCAGTAAATGAGATGAGAGCTAAATATATAGGATTGTGACATTTTAGCAGCTGGCTAAAGTCCTACTGTTTGCTGCTTGGGTATACTAGACTTAAAAAGGAAGAGAATGCATTGTAGCACTAGGAAGAAGAAAACAGCTGGTGGCTTATCAGTCAACCCTTACGACAGAGAAGGTTAAAGAGTTTGGAAGGACAAACTTTGAAAGGGTAGTTTTATTGGACCCACAGAATGTAAATTCTGAATTTTAAAGAAATGATTTTATGAAATTAGTCTAAATTTTCAGCATGTCGTGACTCACCAAGCATAAAATAAGTACTTCATTTTTGTCCAAAAAAAGTAGTTTAAAAAATTAATTTACATGTGTCAAGCTGATTGTTAGGTGATGCTGCAGTAATGTTCTGGAGATGCTTCCTTGCTCCTTAGGGGAATTCTTGGTAACATTTTGATTCTTGATGTCGTGAAGTTTAATATTTACAAAAGCTCTTTATTTTTATAATGGATAAAAACCAATGTTCTCAAGTGATACAAACTTTGTACATTCTAATTCTACTCCTGTAATTAATGATGCAGTAAATTCTCACTGAGTGATTTTTTTAATGTATTTTCAGAATGAAACCTGATGTTTGGAAGAATCACTGCTCAATTGCATAGTAGGCTGTCTTGTTTGATACATATCTATAGTATGAGGGCTGCTCCAAAAGTAATACCTCCTATTTTACATTGTTTCGAAACTGATAATTTGTTCTACTAAGCAGCATTATTTTATTCTTTGTATCTGTTGTGATTTCCATGGAGATGTTACTTTTGGAGCAGCCTACACCTATTAATTTTGTGCGCAATAACAGCTGTCAAAATGTAAGCTAGAAATGTGACTAACACTTCAGCTGGAAGATTAGTCTTGATGGTATTTTTTGCTTCAGTTTCTACTGTTTTTTTGTTTTTTTTCTCATGGAATTCTTCAGTTTTCAAACCCAAGCTAAATCATTTGTTCCGGTTTACAGCTGTCAACTGCCTCAAAGAAATAGAGACCTAAGCCTAATTTTTGTCTGTTCAGCAGATCCATGCCTGCTGAACAGGCCTTTCTGACCCTTTTTACATCTGAGATAGGTGTCTATGCTGGTTGGGTATCCTGGAAGCAGCCCTCTGCTGGGGGTGATGGGGAGGGTAACAGGGCTTTCTTTAAGAGAAGCTGTGGGCTAAGGAAAGTGAAATAATGCTCACTTTCTTGGGAATGGGCTTTCCTTGTCATTATGTTCCTTGACGTGTACAGATTCTTTGTCCAGCATTGTAATGTGTTACAGAGGGATGAGATCAGGAGATCTCAAATCTTTACTTCTTAGAAGGAGCTTGTCCTCTTAAAGCTTGGTTTGATGGCTTGTGGAAGAGAGGTGTAGCCACTGAAATTTTTTTTTAGAAAATAGGAATAATGACAGATGGGTCTCATTTGTCTTAACGCTGACAGCTATTCTTCCCCATGATAAGGAGCTGATTCTCCTTGTTAGGAACTTCCTAAATGGTTTTCTACCAATGTAAGATGGTCTTACCTTAAATTATTGTGATCATTTGTGCTTATCTTTTCTACAGGGAGTGCTTAAATAGGTATGTGAGAGTTCAGATTGGCTATTGGTAGCTTGATGGTGCACGAGATAGGGTTTTCAGGCTTTGTGTAAGAGAGATTACAGAGATTTGAGCTGCTTTGCTCAGGAGATTGTATTGTATTGTGTTTAGTCAGATTTTTTTGTATATCTTTTTGTATATCCCCATACACAAATTTATTGATGTGGAGCTAGGTAGTGATTTGAAAATCTTCTCTTGCATTGATATTTGATACTGTTAAGTGCTGGTTACCTTCTGAATTAGCACAGCAGCTCTCCTGGATCTCAGCTGGTACTCATACTGATTTAACAACTTTAAAATTCAAAACTGTATGATATATTACAAAACTACCAGCAAAAACATTAGCAAAATTGTAGCAGATTATTTAATAAACCTTTATCCCTTCTCCTTATCTAATGCAAGTACTGATTATTTATAATATTAGCTTTCTTTGTGTGTGGTTATTTAATTCTGTAAAGTAAAACGAAGAACAGTTTTATCATCAGAGTTACTGGTCAGAAATTTAAGAATTACTCTTAATTCTCTCAGTCTTTCCAGTTTGTTGATCAGACTTCTGCTGCTTCTATTTAAAGCAGCTTAAGCAGTGCAACTTCTACGGTGTTTTGAAACTTCTCGAGTACATGATAAGCGTATTTTTTTCATCTTTTCTTACTTCAGATACTCATACACGTTGTGTTACAGAACCAGGTGGATGAGCTGAAAATAGATTTTCTATTCTACATTGCGATTGGAAGTGTGGATGAAAGTTATACTGCTACAATAGATAGCAAATAAACGTAACTTGAAGATTTTGAGTTCTTATGGCAGCATTTTGATAATTGGTCCTGACGGATAAGAATGGAAGCTATATGTTAACATCACTAATTAATTGTAAAGCATTCAGTTAACTGGGCTTTGCTACTGCTGGGGTTCTTTTGTCATGTGACTTAGAATTTCTGTGCTAAAAGTAAAGCAGTGTTTAACTATATTTCTGAGTGTTAGGATAGTATTTAAAAATCTGAATGGAACAGCAAACATCTTGTATAACTTGCTAGCTTATTTGGAGGTTCTCTTAGAAATGCAAGTTAAGAATTTGAGGAAAAATAGAATTGATCTTTAAATTCATCTGTTCTGTGGGACTTTATTTTATTTCTCTTCCTTTAATAAAGGAAGCTTTATTGCCGTTATTGGACTGACCTGGAAAGTTAGTCCGATTTTATTTATTATTATTTATAATGGATCCGATACATTATATTTACATGGAGGGTGTTGTAAAGCTATTTGTCAGTTAAATAAGCTCTCAAAGCCTTCAGCGCAGAGGTTACTAGAGGTGAATAGTGTGGATTTAAAGGATTTAGTAATTCATTCTAAATCCCAGCTATACTTTAAAAGGCATTTTTATTTTATGCTTTTTTTTTTCTTAAGTATTTAAAACACTCGGATGCCGTCTGCTATATAAAAATAATATTCTGTTGAAATCACAGGGATAATCTGTTTTGTCTAGATTACTGTTGCAGTGATCAGAGGTTCAAATTCATTATTTTGAATGGTCAGCAGTGGCTGTTACTCTGGTTGATCACAGATGAATGTAAATGATCAGATATATCAATCCTGTCAATAACTGGCAGGTTAATCCCAGCAGTACATCTAACCTTTAAGAACCATGCCATCTTCAAGTGAAATACCGTGATATTTTTATTTTAAGGTGGCTCTTTCTCATGCCGTTAACGCTGTCTGGAGGCTTTAATTTTTACTGTGGTATTTTTGTTATTGCAAGTAACATACTTATTGAAACTTGCCACCCAATTAAAACAACCTCAATTTTCCAAATGAAATTGCATTACTTGTTTTGACCTAGCTTCCAGAATATAAGCTGAATCAATCTTTAACTGGCTAAACAATACTGTGTTTCAGGAATATCCATTCTAGCAATAGAGAACTTTGTAATAGTAGCCCTGGCAGACTCGGGGATACTGTTTGAAAAATGTGGTACTGGTACTGTGGTTTTAAGTACTTTTTAAGTTATAAATAAAATCTAAATATAGAAGAGAAAAAAAATCATGATTTTTAGTATTTAAAAGTTCCTTAAAGTTCTTGTTTAATCGAGCATCTTCAATGTTCTTTCAGGGAGCTTCATTAATGAGAAGCACAGATATAAACGAACATTGCTTAAGATGAATCACAGTGTTCGTTATAGTAATCCATCCTTGAAGTCATGGGAGAATGTGTTGCTCGTGTCCAGAAGGGAAGGCTCTGGATGCTAATATTTTTATTTAATATGTAACAGACTTCAAAACACTGAACATTAGCTTTGTTCTTCATGTTTATGTTAGTAATATATTACAGTTATGTTCATATCCTTTACTTTTGCATGAAAGAATGCTGCTTAAACATGTTTTTGACCTTGACTAAGCTTGTCTTACTCCTACAGTAATTATCAGGTCTTGCCTGTAACAAGATGAGTTCTCACTTAGCTTTGATGATTGTATTAGAATGGTGTGTGTCAGATAGACCCAGCAGATACAAATGGATATATCTGGTGTAAGCAGATTATACGTGTCATTTGCTACATATGTAATTTGGCATTTACTTGGTTATTTTGCTTAGAAAACTCCCTTGATAAAGGGATGAAGGGAGTGTTTCTTGGGCGTTGTTGTCTGCAGCTTGTCTTCTATTACCAGTAGGTGTTTCTGGAAGAGATTTCAGGAAACAACTTCACTTTTCATCAACAGCTTAGCAACTACCTTAAGGTTAGTTTGTATAAAAAAAACTAGACACGTTATTATTACTATCTATGTTCAGTGTGTTGACTTAATGCCATCTGCTTTGTCAGCCTTCTCTCCCTGTAAAATCTCATCAGATAGACTGGATCTCCTGAATACAATTGCCAAATCCCACTGGAGCATGTTTAATCCTCAAAATACATGCTAATTCAATTAACGAAAGATTTTGCAATCTCAAAAATGTTTCTGAAACCTAGTTTTTCTAGAATGTGAACTAGTGACACAGCTGTATATGTAAACTTTTCATTCTTTGTTTTCAGTCAATCTAATGTTGTCACTGGGTAAACTGATAGCATGATACAGTTGTTTTTATTTAGTAGGAGTTCTTGTTACCGTTTTCTTTTGAAGACAGTTTTGTAGCTCCTTTCTGTAGTGATGAGTGTGGTGTTAAATCAGTAGTAACAGTTAGTAAGGCATGAAATTTTTCTATGTGCAGGAGAAGACACTGTCTTAACCAACAGCTGTCAGAAATGTAGCCGTATAATCAGTGAGGGCTGAAGTGACATCCATAGCTTGGAGTATTTTGGTATAATTTTTTTTTCTGACAAAAAAAAAAAAAAAAGTGGGAGGGAAGGATGTAAATATGATTTAAAAGGCCGTGTCTGAATTCATTCATGATGATACTGAATAAAGATATTTCTTAGCTGTAATGTTAGCACTCCTCAAAGTCTCTGTATGAGTGTGTGTAAACATCTGAAGTTATACTGCTACAGCTTCTATGTCATCAATAAAGTTGTCATTTTGAAAATGGTTATTTGCTTATAAGTTAATCAAATAAACATTGGAAAATGTCATAGCTAGAAAGAGCATTGTAAAATAGAATAAATTGTACATTTACATTTTTCTTCTGTCCTATATAGTGTTTAATGTTTTCTGTATATAGTGTTCAATTTTTTTCTGAACAAAAAAATAAGTGACAGGTTATGCCAGATGTCCTGTTTTCTTTCTTTAACACACTACAGAACTGAATATATAAAAATCTTACCTCCATAAGACTTTTATACTATAGTTTCCCAATATCTCAAGTGATTTCCCATAGTTATAGCTTATATAGCGTAGTTATATGAAAAACAAAACAACCCTGTAATTTTTTTGTTCATTTGAAAATGCAATTTAAGCAAATTAAGCGATTTAAGCTATCTTGAAAATATGTAACAGTAACTCTATTAGTTCTGCCATAGTGCTATCATGACTTAGAGCATCATCTTCTGATTGATGCAGAGACTTTTCTATTTCTTACAAGTTTTGTGTCAGGATGGTGCTATTTAAGGTGGAAATACCACAGTAGCAGATAGCTGTATGCATAAACATGTTTCAATTAAATGCATAAACTACTTTCCTTCAGTGAAACCATACATGCAAATAAGTACTCAGGGATATTAAGTTGTAACTTTACATATTCTTACTGTCAACATAGAACATCTTTTATTGTAAGGTACTACTGAGATTTTACTTAAAAGAATGTTTAGGCTGAGTGCAGAATGTTCGTACTCAGCGTATTATATCTGTAGCACAAATGAACTTTCTTAAGGCATTTTTCATTTTGCTTAAAATTGGAATAGTCTTTAAGAACTCTGTAAATGCCATGTATAGTAAATCATGGAACAGTTGTGATAATAAAATGGTAGAACAAATTAGTTTGTAATTGAGCAAAATATTTTTTTTAACCAAGCGTGTGTTCTTATGCTATCTCTATTGCTAGTTTTGGTTATTTTAATCCAAACTTTTTTCAAATTAATTTTCCAAAAATAAAGACAAGATTATTTTTATAAATTAGGTTTTCATATCTTAGTTTCAGGTGTTGAGGGAAAACACAAAATATTAAAAGCATAGTAATGGTTTGAATTATTGTACTGCAGAATTCCTCCAAATTCTTTGGCCTTGCATGGAAAATTTCTTAAATATTGCATTCTTGTAAACTGTGAAAATCAGTTATGCTTCTGTGAAATCTTTTATTAATCAACAGCTTTGAATTTTAGTGCAATTTGTTCTTGTTTTCCTTTTAATGTAGATGTGGAAGCTGTTGATGCATGGAAACACTGCAAAAGAAAGCTCTGGGTTTTCTTGGGTAATAATTGCTGTATGTGTAAGATGTACAAGGCTTTTTTATCGGAGGGATCCTGATTCAGTCAACATTTTAGACATAACTGAAATTTTGTCAGCTTCTGGAAGCACAGCTATCATTAATATCCTGAACTAGTTAAAAATACTAGGATTTAAAGCTGCACTTTTCCTAATACGTTTGATTCTGCTTAAATATTTAAGTGATACATAGAATACTTTTTTGCTTATACATGTCACAAACTTGAAATTCTAGTACTGAGTTCTGGTATTGAATTTTCATAGGAAGATTTGAGAACACAAAAAATAAGTTTCTGTTGATGATGGGTGGCCAGCTGGCAGTGTGCTGGCCAGGGAGACCCCAGTCAAGAAGTATGGAAGGGCAAAGAAGATATGTTTTTTTAGCTGAATGTAGGGAGAAATGAAGTCCATACCAAGAGACCTTTTATGAGAGGCTTTTGGTGCTTTTGTGAGTCCGAACCTACACCTGTCAACATACTAGTCCAGCCACACTGATGTTCTGTGTGTGTTTGTGTGTCTGGTTGTGCAACCAGAAACTGTTTCCAGGGTGTGATGCACATTGTTAGCTTACTAAGGAGCACATTTTGTCCTGTTAGAATGTATTTAATGTAAGAGTTCATAGCATTTAATGTAGTGGAAGTTAGAAGTGTCACTGCCCTAAATTGTCAGATTGAACTTAAAAATCTATTTTCACCTGAAATCCTTCTCTTCCACAGTGTAGGGATCACATAGGCATTTAATATATGAAAGCTATACTTAGCTAATTTTTTCACCTCAGAAATTTAGTGTAATGTTCTACAGTGATTAAAAAAACAATGTTTATGATGTTTTTGAGATGTATTTACATCTTTATCTTAATTTTTTTTACTTTGTTTTATAGAAATACTTTGTTTTTCTTCCAGTTTAACTTTGTTGGAAGAATCCTTGGGCCCAGAGGACTAACAGCTAAACAGCTTGAGGCAGAAACAGGATGCAAGATAATGGTCCGGGGGAAGGGCTCAATGAGAGACAAAAAGAAGGTAAGTTCTTCAAAGATCACAGACTTTGATACATAAGTTTGTTTTCTGTCATGGGGCTATTTCTCTTATTCACCTTGTTTTTTTGTTTTTATTCAGTGTGCTTCATACTGGTTAACATAACTTAGTTTGAAGAAGTTAAATGTGCATGCAGCGTAATGGTGCAACTGGGAGTGTAACTGTTAGAAAATATTCTTCAGTAGTGACTGATTTGTAATTGTGTCAGATGGATGTTTCATAAGACAAAGTCAAAATTCAAGTTAAATATTTATTTTTGAAGAAGAGCTATTAATGTACTGATGTCATTAAGAACTTTATTTTACTGGAATACCAGAGGAGTGATTAGAGCAAGTAGTGTGGATTAGAAAATAAGCTAAATGTGTTCATGGCAGTGAATTTTGTTTGAGTGGGCAAAGCAGCGCTATATTTCTGAATTTGTTTTGAGTTAAAGTAGAACTGGGATATAGTTGGGGCTGTTCCTTGCCCTGTCCTGTAATTTACGTAGGTGTCTGCAAAAGTAATGTCTCCTATTAATTTCCATGGAAACTACAATAGTTGCAATGAGCACAGTGATGCTGTTTGACAGAGCAAATTCTCAGCTACAAAGAACTATTATTCAACATAGATGCCACCTTTAGTGATGTTACTGTTCCTGTTTTAATGTTTCATGAGAGCCACCTGGAACAAACTGTGATATTCCAATGTTGCCACCATCATTTCTAATGCATAAAGCTGATATTTGACTTCATGCACAGTTCCCTTTTCATGATCTGCTGATTCACGTGGATGAGCTGATGGAGATGCTCTTCCTTTTATGTTGTGACAGCTGTGTGTGGCCATCAGGAATGTGGCTTGTCTTTCACGTTGCTATTGCTGAAATGCGCCACGTACCACATCGCTGTGCTCATGGCCAGTGTTTGGTATCCATAAACTTTCAGCAAGGATTGATGAATGTAAATGTGTGCAATTTTTTCCACATGGAGGAATTCAGTGATACACCTTTGCTTCATGTGCACTTCAGCGTCAGAAGCCATTTTGTCAGACTGCCCCTCTGCTTGCCATCTGTCATGTGGCAACAAAATGTGATGGAATATTGGTAGGAAGGTTCAACCTTTTTTGCCATATCACCACCATCTGCCTCTAACATCAAGGACCAACACAGTAAAATAGGAAGCATTACTTTTGGAGCAGCCCTTCTTTATCTGCTCTGTCCATGTGATTAGGGAGGCTACACTTTTCAGGATTGTCATCGCGAATGCGTCATCGCGAATGCTAACTTATTCATAGCATTGTAGTATCATAGCATGGCCTGGATTGAAAAGGACCTCAAAGATCATCTAGTTTCAATCTCCTGCAACTTGTGCGCAGGGTGGCCAACGGCTAGACCAGACTGCCCATGGCCATATCAGCCTTGCCTTGAATACCTCCAGAGTTGAGGCACCTGTTTCTGTGATGTTAGCTCGTGGAAGTTATTTCTACTTACAGTTTGATGTTGTAGCTCTTTCCTCTTCCCTCTAGTTGTTAGTGCTGAAGTTGCCTCAGTATCACCAATTAAGTTTCGAGATGTACAGTTAGTAATGCTCTTTTCGTATTTGATCGTTTAGTTCTTTCCTTAGGAAGCGTTTTCTGATTAGTCACATAATACATTGTATTCATATAAACGTTTTGCACAACATTTAAAACAGAACCATTTAAAATGCCCACTTAGAAACTTCTGGCTTCCCAAAACTTAAAACCATGACTTTCAAACTTCACATGTGCCCTCAGGTTTTATAATCTGTTGTAGTACTTTAACCTGCTGTTCTGTTATTTCACCATAGCTATGTTGGGCATTTAGATTGCCAGCTTTTGAGCAAAAGTTTGCTCTCATCTGAGTGGTGTTGGTTGTTCAAGCTCTGAAGCCATAAAAGTGATACTGTTTTAAATTATGTTTGGTTTATAAAGGAGTTGAAGGATTTTTATTTTTTTAACATTCTGGTTTTCCTCCCGAATTCTTTCCACCTCTTTGTTTGGATGGAGATCTAACATATGCTAGCCCTAATATTTTGGGGCATTGAATCGTGAACAGATAAGTGCAACTTGAAGGATTTTGACATCTCATTTCCTACAAATGAAAGGTAGTATAAGTCATACACCTTAGTGGGGGGAAAAAGCCTACTTAATGGTTTATTCTTTTTTCTATTTACATAGACTTTAAAAGACGTTGGATATTTATCAGTGACAAGGTTCTTAAATTCAGCCTATATAAATGATGTATATTTATTGATGCTCCTTCTCTGTTTTATGAGGGAAAATTTTAAGACTCTGGATGTCACCTTGTCCAGCCTCTTTACTCAAGCAGGGTCTCCTGGAACAGGTTGGTCAGGACTGTGTCTACACGGCTGTTATATTTAGTGACCATGATCTCCCTCCTACCTTTGTGCTTCAGAGTCCATCCTTTTCTGTGGGAAGTAATTTCCATAGGTAGTTTGGGCAGTTTTGCGTTTCTGGGAAGTGGTATTTTTGGACTCGTTTCTCACACCCTTCATGCTTTCTTCTTTTCTTAGTTGCTATTCCAAAGAGAATAGTTAGCGTGAGTTTTTTCTTGAAGAAAAAGCTTAAAGGAATTGGGAACTCTTCCTGAATATGGGTCTACTTCTTACCTGCTTGGTTTTGTATTTTGTTTAGTAGGAAGTGGCATCTCATCCTTGAAGACAGCTTTTATCAGCTAGAAGTTTGTACACATGAAGTAATATAGACTGATCTAGTCCGTGTTTTAATGTCTATAAGTCTTTATGTACGTAGTACAAAAATGTGTTCAGCCACTTCAGACTGATTGGTCATTCAGGGGATGTAAGGGGCAGTGTCTTACATAAGGTGTATACAAGTTGGACAGGGGAAGCTAGGAAGCCGTTACCTTCTTTAAGTTGACTGTTGTCTGATATTTTTGAAGCACAGAGTACTTGACTGTTGAGATGTATGTTGAGTATCAGATGGCATATTTGAATAATATATTTGTTTAATGTTGATTGAATACCAAACATTCAGCATCAGAAAGTTTTCTTGACAAAAAATATTTTCATGTCATTTGCTTATGATCCTTTTTTTAGCTCTTTTGCTGTCCTGGATTGGTATTAGGCAGTAGTTCGCCGTCTTCGAATAGTGGCCTTTGTTTTTGCTACATTGTGTGTATTGACATTGTTGCTGCAGGAAGAATTGCTTCTTAATCATTTATTATGATGTTGTTTGTGAGGCATCTTATTCCCTATAAGGTGCTTCTTCTAAAAATAATGAAATTTCAGACATAACAATCACAAACAGGATAAAGTAAGAAACAGTGATATATTTATCAGTTTGGAGAGTATGTACTCTTCATGCTATTCTTTCTTACCTCTCTTCCTTCTGAATTTTGTTTATGGATGAATTTGTTAAATTTACAGCACAAGATGACCAGGTTCTTGGGCAATTGGTGCCAGTTGTTTGAAAAAGGGGAAGATTCAGAACATTTCAAGTTTTTGACTGAGTCACTTAGAAATTTCTAGCAGACTGGAGTTGAAGGTTATTTTATTGTTATTATTATTTTTTATCATTTCCTATGTGTATTTAAAACCTACAAACCTGATTTCCTGCTGCTGGTTATAGTAGAAGCGTTATTGGATGTTGCATGGAATTCATTACTGTGTGTTTACTTGCTGTTTTTTTGTTGCTGGTGATGGCAGTTTCAAGGAGAAAATAGGCAAAGACTGACAGTGGTAAATAGTGCTTCAAAATAAACCATTCTGGGTTGCTCTGTAGAAAATTTTACTCTGTGTGAGCCTTTAAACTGAAGTAATTAGTTGAAAGTCTTTATCACGTGTCCAGATCCCTTGAACTAACATCAGGTTTTAAAACTTGCTGACATTTCCCACGGAAAGCAGGCGAAATCCTCAAATTCTTTGTATTCAATGCTCAGCTGATGATCAAAACTCCCTAGGTAGCTTTTGACAAAAAAAAAAAAAAAAAAAAAAAAAAAAAAGACAAAAATTAAAACTTTAATTACCAGGAATATTTTTATTAGGACCTGGAGGTTCTAAGCATCTTGTTAGGATACACAGAATTTTTTTTTCTACAGTTGGCTGTTTCAAGGAAGAAGGCAGAAAGCTATGCAGTTTTATAGTTAAAACACTTGTTGCTTTCATCCATTGCAACAGGTTCAAATCGCTTGCTGTCTTCTCTGTAGTTTATTTGATGGACTGATGTGATGTTCCCGCACAGGAAGGCTAAAAATGAATTAGAAATAATCTTTGGTACCTATACAAAGTTTGAGGAAAAGATTTAAAAGTAGAAAAAAATTACCTGCTTTGTAGAGAGGACATTTCACTGTCTATTTACATGCCCAGTGGAATTGAGATATTGAAACATCGCAGATATATAATAACTTTTAGTCTTAGAAGTACCATCAGATACACTTCATTTTCCAGTTGAATGTATTCAGATCAGTTTACTTTATCGTAAAGTGAAGTTATTGATATTAGGTAAGCATTTGTATGTCTTGTTTAAATAAAGTCCATTTCTAGTCTTAGCGACAGGTCACTCAACTTCTACCTTCTGTGAAAAAGCATTATGTTTACAAATAAAGCTATGGTGCTAGCATTTATGTTGAAATCAGATATATTTAGCATACTGTAAAGTTTGTGCAGTGTTTCAGTGTGAAGGTCTAACCAGCCATCATTATTCATGTCTTCTGGGAACAAATTGTGTGGTTCAGGCCTGTTGCCTTTAAAAGCTGCTTATGCGCATGAGCATGGTGCTGTGGTTTGACAGTGTCATGTATCTGTGTTAAGAAATCGTGACAATTTAAAACAAATCCTGGCAATTTAAAACAAAAAAATCTGTAACTAGCTGCAAAGGTGTTTTCTGAGTACTTCTCAGTACAGGTAGGAATAGGTTAAAAAAAAAAAAAGGTAGAGTTTTTTTTAATAGGATTGATGACAAAATAAGCCTTTATAGAATTGGCTGTGATAAAATTAAAATAAAAAACCAAAACCTTCCATTTCTGAGGCAAAAATTACTATCCTTTCATTACAAATAAGCTCTAAATAATGTAATTGGGCAGAAATCAAATTTCTGAAGTTCAGATGCTTGCTTTTACCTTTTGAACTGTTAGCTGTCAGTCCCTCATAGGTACTTATTGTTGAGGATGCCATTTGTTAAAAGTGACTGATTCTTGCTTCCTAAAACTCCCTGGCTGAGGCAGTGTCATCTGGCAGTCCAGCATGTTGCATTTTGTGGATCATGGTTTGTTAACTTTTGTTGCATGTGAAAGCTGCAGCTTGTAGAGTACAAAACTGTTGATAACTATAACAAGTGACTGTAACCAGCTTTTATGGTTATACACTAAAAGTCATTGTTTGAGCAAGCTGCTCAGCTAAGGTTGCAATTTAACTGGATCTACTTTGTTCAGGTGAAAAAAATACATTTCTTGCTTGTAGAAAAAAATTAACTGTGTCCAGAATCCAGTTCTGAAAGTGTCATACTAGGAATAGATAACTACTAATTCCAGCATCTAACAACACATACAGTGAAGTCTCATCTAAATACATTTTCTCATTAGTGTGCCAGCCTGTATTGTTATCGTGATTTATCAAACTTGGGAAACTTTATTCATGCTAAATTTTTAAGCAGTGTGATGAATTGACCTTTTAAGCTAACTTGAAGAAAAAGGATATCCAAATAAAGGTGTGATTTAACTTAGCTTTTGAGCATAATCATGACTGCAGTGAAGAATGTACCATATTAAACTGCATATATTAATTTTAATATATATTGAAATATTATATTAATTGGTATAGCTGATGGAGGAAAAAATTACCTAACTTATATGCTTTGAACAGATTTAGATTCTGTTGTCATTGGTGCAGAAGGTTACTTCCTAGGGATTCATTCTGAAACTTAAGATACTGTTTGTGACCTAGTATCTTTTTCAGTACTGAATATTTCAGAAAATAAGCTTTTCTATTCCAATTGCAACTTGCATTTCATTTATTGTCGCTTATTTTCAATTCCAGAGTTGTAAAGCTGAAGTTTTTAATTATTGAAGAGTTACTGAAGCATGGCTTTTTTCCCTTTTTACCCACAAAACATAACTCTCATGAATTAGATCCCTGGCAGTCTGGAGGTGGTGGCCATCTGGAAAGAGATAAAAGTTTACACTATTAACTGATGGCATTAGGGAAATAAAGTCATCACAGAAAAAGGGAAACAAAACAAAACAAAACAAAACCTCTTACCAAATTACTGACTTATTATGTAAGATAATAAAATGCTGTAGGGTAGCTAACAGTAATCATCCTTCAGGATATTCAAAAGGAAAGCAAAGTGGAAGACATAACTTTTTGAATTAGTGCTAACTGAAAGCTGACTCAAGTCTTTTTACAGGGTTTTGTAGACCAGGTTCTCTTCAGATTGTATTAGATTTGTTTGTGGTCTTGCTTGCATACCTGTTGCTTTCAGAATTGACAAGTAGCACTGAATGCACTGTGGGCACAATTAGCTTATGGGAATGTGAACTGTGCGAGGAGTGGATGTTTTCTGTGAGATTTGACAAGCACTTCTTATTTGAGGCAATTTATTGCATAAGTCTTTTTGTTTAACAGTCTGAGAAATGCTCCTACTTTCGAGAGCAGAATGATTTTATTTTGAAGGACAGAAATTCAGGAGCCTGAGGGGCTTAAGTATTATTGCAAAACAGTATTAGTCTTCCAGGAAATGTCACTGATAGGTATCTGATGCAGTGTATCTTTCAGGTAGGTTTATTTTTTATGTACCTTTGCTTTTTATTGGCTACTTAAGATATCCAATACAAAGGATGTATTTCAGCATTGTGTTTATATTTAAACATAAAGCTGTAGCTTTGAGCACATTCTCCTGTGAAAAGTAACTGAAGCTTTTGATTATGATTAACTTTGATATCAATACGTGATAATAGATTATTTTGTTCTGAGCATCGTTAGAATTTTAAATAGTTAACTGTCTGATTATTGAAATATTCAGGGAAGGAACTGGCATAATGAAATGAAAGAATCACTGTAAGGGCTGCTCCAGTAGAAGTCAACATCTGTTGCATGCCATTGTATTTTAATTTGTTTTTTGTCCATTCCTTGTGAGCAAAAAGCCATTCAGAGGAAGAGGCAAGAGATCTAAGTTATCTTGATACTGCAGAAAAGTAGCATGAAGAGTGGTAGAAAAAATACATCTCTGAGGAACCTTGAATTGTTGCCTCAACATCTGTGTATAAACAAGTCTGTTATACAGATTAAAATTCTACACCTGTGAGTGGTAATTGACTCATCTTCATCTGTGCCATGGTAGAAACAGTCTGTAAAATTACTCCTAAGCTTTTGTTAGGTATGAAGCATGGAGTGTTAATTATTTGATTAAAAAAAAAGTTAACTAGGCTATAGCCCACAGCTGTTGGTGTCTTTGAGAACTACTGTTAAAATTAAAGTTTTGGTGATACAGTTAATACTTAATTGTTTTGAGGTATTGACAAAATTATCTGCGAACATTTATTTACGATGTTTTTACATTGTCTAACTGAAATAAGTAAATGCTTAAATAATGAAAATCTAATGTTATCTGAAAGTAATAACCTTGTGATGTGGTATAAATAGAAAAAATATTTTTGAGAGGGTTAGCCATAATTCATTGATGACCAACTTTTCAAATTACTCTAAATCTGAAAGATCAGTCAATGGAATGGCTGTTAGCAATGTAATTTAATTAACGATGGCTAAAAGATAACTTGTTTCATTTTATGTATTTATGTGTTAGTTTATCTGTATGTGTATGTGGTGTGTATGAGTATATATGTTTTTAAACATTTACTCTCGGCCGATAGTGTATGTGGTTAAGAAGTTTCTCTATGTTAAGAGTAGTAGAGTTCTATTAATTTTGTTACATATTATTGGACACCCTTGTTGCATTGCGCTTTAGTTGTGGAAGGTTTTTATAGAAAAAATAATCCAATCAGCAGATGGAAATGAACAGTGGGATATTTTTGCTGTGTGTGTGTAGATGTGGAAAAGATCAGAGCGGTCAACTAGTTTTCCAACAAAAAAAAATATCAGAGAACTAGATGAGACATTTTAACAGTGTGAGCTTTCTTGTATATAGAATCATAAAATTTCTTTAAAACTTTTTTTTTTCCTTGGAGAAACTGAGTATTGAATGTTACATAATAATACTAAAATATTAAATGAAAAAGCTTATTCTTATAAGAGATTCCTCAGGCGTTAAATTGATGATTCTTCCTTGTCTTCTTTCTGATGCACTGTGAGGGACTCTACTGCTACTTTTGCAGACCTCTATCAAACTTCTTGTTTATCACACCATTGAACTTTGTCTGAATTAACTTGCTAGGTTAAAAACTTAGCATATTGAATGATTTTGTGTTTGTCGTGTTTTAGCTGGCTTTGTTTGGAAATGGAGTGACATTATAAGCTTACTTAGCAAAAAATATTTTGTATTTAGGATTGCTTTTTGAATATGTTCTTTGTTGTTTGTTTGTTTTGGTTTTGTTTTATTTACTGAGTATCATTTAACTGTTACTTGAATTTCTTTCTGGGGATGACCATAGTTGGTTTGATGGTTTGGTAAATCCCTTAGTCCTCTCCATGAAGAGTAAGCGTAATAAATATGGGAACGCAAGCAAAACTTGTTGATTCTGTGAAGAAATAAGCATGCCCGTGAATTACCAGAGTCTGTATTAGTTCTTGACAGCTCCTGGTATTCAGTATTGTGTTTCGAACTTCATACAGGCAGAGGATATGGGAGCTTGCTTACCATCCCATACATGGCTCCTTAGGTTGGTATATATGAATTTTATTGAGATGGATAGGAAAGCTCTTTGCCATACACTGAAAGAGTGAGCAAGAAATAAGATATGACTGTTGCAGAAACTAAATACTTGAATTGTTAATTGGACGTTTGGAAGATAGTTATTTGATTTTCTGCTTCTTCATTGTTTTCCACTAGTGGAGGGTAATCTGTAGTGTTTAACTAGGGTAAGATATGGAATTGCTTTTCAACTTCAAAAACTGTTGCTATCTACGAATCATAATTTCTAAAATGCTTGATTGGCTTGCCATTGAAACTTGATTTTAGATGGTGACAATTCTCACTTAAACTGCTAATACTGCGTTAGCTTTTGTCTTGCTTAGACAAAATTAAAACTGAAAAATTATCACCAGCTACCCTTTTGCTAGACATGCTTTACTGTAAAGCGTATTAAGGAGAATAAGGTGAAGATCAGGTGCCTCTGAAGGTAATAATGTGTATGTAATGGGGCTGTGTCCTCACTGTGCCGCTTCTCCAGCTGTATTTCAAGATGTTATAATGTTTTTTTCTCTCTCTGAAAAGCATGATTTAGTTTTGTTTACAGAGTTGCAGATTTCTTTCTAAGACTTCTCTGAGAGTAATAAGCAATTTCTATCTGCTGAACTGTGCACATTTTCCACTTTGTTTTGGCAGACAGTAAATGGGAAATGTTTTGATGGATACGGGATCCACTGAATTCCATGCATACTGTGATTGTATCTTAAGAATACGTGATGAGAAAATGTGATGACCCTGTGTTGACTACCTGCATGAAAGGATGAAAGCTTAAACCAGATGTTTAAGTTTATTCATGCTTGTTGTCCTCTTAAAGAAGAGGTGTTACTCGTGCATAAGTGTAACAGTTAATAAAATTCAGCAGTGGCTAATACTGAAATTCTTGGAGACTGTTTAACTTAATTGATTGATTCTGATGTTGTGTGTAAATTGTCTGATTTAATTACTAAGTACCATAAACTAGTTACGGAACAGACACAATGCGCAGTATTCAAGCTTGCTCAATGAATTCATTACCATAAGTAATTATTGAATGCAATTTGGGTCATAAGTCAATTCAGTACTGTATGCCTGCAAGACAACTGAGATTTTGTCCTCTCTAACCTCAGCAGCTAAATTTAAGAAAGCATTAGGCCATTTCTGGTTGTTGAAAGTAAAGTCTGCAAAACAGTGACTTCATTCAGGCAGTTTTCAATAGCTCATATGTTCCTGACAGAGTACTTGGCAGCTAACAGAACAGGAAGGCGCTGGCTTTGAAAAAGCATTGGGAATATCGACCTCCTTGTTAGTTTCATTAAAACATGTTACGGAATTATATACAAAACTTGATGAGAGTGGATGGGATCAGTACAAGAAAAGGTGTTTAATTGATACAAAAATACAGTGAATTTGCTGTAGAGTTGCTGGAAGGCACTAAGATGTTTTCATATATGAAGAAGCAAGATTAGTGGAGGACTGAACGTGTGTGCACAGCAGTGCAGACAGCAGTCTCATTTATGGAACAGTTGTATTTTATAGCAAGAGCTACAGGAGATTTTTTCTTGTCAAGTCTTTGTTGGTTCATGAAGATGTCTCTCAGTGTTTCTGTCCCCTTTGTTTTGAACTAGGTCAACATAATTTTTTTTTTGTCCTCTTTCATGAACTTCTTCCTTGTTTCCTGAGTTATTTTCATTTCCCCTGCTTTCTCATGCAGTTTCTCTTAGTTTCCTATGGAGATACTCTGTGACTGTGTTTGTCAGGTTCAATTCCTACTGACCTCCTTTTGACTGGTCTTATGCTTTATTAAATATGTTTGTAAAAGGAGGGGTTAATTTCCACGGTATTTCATTGACTCTGAAAACTTGACTTGGTTGCCCTGGAACTTTGCTGAAGTGAGTGTTGTTTTCTAGAAACGTTACGTAGTTGATAAATGTAGAGCATGATGAGAGTGCTGGAGGTAAACTAGTGTTGCAAATAAGGGAAAAAAGTAATTTGAAAGATGAGTTCAGGCATAAGAAATTCATGGCAGACTTCTGCTGAGCCTGGATCTTGTGTTCAGCTAATGAACGGATTAAAGCACTTGACATGCAGAAAAGCATCTGAAAGTGAAGAACATAACAAAAGAAAAAAAAAATAACCTAAAAAGAAATATGTCCCAGTAGTTATGATAACTGTTGAATTCACCTTCTTTGTGATAAAGATTACAGAGAGTTGGAACAGGTTGCCCAGAGAGGTTGTAGTCTCCTTCCATGGAGGTATTCAAGACCTGTCTGGATATCTACTTTTGTGATCAGTTGTTATGATCAGGGATCTGCTTTAGCAGAGTGCTCAGTCTCTTGAGGTTCCTTTAACACCTGCAGTTCTGTGATACTCTGTGATTGCTGAGAGGGAATACTAATACCCTGTCTGGTGCAGTTCTTTGTGTAATGACCTGTAGAGGATAGAAGTCAAACATTCAGTTTACATGTTAGGAAGAAGAAGCAGAGGGCATGGAAATGTTGTGTGGGTAACTAGACGCAGAAACATTTCAGGGCCTTACAGCATGGTTTCTGTGGTGGGCTGTGGAGTTGAGCTGATTTTTTTGTTTTTCCTCACAGGCTTTTTAAAGAGATTCCTGAATCAGACATCTTTTGTAACTTTTGTTAATTTGTCCTTGAAAAATAATCTGTGTTCCTCTGAGACTGCTCTTGAAGGCTGGCTAGCAATTATGGAAATCAACTAGGAAAACATTTCATTTACTTTGATTATCTGAAAGCTAAGGTTTTTAGGATGAACAGTGTTTCAGCTTCATTTGTTAAGTGTTTCCTCAGAGCTCAGTGAGGCTATGAGGCCTTGTGTAGGGATTTTCTTTTTCTAGAAGCTTGGAGATTTTGCCTTTAAATATTAAAGAAGCAGCCAACCAAGCTACCTCCTTCCTATTCCTAATGCCATTTTGCACTTGCTTCTTTATAGAGTTTTGCAAGAGCAAACTTTTCAGCTCTAGCAACAACAGACAGTACTTGTGGGTAACCATATCTTATAGGATAGTCCCATCTAACGTTTCAGTATTTCTACTTGTCACTGCTCTTCAGACTCTTTCCTATTTTAACCTATGATCAGAAGGCCTTTTCTAAAGGCTCTGTGAAAAGTGTCACAAAAATGTAAGTTCCCATATGTGATTCAGATGCATGAAATTGTAAGAATTTGAATGGAACATATGTGTGAACCTATAATGATTTTTCTTGCCAAATCAATGCTAACATTGAAGTTTCATACTGACTGTATATTAAGGTATTTTAGAATATTGTTAGTAATACTCATTAATTCTTTTGGCTATGAAATGTATTATCTACACAGTATCATTAAACAGACAAATTATTTTTTTTTTATTTGAAGAAAATTTCAGTTTGTTTTTTTAATAAGATACATTGAGCTTATATACTGGCAGCATCAGTAGTGGGGAACAAAGTACAAAGAACACTGTATTTAGTTCCAACTTAGTTAACCGCTATCATGTACATATTAAATTAAGTGTTAGATCTTTTTCATTCCTTGATGAGCCATGTCCTGGGTAATGGGCGCTCCCATATTTGCCTCTAAATCTCTGATAAATGCAATCTGTTGGAATGTTTTTAAGACAATAGCTATTTAATGAATAGCTTGTGCATACAGCAGGAAAGAATAAGCATGATTGCTTACAATCTGACATTTCAAAAAGCATTTTTTTTAGATCTCCTGTATTTGCATATCTAATTGCTATGTAATCAAAACTAAGTGAACTGTAGCTACTTGAAACCAAAAAATGAAAGGCAATCATCTTTACGGGGGGAAATATCCCACTCATAAGCAAGCCTGTCTGAATATTAGAATTATATTCTTCTTGTTTAATTATAGGTGTCTGACTGAGCAGTAAATTTATGTCTGTGTATTAAAAGAATGAATGTGACCCTGAAACATCAGCTTCCTTTTGTTGGAGCAGAGCACTGGCATTGAGGGAACTTAACAGTGTTGTGTATTTTGGTGATAAGGGATTGTGCCAGAATAGCTGTTAATTACCTGCTTTGTTTGATATGGAAAGTATGGTTCCGCACTTTCCTTCCCACCAGTGACGGTACTCAATTAAAACTTGTATTAAACAGTGATAATGTCCCAGTTTATCTGGTGGGAAAGACGTGAGGTGAAAGAAAATATATTAACGAGATTTTTTTCAGCTATTTAGGGACTGCTTTTTCTTGTTTGTTTGTTTTGTTGTTTTTTTTTTTTTTTTTTTTTCAATGGACCTACTGACTATAAAGAAAAAAGTAGTGTCTTTTTTTTTTCTTTTCTTTTTTTTTTTTTTCTGGCATCTTAAATGTCATTTCATTAATCCTAACTACAGTGGGAGTTGAAAACAAAAAGACTTACTCATACACAACTTTAATGTCCAAGTTACGCGTGACATGAGCTTTCCTTTTCCAGCTGTTTGGAGCATGTTTTCTAACAGTTAGTTTTCCCTGCTTCTGTTAATATTTGCTGTTTTGTTTTAATGAATAAATAAATAAAACAAAACAAAAACCTGTCAGATCTTGTTACTAGGCTGCTATTTTCCTCTTAGATTTCTCAAGTAAACTGCTTGCAGTAATTCGGATGGGGATCATTCCATCTCAGATATGCTTTTGTTGTTTGGCAGATTTGTAATCTTTGCTGATTTTTGTTGGTAGTTGGTAGTCTTTTCTGTAAAGTATATTGTAAAATGTTGAAAAAACAACACGCAAGCAAACAACAGCAACAACAAAAATAAAATAAAAAAAGAACAAGACAGTAAGCCATAAGACACCAAGATCAGCTGCTGTGTGATACTGAAATTTGGTAATCTCACAGTCAAACTTCAGTGAACCTTTGTTTTTAGGGAATTAAAAAGGGTTGATTTATGGGGGGCTGTAGTTTGCAAATAAGACAATGTAAAACCTTACTTAAATGAGATCTCATATGTAGTGTATTTTTGAATAGTCTCCTGTTCATTTGGATAAAATGTTTCTCTGGCTGTATTACTCATAAAGTCAATAGTATTATAGAACATACTAACAATAAAAGATTTTATGACTGTTGAATGTACTTTCTTCAGACAATTTGTAAATTCATTAGAGTCCCTTTCCTACTCTACTCTGCTTTCATACTAAGTAAACAGTGATAAGAATTAGATAAGAGTTTGATAAGGTATTTTGTTATTTGACATTTTAAAGTGGAGTGATCTCTGGGTGTGTTGTGAACTCAATTGCCACGTTTCTGTTTTCTGCACCTCAAAAAAGAAAAGTGCAAACAAATTTGAGATGCATTTAAATGACAGAATGTTCATAGTATGGCAGTGCTGCACTATGACTGGCTAAGCTAATCCACATAGGATTTTGTTCTGCAGTGATTATATAGCTACTTGTTATCAGACATGCTTGACAGGTAGTTTCACTTTTTAGGTGAGTATTGTAATTCCCATTCTGTCCAGTCACTGATAGTGTTTCCAATAACAAAGCTAATATTTTGAGGTTTCCTTAAGAAGTAATGTTGAGGACTATGTTATTTTAAAATGAGCCGTCTTAAGTGGACATCTTCAGGGTTTTTTTGCTTTGCAAAGAAAAATATAACAAGTCTACTTGATCTTTCTGTTTAAATTGTTCAGATTACATTTCATTAACTTGAAAATAATTTACTAATTTATTTTATCATTTGCCTTATATTGCAGTTAAGAGTATGCATTTTAATTTGATTTTTGAGGAATAATTTCATGTGATTTTGTGAAGCTTTATTTCTCAACACACTGTTTCAACATAATGTTTCAATTTTAAATTAACATTAATCTACTGGATTGTCTACAACACAGTAGATTACAATAGCCTCTACACCAGCTTTTTTTTTTTTTAGAGAAGAAAATATCTGTGCTGCAATTATTTGTAGTTCCAAAATGTGGAAAAGTGAGGGAATTTATTCTGTTTTAGTGAGAAATGACTTTCCTAGACCCTTTCCTCCTGAGCATGCTTTCTTGTCCTTTCAAGACTTGTAGTCGTTTTGGCGAGGAATTTATTATATATATGTTATACAGTGAGGTTTTTCTTTATCAGTTTTTAAGTCCGTTACACACACTGGCTTTCTTTGTGAGCCTAATAATTTTACTTATGCAAACATGGTCGACCTAGATTAAACTGGAGCAGAGATGCTAAGCATCTAAGGTCCGAATAAAATGCTCATGTCTAATATAGAGCTTGAGCAGTGTTTATACTTAAAAAATACCAGCTAGACTGAAACAACTTAAGTAGTTTTCTGTATTTAATCTATCCACAGTTTTCTTTCAGTTGGAAAAAAAATGTGTGAAGTCATATTTTTATTCAAGCAAACGCTTGCTGTCTCTGTAACATTTGAAGAAACTCACCTTTTTTTCTTATCAAGAAGTTTCAGAACATCAAAAATCTAAAAGCTGAAATGTTCTTATAGTTAGCCCTCCGGAATTGTACTGTTTGTTAAATAACCGGATCATAAAGTTAACATACAAATACAGTGTGATGAAAATTTAGACCTCTTCTCTCTCTCCTGTAAACTGAATTGATGGTACTTCTCATTTGTGATATATGCCTACTAAACATGCTTTTTACTCTGATGAAAACAGAACTGCTGAAAGCACACCATAAAACTTGTTTTTATTGCAGGTGTGCACAATGAATCATAATGTCCTGCCTATGTAAAGCCTGCAACTAAAACATTGGAAGTCTGAACAGTATTTCTTCTATAGTTGGAGCTATAGAACGTGTCTCACATTTCTGCCTCTACCTTTTAACTGCATGAGTGTACTTACATGTACCTGGTATTGGAAGTATTCTCTGTGCTAAGGTTTTTCTGAGCACGATTCCCCAGGGTCCCATGGTATCACCAACATATATAGTGGTGATACTGATGTTCCTTTTTCATTCTGTCCATTTTTTCAATCATTTTGACAGTTGGGAAGTGACTCTTGGGGGTGAAAATTAAAAAATTTTCTGTGAGAGAAAAAAAAACCAAAAAACTATTTAGCCCTTGGTATGTCTGTGCCTCAAAGCTAAGAATTTTTTAAGGTGAGCTTTTGTGTGATTTGGAATCGCCTTCAAAAAAATGTGAATCCATCCAGAAACAAACTTTAATTACATGTATTAGCTGAGTCAAGTTCTGATGACCTTATCTATGCTCTAAACCAATTTGTGATGATTACTGTCAGAGAGGTTCTTTTTCTGTTGAAAAGTAATGGCCTATGATGTACTGGGGGTATAATCTAATAGAACACTTAAATTAAGTAAGTTGTTTTTGATAAGTCATCAAGACTTTTATTCTCCCTATGATCATGACAGGTATACTACTTAAGCATGTAACAGTTCCACAATTAAGCTGTATTTGAAGTGTTTTTTCTTGTTTGTTTTTTTCCCCTACACTTGGCTCTGCAGAGTGTTTCTCGCCCTTTGCACATACATTCAAGCATGCTAAAATGTAAATAGTCTACTGTTGAGAACTGAGCAAAATTTTGGGACTCCAGTATGGTTTGACCACATATAATCATACAGAACTCAATTTTAATTATGTGGAACTTCTTGTTGATTCAGTTTGATTGTTCTCCTCATAATCCGTAAGCAGCATGGTGGATGAAGCACCCCTATAGTAGCTACTGCCTGAATTCCAGAAGAGTACTAACAATCAAGTCTGAATGATTAGAGGACTGCGTTTTTGTTAGTATGAGAAGTTTAGAAGAAACTTCTTAGTTTGAGGAAGCTTAATTTATTTTTCTTTTATTTATTTATTTTTTTTTTAGAACATGTACAGTATAATCACTATGTAACAGATTTGAGGTTATCTTTGTGGTTTTTAAAGGCAAAAAGGAAATAAGGCACAATCAAACTATTAACCAACAGCAAATGAAATTCTACAGTAAGATTGATCAGATGAACAGGATCAGGTCTGAGAGATCAGTTGAAAACTGAGAACAGCGTGTTGTCTCCACAGAATTGTGCCAGCAGTAGCAGAAGGTATATTTATTCCCCCTAAATGTATTCATAAATGCTGATTTATGTGATTCTTACAAATACATTTTCTGTGATGACAGTTTCTTATGTTGTAAAACGGAAAAAAGTAATTTTCATATGTATCAAACTAGCTATTTTACCACTTTGAATTCCAGTTTGTTGACTGTCTTCATATCAGCAGATACGGTAGTTACAGTGTTGAGAGCTACGTATTTACTTGGAGGTGGGGATGAACATTAGAGCATACAGGACTTTAAAAATCCTCAGTATCTGGGGATGGCTTAGCTGACAGGACGTGCAGTATGTAGACATAGCTAGCCATGTTAGCTTAACTATGTTATTTCTGCATAGCACAACAAATGCTTATCCTCTTATGGAAGGGAAACATCAGAAACGTGCAAATAAAAAGCTCGTATGAAACTGTGTGCCAGTTTTTTATGCTCCTGGAGTTTCAGGTGTGCTTATTCTGAGTTGCTGCAGCTAATCTTCTGATTTTCAAGGACTATGTACAGTGCAAACATTGTTTCTTTGTTTACAGAAAGGGGACTAAAACTGTATTCTTGTGCCTATGAATTTGCATGTGTATTGGAAAAATCTGTTTACATGCTTGTGTTTATTGAATGTGTCATTTTTAAGTACTAATTGATTATAAGATCAAGAATATATTACTCAATTCCTTCCACTGTTGATACCATCTCCTGTCTAAAAAGGACTATATTTTAAAACTGTAGTAGGTGAGTCACTCTTAATGTTGTATTACGCTGGAGAAAGTTGTTAAAGCAGTTTATATGTATTTAATTGTCCACATGAAAGCCTCATTTCATGGTTAATGACGAATCTTTGTGAGGTGAGCTACTTTTGTACTACAGTGAGTGGACACAGGTAGAGATGCAGGCTCAGGTCTTCAGGACTATAACGCTGAAATCTCTGTTCTCAGAAAAAGGCAGGGAAAAATACCTAAAAATTTGACTGATAAGTGGTATTCTACAGTATAACAACTTGTTTGAAAAGATCAAATGAAAGTAGTGCATTTTATAACATGTACTACTTTATTTCATGAAGTTACTGTCTTTGTGTCCTGAATATTTTTAATCAGTGTCACAATTTTTTCATCAGAAACTTCACAGCTTTTGTATTTCATGTGCTCTCGTAATTGCAATTTAGGTATAAGGATTGCATTTGAGGAGATAAAGAAATTTAGATAGTTTAAACTGTGTGGTATAACCACACAGTCATTCACTCACTGCTCAACCTTCCCAGTGGAACAGGGGAGAGAAGTTTACAAAAAAAAAAAAAAAAAAAGGTAGAACTTGTGGTGTGAGATGAAACTATTTTCTAAGATGGAGAAAAGGATAATATTAATAACATATATTTGTTTATGTATATACGTATATAGCAAGTGATGCACCAGCAATTGCTCACCACTCCCTGACCAATGCCCATCTAGCCCCCTCAGCAGTGGTAAAGGGTGAGAGGTACCTCTCATCTCCCTTAAAACTCCTTCTGCATGATGTCATGTGGTAGGGAACATCCCTTTGGCCAGTTTAGGTCAGCTGTCCTAATTCTATTCCCTCCCAGCTCCCTTCACTGTGAATGGCCTTGGCCTTTAGCAGCTACTAGAAACACCAGTGTGTTATCAACATTGTTTTTCTCCTAGAACCAAAACATAGAATCCTACCAGACACTCTGAAGAGAACAATTCCATCCCAGATGAAACTTAAGACAACCCTTTAAGTTCATTCATGCTAGTAGTAGTTAGGAAAGTGTTCTTAACCTTTCCATCCAATTTTCAAATGCATGCCGTGAGTTTTGGCTGGCCTTTACAAAGTAAGTTACTTTGTGTATATATTGCAGTAATCCATTGTTGGTTTTCAGCTGTTTGGGGAAAAAAAAAAAAAACACACACACACACAAAAAAAAAAAGTTAATAGGCCTGTGGGCCTTCATCCCAAATTAGAAATCTCATCCAACTTCATATTTGCTGGATGCGATGCTTCACTTCAGCAATTTCATAAAACACTTCTCAACTCATTTTGAGATATCCTGTGCGTCAAAGATGACAGTTTTTCTGTGGTTCCATTGTTCATCTCTTTCAGCTTCTTTATAAAAGATGTATGTTATCCAATTCTTACTTCTCATACATTACAACTGCAGTTTATCCATTTATTGCTTGCTGGATCTGGAATGTTATTATATTGAATAGATGTATATTGCTTACTGTCTGTTTGGAGTCTTATTTCCATGACTTTCAGACTTGCATTAAGAGACGGATGATGTTCTGCTTGCAGAAGTGAATTATCTTAACTCTACCTGTGGGGTAGATGTGGGCTGTTGAACAGAGAGAAAATCAGCGTGTGCAGTCTTATGCTACATGCATTCGGCTGAACACATGACATGCACTAAGAATTGTTTTGACTTTTGTGGATCGTTATTTCTTAAGTACTTTAAACATGTTCTACTAACAGGAAAAAATACTATCAGAAACTATCAGGTGCTTTATCCTATGAGACTGTACGATTTTGTAGCAAGAACCTAATGCAAGTGTACGATCTAGATGTTTTTTGTAAGAAAAAACATCTTGTAAGAAGAGAAATTTATTTCAGGTTACTTTGTATTGCTGCGGAGAAAAGCTGCATATGTGCCATCAGTCAGGAGTATCCTTACAGTTCCTGTAGCTTATACTCAAGTTTTTTATTCCTCTTCATTTAAGACTTTGTATGAAATAGTTACATAAGGGGGACAGAGATGAGTAGCTTCATGGAAGATGCTGCAGAGTAAAATAGGTTAAAACATTCCTAAAATGGCTAGGATGTTTTGGTGTCACTGGTTTGTTTGGTAACCTTAAAATTAACTTGACATGATATAGTTCCATGTGGCTTTTTTTCCCCGGCTTGTCGTATAATTGGTATTGAAATAACCACATGTCTTTGAATCAGAATTGAATTCAAAGAGTCTTTACTTACGTTTTTTGTCCAATTATATATGATTGAAGAGGATTGCAGACTCTTAAGCAGAGAAATTCCTGGGCTCCGTAAGTTAATCCTCAAAGAAAAAAGTCTTCTTGCTACCAGAAATTATTGAAGACTCTTTCTGAATGCAGTAGCATTACATTTGAACTGATCTAATGGTCTGTTCCCATCTGAAGTCTTAAGATGTCTTTAAAAGTCAGCTTGAGTTTTTGGTAGTTTCTTGATTTGCCTCCTATGCAGTTGTTTAAGCAGCAGCAACTGCACTGGGGAAGAAGCAGAGTCAGGACCACTTTTTTCAAAGAGAACTAATTTTCAATTAATAAGCTTATTAGAAAAGCTAAACTTTACCTTCAGAGTCTGTGTTACTGAGATATGTAACTACTTCAAACATTTTTTACTTCAACTCTTAGTTTTTTTCACCAGTAATTTCACCTAATAAATTAAGAAGAATTAGATGGAGAGAATTTCTGTTCAAGACAGAGGAGGAAATTTTTTTCTTCCTGGCTTTGAGAACATGATCTTGTGTATGGTACTACAATTTTATGGTTAATAAAGCTCTAAGTTAGTCTTATGAACCAATTTTCTCAATTTTGACTTATGTATGATGTTTTTAAATTAACAAAGGCAGATTTTTTTTTCTTTACTTTTTTTAATTCCATCCTCTGGTTATAGTTTATCTCACTGTTAAAATAAAAAAAATCAATATGAATTTTTTGCTGTTGGAGAATTTCATTCAGTGCTTGGATTGTTTCAGCTGGGATCTGCTGCTTTTTGCAGATGGAAATTTATAATCCTTGTTGCTATTACACAGAGCTAATTTGAGGAACAGACCTAAGGTTAAGATACTCAGATCTTTGGCCTGCGGTTGTTTGGAGTTCATGTTATCTGAAAAATTGTATGCATCAGTGCTGTTCCTGAAAGAAATGCTTATTATACTGTATCTTGTGTCACCAGGTGTTCTGAGTGTATCAAAATAAAATAGCCTTTTGTCAGAGAATGGTGATGAGGCTGACTGATTCAGGTTTAGCAGTACAGCAAGATCTCATTCTTTGCTCATAAAGGCTTTTGTTTTTCCTGACAATTACGTATTTTTCATAAGCAACACTTTGAGCTTCCCTTTTTAGAATAAAAATTGGACTTCATGTCTTTCCCATCTCATACATAGAAATTACTTTGTTGAAGTTTGAGTGAAAGGAATAAAAGGGGCCTAAACCATTGAATGTTATCTGTGATAACTGTCTCATCTTTTAAATTGATGCTCTGTTCAATGAATAAAATGTATAAAGGTAGCTACAGCCGTGTATTTTTTCATTTATAAGAAGAACTTATTTGGAGAAAAGTTGAGATTAATCTGTTTTAAAGGCCTGCTGGTACCTGTGTAACTGTCTTCGGTCTGGTAACGCATCAGACACGTTAATACAGACAAGGCTTGAAGAAAGCTTTCTCTTGCTTTATTGCCTTTAAGCTACTAGGCCTTCCCTGACAGTGATGGATATTAGAATAAACTATCCTCTTTGCTTATTTGCATTTAACATGAATAATATTAATTATTACTCTGAAGCAGTTTTGTATTTTGCTATCAGATGATAGGCACTTTTTTTTTCTTTTTTTTTTAGAAAAATGATCTCAGCTTTTATGTTGTCTGTATCATTATATCACATTCATAAAATGTATTTTACAGCCATATTAATAGTGGAACAGAAAGTCATGTTTGGCTTTCTGTAATAGTTGTTCAGTTCATGGGTTGTTTATTTTTCTTTCTCATTTTTTTCACTTTACCATTTGCAAAGAACTTTAAAAAACTCTATTTGTGCTTATTTTGCTTTTTTACAGCATTAAGAAGCCCTGAAAATGACTTGAACATTTTGATTGGATCTTACAAATTTAAAATATATATCAGTTGAGCTTCAACAGGGAGTAACTTATTTCTTTTAGTAGCTTGAATAATGTTAGTTTACATTAGGTGTACAAATCAACGATGGTGACTGTGTAGGCATATTTAACACAGAATCCCTTTGCAGAGTTAGTGGTCATGTATGTGGAGTAGGACTTCAAGGGACTAGGGAAAAGGAGTGGGGGACCTGAAGTTCTTCCTTCTGTGACTTCTGTTGAATCCTACATTTTTCTCACTTACCTAGGTTGTCTTATGGTTTTTGTGGTTTCTTGGGATTTAAATCTCAAGTATAAATGAGACGGAATAAATTGTCTGTCACAGAATAAAATAGAAATGCTTATTCCAATCCTTCATGCCTCTATTAAACATCTTAAAGAAGCAAAATAGGGCACATGCCCAATTTTTTTTTGCTTTTCAGGTCTCCTTTAAGAGCAGAGACAACCATGATCCAGCAGTTTTGGAGGTAGAGGCAAGTAAATGTTTTACTTACTGTAAACATTCCAGTAATTTTGTGCAAGTTGCTTACAACTTGAGGAGATTCAGGTTGAAAAGAAACCTCAACCATCCCTTCCCGAAATGGAAAATTTGCTTTGTATGTGTGATGGGAGGAAAAAGAAATAAATTAATCTTTTATTGCTGATTGACAGGCTTCAGTTACACACAGTGCCTACCTAGCTGGTGTAAAAATATACAAGTTTCTTTTTTCTTTCTGAACAGGTTTTTTTCTTTGGAACCTGTTTTCAAAATATAAATTGTTTTCTGTTTTTCTAAAAAATAAAAAATAAAATTAAAAAATATATATATATATGTAGATATGTATATGTATATATTATATTGGTGCCCTGGTGGCCTATAAGGCCAATGGGATCATAGGGTGCATTAAAAAGAGTGTGGCCAGCAGGTCAAGGGAGGTGATCCTCCCCCTCTACTCCGCCCTGGTGAGGCCTGGAGTGCTGTGTCCACTTCTGGGCTCCCCGATACAGAAAAGACAGGGATCTCTTGGAAGGCAGTGGAGGGCTAAGAAAGATTATAAAGGGCCTGAAACATCCATTATGAGGAAAGGCTGAGAGACCTGGGTCTGTTCAGTGTTCAAAAAGGAAGACCTGAAGGGGATCTGATCCATGTCTATAAATATCTAAGGAGTGGGAGGCAAAGGGACAAGGCCAGACTCTTCTCAGCAGTGTGTGCTGATAGGACAAGTGGAAATGGCCACAAACTGAAGCATAGGAAGTTCTGCACAAATTTATGTGGGGACGTCTTTGCAGTGAGGGTGACAAAGCACTGGCACGGGCTGCACAGAGAGGTGGTGGAGTCTCCTTCTCTGGAGACATTCAAGACCCACCTGGATGCCTACCTGTGCAACCTGGGCTAGGGAGCTGCTCTGGCAGGGGGTTGGACTGGATGATCTCTAGAGGTCCCTTCCAACCCCTACAGTTTGTGATTTTTTGGTTGATCTCCTGTTGCTACCTCCGACTGCTGTTATTCTAATCAGCTCTTCAGCATTCTCAAGATATCTGAGTTAAACAGTCCATTATGTACTGGGCTGAAACCTGTGCAATTGTTTTTGTGCTGGGGTCATTTCTGAGATCTCATGTTGGCTATGTCCTGAAGGTGTTGCTTGTGTTTTTAGAACAGGTTTTTTGCTCTTTGATTAAAGATGTATTAGAGGTGCAACAAGAAACTATGCAACTGTATTGGTGTCATTTTAATGTGCTATTATTGCTCATGAGAAAATTTGATTCCTCCGAGTATGCCAGAATGCAATTCCAGTACTGTTCTTAGCACAATTTTAAATAAACACTGTCCAGTACTGTTCACGCAGCCCTGGCCCGGAATACATTTTTCCTTTTTTATGTCAGTTACTAGTAATGTAGATGACTGATGAGCTGTTCCAGTGCTAAACCAGCAGAATACTATAGTTGGAAACTTTCCTGCTTGTTCTCATTCTTGAGTGCCTGAACTAGATCACAAGCATGAAGGAATATCGGGGTGGGACCTGCAGCGCTGACTTGGAGATAACTAAAACTCTATGGAACTGAAGGATTTAAGCAAAGTGCAGTAATTGTTTTTGAATTAGTTGAGCTGAGTGCCTGTGCAATCACGTTAGGCTATATAGATAATGCTTTTAATATTTTTTTTATATTCTTTTGGGCTACCCAACACAGTTTTTGGATGCACAAAATATGGAACATATGCTCAGTTTTCTTATTTAAAGATGCAGGCATTTGATACATGGGTAGTAGTTGAGGTCTGTGAAGCAAAGCTGTGAATCTGTACACTTACTGAGGTACCAGAGCTGTTCTGGGGGGGAAGGCAAGAATTTTTCCACATTTGCAGTACCTTCTTCCTATTCAGAAGTAGTTAAAATCACTTGTGATATCTGACGAATTCTTAAGTCACAACATAGTGCAAAAGTTTAAATTTAATAGCTAATAGTTAAAGTTGTTTTAACTTTGTTGGCAGCATACAAATGTATTGTGTGGAGGATATTAATGACAAGTCGAATGCCGACACTGTTCATTTTTTCTTCATTTCTAGGAATGCTTTATAAAGAACCTGTTTAGTTAGGAAACTAGTTATCTTTTGGAACTTCGTCGTCTTTATTAGCAAAAACGTAGAATTCACTCCATTTTGTAGGATTAGAGGATTATGTCCATTTGGGACTGTTTTGTTCAACTACCTTGTTGGGGAAGCATCTTGAGCACTTCACAGGGCTACTACAATGAGGACAAGAAGGAAGCTAAGTCTTGCTCTCCTTGTCTGGAAGTGTAGTTCAGTGGGATAGCTAATCAGATCTGACAGCTTGTTGGCCAGTGAGAGTGGATAGTCAAGTCTTACGTGCATTGCTTCACTGCTTAGATTGTGTGGCAGTTGTAACTTTCTAAACTGATTGAAATAATAGTAATAGTGATTAGTAGTAATATTAAACTAGCAAAAAATGTATTGATCCAAAAGTTTGGAGAAATTAATACCTTCCTCTGTTTGAAAAAGGAGAGGATTGGGGAGGATGTGTCTGTGTAGTCAAAAAGGGGGAGGTCAGAAGCTGGTGATTGGCAGAAGAATCTGTGAATGTGTCATCTGTTGCTGAGTTGCTTTTTCGTTTAAGGGATTGTGCTTGTGTTTTTGAGAGGAGGAAATATTTAGAATGAGGCAAGCCACCTGTTTTTGTGCTCTGTTCATGAACTGTGCTGTATTATTTTCTAAGATGGATGGTACTATTGCAGAGCACAAGAAAGCATACACATAATGGCCTTTACTTCCCAACCTTACTGTCTTAATTCCAGACTTTTATTATTCAGAAGAATGTTAATTTAAGCTATAAAAATTTGGAGGTGGGAGGAGGGAGCAGGTAAACTTACGTAATGGACATTCTAATAAAAAAATAGTTTTGACATCTATCTTATGAGGAGTAGAAGCAGTTAATTTTTATTCATAATCTTTTGCACATGTCTGATAATGTACTGGAATATACTAAAAATTACCCTTGGACTTTGTTACACTATTGAGGATTTGCTTTTGCGTTTATATTTTTGTGGCTTTATACTGCAATGATGTTTTGTCCTGTTTTTCTCTCTGGTTTCTGGGTTTGTTTGTTGAGGTTATTTGATGTAGTACTTCTGAATTCTTTCAAGGAATCAACTTGAATTCATTGGTCACTGTTTACTGTCAGTTCTGTACTCAGTGACAAATCTGAGGAGTTTTCTGTTTTCTTTATAATATGTTGAAATTTTGTAATAGCAGTTGTGATTTATTTTATTTGCATTAGTATCTTTTTCCAATTGTCTTGACCTTTTGTCTAGGTTATTTGTTTACAACTAAATTTCTTTCTGTTAATGGGAAGAATGGAAATGTCTCAGGAGTAGGGAGGAAGTAAAATGTTTAACTACTGAAGATATTTAAATATAGACTTGTTTAATCACTGAAAGATTAAATTATTTTAGAGTAAGCTTGCCAGTTAAATAGTTTAGCAAAAAAAAAAAAGAGAAAATGATAAAATATTAACATTTAACATTTAGTATTAACATTTAATATTTAACATGTTTAATATTAAATGTGTTAAAATTTGTCTGAACAGTCCCTCTATAAAGAGGTACTTATATAGCATTTAGAAATGCTATGTGAACTGCTGCATGCTTTGTTCTACTCGACACTGTTCTGCTCCACAGATTGTGGGTCACTATTGATGAAAGAGCAGGATAAGTCATGGACAACAATGTACTGCAGTATTTACTCACTGCGGAAATGCATTACCATAGTAAGAACCTGAAGCAGATAATATGAAGCTCACGTGGCCCGTTCTCCAAAATACAAAGCCATTGGTCTCTCCATGTTCAGGAAGATTGTATGAATGAGACCTCAGCCTGAATAAGAAAGTAATTACTACATTGAGAACATCGCAGTTATTGGATGAGCTTTCTAGCTACAGGACAAACCAATAAGAATATGGGTTAAAGTCACACTGACATTTAACTCTGCAGTTGTCTCCTACTGGTAAAGAAGCTCTGATCCTGTCTGAACAGCAGCCATGTATATTTGTTAACATCATGTAAATGAATGTTATATATGCTAGTCAATTAATTTGATTGTTTTTCATGTCCAAAAGATCCAGTTGTATCTAGAGAAAAAAGGAGAAGGAAAAAAAAAGGAAGAGTCAAGCTTTGCTCAAAACTAGCCACCATTCAAGTGGTGGGCTGATACCTATGGTCAAGTAATCTGCTCAGCAGTACCTTGTCATTAAGATAAATCTCTTCTGTAATGGTTTTGAGAGGGCGGCTAAGTGCAGAATTAACTCTAAGCATTGCTTCTGGTCTCATCCCTCTCTCGTTCAAAATAGAAGGCATATTTGTAATGTTTCTTTAAACATGAAAATCTGGAACTTAGTGCTGTTGAAGAAATCACTGAAGAGATGAGGGAGTACAGATAACTGAGTGACATGTTAATTATGTCATTCATTTAGTGGAAAGCACTCCTAAGTGATTACAGAAGGTTTGGGATTTTTTGTTCGTGTTGTTTTTTGTTTTTGTTTTTTTGGTGCCTTATGTAACAAGGCATTATTAATGCTGCTGTAAAATGAACAAAGGAACAGGGACAGTGACAACCAGCTGATTTTTCCTGTTGCACTTTTTTTTTTTCAAATGAACTGTGAACTTTTCCTTGAAGTTCATCAGTACACCATGAGTGATAAGTTGCTTTTGCTGTTCTTTTGTCACATCTTTCTTTAAATAAATGGGGTATGCATATTTCTCAGGTGAGCAACTGAGATGCAAGATTTGTAACTGAAAATGTTGATTACTTTGTTTGTCCAACAGGGTGACAGGAAGATGAATTTTCAGAATACCTCACATTTAAGTAGTAATTTATGTCAAATAGCATTTGACTTAAGCAGTGTCACTAAGTGCTTAGAATGTCTAGAGGGTCTCAAGTCAGGGAGAGCCTGGGGCTACCTCATCCTCCTGCCCTGTTGTAAGTGGCTTGCTGCTTCCTGCTGCAAGGGAGTGACAGGGCTGACTGTGCCTCCGCTGAAGGTGTGACTGACAGTTGGCAGCTTCCTATGAAGGTATATTTCTGTGCTGTCCTTTGTGCTCAGTCTGCTACTTCTGGGATGTGTCACTGAGCCAGTTCAGCTTGCTAAGGAGGCAGAAACCTAATCTGACAGTTTGCTGTTGCATTGCACTGGGTGTAGATGGGTTTAGAGCTGTTGCTAGTGCTAACAAAAAAAACCCTTCTACAGAAGGAAGGGGAAAAAACAAAAAGACACCTGAACTCAGTAGTTAGGAATAGTGATTTGGATAAGTTTTTCCTCCAAACTGACTGGAAAGCCAGTGTTCTGTCTAATAAGCACAGACACTGAAGTTAGCACTATTTATTTAAGCAACCATCTATGAAGGAGCTTGGTTTATGGTTAGCACCACTTTTTCCTGTTGGCATAAGAGGTGATTTGAATCTGGTTATTCAGGATACAATTTAGCTGCCTAGATGCTTGAAAAATGTCTTGCCAGCCCTTCAGATGTACAGTGAGCAGGATTGATTCAGACAGTTTCCCTATGCATCTTCAAAGAATTCTTCAGTGGTGATTTAATCCCAAGGATTGAAATAAGAGGAATTAACATGTAATTGTGTCAATACCAATGCCCTGTTTTTCACTAAGATCCAGATTTTGCAGTGTCACTTAAGCTTACGCATGAAAAATTACTGTACTAATTATTCCAGCATCCTCCACTCTTTATTTTTCACTTGTGTTCTTAAACATAACATAGAGATTTGATAACTTGTTTGTCTAGAACGTAAAGAACTATTCCCAAACAGTATAAGATAGAGGTTTTATGCCTCAGAAAGCTATTGGAACCTCAATTACTACCCAAGTAATAAAGTCTGAGGCCTGTATCTCTTATTTTCAGTGCTTTGACAAGTAGTAAAAATAGTAGCATTTTACTTTCTTTACTATAAAAACATCCACTACAAGTCTTCCAATTTCCAAGAAACAGTAACTTTGTATGTACTTGAATAATGGTAATGTACTGTTGTTATAACCACACAAAAAATATTTATTATATATTTATGTATTATTTATATTAATCTGTTCTTTGTTTGGTGCCCTTGCTTTCTGGAAGAAAATTAGAGAAGTTTTAGTTTTCTTAAATATTGCTAGCAGTTCAGAATGTAGTTCCATGAGACATTTTTATTTTTTTTAACCATGTCTGAAACGCATCTATTGTATTGCCAATTAAGATGTGGTACGTTTTAATTTTCTTGGCACACTGAGGTTAAATTAAAAAGCCTGCTCTGAGTATCTGTAAAAAACAGCCATTTCTTACTTGATTTTAATATAAATGAGTGAAAAAATGCTGGAATTAATGCTTAGACAATTCAGGAACAATACCTTAAGAAAATCAAATTTCTCTTCTGTTATTTCTTGATCATCTTATAGTTTGCTCAACATCATTTCTGTACGGAACTGTCATAGAAGATCTGGGGCTGGGGTGGTGATTGTATGCAGATGAGTTTAACTGTGAAACTGAAATTGGCATCACAAACTATCAAAAAGGGGAGAGTGCTCATGCACTGACCAGATTTACTATGTGAAGCAGCAATCAAATCTAAATCAGGAAGAGAGGAAATAGAACATGGATTAGAGAGATGAAAATGGTTGAAGTTCAGTAAAGGCAGATGCCACAATTATCTGTTGTTACTTTAAATTACAGATAGGACTTCAAAAGAGGAAAGAAACATCCTTAACTCTTTGCACCACTGCTCAGCAACATCTGAAACGTTGATGTGTTACTAACATTGTTTTGAAAGCCACAATGGCATCATTCCATTCTAATGGAGAAAGTCAACTGTCCCAGCGACACCAGTGCTATTGAGTAGTACTGCACTGATTGCACCATGGAAAATTCAGTAGTTGTAAGTTTCCTTAGAACCATTTCTGTGCTGAGGGTTTAAGGGACCCTGGAAAGAAAACTATTCTATGCTTTCAAACATTAGCTTTAGACCATCAGTTTTTGGTTGTTTGCTTTCTAAATATTTCTTTGATTTTCAAGATAATTGTCTTAAACAGTGTTTGACAGTTAATTTAATGAGATGGAAGATAACTACTTTTTAATCCAGAATTGTCTTGAGGAGAGACTAGTATGGAATAATAATGGACAATTAAAGACATACTAAATAACATTAACTTGTCTGCCATTGAAGCAAACGGTAAATATGTGGCTGTATTAATTAAATTATCTTTTATTTCTATAGGAGGAAATCTTTGATCAAAATTTTTGGGTGTGAAGTAAGCTAGTGTTCTCCCTAACCAGGTGTTCTTTCTTCAGCATTTCTTTTGTTATGTTTCCTCAGCAGCTTGCTGCTTGTGAACTGCCACCATTAAACACTCAGTAGGAGCAGAAGTCTATGTTAATTTGCCCGACTCTAACTGCACAATTAGAGCAGTTTATCAGCAGGGGTTAGGACAATCAGTGTGTTCTGATCCTTCATGCTACAGAATTACTTCTGTTGTTCAAACAGATACTGTAATTAGTGCATCATTTTCAACCGGTTTTCTGCTGGGCTGGCTTGGTATTTCATCAGATGGAAATTTCTGGTTTTGCTACTTACCTAAGGGCTTATTTTGTATGCAGTCCACTTCTAAACTAACAACTTGTATTGAAATGTTAATATCAGGTCTATAGCATGTGAATACATGTGTTTATAGAGTTGTGGGATGGGGTTTTCTTTTTCAGGGTATTTTTGGCTCACCAGTAATATCAAGACTTAGATTTCCTGGGAAAAAAAAAAATCGAGGAGAGAACTATTTGGTGGACCACCATGTTTGTATTATCAGTTGCTATTTCATACTAGTATTTCGTACTTAACTTTTACATATATGAACAAGTTGCATCGTATCGGATAATGAAGATAATTGTGTTCTGTCCCTGGGCACAAACATAATGAGCTTTCACATAGAACAATTTCATGAGAATGATAAGCCAGTCTTAAAGTGGCAAGTGTTTAAAATATTGTCCCTGTTTTGTTTACCAAAGTTAGCAGAAAAAGATGATTGCAGCGTTGAGCAATGCCAGGTCAAGAACTCATTAAAAAATGACCTACTAAAGATTGGGAGTAATGAGTATGTTAGGAAGAGCATTCATAGGTTCCTCTGGCTTGATTTTACCAGTGGTTGACTAGTATTACTATGCTAAGTAACTCCTAGGTTGGAACCTAATGTTGCATGGTTACAGGACACACTAAATTAAAAAAAAAATACTTAGAGTAAGATTAGAGTTCTCCTTCAATAACCTTTAATTTGTCTCTTTCTAGTTAATTCAACTTTTGTTTTAAAATTGCTTTAAATCAATATATTAGCCTTTTTATAAGTTCATGTGGCTTTTTAACTGTCTCTCAGTTTTACGTCCACAATGTAAGAAGGATGTAAAACTAGTAGAAGGCATCCATAAGAGGGCTGTGAAGGGTCTACAGGGCAAGGTGTATGAGGAGCTGCTGAGGTCACTGGGTGTGTTCAGCCCAGAGCAGAGTAGGAGATGGGAGGCCTGATGGCGGCTGCAGCTCTCACAGGGAGCAGAGGGGCAGCGCTGAGCTCTGCTCTGTGTGACAGCGACAGGGCCCGAGGGAACGGCATGGAGCTGTGTCAGGGGAGGGGCAGCTGCGGGTTAGGGACAGGGTCTGCACCAGAGGTGGCCGGGCCCTGGAAACAGGATCATGGAGCTGCCGCAGTTCATGAAGTGTTTGGACAGCACTCTCAGACGTGGTGCTTGAATCTTGCGTGGTTCTGTACAGAGCCAGGAGCTGGACTTTGTGATCCTTTTGGATCCCTTCCAACTCAGGATATTCTATAATTTTATGGTTCTTAAAACAAATATTTGTGCAAGTTTTGATACGAAACAGAAGTCCTCTCCTAGAAGACTTCTACTAGAGAATACTGCTAGATGTAATGTACCTGTAGCACAATTGATTAGGAAAAGTACTTTATGGTAACTCTACTAAATAGCTAAATTTCTTCTTTCCAGATCTTACCTGCTCTAAGAAGTGGCTATGAATGATTATGCTATTTCTTATGTCTTAAGATAATTACAATTAAAGTACATAGAATTTCATTGAATTAAACCCTTGCATGGCTTAAAGGAATAAACTCACTCTGCCATTTAATTTTAGCATTCAAGTTGATTGTTACATGCAACAATTGCTCAATTTTACTCTAGCTTTTCTGTTTTTTTTTTTTTTTTTTTTTTTTTTGTCATTCAGTAGGAAGAACCAGTAGTGGGTTGGTAAAAAAAAACAATGATTTATTGATGGAGGATGTGTTTGGTTACTGAGGTACAGTCTCAGCATTCTCTTGAGCCAGTGGCTTTAAATGTCTCTACTACTGAGCTGTGTTTGTGTCTTCTAATAGCCAATATTTATTTGAGTTTGTATGAATTATACTGGAAAAAGTGTGCAGGATGGGAGTTAATGCTATGGTCCATAGCTTTCTGAAAAGAAAGTAAAAGCCTTGTGGAAAACTATTTTTTAAGACTCATGTTCTTTCTTTGTTGTCTGACTCTAACTGTGTAACTAGGAAAGTATTTGTTTTCAGAGTTCCTTTCATTCTTCTTTAATGACATTTTGACAGCTGGAAATGACCATATTCTGCTTCACCAGTTCTGTATTTTAGTTACTCAATTTACTTATAGTTCATGGGGTGGTACTGTGGTCTGGAGACTTTGTTGTGAGAAGAGTCTGAGATCTTAAATTGTTCTCGATTGAAGTATTCTGTGACTGTGTGCCTTCTTTCTAAAAATATTTTTCTCTTTACCATTTGATTATCTTGAATAAATCCAGTTAAACTTGACAGAGATGTAGATTTCTTTTGGGTTTTAAGTTCTTTGAAAACTGCTGGCTGGATAGAGGGAGAGGTTTAGATTAATATCCCTACACAAGGGAAGGGACATGCCAAGTTTTTCTGTCATTGTTTTTTGTTTAGCTTACAGTAAGCTATGTGGGCCAGTCTGAAAGTAGTGCCTCCTATTTCTTTACATGGAAACAACAGATGCAAAGAGCACAATAAAACAGTTCGACGGAGCAAATTCTCAGCTCATACATGGCTATATATGTATTTTTGCTGCACTTGTAAAAATCTGCACCAGAGATGACCCACTGTTTCACAACAGCTTTGATGGCATTATTGCTAGGAAAACAGTTCCCATGCAGTCCATCTTTCATTGGCTGGAAACAGCTGGAAGTCAGAAGATGCCAAATCCACACTATGCAGTGGGTGTGGTAGGGCAGTCCAGACAAAATTGACAATGTGTTCCATGGTCTTCAAACGGTTATGAGAAAGGCTGTCATTTCTGATGGCAGAGCCTTCAGCTTACTCAGTGATGCACTGTAGCAATCAGTTGATGGTTTGTCCGGGTTCTAGGAAATCAAGGATCACCCCTTTCTTATCCCAAAAGGCAGTGCACATCAATTTATCCACTGAGGGCTGTTTCTTGAACTCTTTCATCAGTGGAAAATTCATGTCACCACTTCACATGGCTTGTACTGGTGACACCATGTCTTGTCCTTGGTAATGATGTCATCCTGGGTACTGTCACCATCAGCTTCATATTGGTTCAGTAGACAGAGCAAATTTGCGTGCAGTGTTTTTTTTTTTCTGTTTGAACGTTCCATGAGAGCCACCTGGCACAAACTTTGTTATTCCACTGTTCCATCCATCAATTCTAATGCACTGAAGCTGATACTCAGCTCCGTACACAGTTCCCTTTTCATGATCTGCTGATTCACGTAGATGAGCTGATGGAGACGCTCTTCCTTTTATGTTGTGACAGCTGTGTGTGGCCATCAGGAATGTGGCTTGTCTTTCACGTTGCTGTTGCTGAAATGCACCACCCATCACTTCACTGTGCTCATGGCTACTATTGGGTATCCATAAACATTCTGCAAGGATTCATGAATGTAAACGTGTGCAGTATTTTCCATGTGGAGGAATTCAGCAATACACCATTGCTTCATATGCACTTCAGTGTCAGACACCATTTTGTCAGACTGCCTTTCTGCTGCCATCTGTCACGCGGCAACAAAATGTGATGGAATATTGGTGGGAAGGTTCAACCTCTTCTGCCATACCACCACCATCTGCCTCTGACATCAAGGGCCAGCACAATAAAATAGGAAGCATTACTTTTGGAGCAGCCCTCACTGGTAGCTGCTTTCTTGTTAATTCAGTAGCAGAGGTAGGAAGCTTGGGCATTGAATATGAAGATGTAAATAAAAATGGCCTTAAATTACTGCAGTGCAGAAGCTTTAAGACCATGACTTGGAGTTAACTGTGGTAGGGGTGAGTCATATAGAAGATGGGATAGAAATCAACAGGAATCTGAATGTCGTTATTTCTCATCATGAAACAAATTTCTTACTATTAAAGCTTGGCTGTTTAGATGCAAATGAATATCAGCAGAACTAATCATCTCCTCTCTTCCCCTTGGAAGCAATGTCTCTATCTGATTTCTCTGGAATTAAATGAATTAAATGTCAAAGTGTTGCAGAAAGGTTTTTTTTTTCTTTTTTTTTTTTCCAATCTACTTGACCCAGTAACCTTAATAGCAAGATAAAGATTGAACAGGTTCCTCAAGTCTGTTATTGTGCACAGGTACCTTGAGGATAATGAGCATACCCTCAACTGGCAACAGAATGAAAATAAAATCTGTTTACAGAATTATTATTTATATTTAAGGATACTGAAATTTGTGCCAGACAAGGAGCACAGTGAAACTTCATCTGCCAGTTATATTACTGTTAATGTTCTTTAATTTAGCAGACAAGATAGTTTGGCTGTAATTAAGCTCTTCTAATACTGTTGTTCCTGAAGCTTGTGGCATACATCATTTTACACTGTAATTTCCCGAGTCTTCTTTGCCTCCGTTTTTCCTGTATAATTCTTCCATAAACAGTTTCAGGAATGCATCAGAACTTCATGCTATAAATTACTTACTGTGCACATTATACAATTTTGAATATATGTAATCAATTTACTTTTTCTGATTCTTTTTTTCTCATTTTCTTGGTTCTTTTTTTCTTCTACACACGTGCCCTTCCTGCTGTGCTAACAAATATTTTATCCAGAACAAATTCTCAAGGCAATTTCTGTCACTCCATATGAGTCTTCATATAGGCAGATCCAGCAAACTGGCAGAATCACTCGATAGTGCTGCTGAAGGACAGGAGACAGTGGTCACAGTCTGGGGTATAAGAAATTTCATTTAAACATAAGAAAAAGCTTTTCTACCGTGTCTGCTGTCAAACATTGGAACTGGTTGCTTGTAGAGGTTATAAAATCTCCAGCCTTGTAGACGCTCTTGCTGACCCTGCCCCTGAGAAGAGTGTTGGTCTTTAGTGATCTTCAGGAGTTCCTTCTTTAGGAGTTCAGTCATTCTGTGATGCTGTGAAGCAATTGCATTTGTCTTAGCTATGAGTCAAACTGAAGATAGCCATAATTCATGATTTCTTTCTGTTGGGGTCTATTTCCAGCAGGCAGCTGTGTTCACTCTTTCTCCCCAAGTGGGGTGGAGGAGAGAATTGGAAAAGTGTGAAACTCATATGAGTTTAGGTTAAGGCATTTGACTAGGTAAAGCAAAAGCTGCACGTACAAGGAAAGCAAGGCAAGGTATTTTATAATTTGCTGCATTTCCGTCAGCTGTTAGATGTTTAACCACTTCCAGGCAGGGTTAATCACTCATAATGGTTAATGGCAAATGTCATTACTCAGAATGTCTCTCCCTTCTTTCTTATTTCCACTAGCTTTTCTTGCAGAGCATAGCGCCGTTATGGTATGAGGGATACCATTGGCCAGTTTGAGTCAGCTTTGCTGGTTCTGCCCTCGCTCAGTAGCTTGTAGGGCAGGATGAGAAGCTTGGGAGTCCTTGGCTCTCTGTAAGCACTGGTGTGCGACCACTTAAATTGTTGGCATCTTATCACCACTGTTTTCATCAAAAATTCAAAGCACAGCATCGTGTAAGCCTCTGGGAAGCAAATTAACTCCATATCAACCAAAACAATGACACTTTCTACATAACTCCTTGTCATTCCCCTCTGGTTGTCATTTTATCTTTTTCCTTCCAAGAAACAAAAGCAGCGTCAGAACAGAACCTTAACTTTCAGACTATTTCACAAGTTTTAAGAAGGATACTTTCCATGCACTGTTGCACATATAGTTTGGTCTTTTGTAGGACTGGAAAAACATGTTTTTAAGACTGGTTACGTAAGTAGAGGTTTTAATTTTAGTGTTTCACTTCAAAGGAAATATGTTTTCCCAGATTGTTCCCTTGGGATTTAAGGTAGTGTAAAAGTAGCATAAAAATTTGTAGGTTTAAACTGTAAGAGATCACAGGTTGTCACTTTTGTCCCATGTGCCTAACCCTGCAGTACATTTTGGATTTGACTTAGTTGGAATGAATGACTTAAAGGATATTTGAATTTCCTGATTTTAGTTTTTAAAGCAAACCAAGAAAACCCAGCCGTTTGCATAACTTTTCACTCAAGTTTTAGTAAACATGATGACAGATATTTACAAAACTATTAACTTACTAGGAAAGAAGCCTTGTTGGACACAACGGGAGCAGTGGAGGAAGTTTTAAGTCCAAGCGTGTTGAGATAGAAGAAGTTTGAAGCCCGTTCCTATCTATTCTCTTATGTATCTAATTGTGTATTCAGTATGCATTGTGTAGCCTTCCATTCTCCTTAATCTTTGTTCCAGTTTTGCCATTTGATTTAAGAAATAGTGTTCTCCATGGCAACAAGGCTTTTATTAGTGTGTTAGAACATTATATCATCATGGCAAAAGGGCACTAGGTGTCCTGTGCTAGTTCAGTTATCTTAACGAGTGCTCGTATGACTGTGCTGTGAGATCTGACCTATTAGTTCCTGTGATTACTGAACTTAAACACAGTGTTTTCGACCTAAGAATAAAACAGAGGGTTTGTAAGTCTTTGTGATACTGAATGGGATCATCTGTGTATTTTCTTACATGCAACTTCTTTTTAAAAACCAAAACAAAAAGGCAGTGGGAATGCCATTCATACTGTGTCAGAGTAATTTGAACTGCAGCATCAGTAGTTGAGATTTTGTTAATACAAAATATTCACATATCAAATTAAAGAGAGGTGGATTATCCTGTATAAAGAATAAATAATTTCTGTTAAATCTAAGGGTTACAAGTCATGCATTCATCAACTGGGACAATGTACATTTTTTTTTTTTTTTTTTTGCTTACAGGCAGTGAGACTTTGTACCGTCCTGTTCTCATTGTGATAGAAATCAGTGGAGCGCTGCAGGCCCCTTTCTGTGTACCTGTACTGTGCACACCTATTGCATTGGCCTGTTGCTAAAACTCTGTTTAGCCATTCCTTCTTTTTTAGGAAGAGAACTTGGTGTTTGATGTGAGGGTAACTCTCCTTCTCATTTGTGCATTGTGCTCTGGTATTTCTGACAGTTGTGCAGTTTATCATGCATTTAATACAGTAGTGAACCAGTACCTTACCTACTTGTCCAGTTTACCAACTATCCATGCAAGCACAATGAGAATGGCATGTCCTTTATTGGATCGCTCAGCTGGTTTAGGAACCTCATCTATTTCATCTTAATTTTAACATCTAACACTTTGCACTCCCTCATATAAATAAAGCTTGTCATGATTTGAGAAAGAGGGAAAAAAAGGAATTGTTTAAGAAGTAACTGTGGAGTTTTGATCATGATTGAGTGAAATAAGCTGAGAATACCTAGTGGTAAGATAGTTTTTCAAAAGATGAAATTCCAGCAGGGAGCATACTATAACTCACCTGTACTTTGCATCAGGTCCTGTTTCATAAGGAGGAGGGTTTCTTTTTTCCAGATCCTGAATTTCACAGAGATATATTTTCTGCTACCATTGTTTAGAAAGCTCCCTGAGATAACATTTCTAAACTAATCAGAAAGTCTCTGTTATTATAATAAATTAATAAAATGAAAAAAAAAATCATAGTGGCTGAAAATGGGAACTTGTGCGTGTGTGCATGTTACATAGAGAATAGTAAAAGGAAATTGCCTTCAAAGTACTGATTATTTTACATAAATTTTCCATATACCTCTCACAATTTTCCATTTTCATCCTTGTCTATTCTGCAAAACATTTCAGAATTAAAGCAGCTGAATTAAAGATGGAGCACTGTTCCTTAGAATGTTCTTTCAGGTATTTATGAATATGAAGTACTGCATGTATTTGCTGCTATTAAATCTTTCTGTTTTCCTGGAGGAAATTGGATTAAATTTAGGGTAAAAGACACATTTTGCAGTTAACATTGCTTGCCTTTATTTTTTTAGAATGTGAACTGTAGTTAAACCACAGATGTTTTTTTTTACGAGAAGGAGGCTGTTTTCTTTTGTTTTTTAACACATTCTATTACATTTTAAATATTGTTACATTTATGTTTAGCTAGTTTACTTCACTATTTTAGTAAAAATGGAGTTGGAAAGTTTCTTCTCTGTCATATTAATTTTGTTTTTGAAAGAATGGGTAAGAGAACTTGTAAGTTAAATATACTGATATCTGCTGTCTAGAAGTATTTCTTACAAAAAAAAAAAATCAACATTCTCTCCTCTTCGTTTAAAACTACTAAGAGTCATCTTTGAGATTGCTAATGCCACTGATGTAACAGAGTACCCATGTCATGGTGACTGCCTTGTTATGTGGTCTTCTGCGATCAGTATTAAAGTAGCCTTGTTACCTCCTCCTCATTTTCTCCTTTCATCCATTATATGTAGATCTGTTTTGAAAATTGCTACTTACGTTCCCTTTTTAATGTTTGATCTTTATTTATTTATTTATTTATTTTTAACTTTTCTTGCATGAGTATCAGAAAGCAGTCCTCGACACTGAGGAATCACACTCTCTCCTCCTTCTCTGGGGAGAATCAGATGAACTCTGTGTATGGTGTCTGTTTCACTTTTCTTGAAAATACTAGGTTTCATAACTTACAAGTATGCTTTAACCTGTTTAACCTTTGGAAGGCTGAAGAGAATAATGGAAGCAATAGTGTTTCTGTAGTACTTGGTGTTCTTGTTCCTTAGGTTGAGAGACATACTGTACAGAATCACAGCTTCATTTTTTTTTTCAAGTGGTTCCAAAATACAAAAAAAAAACCCATAACATTTTCTGAAAGATATTTCAAAAACTAAGCTCTTTTTAAATAACAACGACAAAAAAAAACACAATTGTCTCCACAGTATTAAGGGTACTGTTCCTTTTTCCTGTCTTTTGTTGGAAATGCAGTTCATGCTCTTCACATAAATGAGCTTCTCTGCTGTTTATTTGATTGTTTTATACAGAATGTAGCAATGCTTCATAGCTTCTTTGGTTTGTATTTTAGGAAGAACAGAACCGAGGCAAGCCCAACTGGGAACACCTGAATGAAGATTTGCATGTACTTATCACTGTGGAGGATGCTCAAAACAGAGCAGAAATAAAACTGAAGAGGGCTGTTGAAGAAGTGAAAAAGTTACTGATACCTGCAGTAAGTATTTGTGTATGCAAGTCTTTGGTTTATATTTCCAGGAGTTATTTTTGAAAACTAATTAATGCTTCAGCAGTAATAGAAAACCTCCGCAGTGGCACCCTCAAGTAAAATTTAGATATTATTTTCTAATGCTGTAGTGATCATGGAAGTCTCATCCCTGATCAAATTATTCCTCAGATCAGAATAATTCTTTCACAAGATGTTAGTTTTTCTACTTTTTCAAGATACACATATAGCAAATCCTTGTAACCTTTGTAAAATAGTGCTGAACTACTGCAAGCATTAGCTTTCTTACCTTCTTTCAATATGAGGAAGTTTTGCTTTAAGGCTTGGAAAATAAGATGTGTTTTGGTTTTTTGAGATGAGTCTGACACTTAAGAAAAGAAGGCATGTTTTCTCAGATCACTGTATTAAACATTCTTCCAGAAAGAACAAAACCCCTCAGGAATGCAGTATTAAAACACTTTGCCATAACTGATATTCTGGAAAAATAACTATCGTAGAGCTAGAAAGTGGACTGTCTTCCTTATTCTGTGATAACATTATCTGCCTTTTGCCTAGCTAGATAACTTTAACTTTTGAAAGTTAAAAAAAAAGTTCAAAATCTTCAAAGGTTTTAACTTTTGCAGGGAACAGAATTACCATGTGTGAACCCTTCAACCCTTCTCTCAGGTTTGCTCTGTATTCTCACTCAAAGCAAGGTGTCTCAGCAGGGCAGTGTGGTGCGTTCCATGCAAGTGTCTTCCATCTAGTGCTGATTTTTATCACCACTTTAACATCAGTTTATCATGATAAAAATAAGCGGAATCTTTTTTGTTGGAGGAAATTTTTGCCTTATGAGTTAAAAATGAGTCCATCCTGGGAAGGAGAGTGGCACTCGGTATTAAAATGACCAAACAATTGTGAGTGCTTGAATAGAGACTGGCCATGAGGAAGCTTGAGATAGCAGAAGCAATTAAAAACAAACAAACAAACAAAAACAGAACAGATTTTTAGAAGTTACGAAAAAGACCATCTGCAATTGCTTCCAAAAATGGTCAGAGGATTAAAAATGATTCTGAAAAAAAAAATAATTATGTATCAGGTTTTTTTTCATCCTGGCTGTGATAGAATTTGAGGTTATTTGGGAGAGAAAACCAAATCATATCCTTACCATGTATTGAAAATGCTTTCATTTTCTGAGATACATCTGAAATACATTTTAGAAAAGCAAGTTTTTAGTAGAGATGATTTCTTGAAACAACCTGTTATGCTCAATAGATTATAAAAAAAAAACAGTTACATTTTATAGCAACAGTACACAAACAGGCATATTAAAACATTTTCATTTGAAGGTACTTGGGGGAAAAGAGGCTACCTCAGTAGTAAAAAGTATTGCTTCTCATCTTGAAAAATTTGAATCACTAGTGATATTTTTCCTTGTGGATATGATTTTATTAATTCCCTTTTTCACAGTTTATCTTGAGAAATAAAAAGGATAACTTGAGACAGATAGGCTGAACAAGCCATTTTTCTCCCTGATGAGAAAGGCCATCTTTATTTTTTCCAATAAATTTACATTTCTTTGATATGAAAATTGATACTTATTTTCTGTACTTCAGGTTCTCTAAAAACTAATTCTTTTCCCATACTTCAGTGAGATATTGGTTATTATCTACACCTGCAAGATCTTACAGTACTGCTTCTTTCATGTTTTTCTCTAAAGAAAAACAGGAAGAATAAAGCAGTCTCACAGGCTTTGGGGAGCACATTGACCTGTTCTGTCCTTATGTCTCTTTCTAAAGTGTATCCTACGGGTTATCGATCTTTTCTCATTTTTAGAGCTTTGAGTGTTTATTTGTTATTTGCAAGAGTTCAGTAAAGAAGGGTAGTTCTTTCAGAGGATAGACAAAAGGTAGTCTGGCTTGTACAATTGCAGAAAGTGCAAAAAAAAGTGCAGTGTGTTTTACGTAAGGGGACAGATGTCATACTGCATCAGTGTAAATCAGGTAATTGTACCTTACTATTAAAGATGTAAAATGATTGTTTTGGGTACTGGGCGGTATTGCTAAGACCCTCTACTTCTGGATTATTTAATGTTCCAAGATACATTGAATAAACTGTACAGCTAGATAGCAACATAAAGTGATAGGTGAACAGCTGCCTGATGGTTCAAGCTCAAAGAGTTTCAGTAAAGGGTTTACATCAGGCTGGCAGCCAGTCACTGGTGGGGTTCCACAGGGCTCAGCAGTGTGCCCTGGCAGCCCAAAGGGCCAACTGTACCCTGGGGTGCTTTAGTCCCAGCACTGCCATCCAGGTGAGGGAAGGGGTTATCCCGCTCTGTTCTGAGCTGTGCAGCCTCACCTCCAGCACTGGGAACAGTTCAGGGCGCCACAATATAAGAAGGACTTAAAACTGTGGGCATCTAAATTGATACCTGCCAAAGGGAGTGATTGTTCCCCTCTGCTCTGTGCTGATGCAGCCTCACCTTGAGTACTGCTTGCAGTTTTGGGCACCACAATGTAAGAAAGTTACACAACTGTTAGTGTCCAAAGTAGTGCTGTGAAGGTGGTGAAGGGTCCAGCGGGCAAAACTTATGAGGAGCAAGTCTCAGTTTGGTCAGCCTGGAGGAGGAGACTGAGTGGCTTCTAATTCAGTCTGAGATCAGTGTGTAAGGACAGCTTTAGTCCTGCTTAGTTGCTGTCTCTCTTCTTGTATGAAGACAACTACATAACAATGAGTGCTCCCTCTCAGACTGGATACTTTACTTGGCCACTAGTGTAACTAGTGGTTCCTACTAGTGTAGGAAAGGCTGTTTTAAGTAGAAGATTGTATTGTTTTGTTAGTACATATGGTTCTTACCTGTATTTTTAGACTTACTAGTCTTGAACATCGTTAAATTTACCTGCACAAGATGAGGAAAAGTATCTTTGTTTTTAAATTCTGTAATTCATCCTGCATAGTACAGATGTTTATGTTGTAGCTGATAAATGTAGAAGAGGAGTAAGGAAACAATGCAAAATAAAGCAGTAACCAGAGCATGCTTTCTACACAAAGATTTACAACATAAGTTTCATAAGGGGTTACAAATAAATCAATAATAGAGAAGCTGAAATTGGAAATTAATTCTAATAGTCTTTGGGTCACATTTCATAAAAACTTTGTGGAGCTGCACATCCTCAAATGCGAAAGCAGAAATACTAAGCTGAAATGAAGACTGATGGATTAATTGCTGTCACTGTCCTTTAACAATATCATAATTGCATAGTTGCTGACATTTCTGTAGAATATTTCCAGTCAGCTGTTTTGAAGGCTAAGTAAATAGGAGTTAGTGAAACTGGGAAATAATGAAATTAAAGCACGCACTCTTTCAGAGATTTTCGTAAACAGTAGAAGATGGCTATGCTTAACAAATAATGGAGTAGTAAAAGGAAGAAAAAAAATCAGATTGAGAACTGCTGTGGAAGAACCTGAAATTTGCCCAGGAGGCCAAAGCAGTCGCTGAAAGTGATTGATTGAATCTTCTTGAGTCAGGATTTTTACTATTGGGTGAATTTATTTTGGCCTGAGGGGCTGATAAGGTTAAGTGCAAAGTACTACTCGGAAAGTGAAAATAGGAATGGGGAACAGAATGCTGTGTTAACCAGGACCATACAATAAGAAATGCTGGCTGTTTAAAAAATAATAATAATAAGCAGCTTAACTGTGCTCTAATAAGAACGGCCTCACAAAGTTGCAACCGAATTCTTGATCATCAGGAACAAGAGAAGATCATGCTGCTTTCAGTATCAACTGTGGCAAAACTGGGACTGGGAAAAACCTTAGGAATTAAGTCAGAAGATTAAAGCAGATAACACTTTGTAAAACGATGGATGATTATTTCCCATATAATAGAAGGAAAAAAAAAAAAAAAAAGAAGAATAAAGGAAATACTGGGAAGCAATCTGGGGGAATAGCATTTGATTTGCACCTTGAAGATGATGTTATCCATCTTGTTTCTTTGATGAAAAATAACTGAATAAAAAATGAAATACCAAATAAGTCACTGTAAGCACCATGGACTTTGAGAACTTGCTATTCTCCCTTACCTTCAGTGTCTTAAAGCATAGTATGCCAACAAAAACATCAGCAAAGTAGAGCTTTCTATGAAGATATAATACAGACACGGCTAAAATAAACATTGGTGACCCAGTAGTTAAACAAAAATATCTGTGTTAAATGGGATGTGGTCTCTTCTTCAATGTCTGTTGCTTTACCTTGTGAAGAAACGTTAGAGAAACACTGTACAAGCCTTTCATGGTGATACTGAATGGCTTGTTTTACTAATAATAACTTTTCTCCATGGTAGCTTGGCTCTTAACATAAAAGGATCTTACGTATAGACAGACTTCTTCCAAATGCTGGCTATAGTCCTTATCAAAGCAGCAACAGAAAGTGACATTACAGTATTTAGTCTGGTTTAATGTGTTATATGTGCAATGGGTTTTCTACAAATTGGAATGTCCTTTGTACTGTCCTCCTTGTTTACTCTTTATTACTAGAAATGTTACTTTAATGTTTATGCTTTTAGTCACAAACGGGGCTATATGTCAAACAATTGGAGAGAATATAATAAAGGGACAACAGTTCTGGCAGAATGTGCTGTTGTTTTCAGATGGGTTAGTTAAAAACATTAAAGAGTTTCTTTCCCAAAGACTGCCCGTAGCAGATGTGATAAAGTGGGACTCTTCTCTTAAAAAAGAAAAAAAGCAGATTTCTAATTCTTCCGTTATAAGTGTAGTTGCAAATTTTAGTTGTGGTTTACTTTCAGTTTTCTGCAGGTTGTCAGTATTTTTACCCTGGTATTTGTGTGTGCTGCATTCCATACCCAAGAATGAATTTAACAGCAAAAGCCCAGTGCAGTAGAAAGAGTTTTATTCTTGCCTTAGCTTTAGAAAAGGGGGGAAAAAAAATAAATGTAGGGGGAAAGATACGGTAGTAATGCTGTGCATTATGTCCCATCCTGTAGCTAAAACTGGGAAAATCTAAAATTTGAATGATATTGGGAAGACATTTCCTTTGTCTTAGCCAGCCAAAAAAAATCCAACACAATAAATTCTGCATGCAAGTCTGAGTTCCCTGAATAGCTCTTCCTATTTCATTCCTGCATGCTATGCTGGTTTTGTTTTTGCTTTCACAAGAGAGAATATAGTGATGCCTTGTGTAGTCTGTCTGTTGAAATGTTGGCCAAAGTGTGCATTATACTGTTTGCTGGTTGTTCAGTTAAAGTTATGAAATCAGTAACTGATACAGGAGCAGAAAAAGGTCACTGCTGTCTTTAAAAACATTTGGGAAATTCCTTCATTACGTCTGTTTTGTTGATTCAGATACAGGTCTCTTGCAATGCATGCCATGTATGTCTTCAAAAGAGCAACTCTGTAGGTAAGATGATAAAGCAGATGAGCTTTTTGGGATTGGACAGCTGAATAAGAAGTGGTAGACTTTTTGATGTGAAGGAGAAAGTGATAGAGCATTATTTTTAGTAGTATGAAGCAGACATAGTTTTTCCATGACATTTTGAACCAAGGACTGCTGCAATCCTGCCATTCCTCAATGATTTGCTGTTCTTGTTTCCTGTTTTACATCAGAAGGTACTGGCCTTCGTCTGATCGTTCAGCGTGTCCACTTGGTGGACTGCTTAACCTAGGATTAACTGACTTGCTGTGGGATCAGTTCTGCTTTAGCACTGACAGAAGTGATGAAATGGGAACACACAGCCCAGGGTACTGCAGTTTAACCCTGGCAGGCAGCTTAGCACTGCAGAGCCACTCACTCATTGTCCTGAAGTGAGAACAGGGAGAGAATTGGAATGGTGAAAGTGTGAGAAGTCATGAGTGGAGATAAAGACAGCTGATTAGGTAAAGCAAAGTGGAATAAGGAATTTCTTAGCTTCTTCTTGTCAGCAGGTAGTGTAAACTGCTTTCAGAAAAGCAGGGCTCATCATACCTAACAGTTTCTTGGGAAAACAAGTGCCATCACTTTACACATCTCCCCCCCCCCCCCCCCCCCCTTCCTTCTTTACCCCAGCGGAGCATGACACTGTATTGTGTGGGACATCCCTTTGGCATCTTGTTAGGCCAGGATGAGAAGCTGGAGAGTCCTTGGCTGTCTGTAAGCACTGCTCTGCAACAGCTTAAATATTGGTGTGTTATCACTGCTATTTTCATCAAAGATTCAAAGCACAGCATCATGTAAGTCTCTATGGAGGAAATTAACTCTGTGCCAACCAGAACAGTGGCAGCTGGGACTGCAGCAGACCACCCATAGGTGTACCTAGACTTCCATAGACCTGTGAGTGTGTTCACCTGCAGATGAAAACAAAATAATCAGAAATGTGGTGTAACAGAAAATGACAGTGGGGAAAAAAAAAGAGAAAGCGCATTAGTGCTCAATACTGGTAATTTCAATAGCTTACTAACAAGATCAGTACTGATTTAATTATGTTGAGCCCTACCATTACAGTAAGTTGGAAAATACAGTTTTGAAATGTATTTTCAAAGACGTACTTACTTATGTCAGTAAGTAAATTCTGACATCTACTTTAAAAATCTTACTCATCTGAAAGTTTTTATGTACAAATCTCAGTCTTAAAAATGAGGATCTTCTAAAAGATCACACTTAGAGAGTGGTCAAAGTACTTAAAATATTCTATTTGACTTGTCACTGCAGTGTTAAATTTTTGAGCTTTGCCTAGTGTTGACTATCTAAAAAAAATAGTTTCAGGGCAGCTGCAAGTGTGAAAACAGCTCTCTCTGCCTTTGTATACAGTGGTGGAAACTGTAGAACAGTAGCTCGTTATCACCCAAAAGGTATCTGTCAATGCTAGTGATTTTTCAGACCATATTTACTGCAAGAAATCTAGGTCATTTGCAGCTTAATTGAATTAAATCTTGTTTAAACTGTTAAACTCCTCAACTCATATGAAGTGATTTTCATAGTGCTAATAGGAAGGCTAATATTAATCATTAGAATAATTTTGAAATTGTATGGATGGAATTCAGAATGATGGAAAAGAAAAGAAAGGGTAGTGTAAATTTATGGTCATCTGTGCAGGTACATTTCTAGTTGTATGTTTACAGATTCTGACATGTAGTCATGATCAGATGCATCTACTTAAACAGAACTAGTTGAGTAGTTGTATATATTGATTCTTGTCTTTCCTAGGCTTTTCTTACACTAATTAGAGAACAAAGCTTCTCCATCAGTTATTTCTAACTATCTTAATTAAGCTGTACACTGAAACTTCTTTCAGACTTTTTTTCATGGTTTATAGAACCTAGGAAAATCAGTTATTTGTGCCTACCTTAAGTTAGAGGGTGGTTCAATTGGAGTTGTATGCCACCTTTTTCAGTTTTGTTTTTGTTTTGTTTTTAGTTTTTAAGTGTCACAGTCCATAACTTAGGAAACAATTTAATGCTACTTCTGAAAAAAACCTCAAGAAATTAATGAAACCGTCTTCCCAAAGAGAAACAAAACATTTTTTGTGCCTAAAAGTCAGTGGATACATGCAATTCCAATGCAAATTTACGCGTAGATTGGGAATGGTAATTAGCTTTTTATAATTTTCTCTGTATTTCAGAAAATGTACTTAATCTCTTTGGTTTGGGTAGATGGCATTGTGATGGCAGTGATCTATCCTGGTAGTTAATTTTCTGGTTCTTTTTTTCATCCTTCATCCCATTTTTTACCCTTCTTTTCTTTACTCTCGAGTGTTCTTCCTGTGCATCTTTTAGACTTCTTTCCTTCTGTTTCTTTGTTCTTTTTCTTTTGTTGGTTTTGGAACAGAATTTATATGCTAGAGTCTTCATATAAAACCTTGTTAAAGCTCTGGGGATTTGGGGGTGCTGTTTGACAGCAAGCTCAACATGAGTCAGGGCACTGCTGGCAGCCAAGAGGGTGAGCTGCATTTTAGAACGTATTAAACACAGCATACCCAGCCGGTCAAAAGTGGTGATTCTCCCGCTATATTTAGTGCTGGTGCAGCCTCACCTTGAACGTCATGTGCAGTTCTGGTCTCTGCAAGATAGAAAAGGTGTTAAGGACCTTGAAAGTGTCCAGAGGATGCACCAAAGCTGGTAACAGGGCTGGAAGGCATGTCCTCTGTGTGAGGAGAGAGGCTGACGGCACTGAAGTTGTCCAGCCTGGAAGAGAGGAGGCTGAGAAGTGACCTCATTGCTCTCTGCAGCTCCATGAGGAGGGGAAACACTGAAGCTGATGCTGGATCTCTGATCCTGGGAACTGTTGATGCCATGCAAGGGAATATAACAGACCCAGCCAAAGGAGGTTCAAACTGGATGTTAGGAAGAATTCCTCTATCATGAGGGTGGGCAAACAGTGGAACAGGCTTCCTTTCTAGAGAGATGCCTGCTGCCCATCAGTGTTTGTGAGAGTCTGAACAATGTTCTTAATAACAGGCTTTAAATTTTCATTAGTCCAGAATTGGTCAGGCAGAAGGTCCCTGCCAACTCTCTCTATAAAATCTTGCTAAGGTGTTTCTCCCCTTATGCTGGGAACATATTAAGAAGCTATGATTCCTTCTGTCTGCATCATTAAAGGTGATGAGAAAACCGCAACAAACTAAACAGGCATTGTTTTTCTCACCTTTCATTTCTAGTTGTCATTAGTCTTTTAGATTTCTATTTTACTTCATATTTTTGACCGTGAAATCTTTTCAAAATAACTGTACTTATCAGTGAATTTTCTGAGTTTGACACATACACGTATATATGCATCTATCAACTTTGCATATACATGTCTTAACATGGTCTTAGGTACCAAAAGTTTTGGGTTTTATTCAGTTGTTTTGTTTGGTTGTTTTTGTTGGTGGTGGTGGTGGTGGTGGTTTGGTTTTGTTGGTTTTTTTTTGAAATCACAGCCTTGAATTTACCTTAAGTGGAAGAAATGCTGTTTGTAGGATTGTGGTTCTTGGAGAGAAATAGTGTAGAGGTCATTTGGACTGCACTTCTAACACATTTTCATACTAAGTATTAACTGGAATATGTTAAGGAGGTCAGATTGCTTTATCTGAGAGTGTTCTTAGGAGTGCTTTCTGGAAGAATCTCACAATTAAAAAGATTTTTATTTGCAGTAAAAATGAAGTAACCAGTAAGCGCTTCCCTTTTCAAGCTATTTAAAGCGTGCTATATTGCCAGCGTTAGTTTTGAAATCTAGATGTCTAATTATACAAAAATAAAGCTTGTCATACAAACATCTGTAGTTTTATGCTGACTGATGATTTATACTCATCAAGCCTCTCTTCATTATGCTATTTTGACGTCAGATTGCAGAAAATTCTAACGTTTGGGAAAGTGATCAGGATTTTCCACATACTATTCTGTAGAAAACTGGTTTTTTAACAGTACGGAAATATTTGAGCATGCAGTATAGGACTAATGAGAATTTCTTTAATATTTTGCTTATAGGCTAAGATATTAATGTAGGAATGTTCTGGACTCTCTTATCATTAGATAGGTGAGCACGCTGTGAGAGGCTGGAGGTAACTATTTTAAATGGCTTAAGTCATACTGGACTGGGCCATTAGTAACATACTTTTAAGTTAAACTTAGGACTGGCAAACTGTCCTGGAAACATGTGATGTTTCTGGAAAGTGACGTTGCAGAAATTAGTGAGAAGTCTTTGTCGAGTTCATTTTTCTTGTGTATTGTTGGAAATTATGTGTTTTCTACTATTTTTTTTCTCATATATTTTAGTAAGTATTTTCAGAACTGTATTTTCCGACTTCCTGTATTGGTAGGGCTAACAAAGCACATTTCATCTTGCTTTAAAGATCAAATTTCCACATGCAGAATTCAGAAAGCTTTGCTGGAGTTCATGGTGGTTTTGCCACGTCTTTCTCAGGGTAGATTTATCCCACAGAACGTAAAAGGAATCTTTCAGTAATACTAGCAGCTATTTCGGTTCTGAGATCCAGATCTCTTAGCTACAGTGTGCTTGTGTGATCTCAGATGCCTGATTTCAGATGGTTCATGAAGGAAAGTCCACCTTCCACATTTTCATGTTTGCTACAAATCCTGGACAGTGATTGTAAGGGGATACAGTTTTGTCTTTCCTCTCTGTGAAGGATATTTTTTGCCTCTGATATGTGAAACTTGCTCAAGATCAAATGATACGTGCCTGTAGGTTGAAAATGAGTATAGGCTATAGTTTCTGATGCTGGAGGTGGGGACTATCCTAAGTATTGTCTAGGTGCTTTCCATGGTAGACAGACATTTTGTGCTAGGATGTGCAGCAGTGACGGTTTCACATCAGTGGAATATCCTTCTAAATATGCAGTCAGTATGTACCAGTTATGGCTGTCCAGTTAATTTCTAAACAGACCTTTGGAAGCTAAAAAAAGAAGATAACAGTGGTTGCTCGTATTCTTCTTTATCACTAATCAGATGAATGTCCAATCCCTTTTTTTATTTTTGATTTTTTTATATACTGAATCTCTTGTTCTCAAGAATAGCTTCCATGTTCAAAATAAAGATGGCATTCCTTGCCACAGCTCAACTGCTTTTTGTTTCTGAAGTGTGCTAGCAGCCACAGAAGTTTGATTTGTTTGGTTTGTTTTTGTTTTCAGAAACAGAAATGTAACATTATTGATTTGTTACATTGTTTTGACTTTGTAATTCTAAAGAACTATTTCATTGTAAGATCTGTGAAGATTTCCTTGACTGTTTCGGAAGAAACAGCAGTGGCTCTAAATGTGTTCTGGAGTAGCAGTAGGAACACCAGTATATCATCTTCATGCTGGCTAGCTTCAGTTTCTGCAAGTTACATGGGAGAGAGAGGTTTTTTCCAGGGATAATTTTATAAAGATGACAACTTGCAAAAAGTTTCAGGGGGACAAGGAACGTACACACACACACACACAAACTCACCCAGAATAGTTTAAATTTGATGTTAACTGATTCGGACTTTTGAGCATTATCTCTACCGAACAGTTTTGCAATGATGGTTCCATGGAGAACTTTTCCCAGAAATGACTTCTTGACCATTACCTTTCCGTGAGACGTGTACAACTTCTGTTGTGTTCCCCTGAACTGAATCAGAAAGCATTGCATGTAGCTGATTTCATCATCTGTGAAATATCTATTGACACTTTGCCATTCTTTTCACATAGTACTGATTTAGTGTCTGTATTTTCTTAAGCTTCTCGCAGACATGTTCCAGTTGTAATATATTTGATAATATATTTGACTGTAACATAGCCCAAGATAGTGCACTATCTTTATGATGATTAATATCTATTGAAATTACACATTCGGAGCTAAATTGAATACTTTTTTATGGCAGGATGTAAAGTTCGCTTCAGCTCGTCATTCCAAAATTGCGACACTTGTTTAAAAAAGAAAATAAATGCATACGTACATATTGAGAATTTAAAAGGTAATCCAGCACTTGTAGTATGAAAATATTTCATTTCACTGGAACAATAGTTTCTGATGGGAAAATGTCAAAACAATTTGAATCATAGTAAAAAACAGTGTTCTTTGCCTATAGCGATAAATGGAGATCTCTTGAGTGGAAGCTGACAGAGCAATCTTTTCAGCTGCACTGTTTGAATGAAACAGGATGCTAAATATAAGAATTAAGCTTTGCCTCCACAACGCTGGCTACATGGGTTTTATATGCATATTAAAATTCTGAAGCCCAATTAAAGAGTGTTACAAGAGACAGTCAGTATTGAAAACAAATGCTAATATCTTGCGTGACAGATTGGCCACCTTGGTGAGAAGCCCATGGCAGCAACACGAAGTTTAAGTGCTACTTCATTCCTAACAAAGGATAATTTTGTTCATGTGAATAGATTCCTTTTGTATATACATAATTTTTGATTGAATTTCTAAAATGGATTATATTGGCTGCGACTCAAAACAAAAGCTGTTCAGGTCAGGATCAGCGGTGGAAAACTTGCTCTTTTCTCTGACTTGCTTTTTACAAATATCAATTAAATGCTTAGCTCAACAAACATGTTAGTCAGGTCATTGTTACACCCGTGCATCTTCTGGTCTTACTAGCTGTTAGGTTGTTCTTCGACTTGTAATTTGGAGCTTTAAATTGTCTTTTTGTTGTTGTTTTGTTGGTTTTTTTGTTTGTTTGTTTGCTTTTTGGAATACCTATTTGTGTACTTTTATTTTGAATACATTTTTTGGAAGCAGTTTTGGACTTGAAATAAAATAGTGTTTTTATGTTTAGGCAGTAATTGTGGTCCTTTATTTATTCTTTTACATATGTATGTAAAACCCAAAGAAACATCCAAATGTTTTGTCTTATTGCTATGTGTGCATTTCAGATTTAAGCCTCTTTAATCTGGTGTTAATGATGAGGGAGATTCTGCCCTTGCTTAATCTATAGACAGGAGCATTGTTGAATAATGTGGTTGGAATGTCAGTACTCGTGTCTCTGAAGCTTGTAGAAAATTTGAAGCAGTACTATGGCAGTTCAGCAAAACTGGGAATAGACAAACTTTGTTGGTAAAACTGAAGGAGGCAAATCTTGCATGTAGCTTTAAAGAAGCTTAACAAGTGCAAGACAGTAAATGAGTTTCTTCTGCAGGTTATAAACAGAATCTTTGGTTTATCTAATGTTGCGGTTTCACAAGCGAAAGGAAGTGAAGAAAATTATTTAAAGATGGGTCAATCATTAAATCAAGTATAGAGCAGGAAGAGAGGTGACGTTTGTAGCCAAAGCTTTCCCAGCTGCAGCAGTTACACGGGACTGAGGAGTGTTTGGAGCCAGCTCTGTCAGTATTCAGTACTCAAAACGTTACAATGCATCTTAGCCTTGTTCTCCTGCGAAAGAGGAGGGACTTTCCCCAAAATAACGACGCGTTGTCATTTAGAGAACTCATTTTCGGGTGTTTATCTTTCTGAGACGGGTTATCTGGTAGTTTTGCAGCCATGGCTATACCATAGTAGTTCATGGTTCTTTAGAACGAGCACTTGTTTAAATGCACACCTTTTGACTTCTTTCTTTGGTGGAACAGCCCTGTGCAAACGAGCCACACACATTCTGCTTTTCTAGTACTGGTCCAGAGACAGTAAATGTTTATTCTGCTCGAAATTGAACTGCTGTTTGCATTGAATGGAAGCAAGAACAGCTGGAGCAGAAGAGCAAGGAAGCAGTAATCAGTTTCCTTCTCACTTTCTTGATTAAAAGTGACAGGGGGAGGGAAGAAAAAAATTCTCAATGCTGTGAAAGGGCATGGGTGGCTTCAAAAAAAATTGAGACGTTCCGGTGACAGAGTGGACACTTAACAAATTTACACGATGTACCACACAACAAACAGCAGCATTCTACACAGTTCCTCAAGCTGCAGTTTAAACTATTACGTGCAGTACGTAATAGCAAGTCACAGAAGATAAATTCACTTCGTTTGTGAGGTGATCACATATCTTCAGCGGTCAACCGCTGCAGTTGGTGCCAGAATCGTCATCTTTGCTGTTCTGTTCTTTGTTTTTTCTTCCTTCCTAATGTTTTTTTCTGCCCAACTTCGTTCAGAGTTGCTTTGTCTTCGCAGTGGTGGAGCCTCTCCAGTAAAAAGCTGTAACGCGAAAGTACATCCGTTGGTGTACACAAAGGTGTTGCTCCTGTTCTCAGCTCTGCGCAGCCATTTTAATCTGAATGGGAAATCTGTCTGGGGACCAGAGTACAGTAATTAGCAGTCTCTTCAGAGTGGCAGAGCAGAATTACCATTGTAATGGTTTAGCTGGAGGATAAAAGGATTGAATTTGGGTCTGCCTTCCTGCCAAACTAAATGAGTTGCCATGGGAATTTTCAAATATAAGAGGCGTTTACTTAAAGCAATTTGGCGAGTTTGAATAAACTCATAAATTACGGGTTTTAGGGGAGAGATCCTTGCTTTCCCTGGCATAGGCTGAACAGCAGAGAAGACTGTTAGAGAAAGCTGCTTACATTCTTAATGAGTTGATCCGTGCTCCCGTGCAGACTATCAGCTTATTAAGGCTAAACTCTTTCTGCTAAATGCAGTACAGTAAGCACATTTTCAGACACAGAGTTTGCAAGGAATCTCTGGAGTAAAAAAATAAAATCTGATTGCTCTAAATATAAATTGAATTTCCTTTGCTAGATTAGATCTATTTTCAAATAGTGCTATTAAAAATGGTTCTCTGTATTGTTTCAATAAACATTAACCTGCTATTGATTTCAACTTTCCTCTGCATGTAATATTTATTACTACACTTGTCAAGTCTGCTTCTGGTAGGGGAGGAAGGCAGTGAAGGTTTCTTTTGAAAATAAATAAGGTGCTGTGGCCCTTCAGACTGTTTTTTTTTCAGGTCACATGTAAATATTTTCCCAGCTCGGGCTTGCATACTCTCTGAAGGGAGTTGGGCTTTGACCTGCTGACTTCCTTGTCAGCACCAATGCTATTGAAATGTGAGAAGATGGACTTTCTGCTTTCACAAATGCCTCAACTGATGAGCATCACTTATGCTTGCTTAACCTTCAGTTGTGCTCAAGAAGTCAGCTGTGCTAGTAAGAACTGGTGACCAGTGTTGTGCACTATTTGTTTGGAAGCATGTGCTAATGTTCTTCTGGCCACTGTGAAATTTGCTCACTTGCAGAAAGAAAAAGGGGAAGCTGATACACGGCTTGCTTGAATTCCTGGATATTTTATTTTAAAATTGGTATGGTAGAAGTTATCATACTTCCAGTAGCTTTATTTTTTTCTCAGAAGTAACTTACATTAGGCTCATAGACTAATGCTTAAATGTTTCCCTATGATTTTTGTTATGTAAATACGTATATCAAATCTTAACTCATCGATATTAAGATACTATGAATGAACTAATTAAAAAGAGAGCAGGAACTGCTGTAATGTCAGTAATTTAGGCTTTTGTTTTTACTACTTTAGCAGTAAAAATAAAACTCCTTCGTAAGAGTCTTACATCACTAGTAAGAATCCTGTAAATAGTAAATTTGTGCTGGTGATTCAGTAGCTGAACAGCTGCTCAGTTCTAACAAATTCTTAAACTGTTACTAATGATGCAGCTGAAATTCTGTTTCGTAGCCTCAGGGTAATGTTTCTGTGAAGCTTTAGAACTATCTCCAAAGAAATTAGATGAAGACAAGAATAGCATTTAGTAGTACTGATACTCTGAATTTTTGCTGTTCATTTCAAGTTAGTTTAAAGGTATTGTTTTCTCATATTAATTGTGTTCCAGACTGCATGTACTTAAAAATTCCAGTAAATTGATTTCATCAGACTCTTAATCTCACCACTCTTTCTTAGATGGTATCCAGCAAAATCTACTGGTGCTGTCTAAGTGTTTGTGAAGGGTCTTTTGAGAATGAAACTGTGAATAGTTATACTGTTTGCATTTTTAAAAAGTTAGTGCAGGAAATGTGGTGCTATTGAGAACAGTCCAGAATACTGGGTTGAACTCAGCGTAATTTAGATACATAGCACAAATACCTTACATCAACTCTGCAAAACACATGGGTATTTGCATGTAGTCTTCAAATCTCATGCTGTTTGATTTTTCTTGCATTTCTAGATTTTGGTTCCAAAGGCTTGCTGGTCTCTCTCGGGCCCTGTCTTGGTTCCAGTCTTGTGCCTTCTTGCTTTTCATCCTCTCTGCTTGACTTGCACAGCTACGTTGGACCTAAGTGACACAGGAGCTGTTTGAACCAGTGATTCTGTTTGTTTCTTTCGCCAATTCATATATTGAGATAAGGAAACCTGATAGTTATTTATAACTGAAATCTGGGCTTCACTGTGTTACCTTAGCTTTGCTAAGATCTTGTATACTCTTAGATCTTCCCTGGGTAGAAAATGAGGAAAAGGTGGAATTGTTACCAAATTTGTGTTTTTTAAAGAAGGTTTTTCATAACCTAAAAATTTCTCGTCATTTACATCAGGAACACATCTTCATCCCTTCTAGGGAAGGATATGCAACTGTGAGGATAGGAGGATATGCATCTCCTCACCCCGACAGAAGGGAGATATATTTTTTAAGCATATTCTGTCTTTTACCTTGAGCAGTGCAGAGGAAAACCTTTTGGCCCTGTTATCCAATTGTATGGTATATGAAAATCTTTGTAAAGGAATTGAGTATTATGTTGTCTCAGGTATAACTGAGTTGGACTTACTGAGGGCTGAATTTGTCATGCCAACTGTTAAAACAGTTAGAAGTGAAACCTTTCTGCTTCACTGCTGAGCAGGACCGCAGACTTCGGCTACTTACTTTGTGGATGAGCGGAACAAAATAGCACTTGTCAGGCTTTCGTATAACCTGATTTTATTTGCTAAACAATAGAGAAGTAACCTACAAAATTTTCTGCTGATTTTGGAGAGAGAAATTGCCTTACCGAATGTCTCACAAGTAGCAGAACACACAGAGGACTGTCCAGATAATAGGTAGCAAAAATGGGAATACCACAGTGTGGAGGAAGTGGGTGAAAAGCTATGAAAAATTCCCTGTGTTTAGTTTATTATATTTCTCGGGTTCTTGGCTACTGCTGGTCTGGTCATCCAGAGAATCAAAGAGATGCACGTTCTCCTAGACTAGTATGGTAGCATCTGCTTCCACAACTCTCTCTTTTCTGTTAAAATCATTTAAATTATTTTAGTAGTCACTGACTTCATAAGCTTTTTGAGAGTGGAAGCTATGTGTGCATACTGGTACTGAACTTTGGAACAGAGTTGGCATGGTGTTATGCAAACATTAACACTGCATGCAGAGACATGAAAATAAAAAGCATCGTCCCAAGACATACAGTTCTTGGCTGAAGAAAATCAGTTCTTAGTCAGCGTGGTACTGTAGGAGAATATAATGCAGAAAGTTGACAACAGTATCAATAAATCAGTTTTTTTTTTTTTTTTTGGAGTGCTCCGCTTTCTAAGTGCTGATATACTATGTAGATGGTGTGGATTTAAAGTTGGTGGCCTACAGTGTAAAAATTACTAGTTTAGTATGGTTGTGCTTTAGAAGAGATTTAAAATAGATTTTTTTCAGCGCTTCTTATTAAGGAGCGCAAATACCAAAGCTCAAAGGTCTCTGCAAAACATGGATGTTAGTAAATATTTATAGTGGTAAGCAAATGGCTGAGATTGTATCCTCTGCTTCATATGAGCAAACCTAAAAATGGGGGAAGAATAATTCACATAGTTTAAGGTAGACAGTAAGAGGAGCATGATTAGTACCATCGGTCAAGGTAACAGTCATGGTATTCCTTCAGTGAAGACTGGAAGTAAAAAAGAATATAAATAAAGAAAAGTGGGCAGAAATTGGAAAAAGAAGATATTAATAAAAAATATTGTATGAGTTGGGTTGAGAAGTAAGAAAAATGAGCCGAGATAATTCAGTATGAAAACACGTTGGTTGTAAAGTGGTAAATTGCATCTTCACCCTCAATTAGAAAAGACAATACCAGTTTGGAAATTAGTCTGCCGATCTTTAGAATTAAATACTAGTTTCACATGGAGCTGTGTTAATCGACATCTTCATGCTGGGAAAGTTTCAGCTCTCCTTTATCTGACAGAAAACTACTTAGGTCTAAAATAAATAAATAAATAGCATTTCCAGATTCACATGTCAATATGGCTCTGATGTGGGTATGGTGTTTGGTACAAAAGGGCAAAAGTGAGGAAAGAGTAGGATTGTGATCGCTACCAGTTAGTTGTATTAACTCGCAGTACCATGGAAATACCGAGGGTTTTTTGCTATTTTTTTTTTTTTTTTTCTAAACAGCTGACTTCTGTGACAGCAGTATAAATCCTCTGCCTAACCATCCAGGAGTTGTAGGCTAGCAAAAAGTATTAAAAAGGCTTTTTTTTTTTTTTTTTTTTTTTTTTTGGCATTTTAGCATCATCTGTTTGTTGTTTTGTTGTTGTTGTTTTTAAGTTAGCTTTTCTGAACATGGTTCCGCTCAATAACTCTCTGTAGGTTTCCTATCCCATTGACCCCCATTCCAGCCTCAGTTTTTAAAGGTCTCTGTTTACTGAACTCAGCCGTGTGTAAATACACTGGAGCTTAGTTCTGCACATTCTGGAAACAAAAGTTCCATTTTGAATCATTTCACATTTGCTCATGCTTTTCATTCTTTTTGAATCTTTACTGTCTGTATTTTCGTTGACTTAAGAAAAAGAATTTCCATCCCACTGATAGAAGATGAAGTAAATTTTCTTAATTTTTTTGTTACTGTCTAAAAAACTTGCAGCCCTTTTAAGGTGTGATTCCTATTTTTTAATTTTTTTTTCCTTTACCTTATTTTTTATTTCTGTAAATAATTTTTATGCACATGAAAGGATTTTTTTCTGTTGCAAAGTACTGAGTATAAGTATATAATCCATTAAGTTAAAGAATATGTGAATTTGGGTATTATTTTGGAATATTCATGAGATTCCCCAGTTCAGAGGATTAAGGGGCTCAGGTGATTTATCCTGTTGTAGAGAGTATATTTTAAGCCGCTTTTACTTACGGGTGTGTACCTTGTCTACTGGAATTTGAAATGATAATTCTATGGTCTCTGAAAGTCAGTTTCATTGTACTTATTTCAGGTATCTAAATGGAAAGAAATGCTTTCTCATAATGATTGGATTAGAATTATAAGTGCTCGCAGAACTGCAGCATGAACAATACTGAAACAGGTTTATGGGTAAAGATGTGAAGAACAAGATTGAAATCTAGAAATGGGAGAGTTTTGACTGGTATGAGAAGGATTCAAGAATCTTTATGAAATTTAACTGAAAATTCACTTTGGAATGATTGATGTACAGGGCACTGGCAGTGAATGTGTAGGAAGGAAGGAAGTTACCATTTGAAAAGCCTGGAGTTACTAGGATGGATTTCATTTTTTAATAGTTCTCCGCAAAGCTGATACAGTACACATTTCACATTTAAGGTTAGTAGGAAAGCGACAGAGGAGCTCCCACATAGAAATATTAAGAGTATCCTATTGCAAATGGTTCCATGAGTACGACATGCAGCATTCATTTAGCTCGGCTTGGTTACTGCTGAGCGTTTCAGCCACGGTTCAGGTACTGGTCAGCTGTTCAAAAATCAGAAAAGGAAAACTTAAGGAATTTTTAGTGTAATACATCATTCAGAGTCTGCAGTGAGCCGTTCAGATACAGTGCTATAGAATATGCCAAGTTCAGCAACAAATAGAAGCACAAAATTCTTGATTGTTCTTTATTCCTGTCCCAGAATAGGCTTGAAATTGCAGTGAAATTTGATCAAATTTTTAATACGTGTCCTGCTAAATGGTTACTTCAGCATTGTGTCTGTTTCTGCTGAGGAGGCAGGCTTTTAAAATAGTACATTGAGCAGCAGGGGAAGGATGGGGAAATCAATTATTTAAGATGGGCCTGATATATAATTCTCTCATTCTAAGAAAATTATATTAAAGAAATTATTGTCTTATCATGTTGGCTCATTCAAATACGATTGAGAAAAATGGATCCAAGTTAGTCATCTCCTTCTTTTAATATATTTTAACATTTCAAATTTTCGGGTTAGACTCCCTTGCCTTGCATTTGTGTGTGTACATAGTACATTGTATTTAGTATCTTTAGTGTGTTTAGTGCAGAAGAACCTTCTTCAACTTCAGTTTAGTGAAGAAGGAAAATGGTATTTACGATAACTGTCTTCAGCCCAAAGATGCAACAGGGGGACAAGGGGTATTCTCCAGAGTGGACCTTGGTGCATGGCCTTCTCTCAAGTAACTTTGTAGAGGACTGTCTCTTAAGTGCAGAGAACTAGTTGCAGTATATAGCTTGCAGAGTTTGGGTAAGAGACTAAGGTGATGTTGAAATGAAGATTTTTTTTAAAAATGGAAGACCAGTAAATAGCAACTAGCTGGATAAATGTGCAGTAATGCTGGATTTAAACACAAGACACAGAGGGCCAGACCAGTACCTGTTCTCTTTCCTTTTTACCTGCTCAGCCTCAGGCTTGCTCTGTCCAAGTAACCCTCTGTGTCCAGGTGTGGGGCTGGGCATTGCAGTCTGCCAGCCCAGGGAGCTGAGAAGGCCAGGATTCAGTGCAGCAGCTGGCAGTGGGGAAGGGAGGTAGAACTGCTTCATCAGGCGTCAGCCTGCAGCCTGCATAGGTTCCCTCTGCCAGCCCAGGTAGCTAATGGCTGCTGCATAACTATCTTCTGTGCTCTTCTGAATTAGTAGTTCGTTTTTTTTTTTTTCCTCTGTTGTTTAAGTAAGACTAGAACAATCACATCTGTATTATTTTCCCTTTTCTGCATGAAGTATCTTATTTCCCATCGTTTAGCTTGTATTCTACCCACAAATTCCCTAAGATGTCTTTTTCTTTGGTGCAGTTTGGTAAACAATGAAAGGAGATATATATATATATATATATATATTTACTGTAATGGATTAATTTGTTTTCAAAATACGAAGGTTTTTTTATACTCTAGTACTACTTTTATAAATAATTGTTAATGCCTCAAAATTTTAAGGATTTATAATTGACATTAAAACATGCGACAGAATAAAGTTTCATATGTGATGCTGAGCATTTGAAGAAATTACTTCTGTCATTATATTCTGAAAAACAGGTTGTACTTACTTATGTGTAAAAATCTGTGTATTAAAAAGTGACCCTTAAAGTGATAAATTCCCAGTGCCCAAGAGGTGAATATCTTGAAACAAGAAGCTAGCTTTACTTCGGTTATCAAAATGAATGTGTCTCACTCTAGCTTCCAGTTTCAGGGTTGTTTTTTTTCAAGAGCATAAATGATGGAAATAAGACTTCCTTGTGCTTGAATCAATCTAAGTGAAGTACACTGGAAATACATGCACTTTTCTTAACAGATACAGTAAAATGATTATTACACCTGTGGAACAATCACAGGAAACTGAGGTATATTGCACAGTTTTTGATGATTTACTAAGAATATGCTAATGGTTTGTAATGGAAGCTGTTAAGAGCTGATGCCCAAGATTAATAGCATAAGTTAAAAATTAAAATATGCTCGTGTGTAGTTTTCTGTGACGCATATGTTTCAAAAGTTTCTTGGCTAAATGTATGAATCTTTGCCTTTTGAGGCTTTGAAGTGCTAAACTTGCATAGAGCTACCATTAAAATAATGATACAAACTGATGATAGCATCCATTGACTCCTCATGAGTAGGTGTTCAGGGCTACCTGCTTTCCAGGCTGGCTCTGTCAGTGCCACAAATGGGAGTTGTTGTAGCTGGTGCTCCTGGGATAGCCACAGGTTGCAGCTCTGCTGGGACACAGCAGCGTTGTCCCTCAGTCACGCGGTGTGCAGTGGAGTAGCGTGCATCAAAGGCCCTTTGTTGATGGTCTTGGCCAGGCAGCACTGCGTTCTCGCTGCTGTCTCTGGAAAATAATCATCGGGTAGTCTCGAAAAGCTGAAAAGAAAGCTCAATAAATAGCAAAGAAAGCCTTCTCCCTAGCAACACACACTGCCTTAGAGCAGCTTGAGCCTTCAAATGGAAGGTCATATGATTGACATATTTGTCCCCTAAAGAGAGTGCACACAATTCTTTTTTTCACATCTCTGTATTTTTAAGCTGTGTGAAAGCTGGTTTTAGCCAGCCGTGAGGGGAGCCCAGCCAGTTGGAAGAGGCCTGTTGGCTTGCCATGGGCCCTGTCTGCTCTGAGGGTGCGAGGAAAGTAGGACAGGCGTCTGCGGTGTTTATGGAAGAATTAACTTAGATTTTTAAAGAGTGACATTTATACTAGAGTAGTACTAAAATGCATGTAAGACACATATGCTATATTACAGTCGGGAGATCTGTGGCTTGCGTCTCTGCTTGTAGGCAGCTGGAAGTAATTGTGAACTTTTAGTACTCGTTCACATTTTAGCAGCTGTTGAGAACGACTTAAAGCATATACTCGCTGCATCAGTCCCTAAGTTGCTTCCTCAGTTGGTCAAGAAATTTAAGACTCAGGTCTGTTGTATTTTTGTGCATGTTAGGTTTAAACATACATGTCTTTATATCTCTTGTATATTTCTCTGAGTGATAGTTTCATTCAGATTCATTTGTCACGTTTATTCGTTAGTCATTTGTCATTAGTCTACTCCACCACAGAGAGAAGAAAGTGTCAGCAGATCCCTGCTACTGCTCGGTCTGTTGTTCTGGAAGTAAAACAGTGATGTAAACACAATATTGAAAGAGAGGCAGGTGAAATGCAGAAACAGATGTATTTATATATATTATATTTGTTACCTCATCACGCTTCCCTGTCGTGATTCTTGTTGAATATGTCAGTGCTAGTCTATGAAGCTGCTGGAATATTGCTAAATCTTGTAATTGGATAGGCCAAAACATTTGTGGTTTTACTTTCTATTCTAATACACGAGTTTGTTATGGTTGGTCAATGTTATCTTTTTAGGGCATCTCAAGCTGAAAATAAAAATGTCTTACAAGTTACTACTGCAGCTTGAATTTCTGCATGACGTCATGCAACCCTGAATCCTGTGTTTAATGGAACACTTGAAGAATGTACCCTTATTTGCAGCAAGTCTTTCCAGTGTTCGTCACCAGCAGTTACTTTTCTTGTCGTTGCTTTAAAGGGAGAACTTGTCACATTCTTCCTAGATTACTAAATCTGATCTAAAATGAGATGTCACTTCTCATACACTTTTATTATTTTTTTTTAATGTGGGAACAGATTAAAGGCATAAAGGACACGTTTTGCATATGAAAACATGGGGTCATATTTCAGTACCATTTTGAGAATGAAAGGCTTTGTTTATGTACTAAAACATAAGCATAGCTGGAAACAGAATTAGCTGGCACTGGAACCTGCAGCAAAGTGATGGTTTTGAAATAATGGGCTCTTTTGGGAAACGGAGGACCTGATGTTTGAGTTCAGTGTCTTTGCTGCACCTAAGAGAAGTTTAGAGCTATTTACAGTGTATAAGCTCAAACAGAAGACTCCTGGGATATCAAAATAAAAATAAATGCAACGGATCGGGCATAGGTCTCTATGTACAAATATTTTAATAATACCATTTTTGTTTTTCTGACAACTGTCTCTTATCTATACCTGTTAGAGCAACTGCCTCTATTGTTCGTAGTTGTGAAACTAAGTTAAGAAAATGTGGTTTTTTTTTTACAATATATTTAACACAGCCATGGTATAAAACATTTGTCCCAGTAGAAGTGGAATGCGTCAACACAATCTCAGAGCGTTTTGGCATGGCTCACTCTGTTCCAAAAGCTGGAGCTGGAACAAAGACCTGCCTAGTATGAGTTATTTTTGATTTCTGTTCTGATTCCTGTTATGTTTGAAGTACTTAAGATGTTGCTGGTAGAGCCTTGTGTGGGATATGTGTACTAGAGTCTTGCCTGGCAGCATCTCATTCAGCGTGCATATAGTTCAGCTCTTTTTTTTTTTTCTTTTTCAGAATTAAACCAACCACTGAGGAAATAGTCTGAGTGTCTAGCATTCCAAAATTAGAAACACCAAAAATAGTGTTCAGCTCTGAAAGTTTAACTGGGTTTTCACATTGCTAAAAATAGATCTAACGCTATAGATCACATTATTGATAACTATTTCATTGTACATCTATTAATAAATGCATCTTAATGTATTCCAGTATCATTATGTCTTTTTCAAAACATTGTAGAGGGAGCTGTGATTTTCTTTTAGTATTTGAGATGGGTTGACGAAAGGTGTTTCTGTTCTGGAGCTTTGTCTGTCACTGTTGCTGTGCTGTGCAGTGTGTGGAGCTTCTTGTCGCTGTTTTTATTAACACGTGGATGGCTAGGATATGAGGAAAATACAAATGATAATTCAAAAAAACAAACAAAAGTGCTAAACAGAAAGCAAATTCTGGAAGTAGTTACTGTTGAGTGTCTAGTATAATCAGTCCAAGGGCTGTTATTTCCTTGAAAGCCCAATGCCCTGTGAGTTAAATATCAGTCCTTTTTGAGTGTTCTTTGTAATTGTTCAGGACAGGCATAAAAGTCCACGAAGGTCAAGCAGGGTGCTTCAGGTGATATCTTTTCCATATATTAACAACTGGTACCTAGAAAGTATATGGTAAAACAAGCCTGTAGGTTCCACTGGTACTCTTTTTCAGTTTGACTCACAAAATGTGCTTCATGCTGATTTTTGTACCTTATCTGTATTTTCTTGTTGCAGAAATGGAAGGTGGGGGAGGGGGGCATAAGGACACTTAAATATTACTGGTAAGCCAAGTATCATGATTAAACAGGGATGTGTCGGATAAGGTGATGGAAAGTGTAAAAAGATACGCTGCCTTTTCCCCCTAGTGTATCTTTAACATTATGACCAATGAATTTGTCAAGTGAGACAGCACAGACTTCTTTGCATATCATTTGAACTGAGAGCTTGCTTTGAAGAAGATAAGCAGGCTGTGTTGCCCAGAAGAAATAATGATGCTAATTTATCTTTGCCTGTCTTCACAGACATAGTAGTGTGCATCGGTGTTGAAAAGGAAATAAAAAAAATAAGTGAGCTACAGCATGCTGCCTATTGAGCACCACAGCGTCATTAATGGCATACAGTGTTCTGAGAAATATGGCTTGTTTTAAAGGAGTAATTTCTTTTACTTTGTCTGAAAAGTATTTGGGGAAGCTTCCTCTATTACAAGGGCGGCCGAATGATGCCAGAAAGCAGTTCCTGGGCAAGATCTCCTTAGTACCAACAAGGTTGTGTTTTAGTCTTCCCACTCCAAAACCATCAGAAGTATACAATCAAGGATGAGGAAGTTTAAATGATGTATATTTACCAACAGCTTCTAACCATCAATATTTATGTTCCAGGTACGGAAATCTTAGTAATCTTAGTCAGGTTTCTTGAGGGGAAGAGATGTTGGCGATGTTTATTCCTTAACTCTTAAGTAACAGAGTAGCTTCCCAGAAGAGCTTTTACAGAAGTGACAGAGTAGGTCATTGATGAGTAGTTGAGGCACTCAGATCCTTTTAAAAAGATCATTTCTTTCTGTTTTTATTTCTGGTTACTTGTAATCTGGTCTAGTATTTCATTACCATAGATACTTCGGTCTTCCGACAACATAGATGTTAAAAAAAAACACAACACTTTCCAAATACAGAGTAGATATTAAGCATGTGCACTTTCACTTCAACTTCTCCAATGTATTTTCCTGTGATCTTCTATAATATATTTTAGAATATATTGACACCTGATATCTGCTTTTTGTTTTAAATACGTGTATGTCTAGGAATTTGTAGTATATTGTTTGTGAGGTTTTTTTGTTTATCAGTTATGAATGGAAGGTTTTTGTCCCTGAATGGAGACATTCATGTGTAAAGACTGTTTGACTGGCGCATGGTATGTTTGGAATACTTACTGATCTACAAGTGAATTGCAGTGGAACATTTCTCTTTGTCAGCTAGATAAAAGCATTCCACAGCGTGTTGAGTCAAAGTGAGTGTCAGAGCACTGGCCAGGGAGCTGCAGCTGCTAGCCTGCTCTAGCAGTTGGGGACATGAGAAGGCAGGGTGACAGAGCCCTGTGGGGCAGCAGTGCCTGCAGGCTGAGAAAGACGAGAGCAGTAAAATATTTCAGCGGTGCTGTTATGTTTTATCAAAATTCAGATTGAATTAATAGATTACAAGTACTTTGTATGTGACAACTGTAAATGACTTTTCTGTTTGAGGAAGAAGTTTTAAGTGTTCTTGTTTCGTGTGTAGTAAAATTATGTAATGTGTTGACTGTGTACTTAAAAATACATTGTGCTATTGGCCAAAGTCTCAGCCTGAAGCAGTGTGGAGTAATGCATAGAGACTTGGACAAGAAGTATTAGCTGGAAGAGGTGTCTGCTCCCTCTTTGGGGATAATGAGTACTTCTGCTTACCCGAAGGTGGTGTGGGGAAGGCTGGCTGGCTGGCAGTCATGCCAGTACATGCAGTTGCTGAGGCACTTGGAAGGTGTGTGCTGCTCTTTGGTGCTTTTGCCTTGCTGGGGCTGCTTTATTCTTGGCATCAGACTGGTGGGAAAGACCCACTACAGTTGGCTGGGAAAGATCAAGACTGATTTTTGGTCTTTGTATTTGCACATGATTTACGCATCACTTCTCTTCACCACCACTTTCTCTTTCTGCTTGCCTGGAAAGATGGCCCTGATAGATCTGATAAAGGACTGCTGCTTTAAAGCCAGCGCTGGCTGCACCTTTCCTAGGGTTGAGCTCAGTTCAGTTCATAAGAAACCAGCTGGAGTGCTGGAATGTGTGACGGCATGCAGAAACACCATCCAACATGCATGACATTTGTGGGCCGATGAAAGTCACTAACATCACTTAAATAAGCATGCTTCTATAGTTATGAATGTAGGAAAACAAATGTCATATTTTCCAGAGTAATTACTCTGAGGGGAAAATGCATGAGTTTCCGTAGAAAGACTCAGAGCTTTCCCTGCCATTATTAGTAGTGAGAATCAGAATGTTTTGAGACTTAACTGGTAAGAACTGTGAGGCTCGAGGAGCTCTATCAGGATAAAGTATGTCTGCTATCATATCACGGAGAGGATTGTTTGGCTGGTGAATGAATGCAGCTGCAGTCACCTAAGGGGCTTTGTGTGGCTCAGTGTGGTCCAGCAGCAGTAACGCTGAAGCACAGTGTGCGTACTGACTGGCTCTGCTGTACACCACTCCTTCATCTCAGCTCAGTAGTATCCATTGCTACTTGATTCTTATTTTCTTTCCTTTTCTTTCACGACAGTGCCCTTCTGTCCTTCTCTGCTGTGAGTTATTACGGGCTTCTCATCCCATTATTCCACTTTCCTCAGAGCTGGCAGTATGCAGGAGCTGATGGTCTGCCCTTCGCTTCTGAGGACAATGTTGTTGTTGTCTCCCCAAGTCCTTCATTGGAATAGCACAGTGAATGTATTTGTCTTGGGAATCCGTGTGCTTGTCTGCCTTCCAGCCTGACGCTGTCTCTGCCTGCCTACCTAGTGCGTCTACCTTTTGTGTATGGATAAAAAGTTAAAAACTGTTGTACTCCGAAGTGTGCACTGTATCCATATGAGAATCTGAGGGATTTAAGTGCCTATAATACGATGGTTTCAGAATTATTAGTTAAACAGAAGTATTCCTCCAAGGATCTCGAGATATCTGTGGTTCAGCAGGGTTGAAGTAAAGCTTGTATGCTGAAAATACAATGAAGTAATTAAAAAAAATAAGGAGGTAGTAGAGTGCTCTATCTGAACTCCCTGTTTCATAACATGAAACGAGCTCTCACTAATAGTCATTACATAACGATGTTCCGCAGTTTTCACTTAAACAGTTAGCGTTTCCCAGTGTAGGAGATGGAGTCGTGGTTTTAGGTGGGCATCAATATGGTGTTCCCGAAAAGGAACAGTCAAGATAGTTTTTTATGTTTCATTGGTGTATCATCCTAGGAATTTATTATAAACCGAACGCTAACTTTTAACTACGGCAATTAAAAAAATATCCTCCATCAGCTTTAGGTGAGCAGCGCCGAGAGACGATGCAGGTGGCACCAGGAATTGTTAGCGGCGTTTGAAACCTTGCGACCATTGGTCCTGCTCCGATAAAGCTTAGAAGATGGACTGACTGTGGTCACCGGTATTTGGTGTCCCTCAGATCTCAGTGCTAGCACAAGTAGCGCTGAGCTGCTGTGAGGAGGGCAGCACCACCCACCCTGTGTGCGCACCGCTGGCTCTGTCAGGATTTACTGCATCTCCCCAGCGTTTGTATTCAGTGAGCAGCTGCGAGTGCTTAGATTTAAAGAATTAGGCTTCAGGATAACATCTGACTTTATTATTTATTTTTTTTTTCCCGTAATCTGCATGTTATATTGCACGGGAGAGATGGAAGGAAGCACTGAAGATTTAAAAGGATGAGAGGTTTGAGTCAATCACTTGAGCTTCAACTTAGTAATGCAAATCTGGCTTTAAGTGACCTTATTGATGTTTGCTCAAAGTAGCTTCCTCTTGGTACAAATGACTGAGCTTTGTTGTAGCTATTGTACAGGAAACGTACTGTCCCTTCAGAGATTGCCTTTGCATCCCCCATGCAACCTCTCTTTGCTTTAACAGAGTGCCTGCAGAAATGCCTGCAGCTAGGATAGATTGCTTCCGTGTGCCTCATTTGATCATCTGTCAGCAGCGGAGAGAGGAAAGGTCAGAGAAAAACACGGGCCCATCTCTTGGAAATGGGTGTTTTTGACTGTTGGTGAATGTTGCTCCCACAGAGCGGAGTCTGAAGGGACCCTGAGCCCTTGCGCGGCCACAGCACGTGCAGGGGGCGCGGCGGGGCACGGCCGGGAGCGGGAGGGCATTGTGCAATGCACAGCGCCACCTGCTGGCGGCACGGCGCACTGCCCTCTGCTCGCTACTGCCGTTGGGGGTGGGGGGTTCGTTTCGTTTGTTTCTTTCTTTCTTTCTTTCTTTGTCTAATTTGTGGAGTAGGTGCTTGGGAAGACGCAGTACTGAAAGCCGAAAGGCCTGTTAATATCTGGCGGTGCAAGCCCTCATCTTGTATCTTGTTGAGGAATCACCGCTACCATCCTTAAAAAATGTTTTCAATTGCGCTTTGGAGTCCGTTTAAAGAATACAAGTTTTATCAGCTTTATCAGCAACTCAAAGAGTTAAATCTGCAGAATAAAAATGAAGGTCTCAGTCTTGTTTTGCGTGCTAAAGATGGCTCTTATTTTTGTGAGCGTACTTGTAATCCAAGTAACTCCCACGTCTTTTGTCATAGAAAGCATAGTGACCTATAGGAAAACTAAAGATCCAAAGTAAATGTGATTACGCTGTCTGTATTTTATTGCTTTTAAGTTGCTACAACTCCATCTCTTGGGGTTCTCAGAAGGAAAAACTCTTTAAGTAGCTATTTGTAGGATAAAAACTTTTGGAAAACATTCATCCTGGTCTAAAATTTTGGATAATAGAGTTACTAAAATTATCCTAGCAAACGGAATGAAAGATTCAGCATTTACTGAGACTCATTAATAGCATCAGATCAATCACCTGAGCTCTTATTTGGAGGAAGTACACAATTTTAGTAACACTGATACAACAATATGGGTAGCACAGCTGACACTCAGAGGGCTTTTCTTTTTCGGTTAACTTGCATTCTGTTAATAAACCCAAGCAATAAACCCAAGCAAATAAACCATTATGGGTGGAAGAGGAAAGGAGAATTAATGTGTTAAAAATCATAATTGCTAAAATAAATGTGAAAAATGAAGTTATGTCCAGAATCTCTGGATAGAACAATAGGTTTGGAATAGTTTTTTTTTACATCATGGTTGACTACACTGTCTAGATAATTTAGCAGCAGTGATGCAATGGACTAAGAATGTCTTCAGAAATAAGTTAAAAATAGAAATTCTTTACATGTCAATTGTAAGCCTGTTCTGAGGACTTCACATTAAGCATACTATAATCAGTACATTTTGTATTCCAGTGAGTCTGATTTTAATGACTGTGTAATCTGAGGTTTCTGGATAGCACAGTGCTTAACTATACAATTAATTTGTAGTTTAAATGCTAATTGAATGTGTACTTACTTTTTCAATATTAGCGTTAGTTCGCTCTGTCATAGCGTATTTAATATATAAATAATGTCTAACTCTTCCAGTATATTCTGCATGCGTAGCAACAACATAAATTGTTAATGGGTTTACTCTTTGTGTTCAGGTAAATCCTCAGTATTACAGTTGGGACTTCAGTTTCTGACATCTGAAAGTGATTTAGTCTTGACTCATCTACTTTGTTTAAGTTGTTGATCTAAAAACAAGTAATTAAATAAATAAATTAGATGTTAGCTTCCAGTGGGGGCAGGGGATCCTTGAGCAGCCCTCACACTCATGAGTTTGTTTGGTTAAATGCAATTTTTAAATTCTTTCTTTCCCCTTGCAATTTCATAAGTTACATCTCCATGTCTGCAAAGTTAAGCATGCCTAGCAAGCTCTTCCTTTAAGTTTGTCTGAAAATTTTTTCTGTACACTTTGAAACCACTGAACATGGATATTCTTGTCAACTCCTAACTAGTGTGAGATGTTTCAGTGCTGCTGTTCTGTAGTGGAGTTATTTAACAGTAACGTAGATACTGATGACCGTCTCTCTTGGATTTGTCTGTCATTATCTTGTTTTCTGGTCGAAGGACTGTAGACTAAATAAATGGCAGTATTTGAGGAAGAACAGATCTGAAAATGTCTACTCTTCAAATAGTAAATGGTACTAATTATAGCTTTTTTTGTTGTTGGTATCTGAAAAAGTGAGTGGGTTTCTGCAAGGTTGGTGTGTTGTTTGTTGTTGTTTTTCTACTAAATGCCACATCATATTTGTGCAAATTGCAGGATATTGTAGAGAGTCGGTAACTTCAGGGATGTCTGCTATATTGAAACCAAACTTATGTATAAGATAGTACATATATCCTCATCAGAGAGCGTTTACATCTTTCCTTCTTACTGCAGTTGTTGATGTTTGGAAAGTTGCTCAAAGATTTATTTATTTTTTTAGTTTTTCTTACTGAAGCAGTCAGTGTCACCTACATGGGTACATATTAAAATAAAAGTTGTGAAGAAATCTGTGGCTTCTGTTCTTTCTCTCAGGTGATGACAGAACTTCTTGAAGATACTTCAGGAGAATATAAATTGTCTTAATAAAACTTCAGAAAAAAATCCTTAAATAGTTTTTATCGTAAATTGAATTTAACCTTATTATTTTTTTTATACTTTTGGTGTGAGCCTTTGCAAAAATCTCTAAGATACATATCAGTATTAGTTAATGGTCGACATAGGCAACTTGCATTTAATGAAAAGTTATCAAAACCTACTGTTTTCTAGATTCATGGGTAAGCAGTTGTTTTCATTGGTTAAAACTTGAAGGCATTTTACTCTAGCTCCCTTAGATTTATGCACTAGTGAATTAATAACCTAAACTTTCTTCCTGTCTTTTTGTATGCAGGCAGAAGGAGAAGACAGCCTTAAAAAGATGCAGCTGATGGAGCTTGCAATTCTGAATGGCACCTACAGAGATGCCAACATCAAATCACGTAAGCATGTTATAATCTTGATGGTCAGTGCAGCAGTAGTGTTTGTAGGGTTCCATTCCTAAGCCTGCTTTCTGCAAAATGGGCAATACCAACTGGGCTGGAGAATGGAAGGCACTGTTCAATAAATAAATAAATCAGAACAGTAGGTGGCCTTTGTGGAGGATCTTCTGGAGATAAGTTTTGCCAGGTTTAGGGTGTCCTTTGTTGGTGCTTTTTGCTTTACATTTGTTTGATTTTTGTTTATTCTTTCTCTCTTTAAAAAAAAAAAAAAAAAAGCTTGAGCCAGAAGTATTTACAAATATATAATTCAAACAGAATGCAAACCTCAAGCCAAATTTTTCAACTTCTACAATCTTCTTTTTTTTTTTTTTTTCCTTTATATATATAAAGGGCAATGGACACCTTTTCAATTTTATTATCAGATATTCTGTTTTAAATATTACACGTGTTGAGGATACTGTGAATACATTTATCTGTATTATATTCCTTCCTTTCATCTTGCTTGCATGTGTCCCCCCAATGTTACATTTTTTCCAGCAATTCAACTGATTTCACTCCTGAGTTCACAGGGATCAGTGATGTAATGAGCCATTTTTACAATTTCTTCCATTAGATTTGTGTGAGAATGCTTTTGTAAACACACGTGTGTGCACGTTTGCACTTCCAAATTAACTGCATACACCAACTAATGACAGCACATACACGTCTATTATGTGTGATACGAGCTATTTTCACTAGTTTAAAATCTAATTTCTGCTTCTGCAAATGTAATTTCTGATGCTCTTCCAAAGTAAACTTTTGCTGTAGTTACGATACTGATGTCAAATGTAAGCACAGCGAAGGCAGTTTTTTCACTAAGGGCCTACTGATACTTGCTAATTTGTTCCTCCACACAAACTTCATTTCTGTGTTGAATATGCTTAAAGGTTGGAATGCAGTTATGTCAATTTGAGAGTGCTTACACCAGTCTAATTATTCCGATTGGAAAGGGAACGTAAGCAAGAGCTTTCAGTACTGTGGTGGTGGTGATAACTCCTCATCCCCTAATTAATACCATAATACCTAAAGCAGGTTCAGTTTTAAACCTATTAGAGTCCTCAATTTACTGCAAATTTATGGTTAAAATAACTTCTGGATTAGTTTTAATTGGTGCAAATTGGTGCATGGAAACCTTTATATTAATTTGAGTAATTTCTTTGTCTGCTCTATTCCCACTGGTCTATTTTAATTGTAAGTGGGAATATGTTTTTTTTTTCATTTTCTGCCTAGATATTTTCACACTACTATTCACTCTTTGATAATAAGAAGATATTTTCATTGTTTGCATTATGGCTTTACTAAAAACTTAGGATACAGAATCCATTGTTTATTTATTTCAGTTGAAAAAAAAAAAAGGAACTGAAAATGTTCAGTTTTTTAATCTCTGCATTGAGAATTTTTGTTTAAAAAAAAAACAGCAACAAAAAATCCACAAACTGCACTCTCTCCGATCTGAAAATCTTTCCACACGGTTCTCATTTCTCTTTTCAGACCACCTGTAAGTTAATTAAATCAATGTAGATCAGCAGTAGCACATAGAACGTTTTTTTTACAATGAACAGGAGAGTCCTGTTTGGCTGTTAGCAGCTGATCCATGTTATTGAACAAGAAATTGTACTGCATGCCAACAGACCTCACATAGCAATTAAATATGACCACAAAAAAAAAGTAAAACATTTTATCTTGGAGAATTTGTTATCTCCATAACTTTTGAGTGTTTTCTTCATGCTATGGTAGGAGAGGAGATGTCTTTTGTTTCCGAGTCCCTTTTAATTTCACCGATCCTGGAAACTGGAATTGTGCGTATGCTTAAGTACGATGTGAGAGATCCAAAACTATAGAACTCTCCTACGTAGCTCTGCATAACTGAGTATCTGTGGACTCTGTAGTCGCACTACATTTTGTACTCTGTATTTGATTATGGAAGTATTTTCCTTGTATCTCCTGCATGCATCTCAGTCTCATGCAGTCCTTATAGCACAAGTGAAGAAATGTGGTCTAAATGGAGCTTTTGTGCTGTGTAACCTGTTTGAGATATCTACCTCACTGTTTTACAATGGCTTTTTTATTTTGCATGTTCATACTTAATCACACTGGAAAATGGAAAGCTGTTTGCATTTGAATGGTGTGCTTTGGCACTGTGTGATCAGCGCATGTACTAATGATTTCCTTTTATTTTTCTTCTTTCCTACTTTTCCCCTTTTTTCCCATTCTTTCCACGTTTTGTACTGCTATCTCCATACTTTTCTCTGAATTTCTTTGCTTACTGTAGCAGCCCTTGCCTTTTCTCTTGCAGCAACAGCCCAGGCTCCAAGGATCATTACTGGGCCTGCGCCTGTTCTCCCACCAGCTGCCCTGCGTACTCCTACGCCAGCTGGCCCTACCATAATGCCTTTGATCAGACAAATACAAACCGCTGTCATGCCAAACGGAACTCCTCATCCCACCGCTGCAATAGTGCCACCAGGACCCGAAGCTGGTTTAATTTACACCCCGTACGAGTACCCCTACACGCTGGCACCAGCTACATCAATCCTTGAGTACCCCATTGAACCTAGTGGTGTATTAGGTAAGACTCTTATCCACGCGTGACCGCAGAATGCATCGCATACTTTTATCATGTTTTCATCTGGAAGTCATGGGGCTTAAAGGAAAAAAAAACAGAACATGCACACTCTTGCCTCAGATATATCACAACTGCCTTAGGAAGATTGATAGTGTAATTCAAACATTTTAACACGTTTTGCATCCTTAAATGTGTGCGTTTAGCATATTAGTAAGATTGTTGAAAACAAAATGTTTGCACCCAAATGTTTGGGTGACACTAGATGGTAGATACATAGACGAAGGAAGCAATTAGACATCGACATCTATTGTAATAATATGTTCTCCCATCAGTACCAGATTTGTTTATGGCATCTTCTGCATAAAGTTCCAGTAATTGTTGGAAAAAATAACTTCCAATTTTGCTGCACTGTCTTTTTAGTAGCCAAACTGGAGAGAATTGAAAGGTGTTTTTTCAGATTGCTTGGGTTTTATTCTTTATTTAGAACACATTTGATCCCTCTCTCCTCAGTGCTGGGAAACTGTAAATCATTTTGTAAGCAGAAAATAATTTCAGTAAATAAATATAAAGGAAACTTAAGTTCAGAGCAGTGGGATGATACAATTAGCAACTTTACTGATTGCTTTTTTAAATACACTGGATTGAACTGTCCATCATTCCTAATATTTCAGAACATTGACCTGCCATATGAAGGCAAAAATGATAAAGCAGCCATGACAATTCAGTTAACTGATCAATCTGGAACAAGCAGTTCCTATAGTGTCTTCCTTCCCTACTGTCTGCAGAATATAAGTAATCTTTTCTCATTAGTTCGTTATGAATTGTGTATGACCTTGGCACTGCATAATGTTGATTTTATAGAACTTTGATCTCAGTTTGTTCAGTGGCAGTTATTGATTCACACAGATTCTAAACATCTCTAATGAACACTGGACAATAAGGTTCAAAGTCCATATTTTTTTTGAAAGTATTGCAAAAAAATCAGTGTTTCAATTAAATGATGAACAGCTGTTATCTGTTTGTATTCATTTCCCTGTCACACAGTAGAAAAGAAAATGTGTTTAAGTCTTTTCCCTCTCAGGATCAGTGAGGCACTAGCAAAAGTTTTAAAAGGGCAGCGTTATTCAGTAGGTCTGTCTTTGGGCACCTTGTTTTCCACTGTCCCGTGGCCAGCATCCAGTGACTGTATGATAATGTCATCATTTATTTATTTTCTGTAAACAAGCGCATGCTTTCCCCACCCCTGATCTGTTAGTCCTTGACTGCAGCGCTTGCAGTATCTCCTGGGGTGGAGCTGCAGTTACAGACATCATCACAGTGCCTATCAGTTGCTGGTTAGTGGAAATCCCCTGAATTTAGTTCATACCAAGTAAAGAAACAGTAATGTTAATATAATGCCAGGAACTTTCACTGATTTCTTACAGAGTTTTGCGTACTTTTATACTGTCACTCCCAAAAGGCAGCTGACGCCATTGCACTCTTCTAGGAACAGCTGGGAGTGCAAGTATGTAGCCTGAAACAGTTCTCTCTAAATAGTCCGCTTTAAAAAAGGAAAAGGAAGAGGGAAAAGAAATCAGCACGCCCCTGTTTGCGTAGCGTAGAATCAGTGAGTAATACGGCATCTGCTCTATGATCTGAGCGTTTGCATTGATTCAGTTCAGTTAAATGAGGGTTTGGTTGAGTTCTACTTCATAATATACTCATGCTCGCAAGTAATGTTTTATATTTCGTCCGTTTTCTGGTAGACCTTTAAGGTATTGTAGAACAGTTCTGTTAAAAATGACGGAGGAATGCATCCCTTTGAGTATTTTGGGGGATATTGGTGTTGGAATCAAATCTTAGTTGGTGACTAACTTTTAATTCCCTTCCTTTTATCTTTAGGTATGGCTTTCCCAACGAAAGGCTAAGAATTCAAGAACGGTCTTAACTGATCCTTCATCAGATCTGAATTTTAACAAATACTTAGTTTCAGCAGCCTTGAGAAAAGCTTGGCCTAGCAGTCAGTGACTTACTTGCACTTTTTTGCACATAGATTTAAAATAAAATAGTGCTATTAATTTGGATTAGCCCCTGTTATTACAGAGTAGCTGTAATTTATGAGTGTATAGTAGTGTACTGACTGCTAAGTGTTCTATATAGTGTTTGCTTTACTAATCACCTAATTCATTGCAGTTCATACTTATTGACTTAAAGTTTAAAATCACAATCTGTAGGCTTGAAGAATTGCTTTAAAACTTCCTTTTTGTGGTAGAACTGGAAATGATCTTAAAGTTAGCAAATAATTGTCAGTATTAAAAGATGGCATTATTTAAAATAGTCCTGCTGCAAGAAAGGCACTTCAGTGAATATGTGACTAGTAAAGCTTAAATGTGCTTGGGTCTAATAGATTTCATGAAATACTGTAATTTTGGGATTGTAAATGAATGGATTAAACAGGTTAAGGCCAGGATGTTTAAAATAAATGCAATATTAATCTGCACAGATGAACTTCTTACGGTTAAAATTTGAAACTACTGTGCCTTAACTTGTTGCTTTTCTTAAAATGAACTTTTGTAGTTAATGATCATTTAAATCCATTTTGATAAACCTGCTGTTAATGTTTTCTTTGAATGTTTTCTAACTTTGTCTTGGTAATTGCAATTTAACTAGGTGCGGTGGCTACTAAAGTTCGAAGGCACGATATGCGTGTCCATCCTTACCAAAGGATTGTGACCGCAGACCGAGGTTAGTTTAGTTCTGGAGTTCTCGTTTGTAAGAAGTGCTTTGAGTGTACATGAGATTTGCAACACCACAGCTGGTTAACCAAATTCACCCATTCACGATTTCTTCACAGAAACCTGAACGGTTAATATTTTAGAGCCTAGGGGAATACTTGCGGTTTTAAAAACGTTCTGTAAACTTCCTTTCCCAGCTCAATTCAATATATACACTTTGTCATATATGTAATATAAAAGCTATAACAGATTTCCCTTTAAAAAACTATTTAAAGATCCATCTGCATCAGGAAACTCTGTGAGTTAAAGTGCTGCGATGATTAATTAGTGTTCCCCCCTCTCCCTCCAATTCGTTCTTTTAATTGGTGTGGAAATATCAGATTGGTGTTGCAAAATAAAATGGATGGATGGTTGCTTAATGAGAAAGAAGTAAAGGAATAAATGCCTCCTGTCTGTGTCTGGAGAAATTTGAAGATTTAGATTCCTTTTTTTTTTTTTCCAATAAACTTTTGAGCCACTGTACTGTATATTTTGAGGAGGATGCATGTTCTCAGATACCTAACTGAATTCAGAAGGGTAAGGGCTGTGAAGAAAATACTTCAAAAGTTGTTTGAGTTTGAATTCCTAAGGATGGGGGAAGGGAAGGCGTTTTGGTTTTCCGCCAAAATCTGTTTCCTGGTTTTAACCTCTTGCTGCTAAAATGCGTAACCTGAAGGAGAAGCAACTTTTGAAGTCCTGTTGGTGAGATGACATCCAATATTTGGGCATCTCTCTTTTAACTCTTGACTGGAAAGTAAATCTTCATTTTTCTCCCATTCCTCAAACGTAATGCCTTTGGACCCCTGAATGAAGTATTTAAGCTTATTGAGAAAAGCAATATTTTCGGTTTCTTGACATTGGATAATAAACAGCGTAGGCTGAGCACAGGAATTCCCCCAAACACCTATCCTGTCCCTGCTGCTGACTCAGTGCGGGTTTCGGCAAGTCATTTAATCTCTCTGCGAATGGTTTCCCATCTTGTAAAATAAGGATAATAATACTTCCCTACCTCACAGGGGTGTTGTGGGGGTTCTTGTTTGTACAGGGCTTTGAGGACACAAAGCTTTATGTGCCAAGTATTATTATTCTGCTCTCATCAAAATCAGCTGTGCAGGCTTATGTGATATTGTATTATGTGATATACTCAGAAGCCGAAGTCAGGTGACATATCTGACATCTTATAAAGCTGACTACGCTTTATTTCTCTCTTTCTTTACTACAAGAGACGATACAGATTTCAGTCAATACATTAAAAAGGGCCCTCCTGGATACATACTATGTTTATGGAACACTTTTACCTTTCATGTGGAGAGAACGTACGCTTTACGAAAGATGTAAAGCTAGTAACAAGACACTACATAGGTTTTCCAGAAGGTTTCTCCTTAATTCTTGAAAGCTCTTTGATGGGGTACGGGGCATAGTCAGAATAAGGTCATAGCAAATCTTGACAGAGAGAAAAATGAAAAAAAGAGACTATAACCTATATTCTGTCGAGTGCGATGGATGTTAGGATCTGGTTATCTTTAAAAGTTTAACCTGATGTTACAAAGATCACTTTTTGCTAAATGTCATTTTGAGCTGCAGTGATAGCTTGAAGTTGCAGTGAAACTACTCGTTCGGTTAGACATTGGCCTGAGACAGCTAGTAAACACACTGGTAAAGCACAGAGTGGGAGATGCATACCAGTTTTTGATTTGCTTTCATCACAGTAGCATTTAGTTAAGATTTATTTCAGATATTTTGTGAAGGGCCTGGATGTATTGGCTGGGGCTGCCACTTAGAAGTCACTGAAAAAAATTGTCGGTTTCATGTTACCTTCTTTAAAATAGAGCCATTTTCTGATAATACAGTGTTCTTCTCTAACCATATCCGATGTGAATTGTATATTAAATTTAATAAATTCAGGTGGCTTATCTCCTATGGAGTAAGTCATGCATACCTCTATCTCCCTGCATGAAAACCATGCAGATATTTCAGGTGAACGTAATTTTAGTCTCATCTAAGCAATACCAGCGTTGTCTTAAGAATCTTACGTAAAGTTAATTTTACAACTCTGTTTCATTTTATTTTGAATCCAAAATCCTAGATTATCCCCTCTCAATTTAACAGTTTTGCAAAGGGCTTTGAAGAGCATTGTTCAGCAGTAAAGCAGATTCCTTATCGTGTTAGACTTACGTCGTAGAATTAAAATACTGAATATTTACCATATCCATCTATTGGGTTGTTCAATCACTGATAGACTTCTGTAGCTATAGCCATGAAAAACAATGTCAGCAAACCGAAATATATATTTTTTTCAATGCAGATTTTTTTTTTTATGTAGATAAATGTTGCTAAAACGATATTTGCATTCACTGGGTCTAAAGTTTTTTGGTTCTTTTTGTTTGTTTGTTTTGTTTTGTTTTGTTTTAATCCTAAATCGATTTTCAGATGACTTGGTAGTACTACTGCATTCACTTTTTAAGTAGATTTTTACTCTTTGCGTAGGTTTTTTCTTAGGGATAAGCACTGCATTTAAAGCAAGAGTCCCGGAATGTGTAAATGTTTTACTCTTTACGACTAAGCGTTTAGAATTGGTGAAGGGTTGAAAAACATAGCTCGTTTTAACTAAGAATAAAACCCCAGTTTATAAATAATACAGAAATGAATTTGATGCATATAACAGGAGAGACTGACTGATTTAATTGTAATAAACTGTAAATGGTGTTGCACAGTTGACAAACCTGTGTGTACTGTAGAAGGCCAGAGACTTGGCAGAGGATGTATCACAGGTGTACTGGTATTTTTAAAAGGTAGCTTGCTTTGGTTATAAACTCCACGAGAAATAATAATGCTCGGAATATTCTTGAATGTTATATCCAAACCAACTGTCACATAATTTATATATAAATTTTAATACCGTTTAATCAAAATTGTAATCAGTATCAAAATGCTTTAAGAGTCTGCGTTTCTAGTATACCTGTAAAGTGGTGAGATTGTGCCACATAAATATTTATTTTTATTTTTGCTTATTTTTGAAACAGCCGTTTTAATTTAAACAAATCCCAGTTAGCATGATTCTGAAAAAAAAAAATCAGGGAACATTTGGTCTCATTTACGTTACAGTAGTTAGTGTTCATGACCTGTATCCTAAATGGTAGGCCATTCTTGTTACGTGAAGGTGAATCAGCCCACGAGAACGATCGCTAAATCGATGCTATCTGTGAACATTACACCTACTGGACTTCATTTTATTGAAATGGCACAAATCTGACTTTGCACTGAATACCTTTCTCACTTTCATCTCCTCTGCCTTAGTCAAGATGGCAACAGTACAAAAACTTTATCAACCTCAGAATTTATTAGCTATGATTAAGCTGTTGAATGAGTCTTAAAAAAAAAAAAAAAACTAAAAAAAAAAAAAAAACCATACTACTGTTAAGTGGACCAAGTTTGGTGAAGGAGAATGTGAGAGAATGATTAAAGAAGGAACAGCTCAAGAACATGGGGAACGATAACTTTCCACTTGAGAATTTTTTTTTATGTTTTACTGTAATTTGTTTGTGTTTTTGGGTTTTGTTTTTTTTTGTTGTTGTTGTTTTGTTTTTTCTTTTTTTTTTTTTTTTTTTTTTTTTGCGAAAGAAAATAGTATTTACAGGTGGCTTCTTTTAAAATATAAAAATATAAAGCAGGAATGTATATGAAATGTCAGATTTTATTGTATTTGCAGAGTATTAGCTTTGAAAATGAATAAAGAGAGCTGTTTGTAGTTTTAAAATGCCTTATTAGTATCAATTAGATATTTTCTCTATTTTTTGATGTACTTAGAGCTTTTTAAGTATAGACTTTAAAATGGCAGGACTTTTACAGTGTTTACATGCAAGTGCATTTTATAAGTGTCCTATATGTGTAAAATAGTATTTGGAACGGGAAGATGCCGGCTAAAGTAGCAGGCGTAGCGTTTTCCTGGTTCCCACGATGATGCCTACATTGCTAGACTACAGTTTAGTACTGCTTTGTATCATGAGGCCAAGAAATTCCATGTTGTTTGTAAATAGAATAAATGAAAGGCAATAAAAAATTTATTGAACAAAAAAAACATTGTTTGGCCCCTAGTTTGTTGAACCAAATTGTTTCCGTAAGTTCAGAATCCCTCAGATCCATTTCTTTTAACAACCAGTTATTAATAATCACATCCATCATTAATAGTTGCTTAATGCTTGCACCTGGGGAGGTACTAATGCTTAATAGCAGTCAGATACTGATGTCGTGCACTGACTGTTGTTTCCAAATTCTTCCAACTGAGTTCCAAAACTGTTTATTGTTTTTGTTTTCCAATTTCCTTCATCGACTGCTACTAACCATTAGTCGTTAGTTGTATTTTATCTCTATTTCTCCTGTTAACCGGTTTTGTGGGAGTGGGCTTCTCCTTCCCGTGTCCAAATCATGATGGAGGGCTGTCATGATTTTATTGCATTCCGTAGATGGTGTCGATCAGTATGTCAGAATTAAACATGCTTGTTTTTTTTATTAGTTGTGATTAGTTTTCATGTTGTCATTAAGCCGTCACTAGCTGGAACTAATCTCTTCTCTATCTTTTCTTTCTTTTTTTTTTTTTTTTTTTTTTTTTTTTGTTCCTAACCACCCAGCCGCCACCGGCAACTAACCTATGACCTTCTGACCTCTGAACTCTTCACCCAATGATGACCTGACCATGCCTGCCTGCTGATCAGTTAACTGGTAATCGCCTTTGCTTGCCTGTCTTCAGTGCAGCGAGCTGGGGCACTTGTCCGTTCGTCTTACCATCTAACAAAACAGACAAAGAAATTGTTGTCCTCCAACTCCGCTTTTTTGTGTTCTCCTGTCTGGGTGAAAGTGGTTCTAGAACCTGCACTGAATAGTAGTAAAGCAATAAGGTCCAATTCATCCCTCCGCACTGATCATCCTCTAGCGTCCCGCCCCAAGCGAACGGTAAGGAGGCCTCGCACGAGATGGAGACAGATGTCCCTTAACTACCGATGACAGAGGCAGTTACTGTGAGAGACTTCTAGGAATATTTTTCTTCTCAAAAAAGAAGTCAAAGCTCTCTCTGAATGTACTGTGTGATGATGCATCATGCATGAACCTTTGGTCAGGGATGTCATTGGTGAAGGGATTCCAAAAAGTATTCAAAATTTGACGTGCTGTTTAGTCACTAGCAGTGCCCTCAAAGGGCGGGAGTTGCAGCCTTTTTTCTATTGCCTGCCAAATTGGGATGTTTTAAAAACGAGAGTGCCATGAAATAACAGTGAATTTTCCGAACTATTGTCGATGCGGTGAACAAAACGGCAACGCTACGAAAGCTAAATTCTGAGTTTAAATTATTTTAACCATATTTTAATCTCCTCGGAAGATTACATGAGAACAAGGTACATGCATTATGTGTCACATTACTGGGCAAACTGTTCAAATATTTTTTTTAAACCTCCCTGTATAGAAAAAATTTCATTAAGGATGTAAAAGCCATGCTTGCCTATTTGCTGTATACATGTAACGAAATTGTAGATAAAGTGTAGTGCATTGAAACAAAATGAACAAAAAAGTAGATACTTTTACTATACAAGGGTGCTGGTGCAGAAAAAAAAATATATTTTTGGAAATGTAGCATTTTATACTTTCAAGTGTTATAAAAAAAAAAAAAGAAAAAAAGAACAAAGAAACCCTTTATTTCATTAAATGATTTTTTCTGGTGGTTGTCAAGAAACAAAAGACCAAAAGAGCCTTTTAGTCTTTCTTTTTTATTTTTTAAGTATTGGAATAAGTCTAAAGAAAAGGAAGTGCCTTATTTTCTTCATGGTCATTTAGTCAAATGTCTTGTATAATCATCTTCTCCCTCAGACAAGTTACTGCATGCCACTCAGTCGCCCAGTATGTGAAAAGAAGCTGTGAGGAAAGACAAAATGATGAGTTGACCATACTGATTACCTGATTTTTGCCATTTTAGTGTGACGTGACTTTGCCATAATTGCATTGTGAAAAATATTTGCCAAGTCTTTGTCCGTACCAGCCCATAGTTATTTCCACGACTCCGCTTTTCGAATCAGAGCTAACGCAGCACTCGTGCAATGTAAACCAAAGGTTCTGCGATACAGACTGTCTCGTTCTAAATTAGACTATTAGCTGAGAAATGTTGGTAGAGCCCAAAGTATTTCGTTTTTGTTCAGGGATGGAGACAAGTTCGTTGGTTTTTTTTTTGACTTTGGTTGGAATAAATACGCTTCAGACATAGTAGACTTCAGAGTCATCCAGAAAACTGGTGTTCCGTGGATAACGAAAGTGCTTAGCTAAGTCCTCAGTTACGGTCTGAGCATGTCCCCCGTTTCTCTGAGCAGCTCCTGCAGTGTCAAGTGGTATGCAAGTTATTTATTTTTCGGCTCTCCTTTGATGAACGTTGCATCTGCCTACTGGCTTTCTTTCGCAAGATAAGCAGGAGGGGGACGTCCGTTAGCTGTTGGAAGCCCAGCTGCGCTGTATTTTTAACCCTAACTTCCACGGTGAGATTGATGCAGCTGGGCAGTCACGGGAGTTGAAGCTGTTGAACGCACAGTATTTGAATCTCAAAACATTAAGTATTACTTTGTGTGGAGCTCAGTACTAAGCTTGGCAAATATCAGGTGATAACTTTACTCCCCTTCTTGTCAACTTACTCTCCTCCTGCAAATCTTCACAGCTTCCAAACGAAAGGTCAATAGTAAGCTAAGAGGGCTTACATTTTAAGCACCTGCATGGTGACCTCATCTAACATCTTGTCTCACCTGGAAATAATTATCAGTTTATTTACTATGCAATAGACATTCATCCTTTTGTATTCAGCTAGCTTTTTGTTTATTGTACCACCGGCTTTGTCTTCCTGTTACACATACAGTTGTTGATTTTACTTAACAGTATATACTGTGCCATTTTGATTTTTTTTTTTGGTTGGTTGGTTGGTTGAATAAACTTGCGACACTCGAACATTTGAAGAGAGATTTGCTAAAACAATACCAGTATTTGATCCAGTTTCATCTCAACTATGATAAAACCTGGACGTTTTTAGATGTTTATCAAAGGTATTTTATTGGGAGGGAGGGGAAGTATATGAAGCAGATGTGTGACATGTGAAAGTAATGTTTGCTCTGAACAAATTTTCTGAAAACTTAGTTGACAAAATTTTGGATCAAGTTAGGAAAAAAAAAAAAAAAGCATGACTTTTGAAATCTCTGAATGCCTTGGTTCTCAGTATTATCATTCTTTAATGACTTTTTCTTTATTAAAATAAGTAGTTTTAAGACTTCTTTCTGACAGTATTATGTAATTTTTTTTTTTAGAGTGGGTAGATGGGAGTGTCGCTTGTATGTAACCGTACAGATGACATGTATTTGTCTGTTCTTTATTATCTTAGTAGTTTCATGCTATGTATGTACCATAACCAACCTATTGCCTATGAGAAACATGTAAGATAATGTATTTACAGCCATTGTTACAAGTTTATAATGTATTTTTCTATCTTGTTTTATATGTATGTTATATAACATTCAAAAGAATTTTTTTCCTGATTGAGAAAAAAAGGATACAAAATGCAAAACCCACGATTTTGATAACAGAGAAATTGCCAATTGTTTTGCAGTACTTTATTATATTGGGAGTGTTGTCTTTCTTGGGCTTTTAGTTAGCTACTGGATGAATACATTAGACATATTTGGGTTTTAGTTGGGTTTTTACATAGCTTGCATTTTAATTCTTTGGTTCTTTGCTGTTTCTATTAACCCATAGCATTATTTTAATAAATGTTATAATACCAACCTACTAACTCTGGACTATGTCTGTTTATTAACCATTACATGTTTAATTAAAGTAAAACAAATAAAGACGGAAGAATGTAAAGTCTTGAGTTACTGGACTAACCCTGAAGAACGTGACCACAGATAACACAACGTGACTTGTTTTTATGTTGTTTGTCGGCTGACATTCTGCACACTACTATTAAGTTGGCTTTGGTCGTTCTGGCCTTTTACCTTGGGGAATAGGTGCCAGTAGATAAGGGAACAAAGTAGCATTTCTTTTTTTGTTTTGAGGCATTCTTCTTGTAGAGTCTTGCCACTTGCCTTTCAGCATCTGCATTACTAATTCCACACTTTCTTTTCCTTTCTCTAAAATATTTACTGTCAGCTCGCAGCAAAAGAGCAAAGATGCCAGTGCATTGTATTGGTAAATCACAGTGGTGTACAGAAACCAGTTTGATTCTTTGTTGAACCATTCGGAGGTTGCAGTTGATTCTTGCTGCAATTTGTGATTTGTTGGTTCGGGCACCTGTTGCATCACGGGACATTTCCAAGCGCAAAATACATGCGGATTCGATTAGCACTACATCACGATACAAAACCTGCTCTTACTCCCATGCCAAAAGTGCCTTATTTTCTTCACGCCGTGCTATTTTTACGTAATTTTTTGTACTTCTGCTGCAGTCTGCCAGTGTTGCCTAGCTCAGGGGAGTACAATTTCTGTAAGCCAAAGGTCAGACTGGGTCATTTCCCAATGACCGCAGAAAGTACAAAAACACACCTTTCACTGCATTTCCAAGCAGCGACCGCTTCAAATTCCAGGTCTGCCTTGATGTAATCTTTATCCCTGCGGATGACTGTAGCAACATGAGTGCAGGGAATTGAAGTGGTGAAGGTGCTGCTTGGTGGTACCTCTATGCAGATGATTTTTATGGAAACGATTCTCTGGCCGTTCCTGTTGGCGGCGGCTCCTTTCTGTAGCGCGGGTAGTCCGCCTAGATGTGCAGCCTTAAGGGCACAGTCAGTACAGCTGACATCAAGGGAGGCTGTTGTGTAGATCACTCTTCAGATATCGACAGCCTTGGTGAAAGCCCATTTATTTTCTTGTATATAGTAAAAATTCAGGTAGGGAGATTTTGCAGCGTTCATGGTGTTTCGAGCTATGCATCTTGGGAGGCCGTGTGATAGAAAATGTTAAGAAGTTCTCACAGGATTGATAATAATTAAAATTGTATTTATTTTATGGAAGAGAAGTAGGTGAGCTGTGACAAATAGGTTTGTTTTATGGGGATGTGTAGCTTTTAGTTTGTTCCATGAAAGCACGTAGGTACAGTTATTTGTCAGTGCATTTAGAATGGTCTCACTTGTGCAGAAGTTGAACAGAGCACAGGTACGTTGCTATCCTAAAAGGCAGACATGGGTAGATGATGGAAAAAGAAAACAGAAAAAGGCATTTTGAACAGATACCATTGGGAAACGTTGATGAAGTGACGGCACAAGTGTCATTTCAGTCACTGATTTAAATTCTTCCAACATTTCGTCAGAGGCGCCAATTTAAATTCTGCGAAGCGTTCTCTAGTGTAAGTGAAACTGTTCAGATAGGATGCATTATTAATGTTATATATTGAAAAATAGTTCTATTCCTAAAACTATTACTTTTCTGCGATGTTTTTAATGTGTTCTATTTTTTATCAGATGTGAACTGCTGTCGTACTTGGTCTGCAGTGCGTTTTCATCTCATTCTTTTAAGTCCTGACAATTGCCCTAAGTTTTGAAGTATTCTAGAGCAGAAAGCAAGCGAAACAGTGAAAGCCCTTAAAATCCAAATTATATAATAATCGCTTCTGACCATTATATGCATTTCTCAGTTTACCTGAGTGCCTGCCTGAAGATTTATTTTCTGCTTATTGCAGAGAAGCGGGCAGTTTTTAGAACTGAATCGGAGGGAGGCTGCCTTCAGTACTGTGACATCACTGAAGCTATAGAGTGTTCTTTATTTTCTTCCGGGGTTAAATCAGCTTTACATTTGAAAGCTGTGTGTAGAATTGCTGGTCTGTCCAATGACGTGGGTTAATTTTAGAATAAACTTTTCTTGTAAATAGCTCAGAACATAAGCAAGAACGGCTCAAAGCCTTTTAAAATAAAGTCTGAGCAGTGCTATTGATTTCTTAGGTGAGATGTAAAATTTTAAACAATTTTTACTTCTTTGATAGCTTTTTTTTCTATTGGAAAATATTTTATAGAGTCTTCGGGGATATCTTTCAAATATTTTTAATGGGATATGCTGACGACATTGAGATTTATTTGAATAGGCCCCTAAAAAACACATTAAAAAATCAGCACATAATGGTTTATTTCCAGATGGACTCTTCGAGGGGGACCACTAAAAAGTTTTCTGACCTGAAAACGCAGGGAAGGATTGAAGTGTTTTGCTGTCCATTGGGAGATCATTTTAACTCGGGAGAAGCGTGCTTAACAAGAATTTAAGTTTTATATACTCATATTCGGATAACAATAGCAGTCATCATAACCAGCACGTTGTACAGAATGGAACCTGAGTAACACATTCCTACGGTGAAAGTACACAGTTGTCATTGGAATTTGCCTTGTTTTCAATGGATTTGCTATATTTTCCTAAAGCGCTATGAGTGAAATGCCGTTCAAATAACACGAGCAGTAACGCCAACACGTGGTAATCAATGCTGAATCAAACTGGTTAACAAAAGCACAGTGCTCTTCCTTCTGTGTGCCTGCGCACTAATGGCAGGTGGTGTGGTTCTGCATGGGATGGGTGGGGGGCACGGCAGGCGGCGACTTGCGGTGTTAATTCCTCGCAGCTGGGATGTCCACCTGACAACTGACTCATGGGGAGGAACCTGGCTCCCAAGGCAAAGATCAGCTGAGGTCTGAATCTCGTTAGAAGAATTCATTTTAAGAAGGATACATACATACATATATGCTTCTACTTGTACTATGGCAGTTTGTGTGAAACATTTAAGGTTTTGTTTGTGCAAAATAATGTATCTGGGGGAGGGTGGGAGGGGACGTGGACATTGCCAAAACACGTGTAAATAAAACACCAATTATGACTGTACATTATGTGCAATAAAATAACTGGAAAAAGTGCATGTACTTTATCCTCAAAAGCAAATCGACAGCTCTCAAAAGCTGTAGCTATAGTTTTATTTTCTGAAAAAGTTCAATTTTATTCTGTATCTAAACAGCAGAATAAAGAATGTACATTTTTCACACTTCAATTTTCATTAATGCTTTTAGCAGTGTTACGAAAGTTGTCCCGTGCTGACATGGTCATGGCCATCTGATTGCCAGGGTAATCAAGGACAGCTTATTGGCTGTGCTGCGTACAGCTGCAAATGAGACAAGTGTGCATTACTTAGCGAAAACGTGAGATCCACATTCTGATTATAGGTTTGCGGATGCACCAATTTCGTAGATTTCTTGGAGGTGACCAACTGAGGATGATGTTAGCGTCATTCTTTAAGCACCGCTGAGAAGTACTTCATACTAAAGCCAACTGTTTTGGTTTATTCTGGTTACTGCCACCTTAGCTAGCGTAAACAATCTAGTGAGAAATGTATTTCAGGGAAGAAATTGTGTTTTTAAACTTCTCATTGGTACATATGCAATAATGCCTCTATGATTTACCTGTCCTGCACGACATCCTGGTCGCCAGATTGGAGAGTAAATGGATTTGATGGATGGACCACTCACTGGGTAAGGAGTTGGCTGAATGGTCGCACTCAGAGAGTTGTGGCCAATGGCTCAATGTCCAAGTGGAAACCGGTGATGAGTGGCATTTCTCACAGGTCAGTGCTGGGACGGGTGCTATTTAACACCTTTGTAGGTGACACAGACAGTGGGATCGGATGCTCCCTCTGCTACTTTGCAGACAACACCAAACTGAATGGTGCAGTCAACCCTCCAGAGGGAAAGGACATTATCCAGAGTGACCTGGACAGCCTTGAGAGGTGGGCCCATGCTAACCTTGTGAAATTCAGCAATGCCGAGTGCAAGGTCCTGCGTCTGGGTCAGGGCAATCTCACACACAGATACAGGTTGGGCAGAGAGTGTCTTGAGAGCAGCCCTGAGGAGAAGGATTCGGGAGGGTTGGATGACGAAAGATGTGAGCTGGCAATGTACACTTGCAGTCCAGAAGGCAAACCATATCCTGGGCTGCATTAAGAGAAGTGTGACCAGCAGATGAGGGAGGTGATTCTGCCCCTCTATTCTGTTCTCACAAGACCCCACCTGGAATATTGCATCTAGTTTGGGGGCCCCTAACAGAAGGGTGTGGAGCTGTTGGAACAGGTCCAGAGGAGGGCCAGGAGGATGATCAGAGTGCTGGAGCACCTCCCCAATGGAGACGGGCTGAGAGAGCTGGGGCTTTTCAGCATGGAGAAGAGAAGGCTGCAAGAAGACCTTATGCCGGCCTTCCAGTACCTGAACTACAGGAAAGGTAGGGAGGGACATTTTATAGGGGCATATAATGACAGGATGAAGGAAAATGTCTTTACACTGGAAGAGGGTAGAATTAGACTAGGTAACAGGAAGAAGTTCTTTACTCAGAGTGTGGTGAGATGCTGGAACAGGTTGCCCAGAGAGGCTGTGAATGCTCCTTCCCTGGAGGTGGTCAAGGTCAGGCTGGATGGGGCTTTGGGAGATGTCCCTGGCTATAGCAGGGGGGTCGGAACTAGATCTTCTTAAAGGTCTTTTGCAACCTAAACCATTCCATGATTCTATGATTATTTACTGCAGTGATTAAGTCCTCCTACCTCACTAAATAAAAATCTGTGCTTCAGAAGTAAGAGAAGAATAGGTAAAGCCAAGTGCAGTATCTGTAGGAGTGTGGCAGGATAAGGCGGGGGAGGCTAAATATCAGTGTTTAGGCACACTGTACTAGGAAGGATGAAAAATCTGGTGTAATCAGCATTGAAAGGCTTCATCGTGAGCCTCAACACGCTGGTGGCACATAATCATTTCTGAACTAGTTTTAAACTTGGTAGTTTGTTACAGTAAAGCCATAGAGATCTTGTTTGTGTGTGTCACTCGAAGAGGTAAAACAGCCCTTGAGGTCTTTGCTGTTGCTCTGAATGTAAACCCCAGTTTGACTCTGGGCTGCAGCCCTGGCTTGCTGAAGTGTGGACACACCCTCACTTTCTGTTCTGTCTTTGTCTAGCAGGTATGCGCTGTGCAAACTCATTCTTCATTCACCCATAGAAAACAGAATTACGAAATGTTCTGTGTCTCCTGCATCACGAGAATTCAATCAGTCAGTACCTAGCTGAGATCACATTTGCGCTTCCAATTGTGATCCTCTGGTCAACAAATTTATGTTAGGTGTGAAAACTGATGGCTGGAGTCTTCTACCAGCAGAGCTGACTATTAACCTCCCACTGTTTTCTTCCTAATTGTTTTGGTACGCTGACACTGAGAAGGTCCCAGCTCCTTTTGCAATAGGTCAGTCATGAAGCAAATTGTGGAAGGTGAATCAGACTCTAACTTGTAGAGGAGTGTTTTGAATGAGTATTTTTTTAATTGAAACGATTAAAATGAAAAGGCAGGTTCAGCAAGCAAGAGTAAAGGTGCTAGGAATGCTGCTTTGACCGGCTAGGCCGTTGCTTGCATGTTCTTGGATGGCTTCTCCTGTATAACGTTAGAGATAATTTTGATTCATTCCCTGAAAGGAAATGAACGAAGCAGATCTTTTGTGGGATTCAGCTTTGTTTCTGAGAGAAAATAGGAAATGTACTCCTTTGAGGATTGAAAGGGGATAAACAATCGTGTCAGAGCTTTGAATTTTGTCCTGAGCAGATGAGTACAATCAGTTTGGACTTCACATCAGTCAGGAGGAGGAAACAAATGTAAGCAAGAGCAGCACAGTCCAGAAGCCCGTGCTGTGTTAACAAGAAGTTCATCAGAGACTGCAGGTTCAAATATTAAGAGAAGAAAATTGAAATTACCTCAGTCCTTGAGATAATCAAGAGTTAAGAGTTGATTTGCCATATCTCCCTTTTATCTTAATCAAACTTGTTAATTTGTCTATTGGAAATCTTTCCCTTCTTCTGCCTAATTTGAATTTCACATCATTTTCTTCTGACGTTCTGCCCTGCCCCCCACTGAGAGCTGCCTTACATTTCATACTCAAGTTTCCTGTTGTTAGGATGGCCAGTTGGTACCATTAATTCTTGGGATAGAAAGAGTGCAAGCAAGATTCTAGGTCTAAATCAGAATTAGCAAAATATCACATTTGACCACAGAAGAAACCGGTTTGAAGAGACGTGGCTCCATCCACCTTGACAGAAGAGGAACATCTCAATGACAAGGGCCCAGAACAAGCACTTGGAACACCTGAGTTTGAGGTATTTCTTGTGTCAATGATGATGTGTGCAATTTTGGGCAAAAGCCTTGCAGCCATGTTAGAAAAACACACAGTCATCTGAAGCAGAAATTAAGCATTATTCTTCCATCGACACAGGGAGAGTGTGATTACCTAGGTTTTCAATAGCTAAGTCCTCTTATGTTATTCCACAAATTAAAGCACCATCACCTTACCTTCTTTTGAATGTGTTTAGTGACGAGAAAAAGAAAATGGCTGGTGCCCAGAGGCAGTATTCCTGCTTGAGTGCACAGGGGATGTGCTGGTCCCAGCACCCCGGCTGCTTGGGCATCTCCCTGTGCCCATTCCACTTGTGCAGCCTCTGTGGGCCCAGCAGAGCCACTTCTGAATTCTGCTCTCCATAAAGAAGCTCAGTGCTGTTTCACTCAAGTGCCTTTTGCTTCTCTTGCTCTGAACCATTGTACCTCAGGTCCCCATCTGTGCGGTGAGATTAACAGGAGCACTGTAGCAGTGCCAGATGTGGATAACTGTGTTTGAGACTGTGAAGTGCTCAGACAGAACAGAGCTGATTGTTCTCTTGTATGCTCACAGTGTATGAGGGTCCTATTGAATGTACTTTAAAATAAAGCACATAAGCAAAACAAAATAGCTTTGCCTTCTTACTTATATCAAGCCCACGCAACAAAAAGATTGCGCAGCTTCTCAACCAGCTGAGTCCTAGTCCCAGGCCAAATCACCTCAGGAGGTGTCAGCAGCCACCAGAGGTGGCCAACTCTCCCTTTTTTTGGGTTGGGGCTCATCACTGCCTCAGTGCTGCAGCTCTGCCTGGACTGAGCCGCATCCCACGTCCTCACTCAGCACAACTGAGGAGAAGCAAAGGACAGCTGTAGCTACAGGGATCAGCACTGCATTTTCTCCTAAGTGGTGGAACACAACCGCAGGGATATGGCTTGTTTGTGTGAGCAGCAGAACAGACACAGCTGGATTGCGTGGCGGCCTCAGCGGCGGGAGGCAAAATTTCACAGCGCCATGTAAGAGACGGGCATGACTGCAGTGCAGGAGCATCTAACACAACACATTTAACTTGTTGGTCTGTTAGTACCATCAGGCAGCACCATACCAAGATTGCTTATGTTTTTGACTGCTTTTCAAGAAATGACATGGCTGCTCCCAAGGCCTCTCTGGTGTTCCCAGTGTGCTAGAGCAGAGCACGCAAATGTTCTCACATGTTTGAGGCCTCAGGTTGTACCGCTCTGAGCTTTTGACTAACCAGAGCTATCCCGGTACACCTACAACACAGAGATGACTCAATACGTGAGGCCCTTTACAGATGCAGTTCCATTATAATACAGTAAATTCAAGGAGCTGGAAAAGACGCCGCGAGGCAGCATTCTGCATTATTACTTAACAAAGCTGTGCAAGTGTTACTGGGTGCAGGAGAGGATACCTGTGACATACACCATTTGCATTTGAGATTTGAGCTTAAAATTAGATGAGGTTTTTTTTTCTTTAATCCCTCTCTGTGTCCTGGACGCTGCCTTTTACTTTGTTAATATCATTCATCCTTGACCGTGTTTGGGAACAAAAATTAGCATGAAAACACCAGACCCCCTGTGCAATCACCTGAGGTTCTGCCTGTTCAGTTCTTGGGGTACCATATTTGAAACTGAACTGCCTTAAAATAATTAACTTTGCTGCAAGAACAACAACTCTTGTAGCCTCGGGCTTGTAGCTGTGAGTGGCTACACTTGGGATGCCAATTTTGCAGTAAGCTTTCTGCTTGCTTTTGAGGGAAAAAGATAAATACTCCGTGTGAAAGACAGGACTTTGGATTTCTCAAATAAGAGCTGTTGTTAGCAGATAGGTATAAAACAAAATCGGGAACACCAAATCCATCATACCACTTGTCTCAACAAAGGGCAGACTGGCTGATTTATTCTTGGTTGTGCTCAAGACAAGTCGGCTGGAAACCAAGCGTTCTGCTGGCCAGCTCCTGCAAGGAGGGGAAGGTGAGAAGCGGGGATTTAGCTCCTCAGACGAGCCTCTCTTAAGCTTTTATCTTGTTGAAGTAAACATCTGTGTTATGTTAGCTGTCACATACATCACAGCAATGATCATAAATTATACTGATGAAGCACAACTTTCACTGACTCTAGATTTGTCTTTTGAGTTGCCTTTATGAAGTAACCTTGAAATAAATGGTTTCCACTCTGGCAAGTATCTGGTTGAAAACGAATGAGAAACCGCAGACTGAAATAGTTAAACTTGTGACTTTTTAGGAGGGAGTGAAGTAGTAAATAACGCTGCCTCAGAGCAATTTCTCCCTTGTCATCCTTTCTGCCCTTACAGTTTGCTGTCACTAATCCCTGTGAGTTAGACTTTGCACTGCGGTCTGAGAATCCTTCAGGTGAAATTGGTGGGGTCCTCACCCGACCAATCTGCAGTATGAGCAGATTGGGCCATCAGGGCTGGTGCAGTCAGAGTCATTTCAGCTTCACGTTCTCTGGAAGAGAACTTGTCAGCGGAATGCTGGGCACCTTTCTGGTGCTCTGATTTTTGCTTTTGGCCTTTCTACATCCCTTCATTTTCTCTCAGGTTTTTCTACAGTCCCACCCACCCCACTACAAGAATCAGAACAGCAGAGCTCTGATAAGCAACGCTGATGTGCTTTCTTCCTTTGAGGGATCCCATTGGACTCCAGGCATCATGTCTTTTTCTTCCAGTGTTCCATCTGCATCAAGTCTCCTTGCTGATGGCAGCTCTGGAAGGGGAGAACTCCACTCTCAAAGGCAGGGAAGAAGTTGCATCAGTGGCTGGTGGCAACAGGAGAATCTGGTTGTGCTGGTGAGTCAGCCCTACCACATGCTCCCCTTGTGTATTCCAGCCACATGCAAGCATGTGCAGACAGGGAAAATTCCAAGCTTTGTTTGATTTTGTGAGAGGAAAGGACCTGCCTTGCTGCCACTGCAGACTCGGTTCACTCAGAATTAAACCCCATGAACAAGAATTACTAAAATCCTAGGATGAAATGCAGCTGTTCGATCCCTGACACATCTTGGTTTTTTCACTGGGGGAAAAGTAGTCATTTATGGTTGTTTTTTGTTGTTGGTGGTGGTTTGGTTTTGTTTCGTTTTCAGATTTAATTTCCAGATTGTCTATAATGGGCAACAAACACAAGGTCTGTTCCTGTGCTGCTACCTATGTGCTTGCATATAAACAGCACTTTTGTTTCATGAGTTGAAATAATGGCTGAAGAGGTGTACCAGTAGTGCAGCATCTCCTTTTTTCTTTTTGGATCCAATATGCCTGCAGTCAGAAAAATCCTACATATGCTTTGGCTGTGAGCTGAAGCTCTCCCTGCACAGAGGCATAGCACGGGGCAGAGCCCCACACCGATCCTGCTCAGCCGGGACTTCCAGGCTGCCTCAGAGAGGTGCAAGAATCAAGAGGTAGTTGCTGCATGGGTAAAGGCACGTAAATAATGCCTTTATGACTCAGGTATGTCCTGAAATATGCAACCTGGCGGCAGACAATTCTCCTTTATCGCGCAGATAGTTGTTCTGAACCACATGGCTGCTAAGTCATGAAATATTAATGGCCATGCAAATCTCCTCTTCTGTATCACAAGCCTTTCTGTGTTCCTGACCCCTGACTTCCTTTAATCATCTCCTGGGTGTGTGGTCTGTTACTATTCTGAGATATCTTTTGAACAGGGGCATAGTAATTACTTGATCCCTGCCTGCTGCAAGAGTCTTCTTGAAAAGAAAGTGGATAGCTTAAGAGGGAGGTTTCCTTCTCACACTGAAATCAACCCCACCTGCTTGCTTCACAGTGTTTCCCTTTTGGTGGCCTGAACGCAGATCCACTGTGTTTGGTGTTATTCGTAGGACTTGCAAAACAGCATTTTTGGTTCTCTTAAGTCACCACCTGCTCCTCCGTAGATTAAATACAATCTCTAATCAGATGTTCTTTCCTGTCCTCTCCCTCTTGGACTAATTTTAAGCCACCCTTATAAATAAGCTGCTGTTCCAACCACCAGGAGTTTCATTGTGATTTGCTGCAAGCAGGCACAGAGATCTTCCAGCCAGCAGTTGTAGTGCTATACTTCTGGAGTTATCTTATCCTTTTTCCTCATAACAAGAGGCTGATTGTGAATCTGCTTAAAAAACTGCCTCCTGTATTTTTGACAGAAATCTCCTTTCTCTACTTGTTTGCTAAAAATAACAGTTTTACCATTGTGTGGTAAAATGGAAATGTTTCCCAGCTCCCTGCCAGACGCAGGAGAGGTGGGTGATATGCTGTGAGGGTCTGGCAACCAAAGGAGCAGCGGCTGTACGGCGGAAAGGAGCGACCATGGAGGAGTGTTTGCCATACGGCAGCTATTTCAGTAAGTCAGTGTGCTGAAAGCACAGTCACGAGGGTGTATTTTTAAATCAGAGCTTGTAGTGACTGCCAGCAGCTCAGTGTAGCACAAGGACAATAGTGGCCACACAGCTTAGTACAAGGTTATTGAATACTGACCTACAGAGGTTTCTGATTTCTGGAGCGAGAGCCCAAAGCAGTGGTTTTTACCATGATGGTTTCATGTAGACGTGGACTTGGGGAGGTAAATGAAGGTTACAACATTCCTTACAGAGGCAGGGGAAGGGTGCCCGCTTTGTAACATTTGGAGTGGGACAGAAGAGCCTTTCTCAGCCTCTGCCATTCAGCTGTCCTTCAGCGTGTGCCATTTCTGACAGCTGGGTGTCAACCTGCGAGGAATCCACACCCTGTATTTCGATGGTACAAAGATATCTATGCCTGGAAGAGAAAAGCCAGCACGTCCTTCCTGGCCCTCCTGCAGTGTGTGGTGGCACATCAGAGTCCTGCCCTGTGCTGTCCAGCCAGGTAGGTTGACATCTATGTGCCCAAACAGCCCAGCTGCAGGTGTGGCTCTCCTTTAGCTTGCAAAGTTTCCAATTACCTTTGGAGAGAGCTGAGCTCTGATCAGCTGAACAGAGGGAGCTGTGAGTAATCCTCATTTACCTGGCTTTGTAACCCAGCTGTGAGTCAGCCTAATGAGCAACGCCAAAAGTGCTGACCTGCCCATCTCTTTCTTCACTTGAGTAGTGAAACCTTGGTGTGCCTCAGTGCCAACATTGAGGCAGAGGAGACCCCAGGACAAGAGTTTTATTGCAAGTCTTGCTTGTAGAATATGTATGAATGCACAAGTACTCACTCAGGGTGAGTAATTAGGCTGGCTTTCATCCCTTCCCAGCTGCAAGATTTGGGCAGCTTTAAGAGCTGCTCACCCTAGATTAGGAAAAATGCCTAAGACAAATGGGAGGAATCACTCACCCTCCTTCTCTTACCTACCCAGGTTCCCCGTGTAATTAACTTGGCTGGGCACAAACTCCTGAGACAGAGAAATGTGAGATGGGTGTGACTGACACTAGACCTCATGCAAAGCCCACAGCAGGTAGATGTGGTAGGCAGCCTGGGCCTGGTCCTATACCACAGCCTGGAAATGAGACTATCCCTCCACAGCTGTCACAGAAACTTTTCTGCCTTTTCTGTCTCTGCTTTAACAAATAGAAGTCTGGAAGGTAAAAACTATGTGCACACAGGGCTAGGTGGTTTCCACTGACACCCTGTGAACTGTGAGGCTGACCTGCCATGATGCATTCATGGCCCTGTGGACTTCCTGTTGTGTGAGAAGTGGGGAGACTCCTCTACCCCCAAATCCTAGATGAGAAAGCAAATGAAAGTGAAGAAGCACTGCTCAGAGGTAGCAAGAGCCAAAAGAGTGTGAATTTTGCAGCTGAACTCATATTAGTGGAATTATTTCCAGCAGTCTGTACATTCCTTATATTTAATTTATTATTCACAGTCTGAGAGGGAGAAAAATAACTCATTAAACAATCTGCAAGGCGTTCATAAGACATTATTGCGATCAAGTCTCAGGGAAACACATGAGGCTTCACAAATATATTATCTACCCACTTAAGTCATTTTACATAGAAAAGTGAAACTTAATCCAACTGATCTGCCTCTGTAGCTGCTGCTCAAGGGAAAACAAATTCAGATCCACCATAATCTCAGTAATAGGTTCAACACCAGCTCCCTCTTATCAGAGGGAAAAGAACAGTTTCATCTCGTAGTTTCTGCAGGCTGCCCCATGCTTATCTACTCCCCAGTGGCCAGGCATCAGAGCAGAGCGATTTGTGGAGTCCCCTTCCCAGGGGCTACAAAGCTAGATGCCTCGCTGTGATACCCCTCTCCTCACTGCAGGAGCTGTGCCCACACTTACTTTCCCAGATGGGAATTGACCAGACCCAGTCTTGAGAAAAAGGTTGGGAAAAATGGAATTTCCCTCTTAGCACAAATCTGCATTCTCCCTCCAGTCAGCAACGAGGCAGTAGCATGCTGCTCTGTCAAACTCACCCGTTGAAAACCCCTTTCCAAATTCAGACATCTAGTATGCTTACAACTAACTGTGCTACTACTTAACAAGATGTTTTGTGTTTTGTGGAAGCCAAAACTCACCAACAGACCCATACTTTGCTTTCTGAACCTCTGCTTTCTGCTTGTTCTCTGCAGCGATGATCGTGTATAGGAAATAATTTGAGGAATATCTGGGAACAGTGAAGCTTTCAGAAGAAAATTCTTGGAAAGCTGGAAGTACAGTGGGACAGAGAATATAATGTTCTCATTTCACATTAACTTCTGCCTTCCTTGAGATTCCTGTGAATTTCAGAGCCTTTGATGGTCATGAAACATCAGAAGAGCCTTTATTCTAAGTAAAACCTATGTGAAAGTAGCCCTGTTCGTGATCCCACAAGGAGATGCTATGCACCCTGCTTCTTGTGTCTGTCATCCTCTGAGCTGATAGAGTCAAACTGCATTTGTCTGGGAGGTTGTGGCTGTGCCCTCACTGCTATGTGGGGCATTGAAGAAGCAAGACATCATAGGAATGAACCAGGGGCCACCCTGGCTGCTCTTCTGCAGGGAGATCTCAGAGGCCAGCAGGCACAGGTGGCTGGCGTAGAGGCAGCCCTGGGTCAGGGTGATGGCAGGTGAGCAAAAAGGATGGCACAACCACCTGCAGGAGGTGGAGAAGCCACTCCATGCTGCACGGTTATAGCACGTGTCATGGGGCAGGTAATTTCCTCTCCCCAGCAGAACCAGCAGCGGGAGACTATGCAGGAAGGCCATCAATATTACAAGGGCTACAGGGTTAGAAGGTGGCTCCAGCAGGCCCCTTCTGAAGGGAGGCACTCATCCACGTAAGGGCACTATGGGTGTCCCACAGTGAAATCCCTCCAAAACCGTAAGAGTACAACATCTGAGCAAGCAGAGGAGGAGACAGAAAAACCAAGAGCAGACACCTCAAGGTGGCTACTTTGCATGTGGGCAGTGTGGAGAAGCAGGCCTTGCTGTGGGCACCTTCAAAGCATTCCACAGAGGCCAATCACCTGGTGACACATCCTGGCTGGGAGAAGGCTGGAGTGCCCCAGGAGCCATCTTGCTGCTGCAGGGAGGCTGCAGGTGATCCACAGTCAGCAGTACAGAGAGCCGCAGGTCAGAAATTGTGCAATCCTTGCAGTAGCATTCTTGGTTGACACCTCATCTCATAAACGTGGGCTTATTTGACCCTCCCACGCAACTGATTCACACCCAGGTGTATCTGACCAAGAGTGTTAGAGCTCTCCATGCTTTTCTGCCTGTGATTCTGTGATCCTTTACCATGTCCTCTATTCCCAACCTTCCCATCTTGATTTATTTCCCTCTGCCCATCCTGCTGGCACTTTGCACAGCATTGCCTCCCAAGAGCTAGTTTGCCTTCTGCCTTGCTCTAGTGTACTTCCTGACTGTAGCAGCATTTCTTCTGTCCAACAGGTAGCTGTGTATTCCTTCAACAAGCTGAAGATGTATTGGGCTGAGCTTGGAGCACTGCAGGGTATTCCATGGGGAATCTTACTTTTTCTGCTGGAGTGGTGTTGAGAAGGGAATTCCTCTTGATGTGACTGGAGAGCAATTTTTGAACATGTACTCGGGCACAGAATATGCTGACTTTCTGCAGGGATGAGCTGAACCATGCAAGGGCAAGTTGAATAATTTTCTTTTCATTTCTTTGAGCTAACTTGGCTGAATTGTCACCATTGTTAACATTGCACAAGGGCAGTTGGGGCCAGGCACAAGTGGTACACACCTGTATGCTGATGTGGGCAGACCTGTGGAGCAGGTCAAGCGTGCCCAAGACCTTAACGACTCTCTGTTAGGTACGCATCAGAAGGACTACGTTAGGAGTGGGGTTATGTGGACCCAAGTCAGGAAATGAACTTGTAGCAGTGAGGCAGAAGGCTGTAAAATAACATAACATTGTCCAGTACTCCACATTGCTAATGAGACATGACTTGATAATGCTGGTCTGTGCTGCCAAACACAAATGTAAGCACAGCTCTATTTGCAGAGAAGGAGAGCACAGTATCAGCCCAAAATACTCCCACTCTTTGTATGGGGAATGTGCTGTGTTTTTTGTCTGAATGGAGTTCAAAACGTGATGCACTGTTCTAACCCAGAGGACAGAAACATTACAGCTGCTGCCTTATACTGGTGCTGGTATGGCAGCAGAGCTATTTTCACATCATGCTACTTGTTACTGAAAGTTTTACTGAATAACTTTTTTTTTTTTTTTTTTTTTTGAAGAATACAGTATAAGCACTCGGTATCTGAAGTGAGTTTGGTGGGGGGGAGGAACAGAAATCATGCTGAAATCCATCAGTATGACAGCATGGCTTGGAAGCAAAATCCTCCAGGAGAAAGACAGTAATTCAGAAAAGCTTTAGTGTAAGTGAAGAAATGAAGATCTATGGGTTCACCAGAAAGGCTCCTAAGTGATCTGATCTGAATATAAGGCAGAGGAGGCACTTGAGCAATAAGCCAGCAAAGCAGGGGGGAAAAAACAACATAAAAAACTGATGAAGTTCGATACCATATTGAAAGTTGTTTTTTGTGTTTGGTTTTTTTTTTATTTTTTTCTTTTCAGAAAAGAGCAAGCTGAGCAAAGCTAAGAGAAAATAAAATTAACTACAGAAGGTAAAATGTCAGCCACCCTCCCCTTTGAATTTTGCAAGACAAAACAGTTGAAGAGGCAAGAGCATATTACCAGAAAGCATGTGTCAGGGAAGCCTTTTTTGCGGACCAGTGGGTCTGCCAAGTGTTCAGGGCAGAAAACAAATAGCCTTAAAAGACATGTCCTTTAAAGAAGTAGAACGATCTGGGGACACTGGTCTTCACTGCAGACTACGAGAGAGAGAGAGATGCCATCCCAAGATTATCCTATTCTTCAGCAGTTAGAAATGAGGAACTGATGGGCTTGAGGTAGCCAGACACCCACATGCACCTGAGTGCTGCTGGCTTCCCTACAGAAGGGTTAGTTGCCTTTTCAAAGGATTCTTCATTATTTCTTGAATCGCACACAGAGATTTATTGCCTGGTCTGTGTGACAGTTTTTAGATGTTTTCCAATGGTTACGTAAGTAAAACTGTGCGTTACACAGTAAACCTCTTCGTCCAGAAGGAAAAATGAAGCCATTTTTTATTATCTCGTTTCCTTTCTTGTAACATACAAAGAAAGGGGTTCCAAAACCAGTAGCAGCTAACCTCTCTTGATACCTATTGAAACTGGTAGCAAATATCTTGCCACCTCTACGTGGCACGGCTAAAGCACAGCTGCCACTGAAAGAAGGGCTCATTGAAAATTGCACCTGTCTTCCACTGAGCTTTAAGGTGCTTAGTTCTTTCTTCAAAAAACATACATATTTTCAAGTGTTTCTATGGGAAAGAGGTGGGCATTTGCGAAGTCCTTTATTTTCTTTTTTTAAGCTTTATACCTAAAGGTGCAACACTCTGTCTTGGACCTCTCTCTCCCAGCAATGTTGTCAAGTGCATAAAGCTACAGGGATATATTTCAGCTTCTGCTTCAGCATTCAGGTCCAGTGAATGCAGGCAGCGTCTTTTCTCCCTCCTCTACCAAACAAAATATTCTGGCTGATTCCTAGTGGAGCCAGAAAACAACATAGGAGGGAAGAATCGTCCCTGCACTGAAAACTTCACGTTAGCCAGTACAAAGCCTGGCTCCATCCCTAGGTCTCAAGACAAAGGCTACTTCACTCTAGTGATAGCAGAGGAAATGTGAGGGAAGATAGGCTCTTTGGATTTTGCCTCTTTTTAAAATCCATGTGTGATATTCTTCATATATGTACATCCTAATCCCCTGGTAAATAGTCATCGTTTTCCCATTTCACAAAGTTAAGTGCCCATATGACTACTTGCACACACAGAAAAATTGATCCAGGTGCTGCTTGGATTCAGACAGCCTGTGGAGTTTAGAAAGGTCACTTGCAAGAGTGGAGGGAGATTGAAGGTGTCGCTGTCAATCGAGGAAGGGATATATAACACCTTTCTAACAATAAACTATGCAAATAACATTAGTTCTGCCAGCCTAGGCGTGCTATTAAGACACTTTTTGTGCTTAATATAAATATTATCCACTGTCCTCTGAGGTCCTGGTTGGGCTGCACACTGAGCAGTGCAGAATTTCCACCAGTTCTGAGGGTTACAACATCGCTGTACATTTTGTCCTTTTTCCACCATAGCTGCCTATGGAACCAGCTGAAATGATTGCAGGAAGTCAGCCTCATTCCTTGTCCCCTCTGCCTGTGGTTTGATTACCAGGAATCTCCAGATACTGCTGCTCCTCCCCCTCGTTGTCCTGTAAAATCAACATCCCATCTTTCCCATCCCACCTTCCCCATGGCCTTTTCCGTTCCCTGAATGCCTATAAAGGCCTGGGAACTCAGCACTGCTGGTGGGATTTCAAAACCCAGCCCAGGCAGTAGTGCCAGGTTCTGGCTAAACAGCTGCTGTATACTGTCAGAGCTACACACTGCAATGATTTGTACAGCCCATTGCTGAACCAGCTAGAGCCATTTGTTTAAAAAATAAAGAGACAGATAAATTCAACTCTTCCCCTTCTCCTAGCAAGCTGATATCATTCGCCTCTCTTAAAAATGGCTTGCTCCAGAATGCATTAGAGCTAAATTACCATTTATGTTTGTCACAGGGATTGCTAATGTGTAATGAGATTTTAGAGTTAATGTTTTGTACAAAGCACTTAGCAGAGCCGGGATGAAATTGGTTCAGGATTCTGATGTGGTGTTTTAATTAAAGATATTTTCCAATCAGGGCTGAGCAAACGACATGTCAGAAGATTTTGTATCCATCAGCCAATATACCAATGCAATCCTGGTCTTGCTTTCTGCTTTTGGGTTCTCTTCAGGGGATTAGAGGATTGAGGCTCTCCGAATTTCATTTAGAACAGCTCTTCTTAGCTGTAACCCTTATAGGATATGTGTATGTGATGCTCCAAAGCCTTCACCTGGACATCCGTAGTCTGAATCGCTGCAGTGTGACCGTAGCCTTATGCTGCTGTGATTTTGTTGAACCTGTGGATTGGTGCAATACGGACATGCACTGATAGTAATGGCAAGCCACATCCTTCAAGTCAAGTCCTGAGCTGTTGCCTGCTGCATCCAGGTTCTGAGCTGTGACTGCAAGCTCCTTTTTGCTCTCCTGCTCTGCCATCAGGCACGGAAGCCAGGAAGGAGTTGGGAAAGTGGGCAACATGCTCATCATTTGCTTTGTCCATCCCACAGCTCTGAAAAGCCAAGAAAGGTAGAGCTGTCGAGGGACATAGGGGAGGATGCTCCTGCTGAGAAGGGAGGAGAGTAGGAGCTGCCCTTCTGGATCCTTCTCACACTTAACCTTCTTCATTCATACATCCTCTTCTGCTCCCCAGCCATCAGAGCTGCAACCAAGCCACCCACAACCCCAAAGCCTTAATGTCTGGCCCAGGTCTAGTTCTTTCTTCCAGTCTGAGCTTCCCAGGTGATGAGAAGCATGTGCCCCCCACCCGTGGGGCAGACCCATGGAGCCTAACTTGGCTCCACAGGTGCCAAGCAGCACCGCTGGAGAGCCAGCTGGCATGGAGTGCAGCTGTGACACAGCAGCATCATTAACTTGGATAATAAGACTGAGACGCAACAAACCACCCTGGATTTGTAGAGCTCCATGTTTATTTTTTGCAGTGTTTCTAACAGAAACCCCTGTAGAGCTGAGTAGTGTGAACCTTTCAGTAGAATGCACTGCATCCTGCTTGCTATGATAATAGACACAAATCCTTCTTTATGTACTCACGAGTTCAAATACATGCTTGTTGCTTTGTTTTAGGAAAAGTAAAGGAAGAGCTTTGAATTTGTAGACAGTCCTGCTGTTCACTTACATGATCTTTTTTCCCTTGTGTTCTTCTTTCACAGGTGTCTCCACCTATGTATCCCATGACTGTTTGGAGACTGAAGAACAGTAGGGATTTTACTAACTGAAGTTCCCAGGGATTAACTTGCATCATAATCTGCTCACTTGGTGAACTTTTTCACTCAGTGTGGAAATTTGCATCTGAGCTCTGCAAAAGGATAATTCTGACTAAAATACAGAGGTGGAGGTGAATTTTGAAGAAGTAAATCTCACCTGTTTACAACCCTGCTGTGTGGTGGAAGCATGAATGTGCTGGATATTGTAACAGTTTCTTTGCTTTTATCCACAAACTGTCAGACACAACAGGTTCCCAGGAAGTTACAAGGACAGAAGGAGATCAACCTGCTTGTTCAGGTCTGCCCCTCAGTGAAACAAAATCCTACTCTATAAAACATAGTACACACCACGACTTTGCTGGACACCTCTTGTCCAGCTCTGTAGGTGCTTTATCCACAAGAGCACTGACACATCTCTTGAATATTGTTTCAGAGACAACAAAGTACAAACATGATTAGGATATCTTCATTTGTCAAACCAAACATTGCAAAATCTTGAGTCAAATCTCCCAGTTCCTTACATTAGAAGACTCGCTGGAATAGTGTTCATGGAAACACCAAACAAATGTGGTGATTCTTCTCTGCCATGCATTTTACTAGTTCTGTGTTTCTGATTTCTCAGAAGTCACTCGGGCTTAATTTTAAGTCTTTTGTTCTCTATAGCCATAAGTAATACAAAATTCTGCTGATGTTCCCATCCATTCAATTACAGGAGTCAGTTACAGAAACTAGGGAATTACAGCGAATTGTGAAAGAGGCACCTTCATGATGCGTCTGACATGTCTCTGCCAACAGGTGCCAATCTACCTTTCCAGAATTTAGAATTACGTACATTAAATTCTGTTGGACAGAAAGAGACGGGATAGTATTTAGCTAAAGGATAACTGGATTCTTGTCCACAGGGATGGTGCCAAACCTTCTGAGTTTCCTGATCTGCGCGGTCATTGCTGTGAACTAATTGATATATTTGTGTCCCTGTGGTCAGACATCTGCCATCTGTGGGCACCAAGAGAAAAAAAGGAGATCTGGGTTGGTCGAGAGCTGGGACAGTGAGCCATGGAGGGACTCCCCATCCTTGGTGTGATTAGCACTGGGGAGAAAAGAGGGCACATCTGCCTGCTGCCCTAGGCAGTGTCCTGGTGATTCCTATTGTGTCAGAGGAGTAAAGGGTGAAAGAGGTAACAGGAAAGGGGGCTGTGCTTACCTTGCATAGGAGAGGCTGAACACAAGGATGGGTTCAGGGCACGCACCTGCATGTTGGCTTGGAGATGTGACTCCTGAGGGGGCTTTTCCAGAGTACTCTTGCTTGAGTGCAGGGCTTGAAATGACAGCAGGACAGTACAATCCTCGTGTACCTACTGGGGTAGGAGCGCTCTCTTCCTGGCTTGTGGTTGGTGTGAGCTGACATGACTCTCAGCAGTGATGGGTGACTTCTCTTGAGCAATATGGTCTTCACAGATTTACATTAGGAAGCAAAGCAAAAGGTCTGCAATTGCTTTGACAGCAAAGGACTGGTGAATCCCTCCTCCTGCCCTATGCTGTGCCATGCAGCTAAGCCAGAGCCTCCAAGATGAAGCCTTCGGAAAGGGTTATATGGGCCACCATACTTAGAAGAACTATTTAAGATGAGGATTTTATGCACTTCATGAGGACTGAAATATGAACTGCATTTTGTGTGGGAACCTGCTGGGAGCTCAGCACTGCTTCATGTTAGGCTATTCTTTACCTGCGAGGTAGTCAGCACCACCCACGCTGCTGGGCTGTGGCTCTCTTGGACCCATCTGGGAAATTAGGTTCAACCATGTGTCCTCTTCTGATCTCCCATATCTTATGGTACCTCCATTCCCCAGGTGCTCATATCTACCTTTTTATCTCTGGTTCAAAGTCTTCATTTGCTGCTTGCTCACATGAGGTGATTATTTTCCTCCTCTGCACTGGCTCTTTTGTTCCAGAAAGCTTTGAGAGCTTCAGTTTGAGATATGTATCTGTCAGCCCCAAGAGCCAGGGCTTTTGGACCCTCCAGGAGTCTGGCCTAGAAACATGCTGCACATTGGAGCGCCAGAAATGTTCTGGAGGTATCAGTCATCAGCTCCTCAGTGTCTTACAGCTTCAGCACATTTGGCTGTGCCCTCTGGCACAGCTTCAGTTGGTGCTTCAGCACCAGAGTTTTGATACTAAATACGTTGTTTCCTGGGAGTATTGCTTAGATTCTTCTCTCACTGATACAAAACCTTTTATTCTGAAGAGTGATGTGTTTTCCAAGCCTCTGTGGCAGGAGTCATCATGCTCCAGCAGTGGATTCATGGTCAGAAGATGCCAGTGGGATGCCCTGGCTGTAGCAGCTGTTCAGTGTGTGCTCAGAAAGTACAGATGGAAAATGCTGCTTTTTTCCCCCCATTGATCACCGTCCAAAACATCTGAGTCTCCAAGAGAAGGGAGCAAAGTTCTCACAGCTTTGGTACTTTTTATCACATCTTCATTTCTTCAGAAGTTGCCACGCTGCGTGGCAGGCTTGGAGCTGGAGTCTGGCTGACCCTCACCAGGGCCCCGCTCCTACCCAGTTGTCTGCACAGACCTGCAGGCCTCAGCTGGGCTCAGGCCTAGACACAGACAGGTTTCTCCAAGCCCAGGGGTAGATTCATCCTTCAGCTGTGCCTTTTTCACATTTCTTTTTTTTTTCATTCTCTGTTGCTGCTGCAGGTGGCTTGAGTATCTCAGGCAGCTCTTCTGTTTTAGGCAGATAAAGACATCTGTAACTGTCAATATCTAATGGCCCTGTCCCTCTGCCATTTTTCTTTTGTTGTTTTACACAGACTTTTACAAGCAGCTCGCTCTCAAATTTCCAGTGGAATGAATCATGTCAGCAGAGCCCATGAATCTGCCTCCCTCTGAAGGCAAGGGAAGGCTCCACAGGTGCTGGGAGCACTGAGGGGGACGTGGCTGCAGTTAGGCCGGGCAGCTATGGCAGCCCCCTTAAGGAACGCAGCCTGCCATACGGAGCTTTGGCAGTGGGGTTGGACTAGATGATCCCCTATGGGTTGGTCCCTTCCAACCACTACAATTCTGTGATTCTGTGATGCCTTCCTGTGGGAAATGCCCCCAGACCAGCCCCCAGATGGACACATCCTGTGTGGGCCTCCATGGTGGGAAGGTCACACTGTGGCACAGCTTTGGTTCCAAGCGCCTTCTCTTCAAAACCCATCAGCTCACCGCTGCTCACATGGTGGGCCCGGTGGCTGTGCAGCTGGGAGAGCCTGATGATGAGCAATGATCTGCTGGCAGCAGCAGGCTTTCAGCAGCACAGATGTGTTGTCTGCAATGAGAGGAGCAGAGTGAGGAGAGGCAAGGGGAGAGGATCTACCAGCAGAGTGTGAGGACAAGGGGATGGAGGTCAGGGGAAGCCTGGGCCTGGAAGCAGGATCAGAATGTAATGCTGTTGCTCTGTGATTTCATTTTATTTTTTTAAGTAAGAAGGCAGTGAAAGCTGGCAGGTTCTAACATGGGCAAGTGTCCAGAATCTCCCTCCAGTGTGAGCAACTTCTCTGTGACCGTTCTGCCACCCACTCCCCATCACCACCACTTACTGGGGCATGAAGAGCGTACCACAGAGGCTTTGAGTCGCTGCTTCTTCGGACACCAGCTCACCCACATAATGTTCTGTTGTTTGAGACTCCAAGTAAATTGTAGAAAAATCAGTGGGTCCTTGCCCAGCTGAACAAATCACAGCCTCACTTCGGTGTGGGAAGCTTCAGAGTGGGTTTAAGTTCTGGGTTTTGGCCGCTGACTTTGCAGGCTGCGTTGCTCTTACCCCTACTGTTCCTCACTTGCTCACATTATATGCAGGGAGGGATGATTACAGACTTGCCGCTGTACTTGCTGTTCCCATAACAAATGGCAGTATCCTCACATAAATTGTTTGAACATGTAACACAGCTCTTATTTCCTAACGATAAGGGCTTCGGAACTGCCCTTTTCCAAAATGAAAGAAATGAACCAAATGTTATCTCTCTGTTTTAAAAAATGATCCCAGCAACTGCAACAACAAGAAAAAACACATTGCAACGCACCTTAGAGGTCTAGCAGACTTTTGTGGGAGAGATTTTCAACTCACCAAGCCTGGCCTCGCTACCGTTTTCTCTTCTCGTCCCAGCCCTCACAGCTCAAGCATTCTGGATCAGTTCGTGCTCTCAGGTATGGCTAAGCTGAATAATGAGGCCCTGGAGGATGTTGTCTGAGGTCAGATCTGGAGGGAGAAATAACTCCTCTGGATGCTGTGTCTAAAGCCAAGCGCTCTAGATCTTGATCCAGTCCCAAATGCATCCATCATCAATTATATATCTGTACTCAGTGTTTACACAGGTTTCTTGTTTATCATGAAATATTTACTTTGAGGCTCTGCATCTGCTGCTAAGCCCAACAGAACTGTCTACTCTACTGCTTGCACTGAGGAGATAAAATTCCACCATAATCTTTAGGTGCTATGGCACAGATCTATTATGTGGCTGGTGCTGGGCTCGTGCCAAGGCATGGTGAGCTGCCTGCTCACTCTGGCCTAAGCCAGTGAATACAATTGGAGTACAAGTAAATTTGAGAAACACCAAGGAAAAATAATACAACTTCCACTGTCTGTAATGTGCTTAATAGATCATGTTTCTGGAGGTAAGAAGGAGAAATTTTAGAAAAAATATCAGTTTGAGCAGCATACATAGACACATAAACACCCATGCGTACATATGCACACATGCAGGTTTGCATTGATACGTTTGAAGCAAAAAGATCTGATCATGGGGCTGCTTTACTGTCATCCTAAGGCACAACCTGAGCCCTCGGAGCTGGTTTCATGATCTCTGGAACAGAAGGACTGGAAAATTAACCCATTTGATTTCTGCATAACTCTTCCATCTTAAACCCACATATATAGGTTAATGCACATACCCATTAACTCTCCCACTGTCAACTGCTGTTAGTGTATCTGCTAAACACCCTGCTGGGAGGGAAATGAATGGGCTCCTCCAGATGCCATCTTGATGCTGCTTTTTTTAGTTCAGCTCTGGGGGACGCAGATCCTAGATGGCTCTCCTGGAGCTGTGGGTGGTTGTGCAATGTACATGTTCTCTCACCTAGTATTTTGAATGCAATGATACCCCGTACAATTCTTACATATATTGTGAATAATATATTTACTAAAGTAGATAAATATAACTGCTTTCTGTGTTGCAGGTGGGCAAAATGTATTGCTGAATGCTTCATCGGTTTGGGCTGAAAAGCCCAGCAGGCCACCTGCAACGGAGTGATTTGGCTCCTTACTCCACTAGCTACCCATCAGCTCAAAGGGCTGTGGCTGGAACTGGGTGTGGGCAGACAGAAGAAGAGGAAGCTTTGTGGAAGAGAACAATGGGATGAGTGAAGGTAAGTCCTTGTCTGCCTCCAGAGGCCTCTTGATGACTAAAAGAAAAGCTTTCACTAGGAGTAACTTCTTGTAGCTCCCTATTGGGAGCATGGTTGTGTTTCAGTGATGAGTCTCCTGCATGCAGAGATGTTCAGCATTAGGTTGCTGGATGTTTTAGGAAGTGGGTGGATTTCCTTACGTGGAGAAAAGTGAGATTTTATTTTATTTTTAATTGTCTATACAGGATTGTCTTAACATGTTAGCTACTCTCTTCTGTTGGATGTATCACAAAGTTGGTTAGTGCAAGGAGGAGCTGGGAAGAGAGGGAGCTATGGCTAGAGGCAGCTCAGACAGGAGGCATAGCTAAGCATGAGCAGTGGGATGTGCTGAGTAGGCTCAGGTCGCACACAAAGTCAGCCCTTCTTGGCTATCATTGACTGTGGAGAAAGAAAAACCTCAGAATGGCTGCAGCTGGAAGGGAACATGTTCTCCTTTTGCACCTTTAAGTGAGCATGATTAAATTATGGGGTTGGTGCCATCTTGACAAGGAGATCTGCTGGCAAAATATAGACGTGGATTTCCTTTGGTCCCATACTGAGCTGCTGAGGATGTTGCATTTCCACTGCCAAGCCAGGTGCAGACATAGGGAGAAGGGTGGAAAGCCTCTTGGCTGCCAGAAACCAGATGCTGGAGCAGGTCCACCTCCCATATTCAAGAAACCAGTCTGTTAGAGGTACCACCCATGGGTGGAGAGCATCTCTTGTGGGCTGGAAACACATTCAAAATGTGAACTGCTTCTGCTGAGCTAGGGTGTTGCTGTTTTGTATGATTCATTTTTGAGCTCTTATTGACAAAATATTCCAAGTGAATATGAGCAGGCTGCTGGCTGAGGCACGATGTGGGGCTGCTCAGTACATCTAGGTATGTTTTGATGATGGATAAGAAGAGAGTGAGGTGCAGTGTCCTGAAGCGCAGGTGAGAGGAAGGAAGGCAGTGCTGCCCACCAGTCCCACTTTGGATGCCCTCAGCATCCCAGAGCACTCCTCCTCCAGCACTCAGGGCTGCTGTGAGCCAGTGAGTGAGGACCTGGGAACATCCACCTGGGCAGATGAGGTGACTTCTCAGAGCAGCCATAGCAGGATGGAGTATGTGGCCGTGCTCCTGTGGTGCTAGGTTGCTGCACTTCTTTTTCTGACATCAAAGCCTTGGACATGCCTCCAGGCTATCTGGTTTTTGGGATGGTGTGGGAGAAGGGGAGACTAACAGGTCTGTTTGGAATGTCCTCACCTGCTCTGCTCACCCTTAAGGATGCGTGCTTGTTAGAGGCAAAACTCAAACCTTACCTTTTGTGTAAATAGAGAGGGGCAAACCTCAAAGCAGTCCCTCTCTGGGGCTGGGCTTGTTTCTGTCCCCTTTCTTTTTCCAGCTGCCCATCTGTTCTGCAGGTGGCGAGCATGAACATGGAAGCCATGTGGACACCCAGTGTGGTCCAGCTTTTTTTTTTTTTTCAGTTTGCACGGTAGATTTTACTGTTTTCTGAGGGTGGGAATGCTGTCTGCTCTGAGGCAGCTGCACCTCCCTATCCCAGCTGCCACAGCTCAACTTCACCTCAAAACACATTCTTGTGCTGGGTGCAGTGCCTCTGTGCTCTTGGATGGAGATTGGCTTTTATCTGCCTCTGTCTGTATGGCATCTGCTTCCCTCTGCCTTTTTAATCCTCTGTATTTTCCATAACCTAAAATAAACAAGTAACAAATCTGGGTTGTACTTTCCAGCCAAGTGGATGGATCTGGGGCTGTGGCATTTTGTAGCTACCATGCTTTCTGCAGCAATTCTCCCCTTGCCTCCCACTTCCTTTATTTTTCATTACACAGAAGACTTATGAGAAATGTATTCTTATGTCAGTAACATTCAAAGCCAAGAAGCAAACCTGCCAAAGAGAGCCTTAAAAGTCTGACAGATCATTCAGAGGAGAATTTTTGCTAGAATTATGCTGGAAGTTTTCCAATAAATTCTTTCTACAGACTTTTAAGGGAGAGCTTTTAGATTAATGGAAATATTACTTAAATTAAAATTCATCCCATTAAGTCATCAATTCCATTGTCACTGCAACATCATGTGTTTAATGTTAACGATTTGCCCAAATAAAAAAGGAAACAATGCAAGAAACTATCTGTCTCATTGTGCCAAGACAGTATGGGCTGCTGTGGAAAATTAAATACAAGCCAGAGTGGGTACAAGGCAGGATCAACAGAGAAGTTGTTAAAATGTACTTGCAGAAGATAGATTGCACAGTACTGTGTATGAAAATGCTAAGAAACTTACTGTGGATTGTATTTTCCAAGAGTTGTATGTGGAGTTGAGGGTTTTGTTGTTGTTGTTGCTGTTTAGTGAGTTCTGGAGGAGGCCCTCTGTAGCTTCCAGGCTCTGTCACTTTGTTTTTGGAGCCATGTGTTGAGAGCTGATCCTCGACCCCAGCTGGGACTTGTTCCAGCTCATTGTTGTGCCAAGGAAACAGTAGGCAGCTTGGAGGAGAGCTGCCAGGTTCAAACTGTGTCTTGAGCCTCTGCACTTACAAAATGAGTTCTCACAAGAGCAGATTTCATGCTCCCTGCATCGTGACCTTCATCTCCCAGTCTGTCTCGACAATCTGAGTGTCAGCACTCTGGGCATTTCTGAGATTCTACTTCCCGTTTGTGGAGGTAAGGATGAGGGAGTGGGGGGAAAAAGCTAACCGGCTTTGACCTCTTCTGCCTTTTAATATTATTCATGCTGGACTGAGAAGGCAGAAAAGAACATTCCCACATTTTCTGGTGTGCCACATGTCAGCAGGTCAGAGGGCTTTTGGCTTGGGATGGATGTGCAATCAGCTGAGTTCCCACTCTGGTGGTTTTCCTCTTAAACCACCCGTTGTCAGACCTCTGGGAGACACCCCAGGTGTCAGCTCTGCTGTTCACATGCTGGTACATGCAGCCCCAGGAGGAGGTGAGCCCTAGCGTGTGGGAGGGACTGAGCCCCTCTTGGATAGGGCAGGCCTTGGCAGCAGAGCAATGGGGAGCAAAGAGGAATTGGGCAATCCCTTGTGAGAACTGCTGTATCACAGCACTAGCGCTGCACTCCTTAAGAGTCTTCTTGAACTTCTTGTGATGCTTTTTAATTGCAGTACCTAGGTGCCTTGCAGCTATTTCTTTTTCACTTTGGAAAGCTCAGCTGTCCTTCTGGCATCCAGGGCCAGCAAGCACTTGGGGATTTACTCTGAATCCTTGCAGGAAAGCTGGTGGTCTGCCAATCTGGGGGCAGTCTCTAGCATTTAAAATACTGCTTATAAAGAAAAGAAAACCTGCACAATTAATGTGTGAGAGGTTTATGTGGGCTTAAAAAGGATTTCAAAGCAGCATGTAGATATGTCTAACTGCAGTGAAGCTCCTTGGTGACTCAGTTCATGCTTGAATTCATCGACTGGAGCAGGTTATTCAATAGAATAATCCAGAGCAGAGCCTGAAAGGTGAAGGGGATCACTGCTCATTGATGTCTTCCATATCTGTGCCAGCAGCACCTTTCAGGATAGCAGCTTCAGTAGCAGCTATCTAGGTGACAGCTACCTCCCACCTTCCAGGAGACAAGCCAGCTGCTGTCACTGTGGAGCCATGATGCAGGAGATACTGTGCCACGTGGGAGACAGTCAGCAGGTTTAGCAGCCTCTGGTGCCAGGTTCTCCTTGCTGCATTTGAGCTTCACTGAAGGTGAAAGGGTTTTGATCTGGTGTTGTGGTTTCATGTAGCAGGCAGCTAGAAAGCATGCAGCCATTCGTTCATTCTCCACCCTGTGGGATGAGGGAGAATGTGGGAAGCAAAATAGAACTTGTGAGTTGAGAAAAAAGGTACTTGCTGAGGCAGATGGGGAAGGCCAATCCTCAGTGGAAGACTACATGTTCTGCAAGGCTTGGCCTTAACTGCCACCAGTCCTGGGAAGGTTTGGCCTGAAGCTTGTTCCATTGTTGCGGACTTCTTGGTCTGTGCAGCAACTTGCTGGGAGAGGTACTAGGTCAGATTTCAGTCTCCCCATGAGGCTTTTGGCATACTTTTTGAAAGTGGATAAATAACTTCATTTGAAGCTTGAGGAGGGCTTTGAGTGAACAGAAAACCAAACAGGTCACTAGTGCATCCCTGGGTTTCTCATGCCCTCTTCTCAGGCTTTGCTATGTGAAATGAACAGTGCTTTTCTTACTGAGACTAAGAATACCTTCCAGGCCATATTCCAAGGTCAAGCCATCCATCTGGCCTTCTCTGTCTGTGAATTAACTGTCTTCAGCACAAATTTGAAACAGTGCAAATGCAGCATTGTTAGAGCATGATTTGAAAACAGCTTCTGGAGAACTGAATAAATCGTTACTTGTAATGAGGCAGGATTCCCAGCCATTTCACTGAAATCAGTCCTTGGACTCCATTAGCACAGTGGCTTCCCAAGTCTCTTTTGTTTCCAGGTTGCTACTTTGCCACAGAACTTTTTTTTTTTATTTTTCTCCAGCCACACTTGTTTCATTTCCCTCACACTCCCTTGAGTATTCTTTGCTTGTGGTCAGTAAAAGAAAAGTTCACAGTGAATCTGACTGCTGTGTGTTGTCACAGCTACTTTTTCATAGTTCGCTTTCTCAGGCTCCTGAGGTAAGGATGGGCTTTCATTCAGGGGCACTGGAGTTCACGTCCGGGGGGTTTTGTGCCATTTTTTTTTTTTTTTTTTTTTTTTTTTTTGCCTTTAGCAAAAGGCCCTTCTCTGCGTTTCCGCTGAATTGTTCCTGTTTTCATCTTTGCCTTTTGCTTTCCTTTGATCCTCATTTTTTTGTTCAAAGAGACTTTGAGCCAAGGTAACTTCTTCATACCTGATGCATCTCACTCCTGGGGAAAGAATGGGCAGTTTGTACATTTCCGTTCTGTGGTGGAAAATAGGTCAGGGTTTCTGAGGTTTCCTTGTCCACAAAAGGATTAGTCTTTGGGCAGATGTACAATCAGCACATCTCTATCCATTTTGGCCATGAGCCCTCCAAAGTCCTGACTTCTTTAGGATACCAGTGAATTGCTTTGCACTGCCCTCTACTTCTCCACACTGCTGTCATCTGCTGTGCAGGACCATGTATGCTTAGAGCAATCTGGGGGAATTAAGTCCTTTCCTTTTTAGCGAGTCTTTTCTGGCCCCGCTTCATTGGTTGCTGTTTCCCACGCTTGCAGCTAACTAAAGGACTGCTTATGGACCTGTATGATACATGCATGCTGTTCCTTACCTGAGAAATGGGCATGATGATTCTTCCATGCCTCCTAGGGGCACACTGGAGGAAAACACATGAAATTATCCTGACCTCTGATGTTTGTAATTATCATGCGTGATCACCGCATATAAACTGGATAGGTGTATGTAGCAAGGCCATGTAGGATGTCAAGGTGGTTCTTCTGGCTGTGTGTCTGCTTCTCATTAACAAATGCTCAGTGGTCACTATGAATTGTGTATGCCTGATTTCCCAGAAAAGACCATACCTCTTGAGCACAGGAAAATCTCTGCCAGGGAGCAGTTGGACTCCATCCAGTACATCTACGTAGCACTCACTTATAATCATTGCTAATCCAATGAGAGTAATAAGAAAGTATGGACTCCAGCATAGATTTATTGGTCTGAGGGGATACCACTTACAGAGACAAAATAAGGGACAATATTTACCAGAAATAAATGTTGACATTTATGAAACCATAGAGTGTATGTCCACATCTAATTTGAGTTTCTGCATGAGAGCTACCTGGGAAGCTTCCATTATGGATATATTTCCTAATGAGTAATAAGTTTTTCTCTTAAGCTAATATTCTAAAGAGACGGATTAAATTAAAGGTTCATTTAAAAACTATTATTTCTGTTCTCCTGGAAGGTAGATAATAGTTTTCACTTGCACTGCTGCAGCCCAACATAGTGTATTTATTTGCATATATAATTTAGTTAGCAGGCTTTACTTCCAACTCACTAATATTCATTTTTGGTGAATAAAGAACAATTTGGGCCCCAATTCTTTATATGAATGTCATAAATTAATCCCACTGGATAAAATTTTGTCCCCATTGATGTTGATAGCAAAACTGCCATGGATGTCATTTGAGCCATGGTTTCACCTGCTATTCATATTCTTAGACACACGTGTGAGTGTGGATTTCCTGTTTTACTGACCTGCTGCGTGCTGGGGCTCTCCTTATTTTCAGCCAGCAAAACCTGTCCTCCTATAGTGATGCAAGACCCCAGCAGGAAGACAGTCTGTTGAAAGATTGAAATCCTAATACAAAAATACTGAGCAGCTTTCCACCATAGAGGAACTGAATAGGTTAAAGGAGTGAAGTTCAGGCTGTCCACACTGCTTGCACGTGGTGGTTACTCAAGGTCAGTGTTTCCATGAGCAGTCAGGCAGGGATTCATTTTCTTTCTTTCTTTCTTTTTTTCTTGTTGTTGTTTGTATAGGTCTATCTTTCAGCAACAGAGAAAAGGACATTATAAACATGGGAAAATATGGTGTGGAAAAGCTGGCATTGCAACTGTTCATTCTTGTAGGACTAAAATATATGTATGTACCTAATTAATGATATATCATATATCCCATAAAATCTGAATTAAAACGTTATCAGGATTGTGAAGTGAAATATAGGTCTATGGATAGGTGGTGTTCCCGGACTGAGAAAACATCCTTCATGGTTGGCTTGGGTTTATGTTATCTCTTTATTTTTCACTTTCACTGTTCAGTAGGGAACTTCAGGTTTTTGCTCTCTGTGGAGGATCAGTCATTTTCTCCCTGTGGTATTCTCAGCAAACCATCTTCAAGCCTGTGCATATTCACAGCTGACTGGGTGCTCTGAAGTGCTCTTTTTTTTTTTTTTTTTTTGTTTCCTGAAATGCTGTATTACAGAGAGAAAAATAATAATAAAAAAAAAAAAAGGATCAACTAACAGGGCAGGTCCCTGTGGGAAACTCGAGGTCCTTGTTTTTGTTGACATTGCTTGGCAATTCACGATGTTAATCTTTTTCACCTGAGAAGTAAACGACATACAAGAGAACAGGGCTAGTTTTTATTGAGATTTTTTCTTTTCTTTTGATGCATACAAATTCTGACCACCTGCAGAACCAAAGAGCAAGTGAGTGACTTTGCACCTAGTTTTCTGCTAGCAGTAACACAAAATTATTTTGTTTTTCTCTTTTTTTTTTTTTTTTTTTTTTGCCATGTCTTGGGCATAAATTCCCTGTTCTCATTTTCCTTTTTTATGTTTTCTTCTTCTCTGGACTACCACTACTCTGCTGCAGACACAAAGCAATAACCCAGTAAGCTCTCCTCTTTATGCCTGCATTTATGTGCCTGCATTTAGGGTGAAAGCTGGGATGAGTCCTTTCCACAGGCTGTGCAGGTGGGGCAGCGGCCGCATCCAAATGGCAGGAGTGGTCGTGCTCAGAGCAGAGATCATCTTCCCTGCACAACCTGCAAATTAATCTTTGGATGTCTGAAGATGGGAACCCAGAGAATGAGGTACGAGCAGTGGCAGTGTGTGACAAATTTAGATTAGGAGCAATCTGTCACAGCCAGGGATGGTATCCACTTCTGAACTTGCTGGCAAAAAATATTCATTGGCATTAGTGGGAGCACAATGGGGGCCCAGCTTACCCACAGTCACTATATTAAATGACCTGTACCTCAAAAGCTCTCGGATGAAATTTATGATTCTGCACCCAGCACATCAGCTTGCAGTGACGTTTAGCTGAAGACAAACTCTGAAGAGGTGATAAGCTAGTGGAAAGCAGGCGCAAAAAAAAAAAAAAAAAAAAAAAAAAAAAAAAAAAAAAAAAGCTTTAAAACAATAAATTAAATCCAGTTAGTTTTAGTAATTACTTTTATTTTAAATAGTGATGCATAGTGATTTTTTTGATTCTGCTGAAATAGCAGTTTTTGCAGAAAGATTTGCAGACCACACAGAATCTCCAGTTGTGTGGAAAAGTTTATTATGGAAACTGTTCTCATTGTTAAGTGAAAATTCACTTATTTCTCATCATTGCTAGAAAGTGTTTCTTCTCTGAAGGAGTGGTCAGGCACTGGAATGGGCTGCCCAGGTACATGGTGGAGTCACCAACCCTGCAGGTATTTAAGGAATGTTTAGACATTGCGTTGAGGGACATGGTTCAGTGAGAATTATTGGTAGTAGGTGGACAGGGGGACTGGATGATCTTGTAGATCACCAACCTTGGTGATTCTATGACTGATAAAGGTACTTTGACAACATGTCTTCCTGTTGGCCTGTTGCTCTGGTGACAGTGCTAGTGAAGAATATCACCCCTTCAGTTCTACTTACAGGTACATACGTGTATGTGCTGACATGTGAAGTGGCTTCTTTGAACACTGCTCCATTGCTTTTTCAGTTAGGGAATTAAAATGGAAAGCACGTTCACTCCTTAATATAGAAAGAAAAATGGAAATGTTATTTTAAAATATTTAAAGTGCTTAAAATAGCAATCAGCACAAAGAGAGCTTGGTCCATTTTTAAAAAGCAGCTCCCAAGGGCAGGTGAATTGCAGGCCTTCCCACTTTTTTTGATGAGATTTCATGGCTCTTCCACTCATTTATGATAATGCATCAAATTATGCTTTAAGAAAGTTAGGAATGAACACAAGAGATGTGGCCTGTTTAAAAATATTTTGAGTAAATACAGTGCCTTTTAATTTTGGGTAATGCCAGAGATTGATAATGCAGTCTAAAAGCAAATAAAATGCTGGCATGCGTACAAGCTTTTCTCCTATTGATAAATACCCTTGCTGCCACAGATATGCACATCTTTGTCCAGCTGTGTGCTGTAGTACAGAGCAATCCTTTTATTATTTGGGCAGATAAAAGTCCTGAATGCATAGACCGGCTATATATAATTCTTAATGACTGGGTATAAATCTCTGAATGTTGCATAGGCATATCAGGACAGGGCAAAGAGATCTGCATAGTCTGATGATGAAAATCAGCATGTATAGGAGCACCTCTCATGCTGCATTTTTTTTTTTTTTACTTTCCTAGCCTGAATCTACCTAATAATTCAGAAGCGTAATAGCTAAGATACTCCTTTATAACTGCAACTGGCAGTCATGTAAAGACTGTATGGAGCCTTCAAGAAATTATTTTTCCTCCACAAATTTTGTTTAGAGAAGTCATGAATTATTTATCTTGTCCAATCAAACAACAGTGAATTTAGTATTTTCCTTTTGCTCTTTGGTGGTGCTTTGTTTCAAAGTCTGTTGTTTGTGATAGTCTTCCTTCTAATTTGGTTTTGTAGGTATTTTACAATACACTTCAAAGAAACAATGGCTAAAAGAAGACTGGGGAAGCAGTCAGGGTCATGGGAGTGTTTTTGTTGTATTCTGGGTCTGCAGTCCATGAGGAGTCAGCATAACAAGGCCAATTTCCCTTCCCCATTCCCATCTCTATGTGGATATTTTGCAAGTACGGGCAGATGCGTTTGAATCTGAAACTGAGGAGTGCGTCTAGCCAGTGTGAAAACACAGCCATTGTTTGGGTGCTTATTTAGGTAGATGGAACCCAAAAGCCTTGGGCCCAGCTTCCCAGGGAGGACTGAGCCACCAACTCAGGGGGAGTAGCAGTGACCTCACAGTGAGTCCATAGGGGCCTCAAGATTCCCAAACTGTGGTCTGGATACCCGAGGCCCCCAAAATAATAGAGCCAGTGCATCTAAGCAGGCTCAGAGATCAACACTCAAGTGCTGCTGGCAGGGCAGTGCTGCAGAGTCTCAAGGCCAGCCAGACACCTATTAACTAAGAGAAAGCTGAAAAGTCTGGTGTGCTGCTATGGCAATGGGCCAGAGTGCACGTCCCTGGTTATAATGCAAACGTTGCCTGTGGTTGCCCACAAATACAACACTTGGCATCCTGTGCTCTTCTGGTAGACTTAGATACTGGGAAATTTTAACTCCATCTTAATACCGTTATATCTACAATAGAAATAGCAATACTTATGCAGGGTAGTTTTTCAAGAGACTTACTGGATGTGAAAACAGTTCCTGGTTTTTCCCCTTTCATGGAAGCAAGCTGAAGGTCAGATTTACAACGTTTCGAGCTCTATTCTGTGCTCATTTACACAGCTGTAATCTTGAGTTATGCCACTGAGAGCAAGGAATTGCTCCAGACTTACAGGGATATAGTTGACAGCAGAATTTAGCTCAGGGTTGCTGAAGCTCAATAGAGAAGAAACTGTGAGGGTGGAATTTGGTGTTCTTGAAGTAGCTTATGTATATGTTCAAGGAATGCAAGAGCCCTAAGATTTATTAGTAGTGTTGCAGAGCATTATTGAAATTAGGCTTAATTATCTGTGTAATTTGCTGGAACCAGCATTTTAGCATTTTTGATCAAGTATATGCCATTAATTTTAAAAAGAGATGTACCAAGCTGCTCTGAAAACTAAAAAGATTAAAAAAGAAAGCTCGTAATTTCTAAATGGCTTATTGCAAAAGCTTTGAAGCTTGCTGGTGATGGAGTCCCTCTCCCTTTTTTGCAAACAAACAGCTTGATTGCAGCTTGTTCATATGGAAGAAAGTTCACATCACCCCAGAGGGTTATCCTAGCATTCAGGGAAAGGATACTCCTCCTCATTCCCAGGGTTATGAAGCCCAGCCATCCCACTCCTGCCTGTGCCTGCCCCTGCCCCACTGACACCCCCTGGGGCACAGGACTGGGACAGATACCGTGCCTGTTGGATACACCAGGTCTGTGCCTAAACCCATTTCCTCTGTCTTCTCACAACCCTCTGGTGAGGTGTGGTCTCTTGTCCTGACAAAAAGAGGCCTGGACTGATGAACAGCCATCCCTCCAAGGTGCCACAGACTGTAATTTTCTGCAGATTTTTGTAGAAATTTCAGTCAAGTAGCCAACCTGTTTGACGTGCATTAAATAGCAAAAACGTTGCTTTCCACTTGTAAAAGTGTGCTTCAAGGTTTATGTCATTAATATGTAGGAGTAGCTTGAAGCTTACTGTGATGTTGAGGGCTATTGAAGTACCAGCAGAGCCAGATTATTAGCTGACATTTTTCCAAATCTTTGTCCAAAGCTTCTGTTTTCGGTACAGTTGCTGTGTGGTGGTTGGCTGCTTTCAGCAGTTCTCTTGTTCAGATTTTCTCTTCCTTAGTTTCCCTTAAGCCTTCTCAGCCCCTTCAGTCAGCACTGAGGTGGCCAGAATGTCACTTTGGGGGGCAAAAAGGGAATTGGGAGGGAGCTGCCATCACTGAGCTGTTCTGCACCCTGGTTGGGATGGCAGAAAAGCATCAGCTCAGGCTCTCCCAGTAAATGATTAACTTCTTTTTGAACAGAGAGTGGAGCTGCGGTAAGAATGCAATTAATTACACCAGTGGCCCAGCCAGGCCAGCAGTCAGTGGTGCTCTCACTTTCAGCTTCTGGCTCTGCAGATCTGGTTGGGGAGTAACTAATTAAACACAGGTGCAGACTGGAAGACTTGCTGAATTAATGTACAGCGGCTTCTTTTCTGTGTTCCCAGGCATTTGTAGCTTTCAAGAAAAGAGAAAGCACTTGATGCTACAAATAATAATAGAGTGCTGATGATGGAGGAAATTAATCCCTTATTATTCTAGTGTGATAGGCTGCTGCTAGGGCTGTTATCCAAGTACTTCTCATGCAAAAATGTGTCTCAAAGGTGAAAGAACAGTGAGTAGGTGAAAGGCTGAATAACATTTTAATGGATTCTCTGGTGTTACGCGCACAGATATGTCTTCAGGATTTTGGCAAAACTGTCTGGATCTGGTAGTTAAAACTCAAGACAGCATTCACTGTGCTATGGTCTGATCTCCATCTTGGACTCACTAAGGCCATTTTAGCAGGCAGCAGCTCAAAATGAAAATCCAGGCAGGTTCAAATAGCAAGCAGATAGGGAAGAGAAAAGCAAAAATGTAACTGGGTTTTCTTTGGTCTATTGCTGCTTCCTGAGCAACCTCAGTCACTGTCAGTAACAGGCCAGCAGCTTTGACGGGCCTGGCCTTAATCCCAGTTTTGTTCCTCCAGGTGGTGTAAAAGCTGATGACCTTGCTGTACAGGAGGCTGGTTTCAGGTGATGGTACCAGGTCTAAGAAGCTGCAACAATGACAAATACCATTTGGAATTATTATTATTATTAATAATAAATGCAGTAAAATAGTGGATTTTGCTGGTATCTTCCCAAATCTTCCCCAAGTTTTGCTCAGATAATTGATGTTTCTGGTTCAACTCTAACTCCAGGACTCAAATACTTTTTCCAGCTATAATTAAATGAAAATTCTGAGTATGATGGGCTTCTTCTACCACTGCTGTCATTTCTTTGCTTATAGTATCCTTTTGTCCCGGGCACAGGAACTGTATCATTTTAAGAGATGGCAAGAAGTATATAACCTTTTGTAGAAGAAACCATGTGGGGTATAAAGCAGTAAGGGACTTTGGTCTCAACATATGAGGCAAAAAGGGTCAAAACAGAATGTATGTGTTTATTTTAAAGTCAGTAGTGACATCATGCTCTTCTTGCTCCTTCACGATGAAACTGGCTCAAAGCTATTAGGAATATTTATAGCAAGAGAATAACTCCAAGTCTAATAAGTAGATTGGATAGAACAGACCATGTTTTATTCAGTGTGGGAACCAAACACTACCATATTGTACAGATTTGCTGATCTGGAAGAATTGTACTTGCCTTATGGAATGCAGCTCAAAAGCCGTGCCTATGAATATGACAGGTCTTTTTTATTTTTTTTATTTTTTTAATGCAGAGAATGTTAAAACAAACGTTGTCTGGAGAATTTTCTGAAGGATTCTGATCAACTTACGCAAGTTCAGGAAATCAGCAATAATTTATCCTGTCATATTTTCTAGTGGCCTTTGTTTCCCTTCTTAATTCACAAGAGGCAAACTGTACTTGAGTATCTAGATGAGGGCTGTGCCTTGCTGCAGACTTCAGTGGTTATTCTGTGTTATGGGAATAGCTGAGGGCAGGTCTTAGGGTGAGGAAGGTTTTTTATTCTTCTTTTTCTCTTTGATTGTTACCTGCAGCCCTGGGAGAAATTTTGTGTGTTGGAGTGTTTGCCACACCTGTTGGGTGTGGAAAAAATTGCAAAAATGTGATTTCATCACTATTTGTATTTTACAATAGCAATAATCCTCACTGACTGACTCCTATCTGTGGATCCTGGTAAGAGAGGGATTGGGAAGGGGTCAGTGAAGCCCTAAATTACTGCTCAGCTCACAGGCAGTCTCACTGCAGTATGTGTATGACCACATCCTTTGCTGATATGATTTTGTTTTCCAAATGTCATGCTTCCAAAATTTTCAAGAAGCTGCTTTTTGCTGCTGACAATCGCTACAGAGGTGACTGCAGCAGTGAGGTGGGTTTTGTTCTTATCTTCTTGTCTTCATTAATTTCCAATGTGTCATTTCAGCTGCAAATGTGCAGTTGCCGTTAACGTGTCTAAAAGTGTGATGTTGGCTGGATGGCTATTTATGTCACAGTAAATATTTGATGAAGAGGTGTGTTAATTTTAGCCGTAATCACAAGATGGTATTGGGATTTATAGGCCTGAAATATAACATGTCGCACACAACCATTTGTTACCTTTACTGTTTCCAGAGGGTTTTTTTTTTTACATTTTCCTTGGTAATTTGAAGCGAGGAGGTGGTGATTCAGATGGTGCTGGTATGCATGCAAGCTACATAGTAGGGGAAAATGTTGATCCTCAAATGCCAGGTCCCATTCTGATGGAAGGCACTACAGCCACTGAAGCAATAAACCCAGGCAGGCTATACAAACACGCAAACGTACAAATGGATCTCAGAACTGTGATTTTCATATTTCAGCAATCACTGCCAAAGAAGTGCGTGACTGACAGTACAAAGGACTTAGATTTACTGTAGAGAGATATAAATTGATAAGCCGGTAGACAGCCATCATTCTTCCTTTATTCTCTCTCTGTATCCCGTGTCTTTCTCTGCTGGCATAATCAAAGCTGACATAGCGCATGCTGTACCAGGTTATATTTTTTTGTAATTATAAGACAGTACATGAAATCCGAAGGTGTTATTCAGGAAAAGGCACAAAGCTCACTGAAACAGGGTTTTTCAAAGTGATCCTCTGATAATATTGTTTTCTCAAAGATTCTTGATACTCAGTCTTTTAAGCTTCTGGGTGTTTTAAGAAGGGATAAAGACAGAGGAAGGAGTGGTTTTTCTTTTTATGAAGAAGAAAAATTTTTGAAGTGTGAGATACTAGTTTTCTTCCTCTGTAGCCTCAACTGAGTCCGAATCATTTTGCTGCACTGTATGTGCAGCAAAAATGAAGAACATGTAGGAGCCTGATGTGGGGGGAGGTCAGCGCATAGGGATCATCCGGAAAGACCTAAAAGAGTAATCTTTCTTCCCCTTAGCAATAACTGGTGGGCACACCTCTGGTGTTACATGGGGAGGTGAGGCTGAAGGGTCCTCTCCCACTGATCTGTCCCATCAGGCTCACACTTGAACTGCAATGTTATTGGATCTACACTGAATGGACTGTAAGATATCACAGACTTATTCTGATGCAGTTATGCTTGGAAATCTTTTCCTCGGGTCTGAAAATACGTGGTAATATCTGAACACTTATAATGTGGCTTTTTTACCTAAAATGCATACACACAGAGATCCCATCTGAAATCAGTTGAGATCAATTTGGAAGGAGGAAAATAAATCAAGCTTTCCTCACTCTGGAGCTCTAGCAAGGAGGTGCTGCAGACCTGGACAAATCCCACACCCGTGTGTAATATTTTAAATAATTTAGAGATTTCCTTGTGTTTTTACTCTTTTGATAAGGTCAGTAAAGAGGCAGAAAAATGATATTTGGATTTTTTACTTCAATTATGCTAGATTGAAGTATAGTAAGGGAAACAGGATTATTTCCTCCTTTATACGGAAGGATTTTTTACTTTTGGTCGATCATCTCTTGTCAGCTCCCCTCAGACTTATTTGCAAATCCAGGAAGAAACTGAGAAATATACTGCTGTACTTCATGGACATCTAAATGAAGGCCTTGTCTTCTCATGGGTGCATGAGATTAAAACAGAGCCACGAAACTACATTTCTGCACAGCACAGGTGTGTGGGCTACAGTCTCTATTATAAATAGAGAGTAACTGAGATGAGCGGTATGCTTGGTGTGTGAAATTTGGTAGCGTAGTCTCATATTTGTCCATAGTGCAGTTAGGCTCCTTCCTCCTTTTGCTAAACCTGGGTTGCCTTCTGCGTGCTTGTCTCAGTCCCTCTACCAATGCAAGTTAAACCTCCCTGCAGCGTGGGTTAATTTATTAATTGTCATGAAGGGTGCCACAGAACCGTAATACTTATCTTGACCTACAGCTTCCAACCTCCTGGCCTGTCTGGATTTCCCCAGGCTACACCATTGGCTTTGCTTCTGGGGGTCCAGGCTTATGATCAATGACCATATAGAAGAAGACAAATCACTTCTCTCCCTCTCCTCTTCAAAACAGGGATTTTTTTTACATCTTGTAGCTTTTCTGCTTAAATATATCTGAACAGGCAGTTTCAAAGATGCAGAACCGATTATTTTTTATTTTTCTTTAAGTGATTAAATGAGGTGCCAGAGTTAAGAGCTTGTTTGTGCTAAATTGCCTCTGTAGTTTATAGAGAAAGAGAAGTACATCTGAGGGGAGATTTAGATCTTTGGTGCCCTTTGGAAGTGCTTGTTTCTTGATGTCGATGGTACCTGATTTCAGCATCTCAATTTTAAATGCTTCCAATTAAGCGGGATGAACTTAGCGCTCCTCGCAGGGGCAGGAGCTTGCTAAGGATAAGTGAGGAAAGGCACTGCTGGTCACTCATGCCTGCTGAAAGGCAGCTCCTTGTGTTACAGCAACTCATGGAGTCAGAAAAGAAAAGAGAATCCCTTTTTTTTTTTTTTTTGCTAGAACTAGGGAATAAAGCAGCACCTCACTAGTAACTTAAATAAGAGGTCGTCTTGAACCTCTAAGGGGTGTTTGGGCAATGATCTCATAAATTTGATTATTTTATTTATTTATTTATTGGGGGGGGGAAGGTGACATCCAGTGCGGAGCCAAGATTTGGATGTGATGATCCTTGCTGTTCCTTCAATCTTGGGATATTCTATGATCCCGTGGTCATCTTAGGTTCCTCCCTGCAGTACTAGTGCTGTTTAATTCTTTCATCTGCATGCACTGATGTATTATTGCTCCTGTCACTGCGGGACTCTTCACCAGATACCAGCCTCTTGAGAGATTATAAGGATTATTTTGGAAAAGAAAAGAAATTCCTCTGTAATTCTTCCAGTGCACACATAACTCCATAAGAACTGCCCAAATGGACACTGCCAAATGATTTCTGTATAGGTGACAAAAGAACTCTTTGGAATAGCTATGCTGACTTGCTATGAGCACAGATTAGTTTCAATCAGAAAGAAAGACTGCAAAATCTTACTAGTAATTTCCTAGGCCATCCAATTCACAGGATGTTCGTGCCAAAAATGTGTTTACTGGTCTATTTTCTTAATAGGGTCATTATGTTTCCTTCAAGGTAATTTTTAAGGAAAGGGTTTATTTATTCCCACTTTTTCTAGTCTGTTTCTTGGACGGGAATGGGACTTTGAGAGCTCCTTATGAGTGGAAATGTAAGAAAACCACCTTCTGCAATGTATGCTGTATGTTTGCTGCATATTCCTCCAGAAATTGCTTTTAAAATGCCTATTGGTTACGGAATAATCCTGAATTAGCCATTATACTTGGATGTGCAATTATGTATTTAGGACACATACTACATGTAGCTTTAAAGGAAATCTGTATGGAAACAAATTGCTTTACATTTGCAATAGCTGAGTGTAGTTAACAGCAACACCTCAAGCCTTTCAAAATACTGGAGTCATTTAGACCATTTTCTGTAGTAATTATCTCCCAAGCCTCAGATTCTCGTTTTAATGCCTTTGCTGTATAGGAGCTGTAGAGGTCTCAATATGGCATAGCAAAATGGGACTTAACTGTATGAAAACCTTGATGTGGATTTAGTCCTCCTGCCTGATGTACTAGCTCAGAGCAGGGCAGATGAGGATGATCTACAGGAAGGAGTAGTACCTGTGCTGAGTGGGAAAATGTGCTCCAAGGAGAGAGACTCCTTTTTGCAATGAGGGCAAAAGCCAACTTCCATTTCTCCAAGGGTTTATGGGGGAGATTTAAGTTTTGGATGAATGGCTGTGGGATTTACCAGAGAGAAAGGTATGCCTGTATGGCTGACCAAGAAGATGGAAAGGATTCTGGCTCCACTGTTGAGTGATTCAGACTGCCACTAATGCAGTGTTGTTCTTCACTTTAGCTCTTACTGCTGTCTTACAATGTAGTACAGCATATAATCCCTCTTTTAACTGGCACTTGGCAAAGTACCTACATCTCAGGAGGCTGATCCTTGGCATAGCTGTGTGTAACATACATGGCAGCAGGCACCTGTAAGGAAGCTGTGTGCCTGCAAGGGTGGATAGCATGGAGCAAGATTGGTATGCTTCTGCCCCTGGAGGCAGTGGATCCTGCACTGAATCTGCAAAATGCCGTTCTCTTCACAGTACAGTTGGCAGTGTTGAATGCTACATGTATTAGCACAGGCACGAATAAAATAGGGCTGTTCTTTAAGTGTTTTGAGGATATGAGGGTGTCATTTTTCCTTTTCTGGTGATGAGCATTCAGGAGACTTGTGTTAAACTTGGGGCTTGGCAGATCCTCACACTGATTCTGCCACTTATTTATTGTTTGGCCTCAGGCGAGCCACTTAACCTCTTACTGTCCTGATTTCCCCATCTGGAATATTTTATGTACTTGCTTCTCCTGGGGATTATGTAGGACTTAATGAGCGCCTGTAAGGGATTTGGAGATCCTTGCATCTGAGATGATGCAGGACTGCAAAACATTTGCCCACATATTCAAGGAGGAGCGAGCTCATGCATGTCCATGTGCCTGTGTGCAATCTCAGCTGATGATGCAGTCTGGAAGCATGATCAGCAGGGTTTGCACTGCATGTTTTGGGATGATCACCTCTTCTTTCTGGCCCTTTCAGATTTGCTGAAGTGGAGTGACTGAATGGAGAGCAGGGCATCAAAGGTTAACTGCTTTCTGCTCTTGGTCTCCTGGACCTTTTTGTCAGTACAGTAACAGCTGGATCTCCCAGGAAGGTAATGATCTTCCCGGCTGCTCTGTCTTGCTTCAGGCCATTAGCAAAGACACGTAGCCCCTTTGCTGCCCATTTCTTTAGCAGGGAAAAATGAATCTCTGACCAAGGAAAAAAAAAGTTCCTCTATATAATTAAGCAGCATTAGAATGAGGCCTGTGCCTTTGCTGATGAACTTCAGTGAAAGCAGATGGTCACAATGGTATTAAAAACTAAAGACTTCAGTCAAGCTTTTAATTGAAAACAATTGGACCCTGCTGGATGGTAATTACCTTGGCTGCTTGCAAATAATATCACAGCACTGCTACCTATGAAGGAAGAACTGAAACTGAGTTAATAAGAATTGCTTGATCTGCATATAATAAACAAAGAGCATTCAAAACTCTTCTGGCTGGTATCTCCTGTCCCTGCAAGACACTTTCAAGCAGATAGCAGTGTGAAAAGGGACACACACAGGCAGAAATTGAAACATGCTAAATGTTAGCTGGGCTCATAAAAATAGCTTGAAGAGCCTGTCTTCCCCCACCTCCATCTTTTTTAAAAGCTGAAATCCTAGGCAAGCATGAAAGAAACAGCAAAACAAAATAAAGTGAAAAAGCTCTGGATTATCCAGCATTCTTCCTTTTGTGAATGGCAATGACAGGAGCTGTTTGCCTTGATCCCACATTATTTCTTTTCTCTTTCCTGGTGATCTACTGGAAGGTTAATTCCTTCTGAGCACCTATAGCATTCTCCCCACATTCCTTCTTAACTGGATGTTAATGATTTTTACATCAGCATGCCACAATCTCTAAGAAAGGAAATGTAGTACGTTGCATGGTCTAAATGTCTTATCATTCAAGCTCATGTCCCAGCTGTGTATAGAATGAACCAAATCTTGTCACCTTCCATATGAACACCATTTCTCATGCAGGGGTGCTCTTGGGCACAGCTTTTTGTCTCCTTATGAGCAAGAAAGAAACTGCTCTTCTAGAAGACCTCAGAGAGTCAGAACTGCTGCAATTTTGCAAAATTAATGAGTAGCTGTGAACTGCTAGTAAAAGTGATGCAATAATTTTCCATAACATATCATTTTAGAAGCAACAACTTTACCCTCTCTTTCTTTTCCTATCCAAATATTTGTCTTTTCAAGGCACCAGCCAAGAGTTTGTCTTGTCTTGTCTGGCAGCACAATGAAAGGGACTGTTCCAATATGTTTCATTTGGATTTGAAGATTTTATGCCTGCCTGGAGTTCAACTTCCATTCATGTAATTTACCATGATTAACATGGAGAGGGTTGTTCTGGCTTCACGTATGTCAGTAGAAGCTTTCACACTACCTTAAGTAGGATTTGCTTATTTTTATGTAATTAAAATGTGCTCTAATAAGCTTCATTGTTGTAAGATCTCTGAAACTGCAAGCTCAACTTGGTTGCAAGACATAAGCATATCTCACAATGAGTAAAATAGATATTTGTAGTCCATACCTACTTGTATGGGAACTGCTTAGGTCACAGCCTGAACCAGTGATGGAGCACATGGTGAAGGGGTGTAGATAGCCCTGGGAGCACAGGTGCAAGCAGTCAACCCAAACTTCATTATGGCTGGTAGCTAAAAGTGAAGCATCTCTGCTTGGGGATCACTTTTTCTGGGAGTTTCTAGTGAGTCCTCATCCTGGGGAAGGGGTAATATGCTTCTATATTACCACTATTTTTCTTGTTTGATCTGAAACTGATTAAAGGCAACTATGTCAACTGTCTCCTATCCTTATGCCATTCCAATCACAGTTGAGGTATTCTAATTTGTGTTTGGAATTTCATGCTGCCTTGTCCATAGATTTTCCTCTGCTATTGGACTCTTGGAGGAGAGGTCCACAACTGATGGAGCATCTGTCTCAATCCTGTGTAGTAGTCTGTGTGTTCGAGCTGCTGCCAGGGCTGAGCGTGTTTGGCCTGCAGTACTTCTAGTTCCCTTTTTTATTGAGAACTTGGGACAAATTTGCAACTAGGAAGGCTGTTTTTTGAAAGTGTCGTGTTACTGGTTGTGGTGATTTTATCAATTCATAATATCTTCTTTTAGCTTTATGGAGCATGATCACTTATTATAATTGCTACTTGCAGTTTCAAGGGAGCTGGTACAGGGTATGCTATTTTAAAGGTGTATGTAAGGTGTAAGCTCTATTGATCTAAGTATTCTGAGTGATAAACAGCTGCTGGGTTTGATTAAAGCTAAAGGGAAGCTGAAGCATTTAATCAATCTCCAAAGCAGCTCTGAGTATATTACAAAGCAATTGTGATTATTGCTATTATATGACAAGCTGTAGCATGAGAAAGAGGGATCATTTTTCTCAGAAACGTATTATGATGTTGTGATGCTTCTTCTCAGTTGGCTTGACGCTGTCACCTCTGAAGCCTGGATAAGTGACAGAGTGTGCCAGCTCAAGTGGTCTAATCCAGAAAGGAAAACACAGGAACAAGGCTCTTTTAGCTCTCCTGTGCTTTCTCTTTCCCGTGTCTAACTGGTGACAGCAAGCTCTTAGTGAAGGGAAACAAGAAATGGGGCAAACATACGACAGCACCAGCCAAATTATATCCTTCTCTGATTCTTTTATTCTGCACTTCTGAGGTGTCCTCAGTGGTGGGATATGTTTGTGCTCTTCTACAACTAACATCCCTTTAAGGCACCTTTCTTCCATTATTTTGTTTAATCGCTACTTTAACCTTCGGGCTATCTTGTGCTTCAAAAGATCCCATGGTAATGCATTGCACAGGGCCTCCGTCACATGCCTCTGCAGAAGAGTACTTTTTGTTTTTGAACTTTCTTCTCATGATTTCTTTTAGCACTTTCTTGCTCCGATGTTAAGAAAAGCAACAAATAATTGTTTACTTTTCCTGACTCATTTTGCTTTGCTGTAACCCATTCCTCTGACCACTCTAGTCACCTCTGTATCTGTCCCCTTCCTCATTTTACTGCATACTTTCTGAAATGACCAGAATTTCACGTGCTACCTTAAGATATAGGCTTCTCTGAGTCTATTATTTCTTCCTTTTTCAGATGTTCAGTATTCTGTGCTTATGACATGGCTTATAAGCAATGCCATGTAATACAAATGCCATGTAACTCTGAAGATGTAGGTATCAGAAGGATATCTAAAAGACTAGGAGCTGCATGAATCCTGATATAATATGTATCTTTCATTGCATTTAAAATAAGAGAATGGAAAGTCTAGTACTTTTTTCCCCAGGAAACGTAATACGAAAATAAATTAATAAACTTTTCTGTGTGTGGCTAATATAAGTCATTTCAATGACTTCTTCAGTCTTTCTTTGCTGAGTATAGAGAAGTATGAACTTCTGTGGGCCATAGCTGATTTATCTCTCAAAATGAGAAAGTAAAAAGAAAAACTTAAATGACTCATCTAATCTTTATTCTTCACCTGGGGAGGAAACGCTAATGGTAAATGAAGACTACATAAGGATAAATGAATTAGGGCATTTGGCATAGCTGAACTTGAGTGGCATTAACAGGGTACGGTATTCACTTTCTTGCGTTTATTAATTTAAAATTAACATTGCTCTATTCTATTTAATTTTCTTTTCAAGGAAAAGGGGCTTGAACTGAATCTTTCCTTCAGACTGAGTTTTACTAGTCAGCTCAGATTGTCAGCTGTTGGTTTCTATGAACTCTTTTGAGTTAATACTTTGAACTATGGGAAAACAAAGGTAGAAGGGAAGGTGTTCTGACACGTTCTTTTTTTCCAGTCTGTCTTGCTTTCATCCCTGCCTTCAGTGTGATCCATGCTGTGTTGAGGAACCTCCAAATTTATGCTGTTGCAAATTTAGCTTTTGCTTGCTCATATGAGCAAGTCAGATTCCCTCAGTTTAGCAGACAAATACAAGATATTCCTGCTTTTGTTTCTCTATTTGAGAATGTCTTTTTAGACTTGAAGCTTCCCATGACCTTCATGTGAAACCCCATCTGTGACCCTGGGAAGCTGATCTGGAGGCAAAGCCTGGTGCACTTTTCTTTTTTGCTTAAGATTCCCATTGCAATACCCATTACATTTTCGTTATAGTGGTTTCATGTGAGAGTCACAAGTCATCAAGGAAATTTATCCTGACTTGTACTTCATAATGGCATGGGAGTCTTGTGAATGCAGGTTTATAAGTGAGAGTTTAGAACAGAAAACAAAATTTCAATTGGAAAATCTTGCGGTCCTCCATAGATGGTTGGAGCTGGGACACTGCTCCTGGCAGAGGAGGCTGAGGGACCTGGGTTTGTTGAACTTGGAGAGGAGACTGCTGTGGGGGAACCTAGCAGCAACCAGATACTGAAGTCCTTGACGTAGCTTCTGTTTCACTAATTTCTGTGAGCTAAATGGATTAGATGGTCAAAACTAGCTGACTGATATTTCCCATCAGAAAGTGTACCATAGCCTACTGAAAAGTGAGCTTCACTTCCCTTAGGATGCAATCTGAGGAGCATTTCTTTTGCAGCAGTGATAGCCCTGCATTCCTGCATTGTTTCCTCAGTGATGGCAGCAAAGGTAGATGTAGCTACATGGCAAATCAAGTTCAGCTTAAAAGTAACCTTCTTTTCATTTGGGAAGGTGTTTTTTTTTTGTTTTTTTTTTTTTTTTCCTTTTCCTTCCTGGTTTTAAATTGATTCTTTTTCTGGTTCCATGAAAATTTATCTTGGTGCAACCAAGTTGTAGTTCAGTAATAGGAACAAAATGCAGGGTGTACTTCAGCTGTTGCTGGGCTTCAAAGATGTTCTTTTCAGGCTTCAGTTCTTGTACTTGGTTTTCACAAGCCATGTGGAAATAACAAGGATACTGAACTGAACTGTGAAGCACTCCACTAATGCCATTTTGACATTTTTGGGTTGCAATCTAGTCATTTGTTAATTGGCCTCATCTCACAATGTTCCTAGGAACAGAGACTCATTGTAAGCCTACAGTATGATTAGTGCCTCCTGAGCCATTCTGAATGGGACCTTGCAGTTCTTCAGATACACCAACTCATTTAGACTGACTAGCCTGGCTGACATTCTCTATCTGATTCTTTCAACCTTGTTGGAGTTTTACAACCAGAGATTGCATCTGAGCCAGGAGGATGGAAATATATCAGCCACTTTCAAGCAAATCTGTCTGTGCCAGAGCAGGCAGGATTTTGAAGAGTTGCAACTGGCACTTAACCTCGTCTGGAAACAAAATGTGATGTTTTTTGTGAGGTGGACCCAGTCCAGAACCCTAGTATCAGCCTTGACACTGATTCTGCTGGGATCAGAGTGAATCCTGACCAAACCAAAACCCACTTTCTGTAACTCATCTCTTTTTTCTCTACTACGTGTATTTCCACCTCTGTGGTAATGAAAATCCTGGATTGCTCTGGAGGTAGTATGAAAAGTATCTGTGAGCTTTGTCTATCTCTCTGAAATACTACAGGTGATTTGGTGTCTGCTTTGGCATGTAGCTGTGAAGAATTGTAGAATGTGTGTGTGTATGGACAGAGAGAAACAGGGTTACTGCTCATTGTACCATTGTGAGACAGCCAAACTATCTGTCCTGCTGTATGGGAAAAAGGCCTCACAAACACTTGTGGCGAGCTTGTACTAGGCACTAAGCTTGAAAGCAGTTCTGCCAGCTTGTGAAATAAAACAAATAAACAAAAAACATCTTTTTGACTGAATATTTTTTGTTCCCATTTGTTATGAGTAGCACTTAAGATATCTTGTCAGTAGGGAACCTGTATTGTTTGCTCTATGTACTGGGCAACATGTCATATAGTGCATTTTCATGGCCAAGCTGTACCAGGCAGTCGGTCCCCCTTTGGGGTCTGAGAGATGCTCTTTTAAACAGAGGAATGAGAAATGATGTGTAAAAATCAGTAGTAAGATTCAGCCCCAGATGAAAGACCTGAATGTTGCTCTTGAACAAGGATGTATTCCTTGTTCCTCCCTTAGCCCTTTGTCTCCTAAAGAAAGATGAGTTAAGGATTTCCAGGTGGGAAGTGTTTCTGTCCAAACTAAGATTTCTCTCCTGTCTGTGTTTATACTGTCCATCTGAGAGCTCCCACGGCACCCTTTTGAGATAAAGAATAGCTTCAGGAAGCCCTTCATGAGTTTTCCTGTCTGTGAGAAACCTAATTCTAACAGCTGATGGTTTCTGAGAGATTCTGCTGAAACCACACAGGCTGCAGGACCTATGCTTGACTAATCATTGTGAAGTATTTTGATTCTGAGCTTGGAGTCTGAACGGCAGTTTGAAGAACTCAAATCTTTTTCTAGTGGCAGTGAGTATTTATCTAAGATTCCCCCTTCTCTAAGGAACAGCTGGAAGGCAAACATGCATTGATAGAAATTGCCAAGTAACTACATCCAACCCATGGTCCATGTGGATTTGAGTTCTGACTACAGCAGCAACAGGTATTTGGAGGAAGACGCAAATATTTCTGGAATGGATGATTGCAAATGACCTACAAATAAATGTGTCCAGTGCTTTCTCAAGAGCTCAGTCTCAGCTTTTGTTTCAAGCAATGTCCCTGTTAATTTCATCAGGGCAGATACAGTAACTGATGTTTAACTATTTTTTTTTTTTGTTTCACCTGTCAAGCTTTGCTGGTCAACTTTGCTTTACAGAATCTATAAGTAAGGAACACTAGTGTTTTCTTTTGTACTGGAGACATGAAGGAATTAAAGGATTTAAGAATGTAAAGCCTTCCATGAATAATTTAGGCTCTGTTTCCAGCTAATATTCACTCTGCTACCTATTCACTGATACCGGGCTCAGACATTTGTGGTATCAGCAGCAGTGCCAAGCCCCTGTGAGCCAAAAGGAAATAGGCTTTTATTCAGTGTCAGCCATCAATCTGTTTCCAGCCTTCAGGACGATACACTTGTCAATTAGGGGACTCTGCTTGAGGAACCTGGCCTGCTAGCTTGCAACAAATATAGATGGGCCTAGGTATGTTCAAATAATTACCTCTACAATCTCTTCTATGAAACTGTGTTGTCTCACCAGCCTTGCTCTTCTGTCTGCTCTGCTTCATGATTCTCTTGTGAATAAACATTGCTGCAAGTACTCAGGCCAATGTACACAAACACTTGTTTCTCCTTATAAAATAATTAAACTGAGTTAGAAATGACGAGAATCCTCTCAAACAAACCAGCCAGTGAGTTTCTCTGAATCTGGGGACATTATAAGGATTGATGAAAGGCTAAGAGATTTATATCTGAGAGACTGCCTATGTTGGCTTCTCTTACTCTTGCCACTGATGCAGGGAGATCTTTAGGTAAGAACTTGCTTACTGTAGGTTTCTAGGTTTTTTCTATTTTTTATTCACTGTTTGAAAATCCTGAGAGTGAATACAGTGCATCTGCAGCATGGTAAACAGGTATACTTCATCCAGAAACCACCTTGTGAAAGCTCTGCAAGTACACACTGATCCTCTCACTCAAGTGCTGTTTCATTCTTGGTGCTTCAAGGCATTTATCAGCAACTAGCAAGCTGGAGGCCAACACACAGCTCCTGTTCCACTAGTGCTGCGATTGCTTGGATCCTTCCCCTTCCTGAGCCCTTGTGCCTGAGGACTCAGAATAGTGCCCAGCCTATGAGCATCATCAATACTGGGTCATGGGCAGCATCTCTGCAAAGCTGGCCAGAGGTGAGCTGCTTTTGTGAGCTGCGTGGCATCAAGTGCATGCTGTGCATTTGTGAAGATAGATGGGCTGGAAGAAAAAGCGCTTTTGCTGTGCTGCTGCTATTTTAATGTGAAAGTGAGACCCTGAAATGCTCTGTTCTACTTCAGTGGCTCTAAGAGGAGTCTTTCTCCAGGGGTTTCTGGTACCTAGGTTAATTGAAATAACTCCAAAAGGCTCTTTTAAATCTAATTCCCTCCCCCATGTATGCCGTCTCTTCTTCACTTTTCTTTGCTCCTGTCTATACCCTCTCTTGAACAAAAAGCTTTAAAATGCTCTTCTGGAAAGGGCTTTAATATAATTCAGTGGAAGTTAATGTGAAGTCAAGGTTGATTGCTCTTCTCTCTGAAACCACTGGCAGTGGCTGTACTAGTGAGAGTTAGATGGGATCTCAAACATAACTGGGAAACTCAGGATGAACTGAACAAAGAGCTGGCTGGAAGCTGGAGATTGCTGCTCCCTCCTTGCTGTGTGACCTCCTGAGCTCATGCTGAACTCTTTGATCCCAGTCCAGGGCACAGTGACGTGGCAGCTTGGGCCCAAGCCAGGGATGTATGCTGGGTGGAGAGTGTTGTCATCTGTGTGAGCTCTTGATCCACCCTGTACCTTCATTTCCACAAACACTGCTGCACATCACCATGGGGGGCATCGCTGCTGGTGCTCCTCCAGCTGGTATGCAGAACTGTCTCCTCCAAACACAGTTCTTTTTTCCAGGAACTGCTCCAATAACGTTTAAGACAAGTGGGCCTGTATTTCATAATCACTATTCTATTTTTGCCGGATGCATTTCTATTTGACACAGAAATATAAGACCCCTACGTGCAATAGTGCAGCTCAGGGCACAGAGCTCATATCTCAAAGGATCATTGGCTCTAGGAGAGCACCATGGCCAACCACAGCTCACTTGGGAGGGTCCTGCTCATGGCCAGCGCACTGTCACGGTGGACCTCCTGCTTTGAAGCAGTACTTCAGCTCCACATTCTTCTAATAGGAATTTTAGTGCTGGGCTTAGTGAAAATCAAGAACTCTGGAGTCTAAGGTGGTAAAGAACAAAGGGAGCTGACACTCTTGATGGCAAAAGTTAAGTAGTAATAAGGTAACCTGGGTGAGAACCAGTGGTGGAGGTGCGAGCTGTGGTTTCTTGTGATTCTCAGCTGCATTTAGATGTGGCCATTCTTCCAGTAGCAGGCTGGAAGAGAGAGCTGGTGCCTCCCCCCACAGCTGCCTTTGCAGTTGTGTCTTTTGATAAGTAGCCTCCAGCACAGTGGCACAAGTAGGCTTTTTGTGATTGAAAACCATCAGCATCAGACTGCATGTCAGCTGACAAAAAAAACCCTTGTGTTCTATTAAATTCTACAGAGAACCTGATACAGGTTCTGCTCTTTAGTATTTCTAGGGGATGGTTGGAAGATACTAGAGGAATTATATTGTTCCCTATGCAAATCTCCCTGGCTAACTGCATAGCATAGTCTTGCATTACTCCCTTATTAAATGACACCAGTCTTTTGCAGTTGGTAAATCCACTACTCCTTGTAGGCCACGCAAAGGATTTTGCAACCCTACAATTATTACTCTACCACTAATGCTGAAACTAGTTGAAGAAGATTTAGAAACTGAGACTTGTCTCCTCTGTTTCCCTCTGCAAATTACTTCAAGGCCTGGTTAAGTAAATTTCAGCCAGGCATATGACAATCAGTGTCACAGCATTTACAAGTTCCTGTGGGTTTTCTACACAAAAGGGCTAAAATATCACACATGCAACTGCCTGGACAAGAAGACTGCAAGATCATCATGAGCGTTTCAGAGCTGCAGCCTAGAGTCTAGCTGGTGCCACCAAAAGGGGTCAAGATGCATGGGGGCAGTTTCCCAAGGCTTGGGCACTAGCTTTGTGCTGGCTCTCATGGAACACTACAGTTACAGCAACAAAAAATTCCCCGCTATAGATGACAATCAATCTCTTTTTGTAGGGTAGAAAAGGAAGTTGTAGGGACCTAGGACAAGTTTATGCTTGTTTACCCTTTACTGTATCCACAGTAAGGACTGTGGTACTTCTGAGGCAGCCATAGGATACAGGACAAATGTCCAAAGCAGCTCTATGTGGAGTTCCCAGGAACTTAATGTTACTCTTGGCTGCAGCACTTAAGTGCTGGTGGTGAATCAGTCCCCAAAATTGCACAATGACAGATTCATCAGCTCTGAATCTGTGCATGAGAACAAGATCTTTATCAAGTTGAACTGTAAGAATGCTCTTAGGTGAGATGTTGCAGATGGTACAGCCAGAGAAAGAAATGGATCTGTTTTAGGGGAGATACCTTTCTTTAAGATGATTTTAAATGCTTGCATTTTTTATGCAGCATTTTAAAGTGTTTCATCAGCTCCCATCTGGAATTCAATTCCTCTCCCTGTTAATCAATAACAGGTCTTAACAAAACAATATCTCACAGTAGACAGAAGCATACAGTGCTGAACAAAGCAAAACAGCCATTGGCTTAGAGCAACAATTGCTGCTACACAATGTGTTTTCAAAGCTCAGTATATATTTTGTCCCTAGTGGGAAAACCATAACAAGACTGAATTAGTGGCTGGGCTTGCCAAAGGGAGAAATTAAAGTGCGACTGTTTGTCTGACACCTTGAAGTACCTTTATTTATTTCGAGGGAGAAGACAGTGTAAGGAAATAAGATGCCCATTAGGAAAAGCTATTAGCTGTTACTTTTCAGAGTGTGCAGTGGTTCTGCGTGCCTACTGCAGAACCTGCTTGGTCTAGTTGGAGCACAGCAGTGCCTTCTGATGAGAGGGCTCCTTGGCAGTGCTGGCACCCACAGGGCTGCTGTCTGTGAGGTTGAGAGCTGCAGGGGTGGGGAGGAGCACAGCTGAGGGGAGGACAGGCTTGCAGGCTCATCCCCAATGGGGTGGCTTGGGGCTGGTGTGCAGAGGACTGTTCAGCGAGGGAGAGAGAAAAGCGAGAGACTATGTGAGAGTAAAGCAAATTCCCTTTCCTGCACATGGTTACCTCTGGGCTTGCAAACTTAACTGCTCATCTGTGGATCTTGACAGCTCCTTGCTCTGGCACTAATGGGCTTCAGGAGCTCCCAGTGAGCTGTAATCACCTTGGTTCAGGGCTCAGCTTGCACCTTTACAAGCACCTTCACCCCTCGCTGTTAACCTGTGGTCTCCCTTACTTGGCAGCTAAGCTTGTAAATTCATGTAACCAAATAGCTGTGCTGTTAACTGCCTGCACCAAAGTGAACAACACATCCATCTTCCAGTGCCCAGCCGGCAGCCTAATGACACGTCACACTGTGCGGTGGTACCCTTTCAGACGTAACTAACTCTGGCACTGCAGAAACAATTGTTTCGGCATTCGCGCACACCATGCAGCTCATCTGGGCAGAGGAGGGAAGCTGCTTGAGCTGGAGGCCTCCCATCACCAGCCCTATGTGCTGGGTCCCTGCTGTGACCTCCCCATGCCACAGCCTGGTGCCTGTGAGGGAGATTTTAGCCTGGTTGGTCAACCACACCTGGTGCCCTGGGGCAGGAGCACACCTGCAGCAGGTTCATGTGGGGCTGTGACTGACCTTCAGCAAGTCTCTTTGAAAAGCTGTGGAGGAGCTGGAGGCTGGGCTGCAAGTTCATCCTTTTCTAGAAACCCCACACAGAGCTCATCTGGGGACTTCATTCATAGGAATAAGGCTTGACTGCTTCTGTTGCTGTTGCTGGTGTTACCACTTGTTACCAAAGGGCAGAAGAAAGAATGCTCACCCTTCTTTCTGCAAGTAACTTAGACTTGCCATTGGCAGAGATGTGCTGTGTGTTCCCCTCCTAGCCCCTAAAGCAACCACAAACAATCAAAGCTAAGGAACACAAGAGCTAGCAGGGGTTGGATGAACATTGCTTTTCTTTGTCTGCTGGTTGCTTAGCTGGTGGAATAGGCAGTCTGAGAAAATTTCTTAATTAACCAGACTCTGTCCTGTGCAGCACATGTACGCTGATAATGGACATTATAAAAGCATAGTTTGGCTCAGGACAGTCCTCAGCATATTTGTATTATTAAGGAAATATCTTGAAGAAAGGGAAAGAAGAAGCCTAGGCCCCAGTGTCCAGTTAGAGAAGACTGTTATTTTTCTGCTAAACGTCATATCCGACCTCAGAGAAGTGTGGGTGGAGGGTTAATGAGTTGTCTTTGAAAATAATTTTGAGCAATGCACAGCAAGATCTCAGGAAAGCAATGTTTACAATCTATATCCTGCCTCAGATTCCATAAACACCACTCTGGTGCCCTATTGCCAAATTTAGCTGAAGTCACCAGGATGCAGCTGGTGTCCCTTGTAGTCAGCCATCACCCAGTAGCTTTAATACAGATACACAGAGAGAGTTTTTCCTGGTTATTGAGCATCACCTACTCTAAATGGTGTGCATTTGCCTTTACAGTGGCAGCAGGAAACTCTTATGCATTGAGCCTAATCTAGCATCCTTAATGATACACTGTCCCTGGTGATGTGAGCAGTGGGTTTGTTTCACAGTGCAGAGGAGAAATGTGTCCTTCAAGAAGTAGACTGTCTTCTGTCCTCCTGAAGGAGGGTGAGGAAACTGCTACTCTGACAGTTGTATGCCTGGATGTTATCAAAGGTTCAAATGGGAAATTATATACAATCTTTGGAATTTTGCCTAGTAATGTCGAGTCTGGAGTGTTTGTTGTTTAGCCTTCCCGTCCATAAGGTCCACATTACTTTGAGCTCTTAGTTCTACCTAGGTTAGTTCACCTCTTCCCTTAGTCCTTTGGCACATGAGTCTCTTCTTCCTCCAGTCTTTACTTGGAAGGGAAGTATTTGAAAATTGGGTCAGAAATTAATTTGTGCCCCAAAGGAACTTTGGAGGAGAAACAGCTCTTTAAGTAGTTCAATTGTCACAGCACATTTGAAAGAGTTGTTGTCAAGGCTTTTTGTAATTGTTTAAAATATTAAATAATGCAAGCTAACAGAAACCAGGCAAAATACATAATTTATGGAGGGCTCTTGCAGGTTTTTACTCTGACAGACCAGGACCATTCTGCATCTGTAGCAGAGACTTGCGTCCTGCCTATGTGACTGCCTTATGCCTTCTTTCTCCAGGGGGAGGAAAAGGGGGAAATGAATAATTTCTGCTTTCCTTCTGTTTCTTCATCTCTGGTGACTTCTGCACCAGGAAAGGGGAGATGAACAGTGTCAGAACTCTACTCACTCATTGCTGCTTTTCCTTTTATTTTCTCGTCACCCAAATGTGGATGAGGGAAATGACTGAAAGCACTCAATATCCATTCATCATTTCAGTAGAGCTCTTTAACAGCTTTCTCTATCCTGTGGCGTGATGGTCTTTGGTTTGTTATTTACTGGCTGTTTAATTTAAATGTATCCCCATCAGGGAGCTGAAAGATCCAGCCTTAAAGCTCTTTCACATGATTTCTCTAATCACTCTCTAAATTATTTATCATGGCTCTGAACTGTCTGGAGACTTTTTTTTTTTTTTTCTTTTCTTTTAAGCACCATGATTTGTTCCCAAACATCTGTAAAAAATCATGACTGACCTCCCATCTGGGCAACAGCTCAGCTCTGTCCCGGGGCTGGGTCGTGTCAAGTGTGTGAGCTCTGTTTCAAAAGCATAAAATTCCTGACATGGTGAAATTCTTTTCTTACATATTTGTTGACAAAAGGCGGGCAGGGAAGGGAAGGCTGCTGTTAAGAATGCACAAGCACGATGCTGCAGAGCTAGGCCAGAAGCGAGTGGAACACTTTGTTACGGAAATGGCCACAAAAAAAAAAAAAAAAAAAAAAAAGCTCCTCCCTGCCTTAGAAAATGGTTATTTAAAGTAGAGTTGATTGCCAGTCCTCCTTGCTGCTGTTTTCTTTTGGACGTGGCATGTGTAAATAATATTTCCGCATGAAAGAAAACTTTCAGCGATGACAGTGCTCCTGCGGCCACTTCCTGTCCCAGAGGGGAGGCACCGGCCCCTTCCCTGGCAATGATGACTCCCTTCAGAGAGAAAGCCCAGGAACTGAGTTTTTTTCCTCCAAAGTCTCCGATGAGTGAATTTTGACCTCTAGAAGGAATGAAGGTGGAAAAATGGGAAACAGTTTTCATGGAGGTTTCTTAGGCGTGTACTAGAAGGGTACTTGTGTAAAAGTGAACATACAGTGAGAAAGTGAAAAAAAGTACATGATTTAAAGCAAAGCCCACATTCCTTTAGGATCTTTATAATCAAAAGTGGCAGTATGTGTTTTAAAGCTGCTTTTCAAAACAAATTGCTTTACTTTTACCAGCATCAGTGAGCAGAAGTCCTTTTATTCCTGGCTAATGATAGTAGTTCTTGGCTGCGCAGAAGCTGGGGACACACCTTCAAGAGACTGCAGTTACCGAGCACACAGAGACGGTGATGTGTCTTGTTAACTGTGTTCTGCTAGCATTTTTTCCCTTTCTTCCCCTTCATCTTCAATTTTTTTTTATGGAGATTAACCCATGCCAGACTTAAACACCCTTAAATTTTAGGAAAATTCAGACGTACGTCTGGATTCCAGCTCTGCAGCTCCAGCTCATTGCTGTTTGTTGTTTTTAGTGTTGCTTCAGGCCCAGCTCAAGGATTGTACAAAGTGTTCTTAAAGAAAAACACAAACAAAAATACTGAAGCGTCCATACAGCATCTGAGAGAAGCACACTCCTTCTGCAAGGTGTTGTAGCCTGATCACTGTAGAGCTCAGGGAAGAAACTCTGAGGGTACACAGGGCACTGTGGCTTCAGAAAACATGGTCGTATGAGCTCAGTGTCTCTTGCCTGTTAGCTCCTGTAGCAGGTGAAGGGAGAGTGCTTGGCATTTAAGGAGCCCTAATTTGGGGAGCTTAGAGACCTGGCTGAGCACGGGAATTTGGGTGAGATTTAGGTCACCTGAGCCTAGCTATAGGAGACAGGGAGCACCTCTCCTTCTGACTAGTAGGTCCTACCAGAGAAGGAGGTGTTGAGCAACCCTAGTTGCTGAAGGCTGCAGAGACATGGCAGGGCTGCTGGCAATGCCAGAGGTATGGCTCATCCTCTTGTCTCTCCTGTATTTATTCCTCTGGCTCTGATAATCTAAACTCCTCACTTTATTTTTCTTGGGATATTCTTTGGATGAACCCTATTAAATGCAATGCTAGTGATGAAATTTGCCTATGCCAATAAGGCCATCTGTGTTATTAACTGAACAAGGTCTCTGGAGTATTTCTTGCAGGCTTGCAGCCCTTTCTGCTGCCCCCAGCACTTTACATCAGCTCTGTGAACAATGGGAGGGGACCCAGGAGGTCGCGGGCAGGAAGCGCCTCTTCCCGTGCATAATGAACTGGCTGGGAGACTGAGGGATGGAGATAGCACATGAGACACACAGCACAAACTGCTGAAACAATAAACAAACAAACGGATGGCCAGCACTTCCTCTTCTTATATTGTTAGTGCTGCTTCCTAAACCCACCCCTCAAAAGCCAGCCTTCTAGACTCGCTGATGCTTAACCTCTTTGTTGCCAGTGATGGCTGAAGGTCCCAGTCATTGCTTGCCAATGTGATGACTGCTGCAGAAGCTGGGGATACCTCCTTCTGAAAGATATAACAGTGCATTTACCAAAAATTTAATGGAGGGGGATGTAATTCAGCCATAAGGCTCTATGGGTGTAGCACCTTGATACCAGGGCTGTGCCTCAAGTGGGGCAGGTTGTCATTTCACCATTCCTCATCCATTAGCAAGAGAATCATGACAGCAGAAACTGAGTGGTGGCAAAGCTATCTCTGTCAGTGTAGTCTCTGAAGATGCCTGCTTGAAGAGTTCTTGGGGATGGTCTTTGGACTGGTACGTGCAAGTATTTTTTATATCTCCCCATCAGCCCCTAAGTTCAGAGCTAGGTGGGGATGGCCTGGAGGGGCCATGACCCTCCCTGGGACATCCCCCAGCTGCAGAGCAACGGTTGTCACAGGGCAGGCCCTACTTTCTGCTGAATGCTCCCAGCTGACAGCTGATTTGTTATTACTTTAAATACCCACTGTTTGTGTTAAGCACAGCAAGAAGTCTAGTAAACTGAAATGGTGACATTTAAAAATGAAGTATCTCAAATAGATGTTTAGTCCTTCAAACAAGGAAGCTATTTTCTGAATACCAAGTTTAACAGTTATGTAATAAGTCCATATCAAAACACAGATTATGACTGGTTGGCTGTGGTTGTGCAATTGATATTTAATTAACCTACAAAAGATTTCCCACTTAATCTAAACTGTACTTCTGTCCCAAAGACTATCTAAGATGCAGTTTTAGAAGTACTGTCAGTGTTGCTCTGGGCACTGGTGTAAGGAAGTAACCTAAGTATGCTTGTATGGCTGCGGGCATGAGTGTGTCACTCCAGACCTATCAAGCCAGGGTCACAGTCTGGTGGAAGTGAAGGAGCCTCTGGAGGTCACTTGGTCCACCCCCTGCTCAGACCACCCAGAATAGGTTGTCCAGGACCATATACAGGTCAGGACCTCTTTTTTCCATTCAGTCATGGCCTTCCCTAGAGGAGCTGTACCCGTAGTCCTCCTGCCTGTTATCTCCCCTGAAGTTATTCCTGGTGGCTCATCCCCTAACTTGAGTTTAGTTACAAAATATGCTGTGGACCACTCACACCACAGCCTCAGGTAGTAAGGTGCAACTGTCCCAGGCAGCACATGTCTCTAGCCAGTTCCAGCATGCTTGGTGCCCATCCCTGAGCCTCAAAACATGAACTAACTTATGGCACATTGATTGTCAATAATTTTTTTTTTATAAAGATAAACCTCAGGGGTCCCACAACACCTCAGCATGGGTCCTGGGTCCCCCAGCTGTAGAAAAGCTGGGTGGTGGCATAGGGGATGGCAGGTCCTGTGCCTCTTCTTCGCTGCTCTCCCCTGTATGGATTTGGATGAGTGGGTGGGAGAAGGTCCTCTGAGCACAGCTTGCCCGACCCTTTGTAGGGAAATCATCCTCCTCTCATGGAGAAACTGTCAGATTCTTGTGCCTGGTGTATTTTGGCACATTTTGAGGCTCAGTGAAGTGGTCTTAAAGATTTTTTTTCTTCTACTGCTAATGCCCCCTGTGTCACAGTGTGTGTCTCCACAGTGAGAGTCATGTGAAAATAAGATGGATTTGCACATCCAGCTTTCAGCAAGAAGGAAGAAATGTGGAGCAATTTCCTCCTGAACACAAGTCTTTTGATTTCAAGGGGCTTCCAACCAACTACCAGTGTCACTTGTGATGTAGCTCCTCTGCAGTCTGCAAAGAGAGATGATGCATTCAACCCACTGGTGAAATCTGAGATGGAAGAGTGGTGCCGTGGGAACAGCTTCAAAAAGCACTGGGAAGGGCAGGTATGGTGGCAGATTAGGAAGGCAAAGGAAAGGACCCAGTTTCCCTTTTCATGTCAGGTATCAATCTTTCCACCAGTCTTCTTGTAAACTGATTCATTATGTTATGTCATGCTAACAGCAGGTTCCTGCTGTATGTGTTTTTTCACTGTGTTAAACAGAAAGCCTGGCTTTACAGTTTTTAAAAAATGTATCTGTTGGTTAGCACTGGGAAAGATAGGATGTGTGCTGTTTAGGACTTTGTGCAGCATGGATGAATTGTGCAGGAGGTGGTGGAAACTGTGTTTTAGGCAGTAGCAGTCCCCCTTTGTAAAGCTTTCTTTGTAAATGCTCGGTGATTTTCTGTTGCCAAGTTGCTCTGAGAGTTTTAAAGAAGAGCAGAAGTAGGCATGATAACTAGCTCCCTGTTCTCAGAAGACCAAAACATAATCCCAGCCTGGCTGTGGCACTGAAAATAACAGCACACTTTCATCAGGAGCCCCTGGCTTCTCCAAACCCTGTGCATGCTGTGCTTGAGAGACTTCTAAAAGTCAAGAACTTTAGTTGCAGTCACTGGATTGGAAATGCAGATGTTTTCCTTCCTTCCTCTCTCCGCTGTCTAGTCCTTGTCAGTTTAGTTAACATCCTGAGTCCATGTGAGACTGTAAATGCAGTCACAAGGGGAATTGCTGGGATAAAGGGAGCATACGTGCTCTACTGCCAGTTTTTCCAGCCCTTGCACCTCTTATTGAAGATGGAAAGTGCACCGAACTTTGTGCATTGAAGGGCATAATGTCATAGGCTGGGCCAGGCGGGAGTTCTGATGCATGCCAGCTCTGATGCAAACCTGATGGGATGACTGAATGGGAGGGGAGAACAAAAACTGGAAAATAGAGCCAGAAGTTTTACAAGGTGACTTTGCCTCATTTCTGGTTTTAGAAAGACATCATTCTTGTGCTTTGTTTTGTGCTGAACAAAACTGCATAGGTGCTCAGATCTCATTTCCTAATAGATCAGGTCTCCACATGGGTATGTTGCAGAACACTTGATCCTACTAGAAAATATTTTGGGGCACTATCTAGTCCCAGCAACTTATAGTTGGAAGTGAAAGTGAGTATCAGTTCGTGCGTGGCATGCAAGAGTATTTTGGGATAGGCAGAACATCTTAATACACTTCTCCATTTACCTACTCTGTTCAGGTCAATCTAGTCTCTTATTTACATGTAAAAGGAGAAATTCATTCGTAAATGGAAAAACATACTGACATGGATAGCAATAATCCTGGTGAATTTAAACCAAAAAATTTCTTTTTCAACCAAAGTGACTATCAAAGAAACATAGAATGGTTTGGATTGGAAGAGACCTTTAAGATCACTTAGTTCCAATCCTTCTGCTGTAGGCAGAGACACCTCTCACTAGACCAGGTTACTTTAAGTTCCATCCAGCCTGTCTTGAATGCTTCCAGGGAGGGGGCACCCACATCCTCTCTGGGCAATCTGTTCCAGTGTTTCATCACTCTCACAGTAAAGAATTTCTTCCTTGTATCTATTCTAAACCTACCGTCTTCTGGTTTAAAGCCATTTCTCCTCATCCTGTGCTACCTGCCCTTATAAAAAGTCCTCCCCCAGCTTTCCTGTAGGCCCCCCTTCAAGTACTGAAAGGCCACTTCAGGATCTGTCAAGAGTCTTCTCCAGGCTGAAGAGTCACAGCTCTTCCAGCCTGTCCCCATAGGCAAGGTGCTTCTGCCCACTGGTCATCTTTGTGGCCCTCCTCAGGATCTGCACCAACAGCTCCATGTCCTTCTACAAGGAGAGGGCCCTAGAACTGAGTGCTATACTTCAGGAGGGGGTCTCACAAGAGCAGAGTAGAGGGGCAGAATCACCCACCTTGACCTGCTGGTCATGCTTCTCTTGATGCAGCTCAGAATACGGTTGGCCTTCTGGGCTGCAAGTGTACACTGCCAGCTCATGTTGAATCTCTCATCAACCAATAGCCCCAAATCCTTCTCCTCAGGGCTGCTCTCAGGCCATTCCTTTCCCAGATAAACATTCACCCTCTTTCACGCAGCATCTGGAATAAAGAAGACACTGTCCATAAAGTAGTCTCAGTCTAAATTTTACTATTAAGCCTTGCACAGCTGCATTTTCTCTTTTGTGGAATCACACATAAAAGCCCTGGTTTTACAGCCATTGATACAGGAAACACTGCTAAGCATTATACATAGGCCTGTAATAAAAATTAGTCTTATCTCAGAATGCAAAACAGTTGGCAAAACAGCAAGGAAAAAGACATGCTGTGGTTGTATTGGTGATGGATGGAGGCAGTGGTGCCCCCATTCTTCCCAGTACCTGCACAACAGTGATGCATGGAATGTATAAAGGATTTCTAAGTTCTTGGACCCTGGGGCTTTCCTTTTTTTTTTTTTTTTTTTTTCCTTGTGGTGGGGCTTGTGGTCTGGGAGTTGTTCTTTATTCAGATGAAATGGGACATTGCTGATGGAAATAGCTCTCTTGGCACCTCTGACATCTGTGAGATCATAAAGCAGAAGAGTATATGCTGATCCTGGCCAAGGGTGGCCAGTTGTCATTTATGAAGCTATTGCTAATAGCTGCTGTTCCAAAGGTAGAGGCCAAAGGTAACACAATAGTGTTAAGTGGTTTGGTGATATCGCTGCTAGAATTAGAAACACTTCAGGGCCCTGATGCGGATAAAACACATCTGAGATGGAAGTTTTAGGTTAGATCCACACCTTCATGTTTAGCCTCAATTTGTGGCTCTCTCCTGTGAATTTTTATAATTAGCACCTATATCTGCTCATGCCTGGAAGTCTTCGCAAGTTCCATTGGCAATGAGTTCCACACTTTAAATCTGTGTTCTGTAAAAAAAAAAAAAAAATGTATAGAAGGGCATTTTTTTTTACTTCTCTTTGCTTTCAGCCTGTTTTACCCTGCAGCCTGATGATTTCTGTGACAACCCCCACCTTTTGCATTGCAAAGAACAGTGAGTAATACTCCCCGCTGAGTTTTTAAAAAGCACTTCTAATAATCATTCTTGACAACCTTCATGATTTTGTTCAATCACACATCTCCTTTTTCACGCTAAGGAGCAAGCCCTACACTGTTTAATCTTTTGTTATATACCAGCTCTACCTTTCACAGCAATTTCATACTTAGTGAAAAAGCCAGGTACCATCAAGAATTTACGAGTTGCTCACACAAACTCAGATAAGAACATTGGCTTCCAGCCTGGTTCCACAGAAGTCACATTCAAGGCAGAAGGAAATGCAGTGCAAACTGTAACTGAAGATCCTGTGGAAAATGAGAGACTGCAGCATAATACGCTGACTGCACTCTTTAGTAACCAATATTTTCACTACCAATTCCTTAGAATAGAAATCCGATAAAGTGCCCTAAAATTATTATCCAAAATATTTTTCAGTATTGGCACTTTAGTTAGTTTTAAGATCTGAAATGAAGGAACGCTTTTCAAGTGTTCCATATAACACATGCTCATGAGATCAAGTTACATGTGTTATACCTACAAATACAGAATTTTGTTTAACTCAGATACCTCTGCTGGTAGTCAGAAAGGCAACACAGATTCTTTGGATCTCAGACTGAGTTGTTTCAGTTGCAGTAGCAACACCTGTGCTAACTGCATTGGAAGCACCAGCAGCACCAAAACTATGGCTGTCAGTGCTCAGCCCTGCCAGGAACAAACAAATCTGGTCTTCCTGCACTGGCAGCCTGGGCATCAGCCTGAATGAGGCTCAGGGACAGCTTTCCATTGCAAAGTCACCTCAGATCCTCAAAGGAAAGCATGAGTTAAATTGCTAACATTTTACTTCCTTTGTCCTCTGAAAAGCAGGGAGGGAGAAGGATACAGTTTGTTACAACAAACCAAGTATATATTTTTTGCTTTGGACTCTTTGCGCATGTACATTAGAATGTGCAGCATGAGCAGGATCAGAGATGGGGACATCTCAGTGGGGTATCTTCCCTAAGTGGAGAAGAAACAGCAACAGGTCAGAAGTTTTGGCAACTAGAGATAGGTGGAATTTGTCTAAATCAAAACTTAGTGAGCCGCTTCTTCTGTGCAACCAAATCTTTCATCAAGTCACTGAAGAGATTTCATCTCAGTGTTTTCATTTCACATTTGTTAATCCAGACAAGGTAGTCTTTCTCCTCATTACTTTGTATCTATACCTTAAGAAAGTCAGGATGAAGGTGGAAAAAGACTTGAAATATACAACAATAACAGACCATTTCTTTTAAATTGTGTTACTAAATGTTTTCTTTCAGGCTCAATGTATTTAGCACTATATCTGTGTAAACAGAGGAGGCTCAATGATTCATTGAGGCATCAGTGCCTTATTACAATTCTCCAGGTAAAATCAATGAGTAGAGAGAGGTTTTGCTTTCAATTTTATTTTTTCTTTTTTTTTTTCCTTTTTATTTTTTCCCCAAAGCAAGGTGGTTATTACTGCTTAGAATGAGGGTCAAATGGCAAAACCTGGATGTGTATTACCAAGCCACAGAGCATACAATGATGTAAAATAGGGTAATGGTAGGACAAGATCCTTGACAAGGTCAAACTGCATGCCAAGGAGCTACATATTCAGTATGATGCAATAAACCCAGACCAATTAACCAGGCTATTTAGATCTGAAAAATTCTCGATTCAGTCAAAATTTGACTGGTAGTATTTGAAGAAAGGTAGCCATTAAGGATTACCAGTGGAGAGCAGGAAGAAATATGTGAATAAATTTTTCTTGTCAGTATTTTCCAGTCATAAGAGTGTCTTGTGCCACATGCTGATCTCACAGATGGTGCAGTAAATCAGGGCTAACTCTGAAGGCATCAGTGGAACTGTCTTCCTGCAACTGGTATCTGAATTGATCCCTAGCTGTGAAAGACAGGGATTGCCTTTGGGCGTAAGCATAGATAGGAGAACTAAAAGGTGGTGGGATTTTTTCTTCTTTTTTTATGCCTTGGAGTCTGACTCACTCTGTGGCTTTGAGCATTTTGCATAATTCTTTTGCCGTGGTTTCTTCACTGCAAAGTCAGCTGATCCAGAGCAGCACTTGACTGGGGAACTTTGATTATGGAAATTGCCATAGAAATGCTTGCTTATTATCATTAATGGAAGTAACATATTGCATTAGAAAATTTTAGCTTTGCTAAGGGACTTGGAGGGCAAAAGGCACCCCAGATTCACCAGCAGTTGGTTTTTGAAGTAACTAGCTATTAATCCGTACAATGAAGAGACACATAGATGGAAAGCATTCAGCTTTAAGGGAAAGATACTACCCAAGAGAGAAGCAAAGAATACAATCCTGTGACTTCATGGGTCAGACTTCAAAAGCTTGTACAAGCCCCTTGTGACTTGCATGTGAATTCCATGTCAGGCAGTAGTGACCACAAGCCTTTCTTCTTTGATGTCTCTTCTGCATATATGAGATTTGGGGGTGAGAGATTTGGGGGTGATCCTTCAAATCCTTGTAGATGCACAGGATTTGGGGGTCTTCTGATCTAAGGAGAGAAGGTGAGCTTGTACAGCCTGGCACACTCTTCCAAAAGGCAAAACTAACCTTTAGTTAAAAATTATGAGGATTTGGGTCTGTATCGTGTATTGATTGTACAGTTACAGGAATGTTTGTTAAAGCATGTGGGCATGTTACCACAATAATCTTATTTTGTGTTTGTGATAAGAGGTGATCACATGCAAAAAATCCTACCTGTGTACTTCATAGGGGCTGATGTGCTGCCAGAAGGGAGCAGGCTGGCAACCTAGCAGCAGTGACAGATCAAAGCCAGAGAGTGATGCTTTCCTAATGACTCAAATAATCAAAGACTAAGTAAAGGAAAAGAATGCTGCTGAATGTACACAGTTTCTGGAAAGAAAAATGTGAAGGCCTGCTCACCAGGAGCACATCCTTCAGCTTTCTAATAGAGGAGGCTGGGATGTGCCAACGGCAGAAGATTCCTTGCTTTTACTATGACTCTGGACACTTAAGACGGAATTAATTTTTCCTAAACACAGTAATTTAAAAGCCAGATGTCTGGCCTCCTTCCGCAATCAGTGGAGGAAAAGAAGGTGATTTATCCAACCTTTCTCTGTCCCTGAGCTGTGGAGAGAGCCTAGTTAGATCAGATACTAACTTACAGACAGCTAAAGTTAGCAAGATGAATTGCTTTTTTACTGCTTCATATGTTTAATAAATTGCACACTTTCCCCACAGATGCACGTAAGATCCCTGTTTTACGGAGAGAAGGGAAAGTGGGGCTGAGATGAAACAGCTTCCCCATAGACTGTTACCAGTACAACTGAGGTTACAACACAACTGCATCTGACTTCAGCTCCCCTCTTATACTTTCAAATTATGCTGCCTCACAAAGACAAAGAATAATTAGTCTCCTTGTAGGAAACCATTTCCATTTCCCCTCATGGGCATAAAGGCAGGTAAAAAAGTACGGCCAGGTGGGCAAACACAACCAGCTCTATCAGGCAGGTTCAGAGATTTAGATCAGCTTGTGGGACATCCAGGGCTCTTTAGCAAACCCTGCTTGTTTCAGTTTCCTAAAGTTGGGAGGCAAGTTTTAGAAAATTGGGCTTGTAAAGAAATACGCAGTGATTTACCTGCCTCGCCTGACCACGGCACTGCATTGTTGCTGTTGCTCTCTTTGCTGAGCATATGGAAGCTGAGTGCTTCCTGGCTCGTATCCAGACATCCAAAAGTTAAATTGATGGGTATTGCCATGAGGTTTCTAGCTAATGGGATACATAAAGAATGAAGCCTGTTTTATTTTTGCTTGTTTCTCCTCTTGTGAGAGTTTTTGTCACACAACAAACCTAGATACAACTGCATGCAACATATTTCTTCTCTGTTCCCCCCCTTGGGAATGACTTGGGCCAAGTTGTGATCTGTTTTGCTGTTCCAGCCTGTTGGGCTCATCAGTTTATTCAACTGATTTTTTAAATGGGCCTATTTTTCCTGACTTCGGAAAAAGTAGCAAGAATCTAATTGTGCTTGTGTGCATGGGGGTGTAATGTCAAGACTGTGGGATGAAAGGAGGGAATGAGAAGGCACTGCTTCTCCAGATAGGAAGAGCTGGGTGGGCAAGCGTCTTGAGGTGCCTGGGGTAATTTGCACATCAGTCATCAGCACACGGAATATGCTTTAAGTGACATAGCTTGTGTCTGCACAATCCAGCACAGGATGCTTAGTGGTTTCTTATCCACAGGGACAGATGTTACAGAGAAGCTTAGATATGCACCTGCAGTTAGATTAAACATTTGAGGACCTATCTGCTTCAAACCATTAGAGCTCAGGGTCCCTCTTCACAGCCTGCTGTATATGCACTCTCTGGACCAAACTGTAGATTAATAGCTCCACAGATGGAGAAATATTTTTTTTTCCTAAATCACAGTTCTGTTTCACTTTTATGTTGCTTGCTAGATTAAATTTTAGAGCTCTCTGAATTTTTTTATGCAAAGTGAGACCAGGGATTTTTACTGTTGCAGTTTTGAAAGCTTTTCTATTTTTTGCCGTAAGCAAAACTCAGGAAATCAAAGGTGATTCATCTTTAAGCAGCAAGCGATTTAAAGCAAACAATGCTTTTTGATTTATGATAATGAGAAAGATTGCAGAGTGATGATGGGGTCAGGTGAAAACTTGCACTGCACAGATTTTTATGATAAGTATCATTATATTCATGCACTCAACTAATTCTTACTATCAGTTTTATTTGTGAGCTTTATTGATATTACAAGTTTTTATTTAGGGAATTTATTGGCAGGGTGTGGTTGACAGCCTTGGGAATAGAAGTCTGATATTTGGAAAATGATATAAAATTCCCTCATGAGTCCCTGCCAGACTGCCTCAGCTCTTCAGGACTTCAACTTAAGAGTAAAAGAACACAAGAATGACTTTCTGAGGTCAGACTGGAGGGCTGGCCTGGTATTCCATCACCAACAGTGACACAGAACAGCTTCTTAGGAGTAGACCATGAAAGAAGAGGAAACACAGGGCAGTACTTTCTCCCACACATTCCCTCAGGCACCAACCTTCTGTGGCTTGAATAGTTCCTGTTCTGGAGGCTCACACACATAGGCATATTCACAGCATCCCCAGGAACACACATGAGATCCACAGTATCCTGGGGCAAGAGATTCTATTTTCTTAGGTTCTGTTTTTTTAAGATGGAACTTATTTGGCTTTTCTCTTTTTCTTTTTTGTCCCCTGCTGGTTTTGTTAGGTGCCTCCAATTTTGGACTGGAAAGAGTGCACCCATGTTCCTATCTCTATGCTTCTCACTGGGAGAGGCATTTGGATTCTGAACCTGTCATTCAGCAATACAATGTCCTTTTTTACTGATTATCAGGACTAGATTTAATACAGAGAGTGACCGTTAAAAATATTAAGCACTAAATATGAATACTGAAAAATGAAGTCAGTCCTGATCATAAGACTTTTTTTTTTAAGCAACTGCTTTTTGATTTTTAAGCTAAATAATGTATTTTGCTTCTCTTGTGGATATGTAACTGCTGGAAGTACTTCTCTGTCATGGTTATAATAAGTTTTATTTTATTTTATCCTGCTCCATAAATGTAGATCATTTTTTTGCTTATTTAAGCTAAGCTTTCATGAATCTGCTTGACTCTAAGAGCCAGAGCTTTTAGAAATGGGTCAAGTACAGAGAGACTGAAGAAAATGCCACAAGAGCTGGCAGTGTGAAGATTTTTTTAATGTTTTGTTTTGTTTTAAGAAATCTCATTTAGGAAACATCTAAACCATGCTGTATTTCACATAAGCTGCTCCAGAGAGGCACGGCTGGATTTTATGTTTAGGACAGAGAATCGGCAGAAAGCAGTTCTGGAAAGAGACTCTTAATATCAGTAGGCTCATCCATTCTGAGACAGCATTCCTGTGTCATATGTCTGTCCAACCTGGCCTTAGAAGTCCTCCCATGACAGAGTCTGCAACCTCTCTAGAGAATCTATTCCAGTGCTCAGGTCCCCTTACGATTAGAAAGTTTTTTTAATGTCTAAACCAACTATCTCTTCATGCAGCATAAGCTCTTTATTTCTTATCCTGCTGTCAATGGAGATGAAAATTGTCTATTTGGTTGTTCTTTGCAGCAGCTCTTTGGAAGGGAGCTATCATGTCATCCCTTGGTCCTCTCTTCCCTAGATTAAATAGCCACTGCCCTTCTCTCTCTTTTCATATACTGTAATTTCTAGACTTCTGTTGATTCACTCTACCCTCCCTCCTGTTTCCTTAATTTGGCACATGTTCTTATGGAGGCATGGTGCCTCCATACGCTCATAAAACCTGTAGGGTTATAGCTTTGATTTCAGTGAGGCTTGTTCCACTCCTCATTCTATCAGAGCAGTTGGACAGTTCCACCACTATAAGACTCATCCAGTGATCAAGAGCACCATATTTGATACCTCTAGGCTGCTGTGCTGACACCATTCAGGGATCCTCCTGTCAGTTGTCAGCCACTTTTTTTCCATGCTTTCCTGCCTGAAGTTCTCACAAATCCTGGATATGTGTCCAATATACCATGTGAAATGGACTTCATTGATGGGTACTAGCATATTTCACTCTTCGACGTAACTTCAATATGCTTGTAAATTTTTCAATTCATGCATAATGGCTTTAAAAATGCATCGAAACACGATCTTAATAATGCTGTTGGCAATACCATGAACATACATTTCCTTCTATGCACTGCTCAGATCTGCCTAGCGCATTGATGTCTGACACTCTTAGAAGCACATAGGCATTAGAAAGATTTATCCAGAACTCTCAACGAGCAAACAACAAAACTGAAATCTGACAACTTTGTAATTAGTTTTCATTTTCCAAAATATAACAAGAAAAGAAAATGAACTTGCTCTGGCAGTCGGTGTTTTACCTCTGTCCAGTGACTCATGGCTAGCTGCCCCATACTATTCTCCCATGGTGGAAAGAGTGCCATGCTCGGTGCTTCTTGCTATGCTCTAGTCTGGATCTCTTTGGGGAGTCATTAAGTCACTACGATGGTCCTTCTTCCTCTGCCACGTCTCCCAGTTGTCAGCAGAGCTTTATAGTAAAATGATATTGAGCATTTCTGACATATCTGAAAGAATATGTGTGGACTTTTTATTTACTGTCCATTGCTAGGATAACATCAAGCTGACATGATCTCAGTCCTACACAAGAGCACAGCCTGCAACCTCATATCAAAATTCTGGACAAACTCTGTACTAGTACTGCCTTTCCATCTCCATTTTGCTGTTCATTCCAGTCCTCTCTCATCAACCCCTCCCATTCCTTCTCCAAAGAAGGCAGCCCAAAAATCAGGAAGATTTGACAAAGTGATTGAAACAACTTTTTGCAAAGCACTTGACACAATTTCTTCAGATAAGGTGGTAAACCTGTCTTTCCTGAAAGGTGTGTTAATGAGATCCGTTGATAACAGGTGTGCTGCTCTTTTGGTTTAGAGACAGGAGGAGCATTGCTCTGGTGCATGAGTAACAGGCCAAAATGGAGGGTGGAGGAAATATTTTGTCATAGACAAGATTGGAGAATACAGGTAGCAAGTTTTGTGATTTTTTTCCAGACTGAGACTGAAACTGGCTGAGACAGGAGCTGTGTTACCTTGAACTAAAAATATCTAATTGGCAGTTGTAATCTGTAGGCTTGTCAATTGCTCAGGCCTGGCAAGTTACACCATCTTATTTGTATTAGCTTGATATCTGGAGAGTAATCTCTGCTATTAGGGTAGATAATTAAAACAATCTCAGATAGTATGCATGTAGCATAACATTACTGTTAGTAGCAATTACTAAAGAACTTTCCGATGCTGTTTCCCATGCCTCCATTCCCACTGAGTAACAGCTTTCAATTTAAAATAAAAGCCATTAGCAGTACTGTGTTCTAAAACGTTCAGAAACTGGTCTTACTCATATTTTGTTTGGTTGCCAATAGCTTTAATCAGTTACCTTTTCTGAATCATCAGTGTGACTAATACCCTTGTGAGGCCACCTAGAATAGACTTCCTCTGAAATAATTTGTCTCGTTCCGACTGAGGTACCTCTGACCTAAAAGCACGTCTTTGATAAATGCTTTTGGTCTTCCATTGCTTTATAGTCCACACTGAATAAATAAGACAGGTAAGTAAAAACAGTATGTTTCCTTGGGGCATTGTTAAGAGTTCTGCTGCAAGGAGCAGTGTTTGTCATCTCTAATGTAAAATAAAATTAGGTAAGAGACTTCCTCAAGACACTGTTCTGAAGCAGTGACAGGATTAGAACAAGTCACCTGAATCCCAATACCAAGATTTACTCACTAAACATAAATAATCCTAATTTCTATAATTCTATCAAATTGGATTTTCAGATTCTTGTAATCTGGAATATTGATGTACCATTCTAAATATTTCACCCTATTTATATCTCCCTCCTGGTTTACCTCAATTGCCATGCTTCCAAGTACAAGAACTTGTCAAAAACAAGTATTTGTAAAAAAAAAAGTAAAAAATATATTAAAAAAAGGGTTTTAATTCAGTAGAAATGAAACTTGTTCTTAGGTGTGGAAAACAAAAGCGCTGTCTTACCAGATGTGGACTTTCCCTTTAGAACCAAAAAGTCTTCCTGTTTTTGGTGCAGAATGCCAGAGAAGTCTTTTCCTGTGGGGTGTTTATTTGGAGGATATTAAGCACATTTTAGGTAATGTGTTAGGTTCAGATTCTTTGGGAAATGGGTTTTATCTAATAAATACATATAAGTCTAGTAGATCTCATTAGAGATTGGTAAGGTGTTTGTGTACTATTAGTGGTTTGAGAATGTATGATAGCAATCCAGTGATTCTAAGTTTTTAAACAGAGAAAAATTTCAGTGAACACCATGGCTTCATTTGTCTACTTGCTTCAGCATGACAATTGCTTACTCCTGTGCAGTAAAGAGTGCTGAGCATCTAAGAAGACCTATTCTCATGTATTTAACAACACAGTTTCACAAGCATTTCTTTAAGAGGAAGTATGAATTGTAAGCATTTTCTTCCCTCACCTTTGTGTGGATACCTGCCAGAGAAAACACAGGACTACTGCAACAAGAAGTCACTTCACTCACGTGCTGCTGCTGATCTAGTACACAAAGAAAATGTTTTTTGTTGGATTGGCTCCTTGCCAAATGGTTTTGACAAAACCACCTGTGCAAGAAACTCTGAGCTGGGTTTTGCAAGAGGGGAATGACTAGAAGGAAGCATAATGAGCGAGAGAGGAATGCTCACTGAAGAAAGGTCTTCCATACTCATAAAACAACTGAAAATTCCTTATTCTTGCACTTTATAAATACTTATATTAGAGCAGCTGTCCCCTGTTCTGTTTCATCACTTAAGTGATCCAGTTGCAGAAAACCATGGGTGGCATTAGTCACTAGTATGCAGTGTGGTTGGAGAGTGAGACCGACTCTCTTTTAGTTTTATGTCCATGTACTGTGGCACCTAAAGCTTCACACAGTGCTCGAGGTGAGGCTGTGCAGAACAGAGCTGGGCCTGATGCGCCTCAGGTGGCTGTTTGTGCCGAGGCATGCTGCTGGCTCAGATTCAACCTGCTGTCAGCTAGACCCTCAGATCCCTTTCTGCAGGGCTGTTCTTCAGCCTCTCATCCTCCTGTCTGTCTATATACCCAGAGCTGTTCCATCCCAATTGCAGAATCTAGCACTCATTCTGGTTAAATTTCACACAGCTGGTGATTGCCCAGCCTTCCAGTTTAAGTGAGATCTCTCTGCCCTCAAGGGTGTCTGAAAATGTGTCCCAGTTTATCTTGGCAACAGCTCTGGGACCACACCACTGATTACTAAGTGGATGAATGCATTTTTTTATCTTTTTTTTTCCTTTCAAAATTTCAGTGTGTACTGATTAGGATAGGGAGAAGGAAAGCTCTCATGATAGTTGTAGAAAATTCAGTGGAGAAGAAGTGGGGAGAGTCCTGGGGTGCTCAGATCTTTCACTTCCTATATACACATGTTGGGCTTCAGCTCCTGAAGACCATTAAAAAAAATTAAGAAAAGGGAAGAGAGAGTATAGCAGGGAAAAAAATCTACAGGAAATAACATGTATGACACGTTGTACTACCAGTTCAGAGGGTACAACCCTGTTCCTTGTGCAAGCTCAGATCCTCCCCTAAGGCCTGCTAAGTCTTCCAAACCATCCATGTGAGAAAGTGGGATCAAGAGCTGCTGAAATATAGTGCAAGTTTCACATTCCTCTGCTTTCACATGTATTTGTTCAGGTTGCTTTAAATTACTTTTCATTGATCTGGATGTTTCATAAAATGTAAGAAGGTCACATATTGTAATTAGAAATATATTCTTCTCATGAAAACTGAGGGAAAATTTAAACTTTAATTAAGTCAGAACAAAATATGAAAAGCATCATTTTCCTATTCAGCAGCTTTCCTTAAATGTAATTTGCTTTAGGCACACACAGTCAAGGATACAGAAGTACGTTTATTTGCTCTTTTAAAACTATTATTAAATACGGTACTTTATATATATATATATATATATATATATATGAGCCAGAAGAAAATGTGAAAAGGTGCATCAAGCTGTTGTAGTTTTGTGATTTTAAAAAGGTGTAAACATGAGTTGGGACAGGCTAGTATAAAGATTTTAGTAGTGGTATGGTTGTCATATAGATGTTTGAGAATAAGTCTTTTAGATTCTTAATGTATGATGTTGCTGTTGTTATTGTTTTTGGTTTTTGCTTTCCTATAAATATAACTATATGCAACTTATTTCCCACAGTGGAATAGCTTTAGTTGATACAGGACCTTTGACAAACATTCTGACGTATTTTTAAACAAATTTAATAAAATTTGCCAGTCTGCATTTCTATTTCCCTATCTCAGACTGTATCTCCTGCTTTCTGACAACCTCCAAACATGTCTTTTCTTTAAAATCAATCCCAGGCTCCTACATCCTCATTCTTCTTTCACAGTGTTTTACCAGCAGGATGCTAATGCCTGTATCTGCATGTTTTGTTTAAAGAACATCTATTCTTTTGCTTTGCCATGTTCTCAATTTTCATTGGAAGATGGAAAATTTCGCCTCACTTATGAAGGAGATACTTGCTGAAATTAATCTTAGAGGACCCTATTTCTGAAAATATCCCTTTTCTTGCCTGTGACCCAGGGGTAGCTGACTCCTTTTTCTTATCTAGGAATTGATTGAAGAGAATGTTACTTTTACAGCTGTAAAGTGCATCTGACAATATTTGTCCTCATATTCAAAGGCACGCTGCAGAAGGCAGATGCTTTATCCTTTTGTTTTCCCAGACTCAGATCCCCAGGAGAATAAAGAGAATTGAATAAAATGTTGAAAGACTTTAGCATCGGAGGTTTCAATATTATTAAGGGATTTAATATATCATAATTGCTCAAAACTTTGTTATTTCTTTATGATTTTCTTTCTCACTATAATTAAGTTCACAGCGAAATCTAGATAAATATGACATTTAATGCAGACCTAGTCTTGCTGTTCTAGAGATGTGCCTCATAGATCATGGAGTCTACATCACTCTGACCTACCACGAAAAGAAAAGTTCAGGACGCATCTTGCAGATCTCCCTAGCTCCCTGTCTTGATTGTTAATAGCTTCATATACACATAAGTGTGGATACTTGGCAGCTATGTGATATTTTTCATCATCTAAAGTGTTTAATGGGCCTCAGTTAATGAAGTCCTGTCATGTTTTGAGGCAATAAGGGCCAACTTCAATACTGAAAAATGGTGAAATTGAGGTACAGAGATTCTAAGCCTCAGTCTTCCAAAGTGCTCAGGTACCTCAGAGTTTGGTTTCGTGTTATGATTTCTCCAAGGGAAAACCTATTTGGAAGAGTTTTTATCCCCGCTTACAGCTCTGGCTGCTGTTTATCTCCTTTTCTTCAGTCACACCAATTCTGTTGTTTGTGAGGCTTTCTTGAATGCAGGTCAGTAGCAAGAGTGTTGCAGAGAATATGTCCTTTTCACATCTTAAGGACTGATTCCATGTGGAGGTTTTCCTTGTTAAAGACACTATTAAACTCAGGACTTTGCTCACAGTGACAGGATGACGGTCCCTTCAAAAGAAGTATGGGCTTCTTGCTGTGCATTCAGAGGAGGAGACAGACAACATTCTGTCTAAGGTGAATAAATGTTTGGTAAGGGTAAAACAAACAAAGCAAACAGCCCTTTCTGAATTTCTTTCTTCATTCTCTCTCTTTTATTTTTTTAAATCTTAATTTCGTCAGTGACCTCCTTAAGCCATGACTTGAGTAACAGGGGACAGGGGGAGGAAAAAGTTATTGCCTGAGATTGAAAAGAGCACAAGAAATTTATTAACTGTCTTTGCCAGAAAAGAAATTATATCTTGGAATAATTTCAGTGGAGATTAATTGGAGTTCAGTATAGAGAAAAACAGGAGGCTCTCAACCTAGGAAGCATGAATGCAGATCTGTCCATATTAGGTCAACATGAATACTAAAACCACTTTGTTCTCTAGCTGGTTACAGCTCTCTGCTTAGCAACTTAGCAGGCTGTGATGCAAGGTACTGCACTTGACTGCTGCTTAAGGTTGGAAATCCTATCTCCCCTAGCAAAGCAAGGGCAAACTTCCATGCAGCCAGCGTATCATACTATGTACAACATGGTGTTAATGTGGGGAGTTGGCTTGATGTGCTATTTCTTGTCATTTTTATTTCTGCCTTCCCCCTATGGCTTTCAATAAAGAACATGGTAATGAGGACTGAATGACATTTATTATCCAGACTGTATATCATGGCCAGTTACCCTGACAGATTGGTAAGAAAAAGTCTCGACCCCCTACCATTATACAGTCCTTGTTTAAGGAATTTTTCTTAAGTAAGGGCAGAAATGCGACACCATGCAAGGCTTTCAGACTTACCTTGTAAGGACCACGTGCCTCTTGTGCACAGTGGGGGCTGTCTTCTACTAAGAGCCCTTTGCTCAGATTTCACATGTGGCAGGTATCAGAGCATTAGGGCTGAGTTTGTATGCAGAAAAAGACCCATACAGATCATAGTTCTCTAATTTCTTTACTTTTACAATGTTTTAGAGTTACTTTATATCACTGGGTGGGGAAATCAGGGCATATGTGTATTGCTATTTAAGCCTTAGGACATATGTAGGACTTGCGTCTAGATTGGTTCATTTACTTTATATTTCAAGTCCTAGTAATTTGGTTTCCTTTCTTTTTATTGGACTTGTCAAACTGCTGTAGGAACTGAGCTCTCTGTTTTAATGGGGTCTGAACAAGATGCTTGTCCTCTCGCAGAAATGCCACAGGCGTCTGGCCAAAATAAAGCCGTGGTGGCATGGTCAGTTACTGCATCTGGAAAAACCTCAAAGAAAGTTTATTTCTGTGAGTGGGTGATGCAAAAGGATTGTAAGAGCAAACTGATAGCAACAACTCAGTGCCTTCTGTCAAGTGAAAGAAAAATGTACTTTGATCCTTTGGGAAATGCATTTGGACATAGCTAGTCATGGAATATTTAAAGAAGCCTTGGGGAGAACCTCTAGTAAGAGAGTTTAGTTTGCAGCCACTACCAATGGTGGCTGCAAACTGTCACATTTATTCTGCCTCTCCTGGGGAGAAAAAAACAGTGCTTGTTTTCAGTGATGGTATGGGCTTGCCCTGTAAAGCAACTTTATCTATGACTGTTGTGCAGTGTTTGTGGGGAGGCAAAACAGAGCAAATCAGATTTGTTTACAACAAATAGGACTTGCTCCTTGGAGGCTGTCATGATGCAGCTTTCCCAGTTCCAAATGAAGCTAATTGGCTCCTACCTAGTCACCAAAGGGAAGCTCTGTGATTTCAGACATGTCACCTGCTGGAAGAGACTAGAAGCCCGCAGATGTATTCAATTCCTCAGGTAGTGTTTTTATCCTTTTAAATAAGTTTTTGTTTGAGGAGGTATTTGGCAAAATATCCCTGGTGTAAGATGAATAGTTTCCCTGTGTTCAGGACTAATTATCCTTAGGGACACAACAGACCGAACAGCTAGATGAGCCGGAAATAAAATGCTATCTTGTGTCCATAGTGGGAAGTAGGCAGTAATGCTCCTACCATACATGATTAAATGGCTATTGAGCTTGTTACTGTAGGAGAGGAAATGACCAGCTTTTTCATACACTGCAGCAGCACTCTCTTGCATACTTGTCTTGCATACATAGATGTACAGCACCAGCACCCGTTGCTTGTCATACATATTTCAGACCAAATGTGTGTATAGGGCACCGCCAAAGAGAGAACTTCCTGTGAATGTGGTGATGTATGTGACTGTCATGTTTGCATAACATCCTTATTTAAAATACGCATATCTTACTGGATAATAAGACATCATGCTTTAGTTCTACCCTACAAAACCTGGAATAAAATCATTTTTTGTCACATTTGTCCAGTGCACAAGATCTTTTTTCTGTTTTCTCTCTCACTTCAGTTTTCCTCAGTTATTTTTCACTGACACTTAGTACGATGGTTGAGGATCCAGGTTGTGACTGGAGGCTGAATGGTGAATGCCTGCTTAAATTGCTTTTGTAGTTTGAACAAAACCAACCAGAAATCTCATGAGAATTCCAGAGAAAAGTTAAATCTTGAAGGTATTTTTCTGTTTTTTTTTTTTTTTTTTTTTTTCTTCCCAGCCAAAGCTCCCATTAAAGCCAGCTATAATTTTGCCTGAATAAGGACCACAGGACCTAGCCAAATGTTGAGGATAAAAGGTTTGTCCACTCTTTAAACTCTGGATAAGCATCTAAACTCTCTGCCACATTCCTAAATTAGATCATCCCCAGTTTGAGCGCTGCTCCAGGAGAAACCTTGCCAAGCTGGACTTCCTAAGGGTCTGTGGGACATAGGGCTGTGCTGAGGTATCTGGGCAGGCGGGTCTGGAGAAACCGACATTTTGTAGCTGGGGTAAAATAGAGAGACAGAGGCAGGTGGAGAAGTTGAACAGTGCAGCACATGTCCGAGGCTGTGTTTGAGGACACACTGGCCTGGATTTGCTATGAGTCATGTGAACCACAGGCATTGTGGTGTCTTCCCCAGGCAACGTGTTGTACAGCGCAGGCTGGAGGTGACGAAAGCACAGATTGTTGTGGGTTGGGAGGAACGTGTGCAAGCTATTGGTTGGCTGAAGGTACACCTGGCTGACACGGCTATTTATATCTGAGAGAGATGGAGTGTAACAGCACACAGCACCTGCGTGTAGGCAGCCATGTCTGTTTGAAGGGCATGTGCATTCTGAGGGCAGTTAATCTACTTCTTCCTGGTGCAGCTCTGAAATTCTCCCTTTTCCAATGATACCTCATTTGTCTGCTAAATCTGGGGCTCATGCAAGAGCACAGTGGTGTACCTGGTGATCCACCCCCCTTCTCCCAGGGTAGAATGAGTAAATCAGCAGTACATTTCTCTAAAAGACTTCTTGGACATGTTTATTGCTGAAGCTGCCAAAGAAAGAAACAGAGAAAGGAGAGAAGACCCAGTGGCTTCCTGCTCAGAATGACGTTTTAACCAACTGTTGCTTCTGAGCGCCTAGAGTGTGTGAAAGCAGGTCCTGCGTGGTGGAAGGGACCACCCTTGCTGCATGGTCCCTTGGGGCTGTGTCTTAATGGGAGTGGAGGAGCTGTCTCCCAGCATCCCAAGAATCCCTAAATTTTAAGCGAGCGTGGCATTCATAACTTACAATTCTCTAAACAGTGTATCTGCAACTTGTGCATTCACATACTGCAGTCACACAGCTATGAATTTTCTGATTTTTGTCACACTCTGATAAGATTAAAAAAACACAGTTATATTCGATCCTGCTGACTGGTTGCAGAAGTAATTTCTCATTCAATTGAAATCTAAAACTTCGGAGATTTCATGTCCACTGGGATGGAAAGTAATTTATCAATTCCCATTAGCTTCAGCCACCAATCACGGAAGTTTTTATTTTCATTTTAGCAAAAAGGATAATGTATGCCACCTACATTTCATACATTGATGGGGATTTCAGAAAGCAAGCAGCTAAAGCTGGGCCCTCTGCTTGTTTAGAAAAAAATACCCTTTTTCTAAGAAAACAGAACTTCGTATTTGTTCTGCAACTTTTTCAAGGAGGAGGATTCAAAAGTCAATACCTAGATGTTTTCAAATGTGCTCTTTTTCATTTACTTTGAGAAGCTTTGTGGGAGCCTGTAGCCTTTCAAGCCTCACATTTTTCTACGTGCACATCTGCATTTCTTTTGGGAGTTGCTCTTCTAATACACAAACATTTACTAATGATCTTACAATGACTGCAGATTACATTTTTTTTTCCAAAGAGTACAGGCAGAAAAAAGGAGGCTGCCAATCCCTTATAAAAACAATAACAGTGACACGAACTGCCTTCAGTTCCTGTAAAGATAAATAAAATACATGAAATGCAAAAAAGACGTATTCTGACAGTTTCTTTAGTTCCCTGATATTCCTATGGCAGAATATTTGGAAGAATGAGAGACTTGCTATTAGTCAACTGTATTGATTTCTGCCACAAAGGAAAGAAGGGAGAAAAAAATATTTACTGTGCTAAACTGCTGGAGCTCTCAACCAGTTCATATTGAAAATTGTCTCCTGTGGACCTCCCCCCCCCTGGCTTTTCCTCTGCAGAAGGAAGGACTGGAAGAGGCATCAGTTTGGAAACAATGAGAGGCAGTTCCTGTTGCCCGACAGCTGCTGCAAGGGAGGTACACTCTATTCCAGAAGAGTTGCCTTCTCTTTGCTGTGAGCAGTAGGTCACACAGCAATTTTCAGAGTCACAACAGGTCAAATATTATTATGATTTCGAAGTGATCATTGTTTTTAGATCTGGTTCATCTAAATGGACTTCTCAATTGCTGTGATTTGTTGCAGGCGTAATAGTCAAAACAGACAAACTCCCAGTTCTATTGTTTCAAGCTTCTTAATATATAGTCTGAATTTTATAACAAATCACACCGTTTTGTGTTTGGAAGATATGGAACAAGTGTTGCTTTTTGGGTTATTTTCAGTGGTGTTTTTTTCTGTCTCATGTGCAGAGGTATTATTTAAACATTTGCTCTTTGTTTCCTTAACAAAATGTAAACCAAAAGCAAACTCACCCATTTCAATATACTCTTAAATGTGGAGGCTGATAAATGGATAGATGTATTTTATAGTGTAGCTCTACTCACAAGAGTGGCTCTGTAATAATGGTATCTTCTTCCTCAGCATGACTGCTACTTGTGTTCGTTCAGTCAGATCTTCAACTTTATGACAGAAATAAGTCTTGACTGCTTTTTATTCTTGTTAGCCCTGCAGATAATACATAGCTAAGCATCGGATATAACTAAGAGCTAATGAACTAGATTTTTCCAAGTTGAACATTACAGCCTCAGCAGCTGAGATTTCAGTAGGCTATTGATTACTCCTTACAACATGTTAGTAATTTCAGATCAATTGCTCCTATACAAGCCTCACGAAAACAAGGCACATGGACAGGTATAGACAAAAGCTAAATGTACTTGACAGAATGTTGTTTGTTTCTCATTACATTTGAAATGGAAAGGGCATGGTTTCATTGTCAGAATCCATGTAGAATTTGAAGGACCAGGAATTAGAAGTGTTTTTTTTTTCTCAAGCTTGAGACTGTAATCATGAGAACCCACAGTATTATTTCATTCGTGCTTTTCGTGAAAGAAGGCACAACATAAGTACACTGCAAAACTGAAAAAACTCAGTAAGAGATGAAGGATCTTTAACAATCATATCTAGTAGGAAACTGATTTATTCTAGAAGAAAAGAAAGATGATCATTAGGGATATTAATGGTAGGAGTAGCTAAATTCTGGCAAATATGGAGGATTGCAAAATATTCAAAGGGTAGAATGGCCACCAAGTAAACATAATAAATAAGCAAGTTATTTTTTTCTTTTTTTTTCTTTTTTCTTTCTTTCTTTTTTTTTTTTTTTTTTAATACATAAGCTGCTGATTGTACTTAAAGACGTATTTTCCCAGCCAAAACAAAATTCTTATGGGTAGCTGCTAGTAACCATGTTTTCCTGAACTGAAAGGTAATTTTGCTCTATTACAAAAATACAAATTATTACAACTAATACTTCCTCTAATACAAATTGGATTTCAGACTGAATTGAAGTGTATAGTAAGTTACATATAACAGTTCTCAGACTTGATTCTTAAGGTTTCGGCTATGCTGAATCATTACTGTTTGAAAGTACAGGATGTAGTAAGTTGCCTTAATAGATCTTCTGTGATGTGCTCAAAAGTAGTCAATACATTTGTAACTCTTTTCAAATATCCGAAACTAACTGATCTGATTCTGGAAACCTGAGGCAGAGGTGGGAAAGTAGATGTGATATTTTGTAATTTTTGAGAATTATGTACAGTAAAAATAAGAAAGCCTGTGGAGCTGTAATAGGAACTGTACCAGTTAAGCCAATTTTTCATTAATAAAGGAATGAAGCAAGTGTTAAGGGAAAAATGTCTGCAGTTGCCTGACAGCTGATGAACAATAACAGCTTCATAAATATATATAAAATAATCTCTGACATGCTGAATTCATTTATTTATTTTTAAATAACATATTTTGTAGCCAGTGGTAATGATGGCATGGCCAAAATAGAGCATGTTATTAAAAATGAGGATATGATGCCTCTGATTGTGAATAATTATTTCTTAGCAGCTTGGGTATAAGCATTGTCTTATGCATGGAAAGAGTGTGAATAAATAGTGGTGATTAGCTGGAAAATATTGAATCCTGGGAGGTGCACAAGTGAGGTGGTGCTGGGCAGTGTTATGTTAGATTTTGTTTATGGTGTTTATTAGTGTTTTGTGAAAGAAGTGTAAACTGCACATTAATTATGTTCCACCACGGCTAAACTGGGAGGTGTAGCAGAGGATGCACTAATCACTTTATCACTTGCTGGGTACTCTGAGCTGGTATAATTTAGCATAACCTGATTAAAAGTAGGAATAAATTCTCCCTGATAGGAAATTTATTTCTTAGGTTTATATGTGGATCTATGTTTTATTTCCTTTAGACACTATATATCTATTCTTATATGCCAAGGCTACTGGCTGTTCTCTTTTTCTGGGTGTCAGGAACACTGAATGGCTTTGAATTGCTTACAGATGATGAAAAGAGCAAGTAAAACAATTTTATTGAAGGAGAAAAAAAGAAGGATAAATACTGATGATCAAGAAGTGACACAAAAAGGACCAAAAAAGGCTGGCAGGTAGCTGATGAACCAAAAACGATTTTATTATCTGTCTGTCATATATTTACATGCTGTGCTCACTGCTGTCCTGGAGAGAAAGGAAAGACATAGCTATCCACAGAAGAGTCTCACACAAAGAATACAATAAGATGCTGTGTTGATTTTTGTAGGAAAATCTATCTAATTCTCCTAATTCTGTTTTCCACAATTTTAAGGATCCTCTTACTGGGAAAAGATAGATAACAGAGTTCCTGCATGGGCCTTGGGAAGACATTTGAGCTATTGGCCTTGAGAGTGGACACGTTTCTCAGAAGGAACCCTTCAAACAGGAACTATTTTCCTGTCAAAATGGATATAATGAATGTTTAATGTCTGTGCAAGGCCTCAGGAGTCTCTGGGGATGCCTTCATGATGGCCATGAATGTGTCTGCGATACAAGCAGCCTACTTGAGCTGGCTGTCTTCACAGTGGCTAAGGAATCAACAGAACTGAAGTTTCAGTGTAAAAACTTCAGCTTTTCTAAAGAGCTAAAGCCTTCTCAGTGACTGCTACTTGTGCTCTGACTGAACTGAGTCTGTCTCTCAGGGCAGATGAAGAACAATGAGAGCTTCCTTGTCCCAGATCATGTTTTCTGTGGGGAAGGAATTTAAGAGGGCAAGTTCAAAGGGAGCTCAGGCAAGCAAGGCCAGTGTGTTTGAGGCTGCTGAGAATGGTGCTTGTAATTGCAGCAGTATTTAGCTCATTGGAACTGAAATAAAAACCCTCCTTCTCATTGACAAGAGAATTTTGATGTAAACTATTGGCTTAAGTTACTTTAATCAAGAAGGATGGCTTAATACCGCTTAGGTATGTGTTTTGTCCTCTTGCATCTGATGTCAAGCTTTTCGGAGACTAGGAGATCAGGTAGTTGGGGTGGTCATACAGTGAACTTCTAGAGAAAGATCTTGTCTACCAGTACCTAAAAGTCTCTGTGAATCAGTGGTTTGAGCTAGTGAGATGTCTTATTTATTCCTCAAGTGTTTTCCATATTGATTGGGCTTAAATGTGCTTCTTCTACAAAAATGTCCATCAGGGTGATTAAGTCTCACATAAAAAGCGCAGTAAATACTTCCTGGCTCCAAGAGATTCCTTTGCAGCCATTCTGCACTGATGTTCCTTTCACAGCACCCTGTAAATCAGTTAATATCTGTCAGATCTGAGTTAGTTCCTCTAACTTGTATATACTTTGAGAAAATAGGGGAAACAACTGTATTTAGCTATGTGCACAGCTGTCTCGGATCTTCTATGTAACTCATGGCTAGAAAACTTGAAAAAATGTAAGGCACTGGGATGGGGATTGAAAATCTTCTTCCTGAGGCCTCTAGGCTTGGGCCCAATCTAATGGAGAGGTAGCAGCATGAAGAAACAGTAAGAAAAGGTAAGGGATGCACCCTATGGTAGGCACAGGACAATATTACTCTAACAGAGCATGATGGACATCCACCTAGCACTGCAGGGGATGTACTTCTGATTTCTTTGCATAGTAGAAAAGCTCGTCTAATACAGTGCATCACTCTATGCTTCTAACTCTGATCTAGGGAGGGTAGTTGTGGTCCACTTGCTTGATTTCTGTGTGAGACACCATCTATCCCACGGAAGTTAGAATGGAGCTGTTTGTGAACTTCCTTCATGGAGATCACATCTTTACCTGGTCCTCTCAAGTCGGGAGTCACCTTGTTCCCTTTTCCTCATAGACACAACTTTCACCAGAAACTGCCCCTCAGTTATGAGAGTGGAATTTAATAAGGTCCCTCCTCTTCTCATTTATTGAGAACCATAATTAACCAAGCTGATTATAAAAGAAAATGCCACCAGATTGATCTAACCATACCTAAGGTGCACTTGACAAGATGTCAGTGTGCCACCAGTATCCATTTGGTTTTCTTCAGTTTCTTTGCTGTTTCAGCACAAATCTATATGGCTGAAAGCCTCTCATGGTTCTTGGACTCAGGTCTCTCTTGCAAATGTTCAGATGGGTCCGATTATTAAATGCTGCTCGACAGTTTGATTTAGTAGGCCTTTGTTGGGCAAACCTCTTGGTGACAATAAATGATTCTGTAAGTGAAGGAAAGAGGATTTTAGTGGACAAATTACTCAAAAGCATTTATAAGGAAGCTAGTTTGAAAAGAGTAATAAACAGAAACCATTTCTGTACAGGAGACATTGAATCCATGACTAAAGCATATAGGAATTTTCATTTAAGCATTTTGGATATGTATTTCAACTATGCAAATATACATACATATATATATATATATATATATTCCTCTCAAAGAGAACAGTTGGGGATTTCAGGCTTTTGAAACAGTTCTCTCTGTCAAGGGCACTAGTCCATAAATTGTGAATTTTGGATCACTATTTCTGCTAAGCTAGTCTAACTTGGGAAGGTGTTAAAGGTTTCAAACTGGCAGAGATATGCCTGAGGCATGCTTCAGGCATATTGGCACCACAGCCGCCTTATTGCTTTGCCAGCAGAAAAGTGGTTCCATATAGACTGATGAGAGGAACGTGAATAAGGGAGGAATGGAGGATGCCAGGTAAAATAAATAATTATAATAAAAAGAAACATTCAAGAAGAAGCAAGTTACTTAAGAGCTTTGGTTTGTTGTTAAATTTATTTATTTATTTGTGGAAGTGTTTTCTTAATGCTCTCTTCTGTGTTCATTGCCAGTCTAGTCTGCAGTATGGTGACTTGGCAAATTTCAAACTGGGCTATTCCTAGCTTACTCCAAGGACAATGAGATGTGTTGCATGGGAAATCAAAGGTATTTCTACTTTAAACCGTAGTTTTATATCAAGTGCTTAATTACACATTACAAGCTGGGTGGGAGTGCATTTTGTACCTGGTTCTTGATGTCACATGTTGAAGAAGACATTTATATAAGTTATATCCAGATTGTGGTCCCTTCCACCTTGAATTATCCTAGGATCTTATGATTATTAGTTGCTAGTTGGTCCTGTCTAGTTCAAAAAATTATTTTGTTCTGTATTAGTTGAAGGTGGAGCCCTTTCCCAAAAAGGAAATCATTTAGAACATGAAAGAGCAGGTAAAGACACTGCCATTGCTGATATAAGATTGATGTTCAGGAGGACATGTTTATAAATCATCAGGATGGAAACTGAACTCCCTTTAGCACTCTTCGAAATGTGATTTATATATATATATTTTTAAGTAGTTCTTGGGTAAACTTCCTAGACCAGGTCCTAGAAAGAAGATGGATAATTCAACTCCACTCCTGTTCACTTCCTATTTCTCTAGAGCAGCAGTGTAAAAATTAATCAGTTGGAGCAATTTCATTGGGTTTAAATTTTTAGTAAAAGCAAGGGCAAATCAGGTCAGCTGAGGTTTATGCTGGCAAACTCTGCTGTGTAACAGTTGTTGTGTTAGGGCTTTTTTTCTTTGAAGTCTTGCAGCTTTCTAAAGAAATTTCTTGCCTGGTTTTTGCTCTTCGCTGCCACTTAAAAGGACATTCAGATCCCATTCTCAAGTTTTTCTCCTCTTCCAATTCACTTTTGCCAGTTGGGTGATGACTACCAATTCTCTTAGCAACAGCTCACAGTTCTCCGCCTCCTTCCTCCAGCTCCACAGGCAACGCTAATGAACCGTTCACTGAGAACAGCTTTTGCAGCATCCCAAATATCTTCAGGGAGCCCTTTGAGAACTGTGCTCCTCCACTTTTTCTCTGGGTTTTCTTGATCAATTAGAAATCCCCGTTCCGAACTCAAACCCAGGACCCACATGTTTATGTTTTTCTCCAAAGGGCAAATTAATTTCAGCTCTTATCCCAATGACTTCAGTGGATTTACCACTGGAACATGAATATCTTATTGTCTTTCACTTCTGAGTACCACTAGTTCTAAGATAACTGCAGTTTTATGAGCTCTGTGTTTAGTGACTGCCATTAAAAAGCAGCGCTTTAGTGCCCTCTGATATTTGAGCTTTACTGTGGTATTTGTAGTATCTTCTATGGTGAGAACAAGAAGTACTGCAGTAAAGACAAAACTTGAGGTGCCATAAATGTTAAATTTATTTTAAACGACCCACTGCAGGCTGACAAGAAAGATATACTTAATACTTTAGTCTATAAATATAAAAATTGATCCAAGACTATGTCCCAGCAAAGTGAGAAAGAAGTAATGTTTCTCTCTCTGGTAAGATGCCTCTTGTATGAATCAGTTACTTCTAAACATTCCAGTTTTTAGGTTGTTCCATGATTAGTGACCTTCAAAGGCAGTACTTCAGCTCGTTTCTTCAGTTCAGTTTCCTGTTAGAAGAAGATCGTCCTTGTAATGACCTGACCTCGTCATGTGTAGGGATCACTCACCCCTTAACTGTGATTGCTCCAAGGCTGCAGAAAAATTACATTTTTTGAGAATTTCATCCCAAAGGCCTGAGCAATGTTGAGGTCTGCTGATTTCATTCTGAAGTATACATAGGGCAGCTTCAGATGCCTAAAAGTGGCAATCAATAGAGAAGGCCTAAAGCTGCTGGCATGGGTGGAAACTTACGGGAAAATTTGCAATTCCTTGCAAAAAGTTTTGCAAGGAATTTTGCAAGTGTTCTTCATGAAAGAATTTTTTTCATATATTTCTTTTCTGTAATAAAGAATACAGTTGGTTGTATAATGACAGACAATTTTGTTTAGGAAGATATTCCTGCCACACAGCCCAAATCCTCTCTTCTTTGATGCAAGAGCACAGCTGGTCACAAAATCTAGAAGAGTTATGGCATTTTTCTATATGTCATGAATGTGGGAGGAGGGAAGGGAGCTGGTAGTACTGTAGCCTTCCTTCCCCTTGCTGCTTGTGCCCTTGAGTGCCACAAAGGCCACTGTACCCTGCAGCGCAGCTGTGAGTGCAGCTGTGTTTGTCCCCATTTAGATCTTTGTTTTCTGCTTTAGCCTTCGATCATGCAGATATTGCCTGGACGTGTTGGCCTCTGAGGATCAATGTGCTACCACTTGCCCACCTCCTCAGCTACAGCCCATGTCCAGATCAGCATTCAGACAGCCATAACAGCACGTGTTAGCAGCTGGGCAAGTTTAGCAGTGCATAGAGAACCCTGTTAAATGTGTTTGGGTTCCTCCTGAGGCCCAGGCATTTTCCACCTCTGTTTTTACCCAGTACTAAAATGCTACGAGAAAGGGTCTGAACAAAAAGGCTGTTGCAGTGCCTCACTGCTTCATGTATCGAGGCATGTCATTAGCAGCCCCCTGGTGCTAAGAGAGACTATGAGAAGAAAATTAAAATAAAATTTGGCTGTAGATGAACATATTAAATGGAATACTGATTTCCATTTAGGTGTACTTTTAGTCTCAGGGATAAATAAAAGGATGTCTCCTGGTTCAAGCTTGTTTCTCTTGTGATGACTTTAATCTAAGATTGTCAAAGGTTACTAGAAAGTTCTGGTGCTCAAATGAAAACATTTTCAGAAGAACAGAGAATGTCTTAGAAAACACACGGGGTGTCTCAGAGGATGATTTGTGAATCTGATCTCTTTCATGAAAAACTAGACCATAGCCTTTTGAGAGAATTATCTACATTTCGTTCATTTACATTATTCATGTTAGCTGGTCAAATTAACCACCAAGCCTCTCTGGGAAACTTCTACAAGAAATGTAGATGCTATTAAAAAAAAAACAACTTTGAATAATGACAAAGAGCATAATTTGAGCCCAGTGAGAGTAGTCAGATATGTCATGTGGCTGTGTTAGGTGGATGGGCAGTGCAAACACATCACATCTTTTTAGCTGCATGGATCCAGGATAGCAGCACTGTTGCTGTTTATAATTAGTTATGCAGCTATATGTATAACTATCTAAACAGAGTTATATATCCTAAAATTAGGAAACATGGCGCATGGAAATGGAGGTATTTGAATCATGCTCAGTTTTCTGTATTTAAATATTAGTGTGCTTAATCTTCATTCATTAAGATATTTCAGGTGTGAGTGCGACTGTGGGCTTGCACGTGCATTTAGCTCTTTCTAGATCCCATCTGATTGATTCTGTTTCTTCTTCAGAGAGTATACAGTGTCTTTAAATCTCTGTCATGCCATGTTCATTTATTATTTTTTTTAAAGGGAAACAGTCCTCTTAAAGACACACATACAAATTTTTAGAAGTGCCTTTTCATCAAGATCAGGGCTCCTTTGATATGTTTTAAATGTTCAAAACAACTGCAACAACAAAAGCAAACCCAGAATTTTATTTTTCAGAATTATAATGTGGAAAAAAATATTTCACTGCAGGCACAGATCTCAGCTATATCATGTTCCCAACCCTCTCTCTTTGGAAGCCCAAAGAAAGAAAGGTACTTGCAGCATGACAGACAGAAAAAGTGGTTCAGGTTAGCTTTAGGCAAATGTTAGAAGTAGACAGTGATTTATGAAGTCTGAAATACTTCATGGAAAGGACTGTGACAACTTCTTTGTCATCAGCAAACAGAAGACGCTTTAGCCCTCTGCTTCTCCGTACCAAACCTTTGTGGAGCAAGATTTGAGGCTGTCCTTTGTCCAGATGTAGTGAATGTATAATTTGGGTATCAATTTCACATGGCTCTTCTGTCAAGACCTTTACAGGTAATTAGAGGTAACAAAGGCCTCTGGTGACCTCCTAAATAAATAAACCATGGAATCCAATCCAGTGATATGTGCATAAAGTCCTTAGCTTCAACTGAGCACAGGCTTTAATATACATTCAGTTATGTTTTAAACACATCAAATAATGAGAAGTATACTGTATCCCACAGGAAGCTGTTCAAATAGTTATTTCTTCTCTCTCAAAAGCATGAATTTCATGTTGTATTTGAATATTTCTAATTTCAGGTCCCTGGTGTTTCATATCTCATTATCCAAAGATGTTAACTTACATTTAGCACTGGGCTTAGATGAGCTCTTGGAGCAACTGTTGCCCCAGCTTCTTACCCACCCCCTCCCCAGAGACGAATGTCTCCTGAACTGTTGTGGTTTACAATTGTAAGCTGATCCTGGGTAGCAGTGTGCAAGAAGCAAAGACTGAGCTGGTACTTGCTGCAACCATACAATTCGATCTGCTGTAGCATGCATATCATACTAGTCCGAGTTACTTCTCTCCATGAGAACAGATATCATAGAATCATAGGATCATTAAGGTTGAAAAAGACCTCCTAGATCATCTAGTTCAACCTGTCACCACAGTGCTTACTAACCATGTCTCTCAGCTACATCCACACTTTTCCTGAACATCTCCAGAGGCAGTGGCTCCACCACCTCCCTGTGCAACCTGTTCCAATGGCTGACTCTCTGAGAATATTTTTTTCTAATATCCAACCTGAACCTCCCCTGGCACAACTTAAGGTCATTCCCTCTTTTCCTATTACTGTTATGCAGGAGAAGAGGCTGACCGCCACCTTGCTACAACCCCTTTCTGGTTGTTGTAGAGAGCAATAAGGTATCACTTGAACCTCCTCTTCTCCAGGGTAAACAATTTCAGTTGCCACAGCCACTCCTCATGAGACTTGTGCTCCAGACCCTTCACCAGCTTTGTTGTCCTTCTTTGGATGTTATGATCAAATTACTTTATAACTTCCTGTTTGAACAGACTGTCCTCTGAATCTTTCACTGTAGAATGTGACTCAAAACAGCTTTGTAACTCTTTTTTGAGCTGTATTTCAACATGTAGACATGAGACTTGGATAATCTTTCTTGGATAAAGACCCTCTAAGCTGTGTTCATGTACATACACCCCTCTTTAGAGTACAAAGATGAGCCCTCTACACAGAAGCTTCTTTCCAGATTAAATTCCCAATTTTGCAAGCATGACTTGATACCAGACTCCTCCAGAAAAAATGTGGATATTTGAGCCTTGAAATTTTAAGGCCTATTTAAGAACTTTAGAGAAACATGAAGTAAATGGCAAAACTAGGGCTATTTGACCTACCTGTTTTACTTTGTTTTCATTTTGTTGTGGAAAAAAGTTAACAGAAGACAAAAATTTAATATTGAAAACACCCTTTTATTTGTTTTTTAAAGAGACGCATTTTATTCTTACAAGGAAGTAGCATTTTGAAGCAGCTTACTAAGCCTGTTCATTTCCATGCAGAAGTTCACTGGAGTAGCTGTAATACGCATTAATATGTATGAGAATGTCCAACATGTGCATGCAAAATCTCCTTGTTTTTATTGCAGCCAGGTAAGCAGTAATTCAGTGAAGACAACAACAGAGTAGACTGAACTCAGGTTACTTTGCAGGGAATTGGAAATTAGGAGAAGTGTGAGCTACCTTGTGTTGTTGGAGTAGGTGAAGTTCATTAATGTTCATTTTGGAAGTGATTTAATGATGAGCAGTTGATACATTGCCAGCTCATAAAGTCAGCTCAATATCAACTTATTAGCAAGAATCCGAACTTGTTCTGAGACGTGTACTTTAAATAACGCCTAAGGGAGAATCATAGTCTTGTTAAAAAGTCTCCAGTTTAAGAAACAATTTTTTAAAAATAGGGTGAGAGTCTATAGAGGTAATGTTGGAACTCCCTTGAAACTTCACCCTTAAAAAAATAAAGCATGAATAACAAGGTATGTCAGTGTCTTTCTCATGCTAACACAAAACCACTATTCTATATCTGCTGAAAGTGACTTAGATAGAAGACCTGCTATCTTTTATTTTTAAATCAAGAAAAACATGACTGAATTTAATTTAAACCCAGTATACAAAAACAAATCAGTAACACCATATCAAAAGCACAGACTACATCTGGTCTCAATCAGTTTTTGTACAACATTCAATGCACTTGAAAGCACACCACCCACAGCATCTTCCAGTGTGCTGAGAGTTTCCAGCTCCGCCTTCCTTGCTTTTTTCCCCCTCATTTACAGTGTGTTCTATAAAAGCAGACAAATAAACAGACTTGATTTTCTGATTCTCATTTTTCATGACCTTGAGTTTGCTGGCTCCACCTTCTCTAAAGCTACTCATGCTTCCTTCATTTATTGTCCACAGTACCAAACAATTTGATCTATGAGTCTCATTGATTTGACATGTACTTTGCAACTCCTGAGCCATTTTGGCCCCACAGACCCACATGGTTTTCTAAGCCAGTTATTTGGGGATCCCAAATACCTAAGATTATCTTTTAATTGTTTGTTTAACTAAAGCACTGATGTATTGACTTAATTGTGTCTATTCTCATTTATCTGCTTAAACAAGCAAGAAATACTAAAAGATAACAGCACTGTTGATTGACTACGTGACATTTGATGGAATCCGTGTCAGCCACAAAGACAGCATGAAGTTTGCAATCAGAAGTAATCTCCAAAATCTCAAGCAACAGGAAAGCTGTTGATGTTAGGAAGAAATTCAGTTCCTGTAGTAAGAATCATTTGTTTTGGTTTATTAATTCCAGTAACATATATGAAGGAATGTCAGTATATCAGTTGACAGCCAAAAATTTAGCTTCAAATAATAACTGCAAACTCGGATCTGATGGTTTCAGGCTTTCTAGTTCAAACATTCCAATAAAAATAGAAAAAAAAACACAGCACTGTGATAGTAAGCATATACAAAAAATTGCAAACTTCTGTTATTTGTAGCATGTAGTTCTCCACCCCTTAGAAATAGACCCTCAGATAAATTAATAATTTGAAATCTCATTATTCTCTGAATGTTTCAGGTTCTCTCTGCCTATTCTAGACTTTGAGAATGGACCCTATTTTTGTCAGCTGAATCAAAACACCGGATTCTTTGTTTATTTTCACCTCTCTCACATGCCCAGCCAGTTTCTGCAGCTTAAGAGAAGGAACAGAAGTAGATCATGGTTCTGATGCAAGTTTTTTTTCCCTTTGTAGGAAAGTCAGAAGCTGTGGAAGAAACGGAAAGAGAGAAGTGGAGCCAGACAGTCTCAAAGACGACATTTTTTTCTGATTTTTTTGGATGACTGTATCATTTCTGAGCACCTTGGAAAAAGCTTTTTTTTCTTTTTTCACTCCTGGCATATTGTGTTTGTTCAAATGGTTCCATTAAAAGCGTGGGCATAATAGTTCGTGAGGCAGCTTGTGACCCATACTACTTTCTCTTGCCTTCTTCACCCTAGTTAAACTTTAAAAGCTTCCCACATTATTCTCAAATGCTTCTTGCAGGTAAGATGATAAATGCAGCAAATTGCCTCCTGTTAACAGGTGAATTACAGGTTCTTCCTCCTGAAAGAATGAACGTATTCTGTACAGGGCAACAGTTTGTTTTTGTTGAACTTGGAATGGAAAACATGAGCAAACATTTTGAGAGTAGAGAAATAGGAAGATGAAGAACTGAACATTTTTCTCTGTATCAAGAACATCTGTCACAGTGTGCCAAGCACACTAACAAGGAAAATTAGCAATGAACAGTTAGGACTATATCTTCAGGAGAAGCGTAACCAATTTCATGCAGAAAACAAAGTATAACAAACTAATGAAGAGTATATAGTGTTACATCCAGGCCAGTTACATGGCTACTTCTGGTCACAGCCTGAACCTTTGATTGAGTACACTGAGAAAAGACCCGGTCAGCCTAGGGAGCACAGGTGAAGGCAGTTCACCTGTGGGGAAGGGGTGAAGCCTGACTCAACCCTTCTTAGACCTCCATTTAACGGCTGACTGACACAGAGGAAGGATATTTTATTGGAGATACCTTCTCTGTGGAGTTTTCTCCTGTGATTCTCAATCTTCAGAAACAAGTGAGTACTTTTTTTTCCTTCTTTAATAACATTTACTTGATTGTGCTGGTCCTTTTGCCATTATGCCATTACACTAGTTAAGCTGTGCAGGGGAAGAAAAGCTCTAATAACAAAGTTAAAAACTGCTGTTGATAGTTTCCTGAGTTACCGTTTTTATTCGGGGTAATTCAGGGCAAAGCAAGTAATCTCCTGTAATTTCTCTGTAGTTTTCCCTTCTGTTGTGTCTTAACATTTTCACTCTTATCTGCTGGCTTGAGTTGGTTAGGGATTCAGAACTTCACGCTTGCTAATGTAATGAATGCATGTTTGACGCTGCTTTGCAGCTTTTCTGTGGAATTTGATTCTGACATAAGCTGGTGGGACAGGCTGTCATTTGTCACTCCTATGATGTTTTCCTTGTGAATGAGTTCTTTGGTATCCTTTTGCCCAAAGGACAGTCAGACGCTCTTCTCTCACCTGCTCTGTTTTATTCCAGTGCTTGTTGCTCTGCTTGCACTAATGTGGAGAGACAGTTGCTATCCATAAGAAATTTGCAATAGGCATTAACCTAAAGCACTGACACAAGTATTTTTGCGATTCAAAGTAGACATTAAACAGCTGAAGTAGGAGGGGGTGGCCATACCTATGACTGAAACTGGTGCACTGTGGAAACCTTAGCTAATTACCTCTAGATGAAGAAACCTTCAAGGTCTGCTGGCTAAGACATTGGAGGCTGTTACCTGAGCAGTTCCCTAGCTCTAGGCAATGAGCTAGCACAGCTTCCAGCCTGTGCCAGACCATTAGCTGGAAGCTACTAATATGACGCGTCCCTCACGACTTGTCCTCTAAAGCCAGCACTGGATTCAGTCCCAGATCCAAGCTCCTATGTCATGTGGCTTTTTCAGATTTTTTTTTTTAATTAGAAACAAATCAGCACATGCCAAAGCCTAACCATTCCTTGTTGCTTTAAAAAAAACAAACAAACAAACAAAAAAAAACTGCAATTGATGCAGCAGAACCTGCATTTTTATACAACAATACCAGTGAGAGGTGTGACCAAACCAAAAACCTCACTGAGGGGCTGATGTTGTGGCCCAAAGATCTGTGAAACTTCCGAAATTTCTTCTTGAGAAGGCTGTGTGAGAAAGATACAGCAGGCCCAAGTGCAAGCTTTTGTAGGAACACCTCCACATGTCTGGAAAAATGTTGTCGTAAGTAAAGAGCACCAAGAGTTTGCTTGGCTGGAATGGGGGAGTGACTGCTGGCGTTACTACTTAACTTAGGGGTGGTGAACATGTGATTAAGATTTTCTGTCTCCTAATCATGGCCTTGTCTGTCCTAGTATTGTTTGCCCAAGATGAACACCTTGAGCTGAAATTTGGGGTCCAGATCCCAGGCCCACCACAGCATCTCTTAGTACCACAAGCCATAGGCCTTGTAGTTCAGTGCCATGGGCTTCTGGCTGGTATAGCTAACACTTATACCTGTCTGCTCATTTAAGGTAGCACGAAGCTATTTTAAGCAGGCAGGAGTCTTGTGCTGAGAAGCCCACACACACTGATAATTTCTAAAGCAGGGGAAGGGCAGCTGAGATAAGTGAATGCAAAGGATCAATATTCCAACCAACTCTAAACCACCATAACTGTTAATCTCATGGTGTAATGAGAGTGTCAGTAGGCTCCTTCCTCTAAGCAGTGTGATGAAGGGAGCACTGTGTTGAGTCAGGCTATTAGCTATGGGCATCTGCTGGAAGCAGGCCCATATGTGCCTTGGACTTTGCTGGAGCACATCAGTGGAGGAGGCACACACTGGGCTGCAGGAGAGGCCAAGGTGAGTCTGATCAGTATATCCTGCAGCCACCTTGAATCTGCTGTGTTGGAGCACCACAGCTGCCACTGGGATGTGTTGTTTGACTGTTAACCTCTCTGAAATATATATATATGTATTTTTTTTATTTTTATTTATTTTTTTTTTTTTTAGAAGAAGAGTATCTACCCAAATCTGTAGGGCTTGTCCCATCTTGCCTCTTGGTAAACTGTGGCTTAATAAATCTCCCATTAGTAACACAGGGAACATGGAATCATATATGCATGCTGGCTTCATCTGTAGACCTGTCACACACGTTACATTTCTAACAGTACAATTTTAGCAAAGTGGTTTTTTTTGTTGTTGTTGTTGTTAAGCAGTCTTTGTAAACCAGTAAAACCCATTCTACAGACTTCTTCATACTGCATAAAGATGCCTCACACAGAAGTAGTATTTAGTCCCCCCTTCTCCATGGAGAGGTGCACCATGATGCACCTCCTTAACTCTAGGAGAGCCCACCATCCTCTGTAGAGGTAGCAGGTGGCAACAAGTGCCTCACCTGCAGTAACTCTGTTATTAAGTGTGGAAACAGCTGGGCCTGCTTATGGTCTTTCTGTTATTAGCAGTTTGTTGCCCTTCCTCAGCAACCATCTGCAGTTAAACCTGTGGCTGAGCTTGTGAGGGGGAGCCTAGAAGAGCCCTTTGGTGATTCTTTGCTCACTGGAGCACTTTGGATGCTTTTTTTCTAGTGAGCAGACTAACTTTTTTGAGTTGGGATAGAAAAATAGCTTCTGTAATTTATCTTACTAACTCTACTGTGTTATGGACTTCAGCAGAGGTGTAGTAGCTGATAGTAGGTATGCAGGTAATGTTTTAACCTTGTGCAGCTGTTTCTGCAACAAGTGATTGTGAGCTACAAAGAGAAGGAATTTCATCCATATGCTATTCTAGCCTTTTCTGAATGCACTTACATTGATATTTAACCTTCCTTTGGATTTTCTGATACCTTAGATCCTTTAAAGTTTGATTATACTGGCTTATACTCAGGAACAGATTGACTGTACTGTTGTTTCAGCACCACTATGGTTTTTCACCCAGGACAGTGGTAACAAATGCTGGCACCATTTTAGTTTGATTTCAGCAGATTAGACTATGAGTTTTTACCAAGCTGTCCAAATTGTCTTAGTTAACTGTTATGATGACAGTATCCCCTGAAGGAGGGAGCAGACTGTCACTAGATTTGCTTTCAGCCTCTTTAGCCCCCTAGAGTTGCCTGCTGGACTAATACTGTAGGATACGGAGTACTGTCAGGAAATAACCCCCTCATGAGACCCTCTGTGTCAGGAAGAGACCTCACTGACTCCTTTTGCCCATTGGTCAGACTAAGCATCCCTGCAGCTTGTTTAGTGGAAGAGCTCTCTACTTGGCTGAAGAGTGTGTCTGAGCTCCATGTTCGTGATGTTCAATACATGAATAACTCTGAGCTGTAGGAGTTCTGGAAGTTGCTTGTTGAGCCTGAGGACAAGAGGGTGTGATAGACTCTCAGTCTTTGGCTATGCTGCTGTAATGGAGAAGTGAGCAGCCCAGTCCCAATGTCTGAGCATCTACTGGTGCCTGCTTTAAATAATGATTCAGAAAGATATATCAGACTATGAGAAGTTAATCTTCAAATTATGTTTACGTCTACAAAGTGCTTTAGTGTTTAGATATCCGGGAGGATAAAACTAGCATCTTCTTGTGCAAGTATATTTTGGAGTGCTACTTTACATACACATCTTCTTTTGCTGTTTTTATCTAGATAAAAGCTTCTTGTAATATTTTTTTTTTTTTTTTATAAAAACAGCATTTTTATTGTGTCAGTTTTAAGAATTTTTACAGCTGCTACTTTGTTTGGGTCAGGCTGTAATCTTTGTTTAGAAATCTAGTGTCTCAGAAGTTATGGGCCTATCAAAAAGCAGTAGTTTAATTTTATAGACACACCTGTGAATTTAATTCTCTGCCTGAAACTTCTTTTAAGTCCTTAAAGGGTCATTCCAAACTCAAGAGGGAAAGCTATGATTGCATCGTCTCAGTAAACTGCATGCTATATTGACTTACTGAACCTGGCAGCTGAATGTTCATTAATCCTGAAACCTTGCCAGGTCACTTGTAATTCCAAAAGGCCCTACATTTAAAATGAAAAGTTCCCTTTATGATAAAGTCCCACTTCCTTAAAACGTTTTTATTTCTTATTGCTGTCATCTGTTTGTAACTGCCAACACCTGCTAGTAAGATTAAAGGTAGTTAAGTTTTTCTAACTGGAAAAACTCCAGTGAACTGTGAACTTAAATTCTAGCACATAGATATTTTTCCTCCTTGTGGTCCCCCACTTTATTTTTATTATTATTTTAAATTTAACCAAAACATGAAGCTGAAACTGAAGAAAAAAATTAGGCTACATCAAATTAGCTTTATTCTCCTGATGCCTATGCCAAAGGGAGAAGGATTTTTGAACTGCAGCAAACCTGATGTCTAGTGCAGTCTCGCAGCTCTGCTTTTAAGGATGATGCATTTGGGACTGTTTATTACATCTTGTGCATAAGAGCAGTATTTCTTCCTATGGTTTAACCCCAGCAACTTTTCTAGTTCATTCAGTAAGGTGAATGAGATGATCTGCTGTCTTGAAACATAGAAAGAGCTATAAAAACAACACCCATTACAGATTGTGTCCTAAGTCAAGTCAAAATATAAATTAATCAAAGTTTGCAAGCAGGATGTAAAAGAAGAACAAAATTCAGACAAAGTATATTTGTCAATGCAGGCAGCTCATAAATGTAGCATGACCATGACCAGATATGACGAGTCACTTGATTGTTGTTTAAATTGTGACTTAAACATTTTTCTTTTACAGCAGAGTGGAATGCTGAAGGTCTCTTACTGTGTGCTCCTTTTAACCAAAAGCAAAAGTATTTACAAGCTGTAGCCAAGTCTATTTGAGGAACTGATAGCTTGACTAAATAAAAATACCTGGGAGCTCTAGACTCTGCGTTCCGTTGGATATTCACTGCAATTTTGTAATTTTTAGCAATTTAGGGAAGGTGGAATTGCCACTCTATTGAAGTCAATGTGAATTCTGACATTTATTGTAGTAAGGCCAGTATTTCTCAGGGAGTACATTACCAGAGGTGCTCTGTTCTTATGGATGGCAGGTAGTCTGCATTCTTATCAGGACCTGTTACCTGTTCATCTGAATCTGCTGAAGTCCTTCTTTCACTTAACATGATCTATATCTGTTCTGCTCTTTGGTGATTTGGTAGAGACTGGACTGTTGGTTTTTTTGTTTGTTTGTTTTTGTTTGTTTGTTTTTTCAAAGAGTTAGAACAGGCTGAAAAACCAAAGGGGGAGAGCTGACTTGATTAGATGTGCAGTTTGGAAAGCCTGAGTGCCAGTTTTCCTAAACGCTTAGGTTTGCTTAAGATGGGAGGGCATGAGTGATCATTAGAAAACCAGGCAGTGGGCATGCTGTAGACAAGCCCTACACTTATCTAGCTTAGCTAGATAGGAACTACTTAGAGACATTACTGGGGGAACAAGTCTTGTCTTAGTGACAAGGAAGCAGCTTTTAACACAGGACAACTTGTGTACTGTGGTTGTTATGCAGTGAATGCATAACCCAGGTACTTTGGTTTTACCAAAAGGTAAATTAGCTCAGGTCAAATCACCACTGCTGACCTTGCCTAGTTGTTAGTAAAACCTGACAGTGCTTGTGGCACGTTGCACTTCACAGCAAGATAAGCAAGAAATAAATGGGACGGTTAAATAGAAACCTAACATCCTCTTCCAACTCTGCACCTTTGTGGTAGAGAGTAACCTCAGTCCTGAAAGCCAGGGAGACTTTTAATTCTGGTGGCCTCAATAAATAACTCTCTTTATATTCTCTGTAATTGAATCTTGTCTCTGAAATGGGAGATATGAGGAGAGACTATGTGAGGCCAGAAAAAAAAAAAAGAAATGCAAAGAAATAGTGGAGAGATACAGAAAGCTTGACTAATACAAAATACCCTGAAGAGCCCTGAAATGTTCAGGTTTCTACTCTTAGATATCTTAACGTTGGTTTTCATGTATTCTTTAGCTCTATGGAATAATTGTTCAATACTTTCCAAGTATTAATGGCTTTAATAGGTTAAATCTGTGGCTACATCTATGTAACCTAAAAAAGCTGTGTAGTGTGTAATCTACAGCATTAGGATTTCTATTCTTACTGTATTGGCAAGAGAGAATATGACAACAAGGGAAACAATTCTAAGAGCATGCATACAAAATCCAGGAAAGACTCGTGAGTCTTCTGACTCAGAATAAAATGAATTTGTAATGAAACAGCCTTCACAAAAGGGAGCCTTTGATTCTTCACTGGATGTTATTTTCTAGAGGTATTTGACAGTGTTGCTCATATCTTGGAATCTAGAGAACAAAGAGGAATGATTTTCATTTATTTCCTGCTAAAACATTCCCTTGATGTTTGAGTTCAGTTTTGGTAATACTCTAATAGTTTGCACTTATATACAGCTTCCCATTTTAAAGTTGAAGTTTCATATGCCTGCTGCACTAAACCTCACGTATCCTCATGGTGTTGAGCAACAGCTTTGAATCACAGGAATGAAAACTGAGACACAGAATGTGATTTTTTTTTTTCCTTGATATTGCACAGTACATGCAGTTGAGAAGATAGTCTAATAGATTTCATTCTGGCTTTTTTTTTTTTTCCCTTCTATGTTACTGTAGAGCTGGATACCTACTTGATTTGCTGTGATCCCCTCTGCTCGAGTAGATTTTATTCTTTCCCAGGAAAATACAGGACAAAATGTTGGTGAAGAGTAGCAATGCAAAAATAAGAATGTATCTGGACAGAATATGGCACAGAAACCTGTGTTTTGACAGGGATGCATGGGGGATCTTGCTATAGTGGTTCAGGGAGGTGCTTGAGCTGAAAAAGGTTAGAATTTGATATGTTCAGGGAGATGTTACATGCTTGTTTTTGTTCTGCTGCTGCTCTCTAGGTGTACTCCTTTAGGCACTCAGAGGCGGTATGAAGGCCTAGCTGGATCTCAGTCAGAACCACCATGGTGGCTTTTGCTGTCTTTTCTTCCCCTCTGGAGGTGGGAGGACTTACCCTAACCTCTGCTGTTCCTATGCAAAACCCATGGAACAAGAGCAATGTTGCCATTTTAAGGGCTGGCATCTAAAGCAAATGCACATGGCCACATCAATCGACTGCTACAGAGAAGGCAGCTTCTGGCAGACAGAGTAGTTAGCTGGAATAATAACATCTGGAAAAAATAAAACGCTGTGTATGTAACTAAGGAATGTACAGAGTTGAAAAAGATTAAGTTTTTAAAAATGTGAATACTTTCATATCTGTGAACACAAAGCCCAGAAAATAAGTTTTTCACTTTTCTTTTTTACAGTACTGAAAAAAGAGATACTAATCAGTTTCTAAGTGTACTTGTTACTGTCTGTGTGCTGAAAGCTGCATTCCCTTCTAGTTAAAATCAATGTAATAAGTTCATGAAGGCGATTTCCAAGAACTCTGGCTCTGAGCGGAGGAACAAAATTCTGTAAACTTCACATCAATTACTTGTTATGCAGGCATTTAAAGATGCTTTCTGGATGGTTGCTTCTTTGCCTATAGTGCTGCCCATCAAATCTCTAGTATGTGTGCCTATTAGTAGGTACTAAATGAATATTCTATGTAATCTCTATGCTCCATGCTTTCTCTGTTGTATACCTATAAACGCCTACCAACTCTATTTCTGAGAAGACTATGAATTGCTTTGTGTAAAGTCCAATACAGGCAGGTGAAGGGAAGGTAGAACCATGCAGTCTTCTGCACAGCTTCCTTCTATGTAATTGACCATATTTATCTTGGCTGGGCGAATCATTTTAGTCTTCTGTGTACAGATAAAAGTGGTAGGACTTAAAGACGAGGCTTCTTCCACGGTGTCTTGAAAGTATTGTTCTATAATATTGCACTAGATTTAATAATGTATAGCACAGGACAGACAAATGCCTATATAATCTTTTTTGTTAATTTTACTCTTGATGATATCTGAAGTGGAGTTATCAGTTTTTCAGGCTTTGAGGGGCTGCTTCCCTGTTTTTACACAGATGCTCTGCTGCAGTGCAAGTGGGCAGTTGAGTTGGAGGATCAACAAGAGGTGTTGCTAATTAGGTCATATAAGGTGTTTTTTTTTCCTATTGAGGTCACAATGAACTTTTATGGGAACATATTAGTTCCATCCAAGAATATTTATATGGCAGAAACTAAAAGAAAGATTTGTCTGTTAGTTGGTGAGGCTGACAGAGATTCATTCACCAATTACTGTTTTTGTTTACTCCTTCAAAATAATAGAGGGTAAGGGGGGTCAGGGTGGGAATACACAGAGCTCCTCATAGGAAACACAGAAGTACTAATTCTAATGACTTCTCTTTGGCAGTCTTCAAGGTAGACCCTGTTCATCTCTCTTTTCATGGTTTCTACAGAGTTGTAATGTGGTGTCTCCTTCCTGGCTGAACTAGGGTGTTACACAGTCAGGTGAAGAAGGGATTTCATTGCTGATGTGAGAAAGAAATGTTCATTTAATGAAAAAAGTCTACTTTAACAGTTTAACTGAGCTTCAGCTGACTTCTGGAAGTACTCTTGCTCCTCCACTTGCTGTCTTTAGATTATTTACTTTTTAATTCAGTAAAACCCTCTGTAGCAGTTTCTGTCTTTTTCCCATCTTATTCAGTTTGATTCTCTTATTAATGAGAAACAAGTCACTTAAGTCACTTTGCATTGTTAATTCCTTCATTTTTTGACTCCTCAATTGACTGAATAATGAGAATCCATTGTGTTCTTCACAGTTATTCTGATTAATAATAGTCCTTAGTGTTATTTGTAAAATATTTTTTTCATAAATCTTCACCTCCATTGCTCAATCCCTTTTTTTTTTTTTTTTTTTTTTTTTTGAATCATTTGATGGCAAGGGATGAAATGTGTCACTATGGTCCTTGTAATGCTCTTCCTAATAATGTAGCAAGAGTTTATGAACTTCAGCTTTAATTTGCAGCAGGGCGTATGTGCATATCTGTTTTCCACTTTTTTTCACTGCTTTTCCTCATAATGAGACCTGCAGGCACTATAGCTATTTGTGGGTCTAATACAAACCTGGAAGGTGTGTACAATGATATACATTTTTTTTTACTTTGTTATATATAATAGGTATGTATACAGTCTGCTAGTCTGGTTTGATACCATCAGAGATGATGCTAAAAGACCCAAAGCTTGGGATTGAGAACTGTGTGACTGTTGATACAGAATAGGATCATGCAAGTGTCAAAAGATGCAGAACTAACTAGAATACAATGGATATAAAGGTGTGGCGTTCAGCCAATTTCTCCTCTTATTCTGTTCTCATCTCATAGATATGTTCAGAAGTGTAGATGTGTGGTTGTAAGGAAATGGTGGGTAATGTATTAACCTTTGTCTTGTCATGGGTGTGAAATAATGGTTGAGCACCAAGTCAATACCACATAGATTTGATTAAAATTTCTTTCTTAGCCTTCAGATTTGTCAGAAATACTTACAATTTATCTAAATAATACCTTGTATGCTATTTGGCTTGGGTTCTTGAAAAGCTTTGCTAGTGTTGTCTGTAACTTGAAACAGCTAGCTTCCTCTTACTTAGAGATTTTTGCTTTGGCAGTTTCATGCTATGGTCATGTCTTCTGTTCTGATTTTTGTCCTGCCAGAGAATTCTGAAGTGCAAAGAAGATTAATAGCTTTTGTGGCCCTCCATGTAACTGTTTGATCTTTCCCTTAATGTTAGCAAGCCAGAAAAATCCTGGCATGATCTCTCTTCCCACTTCCTTCTTTTGGCAACAGTATGTGGTGGGAAGGAGTATATCAGGTTTGCTTTCCTTTTCTAGTCAAGCTCTGCATCTCAAAGTCTAAACGTTATGATGAAATTTGTTACATTTCTGCCATTCTTTTATTTACTCTATTTGCTGAGGAAAAACTAATGAACAGTTGCTTATGCCCAGAAACTGCAGCACAGGAGGTTCTGCACAAACGTGCACAGAACTTCTTTACGGTGAGGGTGATGGAGCACCGGAACAGGCTGCCCAGGGGGGTTATGGAATCTCCTTCTCTGGAGATATTCAGGACCAGCCTGGACACCTACCTGTACTACCTGGGATAGGGAACCTGCTGTGGCAGGGGGGTTGGAGTCGATCTCTTGAGGTCCCTTTCATCCCTTATGATTCTATGGTTCAATGATTATGCTGGACTTCTGTCTTGTCTGAGTTCTGAGTTTCTGCTAAAGGAAGAGCTATTGCCTTCATTATATTTTATTGCCATTAGATTTGTATTTTCCAGCACTCTCATGAGGATCCTAAGAGTACTGCTAATCTGATGTAGGATTCTGTTCTTGCAGTTGCTGTCTAGAGCAAACTACTTAAGGATGACTTATAAAAACAATGCAGTCTTTACTAATTTCATACTATGTTTAGAAGTGATATTAAACCTTCACATTCTTATCCTTGGGGACATCCAGGAGAGCAGGGAAAAAAATATGTTCTGGATGTAAGTGGATGTCTTGAAATATCTGGGGAAGGTTGAGGGGAAAATAAAATATGAAAACCTGGAAAGAGAACTTTGGTGGAGCATTGAACTGGAGCTTGCTTCAGCCAAGGTCTCTGGGCAGGATGGGAATACGAAGCTTGAGGGACTCGTGTTTCACTACTAAGGACTACTGGCTCAATCTGGGGCATCATGTCTTTGTATAAAGGAGTATGGAAGACTTATCTTGCTTCAGGGATGTTTAGCTAAATAGCCTGCCAGAGGTTCTGCATAGGCAATTTGGCACTGGTTTCGGCAAGTTCCTCCTCTTCCATTGATTCATGGTTGAAATTGTTGCATTCTCGCGTATGTTTTGATTTAAGAGAAGTTACTAGTTTTCAGCAACAATAAAATATTTCATTGATAGAGGTCTTCCTTCATTATGTCCCAGACCACAGAAATGGAAGCCACAAACTAAATTGCTGCTGTGTTCCAAGGCTTTTTTTTTGTTGTTTTTTTTTTACAGAGGAGCTTCTACTAATTGGCTCATTTATTTTTTTACTGTTTTCTTTTTACCACTGTAATAAATACAGTGTGCTCAAACATGTCTTTGGCAGCTCCCTCTGAAAGGAGAGGTAATTACTGAAAGCTAGTTCTCCCATACTTGCAAAACTTTAACACCATACAGATCTATAAGACCTCAACATCTCTCTTGTCTCAGGTGAAAAATGAATCCTATTTGATGATTGACCTTCCTAGGAACAGGAACATCTCCAGAAAGACAGTAGATCTATTGGTTCCCGGCTGTTGCTAGGTAAAAATCATTATTAGAGCACACGGGGGAAAACTAGCTGCACTGCTGAGGCTTAGTTCAATGAACATTTTTCTTAGGGAAAGAAAAGTTCCCTAAAATAATGTGAACAAATCTGTATATAATATGTGATTGTATCTGTGGGCCTTAGAAGGGAGAGTGCTATGGCTCAATTGATAGCACTGGGGGGGGGGGGGGGGGGGGGGGAGGGGATGGTCTAATCTGAGTGTTTTTATTTTACCTGTTTTGTAAAGAGGAATATATGGTACAGAGTCAGAAGTTTTATCTCTTGGTGGATAAGCTGCTTACTTTCTCAATTCTTTCTTCATGTACAAATGGAGGCAGTGTGTGTTCAGTCTGCATAATGTATTAATTCAATTAATTACTTAATTTTTCCTTAAAAGAGTAGATTATTATTCTTACCAGGCTCTCAAGCTGCAGTCAGATTTTGCAGGGATGGGATTGTTGGAGCTGGGGCAGAAGTGGTTTGTGATGACATGAATTCCTTGAGTATATCTGTCTGTAGTACTGAGATCTTGGACTAGTCTTTTAAGTGATTAATTTAGATGACATGTATTGCTTGATGTGATTAGGCTGTGACTTTCCAACTGTTTCTAGCAGTAGATTGAGGGAAAACTTCTGAGCTTTGGCACCATATCCCCCTTTCCCCCCACCCCCCACTGTTTTTGAGTGGGGCAGCCTTTGGAATAAGATGACTTCTCCCAACTTTTTCACCAAAAAAGGTCCTGATGTGTATGCCTAGATCTGATGCAGCATCTTCAAAGCACTGAAGTCTTCAGAAGACAGTAGGTAATCACATTTTGTTGTCACTGTCCAAGCCTATTTCCTGATCCTGGAAAAACAACTGAAAGCTACAATACTTCTCCACACTTTTTTAAAGAAAGCTATTGCATTTAATAGCATTTCTGAGATTGAAATAAGAAATAGTCATTCAATAAATGCTTGTAATTAATGAGAGGAGAACAAGTGATAATTAATATTGCACTCCCACTCCTGTTAACACTAAGATAAACATGTAACTCTCCTTTCTTGGCTCATACTAAATTCTGTCCTCTGGTGGAATGCAATATAAAGCAGAAATCCAGTAAGAGACTGTACTTGGTAATCCAGTTCTAGGTTATTTCTCATCCTTCATTGCTCCTTTTTGTCATTATTGAAACTTCCGTATGTCTGTATGATTTTATTTCTCAAGTTTGCTCTCTGGCATGCCCAACACTTACTGCTGCATAGCTCTGTTCCTTTTCTTCCAAACAAAAAGTTGAGGTTTTTGGTTGGCTAAGAAAGTCATATCATAATAGTCATCTGATACTGTGGATGTTGTGATCATCTGCTGGGTGACTTTGCAACATAAAGACTTGCAAGAGCATCCTATGAGAGGAGCTGGCAGAAATCATTCATTAACATTCCGGTTTGATAAAATCCTCAAGTTATTATTGTAAAGGAGAGTGAATGTAGATGCCTGTTGTTCACTGGATAGGGAGTCCTTAAAAAAACATTTTCTATCACTTTTTCTTTGTGGTTTTTTTTTTTTTGTATTTTTGCTTCCAAAAGACCATTCAAGTGGTGATCAAGATGCACAGTATTATTCTGTTACAAAGCTAGAGCATATAATGATGAGAATTCAGATATGAGACTGCTGGTTCATGAACAATAAACCTTTGTAGATAAGATTATGAAGTAAATATTTGTAATGAAAATAATTAATGTGAATTTGGAGGTTTTGATCAGTAATTGTCCACAGAAGCACTGCAGTTTTTGAGAGTTTGTGTTTTGGAGGAGAAAGTTATGTCTACTGGAATTTGATAGGCATGTCTCTGAATTAAGATTTTGTTTTACTCTCTGGGTTTATGCCTCATGAGATCAATAGATGTTGTGGAAAAGAACCAGTGGATAAATGCTGAGGGTGTGCCTTTATTGTACAGTGGAGGTAAGATATCTTTAAGTCAATACAGCATATGAGTGAGAGAGGATGCACTAGGATTGCACTCAGGTGACTGCATCCATGTCAGTGCTCATGTATGTTCAAGGCTGAGACTTCTAGAGTCTTTACTGTTGCTGTTGCCATGAGATGTGGTGGCTGCTGTCTGTGGTCCCATGGGAGGAACTGGAGATGGAAATGAGTAACACTGGGGAGTTCTTTCCACTTTGAAGTGTGAATGTGCAAGTGAGTAATTTTTTGAGCTGGCCTATGTGAGTTAAATGAGCAAGAAATCAAAAGAACTGTTAATTTTCAGTATGAGCCACCTCCTTTTGGACAAGCTGCTCATCAGTTTGCTAAGAACAATGCAGACTGGGACTGTGTTTGTCCTAAGCAGAAGCATCAAAAGAGGACCTGAAACTCATCTTCAAAAACCCGGTTCAGCTTGACTCAGCCTTTGTGTCTAGATCTCATTCTTTTTTAAAAACTTCATAAAAACCTGAGGTTTTAGTGTTGCTCCCCTAAGAAGTTTTGTTGTTGCTGCCTGTGACTAATTACTGTTCCCTCACAGTCACTGACACGCATGGATTTTTTTCTAGACCACATGAAAGATGCTTGCATGGATCTTCAGTTGCAGCAGTGATTAGAGTATTACATCAGTGGTAGAAACATTGGTTGTACTGCATAAGTATAGGCATGTCTTTGTTGTTTAGCAGCTTGTGCTCTGAAGACAGAGTTCAAGACTTGAACAAGGATTTGAAAGCCACTGTGGATCTCTGCACTCATCTATTTCATGATGCAGCCTAGGGGAACATGCCAGAAATAATTTCTATTTGAACAGTTGGTTTATAGGGCACTGAAGTGTTGGAAATGGATAATGGGAATTCTGGAGAGAGGATGCGGTGAAATATCAGGGAATGGGAAAGTTCCTGGAGTCTTGGGTGCTTTGAGCTTCATGGTTGCTGCTTCCTCAGATACAAAGTTGTTGGGTTATTGCCTACTGCAGAGTGCTGAACAATGCAGCTAACTGGTGACTTGTTACATTTTTTTTTAATGCTTTTTTTTTTTTTTTTTTTTTTAATGCTTATGTTGCCAGTATGTTAATGTTATTTATAAAGGAGAATAGAAGAGGCAAAAAAAAAAATCACTTGTGCCACTGAGTTTAGCTTCCTCTGACTGCTGGCAACCAGAAAAGATGATTTTTGTCCAGAGAGAGTCTCTGTCACAAACAGGGCACCTTCCAGTAATGAGGGTTAAGTTTCATCTCTGCCCAGAATACAGCAGTTCATAAGGATTTCATAATCTGTTAATTTAAATGTTAATAAGATTGCAGTGTTGAATTCTGACTATATATATTCAATGTATAAGGGACATGGTTCTTTACCCTTCAGTTCACTTTGTCCTGTTATTTACAATGTTTTAGAAGTTCAAGGCAGTTTTGCAGATAAGAAACCCTTCTTATTCAGATCAGAGTGGGTGATTCTTCTATATATGCTTTTTAGAGGAACATTCTCTGAATGTGAGCAGCTCAGCAAGGGGCAAAAGATCTCTTGGATGTGCTCTATCAAGGGCATCAGCCTTTGTTTTGCTTTCAGAGCTTCAGTCTTGAGAACAAAGCAGGCTCTTACTAAGTCAGAAGATGTACCTCTGGGAGCTCCACAAGTGGCCACTTGGGATTTGCTGCTCAGAGAGTTTGCGTTCAAGATAGCAGCATAGTTTCTGTGGGAGCCTGATACCACTTAAAGGATGGTGCTTTCCCCAAGATGTCAAGCTTCTATTTCTGGAACCTGCAGTCTTCAGTTTACTATGGGGTTTTAATTACTTCATAACAATGATGTGAGTAACTGTGTGAATGCTCTGTAATGTTGACAAGAAGCGGGAGATAGCAGTGTATGTGGTTTTCTCATTACATCTACTAGGTACTGAAGGGCAATGAAGTGTGAATCCAAAAGTATAAGTTTGAATAAAACACAACCTATCTTACATCACTCTGACACCTCTTTAGAGTGTGTTTGTCACTCTGAAAGTAATGCCTCCTATTTATTTCCCTGGATACTGCAGTGGCTACAAAGAGTAGGATAACACTTTTTGCCAGAGCAAATTCTCAGCTACGAAACATTTTTCAACATAGTTGTTACCATTAGCTATGCATTTCCACCAGTGTTGAACAAGAACCTGCGAACCTTCCTCTTGGAACACCAGAAATAGTTTAACCCTCTCGGGCATCATGGTGCTTCTCTGGCAGTGGTGTAGATGCATGTCAGTGCCTGAGTTGCGGGTAATGTGCTAGACTCTTCAGATATCCATAGTACTTTTACATAAGAACTTCTCAGTCTTGGAAATAATACAGCAGGACTTCCCAGAGGAAAACTTTGGATGCAGCTAACTTGTGCAGCACTGAAAAGCCAGGATACGGAGAGCGGATTTTTTTAGATTGTGCTGGTAGGAAGATGCAAATGAAGTCATCTCTTGTCATGTGATACCTAGCAAGCAGGTCTTGATGTTTCTTGTCAGGGAGCAGGATTTCTGTAACGGATACCAGGCTCTGCTGCCAATTTCTTCCTCCTGATATAATAATTTGCAAGACCCTAAATTTTTGGGAACTACTGAGTTCAGAGAGAGTAGCAATGCAGCTGAAAGTGTTACATAAACAGCATATGCTAGATGTCTGTTCAGAGTGGGTTAGCTCTGCACAGAGCAGTAAAACCTGTATGGAACATAGTATCTCAATCTCGAACTTCAACAATGAGGAAGAGCATTAAAAGAAAAAAGTGGACCTCAGTTTAATTTTCTACTAAAGTTATAGATTTTTTTCCTCATGTTCTGCTGAATGTTTGTATTAAGGGAAACTGATACATGAGTCAGATTTCAGTAGCCATCAGCTTTCAGACAGCAGTCTAGAGCAAGAGATGCTACCTGAGGGCAGCTCAACAGTTTGTAGAAGGACATGAAAGTGGCCACGCAAAGCCTATTGCAGCCTGCGCTGAGTCCTTCATTTTCATGACATACAACAAGTTACTGTAACTGAACTGAACAGCCCTCTGCAAAGTGTTATTTTTCTCAGTCTTGACTTGCGTGTTCTCAATTGACTGCAGTTTCTGCTTTGTCTCTGGATTCATATTCAAGCGCTGTCATATTTGCTGGTTTTCTCATGAATTGTGCGGCTGGTGTTCTGACAACTGAGTGCTGCCTTGGTGGTGGCATTACTGTAGGGCATTTGTGCTGTGCCTGCGATGACAGGGCCTGACATTCAAAGCTTGGCTTCATCCAGTTGCTTGAGGGGGGTCGAGAGTGAATTCTTGCCTGGGAGCTGCAGCCTTGATGCCAAATCTTTTAAGGAAGCCTGTATCTCAGAGGCAAGAGCTCCCCTTCTTTCTGCTCATTAGGTGGTAGGATCTGCTACAGTGCTTCGACTTCTACAATGCCACAGGCAAGAGCTACTGCTGCGTTTTGCATTTTTACCTGAATCATTGGCATTCTACCTCTCTGCGTTAGAGACTTGGATTAGGTATCAGATTCAAGAAGGGGCTGGGAGACACAGAAGCATGCTGACTGCTTTTTAAATCAAGCCTGATTAGACATGAAAAAAAATCTCTTATTTATGAAAGCATTGTCTTTGCAAGCATTAGCATTTTTATCAACTTATGTCATGCAAAATGGATCATTCTTTTTGTTTGCGTGGAAGAGCATTGTTAAATCTGCCTGTGTTTTTTGGATTTCTGAATGTTTTTCTCAACTGTTGTTTTTATTGTTTCTTCCTCCTCCTTGTTATGCTTGAACTTAGTGTCTTGTTTCCAATACCTAGCCCTTGTGTTGCAGAGGAAGGACTGCTCATTTGGGAAAGAGTCTTTCTTTGCAGTGATGAAGAGGGTGACGGTTCCTCAAATGTTACAGAGGGAGACAAGGAGTGAGGAAACCTGTGAGGGAAATGCAAGCTGCCTGTTAAGATTCCTACTACCACAGTTTTTGCTTATGTATTGGAACAGTATAAGGTACAAAAAAAGAAACAGATATGTTGGTATTCCCTCCACCCTGGCAACAATCCTGCATAAGTATGTGGATCAAAATGAAAACACAATCTGATCTCAACCTCCTTGATTCTAGGTTCTCTCCACTGGACAAGCTTGCTGCTTGCTATTTCCTCCCTTTGCTACTTCCCCTTCCTTCCTTGTTCTTCTAGTAGATAATGAGGGATTTGCCCTCTAACAATATTCTGGTGTTCTACTTCTGCTGGCCTGTTAAGTCTCTAATAATTTCCCATCTCTACTCACTTAATTGCCTGCTTTAATAGCCTGCAGAGATATTGTTTACCTGCATGTAGGATCTACCCGGAAAGAAATTTAGGCCATAAATAATGCTTTGATACTCCTTTTTAAAAATTGCTAGTAAGCAACGGTACTCTTTGACTGTTTCACTCCCTCCTTTCTTGTGGTTGGTATCTGTACCCTGATATAGTTCTATGCTTAAAGGCAGTAATATGTTTCCAAACAATTGCCTAGCCTTGTATATTGGCATCTGGACCATGAGTGTACACTGCAAATGATCTCAGAGCATATGGAAGAATCTCAAACATCTACAGACAGCAGAATCTTCCCCATGCCTTTGGGTTGCAGAAGTTGTGCTGGATGAGTTCAGGGCTTATTTGTGTAGGGTGATGAGAAGATGCCATTCCTGGAGGGAAAACCGTCTGCTTTCAAGCGTCTGCCCTACACAAATTTGCTTAGGCTTGCATCACAAAAGGAGTTTGGGCACAATGGCCCGTGTAAGCCTTTGTCAGGGGAAAGCTGAATCATGGGTAAAGCATACAGACAAGGAGGCACGCACAATCGAGATAACCCGGTGTTTGCTGAGTGGGGCTCACGAGGCTTTTGTTGGACAGTGTGCTGGTAAAAGGCTTGCAACCCACACTGAGGTTTCCAAGTATTCCAGCACTATCAGGGAGGCTCCTGGTATCTTGCCTGAGTTTCTGTGCTGTGTTTATCTCCTCTTCACTAAGTGTACATAGATATGCGGAACCCTTGTGTTTTTTCTCGTGGTTCTAGTCCTGCATACCGAGCAAGAAGTCTAACAGGCGGTTTGTCCTGCTGGCAGGTATCCAGGGACGGCTGGGTGTGTGCAGGGGGGTGGAGGGATTCAGCTTGAACTAAAATGTGCACTTGTTATGCCTAAGGATGAGCCAAAAACACTTCCAAGTTTTCTCAGCCATAAAATAAGACAGATCTGTCCTTACAAAACTCGTGGCTAAATGCAATTAAAAAACATCTTGTCATGGAAGTATTTTTATTATTTGTGGCACTACTTTTTTTCCCCCCTTTTTTCTGTTTCGTAAAGCAATTTCATGCCTTGATAAAACACAGTCATTTTTCTATGTTGCACGTAGCAGAATAGCCACCCTTGAGCAGACGGAACATATTTTGTTCCCTCCCTGTCCTCACTGCAATACAAAATAGCAAAAGTAATTAGTCCACAGTATGGATGAATTGATTAGATTTTTCAGCTTGGGGAACAGATGCATCTGAAAATGGGAGCCTCTGGAGCAATATCTCCCTCCCTAGTACAGGAGGTGACTGGAACTCACAACAGAACTATGTTCCTGATTTTTCTGTCTTTAATTTACCGTGCAATTTAACTGAGGCATTTAAACTCCCTGGCTTTAATTTATCACTGGCCCTGTACTCTGTTCAGCTGGGTACAATGGAGATGAGCAGAGCAGAGGTTCAGCACACGGTGGATATGTGGTGGCCCTGGGTGTCACAGGTCACTCAGGGCTGGGCAAAAGGATTAGCAAGAGGGAATCGTGCAGTGCTGATGCCACGCTGCCTCTCCACAGCGCCTGCTGGAACAGCTGGGTGGTGCAGAGTGGCTCCAGGAGCCACAAGCACCCTGGGCGAAGGAGACCCAGGGCAGGTCTTCTGTGCTTCTGCTACACTGGGGAGACTGTAAGTGCAGGATGAGCCTTGCAGCTGTGCTGCGGTTGAAGTGATGTTTTGGTACTTGAGGATCTTTGGAGAAAAGCTGCAATGGAGTCCTAGCATTACTCTCTAATAACTTAAGAATGATCAAAACTCTCCTTACACACAGGTTTTATTAACTTTGTTTAAAACAAATATTATTATAAAAACTGTATCTGGCTGAAGCTTTAGCTGCCAAGTTTCACTGTGGGCCAAGCATTTGCATGGCTGAGTTTTACGCACTCCAGAAATTTGTGGTTTGCAATGAGAAAGCTGGCAGATGCTGTTATATCAGCATTAACAGACATTTAGAATAATTGAAAATACTGGACCATGCCAAAAATTGAATTGTAAGAGTTTAGAGGTGTGGAGATTATATATATAATTATATATATATAAACATATATATATGTGTTTTCCTCTTCTGTTCCTTTAACGTCAAAGAGAGAAATTGCTCCTAATTTTAAACCTGGGCTGCACGTGCTGGAAACTTTTCCTCCTTCTGCACCTTCTGCCTGCGAGCTTGGAATGACAGCACTGACCCCCAAACCAAGGATGTCAGTTTCTGCCCAGATGCCCTGCATGGCTGTGTGTGTGATAAGCAGCCAGGATGTTTTCGAACACCCTGTTTCTCCGGTCAGGCTGTGTGATGCCCTTTGAAAAATCCCTATGTCAGGGAAGAAAGGCGGAGGGGGGCGGGAGAGATACTCATGTTTCACAAAGTCCACAAACTGCAGCCAGACTCAAAAGCGCTTAAACACAGCCTGACTGCAAAAGGAATTCAATATTCCATTCTCCAGAGTGAATGACTCTGATCAAAGGAGCTCTTCTGAAAAGACAAACTCTCTCTCGTCCCCTTCAGTTGCAGGTTTGAAGGAGAAGTATGAAAGATTGCTCTGCTACAGGAATGGCCAACCCTCTGTTTCTGTGGATAAGATTTTTTTTTTTGTCTGCCAACCATCCCTTCTTTATAGTAAAAATACTAGTATTTACTTTTTAAAGGGGAAACATTTTACTATGCTTGTACTGCAGAGCTGTCTTCGAAAAGGGTATGACAAAGTCTAGCAAGGAAAAGAAAGAAAATCTATCAATCAGGCACTGCTAAGCAGCTCTAAGCAGACCTGAAAGTGTGATCTCTGGGTAGACAGTTGGAGGATGTTGCATGGATATGTGGCTCTGTAGTGCCCCTGTGCACTCACCCATGTTGCAATACCTGTGCGCTTCCCCATGCAGCTGCTCCCCCTTATCAGAGTATGGGGCTGGCTATCAGGTGAGGCAGACCTTTGGTTTGGCAGAGGACATGTGGCATGTTGACTTGTCTTGGTAAACACAGAATAGGGCATCACTCTCTCCCCATGTGATCTGTGCACTCGAGGACTCATCCTGAACACTTACATTTTGGGAGCCGGTAACGTTGGCACTGAGCACCTTCCCTGTCAGTACCTTACTCTCCCTGTGGGGCAGACGATGCCTGGGGAAGCCCAGCGCAGCTGTGGCCACCAACTCCACATCTCCGTATGAGAACTTTGGTTCCATGTGGGGAACCAAGTGTGGTTCTCCAGGACTCAGAAGGGCCCTTGGAGAGGTTTGCTGCATTCAAAACACCAATGCTGCAGTCACAAAAGTGTGGAACTGCATCAGATCAAATAGTTGTAATTATAGCAAGCGTGTGAGACAAAACCCATTGTCATTTATCTCTCTGGGGACACCACACTTTTTGTTTGAGCTCTATTATTGGTGAAGTATGAGTTCTAAAATTATAATAATTAAAATGATGATTACAAAGTGTCAGGGATTGTAATTTTTTTTTTTTTATAGCTGGGAACAGTCTGTTCATTACTGAAGCAAAGATGTGGCTTTAAATTCACATCGGTTTCAAAGACAGCAAGAGGGGGGGAGAGCATTAATGTAAATGTATAGAGAGTGCCTGAGTGTTACAGCCCCATCTTGTGCCTCAGAATGGATCCCCCTTCTTCTCCCGTGGGTGCAGAGATGAAGAGACCTGTGAAGAGGGACAGTCCTGGACAATGTTATAACCTGCCTAACCTTCCAGGAGGGTGTTAGTGATCACTGTTGCTTGTAGGGCTGTTGGGATTTGGAAACTGGAAATATGCAGTTCCCACTTTCTTGAATAGAAAGGCAAGGATGAAAAAAATTAAGCACTAGAGGCATCAACAACTGGAGCACAAGAGACTCTTAATCTGGAATATGCCCTCAGTTTCTCCCGGTACACTGCCTGTTTTGTGCCATAGCAGCTTTCTGTTACAAAGTCCTGGCTGTTTCAGGGTAGGTGTTGCGGGCCCCTGCATGAGCTGCAGCCTCCTCTGAAGGTGGTAATACATCTAGAAGTGTTAACTGGCTTTGAGCTCTGCAGTTTGCCAGAGATAGACTTGGGTAACTCAAACACAAGTATGTGTTGAACCTCTGAGACTCAAAATAGTTGGTGTTTTCAGACTGACTCAACTTTGGGGATGAAACAGCCCCAAAATGTCAGCTACGTCTGTTCCACGTCAGAAGTAAATGAAAGCTGAGATGAGTGTTAGCTTCAGGCACTCATTCAAAACTGCAGGGGAGAGAGGAGGAAATCTATACCATAGGTTTCAAAGAGTTTGTGTGTGTGATTCAGGACCTGCTGCCCATCCTTTGCTGGATTGGGCCCACCTCCAGGAAGGAACAGAGTAGCTGCTGGGGGATTGAGGGAAAGAGGAAGAGAAAGGAGAAGGAATCAGAGAAACATTGATAAATTCTATTTAGTGAATAACACAATGCATGTAGCGACACAATGGCCTTTTCTGCAGGCAGATTATCCCAGCCAGAGTCTTTGCTATATTAAAAAGGGGGGGAAAAATAGAGCACCAAAGAAAAGGAAAGGCGGGCTGTACAGCAGCAATCAATGCTGCCCTTTGTGCTGCCTGACATTTGAGGGACTTGTTATCAACGATTGCTGGCTGCTTTATCTAAATGTATCTCCCCAGCTGCCAGGCACAGCGCTGATAGGCAGCGGGACGTGCCGATGGCCCCAGCTGATACCGCGGCAGCCCAATTCACCCATGTGCCTTGCTGTCAGGGCCGGGCGGCCTCTGTCACTCTGCTGCTGGCATATGTGAGCCCACCCCGAGGAAGGGAGGGAAGACAATTGCCCTTGCTGCCCCCCTCCCTGTCAGCTGTTTCTTTGCCTTTTGAAAGGAGAAGGAAAGAAAAAAGACAAGAAAGCGCGTATTAAAAGGGGGGGGGCGGAAGGAAGAAACTTGGGATGAGGGAGAGATGTGCTGAGGAAAGGAAAACTTGCTTTATTTTCTTGATTGTTTGTCCTGCTCTGTCATCTGCTGTTCTGGCAGAAATTGTCTTCTGTGTTCCTGCCTTCCCTCTCCTGCTTTACTGCAGAAGGATGATAAGAATAATCTACTGCTTTGTGGCTAGGTTGTCTCTTAGCATGGGAAATGCTTCTCTCTAATATTTTCAGTATATTTATATAACAGGTATACATGTGATTATGTAACATGTGGAGCTCTACACACACACATGCAATGCAATTACCAGTACATTTTATGAGCAGGTGATGAATGGCCCTATAGTGAAGGTCAGTTTGTAACATCTCCTTAAATCCTGGAGTGTGTGTGTGCTTGTATGTAAAACGGCATCTCAGGCCAATTCCAGACAGAAAGTAGCTGCTTTTAGGTGTGCAGCTGCCTAGAGGCAGCTCAGCATTTGCTAAAAAAAGTAGCCAGGTACTGAAGAAGTACAAAAGCTCTGGATCTGTGTGGCCTCTCATTCCAGGAGACAGCTTAAATTATTGCCTTTTCTGCTAAAAAGGTTTTGAGGTCTACATGGAAATGTCAGCTCACAGGCTTGCATGTATATTTACTCTTGTTTGGTGCTAATGAATCCATTAAAAATGCAATATGGCACAGTTCAAAGATTTCTCTAAAAATGATCATTTTCTGCTGTCTGTGGGGAAAATAGGATCTTAGGCTTCTGATGAAGAAGCATTTGGGGGGGGGAATAAAAATGTGCAATAATACAGAGGCCACTGTGTATTAATTAATCTGCTTTTAATGATTCTTCAACAAAATCTGAAAGTAATTAGAGCTCTCAAAAAATACAGAATTCTTGGAGAATAGAATGAATTCTTCTGTCTCATATTCAGTTATGTCATGTTAATATGTACATTTAGCATTTGTTTATCAGATTCAGACCTGATTTCAAAAATCATGCAAGCTACTATCGTAACTGTAATTAAAAACCACAAAGCAAATTAATCCAGATGGTGTATTTTGAGGAAATTTGGGCCCATTTGTAGCACCACGTACCTTTTTAGATCTTCACTGTCTTGGTTAAGATTTCTTGCATCATCATGTTAGCTTTTGCTCTGCAGTGAGGTATAGCTACTTTCATCCAAAGGCCCCGTGATGGAGGAAAACACGCATATGGCAGAGGTATTCCAAAATCCCTTTGGAGAGCTGGAGCTAAAGACCAGACATCCATGTATATCTGTTTAACAAAAGAATCACGTAATTGTAGGGGCTGGAAGAGACGTCTGGGGAGCATAGAATCATGAAGGTTGGAAATGATTATCTAGTTCAACCATCCGAATGCTACCAATATTGCAATTTCTCTAAACATTACATGTCCACTTTCCTTAAATGCCTCAAGGGATGATAACTCCACCACCTCCCTGGGCAACCTGTTCTAATGACTACCACTCTTTCTGAGAAGAATTTTTTCCTGATATCCAACCTGAACCTCCACTGATATAACTTGAGGCCATTCCTTCTTGTCCTCTCATGTAGCCCAGTCCCCTGCTAAAGCAGTTCTCTACAGTGGGTTGTTCAGTAAAGCATCTAGACAGATCTTGAATGTCTCCAGAGAAGGAGGTTTCACAGCCTCTCTGGGCAGCCTGTGAGATATTAATAAAATATAAATAAAGTATTTAGAGCTTCAAGCATCAGAACTGAGTGTAGATGCTGATAAGTGGTCTTTGGTAGAGACTGTGAAACTGGTGTGCTAGAAGCTCAGCCCTGACCCAACACTAAGCACCCTTGCAATGCTGCAGCCCTGAGTTTGAGCTGAGCCTGGGAGCTCCTGAAGCCAGCACTTCTCTTTCTGATGAAGATCAGCAATATTTTTTTTGTGTGTGTGTTACAAAGGGACATTAAATGGAGAATGTTCTGTCTGGCATCATAAGTCACCCAAAATATGACAGAGATGCTTTTAATTATGTCATAAATGCTGGACAGCACAGAGTCCATTTGGCGTGCTGTCTGATCATGCTTAACTAGGTCAGAAATTGTTTATGCCTTCCCCTCCCCTCCTGACACTCCTCAGCTCTCAGTATGGTTCAGGAAGAATAAATGCAGACATACATAGTATAACCTTCCTGAGCATTTCACTTTCTGTGGTATTAGGAAGCCAATTCCTCCCAAGAGCATGTTTATATCAATCTAAAATTCATTTCAGTTGAAATATTTATGATATTTTTTGGGGGGAGGCAGACTGTCTGGGTGTTGAGTATGGTCAGATCAAGTTAGCTTCAGCTGGCAAGGTTGACAATAGTAGTAATCTCTCTATCCCTCCTCCCAGACCTAAACGAGCATTTATTTCGAGCCCTTTCTTAATGCTGTAACATAATTCATTAGGACAGCCTTAATGAGCTAGTAATTAGTCTAGTGGGAGGGGGTGAGGAGGGAAAATAGAAATGCTAGACAGAGAGAAAGTCGAGCAGGCTGGGGCACCTTAAAGAGCCCTGAGAGAGCCTTTTGTCAACAAAATGGATCGGGCTTGCAGGCAGTAAAACTTTCAAATGACCTTCGTGTCAAAATATTAGGCTGCTATTTTTTGCTAGATGGTGGTTTCATAAACATAAAAAGTACACATATCATTCAGAGCGCTGTAAAATTTGTCTCAAATATGTGGTGTTTTCTTCCCTCCTCCTTTTCTTGCTGCAAGACTGATATCACCTCTGTATGGTATGAGCAGGGATGGAGCAATGGGACAGGCATCTGGTACTGTAAAGTTCTGCTTAGTGCAGCTCATCTTTGTTTTTTTGATTTTGAGTGTTGTTTTTTTTTTTTTTTTCCTAGAAAGTAATGTGAAATATGTACATCTGCATATATGCTAGAGGCAGATGCAAAAAAGATGGTGACCTTTTCACTTGTAAAATTCAGGAAAAAGTTCAGAAAAATTACATATGAATTATTCATAAATTATGAACATATATAAATATATCTTAATATTGCTCTGTAATTTAGAAGGCAGATGTAGCAGATCAAGAACAACTGCACATTTCCGGATAAGTGAAACATCAAAACAGTTGACTGTATAAATGTTTTTCCTCTTGTGAAATATTCATTTCCAAAGTTGAATTTTGACATAGGGTGGAGGGGAAACGGACAGCTATTTTCTACAAAGCGAGGAAATGATTGATCAGAACATCCACTCACTTTGTGTTGCACTTGTCTTTAGGCTCCTTCCCTTTCTGTCCTTATCTAACAAGCCCCAAAGTGGTGGGACGTGTAACTTGAGTAAGTAGCAGAAGACTGATAAGATATTGCTGGAGTGGAACCATAAGAAAATGCAGGCAGCAATAATGTGGATAAAGTAGCCAATTTATTAAAAGCAGAAACTAAAGTGATATCATAAAGACAGAGTGCTTGACTTTCTGATATGCTGTGCAGTTAACTCTTTCTCTGCCATCAGCTCACATCAGATCTTCCAGACATATTGAGCTGTTTGCTCTGTGCCTCCTGCCTCTCATCTGCGTTTCCCATGCTAACACCATGACCACTGGCTCTTTGTGAAAAGCCATTACAGTTGTGCTCCAGTGATGCACTGACAGCCAAGCAATTGCAGGGAGGGCACATCTTTCCCCAGAAATAGCTGTGACAGTTGACCTCAGAACTTGGATAAGGGAAAGCAAGGGCTTAGGTTAATAGAAAACTGGCCCTGCCCTGGCCACTGATTTCAGACTTGGTATAATTGCTTTCTGTGTGTAGAAAAGACAGGAATTATATAAAATATTTGGGATGTGGCTGGGCGTATCATGAACTATTAATCCCAGGCAATACTACAGGCTTTGGACAGAGTGACTGGAAGAAACCGATTTGGGTGTTAGTGCTTGGCTGAATGTGAGCCAGCAGTGTGCCCAGGTGACCAAGAAAGCCAATAGCATCCTGGCTTGTAACTGAAGCAGGAGCAGGAAGGTGATCATCCCTCTGTACTCAGCCCTGGTGAGGCCACACCATGAGTACTGTGGTCAGTTCTGGGCCTCTCACTACAAGAAAGACATCAAGGCCCTGGAGCTGTTCAACGAAGGGAAGAGTTTAAGACTGTAGTTTCATATTGCTCTGATTACCCATCATCCTGAAAGTAAATCAACCTGGAATTTCCTTCCGCTCTTGAATTCAGCTCAAGTACTTTGCATTTGTGCTCTGTTAGAAGAGCTGAACATGGATCACAATGACATCTAGAAAACAAGCTGTTTTCTCTTTTTTTTTTTTTTTAACTAACTGAAAAGTCGCAGTATAGCTTACAGCATCTGTAACATACAGATCCAATCAGGAAAGCTCCAGGTATGATCAACTTAGCATGAGGTGAAACATTGGTATTGCCCTCCAGTGACGTTGGATCCTGCTGGCTACTGATGAAACTCTACTTTTTAACATTTTTATTTTGTTTCTTTGCAGTCACTTAATGGAAAAAGTTAACAGCTTATTTCTGCCTTCTAACATGACATTTTCAGCACATTCCAGGTGAACAGTGCAGAAGTAAAGTACGAAAGTTCAGTAAAGAAATGGACCTGCTCACAAGGTATTTCTGATGTATACTATTCTGATAATACTCTTTCTGATATTTCTTATATTTCAAATTTGTCGCAAAATAAAGTGTATTCCAAAATCTGCTTTTTACAGCACAATTTGGACTTGGGAGGTTTTATCACATAAATAACTAGCAAGGCTGCAAGGTCTGTCTGTCTGTCCTTATCAGAATCTGTTTGTTTGTTTATCCCCCAAACACAGATTTGGGCACAGTCTTTCCCTACTTGATGTCTGCTGTAGAGTGAAGTTCATCATTCTCATGAAAATCAAGTCTTATCAAGGTTAAGGGAAGAGTACATGATAAATTCTGGAGACTTATCCTTGCAAAGTACTACCATCACTAGGCAGGACTGAAATACTGAATTTCAGGCAAGGGAATTGCTTTAGTTTTAGAGCAGTATCTTCTCATTCTCTTTGATGATTTGAAAAGATAAGCCATATTCTCATGTCTTTGAAAATCTGCAGCATAGACAAGCTAGGTAAATATTTCTCAGGTGCCAGAAAAAGTCTTAGGGGTAGGGGGAGTAAAGCTGGAGGGGAAGGGAGCTCAGAAGGAGCAGCAGAGTGGCTGCTGAGAAGGAAGCAGAGCCAGTGTATGGAGGATTGGGCAGAACTGAGGAATCCAGAGGGAGCAGAGCTGGGGACTTGGCTTGCTGGGCATAAATTAATTGCTTGTGCTTAAGTGCCTGAGGAACAAAGGAAGGAAGTGCCTTGGTGAACAGGAGGAGGTTGTGAGGGAGAGACGGGACAGAGGAGAGCAGAAATGAACAATAGGGTCACATGTTACGTTAGTAAATACAGAACTATCTCTGTTCATTACAGTAAACATCTCTGCTACCAAGTACCTGGAATAGCATCTCAGATCTTTGAATTTCAGGATTTTCCTTGTATCATGTACTGACTGGAAAAGTCTTCTACCCTCTCTGAAAATTTAAACTGAGAACCGAATTAGCAGATTCTTTTTGACTTAATATCCCCACAACTTGCTACTGTGTAGCATAGATGTAAATTAAGTGTGAATTAGTGCCAGAACTGTAAGAAACTTGCACACAAGTTAATAGTTCTGTCTTCATAGCAGGGACTGAATAATGTGCAGTACGGTGAGAGCGAAGGAGGTATGTAGATGAATACAAACAAAATACTGAAAGAATGCAGTCTGCGCTGAGGCAAAGGTTCCCAAGGCAAAATGTATGATTAAGTAATTAAGAGCAGTATCCTAATGCAGAGGCAGTGAGTAAAGGCTCTGCAGGCATCCTTCATTCCAGTGTGTCCTAAGTCTGCTGTGCCACCTGAATAATGTTCTTTTAACTTGCACATTTTGTGTGATATATTTATCATTGCACTTTTCGCCTACCTCCTGCACAGTGTTAAGTGTCAGCAATTCACTGTACGCCATCCCTCAGAAGCAATGTTATTTTTCTTGCTCTGGAAATGCCAGAGCTAAAGTTGCCCACATAACCGCAAGTCTGGTCCCCTGTGTAAACATATTACAAGACGGTCTTTAATTACATGAGTTTGCTGTATTTTCTTTTTCTGCTGCGTGATGCTCAGAGACATCTCGCCATACCATTCAAAGTGTGGCCCAGACCTTATTTACCTCACACCATAACGGAACAGTGTACTGAATATGAAATTACTGATTTGCTCTTGGGTGCTTCAACTGTGCTCTCACCAGAGCATTTGAGTGCTTTAGAGACACTCATGGATTTGATTTCACAGCACCCCTGTGAGACAAGAGGGTGATGGTATTCCCATTTTACAGATGGAGAGCTGAGTCACAGGGAGATTAAGGTCAAAGGACCCACTGATTTTGGGGTCCCAGTTTGATGTTTCTGAGTACTTAGTGTTTTTATAGCTCAATCTATGTTCAAAGCACAGCTCCCAGAGACTTCAATTACAGCTTCCAGCACTCAGCACTTTGCAAATCAGCCCCCAGGGTCTCAAATCAGGCATCCAGAAAATGAGGAATACACAGTTAGTGACCACCTGTGGTTTATAACTTGGCCAAATGTATGTGGATTTTCACAGTAATAGCAAAAGGCACCTCTCTTACGCGTAGGTGATTCTTTTCTCTCTCTGTCAACCCAATGAGTCCCTGCAGTAAATCAGAGATTGCTGTTCAGATCTCAGTCCACACCTAAGGGAGGAGGGGTGCCAGAGGAGGGGCCCATTGCCATCACTAGCTAGAGTTATCATACCTTGCTAAAACTTTCTTCAGCATTTCAATCTCTAAGGCATGGTGGTTCACCTTCAAAGTCTTCTGCCTCAGCAGCAAAAGTGGGCAAGGTTATGGGAGACCAAAAGCACAGAAACAGAAAGGAGGCAGTGGCCGCGCTGATGCGGGGTTACTGCCTGCTCTGCTGCTAATGCTCTCTAACAATTTACTGAAGGCGAAGTGGTGATAAACTGAGGCTAATACTCTGCACAGTTTCAGTGTGGGAAAAGGAATGCCTTTCAGCTGTGTTCAGCATGGGGCAAATTTTTATGGCAGAGTTATGAATCCCCTGGAAGGAATATTTTTAATGGAGAACTCCCTGGCAGATTGTAATTATAGGTATGCAAGAGACTTTCATAAAAAGCATTTTAAATGTGAGCAAAGTAGAACTGGAATGCCCAGTTATATGTTGCTAGCTATGGTAGTGATAACAATAGCAAGATAACTGCGAGCATGGTAAGGAGGACATGATATATAAATTAAATAGTAAAAGTGATTTGTTTTCTTGAAATACAGAGAGGTAAAACTGTATTAATCTTACGGTTTTATCTATATTCCACAACTTACTGTCTGTGCTGGAAGTTACCTTATTTCTGAATAAGGTGAAATACACATCTGGTGCAGTGAGCTGGAGGTTGCTTTAATTTCATAAACAGAGAAATATTGGAAATAACAAATTGTAGAATTGTGTGGAGTGTGGGGAGAGTAGGAGAGGGGTTGCACTGAAATATGCAGGTGGTTGGGACTGATGCAGAAAAAAACACAATCACTTTGAGAATAGATTTCTGGGATCTGGCAAGATCCTGAGAAAACTCAGAAATAACTTCTTTTGAAGTCGGTAGAGCCAAAAGAGAGTCACGATACTAGGAATGTGATCGCTGAGAACTCAGAAGAATCTAAGCTCCTTAGAAGAACAATACATGTGAAGAAATGGCTGCTCCTAATTTGCTGGATATCTTGTTTACTGTGGCTTCCCCGTGCTGCTGATGAACTTGTTCCTTAGCAGCAGTGTGTTTTGCTTATTAGTTTTTCTGTTGTTCCACAAGAAAACTGAGGGAAATTGAAGGTGGACAGAGTCAAATCACAGGGCCATAGCACCTCATGCACTGACAATAATTAAAGTCTTCCTTGAATGTTCACTCTTGCTGTCACCATTTCGTGTCTTATAATCTTAACAGCTTCATTATAAGGAAGAAACCCTAGACCTCAGAGAAAGCAGTGGCCTAGATTCCACCCTCATTTTTTTCAATTAATCCCTCTTCTTGTCTCTAGGTTAGAAGGTATGTTCTGAAGAGCAGCATTTGTGATCATGCCTTCATATGGAGGGAAAAAAAGCCAAAATAACACTAAAAAAAAAGCAGGGAAATGATGCCTGTTCAGAATGGAACAAGGGAGGAAGCATATTTTTGCACAATCTTTCTAAATCCTGCTCACCATTTGTGAGCAGCTACCTTACATCAATGAATTGATTTGCACCAGATAGGTGAGCAGGATTTGTTCCCTGGCAACCTTCAGAGTGCTTGGAGGAGAAGCAGCAGCCTATGCCCTAAGGGAATGGAAGCAACAAACACAAAAGAAACTTCTCAACTTCTTTTATAAGCAATCCTTTACATGTCACCTTTTAAAAGGCTTGTATTTACGGCATTGGTATTTTAACTTCCTGTACAGTCTGTGTGTTGGCTGAAGTAAGGTTAGGAGTGCCCCAAAAATACAGAGGCTAATTACAGCAGTGTGAAAGTAAAATAATGAGAGCCTGAGAATGTGACTGATAAGCAGTCAGATAATAGGCTAACAAGCAGGATGTCTGTAGTCTGTCAAAGGGCTAATGAAGGTCTCCATGTCCTCTGCTATTGCCTGAGGAACATGTACAGATGGGAAATATACCAGAAATGGCATTTAAGGATATACACCATGTACTGTGACTGCACGGTGAAGATAATGATTGGATTCAATGAGTGCTTAACCTATGGATAAAGTAATTACTGAATTAAAAAGTGCATGCTAGACACTGATAACCAAGTGGGATGAGCGTGAAACAAATGTTTACAGAGGAGGTGGTGCTTGGTCTCTTTGCACTGAGACTACTGCAACTACTGCATGGCATAGTACCCACCTGCCCACCAAGCTGGGCTTGTAGCCTGTGGCACTATTGTAGATTCAGTCTCTCTGCAAGCTGAGGCACAACAAGGGCACTGGCATCTGAGGTGGAAGGCTTGGGAGTGGATGATGGAATTGCTGGTCATAGGTAGTGAGTGAGCAGCTGTGCAGTGGATTAATAGTAAAGGGACTGGTACCCAGGGTGTTAAGGAAGGGTAGTGGGGAGAGTTGCATCCTGAAATGAGTAGGATAAATGGCAAGTGTAAAACAACGCAACAAATTCCAAATTTACCAAGATGGTGTTTTTATTGAACCCAGGGCTAAAATTTCCCCGGAGTTAAAGGGTGAATCTGGCTAACGTGCTCACGTGCATCTCCTCGTGTGTCAAAGCATCACAACACAACAGTTCTTACTGAAAATAGTTCTGTGCACATAGGTACCTCTGCTGTATTTTCAACCTCTGTCAATTGTCTGATTTTCCTTGGTATGCTTGCAAATTGTGCCCCTTTGGGTTGAGCTGTTCCAGACAAGGAAGCTGGGGAGTTAAGCTCTCTGTTTGGCTCAGAAAATGGCATGAAAACAAAAGAACAAATAAGCAAACCCGTGACCAAAAAAGATTAATAAAAAATAGACATTTTGGCCATTTGGTCATAAATAGTACCGTTCAATAGCACAAGAAATCATGCAGACTGTGCAGGGAGACATAAAACCTCTGAATTATGTATTAATATGTCATATAAAAGGAAAAAGTGCTAAAGAAATACTGTAGGAAAAATAAATAAAACCACCATTAAAAGTGAACATGTCCCATTTGGTCAGTTATGCCAAACATAAAACAACAGAAAGTGCTGTTTGGAAGTTAACAACACTTTTAATTTTACTGTTGACTTTTCCATTATAAGCCAAACAAAGGTGTGGTTACACCATAGGCTCCTGAATTGATTTTAAGTCTGTATCCATTTAAATCAGTAGGTTTTTAAAATATGTATCTGTATAAGTAATTCTCTGAGTATATGAATGAAGGAAGAGAGGAAGAAAGAACTAGGAAAGCTGGGGCTGCACAAGCAGGCTGGTATGTTGAAGAGAGATTATGACAAATTAGAGAGTTGGTTGATCAGTTTAGTTTAATTAAGTTTAATGATAGCAAGTACCAGATTCTGAATTGGGACAACCAATTGGACAACTGCATGTACACACTGTTGGACAAGAGGCTGGAGAACAGCCTCATAGAAAGAGGTCTCTGGGTTCTGGCTGATGGCAAGTTGAATTTGAGCCAGCAGTGTGCCCTGGCAGGCCAAAGAGCCAACCAACCATACCATGGGGTGCACTGGTCCCAGGGCTGCCACTGGGTGAGGGAAAAGTCTGTCCTGCTCTGATCTGCACTCTGTGGCCCCACCTCATGCACCGTGTGAAGCTTTGGGTGCCGCAGTATATGAAAAACATAAAGCTATTAGAGAGCATCCAAAGGAGGGCTACAAAGATGGCAAAGGGCCTAGAGAGCAAGGAGTATGAGGGATGGCTGAAGACCAGAGGAGCTAAGGGAAAGCCTTGTGGCTGTAGCTCCTCGCAGTGAGCAGAAGGGCAGTGCTGAGCTCTGCTCACTGGTGATAGCAAGAGGACCAGAGGGAATAGCATGGAGCTTTGTCAGGGGAGGGTCAGGTGGGGGTTAAAGAAAGGGTCATAGCCCTAAGATGCCAGAGTTCAAGGGGTGTTCGGACAATGCTCTCAGATATAAATATGGTTTGAATTTTGAGTGATGCTCTGTGGAGTCAGGGACTGGGCTCAGTGATCCTTGAGGGTCTCTTCCCCTGCAATATTCAATGATTGAACTGGAGGTTCAGGGGCTGTTTGGGTGGAAGGAGCCAGAGCTGAGTGGTGACAGCAAGGCCCAGCGCCTTTCAGCTGTTGTGTGGAAGAGGCACGTGGGCACACCTTGAAAAGTGATGTCCTGCTTGCAGCAGCCTGGTCAGTCCCACATGGAGCAGGCTCTGCACAGCAGCATGTGTGGAGAATGAAAGCGCCTCACTCAGACTGCAGCTTTAGTTTCATTCCATCCCCCAAATATTCCCAGCTTTAATGCACAATGACAGGTGCAGCAGCTGGCTGGCACTGCAAAGCAAGCTCTGGAAGCCTTGTAGGATGGGGAAAAGCAGCTGCCTACATTTGCACAGCTGGGCCTTTTCAGCCAGTGGGTTTGTTTACCCAATGAACTGCCCACTGCAGGACTGGATAGACTGTGGCTGTCCCCTTTCATGTCCAAAGCAGCTGGTGGGGCCTGAGATGTACCTGTCACACCTGGGCAGCTCAGATCCAAGTGCCAGTTCGGAACTGCTTGCTGTTGCATCTTTTCTTTGTTTTGAAAGCTGTGGCAGTGGCCAGCTCACATGCCTTGGCTCAGACCTGAGTGCCAGGAATGCCTCTCCTCTGCACAGATCTCTGGAGGGATTAAAACAAAAAGGAAGAAAAAAAAAAAACAAAAAAAGGGTGTGGGGGTGGGGAAGATTTTGCTAGCAGAAAGCACAAATGACACGGAAACTGCTGTGCTGCTGCTTCATTAAATACATTGGCATGCTGAAGCTGCATTGCAGATATCCTCTTGGTGCATTTTGAAAAGCAAAATTCCCTTTGGTCAACTCGGCTGTGATCAGCCTGCATTCCCTAGCTTAGCCACGGCAATGCCAGTGACATCTCTGCCGCAAGGTGCAGATCAGTGAGCTCTGTAGCAACAGCTGGGCTCAGTCAGGTGCTTTGGCACCTGTGCTTGGGCTGCTCCCATCTGCTGCTCCTTGTTCACGTCCTCCAGCAATGTTGCCTCCTCTGCTTAGGGGCTGTAGATCAACACCCGGAGGGGGTGACTTGCTAGATCTGCTGGAGCTTATCTTCCCTCCCAGGGAATTACAGGGAGACTAAGGAGGCCCATAAAATGCACTTCTCAGTGTGTTTCCCCTTTAGTTTCTGCCACTGATGTGCACGTTTGCGGAGCTAGGTCTTTGAAGCATTTTTCAGCACTCCCCCAGCACAGGGAAGAGCTGAATGTTGATACTGGTTCACTTTAGTTTTAGGAGCCTGGAAGAGTGTTACTGAAAATGAAAAGGGAGAGAAAGAAAGAATAGAAGGCATACACGTAAATAATCATAATTAATCTGAAGGCCTAAAGGCTGGCCTTGCTTCCCACTGAAGTTCACCATATGTTCTAGCACTTGTGTGAGACTCCCCAGCTCACGTGCTGTTCATTTGAATAAGTGCGCACAGACTTTCAGCATATTTGTATTTTTATTATGTAGAAGTTAACATTTAGCTTTCTTGTGGTGGGTATGTTGCAGCATATGTTAGTGTTTGTGTTGCAGTGAAAATGGATCTCTTGTCTGGAAAATATCTTTGTCTAATATTTTAGCCATTTGTTATTTTGACCTTTTTTGTAATGACGTTTTGTCGATAGTGAAGGCAAAGATGAGTGGAACGAGCCAGGAAAAGTCAAGTCACTTTTGTGTGGCATCCATGGCATACTTCTTTTGCTGAGCCCTTGAGGAGATAACCACATCCAAGTACAACTCAGAAGGTCAGCCTTAGTTGAAAGGAAATGATTTATTTAAAGTGGCTATAGAATGGGAAATGGGCTTTTTATTTCTTCCATTTTTCGTATTTCAGTTGGAAAACCTAATGTATGATAGCAGTGGTACATCTGTTTTCTTAGCTTTCTGTGTATATGTGCTATTATTTTCAGTTTTCGTGATTTTTTAAAATAATTTATTTTTCAAATGTGTCATGACAGAATCTCCAGCATTTTCAGTATTTCAGGGAAATATGTTTATGTCACTGGTATCTGTTTTCTCCAGGGCCAGCAAAGAGAAGCACTCAAACTGTTATTTACTGGAATGAGACCAACAGATAACATGCTATGATTTTCTCTAATTAATGACCAAAAAAAAAAAAAAAAAGTAGTTCTAGAAACATTTTGTAGTGTTTCCACTGAATTTGGGGTCTGGTTTCTTTATAAAGGCCTCATTTGGAAATGTCACAACTTCTCTGTGTTTCAGGGTACATGGGAGTAGATAAATCCTTAGCCAGCTCCCGTGGTTGGCACTGCAGCCAAATCAAGAGGGAAGTCCCTCCTGCGCACACAAACCAGAGCTTGTTCTGTATGGTCCCTTGACTGGAGAGAGTGGGCATCTCTTAGGCATTACTCCTGCCCCTGCCTGACTTGGTGGGCAGCATTATCTGACATCTGGAAGTGCTGGACATGTATCAGATCCCAGGGAGGACAGGGAAGGTCTGAGGTGCTGAGGCTATGCACAGTGTGATGTCCTAGTAGTGCCTGCGCTATTTCCACCTGCTTGCAGTGAGAAGCTGAGCTGGCCACTATGAGCTGTGCAGAGAACCAGGCCTACAGACAGGGCTCAGGTTGAGAGTCACAGGTCGTCTAGGTTGGAAAAGACATTAAGATCACTGAGATCAACCATTAACTTGACTTACCAAGTTCCTTCACTAAACTGTGTCTGCTATGCCACAAGACTGTGGTCTCAGTGCAATGACTGCCTCCTATACCCAAAGTTCACTGCAAAAAATCTTCATCTAGCTTAAAGAATGAAATTAAATTGGTAGCAAGACGCGTAACTGGCAACTGGTCCTGTTATCACTTTGGTCCAGGTGTAACCTCATCTGCTTATCACCCCTACCTCTTTTTGTTTTCCTCTTTTTTGTTTGTTTTGTTTTTGTAACATTCTGAGGCAGCTCCCATGTCTGGAAACGCCGTCTTCATATGAAGAAGAGAGAGGAAATAGTGTATTTTTGGTTCCCATTCATTTCACTTTCCATCATTCCCATGTGCTATGGGCCTGATCCTTCGTTTGTTTTTGGAAATATCTGTCTTTTGTATTCACAGAAAAGTCTAATTTGATTATCTGCAGTCCTATGACTTTGTATGCTGTGTTCTGGCCATATTCAGTAGTTAAGAGCTGCAGGTTTTTATGACCTCATGTGATGTCTCAGGCAGTGCATGTGAATTCACAATGAGTCATGACAAAGGGTGCTTTTGCCTGTGTGAATATCAGATTCTCCACTTGTAGCACAATGAACATTACTGCTTGTGAGTTCCATGCAAACAAGACCAGGAAAATGCCTGCAAGACTTTTCAGTTCAGAAATAATGTCTCCTAGGGTTCTGTGGCAAAGGTTGTATGAGAAATTTTTCCTTTTTTTTTTTTTTCATGCAACTTCACTTTGACTGCGACCCATGCACATTTCAAAACTATGCTAACTACACTGAAAATAAAAAGACAAATTAGGTTTGAAGTCCAAAGTAATTACTGTTACAAGGATTAGAAAAAAAAAGTTGTTGAAATATGCTTTTAACCTTGATTTGACAGTATTTACAGGATTGATGTTTCCTGAATCTCTGCAAGCAATATGTTCCAGGCCTGCTGGACATAATATAAAAAGACTCTGACACTTAATGATTTATAGCAGTACTGTGTTTCTGTACAAGCTGGAGCCCAATATCTACCAAGTACAGAACATGACCGGGGCAACAGGGAACCAAAACCTCATTTAGTTATACAGAAGCCTAAATTGAGTAGTGCTTTAAAAATCAACAGGATCTTAAAATGAGCCTTGTAAGCAACTCAGCAGCAAGTGAAAGATTTTGGACATGAAGAGGGTATTTTTGACTGGTTTTATGCTGTGCTGAAGCTGGGACAGCTGGATTCTGTGCAGTTCCTGCTCCAGGGAAGCCTGTGAGAAAAGCCATATCCATAATCTGATAACTGTCCCTGTTTCTATTTTTTAGCTGTTTCTTCTCTTTGGATCATCAGAAAAAGTCGTGTTGTTGGTTTATTTTATTTTATTTTATTTTGTTTGTTTCTTTCTCTCTGGTTTCAGATCAGTAGCTGCTCTTTTCCAAGTCATTTGTGCAAAATGGCAAGGCAACAGAAAATCCGAGGTTCTTTGGCATCAGGTCATCCAAATGCAGTCTCATGTGGTAGAGTTTGCTGGGTTTTGTTTTTGCTTGTTCTTAAACAAGAATTTTTTTGATTCGCTGAAAATTAGATAGCACAAGCCACCTTAATTGACATCTGGTGGAAATGTCTTTTTTTTTTTTTTTTTTTTTTGTATTTGGGAGAAAAAAAATACATGAGGGGGGAAAATATATGTAAAGCGATAACAATTTTCTGCATGGCATATGGCTCATATTCATTCAAATTTTGAAAGCATGAGGATGCAATAAAAGGCTTAAATATTTTGTCATGAGATGATTTTTCCAATGGTAATGGTCAGGTGCATCCTGACATGTACCACAGAGATAAGGGGTTGCTTATATAAGAGAGGTTAGGCTACTTTGTGCATAAAATATCAAACAAAATGTCTAGATTTCCACTACAGAAACTCTCTGCATTGCTCAGTCTTCAGTTTCTCCAAAGCAGCTATTATCAGGTGCTGCAAGGCAACAGCTATTAATAATGCACTGTCAGAGCCTGCTCAGCCTCTCCCTCTTGGATACACACCAGCCCACTGTGGGTGTATCCCCCAAATTGGAGCCACATGTCTTTGTGCTTTCTCAGTCTGGGCAGAGTCCAGGGATTGTCTCTGATCTGGGTTTCTAGGAACGTTTTTGTGGCAGAAAGTCTTTCTAGGATTCTCTATGAGCTGAGAACCTAGAAACTTAGAGTTGTTCTTTTCCCAACATTTGCAGTTCCTCAGAATTAGCTCTGTTAGCTTTCCTGCTGGAAAAAGGGTGGCCTGCAGTACAAGCTAATGCCTTCTTAACTGCTTTCCCTTGCCCTGCTCCACTCTTGAAAACCCTGGAAGAAAAATTTTTTTTTGTAGTTTTGTTCCAGCTGGCCAAGATTGATTTTGGTGCTGATAATTCTGACTGAGCAATCTATTCTGAGACAGAGATGTAGCCACTGCTCCAAAAAATACAGGACCAAGATTCATAGCAAATATTAATGAGGGTTTCAGTGTACAGAACATCAGTGATTTAAAGCAGAATTACTGTACCTCTATTCTATGAACCATGGCACAGAGGTGTTTACCCTGCATCTGCACCACAGTAGCTGTGCATTTTAGAAAGCTGTGTATGGAAACAGATTATTCTGTGCTTTCTAAGCACATCCTGAAGAGGTTTTGGGTTGTCCTTAATAACAAGTCATATCAACAAACCAAACTGTTACTCATATCTTTACTTCTGTGGAAATACAGTGCTTTCTGGTAGTCTGACTTTCTAGGCACTATTTAATGCTGTTAGAACTTTTCCATGCAGGGTTTTCTGGGGGGCAAAATTCAGCTTTCTATGGAACATGCTGCATTTGAATTGGAAGAAATTGCTCCCCCTTAGTCTATCAGTAAATCCACTGCACTGTCCTGAGGCAGCTGGAAACAACTCTCTATAACATCTTTAAGCCATAAAGATCTGAAGTTGACAAAGTGTTTGTGGCATCTCTTGTTTCTCTATTTTTCTCGATAACTAGGCTCTGGGGAAAAGTCTTCAAATCCTTAAACAAGCTGAAGGAGATCACTCCCTCTGATCTGTACTGTGGAAACTCCTCAATGCTCGCTCTGCACTTGTCAGTGGAAGAGCCACATGTGGTACACCAATGGCTCTTCCACCTGCAGGAATGGCACTCACCACAGAATGAGATACAGATGCAGTACAGGCTGGGAGAAGGAGTTTTTTTTGTTTTTTTTTCTCCTTGATGATACTTTGTTGGCTTTAAGAAAAGAAAATGTAGATTTCCAGAAACGCCTGGAAGGATGCCTGGTCTGAAAGAAAAAATAAAATAAAAATAAAAAGAATGAATCTTCCAGATTCTACTTTTTTTTCCACTTTGGAAGGGAAAAAAATGAGAGATCCACGTAATAGATGTCTGACCCCTTACACAGCAGTGTCAGTTAGCTGCTGTTTGCTCTCCAAGAATGAATGTAACTGCTATATTTTGGCACGATATAGGTATTTTTGCCTATTTTTACCTTTTATGATCTTTCTGAACATTTACACTAAATTAGTTAACCATGAAGTCTGAACACACACTTGGTTATAGGCCACCTAAATACAGAATGTATAGCCATTTGGAAACTTTTATTAGAAAACATTTGCTTACATTCTTAGTGAATGTATGCCATTAGATTAAATGAATCACAGTAATATTTTGCATCATGGTTGTACCTGGCAGCTAAGGATCTTTCTTGAAACATTTATGAATTAACTAGATTTGCTCTGACTATTTTGTCGGGTACCTTGTTTTATTATGTCCATGAATAATTCCTTCTATAGATTTTTTTTTTTCTCTCTCTGTGAGGAGTCCATGCCAACACTTCCTCTGCTTCCTGGTGGGTCTTGTAAAGAATTATTGCTGAGTAGCTCTTAATGTTTATAGTGATGAGGCTGATCAGGTACTTTAAGTAATTCAATGTGACTAGCTACCTGATTGAAAAAAACACTGCTTATTAATTTTCCCTTCAGTTAGTGTTAATTATAAACCAATATTCAACATAAACTGCAAATGAAGAATGTTTGCCTAAAGCTTTCTCTTATGGGTATCCCTAAAATTTAGGAAATATGAAAAGGTGAACACTGTACTGTTCTGTTTTTTTTTTTTTTAATTTTGGATGTGTTTGCATAATGATTGTTATGATGCCTCTGTTGAGAAACCTGAGACCTGAGCATGATGGTTATTTCCTTTTAATATTGCACAGTAAGGCTGGAATGATGTTTAGTCTTGAACTCTTATCACTAGATGAGTTTTTAATCTGGAAGAGCTGGAAGTAGAATAGATGCATACAGAAAATGTGCAAGGATTTCTGAATCTTTCTATACATATCTTTGGCTAGCAAAGTGTTAGGGGCTCTGCAGGTATTCTGCAGGCAACGCTCCTGCTCCACTGTGGAGCTGAACCTACAGCTCTCACTGCTGAAGAAGTTCTTTCATGTTACTTCTCTGCTTTCTCATCTAAGGAGAAGCGCGGTCAAAGCACATCATTAAAAGCTCTGGAGCAGTAGTAACATTTCCGTAAAGGAAAAGATACCAGTTAGTAACTGTACCTTATTGCAAACAGTCATATAGGCATGTGTGACCTTGACCTATATCAGAAGCTTCAGAAAGCTGTTCACAGTAACGCTTCTCATATTTCGTGGAGGCACAGAACATACTGGCAGTTCAGCTTTTAGGAATTGATTTAAGTTGGGAAGAGACAACGGACCAAGCTGAATTGTGCTGGGTAAAGCTCCTTTGAAAGAAGCACTCACTCTTTTGTTCCTGAAGCAATGAATTTGTTGCACTACCTCTTGCTTATGGACCACCTTCCTTTTTCCTCCTCTTTCCTCCTCTTTCTTTCCCTTTTATGTATTAATTCACTGTTGTCATGATTTATCTAGCAATGCAGTGTGCAAGACATGAAAATCTATATATCTATCATCCCTCCGTCTGAACACTAGGACATGACATGACATTTCAAAAATATTTTTTTATTAAACATTTGTCTTTTTTTTTTTTTTTCCATAAAGAGACACTGTCTTCTGTGGATTGAAGAATGCTAAGCTTTCTAGGATGGTCCAACACACCTACTCTCCTATTTCATGTACTCCGTGTGGCACATGGGATAGAAGAAGGGGCAGAAGCACTGCTCCTCTGTAGTTATCTGCCTGTTCCTTTGGCCAATAGTACGGAGCTAAATATTTCATGATTCTTGTAGAGATAGAGGTACATGCATATAGCATGTTATCTGTCAGTGGCAATTTGAGGTTTAGTGCAAACGTAAATTGTTCTTTAGGGAAGAGTAAGAATCTGCATTAGCTTGTTCCTGCAACTGGCTGATCTTTATCAGCCTTGCGACAGTCCTTTAGGGACAGCTGGTTGCAATTAGCTCATTTATTATTGATTCAGCCTTTGGACAATTAATCAAAATTAATCAGAGTGTAGCTTTTGAAGTCTAAAAATATGTACATAAAAGCCAGGAATGCCCAAGCTTGCTGAAGGAAGCATGCGGTGAGCACTGTCCTAAGAACTAAGTGAAACGCTGCCTTTTGCACGGTTTGAAAACAGATTTTTGAACATCTCCCTCTCCCTCATCTTCCCTTCTCTGTACAGTGTAGCTGTAGGAGAGGCAGAGCAGAAATAACAAGACACACTGAGAGAAACTGTTCTTAAAAAAAAAAATTCAGCCCAATTGCAGATTTTTCTTCCCTGGTCACTCCCTCTTCAGGCAAAACCCTGCCTCCCTGAAGTTGTAAGGCACTGAAGCCTGAAATTAGCTTTGTGATCTTATTACTGCAGTCCTTGTGCTTTTTTTTTTTTTTTTTCCCCTGCACATCTACATATTAGTTGTTACTTTTGTTCTTTATAATTTAATTTTAGACATAACATTATCTTGTTGGAGTTAAGTGCTTCTGTCTCTTGTTGTTGTTTGCTTCTACAGAACATGAAAAGCAGCATCTAGATGCTAGGGAAGAATGTTGGTGTGGTGCAAGGAGCAGATATAAGCTAGTTTTAAAATCCTTTAACACTTTTTAATGTCTGCTAAAAATGGTTAAGAATTTTAACTGTGAAATGAAAGTCACTGACAGAACTGGGTTCTGATTAGAGACTTTTTTTTTTTTTTAACAGAAAAATGACCTTCTATGTGGGGCTTCTAGAAACATAACAGAAAAATTATTTTCCTGTTTCCTCTCTTATCTGTGTGGTTTAGAAATGAAAATTTCTTTTAGTGTAAACAGGTTTGTTTTTTTTAGTTAAGGAAAGTAAGCCATGGTGTATCTTCATTTATATATAAAATTATTTTTTCTTTTGCAGAAGATTTAAATATGTATTTTTCATGCAAAGAAATGTTTCCTCTTCTCCACACTCTCAACTATCTTTAAATAACTTGCTCTTAGATTGCAAATATTTTGATAAAATAGTTTGGGATTGTGTAGACAGTGTGCTAGATCATTTGAAAAGGAAAGCAACAGTGAACTTACTAAAATTATAAAAAATAATACATTGGTAAATGCTGGATGTACATTAATTCTCCTTGTACCTAAGATATATACTGATTTTACTGGTGGTATATCTTAAAATCAAATGCACAGTAACATGGGACAAGTTACTGAATGTTATTGGAACAGCAGTAGTTAACAGAGTAATAACATGAACTACACGTGAATTTATTTTTCAGTCAGGGTATTTAAACTACACACATTGTCCTCTATTTCCTCTTAGTGAATTGTTCCCTTGAAGTATATATTACTTTTTGCCACAGAAATTTTGTCTCATGTAATTAATGCAGTGGTTAACATCCACGGTAAGTTAAATCATTTTTGCACACTATCCAGTCTAACTCAATGAGCAGAACCGGATATAATTTGAAGGTTCAGTGCATTCTCCTGTGTACTTGATTCCACCCCCGACCCCCCGCAGGAGGTGGAGATACTTGGGTGAAAGGGCTGTAGTTTTGTTGAACTTCTCCCATTTTTGAGGTAAAGTACAATGGAGTGTATCTGAGACTGAGACACTGGTGCATTACAAAATTATTGTCAGTGTCATATAGTGTTTTAGCAATAGGTCTTGTTGTCTGAAAGATTTAAGAGTAGCATTTTAAATGAGAGTCCCAACTATGTATTTAATTTAGATTTAATATGACAGTTATTTGTTCTGCTAATAAAAACCCCATTGCATACTAAAAACATATTAATTGAGGATTAACACAGATGTAGTAGATTTAGAAATCTTTGATGAAAGCATTTGAAAGCTTCAATTGGCATTTACGATTACTGTAAATATATTAAGAGCATTAGTGTGACTGTCTTTTTAAATCTAGTGGATTTTGTTTATTTTGGAGCAGAATACTGTGGCTTTTCTTCATCTGGCCACCTCAGCTGAGCCGTTTTGTGTGTTGTTCAGCCACAACTTTTAAAATACTGTTTGTAGGTGCTGCCGCTTAAGATGTGCAGTCACTTTCCTGATCTGAGAATAGAAAATTGTAACTGTGCACTGGCTTTGGAGATCAAACTCTTTGTGTGATGCCTCCTTGGAAAATAATGATATCTGAAAAATGGCATTTCAGTCTTTTCTGGAGTCTGGAAGCGAGGCTTACTGCAATCCCAGTTAGGATGTGTATGTATATTTGCACGCGTGTAGTGATGTAGCACTTGACTGAAGTGGTTGTGTGCAGAAAAGCTGATACAGCTTCACTGCAGCATGGTGCAGGTCAGTCTGAGGTGCTTTTATGCCCTTCCTGAGCAGCATCCTCTGTGCTCTGCAAGGAATGTAGTTAATCCTAGGAGTAGCTGTCAGTGAGGTAGTTCATAATTTTCTATGAAGTATCTGCTAGGGAAAGCCTCTGGCTATGCTAACTGACAAGCTGAGGCCAACTGGAGCTGCTGGTGGAATATTTGTGAATGGTGCTGCATTGATATGTTGTGTTCCTGTTCTCATCTTTTTGGACAATGTAGTTTATGATCCACCTTGCACAGGAGTGACTGGAAAGTTTGACCTCACAACACTCTTGCTGAGGGAAACCTTAGCTTGAAGTCTGTTGAAAGGAAAAAAGAATGGAAAGATTGTGCCTCCTCTGGGAGATCTCTTCATGGAAGTTCAGGCATCGAATGTGTGGGGACAATGTGTTCCTTCTGAATGTATGGATTTATTTTTTTTTTTAATAGACTGTCCTTCTTGAAAGATGGCAGTGTGAAGGAGCATATACTTTGCCAGTGCTATCAGCTCCTGCTTTTCTTCTTTTTAGCTTTTACGGAGATAAAAAGAGAGTAGTTTAGGTATCTGCCGCACTCAGGCTCCAGGCAAACCTGCCCTCTGCTTTCTGCCTTGCGCGAAGAATAGTCCTCTCTGCTGTCCATTTAATGCCTCAGCAGCATTTTGGTCTGTTATTCTACTCCTACTCCTGCTCAACAAGCTTTGAGCCAGCTTCAGGAAGGCACCACATTTGATTTGATGGTAGCAGCATTCCCTAACGCACAGCAAGACCCTGGGCAGGCAGTACACATGGTCTTGCCTTGAGGGCTGGAAAGCAGCCTTGTTGTAGGATCTAGTAAGGATGTATTATTATAAATCCTTATCATGTTTATTTCACTTTTCATTCTCATTCCTTCCAATCTTTTGATAGTTTGCCTCGGGGCAGATTCAGCTATATATCCAAAGATGCAACTTTACATTGAATTAATGTGTATCCCTTTGCCTGTTAAGAAGTTAACAAAAAAGGAATAGGTGTCACTATTTTGCTTATGGTGGGAATTTGATGACGCACTGAACCAAGCAAAACACACTTCCAGAATCTTAACTAGTTTGACTGCACCGTCGACACTGTTATTTCGACAGCCCCACTCTCTGGCATCTGGCATAATTGGAAGCAGCAGCCAGCAGGTATCAGATGTCAGTATGAATTGTCTCCTGCTGCGTGAGCACTGACTATGAAATTGATTTGCTGTCTTCTTTACGCAGTTTTGTAATGAAAGTAATGTAAAGTCCCAAACAGTCCAATTCTGGTTTTGTGTACATACAGTTAAAATAAGTATATGTATAAAAATTAGAGAGGGGAAAATATGTCAACAGGAGAATAGTATGGCACCATTAGGCCCTGCTTCCTCACAGGTGGTTGTGGCGGCAGTCCCCTGTGTTCTTTGAGAAGCTGTACTAAACCAATAGCTGGAAACCAATTTTTTTTGGTACTTGCATGGATCAAAAGCATAAAACATGAGAAAGAAGAACACTTCAGTGAGTGAATTTATATCTCTATTTTACTTACTGGAGATAATAAGGCAAGAGAGAGACAGGCTGGAAAACAAGTCTCCAACCTGGAGCAAATTTTTCCCTGATTTGTCATCAGGATGATTGAGAACCCTAAGATTACAAAACTAGCCTGAGTAAAGTCAATGGTAAATTTCTGTTGATTTACTGTAGCCAGAATGTTGCCTTAGGGCACGTCAGAAAAAAAATGACTGTTTTCAGAGCCTTCAAGATGCTGTCATGTAGAACAATTTCACAAATATTTATAAAGGTAGCATCTGTGGAACCAGCATTTTAACCACCGGTTTAAAGAACTGCTAGGAGGCTTAGAAGAAGTGTTGTCACCATCCCTAGCCTTGAAAAAATCTGGATTGCCAACTTCTAGGCAATAGCAGTACAAGCCACAGAGCTAAGGCTTCACTGGTAAGAACTATGCCCGTTCTCCACCACAGTAAGAACTGGCTATGAAAAAAGAGTGTTTATGAGCCTCTTCCTCAGCTTGAGGCGACACTTGGCTTTGATACAAAGACGGCTTAGTTAGCTCCTACTGTATTCAAATTATTTAAGATTTTTCAAAAGAGGAATTGCAACACGTTCCCTTCCTAAGAAGAAATCAGCCTGATCATCGATTAGTGATTTCATCTACCTTTCAGACAAGTGCAATGAAGAAAAATATTCCCAACATCTGTTTCAGTGGGGCTAAAAGCACAGTGCTTAATTGTGTTTTTGTTCTGACACCCAGTTGCATAGCAATATGGGGGAACATATGATACAATAATCTATATATAGGATAGGTGGGGCCAAGCCTTTGAGTGGAGGCCAGTTAGTCTGGTATTGCAATCTCAGTGCTGACATGAAGGCAGCTGGTAACCTTCAGCAGGTCACTTGAAGATTTTCCTAATTTCAGCTCCTCTGTTGATGAGGGACAGATCTGTGACTGTCTTGGGATTGACACTTGTCATAACAGGATCTAACTGTCCATTTCATACAGAGAAAGATAACAGGTGCCCCAAAAAACAAGGGACCTGTTCTACCCTATGATAAGCACAGGACAATTCACAGGGAGCTGGCTGCTGTATTCAGAGGGCAGATTCCCCACAAAAGAAGGAAGATGCTACAGTTCTCTTCCTTACACAAGCAATCAGCTTTCTTTGTATCTTTGGCCACAGGTGGAGATAGAGCTCATTTGTTCGAGCAGCTTGTTCCCTTGTTTTTTCTCCACCGCAAGAGTACTTTGGCTCCTTCATATGCCTAAACAACTTCCTTTCCCCAGTCATGGGTAACAGCTTGCTTTTCCTATTTCTGAGGCTAGCTCTGATTTCACAACTTGCTCAACTGCAAGGCTAGATCAAGGTGCTTACCCTATCTGGTGGGCTTAGACCATTTCCCATGGAAGCAGAGTTTCTGTGAGCTCTTAGCCCTGTGATTCAAGCTCAAGGAGAAGTTCTAACTCTTCTAACTCCACCTGCAAGGAAGCACTGTTTTAGTTCTCTCTGCAGCTCACTCTCCAGAGAGTTATGCTGCATAAAAACTCCCCAACCTCCATGCCAAAGCACTGTGTGGTCTTGCTCAAAGGCAATACACCTCTGACTCAGTCAGCCCAATTTGCTGTTAGTTTTTTCTTTCATTTTCTGGAGAAGCCTCCCTGAAGTGTGCAGGCCTCAAACAGCAAATGGTGGAGGAGGGTGAGGAAGACTTAAGTGCTCTTCCTGCAGCTGCAAAAAATTGAGATGTACTAGGGAAGCTGTTTTCTGCTGCTTTGTCTGTCATCAAAATCAGGAGAGGAACAAAGACCTGACCCAACACAATTTCCTGTCATGTTTCAAGTAAGAGAAGTCCCATCATTTATTTAAAGGGTACTATTACTGGAGTCAACAAAGTTTTTTTTTTTTGTACCGGTGCATTTGTTAATGGAGAAAAGAGGGTTCTGGAAAGAATAAAGTACAAAGCTGAATAAATTAAACAACAGACTTAAAGCAGTGACTTTTATAATGTACTTAACAGATTCTTCCAAGCGGTGTCCTTCCAGTCTCTTTCCTTCCCTTCATTGTTGTGCTGTGGAGGTGAGTGAACAGTAACACTGGGCATCAGTCTCCATAAGTCTGTTCTCTTTTCTCTCTATAACACATAGCTGTCACTTTACAGCAACTTTTCTTGCTTTCCAACTGAAATAGGCTCCTCATGAGGTTTCAATAACCCACATTTCTCAACTGAACATGTATCTGATAGCACATTTAAATCCAATATGGTTGGGGGAAGTCCAACCGTAGTTCCAGAAGTGGTCTGGGAGGATCTCAGTGTCCTTTCTCTTACTTCTCTCAGATGACTGTTCAGCTGTTGTTCTCCTGGTTTATTTCTCATTAAAGTAATAGGCCAGTTCATCCTTCTGTTCCTGGATTATTTTAGAGATAAATTTCAGGGGGATTAGTGTAAGCAGAATGGTTAAATTCCTGTCTACTTCTTGCTGAAAGCTTACCCTTCAGCTATTGTTTTAGTAACAGTGAAACTTCTGCAACTGTATGACTTTTCTGAATGTTTTACTGTTCCCTTTGCAGCAAATGTTGTAGCATGTACATTTGATGTCAAATTCCTCTTGTGAGCATTTGAGTTTTAGTGACATGAATATCACACAGATGGACATGAGAACCAGGCTGTTGACACAGTCTCTCAGTGCCCTTTTGTTTATGTCTGTGACCCGGTCACATAGTACAAAGAGCTTCCTGCTGAACTACATGCAGCTGCCTGGCTGAAAAGCATGTGAGAGCTTTATTTGTCCGGCCTGCAGCCTGAGATCTTCTTGGAACAGGCTCCCAGATCCCACCCTCTGTGGAGGCTGGTGATATCACCGCCCAGGCTTCTCAAGGATCCTGGCCTGTCTGGAATCTGTGATCAGGGATCTGCTGGGTATTACAATGTGTATTTCAGCCTACAGCTCCAAATAAACTGCCCCAGTAAGGCTATGGGCTCTCTGGAGATTCAAAGCAACACCACCCAATTGTGTCCAGGGGAACAGCGTGACCCATAAGGGACATAAATTGGGTCTTGTCTGGTTTATGTCCTTTCTTAAGATTTATTTTAACAGATCCACTCTCTACTCCTTTGAATCTCTCTGCGAATGTCTTGTGCTGCCAGAAAATCTGATCAGAACTCTTTTCTCTCTCTTTTTTTTTTTTTTTTTTCCTGATATGAGGGATCTAAAGATCTGTCTTAATCCAAATGCTTCTTGAGATGGTTGCACCACATTGCTTTGCACTCACAGCGTACTTGAAACAGCCTGTGATCAGGAGGAGTCAGAGATGTTGGGTCATGCAATGATCTTTGGCAGGTAGTTGGACAAGCAAAATGCAGAATTTCTTTGCAGCTGCTCAGCACAACCTCAGATGACCAAATGGCAAAATAGTGTGTTGATCAGGGAACACACATTTCTTAATTGGTCTGTGAGGAACTGCATATTTAGAAGTTATTTCTCAACTACCTGGTGTCTGACAACATCAGAGCCCAGGCCTTCCTGTGCCAGCTGGGCAAAAAATGGACTTTGTAGCAGAAGAGTTCTTTCTACAAACAGTTTTTGTGGTCACAGGATAAGATGAAGTTGCAGATGCAAGCAGTAAAAAATGTAAAAAAAAAAAAAAAAAAAAAAAAAAAAAAAAAAATCTACATGTTCTCAACAACCTGAACTGAAATGGTAATTTCCAGTACATCTCATTGTTTGACGTATCTGTTTTCTTTCTGAAGTAGGAGTTTGGTTTTGCTCCTCACATTTCCCTGAAGAGCCAGGTCTCCCTTTACCATCTCCTAGCACGTGGAGCACCTCTCATGTCTTTGGTTTTTCTTACATCCTCATTTCAACACTAGCTAGTGATCACATGAGAAAGCAATATTAGGAAACCATTTGGTATATTTTTAGCAGTGTTCAGACTGAAGTAGCAACGAGAAGGGAGGAGTGCCAGCCACATGTGACTAACCAGCTGTCAGTGGCCCACATTTTGGAAATCACTGATTCAAGTAACTGATAATAGGCTATGGAAAGTTTCCCTTTTAGATCACTATTTCTAATTGACTCTAGCTAAACATGATAGGAAGGTCATCTCAGCTATAAACAGTGTGAGCAGTTCTTTGCTTTTTAACAGAAGAGAAAAATTTTAATTGGAAGTGAGTTTCTTTTGTGCTGTTTTAGCAACAGGAGCAACTGAAATGTTGCTATGGCAGGGATGGAGAGATTGTGTGCTTCCTCCTCGCTATTGGGCACTTGGTGACGCTGCAGTAAGTGCTCTGGTGTTGTCTTCTCTGGTGTGGAGAGAGGAAAACATTAAACAAGTCTAGCTCCATAAATAATAATATGGCAGCCATACAACAACAGCAACAAAATAACACACTGAATGTGAGCAAATGTTAATCTTCCTCCTTGAGCATTCTGCCATATGCAGATGTTGGTTATGACCTTCAACTCATCACCATTCCTGTCTTTATTAATCTGAAAGTATTTTAGGAGCCAGTAACTCCTTGTTATCTGGCACCTATCAATATGTGTGCATCAGAGGCATCCACTTGCTAGTGCTTTGCATGCTTCTAGAGTTATTTACCTGTACATTTGAGTAGACTTTGCTCTGCTTGTACATCATCCATCTGTGAACACCCCTGCTCAAGTTTCAGCCAACCTTTTCAGCTCAGCTACAAGGGCCTGTGTCTTTATGTTGTGCTGCCAGGCTTCTAGTGGTTTTCAGCTCTCCTGCTGGCTCTCAGACAAACTCTGAGCACAGCAGGGGGTTGGGCAAGACCTTTCCAGGCCCCTGCATGTGCTCAAAGTTGGTTGAAGGATGACTCAGTCAGCCAAGTCTACTTAGGTGAACAATGTTCCAGGCTCCAGCTGACAAGGGGAAGAAGGCTGGGTGGCTGTTTCTAGGGCTGTTATGTCCCAGTGTGAGATCCATTTCTTTTTGTAGAATTCAGCTCCTTGCCAATCTGCTTATTCCATGCTGACTGCCGAGGAGGTGGCAGGCACGATGTAGCAGCTATGATGGACATTGTGGGACTTAGTTCCTTTGTGTTTTGACTGCAGCCATACTTTGATTCCAAAGAAGTGCCCCAGCAACAGTCTTTCAACCTCCAGGGAGGCCATTTATTTTATTTTTTTTAGGATGCATTTTGTAAATCACTCAGGTGATGGCAAGTTTATGTATTTGGATGGCAAATTTATGTTGCGCTGTTGGTTTCAAGGAAATGCAATTGTGTGCATGGACTTTGGGCTGCTGACCTTTAAACAGAATGAATTTTTTGAAGTGTGAAGTAGCTTGTTCATCTCCATGAGAGGCACTCTGCTGAATGAAAATGCCCCCTGCAAAGACATTGAAAAATTAAAATTAAGGAGTGTGAACTCCTACATTCATCTTAGCCAGTGGTGCCTCCTTTCCAAGCTCCTCTAAGTACTCAGGACACCGTGACAAGCACTGACCAGGTGTATATTCAGCCCCACACTCTGTGTTTTACAGAAGTTCCCAGAAACCTGGGAAGGATCTCCTAGTACTTATCTCCCATGAGGAACAAGTGATTTGTTGCTCTCCCTATGTGACAAAGGCCAGGGTTTCCCAAGTCCTGATGAGGATGGAAAGAATGCAGGGAAGACAGGGAGCCATGCATTCATTCCTTTGACTTGGATATGTGCAGCCATACTCCCAAGTTACCGAGTCCTGTCCAAGATCTTCTCCCTGGACATCCCACCTGATCTTTTTCTTAGCACCCTTCTCTCTCCCCACAGTTGTAAGCTTCTCCTTCCTCCTTAGCCCACGTGCTTTCTATTTAGCTGCAATGCCATGTCAGCTTTCTGCTTTGCTGGTTTGATTTCTCTCAAACTACAAACTCCTTTGACAGAGACTATGTCTGTTTCTTCTTTCCTGTTTTTTCTCCCCTCCTATTTTGTGCAGACAGTTAGGTGTGAACTGACATTGTCTTGTAGGTTAGGTCCAAAGGCATTGAGCACTCTCTGAACATTCCCTTGGGCTCCCAGCTCATCTGAAAATGAGTAGTCTAGAAAAACTTTTTGACGGCACAGGGTAATCCACTTTATGAGTGAGCTCCAAAGGTTGATGGACTTCTCATTTAAAATGGAGTTTTCAATAATTTAGACTGAAATCATGCATCCTGTGGTAAAGAACAGGCTTAGTGATTTCACTATTATATTTCCAGTAAAACCACACTCCTTGCCTGAAATAAAGAAAATAGTCCCACTTTGCACTTTTATTCACAGGTTCCTTGAATGTCTTAGAGATGCTACTTCGGCCTGCAAGCAAGGAAGGTTGTAAGGAGGCAACAGGCAAAACTGGGTGCATGAATGGTAAATGGGAAGCTCCAGAAGGGAGCAGTGCTAAGTCAGCAGGATAGAATCATCCCATATTTAAAAAATGCTGGTTTTAGGGATACTCCTTCACATTTTATTTCCCAAGAAACAATGGATGGCAGTGTATTAAGTGATTAAGACCCAAATGTGGAGAGAGAGTGAGAGAGAGGAAAACCATTGCCACAATTTGTGGCTACTGAAGCTGCTGCTGTCACTGCTACACTATTTATTATATGCTTGTTTTAGGAGCCAGTTATGTAGACATCTTCAAGTCAAGTGTACACACCTTACACATAACATTTCAAAGCAGTTTTTGTTAGCATGTGGATTTTGACGCCTTTATAAAATGGAATGCTTAAAGATGAGCTTCTCAACTGTGGTCGAAAGATAGTTCTGCCTCAGTCAGTGGGTGCATCTTTAGCCTGTTTAATTCAGCATCAGCTTGAGTGAGACTCTGCTAATTGACAGAGGATCTGGCCTTTTTTAAGGAACTTGGTGTAAAGGGAAGTGATGGGCAGTGGCTTAGAATGCACAATATTTAGCTCCTGTATGTTTTCAGTATGCAGCACTCATAAGCTACTGCTTGATGAATATGGCCTGAAGTGATGTGGGCAACTTATTGTAATTTTTTGCTGTGCTCTGTTCGGATTTATTTCACAGTCAGTCAGGTGGGACACCCTGTAGATTAAGACTTAGCACACACATTTTGAATCTGTACACTAATACTTGAGGTGAAATAGGAATTGCTTTATGTTTCTGAGCAGTAATGGCCTGAATTGCCAGAAATAACCATAATAACAAACTGCTTGTTTCCTGAGTCAGGCACATACTACAAACAGCCGTAGTCTCGGTGCACCAATACTCTCTTTGTTTTTTAATGAAAATAACAGGGATGGGAAATGGTCCAAGAAGAGCTTGTTCCCTTGGCTTGTGTGATATTCTTTTTAAAACAGTCTACTGCTATGAAAATATATAATTAGAAAGCTATTTAAAATGTGTGGGATTTCTGAGGAGAGGAGTAGATGTAAACTTAGAGCTGTAGTCACCACATACACAAGCCAAAAAGCCAGTACACTGAAAATTTCTCTTTTCCAGGACATCTTTGGGTGACTGTTCATTTTATTAGAAATGCTATACAGAGTTGGACTTTCCAACCAACAGTCCCTCCCTTCCTTGTGTGCCTTTCTCAGACATACTGCTTTCTTGTGTGAGCCTCTTTGTTAATTAATTTATCCTGTCGCTTGCTTCACAAGGACTTTTCTGCATGTTCTTTTCAGATTAGCAGTCTGGGTGGTGGGTCTGGGGAAGTCTCCCAGCCTTTTAAAGCAGAATTTGCATCAGAGGATTTTATTCTGTTTTTATTTCAAAGTCCTCACCTTACAAGAACTTTCTTTCTTAGTCCATGGCTTTCCTTGCTTTCCTTGACCTCCTGAATTCCTGTCTTTTATCATACAATGGCTATGAGTCTTTCCTCTTTAAACCACTAAAATGTCTGTAGTGATCTGCTTTAAAAGCTAAGAGCTCATGAAGGAACTTACAAAGCACACACATGACCACATGACCATTCAGGTATGCATCCTTGGTGGTAAATATAAGGCATAAAATCGTGGCTGCAGCAGTGGGGATTGTAATGCAGACATGATGTCTGATGTGGTTATTGCTGTTGAGTAACTGCAATGTGTCAAAACACTACTTGATCCTAGAGAAAAAGAAGGCAGATCTACCTGTGTTCGCTAAACCACTAAAGGCTTGCTCAGGGTGCATTTTGGGGTGCAGGTGTTTGGACTTTGCTGGTTTCTGGCAGTTTATTAAAAAAAATTTCTTCTTGGCTCATGGTGGAGTATGCCAAAATACAGGTCTGCTTCACCATGAATGTGAGTTCACGTCAAACGAGCATCTGTCACAGCCCTTCATGACAAAAGTCATAGCTTGTGTCAACTGAAACCTCTGCTGCTTCCTCTGATAGACTGAGTAATGGAGGAACCTGAGGAATGAGCTGTTCTATCAGCCATCCAGACAATCATTATTGGTCAGCTGCTGCTTATGATGAAATCGGTCTTTGGGGATATCATTCTGCATCGCTGGCAAGGTGGCATGTGTTTTCTGTCTGGGCTCTGCAGCCCTGGACCTCATTTGTGGAGGCAGGCCTTTTGTTCTGTATCAGGCTTCAAATAGTTTGGCATCTGTTGATTTGTATTGTCTGTTCAAACATTTGTTGCGTTAGTGAGCTTCCTTCTAATCACAGTTCCTAAGCAGTCTGCTCCCTTGTAACAACTCTTGTTTTAAAAACTAGAGGTAGATGTGCGCTGACTGTGAGTTCCTGAACTCTCTCACATTGGAGAGGTGAAGTTATTTGCACACATGAGACAGAAACTAGCTACCAGGATTTGTTTCTGATTAACAGCTTGGTCACGCTACAGTTTCTTGCCGTCAGGGCATGTTAGTGGAAAAAAGTACAAGCCACGTGCAGTCCATACTTCCACAGCTTCACAAGAAGCAGAGCTGATGGACAGAGGAGAGTGGTACCGATTAGATCCACAGTGGTGATTCACAGCCTGGGATTACAGTTTCTGCAATTTGCCTGAGTTTGTACAAACCAAATATCAGATAACATCACAATTTACATTTTCCATGGAACACTGTCTCAAGAATGTATTGATTTGTGCTGCATCAGATTACACAAGGGTTGTAGAAAGCCAGAAGGAGAATTTTACATTTTTCCTGCTGACATTTGAAAAACAGGATTATATGACTTCACATCTAGCCCTGTGCAACCTTCTGCAGTCAGCCTTGGAAAGTCACCTAAGAATTAGAAAATTTTAAGCTTGTTTTTAACAGTTAAGAATTCTTTTCAAATCTCTTGAAGGAAAGTATTAGTCTGTTCTAGCCAACTTAGCCACAAGGAAGGTGTGGAGAGAGACAGGTGGAAAAAAAGGTAGAAAATGATTGCAGTTCACCCTTTGGGTTCAGTATCCTTCTCTCTGCCACGGACTGATCAAGAACCCAGTGAAAATTTGTTCGTTATTATTCCTGGGCTTCTGGATAATCAGCTCTAGCTTCAAAAGCTGCTGTCTTTAATATCAGTGAGGGTACTGTACAGGATGGATTTTTGAGTGTTGAATGGGATTGGTCATCTCCTGCCCTCCCAACTAGTTCTGCTCGTTATTTCACATCCTTGGTGTCAGATTGATTAGATGGTGATGCTGTCGCTTGGAGAGGAGCTGGATGCCTTTCATTATCCAGTTCATATTGCAATACCCAGCCCCCCAGTAGTTAATTAATTAATTAATGCTACAGAAATTGAACATTCAATGCTTGATTTTTTTTTTCCTGTTTTTACTTTGAAATTAAACTGTTTCTGGAAGAGCAAATTAAGAAACTGAGCCATTAAAAGCAATAGTGCTGAGGCATATACTTAAATGTGCCCAATTTTCAGAGGAACTGAGCCTCTGTGTTTGCCAAGAATCACAGTTCTGAAAAAGCAGAGTTCATGGGCAATGCAAGTTCCCTGCACCTTCTGAAAATCATAGCTTTCTTAGTTATATGCCTACTTTAGTCATCGGAGTTTGGCATCAGATCTAACGTATGTGGGGAAATGAGTTAGGAGGGGGAAGCTGAGTTGTTTTTTGTGTTTTTTGTTTTTCTTCTTCTTCTCAGCTGCTTTGCTTGGAAGTCACAGACTGCTCTTTGTAAGAGTGCAGCTGTGGCTAGTCCATCACACAGTATTTTATTTTAGGATAAGACAAGCACTGAGGCAACGTAGCTCCTATTGTTACTTGTCTGTCATCCTATGTTAGTAGAATTCAATGCATGCAGTGTTCACCAAGGAGATGTGTCATTAGAACTGCATATGTAGATGTAGATGAAGGCTCTCCAGATGTGTTGTACTGAAAAGTTCAGAGCCCTGAGCACACAGGGGGGTTACTTTTTCTTCCATTGGAATCTGTATAATTCAGTGAGGCACCACAGACCTGATAGTCTCAAAGGAAGTAATAGCCTTTGCCACTGTGGGTCACTCTCTGATGCAATGGGAGGAGACATCTTCAGAGTGCTGAGCCAGGAGTTGTACAGTCTAAAATGTCAACTTGAAACATGTCCAAGAACTACTAGAGAAATAACTGTAGAGTTGAATGCTCAGGTGCTGGAGATGCTTGGGTATTTGGAGAGCGTTGAAGCTAAGTAAAATGACTTTAGACGTGCCTGAGAAAACAATGGAAACTGCTGAAATTGAGCTATTGAGAGATTCAATTTGTAGTGAAGGAGAAGGAAATTACCTAATTGTTTCGGTGCACTAGGAGATGAATGTATTTCTTCCTAGGGAGAACTCTTGTCTTGATGTAATGATGTTGTTAACTCCTGGATCTCTCTTCAAGAAGGTGGGATACCACAAGTTTGCTGAGCAGTTAATCTCATCTCTTCTTTTGCTTCTCAGTTTACTTCCACTGCATACTCCTTTGCAAAGACTAAGCGTGGGGACCCTGAATGAAGAGCAATTCTAGAGTAAGGTGGAGAGGAGGAAAAGACCTGTAACTGGCACAAATTAGAGGTTTTCCTAGGTTTCTCTTAGCTTTGTTGTTCATATTATGGAAGATCTGACAGTGTAATGAAACTGTCCCATGGGAGAAAAAAGTTTCTGTGATTTCTTTGTTTCTTTATATCAGATACTACAGTGATTACATCCAACTATTTCACCTCAGGAATTTGAGTCACCTTTCACCATTTTTTTAGTGTTTGTTTGTTTTGCAGAGTTTGGTAAAGCATAAGCAACACTGAATTGATAAAGAGTAGAGTATGGAGTTAAGTCAGGATAAGGTCAGCATAAGACAAGGGTTAAAGAAAAAGGCCAGAGCTAAGCTGGATAGGGATGTCTCAGACAACAGGAAGAAAAGCCTCAGAAAGTGTGAATTGCAGCTGCAGATGCCACTGATGGAGTGAAAGGCTGACCCCTAATACTGGTGTCAACGGTGGTTACCACTGCACACACCATTTCCTTTATGGCAATAGTAATAAGGTAAAGCCTGATTTTCCTTGCTCTAGAAAATGGAAGAAAAGGGGCCATGGCCTGCTCCCAGTGGACCTGGAGCCCAGAGACTCACCCCTTTTTGGAAAAGCTCAGTGTAGCCTAATCTCTTATGTTCAACTGCTCTTTTTTCCCACACAGATTTCAAAGTCAAAGGGAACTAGAACAATCACAAAAATGACTATGAAAAGAGGTTGCTGGAGAGAGTAGATGATGGAGGAGGGAGATCACTGAGGTCAGCTCATGCTGTTCACAAATGAATGTGATATGGTCTGTGATGTTGTATCGTGTGGGAGATTCAGTGGGAGGTCTCCCAACATCCTGCTGATGCTGGAGCATGATAACTTGGCTAATTAAGTAAGCCAAGCCTAAGTTAGGTTGCATCCTTGGTAGGTAGGTGCCTACCAACACAAATGGCCTGAGAAGAATGTGAAGGGAAATGAGGTAGAAATCTTACTAGTTCATAAATCTGACCTCCGTCTTTTTCCCTTATAAAGAAATGCCATTACTTAGGAATCTGGTAACTGGCTGAGTGAGAAGGGGCTACACAGATTATATAGAAAACATTAAGAGACATGAAGTCACATTTGATTCTTCAAGTTTTCTTATCCTTTGTCTTTATTCACAGCAATTCTGAGAGATTCTGGTAGATATGTTTTTTGTGTTTTTTTGGTCTTTTTTCTTTTTCTTCCCCCAGGCACTTTGGCCTAGACTTTGCAAATAGGAGAGTGAAATACAAAATATGCATAATATATTTCATTTTTAATGCCAAGTGATTGGCAACTTACAGTCACTAAACATTTTGAATGAACAGTTTGTAAATTGATTATCTAAAATTTGTTTTCACAAACAGTCCTTGAGGCAATTAGGAACAGAAGAATAAATTTGTAGTTATAATGGCCTGTTTGCAGATAATTTATTTAAATAGAAAAGCAAAGTTGACTCAAAGAGAAAACAACCATCCTGTAGTGAATTATTTGTTCATATCTGTTTCTGAAATGTGTCTCATCTCCTCTCTGTCTTCATGCATGAGTCACAGGCGATACGATGAAACAAGGGATTTGCATGAAAAAAAAATTCTCCATCTTTTTTAAACAGCCATTTCATCACTTCTTCAGTACTTCCAGCTTTTTTTACAGCAAATCAGGATTGGAAAGATGTATATAGATTATACACCTAATGATACCCTGCAAAGTTGTTTCTTTCCACCAAACCTTCACGTTATCCATGCTGTTGTTTTTGAAGCTGTTACTGGGTGAGAGATTTTGAAGTATTTTTTGTCATCAATGTGTACAGCTTTTTGGGGATGTGTTTTGGAGAGGCTGCTCTTTACACCGAGGTTTCTTGTCAGTGGATATTAGAAAAAAACAACAACACATAATGTGTGATTTTTATTGTTTGCCAAGGTATCTTTTCCTCCACAGAAGACTGCCAGAAACTTGTTCTGCAGTTGCCTGTGTATATATCTTCTGACTGCATTTCTTTTGTAATGATGTGCTGTGCATGCCACGCATGAGTCTGAAAATTCAACAATACAATAAATAAGAGAAAGATGATGATTGATTTAAGAGACCTATTATTTCTACCACACTCTGCTACTGGCATACTGGGACTGCAGTTTTGAGCAGGCGTCGCACTGCTATCAGTATCTTTGAGATAAGCTTTAAATAACCACTGGAAAAACACTCTGGACAGCTTTATGAAGATAATAACAGCAATTAATCGTGACTCTTTGGTGAAAAACCCTCAGCAAACCAGTGAGGAAAATATCTCAGTGAGACCTCCCCACTTGGATGTAGAGAGGGAAAGACCCACTGGGGCATCTGGGATTAGCATGGCCTATGGTGGGTGGCAGCTGGCTTTGTGCCTGGCAGGTGGGCAAGATCTGTGTCCATGTGTGCAGGATATGTGCTTCATGTTGGTAAGGATCTATGCTCTCCACCTCCTTCAGACCCTTGCACTCCTGCTCTTCTCTGGTGCTATCTCACTGACAGCTGACAGGCCAGCCTAAACTCCATCTCCCCGACCAGCCCCCTGCTCAGGAACAGTTGTTGAAAGGCCACAGCAAGCCCAAAGAACAAGATCTATGGTAAACACTGTAAGCCATGGCCTCAGAGATAGTCAAAGACAGCAAGGCAAAGGAGGCAATGTTTTCTTATCCTGCCACTGCAATCTCAGGGGCATTCTTTTGGAAGGAGGTTGTTCCTAAAGTGCCTTCTAGACTGAGCAGTGAGACCATGGTGGAACCCTACCTCCATCCAAGAGAGACGGCCTGAAGGCCTACTTACCTTCAGTCATGATCTGAATGCTGTATCTCCAGGGGCAGGTGAGCCCTACAATTGCCCTTTACTCTTACCAGGACATCATGAAAAGTGAGCTGCCTGTCTGGGTAACTCCCCTGGCTGCCTGTTGTGGCCATAGGGTGAAACCTAAGTCCTGTCCTCACATCTGTTTGGGGATGTTTATGCAAATATTCTGCAGGCAACAGCTGATGACCTGCTTGTCAAGGCAGAAGCAGTTTCCACCTCTTCCACTATAGTGGTAATGTCCTGCCATTCCAGCTGACAACATGTAGCTAATGGTCTGCTGATGCTTGTGCAGAGAGCTAGCAACAGTGATGGGAGTGGATCCCTGACTTTTCATGCACTGTATGCCATAGCCTCATAAAAAGGTGAAAAGCAAGGACCCAGCCACAGTCTTGTTTCTAAGCCTCATGTGGACATTGAGATGCAGATCTGAGAAAGTGGTCTTGTGAATTAGAAGGAAAGGTGAGGAGGATATGAGGGTGGAGTGGGAATATCCAAAAAGTGTGAATAGCTGTTCCTAGTGGATACAATTACTTGAGTTCTTGCTTAATTTATATTCCTCCCATTACCTAGCTGAGTGCTCACTGACTATGTGGTGGCCTCCCAGAAGTCCTGAGAGTTGTCACTTTGCTAGCTTTCTCTGGGAATAAATAAAATTGAGTGGTTAGCTTGAAGTTGTGGCTATCTGTGGACTGCTACTTTTGTGGGAAATAAGTTCAGCATTATGCATGTGGACCGTGAGCCAGCAGTGAAACCAAAGTGAAGAATAATGGTGCCTTTAGAGCTTTTATCTAAATGCCTGCTATTAAAGTTTTACGTTCTGAAAGGAGCTTATTGCTTTCAGGCAGGACTGTTTTACCACAAGAAAATTGGAAAGGGGAGGAAGAAAGAAGAGAGGAAGGAAAAGAAAAAAGGAGTTTTGCTTTGTATAAAAACAATTGGAACTTAGTGGAAAGTGGAATTGGTTACTAATGATCTGTGGCTAAGAAAGTATTAAACAAATTTGTACTTCAGCCTCTGCGACGATAAAACTCAGTGGCTGAGAGTAAGGCAACATGAATGTCAGTAAAGAAAGAAAGCTACGATCTTGCTGCCGCACAGTATGGCTGGTGCTCTCCACCGCTCATCCTGACTGCCTGATGTCCAGTGTGTTGAATTCCTACACTGACAATTAGCAGTAGTACTGGCTGCTGCTTTTGAACAAAAAAAGACCCCAAATTTCTGTCTAGCATCTGTTCATTCCACACAGAGTCCTTGTTGAGTGTTCATGCAAAACAGAGTGGTAAGGAGCCTCCTTTGCAGTGGGGAAGAGTAAGTGTTGCCACTGCAGGAAGTGCTGTATAAAATCCTATTGCCTGGGTTACACAGGAAGTCAGGCTACGTGATTATTCTAACAGTTATTGCTGGCCTTAAAGTCTCTGCCTTTCTCTGTTCTGTGGGTCTGATTTACAGACTACAGGTTGTAATGTAAGGTTGGCTTTTTTGTGTGTGAAATACTGACATTCAGATCTTTCTGTTGCCCACTACCTGTGATGATTAGGCTACTTACATTTTGTTTTAAACATTTGCAGTGCCAGGCACTTGTACATCAGCCACAGCCTCTGTGGACAGAAAACAACTGATATGGCTCTTTGCATACCATGCCTGTGGGACCACTTCTTACCTGTACTCTGCACAGACACTTTGCAATATACAGTCCTTCCATAAAGGGTAGCCTGAGACCGTCCCTGCCCTATCCTGGTAGACATGCACTGCTTACTCCTGCAGCTGTAAAAGTACAGTGGGAAAAGCAATCTTTCTGGAGATATTATGTTCCCTGTTTGCAGATCTATCAGGCAGAAGTGAAGAAGGTAATTGCAGAGGTGTTTTTTTTCTAGTTCTGCAGGTGGGCACGGCCATCTCCATGCTGGACTGGGACTAGATGGAGGATTTGGTTGGTGTTTCTCTGTCAGCCACTGCACTCTCAGGTAATTGAAAAACTCATGAACAAGTAGCAATATCACTTCAAAGTCTGCATAGTGAAGAATTGCCAGATAGATGGGTTTTATGTTAAAGCCTCAATCCAGTCCTGAGAATTGAAGAAATCTGAAGTAATCCCTGTCTTTTTGTCTATGCGTATGTCCATGGCTCAGTCCTATCAGGGGCTACTATTGGCTGTGTGTTGTGAGCTGAAAGAGAAAGAAAACAAGGGTTAGGTATCCAGGTTCCATTCAGAGCCTTTTTATTTTCTTACTTTGCTAGAATATTTTCTAGTTTGATGATTTCAATCACAATCTTCTTTGTTTATTTGCTCTGCTGCTAAACTGTGATTTCTTAAATCACTCCCTGTTGGCCCTTTTATAATTCTCAGCTTCCCTAATAACCTTAATTTTCTGTCCCAATTTTCTCTTTCAGTGTTAACACCTGCTATTTTCTTCTCTTTTGTAAACTGGAAGTTCTTATGGTGGAAGTTTGTTCAGTAGAGTGGCTATAGTGAGCTGAAATATCCTAATCAAATCCTGTGCTCATATGGGGTTCAAGTATCAAGGAAATTTGGAAGAGGTGTGAAAATGTTTTCTGGTCAAACAATGAAAAATGATTCGTCTTCACTACTATCATATAGGTAATTCAACAGAAACAAATATTATGGTCATTTCAGTCAGACTGCAGCTTTTGATCTTGCACATATACCTGGGATTATTAGGAAAGGAAAAAAGGAATCTATATACGTGTATTTTTTATGTGTTGAAGATAAGGGTGCATACAGTCAGAACTGACTCCCAGGACTGAACTCTGTATCACTGAAAACCTTGATGTGACATCCATGATGTGAGCTGGGACTTGCATCAGTGGATGTGATAGGAAATGTGCCCTCTTCTATTGAGAGTTCTCATAATCTTCAACAAAATGAAATGCCATGCAGGCACCTGGTAAATTTTAACTTCTGTTGTTAGTTCCCAGTCAGGGAAAGTCAATCACCTCCTCTAGGTAGGAATTGTATCTAGAATGATTGCAGAAGATAATGTGAAAAAAGACATGATGAAAGTAGTCCCTGGACAGAATGAAAGCAGAAGGCACTCTTTAAGCAGCACCTTGGAAATGGCCATTAAGCAATTAAGCAATAGGGGTACGAAGTTCGGTACAAGCATTCATATTGTATATGCCTATTCCTCATGTTCACAGTTGAGGATCCCCATAAGGAACTGACCCCTAATACTGTACATTAATGAGTTAGGCTGAATATATATGACTAATTAATTGTATCTATAGCTTGTTAAGTTTCTCATCAACCGGGACCCCTAAGCCCTTCTCAACAGGGCTACTTTCAAGGATTTCTTCTCTCACTTTGTATACATATATGGAATTGCCTCAACCAAAGTACAAAATCTTGCACTTTACTTCATTGAATCTCATTAGGTTAACAAGGGCCTGCCTTTCAAGTTTATCAAGGTCCCTCTGGATGGCATCCCTTTCTTCTGCTTTATAAACCACACTGCTCAGCTTGGTGTCATCAGCAAACTTGCTGAGAGTGCACTCAATCCCATCATCTGTGTCACTGATAAAGCTGTTAAAAAGTACCAGCCAATTCCTTAACCACCAAATATTTTGCCCTCCAAGTCCATATCTCTGCAATTTAGAGGGAGGGATGTGATGAGGGACCAAGTGCTCTAATTCTCTCCTGGCCTTTGTCTTCTTTCAGCTCAAATAATGTATAGGATTTCTGAGCACTATTTAGTATCTTGTCTTGAAAGTTCTATTTAGGCAAGTGGATGTGCTTTACAAAAATTTGTCTGGCTTCATCTTGAGTGCACATCATCTTCTTGTATGCACAGCTTCTTTGACAAGTAGCTGCACAGGTAGACCACCTTTGTATGAGAGCCGTCTCTTCTACTTTGCTTTAAATCTATCTCCTATAAGCTTCATTTGAAGGACTCTCATTCTTGAAGTATGTAGACAGCAAACAGTCAGTCTCTATCTACTTGCTCCACAGCATTAATGAGTATTCAGAATTCTATAAACTATTTCATAATTTATCATAGTTGATCTTTGATCTTACGAGGTTTTTGTTTTTTTTTCTCGTTGGTTTGTTAGTTTTATTTTATTCAGTATTATTCTTTACTACTGCTGAGCACTGAGCTGATGCTTTCTTCCATGGAGCTGTGTTATAATCTGTAGCTCTCACTCCCAAATGATACATGTCATCTCAGAGTCTGTCATTTTATATGTAAAGCTGGTGTTGTTATTGGACTCATGCGCTGCTTTATACTTCCTGAACCTGAATTTAATATTCCACCTCATCTCCCAGTTATTTAGACTTGTGAGGTCTTCTGTAGTCCTTCAGAGTGCTAGTTTGAATAATGAAGGTCAGTCAGTCTGACCTCTGTGTGCAGCAAGATCATGGAGCAGATCCTCCTGGAAACTAAACTATGGTGTATGAAGAACCAAGAGGTGATTGGTGACTGCCAACATGACTTCACTATGGGCAAATCAGGCCTGAAAAATTTTGTGGCTTTCTATGACATGGTTAGAATGTTGGTGGATAAGGGAAAAGCAACTGATGTTATTTACCTGGACTTTTGCAAAGCATTTGATACACTGTTCCACACAACATCCTTGTCTCTAAATTGGAGAGACATAGATTTGACAGATGGTCCACTTGGAGGATAATGAATTAACTGGATGGTTGCACTTAGAGTTGCATCCTCAGAAATTCTATAGATGACATGACCAGATGTTGTGCAATTGAAGGATACCATTCAGAGGGACACTGACATGCTTGAGAGGTGGGCCTGTGTGAACCTCATGAAGCCAAACGAAGCAAAGTGCAAGGTCCTGCACCAAGGTCAGGGCAATCTCAACAGTTTCAGACTGGGTGAATAATAGACTCAGAACAGACCTGAAGAGAAAGGCTTGGGGGTACTGTCAGATGAGAAGCTCAACATGAGCCAGCAGTGTGTGCTTGCAGCCCTGAGAACCAACTGCATCCTGGGCTGCATCAAAAGATACGTGATCAGCAGGTCAAGGGAGGTGATTATCCCTCTCTACCCTGCTTCCTTGAAGCCCCATCTTCAGTTCTGCATTCACATCTGGGGGTTCTGGACCCTCAACATAAGAAGGACATGGACTTGCTGGAATGAATCTAGAAGAGGTCCACAAAGATAATCAAAGGGCTGGAACACCACTCCTATGAAGACAGGCTGAGAGTTGGAGTTTTTCAGAGCCTGGAGAAGAGAACTCCAGGGAGACCTTATCGCAGTCTTCCAGTACCTAAAGAGGGACTTTTAACAAGACATGGATTGACAAAATGGGATAATGCCTTAAACTAAACGAGGATAACTTTATATTAGATATAAGGAAGAAGTTCTTTACTCAGAGTGGCTAGGCAATGGAACATGTTGCTAAAAGAGCCTGCACCCTGGAAATACTAAAGACCAGATTGGATGGGTTTTTGAACAACCTGGTCTAGTGAGAGGTGGCCCTGCTCATGGCAGTCTCTTCCAATCCAAACATCTTTGTTATTCTATGATTCCATGACTCTTACATTCTCAGCAAACTGTGATACTGCCCTAGACACTCACCTTTCCAGATCATTCAGGAATTTATTAAACAATACAGGTCTCAGAACAGACCCTAGCAGAATTTCCCTGCAAAGGGTACTTTTTCTGTTGCAAGATCTCTTTCATGTTGGTTGGCCAATTACCTATCCTTGCCAGCTCTTTCCCTCTTACTCTATGGTGACTAAGTTTCTTTAGAAACTATTAATGAGATATTTTGTCAAATGCATTTTGAAAATCTAGCTGTACTCTTTTTGACCGTCTCACCTGACCCACGTTTGTCAACTTCAAAAAACTAATGGATTTTACAAGGCAGAAATTCCCCTTACAGAACTAACATTGACTTTTCCAAGTAGACTGCATTTAGACAGCTATCAGATAAAAAGTCTGTCTTGTGTTGTAGCTTTTACAGATTTGAGCACTGGAGATATCAGCTTGCAGGCTTGCAGATATTTGGATCCTCCCTGGCATGATGTTGAGTACCTTTCATTGTTAATTGTACTAAAAGTTAAATTGAGAGGTCACATTAGTGATTCAGCTCTGACCTCTTCGGATTTTTTCAGAGCTCTTGGCTAAATACTGCCCAGTCAAGAGAAGTCATTAGCACTTATGATAACTTTTCCATAGCCTCTGCACAGTTACTGACATTTCAGATAGAGTCCCTGCAGCATTGCTTTCAAAAAAGGCTCCTAGCGAGGAAATCTCCTTGGTTGCTTCTACAGTGAGCAGTGATGCAAATATTCATTGTGCTTTTTTTTTCTGCTACAGCGTTGCCCTCTCTGAGTACTCAGCCTAGCTGTCAGTGGGCCCTACAGACTGCTTGGCAGGCGTTTTGCTCTGATGTGCTGGAAGAGGAATTTAGTACTACTTTTGATTGCTTCAGCCAACTGTTCCACAAATTCTTTTTTTTGGCCTGCCTAATTATATTTTTACTTGTAATCTGCCAGAGTTTATGATCCTTTTTATTTTCTTCATTTGGATACAGCTTCTGCTTTTTGAATGATGCCTTCTCAGTTCTAATAACCTCTTTTACTTCCCAAGTCTTTAGATCACTGCTTCACCACGCCTGCTTCTTTTTATTGTTTTGCAAGCTTTTCCTAACAGACAGGATGCAGTGAAGCTTTGCTTTCAGTATGATGTTTTTCAGTACAGTCCATAAGGATTTCATTCTCATCTACTCCTTTCTAACTTCTATGTTATCAAGTTTCCTCATTTTTTTCTATACTTCCTCTGTTCAAACTTCAGCAAAACTGTGGTGGATTTTTGACCTTTGCTACTCCAGAGGGTTTACTGGATCTAAGTATGTTGTGGTCACTGCTCTTGACTGGTTCTTTTCCTGTGAGGTTTTGAACCAGAACCTATGTGTTTAGTACTCTGAAGCAAAACTTTGAGAGCCTGATGTGAACAGAATTTAGGGTGAAAAGGAGGCATCTCAGATACTTCAGCCAGTGTGAATGGGATTGTTTTGAAAAGGCAGAGGAAGGTTTAAAGAAGTTATTTTGAAGAAATAAACTATTCTGGAATTTTCCACAGTCAAGGAAAGAAAGTAATGCAGAGATAGATTGATTGAGGCTAATATCACCAGGGGAGCAGTGCCGGGGTAAGCTAGACATGATGCCATGAGAATGGATTTGAAGGATAATATTACTGGTTGCATAGTGTGGCATGAGGAGATAATATGACCTTTCTCCATGTTAATTCCTTTATGCAGATGAAGTTTTTTCTGTGTAAATTGGCCAATATCATTCATGTATTGGCCAACTGGGCCCCTGTCAGAACCAGTTATGAGATTAAAATATGATTCAAATTTTATAAAATGTTAACCTGAGTAATGCATGATAGAAATTAAAGATTAGAAATTATGAGTAGGACTGGTGGCCTAGGAAATATGCTATATTGCTGCAATGCTATGAGATTGTGTATGCCATAGTGCTTAGAGGATTCTCCAGTAAGATGAAAATTAGCAGAGAAACCTCAGGTCAAAAATGGTAACAGAAGGCTAATCCTTCAATTAATTCAGTCACTGCAGATGAACCATCTTTACACAAGGGAGCAGGTAATTTTGCATTACTGTTTTGCACATGTGGGTTTTATTCAGTGAGGAAAAGTAATTGTCAGTCTGGGCAGTGATTTTCTCCTTGCCCCTCAAGTCCCTAGCTTAGAAATGAATGTGTGCAGAATGGATGTGTGTGGAAGTAGCTATATTCTTTTCCCCTGATTTATTTGGTCCTGTACATGCTGAATACATTGGGCATTTGTTTAAATGTGCCTTTCTGGGTAACTGTGGGCTGGTGGAGTATTGAACTTGGTATAATATGAATCTCTCAATAAATAAAAAATCTCCTACTAAATCTCCCTTTATAAAGGCTGAGAAGAGAGATCTGTAGCATTCCACCTGTGTATGAATCGATTTCAATCAGCCTTTAGGAGGTTTCAGGCTGTGTTAGCTGTGGGATAGCACAGGGAAGCACTGAAACTTCCCTCACCTCTCTTATTGACAGATTTTTTATGAAACATGGAATATTTAGATTGAGAAGATTCATCTCAGTACTGCTGTCACCCAGCCTTGTTATCTTCACTCAAAACCTATTGTAATACTGTCCACGATGAGCATACTAGCTTTCCTATCACGTGTAACAGGGCACAAACATATCTCTATAAGCCTTTTCTGGAAACTAATTAGATCTTTAAAGAAAAAAAGAGAGATTTTCTGATTGCTTTTTTTAGAACAATTTACATGTTTAGGAAAATGGGCCAACTTTCTCATTTCAGAGTTCTCTGATTCTGATACGGGCAAGGTGAGAGGTTAGAGGCCTCGTTGTTAATGAGAGAGACAGAATGATTTTTATACTAATTGAAGCATTTACATTTTTTCAGCAGAACTGAAATGCAAAACTAACACATTCCTTAGAGATTTATAACCCCACAATGGATTATTCTATTCTCTCTCCCTTAATTATCCCAAATTATCTGAACTCTTATGAAGAAGAAAGAAATTAATATTAATATTCCATTTAGAATATACTCTAAAATGCAGTAGAAAATGGAGGCAATAATAATGATAAAGAGGATAGCTGAGATAATTTTGAATATATAATTTTTCTTCTCTCCATTGCAGCTTCTTTATACCAGAGTACACCAGGAAAAGTGCATTGCATTCATTTAGCAAAACAATTTTTGTGCTGCATTGACTTCCACTATGGGAGTAAAAGCTTAGTAAAATATTGCTCTGTCAGTTAGATGCAATATTTTGTCTTTGTGCCTCAATCAGAAAAAAAATACAAGTGTAAGGGAGACTGAATAACTTGTTATGAAGAGTGTTTCCACATGGGGGTAAGTTGACAGATAAGGCTCGTTATGGGATAGTAGGAAAAAGGCAGGAAGAAGAAAAGATCTATAAGGTGGACATAGAATACAGCAGAATTTATTTTGAAAGAAATGAAATAATTGGAATTATGAAGGAACAAACAGTAACTGGAAGCTACACACATTGAATCTGTACGTGTCGGCTTTACAGCAGATGAGAAAATCTGCTTGTATGAAAGAGACAGGGAGAGAGGTGCAGCAAGAAGGGGTGGGAGGGAAAAGATTCTGTTTTCTCTTGGATGATGAGACCTAGTTACATGGAAAAACTCAAGTTAGTGATCATGATTTAAAGGCTTGCAATTGGACTTTACTACTTGGAGGTGGCCCTCAGGTATTACACCAAATTCCCTGCTCCCAACTTTAGGGCATTGTCTTTGGGCTTTCAGTGCCCTGGCAGCTGGTAGTTTCACAAGGCATGAGTGAAGGTGAAACTTATTTTTTTTCCAAACGTGCCCCAAATTGAAAAATACTCTTGTTGATGATCCTTGGTGTTGGGTTACTGTTCATATTGAATGTAAGTGTAAGCTTGGGTTCAGCTTTAAAATTTATGGCAAATCCAGGCCCCATAACCTAAGTAACCCATAAATCCAGGCCCCATTACCACATCGTCTTGCTTTATGTATATTTGTTCACCATTTGCATTAAGAGTCACTCACTGAGCGGAGCCAGAGACTTCCATAGGACCCATCACCTATAAGCATCTTGATTTACATCTGCACAGACATTACAATGTTGGCTGTATTTAGAACAGTACTATCCTATGAAACTGATGTTTATTTTCTCATACTGTACTTGGCAGTAAAGAGACAAATTTTTAACATCAGGGGAGACATAGACTAGTCCCCTACTCTTATTTTTGTAAATCCTTTTGTTTTCACTATCTTAGAACAACTTTAGCAGGTTGTTACGAGGGTAGAAGACATCAACCAAAGTGAAGTCCATCTGCAAAACTGTTGCATATGGCATCACTTATCAGGCGTGAGCATTGGCTGTAGGAAGAAAAGTCTGTCATATTAAAAAAAATAAAATCAACAGAGTATGACATTAGAAATGGAGAACAGGCTTGAGATCAGCCATGAACTAAAAAAAGCATTTTGCTGTTGCTTGAAAATAGCCTTTACTGTTTTTGTAACACTTTGCCTGCTCTTTTTTGTTTGCTCAGCTTTCAGAGTCTGCATAAATGTTTGTGAGAAATGTTGAGAAATGGATCTAAACTTGGGTCTGACAATATAGAGGAACTGTGTATGGTCAGCGCCCAATACAGTATGCATGGTGCATGGGATCAGAAATACATGCTGTTGAGGGTGTCCTTTCCACAGCACTCTCTCCAAGTTACAGTGCACAGAAAGCAGATGAGAGGATGCTGTGGACTTTCTGGGGACAGGCATCACAGCAGTTGTGATGCTGCCCATGCAGTGGAGCCAGCCTCTGGGCTGCATGTGGCAGAAGGCCCACAGCGTGTACGCAGAGCTGCACACAAGAAAGTGCCTCCCTGGACTGACTTGCTGGCATGAACATATTGCATTATGGGGTGACTGTGTTACTGTATGCTGGTACAGTTGCATTGCAAGCAGAGGATGTCGTTGAGTGGGATGCTTTGGGTTCATTTCTAGGCTGGAACATCTGTAAAAAGAGATGTGTTTCTCAGCCTTCTTCCAACAAAGTATTTGGCAAAGAACACTAGGTCCTAGTGCAGTGTTTTGGTGTTCCTTTCAAACCAGTGACTCTTAGTCATAGCAATTTTGTGTTCCTGCTTCCTTAGCTTTATAGAAAAGAAAGAATGAAAACCAGTCAAAAAATACTGCAAAGGATGTCAGTAATAGCTACATTTGGTGTGTGTGCGTGTTTTGAATAGTTACTAGTGAGTATGTGACCTTTAAACATAATGGAATGGGGAAACTAGATTTTATTTCATTCAGCTTGATGCAACATTTTTGATGTTAGGCATTGCAAGAACATTTGCAATCCACTGTTGAGAAACAGTAATGTTCTGATAAAGCACTGGACTGGGATTTTATTCTAGGCATAGTCACACACTTTCTACATTAATTTGGCTAAGAAAATTAAACAACCCCCTTTGGCATGGCTTTCTTATCTGTGAAATGAGAATGATAATCCCACAATACCAGTCTGTGACAAATACATGTGTATTTACCAAACGGTTTCAGATTAAATTTTTCTCCTGTCTAGTTATTTCAGAAAACAGCCATAAAGAAAACTTGACTAAAGCAAATGAAAGCTGTTATGTTAGACATCTAAAATGAATTGGCTGCCATGTGCCAGACTGTTGAATGTCCCAGGATGAGAAATTAAAATAATTTGTTTAAATTCTTGAACAACTGACTGCTGAAAGTATCATATGACCAAAAATACCTCTTACTGACTTCATAATTATTGAAAATTTCTGCAGCAGTTATAAAATGATACATCTTAGATATGTTCCTTATTAGTTCTGTTCATTAAGAAAGAGATATTTAGCTAAAATGAGACACTTTTATTATTAAAACTATGATCTGATTTCCAAGTAACGTTTTGATTTGTTCTGCAGCAAACATTTTATAGATTTGTTTCTTGTTCATCATTTAATGAGCAGCAAACAGTTCTGCAAACTGTCACAAAACAAAATAACACATATGAGAGAGTAAGGAAATAAATAAAACATCACTTGCTATAAAATGGACAAAATAAATAAAAGGTAACCTTGTATGCTTTTTATTACATGTTTCCTGTTTTAGTGCTCTGCGTTTTCTCATGCCAATTCAGATAAGACCATGAAGTCCAGAAGCTGCCTGGTGCCTTTTCTTAATTCAGAAAAATAAGTCTTTCCTTCTTTTTGTTTTGATTTCCTTCCTTACAGCTCTCTCCTGTGCATCACATGTAGAATATGCACTGGTGTTCATTTGGAAGAAAAGTGCCACATACGTGTGCAAGATGGCCTGATTGTGAAATACTTCCCTGCCTTCCCCTTTCTGTAGATCCCAAAGGCCACATTTGTCATATAGTCACTTTGCTATGAGTGTGTAATTAAATGTAAAGCGCTTTGGGATGTTCAGCTGTATAAAGCATTGCTATTGAAATGCAAGTTGTTTTTCCTGCAGATGAACACAAAAGGAAAAACAAATAAACAGTAACAACAACAACAACAAAAAAAAAGAAATGAAAAAGGTTTCTAGGGATAAAAATGTGAACACTGGTAGATAAATAAAACATTAGAAAGAAAAGAAAATACTTCCGGAAAACAAATCAATAAGATTAAAAAAAAAAAAAAGAAAAAGGAAAAGATTTATTTGCGAAAGTTGACAGGCTTGCAGAAATTTCTAGCTTACAAGCTATTTACAGAGAGAAAATATGATGAATCAAGACACAATCGTCAAAGTAAAAACCCTAGGTATTAAAATTTTAACTCTAACTTGTAGAAGGAGTCAAGATCTTTTCCTCTGTGACATAAATTTGCACAGGCAGTAGAAGTTTCCAATTACAGAGTTTCTTCTGTATTTTACATCCTTGGAGATAATGTTTGTCCTTTTGTGAAATAACTGTAAGATTCTGTCCTCCCTGATTTATGTCTGATAAATACTGACATAATATATTAGGAATTGGAATTATTTCTAACAACAGGAAAAATTAAACCTGAACAAACTTGAATAGTTCTATTTGTTCACTACTTTCCATGGTAAACAAATCAAAGAAAAAATAAAGCAAAACCATACACACACACACACACACACACACACACCAAAAAAAAACAACCAACAACAAAATAAAACTGAATTTTCGTTCTGCCATAGACTAGATCCCCAGAAGATATGCAGCCTTACAGAGGAATTCTCTGACCACAAGGTTTTAGAAGTATGGGTGTGTTCAGATATCTTTTTATTTCCTTTGAATCTGTTGGTTCACATCCACTATGACAGATGAGGGAGCTGCATGGAGGCCTCCCCTTCCAGGGGAGCACCTCAGTCCATGCACTGTCATTGCTGGTTTTGAAGAGTGCTCGCATCTGAAGCCAGGGACATTTCCCTGCTCCTTGTTCCACCCTGTTTGCTTTTGGAGCTTACTGCACCACTTCCCTCATAAACCTCAGTGAAGGTTACCATGTCCTCAAGATCTTCTGAATGAGCTGCTCAGCTGATTGTGCCTAGGCTCATCTCCATCAAACTCAGCCAGATTAGGGGGTTTTAACCTCAGGCTAACCTGGCTCAGATTGGACAAGATAGGTGAGGGAATGGTGGCAGAAAAGCTTGAGTGACTGGTGGAAATGAGCCATAATAGTGGTGATGATGGGGGACTGGGGAGCAGCCTTTGAAGGAGCCCATATTGGCACACCATCTTCTGACTCTAGCTTTGCTGAGCACCTTATGTTTTCATCCAGATAATCTGTAATGTAAGTGAAATCATGACCTTAACTGTTTTGGCTGGGTTTTTTGGTAACATATACAGTGAGACACCACATATGCTGTACACATATTTCCCAGGACACCTTATAACCAAAACAGTTAGTTATCAAGAAATGTCTGCTGTAGACTCCTTGCTTTCCTTCACCCATCAGTGACCACTTGCTATCAGACTTCATGCCCTGAAGATCCTGGGTTGCTTTTGCTTTGGTAGCTTTCCCATAGCGCACCATATTAACTCCTCTTATTATGTCCCATTCAGTTAATGTTGATTCAAAGCTAATGGATTAATGGCAGCTCACTTTACAAAATGTTTGTGCATCTCAGTTTCACATTACTGTGTGTTGAAGCGCAAAGAATAACAGAAGTGAGGACTGCCTTTCAATTTTCTACATACCTTCTAAACTTTTATTTATCTCTGATTAACAGTGTCACGTATGTCAGTTCACTCGGTCTTAGCATAATGATTTCATGAAATCAGAGCTTTCCCGCTGTTCTACAAAGTACATGGCAAAATTATCCCACACCAGGGGAACTTTGTAGTAGGTATTTGGACTACCCTTTAATGTTTTCCTTTAACTCATATGGGGCTAAAAAGAGTACCCTGGAATTTTGTAGTTTCCTTCATATGCACAGTCCTTGGGCATCCATGGTACTTTGAGTAATGCTGTGCATTCTCACTTTCTTACTGAGTATCTGAATATATATATATATATTTGTGTGTGTGTGTGTGAGATGTGGCAAATTCCCAGTGTTGAATTCGTGTTTCTCACTTGTTTGTAGATGTAATCCAGTATATTTGATTTCCTGAAATCTCTTAGAAAGATATGACTTGCTGGTTGCTTTGTTAGGCCTAAGGCTGAAATACAGTGGGAAGATGGCAAAAGACTTCAGCTGGGTTGAAATTAAGGAGAAAGAAAGAAACACACTTGCACCATTGAAATATTGATTCTCAGAAGATAGTTTTTATGGGAACTTCATTGTTCGCATGTCTCTATTAGCCTTCTCATTTCATATTATTGTGAATAAGGGGAGATGATGTATTGCCATGAATGCTAGTACATGGTCTAAGCAGCAACTTCCATTATTACTTCCATTATCACAATGGATCTTCATTGGCCTGAATTGCTAACATTCTTACAGGAATGATAAGACTAAAATGGCTCTACCTGTCATTCACTGATGTGTGAATTGACAATCAAATGATTGATCAATTTTTCTGCACTTCAGTAGCTTTTTTCAAGCCACACATCCCGAGTTAGTGGATAAAATGCTGCAGTTCCAGACTAGTTTTCTAAGGTGTAGGCAAAGCAAATTAGGCAATTAGACCTAATCTTAGATTTCAAAATTGAAAATCCATCAGCATCTCTGTCTTGTAAAGAAAATACATTTCCAAATCTGAAAGGAAAAAGTATCCTCACAAAAGAAAACTGTAGTCCTGCCAGCCTTCCTGTGAACAGTTTTCATAAATTTCTAGTGTATTTTCCTTTTTGCTCATTATTTTTCAAAAAAATTTGGACCCCAGGAACTTTAAAGAACGAGTTTTGAAAGTCAGGCAATAGTAATTGCTAAATTTTTAACCATGATTTATGAAAACATGCTTTTACTTTATTCCTTTTATAGGAAATGTTAATGACAGTTAAGCAAAATGAGGATTAACATAGGAAAATATGTTGCATGGCAGATTCTGAGTAATGGATTTATAACCAGTTCATTTTTTTTTTGAAATTTTATATCAAAATGGATTGAAAGAAGACACACAAATCATCAGTCAGATGAAACAGAATATACAGACCATGAGTTCTCCTGTAACCTCTGCTAAACACTGACTGAGATCACCCAGTCCTGATCTAGTACTCTCTCTAACAGAAATATCACGTTCATTTGTTCATCTCCTTGTTTAAAAGCAAAGACCAACCAAACCTCTGGCCTATCTGATTGAGGGAAAATGTTTCTTGACTTTAGTTAATCTTCACCCAAAAAATATATATTTTTATGTCGCTATTAAATCTTTTTTGCATTTATTGGTGAACCTGTGGTGTACATATGACAATATATGGAAGTTCTACACAATCAGGCAAAACTGAGAATCAGTAAGGAGTCTCAGAAGGAAAAAAAATCCAGAGGAAAAGGGCAAATGTAGAACAGAAACCATCAAAATGGAAAAGTTGAGGCAGACGAGGGCTGGGTAACCCTCTGACAATCTTACTGTAAGCCACTGTGCTTTATGCTGTGAGGCCTTCATCCAAATGTCACTGGTTGTAGTAGGAAGGCTTCAATGGGCTTTGATGCAAACCTAATTCAGCCAACTTACTGAATGATTTCTTTAGTTTTGTGATACTCATCTTGTTGCTGAGCAGGGATGAGGAGGAAGGAGATGAGAGGAGGCCAAAGGAAAGTTGACCACACAAAAGTACTGTTGGAGACATTAGACCTAGTATGTATGGGGCTGTTCAACCTTCACAAAGAACCAAACTTATTCCCATGGAAACCAGTGTTTAAAGATGAATAAATAGCCTGGCTCTCAGCAGCTCCCTTTCCTTTTTCTCTTTTCTTCTCTCTTGGGATGTTTTGTTGTTGTTTTTGGTGAAGGGAAAGAAAGAGGCTCTTCACCTCTAAGCAGCTTGAGAAAAGACTGGTAACATTCATTCCACTAATAAGCTGGCAATTAATGCAAAGAAGAATGTCCTGGATTTCCCAAAGAAAAGTATTTTTCAACAGGAGCTAGTCAAGATGTTGATGAGGTTTTGTTTCTCCTTTTTCTTGTTGTTGTTCTTTAAATGGGACTCACTCTTTCTGGAAAAGGGGGTTGCTATACTGATGTTGTAAGTCTGCCCTCACGTGCTGAATTTTAACTCTTCATTTGAGAAAAATGTAAGCTAGCTCAATGGAATCCACCAGACATATTATGGCATCACTGAGATACAGATCTTCAGATCTGCTCTTTTTTTTTTTGAGTTTTATGTGCTGATGGTTGCATAGCAATGGGTTACGTATGCAAAGAATACACAGAGGTGCACAGCATCCATTTGATATAGCAGATATGGTTCATTATCACTCCTGCACTAAGTAGATAATGAATTCAAAAGGAATGTTACAAAGGTGTTGCTGATAGTATCAGTGTTAGAATGTGTTGCAGCTATTGACTGACATAAAAAAGAGACAGCCGAAGGTAGGCTGAGAAACAGAAGAATTAACAACTAACTTTCCATAAGAAAGAAAAATGATCACAGCCTCTGTAGTCTGAAGGAAATCCTTTGTATTTGGTTTCTTGTGACAAGAATTTCAGTTTTTGGAAATAGGAAATATCATAGGGAGTATCATCATATGGGGAATTTCCAGCATGAGTCAGCATGACGCTTGTGCTTAGATGGAACATAAGTGGTTCTGCAGGCTCTGAAACTAATGAAGTCAGGTTTCCTACAAGCTTATATCTCCAAGCCCTTTGACTTTGATGTCTCTGAATGGATCAGTTCCCATGGAACTTCTGGTGGAGACAGCTTCTGTAGAAGACTTTTTCTGCATGGATTTTCTGATACATAAATATGGTCTCATGCTGCAGTGTTTCCCTTAGCATGAAATAAATTTTCACTATTCTCTTTTCCCTCTCTACATAACTGTTTTTTAAAAACCTGTAGAAACATAATTGTCTTTCAGAGCTCCATCTCTCTATTCCACTTGACTGAAATCAGTTAGTAGGCTCAAAATTATTAGGGAAATCAGCCAGCCAAAATGATTGCCTAAGCCTAATTTCCTTAGGAAACTAGGTTAAAAAGTTAATAATAGTAATAACTTCTGAACTGGGGCTACCATGGGGGAACGCACTGCAGGCTGTATGGGCCAAAACAGTCAGCTGTGTCACTCCCTTTAAGCACTCCCTTTGAACCTTCTCCTAGGTCCTGTTAGCAAACAAACCTTCCTCCACATGCTAAATGGGTGAATGGTCCTACGATGTGTAGGGACTGGAAAGTGATGGAGACCACATGTGCAAGGCTGGACTTCACCTGGCCATCTGACCATTTCAGACCTGCATTCAAATCAGCAGTTTGCAAGGGGTTTCACATAATAACAGCATGTAATTCATTTTCACGATAAAACATATATTTCTAATCCTTTAAAATACCTACACATTCTTCTCCACCTGAGTGTCTGAGTGTCGATTTGGCTTAAGCTGTCTGCAAGCTATAAATTGTTTTTGAATTTACTTTTTAAAGTTCCCTTTCTAGACAATGATTTACAGCTGTGCAAAGTGAGAAACAAATTTTCTGCTGCAATGGGTGGAAATCTGAGTATCCATTGCTGCCCAGGGTCTGCATTTTTATTTATTTTGAATGGTTCATGGTATGCTTCCTCCCTTTTCTCCTTCCCCTTTCTTAGAACTCTGCTTAAGAAATTGCATTTAGTTTTTCAGGAAACTGTAGTGCCCATTTCTGTTTCTTAAAAGAAAAAAAAAGTAGAAAACACATTACACAGCAGACTCTTCCTTCTTCATCACATATGGTCAGTGATAGTTGCCTCACTGAGATTTGTCCAACTCCCACTGTGTTTTAAGTACTTCCTTATATACTAAGAGAGGCATACAGCCAAAGCTCCTTGTGCTGAAAATTTACTGTCTGAATATGAAGCAGGGCAATGGTATTGTAACGGCTTCTCAACATGAGCTTATCTTTAGTATTTTGTTTTATCCTGAGGCACTGACCTTTCTATTATTGGGCTCTTTGAAAGGAAGGAGTATAGAACTATGTCTTGTCTGTATCATCTTGTTTATGGTTTATATGTGGCTACAAGTTCTGCCAGAAACTTAGTGTCATTTTACTGCCAAGTTTTACATTCTGCCTGTGATGTACTAATTATTGGGGTGCAACAGAGCACTTGTTTCCTATCATAAATCAGGAGATGTTATCCAGGAATAAAATTTTGTACAAATCTTGGAAGGATATAAGAATACAAAATATCCTCTGAGGGCCGTATTCTGATCTTGTTGACAGTGATGAGAAAGGTACTTTTGTTTACACTGTGGGAGCCGCATAATGAAAGACAATGTCCACTTTTATTATTTTTTAAGGAAACATTTCCTCACAGTATGGTGAGCACAGGCAAATGGGGCTGTCTTACACCTCAACTGAGTACCTGGTGTAGCACTATCGTAGGATATGTAGTACGTTCAAGAGCAACAGTGCTTTTGGATATAAATTGGTGTAGTTCCTTACACATCAGTGGCAGTGTATGGTTTTTTCTTGTGAGGAAATCTTGCTCTCAGCTTCAAGTTGCCATTTCCTTCCCTTTTGAAACAGAAGGGAGAAAAAAAAAACACCAAAAGACTGTGCTTTTAATCCATTCCTAGGAAGGGGAGGATGGGAGGAAAGAAAGAAAATGATTTGGAGACTGCGCAGTAGTTTCCTCCTCTTACTAGCAGCACACAGTTAATACACATGACTTAATGGAAATGCACTTGCACTCAGCTGCACTTGCCTACGGCAGAAGAGATAATGAAGTATTTCTGCTTATACCATCACAAGCCCTCACTTGTACAACAGAAGCATGAGTTCAGACCAGATTCAACCCAACAGCAAGGGCACACTGAGTGCAGTGCGGTCTCCAGCCTGGCCAGGGCTCTTCATCACAGCTCTTGGAGACATATGGGGAGCTGCTGAACATTTATGCTCTGTGTTAGAGCCTATTTGTTCTTCCTCCGTGGAAGAGATGATAAAATTTAAGGACAAGTAAGAATGCTGGTCTATTTAGCCAGATTCCCATCAACTAGACAGCTCGCAGCGTTCCAAACATGTGTGATGCTATGTTGCAGGCATTTCTGGTTGTAAGAGCGGAATTCAACCTTGAGCTCATTTACATGATTAAAAAGAAACCAGAATGTCCCACCATGTTTTTATAGCACTGGAATGCAAATTTGGATTTACAGTTCCAGCTCTGCTCCTTCTCTTACTGCTATTCTCCTGCCCTTCACCCTCATCCTGAAAAAAAATAAAAAACAACAGAAAAACAACCAAACATCTGTGTCTTTCATTTCAATCTTAATAATATCTTCTGATCTTTTACAGACTGAGTATTGAATAGTTTGTAAGAAAATAGATGATGATTCTTTTCTACATATCCCATAACTCATTGGCTTCTTGCACCTGTCAAATGCCACATTTTCTCCCTCTGGGAGTATGTCCCCATTCATGTAGTCCTCCTTCCTCTCTAACTAGGGAAAGAGATGAAGTTGCAGGTGTCAGTTAAGCCATGATTGCTTCTTTGATCTTTCCCAGTTACTTTTTTTACTGGAATGTTTCCTTCTAAGTGTTTTTCCTGTGTGACTGTGTGATTCCAAATAGACCAGCATTTGTTTTGCTTTCAGTAAGCGTGGAGCCTCAGTTCTGCTTGTGCATCACTGAAAAAAAGGAAGTGATTCCCCTGATCTCAGCAGATCATGCAAGGCTAAACCTCACGTACACAAAGGGTATTGGGCTTTCTGTCATCTTGTTCAGAAATGAGATCCCTGTATTTATAAAAAAAAAAAAAAAACCTTTAATGTGTGATTCATATTCACTCCTTAGTTGAGTGCACTCATGTACTTCCCTGAATCCAAAAGGCAGAAAACACTCACTTACTAACAAAACAACGTCATTATAAAAAAAATCAGATGTATTGAATGAAAAAAAAATCCCACGTTTATTTTCTGTAAAGTGAGATACCTTTTGTCAGGGCTGGATATCTTTCTGCAGCTGAAATGGAAGATAAGAGCATGAAGCACACAGTATACGGAGGCTATTTCCTAGTGCTGTTCCAGAGGCTGGACATAGTCTCTGCTAGCTCTCCTTGCCTCACTGAAATGCAAACTGTTGGACTCATCTCTGTGCCTTCCAGTCCAGATAATCAGACACTTTTAAAGCAATAAAATCTAAAAAGCACAGTTTAATATTAACACTATTAGTCAAGGTAGGCATTTTGCATAGCTAGGATGGGGCGTCTAAGTGACTGCTTTCGTTTTTTATTCTGATCTTTCTCCCCCCGGGTTCTTCCATCTTTGGAAAAAGATGCTGCCATGTGAGTAAAATCACAGGAAACTGTCTGCATTTCAGGCAGATAAATCATCACCTGTGAGGTTTTAAAAAACCGTGGGAACATTTTTCAATACACAATTATGTTTTTCTTGTTGATGTCTATTTTTTTTTTTTTTTTAATGGCAAAGCATTCACTTTGGGTCAGAGACCAGAGCAATTCATTAAGCTTTCTTTTAGTGCGGATAGTGACAAGGTTTTCTCCCCTGGACAATGCTGCAGACCCCGCAGAAGTCCTCTGGGCTTTGTCCCCTCTTCTCCCCTTCTCCCCTTCTCTGCCAGTCTGTTTCCTTTCATCGGGGCTGAGGGGAACAACACACCCTGTGCCCTCAGTGCTACCTCACAATGACACCTGCTGGTGGCATCGCCTTGGGAGCACACAGCTCCTCTGGCACTCAGCTGTGTCCTCGTGATGCCTACAGAATGTTCCAAATATATATATACAAATAAATAGGCAGCTAGGTATGTATATATATTTAACCCCCTGTGAAATGAATTTCTATCTCCTTTCAGCATGACGTGATGGGATTTAGGAAATCTCAAACTGATTTGTTCAGCTTCATTTCCCTATACTTTAACAGCCCCTTTCAGGCGAGGTGGCTGGGCCACGCAAGCAGAGGCTTTTGGCAATGTGTGTTTTCTTATCTCAGTCTGCTCAACTATTGTCTTTAAATATTCTTTTCTTTGGTAAAATCAGTTTGAAAATGCACATTTTAGAAATGTGAAGGGGATCTGTGAATTTGCTGCTGTGTTTATTCATTTCTCAACCCTCCAAACACTTGAGAATTAGAATTATTCAGCTAGGCTTAATGAGGCTGACTCAGAGTAAAGCTATATGCATAAAAGTCAAGGATAGGAGCCCGATGTGGTGTGTTTTTAGGTGGTTACAGAGTTTTTAATATTAATGTTTATTGCTGGATGTTTATTATTTACTATTATTATTCTTTATTGTATTTTTGTTATTATTATTAATATATTATTAATAATAATGTTTATTACTGAATATTTTGAAGAGAAGAACTTGGGCTGTATCTTCTCCTCGGATCCTTCACAGGAACACTCCGTGGGGCTCTAAGCAGAGGAGGTTGGCTTGTTGGGGCCCTGCAGCCTGCCAGGGCAGATCTGGGGCTCCGTGCTGCTAGCTCTGCACAAGCTGGTGCTGCAGCCACTAAACTCTTAGCTCACTCACTTTCCTTTTGCCACCATTTTTTAGTCAGCAAGATGGGGAAAAACTGCTCTGAGTGTCTACTAGGACATGTAAAATCAACACCATGGGCTGTACTGTGATCCCTAAAATAAAGCTCAATAAAAAGGGTAAGAAAATTTGATTGCAGTAATAGCCTCTGTGCAGCCTTCTGGTTCTGGGTAGCAGGACTGCAGGCAGGAGCACAGGCCTTATGCTGGGACCTGGAGCTGGCTGGCCGACCCACAGCTCTGCAGGCATGGGTGTTCTTCAGGTAGCACAAAGCTGATACTTGTGAGCATAGGAACTTTTCCATCCTAGTCTGAGCGAAACCTCCTGGGACTCCTCGCAATTCATCACTACAGGTTTCTCTTGGGCTTTACCCTGTCATCATCTCTGATGCCACTCACACACTGATTAAGAAGAATGCCTTTTGAGTCATCTTCAAGAAAAGTTCAAGAGAAAACTCACCTTTTTTTCCCAGACATGTTTTTTGCTGTGTTAAAGTAGCCACAGGACAAACCCAGGTGACATCCTAGCAGAGCTGCATGAAGAATTTTGTTTGACCAGCTAGAGAAAGACATTCTCTTCTGGCTTGCAGTGAGCATACAAGGGTGCAACTCTTCATTTCAGAGGTCCTGCACTTTTATAAGAAAGGCCGTGGCATCTCTGCTGCAAGAGGAAAGGAAGAGGCACCTTTCATTTTTTCTAGTGGTTTTTATTCCAATTTTGCTGAGGCCTTCACAAGCAATTTGCGCATCTGTCTTTATAATTTTGAGCTGGTAAAACATTTTGATCAGAAAATGCTGACTGAGGGAAAAGGAAACTTTTTGCTGAAATATCTCACTTTAATGATGTAAATATCATATTATGCTCAGATCACTCCCATAAAATTGAGTATTTGTCCTCCACAGCATGATTTTCAGTTTTACACTGTCTTGCAATATTCATACTGTAATTATAAAAAATGCATAAACATAGAATTGCTTTTGGAGTATTTTCTTTCACAGTAAAGTTATGAGATTATTGACTTTTTATCTCATTCCAGTAGAAGTAAAATTAAAGAATCTGAGGACTGCACTAACTAGAAATTCCAAATTTTAATTAGTTTTGCTTAATTTATAATCTCTTCCCCCTCACCCCCCAACTCCCCACTCCCAATCCCAGTGCCTTGCAATCCAGGACTTCAGAAGGAAGTCCCACCTGTTCCTTACAGGGTGTTGGGGAAGAATGGAAAGTAGAAAGACAGGAGAGGGAGGTGTGACTGCTGTTGATTTGAAACAGGAACCTCCATTCCAGTTTTATCTATAAAACTAATTCTAGTGTGAGACAGCTGCTGTCTCTGAAGGTTTCAGCGTATCTCTTGAAATCCCAAGGATACTTTTGTTGTTGTTGTTGTTTTTTAACCTGTATTGTATTCTCATTGCCCTTGAGATCCTATATTACAGCTGCCTTCTTCAGAAGGATTTGATAAGAATATCTCTTTTGGACCATGTCAGTGTTAGAGAATTGCTGTCAAGCGTCAAGAGATGCTCTCTCTTCCCCTGGGGCTTTAAAGATGCTATTCTAAAATTAAAGTGTTTAGTATAGATAAGATACTTACGGTTATAATGAGGTCAAGAGTTGCTGGCAGTTTCCATGTGGATATTTTTTAGAAGTTGATCCAATCCCTGGCTGTGTTAGTTTCCTTGTTTAGACAGATAAATACATACAGACCATGTAGAGACGTAGCAAAAAACAGGAAACTTTTCAAAAATATTTGGAAATCATTCTGATTGCATTGTTTAAGTCAAGTTGCACCATTTGATTGTGCTGGCATTCTCCGCAGTGCAATGTGACAAGGAATTTGTGACGTAACAAGATATGCCCGCCAAAGCCCAATGTGCTTTGTTTTAGTCAGAATGTATTAATCCACTTACTGAATAATTGACCCAAAGAGATTCTGTCAAACACCACTAAATTATTCACAGGATTTCCAAACCAGCAGACAGTGTCCTTTAAATATTTAAGAATAATGTCAAATGATTTTCCACACCAAAAATATTCTTTTTTATGTATTTGTATTATGTATTTTATGTACGTGTGTTTGCTTAAGTTCCCTAACTCTTCTCTGTTGCTTAATGAGAGAGAAGGCCAATTAAATAAAAGCCAATACACCCTTCAGAGGTGCCAGGTAGGTGGGAGGGGAAGGCCTTTTCTGATGGTGAACGCCCTCAGAAGGAGCAGCACGAGCTCATCCCACTCAGCTGTCATTCCCACTGGATGGCATATCATTAGCACATTTTCACTGCCTCACCCTTGTGTTTTAAAGCAAAAGCTAAACCCTCTACATAGATATACATGTATTTTACCCTGTAACATGTGCCTTGGCAGTTAAGTTCCCCAAGACGGGGTGCAGCATTGCAGGCTGCATAGCCAAAGCTGTTAAGTGCTTTGCTATTCTCTACCCTCAGGCCTCACAGTGCCTCTCTAGGTGTGCATTATGAGATAACAACCTTGCCGGATCAATTTTGGTGTGGAAAATAGGTTTCCTTAAAAAAGGGACACCAGTATAGCAGCATTCAAGTTCTACCAATTACAGTGTCTGACACCTTTCCCCTTGAAGGTTGCATGCTGAACGAGAGCAGGGTATATTTCTGGCTTGTTTAAAGAGGATAAGGACAGGCATCTGATAGCTTACCTTAATTATTCCATTTCCTCCTCCCAATATACATTTTCAAAATCTAATTATAGTTCTTGTGGCCCCTGCTATCAGCCAGTACCCAGAGATTAATGTAAAGCCATGGGAAGGACAGATACCTCCCTTCACGCTTTACACAACGTTGCAAATATATTCCAGCAGTCTTTTGATACTAATATTTTGATATATTCATCATTGTGTTAGCATCTGCAGTGAGTAATATTTACAGTTTATAAGCTCTTCCAGGACCAACTGTTCATATTACTCCTATTAAGTCCATTCAATTTTCCACCTGAAATACCACATTTGTCTAGTCAAGGTTTGACATCTATTTTCAGGGGGGAGTGTGCTTTTAATAACAAGTTTTATTTAATTGTATGTTCTTCTCCAAAGAATATACTAGGCAATCTGTTATGTATTGTCAATCGACTAAGATGCACTTGGCTGCATTCTCATGTTTATTATCTTGGCCTTGATAAGGGGATATTTTTGTGTGTATGCATCTGTGTGCATTGAGGTATAATTGTTTATCTGCTCTTCCACAGCTTTATTTGGACTGGAATCTGCTGCAGTGTGCTCGCAAGTGCAGGAATGCTGTCCAGGGGGTGGGCTCTGCATGTGGGTGATGGGCAGTGGACAGTCCTCCTTGACAGGTTTGCTATTCCAAGCCACAAGTATTGTCACACCCAGTGTATCCTTTTTGTAGACAGCCAGAACCCAAACATATTCAATAATTTATTTGGGAAAAATAAATAAATACAGTAATGATTCATGTGGTCCGCCCTTCCTTAACAATGTTTAGAACTGGCTTTAGGAGAGAGCAAGCTCTATCACTCTGATCCGTTTAACAAGAGGAAGCCAGGTCTTTTGTTAATTCTTGTACATCTTCCTCCTGCCTTTATAGTTACTGTTATTTAAAGGGGATTTGTGAATACTGGCATTGAAAACAAAATTTGCAACTTCAAGACTCAGGTGCCAGAGAGTTGTCACAGACAGACTGTGGAATTCACTGTGTTGGCATTTTTAAACAGCAACAACAAACCAAAGCTTGGTACTGATTTGTCAGTTTGCTTGATAATTGCCAATCTCTATTCACTGCTCAGGTGAACCCCTACTTGCAGAGCTTGTGAGAGAAATTTCCTGCAATGAGCTTCCATCCTTTTCTGACAAAAAAATAAATTAAAATTATAAAAAGCTGTGGAAATTCCCAGGTGAAAAAAATAAAATTGTATAATAAATGAGTCTATATAAAGGAATGAAAAGCCATAATTCTGAAACAAAATCTACATCTGCTCTTTCAGAAATTACATACTATAGCACTCTGATCTTCCTGGGATGGTTAATTTCTCTGTGCTTTGGTTTCATATTTTGCAACCTTTTTTCTTGCTTGCCTGATGAGCTCTGGTGCTTTGAGCCCAGGCTCCTCCTTCAGCATGCTATTTGTACCACACCTGTAGAACCAGGCAGCACAGAGCTGTGGCAGTGACTGAACTCTGTTTCAATAGGAGCTTTTTTAGGTGGCCTTAGCCTCTGTGAAGAATCAAGCAGGTAAGAGAGATGGGGATAATTATTTGTAACAGCAACACTCATGTTCTTCCTTGTACTGGCTATGAGGCAGTGCCTATGCTGTGGTATTCTTAGGTAATATTAATTACACTAACAGTTAGACTGCATAGCCTGCTTAAAATATGGAGAACTAGTGAAATGAATTTGGAGGCCAAATTCAGATGCTAAATTTTTGCTGGCTGGGTTGCAGTCCTGAAAAGCAAGCTTTCCTGGAGAAAGGCTGACAAAGCTTTGCAGAAAAAACACCTTAAGACTCAAGTGTTACTGCACTAGCAGGCAGGGCGCTGATGCACGAGGATGTACTGTGTGCGTGCTGGTGTGCTAACACAAGTGCGAAGCAAACATCTTTTGAATGACTTGATGCCAAAGGGGGCATGTACAGCATCCCAAGACAGCTTCAGTGAGACATCTGACGGATTAGATACTGAGGTCAGGTGCTGGGATACCAAGGTCATGCCACATCCTGTTTTTCCTTGTGCAGCTGGGCTCTGATAACAGAGCAGTTGGTGGGACCACCCATCAGATAAAAGTGGCAATTTCTGACAGTCTCAAATTATCCTTGCAGCAAGGGAGGTCCTGATAAGATCAGTCAGGCTCTGGAATGATTTAGCTAGTCCTGGCTCTTTTTTTTTTCTCCTTTCTTTTTTTCTGAGGACACAGCCTGTCTTTTGAATACGAAAGCAGAGAACACTCATGGAATCTCATATCATCCTTGCAAAGAAACATGAGGATTGATTTATGGGCTGGATCACTGAGAAACAGTAGTTCTTTGCTCCTTACAATGTTTTGTCGGAAGGTGCGATACCCTCTAGTCAGAGCAGCATGATTTCAGCTGGGTTTTCACAAAAGAGGCTGGAGAAGGGCGGGTGGTGAATGCAGCAACTCCTGTAACACAGCAGTTAATAGGACACAAACACATTAATCATGTGACAGATATTGAGTCTAACGGGGCAAGGCAGCGGGCTTTAAAAACAGCCAGTTAAGTGACTACCTGGTAGAAAAAGGCTGACTGTGTGCCCCAAGTTTTATGCCACTATCTGCAATTAAAGTTTTTATCCACATTTTTTTTTTCCTTCTGTTTGAAAGTTTTTAAATACTTCTTACTACCTGTCAGAAAATAAGTATGCAGTACTGGATCAGAGGGCTCTGCAGTCCCTTTGCTCTTGATCAGCTGTGGCCCAGTCTTTACTTCAGACATTTGCACAGCACTGTGCTGTGGTCCCTCTCCTGTGCCGCAACCCTCAGAGCTAGATACACCTGGAACTCATCCTGAGGCTCACAGCAGAGAAGAGAGACTCTGCTGTTGTGAAACAAGTTAGGATATATTCCTCCTACCCAGCTTTGTGATCAAAGAAGACCTCATTCTCAGCTGCAACCTAACAATGTGAGTCCCCTCTTTCATGTGACTCTACAGGCAACTTTATCACTGTATGCCATGTAAGCCTCTGCCTCTTATATTACCATTAGGGGAGGAAGGGTAGGGGTAATCCTAATTCATAAAGACAGATGACCCCATGACTCCTTCATGTCCTTTATTTAAAGTAACTCCAGTCACTTCAATCACGAAGTTACGGATGCTCCAGAACAACTTATTTCTTGTTACTAAAACCTTTTCTGTATAAGGAACAATATAAAACAGAGGAAGAGACAGTTACTAAATGAACCATTCCCATGAATTTGTAGGCTTCCTGCACACACATGTGCCCTTCATTATGAGCCTTTTTCAAGCACTGCTTGCCATAATAGGTTGGGATCAAGAGGACAGATTAGCCATATATGGCCACATAAATATTTGTCCTCCTTCCCCCTGGAAGTGAAGATTTCCAGGACCACATCTCTTGGCCACTACTGACATAGGCCCTCAGAGTAGGACGCAAATAGATGTCACCAGTGGAAAAGAGTCATAAGAACTGCCTTTCCAGAGGACATGAAAAGTCCATCTTGCTCTTTAATCAGTCTCTGACAGTGACCAAAGCATGAAATTTAAAGATGAGATAAAAAAAATAACTGTAATGAACAGAGACATAAATGTACTGAGCTATGATCTGTTGAAATGGAAAAAAAAGTCATTTTGACTCTGGACTAGTCATCAGCAAACGCCAAGCAGTGAAAGGTGAATGGCATAACGCTGGACTCTTGCTGAGGATCATAAAATGGAGTTTCACAGCCAGTGTTGGCAGTGGCTACACTAAGTACAGCTTCCAGGGGAATGGCTGTGTTTGCAAGATGCAGACCATAAATTTAGGTAAGGTACCTGGCTTGCCTGATAATCACCACTTTCAGGAAAGTTTGTGGTCTGGGCTGAGGAGCTTCCTTTACTCCAGTGGATATGATTACTGGTGCAAATCACTGCAGCTTTTTCTCAGCTGATGTAAATGAGCACTGCTTCACTAGAGAGAAGGAAACCATAGTGATTTGCAGCAGCAGAGGCTCTGACTCACAGTTTTCAGATGTTAGTTTGTTTTGACTTTCAAAGGTGGTTACTGGTCACAAATTGAATTTGGAGGATCTTTGTATTTGCTTTTCTGGTCTCCTGAAGTCGCTTGACAGTAACAATGTTGAATAATAGCTGCATGGATTTCATGATGCTAATCAGATGAATTTTTTTTTTCTTTTTTCTTTTTATATATTTCTTGTGGTGAGGAGTTTAGTTGAGATGTGCCTAGGAAATAATTTTTCCAGCAAATCCTGATATATTTTTCTGATGTTATTTTAAATTTATTTTTATGTTCTCCCAGCTGTTGCCTCTCTGCAATTTCTCTTCAGATTATACCATCCGAATATACTGCACATTACGGAGTAACTAAGGGAGATGCCTGAGCTAGTTTTAACTGAGTGGTAGTTTGAAATAGCACTGCTATGTTTCTTCTGGCATCCAAGCCAGTTTAAAGCAGTTGACTATCTCTACTTGACACTGCTGCCCGAGGTGGAGATATACACTTCCAACTCATAGTCAATTAACAGAAAATATTGACAAACACTCTCACACTTTAACATTTGTTTCTCAGTAGAAAATCCTTTCCTAAGTACATTACGGTGTAATTTCACTTGTAGCTGACTAAATACAAATATAGCTCATGCTGTCATCTTTGCTGTCCATCTCTCTTTCTGCAGAGCTCTGTGGGCAAACTCAGGGACTTGTCGTACACAGGAGCCTGTGGATGGCTGCTGCCACTGGCCTGGCCAAAGGAAATCTTGGCTCCACTGAACTCAATGACAAAACTCTCGCTGATTATTCATGGGACTAAATATTCATTGCAACAGTGTACAAAGAATGAGTCTGCTTCTTTTCTCTTCTAGAAACTCAGCCGGACTGTCACTTTGAGCACTGATGCTAAATAAATCACTTTGTCATCTTCTCACTCTTAACCAATATATTTCTCCTTTTCGTGGTGTGGTTCTGACCGTATGTCATTATCAAAATTAAGAAGGGCTTTCTTTCTTTTTTCCATTCTTGGCATTTGGATTATGTTTATTTTCAGAGTCTGTTGTTTCTTTCCCAAAATACAGAAAAAGAAAATAACCTAGGAAAGCATGTTTTCTTATAATTGACAGAGCACAGATAACTCGTGATGGGTTTAAGTCCACTGACTCCTCACCTGTAAGCTCTACCTGCAGCCCACACTGACTTCCCAGGAGTCTTTTCCCTTCAGACACTTTCATGCATTAGCTAATTCCCTAATTAGCTTAAATATGCTCTGATGGCTCTGTTTTAGTTGTATGTTCATGCTGAGAAGCAGCTGCTGGGCTGAAAGAGGCTCTTGTCTCTGCACCAGAATTCTGGTGCAGTTGGAGGGTGGGCAGCTCTTCTTGCCTTGCTCCCCAGGGGTGTCTGCAAAGTCTCCTGAGGGGTTTGGCCGTGGCACCAGGTGAGAAGGCAGAGCCCCAGTGCTTCAGGAATGATCCCAGGGGTAGCAGTCACATCAACATCATTCTCTTTTCTGCAGCAGATGAATATCTGTGGCTTAAACCTCAGGAATACTTAGTTTTATATGGTGAGTGGAGACAGAAGGGATGATAAGGTTATACAGGTAGATCATCCTCAAGAGACTTACAAATACACCTCCTTATTTCCATTTGCTAGAAAATACAGGAATCATCTGGCATCAGAAATGTAACATCTTTCAGGACAGCATGTAGCTTGGGCACTCAAAGCAGGTGAACTGGGTTCCACTCTTGGTTAACCCATGTTCTGTATGGAAATACAAAACAAATGAAAAAATAAGGAAAAAAAGAAAAAAAAACACAAAACAAACAAACAAACAAAACCGACTGTCTTTTGTCATTCTCAGCTATTTGAAAATGCCCCAAAACTTTTTTCAGTAATTACTATGCAAACACTTTTGATGTCTGTGTAATAACATCTGGATCCTTACAGTGGCATCTGGGCATAAATATTAAAAGATCAACAAAAACCTGATGTGAATTAGCCATGTGCATAGCCATAAAAACCACAACCACAAAATCCTACTCTTGAGTCTTTGTCTGCAAAAGTGAATATCTTCTCCTTTTTTTTTTTTTCTATGTGCTTATGAACTGACATTTAAAAAAGAAACAGACTAACAGTTTTCTTTCATTTGACCACTCTTAATCAGACTAGAAATAGACTAGAAATTCCCTGGCCTGATCGAATTGGTAGGGAATGTCTCTAACTTCCTCTCTAAGCACTTTGCCAAGTGTTGGGCATTCAATGGGAAAGTTTTGGCTTTGGTAGTGAAATGAATGTCTGTAAAGTTCCTTTTTTTTCTGAATACAGCCTAGACTTCCACAGAATTAATTCTGTGTAAATGCTGTGCCATGAGCCGAGGCACCTACAGTCACCATGGGCAGTTACTTCCCTGCATTATGAGAGCTGTGTTTTTTGGTGGACTCAGGTCTTGCTGTAGCATTCACACTGGAGAGATAAGCTGTGAGTAAATAAAAGTGATCCTGAGGTCTGCCTACACAGGATGTCTGAAGGAAAACCTCCCCCATCTGATTCTCATAATGTCAAAAAGTAAGCTAAAACATTAATTCTGTGACTATTTTTCATTCTGTAGTGTCTCATCTCATGACTTTTGAGCCCCTCAGGTCTGCAGCGCTGCAGGTTGTTTTTTTCCAAAAGTGGCAGGGACATGAAGAGATCTAAGTTCCTTTGCTTTTTAATAAGTGTGAGGTGTAGAGAATCAAAGATTTTAGAAGCTGACAGGAGTCAAACATGCAAATTGGTTATATAATCCAGGTCTTTTTACCTTGATTTTTCTCCTGGCAAAAACAGGAATTATAGCTTTTTCCCTCCAGAAGCAAATACATGAAAGACTGAGCAGTGCTAGGATAACAGTGATCCATTAATTTTTTTCAGAAAGAACTGGAAAATGCACAGTTGAGTGGATACGATACAGATCAGCTAAGCAATGCTGAATCTTCTAGGTGCCATCACTTGCTCTCAGCTCATCTCGTTCTCATTCTTAGTGCGTCTTCCTGATCTTTCAGCCTGGTTTATTCTTTCACTGCAGGCTCCAGTGCTATTTGCCTTTTTCATAGGAATAGTCAACTGCAAGTCGCATATATCCCACCACCCAACCAAGACTGCGTAAGGAATGGATTTGTTTTTCTGAAGATGTTTCTGTTTCTTTGTCTGCTAAAGACATACGTATTTCACAGCGGAAAAATAAATGCTCTCGCTGATGGCTGCCTGCGGGCTCTGGTAGCCCACTGGGAGATTCTGGGTAGGCCCTACTGCAAGGTGAACAAATGGCTTTGAAAGACTCTTAAGAATGGAAACACACTGATGTTTATACTTGATTTCTGCCCTAATATTTGGTGAGAACTCTATAATTTAAATAAAAGGGCTCATTTTTCCCCAATTTAATGTCTTTTTAGCAGTGTGGGAGTTATAAACATTATAATAATTTTGCCACTTTCACATTTAAAAATATGCCCTCTAAGCATTTACATTCAAGATTTGTTTTTCTTCAGATGTGTAAATAACGCATAGCAATTTGCATCTCATGCATAAATCTTTCTCTTGTTGAATGCAAATTAAAAAAATAATAATAATCCAGCCCCCAACCCCTTTTATTTCCCTCTTTTCCTGCATCCCCATATTTACGGTGACTCTAGATGGCTTATTCTTCCAAGGATAGGTTTGGGGGATTTATTGTGTTTAAAATATTTTCTTTACTGGAGTTTTCTTCCACTGTGTAATAAGATGCCTGAAGCTGATTAATAGAGTTTCCTTTTCCAGTCTTAATGAAAATATCTCAGGTTTTATGCATCCTTGATGAATCTGTTAAACCACGTGTGTGTATGCGTGCATGTGTGTTGCCCTTTTTTCTGTTTCATCCCACATTGTTTCTGGGGACCTTGAAGGACAATGTCAGTGCTGGCGTAAATGATTTCCTTTTGCTGTTAAACCACAAAAGAGGCATTTGTGAGGATAAGTCTGGAAGGGCTGCATGGGCTTACTGCAAAAATTGCTGGAGAAAATGTGCTCTGGAAAGTTACCGGAGCCTGAATATAGAGGAAGCTCTTCCCTGACATGCACTTGACATCTTGTCTGGTTGCATCCTCAGGGTACTTTTACTCCACAGATTTCCTGTGCTGGCAGCTTCTATGCCTGCGGATTGGCACTGTGGGGCTCAGCCCACTAAAAATGTCTTCCTTGGAGAGGTCTGGCTGCCTTGGTAAAAATGTGCCCGAAATACCTCATTGAATCATCCTCAGCTCAGACCGGCTCTGCTATTTCTGTGTGCAGAACTCCTTCTGCCTCTCCGGCTGCAGGAGGTGCGGGTGCCATGAGCGGCCTGGCGCTGGGAGGCAGGTGCTGAGTGGCACTGAGCAGCACAGAACCGCCCTAGCAGGCTGTGGGTGAGCATTTCCTCCACGGCCACCTGATCACAGCAATGCTAATTTTAACGCAGCGAGGAAAGACAGAGATGCAATAGCAGGATGGTCCCAGCTGTTCATCCCGTGGAGGCGAGCGGCACTTTTATTCTGAGAGGGAAGGCAGGAACTCCAGTTTCACTGTGCAGGCTGGGGGAGTAAGGAGAGAGGAGTAAAACTTTTGCTAAATTCCTGTTCTGTCTTACAAAATTGCTTCCAAAGACTCAACCTCTATCCCCTTCCCTGAAAGATATATTTAGCTTTAAACTCTCTTGGCTGCTGCATTGATAGCTCCTTACCATTTCCACTGCAATTAATCAGAGTGGGGTTGATTATGCTTTTGTCTGATTGTGTAAATGAGGATCCTTCTGACTGAGACAGAGCTATTGGAGCTGCCCTGCACATAGCCCATCCCTGGCACCACCAGCTCCACCAGAAACGGAGAAGGGAGCAACCACCTGCCTCTTCAAATACAGATCAGAGGCACTACAAGCTGTGCTTGTGCAGAATGAATTGACAAGAAAGTGAAGTTTTGGATACAAAAATTGTTCACAGTAAAGAACTGAGAGTTCCAAGGAGCTCCACTTCTCTTAACAGCATGCTGATGGCTCCTAACCCCATTTTATAAGAGGGGCAGGAGTGGAGGTTTTGGGAGAAATGGTAACAGCTTTGGCCTTGTTTGGGTCACCCTGTGGCAGTCAGGTGTCCAGTGAGATCAGTATGCTTTGGGAGAGCAAGAGCACACAAACAGCTGTGAGGATGCGTGACACCCTCTATGTATTTGGAGAGGTGAATAGGAAGAACAGTGATATGGCAGGAGCTCCCAGTAGCCACACTGTACATAAGAACTTTACTGTCTTTTCAGCAATCTCTCTTTTCTGGGATACTTCACAGTCTGCAAATCTGGTCAGAAGATACTTGTCTGCCTAGGGGTAAGAATCACTGAATCATAGAATGGCTTGAATTGGAAAGGACCTTGATGACCATCCTATTCCAAGCCCCCTGCTGTGGGCATGATTGCCACACACTAGATTAGGCTCAGGAACCACAAAGCTCTTTAAAAATACAAATTTTACACCCAGCACTCAAACAGGAGAGACTTGCTGCACACGTTTGTCATCCAAAGTGTAGAGGGGTTAAAGTCATTTACCCAAAGTCTTAAGATGCAGAGCTGAGTGGGGAGCAGAGCTGAGGAGCTATGGTTCTCAATACACCACTCCAGGCACTTGTCCATAATCCTTCCTTTTCAGTTAGCAGCAGATGATAATTTATAACATTGCCTCTTAGAAAAGCAAGTGGAGTGCTGCTCTCCAAAACAACACGGGTCAGAAATCTCCCCGTACCAGCTAAAACTGCAGAAAATCTTTGCGAGGGACAGGCATGCAGTGCACATTTTTATTCCACGTGCCTGAACACTAGGCTGTGCGGTTCCGTTCTGGTTTTGAACAGGATTGATTAGTTGCAACTCCAATTCAGCTTCTGGAGTGTAACATTTGAATTTGCTGTATGTTTGGCTAGCGGATCACATCCTTAATACAGCCTTACTTGTCAAGCAACCACTCTGTAGGCAGAGATGAAAGCAGCCAGGGAGAACATGTTTCCTTTGCTCACATAGGAGGAGATGACAGGTAACATGATCTTGACCTCTGAAAGTCAGAGACAGCTCTGAGAGTGGGTAACTTGAGCCAGGACTTCTGCTCATCGTGTAACAACAACACATGCAGTGCCACAGCTGAACTTAGTGGAGAGGGCTCATTCTGTGCCTGTTTTCCCAGCTGGCACTACATCGCCCTGGGTCCTAACTCCTATGAAGCTAGAGTTATGTTTAGAATTAACTGGAGAAAGGTATCCTATATTATTTACAGTTTTAACTACTTTTTATTTAATGGGAAAGAAAAGCAAGCTGATTGCTAGCAGATTTTGTCTGAATTTTTGGGTGGAGAAGCAGCAGCTCCTGGAATGAATTACATCTTCGCGTGATGTCACGGGGACCATCACTTCAGGGTTTTATAGCTCCCAAAGTATCGTCCTGTCTGCCCTTTCCCAGGAATCTAGTTTTATACTGTTGACAAACAGCAGGGGAGCAAAAAATATTGTCTGCAGAATTTAGTAAACTCACATAAGTATGTGTGGCTGTAAACTAGGCATTAATGTGTACATTTACAGATGCTCATTCTAACCCAGATGCAGCTACTGTACCTCAGAGATCTTGTAAACGCAGTTCATAGGCTGCATTACTACGTTCCATGGGGAGCTGACAATGTCACAGGATGTTGTTGTCTCCATCTTATTTTTTTTCCTAGCTGCTAAATTACATTATAAGGCACTAAATAGACACTCAATATTTTCCTTATATAAATTTATCATGCAGCAATTACTGTGGTTAAACTCATTGCAGGTATGTGATTGTAAATGGGAGGTGGCAATCAGTGTAATTAGAAAAGATGTGCCTGCAAAACACCCTCTGCATTACAATATTGCCCGCACTATAAGCACCCTGCCACGTGGTGTGTCCCTTCTCGGTTACACAGTGTACGTCCTGTGTTGATTCAAGCTTGAATTACACAGTAAATCTTGCTGGTGAATTTATAGACTTTCCCTTTGAAGGCAGATCTGTGCCAGCCTATTTATTTAAAGTCCTTTTTTCACTGCGGCGGCATGCTTTTGAGATGTAATACCTTATGTGCAAAATCCTAGAGTGACAGCGGCTCTGGAAGCTCATGATACTTATAATACATTACATATTATCAATAAAATGTTGCAAGACATGTCATAGATCTTATTAACATAACTTTAAATTATGGGTACAAGTTTGACCTATTTGTTGATGGATTAGAAGCAAAGCATGGATTTTTAAACAGAAGTAAGAGGCTCAGGGAGTCATTAAACAAACTGTTCTGAGTAAGATGTCTGCGTATCACCATAAAAAGTCACAGTGTACCTGAAAAGTTGGCCATCCAGGCAAACTGGAGAAAATCAGCTCTGAACAGCCAGGAGACCCTGTCAGTAATCAAACTTTTGGGCACAGCTGAGGCTTAGACTGCCCGCCCGCACATCCCGTATCCGCATTGAAGTTCATTCTGTCAGGACTAGAAAGTGCACCAACAAGGAAGGTCCAAGCCGAGGATTAGAGGTGACTCCTCAGACATGCAGGAGCCTGTACTGGCAGCCTCAGCTGCAGCTTTTGGGAGTTAGATCAGAAACTGAACTTTTATTACGGATTTCCTTCAAAACATCTAGGGTATTTGTGCGCGTTCAGATAAGATATATATTTTTTTATTTAATTGTGGAACCTTTGCCACATCTCTTTGTGGTGGGCACTGTTGTTCTCACTTTTGTACGGGGAAGAATTTGAAGCAACTTGTTGAAATGTCTTACCTGAAATTCTATAGAATAACTAGGGTTATAGAATTCTATAGAATAACTAGGACCAAGAGCAGCTCATAGATGTCCTATTTTCTAGCTCTCTGATTTACTCTGGAAACACTCTTTTAGAGTGTCATTAGGAGTTGCCTTCTACAGGTATGAAGCTCTTAAACATTGAATTTTGTCTGTAGGATGTGAACCTGATTTTGAGGCAGGGTGGGGACTGTTTCCCAAACCTAATAAGGATTGGAGCTGCAAGGCAAGAATCCCTGAAATGATTGCTGTTTTTCATTATTTGTAGAGTATCATTTCCGATTCAAGAACAGAACCATGACTGAGAGACAGTTCTGTTGGCCTGGAAGGGAATAGGTAGAGATGTTTAAGAGAAATGTGTCCAGCTGATGAGTAACATGGTGCGCACTGTGGAGCCATTAGTAATGTTTGTTCTATTGGAGGGGACAATCTTGGAAATTGATGAAAAAGTTACCTCAGTCCATTGCACATCAAATTAAGAGACCACACACACGCACCGCAATCCCCACTCCCTCCCTGCACTCTGATCAGTAATAATTACCTTTTGGGTAGGGGGTGGACAGAGATAACTAAATACTTTCAGGTTAATTATTACTCTTCTGTGCTCAGGAAGATCCTAGCATTTTAATAACAGCAACCTTTCTGTGCTGGAGGTCCTCTGAGACGTGAAATTGGCAACAACAAAAGAACGTATATCTTTGGACAACAGCACTCAAGTCATTCTACTGCTTTGTTCTTTTTTTTTTTTTAATCTCTCATAGTGATGTAAAAAGCTTTCTTCGACGAGTTAAAAAATGTTGCTTTTCATTCTTACAGTCTTGTATGCTGAATAAACACGGGCACAAATGAGAGCAGCTTTAGCCCTGCACCAGACTTGCCCGTCTCTTTCTTTTAACCTTAAAGTTCACTGTGCTGAAAGCTAATAGTGCCTAGTTGTCAAGAAGCCTGAATAATGACATTTTGCGCCATTATTCTAATGTGTTTTTCACTGTACATTTTCTTTAATTATTTGCATGAGTAACATCATTATGCATTCATGCCAATACAATTCTGATAATTAATTTACATGATGGCAATTTCTTAATGATTTTGATGTCAAAGTTAATAGCAACAGCTGATAGTTGATCTGTTGGTGCTGACATAAATTTAACTTTTAATGTATTAATGCCAAAACCAACAGCAGTCTCACATTACACTGGAGAAAAATAAACACCCATTGGGTAAAAATTTCAGTGGAGAAGTCTTGATCCTTACCTGAGGTGTATAGGTTTAAAATAGAACCAAGGCCCCTAGACATGGTACATGTCAGATTCTTACTTTAACTTGCTTTATTTATTTATTTGCATCAGTAATATTACTGATGCCTGAGATTTAAGAGATCATATTAAGAGATATCATGTAATAGCTGATGTTCTTTTGCCTCCAGCTTGTTACATATATTCTGTAATGGAAAAAAAAAAAGTATTAATTAAGCTTTTATCTGTCTGGTTCTTCAAATATGAACTCCAAACTGCCCTGCAGTGTGGGGAATCTGGAACTGGTTTCAGAACCTGAACCTCGTATCTTGCTTTGTGATTTCAGTTTGCACTGTGTGTTAATGACATCATCAAAGTCAACTTGATGTGGAGGCAAATACTGTTAATGCCAGTAAAACAAGATCAATGCATAAATAAGGTTTGAAAATTCAATACTCTTAGTACAGCTTTATTATATGGAAGTAATGTGTAGATTAAGCAATAATTGCATACTCTTCATCTACATTTTTTTTGTAGGTTCCTGTTAAATATTACAAAACAATTAACACAGAATACAAGGGCATTCATCAGCCTTTGTCCAGGTGCTCTGATGATGTCTTTAGAGGCTTACAGACATTTTTATTTACCAGTTAAATATTTTACTACACCCTGATAATGAAAAAATGCATGTGGAACAAATTATGATATCCATAAATGGTGATGGTTGTTTCTATTTATTTTTTTAATCAAAAGTGAATCCTCATTACATGACACAATTGCTAACATAATATTTATTTCCACCCACTTCAGCTAGTTAAATGTATAGGTGAAATATTGAAAGACTTTACAAATAAAATTGATCCTGTCTTCTATTTCAACCCCTTCCCCAGTTGGTTTTTCAGCAATTATAATCACTGAGAGAGAGCACATTTCATTTTATACAGTGAGGAGACAATTCTACAGCCTCAATTAGACCTTCAGCTGCTGGAATATAAAGAGTTGTTGGTGTAGTCCCAGATCACCTGCTTTTCAGGATGCACTACCTTTCCTTCTTCAGTTTCCTCAGGTGAATTTTCTTTCCATACCTTCTGAACAACACATTTCTATTTCTGATTCCTTACCTTTGCTTTCAGAAATATTAGGGCACATGAATGTTTGAAGCCCATTCCCCAAAAGTCAGACTTGTCAGTGGGGCCTTTCGCTGTGCCCTCCCCATGCAGATGGACATTGGAGGCAGTTTTTGCTGAACAATTTTTGAAGCCCTGCTTGCAAGGATAAAGGAGCAAAAAGAGTTCAAGGTAAGTGAATTGCCTTTTAAACAGCTGCTTAAAACAATTTTCAATTAAAGACTAGCATTGGCCTTAATGAACAGCTGTCCTGAGGCATGTAAAGCATGCAGCTGCATAGAGGACCTTTGACAGAAGCTCTGCTTATCTCTGCGAGCTTACAGCAGTGCAGCTGCTGTTCCTCGCTTCCAGCACACTCACTGCTTCTGCCCAGTGCAGCAATGAGAAAAGCAATGCAGGGCACCTGGCTCTGGGAAGGACTGATGGTTTACCTCCCTGGCACTTTGTAGGAGGAGGTGGGAAGAGGAAGGGATGGGAGAGGCAGCAGACAGGGGCAAGTCTAGGAGCTGGAGATACCCGTGCTAGGAAGAAATTGTCCAATGTATTAGGCTTACCAGTAATAAAGGGAGAAAATCTGCTGGAAGGAAGGCATGAGCAAATCTGAATGTCCACACATGTTGCTTGCCCATTTGAAATTGAGATCTTTGCCCATACACATGCTGTATGTTGATATCCTCTCTTCCTCCTCTAACTTCATTTCCGGAGAGCAGGAGGTCTGGTGCTTAATTACTGAAAGGTGCTTCTGTGAAACTGTCCTTTGGAAGAAACCTGTGGAATGATACAGACTTTGTTTACCCAGAATTTTAACACAGCCTATGTATTGCACCATGAATGTAAGTGTGCAGCTACACATCTGCCAACTTCGGTAGATACAGTCCTCTGTCTGGCAGAGTACAAGAGAAGACCATGGACAAGAGGAGATGTCCAAGAGTCCTTGGACTCCAACTACCCTCTGTCAGGTCATGTATCTCATAGCACAACTGGATGTTCAGACACAATCTGGGCTCACCTTAACCTTTTATTCTTAGCAGAGCATTAGGCTGAAGCAGATACCAGGCTAAACTAGACTAGATACAGAAACAGCGAAAATGAAGGTTGGAAAAGAGTCTGACAGATAAAGATATTGTATATTTCTTTTTTTCAGAAGTGCTTACTCCCTACATATTTGTCTGTGGTGAAAATCAGGAGATATTTTCCACTACCATAATAATTTCATATCAGCCAGCACCTTTATTTTTGGATGGAGAAAAGAAAAAGGGAGATTTCTTTTTATGCAAAATTACCCTGCATTAATTAAAGATCTTTTTAATAATTTTAAAATAATAGTATTTTATGTTATGAGACTTTGAGAAATGAGCAGAATACTAATTGACCTTTTTCCTCTGTCTTCAGAAAGCATTTTTTTTTTATTACTCAAGCTGCCTTTGGAAACTGGTTAGTCAAGAACACTTGTCAGTTTTAAGAATAGCTGCTCAACAAGGAGCAGCAGTGTAAATGTTATCTTTATTACAGGTGAGAAGGAAATCTCTTAAAAGCATTTCTGAGTGGTGTTAGCTTTGTGGGTTGATTGTTGGAAGGTACAAGAAATGTGACTATGATTGTGGTTTGCACACTGAGAGGCTCTCCCCCACAACCCAAATGGCTTTCTGGTGTGTGGCATTTCAGAGCACTTTTTTTTTTTTTTGCCTCCAAGCATGTGGAATGCCTAGGCAGGAATCATTTGTTTTGGTGAAGGGCTTGTCATGAATTGGACAGAAGATGTCTGAAAGGTAGTGTAGGAGTTCGAAAGGGAGGCTTTAAAAATTCAGATCTGTCTGATGACTGGGAACATTACTAATGAAAATATGCTTGATTTTAATGCTGAAACTATATGCCCCATAGAAAAGAATGACATTTATTTCTTCCTTACCCAAAATTTATACTGAAGTTTCCATTGCCTTAAATCTGGCCCAGCTAACTTAGTCTGTGAGTCAAAAACTGCTCCCTATGTTTCACATAAACACCCACACCCAGCCAGAGGCATCTCATATTATCTTCCATGTCTTCAGCCTTCCAGTTATTTGCTACACCCAGTTATTATGGACCATCTTAAATTAGCTCCCCAGTGACTCAAGCATTTATTAACTGCTCAGATGCCAGGAGTTTGGTATGAGCATGAAGGCGAAGGGCCTGAGGCTTTACAGTGGACACTGTTTAGGACGCAAGTGATTAGAGTCTTTCTGCAGGCTGCAGCATGTCAGGGTGTCACCTGGGGAAGGGGGTGCTGCTGGAATTTCCCTGTCACTCTGAGGTCTCTGTCTAGTTTGACTAGAAAGCTATTGGCAGCTGTTCTGATACGTCCCAGACACCTGGATGATTTGGGCAGAATGAGGGAACTCCGCATGCTGTAAGGTGACTGAATCTCACTGAAAACAGCAGACCCTTGTCCCTCTCCTCCCTGTGCCATCTGGCTTCTCATCCCTTTGAGTGGTGGATGCAGAGCCTGGGCCACCTCTGGGCTCTGCAACCACATGCCCTTCTTTAGGTTTCCACCCCTCTGCCCTGTCAGCCAGGGCCCTAGAGGGGGAACAACTAAAGACCCTGAACACCATTTGGTAGCTGCAGAACTCTGTTCACAAAAGCAGTCTTCCAGCATGGAAATGTGGAGCGCTCCAAAGGAGGGGGGTGCATCTTGTTAGCGGTGTCCTTTGATATGACTGAGCTGTGGATTTTGAGGGAGATGATAGAAGCAACAGTCCTCTACTCATTTTCTCTAATCTGTTGCAAGCTCGGGGGTGTGACTGTGAATATGATCTGAGTGCTTTGGTCCTTAGCGCAAAAGCTGCTTTCTGCAGAGGTAGTAATTAGTCAGTAGGCAGCCCTAGCTACTAAGTACAATGCTCATTGTTTCTCTCCTTGACAGCTAGCTCAGGCTGGTTATTAACACAAAGAAAATCTTTCACTTTGAAATCTTATTGTTCTCTCTGTCTTCCACCATTGCATTTCTTCTGCAGAAACCAAGTCGAAACCCTTAATCTGCAGCTAGTCTCATAGAGTCTCTTTAAGGTGCCATTTGATGCACAGGTCCACAGGTCTTAGACTGGACGAAGATCAAAAGAAGCAAGCGGTGTGTTTTGTCAGAGCTTTCCTCTGAGTTCCTCTCGCACTCATTGCTGCACGTTGAGCAGGGAGAGGGTTCTGCAGGAGAAGTTCCATATTGTGTTCTGAGGTAGCACTGTAAAGATGGGAAACATTTTGTCTGGTACTCATTATCAAATGAGGATCGATTGTGCTGAATTTGTTCTGTAGCCAATTGGATGTCTTCAGTCTACAGACTGCAAAGACGTTTCACTGTAACGGGATAGTAACTAATGCCCACTCATTCTGCTGTTCTGTCACCCAAGGCTCTGAGCTATAGATTTTACTGACTAATTGTACCAAGCAACGTGTTTTTAATACAATAGACATTTACAGTCTGTAGGACCAGAATACATAAAAACCTGAAAAAATATCTTGTGTTTGACTCCTAAATCATACGATTTTAGAAGGAGTTGTGTATATTTTTTCACCCACTTTAGACTTACACACATACAGTATTTCCAATTGTTTACATATGTTAGAATCTCTTGCATTTAAATAGCTCATTATGCAAATATTTACAAAATACATGGATATTTATTTTTACTGTACCCTCCATTCAATCACTGAGCTGAGATTTAATGTCTAAACATTGTCTGCAGTGTCGCTTGTGCTGTAATGAATTATGAGTAATTATGTACGATATACAATTATACAACAAAAATTACAGATTCAAAAAATATTAACATTGAAAAGCCAAGCTCTAAGATTCACAGAATGCCAGAGTCAAGGTACAATCCTATTTCAATCCTCAGTTATATACTTGTGTCATACTTTATTACTTTTTTTATATAAAGCCTTCATTGGTCAGATTCTGGTGGTCTCAGAGAGCTTTCAGCTGTGATGGGTGCGTGACTATGTCTCTGGCCAAGGGCCCAGGCTCCAGCCAAGCCTTGGGATCAGACCAAGGCCAAATTTGCAATGTTTCTCAGGAAAGAAGTCTTGTCTGGATTTGGTCACCTAAGCAACAGACCTGGCTTAGTGAGCATGTGTCTCATTTTCCCATCCCAATAGCAAGGGCTTGCAACAAGAGAACACCCTGCATTAATTTACCTCTCAGTCCAGAGCCATGCATAGAGCAAGACTAATTTTGCATTTGAGACATTTGAAAGAGCACTGTGTTCTCATCTAATCAAAGCCTGAGTCTGAAGTACATTTTGTTGAAATGTTTCTGACCGGAATACCTTCCACCAGGAAATGCTACTTTATCAGAATTGAAATATTTCGTAGGAATGTTTTGCATATGATTATATTTTTAACAGAAAAAAAAAAAAATACAAGCAATTCATAACTTTCAGTGCAGTTATTTCATTACGGACCTGATTTCGTTTAGTTTCAGAGACTGCTGTAGAATCAAAGAATCACAGAACCGCAGAATATCCCACTTTGGAAGGGACCTACAAGGATCACAGAGCCCAACCCCTGGCTCTGCACAGCACCACCCAAAATTCAAACCATATGTATATCTGACAGCGGTGTCCAAATACCCTTTGAGCTCTGGCACTTGGGTCCGTGCCCACTGACCGCCCTCTGATGAGGAACCTGTCCCTAACCCCCAGCTGCCCCTCCCCTGACACAGCTCCATGCCGTTCCCTCGGGCCCTGTCACTGTCACATAGAGCAGAGCTCAGTGCTGCCCTTCTGCTCCCTGTGAGAGCTGCAGCCGCCACCAGGCCTCCCATCTCCTACTCTGCTCTGAGCTGAACACACCCAGGGACCTCAGCCCAAATAGTCTAATTTGATTAGCAGAAGGACTATTAGAAGTATGTTTTTAATGGTCTTTGTCCATGCAGAATGCTTCCCTATGCATTAAGAAAGCAAACAAGTTCCAGAAATTTAAATTCAGCACAGCGTATAGCTGCTATGAGTGTGATACCCAACCTAAAATTAATTCAAGTGCATATAGTTCTCTATAGCCAACATAAATTTACTGATTAAATTGAGTGATCTCAGTCATAGATGCCGTCCTTAGTTCCATTTATTGCATTGCAAAGAGTCTGTCCTTGAAAGTATTTTTTCACTGAAAACAGTAACTGCATTTCATTTTCTGAATAAAAAAATTTATAGAGGATTTGCAAGATAAAAGGGGGGCAGCTGAAGCCAATTTTTTAGTGTTAGCTGAATCGGTGATTAATATAAATAATTCAAGCAAAGATTATGCCTTAATCTAATTTATAGCAATATGCAACCTGCCTTTTAATAAAAGCCAGACTAAACAGAAATTTTCTTAAGCTGGGGACAGGTTGGACTAACCTTGGGTAAAAATTTCCCAGCCTGTTAAAACGAATTTTATTCCGAACCTTTTCTTTCTAGTTCACAAAACTCTTTATCGCTTCTTGGGGTTCTCATGTTAATTCACTTGTAGCTCAGCCCACCGTGGCTATAGAAAAAGGTAAAGCAAAACAGTGATGAAGGAGATTATCATGTAGACAGGCTGCAGGAAATATTGAGAATATGCATAATGTTTCCTATGGAATAACTAGTGTTTTGCTAGTGTCTGACATCCAGATAGGGAGGCTCCTGTTCAGTGCTCAGATGCTGCCCATGGAGATATTTGGAAAGACGTGTGCTCACAGCAGGCAGGCTCAGAAGCATGGCTTGGGCAGTAAGAAATCCACCTCCATAAAGGATGCAGCAACAACAGCTTGTTTGACTGTAGGCTTGACTGCTTTTTTCTGAGGAATATTAATTGGCTGGATAAAAGGGATAACATTAGTTTTCCACAGACCCTTAGTCTGAGGTAGCCACAACCCGTTCCAATCTTTTTAACATTCTCTTCCTTAGGAGATTCTCGTGGATCTCAATAGAGAAATCAGCTTTTGATCTTCCAAGGGCTGAGATTCTTGAACAACTTAGCTACAGATGTAAAAGCAGCAAGAAAGCTTGAAGGGGTTATAAACAGAATCCCAGTGCGTTTATGAAAGGAATTATAGACCAGTTTTCCCTGCAATATCAGCTAATTGTGGTCGGTGGCCCAGGACTTTCCTATGCTTACTATTCAAAAGGTCTATTGTCTTTTCAAAAATTTCAGCTTATGTTTGGAGGCCAGCACAAGCTAGGTGAGGCATGGATTGTTGCTGCTAAGATGCAGGCTTTGGGGTCAGCCTTCTTTCAGATGTTAGTGGGATTCCGTGTTTTCTGCTGACTACTTCTCCTAGCCCTATCTTATTATCAACTTGTGGTCTTGGGAGAGTTAAGACTGTCCACATTGCATTTTCTCATCTACAATAATTGGAGAAGCATTCCAAAAAACATTTACTAAGGCTGTGATGGTAAATGACTCCAAGGTGCTTGAATAAAAAACAATCTCTGTGCAAATCCAGTAAGTCTCTAACATGAGTCTAGTGCTGGGAAGACAAGGACCCAAGCATTTTTGCAACCTTGCCTTCCCGTGCTCCTAAGCACTTCTCTGCCCCCCTCTCCCATTGCTGCTCCATACAAGCTATTTCAGCTGAGAATCAGAATATCTTTAAGAAAAAGGGAGTGCAAAAGAACAGAAACACCTATGCATTTCACATGTGATTTTCACCCACTTTGCCACACAGCTGCAAAAGTGTTGTATTTATTTATATCTATACTTTTTTGTTTGTTTGTTTGTTTTTAACGCTGCAACTTGTAAATAGGAAATGAAGTCACAATCCTCAAAATTATAATGGCAGGCACACAAAGGCACAGTTGCTGGCACGGAATTCAATTAACAGATAGCAATCACCCTTGGGTGACTGTGTGAGGTGGAAATATACAAGCATGCTAATAAGTAATATCTTAAAGCCAAGGCGTTTATCAGCCAGCAGCCAGACACGGGCAGAAGTGTGGGCAGACAGCACTGCTCTGGGATATTTAATAAAACCTGCTCTCTTCATTTGAGGATTTGTGTTTAATCATTTGGTAACATTTTAGAAACATCCAGGCTGGGAAACTTCTCAAACGGAACTGCTTAGGTCAGAAAACGTAAAGAGTTATTTACTGATACTAAAATAGCCAAAGGAATAGAGTGGATTCCAGGTAATATTAACAAAATTCTTTGTTGCCATCTTTTTGACCTTTTGAGTTTCTGGGGTATGCCTGCTACATGAATCACAGCCTTATCTTGAGAAACATGCAGAAGGCATTCATTAATACTGAGAAAGTAAATCATTGAACTGCTATTTCAAATTAAAATATTAACTTTTTTTTTCTGGGTTGAAAGTCTAAAACTAAAATAATTTTCTCCTGGACTCCTCAACTTTAATTTGCACTGCATTTGGGGCTTTCAGAAGCTCTGGGGGAGGACAAGATTTGTCATCTGCCAAAAAATATTCAATTTAAACTTTCAGGGCTGTCTTTGTGTCAGAGTAGTTGGATGAAGTTGCAGGCCTGTTCTTTGTTTTTAAGGACTTCTGTTTGGAGGAAAGAGCAATACAGAAGCAAGGTTGTGGCCTTCTTTATAGGGAGGCAGTTGAACTCATTAAGATACTTGTTAGAATCTTCATGCAGAAGAAATGTTAACTCATGGTGGGAGTACATTCCTGAGTAACTCTCTAGTGTTGAAGCATTCATTGAATGAAAGTGGCTTGAGGCAGGACAAATGGAGGCTGGCCAGCCTGGTCATGGGACATGTAGGAAGCAGCATGTTTGAGCCATTAGGGAAGAAGTCTGGAGGCTTTTGGCTGGGGAGCAGATAATGTTGCTGACAGATATTTATTGTTTTGCTTTTGGTTTTGTCTCTGCTCTGAGAGGACAGACAAGTTTCTGTGGGCATAAGTCCTGCTACTAGGCTGGTGGCAACACAAAACCTGCTCTGCTTGCAGTCTTGTCCACCACATCATCAGCCCCAGGAGCTCGGAGAGTTCCCCTCAGAGCACATCGCTTCAAGAAGCTGGACTGTCCCTGTTACTGGTCACATTGTGTGCTTGTCTTAGGTTTGAACATTCTTGATGGTCCATGCAGGCTATGGTGTCCACCGAGAATGAAGTAGTAGCTAAAGAAATGGGAAGGTTGTCTGATTCACACAGTCTTAGCAACTTGGCTTTGCCAGGAGGCATGTAAAAGGCAGATATGGGCTGAAACAAATGTTGAGGACATGTTGTGGGCATGCTAGAAGTACCCCTGTAGCAAATATTCTCACTGCCTCTTCCTTTTGCTTGGGGATTCACGTGATCCACAAACCAGTGGCCAGACTCCTCTGCCAGCCATTTCCCAAACTGTTGGCATGCAGCCCAGCTTTGGCTGTGCTCAGGAAGTTGTAAAGTGGCTCTGAATAGCTGCTGCGAAGCTGTCCCTGCGCTGCTCCTGTCACAAAGAGTTTTCAGTTCCCGCCTCACTAATGGATGGGTTTCTCCTATACAGAGTGCCGAACAATGCAGTGATACATTCAAGTTTTATTAGTGCGAGTTTGGAGTGGCCAGATTATTCATAATGGCAATGCTGCAAGAGAATTGCGCAGTTCATCCCAAACAGGAGACTGTAAATCCTGTAAGCCACACAGCACCATCGAATGGTGTGTTTTCATCACTTATTTTTGCAGGAAAGCTATTTGTATTCCCTCCATATGTAAACCCAAGCTGTCTTAATATTGCAAGCCCAAACTGTGTTGGAGGAGGTAATAACAACAACAACAAAAAAGCCTCTAGTACATTTTAGGAAACTCCATCATGACACTGTGATACTAAGACTTGGTACGTGCTGCCATATTAGTGGGGAGCAGGTGCTGGGGCTGGGTTGTGGGCACCACCTGAGTGCTGCTGGAAGTGTCCTGCTCTTGCCCATCTGCAAGTTACTGCAAGGGAACCTTACAGTTGTTTTGGGACTGAACACTGCTCTCCTTTGATGCAAATCATGCATATGCGGGTCGTGTATGTATGGGATAAGGGGAGACTGTTATTCTTCTGGCTGAGATTGCAGCTGTAACAGTGGGAAGCGTGTGAAGTGTGCTTGGTGGAGCTACACTGGTGGGCAGGGTGGAGGTACTGCAGTCAAAAGTTCACTACAATTGTAATTTACTACAGGGATGACACATCAGCTGCCTGATATAAATGAGGCTTCACAGGCTTCAGGGAGCAGTTCAAGCTATATGTCAGTTTGCTTCCATGCTTCCCTGAGAAGCTGTCATCGGGAGAGCTGGTGTTGGTTCGCAGTGAGAGCGAGCAGCTGCTCAGGAAGAAGCAGAGGCCTCACTTCATGTAGGCACCAGGTGACTGCTGGAGAAAGAAGCTGACTTTTCTGTGCTTCTGAACCTGACCCAGTGACCCAGAAATGCAGGACTCCACAATCTATTACCAGACTTTGCAGCTACTGACTTGCAAAATGCCTGTCCCTGTTCCAGTTGCCTTTGTAGGCCTGGAAGCCTGGCAGTGGCTGCTCACCACCCACAGCCTGAGCATAGCACTTGTTAAGGGAAACAGTCATTAGAAGAGCTGTGTATATTCTCCATGGTGAGTGTTAGGACATGACTCAGAACCAATGGCTCAGGGGAGTTACTCAGCAGCCAGTTGTAACTTTTGCAAGAAACACTGTCTGAACTTGCAGACACTCCTTCCCCTTCTCTCCCTCATCCAGGCCCATTTGGGTTTAGCCATTAAAACAATTAACTGTGGGCTGAGAGGGACCTCTGATTTCCCTAGCCTGATGGTTGAAGCAGGCCCTCTACACACCGGCAGTTAGTTCATTTGCTGTTGGCATTAACACTGGGAGTGCTGACGGCAGCTACAAAAGGTTAAACGCTGGTAGAAAATCAATAGCATGATACCCCCTTCTCCTGCTTCCCTCTGCTTCTGAGGTGGAAAATAGTCCCGAGGTGCATAAAGTATATAAGTTAACATTTCTCCAGCTCAGACCACATGCATTTATGCAAGAAGCTTTAAGGATATCTTTTATGATCCTAGTGTAGCAATGCTCCTCTTCATTCAGTGCCTGGAAGAGAGACAGAGGATTCTGCAGTGTTGGTTATTATGCAAGGCATGTGTTTTAAAACGTTAAGTACCTTGATTGTCTCTCACATAGCTAGTGCTGTCAGCAGTTTCCACAGGGCTTTTATGTGCCTTTTTTCTCCCTGAGATACCTGTGTTCACTGTAGAACTGATTCTGTTTCTGAAGCAATTCATTAAACATCTTCAGTGCACCACTTCTGTGAAGAGGTCAATTTGTTCTTTCTGCCTAGTGATGCAAAACTCTGGGCTTCAGTGGATAAATGCAAGCATTAGATGCATTTCTCGCTGTTCAACTTATGTCTTCCTTCAAACTATCTTCTCCAGCAACCCCTTCTTTTAACATATGTATTTATTATTCATTAAATGTGGAAATTGACGCTACCATATCAGTGTAGGACTGGTGCAGTGGGTGGTCTGGTATGCATAGGGCAATCACCTCATTCTCTTCTGGAAAAGACATTTTTTCTCAGGGCAGAAATAAACTATTTCTTTCTTCTAGGTTCCTTTGCATTTTTGACAAGGTACCAGCGTGGTGGTGGGGTTGGTACATGCTTGTGTGATGATTTTCCTGGAGCACCACAAACCTGAAGTGACTCCTGATGAAGGTCATGCACAAACGGCATGATAGCTTCTGGGTTTTGGTCCTCTCTGAGACTGGTAAAAGCAGGGCTCTGGGAGGGACCCTGGACCACAAAACCAGTACTGTAAACTTCTTCTCTTGCCTTATTGCTTGAAGTTTGAATGCACCCGTAAGTCTTCAGTTAACTGTTATTAATAAATCTCCACCCTTGACCCTTTTTTTCTTTCTTTTTCCCCCTCATTTTTCTAATCTTTATATTTCTAATATGGAAATTAATCTGGATCAAATTGTCACATGCTAGATATGACAGGGTTCTTGTTAAACAGCAAAACTAGGCTGGTTGTAATGTGGAGCAAAGGTAAGCTTTGCCTTAGTCTTGTGAGGCTCCTAAATAAAGAGAATTTGCAATTTTTTCCCATGATTCTTACCACTGTTTTGGAGTCTACTTTAGTTTTGCCATTGCTGCTAGGAATATGGCTCATGATGTTTGACCAGTCCAACAGTTCTGGAGACAGCATGCTGCTTCATGCTGAAATAAAAATTGGTAGACCTTCATAAAGTTATCCACAGGCTCTTGGTCAATATTACATGAATAGACTGGGGACAATAACTAGAACTATTAGAATATCAAGTGAATTCATTAAACTGTCATCCCAAGGAGGTAATACTTCCTCAGAACAATTATTCACTCTTCTTCTTCTTTTTTTTTTTTTTAACACAATCCTTGTGTTTCTTATTTCAGTAGTTACATATTTTTCTGACAAGGTTTTTAGTTAATGTGAGTGACAAAACACAATTTTCCGAGCTGTATTTTTGCATACAATAAGGTTTCTGTTTGGAAAACACATCTTTTTATTTTCTTTTTTTTTTTTCTTTTTTTTTTATTTAGACAGTCAGACTCTTAATTTAAGACAAAAAACTGATTGCACAGTTCCTAGGAAGCATAAATCATTGGGAAATTCAGAGGTAACAGAATCTCAGAGCTACTAGTTTGAGAAATTTTTGCAGTTATTTTAGTCTTGATACAGTGGTATTTTCTTTCTTTCTCTTATCACAGAAAGGATCTAAAGAAGTATGTACTTGGATAGATGAAAATTTCCAAGGATGCTGACCAGCTCGTTGTTCTTTGTTCTGATCCAGCTGAAATATTTTCAGCCTGTGCTTCATTTCCAAACAAACAAACCCAAAAAAGCCTGAACAGTAAGTGATGCCTCACATTTCCTGCTGGAAGAGATTTCAAAAGCTCATAAAATGTCTTCAGACCATACAATATATCACGTCATATTAATTTATGGTAGTCAATGAACAGTCGGAAATGGTGGAGGAGAGAGATGGAGAGCCTGTAATATTCAGCTTTATTCAGAACTATATATCAGTTTCTTTTTTTTTTTTTTTCTTTACATGCAGTTTAAGCACAGCATCTTCTCTTCCTGGCTTCAGAAAAAAAAAAAAAAAGAAAAAAAAAGAAATAAAGAAATAAAGAAAAAAAACCCACATATTTGTATTATATTATGTTCTCCAAGCAGCAAATTCCCTCTGCCAACTATCTGTGGGTGTGCAGCCCTTCCTTGGGAACATGCTGTATCTTCTGAGTTCCTGTGTTTGCGATATCACAGTGCTTTTGCTCTGCAAAGCCATGAATGGGGCCATTATGAGGGACTGCTAGATGATTAAGATTCTGAGAAGGGTAGGCTGCTAAAAAGTGTGTTTAGTGAGGAAATTACAAGGCCAATAAAAAAAAAAAAGTCTTTGCAATTTCTAACCACATTCTTTTTTTTCTGTGGGTCTAATTTTTCAAGGTCTGGCTGGATCACGTTGAGGTTTTCTTTCATCCCTTTTTTTCTCTCCACAACAGGAGTTGGGACTGGAGTCTAAGTCCAAGTTAATGAAGCTGCCTCAAAGTCGGGCAGGGAGAGAATAAACCACAGCTCTGAGGAGCAGACCGCTGGAGATTCCTCTTTCTTGCCGCTCACTGGAGTTATTTGATTTGGGAACAAGATAAGAATTCATAACATCTGATTTGTAGAATAACCCAGAGGAGGGGGAAATAAAAGGCAGAAATACTAATTTCAGATATCATTTTAATCTCTCAGTTTCCTAATAGTCTTTCTGAGTTCTAATAGCATTAAGCGCAGAATTCAGTGAAGCTGTGCACTCACTGACAAATGCATCGCCAAATAGTCCACAGTTCAGCACTTCTTATTCTGTCAATACTCTGTGACCAGGGAAGGACTGGAGCATAATTCTCTCCGTTATTCATCTTCTCCCTTTCTCCCTATTTTTTTTTATTTCCCCACTAAGAAATACACCTGGCAATTCATTGCTGATTTCCCTAGAGTGTTATTCATGCCAGTTTATTTATGTATTTATTATTCAAGTGCAAACCTTTGATGATCCTCGTGGTAATCTGCAAATCAAACTGATGGAGGCAGAAGGCTGGCCTTCACAGCAAGTGCTGTAAGAGCCAAGCACAGGCATCTCAGCTGCTATCACACTGCAGTGCACAGTGAGAAGAGCAATTCAGCCTGCCTGAGGCTCAGGAGCAGGCTATGGCTAGAGCTGGTAGAGAGTAGTAGTCATCTTTCTTAAATTAAGCAAACTGTCTGCTCTAAGTGCATGATTTTGGCAGTGGAGCAGCTTCCAACGCAGTCTGCATAGATGTCATCTTCATTCTTGAATGCTAGGAACATATCATTTGCAGGAAATTGGCATATATTTATGGTTAACTCCTTCACACAGTCAAAATGTGGGCTTCAAATTTGCCATGATGGTATGGTGTGCAAGGCCAGAGCCACTGTGCCATCCCCTCCTTGCCCCTAGGGTTCATGGTGCAGCCAGGGGTTTTGGTGCAGCCTTGATTAGCCCTTGACACTGACCCCATACCACCAAGGAGGACAATACCAGGAAAGTTTGGGGGGGGGGGGGGGGGGGTATCTGTTTTCTGTGGGTAACAGCACAGGGAGGGGTGCCAGCTCTCTAAGCTGGACACATGACTATAGTCATGCTCTTTCCCCAAAACTCAGCATACCGCTCCTCTTTCAGAGGTTCAGAGGAACATGCTATCTATTCCAGCTTGATGGTGGCATCGTTCCTCTACATTTTGTTGGCACGGCTATCCAGCCTGCCTGTGTGCTGATGGCTAACTCTCTGCACACTCAAGATTTGGTCTTCAAGATTTGTGTTGATCAAAATTATTATTATTTTCATAATTTTCTCAGGAATCTTGTTCTGCATGCCTTCACAAGTACTTAATTCTTTCCAATAGGTCATTAAATATGACTATATTTCAGCATGCTAGTACAATAATTTATCGTGTTCAAGTTGCAGAACTGTAGCTAAGAGAAATCTACACTAAGACTGATAAGAAAAGGGAAAAAAATCAGCTTGGAGCATAGTCAGTTGCAAAATAAAAAGCATCTCTAATATAGCACTTGTTTCTAAGCTCCCCTTCTTCCTATTCCTGACTATTTTTATAGAATCACAGAATAGCAGGAATTGGATGGGACCTCAAGAGATCATCAAGTCCAACCCTTCTGCTAAAGCAGATACCCTACAATAGGTAACACAAGTAGGCATCCAGGCGGGTCTTGAATATCTCCATAGAAGGAGACTCCACGACCTCTCTGGGCAGTTCCAGTGCTCATTCATCCTTACAGTAAAGAAGTTCTTCCACATGTTAGTACAGAACTTCCTATGTTCAAGTTTTATTCCTTGTCCTATCACTGCACACCACTGAGGAGAGCCTGGCCTCATCCATTTGCCTCCCGTCTCCCTTTAGATATTATAAATATTTATCAGATCCCCTCTCAGTCTTCTTTTCCCAGGCTGAACAGAACCAGGTTACTCAGCCTTTCCTCATATGAGAGATGCTCCAGGCCCTTAATAATCTCTGTGGCACTCCACTGGACTTCTTTTTTGATGGACTTCTTTTTTGAACTGGGGAGCCCAGAACTGGACACAATAGTCTAAGTGTGATCTCACTAGGGCAGAGTAGAGTGGGAGGATAACATCCCTCGACCTGGTGGCCGCTCTCTTTTTAATGCACTCCAGGATACCATTGGCCTTCTTGTCCACAAGGGCAACTGCTGGCTCATGGCCAATCTGTTGTTGACCAGGACCCCCAGGTCCTTTTCCACAGAGCTCCTCTCCAGCAGGTCACCTCCTAACCTGTGCTGATGGATGTGGTTATTTCTCCCCAGGTGCAAGACTCTATCTTGTTAAAAGTCATCAGGTTCCTCCCTACCCAACTCTCCAGCCTGTCCAGATCCTTTTTCTTTATTGACTTAGTATAATTCCCTGTCACAACGAAGGATAAAAATGTGATTTTGAAACTGTTGTGTCCCTTTATGTGGTATACTGGTTTTCGTGTGGTAGGAATCTCAGCAGGAATATGCTGATTTATGCTGGCAGTTGTTCTAGTTGCTTATTTGAATGCCATCCTGTGACGTTACCTTAGTAGAGACATACTATTTCTGTGTTTCTCATGCAACTGTGTTTCATCTGCAAAACTCAAATGTCATTGCCACTCAGGAAAAGGTTACTGGTGAGAAGTGTTTAAGCTTTAAATGGATTCTTAATTTTGAATAGGATCTTTTTTTCTCTTCTTTTCCAATTGCGTGTTGAGCAACAACTTTAGATCCAAACATCTCTGAAGCTTGACAGGATTGAAATCTGGATCTAGCCAAATGATGTAACATATCTATTTCTGATACACACATAATTCAGTGTGCAAAGGGCATATGCACACACAAATAGACACACGCATATGTTGATACATGTATATGCATCTTGATTCAAGGTGGTACACCTTTCACTGAACTTTCACTGGAATTCAGTACATCTCAGAAAGAAGTTGAAATGTTTTGAAATTATTTATAAAGATTTTAATGTAGGTAAAGAAGTTACTGGTAAGAAAAAAAATCAAAAGAAGCAACTGTATTTTTTTTAAATATCTCACTAGACTATCTGTAAATGTCCACTAGTCCCTTAAAACTGTTCTGTACAAATCTTATGTAAGATAAGATTTTGTTTTGAAAAGAAACATGATAGAAAGGAGAAACCTTATGTGCCTACTGCATTGTAATACTTTAAATGTTGGAAGTGGGGAAGGATGTTGTGTGGGCTGAACGGCAAAGTAGGGAATCAAAATGTGGAAATGAAGAAGACATAGAAACATTCTGGCTGTTTTGGAGAAAATGACTGTCTGATTTTTGGTTTTGCAGAAACAAAGAGCGTGTAGACTGAATATGAATCCTGTCTGATCTGTATGATCCCAGCATTTGGGATCGTTTGCATAAGCATATCCAGCCTTGGCTCACTTCTGTTCTGAGTAAGCAGTCAAGGAGTTTGGGTACTTTTCAGTCTCCTATAGGCTGGCAGCTAAGGGAGAAGGATCTGATTTGTTTAACTTCTGTTAGCCTGTGTGGATGCCCCTTCCTCTTCATCAGAAAAACTCTGGAGTGCTGCTTTTGTGGGGAAAAAAATGCTCAGTGCTTCAAGCACCCAAGCCTTCCACTACCTAACTTGGGAACAGGTGCATGCTGTCTCATAAGAATGGAGTGCTTTGAACCTCACTTCCAGCTTTAGGGGGCCTCTGACTGACAGCGGAACACTTCATGCCTCCCCAGACACTCTGCTGTGCAGTGTGAGCTGGTGCTAAAGCTCTGCTGCACTGCAGACACTTCCTGTAAGAGTCCCCAAATGTGTAGTTAGCACCCAGAATCACACCGGCTAGTGCAGCTTACTTTCATCAACAGGTTTGTGGCCATGATTTATTTATTTTTCTTCCATCTGGATGTGATTTTAGAGCATGGCAGAAGCCTGAAATGGAGACAAGCAGCCTCCTGATTCATTTTCTCTCACACTCATGGACACATGAAATCTTAAAGTAATAATAAAAATAATAAAAGACTACAGTGAAGTATGGTGTTCATCCTTTTTAAAAGGCAGGTATTTGGTAAATGCTGGCACTCCAAAGGCCCAGATGAGTCCAGATTTCCTTGGCACAAAGCAGCACTCACAAGGTATGAGACAGCCTCTGTCCCTAGGAATTTATCTTCTCACTCTTAACCTGCACAGAGGGAGGCTATTACACCTAAGAATGCAAGAAGCTGTACGTAAAGCTGAGCGTAGGCTTTAGATTTCCATTCTAGCACCCTCCATGATGAGCTTTGCTTCAGGTTGCTTGCTGCCTTCCTTCAGAAGCACCAGCTGCATGGATTGGGGTTCAGTCTCCATCACACCCAATACTTCCTGAGCACAGAGGAGGAAGCAAACCCAGTCATGAAAAGCTCAGCAGCTGTAGCTGCTTAATTAATGGGGTTATTTTAAATCCAGTAACTTAAATTGCTGTGGACACCCTTTATTATAGCCTAGACAATTTTATTTCAAGTTAGTTTTAATCAATTAGGGATTGATTTTAGCTAAGTCAGTATAAGAACATCTGATCTAGTTTAACTAAATTGGTTTTAGAGAAGTGAAATGGGTGTAAATTCAGCATGAGCCTAAGGAAGATCTCCCTTTGCCTGCTAATGATTAGGTAGAGAGGATCACAGTAAAACAGTATGCAGTGTGCAAGCTCAGGGCTAGCTGTCTCTGCCCTGCCCAGGCTGCAGCTTCCTGAACCACCGAGGCAGTGACAGAGCCTTGTTACACACCGTGTGTTTTTCATAAGACTATTTTCTGCTAGGACAGTGCTTTAAAGAGGGCTGTGCAAAGATGGCTGAGTTGGAGGTTTGGTGATGAAAGCGCTTGGGAGGAGGTGGAGAGGAAGTGGGAGCTCTATATGGTAGAGGTGAGATGCCAGGTGAACTGAGAATTATTAATAGAAAGTTTTGAGCTGTGGTCCTTTTCTAAAATGCTATCTCACCTTCAGGGCTACTGAACGTTTGCGAAGTTATGTTATTCTTTAATTTGTCTTTAATTCCAACTTCCGATGTTTTTTCATTCCAAAACATTATTTTGATATTTTAGCTATACTTTAGAACTGGAACTATGTTTAAAAAAATACAAGAAACAACCCTCCTGTTATCCTCAATTTGCTGCTGTTGTTTTTATCATGATCATTAGGAGCTCTCATGTGGGAACTCTTTATCTCAGAACGGTGAAAATCTTTGTTTCTGTTCTTACAAACAGAAAGAACAAAGCTACTGCAATCAAGGACCTGCTACTCTGGTGCTCTCAGAAGAAAAAAAGCAGATTTCTACCTAGGACTTGTTTACTTTGTGCTAGAGCTGTTCCGAGCTTGATTTCTTCTGTAGGTATAAGTAGTGTTAATGAGGTGTTAATGTGTACGTAGGCGACGCAGTCATAGATTTGCCTTTGATCAGTCGGTGTTATTTCTTTTCTTTTTCATTTTTCTTATTTTTTTGCTTTAACCTCGAAAAGCTGTTTGCACCATGAGAGCCTGTTGACTTAACAGAAATTCTCTAGAAGCTGAAAGAAACTCTGAAAACAACGTGAGGTAAAATTCCCACCCACTGCTGTGGGGTCAGTATTGTTCTTCTGATTACAATTGTTTGAAGAGCAAAAAAATTTCCAATGGTTTGCCTACACGCAGTTTCTGTACTGCTTTAAATATAGGCTTGAAACTATTATACTGGAAGCAGTATACCTATATAGACAGTAGTACAATGAAGTTGTGTTATTACTGTGATATTTATGCCAATCTAGCCCATTCCTACAAGTGTAGAGGCGATAACAGTGCCTCTATAGCTGTATCAATACCATAACTTTGACTTCAAAATTGTACTCCTTAAGAGCTAACCTGGCACAAAGACTGGCTTGAGTTTCCTAGTTCATGACTATTAACATGCATGAAAAGTGAAAATGAGTCATTTAAGGCAGGAAAGCTCCAGAAAGTAGAAAAATGTTGCCTTCCTCTTATTGATGTGAGCTTCCTTATCCTGTTGTTTTTGTTATCACTTTTGCTCATTCTTGCTGACAGAAAGCAGCATTGCCTCATGTTTATCTGAGTGTTGTGAAAAATAATTTATGGGTGTGTATGTGTGTGCAGGACCTCTATAAAAGGAACACATGCAAAGTGGAGTTGAAAAAATGTTTTGCCTAATGCCTCATATGTCATTCCCAGAACTCCCAAGGCTTCTTGTAACCTGCTACCTGGAATAATTATGTTTTTAGAAAATGGTTCTGTGGGTTAACTAGTGGACCTGGTTTGCTATGGCTGTGCCTTGCAAACTACCAAGAAAGGGCTGCACCATTCCAGTCACTATGCAGACAGAGCAGGGGGCAGGTCTTGCCCTCCACACTGAAGACCTTTTGATGTGCCTGGCCTGGACAGTAGGCAGAAATGAATCACACACCTGGAGATGATGGTACTATAGCAGCAACCATCATGCTGGTGCTAAGTCTTGGGGAGAGCTGGGTGTGGGAAGCTGCCTCAGGAAAAGTATGAGAAATAGAAAAGGAGGGAAAATGAAGTGAGAAAGAGAAGCAGGAGAAGACGGAAGATCGTCAGAAAACAGTGCAGGGGGCTGAAGGAAGGAGCCTGCCAGCACAGTTTGACAACCCAGTCAAAACTGTGAGAAGCTCCAGCAGCAGCTAGAGACTCGTGATGCTGATGGCTCTACAGCTTTCCATCCTGGCTGGGATCTCATTCTTGTTCCAGTCTTCCTCCACAGGCCACATGGCAGGGAAAAGAATAAGGTCTGAATCACAGAGAAGGGATTTCCATCAGTCAAGTTAGGCTCATGTTCTAAGTCATACTTTTGATTACTCTTGTCTATTCTATCTATAGAAAGCCCTGGATGAATTATCCTTACCAGACATAAGTCTGCTACCTCTTTCCTAATTCACCCCATAAGGACTAGGGAGGAAAGGAGAGCTGTCTCATTGCATAAGGTTTTGTCCAAGGGTGACAGAGATGGAGAATAGCTGGGAGATTGAGCCCCAGTTTATACAGTAAGCAGGTTTCTGCTTTGTCTACATCTGATGACTCATTTTGTTTCTTTTTGCTTGTTTGGAAATGCAGGCAAACTCCTACAGTCAGAGAAGGGGAGCTTAAAGACACTGGCAAAGAGGCATAGAGAGCCATGCACCTCTGTATAGGATGCTTGTTTACAAGCCTGAATAGGGTTTCTGGGTTTGTTAATAAATCTTGAGTGAGCCTAATGTGGCAGAGGTGGGCATCTCACAAGGGAAAACTGGTGGCAATGGGAGCATTCGCTGTTCATGGTGAGCAGCTCTGGCAACAGCTGGTATACATTTCCTCATCTCCTATTTCTTCCTCTCCTGCCCCAGGCTTATGTTTTGTTGTTCCAGTTGGGGCTTAATGTGTTTTCCAGTTTCCTGTATTTTTCTCGGAGTCTGTTTTGATTTTCCTTTTTCTTTTTTTTTCCTCCTCTTTGTACTGCAGTTGCAGCTGACGAAAGGTGCCAGCCTATTTAACAGCTGCCTGGAGATAAGCACTCAGTGGATGTAGACAGCAGGTGCAGCATGGGTGGCAGTGTCGGATGCCAGCTGAGATATCACTGCATGAAGTGCCATGTCTCCTCTGCCTCCTCGTTCACTTGCCCCTTTGGAGGAGCTGCCAACAGAGTGTCGCACAGGATGCTGATTTTTGGAATGGGGACCGAATGCTTTGGAGCTGAACATATTCCATATGTTTTCACACCTGAAAGCTTTTCAAGAAGAGATCTGAGATGTTTCCTTTTATGCACATACATGGAACTTTTTTTGACTGGCTTTAAATTTCTTTAAAAAAAAAATAAAATACACATATGGTGATTTCTTCCAATGTGCGCTTATAGAAACTGGAGACATTTGCATTCCTAGTAAAGGAGAAGATGGGGACTTGACAGATATTTGATTTGAGACGGCTTGTTATTTCTGGTTCTGGCTTATTGCAAACTACTGCTGTATCTCTATTGACTGAAGGTAGTCATCCTGAGGGATAACTGTCTTCCCTCTCATTTAGAAAGGAAAAACATGAGTCCTGCCCTGCTACTTGTGAAGACAGTCTTGACACAAATTTATAATGCAGGCTGTTGAGTAAAGTTGAAAATGTCACTAAGCTCTGAAAAGCGGCCATTTGTTCACGCTGTCTTCTCTGTCCTTCTCTGAAGTGTCCTTGCAACCTGTGGCCCTGGTGTCCAGAGGTGTGTTGGGAAGGCTGGAAGAACACGTGCTTGGCATGGCCTGGGGTAAATCAGTGAGGAAGTACTGATGAGAAACTATGAAGAATAACCAGTCTTAATCCAAAGCTTTGCCAATTTCAAAGCAAAACATCACCTGACTTTCCCCTTATTTGTGTCCAACCTGGCAAACCCTAACCAGGCCCTGAACTCAGTAGCTTTGAGATAGTTTCCTTGGGCCTTAGTTAAAATGGCAGCAGGGGAAGTTTTACTTTTGCATCTCTAGATCACCAGAGTCCTCAAACTTTTTTCTGGCAGCCCAAATGTTGTTTCTAGCAGAGAAAGGCCCTGATTATATCTTACAGTCCAAGCAGAAAGGATGAACATGGGTTAGCATTCAGGAGCTTGTCTTTATCACTACAGAAACTGAGGCAAAAGCTTACTTTTTCAGCATTGCCCTTCTCTTAACTGAATCAGCACAGGGGAAGTTCTGACTTCCCTGTAAGGTCTTGCTGGGTTTGACAGCAATGGAAAGGAGGGCAGTTTGTACTGGTAGAATCTGGCAAAACACTAGAGTGGGTATTAGCAGCAGTGCAAGGCTGGCAGCTGGATACTTGGCATGGAGTAGTAGCCCATGAATTTCTCTCTGTCCTCTTTCACATTTTCTGAGCCTCTGTGGGGTCTCAACTAGCAATTCCCTTACCTCCTCACTTGAAGAAAACATGGCCTAATTCTTAAAGTCATAGAGGATTCCCCTAAATTGAGGCCCTTCCCTCCTAGAACGTGATGATACTCTTTATATTTTGTATCTCCTTCCTGCAACTCCTAGAAGTAATAACGAGGCTGGGAGAAATGGCAAACATCACGCTTCAAGCCTGAAAAATCTGTGGTTGCCAAGGTACAAATCTCTTTGAAGTAACATGCTTACTGCGTTTCATTTAGTGAATTGATCTGATGGCTTGCATTCTGTGAATCTGCTGCCTTGCTTGCTCATTTAGTTTCCTTCCTTCTCAGCCCCTGAACATGGATCTCTCTAGGCAAGCTACCCGTCTGCTGGAAGGAGACCTCTGCTCATTCTGCCAAATGAGAGAAAATCAAAATCCTTGCTGAGCAGCAGCGAAAGAGCAGTACTACTGCCTGGAATTGCATCAGGAGTTCTGTGCTTATTATGCCCTGTAACTGCTACAGCTGAGAAACAAGTCACTGAGACTGTTCAAAAGCCTACGGATTCTTTCCTGCATGAGGATAATTAGTGAGAAATGAAACAAGAGGCAAATGTGTGAAAGAAATGTACTAAGTATCTCATATATTGGTAGCTCAATGGAATTGCAAGGAAAAGGGATCCTACTTGTTACTGATAGGAAATAAGTCTTTTATTCTGTCTTTGAGCAAAATTAATCATGATTTTTTATCTACCTGTGGACAGAGAACATTCAACTGCTGAGGCAAATGTGTAACAACTAATCCAAAGAATTTTTTGAGTGATCAGGTAGAACATGGACTTATCTGAACAGCTAGGGTGTACTTCTGGCTGAGAAGTACCATCTTCTAATTCCCATCTGCACTCACAGTGACGTGAAAATACAAGAAGAAAACACAAATGAACACACTTGCTCCTCCCCAGCACTTAGCAGCATCAGGAAAACAAGGCAAACAGATGGGAGCCAATGTATCATCACATGAAATCCCACCTCTTGTGAAAACATGCCAGCTGAAGATGAGATGAGATTCTTATTGGTGTGCTTTGCTATAAATAACAAATAGAATAGTTTTGGCTTAAAGATAGCTAGCAAGTGCTGTGCTTGTTTTCCTTCTTTGGATGGATGTTGTCTTGGCCAAGTGACCTCTGAAGCTTGAGATGTACAGGAATGTGAGACACTGCAGAGAAATATCCAAATGACTTTCACAAACTTTGCATCCTCAATATCTTGCTTTCCTGATGTGTCCATCCACAACTAGAGCTCACTTTTACCCAGAAAGACCAGCAGTTCTTTCCAGGCTCTTGAGCTATGTTTCCATCCAGAGTTGTGGTGGCAGGTTTTCCTTGCCTTGCAGACAGTCTTCCTGTTATCATATACAAAACTCGCTTTTAATAGGTATTGGGATCCCTCTCCCCTCCATGTGGTTCAGTGGTGACATTTGGAAATATTACTCAGGAAGTCTCTCACCATCTGGGCACCCAGCAGGCTCAGCACCTGCACCGCTGTTGTCCCCAGGCCTCTACCAGCAGTGAGCTGTCACTCCCCACAGCTGTCCTCTCTGGGCTCTCTTCCTCAGCCTGTCAGCAGCTTCTCTGACAGCAGCCAGGTTAGTGGATTCTGGCCAGCCCTTTTTCCCAACCTGTAAATGTGATGGGAGGTTTTTCTGCTTGCAATTAAGGTTTGGTTTCCATCCCTTGCCATGAAGTGAGGAATGCTCCTGCAGCATGTGCGGAGGCACAGATTTACCAGGGCATCTCCCAGGCCTGCTTGTTGGTAAGAAATTGTCACTTCTCATTTGCATATATTTCAAGCCAAGTGCTTCCTCAGCTGAGCTTTGAGAGGGGCTACTTATGGCTGCTTCCTCCCCTTCTCAGCCACAGCACAGGCTCGCTGGGTTTATGCCAAAGGCTCTTATTTTCAGCTTCAGTATTGCCTCCACAATGTGATTGTCAGCAATGAGTAACCTGTTGAACAGTCCTCTTCCTCTTCTTCATCCTCTGTGGGGTCAGGAACAAGTGAGGGTGATCACGAGGAGGTTTGCCTGCCCGGTTTGCTTCCAGGCAGCTCCTAAAGCAAGAGGATGAAGCTGGTGGGGCTGGATCTACCCAAACTGCACATCTACACAGCCAGGTACGTGTATGCATGTGTATATATCACACAAGTACATACAAAGCTTTAAACATATGTAGTCTGTGAATATATCACTCAGAAACCACCCAAATTTTAACGATACAGTAGAAATCTGGATCGGCTCTACTGAAGCCAATGAAAAAAATGAATCAGATTAATGTCCCAATTTAATCAAGTTAAGAAGGATGTCCATATGAAGTACAGCAGTGAATGTTTAAGTCTATGAAACACTGCTGTTTAAATGTGAGATGCAAAATATATTTTATATTTGGTAAGAACCACTACTAGATAGTTTAGTAACAAGAATGATGTTTTGGAAAATTATTTTGTACTTCTATACCAAAGTATACCTTAGTACTTTAAATACAGTTAAGTACTGTGCCGATAGAAGACAGAATATAGAATGAATATTGAATTCCTCTTTTTAAATTTTACAGTATCATACACTGAAAGGGTGGACAAACTGTGGGAGTCCTAAATACTGCTAGTGATTCCATCTAGCTAGTCAGTTTATGTAAAATCATTGACCTTGATCTCAGGATAGACCTCTTTAACACAATCAATACAGGTGCAATCAGATAAGAACATTCTACTGTTTTATTAAAGTGCATCTAATTCAAAACTCAATAACTCTCACAAATCCTTAATCAGAGAAGACATCCTGGGAGGTATTTAGGTGAGTGATCTTATAACTCTTTCTCTCTCCTTGTTAGGATGGCATTTTACAAATAGACATGTCTGTTTCCTCTTTACCCTCTCTGCCATAATTCTTTCAGTGTACAGTTGTGTTGATTATTGTGCATTTATCAAGTCTCTTTTCCCCTTCATTTATTCAGAGGGATTGAGTCAAGTGACAGTTTCTGCTTACCTCATCCCCCAGGGTCACTGTGGGCAGGCATATAAATGCAAATGTGCCTCCCTTACTGGCACACTGAGCCCTATATTCTAGCCTGACTTAGATGTGTTACCCTATAGGAGGTGTAGTAAAAATGAATGCTGCCTAACTCAGGGTGGCCTAAGATAATGAAAGAAAACAGACCATGTGCAGTATAATGTGATAGCTTAAGTAGAATGAAATCCAAAGACAATGACTGACTTTTTAGAAATGATTTTAAATCAAAATGATACATACTGAGTAAGACAAAATAAGCACATGGTAGAGAGCTCTGAGAACACTGCTTACAGCGAGATAATTATTATCCTTTTCAGGTGATCCTCAGCATGTTCCTTGATAATGTGAAATAAATTGTAATTTGGAGCATTTGAGCTGAGGGCAGATTTTTTTTTTTTTTGTTATTTAAATGCACATAGAACAGTCTGAGGGCATTAGACCTCTTAGCATGAGTGCAAACAACTGCATACGCTTATCCAGACCCCATCTCCTTGCTTTACAGAAAACAGCACTTATCCAATCTATGAAATAAAGCAAGAAAAAAGTATCATATATGCTTGTAACTATACACTGTGCAGAGAGGCTTGAGGATTGCTGCAGTCTCTTTAGTGGGTGTCTGTCAAAAGAGGAGGTCTGAATACTGACTCTTCATAGGCATGGAGTCTTTTACTTGCGATTCTGCTCTTTTTACTCCTACACCAAGTGTGCTTAACAACTATTCACAAGAATATCTACACCAGTATACGTTGTAGGACAGAGTGCCCTCCTGAAGAAGGCTTTGGCTGCTGCTACAGCTTCTGAGGGAGGCAAGAATTGGTTCTTCTTGCCCATCCAATCTGGTAGTCATCATCACACACATTCTAGACTTCCTTTCTATTTACACCAAGAGCATACATTTCAAGGGTCCTGGTGAAGGCAGAGCATGACTGTTTGTGGCATCCTGCTAATCTAGACAGCTGCTTGCTTGGCTTGTGCTCATCTATAACCTCCGTGTCCAGGAGCATACTTGCTGCATGCTGGGAAGATGATGCAGTGTTCCCTGAAGTATGGCCAGATATCCTCTGAAACAGAAAGGGGATGTGTTGCCCTATCTTTGGTCCTGACTTTAACAAAGAATCAGCACCACGATATATAAGACTTAGTCACTCTATCACTGTCTTCTCCAGAAAGTCAAGCAAATATCAGATTTCACACAAAGTCTTGAATTAAAGCCTTAGTAGAAGTGGATCTGACTGGAGAGGAGGGGGGAGGGTTTGACATCACTGTTAAGAGTTGATTAAATTTAAATATCTCTTTTGTAGTGGAAATGCCAAGTAATGGCTTGAAGCAGTGACTGAGCACCTGGTGTGAAGGCAGGGCCAACACAGGGAAGCTCAGGTGCATGAAATGTACCTGAGTGACCAGAAGGAGTGAAAACAGGATTCGCCCTTTCCCAGACCTCATGTAAGGGTTTGCAATGCCTGCAAGGGTTTCTTGCTGGAGATCCTCATATGCTTAGGGCCTTTGGAAGGTAAGGGGCTTCTTTCCTTTTATTTCTGTGGCTGTTGTGTCTCAGCATCTCCTTGCTTGCTGTAGCCTGGATCCTTGCTGCTCTGGTGTTGTTGCTGTGCTTTCCATTGTGTAACACTCTTTAAAGCTCAATTTCAAAATAAGATGGGCTTGATAGTGGAATGGCCTAATGTAAAGCCCTGCTAAGTACCTTGGTCCTTGCCACAGAGGACATTGCTGATTCAAACAAAGGCTTTTGCTGATTCTACAGTACCAGTCTCTCAGTAGCTACTATATCTTACCTTATTTTTCTTCTATAACAAGGCAAAATAAAACCTACTTTTTATATTGCAATTACACAAGAGATACTATCATCTCTGGAAGGTGTTTTCTGTATGTTGCTACTTTAATAAATTCAGTCCCCCTCATCAGTTGAAAAATAAAAATAATCACTGCTGACTTCTGTGTTCTGGGCTTGCAGTTCGAAAGCAGCTTCTTCTGGGAGGAGGGGAGGAAAATGGTATGTGGGCATACTCAACTCTTTAGATGAAGAGGTGGGGAGAAAATACTGTTTTCTAATGTAAATGGGAGAAGGAACAGGGAGAGAGAGCAAAGCATTGCAGATGCTGCTTTATGTCCACAATGATATATAACAGTTCCATATTAATCTAATAAAGCCATGGTCTGTGAGTAAGTTTTGTGTTTTTGCCAGATGAGTTTGGCTCTGAAGGATTCCCACACCCGGTGGAAAATAAGGATACAAGAGATTTAATTAAAAAAGAGAGCTTGAGATACACAACAAGACTTTAAACTCTTCTCGTTATTTAATGGAATTTGCTGTGGTGCTAAAATAGTATTCCCCCCTGTCATTCTGACATGAAAAACATTAGTGAATATTTGATTTTACTGTGGAACAAATTATGGTAATAATGAGTCTCTGAGAGAAAAAAAAAACCTGTGCTTGAACTGGTGCTGTCTCATTTAAAGCGTGTGTGTTAAAAATAGAGCAGATACACAAAATGTTGTCTGATACTTCATCAACTGACTGCTATTTTATGAGATGCATGCCCTTTCAGCACAGTGCTTGATGCTTAACATTTGCCTGTCTCAACCCCACTCTACTTGCAAACTTCTTCTCACTATAATTTGGACATGTGGAATGTGTGAACAGTCAGGTTTCAACTCCTGTTCAGCAATTCAAAACTTCAAGGTCAGAAGTCAGTGGGCAGAAAATCCTCCCTATCTTAGCAATTGGTTCTCAGAGTTAGATTTTTATGGTATGAGTGGCTGACCACTTCTGGAGAAACAATATATACTGCCAAGGAACTGTTATTGCTGGATTTATTATTATTTATTTGTATTTAAGTTTGCACTAAATTTTATTATGGTAGTTGAACAACAGGCGAGAAAGCATGGAAGAGACCTCAGAGATGTATTTGCTTGGGAAGATTTATATGTTTTTTGTTGTTTTGTTTTGTTGTTTTTTATAATGAAATAAGCAATATACTCACTACAAAAGTGTATGCTGTCACCACTGGTATTGTAAAAATACAGATGCCTCCTGATATCTTTTGTTTTTAACATCACTGGGATTTTAGAAAAGCTAATGAGGAGACAGGAGGTACCTTCAGGTTCTGTTTGAGGATGAAGAGTCTCTGGTAAGAAAAGTCTCTGTGACCTTGAGAAAATCCTTCAGCTTCAATTTCATTTCTTCCTTGTTAAAATTAAAATAACAGTGCACTTGCAAGAAGGGGAAGTTTCAGTGAGGAGAGGAGGATCTTTGGTGCACTTTGATATCAATAGAAATCAGTGCTTCCATCAGGTCTAGTCATGTGGTCAATGTGGAAGGTTTAAAATAAGCTTCACTGTAAAAATGAGCCCAGTAGACTATTCTTCTGGAAGGCAAAGAGGTGACTGTCCTGTCACCTCTTCTAAGCAGTCATGGCTCTACAGCTTTCATGGGAAGAAGCTACAGAAGAAATGTTCTGGACTGATGCATAGTATGCATTGTTCCTGCCTTGGCACTCTATTTTCAGCGTATGTTGCCCATTATTCTGACTGCTCCAGCCCTTTTCAAATGTCTTTGAGCGTGACTTGAGGGAGATGGGAGTGGCATGGGGGTGAGCTAATCTTTGTCTTCAGAAACTCTTCATCATAATTCGTGCTATGATGGCCTTTGTCAGATGACACCTTCAGAAATCTCCAGGCTGATCCTGGCTCAGCCTTTGCAGATTTCAGCACAGAAAATAATAGTCTGGGTCTTTTTCTGGCTGTGAATGAAGTTAGCTCCAAAAAAAGAAATAATAATAATAATAAAAATCGTTCTCAGGTGAGAATGATGTTAGCTTTTTTTTTTTTTTTGTCTTTAGAAACCATGTGTATGTGTTTTTTATATCTTGGTTCATGTTATGTTAAACAGAAATGAAGGTATTACACCAGGGTCACAGTTCTGCAGATGTTATTAAAGTGAGTTTTAGTCTGCCTTTTTGATATAGTGATTGCTCCCAATATCAGTGAGTTAATGACAAGTGAATGTGAATGAAGAATGTAAAATGAAAGATCTTTTTGTTATAGCTGGGTTGGCTTAATTTTATAAAAGCATCTGAAAGAATAAAAATCAAGCTGGGTATAAGCACGCATTCCTTTCCCAGGGATGCATCCTATAAGGTCTTTGTACTTTATTGACTGATTAAATGAAAAAGGGTTGGGCCAGAGGAGATCAGAAATGGATTGTCAGGGAGCAAGCCCATTAGAATCACTTTGTTTCACACAGCCAGCAGTGTGATGTTTAAAGGCATTTTGTTTGGGAGTGTGGGTCACTGTTGGGCAGGCTTGCCACCTTACGTAGGATAAAGTAAACAATTAATGTGAACTGTCAGGAGATCTTATGAATGATTTGCAGAATAGGACAGAGAAAGAAAATACTTCACAATCAAAGGTTCCACCGTCTTCGTGGTTAGTTGCTGTCCCAGCCAAAAATGTAGGACGCTTTTAATATAATCTTGCTGTATAATGTAATCAGACTGTCTGAGAGATATCTTATGCTACTCTGGTAGTCAACAATCAAGTATGGTCAAGGACAGTCAAATTGTTTTATTGCACATAACTTGGCAAAGGCTAGGGGAAAACGTGTATGAATTTAATGGCTCAAGGCTTTTATTACTTATCCAATAGGTGATTTTCAAAATGTACTTCCTTGCCTTCATGTCAAATGCAAAGTGAAATTAATGGCTTTAAAAATTATTAGTTGGAGAGAGGGAGAAGAATCAAAAGGAATCAAGGGAGGAACCAAAAGCCAGCAGCGAAAGTTCTAAAAGCCTTAGGAGAACTGCAAAGAGCAACTCTTCAAGACAGGTATCAATCCATGTCCAGAAGCACTGAGATTAAAGTGCAGGCTTGTGGAAGGGTTAGTAACAGCACAACTGTAGAACAGATCCTGCAAGACTGTAGAAGTACTGTAGGTCTTCTGTGGTCTCATTTAACCTCGCTTTAATGAAGAGAATTCCATAGGAATGACTTGGGAAATGAAGGATTTTGCAAAATTCATCCAATAGAATGAACATAAATTTGTATTTGAGAAATAAATAACAGGCTTGGGGAAACACAATTCCATTCCATGACAGATATATATATATACATATATATATTTTCCAAAATCAGCATTGGTTTATCAGAAACAGTGTAAGAATCAAGTCAGAATTAACTTTTTCTTCAATTACAAAACCCAGAATACAATGTTTTCACATGACCTGTGAAGTAACCTGGCTTTTCCGAACATGATGTGATGTTCAGATGCTCACTACAGCTCTGCACATCTTGCAAAACTTCACAAGATCATGCTGAAGAGCAGAAAGCCTTTAAATGAATCCTTCACAGGACTTTGTGAAGGTTACCACCAACTTCAGAATGTGCATAGACATATGAGGAAGACTGCATCACTTCTGTCAGATTTGCCCTGGAGACGTGTTTGAGATTTTTTTTTTTTGTGTCTAGGAACAGATAGTAACACTGAAGAGTAATTTGTACTCCTATTAATTTTATTTTTTTTTCTGGATTGTCTCTGAATTTTATCATGAGCCTGACATCTTCTGTATGGTCATCATAAACTTACACGACACAGTTAAAATTCTTTGAGGAGTTAAAGTTTAAATCAGAATTGAAATATTTTAAAGGACTTTGTAATGACACATTAGAATCATAGCAAATCCCTTGATAGCCTAAATGGATCGAAACATTCTAGAGTACAAATGAGTTAGAGGTTAATTCATAGTACCTTGTAAAGGCTTGGGGAATTCTTTATGTTAGAAGTGGCACTCCAGCAGGAACAATCTGGTGGATGAGAGGGATGTTCTCTCTTGACCTCTCCTTACTCTCCAAAATGAGTGTTTATAGGCAAGAAACTGTCTTGATTCACTATCCATCCCATTGCAGTCTCTTTATTGCCAAATAGGATGGAAAAGTTGAATGATATCCCTCTGTGTACTGTGAGCCTTGGCAGGAAATAAACTAACCAAGAATCTGAGAGATGGGTTCATGTTTAGAAGATTTTTAGGCTAAAAATAATTAAGTAGCTAATTAGGAAAAGAGGGCTTGGGATTCATCTTCTGCTGGAAGAGGTGACCAAAATGTCCCATTGTATTTAGAGTTAGAGCATGCTTTATGTGCTATAGTTGAAATGAAGTCAGAACTTGGAAACAAGTTTATATACTCTGAGGAAAGAACACACTATAAGTAAATAAGTTATTATTAGAACCATGCTCAAGTAACCCCAAACAGTCTCTAAAAGGTGTCATTGTTAGAGAATCTTCAATTTTCCTTCCATCACGAGTCATTTATAACAGAAGAACCACAAAAAGATAACAATTTTGGGGAATTTTGGGGAGATACAGATGGTTTCTCTTCTTCCAAGTAATCAGTGAATGCTGTAAGTGGTATTTTCCCTGGGGTGCTTTTTCCAGAATTTCCTTGGTTTGAGAGGCTCTGTGTTGGTAGTGAGACACAAAGGTATTTAAAATGACTTCTTTCTTCCTCCTTCTGCCATACCTATCTTTGCTCCTCCGCTCTGTAGTCTTGTTTTGGTCTGAGTACAGAGGTTTAGAAATTTCTCTCTTGATCCTTGCTTTACACTTCTTTCTTTGCTCCAACAGGGGCATCCCTTCACAGGCTTCTTCAAGAACATCCTTTCTGACATGGAGCTCCTCCTCTGATCTTGGTATTCACTATTTTGCACTCCCTTTCCTTTTTTCCTCTTCACTGTCTGGTATTTTCACCTGTTCATAAACATATTTTCGCAGAGGTGCACTGGCACAGTTGAGAGGCTCAGCTGTGTCCTGGCCCATTGTGGATGGGCAGTGCGGGATAGCTCCTGGACTATTTTCAGAAGCTACACTTGCTTTTGCAGAGACTGGTCAAGCCTTCTTTATGATATACCAGAAAGCCTTTTTGGTACTTTTAGCTAGGCCTTCTTATTTTTATTTTTATTTTTCCTGTTCAATTCAAAGTATGCATTCATCCATCCTGCACCCTGGATCCAAACATGTTGCAGGAAAGATTTTGTTTGTCCTGCAGACTGGGGCAGTTGGGCTATTTGGTACTCCTATCTGGAAGCACTCCCTGATTTTCCTAGTAAAAGAAATGTGGAAGTTATTCTTGAAAACAGTATTGCACAAGCACCCTTGGATGATTGTTATAACTTATGGATGAATATAATTTTCTAGGTGTTAATGACCTATCCCCATTCCATCCTGTCGGTGGGGGATCAACCAGCAGGCAGCTGGTGAAAGAGCTGCTGCGAGGTGAGCGTAGGAGCTCCTGCCTCAGCACTTTCTTTGTGAAGATTAAAGGTGCAAGTGTGTCAATCATCAGCCTGAAAAGGCTGTCAGAGTTCAGTATTTTTAGCTCTTTAGCAGATTATCTCTTTTATTTTTAGAGGTAACAATGGTTCTTAGGTTAAGAGGGAAACAAAAGCCTCATTAGTTTTGGAATTTCAAATGAACTCGATAAGGCACTGAGGAGATTTTTGTTTTTTTTTTTTCTCTAGGAATCTGAAAAGTTGCCTGAAGGATGCTGTGAAAAATGAGGGAAAGCATACTGCCTAAGGCTCTCTGTGCTAATGATATACAAATACAAGCTGCCTCTGCCTGCCATGCAGCAGCCTGGGAGCAAGGCTGTACCCTAGCCCATGCAGCAGCAGCCCCTCTTCTGGGGGTGACAGTGGTTTCAAAGTCATTTCAGAGATGGAGGATTAGAGGAGCCAAGTAGTCCTGTTGAATCCTGCGATTATTGGGATGTTGAATGAAAGGGCTACAAGACCTTACGTTGCCTGGAGGGTCTACTCCTTACCAAGGCTCATGTAACTTAAAGACCTTAAACAGAGTTGCAGAACCTTTGCTGTTCATGAAGAGGTTGCTACTGCTTCAAGCAGGCTTGCTGCATGTGCCACTTGTGAACCGAAGTGTTTAATTATATTTCTAGTTTGGTCAAAATCAAAGCTAAATGTAAAGGAGTAGGAATAGAAACTTAGCATCGTTTTCTTCTTTTTTCTTTTTTTTTTCCCCAGTCAAGGCCATGCTAAATTGGTACAATCTCCTGGTTCTCCAGCACTCCTTCAGTTCTTTCAGTTGTTGAAGCTAGATTATTTTTATTTCTTTTTCCTCCAGCAAACAATCTAAATCAGGAGGCTGTATCTTTGCTATATTGGTGTTTGGGAACTGGGGGTCACTTCTTTGAAGCTGAAACTATGCTGATGATGAATTTAATTGCTTCTTGATACTCATCTAGCAGAACCTTAGTTTACCAGCGAAACAAGGGCTGCTTAGAATGAGAGTACCTGGGGCAGATAGAACCACACACCTTGTTCCTGGAGTCCATTTGGGAGCATTGCAATCCCATGTGGTGTTTTGTCCTATTTCTTCCTGTCCTTTCTTCTTGGAAATGCTTTTTGCAGGAATTCTTCTGGCTTTACCTTGCTGAATTACTGCTGAAATTTTCCACTTTTGCACTTTCTGTAAGTGTGCAGAAGAGAAAGAAAGGAAGGATGAGTATATTGGAATCATACTGAGCTCATTTCTTTCGTTAAGTCTAATCTATAAAATGAGTACTTATTATTTTGCAATTATAAATATGTGAAATAAATGCATTAGTTAAGAAGTTATGCTTTTGAAAGTGCTAATTACTAACCGAATACATTTTTACGGTGTTTTAATGAGCACTTTTTTATATCACATTAATGTCCATTAGCTATACTTATACTAGTAATGCTAATAATGTGCAAAGCCATTAGTTAGCTACAAAGTCAATAAAGGATGATAGCGATTCCAAGCCTGCACTCCACCAAAAGGTTTTACTCTGTTTGGTATAGAGAGACAGTTACTCTGGGCTTTCATCTGGCTGTTGTGAGTGAAAGTGTTCACCAGGGTCACACATGGGCAATGATTATGGAGGGTCTGTGAATTAAAACAGTATACTGCCCCACTTCTGTCTTCCAGATGGCAGAAACTGGCTAAAGGGAAATTACCCAGTCCCCTACTGAGGAAGGCTCTGAGTATTTCTGCTCCTGGACCCTACCTCAACTGCCTTCTAGACTCCTTCATTATTTTCTTATTAGAAAGTTTCAGCAGCTTTTCTTAGCGGAGGTGTTTTTAAAGATAACCTCCTTCTGATATGTTATCTGAATGAATATTCAGACAGGTTATTCTGTTATTCCCCCTCTGAAAATGTTTGCTGTTCTTTTTGCGATCTGTAGGATGTAATCAGCAAGGAATGGTTATGTGGAGAAATTCTAGTTGAAGTTGCACTACAACTTACAGCTGCGTTATACTGCTTGCTTTAGGAAAACATTTATAAGCATATTTGCAAGTAAAATATTTTATTATACTAATACCAGGAACATTTTATGTGAGTAGTAAAACGTGTACATTGTTTTAGAGACTGTTCCTGGGTTGTAAAACTAACCATATATCTTGTAAATCAACAGAGAGAAGAAGCCTTAGTTATTTCAGATATTAAGCATACAGATTTTAATAGTGTGTTCCTGTTTAATTTTTAAATTATTTAACCACAATGTTTATTTTAACTTAAGGCCTACAAAATGCCAACATGGAAAACTTCTCTAAAACTTTAATTCAGCATAAATATATTTTATTCTCTGTACAGTATCTGTCACCTGCTTTATCTTCTTTTGCAACGTGTTAGTTTCTGGGAGTAAAGTGCTCTTGACTCCAAGAATGGACTTTCAGTCCATGTGTTCATGAAATGGATTAAGCTCACTGTAGTGCTGATTTACTGTAATTAGACGCAAGATTGATGCGTACTGAAGAAACTCTTCTATGTATCTCATCCATCTCTGGTACCACCTCTTCAATAGCTTTACCAGATTTAATGTTTCTCTAACAAACCAATTGCAAACCTGTTGCATCTGTTAAATTCTTCTTGCAGTGAAAGATCCAGATCTGATAAGCAAATTAAGTATAGAAAGGACAGACTAAAATCTTTTGATGTAAGCAACTCTAGGAAAATGTCTAGTCCAAATCTCATGCAACATCTTATTTCTCTACCTGGTGAAAGCCTTCACCTACAGGAATTTGGGGCTGGTAAAAGCCTGTGCTGCATCCTCTGTGGCAAAGGGGCACAAGCCACCACAAGTAGTGGCAAGACAAGCATAAAAGGATGTTGTGTGTCCTTATCTCATTTGCTAATTTCCCCTCAAGTGCCTTTTAAGGACTGGAAGAGCGCTCTTCCCTGTGCTTCATTGCCTTTGATGACAACCCAGGGGACCCCCTGCCATTCTGATTTTAAGTGTCAAGGAAAAGCAATTCCTGTGATACCTGTGCTATTGCTCTTCTTCTGTCTCCCTGCTGTGATGCGTGAGGGCCAACTGATCCTGCAGCTTTCACTCAGAGTGGGAATTTGGGGCCAGGAGGGCCCCTAAGAATGATAAAAACGTTACACAGAACAGTTAGGGAGTCAGAGTCCAATATAGATCTGTGGAGGCTCAAGATATGATTCCTTACCAAAAAAAATCAGAGCAAGCAGATTAAAACCTGTGTGAAGGAGGTCAGAAGTAGGCCCCATGTGGGAAAACAAAAGCACTTTAGGTAATTGTGTGGAGAGGGAGGAAGAGAAAAGGTGATATCCTGCTTGACAGTAGTCTTGAAAACTTGGCAAACTAGCTGAAAACTGGAAATGTAAACATACTGTCTTGAAAAAACTGAAAAACAGCCAATCTCTTGACATTTATGAAAGACTTGATCTCCTAATGAAATTAAATACTGAAAAAAAAACCCTAACACATCTGAATAGTGCTTGTAGAGACTCCCTGGGGAAGGAAGACAACTCCAAGAGCAGTATAAAAGACCTTCTCCTGCAGTGTAGGAGGGGAGTGGGTTGCAGACTTAACTGGAGGAACCAATTAGAAGGACAGTGACAACATTTCTTTTTTCCTGTCATGTCAGTGATCTATGCTCTGAGGGAACAATTTATTCTTGAAAAATGCTCCTATAGGAGAAGGAACATGGGTGTTAATCTTGCATAGATCAAGGGAATGTTTTGGAAACACTTGACAAGTATCCTGAGGTTTGGATTCTAGAAACAAATTCTTCTTTGAGAAAAAGACCCTCAAGCTGGACTTAATCCACAGTATTGCCACTCAGGGACCAACTGTAATCTGTTTAGGCCCATATCTTGTATTTACAAGTACCAGAATCAAATACTGACAGTACTTAGTGGTGCATAATTAAATTCTTACTCCCCTCTGAAGTCATTGGCAAAACTTCCACCGACTTCAATAGTGCTGGATTAAACTTTAACTGAATATCATGAGAATTTGAAAACAGAAATTGATACAGATTTTGCAAATGGTTCCTTGTCTCTATTATGGATCAAACCATCACCAAAAACAAAAACAAAAATCAACAAAAAAAAAAATCAACAACAAAAAAACAGTGTTACAGTGAATGAAACCAGGATAAGTATTCGTAATGTGTGTTCTGAATGCTTTTCCAGAAGATACACAAAACCGAGTCACTTAAGGGACTGCAGCAATAATAAGAGTTGTGTAAATACCACGTAGCAAAAATATTTCATGGTTAGCCTGCTCTTTTTGGCACAATCCCTCTGGCAGAAACTTATACATTTATTTTGTTGTTGCTCAAGAGCTCATGGTGAGTAATTCCTGCTCTGCAGATGGTATGTGAAGTAGATGATTCTTTAAGTCCAATTTCAAGCTGTAGCTCTGTGGTTTAAAGTAACAAACTGTATTCTGATGACAGGATCTTTGAGAAGCTGATTTCCAATGTTAACTCTGAAATAAATTCCATTGCTTTATAGGTATATTTCTCAATATTAGTTTACAGCTTTACTGGCAAGAAACGCATTCCTGAGCATAGATGGAGTTCTTACCTTCTTCCCACCCATTTACAGTGTACTATGTGAGCTGAAGTTGCAGAAATTTTTTCAAAATGGTTATGTTGCAGAGATTTTTTTTTTTTTTAAAGTATTGTTTCATTTTAGTATAAAAGAAATACTAAAACAGATTCACCAAACTGGACTATCCTGATGTAGAAATAACAACTGCTTTCAGATCATTAATAAACCAGAAATGCATGGAATGGAAGGTGACCTGAATTTCCCTTGATGGCTTAAGAGGATATTATTCTAGCACTCACTGGATAGATATTTGTCAATAAATGTTATTCACAAAGCTCAGTGGCTTTGTGATAGCCATGACCCCTTGTCCTTGCTGCAGCTCCCTTAGGATCTGAAAGAAGTTCCTTGCTTCCCTCTAGTAGGAAATAAGAAGGATTTATTTCCTTAGGGAAGCAACAACTGGGAGAAACAGCTTGCTCAGTTAAGAATTATTGTTCCATCTCTGATATTGTCAATACCACATCAGAGGGCAGGTATTTTGCTCTTACCAGCTGAAGTACAGCAGTAATATTCCATCCTTCAGTCCTGTCTTTGAGTTGTCAATGTTTTTCTTTGGCTTTTGTAGTGACATAATGGGCTAAGTAGGGCTCAAGCAGTTACTGCATTTCTACAGGGACACCAGAATAGGATTGCAACTGCTGTGATCACTCATCAGTATGCCAGACCTGGACTGCCCTTCTCTGGCTACACACTTTCTGTCCTGACCTCTGATGCTCTCCTTACCTTGGACAAAAGGAGATGTCCTCTTCTGCCTCTTCCCCTACTCATCATGACCCAAGCATTCCTGTTTCACAACTACAGTATGTGATCAAGGCCTTGGTGAATATTTTTATGCTTTTTTGATACTTACAAAATGCTATTGGCTGTATGTTCTTTTTAAATGATTTTTTATTACACCTGAAGATTTGAAAATATCCATGCTATCAAAGTGTTTGTACTTTGTGTTTTGCTTTCTGAGACATTTTATCCTTGTTCTTATTCCTATTACATTTCCATAGCTTTCTGGCAGATCTTTTCTTTTTCAATAAGCGTGGGAATTTTAACTATCAGATTGCAATGCAGAAGAAAATCTATCTTTCCAAATATTTATGGAAATAAAACAATAATGCTATTATCTACGCTCTTGATTACCAGGATTATCTCATTGTATATATACAGATCTTGCAGATAGGCAGATTATGTGATCAGAAGGTTCTTACTGGGCCCCAGGCTCAGAACACACATTAAAGCGGATCAAGCCTGCTTTAATTCATGTGCTGCTTTGGTAATGCTCTTGCTCTTTCTCAAGAGAATTTCTGAAATATGCTATTAATTTGGGGCCCAGTTCAGTACCCACTGAGATAGATAGACAGCCTTTGATTTTGATGGGTGATAAACTAAGGCCAGCTTGGAACAACACTGTGTTAAGAAAAACACTTCTCGCTCTTCTGGGGCTAGAAGCATCTCGGTTTTTCATGTATGTTGGAGGACCTTGATTCTCTTGTATTAGCTTTCTTTGCATTGTTAACAAATGCCTCTAGAATATAATGATTATATCTCATTCAAATCTGAGGTGTTTAAGGGAGCATGTGAGGGGACAAACCATGTTTGGAACTGGAATTACTTCCTTGGCTAGCTGATGGAAGAGTTTTCAGGCAGGCAGTAGGACTAGCTTACAAAGTGTGTTCCCAATAAGCTTACATTTTTTTCATATCTCAGCTACCATGCAGTGGTTTGACAAGTGAATAGAGTAAACCACCCTACAAATTTGCTTAGACTGTTAGCTTTATTTTAAGAGACTTGCTTGTTTCTGCACTAGAACCCTGTCCTAAATCTCTTAGGCTTTATTGTAAGCTTTCTTTATAGAGTTTGAAAACAATAATTGGGAAATAAATAATCAGTTCTGTTCCCATCACTAACTATAAAGAAAATTTTATCTATACTTCTAATTATCTTATTTCTGAATGTGCTTGTGGTTCCTTTTTCTTTGTGTTTGCAAATCACAGAACTGCAGAGGTTTGGAGGGACCTCAAGAGAACATCAAGTCCAACCCCCCTGCTAAAGCAGGTATTCTACAAGAGTTCGCACAGTTAGATGTCCAATAATCTGGTCAGATGTCAAGAAACTTGAAGTTCAGCTGTGGAGAGTGTTATGGGGCAGGAAAGAAATTGTGACATTGAATGTGAAAAAGTTAAAGGCAGGAGAGATGTGGAAAGGTCTTTTAATTTAAGAATATAAAATAACATGAAAACTGTGACTGATAATATAGAAGTAATATAGAGCAGGGGGTAGGAAGGAGCAGTGGGAGGAGAAGCAACAGCAGAAGAAAGGAGGTGCTGTGGATGTGTGAAAAATGTTGCTGTACCTCAAAAAAAGGGGTGGAAAACTTGAATTTATTAATTTATATGGATAGGAAATCAATAAAAGAAAAAGCTGTAGAAAATCTTGGCAGAAAAGGAGAAATGACCAAAGGGTGAGTTCAGTAGCAGTGTTTTGAAAAGGTTAGGTCTTAGTGATTTCATAGGGTAACACTCCTTCCCTCACCCCTTCTCTTGTTTCACATGGAGGAGGGTAATCTGTCATTTATTTATATTTAAAATTTAACTATCCCATGTATGAGATGGAAGTGAGAACCGGTCATGTTTGACTTCAAAATCTGCCGCAAGTATAGAGTTCTGTGAGAAACTGGCTATTTGTCAGGTCTCTAATATTACACTCTGCCAACACTATGCCACAGCAGTCTAATCTTCCTTGGGATCCAGCAAGAGGCCTGCTTACAAGGCCGAACCGCCTCGTTTTCCCTGAATACCAGCTTTAAGCATAGGAAAAGTGCTATGAAGCAGAAGTGCGCTTGTGTGACTGCAGCCACAGAGCCTTCTGAAATAGCATGCATATGTCCTCTTAGTTTTCTGCTAGTGTGCTGGCCTAAATAAAAGGAACGTACCCTCCGAAAATATCGTATTGGTGGCAGACAGTACTGTGCTCTCCCAAGGGCAGATCTTAGAAGCAAAAGAGAGTAGTATTGAGCGGAGTCCTTATTTTTGCTTTTAATTTAAGGAAGACTCGTTTGGTTAAGCTTGGGCTGGATGGCTTTCAAATGCAAATCCTCCAGGCTACTTTAGGCGAACCTGATATCCTCTTTGAGTCAGACTAGTCTCTTAAAATGCAGCAGGACCAAAAAAGGACTTGTGATTAAGGAGACTGCACATCCTTGGTGTCCTGGAAGCATTCCAGGGTATGAGATGATATTTCAGTCCTTTGCATTCCTAAGAATGTCCTTTTGTCCCGTGGAAGGCTGACATCTTCCTGTGTCATAACGACATGATGAGCCAGAGAGGGAGGTGTCAGTCTAATGAATCAATCTGAAGACCAACTAACAGGCTCCTGGTAGGCTGATTGACTGTTGCTTTTCTGGGCTCTCGGACGAAGGGGTGTCAGGGCTCTGATGCTCATCTCTGTCCTCTGGCTGCCCCCTGTTGGCTGATCTGACAAGTCTGTGATGGGCCTAGCATTAGTTGTTCCTTAGAAAAGGCAGGAGCTGGACACAAAAGAAAAAGAGTTTCAGATAGTCATCAATAAATTACAAAATGGTCTTTTTTTCCTTAATTTTACACAAAGTATGTTTGCTGTCGTCTTCCCACAAACTCTGTATGGTTTAATTTTAAAAGGGTTTATGGCCACAGAGTTAACTGTTGGTATGCTCTGTTGGAAGCTGGCAGCTACTTTCATTTCTGGTTCTGATTTTTTGTATGTGGCATTTTTGCACATAAAACACCTTGTGCCAAATTTTTTTATTATTTTTATTCTTTTTAGGAAAAAAGTCTACATCTTCTAAAAATCACCCTTGTGTGAAAGCAACTAAGTCCAAAAATTCAGTTAGGTAAACTGTTCTCAATTTAGGTAAAGCATATAGAAATGTGAATGCCAGAAGATCTGCCACCAGCTATTCAAGTGTAACTTGCAATTCAGCAGGTGGCAACTGCAGCTAACTAACTGAGGGCAAAGTTGAGGCATTTCTGTTGTAAAATAACTGGAAAAGACATGGTATTTCTCTGCCACGGTAACATAACTCCCCGTAAATCCTTCTTTAGAAGGACAGAAAAACTCTTCTCCTAAACTGGAGGGCCATATTCCTCAATACTGTTAAGCTGGCAGGCCTACCAAAAGATGCTTAGGAAAAGTATATGAGCACAGGGCACGTACAGTATGATCTTTCCTTTGGTGAATGTTCTCATCACACAAGAGCCACTATTTTGAAAAGTTATTACACAGAGTTTGCATATGGGCTGTCACATTTAAAGTCACTGATTAATTTATTGTCTAAACATTGCTGTGTTGCTGATACATATTGATAGGGAGTCTTGCTAACTTTTACCATGTCTGTGCAGCTGCAGATGCTTGTCTCTGCTGATTTTTGTTAATACATTATAAGCAGTCCATTGAACTAATTTTCCATTCTGGAGCCAATTCCAGTTCTGTTTTCAAAACTAGGATCTTCACCTGCTCCCCTCTCTCCTTGCTGTGGCATGAGAACAATTCACACCCAAAAAAGTGCTCTCTGACCTACCTCAAGACAGCTGTTTGCAGTTGTCTTTTGATGAGATGCCTCATGGCCAGTCCATTGAGCAGCTGTTCAGAAAGTTGCTAGTTATGGACAAAAATAATCTTCAGTGAGCTCATGAGATAGGGAAATAGAGGGAATGTCTGCCTTTTTTTATCCCTTCAAGCATATGGCAGGGATAGGAAGAACCCTCTCCATAGCTCCATGCTGTAGGATTACAGACTTCAAAGGGGCTATAGCAATGACCATACTAACTTAGAAGTCAATCCTACAATCTTGTGTGACCACATTTCCAGGTCTGAAAGTGAAATGTTTTCCAAGCTCTGTTAAATTTGTGGGGTCAAGAACAGTGCAAGAAGGTCTGCACCTTCCCCAGTCTTTCAATTTAATGTGACTGTGAAGTAGAGTGAAGACAAGAACAAAATGTTTTAAGGGAAAATAATGAAGGTAGGGGATGAAGGGAGGTAAGATGGGGAGCAGTGTTATGTTGGGAGGAGAGCCAAGGAAGAACCTTCAAGCTGTCAGAAACAGCGTGTCCTTCTACCAGAAACTGTGTTGAAGGCCAAAAAGAATAGGATAAACAGTAATGATGTTATATAGCTTTATGGAACGCACAGCCCTGCCTTCTAGGCATTCCGGGAACCCTCTTTGTGTCTGTGCTCATATGTTCTGTGTTTCAGCCCAAAACAGCTGAAGGCCAGCTATTTTGGTCTACTAATCAGTGGTGATGTGGGAACTTTACAGTGGCTCTTGACTGCAAGAGACAAAGGTCATGATATAAGGCAGAATTAATTTTGTGGGAGAGAAATAATAGATAGACATAGGATACTGAGGTCTGTTCCCAGCAAAGGTAATGGGAAAAAAAGAACAACATGTAAACTAGCTATATGCATGGATTCTTTCTGTCCAACATGTGCCAGCTTGTTGCATTCACAGATGGTGTATCAAGGGAGCTCCAATGGCCAGTTATAGCAATTCCTGTACTAATGTGAACAGAGCCTTTGATTTCATGGTTCGAAATAAAATGACCCAAATATAATTACACAAGCTTATTAATTTATTTGTTATGGGTCGGTAACCCTTCATAGTCTATAGCGCTGGTTACAAGAAGGGCCAGGGGGATTAAAGCTTGAATTTAGCACAGTCTGATTCCTATATGGAAATTGGAAGAAACGAAGCACTAAATTGCGTGTTTTATGATGATATCTTATTAAGGAACAATTAATACACAACTTTGAAAGCTCCAAATTCATACTGAAAGGGGCAGTATGGAAAGAGCATTATCATGAAAGTTTAAACTGAGTGATATATGTGTTCTGGTTAAGCCTATGTATCCAGTTCTGAAAACACGGCTGGAGCTTTAAAGTACAAGATAGCTATTTGTGGCCAATATAACATGCTCTGTCTGTTTGCATAGGGAAATTCTATAGTGGCACTGGCAGCAGGGAACTGTATAAAGGATGGCAATTCATGTTCCTTCTGAAGACATTTTGTCCTTAGGGCTCTGGGAACATTTCAGACTATCAGTATAGAGAAGTGTAAGGTTCTGTTTCCACACAATTGAAAGGGAGGTTGTTCATTCAGTTTACTTCCATTCCCTGTGCATTAGGCTGTTACTATATGAGATGTGTGCACTGACTGAATGACCACTGTCTGAACACACCTCACTGTATTTGGGGGCTTAAATGAGACAAAGAGGCTGTTTCGTACAACTACAAACCTAACAGAGCTAAAGGGGAGTTATGCATTTGGTCTGCCCTATTAGGTGCTGTTGAACACCTGAGACTCTTAGGGAATGATTTCTGTGTGCCAGACTGGAGAAGCCATTGGATCAATGTAGTGATGAGACAGTAAGCTTTTATGATATGTAAAAGATGACACTGCAGTCATGGTGGCAGGGAGGCTGGAAGCTGAGGAATCTTCTCTGACTCAAACTCCTCAAGCCACCCTGACATGGGCTCTTGTTTTTAAAGGTGATGCAAAACAATACTTTGATTACTTTGTGTTTCTTCCTTGAAAACTATTTTGATGTGATTCAAAATCAAGGGGAAAACTTCAGCAGATAAAAAATTAAATCTCAGTCATTTATCTTCCAGATACTTTCTCTACTCATTTCATAAGGGTGATATGTATGATGCTTATGTCACTGTTAATAATAGGATCCATAACTACAGCATGGGACCAAAAGGCACCTTATCTTGGAACAGCAATCTAGTGGCATCCATAATGGCCTGCTCATAAGCTTAATAACAAGTCTAAGTAACATTCTGCAGAAGCAGAAGCTATGATGCTTAGCCTTTTAGGTAAAGAAGATCTCAGCCTGGATCCCATTTCTGGGAAGTATTCTTTTAAATTAATTCTCTAGGGAGGGATGTGAAGAAATTTTCCAGAATTTATAATGCATTCTTTTGTTGAGGTGAACACAGGCAGAGGAAGATGGCTACTTTCAAACTACAGCAGCAAGCACAATTATTTAACAGATTTCTTCCTGCCACATGCTGGAATTAAGAAAAGCCTGGAAAACAGTGACGTCTCTAGCCTTTTGATGGAGAAAAACATTGCTATTAAATTAAATGACTGTCCCACTTTTTTAGAAGATCTTTACTTTTGGAGTAAAGATGATGCATTTGTCTGGGGCAATAAAATAGAATGCTGCAAGTGAATATTTTATTGGAACTCATACAAGTTTATTCTAGAAATGTAAGAAGGAGTCAGGGCACAGCTTCAGCAGGAAAGAAAATACTGACCCTAACCTTCTCTCAGCACTGAAATGAAACCCAAACTTATTTCAGAGTAATTTTATAGAAGGAGCCTTATCAAGTCTCTAGTCATGCATGACATTTTGTCAAGTCCTTTCCTTGCTAGTGCTTTTCTCACTGGATACAATCAAATTTAACCTTCGTGAGTCGCATAGAGCCTTCTCCAAATTCCCAGCTCAGGATTTTAGGACTTGCTTTCTCCATTCTGAAGGTTCTGTTACTGCACCCATGTCTTTCATCAGCTTCTAACTGGGAATCTGTCTGCCACTGAATCTGAATGCAATAACAACCTATTAGGAAAGGATGGGATCCACTTGTCTAGAGGAGGCAGGGCATTGTTTGGAAGCAGGCAGGCTATTTCTTTGAATTTCTTCTATGATAGAAGTTCTACGTATATATATATATATATATATATATATATTTTTTTTTTTTTTTTTTTTTTTCCCTGCAGCCTGGAGTTTCCTTCTGAGGTACAGCTCATGTGCAGCTGATGATGATCTCATAGTGCCATGGTTGTAACTCTTCTTTCTACTGCATTATATAACTCATCAGCAAGACAAGATGGCAGCAGTGTCAGAATTGAATTAAAACATCATAAAGAAGTAAGTGGGTAGTTGGAAATAGGATTCTGCTGATCACAGAAGATGCTATATAAAAAGCTTTGTTTCTTAGAAATACAGGTAGGAGCTTAATTTCTAATATACTTTTGTGAGTAGCATTGCTCGAATCCAACCAACAACTGAAATGATTCTGATTTAAAAAAAAAAAAGAAAAAAAAAGGGTAGACTGTTGTGATCTGGAAATGGGAAGGAGCAAAAGCAGTCTACTTAGTCTTATTTGAAACACATAAACCATTTCTGATGTTTATAACAATTATAAACAGAACATCCACATGTTCTAGGAACATAGATAGTTAATCATTTGTGTGCTTCATCTTGAAATACAAGACCAAATTATGAACACAAACAGCTAACTATCAAATGGTCATCACTGTGTCTTCATCGACAAAATTAGGACTGTTTCTTTCTAACCCTGTCCCTCTCCTGTTAAGCTGTGTGTATGGCATCTGCTACAATGCTGTTTCTGTGTTTTATACCTGAAGGCCTAGATTCACCACCATCTTATTTCTCTTTTATGCTAGGGTAATTCCATTGATAGCAGTTAAATAGTGAAGTTATTCTGGAATGACAGAATATTGATTTCAAAAATGTATCTTGTTACAGTCCTTATTGCCATCTTTGGTTTATTAATGATGTGCTTCAATGGTTATCGTTCCTAAGAATTAAGATGGCTGTATCAGCAGATTGACAACAATGTTTTTATGACTTTTTTATTGTGTGTGAGGGTATCCCTCCTGTTTCATTCTCTCTATTCATCCTGTCTGGATTCCAGCTGGTCCCTTTGCTTGCTAGTCGTGCATCGGAGTGTTCACTGCACACGGGATAAGACTACTTCCTGGCTTTGAGCCACAGTGGCAGACTGCCAGAGAAGGAAAGGCCCTGACACTGCCTCCCACTGCTGCAGATGAGGATAACTCTATTGATTTCAGTGGGATTAGGCAATTTCAGAGTCAGAGAGGAACCTGGCCTGCTAGGATCACTTCCAGTGTGAGCAAAGATCACTTTGTTCTACCAGTATCCCTTGAGCGTAAACATGGAATGACATCAGAGAAATGCTGGAGAAAAGAAGTGAGATGGATTCACATTAAAGAAAGGCAAGTGCAAGCATGTAGATACGGGAAATTCAGGGTATTGGGAAACCTTTTGGGACTGGTAATGCATTCTGTATGACACCGCTCAGTCCTTGGTGTACATGAGAAGAAAAAATGAGAACAGAGTGTTTTCCTTTCTACCTCAGAATAATTTGTGTGGTTACGATGCTTGCAAATATATAAGTTTAAGTAAACAGTTTAGGACATTTGTAACAAAAGCCAATCCACCTTCATCAAACCAAATTTCTCTAATAGGAAATGTATGGGCAATATTTTATGTATTAAGTTCACAGGGAAAATAGGGGATAAGAATTGCAAAGATTAAATTGGCAGCCGAGTGTGAGGAGAAAGACTTGAATGAATCCTGTCAATTCCAGAGGGAAAGTGCAAATTCTTCTTATAGGCCTGTGTCATCTTTATTGGAAACAGTTTAAACATTACTAACATTGCAAATGTTTGGCTGTACAATTGTGTCTCTGTGAGAGGTTAATAGTGGTTTGAGTAGGTCAAAGGCTTGACATAATTACTGCCTGGGTTCAGGGTGCTTTGGAGGGCTTTTGAGATCCTTTATGCAACTTCTCTCATGTCACAGTAATGAATAGCTACTTGACTTTCTCAACATTTCCAGTGCTGTGCTGTCACCAGCCAAGGCAGTGTTTCTCTGCTGCCTTGACTCTGAAGGATTTAAAGGGGAGGCCTTTTCCAGATCTCTGCTAAATGTCCTTCTGCTTCCAGCACTTCTTAATAAACCATCACCAGTCTACCTGTCTTTCATCATATAAAACTCTCTTCCCAGTTCATATACTTCATGGATCTCAGGCAAACTTCTCTTCTGAGACATTTAAATACAAACCCCAATAAGAGAAAGTCATGTGCCATCTTGCTGTCATTGCCTTCTTCAAGCTCTTCACACTGATAGCAGTGAAGGTTTCTGATTCTGTTATATGTGTTTGGGCATATAACGTTATATTTGGTTTTTGCATTTTTTTCTCTTGTATGTGACTATTTTTCACAATATTTTTCCACAGTATAGTTTTATTTTTACAAGAAACTCTGAATGGTATTTTGCCCTATCATATTACTGTCCCGGTTAATAGGAAATGTTAATTATATTAATATAGAAGGGAGATATATTCATTTGATTTAGACTATATACATTATGTAAGTGTATTTGGCTTGCCTCTAAATGCGTTCCTGAATAAATGCATACAACATAAATAAAACATATAAAAGAAAGGAAGATAGATAGACAGAAAGAAAGGAAGAGAGAAAGAAAGAAAAGACAGCTTGGTGACCAATGTTTTTTGTTTGTTTGTTTTTTAATATTTGTTAGTTTTTAGTAAGCAGAATGGAGAAAATATTTTCTCTGTCAACCAGGTTGGCTTGGAATGTAATAATTCAAGATTCTTCACCTGTAATTTGTCATCTGTATAAGCAATGCTCCTTTATCCAAATTCATAATGAAGTCTGCATTCAAGAGACATCTGTCTATCTATGTCTTCATCTGTTCCCTCCCACAGTTATTTATTTTGCACACTTTGAAAAAGTTACTGTTTACATTTAATGTAAGTGCCATGACTTTTCACTCTTCTGACAGGGTTTGGCAGTCAAAGATGATTGGTGCTGTGAATTGCTGTGTAAAGCTTAACCTCCTTTAGAGCACTTAAGAAGGTTAAAGGTGTTTTATATTACATGGTCCTGGTTTTTAGAAATATTTTTTTTACCTTATTTTTAAGGTAATATATTGGTAACCTTTCTCCCAGAGACTGTTTTTGTTTGTGTTGTCTTGAATTTGCAGCTGTTTGCTATGCCAGAGTATAAACAGGTCACATCTACCTGGTCTTCCCTCCCACCCTTCTGTTCCTCTTCTAGGAAAAGTTATTTCCGCTCTCTACTTCTCTCTTCTGCTCCTTCTCTGTTATTTTTGCTGGAGTATAAACAACATGGAGAAGAGTGACTGTAATTTGTCAGATGAAGAGGGAATCTCCATTCTTTGACTAGTGTGGTACTGGAGTAGTTTCTCCATTGCATATGTAAAGGGCATTTGAGACCTCATCCATCCCCCATGGAACTGCTTTTTATGACCTCTGAGTCTTTGTCTGTGAAGATGCCTTGGGGAAGAATATGGTGCTGTCATAGGAGTGAGCAGGTTTTGTTTCTGTGCTTCATTTTCTATTAGAGTCAAAGCTGACACTTGAAGACTAAAAGATGCCTGGATTTCATAGGTGCACATCATCAAAAGCTCTTACTACCTTCATTTGCAATTCCCATGCTCTGGGGACTGAATTAATTGAGATAAGAACCCAAGTAAGGCCTGAAGTGTGTAGCTGAAGGGATGCACATTTGAAACCTTGGCTCCTGGTGATTCCAGGACTTCAGTGAAGCTTCTACACATGACCTAGAACTGCATCAGTTCAATTTCTGAGAAACAAAAATGAAATGTACCTAGATGGGGCTAATACACTGGCCACTTCCAAAATCCACTTGCAGCACTTGAGACAGCGTGAAAGGGTTTGTCTGATGTTCTTTAATGCTTAAACTTTTTATTGCTTTCATTAAAAAAGTAATATAACAAGTAATGTTGGTACAAACTGATATATAATACTTCTATACTTCTATTATATGATAAAGCAGTGATAAAGCCGACTAAATATGTAGGTAGTTCTGAAAATAATGCCTCCTATTTATTTCCATGGAAACTACAACAGACACAAAGTGTGCTCTAGCACTATTTGATAGAGAAAATTCTAAGCTGAAAAATACTTCAATATCATCGCCACCATCAGCTGTGTGTTTTCACTAGCAGTATGAAAACATGCAATGTGCTGCATGTGTCAAAATCTGCACAAGTGGAGGTGACGCAGTGTTTCACAGTTTCACCTTCCATTTCCACACTGTGCTCACATCCACTCTTTGGTCTCCATAAACATTCAGCAACGTTGATGAATGTCAATACATGCAACTTTTCCACATGGAGGAATTCAGTTACACACTTTTGCTCCATCTACACTTCCACATCAGATGCCACCTTGTCAGACTGCCCCTCTGCTGCCATCTGTCACACAACAGTGACATGTAATGGAATACTGGTGGCAAGGTTCAACCTCTACTGCCATACCACCAGCATCCACCTCTGTCATCGTGGGCCAGCATAATGAAATAGGATGAGTTACTTTTGGAAGAAGCCTCATATACTTGGGTAACCTCATCCATATCCATTTTTTTTAATGCCATTTTTAAAAATCAGAGTGACATGCAGATTTTTACTAACCTAATTATTACTGTGTTGATGCTTAAATGTGAGTTGAGTTCCTGATAATCCACATTCAGTCTCCTGTCTGTGGTTATGTAAGACAGATATAACATATCCATATAATCTTCTCTTCTTCTTCAATCTGTTGCCCACATTGGCGCTACTGTGGATGTACAAAATTCCTTCATTGCCTCCAGAATTTAGCTTATGGCTCTTTGCCATCCACATGCCTGTTTTTCTTCCTTCTGTTCATCTTGCTCTCTGGAAATACCTCATTCCTTGTACAAATATCTCACTACTAGGTTGAGGTCTTGCTCCTCTTTGATCTTTCCATGGCATTAGGAGTACTCTTGAAATGCTTGGCAGTTAATAGCTGATCATTGATTTAACTGTGAAGTGAGGAACCTGAATATTTTATTGGATCTGGGCCATAGTCCCCCCTTTAGGGAGCTTTTATCCACATAAACTCAGAGCATCTGCCTAGCATGCAAAAGGCTCTGCTTGAGAGATCTACAATACAAGTACTGACAGACAATCTCTAGTCTCATATTATATGAATAGACAGGGAGTAGCCAGGTCAGTTCTGCTCTCCCAAGAGTTTTTCTTCATTTTTAGAGTAAAACAAAGATCAGACTTTCTCCCTTGCCCCAAGTTAAGCATTTGTAAGGTGCCGGCGTCACAGTGTGAAGCAGGTTCTCTAGCTCTGGAAATACATTAACAAGTCTGCTCCATCTCCCCTCTCATGGCCCCTACCTGATGGGTTCTACTAATGCCCAGGGCAAGGTGTACAGCCAGGAGCAAACAGGGACCTATTGCTCAGGTGTGCTGGGACTGAGTGCTCACCTGTTTACTTTCTGGGAGTTAGAAACCCTGACAGTACTACATTCATTTGTAACTGTAGTGTCTCCAGCAGTAAAAACTACTGTTTGTATACTGAATGGGAGAGTGGAATATGAGACTTCACTCTGCACTTAGCTTGAGAGTTCTGACCAATCATGTTGGTAGGAGAGGAACGCTAAACACTCTCACTTAAAAATACTTAAAAATAAAATTTACTATTAGTAAAGACAGAACTTTGCTCAGTAGCCCACTGGAAGCATGGAGATTAAGGAAATGGACATTCTTGTTTCCTGTGTAATGGCACCCCCAAAAAAACAAAAAAACCCAAGCTGAAACATAGCTGTGTCTTTCAGTCTTTCATAAGGGCTTGAATACCTCCAATCATGGGTCCAACAGTGACTTCTAGTTGGGAGACTCAGGCTTCAAGGACTTTTCTCTCTGAGGAAGCTAGGGTGTTTGTAGCAACCAATCAACCCAATGCTCACTTCTCCTGTGAACGCCCCCTGTAACCCAAGAAAAACTGTGGGAAGAGCAGCTTTCTTTAATTTGAAGGTGAACCAAGCTACCAAGCACATGGTACAGTCTCTATGCATAGTAGAGTGCAGTGCAGGGAAGTCCAAGAGAGTAACAGACTGAAGTGGCTAACGTGCCTCTCAAGTCCCTGCAAAAAATAAATAAATAAATAAATAATGCACAGATAGGCTGAAACTGTGTGGACAAAACTTCATAAAGAGCCAGTTAATATAAGCAAGTGACAGTCTTCATCTGTTCACTATTTTGGTTGATTCTCTGCTTAGAGATAAAAAGATAGAATAAAAAGAAAGATTTCTGGATCTATCTTTCATAAAATCCCTTCTCAAAATATAGTCTAGATTTCTAGCCTTCTATACATACAGTTAATCCTGACGGAATGTCAGTCAGATGTAAGATCAGATTGCCATCAGGTGTTTAATCTAATATTTGTGATAGTATTTGATTATCACAGCATTTCACAAATTGCAGTTTTACATGCTGTTTTCTCTCTTTTTTTTCCCTTTCTTTCATTTCTGATTATTATGAGAGCTGCTCCAAAATAATGTCTCCTATTTTATTATATTATGTGAGTACTGCATTTAAGCATTGGCAACAGTAATGTGAAAGACAAGGCATGTTGTGGATTGTCATGCACTGAGTGGGTTTCAGGAATGCTCACACAGGAACAGAAAGAAACTAGTTTATCAGGACCACTGCACAATTATGAAGCTGAGGTGACATGCTGAATCACTTCATTACCAGGGACAAGACATGATGACAGCACTACTAGCTGGAGTCAAAATGGCAGTCTATGGACTGGTGGCTTGTGAATTCACCACTGAAGAATAAATTCAAGATGCAACCCTCAGCAAGTAATGTGATGTTCACTGTCCTTTCGGGATAGGAAACGGATGATCATTCTGGATTTCCTGGAACCCAGACAAACCATCAACTCTGACCACTACATCACGACTCTAAGCTGAAGGCTCAAACTTCCAGGATCAGTCCAGAGAAAAATGCAACCTTCCTCTTGCAACACAATAATGCCAGACCCCATACCAGTTTGAAGAACATGGAGTACAGAGACCTTTTAAGCCAAGGAGCAGCAACATCCCGGCTGTGTTGAAGTCATTTGAAAGATAGAGGGCTGAATTCTTTGACAATGATGAGATCACTAGTGACCTTCATTTATTTTATTTTATTTTTGGTGGAATGCTAGAAGAGGAATAAAAAAAAGCGGAGAGCAGAAATGGCAGAAAGGACTGTAACCTTTTTTTTTTTTTTTTTTTTTTTTTTTTTTGAGATAAGCCTTGCTATGATAGAAGACCCAGAGGAGAAGATGCTAAAGATTAAGCTGTAGGGAGATCTTATAACAGTTCATGACATTAAATGAATCATTTAGGGAGGCAGTATGGTCAGAGAATGAGAGCAGATGAGAAATGTTTGCAGATGAAATAAGAGAAAAGAGTTGTGGGTGAGGAAATCGGAACAGAAGGCCGATTAAGAGGAAGATGACATTCTGTCTATACATCGATAATTTTCTCTACAGAAGAATTGGCATGACCAGATATGGAGGTAGAAGTGAAATCTGCAAAAGCAAAGATAGCAAAATGTCCCCTCTTCCTCTGCTCTATGGCCTCTGTATGCCACTTAACCACAGTGAATTCCCACATCTTGTCATATTACTCATAAAACATATTCTACCTGTTGCAGTCACTGTGGTAGCATTAAATATCTGAGGAATTTCAGCAGGCAATGGGGAAATGACCACTACCAGTGGACTTTGGACACACTGGTCTCCATTTGGTAACATGCACCATTCCTTCTCTTGTTGAGCTGAGGGTGTCAATGAAAGGAAGGGAACAGAAGGCATGAGAGGAATAGAAAAACTAGGTGAACAATGAATGTAGGTGGGCTGCAAGGGAAGAAGCAGCAATGAAGTGCTTGGCTGAGTGCTGTGTGTCATGGTTTTATGATTTTTGGTACTGGTATTCCACATCATAACATCATGTATTGCATTAAGAGTTAAAGAGCATAAAACCATGACACTGTGTTAAGCTAAGGGGAAATAAAGTGAGTGGTCCTTAGCCTTGAGTTTCATTTCTAACTTCTGCCAACTCACTTTACTTCCTCTTAACCAAAGTGCAGTGAAAACACAAGGGAGCAATGCATGCAGTTGCAAATCAAGGTCGTCAATATTGAGGCTGAACTATCAGATGAAAAATTGTGTTGAAAAGAAGAAAGATAATCCAGAGCCAAAATTAGATGGAAAGACTAATGGAGAGGAGTTGGAAGGATAAGAGATCGCAGCTAAGATTGAAAAGAAGTATCAGATATAGTGCTATACGAGGGGTTAAGAGTGGGAAAGAGAAGAAGAAAAGGCTTAGAGAGGAAGTACAGTTCCACCACAGTCAAAAGAAAGAAGGGAATGAGAGAAAAGGCAAGCTCTCCGTTAGTGAAAGTGGTTGAGGACAGCAGAGACCTAGTCTTTGTGAAAGTAAGACTTTTGCAGCTTGAACACAAAAACAAGAAAAGCATACCTTCTTAGGTCATGGAGTTCACAGTAAAGAAGAGAGACAGGATAAACTTACTAGCATCTATGAGGAACTTAGATGTAAAATAATGGAAAGGAATGCAGATTACATTCATAAAGATTTTCTTTCAAAATTAACCACTTTCACAGCAAGTCTGTGGGAGTTGCAAGCACAGAAAGGAAGGTTTCAGGGCAGACTACTTTAAAATATACCTGCTAGCAGCTAGCCGTTAGAAAATCATTTTAATTTCCCCTGATCTTGTCTGGATAGAGTTCAAAAGCCTTTTAAATCTTGTTTTGGCCTTCTGCCTTTGTAGCTGTTTATTTCCTATGATTTTTATCCAACTAAAACTTAGGGAGCTGTTTCACTGAGCTGGTTCAAATTTAGCTGATACATCCATTCTTTCTTAGAGCAATATCTTAAATGACTGGAACTTCCTAATGGTATGAGCTTTTCTGTGATAAGTGAAAAAAAATGGTGATGTTGGATGCTTACTAACAGCCTGGTGCCAGAAAAGACAGTCCAACCTTCAGACAACCTTCAAGAGAGCTGACAAAAGACAGGACTTTCTGTCTTGCAGGTTTTCGCATGGATTTCCTTCTAGAATCAGGGCTGCAAATAAATAAATCAAAATTTAAAAATAAATATAACAGGAATGTTTTTCAAAATTCAAAAGTTTAAAATTACAAAATATTATCTTTAATTCAGTTGTACATTTTTTCTTCACAATCCCTTTGAATCCCCTCGAAGTCTCATGAGGATTGCATTTCAGATGCATAAAATTACCTAGCAGGCCCACGTCCCATCACACAAACAGTCCACCATAACTGATAAGACCCAGCAGTACTTCTGCTGTAGATGAGAAGATGCAATTTCAGAGAAGCGATTTTCCATGCGTCATGGCAGGAAATTGTTGGTGCATCAGAGTAGTTATGTGGAGACCCAAGGCTATTCAAGCAGACAAATCATTTAAACACAGCAAAACATTTTTCTGTAGGAATTTGTGGAAAGTTTTTTTTTGTGGGGGATCTTTCCTGGACAGCTTGGCCTTTGGGGCTCTGCATCTGATGGTATAGGAGAGCCTCACACCAGGGCCTTTGAGGCTCTACAATGCTTGTAAGCTTCTGACTAATGAGTCTTGCTTAAAGCCAGAATGTGTACTAGAGGTTACTGGGAAAAGACAGTTAAAGAGAGTTGTGCTCTTTTTGCTTTGTTCTGCAATACATAAAGAAGGCCTGAAAAGTATTTTCATATTTTATCTACTTACATTAACAAATCCATTTTTTTTATATTGGTTGTTCAAGTTTAAAAAGATTAATGAAATGATTAAGTCAGAAGATGCAAGTGGAGGGAGTCTGGGAAAATACCTCAGGCAGGCAGTTTAAAAATGGTATTTTTCTTAACACCTATTTATCTTCAGTAGATTAACAATTTAGGTGAATAGTACCAATGTCAAGGACTTAGCACCTTAGTTGCTGCAGTTATTGGAGACACAGGGACCACATATGTTCTCAGTGGGCATGTCTATATGATTAATGGTACTATATCAATTATAAGTCCTGCTGGTTTTTTTATTTTGGCTGAAGTCTGTGTAAAGGAACTTCGTTATTGGCACTAGGTGAGTTTATTAAAGCTAGTGATTTGATTTATAACAAACTGAAGTGTTCATATTTACATTATTCACAAAAGCCCCCACTAACCAGGAAAGGAAAAGATGACTAAAAGAGGAGTTTTCAGACAGCACGAGTTCATCAGAGGTTGTCTCATCAGCAGCAAGCACAGTCCTACCCTCTGCAAGCAAGTGCACAATGTGCATCTATGGCTCAGGGTAGAAGACAGAGTGCTCTTTGATGGCAGCTTAATCTCAGCCTAGGCTATAACAGTTCAGAAGCACAGCCTCATATGCTTAGTCTTTGTTTTTAACTGAATGGATCTGATGCAGGATTCTATTCTATTCTGTTCAAGCTAAGCTAATCAACATACAGTAATGCCTTTTTAATTTACATACAGTAATGTTTTTTGTTTTTTTTTTTTTTTTTAAGGAAAAGAAGAAGGAGAAAAAACTGCCTTGTGGAAATAAATGACCTTTTGATTTATCTCATAAGGCCAGTTAGAAATACTCTTAATGGGACATCTTTATGACTGGAACTTTCAGAATCCTCACTGGAGTTCAGGAGCTGTGCTAGTCCAGGCAAAAAAAAAATGAGCTTCTTAAAGTGAGGATGACCACAGATGGTTCCTCAGTGAGTGACAATGTTTTTGGAGAAGGCAAGATTTGTGTTTGCCTTCTTAAACTCTAGTATAAAGGTTTGTTTTGCTTTCTTTTGGTTTTATTCAGATGATACCTAACATGAGGAAGGTACCTCACTATTAAACCCTGCCTGGAGACAGGGAGCCCCTGTTTAGTATGAAGTAGTCATAGGCTTTTTACTTTTAAGCATAAAAGTCTGTGTTTCTTATCATATGCAAGAATTATTTCATAATAAAAACACAAGTCAATGATCTAAAGTTTTACCAGAGGAAAACTCCCTGAAGTCAGCCTACTTGGGCATGGGAGGGATCTTGGTGCATTTACCTTGGGACAAAACTAAATCACACGGCTTGCTCTGTGCCTTCACCTCCGTACACAAGCATATTGGCTGTAGATGGGGGTAAAGGAAAGCACCAGTATAAAGGCAGTTATGGTGAAGCCAGCAGCCCCTTCTTGCAGGTTTTAAGCACTTTAAGCTACCCTTTGCAGCGGAATTGGAAACTTGTGTTTATTAGGCACTGTCATTTTTTTGTCTGTAAAGATAGTCCCAGTGAGATTGGTTTGCACTAAGGCAGAACGAGAGTATCACCTGGCTGCTGCCAAGCCACTCCTGTACACCTGCGATCCTGAGCACGCCAGCACCAAACCCTAGCACACCAGGAGCCTAGTAGGGGCTAAGTCTTAACATGATGTTTTCTGTCTATGCAATGCTGTCATCCTGTAATTTTGCCTCAGGACAGGCTTAGTCAAGCCTGCATACATTTATCCTTATGAACAGTAAGTATTTCATAGGGGTTAGGAAGCAAACTAGGTGGGCTGACAGGCCAGATGAGTTTGGAGAAGTGTAGTTTTACTGTCCCTTGACAGTAAAATACAGTGTGTATTGATCTCCCTGCTCCATGTTCCCTTGGTGGCATGAATGTCCAACTGTTCTTTGCAAAATGCTAGCCAGGGTGAATGGCTAGCATAGGGAAGCCGAGATGGTGGACCATGCAGGCTAGGGTGGTAGGCTGTGCAGGCTGGGAGATGTTGTCCTAGCTGCCGGTTGGCTGCTACCATGGGCAAATGTGTTTAGGAGCCTTCTTTCCCTGTCTCCCCTCTGCTTTTTCTTTTTTTTTTTTTCTTTTTTTTTTTCCCCTTTTGGTCAGAGACAGTGGAGCCTTTGAAAGCTTTTGATAAACTTATGTAATTGGGTATGTTTTCCAAAGCACAGCTCTGTTCTTTCCGAAGGCTTAGCTAAGAACATTATTCTGATTCTTCCCTAGACCTTCAAAAGTGCCGATCCTTTCAAACATGTGCAGTGTGAAGGATTACAAATTTGTTTTTCAAAGGACCCCAAATCCCTGCTGCTTTCACCAGTTCCCCTCCTGTGCCCCCCACTTTCCTGCTCCCACCCCAGACCCTTATCCCCGGCACCAGCCACAGGATGCTGACGCTCCTCCCTCCACCTCTCACTTTTTTTTTTCTCCTTTCCACCACCCCACCCGGCCCCCCCAAATATTTTATATGCAAACAAAAGTGCAGAGAAGCATTGCCATGGCAACCATGTCGCAGTGGGCCCTTGGTGCTGATGCAAGGTCTCAAATTTTAAAATAATGGCCTGAAAAGAACAGGAAGGGGACAGGCTGAGGCAGAGAAAGGGAGTGAGAGAGAGAGCAAAAGCAATGAAAAGTGGGACAAAACCATTGGAAATGCATGCAGGCTGACATCATCACCCTTTCCCACAGTGGTCATTCACTTATGAGGCTCCAGTGTCCATTCAGTGTCTTAAAGCTAGCTTTCTAGAGCCTGGGGAGACCATCTCTCCCAGCCTGAATGCCTGCCTGAATGCCTTTTTTGTTGTGAAACAGTGAACTGTTTCTGAAACCCTGCATAAAGGGCTGAGTAATTCACTTCAGTTGCCAGGAAGTCTGAGCCACTTGTGAGCTAACAATGGTTAACTTTATCTCCCAGCTCGAGCCGGCGGTTCCAGCTGTAGGTCCCGAATCCTAATAAGGACTTTACTCATGCCTCTGAGGTTATGGTAATATTTTATACATCTTTTTTCATTAAGACACGGTCATAGCTACTGTTGAGGCACCAGAGGCAAATGCTTTCGATTGAGGAGGGGAAATACGAAGGGAGGGGGATGAAAGAAAATAACTTTTTATGTCAGGCAGATAGATTTGCTGTTTTATACTAGAATTATAAACTTGGTTTGCAGGAAACAGGGAAACATTATTTTAAAAGAGCTGCATTAGAGACCCCAGAGTCAAGTGAGATCGTTTTCTATCTGTTAAATAGCCTTAGCTTTTCAGATCTGGGGAGTTGTTGCTTTTATATTTTGCTCTCCTTCTCTGCCCCTGCATTGAAGGCATGGTGGTAACAAGAAGGTAGGTAAACCACGAGGGAGGTAGATAGTTAGAATTTCCTTTTTAATTCAGAAGAAGTATGCAATGTGACAGCACACCTATGTATAAGCAGTGGCACAAGGCAATGATTCTAACAGTGGTCCTGAAATGCCATTAACCATGGTGTGCCTTGGAAAGATGTGAATCATCAGTTTTCTTTACATTCCGAACTATGTACTTTTCTGAGAACTAACATCAAGTTCAGCTTAAGAAAAGTTTTACTTTATCCCTTTGGCCTGCAGTGTTTTTCAAAAGAAAAAAAAAAATTGCTTATTCCTCACTTTCAAGAAAACGATCACTCAGATTGGAATTTATTTAAGAGCATTGCTGTGAACATGCTTGTTCAAGGTAAAAAACAGCACAGCTTGAGCAACATTTCATTGCCTTTGGTGTATGTATCTTACTCATTGTGCCTTGAGAAACAGCATTAGAAATGCCGGGATGAAAATAAAAGCACATCTTTCAAAGTTCAGCTCGATACTTTATTAATGTTTATATAAACTGATTGAAAGGTGCATATGGGATTTGTAAAAGTAAAGCTCAGATGCACTCTGTGTATTCCCTTAGCACAGCAATACTGTTTTCTTGATCTGTACTCATGACACCAACTGATGCCAGTGGGAGCTGCATATGTTGTGCATGAGGTCACCACAGGGTCACTGCATAGTAAATAAGTTGCTTGGCTTTTTGTATAAGTTCAAGTATTGAATCACTTTCATATCTTCTCTCGAAGTGACCTTTACCGGGGGGAATACCATGCTCTGATGGAGTGACAGATTTGAACCGGCCCTTTTCCTGTTTAACAGCAATGACTTCTGAACTTCACTGTGGGTTTGTCTTGACAAGAATGAAAAGCTGCTTTCAGAGGGTGGAAGCTTGCAAGCTTCCATTGTGTGTACACACACCAGCATACACACTCTTTTCCTCTAATCAAGACAAACCATGTGAGAGCAGAGTCAGACATGAGAACAGGTAGAAGGCAGAGGGGAGAGGAGAGATGAAGGAAAAATGTAATGAAAAGCATCATGAACTAAGTGTAAAGTCGTCGGAGCTACCCCTGCTATGCTCATGACTGAAAGCTCTGGTCTGCTACTGGTATGACTTTCAGAGTTCTTTGCATGGACCATTTCTGCTTTTGAGATGAAACTCATGAGCTAAAGCTGACTGCATTATGTTTTGACAACCCATTTAAATAAAATGAATTTATTTGCTAATCCTTTGGGGGGAAGGGAGTATAAATTAGAAGGACTAGAGCACACGATGGAGAGAAAAGGAATACAGCTTTCTAATTTACACTGACCTTCAGGGTTCACCATAAATCACATAAATCTTTACCACCCCCAAATGAACATTTCATTTTATTTCAATCTGGAAATGTTTCAAGTGCATGTAAAAAAATCTCACCACTTTTTTACATGGCCAAATGCAGACCAAGCTCTTTTGAAAGCCATGACCTGTGATGTAAAATTTATCTCTTAATATATTCTTTTTCCACAAGTGTCTGTATGATCTAATTCCTCTCTAATCATCTTCTCACTATCAGAGCACTGTAAATACTCCAAGCAACTGTGTGCGTCGACTGAATGCAATGTGATTTATTTCTGTCACCCCAGTGGGCTATGTACTGACCTAAATGTGTGATACTAAGGAATCATCATCTAATTTGGGTGCAATAGGATGCCTATATGTACACAAACATATATGTATAGGATATGAAGAATATAGAAGCACTCCTGTGTTTCAAACAATGGCAAGATTTCTTCTGGAAAAAGTAACGTTTGGTTTTTTTTTTTTTCCTTTTTAGATAACCAGGTCAAACTTTTAACATCTGGTGTTGAGAAACCTCAAAACCTCATCTTTGGAGTTACCCTGGGATGGAATCTCTCCATGACTTTTACATTCTGCTTGTGCTTTCAACTTTTACACAGCAGTCTCTTTGATCTTAGTGCCCTACCTGGCCCTTTTTGGCTCTTAATGCTTCATCCTCTGCTTTTTGTGACTTCTTTTTTTTTCTTCTTTTTTTTTTTTTTCTGCTTCGAAGCCTAGTCTCTTTCCTTCTGTTCTGCCAGACTTGTCTCTCACTGTTCAAGTTTTCATTATTTACTGGGATTCTTTCTGCTCTTCTGCCACCTGGGCTGTGCCTCCATTGTTCTTGTTCACTCCCTTTTCAAAGACTTCTTTTTCTGTTTCTAAGCCTCCTCTGCTGGATTTAACTTTCTTTTTTTATTAGAAAGTTCTGCCTCAGAAAGCCTTAGCATCCTGTGAAGGACCACCTTAGCTCCTGATAACAGTGTGCAGCAGTCCCAGAGCTAGTCAGAATTACCTTGGGATCCAAAACTCTGTATAAACCATATGGCTAACAGCAGAGCTCTGTGCTCTGTTCTTCTCCCAACAGCTTCTATCCTGGAAATAGCAATGTGAGAGATGCTCCATATTCATAGCATAGGTTTGACTTGCCCCAGGCATCTCATGCAGGCCATAGAGGTTCCGGTGTGAGAAGATAGGATGGCTTACCAGCACATTTGTGTCTCTGGGACAGCAACGGCTATCCAGGACATTTTGCATCTAGCTTAAGAAAGATCTCTGCTGAGCCACAGAAGGTAGGCTACCCTTTGCAGTCACATCTAGCACTGAGGGCCACAGTATTCCCCTTCACTCTTTTCCTCATGCAAGAGCCAAGGAAAGGCAAGTGTTGTGAAAGCTGAAGAGAACTGTGTGCTTGTATAAAGAGATGTTTCATCCCTATGGCAGTTCTCAGCATGGCTTCCTGTTTCAAAGGTTATGTTAAGGCGGGAGAAAAGGCCTTTGCTCTTTTTACATCTTTGAAGACTAAATATTCTAAAATAAAACTCCAGAAGAGACAGTGAACTTTATGCAAGCCTCTGTTATACTCAGCATTAGCATACCAAAGTCACCGGCAAGAACCCAGTGGTTTCAGTTTCCCTGTTCATCAGCTGGACTACTCTGCTTTGACGGCGCACTGGTCTAGCACTGATGTAAAACCTCCTCAGTCAAACTCTGTGAGCCCAGTTTGGAAGACCATAAGCATTTCCTTCAGGTAGCCAGGCAAGCAAAGCAAAATAAAAGCTGCTGGTCGGTGAAGGAAATAAAAAAGTGGGATAAGGGAATCTGGTATTCCTCGAAGTCACATTGAGAACACTGCAAGAATTCTAAAGAACACATCCAAGATGAAGAAAGAGAGGAATTTTTTTTTGGCTGGGGTTAATGCAAGTTACTACTGTGCAAATACCAAGAGCAGGCCTCTGATTCTAATGGGTCAGGGAATATATATGGCCACAGGGCAGTGTGAAGCATCTCCTTCTATTATTTAATGCTTATCTGTCTGTGTAACAGAATCAGAAAACTTCATTTCTGTACAGAGAAACACCACTTAATAATCAAGCCATTGGTCCTTCATTCATAAACCTGATCTTTGCCCAACTATTCTCTCAAACCACCTTTTCCAGTGAAGTCTAATTTTAACTGCATTTCTATATTTATCTTTTCTGAAGCAGAAAGTATTAATCACTAAATCTGATTGGTCTCACTGCTGCTTACCCCAGGGCAGCTTTTTTAGCCTATGAAAACTGGTGTCAGTTGACATTGTCATCCACATGCCTTGATGAGTAAAAGCTGAAGCTGAGCTATTTCCATTTTAACTAGACAATAAAGCAGAGAAGCTGATAAACGCTGAGGTAGAGCAGATTTCAGCAGGGAGGTTTTATGAAGTGAAGTTTTCTCATTGGTCTCATACCCATCCTATTACTGGAAATGAAGCCACCTAAGCTCATCCTTTTAATGTTTTTATTAAGAGATCTCATCAAAAGACAGGAGAAGACTGTGCAGCCAACTGAGAAAATTAAGGTGGGAAAGGCTTATTGTGATATAAATGTCCCTTCCTCCCACTTTCACAGGGCTGTTCTTGATCCTTTCAAGCTGACTTCATTTGAGAAAAGAAGATGCTATTAGCTTGAATCTTTCAAAGAAGGAATTACAAGTTAGTTTTTTATGTTAATATTTTATTCCATTAATGCCTTTATTATTTATCTATCAGGAACTGAGTGCCTGGGGCTTTTCAGATAGCAAGCTCCATGTCCCAGTGCATGGTGTATGGGTGATACATGCAAGAGGACATGAGAGCTGTCATCTAATTAGTTGCTGGCCTGTGCCTGAAGAGATGGGCACTGCCGATGCAGCTCTGAGGCACTAGGATAAGTCAGACTACAAACACTCTTCAAAGTTGCTCAGCTCTGAGCTTTGAGGTACGAGGCCGGATTTCTCAGTGCATTACTTCTCCTGCTGGTAAAAGAGAAGCCTCTGTGTTTTGTTGCTGTGTCTTTAGATTTCAGAAGGTGTCAGGAAACACATCTTCCCATGTAGATAAGGACTACTTAGCATACTGGGACATGCTCTCATTAGAGGCCTTCGTGCACTGCTACAGGGTGATACCTCAGTAAATGCATTTCTTCCTCTGCCAGAACACTTTTTGATTTTCTGTACTCAGTTCCACAAACAAGCAGTGAATTTTTACCTGTATTTTTAACAAGTGTGTTCCATACTTCCTTTTAAAGTTAGAAATGAATATTTTAAATTAAATAGAGAGAAAAGATCAGGGGCAAGCTGAAGGATAGGGACAAATGATTGTAATTTCTAATACAAAGTTACTTGTAATTTCTTCAAATTTTTGACATCCTGTGCTTCCTCAAAGAGAAGTTTGATTTGAAAGTCAAGCAGAGTTGATTCTTGATTTCTCTGGATACCACTGTAGTGGAAAATTCACTACACTTAATTGCCTAAGCAAGTGCCTAAGCAGGCAATATTTTCTGATCTCAACGGATAAGATTTTCTAAGCTGATGCACTAACCTGCCCTCTAACAAAGTGTCCAAATGCTGAAGATAAAAGGTTGATCTGGTCTAGAGGGTCTCCTCCATTTTGGGTGAAAGGACTGAGTTTATTCACCTCCACAGGGTCACTGGCACATCAGCACTTCAGAGAGGCCCTTCTGGTGGTGATCAGAAGCAGCAGGTTAAAGGCAGGGCAGAAAGGGAGAAGGAGCTGTGTTTGTTCTGTTCTTTCCCATCTACCCCAGGCATTGTGCATGCCAGTGCAGAGATGACACAGGCACAATGGATCAGGACTTCTTTTTTAAGAAGCATCAGGGCTGGTAACTGAGCTGGAAAGAGACTCTCCATTTGTCCTAGGGTCTCTTGTGGCTCTACAGACTGCAAAATGCAAAACAGGGATGTCCCTACATTTGGAATTCACACAGCGCTTTCTGAAGCCAAGTGTCAGTGTGACATTGTGCTTCAAACTACAACAGTCGTTAAAGGTCCTGAGTCCCAAGGTACTCTGTAGAGGTCTGGGCTGGTTACCTCTCATCCTCATGCCGGCTCCACAGGGATAATTTACTCACAGACCACGGGGATGTGGGGATGGTCTCAGAGGCGCAGGACACACCAGCTCTGTTTAGGGCATTTAGATCTATAAACATGTAGCCTCTGCCAGAGCTAATCATCTCTGAAATTTTTGGATATATACTGCAGTTCAGTCCAGCAAAGACATCTGGTTTGGGATCTCTGCCCAGAGCTACACCATATAATATTTTTGGTCCACATATATCTCTAGTGCATCTCTGAGAGCAACCCTAATCCTCCTTTATACACAGGTTGATGCCTGCGTGCATACATGGGCAAATGTAGAACGGTCTCTGGGGATGGCAGGCAGTCAAGGGTAGAATCCTGCACATTGGGAACCCACAATGAATCCAGATGATAAATAAATAATAAGTGCCAGCAAAAGACAGTGCCAATTTCTTAACCTTTGGAATCATTAATGACTTCTCCCTTCCACTGGAAAAAAAAGCCTGCAGTTCCTGAAGCTTTCTAAGACACAAGCAAAGCATTTAGCACCACAAATAAGCTCATAATTTGACAGGCAAAATGCCAGGAAAAGTGAAAGCAGATTTCTCCCTCCAAGGCCCTGAATATCTGAGTAATTCTTTGCTTGTTTTCCAAATACTATTTCCTTTTTGTTTAATCACAGGTTCAGGTCAAGATACTCTTCAAAATATCATGCCCTGTCCACGTGCATTTTCTTAACCTCAAGGATGCTCAGTTTCCTGCTTTGCCAGCCAAAACAAACACAACACAGAAATGCCTACGCACGTCCAAAGCAGCCACCGAGTAGCTTTCATTTTTAATTTACTGTAAGATGAGTGTACCATCCATCCTTGTATTTTTTCCCCTCATGTGCAAAGCCAACATCCATAACAAGTATTCGAGAAGCTGTATTTGGCATGAAACTCATCAAAAGGAATTAGCTACAGTAAGTGAACAATAACTTTATATGGCAGGGCTACAAAAAAAGTTGAGAGCAATAAAGGCCATAGACAGGCAGAGTATTTAAGGTCCTTGAAAATGAAATAATGCTTTGTTTTCTCTAAGTGCCCTTCAGACAAACAGCCCAGCAGGTTTTCACAAGGACTGGGGAAGCTGATGGCACCCCAGGGTAGAGTCTATCTGCCCTAGACTTCCTGTTGGAGGGGAGTCTTTGGCTGCTCTCTCAGGATTGATCTGAAAGGGCGGGACTACTTTTCTTCCCCTCATTGCACTCTGAAGGACTAGGTTCCCTCATCACAGCTGTCCATCCAGTCCTGCAGAGCTATACTTCAGCACTCTCCCATCGAGGCAAGTGATTCAGGACAAAGAATAATAGCCTTCACTGCCTTTCTGTGAATTGTGGCATAAGGAGAAGGGGACAGTTGCACCACTGTCATTGAGTCACACCAAAAGAAATTCTAACTATATACGGAGGAAAAAAAAAATCGTGTGCCCTGTAAGATTATGGATGAGGTGTTCTTCTGGTCCTTCTCTTTCCAAAATGCACCTTTTTTGATAAGCACTTGTCTGCTTTTCTGCAGGGATGGCAAGGCAAGTTAACTGATCACTCCACATACACACCTATTTTCAAGGAGAAGCTCACGCCCTGGAGGAAATTTTATGCAAATTTTGCAAAATGAAATGACTTCTTGAAGATCACACTGTACATTGTTAACAAAGCATGACTGCACTCTGGTAGTCAGAGCACTAGTGCCTTGTAGCCAGAAGTCAGTTTCTCTGAGGAAGGGAAAAGAATGTTTCTGTGGGCAGTCTGAAAAAAAAAAAAAAAAAAAACTTAACATGGTGAAATGCCAGCTGTGATTATACTATGTAAACCATCTGAAATACACAGGTCAAATGGCAAAAACTTAATCTTAAAATTAACCCCTATCAATCAGATTAAAGGGAGAAGAATGACTTAAAGAATTTAATTTTACTTTGTACTCACCAGGGAAACAATGGACTCCAGTCTTGTTCATTAATATTTAATAAGAACTTTATTAACTTCCTTAAATAAAGGATTTGATTTCTGACTTGTTCCTTCTTCTTAGATCCCAGTGGAACTCATATTCTCTATTATCAGCTTCTGCATTTGCTCTTGGGATCTTTTGTATTATTATTTTTTTAATTTCTGTTTTTCTTCCTCTTTTTGACAGTGAATCATAGAGAAGTTAGCCAAGCCATGGGACAGAGACACCACAACATCTGGGATGGCTGCAGGAGTGAGAACTGCATGCTAGTTGACTTGCAAATAGACATGGACCTTGCAGTTCATAGCAAGCCAATTGTCAAGGGGCTCAGTCCCCCTAGGAGCTCCTCAACCTGATCCTACAGCCCATTCGATACAGAAAAGTAGCCGCTAGCAGTCCATCTCTGGAGCATCATCAGTCTGCTTCACTCAACCAGAAGAGCAGCCTGGAGACATCGTGGTGATGACTCCCAGTCTGGCTGAGATGAAATATATCACTCCCTGTGTGTGCCACTCACGTACCACACATCCCACTATTTAGCGTGCAGAGCTGAAGAAAAAGGGAGTGGGGGAAAAAAGACCCTCAAAGCCAGCACTACTTACTGACATGTGGTTGGGGAGGGGGGAGCTAATGGCAGTCAGATGAGCAGCCCTCCTTTGCTGTTGCCACAGGTACCAGCAGTTCCCTACCTCTGCCCTTGGCAAGCAGTAATTAGTTGAGGAGTGTGTTAATTTGCTGTGTGTGCAAGGAGCTCAAAATGTCTATTGGTTAATTTAATGACAAAAACGATTTGCTTCCTGGCTGGTTCTTGGTGTTTATTTACTTGGGTGCAGAAATATCTATGCTGAATGGGGGAGGAAGGAGGGACCATTTAGGAGCTGCTACACCAAGGAGCAATGGGGAGCCTGGAGGTGCTTGGTCCTGCTGAGCTCCTGAAGACACTGAGGCTGACGGAAGCAGGTCTGGTGTTTCATTTCCTCCAGAGACCTTGTTGAAATGAAAGAAAGCCCCTTCTTGTGGGACAACAGCAGAGAGCTGTTTTTTTTTTTTTTTTTTTTTTTTTTTTGTATCAGTACAGTTTTCATATTGAAGAACCTGATAATGGTTTCCTGCTGCTCTGGAATTTCTTCCGTCCTGCTGCAAGCTGCAAAATTTCCCGAGATACAAAAAACACGGATCTTTACTCAGATTTTGTGGTCAGCAAGAAATTTCTGATAGTCTAAGAAATTTCTGTGACGTCTCCCTGGTGGTGTTTGTGAAACACTCTGCATACAGTGAATGCGTTCCATATGCCTTCTGAGCTGGAAGGTGAAGCTGAGGGAATGGTTCCGGATTTGCCTGCATGTAATGGTGATTAATTTGGCCAAAAGCCTGTGACAAGTAATGGTGATTAATTTGGCCAAAAGCCTGTGACAAGAACAATCACAAATGATTTCTGAAGTTGATTATATTATTCCATCATGCAGAAAAAGCAAACTACTGGCCCACTTTTCTTTCAGAGGATATGATTAATTCCCATTGATTTAATCACTGTTGGTGTATGTGTGTCAGGCAGGGACAGAGCAGGAGGAGAAGGAAGGACCCAACAGCAGAAAACTAAATATTATCTCTAATCCTGAATTTTCCTTGCTGGGAGTCACTGAAAGGCCTTGGCTATAGGATAACATTCATACTCCTATTTTATTTTCTGCTGCAAACAGCAAAGAAATCTGTGAACAGAGTGGGGAATATGGATAGTCAAGTCAGATTACTTCAGCATTTGTGTTAGAGCACTATAAGTTTGGATTTGAGAGGTTTACAGTATCATGGTGCTGGGTCTCAAAAAAAAAAAAAAGCAAATTGCTGCTAAAATGGAAACACCTTTCCTATGACAACTGCTTGCACAACTGTTGGCAGCTTGCAAAGCCTGCATAATCGGTCATGGGGATAAAGGACAAAAATATTCCTAGGTCCAGCACTTTTTTGCCCATTTCAGTATTGCTCTGCAAGGCAAAATGACCATTCTTGTGCATTCTCCTGTATATTAGCTATTTCTTCTGACAACTTTCTTCTTTAAAAAAAAAAAAATTGTCTCTCAAGAACATCTAATCCCTATTACTTGCGCTCAGGGGGTCATTTATGTGGCAAGAAAGGTCATGGTTTTGCTGAGATATAATAGGCTGATCCTGTAATTTTTTTCTTTCACTTTTCTTTGTTTTACAATCTATTTAAGATATTAGAAATTTTCTTCAAAGCTGTAATTCTCCCAAAATGGAGTTTGTGTCAAAAAATGAAAGGAAAGGAAAAAATCTTAAGGACTTTCAAATTTTTTATTTCAGCAATCTTAAATTATATATGTATAAAAGCCCATTAAAAAAAACATTTTCCAAATGAAACTTAAACCTTTTTTTTTTTTCAAAATGACATTTTTCTTTTTAAAAGTGACTCAAACTAAAAAGAAACAAAGTTCAACAAAATAACTAAGCAGCTAGAGAATAAAATGCTTAGGTTGACCAGTTTAGTCTGAATATCCTGTTGAGAAACATAACAAATTACCAAAACAGTTTGCTGTGATCAGAATAATACTTCCTGATTTGTCAACAAAGGAAAAAAATGCACCTTTTATTGTACCCCCTGGCTTTAAGTTGAACCTGTGGAGGGACAAAGCAAACACTTTTTATTTCATTTTCAAAACCTTGAGTGAGAGAGGAGTTGCCAGAATTATTCTAAGTTCTCTTATGAGGTACAGCAGCTTGGTTGCAAAAGCACAGCAACAACAAACTCAACAATCTTCTTTTTGGAGAACTACAGCCCAAGATCATTGAGCAGACAATAAAAATAATTCGGTTGATGGTCAGCTCTGAAACTGGTCAACTGCAACTAGATCACTGAGCCAAGAAGCACCACCAGATCTTTTGATCCATATTCATCTCTCACCTAAATGTAGATCTAAGACCTTTAATTTTGTTTCTACAATCCTCTGTCACTGACCTGGTTGCCCCTTGTACGCAGCTTCTTTGCAGCTCTTTCCATGTTGCCTTCAGCACTGCAGCTGCTGCCTATGGGTGCTGAGCTGGGAGGCTAAAAATACCCCATCGTGCATGCCACCACATAGCAGGAGAATTTATTTCTCTATACTAAATCCCTCCCTGTGGGTTCAGTTACTCTTCCTGCCTGGGCTAGCACATGGTGTCTAGGATTAAGCTGTCTGTGAAAGTGAGACCTGCTGGGAGATATGCAAGCCCCCTGGCTGCAGTCCCCAAGCAATCACCCCCATTTTCTCAGATGCCTCCTCAGGACACTGCTCCCTCAGTGGGGTCAGCATCTGTTTTTCTTCCCAGTTTCAGTAATAGTCTAGATCTGCAGAAGAGATTGGTGCCACCCTACCTACCCCAGTTCCCCACAGTGATCTCATGCCCCCTCATGCTCCCTGGCATCCTGTTCAGAGGAATTGCCTAAACACACCTTTCATGTTAGGATTTTCCTCCTCCTTTCATTTGAAAAGCCTTTCACATCCTTGCAGGGATGGGATGAGTTTTGGTGGGTCTCCTGCCAGCAGCATGTGGATAGAGCAGGGGATAAGAATGCATGAGATTTTATGTGGACCATACTGCCCGGACACTAAGGCTGTTACTCCTTGCCCTGTAAATCCAGTGTAATTTCACCAGCATGAGTAGAGCTTCCTCTTTTCATTTGCTTATAAGATCAGTATTTTGCTTAGTCTTGATTTGCCTTTGTGTGTCTCTCTCTATATGTATTATAACATCTATTCACCTAAACAAAATTCATCAGTGCTGTGAAATGAAGAACACAAATGTCAGTGGAATAGCTGGAAGAAAAAGCAATGCATGACTTAGCCCAGGTGTGCCCAGTCCATAGCCCGCATGAGGCCCAGCACTCCTTACACCATGGTGGTCTCTTCCCTGCTGGGTGTCCCACCCCGGCCTCATGGCATCAGCTGAACATTGGTGTGCTGCTAACTCTATGTGGGCTGAAACTGGGGCACGGGATGCAGTGCCAAGTCAAGTTATGGCAAATACATTTATGGATTTTAATAAGTAGGCTAAACAAAATCCTGTTTTTATCCGGCTGTATTTTATGAGGGGCTACTCCAAAAGTATTGCCACCTATTTGATTATGTTGACCCACAATGTCAGAGGTGGTGGTGTGACTGTAGAGGTTGAAACTTCCCACCGATATTCTGCTACATGTTGCTGCCATGTGACAGACAGCAGCAGAGGGTCTGTCTGATAAAATGGTTTAGAATTATAGAATCCAGAGAATTGAAGGGACCTCTGTGAGGGTCGTCTAGTCCAACTCACCCGCAATGAACAGGGACAACACAGCGAAATCAGGATATACGAAGGAAAGGTGTGTAACTGAATTCCTTCACCTTCACTGGTACTGATTTTTACAAGCACAGCATGAAGGCTCTTGTCCATCGCTGGTAAAACTGTGTAGCTACTGGGAGTGACACTATTGAAAAACAGTGTTTTGCAGCAGAGAATTTGCTCTATTAAGTAGTGTTACTGTGCTCTTTGTATCTTTTGTAGTTTCCACGGAAATAAATAGGAGGCGTTACATTCACAGTGACCTACATATATGCAGCCCAGGACAATTCCCCTTCACGCTGCAGCCCAGGCAAGCCAAACGGTTGGACACCTGTGGCTTAGTCCTTTCTTGCTACTTTTCATGTTACATCAGCTTTTGCAAACAGGATTCAAGAGGGACTGAGTAACTTAGAGGTCTGTTGAGGAATGAAATACTTAGGCCCTGGCTCACTGGTTTGGATGTGACTCCAAGAAACAGTGCCTGCAGGCTCCTGCCATCACTTTCATGTTGGTGGTGTTTTTTGCCTCTTTTCTAGTCGACAGAGATCTAGCTCTCAGAAGCTGCTGGTCCCTTTGGCATGAGCTGAGTTACACGTTGGAAAAAATGGCTGTTAATATAGTAGGTGAAAGATGGTATTTCTTTCTTTCTCCCAGTTCAGTGCCAAGGTAGGCTGGTATGGCACTGAGGACACAGCCAGATGTTCCCTGTACCTCTGTACCTGCCTTATAGAAAGAGTGTTTTGGGACGTTGGATATTCCTGCAGTGTTTCTTGGGCACCCTCATAGGGCTTTAGGACATTTTGAGCATTTTATAACAGCAGAAACATTACTGATAGCACTGTGCCCACAGTGTGCTATCAAGGATGGCTGGAACATTACAGAGTCTAAAAAGAGCCTTTCAGAAGTGTCACTCCTACACACCAGGGTACAGCAGGAGGTTCACAGCAGCAGTCTGTGTGTCACTCACAGCAGGGACTGCTGGCACAATGGCTTCTGATTTTGCTGCCTATTCAGTATTATCTGTTATATGTTGATATTGTTGATGCACTTAAAGAGATTATATATTTTTCCCATGGCATAAACAAAATGACTTGCATTTTCCAAGGAGAGTAATGGTAATGAGAAGTCAGGCTTCAAGGGGGAATGATGGTAAGGTTGATGGCAAGGAGAAATAAATCTTGTATGCTCAGCTTGGTCCGAGCTGACTGCCATTTCCTTAAATAAATTAATAAAGTCAAGTTCACACATGTCCTTACCTTATAGGGAGGAGGAGAAGAGCCTGCAGCCTCACAGTGGGTAATGTTTCTAGTACCTACTCCCTTGCAATTAGCTCAAATCCAGCTTCAGACAAAACATAAGTTTGGTTGTTCTTCTCAGGCTGGTGTCAAAGCCTTGCCCCTGCCTTGAAGCAGCCCAGAGCTAGACACGATCACAGAGACAAAAGATGATGTAAAGACTCCTCTGAAGGCAGCCAGGCTTAAAGGCCACCTATGGAGCAGCTCCGGCCTTTCTCCCTGTAAACCCACATCGTCCTTTCCTTGCACAAGTGCATTGGAGATGGACAAGATCGAAATGGGAAGGGGGCATCCTGCTATGGGTAGCTCTGAGTTGCTGCTCCCTAGAAGATGCTGAGCATGCATTTGCCCTTTGTTCTTAAGGGACAACATACTGTATAGTACAGCCATTTTTTATTTGTGTTTTTTTTTCCCCACCCAAATACAGAAGAGTGGCAGCTGAGTTGCTGTATGAGAATAGCATTAAAATGTGTAATGCACCATAAATAAACAGAAATAGACAGCCAGGAGGCTGTGGTAATCACTGCTTTGATGTAGCATGAATTATGATGTGTGTATATATGTGAGTGGGGAGGTAGGGGGTGTTTAAGGGCTTCATGTTTCTTGCGGTGCTTGTTTTGACTCTACTGCAGTTGCTCTGGGAAGGGAACAAACCCAGCCTGCCATTTACATTTCTCCACCTTCGCACTGACAGCTGCTGTTCCTTGAATTAGAGAAAAGGGGTGCAGCCTACACTGCCTGTTCCCCTGGGGTCTTCCCTCCTCCACACCCCTCTGTCCCCTCCCTAACCCCTGTGCCCCATACCAAAGAAGAAGCAAAAATCTCTCCAGGGAGTGGGTTAAGGCCCTTCTCCTGCCACCCTGGGAGGATCTGTAGCAGCCTCACCTTCCAGAAGGAACTGTGTTCCATTGGTCTCATCTACATCAGGCTGTTTTTTGTTGTTGTTGTTGTGGTGGTGGTTGTTTTTACTGTGCTGACAGCCCACTGCTACTGGGATAGCAAAAGCTGCAATGGGCATGATAGAACAGGCAAGGGTGTTTAGTTAATAAGATGGCCTCATGTTTCGCTTGAGGTACTCAACATTAGGAAAGTGGCCATTGAAGCCTGGTGCTGAGATCAGTGAAATACCTGCAGTAGGTGGAAAGACAAGAAAGACAGTGGAAAAAGATGTGGTGCGGGTGTCTCCTTGTTGATTATCCTCTATCAGCATCCCAGGGACTCCTTTAGCTGGCACAGCACGCCGCTTGCTGGAAATAATCTCCTGCCCATCCCTGCTGCAGCAGCAAGACAGTTTATTAAAACAGCCCTGCTTTCCTCTTGTGCTCTTTGCATTAATGTTTTTACCTGGAGCCAATAGCTTCGCTCTGAAAAACCTGTTGGGTCTGAATGGCCACAAATGAGTCTGAAAGTGCTTAAGTGCTGCTCGGGTTCAATGAATTCTCTGACCTTATGATAATTCAGGTGTCACAGGGCACCAATAAATGCCAAAACTTGCCTGCCAGTCTGTAACTAGCTGCACAGCTGCTGCAGAGCAGAGTGCCGGCACTCAGCGTGTCTGTGAGGCTCGGCTGTGAGCAGCCAGGACCTCAGGCTTGCACCCATGAATGAACTCACATGACTCCAGGCCTGGAACAAGGCCTTTCCTCGGGCTCAGGGAAACCAATGTTCTGTTCAACTGTATGCTCCTCTGTGAGTCCTGAGTTAAAATACCATTACACACTTCACTCCCCTTTTACAAGAGATGCTATTTACTAACCAAAGTGAAGCAGAGAAAGTGCAGGGCTGTGTGGCCGGGCCTTTCTGCCAGCAATTGCCTCAAACAGGGAGAAGGTCTAAAAACCCAGAAACAGGAACACTCATATTTGAACGTTGTTTCATTCAGCCTCATCAAGCCTGACTGGCTTAGATAGTTGCAATTAGTGGCTGAGAATGGGTAAAGATTTCTTCAAACTGCAACATATTGACATAACCAAAGGCCAAGCAAAAACTATCCACAAGAAGGAATGATTTTAGCAGGAGAGTTTCAATGGGAATTCAGTACCTAAATATCTCCAGGCACACGGAGCTGTATTTTTCATGTCACTTAAGAGTGTTACTCTTTATTTTACTCTCATTTTAGCAAAGAGGGAAGGCCATGCATCGAAATCCTTCTACATACAGAAACTGCAATGCATAATAGCAGCAGGCAGCTCTGCTATTTTTCCTCTACGGAATAATGATGCACCTTGGTGGAGGTGAGCCTCAAGTTAGGACCGTAATTAGTCTCCTCCCAAATTTGAAGGATGAGCTTATTCATACTTTATTCATAGGCTTTAAAAATTTTGTGAGAGAGACAAAGTCTTGGCTACTGCACAACGTAGCTGCGCAGTAACGGGTGCATTAGGAAATGCTGTCACAGCGCACATGTATTGCCACACATGGTAATTACTCAAATTGCAAGGCAATTATCATTCCAGTACAGAAATAGCTGACTTGCACTTGCATCCCAAATGTGAGGAACACCTTCCTCATTCAGATCTAGCAGGCCTAATTCTGCATGATATTGCAGCTCCATTGCCCTCCAGCAACACAAGAGGCCAAAAATAGCCTCTGGGGAGTAATCTCCAACATAAGATGCTCATCCCAGCCCATCTGTTGACATACCATAGGGCCTCAATACTAGCTCAGTGCAACTGTCTCATAAACCTCTGCCCAGGGCCCTTGTTGGGAAGGGACCATGTGTTTGACATATGCAAAAGGAGAGCACTGCAGAGCAGTTACTCTCAGGCAGCTTACGGTCCCACAGGCTAAATTAAACACAGTACTGGAGACAACAATAATTCATGAAGTGACCCTTCCCTTCCATTTTTCTAGTCCCAAAATACTATCTCTTTCCCTCTTGCTTTTTGGTTATCCTCTGGGAGACCCACAGTAACCCCTTTTCCTGCAGAGAACTGGGGTGAGGCCTGGCAGGGAGCCAGCAAAGATGTATTTTGGAGTGAGACATGGACAGGACTGGAAAGAGAGGGGCAGGCTGTGGTTCTTTCATTCCAGTAAGCTTCTCCCTTCAGAGAATTGTATGACAGAAGGGAATGCTCCTGTAGATAACCATCAGAAACCCCATGGTTTGCCCCTTCCATGAGTGCTCATATCTCTGTTGGCATCTTGTGGTGTGCAGAAGTATACAAGGAAGAGTTACACTGACACCTTGTTATGTTTTCTTTCCGCTGCTTTTTGACCTCTTTCCCTTCCTGCTCAAGCCTTTCCACACTCACCACCTTCCCCTTTCCACCCAGAAGTATTATTATCAGAAAAAAAGAATGATGCCTGGGAGAAATGTGTGATGGCAGAGCTTCTATCTGTTTCTGTAGACAGCAAAGTAAAGCGTCATGTCTCTGCCTCCATCCCAGGGTGCTTGCTAACGGTGAAGAAGCACAAGGTTTCGGGCAGCATGTGTGATGCAATTGCTTGTCTTGCAGAGGTGCAACCTATTCCTGCATTTAGTTCAGGACAGAAGCTCTCTCCTGTCTGCTTTTTCAAGTTCTCTGTGGATCTGGTGGGCATGGAGCTGACGGTTCTCTCCTCCATGGGGGCTTGTAGTGTGGTGCCTGGACATTCAGACCTTGACACTTAAGCGCAAAGCAGAGGGTTACTCCCTCTATCTGCCAAGCACCAATAGTTCAGACGCTGGCTACTGCCTAAATTTACTTTCTCTTCCTCTGCATGTTGCTCTCAGCACAAATCACACTTCCGTTGCATACAATGCTTTCAAAACTTTTAAGATTGCTTCAAAACTAATATAAACATAAGAAATATCTACTAGTATTGTGATTACTTTTTATTCTTTGTAAAGACCAGAACTGGTGTATAAACAGTACAAAATGACTTTTCTTATATCGTCTAACTTTTCTGTTATCTTTGGAGGCTCAAGCCATCCAATAAGACTTGGATGGCTTTTTATACTTGTAAGACTTTTTATACTTGTTCTTGATCAGAGGAAAAAAAAATGTATTAAACTTAAAAAGAACATAAGGAGATTCCACAGCTCAAGAGTTATTTGACAATGCAATCCTAACTATAACAAATTATTCTGTTAATGTATAATGTAAGTAAAGCATACTTAAATGGACACAAAGGTGGGTGTATCTAGATTTCTGAGAGTTTTTGATTTCCATGGTAAAACAGGATGAAATCAATTTTTTTTAATGAAAAATTATTGATACTACAGTTAACTCTGAGTCAACAAAAGGTTTATCATTGTCTTAAATGAAGTCAGAATCATGCTATTACACTCATGCTTAGTGTCATAAAACTATCAAGCTGACAATTTCCTGTTCAATTGTTAATTTAAAAAAAATATTTTAAATACATAAATAGTTTTTACTGTTATTTATTTTCCTTTGCATTCAATTGTAGCAATTGGAGTATATTTTATCTTACCCTGGAATTTTATTTTGCATGCTGAGGATATTGTATTTTCATTCTTTATACTCTTTGAGTGCTCTGCATTTGTCCAAAAGATGTAAGTATGTTGATGAATGACTGCACGTAAGTTCAGTGTTCTGCTTTCAGGCAGTTTACGGCATTCAGTCAGTGTCTCTTTTGAGCAGAGGTTTGCATTTTATTATCACTGTCTCTTTTTGTAAACCTTCTGACACGTTATTGCTAGTAGTTCAGGTTAATCCAGTATTATAGCTTTCAGCATTTCTTCTTCATATTTGCTGGGCTTTTTGTTTGTTTATTTTCAAAGAATAACAAGAATTAAATGTGTATATAAAACCGTGATACCTCATAAAACATATAAGAATTGCAGGAAGATAATACTAGCATGAAAATATTAGCACCTACAAATACATCTCCAAGAAAAAATGACTATATTTTTCTGCATTCATCCAACTGTTCATTAAAAAGAAAGATACTTTCACTAAATTGGTTAAGTTTTAAGGTCATGTATCTCCTTTTAATAGCCCAATCTTTGAAGGAGCGTTCTTCCAGTTGTTAAATTGGCTCTAAACATACAGTTTATGTGCATGAGCGTGAAATTTGTATTCACACAGAGAACTAAAACAAAGCTTATATCTTTTTCCCCCAGAGGCATGTTTTCCCACCTTTATGATGCTTCTATTCTTGAGGCACGGAAATGTGTGAGCCAGGTCCACAGACCTCTCAGATACCTGACATATGGAAAAATTTGAAAACAGAAACTTCTCACAAGCAGCAACTCATTAACCCATAGGGTTAAAATTCAGAGAAGGTGATAATAAACTTTGTTGAAAAATTCTTGGCTCTAAGATATGGCAGACAGAAAGAAGAATTTCTGTATACAAGATCAAATTTAGCTATCTGACGGCAGCTGAGGTCTGAATGCTGTAGCAAATGGATGCTCTCTGAGTTATAGAAGTTAAAGGTCAGTCATTCAAACATCAGTTATTTTATTTGACTTACATAATTAGTAGCCATTAGCAGCCATTTCAACTGCCTGGTAATTGTTTATTTACTTTTGCTTTATGTCACTAGCGCAGCACAAAACAGTCTTAACACACTGATATATCTAGCAGCAAAAAAAAAAAAAAAAAAAAAAAAAAAAAAAAAAAAAGCCCATCCTGTAGTCAGAGGTGTCATTGCAGGAGGGACAGCTACACTTTTGGTGCCTGGGTACCACTAAAATAATGCTTTGCATTATGGACCTCAGTGCATAGCAGCTGCCTCAGCATGTACTCATCACTCCTGGTCAGATTCGTCCAATTTATCCTAATCCCTCAGTACCACAGTGTGATGCTGCTGCTTCCCAAGGTGGTTTGCTCAGTACTAGAATAAATATTTCTGTTCCTGCTGAAAACATGGCTCAGCCTTTTGCGTACAAGCTTACAGAAACAGGGATGCATCGTTCCTCCTGTTTTAAAATGCCCATGCAAGATTTGCAGTTTGTGTGTCAGGGATGACTGATTAGGTATGTTCTCTGACAGGAAAATGACAAAAAATAGAGGAAGAGGCACTAATGCCAGAATAGCAGCCTCAGTGGTGCTCTGGGAAACACAGCCAATTCCCAGATACATGTGCTAGCTCACTCTCTGCTTGTCTGCTGATACCATGGTTTTGCAGATCCAGAGTAGCCCTGGTCACAAAGACAGTTCAGTTGCCTTAAATGAAACTGCTTGTATACAGCATGGGACTATCATGAAACAAAAAGTTAAGCTTTAGTAGGCGAATGGAATCTAACATCATGTGACATAGACTCAGTCAAATGTCCCTGTGATGAAAAAGTGTGAACTGAAGTGCTACCCTTTGCTGGTGAGAATTTCCTGTGGAGACAGGGAGATAAAACAAATAGCTGGTTCTTGAAGAACAATTATTTATGAATCATTCTTTATTATTATACTACCAGTAGGAGATGAGGTGAAATAAATGTTTCAGCTCATCACCCCTTATCACTGCAATCCTCTTTTTGTGGCCTCACTAGTGAAATAATTTATGCTTGCTTCATTATTTACTGCCATTGCCCTGTATCAGAGTTTAGCCTACACCTTGCTGATTAATTCTGATAGCTGGAAGCAATACAAGGAAACAAAATTAGGAAAAATTCCATCACCATGATGGCATTTGTAAAGGAGATCTCAATTTTCCTCCAAACTGTACACTAACTGCTTAAATCCTCTCACCTCTGATTTCACCTTTTACCCTAAAGTTAAAAATATTGATAAGATAATATGAAATAGAAAAACAGTTTGGATTTTATAATTTCTTCTTTCAGTCAGCTATGAAAATAACTTAAAATAAGCTTTAATGTTTGGGTCTTATGTGTGCCTGGAGGTAAAAGGATGATGTTTAAGGATGATGATTGAGCATGCTGGTCTCTTCTGGCCTTAAAAAAATCAATGAAATCAGGTCTCCAAGCTCTGGGAATGGGCAGCTGTGTTCCCTGAGGCAGCCAGAGCAACAGAAAAACATGTAAGGCCATGCCTTTTCTGGGCACTTTGAAGACCGTGTAGGGAACTGTGATACCCCCACAAGTGTGGAATCTGTGGGAGTATATCTAACACAACACTTCTAGGGATGAAAGTAGCCTTTGCAACACAACAGTCCTGAGTAATTTGTGATTTTTTTTTTTTTTTTTTTACCTAGCTGATATTGGCAAAGGTCCTACAGCCTAAGTAGGTCAGACTGTGAAGTTTCAAGGTGAGAAGCTGTCTTTGGGAATGTTTGTCCTTTCGCTTTTTTGCATCTGAATTTACTCTGAAAAATCTGGAGACTGATCCACACCTTGGCCTGCCAGCCCAGAACTGGCATCAGGGCCAAAAGAAGTGGAGGGACTGGTAGCCACAGTGTGAGCTGATATGGCCAGCCATATGATGGGGAAGAGCAGCCCTGTAGATCCTACCCTAGGCTTTGCCTTGCCAGTAAGGACCTCCTGCCAAATGTAGTAACTTTCCACCTCCTTCATCCTGGCAGCGTAGTCCACATATTTGCAGACATGATCCCCAAACAACAGAAAAGGGAGTAGAACAATTGAAATTTGGCCACTTCAGGTGGTATACTGTTTTCCTACCTTAGAGCTCATTACAAACCTCACAATGCTTTCTGGATCTCGGAGATAAACAAGGGAGTTTAGGTAAATGTATTGACTTACTAAGAGCGACTTTCTTCTAGATTTAGTGTCCTTTGTTTCCCAACACAGGCAATTGTAGATGACTAAAGATATGAAGTCTGTCAGTTTTCCAGATATTCAGCAATGCTACTATCCTAATTTCTTAGCTTATTTATTTTTTAGATTAGTAAGTGGTCTGATTTACAGCAACATACCCTATTTTTTTCTAGCAAAGTTGTCAAAGATTTGGGAAAGCAGCAAATTCAGGTACGCAGCATATTTCAAATCTTAGTTTAATTCCAGTAGCAGTAGAGACTTTAGAATCTAAAATAAAAATTCTGATATGAATAAATAGCTGCTTCTTGGAGCAAATAATCTGAAACTCCCCCAGAATAGATTTGTTTTATTAATTTTCTCTGAACCAATAGATGGATACTGGATCAGAAGGCAAATATTTAACTCGCATCATTGTATCAGGAGTGAAAACATGGAACGAAAGGTCATCATGTTTAGTTTATAAAAATGGAAAACCATGTAGAAGTGAAGAGAAACAGGTAAAAGGATTAGACAAATAATTAAATGCTTAGAGGAGTGTGCATTATTGGGACATGAGAGTCCATATATTTCACGTATTAAAAAAAAACAACAAAAAAAGATTTTCAAAAAAACCTGGTAGATTTAAATAGAATAAAGGAAGCTGTTAGAAATAAAACAGCCATCCATTTGAATGTGGCAATACTTTCCAAAAGATGAAAATAGAAGGCAACTTGAACTCATCCTGTTAAATGTAAAACTAATGAGACATTTTTTTTTTTAAAGAAGATTTTGAAGAACAACTTCCCAAAGGCACTGAAATGACTAATCAGAGTGCTCTCAGATACCTCAGAAACAGGAAGTCTGCTAGAAAGTCAACGGGCTGAAAGGTGATTAAGGTATAAATAGGATGTTCCAGGAAGCTAGGGTCATGGCAAAAAAGCTAAATTAACGAATTTCATCCGTATTATTTGTGGAAGAGATCATGGAGGTTTCCATGAGCCATTCTTTACAGCAACAAGCCTTAAAACATTCTGTTTCAACAGAATGTCAACAGAAGATATTTTCAGAACAATTCAATAAAACAAACAGTCGCAAATCTCAAGGAGCAGGTAGCATTCAACCAAGCATTTTAAAGAAGTTAAAATATGAGACTGTTAAACTACTAATTTCTGAAATCATCCTTGAAAGCAGAGAAATAGAAGGTGGCAAATATGATGCCATTAAAAAAAAAGAAAAACAAGTTTAAAAAGCAGAGCCGAAGAACTACTGACCAGTAAAATTGATTTCTGTACCAGACAAATTGGTTCAGATCATAGAAAATAGAATTGGTAAACACATCATTTTGTAGAGAGAATATATGCCTCACAAATCCATTAGCTTCTTTTGACAAAGTTGATGAGAATCAGGCTGAGGACATGCTGCCTGGTATAGCAGACTTGAGTTTTCAAAAAGTTGTTTGCATCGTAAGAGTCTTAAATAGGTCTTAAAAGAATTAATCAGTCATGGAAGAAAATAGAGGATCCTTCACATGGTTTAATACACAGTTAGAAAAGAAAAATAGAAACAGATAAGGAATGATCTGCCATCTTTACACAGTGTAAGACTGGGGATGAGCTGAATCCCACGTGCCCCCTGTTGGGGGCCAAGTCTTACTTAGACTTGGTAGGGAAATAGAGTTGGAGATAGGCTATGGTTCAATTTCTTATCTTTAAGATATTTTCTTTAATCGGGAAATCAATATAATCTGCATACAGTTTGTACAGCTCAGAACTTAGGACTTTATGATTCGGATGTCATTGCAGGAGCATGTTGAGATTTTGTGGATTTGCAGAGAAAGGAAGAAACAATTTCTTAAGTTAGATGTTACAATAATCAGGCATAAAGGAATATGTCACATTTACTTCAAATTTGACACAGGTAGCAGATATTCTTCATGTGTACGTCAAGCAAATTGAATACTAATATTGACCCACGAACACTAGCAAAGACCGTTGCTGTCTGTGAGGATGAGAGAAAAGAAATAAACTGCCAGTTTGTAGGTCAGGATGTTTGAATTATAGGACTGCAAGAAGGAACAGTTTTTTATTATTGAAACCTCTTATTTTCCCAGATGGTTACACTCAAGCAACTTTATTATCCTATGGTATGAATTGATGCTCTCTTCTTTGTTAAATTAGGCATTCCAAGAAATCTAGGTAAATTGTTTTAGTGTATGTATATGGAGATGATTTTCAAAAGCTAATCAGACTTGGTCACATGTATGAATTGTTGTCTCTGTGGAAATTAAAGATTGAGCCTTCTCAAGCACTCCCAAATCTCAGCTCAAGAGAGGGAACCTTTATATCAAGGTGTATATGTCTACAATCTTTCTTTGATATTAAGTAACTAACATATCTCCTTTAGAAATGTTATCATCCTGTTTAGCAAGATGATTCAAAATATTATATTTCAAATAAGCAACACTATAATTGTTGCATAAAATGTTCATAGTTTTGTTCTAAGAATCTGTTCATGGTGTGTATTGATGATACTTAGGATTGTAAGTCTTTTGCTTGCATAAAAAACATTTTTGGATATAGATGTTAGCATGATTATGTAATTTTTACTTCCATGGACATACATAACAACGTAACAGCAAGGATCTTGTGTCAGAACTTTCACTGGAGCCATGAGTAAAGAACAGGTAAATAAATGCTTATATATTTTGGTACAGATTGCATACATATACACTCTTACACCTGCATACACACTACATCTTGTGGGGGTTGTTGGAGAGAATGGCAGGTACCCGTATTGGGTATTCTGCCTGGGAAAGCTCCTGTATGAGGAAATGATTTGCATAAGTGAAATTAGCACAACTCACAAGAAACCACAACACAAAGCTATTATAATACTTTGATGATGAAGTTAGTAAAATAGGTGAACTTAAGGATACTCACCACCTTCAAGAATGACTCGTTTGTTTTCTTTAGAATTCATTGTATTCCTCCCTCATTTAACTTTGCTGTTTTTTTTTTTTTCTTTTCATCATCTATTTTCAGGCCGACACCCCAAACAAAACACTGCATATTCTGGGTATTATTTTTAAATCATTCCCACAGAGACAATAAATATACTACCCAAATAAATCAGTGGGAGCCAAAACTGAAGCTTCCAAAAGGACAGCACTACTCAGTGCAAGTTCAGTTCATAATAAAAATGCTACCAAGACACCTCTGATAGGTCACAGGACAAACAGGTACTTGTGGAGCTCCATTCTAGCTCCTCCTGGTAAGAAGTCTGGACCCTGTTAGGTTTTCCAAGAGTTTCTTCACAGATGCAGAGGTGTGCATCAGCTATGGAGGTGCCACTCCTTTGTAAGAAAGTTGTGTTTGTTCTTGCAGATAACAAAGATCTCTCTGGCTGAGGTTCTATGCTGCTTTCCAGATAGGATTAAATAAAAATTATGAAGGCCACATTGATTTCAAAGAAGTTATTTCAGTTTATGTTGCTTATAGGTTTGGTTCATCTAGTACCATAGGCAGTGCTCTTGTGTACTTTCTGGAGCTGTCTTGTGCTTTGTGTAGTACCAGGCACTGCCCTCACATTGCTCCAGGCTCTGGTTAGAGCAAATCAGTTCACATCAATTGACATGAACAGCACCATGACAGGTTACACCATCTGAAATACGGACTTAATGTGCAAAGCAATGCCAATTTGATCTGACAGTGGCTTGTAGTGACATTGAGCAGCTGTCTACAAGGACACAAGTGCATGGAGATAGAAAGTTTGGGATATCTACCCGAATTCTTCGTTAGCTTATTCTCGTTCTGCACAGTAAAATTTTTCATGTTTGCAAGGAAACCAGATGAGAATTAGGTCTAGTACCACAACCGTCACATGTTTGTCCAAAAAATACTCCATTGTTGGAATGATACCCACTTCTAAATTCAACCCATTATTGTTTCTGATTTGCATAAAATCAGTCATCCATCTGACATTCAAAGTAATAAGAAAAAAATATTTGTTTTGTGATTCCCAATCCATAGGTTGTTCAAGGCCTTGAAAGTTTTCCTGTATTTTTGTCTTGTTCCTTCCTATACTCTTCTCCCAAAAGCCTGTTGTAAGCCAGTATTGACAATGAGATACTTAAAAAGCTGATCTTTTGGGTTTAGCTGGTAGGGCCATTTCTTCATGTATGATGAAAGGGCAAGTTAACCCACATTTTGTCATCAAAATTAAGAGACAAAAAATAATGATGTAATGTCATCCAATTCTGCTTCTATTTCTGAGAAATTAGAAATCTGCAAAACCGACTAAAGTAAACAGTTGTCTTCGCTGACATCACATCACTGATATTTTTCACCAGTATTTCTCATTTAATATGTTCGTTAATTCCTGACCCATCAAGACTGCAAATTAAGCTAATCCCACCAGTGAAAAATGACAGTAAACATTGACTTAGTAGGAAATAGATTGTATCTAGGATACATAGTATCTCTGCTGCTTGGACAATGCCCTTGCCATTTGTGGGATGAGTTGACAGATAATGTGTACAAATCTTTGATAATGTAATCATGAAGTTTTATAGTTAAAACAGAGGAGGTCAAGCAGTCCAAAAATCTGGGTTTCTTTAGCAATCTTTATCTTGGCTACATTCTGCAGCTGGAGTATTTTTTATTCTTTCTTTCTTTGTTAAATGTGTCATGTAATATATTCCTCTTTGACGCTAAGTGTGTATGATAAGTACACAGGGCATGAATTGCAGTAGAGATAACTGTTGCTATAGGAACCTTAACTTTTGCATTTGCCAAGTTTGAATCTGTAACAATGCAATCATAAGAGTGCAAGGCAGGGAGAGGTCACATCCCTCTGACCATCCCTTTGGAGGATTACCTTCTTAATTAACCTGCATGCCATCTCCATGCTCTCACCCACCAGAACAGCAGCAAGACCATACAACAGGTTGTGTTGTATGAATCACTCCCTGGGTGATTCTTCAAGGTTTTGGTCCCTTCTGGTCCTGCACAGATGAGGCTAAAGGGGCTTGCAGATAGGATCAGGTCTGGTCTGTGCTCATTAACCCAAGTGTTCAGCAACATTTGCTATTTTCTTTTTTTACTATTCCATGTGTTTTCCCTTAGCCACTCACAGCTACAGAAACACAAAACATCATATTTTACATTGTAAAAAGCCAGGATGTTTACTGTACAATAACTTCTACTGGACCTACCATAACCAGGAGCTCTGATCCAGGGGCATGAACAGATCTGTTTGTCCCGTGAGCATTAATACCTGAAGTTTCCAGAGAAAAACACTGCACAAAAGCTTTCTTCCTCGGGCCCTCCTTTCTAACTTAGCCCCAAAATGGAAATTTCTGCCTTGCTCAAATGCCGATGTATTAGCGTTTGTTTGCCTACAAATAGAACTGAAACCTTGAAATATCAAAGGCATGAAATAGAACTGAATAGTAAAACATCTGTTGCAGATAACAAAACTGCTCGTTTCATGTTAGCTCGGTACTACACTGAATTTTTCTGAAGAGGCTCTCATCACGTTGTGGGAATTTTATTTGATATCTTTTATTTTTTGTTTTCCTGAGGCCCAGAATCTCTTGCTGAAATATAGCTCCTGAGGGATCTTAGTTCCTCATGAGGAGAAGAGACAGGACTCTTTTTTCTTGCTCACTTAGCCTTTCTCCTTTCCCATTCCCTTCCCTTCCCTTTCTGTTTTCCTTTCCTTTCCTTTCCTTCTTCCTTCCATTCCACTTGGTGTCCACTGCTGACTTGTATAATCTTCTGAAGGAGTATCTAAGGAGAAAGACAGAAATGCAGTCTGTACTGGGGAAATGCTCAGCCACTGTTGAGATATTTTGATATAGCTTAGTGAAATATCTTGCATGCCTTCTATGTATGCTGTACAACTTCTGTGGAAATAAAACACTGTTCTCAACAGTTTTCTGACCAGTGATTCTTCCTGGCATGAAGGGAGGGAGAGAGGAATGGAAGGAAGAAGGAAAGGAAAGAAGGAAGGAAAGAATAAAGAAAGGGAAAGACTAAGTGAGCAAGAAAAAAAGAATCCTGTCTCTTCTCCAAAACACATGCAGTCCTGAAAGAAAAGCAACAGTCTGTGGGAGCTGAAAGGTAGCTCCCTAAGCAGCAACCTTGTGTGCCATCACTTGATGAACAAAGTATTTGTTCTTTCTCTCTCTTGGGATGATCACTCATGCCAAATATTCTGGCATGTTCCTAAGCCTGCTGTCCAAATTATATTCACTTAGTAACAGGAGCATTTGTCTCTGAGTAATGCTCTAAGTTATACCACTGGGGTTTGCAGGGCATGAGAATTTTCGGTGTTGGAAAGAGAATAAAAGACTACCTCCTTTCTCTGCAGGCAAGCAGAGACTCTGCATTCTCTCCATATAGGCTCTTCTTTGTTTTGTTTTTTTGTCCAGAGATTGTGTTAGATCCAAGTCAACCAAGGAGAAACTGATTATCACCTTCTCACCTTTAAATAGAGGGATTACGACAGAGAAGTTAATGCTGGGTAACTGATCTTCTTGAACAGCCGAGGGGGATAACACTTATGATGAATCAAATTTGAAGGAAGATTGAAAAAAAATTGCCAAGCTGATGATTAATGTAGAGCCATAGGTCCAAGCATCATGGCTGACATTTGATTCATTATTCATAGTTATTTGTATTGATATAAATAGAGAGCACAAATATGAGGACTACTCTGAGAGTAATGCCTCCAATTTTATCATGATGGCCCACGATATCAGAGGTAAATGTTGATGGTATGACAGTAGAGATTGTTGGCAAGCCAACAATATTCCATTGCGTGTTGTTGCCATACAACAGATGGCAGCAGAGGAGCAATATCACAGAATGGTTTCTGACATGGGAGTACATATGAAGGAAAGGTGTGTAACTGAATTCCTCCATGAGGAAAAAAATGCATCCACTGACATTCATCAATGTTGCTGAATGCTTATGGAGACCAAACAGTGGATGTGATCACAGTGAGGTGGTGTGTGGTGCATTTCAGCAATGGCAACAGCAACAGTGGGTCACCTCCACTGGTGCAGATTTTGATGAATTCATTGTGCAGGTTCTTGTTCATTGCTGGTGAAAACGCATAGCTACTGGTGGAGACTATATTGAAAAACTAGACTTTTGTAGCTGAGAATCCGCTCTATCAAATATTTTTATTGTGCTCTTTGTATCTGTTGTAATTTCCATGGAAATAAATAGGAGGCATTACTTTCACGGTGACCGATGTAAATAGCGATTTTAATTCCCACTGCAATAGACAACCAGTTTTTGCTCTGAAAATGTTCACCATAGTGGAAAGTCTCTTGAGAAGCATTAAAGAGAAGAAAAACACCAGTGTCAGTTAATGCTGACATCTTTCTCTTTTTTCTTCCCACAAGCTTACAACAGTTTTTTTGATGTTTTGTTAACGACATATATTTCTTCCTACTTATGGTGGATGCCTTGAAACTAAATTGGCTACAATTTAATTCCAGGAAATACTTACCACCAGGTTGCTGCAGGGCTAGCAGTGAAATGGAGGCTAATCTTTTTCTTCAGAGTAGACTGAAAGAAAGATAAATTTCCTGGAATATACACACAGTTTTGTCTCTGAAGTTCACAGAATCACAGAATGGATGAGTTTGGAACGGACCTCTGAAGGTCATCAGGTCCAAACCCCATGCTCTAGCAAGGCCATCTAGAACAGGTTGCTCAGGGTCACATCCAAAGGGCTTTTGAAAATCTCCAGAGAATTTCACAACTTTGGACAAGCTGTGCCAGCTCTTAGTCACTTGTAGAGCACAGAAGTGCTTCCCATTGTTTAGATGGAACCACCAATTTGTGCCTATTACCTCGTGTAATTTGTATACTGGTAGTTTCTTGGGGTCAAGAGTCCTGGCAGTAAGAGAAACCAGAAACCACAAAAGCATGTTCCCGTTCTCCATCAAACCCACCTTATTTAGTGCAGGAAAAGGTAACTGCAGAAGGTGACTCTCTCCACTTGAGCAACACACCTGGAAATGGGCCTGATTCTACTGGTGCAATTTCAAGAAGGTAGTCCTGATTTATACTCTCGTAACCAGGAGGAAAAGGAGATCCATTATATCCACAAAAGCAGTCATATTATAAAAGCACTAGAGTTTTAAACTGCCATTTCAACCAAGACAAATATATTTTCTTGTCACCCATCCTCACAGCCCATGACAGCTTAGAGCTCTGGTAGATGGGTTTTCAAACTGGAAGACAATAGGAATAAGCTATGAAAACACCATAGACTGTCTTTTTGGCATTTTACTTTTTCCTCTGGTCTTTGTTATATCATCATAATCTAGATAAGAAGCATCAGCACGCAGTATGAGTAGCATTTTGATGTCATGCAGGCAGCTGAAGAAGTGGAAGATACAGCCTAGTTCAAGTGTCAGACATGCATCAGCAAGATTAATTTACAGCAAAGTCAGAAATTTGAGTAGGTTTGAATTATGCTCCTCCATAGTAGGAAAAAAAAAGATTGCACTATGAAAATTGATATGACATAGTGCAGAGGTGAAAGAAGAAATTGGTTTCTTTTTACTTTAAGGGTAGTATCAGAGTCTAGTATTAAGCCAAGATCGTATGAATACCTAACACTCACATTAGAAGAGAAAGATATTCATCTTCCTCAACTCAGGCCAAATTCTCCTTTTCTTTAATTGCTCTGGGGAAATACAGATTTACACCTGAGCCAGTAAAAGCAGGATGAACTCCTTTTCAGCATGCAAGAAGACAAGAGACACAGCTAACTCCACAAAGCAGAAGAAAAAATTGCAAAGTAATTTTCACCAGCAAAACACATTTTTTCCTCCAGTATGAAGCAATGGGGAGCAGCAATCAAAATTGATTGTTCCAGTTAGAAGTCTGCATCACTAAGTTACCAAAAAGTAGCATGATGAGCTCAGCTTTTCTGACATCGTGTCGTGGTAAAAATAGACAGGAGCCTGTTAAGATTAAAGAGTTCTTTGGCACATCATACATTTTCTTGATTCACTGTGTATCATTAAGCTTTCTCTTTTTATGATGCTTTGTTTATTTCATGGACAAGCCATTAAATTCAAATTACATCTTGAAGGAAATACACTTCTTTTGGGTTCTACAGTGGAAAGCTTTCATTATCTGTATTTGTATTTCTAATGCAGATGAATGGGTCAGATCTTAATAGCAGGTCAGACAGGTGAGATGTTTGTAGAAATATCAATAACACTATATTCTTTTTTTCACTCTAGCTGCTCAGCTTCTAACTTCTCATGATCTCCAAATATTTATATGGATATGTAAATCAGGGTGATAAAAATGATAGAAAACTTTTTTTTTTTTTTCCTCCAGCTCCTTAGCTATAATTTTAATGTTTTATTGCTGATTATGGTGACATTAAATAGTCAGTAAAACAAGTATATCTGCATCTCATAGTGTGTAAACCGCATTTCAGATGGCTGTCTAAGATGTTTAAAATTTTTCAGTTGGATGATATTTAAAATTGTATCCTTCCTTAGAAATACCTTTCCTTCTTTGGCTGCTCAGTGGTCATGAATTTTATGAGTAAAAGGCTAGAGCTGTGTAATCAAATTAATTACACAGAAGTAGAAAGGCTTTATTTGCATTAATTTGGAAAGAAATTGTGTCACAAAGTCTCTCCTTTCATTGAAAGATAATAATTTTGTAATATTTAATAAAGTGCAAAGGTAAGTGCTCAGCTGAAGGTCTTGTGAAATTCTTAAAAGTCATCTAAATATTATCACAGTTTATTTAATCAGTTTCTGACTTGTGCCCCATGGGAAACTTCTTTTTTCCCCATTTGTTTTTAGATCAAGCAGACTTCCCTTACGCAAATGGCACAACAAATATGTTTCCCAAAAATGCATCTCAGAAATGAAAGCAGATTTATATTTATCTTGACAACAGAATTTCTAGCTGGAGCTCATTCAAACTTTTACCAGGTTTTAAGGAACTTGTGACAAAAATGGCTTCTGAATTTCTGATTCGTGGCTAGTCTGTTACCTTTCAAAATGTTTGTGCTTGTCAACTCTTCTGTTGCAGGGTGCACTGCCATTTACTGCGTACAGATGCCTTTATGGAAGGTATTGAGTTTCTTGAATAAAGACAGAAAGTGTCAAGCATCTTGGAAGACATGCATAGCACCTTGTAGGTTCATGTACAAATAATGGTTTTATTTATGCTCACATACAAACCATTGATGTAGGGTGATCTTTGTAATAATGCTAGGGTTTGTATCTAACTTGCTAATCATTTTTATTTATTGTGACATTGCTGTTTGAGGAAAGCCCAGAAGGAGTCTACATTACAAAGATAAGTATTTCTTTACCATTATCTTATACTATTAACATTCCAGGGCTGACTTCCAAAATACATCAAACTGTTGTACAGAACTGTAAGGTGGACTAATTACTGCATCTGATACATACCCAGGATGTCAACTCATCCTTGGATAGTCAGAGCATCTGTAAGAAACTAATGTATTTCTCATGTAAAGATGTTCTGGAGATCACAGGAGTCATTTGGGAAGAAAATCCAAACAGCATTTTCTAGGAAAATTATGGTAATACATGAGAAACTCTCAGCCTGGAAGATTGATAAACACATTTCTCAGTGTAGTCACTATTTTCCATTCTGGTAAAGAAAGCAGCGTGTATTCTCCTGAGCATCTTAAAACTATCTTTAAACAATACACATGCTGTAGTCACAAATACAAATTTCTCCCTTGCCCATAGAATAGGGTTTCTCCTTGGAATCAGGCTGGTGTGTTGCAAGTGGCATATTAGCAGCAGGAGCACAATTACTTCCCTTGGTTTAGCCACTGTTATAAAGAGGTTTCTCTATGGAATTTCAGTAATTCCCTTTGCATTATATATGTACAAGATGCATTTTAACCTGGGAGTTGATAGTAAGCTTGTCTTTCACAGCACAGAAGATCAAGAGCACAAAGTCTGTGGAACGTATCTCACTTCTACTGCATGAACTCCCTGATGATACTGCAGAAAGAGCATCTTCAACCTCTGCAGTTAGACAATTTCTCATTTCATAATGTTCCTAGACCCCACACACATGTATTATGACATCCTAAGTCTATTGATTCAGAGAGTTTCAGCAATGACTTTCCTTGTAACATCCTCATCTGCTCCAGAGATAGAGTCTTCCACATCCACTGGCAGAGTAGGATGCTCCTCTGATGCACATTGAGACAACTGCACCAACTGTGAAGGAGATTGATGGTGAAAGCCGCATCAGAACACAATTTTTTAGAAATCATTCTTCTGGCAGCTTTGTACTTCTGAAATCTTGTTAATGTGGCCAGTAATGAAGGATTATCATTTTTTTGGGCATATGCTTGGTTGACTGCTTCCTCCTATATGCAGAAGAAGGTACATGAATGTGGCTTTAAGCCACAGTAAATATGCTTCAGCTTGTAATAAATAAGCTGTCTCATCTGAGTTTCTCATTCCATTTATCTTTCCAAACTGGGGAGGCAAAAAAGTGATAACCAGCCTTCAAATCTGTGTATGTTCTGTTTGACATTGTAAGAGCTCTGGATACTCCACATTCTTCAGAGACATGACTGTAACTGTCAGTGATTGTCCAGATCCTTGGGAATCCTGGCAGCTCCTCAGAGATAACTGTATGTCAAGGTAAGAATCTGTTCTGGCACTCTTGGGAAGAGAGCCTGGCCTTTACTGTTTTCATTGTTTCAAATGACAGTGTTCCAAATGAAGAACAGTTGAAGCACAGGTGAAACAATAAACCTCAGTGTAGTATATTTGGCTTCCTGGTAACAAGGTCCTTTCTAGTCTACTGATATCTATACAGTGCAAATAACCTCCAAGTATCTGGAAGCCTGCTTCGTAAATATGCTGCAGTCAGTACTGAAGATCAGTTTTTAAGCCATGCAGGTTTTTGTTGTTATTGCTTTTGTATTTAATTTTAATAATATTGCAGCTGTTTCCTTATTCAATACTGATTTTCATTTTATCGTTGCCACCACAAAGCCCACACCACAGTGATGACTGGGTGTTAGTTCAGTACTAGCGTGCCACTATCAGGTGGACTGCTTTTCTGGTTCCATCTCATTCTCATCATGATTGGTCAAGGGCTGGTAGGAAGAATGATTTCCTCTAATGCAGACAGTCAGGGAACTGGTTTAATGTTGTCCTCTCCAGTAATTTAGCCCATCTCCTCAGCAATGACAGCATTTTATTTCTTTTCTTTCTCTGTTTCTCCTCTACCACTAGAAGATCTGATTCCCCTTTTAGTGTATCAGTCACATTCCATTAGTTGCCATAAAATGCCATTGTCACTGATCTGGGATATCACACCAGGCAGCCGGCCATCCTGCTTCTCCAAGGTTCACTGGGCTTTTCCTTTGCTTCACAAATCCTCCTTTTCGTTCTTTCACAGGGCCAGCTTCTGAGTGTGTACATCTTAGTTAAGTCATGAGATCTCAGAGGCTGAAAAACTCTGTCTGAAAAACCTTAGTGTCTTCCTTCTTGCTCTTGTCCTTTCCAAGAGTGTTTAATTCCATTTTCCAGCACCCAGAATACATATATTATTTCATTACTTACTGTTAGTCGAAAATGATCTTTGTTTAAGTCACTGGGCTTTTTGCAAAATGCTATATTTATACTAGACTGTTTTATGATATTTATAAAATGGCATAAATATTTTTGCAACCATACTATAAAACAGATTGCATCTCTCCCTCGTTGTGACTTTGAGACTTTTCTCTATATTTTTTCTGAATGTAGTGGTGTCTTCCTGTTGTTTTGTGACCACTGGCTCCAGGCATACAGTTGTTCATGTTCACAGACTTGCAAATACTATCATATATAAATGATCATACAGACAGCTTTCAAAGAATGTAATCTGTATTTGGGAGCATGGATTAAAGGGCCTTGGTTGGAGATTCAAAAACTAAACAAAGCAGAAGAAGTAGTTAATCAAAATGAAAGTGGGTAGAAACCTTCAGGAACTGGTGAGATTTCTGAAAAATATTCCTTATCCAAGTCAGAATTAAAAATTAAAATGTTTACTATTTTGAATGTCTTTTCTTCAGAAAAATAATACTGACATAAATGTCTTACGTTTGAAATTGTAGTTTTGGATTTGGAGTTGCTGAAAACCTTTTTCAAAGAAGATTAACTCTCCCAGAAGTAATTTTGAACAGAAGAACACAGTGCTTTTTTTAATAAAGTTGAGAACTAGCACTGGGGACTTGATGCTAGCTGCTAGTTTAGGTTTTTAGGTTAGGAGTTAGGATTTGCATCCTATAACCAGGGCTGTAACAGATATTTAAGAGGGAAACATTGTTTCAGAGTAGACTCCTCAGAGCATGGAAAGGATGTCAGGAGCATTCAGGCAAAATGGTGTCTGATGGTCTCAAATGTTCACAAACTAAAAAAAAAAGCCCAGAATTCCAAGAGATTATATTATATTCTACATAATTTTATAAGATTATAAACCTCTGAGACTTTAGGGACTACTGTGCATAGTAGATAGGATTTAGAGGTATGAGCCTCTCTCTTCTCAACAATCATTTGACCAGCTCATTCATAAAGACTGTCCTGTGCATGAAAAACTACTGAGGTATCCAAATGAGAGTTTTACTTGGAAGGGTCAGTCTGGAGGGAGATGACCAAAGCATAATAGCAGGAATGTTTTAGGGCCAATCTTACCCCCCAGTCCTCTACAGAGTTAGTGTTTAATTTTTTACCCATCTTTATGTGATAGCGCAGAGGGTAAATGAAATGCATTAACAAAATATGCAGATTGTAATAAAATGGGAAGCACCAGAGAAGAGAGATAAATACTACAAAATGGCCTAGAGATTAGAAACATAACCAAGAGAGAAAATGAGATTCATTAAGGAAAATGTAAGCTTGTAGGTCAGCACAGAATTAACAAATGCACAGAAACCATAAAGCAGAGAGACAGCTGAAAGCTTTTCATTGACCTTTATTATTTCTTATGTAGAATTTCAAAGATTCTTCTATTTTTTTCCTACAAGTTCTTATCAATCAAGGACAGCACCACTGGAGCCAGATGTCCTGGCTTGGTAATTAACGGCCTTAGCATGCGTTCCAGGAAAAATTTCCCAGGCAAAATCTATTTAAAGGGATTTTCTAGCTATACAGGATTGGCACATTTGATAGATACTGTTAGTGTGTCATTCTGTACATTTTTACAGAGGTTTAAAGTGTATAAATGATTGTTCGGCATCAGAAAAGTATGCTGCATTAAGGCAACAGTGGGGTGTAAAAGTTTTTTTTTCAGTGTTATATTCAGAGACCAGGAAAATCAATAAGAATCTCTCTTAAGAGGCATTTGGATCTGTTTTTCCAGGCTTATTTTTTCTTATCTGCTTGGCTGTGAATTCAGCAGAACTGTGTGTTATTTGCGGTGGGAGAGCTATCCTTGCAACTTGAAATCTTTTTAGTTAAAAAGATGGAGCTGAGAAGAGGAGGAGGAGTTGATTTAGAGAACAAAAGAAGCTCTGCACTTTTGTGGAGTTTTCAGCAGTGCAGTGTGTGTTTTCTTTTTGTTAGAGTGCCAAATGCATGGTCTATTACACATACCAAGACATGGACCTTTGCTCTCCTTTCTCAGATTCAGTTACTTTTTTATTGTCTTGGAAGATCTTGCTGTATACGAAAAGCAAACTTCAGATCATTCCTTAGTATACAAGGCAAGTGTGTGAGCAACCTGGAAGGGCTAAGTTCAGAGATACCAGTGGAAGGTCTTGATTGAATGCGAAGAATGTTCAACCTGAAGTGATCCAGTGCTAATTGCTCTGATAGTGTGCAAGAGTTACCTTGAAATTTCTCTGTAATATCATTTTGTTCCATCAACTGAAATAAAAGTATCATGAACTCTCCTATCTGCCTGTGGTATATTTTGTGATGACTGTGCAGCACTGGTATGTATCCCCAGAATGTGAGAACTGTAATAATTAATAGGCCTGATTCCACACTACTGAAGTTCCTAGGAGGCTTTCCATCAGTTTTAATGAGAGCTGAAATGTGCCTTAACTGAGCTATACCAGGAAGGAGAGGCTTTCTAAATTACACATTTCTTTAGCTCTGCAAAAAGGTTCTTTGAGGGTCATTCTCTTTTCTGGGTGGAATGCACATTTCCAGCCACAAACAAAAGTACTGCTCGTCCCACCTGACAAAGCATGTTGGCAAGATAAGGAGACAATAAAATAAACTCCAACCTCTCCAGCTCTCAGGCTATTTGTTCTGCAAAAGCCAGAAAAAAAAAGGCCAAAGGCTTAATAACTTAAAACTTCTGCAGTCCCAAAGGTCTCAAAGGAGAATAAATGCCAAACTCAGGGATGCCTACTCCATCACCAGTTCCCTCCTTTTATAGCAAAAAGATCAGTTAATCATAACCATGGGCATGTGGTCCCTCAGGCTTTTGAAACCAGGGATAAAAGCAACAGCAGAGTCCACAGCAGGTTATCAGGCAGAATTATGGCAGCCATATCTCCAGGCAATTGAGGTGCAAATAGCAATGGGAAAGTCTTAACAGAAAAGAGAACTGTCTCTCCTTCTCATGCATGGACTAAAATAGCTTTCTTGAACAGTGTCCAGGAGGAGATGCCTAGCCTCTCAACACACACCTAACTTCTCCACCTGTCTCACCAGCAGCAGTCATATTCCCTCAGTGAGCTGCAGGGAGAGAAGCTCTGGCAGGATTTCTCCCTCCCTCTGCTAAGCACACCAAAATCGTCTTAGTCTCTTCCATGCTCATTTGCAAATTCCAGGCTCCCCTGCAAGCCTCAAGTGTGTCTAGACATTGGCTAATTCCTTCCTTTGTGCCAGCTGGTGACATCAACGTACTATCTACAAATCTCTGCATGATCCAGGACTCTCAGCACACTTATTATACACCTTTCCCATGCTACTTTGCTGGAAGCACTGCAGAAGAGAGGAAAGCTGCCAACAGCTACTTGCTGGGGTCTTCCTAGAGTATGAAAGTGACTACTGCAGAGAGGGACTCTGGGCATCGTTAGTGGTTTCTGCAAATAAGTCATCAAACTTCATTGTAATTACTGTCTGATGCTGATGGATATTAAGGAACTACTGTGGATTCTGTTTCTTTGTAACAATTAGGAATTAATCCAGTTGTTGCACATGTATGTGCACCTCTGTATTATTTTAACATCAAGGCCTAAAATCTATTTGACCATGTTCAAGTAAATGTGAGGATTTAAGAGGCTGCTACTTGCCATAAGAGCAATTCCAATGATCCAATGGCATCCTGGCTTGTATCAGGAATGGTGTGGTGAGCAGGACTAGGAAGTAATCCTCCCCCCCCCCCCCCCCCCCCACTCAGCACTGGTGAGACCCCACCTTGAGTACTGTGTTTAGTTTTGGGCACCTCAGTACAAAAATGACACTGAGGTGCTGGAGCAGGTCCAAAGAAGGGCAACAAGGCTTGTGAAGGGCCTGGAGAATATGTCCTATGAGGAGCAACTGAAGGAACTGGGGGTCTTTAATCTGGGGAAGAGGAGACTGAGGGAAGACCTTGCTGCTCTCTTCAAACACCTGAAACGTGATTGCAGTGAGAGTGGGGTTGGTCTCTTCTCACTGGTGACAGGACAAGGGGAAATGGCTTCAAACCTCCCCAATCCAGGGGAGGTTTAGGTTGAATATAAGGAAAAACTTATTTACAGAAGGATTGTTAAGCACTGCAATAGGTTCCCCAGGGAGATGGTTGAGTCATTATCCCCGAATGTGTTTAAAATCTGTTTGGCTGTGGTGCTCAGGGATGTGATTTAGCAGTGGGTTGTTAGAATGAAGGTAGTACTGTTTACCTGGACTTGATGATCTTGAAGATGTTTTCCAACCTGAGAAATTCTACGATTCTATGATCTCCATCCATTTGTCTTACCATCTACAGAGCACTGGCTTCCTAAAAGCTATTCTAAATTCAAGCGTTCCCATTTTCTGTTACGTATAACAGAAACAAGTGAGCTTGTCAGAATAAAGTCATTTATTGCATACTCAGAAATACCTCTAATTGTTGCATGGCACTTAGAATATCTTGTGATCAATAGATTGATCTTACTGAGTCATCTGTCTCTCACCTATTCAAATGCTCATGCTTAGCATTACTATTATCTCAGCACCTTTAAATTGTCTGGTTTCAGTAACAGATCACAAAATGATGGTTAAATAGGGCTGTGCTGCCCCTGTCTGTTCTGGTTAAGCTTAGAGAGAACACTGCACAGGGGGAGTATTTGGGGACGAGACCACCAACTTTTATGAGAACAGAGTAGATCTCTGCTCTATCATTGAACTGATAAAAATTAACTTATTTTCCAGCAGGCAATATTCAAGTGCTACTTGCAGTACTAGAATGTTACAGAAGAAAACAGAACTTGTTGCTGTCTGCTCAGCTCATTGATCTGTCTAGTAGGCTGATATCTTGACTGCAAAAGTTGCCAATATTCAAATCTTCACAAGATGAAAGGTCCCCATATTGCACCTCAACAATTGTTCATCAGTGCATAAGAGGAGAAAATCACCTGCAGTGATCAATTCATGCCTTGGGGTGTGAGATTTAATTGTCTTTAACACTTGCTTGAGTTTGAAAAAGTAGTGTTTGTTAAAATGATCTCTGTTGTATTCCATGCTGATGGGCAGTGGATGCTAGATACAGAAACAACCATTCATGTACCCATCTCTGAGGCAAGTGTATTTAGGTTTTAAATATATATCATTTTAATCAAACAAATAATAGCTGACTTTTACATCCATACATAATAAAACCGGATATTTTATCATCCTTGGCAATGTTACACCAATAAAAAGCCACCTATACAGATGATCGAGCACTGCTGTTTAGAGTTCTAACAGTTTTCCCCCTTTCTTTCTTCCTTGTAAGTTTTCAACCCCGATTATATGAGACATCCGAAGTAATGAATTCCAACAAACAAAATTAGGCAGTTGTATCATCCACTGTGGGATTTGAACCCATCCTCACTGGAGAGAATGCTGCAATTTAATAGATGAAGATGTCAAACCACGTTATAGGAGCTTTTGCGACTGCATATTTATCACAGTGTCATAGGGGTCTCTGGCAAATGGAAAGATTTCACTGTTTATTCACAGCGAAGACACTTAATTAATGACTAGGCCTAATCAGGCTGTTTTATTATTTACAGGGATTCCAACATGGCTTAGCTCGACTGATATACAAACAAACCATCCTCAGCCTGCTCTAATTAATAATTCTGAACCAAACTCACAGAGTGGCACTGTCAAGTAGCTCTTTGGTGATTTACAACACCTCCTCCGCTACATTTACATTGCTTGCATGCAAATGAGCTGTCACCTCTGCAAATCCTTCATTTTAAAATACAGTGTGCCATCTTGTTGACTACAGGAATGCCCTTATCTTTGCACATGACTTAATGGAGACAAATATCTGACCTGAGCAGGTTCATGGGAACTTTCATGGACATACACCTACACAAGATGTCATTTCAGAAATGCTTAGGAAGTGGAAAATAAAAACACTCTATTACTACTGGCACAGTTGCTACAGCTAAATTCTTTCACCAAGTTGTCAGGACCAGCTTCTACAAAAAGGAATGGACTGCCCACTGTCTTGTACTTGCTAAATTCATTTCTGTTGCTGCTACAGAGGTGAAAGGCAATGAAAATGTGACAGAGTGGATGGAGTGTTGTTATGAAATCAGTTTACTTCAACTTCATGCAAAGGCACAGAATGATCTCAGTGAACTATTAGATATCATTCTGGTCTGAGTATGAGAAAAAGCAGACTTTCTTCTACAGGAGGTTAGGAACAAAATCACTATAAGAATACAAATTAGACTTTTTGTTTACAAGCAATTGAAGAATGTTTCACATTTTCAGGTGAATTTCATGTTCACAATATTGAAACAGGAAAAGAGAAGCTGAATGACTCAGTTGGAAAGATATGATGCTATCTGGGGATGGCACCAGTGCATTTGCACCAGTAGATCTCATTCTTTCTGAAAAGAGTTCTTAATACAGAGGGAAATGTTATTAGCAGAACAATATAAAACAGATTAAAATAATAGCTTGTAAGTCATTCCACTTGTGACTACTTCCTATTCCATTGCAAACCATGCTTGAGAAAAACTGTAAAGCAGATCATCAACTAGAACAGTCTCCCTCAAACATATTAGCCTTACTACTAAGCCAGTACTACTTCCATGTCTGTCTATTGGAACACTAATCATGATTGCTCAGCCTAGAGAACACATATCTCTCTGAAGCAGGAAGGTGGGACTTGTGTACCAGAATCATATTTCAGGCAAATCTGGCTTTAGCATAAGGTCAGAGAAGTTAAAATACTGACACAGTGTATACTGTCAGTCACACAGCTTTCTGGTCCTGGGGGGTAGGAAGCTCTGCAGCTCACAAAGGGCAGGTGTTTTTTCAGGCTCCATGTTGCACCAAGCACTCCATCCTTCACAAAGGCAGTACTGAAGGGAAGTAATTATTAAAGGCTTGCTGTCAAATTTAACTGAAGCACTCTATGCTGGCGCCACCAAGGTGTTTCCTATTCAGTAATCTCATTAATGAGATGGATAATGGAATGGATTGAATTTATTAAACATGGAGATGATGACAGCTTGGGAGCGGCTGTGGCACACTGGAGTACAGGATGAAAGCTCAAGATTATCATGACAAATTGGAGAAACGGTCTAGGGAAGGAAAAAAAAAACACAATTAATTTAGTAAAAGTAAGTGTGGAGCGCTGCATTTACAGTTGTCCAGAAATAACGAACCACACAAATAGAAGATAAGAAATTAATTTCTCTGCAGTCATTCTGCAGAAACAGTTTTGGGCCTCATAGAAGACTACCAACTGAATGTGAGACAACCATGATGGAAAATAAAGCATTATAATGGAAAGTATAACCACAAGTACAAGCAAGTGAGATAGGTGATGTAGTTCTGTCAGTTTAGTCTGTTCTGATGAGACTTCAGCTTAGGTAATTTTTTCCATGAACATTCTGAAGAGCACCACACTTTAATGGGTGAAAGTCCAAATAGGCACTAAAAAGATTAGTGATCTGGAAATGAAGGCTTTTGAGGGAAGACTAGGAAAAAAAAAAAGGCTTATATTTCTGAAGAGGATCAAAGAGGCAGATTGCGGTCATCTCCAGACTATGTCTACTGAAAAGAAGTGATTGTTTATTTGTTCACCGGTGATAAAAAGGGAAGCAATGAGTATGTGATGCCCAGGCATCAAATAAACTTTTGACCTAGAAAGGTAGTTCACCATAGGAATAGGTTTCCTGGAGAGACTAGGATAAAATAGTAAGAAGGCACAAGGACATAGTGTTTATCAGAAATGATTTAGGCCTACTTAACCCTATAGTGGATCTGGGAGATGAAATAGGAGACAGCATTTGCTTTCTGGGATCTAGTACAGGTTATGATAGACAGTGGATTATACAAATCAGTTACCAGAGAGCTGTTGCTGAACATCATGTGATTCCTTTGAGGTAAGGTGTCAGAAAGACTTCCCCTTCACAGGCAAAGCTGAGTGAAGCCAGCACATGGTAATCACTGTGAGCCCTCTAAACACCTCTTTCTTGTAGCACATTTTGAGATGAGAGAATGTCCCAAGATCACAAAATGCATTTCAGGTGTAAAAAACCTACGCCGTAGATGACACTACTGAAGGGAAGGGAAGGGAAGGGAAGGGAAGGGAAGGGAAGGGAAGGGAAGGGAAGGGAAGGGAAGGGAAGGGAAGGGAAGGGAAGGGAAGGGAAGGGAAGGGAAGGGAAGGGAAGGGAAGGGAAGGGAAGGGAAGGGAAGGGAAGGGAAGGGAAGGGAAGGGAAGGGAAGGGAAGGGAAGGGAAGGGAAGGGAAGGGAAGGAAAAATAACTGTCAATGTTCTATATAACTCCAAAAAATCTTTTTCAATGTGTGATCAAATAGAGAATAAGCAAATTATTTTTATACTTACAATCTTGACCTATCATTATTTTGTGACAGAATATGAGATACAGCATTAATGTTGTTTTGGAAAGACTGTGACTTCACTACAAACCTCTTGTTTGTGCTCTTCCTGGCACAGTAAGGATGAGATTCCAGGACATCTGACAAAAATATCCCACAAGAACTGAGGAATTACAGTGAAAAATACTTGTAAGTTAAAGATACTGAAGTTAATATCACAATACATATGTAAATTAAAAGTCTTCAATGACATGAGAGAAAGGAGTAAAGAAAAAATAAAGGAGCAAAATATCTATTCATGCAGCTACTTTTTTTCAGTAGCCCACAAAAACACCTCTTCTAATAGAATATGCAATAAACCTTGGGGTATCTGGGATTTTTAAATAGCTTTTTCCAAGACAGACAATTTATGGACAGAATTTCCTTATGTTTAAAAAGGAAACAGGGCACAGTTGGGTAAAGCAGACAGGCAAATGGGCAATTTATCAAAATGCTATGCACTCAGCTATACAAAAATTATTAATTTGTACCTGAGCTATTAAGAACTGTCAAGCCTCAAGTCAGGTTGGAAATTCTCAAGTTTGTGAATTCAATTTGTAGTCTGCAGCATTAAATTAAAAAGTCCCCTTTGTGTCAGTCTTCACTAATGTTTGTAGATATAACAGGGATGTCTGACATCCATAACTTGGTTCTTGGTTACTGCTCTGTTTGGTGTGCAACAAGGCTGAAAAAGAAGCAGACATGCAAAGAAGCCTCTTCTGGTTGTCATTTTTGATATCTGGGGACCATACAGGGGTCTGTCTAAGCCCTTGTCACCCTTAAAGTAGACTAGGATAAAGCCTGCACTTACAGCATGGTCCCTATGCGCTGCCCTGTTCCTATCTACAGAAAAGCTCTGAGAGGCTGACATCAACATTTCTGCCACATCTCCTATGGTCAGGATGGTGAAATAATAGATCCCAAATTTTCCTAAAGGTAAATAGCCAAATCCAGTGACCAGGGACAGTTTTATGTACACTAAATAAGAAAGAATAAGAAGAAGGAAAGAAATGGCCTTCTTCTGTGTGCTTTTTTCATAGACCCTCCTGCAAACTGACAAGTTGTCTTCAGTAAAGATTTGGGTAATCATTGGGTTCATTAATTCCTCTTGTTTCGCTGGCAACAATAGCTATACTGAGTAGGAGGAGAGATGCAATATCAACATCAGCCTAACATTTTTAGGATGTAGAATCATGTTGTAAAATTTTTAGAGTCTTTGCTGGGCAGTAATAATAAAATTTACATGTTTAATTATATACGAATATACATAAAGCTTCAGTTTCTGTATACAGAAGCAGACAAACAAGGTGACACTGAACACTTACCTACACAGTTCAATAAGTGGCATGGCAGTTCTATTTGGTGTTAGATTTTGTGGGGACTCTGGGAATGCTGAATACTTCATGGAATGGAAAAATTCTTTGTTGTGTGTAGGAATTACTCCTATCTTGGAAATAAGGGGTCTAACCCCACTAAGTACTTTATAATATTTTCTTTTTTTTTTTTTTTAACTTCTCTGTCCTAACTGTCCTAAAAGTGCCATGCAGTGACAGTATAACAAGTTGTAAACTGCTGTTTGTTAATCATTGTAAGAAGTTTCCATAGAGATTTTTTTAAATAATGCTTAAACTCACTAGGGTTGTCTTAACATTTGTCCATGCTGTTGATGGAAAAAGTAGCAAGTCTTTTCAATATAATGGTCTTTTTTTGTTTGTTTGTTTTTTGGTGTGCAACATTTAAAGGTTTGTAACTCATCAGGATTATCTAAACAATGAACACCCTGCATTGTTCTTATTTTATAACCTTCATTTTAAATTTAATTGAGTTATCTGTACAAGCATGCATGAACATTCATGGAAGCACATCTGCTTCAGAAATTTTCTGCTGAGATTTTCACCAACTAAAAAACATTTAATCTGCCACTGACTCATGTTAAAGAGTTACATACTCATGGATGCCAAGATGACTGTCTTGGAAACTGCTCTATTATCTAAGGTACAGCAAAGGCAGTGTATAGGAACAAACTCATAGACAGGATACAGTGAAGGAGTGCTACTGCATCAGATAGGGCAGCTTGATTTTTATGGCTTTTTTGATCTATAGTGTCTTAGCTGAATTCACCCAGACAGTGGCATCTGACATATGCTACTATCCACTGTACCCTCAGTATTCTCCACAAATATAGTACAAACGTTTCTGAAAAATATAAAAGTGTTTTCTCTGGAATTCAGCATTCAAGGGAGAATCCAAAAGACCTCAAGTTGCCACAGCCATTATTTGGCAGTTTGGAGGGATGGGGAGAACAGAAGCTTGGGTGCAGAGCATGCTGATTCTACCACAAGGTCAGCTATTGTCATGACATTACAGCTAGCAGGAGAGCAAGCTGCAGTCTCAGCTTCAGTACAGTTATCTATACCTTCTGGTAGTCCTAGGAAAATGAATCTGCTTGGGCTATGGAGTGAAAAACATGCTTCTCCAATTAATAACTTGCAGAGGGCTTAATGGTAACACTTCATCAGCGGCACACTGATTTAGAATTTACTGTATCACTTTACCCTTGCAAATCCAGTACTTGACTCCTTATTAACTCTCCAGGTAAACCTTCCACTAATTTGTTAGACTTCATTCTGAGGGATGGTGGTGAGATAGCTGGTCTTTCCTGGAAACAGATTATACTTACATTACACCTGATGGCAAGAGCCCTCAAAATGAAAAAAGAAAACACATTAAGAGTTAGATTCCCTGCTAAAGCATACTGGTGCAACTACAGCGCTTTCCGTGAAGCCCTTCTGATTTGAACCGTGTGACTTGGTCCATGTTGGAGAAAGCAGTGAGGAACAGGACATTTATTTCTCTTACAAAATTTGTGTATGTATATTCAGTTTCTAGTCCTCCCACAGATAAGAGTTCTGTGCAACAATGTACTCCTACAAAATTTTAATTAAATATATATACACCATCATTTTTTTCTACTGAATTATATATATGATAAGATATACAGATATGTAAATATATGTATATAATAAATGAAGGACCACAGCCATTAAAATGTAGTATACAGTTATGGTTGAAGTTAACTTCAATTATTTCCAGACAGAAATCATATTTATTATCTGGCTAGTTAAAATATGTAATGGAGTTTCCACAAAAAAATGTGAGCTCAAATATACAGGAAATTTTGAATTAAGGCTTTTTATCAGCCTTTAGAAATCAGATTCTCTTTTATACATAAAATTCAATATTAGTACAAAAAGAAAAATGACATAGCAACCACAGCTGAGACTATACCAATTTCAAATTCTACTTCTCTGTGCAATGCATGCTTATAGTTACATGATTATACTTCATCATTCCTTAAGGAATGCAGTCTTAACAACTGTATTTTTATAAGTATTTCAAATCTGTGTATGTAAAAAAAATACTAAAAATAATTGCCCAAAGAAATGGCTGTATCCAAGTAATCCTATGATGGATAATAAAGCACAAAGTAGCAGGTGAAATCACAGACTAATTTCAGAATTCCTTTCATAATGGTTGAAAAACACAATGATATTTTACATTTGTTCTCTGAAATGTAGCAAAAACTTTTATTTCAGACAAGATGGATGACATTTTAAAAATCATTCCTCATTTACCCATAATGAACTCTCTACCTCTGAGATTTGGGAAGAATATGACTGTGAATTTAAAAAGGAATCAAATCATAGCAACAATCTGCATATTTGCAAAGCCCATCTCAAAATTATTTTCTCTAGATTTTTTACTCCTGTAAGCTAGGAAGCAATTAGAAGTCAGTATAGAGCAAAATAGAAAAATAAGAAAATACTTTCAAACTTTTTATTTTTTCAATCCATATGAGCAAATCTATCTACTGTTTAGCTCATATTGAATTGGAATGTCACTAGCAGCTGGTAGGAAATACAAAAAAAAAAAAAAAAAAAAAAAAAGTTTTAACTTAGTGTATGAAATTCTGATTTCAGTCACATTTTTTTCCCATCTAGGTGCAGAAATTATGACTGCTTCATAAATTAAGCTTTAGAGAACAATGAAATATTTGGATGTGTGTATCGTCTACTGACAAAGGAGAAAAGTAACCCATTTTAATGATTTTTCCTGAAGGCTGGAAATTGAAAATAATATTTTAAAGAAAGGGTTCATTTAGATTAGATTAAAAAGAACATGGAGTAGAGTAACGCATAGTTGTACAAAAACCCAGGCTTCACCATGCCCCTTACGGCTCATTTCCTCAATAGCAGGGATAAGTATATTATCCCACAGTAGCTTATTATGTTTTCTACCTCCCTCTGTTTTTCTGCATCATAAGAGTCATTACTTACATTCTGCAATGCTGTTAGACATGAAATACATTGCAGGGATGAGGGCAGGAGATTGCTAATTGCCCAGCTGTTATTCTGCCTATCCTGTGAGGACAGTAACTGGTTAGAAGGGAGACAGTCATAGAAAAATAGAAACTGTGGGGTTCTGTAGGTCTCATCTGTAAGGAGAACCCATCAGAAGATAGAGAGGGAGAGAAATCCTCCTCCCTCAGACAAGCTCCTTTTAGAAATTGACCAAGGCTGTGAGAGACCTTCCCTCCTAAACATTCTGCTAATGCGTATGGGCTGTGCTTGTAGCACTCTGTAGCACTCCAAAGCTGTTGTTTCAGACTTAAACTACAAGCCCTAGGGCAAAGCAAAATGTTTCATTGATTGGCCTTGTATATTATGGAGGCTTTTTCTTTACTTTGGTTTTAAGAATGGCAACATATCACATGATCTAGAGTCTGGAGGTGGAAAAGCCGTTTTTGAGTTGGGAAAACACCTAAATACGAAGCCATATGGGCACAGTACAGTTCCTGATTTAAAAGAGTTTTCCCTGAAAAGCCAAAGGAGAGATGTGATTTTGCTCCTTCTTTAATAAAGACAAGAGAATAGGGTGCAAGGTCATTTTTTCTTTAGTGAGAGAAAAAAATATATAGAAAATGTGTGAATCTGTGAAAAATCACACAGCGGATCATGACACTGCAATTGTGCTGGCTCCCAGACCAAGTAAGGTTCGATGTAGGCTTTAACAAGATGAGCAAGATGAGTTCCCTGGAGAATGAAACAGAAATAATAGGCCAGGCTGTCTATATATCTTGCTTTGGACATAACAAAAGAACATCGTCAAATTCTTCTTACATGGGTCTCAGGGGAGCACTTGGAGTTTAAGGTTATACCTCTTGGGACATATCTTTAGAAAATGACAGTTATGTCTCTTTGTCTGATGGATAAAATAGGTAGACACTATAGGGAGCATTTGGCTGTCCATATTGCTGATGTTGGCATTTTGGACACTTCCTGCAGCAAGCAGAGTGCACTGAAGAGCACAGTCCTCGGAAGCATGCATCATTCCATTTAAAAACCTGGATCAACAGCAAGCCTTACAGTGGAAGGAATAATTGCATCAGGGACAAGGCCTTGGGAACAGTTAGATCTGTGTGATTTTTCAGTTAGCTGAGAAAGAACTGTCCTTATTACCACAACCCATGGCTGGTCCTTCCTAAATCTGTCAGGTTGTCATAGAAAGTATACTCCTTTGTTCTCAGCATAAGTTGTTTTATCAAGACATCAACATTTCAAAAGACCCAATATGTAAAGTAAAATGGATGCCTGTGGTGCTTTTGTTAGAAGTTCCAGTGGAAACTGCATGTAGAGAATTTCGCTGACCAGTATCCATTCAGTCTCTGCTTCTGTGTTGCCTTCCAAGTGGCTGCCATAGCTGTTTTGCCTCAGGAACACAGATGGGAAAAGCACTCTTCCTCAAAGAACATCCTAAAGGTAGTCACGTTCATGAGGGATGCTTGCATTAAAAAGAAAGGTCAGAAGTGACTGAGGCTATTCAGTACAACTTCTGGGAGATAACATTTCAGAATAATCACAGTCAAAATCACCACAACAGGGATCACTGATGTGAAGACACAGACTTAAGGATAGTGTGAAAGTATTTTAGCTTCTGAATTTTCCCACTTTCTGTAGTGCACAGAGCTAGATAAAAGTACAGGAATGTAAACTTCTTAAAGAAAATGCAAGATCTGCTAGAAACGTGAAAATGAGTGAGGTATGTAAGGAAGCCTGTGTGCAGATTAATCATATAGGGCAAGTGAAAACTGAGTAGTAAAAAACTGAGGTTTGGAAGGAGAGAGGAGAAGATGGGTTATAGCACTTTCATGGAGTCAGAAGAGTTCGAGGAAGCAAAACTTGTGTCCTAGACTGAAGGCTGACATAAATCTTGGGGGCTTGTGGGAAGAAGGGAATCAGGAAACGTACAGCCAAGAGAGGTCTGAAGACTGAATGTGATAGTGACAATGACATCTGTGGAAGATAGCTGTAATACCAAAAAGAAGCCTTGAAAAGCCTTGAGAACTAAGCTGGGGTGCTAGTGATTTTGGGTGAGATCTGACACTAGAATCAAAACAACACAAGTAACTTCGAGGCTGATGGAGAAGACATGATGGATTGAAAAAGTAGATAGAGGTGGAGGAAGAAAACACTGTGAAAAGAAATATCTGCTCATAGCGAACACAACTAGTTTCATTAAGAGTATGAAAGTCAGCCATTATTTATTTTTGTATATACTCTGCTAAAGGGTAAATCCAAAAAAGACAGAGACTTCATGTTAGCATGAAGCATGTCAGCACTGGTAGGTTAACTGAAATATTTTGTTTTGCTTCTGGTTGCAGTCTGAATGATGCAACATAGAACTGTATGCTTGTTCCAGGATGTCTGATGGGCTATTTAAATAGCTCAGCATTATAAGGCAACAACATCCCAGCCTTCTTAAATCTTTTCCCCTTTCCCCTTTTTCTTTTACATCTGTCTGAACCTGGTTTTGCTCAAGGTATTGACACAGAAAAGCAAGCTTTGCCAAGGTTATTTCCTTACATCTAATAAATTCTGCAGCCTCTATATGTCCTGGTACTTAGGTGAGTTTTCTTCTCATTTAAAAGGAAAGAAGCAGTTCAGGAGCAAAATATTTCCTCCTTGTTTTTTAGAGTATTAACTTCCTTTCCCAGTGTAAGTCTTGAAGTTAACAGCTCCCTCCCACACTATTCTCAGCACTCTCAGAACTGTTGAAGCCAGTGAATCCTAGAGAACTCAGACACACAGGTGCCAAACACAGTAGCAGGTGTGGGAACTTCTCAAGGAAATGAATTTTATTTGGAAAGCTCTCATTCACAGGGAATATGTATATAAGTACTAGAAAGCCAGCTTTGTTTTAGAGTCATTATTTTATTGTCATAGTTTACCTCTTTGCAAAAGACATCATTCTCATAATATGTGAGATCTTTCCTAGTGCAGTTTCATCCCAGATGATTATACGATCACCATAATCAAAATATGATAGCTCTCCAGTTTTGAGACTCGTGTATGGCAAGAAAAAAAAAAAATCAAAATTAACGAACACTGAAACTTAATATTACTCTATATCCTGAACAAAGGCTGTTACAATTTTTTCAGTCTTCATATATAGTCAACATCATACACACTGGAATCCACAGTCCCTATGATACTGAAATTTTCTATTCTTTCTTAAGGGAGTTTTAAAAACTACTTCCTTTTTTTCCCCACATCTACATTTGCAATCTTTCAAGGAGAGACTCTACCAGTCAGATCAGCTGCTTTTGTAAGTGTAGCTATATTCACTTTTAATAAAGCTACCTGGACTTGTGCAAAGCATTTGACACCATCCTGCATGACATCCTGGTTGCCAAATTTGAGAAAAATGGAGTTGATGGATGGACCTCTTACTAGATAAGGAATTGGCTGGACGGTCACACTCAGACAGTTACAGTCAATGGGTAAATGTCCAGGTGGAGACTGGTGATGAGTGGCATTCCTCAGGGATTGGTGCTGGGACATCACACATTTAACATCTTTGTAGGTGACATGGACAATGGGATTGAGTGCATCCTCAGCAAGTTTGCAGGTGACACCAAGCTGAGTGGTGTAATCGATGCTCTAGAGAAAAAGGGCACTATTCAGATGGATCTGGACAGGCTTGAGAGTTGGGCCCATGCCAACCTCTTGAAGTTCAACAAGGCCAAGTGCAAGGTCCTCCATATTGGTTGGGGCAATCTCATACAGGTTGGGTGGAGAATGTCTTAAGAGCAGTCTTGAGGAGAAGGATTTGGAAGTGTCAGATGAAAGATTCCGCATGAGCTTGCAATGTGCACTTGCAATCCAGAAGGCCAACCATATCCTGGGTTGCATCAAGAGAAGCATGACCAGCAGGTTGAGGTAAGTGATTCTGCCTCTTTACTCTGTTCTTGTGAGACCTCACCTAGAGTACTGTGTCCAGTTCTGGAGCCCCCAAAACAAGAAGGACAAGAAGTTGTTGGAGCAGGTCCAGAGGAGGACCATGAAGATGGTCAGAAGGTGGAACAACTTCCCTATGAAGATGGGCTGAGAGATCTGGACTCCTCAGCCTGGAGAAGGCTCCAGGGTCTCCAGGGAGACCTTATAGTGGCCTTCCAATACATGAAGGGGACCTATAGGAAAGCTGGAGAGGAACTTTTTATAAGTGCAGGTAGCAACAGGACGTAAGGAAATGGTTTTAAACCGGGAGAGGATAGATTTAGACTAAATATTAGGAAAAAATTCTTTACTGTGAGAGAGTGGTGAGACACTGGAACAGGTTGCACAGAGAGGTTGTGGATGGCCCCACCCTGGGAACATTCAAGGCCAGGTTGTATAGGGCTTTGAGCAATGTGGTCTAGAGGGAGGTATCCCTGACTATAGAAGGGGGGCTGGAACAAAATGATCTTAAACGACCCTTCCAACCCAAACCACTCTATGATTCCATGATTTTATTGTAATTGTACTGGGGATCTGATATCCAAGTACATTTAGGTGATAGAGTTTTTTAATGAAAACTGTAACTTGTGGCAAAGAATAAAATACAACAGTACAAAGCTATCAGCTAGCAGACTGTCCTTAAATTGGAGCTTGTTGTTTGGAACCGATGGACACACAGGTCACCCATTAGTACCCAAAATACTGTACTTTGCTTATGGGAAATCCAAGATAAGAAAAGAAAGGAGATGTAGAGAGAGAAGATGAAGACATAAAGGTGTGTTGCTGTGAGGAAGATCTAAGGCTTGTGCAGATCTTGAGTGATATCCTGCTTCAAATTAAATTAAAATTAAGTTAAAGCTAACTTTGTTTTCAGCATGAAATGTTTTCCATCTCTGCCTGTTATATATAGCCCATCTCAAATGTCGCTGCACATTTGAATGTTGGTTTTATGACGAAAGGATGTATAGCTAAAGTATATATATATATATATATATATATATATGTTTTCAATCTCGTCATAGAGATTGTAGACAAATCATTTTGGTAAAAATATGAATGAATATGAGGAGTAAATATATGACGGTAAACAATGATAAAATTGCAGATTTAATATTACAATTTAGTTAGACGATCAGATTAATATTTCTACCACATTCTTTCTATAAAAAAGCAACACACACCTCTGGTTAATACTGATCAAGAGAACATATTCTGCAGCAAATACCAGTGTGTGGACTGAAATCAACAGACAAGATTATGAGAGGATTGCGATTCTGAAAATCCTGTGCATAACAGGGAGATTGTTCCCTCAGCACTGAACATTGCCAGCTGGAGTATGAGAAGATTTAGACGGAGAAAAATGTAGAACTTACATAATACATACAAAAGCAAAGTTTTCCAGAAAGCAGTGAAAATTGCTGATGATTAGAACTAGTCTTGGGTCTTAAGCCCACACAGTTTAGTACATTTTTGAAAGAGATTGTTGACCATGAGGCCTAAGATATTTCCTGTGTCATTTTCATTGAAACCTACCCAGTACTACAGAATGTGAGCAGCCACCCAGATCTAATGCGGTGGATTGGAAAACAGGGCTGAAGAAACTTGGGAAGCAAAGAAGGATCCCACTTTTAAGGAGGCTTTTTTATTTTAAGTATAGTATTGATGGCTCTCTGTTTTCCATTTCTGCTAATAAGTGAAATTCACAGCAGAAGAGGATGGGCAGATTAGTTGGTCTGTTCACAGACAACTGGGATTTTTCTCAAAAGATCTTCTCCAATAGCTAAATTCTCAGTTTAGCATCCACATAGGTCAGCAAATTATGGGTCCAGCTGGGAAAGGCTGGATCCATAAGTATCCATATGCTAAGAGAAGAACAGACTGAATGATTATTTGTCTACTTTGGTTAAGAGGGAGAGGGGAGGACCTTAACTGGAGATTGCTTCTCTGTTTTGTCTTGTTTCTTTTCTTTGTCTTTGTTCTTTCTCAAATATGCAGTTTCAATAAGCCTGTTTGATTCACTGCTTGTGAATAGGGGATACATTGTTCATTAATTCTTCTGTTCAGCTTCATTTGGTTTCTCCCTTTTTCTGGATGATAGCTCAAAATGATGATAAAAAAAACATCTAGATGTAGAACCTGGTCCTTGCTGCTATCAGACAGGGTTTGGCAGAAGGGTTACTCAGAGAAGTGATATATATTAAAGTTTTCTTGAATGTTTTAGTCTAAGAGTTCAATTAGAAATCTGTTGAATATCTCTAATTCTAAAGGATCTGTTACAAGCACTATCTTAATATACAGAAAAGCATTTACCTACTGTAATAAAGTCACTTCTGGGGTTCAGGGGGAGAGCTGTAATTGTTTAGAACTACAGGAGGCGGTAAAATATCAGCAGTACACAGATGATTCTTCTCAATTTCTACACAGTACCATGCCAAAATTTCTGCTGCTAAGCAAATAATATCAGACAACACTGTACGGCATCTTCTTCACGTGGGTGGCAACAAGTAGCATAACATAAGGGTCATGATAAATATTATGAATCTATTTGAAAAAGAATTCTCTTGCATTCATGCTCTGAAGCATATCAAATTAATATGACTATTAATATTTTTTTCAAATACCTTTCCAGCATCTTGCAAAAGAACCAAGAAATTAATTTCTCTCATTTTGTAGCATTTGTCATACTATGAATTTTGCAGGCATTATAGGAGAAATATCCCTAATAAATAGCAAATACTGACAAGTCAGACTGAAGGCTTTGTGGAAGAAGAGTTTTCATTCACAGGCCTATGAAATCCAGTGTTGGTTTCATGTTGGTTTTCTGAAGTGTTACCACTGGGCTTAGTTTACAGGGGGGTTGCATCCTCATCCATTGGCTTGAGTGAAAATCTTTTAGAAATAATTTTAAATCCATAAAAATACATTTTAGTAACCTGCTGTCATTACTAAATACCTTCAAATGCCCTGTTCTACATTTTACTGACAAGGATCTCTTAGGTTTATTCCAGAGGCCTTTTAATGCCCAACCCTCAGCTTGTTCCAGTCAAGATTTTCCCACAAATGACTGTTGTCCCTGCCCTCACATGGCACCATGGAGTGGGAAGTACTGTTTCGCCTCACCTCCAGAGCTGCACTACTTACTTCCCCCTTCTCTGTATAAAAAAGAAATAGATCCTGCTGCAGGACTACACAAGTTATCCCTCCTTAAAAATTTCTCAGGTGGGAATATTGTTTTATTGTTTCTCTGGTTCTCCACTATCATAGAGTCAGGCAAAAGGGACAGTGAATCTCCACTTTTCTGCTGAAAATGTAAAACTACCGGAGTCCTAAACACTAGCATTTAATTTTATGTAAAGCAAATGGGCAGTTAGCACTGAGATCATGACACTATCTTCTATTCACTTGGTAAATGAATGCCAGGCTGGAGAATGAAAAATGGTATAGTCGTGGAATTGGTTTGGAACATCTTTCTTGATTAAGCTATTCCACATTTAGGTAAAATAGCCACTTGCCCTCTACAAGCAATGTGCTCCCGTTTAATACATTTATCTGCAGTACTGTAGTTCAGTATATTTGCTAAAGAACCAAGAAAAGAAGCCATGAAAAAAGCACCACTGATGATCTGAATGGCTGCTTTTGTCTCCCTTAGAAGCCAAAGATGTTCCTTATCCAGCAGAAGAAGGAAATCTTTTCATAGAACAATACTTTGTGCCAAGTTCTCCACCAGGCATCACAGGCTGTTACGAACCATCTGGAAAGGACAGGTAGCATCAATATCTTGGCAGGCAGTGTGGACTGAGGAGGCAGAGCACCTCTTGACAGTTCTAGGCACAGCTGTGTTGGGATGCCAGGAAGAATAATACATGCAAGAGGTTGTCACCTCAGAGGATGTAGCATCCTCTCTTCTCCGTCACTCCTCTGTTCCCTTTCATCAGCTGCTTCTAACAGTTCTGATGGTCCCTGTTGAATGCTCTATCCTAGTAAAGTTCCACTCTGCAGGCAAGAGAAGAAAGCCTGAACTTCCTCCCAGTGAGCCACGGACAGTCTTTCCTACCTCACCATTACCACTCTGATGTAGATATCAGTAGACAGACTCAGTGCCACCCAATTCAGATTTCAGCACAATCGTCAGTGGAGTTGAAATACGCTGTGTTATTTGATCATTTGCTTCTATATGGAAATAGTTTACATGTTACATAAGCCAGGTAACCATTACATAAAGTCTATTATTTTAACAGATAGATATTCAGAGCAAACTGTGTGACAAATGTCTCTCTGCACTTAGGAGAGTCACAAAGCTCTATCTGACCAAGAAATATCTCCCAGTGGTACTTTCGGCTGGCAGGCTGGAGAAGCTTAAACAACACAAAAACTCACTAATTTATAGGATCTGTAAAGTACTGGAAAGTACTTTTTCTGTTATAAATGAAGGCCCCGGTCCTGTTTCTTTACAACCCATGAAAACAGTTTGAAATGTTTTCTTTCCTGTCTTCATTTTATCCAAGATCTATGAAGGGTATTGAGTACTATCTCTGTTTTTACTGAAGGACTGGTGAAGTGTAAAAAACACTTTCCTTAATTGCAGGCATTGTTATAATTTTTCTTTTTTCAGCTTTCAACTTTTTTCAAGTTACTTGGCATGACCTCTGCTGAGAGTCTACCAAAGACAAGGGCGTATTACCACAGATGTTCTAGATCATGGTCTGAAACTGATGGTAAAAACAAAAAAAAAGACTATATCCATATTTCTTCACTATTTAATGTTAACCACCTTGCTGCATATGACAGTACGGATAAACAGTTAATGGAAAGAAACTTCCAGTCGCACACACTTCCTATGTGCAGAGAAACATGGGGATTTGGCAAAAACTTAGCCTGCTGTCTCAGAATAAGTGTGGTGCAAAGCTGCTGGTGATCTCCATAGGAGTGACTCATCCTAACTGTTTCCCTGGAGTAGCTGGGAGCCAAGAACCAGGATTTGTGGTTTCATGGTCTGCAGGTAGAGCACATGGCTACATAATCCTCAACCTTGCAGTGCCTATTTTGTGACTATTTAGCTCACACCAAAGACACACTAGGTATGCACGTTGATTCTTGGTCTAAAATAAGGATTAACAGGAGCACAGGATAAACAGATACCCATTCATCCATCTAGGACACACTGTACCCCCATCTCTGGAAGTTTTTGTATAACACCTGACTGACTGGCAAGCAAAACAGCGTCTATGAGAAAATTATTGAGAAACAACAAAAGGAGTTTATGTTTCTGAACTTTGCAAAATAAAATTCTTATGGGCTTTTGGGGAAAAGGGTGACATTACAGTTCCAGAAGCATGGGGAGTGGCATATTGCCTGAAATAACTGTAAGAGGCAGCAGAACAAGAGTGAACTTTCAACACCCAAGATTTATGTGTCAAAAATGCCTCAGCCATTGTACATGTTTTATGAGAGTTAAAATAGAAAGTACAGTCCCTATGTCTCAGTGGTGAATGAGCTATTCTGTAAGATTTAGCTCTTTGCAGGCTTTCCTGAAATTCCTTAAATCCCTGAAATTATGAGTGATTGCTCCTGAGGGGTGTGAAGTCTATATCTGGACTTCAGATTTGAGTTCACGTCATAGAGTATAACTGCAGTGGAATTTTTGGTGCCAGAGAGATCATAGCATGCCATGGTGAAAAAGAAAAGAAAAAGGCAGTTGTATTTTGAAGCATAGTTGTTTAATAAACATACTTACCAATAAATAAGCCTGGGAACCTCTTCAGTTTTACCGTGCTAGTGTGAGTAGGCCTGCATTTACACGTGGAAGCTTGCCAGCCTGGATGTTTGATTCACCAAATATTCAATATAAACTCTGATCTGCTGACAGTGCCAAGCAGAGAGGCAGATTTCAGGTTTGCTCCTGGTGAGAAAGACTGGGCACTGCAAGCAGCACCTGACTACTTGCTCAGGATGTTAGGATGAATTTTGGGGTATATTTCAAAAAGGATGGAAAAGCAGTTAATGAACAGCTTTTCTTTGTCCTTAATGTGATACATAAAAAGAAAACAAGTTCAGGCATCTGGGGTCCCAGAGAAGACATTATTTACTTCCTTTTCCTGATTCCCTGGGAACCCAAAGTCTAGCTTGGGTCAGTTCTGCAGCAAATGATGCTGCCCAGTAAGTGAATGCTCTTCTATTTTCTGCTCTGTACATCAGGTTTTTTTTGTCTATACTGTTTCAGACAGTAGCAATTTCTAAACTGGCTTTAAAATGTGCTGGCATGCCTTCTTGTTTCTAGGAGCTGATCAGCAGAGGAAATACCTCAATTTGTCATCCATTCACTCCTACATGCAGAGGCATACATGTGTGGTTTGAGGCCTTACATGACTGCAACTCTAGCTGTGAAAAAAAATTGAAGCTTTTCTTATATATAGAAATATATGTTACCCTTAGATTTAAGGGCCTAGTAGATTCCCTTAATATGCAAAGAGCAAACACTACCGCTATCATTATGAATCACTATTCCTGATGAGTCTAATACTTTTTAGTGCCATTACAGCAGATGCTCACATATCTATCCTCTGTGGACAAATCAATCTTCACAGACTCCCCATAAATATTCCAGTAAGAATACTGGATATTATAACAGCATCCCCTGGCCTTGACAGGAGAAGATAGAGCTGCTCCTTTGGGTCAGCTTTCCATACTGCTTGCCTGCAAAGCCTAGGGGGACATCAGGTATAGGTCCTTTGCTGAACTCTACTGTTACATGGGCAAATGTTTAGTGGCAGCCTATTTCCTTGTTGATAGCCTTCAGTTTAGTATTTTTCTCTTGTAGCTATGATACTTCTTTCAGCATCAACCTTCTTCAATTGAGTGAGCTTTGCTGTGGTCAGTTATGTGCCTGGGGGGCTTGCATAGCCATTCCCGTTTCCCAATCTCTCCTATAGTCTTGTGCCATGCGCAGCAACACATTGTGGAAAAATAGGAAAAAAATATTTCCAATATACAAATGGGTTCCTGGCTTTAGTTCCTACCCTGCTTTTAATTATGCTGAATGCCTATTTGATCTCTTTCTGGTCTTGATTTTCCTTTTGTTTTCCAGAGCTACAAGAGACAAGAAGACTTACAGGAGCTAAGGGCTGAGACTTGTCTAGAAATGAGCTTAGAAAAGGTAGATGAAAGAAGGGCAGCCCCAGAACACTGTCAGGCTTTGTTGGAGAGGTCGGCAAAGGGTGGAGTAGGAAAAAACCATACAGCCATTTGCCTGGGGCTTGGCAGCAGCCCTGAGTGCTAGTCAAGCCCTGCTCTTAAATCACAGTCTGATACTTCCTATGAGTAGACAGGACTACTTCTCAAATGCTTGAGGAAAAAATAGATGGATGAAATGTTGCCTTTCAGATCAGTTTTTGCTTTGTATCTTCCATGTTCTTTTGTTTTTAAGTGTTTTGTGTTTTTTTTTTTCCAAAAGTGCTTGAAGCTTTATTACTTTTTTTTATTTATTTTTACTTTTTTGTCAAAGACTTTGAATAAAATTGAAATCTAGATACATAAATATAATGAGATTCTGAACCAGTTGAGTTATTCGTAGGATTTGCTCATGTTTAGCTATAATTCAGTTTATAGAACACATGTAAGGATTAACACATATAAGGATTAACAGCCCAGAAGTGTATATGTTGCGAGATCACAGTATGCTTTACGTTCCACAGCTGCTGCTGGGAGATTTCTTCCCTTGATATCTCTTTCTCTGTTTCTCTTTAGTAGAAAGAAGGCCTTTGCTGGTGCCAATACTATTTTCAGAAAGTAATCTTATCCAGTGTTCTCTTACAGCATGATAATACTGCACACATACAAGGTCATGACTCTATATGCAGCAAAAAACATTTTCTTCTTCACTTTATCTGACTTTAATAATAAGAAACATAATTGGAAAAGCAGAGCATGAATCCAAAGCAGACCAGTTACTGCCCTATTTCACTCAGCATGTACCAAAGCCTACACAATTGAAAAGTCCATCCAGTTTAAGATATGGTACAGTTGAATGTATGCACCACACACCCCACTCAATGGATCTAACAAAGGCCACTGTTCCCAATAACCTCAGTGAAATTCCCTTCTGTCACAGCCTTTGAACTTATACTGCCCAATGACATTGTATTTAAGCAGAGAGTTTATTCACTGAATTTCAAGTAATGATGGATCAACACTGAGTGCTATCAGGACAACGGTAGTATTTTCATTAAACCAGCATACTCATCATTCACTGTACAGCTTTCTGGACTGTGTCACTCCATAGTGACATGGTAGCCTGGTTGCAGAGAGCAGAAGATCCGGGATGTTTCTGTTCACATTTGTCATACTGCTGCATACATTTCACTTCATCCTCATTTTACTGCTAAGCAAAAAGCTTTATGAATTTTCCGGGGTCTGTTGTCTTTCTTTGGAACACAAATCCCTCCTTATTCCCGTATTTTCCAGTGATTCCCTAGGACTGCATGGGCAGTGTTGTAAGGAATGTTGGGACACTCAAACTCTACTCATGCATGTTGCACTACAAACAGGAGAGAGAATGAGTCATCTTCAGTTAGAATTTCTCTCTGCCAATTATAAATGCTGTAGTTTGAAGGTAAGGAGTTTCCAATGGTTTTCCATGTACTGCTTTAGACATCTGAAAGAATTTTTTAACCACTCTCAGTATGCAATCCTTACTGTTGTAGTGCAATGCAATGTTAAGTATACCTCTATTTTTCCCAGTGACCTGAAAAAAATCACAGCATACAAGTTGAATGTGTAGCTTTTTTATGAGTTATGAAGAGAGTATTCTGAAGAGATACTGGAACAGGCAGCCCAGAGATTTTGTAGGATCTCCTTCTCTGGAAACATTCAAAACCTGCCTGGACACGTTCCTGTGTGACCTAATCTAGGTGTTCCTGTTCTGGAAGGGGGATTGGACTAGGTGACTTTTCGAGTCCCTTCCGATCCCTGACATTCTGTATGGTCCTGTGACAATTCAAGAACTAGATTGAGAGAAGGCAACATACCTAGCTGGGGGAAGAACTTGTAGCAGGTGGCAGGAAAAAGCAGCAATTAGGTAGAGTATGTAACAGTTTTGCCTTTCTCCTCATGAGAAAACTCTAGCTACCAATATACCCTGTGTAAGGTCTAATTTCATTTTTTCCTGTTTTAGCTGTCCTGATTAACAGGAAAAAACAACATTTACTGAGCCACAGAACAAGTGTTAGCCATACCTTCTCTGAAGATATGAGCTAACTTCAAACCTTTGCACTTGTGAATACTCTGTAATCTCAGTGGGCATTTATTAGAGCACAGAGCATAGGTACACATCCAAACCACTACCTTATGTGGGCATGCCTGAACAGTTTTAGTCAGGAAGAAATAAGAGTCTACCACTCAGCATGTTCCTGCAAGGTGTCACCTGATAGCTAAGGCACAAATGAAAGCCTGAATCTTCCCAGAGGAGGGGATGAAGCCCATATCTCCTGTAAACTGGAGGAATACATTAACCACAGGACTTACATACACAGTCTGTTTTCTCACTATCTCTCTGACAAAAAGGCATGACCTATTGGTTTCTGAAAGAGAGGATTTAGTCCAGTGTTTCTGAAGAAGGCTCATAGAAGCAGCCTTGTACCCCCTCTGCCAGGGGCTCTGCAAAGCTGTTTCCTGATGTGGTGCCTACACACAAGAAAAGAAGGCAGATCCTTGCCTGCCTGTGAGTATGTATGGGCAACTGCGCAAAGTATCAAAATTAAGGCTAACAAGCTCACAGTTGCATATATAGGGCTAGAGCTACTTTGTTGTAAAGATTGGAGAAATGTCCCATTGTGCCTCTAGTCAGATTAGCTGAGGTTTTCGGGATCTCATATTGAGACTGAGCCATGCACAGCTTTGTGTTAGGTTTCCAAGTCTTACTCAAGTATCTTTATGAATGTGGAACTGGGGGTTTCTGTGATCTACAACACAGAGCCAATTCTTCTCCAGAGGACTAATCCATGGTAGTGGTGAGGGTCAATCAACATGACTGAAATGTTTCAGGTGTTGTTACTAGGCAAAAGGACAAAGCCACTTGAACTAAAGCAGTTTGGCAGAACATCCATTTCAAGGAAGCCATCTGCCAATCATAAATAAGATGGGATTATAAATCAATATTAATAGCTATTACTTTCTCAAGCAGGAGAGCTCAATTGAGACTGCTGGAAATTAGCCTGTGAAAACTCTTTCCAATTGCCCTCAGTGTTATAAAAAGTTGTAGGTGCGCTCCAAGTTATAAAGTATAACTCAAACAAGTAAATGTGGTCTTGTTTTACCTTATCTTTCTGAAGAAGCCCAAACCAAGCAAATGTACTTCACTAGACACGTAGCTACTCTCCCTGTATGTATGCAAGTAGCACCCCTCTCTCATTACTGAGGCAACCTTCTGACATCCTAAATCCAAGAGGCTAATTACTGCAGTCCACAAAAGCAGTTGACCAAATCTTCTTCAGTGAGTTTATGATGCATTTTCTTAGCAGGACATTAATAACAGACTCAGTTAAACACAGAGAATTTGCCAACAGTTTCCATGGGAAATAGGCAGTAGTGATACTAATAGATATTTGTATTCACAGACATACAGAAGAGATCATAGAATCATAGATTCATAGGGGTTGGAAGGGACCTCAAGAGATCATCGAGTCCAACCCCCATGGCGTACACCATTCAGTGTTTCTCATTAAAAGTCATTATTTCTTTCTGCTTTTCCTAGTCTTCATAAAGATTTGCAATTCGTAAAAGGAACAGAAAGACTGAAAATGGCATAAACCAACAACATGCTACTCACAAATTTTAAAACACACTTGCCACTCAAAACCTCTTTGCATGGGGGCACTAAGTCTTTACTGTCTCAGTTTGTTGCTGATCATTATCCTATGCCTCTACTTATTTTTTTCTGAGCAATGCTCCTGATCTGCAGATTAGAGCATTTGGACCCTAGGTAGGCATAACATCAATTCTTGCTGGGCAAGATTTCTCTTTCTGTGCAAAAGCACAGCTACATATACCCCTCAGCAAATTACTGAGGTCAGTGAAATAAACTCTGGATCCCCAGTGGATTCCTGGTTATCAGAGTAAGGCCGGCAGCCTGCAAAGGAACTTTTCCGTTCCAGCATGCTGATGAGAAAAATCAGTTACATATTTATCAAATACCCTCTCTAAATGGAGAATTAAATAAAAAGCAACAATAATGATAACCATGTATCTATATTTTTAAATAGAGAGCCTGTGCATTGTTTCTTTTTTTTTTTTTTCTTTCATTCAGTTATTCATAGCGAAAGAACTAATAATGCTTACAACAGAATAGAGAAAGGCAAGTAGAAAGCTGTAAGTAATGGATGTCTAGGAAAGCTGTCTTAAAAACAAGTACACCTGCGAGGAACAATTGGCAGACTGTTGGGACTTTTATGGATAATTACATTACACAGGCTCTCATAATGTCAGATGTAATATAATAAATAGGCTGCTCACTTTGGTGTTCCCTATAGTCAGCTAGAGCTATCTGGAAGACAACTCCTCATTTTTCTGGTTTGTGTGAAAATTATGTCTGGCTTTTTCAGAAGCTCTTTACTTAGCAGAACACCACAAAGCCCAGCAGTTGCTCGTCACAGCTGTAATTAGATTATATCAAACCAGCAGTGTTGAAACACTTGTGCCTGCATTGCCTCGTTCAGCTGTAACTCCTGAGCTCCTTCAAAGCACTGAGCTTTCCACGGCGATGCCTATGGAGGAGAGAGGTGGCAGTAGAATGTAAGTGAGGATGGGTCATACCCTGGGAGATGTTAAAACATACTGGTCTGCTTGTCTCTTTCCCAGGCTTCCCTCTCTAGTTGGAGGGGTTCAGAGTGTTGCAGGGAGCATTTAGCATCTGGTAAGACTGCACAGCTAATCTGTTATACGGAGCCAGTTCAGTTCTGTTGGGATGTTGTTGTCACAGATGACCATCAGGGAATGCATGTAGAATTTTTTTTGTTTTGGTCATTCTCTATGCAGAGATAACTCATTAGTTCTTTCTGGAGAGCATCAAGGGAAAAGAAGCCACAGTTTTGAGCTCCCCTGAGCTAGGAAGTTTGTAAAAGGGGCAGATTTTGGGCCTGTGCTTCTTGTTTTATGCTCTCCTCTGTGCCCTATGGGTGGATATCAACAGTGCAATGGAAGCATTGCACCCCACAGGGCTCTCCTTGACTGGAGGCTAAAGCCAAGTTCCTGGAGGGCTGCCTCTCCTTGCGCAGAGGAAAGCATCCAGCTTCAGTGGGTGGACTCTAGGGCACACAGTGTGTACCGGTACTGGAATTACTGTCCAGACATACACACACACACACACACACACACAAAAAGGAAAAAAAACAGTATTTTGGGGCAGACTCTAGGGCATTTATTTCTTTTATAATGTCTCTCTGCTTGTGCAAGGCAATTCTGGCAAAGGGACAAACTGCAGCTGTATCATCTTTTTCTCCCAGTTTCTCCACCACAAGCAAAATAGTCGCACTACCGTGAAATGTAGGATTAGCTCTTTCCTCTCAAGCATCTATCTGATTTGAAATGATTGTGCTATATTTGACACATTAGAAATAACCTGGACACTTAAGTATGGAGTACTTACTGCTTTTATGGTCACAGCTTCTAGCAAGTGTATTTTCTGGGCAGTGCAGTGGGGAGAGTTCTGGAAGGTTTTATTGATTGTTTTTTTCCCCACATAACTAAACCTACGAGCCAAGCCCCAGTGAATGGGGTAGATTTGCAAAAGGAGAAAGCTCCCAGATTACCAAGTATTTACTGGGATCTGAATCTTGCTGTAGGCATTTCTGTAGTCATCTGAGGAAGCTAGTAAAATAAATGCAGCCAGCCACCTTTCAGAATCTGCTTTAGGAGCCAGTCTTTTTATGTTGTAATGACATGTGCATTTAATAAAGATATAGAGTGTTCTGAGGAGAGTAAATCTACACCCTTATCTTGGAGACATTTAGAATGAAGATTTCATTTAATTGTGGCTCACTGCTGAGCACAATTTACCAAAATGGCAGTAAACTGCTATTGAACTGTAACATCTAAAGATGTCTAAGTGCTTGGATAATTTGTGTATTTCTTTTTTCTTTTGGAAGATAGTAATAAAACAGCTAAAAATAGGAAGGAAAGATAACAGTGAGGCCTTGAAAGCAAAGCGAGAAGTGGTCCTGTATTCAGGGGCTGTAAATAAGTATCAACCCCCAAAGTGGTATACCTTCACCACCCACCTTATTATTATTTATTCCTTAGGACTTTTAAGTTCACAGAGTCATAGTTACACAATGGCCATTACAATTAAGTAAGATGATGCTCTTATAACCTAGTGTGACACAATCCAACACTGCTGTTGCTTTTGCAAATTTGCAAGCTCTTTGAGGAATTTCTTGTAGGTAGGCTTAGATTTCCTTAATTGGAGTTTACAGACCAACATCTTAAAAGTAGCGCATGACACATCATCTTCTTTGGTCCTCTCCACCCTGCCCTACAACAGAGATAGAAAAATACTGTTGCAGTTGCACTAGATTTATGTTTACAGTTCAGTACTTCTAGTGTTCCTTAGTGCAATTCTGGGGTTCTAGATCCGGTTACTCGCGTTAAGTATGAAAAGTAGATGAAACTCTCCACGCTTAGGCCTATTGGAGTGGATACAGCTTTTCAGGGGAAGGACAAAGACACATGGCATTAAATTGACAGAAAATCATCATCTTCCTGAGTGAAAAAAGTAGTTAAAGTGGTAGCTCAAAGATGAGAGAGGGAGAAGATTCAAACAAACAACTAGGAGGGGAGTTGAGGAACAGTGTAGCAGGGGAAAAAATAGAAGAAACCAAAAGGAAGATGATGGATTCTAGGTTTCTTATGGAAACAGGATTCTGAGTTTCATCCAGGCCTTTTATAACACCCTTGCTGTTGTTCTGTTGTCATTCATCTAGGTTGATATTTTTGTTTGTTTCAGTATATGTGTATTGCTATACTAATCCTTCCAACAAAACAGAAAGCAGTGCTATCTCTGGAAACCTCTAACTCCTTGAGCAGTGGTATGCAGCTGCCTTTGGGGCACAAGAACACTCATCTACCCAAGGCATCCCTGGCCTGCAAGGCAAGGCATCCCACTTTACCATATAGTCTGAACATAATGATATAGGCTGTTATTTTTGTCTGTGCTGGGCAATGAAAGTGCGAGTCGTAACTGAAACAGATTTTGTTAGTCCAACTAATGGCTTCCTTCTCCTTGAAGTGGATAAATGAAATTATTCCCAGCAGACACTATTGCCCAAGGGAGAAGCATTGGGAGCAGATATGCAATAGGCTGCAGTGTGCAGCATTAGTGCTGAGCAACTTGCTTATGGTGACCAAGTAAATTAGCATCTGGGTAATGTTATCAAGGGTATTATGTTAAAGCCCAATCTCAGGACTATGAATCTTTTTGTATTACTAGAAAGTATAATCTACCCCTATGAGATAACAAAGTTCCTAGCTATTATTAATTTCAGATACCTGCAGTGTGAATATAACACACTGGAAGTTATCTCATATTCATGTGAATTATATTGACTACGAAATATTAATTCTGTCTCTGAGATAATAAATATGTATGTAAAATGTACTAGTGTGTCTAGGGGAGAGCTGTTATATTGTGAAATTTAGTTTAATCACAAAAGCTGTAGTTGTATGAACTTTACAGTTAGCGAAATGGTGATTCTGGTGGGAAATAAAACAAAAAACATAGTCGGGTTTTACTGTATTTAGGTGCTTGATGACTACAGGTAGGTGAATAGTATGCTGCAGAAAAGAACCTGCTTTGTCATGAGAATCCCTCTTTTAACTTTCATCCAAAGACAGGATTGCCCATGTTCCTCTGTATTTGCTAGTGGGATCAAGGACACAACTACAGCTTTCTTTTTTTCATTTCCTTTAGAAGCTCATTTTATGTGTGTGTTTCTTTATACATATTGAGTTGTTCATCTTTGCCACTTTTGTTAGCGAGGAGTGAATAAATGAAGTCAAATGAGCTGAATGAGTTGTCTGAAGAATGGTGTGAAATTTACTTGAAAGATTATTCAACAGTTGTTTGAGACAACAAAGAAAACTGAGAAAACTCAGTTGCATATTTATAGAGATGGTGTCAGCAGCTTTCAGGTCTGTCCATGGCTCTTCTTCTATTCTGTAAATGTGTATGTGGATAAGCTTGTGATTTTTTTTGCCAGGCAGTAATGCAGCCATCCGTTATGCTGAGGCTGTGCTGGCCCCAAGAAGACTGCTTCAGAACACAGGGGACAGATTTACAAATCCATTTTCGTAGTTTAACGTGCTTCTTTCTAAAATGAGTTTTTCTCTTAATTTACCCCCAGGGCTGGGCCTTCAGATCTCACACTCGCTGACACATTATGAAGTAAAATAATGCCAAGCCAAACTGCTGGTACGATGAAAAGAAATTATTCTACTCTGTTTGTTTATAACTTACTACATTTCTAGTAGAGATGAAAGTTGTTGGGCTTGCATCCTCAGAGAATAAAATCCTTCACAGGTTTGTGTCAGTTCAGTGCCAGATTTCACACTGGATTCACCAATGAGCCACATTTCTGACCAGAAGGGACTACCCCAGAAGTGCCAGAGTAATCCCATCATCTGCCACTTACTCAGTCCTTGTCTGCCTGGAAACTCCCAGAGTTGTTAATTAATGTCATTTCTGGTTGTACTTTTTGTAATATAGACAGCAGCTCCCTGGGACTTCACTAAACCCATCAAGCATTTTACACAGATCACAAACAACCGTCATACAGTGACAGTGCTCAATCACTGCAGAGCTTGACAAGATCTGAGGCAACAGCCTTGAGATGAAGAGTTCATTATAGATTTGTAGCCTTGATGAAACAGGAAGGAAAAACACTACTGGTAGAAGAAAGCTTTTAGCTAATAATGAAAGGCAACGTTGGCTGTGCAGTGTGAAAAGTGTCTGAAACCATTGATTCTGTTTCTAAGTACATCTTTAGTTAATGAGCATAATTGCTCCCCTTTCTTGTTTAACGTTCTGACACTGGCTTTGTATTGAAAGATACAGATATTTGATTTTTCATAGCAGCAAATTGGCAGAGAATAAGGGCTGAAAACTTGGCCTATTGAGGTCAGTGGAGTTTTGCCACTGACATTTGGTTGAGTCATTCTTTTCCCCTGGCACATTGTGTATTCAGAATAATGCATTAATCCCCTGATTTATTTTTTTTTTCAGTTGTCTGGGATTCAGAAAATATACCTATTACTCTGGGCCTTTAACCAAAAGGAATTAGCTTATGAACAACTGAAGCATGTTCCTCCAAGATTTACAAAAAGAACAAACTAGTAAAAACCAGTATTTATCCATGAATAATTGTGACTGGGAAAAAAAATGAATTGCAAAAACAAAATCAGAACTCTCCATTTAGGGGGTATATTGGAACATACCTGGTTTTCTTCAGATGATAAAACAAAACTTACTTTAACAGCAATTATATTTGCTGAGTTATTTACACATTACTCCTGAAAAAGCTTAGTCTCTCCAGCAGATGTACATAAAAGATATATTAAAAAAAATCTATTTCTATGTTTGTCCTTTTTTTTTTTTTCTTGAATCACAAACCCATCTTCCAGTCTTTTTTGATGTTAATAATTGTGGGGAAGAATTAAAACACAGTTGTAAATCCTGCATCCTTCTCTTTAGAGAATGTGTTTGCTTGTTTGTTTGTTTTTCCAAAACATGGTGTAGCCTATGGCTTTTTCTTCCAATTTCAAGTTCTACAAAGATGCCACTTACTTTAATAACCTTCTGATCCTTCCTACTCTTGCTCTTCTGGCTCACTTAATGTTTTGAATGCAGAGAGGGTATATTATAATCCATTCATATTATGCCCAATTAGAAGCCTTAGAAAGAAGTCTGTCTGTTATCGTTGCCTTTGAATATTAGTATATTTCTTCTTATGACTGATGCATTGATTCTGTAGCCCACTAGTTGAAGATCCTTTTATGCATGGTTATCTAAAAGATCCTATTTCCCTCCCGTATTCCCTTGTATTTCCTGGAGTCTGGAATAGGAGTATCAAGCACAGCTCTGGGCAAAGATCAGTGATATCATGAGGATTGTGTGCATTATATGCAGGTTATACTCAGGTATATGTTCTCAAAAGAACGGTATCTTATTCTAGAGGTTTTGTCAAGAAAGAAAGCAGAGAGTGGTGGGGAAGGATGTCAGAAGCCAGCAGAATGCCTAGAAAGGTCTGGAAGTGAAAAGCATGTGGAAATTATAGTTTTTCCATTGTACTTTTTTTTTTCCTCTGTACTTAAAAATTAAATTCCTTCCTTGAGGTGATTAGTCTTCACTAAGTATTTTCACCAGCAATAATTTTTGTGGTAAAAAACTCAACCTCAAGTTACCAAGCAGTAGCGAGTAATGCTTTTCAGCTGAGTTGCAGTAGCCATTCACTTCCACATGTGACTGTAGTATGTATAAAGTCAACCCATTTTCCAATATTTTATTGAATATCCAGATTGTTTTTGGCACCTCAGAATGCTGTTATTTTTATGAAGATTTTCAGAGTGGTTGGGCTTTCACAGTTCAATTGGCTAAAGCCTCTTTGATCCACAACAAAATTTGTATTACTTATGTAAACTATGGAAACATGTAGATTTGCCTTTTTGAGTCATCTTCAGATCATAGCCAAGTGAAAGAATTTCAAAGAGGATGTTACTAAATCATATTTAATTTTATTAGAACTCATTTCAATGAATCTGCTTTTGTTGCAGATAGGCATTTGATACCTGTATATCTTGAGACTTCTATATCTGTTGGTCTCAATAAATCCTTTGATATCAGTGGAAAACAAGACCAATACAGAGGACCACCTTCTAAAATTATAGGCATGGATGCCTATTGGTTTTGACACTTACTGATAAGCACTGATACCTTTCAAACTTGACTGGTATCTTGATTGATGTTGTTATTGATAGGCATTGAGATTTATCAATAGCATAAATTTTTTATATAGACAGGTAGCAATGCTTACCAATTTAGAACCTTACTGTTCAGTGCTGACATTGATGGATGCTGATAGGCATAGATACTTTTTGATTTCAAGAGATGTCTATGCCTGTAGGTCTCAAGATAGTGACACTTACTGATATCATGATATCTATCAATTTAAACACCTTTCTGTAGCTATCAATATCATTACCTAGTGGTGGGTAAACTTTGATCTCAACAGACATCGACATCCAGCAGTCTCGATGTTTTGTTTTTTTTTGTGTGTGCTTTTTTTTAATATCTGTAGATACCACAATGTCTTATTAGTGAGACCTTTTGAAACCAGTAGGCATCATAGACTATCATAGACTATCATAGACTGGATGCTTATTGACAGACATTGGTACTTACAGTTGTCAGCTAATGTTCGTAGGTATGGATAACTATCTCAGTTTTTATACCTACCTATAGATGTATGTATCCATATGTTATTACTACATTAGTAATATCAATTAATGTTGAAACCTTCTGATCTCAATAGATGTTTATATCCTTTGGTCTCAAGAAATATTTTTATATGGGTAAAAATCAGGATACAGATAGAAAGATCTTTCAACACTGATAGGCATCAGTGATTATCAACTGTTGACTTCAAGTTAGTTAAAGAGCATTTTGGTGGTTGCTTTACAATGTTCTAAGTGATAAAAGTAATAATACTGTATGCTTCTCAGCTAAATATGGCTGCAAAACATTGTTTCCCCAAAATTCAGGACCCAACAATAAGTTCTGTGAAATAATGAAAGTTATTCTTAGAATAACTTCTGTACACATGAGTTTCCTGATAAGTATCAGTATAACTGTGAAAGATTAAACTACATAACATGAAAGAGTAACTGTAACCACTGCTAAGAGTAATTAACCACTGAATAACCGATTTTTTCTTTTCTGTAATACATGTGTATAGGTATACAGAACAATTAACTAGTCATAAGCAGTTCACATTGATTTGTACAGCTCTGGTTGAAAACAGCGCAAAATCTCAGATGGGCTAAAAATTAAATTTGCACTATGGTAAAAACATGAATTAACTTTGTTCCATTTTTTTTTAACCTACTTTTCTTTGAAAGCCTTTAAATTAACAGCTACTTATGGCTCTAATACAGAGCAAAGCATTTGCTATCCACTTAGCTGTGCTACTCAGCTCTGCTATAGAAAACATTAGTGCACTTTCACTAAAAAGCTCTGAAGTATTAAAAAAAACCAGAAACAATTAGCTTTAATCTAAAATTCAGCACTTATATCTACAAGAAATATAACTTGCAGCTTTCTGATGCATTTTCTGTTCCTTTTATTTCTACTGAAATAAAAATAAAATCTCTTCATAATAAACACTTATTAGTTTTTTTAGCAACTGTGTTATTTTTGGGAGAACTTTCATTTCTTGCTGTTTTTGTCATGTTAAGTTTTGGATTTTCTGGGCTCTGCTGACAATATTTCAGGGAAATAGTACTGAGATACAGTACTGTCTGTGTATCACTGCCTTTAACTCTCTAGTTGTTCTGCAGACAGTGAGAGATATTTTTTGGTATGTCATTACAACATTTTATTGTGATGCTGGAAAAAATAAATAAAACAGTCTCCAGTGCCTATATACGTGAAAAGGTGAAAGGATTATGCTGAAATTTGAGAAGATGGGAGTGTACTTACAACTGGTAGTGCTTTTCAGGGACTTGGCTCCTTCAGGGACTAGGCAGCTCACAACTCAGTAGTTGAAATGTAAATTAATTATTCATTTAGATAACTGTTTTAGTTTCAATTAAATGCTAACTTTTGGAGGCCCCCCCTTTTTTTTTTCCTTCATGAGTTCAACTTTTTGTGGGCTCCAAAATGAAATGTGATTGAGGAGAGAGAGCCTAAATAATCTCTTGCTCTCACAGCATTAAATTTTGAACTGAGTTTGGACTCAGATTTTCTTCACCATTTCTTTTTATTCCATTCTATATATCCTTTTAATTAAATTGGTGCTTGCTAGAGCTTCTCAGCTTGAAGGTTTTGACCCCTATAAAGTTACAGAAAATGTAGCTTCCGCCTTATTGTCTCCTGTGTGAGCCTCAGTGCTGACTTAGAGAGATCACATGGGGTGACCTCAGTTTATGGACTGTAAAGGAATGCTTAGATCTTGGGTCTCAGCTGCAGTGGCTCATCAGTAGCTCACAAGCAAGCAGCAGTGCTGGGTATAGCAGAGGCACTGTATCCTCACAGTGCTTTCCTGTACTTCCATGAATGAAGCCAGTCCTCCAGTGTCAGCCTTCAGGCAATGTGAACTCAGCAATTCAAATCAGAACAGTCTGTGGTCGTCCATCATCATCACAAACTCGGTTCCTCAGGAATTCTGTTATGATCACATTTGCATTGTGGTACCGTGGAAGGAATGTGCACGCTGGAAGCTAACTGTGTTTCTGAGAACTTGTTCTCTGTGTTTACAAGGTCACAAAGCTTGCTTTTTGCAAGCTCAGCCAACAGTTCTGTCTTCACGCTTAAATCAAACTGTTGTTTTTCTCTTTTTTTTTTTTTTTTTGTTGTTGTTGTTCCAACATGCCCATTAGGAGTTGCACATCATCCTTATTCACACTTGTACATCACTTTGAATCCTAAGTGGCTTGCTTCTCCTAGGATGTTACCTAATCATTTGAGCCATCCCATATGACTCATGTTGTCACCTGCTAATTTTGATCTACTGCATCTAAATGCTCCAGAAGCACAGCTAGTCAGGTAGAATGCATATTCTTTATTTTATTTGACCTGCTGAAACATGAACTATTACTTCTCACTGGGTACACTCCACACCAAAACATAAACACATCATAAATAATAAACTGAATATGGTATCTGAATGCCCTCTGCAATTTTTTCTCACTGTGTCAAGACTGCCTCCTCTCTTTATTACTTTATACTCACTGTGTAGGACCAAGATATAATATAGCAATATGTGTGAATGCATTTCTGTTAGTGCAAATGATGGTGACAGAAGATATACCTGATATACTGGGCATAAAAGGGCTGACACATTCCGTCTTGCTCATCACTGCAGTGTGAGACTCCCATATACTTAATAAAGAGCATATTAACAGAAGCCTATCTCTAGCTGGCAATAAAATGAGCAGCTATGGTGAGGTCAGCAGCAGAAAGTCAAGTGCAAGACCATTCATTCAGACAGATGCAGGCACCATTTAATCCAGACCTGTTTTCCTTCACTGATCATACAGTATCTGAATGAATACATGGCAAGACTAACACTGCACATGGGGATAGACTTCCTAATCAGGTAAGTTGTCACGATCTTTAATAGCCACAGTATCCACTTGTGACTTTAACAGTGCGATTTCATCCCCAGTTTCTGGGGCTCAATGATGATGCCTAGCCCTAGGAAACAGGTTCATATCAAACCTAGCTCCTGCCTTTTGGACGTCACAAACAACCTGTTTTCCTTAGCATATGAGGATGTGATAACTGAGCTCAATAGGATGCAGCCCTTGAGGAAGAGGATAATTTCTTAGATTACATTTGCTAGGCTTTCCCAGCAAGGAAGCCAGTAAGGAGTCATTCCCTTTCATTTAGTGTATTTACAGGGGAGTCAATATATACCCACTCCTCCAGATCTAGTACTGAAGAAATCACATGGCCATGGATACATAATCTTTGCCTGTTTCTCCAGTGAGATACTCACGGAGGTATTAACATGTCAGAGATCACTGTGAACTAAGGTTACCCAGCAGGTGTACTAGTCACATACCTACTGTCCTCAGTTGACTGTGGGAACTTTGGATGAGTGTGAGGTGCTAGGTACAAGCATCTCAGGAAAGAAAGTCCAAGCAAAAAGTATCTCATTCAGCAATGTCAAGCCATGTTATGTGCACAACTGAAAGCTACGGCAAATAGTTTCCAGCTTTTAATGCTGGAAAATTTTTATTGCTAGTTAAATAAAAGCAAACTGAAGTTTAATCTAAGTGAAGCCTATAATTCTGTAGGAACCCAGTGGCTACATATTTCACACAGTTGTAGGAAAGGAATGAAATCTCTGGACAGCGCTTATTATCCATTCTCTTAGGCATTCGTTCCATATTCTGATAAAGATCAGCCTTGGGCTTTCTGGTTATTGATCTCAGCCAACAGGCAGATCTCTCAGCTCCAGCAAGTGTTTCTGCTAATATATTTTCCTTTCAACGTTAATACTCTTTCTAATTTCATCCTCAAGAAGCAGCAGTAAATTGCAGTCTGTGGCTCTAGCTTGTAAAAGCACAGTGGACTATATGAATATGTGTTGGACAGCTTGTCACAGCCTGCTGCAAACTCCAATTAATTCTCTAAGGTTATTATTCCTTTCTGCACTACAACTATTTTAATTGGGAGGGGAAATAAGGTTGGATATCCACTCCAGTTTTAAAAAGAAAGCATTAAATCTAGATTAATTAGCTGATATCCTATCAAAATGGACTATATATCTGCTAGAATGCATAAGGGAGTTTGAGCTTGTTATCTAAACTTATAGGCAGAAAATGATCAGCATTCTTCCATATGTCAGTGTGGTAATGCTTGAAAGCTACCTTTGAATACAATTGCACACCTTAAGTACCCTGACTGGGCAGCTGGCTTTCTCTCTGGGAAGTCACGTTATGTACTTGTGTTTTTGTGGGGGCTACTTCCCCGTGGGCAGGGAGCTCTACCCAAATTAATTACACTCAAATGAACACAGCTCTAATTGTTTGCCAAAACCTCCCCCACAGCCTTGCAAAGAGGAAAGGATCTGTATCCTGCAGAGATGATAATGCCTTGCACCTGGGGTGGGGTGGAGCAGTTGCTACCTGAGGACCAGAAAAGCAAGTTAGGATGCTATTGTTTGTCTTCACCTGGAGTATACATCTATGTGGTTCTTTCTGTGGGATCCTAACTAGGTACAATGGGTACACTCCATCTAAAGTTTCAGGCAAATAGAGAGCAAGTGAAGATATGATAGGAGAAAAAGCAGCATTGTACTCACTGCTCAGGGAGCCTGCTACAAAAAAGGCAAGCTCTTTTTCTATTTTTAACCTCTAGATTTCTGAATTAGTTTTTAAATATCTCGAGGAATGTGTAGCACTTCCTACGGACAGATTTAAATAGCAATTCACACTTTCCCAGCATACAGTGTATTATATCTACAGTACTACTATTGAATCTCAGTTACTGTGAATTATTTGCTTCTTGCAATTTATGGGACACAGCTCAAGTCTAAACATTTTCTTTTTTAACTTCTAATGTATTTTGTAAGGGAAGGCTAAGAAAACTCCATCTGTGTTTCTACGTATTTGAATATTATTAGAGCAGAGCTTTTCTTGAGCTGTTGATGTAGAAGAAAGGGATGTTTTATTTCTATCAGCAAGTATGAAGCCTAGCATTATATGTAGCTGCACAACTCTGTGAATGATAATAACCCTTTGTTTCATTACAGAGCTGACATTAGTTTTTCCAGAGGATGCCAGCAGAAACATTTCGGAAGCAGTTAGTGTTAAACAAATGGTATGCCTCTTGGGTGACATTAGCTAATCAGATAGAAATGAGAGCCTGAAAAATAGGATAAAAACAACTTAATTTGTAAACTGAATATAACTCAAATGGCTTTTGCTTGCCCTTTATATTCTGGATGAGTTTGCTTGGAAACAAGCTAGCTAGATGAAGAAGGAATACAATGACATTTGTCTGGATCTGTTCATATTCACCTCAGTCTTTATATACCATGTTTAATTTTCATTATGCAGCTCAAGATCACAGCCTTGAATTAGTTGAAAGACTGAAGCTGGCTCCTGTGTGTGAGCTACCAAGTTAGTGCAGGGCCATGCAGGCAGCCTTGAATTAGCCCACCAGAGCCAAGAGCAGACCAGGCCTGACACCCCTTCCTGAGGAAGGGAAGAGGGACAAAGACTCAGAAAGAGTCTAGAAAAGACGCAGCTGCTTCAGTTGCTGTCACCTTGGAGCTGGGGACATAAGATATTGCAGCTTGATAAGGTGAATCTGTGAAGGGTCACAGGGCAGCAGCCATGGCCTAGTCCAGCCCCTTCCACAGCAAGAGCCTAGCTTTGTGCAGTTCTGGCACAGGCTGTATTGGCAGAGACAAAAGTTGTCGATAGAGCCAATGGCTCAGCAATCTGTCACAAGCAACTGCCCACTCTGCACGTGGTTCAAGCCAGTCCACTCCGCAGCTTGTTCAGATTACATTCTTATGCATCTAATGGTGTTTTTTCCTGACTACTCACCTTTTCATAACTCACAGAAGCACTACTTCCATTTCAATTTTTTTGATTAGTTTCAGTGTGTACAGTCTTAAAGATCTCAAAAATCCATTGCTGAATAATGTTTACTTTTTGTTTCTTAACAGAAGCACAACTATAACCATATTTTTATAAGCAGTAGCACTTTTTAAAACTGGAGTAACAGGAGGGAATGCTTAGCCCAGCACAGTTCAAAGGGTTACTAAAGCTTTTCTACAACATGTAATTGAGTATCATATTTTCCACAAACTCATTATACTTTATCTGTGAAAAATGGTTTTGCAGCAGATAACACAAGACCCCTTCATGCTGAGTCCTCGCATAATATAGTGACCTCAGTCACAGCAGAAGGTGCTGCAACAAACTGAATTTGTTGCTGACAATCTGTGGCAAACTGAGTTCAAATTTGTTGTGCAGTGCAAAGAATTGATAGAAAGTGATCGCTGGAGAGTTGTGCCCTCAAATTGAGCTTGCATATTTCACATTTTAGGAAGTGTTTTTTCTTTTTTTTCCCTCATAAGTTTTTATAATTCTAAAGAAGAAGAAGAAAAAAAAAAAAGTTTGATTGACGAAGAGCTTTCAAATTGCCAAGGAAGCTGTTAGGCTGTTGGTGATGGAATAAAGTCTCCATTCTAAATTCTTCATTGCTTAGATTCAGGGATTAGTTCCTAAAAAGAAAAGGAGAGAGAGAAGGACTGGCAAAAATTAAAGAAAATGGGAGTATGTACCACCAGTGCTTAATGTCATGGGTTCTCATTTCTGCACCTTCTCTGAACAATTTCCAGCTGTAATGTGTCAGCCCAAGAGCAAGCACAGGAATGATGAGAGAGGAGTCCCTATTCCCAGTTAAGTAGGTGAGTCACTTGGAAACTTTTTTTGCACACACACTGTATGGCCCCAATTACACTTTATTCCTTTTCTCTACAATGGCACAGTTTCAGAAGACGTGGCACCTAGATTCAGTGCACTTCACAGTTTTATGCCTAGAGCAATCACCTCAGAAAAAAAATAATTCCTTCAGGCACAAAAAGACACTGAGTGTGGGTACTCTTCAAATGCTGGAATCGAGGACTCTGTGGATCTGGACATGGGTAGCAGATTTCCTAAGAGGAGGATTTAGGAGATATCATTTCATGTCCAACTCAAATCTGCCTGTGCGTACTCATAACTTGTTTACAAGCACATCAGGAAGTGTCTGGAATATGTACAAGTAGTAGATGAAAAACTAACTGTAGATAAAGATATAAATACCTTGCTCTTCAATTCTTTGCTAACCATCTATCTATCTATCTATCTGTCTATCAAAGAGAGAGTGGTGGCTGAGATGCGTCTTTGGATTTTCCCAGTATATCTGTGCTCACTGTATAGAGCTTTGTTTATCCATAGGAAAGACAGATGTTCCTTACCCATGCACTCTGATTGTCTTCTGCCAGAGGACCTAGGCACCTGCATTAAATGACTGAAGTTCAAAACTATACCTCCACTGTAAGAGAACTGGGGAATATGGAGACATCACAGTAAAGGAGCAGATCAGCTCAGTTTGGCTTGAGGGTCTGTTAAAGGTCTGCAGGAAGTTATTTATTCTAAATTTTAATCAGTGACATGAGATATTCCTTCTCTTTGTAAGCCACTTCATGCTCTCCACTTTGGATCTGCTGGCAGACCGTATGAGATAGGGACTGTGCCCCTGGGTTTCTTTGTAACACCCAAAACTGTAGAAGTGCCACTGCCAGACTTGAGACTGAAATGCCTCTTGCCTCTAGCTAGTGTGTCAGCTTTCAAATCACAGGCATGTTCCTCCAATGACATGAACTAATGAAGTTTTAAATGAAAACCTGGTCTCCCTTCATGAAAGCTAGACAGCACCGAGACATGGATTTCTAGCACTGGAAGTTCACATTCAGACATCTAAATTTGAATGTCCATGACTCAGTCCTTTACAGGAACCATTCCTAAGTAATTCAATTTAATTTTAATAAGATTTAACTTCCTAAGACAATGAATATGAAAGATTTTACCAAGATGACTTAGATGACATTATTCTGAGAATAAAATTCAGCTTAATTGTGATTTGTGGATTTAAACAAAAAAGACCTTTAAATCCTAGTTAATCTGATATAAAATTGTATTGCCATTCCAATGTCGAGGTAAGCTGCAGATATCCCTGAAAAAAAGTAAAAGAAGAATAAGAAAGATCAGAAAAAAAAAAAAAAAAAAGCAAAACCTGGCAACTGAATGCCCCAAAAACACATAGGCAAACTATTCAATTTCTATCTTAGAAATGGAGAAAAGGTGTGAATACAGGATGAACCGAGTCCTGGTCCTGGTAGGCCACAGAAAAAAAGTCTGTAAGAACAGAGCAAGAAAGTTGCTTTAAACAAGGAAGATCCTCCTGGAAGCAGCTACGATCAGTCTGCAGGTAGGATGAAATGTGAGTCCTGGAGACTTTTTCTTCACTTTTTTCTTCCCAGAATGTATCAAACAAACTGCTCACTTACACAGCAAGATAACTTTTGTCACCCCAATAAACCCTGAGCTATATTACGGGAAACACACGGTGCTTTATATGCATACAATTACTGTAATGCTTGTTACTGAGTCACTGGCAGAATATTTAAACATGTAGCAGCACAGCCTCAGCTTCTAGCCTACCTTTGTATTGGTTGGAAAATAAGAATAATGAACCAGTTTAACTCAGTTAAAGAGATGGGGAAGATGAAGAGGACTTCTTCAGTACTGTGAACCGCTACTGCCTTGACTGCAGGGGAGAGGGTGATCTGATTTCTGCCCAGAGGATGGGTGCTGTCTTTGCTAAGCTTGTGCTGTGGCAAGTCCAGCAATTGCTGACAGAAAGGTCAGCAAGCAGACACAAGGTGATAACAACTTTCAGTTGTCACTGGCTTGCCTCTATCCTGGAAATTTAAAGATTTTTACATGCTGTTACTGATCTCTTTAGCTACCTTGTACTTAACACATATTAAGCTGTGGAACAACAGAGGAGGAAAACCAGTCAAAGGCAAGCAGATATTGCAGGGTTGATAAAGAAAGAGGTAGAGCAATGGGAAATTGGGCAAGCAAATGATACAGAGATACACACCTAGGAAGGACTAGTGTCAGATTTCTGTTTGTCACTGGTTATTGGCTGTGCATCTGTCCTATATGGATTTAATACTGAGAGATACTGTGCAGTGCCTAGTTCTCAAATATACAGGCTTTTGTTTTGCAGCTTACTCAATAATTTGCAAAGCAAAAGGCACTTCTTGTTGGCAATTAGTACTGTGGTGAGTCATTCCTCTATTGGTAGTTTGCTCCTTCCTTCTCTCCCATAAATGCTTCTAAGAATAGCTGCTACAGAAATATGTTTCAAATGGGGAAATAGACCAAAAATAGCAAATTCTGTCCCTAAAAGTTAGAGTCCCCAAGTTAGTGATTAGCAGACTGATAGACTAGAAGGAATACAAGCTTAAAGTTGCCTAACAAATGTGTTATCTTTTTTTTTGTGTGTGTGATTTACACTTGAAATGTACAACAAAATTTCAGTACTTGAAATGTACAACAAAATTTCAGTACATCTGTGTATTGAGAAGGTAGTTTGCTGGCTTCTTTAAGGTCCTTTTACAAGCTGCTAGGGTTATATGTTAACACTATTTACTTATAAGCAAATTAACATTCTGTCATGAGAAAGAAAATTTAGAATGAAATGATTTTTCCTCAGCCTGCTAATGTTTCTTTTGAAAAGCAGTGTGTATAGCAGAAAGAGATGCAGAAATTGGTCCTGTGACAATAGCAAGGACGTGTTTCTTCTGTGGTTCTGAAATGTGCAGTCAGTTTTGGTACTGTAATAACTGAAGTCACACCAAATAGTGACACCAACAGAAGTGATGGCTAAATATGCCTGAAGATCTCAGCATATAAACCCAGTGTAATGATATAATTATTGTATCAATGACTGTATGACAGAAAGTGTGCTCTAATGCAACAGAAAAAGTAGCACCCAATTGAGTAAACTTGTGGACTCAGCCCATCAGGAATGATGTTGTTTTGCATGATCATATGCTCAGAGGGGCTGCTTGCTTCTTTAGATGCTCTGCTTTAGATAATGGAGATGATTGGCCTCAGTGGCAATGTGTTAAAATATTGAGGAACACTGACTTGTTAGGTAACTCTTCTATTGGCTTGCTTACACTCTCAAGCAGGTTGTTGCAAATAGGCCTGGCTCTTATATTCAACTAAGAACTTCAGATTTCTCTACTGTTTTTCAGGGTTTTCAAATTAAAAAGCCCAGCTGGTGCTCTCACATTCACCAGGATCTCGGTTCTCCTGTGTGCGAGTTCAACTCTACCTTCTTTTGCAAGGATGCCCTCAAAAGCTAATCACAGTGAAGTATTAGACCTGTCCTCTCCTTAAAACAAGCACAGCTGTCAATATGGATTGGTCTTTGACATTTCCCTGCCACCTATACTCCATGAGATGGATGTCACATTTACAAGAACCCGGGCTCAGGAGTGTATCGGAAGAACGTCTGAGTCTTTTATTGCAGGGTAGGTTTGACTAGGTTTTGATCTTTAAATGCCTCTTCCAACTCAAGCCATTCTGTGATACTATAATTGAAAGGAAAAATAAACAAAAATAAATCACACCTAAGAAACGTACACTTCTGAGCCACAACAAGAACATGTACTTCTGGAATATTTTGCTGTTTTGGTTTCTTCCCTGTGAACATATATTGTACTCTTGGCCTTGCTTAGGGTGGCTGAGCATGGAAGCAGCACTGGTAGTCACTGACTGCTCGGTACACTATCTTGTGGCCTGCTGTCCCCTCAGGCATGCTTCAGACAGAGACTAGCACTGTCTTGGGCAAACTGAAAGCTGTGCTTAATTTCTAACATTGTAATTAAAGTAGGTTATAGGCTTCTATATGTTTCCTCTGTTCAGTTGCCCCATTCACTGGGTTAAACACTCAGCTAGGATAACTGATGTGAATCATCAGCCAATTTGGTGCGCTGCCTCTTTCTTCTTTAGTCACAGTGCTTGCTGCTATAACCCATTCTGACTGTGTTCTCATTCATGATGCTGTCCTGGCAGCTTCTTTGATGCAGTTTCCTGATGTTGAAATGCATATAGCTTTGGTGAGGACTAGCATTACTGTAGGCAGTAGTAGTCAGTCTCATCACAAAAGGAAAGAATGGTTTTGGTGAGGGAAGACAAGGGCAGAAAAAGATGCTGGATAAATAGTTTTTCCCTGAGGTACCAATACCCCCAACCAAGGGTATATTGAGTTATAGCTAGGGGCATAAGGGAAGCATATTCAACGTAATTCGTGCTGTGAGTCACAGAAGCTGGGGGTGGTGGGTGAAAAATTGTATATGGCCTGTATAAAATAGGGCTTATTGCACCTTTAAGAACTATAGCACTACCACCATTTAATAACATTTCCACGTTAATAAATAAATAAATAATAAAAAATTAAGACCTATCTTCATATTGTTTCTAGGCTCAGTGTTGACACATTTATTCTCTGATAATTAGTCATAGCCAGCTCCAAGCTGGCTTTGAGGAGGCTGGAAGTAGGAATCTAAGTGAGCATTTAAATTCTGTCTTACTGCACAGGGATAAACGGAAGGCTGTCTCTGATTTCCTGAACTCAGCTACTACATATAGGCTTTTCTAAGCATTAATTCCCATTACAGTCTTTGCTACAGGCTTTGCCACCAACTTTCAAAGGCAGAAGGGCAAGATGACAGAATATGTGTGTGCATTTCTTTTTGGTTACAGAAAACAGGGGCCTGTTTTGTGTTTCTCTTTCCCATTTCCTGTTCTGCTCTACCTCCAGTTGTCAGAGGTTTGCACTGGTACAGAGTCCTCTGTTCCTCTTCAATCAGTGCTGTCATTTGGGGGTTTTCACCATCCTCTGGCGGAGGGAGAAAAGATAGGGGAGCACATGGGTGCTGATTCTTACATCTTCAGTTAATCTCTGCTAGGTGTGGAAGAGAGGGACTAACTGGAAACTGCCCTCTATTGCTTTCTATGCACAGAGATAAATTTCAAGAAGAAAAATTAAGTGCGTGCTACAGTGATTTACAATGACAATTAGACTATGGCTATGATTAATATCCTCAAAGAAAAGAAAAACAAGCAAACAAACAACTCAACTACTTGAGTTATGATACTGCTCCGATTAGCTAAAGAGGATCACAAGCTTTTGAAATTCTCTGAAAAGAGCTAGTAAAGATTTCTTTAGGTTTTTAAATAAATATGCTTGGTGTCCATTTCACATTTGCTTCCTATGAATATTCTGATAGAAGTATTTCCTAGCAAGAAAAGGCTTCAAAACAGACAATTTTGTAAGCATTTACTGATAGCAAACTTAGAATCCCTGAAATTTACACCAAACACCTTATTCTCGGAGATAAAATTATCTGGTTGAGGCAAGAAATACCATGTGAATAACAAATCAAAACACTTTGATTTTTATATTTGTTGTTGTAAAATTGCAATAAGCTGCTCACAAAGAACCTGCAGTAGCAAAATTGGTTTTGGAAATTATTCTCAGATTAAGCTAAAAAGAAGAATTAAGTAACTAACTTCATAGACTGTTCAAGGGAATTCGTGGACAGGAAATAATGAACTGGATTGCTTTCTTTATGGAAACTTACTCTAGTTTACTTGCAACTGCACATCTGTGTAATACTTACGTTCCCATACTATAGGTGTTTCAAAAAGTTTTTCATAGTGTTTTCAAGAGAGATTCTACTTAAAAAAAATAATATATATATATAATAGAAAAAAATAGAATATATATAATAGAAAAGTGATGGTACAAATGAAAGTAGCTAGTACTGGAAAAGAAACATTTTAGTAAAGTTTCTTTTAAATCTTTTTTAACATGTTATCATTAAACTGCCATATCATTATTATATCACACTATCCTTACATTTATTCATAGCTTTTCTGAGCAGTGCACACTTTCTGCTATGCGTGCCCCAATCCCATCAGTCCTGTTGTGTTATTTGATTATCCCTCTAATATTTGGACTCACAGTCAGTTTTCTGTTTCCCTTGCCATGTCCTTGCCCCTTCTGTAACATATAAACATTTTAAGTGTTTTTCCCTGACCTTATTCAGCTTATGTTACGTTATTATCTCTGTCTTACAAATTACTACTGATACGATTTAGGAATGGATAGCACTAATCTGGTGGCATGGCTTCTTTTGCTATCATGAGTTTGATGTTGTAACTTATGTTCTGAACTTTATTGTGACAATTGAAAGTACTTGTCTTTTCCTGCAAAAATGGAATGTGGGAGAAAAAAAAAAGGACAGAAACATAAACAGCATGTCTTAGTCCAGTTCCCAACCGTGTGACTTCAGGTCACACAGTGTGTTGCTAAATAACATGCAAAGAAAGCATTCAGTAGGCCATCCAGCATAGATGCTGCCTCACTGAATTCAACTCTGTACCCTTTCTGCACAGGAATAAGCCTCAAGGGGTAGAAAAGGAGAAATTCCTTGTGCTTTTTTCTTCCTCTCTGAAGTGTGTTCTTGCTTGGTTTCGACCACAAAATTAATTTGTTCAAAGTCTGGCCTTTTGCTGTATTGCAGGTAGGAAGAAGAGCTCAAGCACTCCCTTTATTTGTCCCCAATTTGGCTCTAGCTATCTTGTTGGAAGGCTTTTATTTCCATAGCTAATGTTACAATTGGCTCACTTCTGCTATGCATGCTTGTCCAAGTCTTCCGCAGTCCACTGGGCACATCAAGCTTGATCCTGTGCCATTGAAGCCAATAGGAGTTTTGCCATCAAATGAGCTAGAAGCAGGAGGCAATCCATAATTAGTCAACTTTGATTGCTGGATGCAACTTGCTCTGTAACAGCCACTGCCTTATTATTCTCTGCTAATCTGTATTTCACTAAACGCTCTTGGCCATTGTGTTCCTCTGCAATCCCCCCTTCCTAGAGAGGTTAATGAAACGACAGTTGCTCCTCTTTTACATCAGAAAGAGGGAAAGGAATGGCATAAAAAACATAAAATATAAGCTAAACAAAAGGCCAAAAGAACAAAAAACACTGATAGCTAATGCTAGGTGTCTACCCTGCTGCTATAGTGTCATCAGCACCAGAGCTATCCACAGTCCTGAATTTGCTTTGGGCAGTGGTGGCAATGACTCACAATTCCTCCACCACTGCCCCCATCGCCTCCTGCCCAAATTGCATCTACTGCCTCAGTAATATGTTTGAGAAAGGCCACCAAAATTCCCTTTACTCCAAATGGATGATCATACTCTCAGGATCCTCTCTAGATTCAGCACAGTGAGCACCGAGTCTACATATTACTGAGTTTCAATCAACAGCACCAATATTTGAGAGTGCAGGAAAGAGCAATGTTTTGATGTGGCTGCAGCAAGATGCTATTATCTATTGGGCTGCACCTCAGCATAGGGGCCTGGCTGACAGGCCCTGTCATCATCAGCCTCCGAGATTATCATTCATGCTGCAGGAAAGACAACTTTATTGGACTAAGTATTGGCATGTGTCTGTGTGGCCCACACAGGTAATGGCTCTTCTGGGTCTCGCTGGTATGTCTGAGTCACTCTGCGTAGGTGTAATGCTGCTCTGGTTGTTATTAATCTCTCTGAAGCCTCTTTGCAATGATTAAGGGAGTAGTGTATGAAAGCAGCCTGCTGTGTGGGCACTCACCAAGGAAGACCCACTAAGCGGATTTTGCCAGATCCTTTAGCCAAACTGCTCTTTTCTTGGCAACTGCAGTGTGCATCAACATAAATGTAAAGTCAATTTCCAGCGAATTTTAACTGTCCTTTATTCATGTTTTTTGGACACTGCACAAACCACTAAAATGAAAGCGCAGTACTTAATGTAGCCGGTCACTTTTCTGATGTGCCAATGTGTATAAATAAGCCTGAGCAGAAGACAAGAACTCACATTTAAAAGACAAAAAAAAAAAAACAACCATTCATGTTCTTACTGGTGATTGCCTTTGAGTGAAGAAGGGACTTCAGCGGTCCTCTCGTGAGACATGAGCAAGGAGCAGAGTTGGACACCTACTTAGTAGTCGTCACGGCCCAATGAGTAGCCAGGGATCTGCTATGCTAAGGCAGCTTTTTCTCCAAGCTGACTGCTGAGGACAAGGTTTTTGGGGAGAAGAAGAGCTGAACACTCACCAATTTTGCTGTGGAGATGAGATCATATGGAATTGGCCTGCAGAAACACAGAAGGTGAGGTAACCCTGGCTGTGGGTGTGCATAACGATCGCAGGGAAGGTTTTAACCTCTGTGTGTCACTAAACATGGCTGGCAGTTAGTTTTCTTGGCTGAGTCAGGGGGATGAGGACTACTATTCTCTAGAGGAGCTTCTGGGAGGTTTCAGCTGACCCCAGTTATTAAATTTGCTGTAAGAATTAGTATCTTTTGCTTTTCCTTTTCCTGGTATGTACCTATATTTTTATCCTTCTTCTCATTTCTTCTTTCCCCATTTCTGGAAAATAACCAAAGCTTGGGTTTACTCTTCTACTGTGCGCTTCATGACATCTTGTCCTCATATGCCAGAAAGTGACTGTCGCTGAAGCAACTTTATGAGGCTAAGTAAAGCAGAGTAAAATATCAGGAAACTGAAGTTTTTCCAGCTTAGTCCATCCCAGGAGGGCTAGACTGGGGAAAAACAGGGCACAACGAAGGAAGCAAACAATAAGAATAAAAAATAAACCAGACAGTCTCAGGAAGGAAGGGAGAAAAAAGAAGAATTTAACTTGAGGCAGGATGTCAAATAGATGTTTGGAGTTCAGAGTGCTATGCCATCCTGACTATACTCAACTTTGACCACCAAGAGCAATTTTTATATCATCAGCTTTGTGTCATTAATGAATGCTGAGGTGATATGCCATTTTCTCTTGTATCACTGCACTCACTATATGGACATCATTTCAGCTTCTGTTGCACTGAAGTACTTAGCAGGAGATACCTCTTTTTTGATTTGATCTATTCAGCATACATGCGTTGTGTCTTCTATATTTATTTATTTATTTATTTATTTATTTTTATCTTTCTAGAGTGTGTGAGATTCACTATGCCCAGAAGGCCTCTGAAACCCTTTTCTTCAATCTATAAGGCCAGCAAAGCTCATCCTTAAGACGGGAGAGAAGAATACCTAAATAGGAGATTTACTCAGTCTCTTTGCTATTTTTGATTTTGTATCTTGTGCAAAACGTATCATATCTGTCCACCTTCCTACTTGTAGCCATGAAATAACACTGAAAAAATGAGCTTACTTGCCTACATAGGGATACTTAGCTTCCTCAATCTGTGCAGCCTTGAATGACTTTTTAAGAGAGCTATTTAGTGAGAGTATTTCCCTGCCTTTACCACAGGCAGAGTAAACATCCTCGCCTTACCATGTTTTTGAGATGGTGCCAGCTCACTCAGTTTAGTTTCATCTGCTCTGTTGATCTACATCAAGAGCTTGCCTAATTGTGACCTTGCCACTGTCTTGTTCTCACAGAATAATATCAAGTAATTGCCACACCGGAGTGAAACAGATTCTTTATTGAGGCTTTGGTAGAAAGGAAGATGATGGTGGAAATGTGTCCTTTCTTCCCCCAGCACCTTTGTGTAGGCTGGAAACAGTGAGATCTCTTACTGGGGTTTTGAACTGATTGTATTTAGATGAGGGATAATTTGTAATCTTCAAATTTTGTTCAAGAAATAGGACAATCAAAAATTGTTCGAAAGGAAAAAAAAATTCATGTGCGACTGTGTGCTTGAAAGAAATCACAGCCACCAATAACGCCAGTCCTTTCTGGACTGGCCAGTGTTAATGGCAATGGAGGAGGGGAAGTATTAATGCTCCCTTGACTTTCCAAGTAAATCCATACATGAAAGGAGGGATTAAAATGTCCTTAAAAACATGTGCTAGAAGCTGACAGAGCTTAACTTTTTACTTATGTTCATGTCAGGTGACTTTCCCAACTCCCATATCAATTACACATACAGAAGTTCAATGTGGTAAAAGAATAAAAGATAATTATTAATATGCTAGAGTGAGATGTGTTATAGAGAATTATTTAATAAGATGCAACAGGAAAACAGAAAGAGAAATTCAAGTTGATCTAAACCCAGAATCTCCCAGAAGGAAAATCCTTTTGCATGTTATTAGCAAATGTCTATGTGACACCAATAAAACCTGATCTGATACTAGCAATAAATATGAAGAGGAGATAACATTACCCAAAACATCAGTAATCTGCCTCTGTTCAGTCTTCCAGTAATGCAGTTATAACTTCTGTGACTAACATGAACAAGTGACGATTTTTACAGTCTCCTTGTCTGCACAAGACACAACTGCAATGAAATTGCCTTCTTACTCCAGAGGGACACAAAATTTAACTTGTAGCCATCAAAAAGCTGCCTGCTGAGAGGCCAGAAACAGTCAGCCACATTTGTACTGGACAAAAAAAACGCAAGACAAAACTGACAAAAACACAAGCAAAAAACCAACAGGCTCACATCTTTTGTTTAAATTTTGTTTAAATTATTTTGGAATTCTATCCACAGGAGCTGGAAAGTTACATTTACAACTTCTTGTTCCTGAATACAAGCAGATTTATATATGCCAAATTGGATGCAGATTAAAATCCCACTTGCCCTAAGCAGGTAGTATCCAATGTAGTATCAATTATTTCAAAGCCATATGAGGAATTTATAGCACCTGTTGGTCCCTCCTGGTCTATACTATGTGTACATCAATTTGTAGTTCACTGGCTGGTACTTACAGTCAGTTCTGCCATCCATAGTTACCTCCAGTGGTGCATGTGTGAATAACCACCTGTATCCTCTGGAGCAGTGTTTGCAGAAATCGAGTATTATTGCATCCTGGTATGGGCTTGGGACCTAGGCACCCAGCCACATGAACACCAGCACATGCAGAGGATGTACTTTTTGCTCAAAATCTGATTGCAGAGTCTAAACTGTGGAGGCCTGTGGGCTGTGGCCACATGAGGCTGCACTGTAAAAAAAGACAGTGCAGCGTGCCAACAGCTTTAGGAGGCAAAACAAAAATGGGTTATGTTTTATGCTGCTAGCTTTTGAATGTGAGTTAAAAACTGTTTTGTTTAATTAGCCTCAGTTTCTATACATAGTGGGGGATGAAAATATTTTCAATATAAGAGTGATCTTCTGAACAGAAAGGCTATTTATCCCTCTGATACTATCTATAAGGTGCTTGTAATTCTGAACAAGGCACTGCCAGAAACAGTACACATATCTCAGCAAAGCTGCAGGCCTCTGTATTTTTCAAAATAATGTAGAGTTCATTTTTAGAATACTGAATATTCTTCCTGTTTGGAAACTCAGTATATTTTACTGTATGTGCAAAGGAGATCAGGGACTGAAAATAACTTCTGTTGCCACATTTGCAACAAATAACTTTTATACACTGGGGGTGGGGGGAGAGGCGGGGGGGAATCCAACAGAATACTACCCTAAAATGGCACTATTGTCAATTGTGTATTTGGCAAAATGAAAAAGTAAATGTGTCTCTCTCTTTGACAACCACCCATCTTCAATATTAGTCATCTTCAAAGAAGTCACACAGTGGTTTATTTGAAAAATTCTTTGAAGAGTTTCTGTACTGTCCTCCCACATGAGAAGACTTGGCCAACTCTGCCTTCAAGTGCATTGTAGAAATCAGTGAGTATTACTTCAATTTCTTTGTGTACTAATACCACTGTTTGGAGATTATCTTCACTTTGCCTAAGGACACCTGCACCTAACCTCTGCAAAAAATCAGATTATAGCAGGACCTTACACATATTTTAAATGAAACAAGAAACCTCCTTTAGCTGAGCAAGATGGAGCCACCATTTGGATGGAGCCCAAGTGCCCAGAAGTTTGATAAATGGACTCTGCAGATATCACAGAAGTACAACAAGATTTACGAAGATCCGCAGCCATCTCTGAAAGAAGGATGGGCCTGCCCTACAGCACTTGTCTGTGTGTAGCCCAAAGGGCTCCTGCTCTGTTGTATCTCCTGCCACCTTGGTGAGCTGTGGGTGACAGCATCCTCCATGTACAGACAAACACAATGGAGCTGGCATTTTGACTGCTTGAAAGACATACTTACGCAGATCCTCTCGGTGCTTTGTTCCCTGCCCTATGCCCAGCTGCTACTTCCATCCACCTTGAAGTTTTCTGATTAATGGAAGCTATGAAAAGTTGTGGAGGACCCTGAAGGTGGTAATCATTTAGTGATGCTGCTCAACTAGTTGGGAAATCAGGTCTTTGTATTCAAACTGAGGCAGAATTAGAGTTGCAGCTCTGCCATGGGAAAGAATTATAGCAAGATTCTTCCAGCTGCAAAAAATTTAAAACTCCACGAAGCTTCCAAATGTTTACTTTTTTGTTGTTATTTTGTATTTTTTTGAGGTCTGAATTTCCAATTTTATTCACAGACATCACTGTAATCCCATGTAGTGGGCTAAGTTGACATCTCTTGCTGTGTTTCATTTGCAACTCTATGACATACATAATAATTATCTACTCACACTTTTATCTGGTTTCTAGTCTTAAGCGTATTTATTATACTTTGCATTCACCATATGTTCTAGAAAGGCTGTCGAAGTCCTAATCTCCTTAGACAAAAAACAATTACATTGAGCTATGAAGGCTGACACTAATATTGAAATGTTTGATGGATCTGCAGACTTGCACTGATGCACACGCATGTGCACATGTGTCTTTATGTGCCCATCAATGAATGTGCATGTGCTTTTGGGTGCATGCCTGTGAGAAGAGGAGAGAGAAAAAACATTATCTCACATCTACTTGTGTAATTCAGGAGTGAAGCTTGGTTTGTGCATTTGGCAAATATACTAAGATGGATTGAAGAAATAAATTTGGCACTGTACCTGCAAGTTTCAGTAGTTATCTTTTTCTGATGGTGAGTTTTCATAATAAGAATGCATATTCTCCCAGAGTAATGTAAGTCAACGTCAGCACAGCCCCAGACTTGCATTAATTTTTATGACACATTTTTTTGCCTTGTAAATAATAATTTAGTGTCATGTTTATACCAAGAATGTGAGAACAAGGAACTGTGACTGATTAAAAATTGCAAAAATTACAAACAATAAGGTTAGAGGCTTGAGAGTATCAAATATTTTCAATTGAATGTGTTTCACAAGCAAGATTTTAATATAATAATCAAAGAAACACAGTCATGTCTCCTGATCCCACCAAGACAAATAGCAAAATTCATTCCTTAATGCACCATGTTACAGAAAAGATTTTTACCAGTTTCCACATATTAGGATAAGAAACATTTTAAAAATCGCTTTTCAGTAAACACATTGCTTTTTGGCAAAACTAAAACCTTCCACTAAAAACACTTTCTGAAAATATGCATAATATTGCCTAACACTTTTTGTTGTGTGGTAGGAGTAGAGGCAAATCAAAAGAGACATAATTTCAATAAAAAAAGATTGAATTTTTTTTAATCAAATTTGCTTTCCATTGATAATGATTTCTCAGTATTATTCCCAGTATTATTTGGATAAACATGGCTATCTATACCATAGATGCCCACTGCAAATGTGGCCACCCTGGGCCTCTTTTTCCAGTCAACAGAAAGAAGCAGCTCCCTCTGGGGGATTACTTATCTCATCCTAAGATAGGTATAAAGTAGGTCTAGTGCACTGCTCTCTTGAAAAGTCCATTTTTCTTCATTTTTGTCTTCTAGAGGTGATCAGCTTGGATGTAAAGTGTAATCATTTATGGTGAGAGGACATGGTTTCCACCTTACATGGCAATCTCTTACAGAAGGTTTGTGTCCCATGTGAGACTTACATCTTTCTCTCTTACTCCTGACTGTCAGTCATACACACAAGCTGCAACCAAGATCAGTCTTCAGACATGATCAGGACTCTGGGCCTGAACAAAAACTCCTGGCTGCTGCTGCAGCAACTGCAGTTGATCCAGAAACAGAGAGCCAAAGGAAACCAGAGAGCTGATATTTAAAGGCCTTTGGGCCTTGGCTGCCCCTGCAGCCCCATTTAGAAAATGGTGGGGAGAATTTGCAGCAGTAAGCTTGCACTGTGCACATCCCTGCTACCCCTAGCATCATGGCCAGGCAAGTGGAGTGCGCCAGGATCACTCTACCTATGTGTAAAACCATACATAAAACTAACACTGTTGTCAGCATGATCCACATACCTGAAGTGCTTTCTCATCTCTAACTTGGTCTCCTCAACCTCAGCTGAAGCAGTAAACAGAAGAATGCAGTGCTGCTCCCTCTGCCAACAGTATCCAATGCCAGCAGTCCCCAGGTGCCCTCAGGAGTCTGAGCATTACTGTAAGCACTGAGAAGAGATGCTGAGTTTTAGGAGCTGGATATTTTATTATTTTGTGTCTGTAAGAAAGGTTGTTTGTCATACTCAAGCAAAGCTGCCACAAGAGGCTGCTTAGTTATATGTCAGGATCACAAGCTACAGGCACAAAAATGCAAACCCCAGCTTAGCTTTTGTCACGAGCGTCTGTCTTGCTTTTTTCTTCTGATATTTTTTATTTAGATCATCATTAATTTTGTCTTTTTAGACACAATGCCATGTCTCTCACTTTTTTTTTTCTTCCTATCTATTCTTCCCCATTGCCAGAATGACTTACAATATTGCAGATGAAAAAAAAATCCACAGATTTTCAATCGCAGAGAGCAGCAGAAAAATCCTGTGTGGGCTCATCTTTCCCCTTCTCAACCAAGCAGAGCTGACAGGAAGCATGAATCATCCTGCACCTCTGCACAGTTGTGTCAAACCTACCTGCATTTGAGACACGGTACAGAGTTTGTGTCTTGTTCTCCTTTCCCCCAGTGAGTCAATGGGAGAAGAGGCTGAAAGCTGTTATATCAACTAGATGCTCACCTCACAGCTAGTGTGAAGGGCCATCCCTTGCAGGAGAGACCAGCCTCAACCCCTCTGGGATCTCTGTAGTGTTTATTCTTCTCTTCTAGGAGCAAGAGGATGGTTGAGGTGCTGTGGGCCACCCCTGAGCTTCAGGACATTCTACATACTCTAATGACTTCTCTTTTTGAGGAATTTTTCCAGAATTGTGCCTGTTCACATTGGTTATGCTTCCTTACCAGTTTTCTTTCTGTCCTTACACACCCTTCTCCTATCCCCTTCTAAGTAAAATGCTGCACAGGGATGCAGAGCAGCTTGGTGCTGGCCTCTCAATATATTTAAACACAAGCAATTCACTGAGCTGGAAAATTGTAAATCTGCAATTTTATTTAAAAAAGTGGTCACCCTGTTCTTTGAAGCCATGTTCAGAGGCAGCAGGATAATTAATGGACCTTTGTGTGGTACAGCGGCAAAGAATGACAAATTTTAATAAAATTGGTAAGATGTGTTTTTTAAATTTTAAGAAGCAGATTTACATGTCTAGTTTTACTTACTGTTACAAGAAGAGAAAGGCTGTTAAAAGCATCCTGTGCAGGTTAAAGCTCTGTCACACAACACACAACACTTTTTTTCTCTGAACTAACACTGAGAGGGCAACAACAGGCACTGAGGCATTAATAATGTCTACTCGGTGTGTATGCAGTGCCTATCCTGTACCATGCCTAGACACCTTCCTAGCATTTCATGTAGCAGCGTTTCAAACCAAACCAGAGAGAGACCAGAGCTGTCATCGTAGCCCATTCTAGTTATAAAGTGCACCCTTGTTTGATGTGTTGCTAGGAAAGCAAAGCAAGACAGTCAACAAAAGTGAAAAATGTTTAAAGTGGCCAACGTAAAAGGTGAAGGCAAGAGCCAACCAAAGTGAAAAATAAAGGTGAAAGGTTTCAAAGGTAGGAAAGGAGGCTCTCACATAGAGGGAGAGTATAATTGAAACGAAACGGAACTTGTCATCATCCTTTTTAAGAAATGAGGCTTGACTGATGTAGCTGTACTGAATTATGGATGATGTTGTGAATTTTGTGTGCAAAGAACCACTACACAGATGAGATAACACCAGTCTGGAGGAGAAAAAGACCATAGAGCTGTATAGCCTGGCCAAAGAAATACAGAAAAGGTGATGAGAGAAGCAATAGCCTCTTGAGAAAAATCCATCTGAATTAGGGACAGGGTGTGAATTTACAGCAGAGTACAAGGAAAAACTCAGCAAAGGCACTTTAGGAGGAATACACCTTTCAGAATAAGTCTTTCAGCCAGGTAAATCCTGTGAGAAACAAAGGACACTGCAGGGAAGATGGGCAGTAAGACAGCTGTAGAATAGTGTAGTCTCTTTTTGCTGACAGTCGTATTTTTTAGATTATTCCAATTTCATAATACCTAAATTGAGTGGTTGGCTGGGACCTGCACCTTCAACACTCTTGGAAGAAGCTCTGCTGAGTAAAGAGAAATGAAATATCAGATTAAAACCAGACTTATTCCACTCCTTCTGTTTTCTGCCGACTCTGTCATTCAGTCTCTTTAATATACCCATCATGCAGAAACTGATTCATGTGCCAAGGTCCCTCATTTACAGAGCATGCCCTGCAAACATTGAACATAGCAGAAAGGGTGTTAGACAGCGTTATTTGTCAAGCGTAACTATTAATTCAACCCCATGATACTTAAAGTAGAAGAGAATATCAATTTGTTTCGCCACTTATGTTAAGCTGCAACATTTAGGCATACAGTCTGTGTAGTAAAAGAACAGCATTTGCTGTGAGTTTGGAAAACAAATTATTATTGCTTGTTAACATCTTTGCATAAATATTTGGGGAACTGGTATTTTTTTACTTTATTTTGCAAGGGATTCTGTCTTCAATTAGTCCCACAGCCTCTTCGGGTTCTTATTCTCTTTGCTCTCAGCAGTTGCACACAGTTACAGCAAATCAGGCCTCACAAACCACAGGCACTTGCACACTTGTTTCCATAGCTGGGTACAGCACTCAGTGAGAGAAGCTACTCAGGCATATGGCCTGTAATAAGCTGAGCTCCAACGAGCTGGAACTTCCTGCTTTAACAGTTATTTGGCCATTTGTTTTCATGCTGCAGCTCTTCGATTATTTCCCTGCCTTTGACAGAATGATGAAAGCAGCCACAGGGTTTATGTGCCACCTCTACCAAATGTTGCCCACATCCCAGTAATCAGGCAGAAAACAAGGGAGATGAATAGGGATAAGATGCCCACTGAGTCTGGAAGTCCTGGAGATAAAAAGGAACTTATCTACCAAAAGGACTAATGTGTGTGTAATTAAAACTGCCCAGACCAGCTAGTGGGAACCTTGAAATTAACATTTTGTCTGAGGTTGTCCATGTAGCAAGCGGCTATCTTGGTTTTCTCTCTTGTATCAAGATTGGTGATTATTATTTTTACAGCATATCTGCTCAGCTTGGAGAATAGAAGGCTCTGAGGTGACCTGATAGTGGCCTTTCAGTATCAAAAGAACAACTACCGGGAAGAAGGCGACAGACTTTAGCAGGGTCTGTGGTGATAGGACAAGGAGAAATAGTTTAATGCTTAAAGAGAGTAGATGTGGGTTATAGATAAAGTATTTTGCAGTGAGGGCAGTGAACACTGGAACAGGTTTCCTGGAGATGTGGTGGAACCTCTGTCCCTAGAGACTTTCAGAGTGAAGCTGGGTCAAGCCCTGAACAACCTGATCTAGCTGTGCATGTCCCTGTTCATTGCAGGAGAGCTGGATTAGATGATGCTGAAAGGTCCCTTCCAACTCTAAGGACTCTGTGATTCTATGCTCATTAATTATTACAGCATTTCATTTAGAGATACATAAACTTAAAGGCATTTTCATACTTAAATGCATCTCAGTGAAAAATATCCCTTTAACCAAACAAGTTATATGTCTAGTGCAATGTCAAAATTGGAAATAAATCCCAACACCTTCAAAACAAATGAGTGAACCAACAAGGACTTTGCACAACATAAACAGCTACGGAAGAATCAAGCAAGAAGAAAAAACTTCATCCTTGATTTAACAAATAACATTTCTGTGGAGAACTCAAGGGAGCTTTCATCGAACTAGGCCTTGTTTACCCACTGAAACCTATACCCTGAGCACACAAGCCAGTCAGACATTAATTTGTACTGTAGATACAGAACACCTAGGTTGCCTTCTGAGACCTGGCTCAACACAGAGACAGCTCTACACTGTTCCTAATTGGAACCAATGGAAAACTTTTTTTTACATGGAACTGCTTTGTAACAGAGTGAAGCTTGCACTGGCAGTGAATTTTGCATGAAAGAGTTCCACTTTTTACAGAACATCTCAAATTTTCATTGAAAAACCAAGCTAGCAAACCAAGAAAGTAAATAAAATGCTTTAATTCTGAAGGGTAATTCCAGAAGTCTCATGTTCATCCTGTTCTTGTTCTTAACCTGAGACTTGGTCCCACAGCCAAACTAAATTTCTCAGCAAAGTTGTGGACAGGCAGCCACACTGATATACATCTTACCTGTACAAGAGGAGAATGTTGTTCTTCATGTAAGATGTGATGTATTCAAGGAGTCAGCACTTCATGTTCATTTGTTGGAACGTACAATTCCTTATCATCCAATTCACTCATTGTTGAAGGAGCAGGGAGGAAGAAAGAAAAAAGCATGAGTATAGGGCAAACTGGAATAGAAATGGGCATGGATCCTTTCAGCCTGGTTGACTGCAGCAGCTATTTTGTGTAGGCAACAAAGCAGTGCTGGAGGGCCCTCCAAAAATGAACAGGACAGCTACTCAAGTATGAAAAACCAATTGAGCAGAAAAGGAGTCCAATCGGTCTTGCTTAGTGACAGCCATAGGATGTGTCAGCCAGTTTTCATATAGAGATGTGCCTTGCACGCTGTCTGAGTCAAGGTGCAAAAGAAGTGACTGTGTTGGAGAATTTGCACACAAACAATGCAAAAAAAGACCACATAAAATATGGAGAAGATGCAGTCTCAAGCTGAAAGGATGTGCTGGCATGAGAAGCAATTTAAAGTCAGTTGATGATTGTACTTACTTTCCAGAGAGGATTGCTTTTGCTTTCTCCAACTAGAATCTCAGCTGGTGTAACTTACTTATATAGCTGATTTCTGTAAAATCCATGTCAATTTACCTGTTGAGATTCTTGCCCTTGGAGAACTGGCATGTTATGCAAGGTGAAAAATACATGCTCAGGCTTTGCTTCAACTTCTGATCAAGCAGAAAATATGGTGAGCTCGAGGCTTCAAAACTGACAATGCTTACTCCCAGCTATGCAAAAACAGAGGTAAGAAGCCACTTTCACTTCAAAGATCAAAAATAAATCTGGCATTTATTTTTGAAAAGAAAAGAGAATCTTCTGAAGCAAAGTAAAGAGCAAAGTTGTTAATGTAGAGTAGCTCTTGAACGTATCTGCAAAGAGGAGCAGAAATAAACATGGAAAAGGAGCTTGACACATTTCTTGAAGGGAGAAGTTATGAATGATTGGGTATGTTTGAAACTTGGTGAGATGACTTTCAGTACCAAAAGATCAAGAGACTCTTGATCAAGGGAATCTAGAAGAGGCAGAAAAAGAAGAGGTGAAGGAATATAAGCCCATAGTGAAAAGTTTTTCTTGCTGTATTTCAGGGCTATTTTCTTTCTCGTTAGAGCTGGAGGGGAAGAGGAGAGAAAAGGACAGAGGTATATGAGCACCTGTCTTTTAATGCTGAGTAATATCCATTGAGCCTCAGGAAGAGGTTTGATTTACGTTCTGTTTGTGGAACAAAATGATCAATTCTCATCTGAATTGTCCTCATTTGCCCATTTTCTGTACAAGGGAAAATAATTGGTAAGCTGATCAGATAAGGAAATGCCTAATAAGGAACCAGATTATAGCAGAAAGCCAATCTTTGGGAAGAATTAGCCTCTTGATTTTCTGAGTCACATTGAAAAGAGGAGAAAAAAAAAACAAAAAAACAAAACAACAACAACAACAACAAAAAAACAACAACATAAGGCACTTGTGAGGAACTCACTGATTTTTATTTATTTATTTTTTGACTATACCAAGGGCTTTTCAGGGCGGTATGCTCAGTAGTGCTTCTAGTGCTGCTCCAGAAAAGCTGGGCTTATGATCCTCATGGTCCCCACTAAGAAGTTTATCATCACTGGGCAATCTCATATGCACATAATATGGGTGGCTCACTCATTGGTAGGGCCTCTGTGACCATAAACAGGGTAGGCCAGCTGGAGATCTGTGGTACCAAGCCTGAACTGATTCCTGCTCCCTCAGTACTGAGAAACTTGCAGAGAAGTGCCTAGCATGGCTGGGATTATAAACAGCACCCATGGGCTGTTGAGATCCTTTACAATGTTGAGGCCACAAGTCAGTGCCACCTGCCCAACTGCCACCTGTTGGCTCCATCCCAGTGCAGGAGCTCACTAGCTCAGCTGCTGCAGCTGCCTGCAGCCACTACTATGCTTATCTTTGATCAGATAAAATACAAGTTGCTATCGAGCCAGGCAGTGACTTTCCTTTCTCAGAGATGCAAATGCTAACAAGTGTTATGAAATTCCACAGTGGGTATTCTACATGTGGCTGGGTGTGTACACCACTATTTGCAATGCCTGATTAGAAGCATTAAAGCAAAATGGCATTGACAGCTTTGCTTTTTTTTTAAATTTTGTTTTGTTTTGTTTTGTATCTGATAACTACTGATGTCAGTTTACTTTTGTATGTGAATCTCAGCCTGGTTGATGCTGAGTCACAGAAGAAAGCAAATTATATTCTCAATGCCTTCTTTACATCTGTCTTTAAAAGTCAGACCAGTTATCCTCAGACTTCCTCTCTGATCAGGAAGTGTCCTATAGGGAGCAGAATAAACCCCCAACAATTCAGAAGGAAGCAGACACCTACTACTCCAACTGGACTGATACAAGTCCATAGCACCGGATGAGATTAACACAAGAGTGTGGAGAGAATTGGCAGAGGTGATGGCTGAGCTGCTTTCCATCATCTATCAGTGCTCCTGGTTTACTGGTGTGGTCCCAGAAGTCTGGAGGCTTGCCAAGGTGACTCCCATCTACAAGAAGAGTTGTAAGGAGGATCTGGGGAATTACAGGCCTGTTAGCCTTATCTCAGTGTCAGGGAAGGTTATGGAGCAGATTGTCTTGAGGGAGAATATGTGGCATGTGGGGGACAACTTAGGGATCAGGCCTAGCCTGCATGGGTTCATGAAGGGCAGGTCCTGCTTGACCAACCTGATCTCCTTCTTGTGAGCCAGCTGGTGGATGAGGGAAAGGCTGTTGATGTAGTCTACCTAGAATTCAGCAAAGCCTTTGACACTGTCTCCCACAGTACTCTCCTGCAGAAGCTGGCAGCCCGTGGCTTGGAGTGGTACACTCTTCACTGGGCAAGGAACTGGCTGGAGGGCCAAGCCCGGAGAGTGATGGAGAATGGAGTTAAATCCAGCTGGCGACTGCTCATGAGTGGTGTTCCCCAGGGGTCAGTTACTTGGGCCTGTCCTCTTCAGTATCTTTATTGATGACCTGAACAAGGGCATTGAGTGTACCCTCAGAAAGTTTGCAGATGACACCAAGTTGGCTGGAAGTGTCAATATGCCTGGGGGTAGCAAGACCCTACAGAGGGATCTGGACAGGCTGTATCACTGGGCTGAGGCCAATGGGAAGAAGTTCAACATGACCAAGTGCTGGGTCCTGCACTTTGGCCACAACCCCAGGCAATGCTTCAGGCTTGGAGCAGACTGGCTGGAAGACTGTGTAGAGGAAATGGACCTGGGAGTATTGGTTGATCCCTGCCTGAACATGAGCCAGCAGTGTACCCAGGTGGCCAAGAAGGCCAATGGCATACTGGCTTGTATGAAAAATAGTGTTGCCAGCAGGAACATGGAAGTAATTGTCCCCCTGTACTCAGCACTGGTGAGGCCGCACCTTGAGTACTGCGTCCAGTTTTGAGCTCCTCACTGCAAGAAAGACATCGAGGCCCTGGAGTGTGTCCAGAGAAGGGAGCTGGGATTGTTCAGTCTGGAGAAGAGGAGGCTCAGGGGAGACCTTATTGCTCTCTATAACTGCCTGAAGAGAGGCTGTAGTGAGCTTGGGGTTGGCCTCTTCTCTCATGTAATTAGTGATAGGACGAGAGGGAATGGACTCAGGTTGTGCCAGGGGAGATTCAGACTGGATGTTAGGAAATAATTCTTCTCTGAAAGGGTGGTCAGGCACTGGAATGGGCTGCTTAGGGAGGTGGTGAAGTCACTTACCTTGGAGGTGTTCAAGGAACGTTTAGACACTGTGTTGAGGAATATGGTTTAATGAGAGCAGTTGGTGACAGGTGAACTGTTGGAATGGATGATCTTGTAGGTCTTTTCCAACCTTGATGATTCTATGATTTATGATCCTATGATGATAAATACAGTCCCTTATTTACCCAGAAAGCTGATGACCACTGGAAAGAATCAGAAGGGGAGTCTTCTAAAACCTATGCCAGCTGTAACAGTGTCTTAGTTTTAGCTCAGATGGAGTTGCTTTCTTTAGAGTGTCTGATATGTTTTGATCCTAGGAGACAAACGATGTTGATAACACACAAATGTTTATAGTTGCTGCTAAGCAGTATTTTGCATAGATATTTTGCATAGGCCATTCTTAGTGAAGGGCCTAAGGAGCTGGAAGGAATTAGTACAGCAGGCTTAAACAGGCCAAAGGGATATTCCATATCATATGACATTAAATGGAAGGAGTTTTGAATGAGGTGAAAGTTATCTCTACCTTTTATCCACTGCTTGACGTCTAGCTGGGCATCAGTCAGGGAGCGGTGAGAATTGCTGCTGCATCACTTGTTATATACATATACGTACATTCACATACATATATATATATATATATATATGCACACACATATATATATAGTCATATAGTCATAACGATCATCCTTTTCCTTTTCTCTATCTTAGTAAATAGTTTTATCTCAACCCAAAGTTCTATATTTTTTTTTCCTGATTCTCTTCCCCATTCCACTGGGAAGAGGGGAGTGAGCAAATGACTGTGTGGTACTTAGCCACCTTTTGGGTCAAACTAAAGCAGGCAGAACAAAGGGTTTCTGTTTCCTGTGCAAATTTCCCTGTTATTCACAAGGTTTGACTGATGTAGTCTGCATCCTCCAAACCAGAAACATAAATGTCCAGAAGCAGTAGCAGAGACTGTCTTAACTTATGCAAATAGGAGCAGAGGAAGCACAGTGCTCTGAAAACTGAAACAGAGAAAGAAAACTGAACTCTGACATCCGCGTTCTGATTTCCAGGGCATTTATTCCTCATACAGCAATCCTCAGTCTTCTAGCTGGTTTGACTGAGCCATGTAATACTTAAATAATTTTCACCATTTTTAAGTTTTAGGAAAACATTTCTAGCACATTTCAGATTCCCTGGGTAACCATGGCATCACAGGAGATGACTGCATATCTGCCAGATGCTGTAGTCATTGCTGCTCAACGTTGACTCTGACAGCACAGATCCACATCACATTTGGATGTTACAATCCTGAGAAAATTTTCAGGCTATTGAGTCCACTGCAAGAACAGTCAGGTGATAACTCCGATGGCATTTCAAGCTAAAGAGAGGACAAAATGGGAGTAGGACCTCACCACTTTGCCATGGCTGAGATTTCATGATTTCCCACTAGTAGCTTGAGAGATGAAGTGAGATAAGATATACATCTCTACTTCCCTATGGCTGAAAGGCTTTCTGGAACTTCAGAGAAAACACAACTGATACAGGGGCTTGGAGGTGTCTACCGACTGATACTCAAAATAGCATATAGACCCTGATTAGCTCTTTACCAACACAGTTTGAAATAGTTTCATCAACAATAGTGGCTTAAAAGCAGCCACAACAAAGTCGTGCCTTTTGTCCTGAAGTACTGTGTGGAATCTCAAGTAGGACTCTGGGCTAACTTTGAAAAACTCTGGTCACAACAGGGTAACTGCTGGATATAAGAAGGAGAGCATGGGATCTCTGAAATTAAACTCTTGCTACAAACACAAGTCTCTTCATGGGTTTTTGGCTTGAAAATATTCTTTGCTTCTCATGGTCAAGTTTATTCTGCTCTAAAGGATTCACTCAAGCAGCATAATGCACAGAGACTTCCCTTAGGGCATAAAGAGCAAGGAAGCATCACTTACAAAACTGTGACTGGTAAATCACAGCAGACAAAGGTTGCAGTGCTAACGTAGATTTTCCTGTGTGCACATCTAGCAATACAGCATGTTTGGAAGGCTTCCACTACCTACTTTATCCTTTCCTCTCTTTTCTAAGTTGCATGACACAGAACTTGGTGCTACTACTTCTGAAGTCCAGTCCTCTAAAGACCAGAAAATCATTCTGCTGTTCCACATTTGATTTGTATCCATACTAATTACTCAGACAGTTATTGAAAGAGCTTTGAATATTTATTGAAACTACATCAGAGGTGCAGCACAGTTTTCCATTCATATATGTCCTGCAAGGAAATAGGAACAAAGAAAACCACAGATAATTCAATTCAAGTTCAAGTTATTTAGTCCAGCGGCTTTCATCTGAATATTTTTATGAGGGGCTGTAGGCTGCATTTTGTTGTTGTTCTTGCCATGGCTAATTTAGTTCTCTGCATGCGTTTCAAGCATTTTGCTGAAGAACCACGTTGTTTATAATGACATTGATGGTGATGGAATATCAGCCCCTCTCTAATGTCCTACAGAGGCTGAGAGGAATGCTCCCAGCTTCTCAGTCTACTTGTCAAGCCAAAAGGTACATTATAGCCCATCTATTTCAGAAACACATGCCAGGAGGATTGAAATCTGCAAGTCTGTCTGCTAAATATGAACATCAAAGAGAGGCAGATCCCCTGCCAAGCAGGAAAGTAGAAGCAACGAGAACATTAGCCAGCTAAGCCACAGTTGCTAGACTTGATTGCAGACTTAGCAAGGATAAAGTACATTTTATTCACTGCAATGTGATAGCTTCAAACAGATATTCAAAATATACGGCTGAAATAATTTCTCCTACTCACACTCCTAAAAAGATATCATTGCCTCAGTGCTAGTGGAGCATGCTATGTTACATACTCTTTTCTCAGGTTTGACATTAATGCAACTATAGACACAGGATTGACAGCTAACTTATTTATTTATCTGAGACATTTCCATGCACTGAACAGAAAAGCATTATCATCACTTGGCCTTAGGGCTTTCTAACTGTTTACTCTCCCTAAAAATACGTGCACTATTTTAAGAAAAAAAAAACAACTGTTTTTGTTGTTCATTGTGAGCTATGACTTTCCTTTGTCACAGGTTACAGCAGCAAATTTAAATAGAAGCACTTCTGAACTCAAACAGAATTTAAATGATATCAGCTGAATGTTTTTCTGGTTTGAGGTGCCTCAGCGACCTCAGCCCAACTGAAAACCCAAGACAAACCCAAGTTTGTCTCACTTAATTCAGTGGTTAAAACCCCTTATATTTAACAGCACAGAACTAGAGCTTCATCAGAAAAACTCACCACTGTCTGTCTTCCACTTGCCTCAGCAACAGGCGTTATGGTATTTTACAAAAGACGAAGTGTTTTATGTTTGGTTGTGCACAAGCACATACAGATAATGGATAATTTTGGCTGTCCCAGAATGCTCTTAGTTTTAGAATGCTGTCTTTTTCTTTAATCAACATCAGCCTGGATTGTGTGTGGGATTCTTTTCATGTTACTGGAGCTGTGGAAAAAGTAAGAATACCTCATCCATGCCATCTGGTTTTCCTCACTTGGGAAGGAATATTTTTCTGGTTTAAGGGTGTTTTTTTTTTTTTTTTTTTTTTTTCTGGTAGCAAGTATTCATTAACCTCTGCAGCTGCCTTTTGTGCTGGTGCCTCATCATTACAGGAGCCTGAGAGATTACTGTAGACCAGACATCCAACTTTCTGACAGCTGCAACTAGAGGAGATGAATCAGACTGTAGGTAACAGCCTCTGTTCTTTTTATCAGTGAGGGACAGTTCCAAACAATTCTGTTCTTGCTCACCCTCTTGTTTTGCCCCAGACCCCAAACACAGCCAAGACTCTTACAAGAACTTCAGACCCTAGAACATCAAAACCATGTCCTCACTCTTAGAAACTGCACCTGGGTGTATTTCACTGTCTCTTTTTCTTACTCTTTACTGCAAAAATATATGTTGTCAGGGTTGACTCTGCATGGCTTATGCTCTCTACAGTTTAGTATTTTCATGACTAGCCTTTGTTGCCTGAACTAGCCAAAAACTATTAAAAACTTCAAGCGCTCAAAAACAAGCAAGTATCAAGAAGAAAACTGTTTTTTAAATATCCTCTTGCTGCTGGCAACTACTACGTGCTGTGGCAAATCAGATCATATGAACCTGATGAAATTTCTAAACCATCTCCTCCCCAACAGAACTTTAGCTGTTCCATTCTTCTATTCAGGTTCTTTTTCTTCTTTGCACTATTCCTTTTTGAGAAAACACTTAAGGGTGAGGCATCTGAAAAAGGTCTTCTGCTTTCAGTGCCTCAGCCCCACCTGCCTGGCACTGGGCTATGAGAGCAGCGTGAGCTTCTGCAGCACAGCACAGCCACCAGACGACAAGGGCTCCCTGGATCATTAGTCACGGGTATGCCAGGCATTGGTGCATATATGTTTTGAAGCTGGTATTACCAGCTAGCAGGTGGCACATTTCCTAAACTGACACTGAGGTTTGTAGTTTCATTCAGGTATATTCTGTGCTTGTTAAATATTTTGGCCTGGGTTCCACAGCAAGTAACAAGAAGATTAGATGGATCTTGAGACTGAACTATTAGTAATAGCACCCACCACTCTGCACAGGGCTGAGGTGCTCTAAATGTGTTACAGTCCTTGGTGCCATGTCTGTCTGGACTGGGCAACCTCGCACGGGATGTTGTGGCTCCCTTCTACCCCTGCCCAATTTTTTTTCAAGACAAAAGTCATAGTGAGGCAACAGGTACTCAGGTCTTGTCATGAAGGGAGGGATCAGGCTATAATACAGTAATGTGGAGCTGGGGTGAAAAATCATCTGTTCTGGTGTAGACACCAGTGTTACTGCAAGTGGATACACAGGCTATTACCAAGTGAGTCCTGTAACTCCTTACAACACAAAAATGTTGAATTTCTGACACTTGTTCTGTAATGCAAATCCAAAATGATTCTGTTGACCTCTGTTCTGGGGGGTCACAGTCAGCTGCTGATTTTAAATACAACTGCAGTTGTTTGACAACTTAGGGATAAATCCCATGCTGGCAGAACAGATGGGTTTACACAGAATAATGTAAATTATTTTGGTTTTGAACTGCCAATGAATGATGTAGAGCAAACCACTGTGCCCCTTTACCTGATATTCTAATCAGGTTCCAGTATGCCTGATGTATAAATCCAGTCCTCCATTTATATCACAGCACTACATCATTGCTGCATTTCTGTGCATATTTTTGTTTATAAATACATGTGTACTCAAACACACACACACACACATATATATATATGGATATTTATATATGCACACAAACACTCTCTCTCATACACACAAGTGTTTACAATATAAATAACTCTGAGCTCTTGTGACCTACAATAATAAATTACGAATTAGATAGAGAATAAATACAATTTTCTCTTTTTTTTCTTTTTCTTTTTCTACACATTGTGTATATGAATCTGCGAATGGACCTAAAGCATAATTTGCAGCACAGAAAGGAAATGGTTTTGATGTTTATGAATCACTACTGTCAAATTTGTACAAGTAAAATACAGTACAGTGTATGTATATCCACAGAAGACCTCTTCATGTTTAAAACATTCTGGAGAGCTTAACAAGTGATAACCTAAGATAAAGCTACTGTTGGGTCAAAGAATGAATTAAACAAGTGTTGCCTTTAGTCTTGACATGAAAGCATTTACCGAGCCAATGTTCTAAATCTCTGTTGGCAGAATATTCAGAGGTGGCAAACGAAAGAGCACTTAAGATGCACAGGCTCTTTCAGCTATGGATTTATAATGATATTCCTGTAGTGCATTTGTAGAACACAAAACCTGACTTGGGCAGTAAGGAAGCAATACCTCAGCTGGATATGTAGGGCCTTGAGATAGATGAGTACCTGGAATACCTTTTAGATGTAATGAAAGCCCAAGAATAGATCACCTCCTGGGGGACCAGCAGTAATAGCAACTGACTTTGTGACCCTTCCCTCCCCTTTGTTGCTTTCTTAAATTCATATTACTTAATTCTTTTCTGTTTACATTTTGCAGGTACACTTCATAATTGTGGAAGCTCCAAATGGGTTTCACTGGCATAACAGTTACAGCCATAGTTTGCCCAGAAACAGCTGCTCTTCTCTCCCAAATGAATCAGCACAAAGCAGTGAAGACTTAGTCCCCCGTGCTCAGTCACCGAATTTGACTGAGCAGTTTGCTATGCTTCTTTCATGAAGTTGACATCTGTCATCCAGAATTCTAAGAGCTGGGTGGATACTACTTCCCATAGAGCATTACAAAGCTAACAGGCAGTTATAACCTGCAATTGTTCCTCAACCAGCCCTGACTTGATCAAGTTCTCTGGTGTTCATCATACTCTGACATACTCCTGATCTCTCAGGTTGTACTGAAGAGATCCATTTGACCCTCCAAAATGTGCTTTTAAGTAATTTGCATTCAAGTTTGAAAGCCTCGTGTTCATTTAAAAAAAATCCTCTAGGAAAACTGAGGGACTAATACGAAATAAAAAGCTCTGGGGACATTAAAATGTAGGCAAAAACCAGACTTTCCTCATTATAATTTTGTCATGTAAACTATTGTAGACAGAGCCATAGACTAAATTGTCCTCAATCCAAATTTTATCTAGTTATATGTATCTCTGTTTTGAAACAATATGTTTTAGAGGACTTCTAATAAAGATTGAAAGTACCTGAAATTGGGGAAAAAAAAAGGATTTTAAGTTCTTAACTCCAAAATTGCTGTCAAAATCTCCCTTTGTGCCTACACTCCATCAGTATCTTACATCTTGTTTTCCTTTCCTTACATTTTGGAGATACCCAAGATTTTGTATTTTCCTGACTGTACAAAACATCCTCAATCTGAGCACAGAATCCAGCCATCAACATTGCCTATCTAGTCTTATCACTAAACCAAGTCTTTAGTGCCACATCAATGCATCACTTGTTTACCACCAAGGACAAACATTCCAGAACCTCACTGGGCAGTCCACTCCAATGTATGACCACTCCATGAGTATCTACAATCTAATCCAAATCTAAAAGCTACACAGATGAATATTGGTCTTAGAGTACACCTGGGGTATACGGACAGGTTCAGACATCTGCCTGAACAAAACAAGCTATACCAAGCAGAGGCTCTCTCCACTGGGCATTCTGTACTGAAAGAATACCAACATTACTGGATGAGAGACAAGTAGCATAGGAGCCAGGTCACTCACCTGCACTCTTGGGAGATGCTGGGAGTTCAAGCTCTCACATGCCAAGGATGACAATAGACCTGCAACCTGTAAAAAAAAAACATTGAATTTCATGAATCCAGCCTTTTGTGTAGCCCCCCTTATACATTCCCAGAGCAATATGTACTGATGTTATGTCTCATATTTGTAAATGGCTTTTAGAGTGCTTACCTGAACAGCAGATGCTTGGCTAGTGTTAGGCAACTGCTTGTGACATCTCGTTAGCACCACATGCCTAACACCAAGGAGCTCACCTCTTGGCTGTGTTAGAGTACAGCTCTGCATGGTTATGTTGCTGAAGGCCCACGTATGCAAAAACAGCATAAAAGGCTGCTGCTAATATGAATTAGAGGTTAATTCCAGAAGACAGGAAAGCTGATGTTTTGTCTGAAAACAAACATGATATACATTTGTATTGGAAGTTGTAAACAAAGAGGCATGCAGGGTAGGTAGCCTCAAGCAAGCAGAAATTTTTAAAAATCTTGAGACTTGTCTTTACATTATTTATAGGCTGGAGAAGATTCATTGTTTGTGAAACAACAGGCAGCCCTTGTGCTACATCTATTGACACAAAGAAACATTCTTGGATTGAAATTTGCTTTGATATCCTGTAGAGATTTTCTCCTATTCTGAGTTTCTTAAATATAATGTGCTCACAGGGCATGAGCTTGCCCATTCTACTATATATGTACACATTCTTGCCTCATGCATTGCATACAACACTTCACAACCAAGCTGCATGAGGTGGGAAAGAATTCTCAAGGGTATGTAATATATTTAAATAGCAAATTAGTAAAACATTGTTTTTTATTAACATGAATAAAATCAGATTTCATAAAGGCATTAACAAAGAGTAAAATAACTGCTACTTACACAAAAAAATTGTGTGTTCTCTGCAGAGTGAAAGATGATACTTCTATAATATTAGCAGAAAGGAGGGAACAAATCAAAAAAGAGTACTGAAAGACTAATTCTTCCCCCAGGAAAAAGACAAGACATTGTGTGAGAATACTCAGGAATTGCTGCCATTATCCTCCATGGTAATGTGAGATCAGACAGCAAAGACTCAGTGGGCCAAATCCCATTCCGTGTAACTCCTCTGAAGTCAAAGATATTACACCAGAAATTAACACAGCCCTTATCAGACACAAAACCGATTTTGTATTATACTTACTGTTATTTATTGAACTGCAGTAGCCCCTAGAGGCCCTCAGGAGGACTGCTCTCTTATTGTGCTCCAACAAGTAACAGGAAAGGATGATGATGGGACACTTAGGCACTTTCTTTGATTTCTCTGCAGTTCAGCACCAGCTCAGACGTCTTCTTTCTTACTTCCTTTTAGGAGATTAGTTTAATGTCCTCTCTTTCATACGTCCCAATGAGTGAGGTCCTCCGACACAAGGGTCCCCAAAGCCAGTAGAATTACTACTACACACAGCTTGCTGTTGGTTGCATGTCTACCAGCTCATCCTCACCTACTCAAGCAGTACCTCAGTAACCAAGGAGAAGCCATGTCCCTGACACGTCATTGATGGGCTTCAGGGCAGAAGAACTCCAAGAGAAATATATATATATATATATAAATAAGTTAGCAGTACATTCAGCTGTCAGAAAGCATTGAGATAGTCAAAGAGGAGTTTCAGTCTTTTCCCCCTGTGTTGGAAAGAATGATGTCCTGTCGTGTGAAGCAACTGAGAGATTAGTAATTAAAAGTGAAGAAAAATAAATAAAAATAGACCTGTAGGAGTATCCCTTCTAAAAAGGATGTTTTAAATTTTACAAAACTGCCTTTCTTTAATTAGGTAAAACTCTCCTTTAATCTCTCTCTTTTTTTTTTTTCCTTCTTTTTCCTCATCCCCAGCCTATGTCATTGAGCTATAACAGGATCAGAGAAAGTGTCTTAACTACTTACACTTAATGAAGATATCACCACATATTTCAGGGACATGTAAATGACAGAAGTTGACACGATAATAATGCTGGACACTTCTGGTGAATCTAAATATAGGCCTTCCCCCTGCTCATTTAACAAACAGGAAAACAGCTCCTGGTGCAGCCAACACTGGCTATTACATCTGACTAATAGGCACTTCATTTTGCTCACTGTTGAATCCTAAATTCATTAGTGCACTATTGTATGTGGTCTGAATGTGGCTGTTTCTTCTATGGCATCCTGAAGTGTTCTGTATTAGTAATCCTTTTGTTTTGTAGTAGGTTCCTTTTAAGGATCCCAGGTTATTTTGTAAACTTTGGAAAGCTCTTGAAGGTCTACCAAAACCAGTGAATATATTTTAAAATCATCAGAATGTGGTCATCACAGGCACTATTATTTCTATCATTGAGAACCATCCTAAAGGTAGATATACTGTAATACGTTCAAATTCCAGAGAAGTTTTAATTCATTGACCAAAGCAATGGTACTCAATTTGTCAGGAAAGAATGTGCACAACAAAATTGCATACAGCAAACTAACATCAAAGGTGGTTCATATTTTCAGACAAAAATCTTCAAAACTAAATATGACCCATTACAATGAAATGTCCTTCTGGCTAGACCAATTTGCCTGAAACAATCAAGGGATCTTGTTGAGAATCATAATTTTCTCCATAACCCAAAGACTGAGTGTTTTAGCACATGGTTCTATCCTGATCCAAAGAGATTAGGGCTTTCTAGTCACCCACCAACATCACTTCTGCAGCAGTTTCCTCAGTGGCTTCTTCTATTGAATGACTTTTTGCCTATCAATGCCTTCTGAGGTTGGATAGAACTCATGGCTCAAGATACTCTGTCATCGCAATTTAGGGCCAATTTCTTTGACTGTGAGAAGAGATTCTCAGAGGGAAAAGTAGAAGACATCTCTTTGTACCTAGTTTTCTCAGTAGCATGCCAAGACTGATTTCTGCTCCACAAAGGTAAGTAATGAGAAGAGAGGGTAAGACAAACAATAATGAGAAGGAAAAATCATCCAGGCACATCCATGGGAAAGTTCATAGAATTATAGAATCACCAAGATTGGAAGAAGCCTCCAAGATCATATAGTCCAACCACCTGTCACTTACACTTCCTCAATGTCCCTCAGTACCACATCTAAATGTTTTTTGTGCATCTCCAAGTTCTGTGACTCCACCAGCTCCCTGAGAACTGCGTTTCAGTGCCTGACCACTCTTTTTCAGAATAAATTTTTCCTAATTAACCAAGCTGAACCTCCCATGGTGCAACTTTAGGTCATACCCTCTAGTCCTACAAATAGTTATACAGGAGAATAGGCTGAACCCCAGCTCACTACAACCTCCTTTCAGGCAGCTGTAGAGAGCAATAAGGTCTCCCCTAAGCCTCCTCTTCTCCACTGCATGCTCAGTGATCACATATTACACCATGATGAATCACAGTGCTCAACCACGAACTTATTCTTGCTGCTGATATGATTATTTATCTCTTCCTCGGATCTGATCTAAAGCCCCTCTACACAAAGGTATGAGGTCAGTGCTGGAAATGTTCATAGGCTTCACTTATATACAAATTGGAACAGAATATAAAAAAACACTGGAGGGATGTTGTACTGACAATTGTTTCTCACTTCAGTGTGTGCAATAGGTGGTATAAATAGCACACCTAATATTTTTGCCAACTCGGAAAAGATGCCTTGGACTGTTATTATTAATAACTGTGCTGCGTTTTCATGCAAATACAGCTTCACAACAAAAAGACAAATTGTGCAGTTTATGCTACACTTTGTGGAACAATGATCAATTTAGCCTTGCTTTTAGCCCCACTACAGGGCTGACAATTTTTGTCCTTTAGATCCAGGATGCTTGGGGTTGCCTTTGTGTGTGCGGTGGCCAACATAAGTGTAGCAGAAACATTCACAGTGTATTTAGCAACCTAAGTAAAATAGTACGATCCAGTTGTGAAGCTCAGTTGTGAACACTTGTGGAGCACAGTGTGAGGTGTAAGCTCCTTAAAGTGACCACCTGCAGTCAGCTAATCCACAACTGCAGTGCCAAATGTTAGCCTTTACAGGCAGGTTGATGGCTTCATGCTCAAAGAATGATGAAAGCTGTGAAGGCTCTCCAAGCTGTGCAAAGGCACAGTATGACTTCATCTCCAGTAGGCACTTTTGAGTGACAAAGTCCCTGGAAAGAGGAATGTCATGGAGATGGTTTGTTCGTTGTTTTTTTTCCGTTTACATCCTTCCTCATATATTTCCCACAGAAAAAATCTGTCCTGACATGGTTCTTTTCATATAAACTGAGCATACCTCTCTCACCTTCATTCACCATCACCACCACCACCACTTTAATGATTCCGGTGGGCTTCATAGATATAGTTCTTCAAAACTTTCAGTGGGAATGGAAACTGTTTTGTTCAGCATGTGCTTCAACTACAGTTAGCCAAGTACTAAATAGATTTTTGCAGTCTTTTCACTACCACTAGTATTGAAGAGTGCTTAAAAAATAACCCCAGCAGCTTATGAACACATGGGATCTCTATAGTATCTAGTTCAGAGGGAATTCACAGGCCTTGAAATCTGTGCCAGAACTGATTTAGTGAGCCACCACAATATGAACCTGAGAGCAGCACTCAGTATCTATTCAAAAATATGTGTATTATTTGGGAGTTTAAATTTTCCTTCAGCTCAGGCTGTGTAGCTAGTTTGCACAACACAATTAGCAGGATTTGTTGCTGCAGTAGAAGTTTGCAGCAGTGGTTCAATCAGGACATGTGAGCCACAATCGAATCTAATTCATTTTTTTCCTAACTGTATGGACTCCTGAATGCTAGTGGGAGTAAAGGATTGTAAAAATCCATTTTTTGTCATTAAAGCAAAAGCTCTGCCAATGAATATGTACACAAAGCACCATTGTTGTTAAAGAAGCATACATTTTACACTGTCACTGCTGGAAAAGAATTTGACTTCCTAGAGTGAGAGAATGCAACAGAGCATGATCATGGATTTTATTCAGGCTAGCATCTTCAGCAATAAAATGGTGGGTGTAATCCTTAGAGAGAGGTTCTACCATTTTATTCTCAGCAGTGGAGTGGTAGAACTCTGTGTGTAGGCAAGCTATAAAATAAATTTTGAGAGTCTGTTTTGAGCTATAACAATCCTGTATTCTCACCTCACACATTTTTTTCCAGCCTCCACAAATCAGGATGAGTTACTATCTGATGTTAATTTGGATGAAAGCAGAGTTTGCAAGACGTGAACGTGGAAAATTGTATGTTTTGGAAGTATGCTCTGTAACTCCACCTGACTTGTAAATAGCAAAACCATTTGTTATTCAGTTTTCAAAGACAGCCTGCTACACCCTGGAAGTTGACAGGAACCACAGAATTGTGGGAGTTGAAAGGAATCTCTAGAGATCATCTCGTTCAGCCCTCCTGCCAAAGCAGCTCACTAGCCCAGGTTGCACAGGTAAGCGTCCAGCCAGGTCTTGAATGTTTCCAGAGAAGGAGACTCCACAATCTCTCTGGACAGCCTGTGCCAGTGCTCTGTTACCCTCGCTGTGAAGAGGTTCTTATGCAGATTTTTGTGGCATTTCCTATGGTTCACTTTGTGGCCATTTCCCCTTGTTCTATTACCATGCACTGCTGAAAAGAGTCTGTCCTCATCCCTTTGCCTCCCACACCTTAGGCAGTTATAGACCTTGATCAGATCCCCTCTGAGACTACTTTTCTCAAGGCTGAACAGACCCAGGTTGCTCAGCCTTTCTTCACAAGAGAGGTGTTCCAGGTCGTTTATCATCTTTGTGGCCCTCTGCTGGACTCTTTCCAGTAAATTCTGAAACAGTCCATCTTCCCTTTCTTGCTAGCAAATAACTACCAAAAACTAAATGCTTGGTTTTTAAGTTATACGAGGAAAAAAAAAAGAAAGGAAACAAGAGCAACAAATCTGAATATTAGCCTTCTTCATGAAGACTCTTTTATGTACTGGGATTTAACAAACTTTCTGAATATTACCTTCATTCACTATATCACCATTAGCCTTGTGTTCTGGACAGCATAGTTAAATTACTGTGAATGTTACAGTTAAATTATTAAAGTTACCTTGGTTGCTAATCCAGAGCTCACTGCCTGTTACCTTGGATTGTGTGGCTGGCTGCAGTTCATTGCCTTTAGTCCCTCTCTTCCCAGGGTACTGTCTCTAACCAATTACCTAGTCTGATGATACTCTTACTGTTCTTGCTAGCCATTAAGCAGCTCTCTTAGCTTTCCCTATGGCTTTACAGTGACAGTGCTAACGAAAAATACCTGGATTAGAGAAAAAGCAAAGCTATATTTTCATTCACAGAGCAGGCACAGCTCAGCCTGCAGCACAGTAGGCTTCCCCACTTTGCCATGTCAAACCTTGGCTGAGATGTCGAAGTGGACTAATTAATGCTAATTCTGTTGATGTCACCTATACCCAGGGAGGTAAACCCACACCACACAGCTAAAATCATGGTATCAGCTTTTCCTTGTTCCCCTACAGGCCCTCTAGGATTTGAACCAGCAGCCCACAGCTGAAAGACTCAATAGCCTGCACAAATTCCTAGGGCTATTTATTGCCCTCACCATGGATTGTTTCAGTGGAGTCCAAAAATATGTTGATAATTCAGTGGACAGAGCCACCTGGGAACTGAAATAATTGTTTGCAGGCCATTCAACATTTCAACAGTTCTAGTTCCTAGTTAGAATAAAAACTACTCCTGGAATAATAATTTTCTGCAATTGTAAATTCATAAAAAAATAAAAGAGGGAGAAAAACAGACAAAAATAAGTAAAAGTTCATTTAAAATACTTTGCTCGGAACTATTTCACTTTGATTTTATATGACCTTCTGTCATATCTGTCACACACAGATAGTACATAACATTCATTTACAATACCTTAAGCAACTCTTCAAAATGAAATGCTTCATCATTATGAAAACAATATATTGAATTTTCCCTATGAAAAGTGAAAAAACAAACTTATGCAAAATAGCATGATTTACATAGAACCATAGAATAGCTTCAGTTGGAAGAGACCTTAAAGGTTATTGAGTTCCAAACCCCTGCTGTGGGCAGGCCATATCCAACCTAGCCTTGAATGCCTCCAGGGAGACCAATCCCAGGCAATCCCACTGTATGTTCATATAGCACATGGGAGAATGTACTTGGACATTGGGATTTTTTTTTTGTTTGTTTGTTTGTTTTCTTTCAACATTCAGTGTCTTCCTTAACACTGCCAGGTTAGCCGGGTGTACCTGGAACAACTAAAACTACTTACTCTATAGATCTGGAGTTTCTTACCTTTCCATGTTACCTTGATCTGGCTGGTTTCTGTCTGTGCTGGATGTCAGGTCTCATGCTTCTTTCCCAAACCTGGGCATGCAGGAGCATAGATGTCACCATCCTGGTGGGCTGGCAGGGACCCTATTGCTCCAAGGCTCTGAATTTGCTGAGGAAGGTCAGTTCTATCCTGTAGCCCATGAGAGCAGAAAGATGGGAACTCATCCAAAGCGACCACCTCTTTGCAAGGAATCCTAGAATCCCAGAATGAAAAAAGTTGGAAAAGATACCTAAGATTACCTAGTTCAAAAATCAGTCCTTGCCCACCATACCCACTAATCGTGTCCTTCAGTGCCGCGTCCATTTTGTTCTTGAACATCAGCAGCCTGTTCCAGTGTCTTACAACTCTTTCCGGGAAGAAATGTTTTCTAATACCCAGCCTGAACCTCCCCTAACGCTACTTGAAGCTATTATCTCTTGTCTTATCACTGTTACCTGAGAGAAGAAGCTTTTCAGGTGGTTGTAGAGAGCAATGAGGTCTCCCCTGAGCCTCCTCCAGACTGAATAATCAACTAAGTTGTTAGGGGCCATAGCTTTTCTAGATTGAAGCTATGGTTGTATTTTACAAGCTCAAAAGGTGGTTTGTTTCACAGTCCCCTTCCTGTCCCCAAGAGCAGTCTTCGCCCTTAGGAGCATCAGGCCCTCCTCTGCTTTTACCAAGGAGGGAACAGGTGGCCTTCATACCACCCAGGACTGAGCCCAGATCCCAGCAGGACCCCACAGCAACCTTGGAAAATGACGACAGCAGCTATTATCCTTCATGGCTGGGGCACGGCTGGGGTGAGAGCAGCTCCACAGCCCAGAAAAGCCCGTGCTTATGCTAAAATGGTTTGTGTTCCGCAGCTCATGTGTCCTGCTTATTTCTTCCATTTGCCAATTCACTTCTAAAGTGGAAGATTTACTCAAAAAGTTATTTTTCCTATATATGTACATAAGTAAATATTTTTAAATTTGCACCTCTATACAGTGATATAGTTTCATATGTAGTTTCCATTGAGGGAAAAAGTAATACTAAAATTTAGTGATACCTCAGGCTGGCTTCTTTGCTTTTGTAGCTGGTGATATCATTCCTTGGCATAACTGAGAAACAAAAGTTGGCAGCCTCTGTGAAAACTAGAACAGCTGCACTACTGTGAAGGAGGATAACTGTAGTCTACCAGAGCAAAGAGCACATGCCTGCCAATCAATAACATCCTTGCTGTTTAAGACAGCAATTCCAAAGCAGCCCATGCCAACCCAACAGTGGCATCATTCTTCCTCCTCTTCCCAGCGCACCTGTGAACTCCCTCTGGTGAGTGTTGATCTTTCGTATCCTGTTAGCAGGAACCTCAGCAGAAGCTTCTGTACTGTGTGTCAGGCAAACCAGGCTGCTTTTCTTCAGAGCTAAAACTAACAGGTAAAATAGCAAAAGCAACAACTTAAAGTCAGCAGATTGAAGCACTGTGTCCAGCTACTAAGACACCATCGAAAATCTACTGCTTGACATCTGTGTCTGCAGGAAGTCCTTTGATTTAGGTGCTGAAGCAGATGCCAGGCCTTCTTGGATCTTTCACAAGAAGTAAGACTTTTATACTTGGCTGATTCCTATGTCTTAGATGCACTTGCTTAGCATCTGGTCTATGCAGTGATTCACTGCTTCATAAGAGGTGATAGCACCAATAAGTAAAGAATCTCTTTGTTTTGTCTTTCTCTGTAGGTTGATTGTCATGTAAAACCTGCCGCAGTCTGCATTCTTGGAAGAGCAATTTTCAGTGCTATCAAGAGGATAGAAGCAAGGAGAGCATTTACTTGTAAAGAGGTGGGCATAGAAATTAACCTCAGAGGAATTATCAGTTTTGTCTAGACCACTCAGGAGCATTGTGAAAAGGATGGCCTTCAAAGTACAACTGGATTAACAGTGCACAAAATTTTCGTCAGTGACAGGCAAAAGAACACGGTATTCACTATATCTGAACATTAGATGCTACTCTACAGTAAAAAATTAATTCCCTTCTGTACTTTCAGTCCAGCACAAAGTCCAGGAGCAATTCTGATCTCTGTGATGAGCAACACGAAGAACATCTCATCCACCATCAACAGAAGCACTGATCCAGATTGAGTTTCCCTCTAGCCCTTGCCAAGTCACCTCAGACAAGGCTGAACAAGAGGTCTGCACTGGGTTTGGAGGTGGGGAGAACATTTCTTTGTCTGTCCTTGCTTTGAAAGGAGAGACTGAAATTTTTGACAGAAGAAAATGTTCTTGACCTTAAAAAAAAAATAAAATACTATAGTTTGACCTACAACTACATTTTTTACTATAGCTTCGTAAGAAACTTGTCATCTCAAATGTAAACTTGCATTTTGGTTTTACTTTTGAAAAAGACTTTGAAAAATACTTAGTGCTTTGTTTCTTGAGGAAATAAGATTTATAGTCATGCTGCGTCCATATCGGTTTGTGTCTGCTTACATCTTCTTTTCTGAAATTTTGAATCTCTAGCCTGAGCTCAGCCAAATTTGACAAAGATACAGTCCTTAGAAATAAGGAAGCCTCCACAGCTTTTTGACTATCTGCAAAAGGGCCCTGATAGCTTGCAGAAAGAGTAAGACCCTGTCAGTGCTTCTGGGAAGAGGCAGCAGTGTGAGTTCTCCCATTATACATCAAAGAGCTCACACGAGAAACGGACATTATAAATGTTCCGGCATTTAGAGACTTTCCATCAGAGCTCTAAACAACCACGCATTCAAACCCACAGGAAAACAGCCACACTAAATCTACAGCTTACAGAACTGCTTTTCCCCTTTTCATCATATTTCTTTGCTTTTTATCCCTAAATGTATTACCAAAATGAAAGGCACATGATGTTCTCTTTTCTCAAGTTTCCTTTCTTACTCTATTCATAGTTTGCTGAAACTCCCCCTAGCCAAGGACAAGTTTCCAAATGGAAGAAGGAAGCATGAAAATCTGTAACTGATGTAACTTTTTCAAAAGCAATCGGTGTTTGTGAAAGCAGACTTAGAAAAAAAGTAAGCTCACAACATCCCTTTTTCAGGCTAGGCAAAGGATAAGATTTCTAGGAGAAAGAGGAGAATAAAAATACTTAATTCCCAAACATAATGGTAGTGAAGAAAAAAAGTAAATTAAAAGGCCCGTCTGAATGCCTAGAATTGAAAATAATTTAATATTTTTATATTGAGCAGCTAAACTTAAACGTCAAAGAACTTCATCATCAAATAGAAGGCAGTTTATTTCTCATACAAATGCAGAAGCATTTTCTCTAATACCTTTCCTGTGATAGGCTGTTTTCTTAACACATATTCTTATCAGTGGCATCTGAAATATGTGACTGTTGCTTTCAATCCCTGAAGGCAGCTTGTTGCAAATATGCATGTTGATAATGGCTAACATGAATTTATACCTTAATTTTCAGCACACAAAAGCCACCTAAGTCTCTCTATATAAACAGCACTTAAATAAAGTTATTGGTTGCTAGCAGCTGTTTTTCCATTAACTGCTCCTGGGTTAAAAAGCCAGTGAAGGTTTTGATTATGCAGGTCATTTGTGGAGAGCCTTCCCAGAGTTCAGTGAAATATGTTGTGAAGTATGTGGAATATTCGTGTTTTGAGGACAGCTGATTCAGTTCTGGGTCAAGGCCTAATTCCCATTCGTCTGCTCCGCTAGCTTCTTCTTTATATTTTTCTTGGGATTACTTATTGTCTTAAAGATAAACTCAGTTTTCTGAGCCCAACTAATCTGAGTAGCTGGGTGATATTATTTTCCAGGAAAACAATGAAGAGCAGAGCTCAAATAGCATGGCTTTAACAGCTACCAGGACAGGACCTGCATGAAATTTCCCCCACTGTCCCAGTTAATCTTGCCATATGCCAAATCATAGTTCAAGGTGACTGAAATAGATGCTTCAGATTGCCTGTGACAGATCTCTCTTTTGTGAAAGCAAGATCTCCTTCCATAGTTTTACGTAAATTCCTGAGAATTTGAATTTCCAGAATAGAACTGCAAGATGTCTCAGAAAAACAAAGCAATATGTTGTCAAAAAAAAAAAAAAAGCAAAAAAAAAAAAAACCAGAAAAAACCCCAAAACACTGTCCTGAGCAAGCTGGCATGACTCCTACCAGTAACTGTTTTTTGGGAAAGCAGACTGTATCCCCCAATGGCTCTCCCTCAGGTGTCTCCCTCTCTGATGCTGCACAGGCAGAGAAAAAACTGAAATTCATGGGTGCGGGTATAAGTGGTTTACCTGTACAGTCTGAGTGCACTTGAGCATCACAGACAGTATTATTTAGACTTAATTTCTGCCTGCTGCAGTGCTGATTAGACAGTGATGTCTCACGTACTACTTTTTCACTCGCTTGGCCTCATCTGCACCTCCATGTTGGTTCAACTTCATCCCAAATCATAGGGTCACTGAGACTCCTCAGTTCCTCCTTGTGGTCTTCACCTCTGGATTCGTGTGAAGAACTTTATTACCCCCTCACAGCACAGAATAACTATCTGACATCTAGAGGTTTGCAGGGTAAAGCATGACCAAGCTGATGGAGGACAGCAAGGTTGTAGAGAGCTCCCAGGGCTGCACAGGCCTTCATAGACAGGTTGAGGGGAGCAGTGTCCCAGGGGCAGGCCTAGGTTCCACTGAGCACCAGGTCAGAGCTGTAACAGCAGGTGAGTAGCATGGGCTCCCCGCAGCTGTGGCACAGTGTGGAGTCTTTAATCCAGGGAGTAACACCACTGACCATCCATGCAGTCCCCTCTGTCACAAGCTCAGATGTGCATTCCTCACATGATGATCTTTTTACAGTTGTATGACAGCATTTACAACTTGGTCACTCTGAGCTCCAGAAAGTCTGTGAAGTTTTGCTCAGCCCTGGTGAGCACTGTACTGGGTTTGAAGCATGTGTTTTACAGGTAGCCTAGTTTTGTGTGTTTTTATTTATTTATATATATATTTTTAAACTGTCCATGTGTTCACTAGCTCCATTTCAAGAAGATCAAGGAGCCTTCAAATGGTAGTGACTTATAATTGCTGCTTATCTGTATTGTATTTGAACTGGTGACCCAGAGATGAAAAGAACCTTTCCTGATCTCATTACCCATCTCCTGAGTCCACCAGTCCCTGAAGAATGTGATTCATTAACCGAACAGCAATTCTGCTGACTATTTTTTCAAGCACTTCATAACCTACATGAAATTACAATATTTTTCCCATTCTCACTGTATGTGTGTCAGATACTTATATATCTCCAGTCCTTTTGCTAGCTAGCCTCACAGGAGTTGTGTAAATGGCATTATCAAAATTGCATCTCCCTGATTCATTATTTCCAATTTTATAAAATAGCTGAGTTAGTGAAGGCAGTATCAAAGGAGTTTTTAAATAAACATGCTTAATCTTCTGGAGATTAAAAGAGATAGTATGGGTGACATATAATGATTGTTTTACCCAAAAGCCATCAGAAATACAACGTACAAGAAAAACACATCAAACAAGTAGGCACAATAGAGAGCATTTCAATGAGAAGATAATCACACTGCAGGATTTGCTTCAACACAGTGGCCTAAATACTGCCTGATATGAAAATTAAAATGAAAGAGGAATATTAAAAAAAAGAATCATACCCCACAGCGTATTTAGAAAAAAAAAACCAAAACAACAAGAACAACAAAAAAACTGCAACTAATACCTAATACCTAAACATTTATTTTAGGATTTATATTTGCCTAAAAGACACAAAAAGACAAAAACTAAAGTAAATTAAGAAACCAGAAAAAAAAAAAAAGCAGGTCATCAATTTCTAGCATGATGCAAATTTTCTCTGATTTGAGTAAAGCAATTAAGCAATGTGTCTCTAACAAGATATCAAGAAAATTCCACTATTTGATTGTCTTAATATTTTCACCGAAAACGTATGGTGATTCGAAAAATATCACAAGACTTGCTAGCGTAGAATTTCATGGGAAGCAGTGTAGATTCAATTTTGTAAAAAAGGAATTCATTTAATAAATTACAAGTCCTGCTATTCATTCTGTCTGCAAAGGGATGACCGAGGCAGAATAATGCCCAATTTTCATACACTGTGATGGGCTATTAGATGTACAGATGCTGTTAAGTTCTGTCCAGATCCTCTGTTGGTGTAACTGACATAAATCAACTGAAGTTAACTGAGCTATGCATATTTACCCAGGTAGCTTGGAAAAAATCACATATTCATTTACAGCACGTCTGAGAAGCCAAGGGAAAGGTATTTAAGGCATATTGTGTTCTCTGAACACAATATGAACCTTATTAACTCTTTCCAGAAGATGCAGCCTCTTTGGGACTAATGGCTTTTCCACTGACTAAATTTTCGGACTCATACTCCATAGGGCCCAAATTTTCTGCTAGCTTTTCACTGAGAGAAGATCACATTTCTACTGAGTAATTATTCTGTTAATTAAGTTTTCACACATTTCAGTCACGTGTGCTGTGGCATTTCATGTGCCCTAAATCATTATATACCTACAGAAAAGCCAAAGCCAGAAAGATGTCAGAAATGCTACCCAGTAAATGATTTCACTAAAAATGTTGGGTCATGTGTCTTGCCAGCTGATTGTCTGCAGAGCCCTCTGACTAGCACCTAGCTGAATTCAGAAAGACCCAATATTTTCCAAACAGCTAAAGCCAGAAGTTCAAAAGAGCCTCAGATAGCTTATAGTACTTGGAAACAAAAGGGCTTTGCTTGACCCCTCTTAAAGACTGAGCTGAAATTCCCCACCATCTCCCTTGAAGTGTTTTTGCAGACAGCTTGAAGGAAACAATCATTTTCTCTCCATTTTCATCCCAAATTTACACCCATTCCTCTACTTTCATTTGCTTATTTGGCATCACATCAAAAGCCTCTCCTCACGTAGGAGCTCCAGCACAGGTTTCCCATTAGTTACTACTTACATTCACAATGGCTACAGGAGAGGGGAAGTAAGACTTCAAGCAAAAGTTACATATCTCCCTATGTTGACCACTGACATACTGACACTGAGCAAGTGTTGGCTCAGGGTCTCAAATACTCACACTTCCCAGCGAGCAGTCAGGCTTGAAAAAACACAGAACTTCATAGCTTGTGGATGTTATGTGCTTTGATCCCCAATATGTTTAGAAAACATGAACTTGCACACTCAAAAAAATGCTTATTGCAAGTGATGGTTAGACAATAATTACAGAGTACTGGGTCTTTGGTCTTGTCAGGCTAGATGATTCTTGATTGCTAGTGTCTTTGCTAGTAGCCAGAGGAGTTACCTATATAAATTAGACAGAGGAATCTAGTCCATGGCTTTAGTGGCAGAATTTAATTTTCATGTTGTTCTGTAGCAGTGTAGTACAAATAGTACTTCTAAGTAGTAGTAAAATACATCAGATGCTTGTTGGCATGAAAAAAAAATGATACCAGCTGTTCGATATTCAAACAACAGTCACATATTTGCATTGACATGAATGGAAAAGGTTTCTCAGTCATTTGAATGGACCTTGGATGAAAGAAATAGATCTGAAGATTCTTCTACTGATTTTTTTTTTTTTTTTTTTTACATTGCCTGCAAGGTACTTTTCTGCCTTCTCTTTTTTTAGCTTATCAATATGTATTTCAGAGGTTTTTACTTCTACATTTAACACATCTTTTTTAAAAAGGAGCACAATCAGTTTCCAAGGAAGTTACACAGAAGTACAACAGTACAAAAAGGCATCTACAGACTGGGAAAATAAGCTTTCAGAAGCACATGGGAAGCGACTGATCTCTCCATGGCAAGCCAATCCCCAGCACCTTGGAGGCTATAACCAGCTTGTGCTTATTGTAGCCTTTCCTGGGTGCCAGGTAGTGATCTGGACCAGGGTGAGTCTCTGTTACCAGTGCTGAAGACAAGCCCAATGTTGTACAGTATTACTGTCATATTTAAAATGATAGCCCTGAGTTCTGCTTTTCCATTCAGAAAGCACTTGAGCTCATTTATCCTGCCTTTTAATCAGGCATTATTTCTCTTGCAACTAAAGCTTAACCTAAGGAAAAATCTGAGTAAAAGCTGAAGAAAAGATTCCTACCTGGCTTTAGTCAAAGAAGAGTGGTTTCCTGCTTGATTTGAGGCAAGAGGCAGTTTGATCTTAATAATACTATGCTATAACCTCCTCTCAAATTAGGACACTCAGAATTCTTCCACTTCTTTTTCTGCAGGTCTTCAGTAGGTGGGTCAGGTTTGGAATACAATTAGCAATCTGTTCAAAAACACAAAGCTAAGATTAAAAGAAGAGGTGATTAAGGTTACATTCAGGTAAGTGTGCCACCCACTAGAACAGTAAGAAATCAAATTATTATACAGTTCTTGGATAATACATAGCAGCATCTCCCCTGAGAATCTTCAGTTCATCTTCTGGTCCTTATTTCTAATTAATCCTTCAATCCTTTTGTAGGTGATTAATACAACTAAGACTAGGGATAAACCCTCTGTAGTGTTACAGATTGGATTTGCAGAATATGCTTTCCTTTGCTACGACCAGCAGGGGTCTGAAGAAACTCTGCCACCATTTTAAACCCTATTTAATGCTGTCATCAGCAGAAGGCAGACTCAAACACCTTCTTTTGAGTGCACTGAGGCTACTAGGGGGAGGAAATCAGCTCAGATCAGTATTTCGTCAAATGAACTTTACATACGTTAACATTTGAAACCCACCATCCCAACATACACATATCTTTAAATTGTACTATGACTATACAAGATGGATACTGCTAGCATGTCCTGAAATGCATACAGTACTCTTGCAAAAGGTTAACATCAGGTTTATAACAAATAAATAAATAAAAAGTACTGCTTTCCCTACACCAATCAGAGACTTTCCTATACAAGTAATTAGCTGGGACCCAGTGTACTTATTTCCCTATCAGAGACAATCTGTATATTTAATAGTGGGTCCTCTGCACCCTTTCTAGCTCTTATTTTGCTCTTTTGCTCCTTCCAATCTTTCAGTATCACATCAAGGATTTCAGGGGGGAATCTCAAATGGCAACAGCGACTGGGAATACTTCCACTAGTTTCCAGTGTATTCAGCAACACGACTGAACCATTTCAGCTTTCCACCCACTGTTGGACGTTCAAAACTGCCTGGAATATGCCCTTCATCTCTTGATAACTGCTTGCAGGGGAGTATGCATCTCCTGCTGAATCCATCTCCATCAACAAGGGACGGAAGGAGAGATAGTGGTGGAATACCTCCACAAAATTTTTGTTTCCCAAAAGCAACTGTTGCACTCTACAGAAGTCTTAGGGAAGGTGAAGGTGAGCACTCAGCAGTAGGTGTTATGCAGTAGGTGTTATGCACTTATTGTCCTCTTTCCAGAATCTCAGAAGGTTTCTAAATATAATGCCTTTTTTTTTTTTTTTCGGTAGTCTGTGGAGAATCTGTTGATATTTGTTTTGTTTGGCTTTTAATTTGAAATAAATAATGGCAGAATGAGGCTAGCAACTCTTAGTTAAGAATTAGTTATGGAATATAAATACAGAAATTTCAGGGGGAAAAAAAATAAAAATTTAAAGGTTTTTTTGTTAAATCTGTATCCTCACTGTCCTCTATTACCGTTTGTCCATGCTTTTTACAGTTCATTTCTTTTATTTGCAAAATGGTCTGTAGTTCAGTGAAGGACTTGAGAAGTAAAAATCTGTGTAGTTCTATGTTCAAACTGTGTGACTGCAGAGTAGAAGCCTGAAATGAAAGTACTTTATTAATAATACTTTTTTTATTCATAGAGCAGTAAGGAAAGGCTTCATTTGTTCATTCCTTGATCATATTTTCCTTTTCAATTACCTTTTCTAAAAGGAAGTTTAATGTCATTTCTGGATTCCAGCAGGTGTCTAGTTAAAAACAAAACACTTTCAGCTTCAGGTAGGTTTTCTGTGACCTTTCCCTCATTATTTTATCTCTTCTTAAATAAAATATCTGGTATCTACTAACCTGAATTGAGAAAAGCTAAATGTTATGGGGGCCAACAGGGCTTATGCCTCTTTTCCTATTGATAATCCCCTACACATCTATTGTCAGGACTTCTCCCCTGTCTGGGATCTCAGAAGTAGCTGGCACCTGGCCTTATTAAATGGGAGATCAGATCCTACTCAGGGCATTCTCCTCCCATGCTGCTCCTTCTCACTCTGCCTCCATGAGCACATCCATGGTTTCTACTTTCAAGTCCCCAGTGGACAAATGTTGCCTTAATACTGAAACTGCCCATCTTCTGATCTGGGGTAAAACAGTTCTAAATTTGAGAGGCTTTCACAATGAGATGGAAGTTTGTAAATTCAGTGAAATCTAAGTCAAAATAGGAATGCAACCTTCTGCAAGAAAACAGCTCTTCCTACACAAATATAATCTGCCTGTGTTCAAGATTGTCCTGTAAATGTTGTTCAGCAGAATGCAAAAACATTGCTGTGATGTAGGTCATACTGGACCCACTGAATATATATGATGCTCTAACATCTAACATAAATGATATCAGATCTTTCCATGATCCTTGGTCCTAGCCTAGCATATAAAAGAAGAGTTAAGCAGAAAGAGAGGAACACTTCCACATAGTTTTGTACAGGTTGAAAATAATCCTAAATCCACCATTTCAAACAGAATTTGCAACCCAGAGCAGAACTTTCTATGTACAAAAAGATGTTACCATCCTGTAACACTGGAGCAGTTAATCAACATTAATTAATTTATCCTTGCAGTATTTCAAGTGCGGCTTTCATTTTTCAATGGAGTTTACATTAACGCTAGTTTATGTATTACTACTGGTAATCTTTACTCAGTTTAGAGACAAAGTTTTTAGTAGTTGGATTGGTTGCCCCCAGCACAAAAGACATTATTTCCTTCTTAAAAGGAAACAAAACAAATACATGTAAATAATATAGTGGTTGACTGGTATAAGAGGAAATAGTGCTATTTCATTTATTTATTTATTTTACTTAGAATTATTAGAATAATTACCAAACAAAAACTTGTGTACTTTCTGGAAAGAAAGCATAAAAGACAAAAGCCGTAAGCTCTTCAAGGACATTTTACCATTCTCTTATCAAAGGGCTGCCACTGATCCCCTGAATGAGTGGGAACAGCCAAGATACCTTTGAGAAACTCTTCACTAGGATAAAAAAACGGGTTCTGGATCAGCAGGGTATGATGTTTCTCAATTCATGCACACCAACTGGAAGAATAACCCATTTAGAGAAGAAGATCTGAATGTACTCTGAAAGTCAGAGGTTACCAGTAGGTCTCAGCATCTTGCTGCTCTTGATACGTAACACAACCTTGTCCACTTGTCTGTTTTGCAAAGGTTGAATGTTCTTACCTCACACTGAGTCTTTAAAATGCCTTCAGGGTTAGCATGATGGGGGAGAAAAAGAGCCATGAAACTGATTGCTTTGGGATGGGTTATTTTCTTTCCTCTCTGATTATCCTTTGTGACGTTGTTAAGAGGCTCTGTTATGGACGAGCTTTTGATAACTACTGCCTTTACAGTGACAGTCTAGATTTTCTTGGCTGTGGACTCTTTACAGTAGAGCTGGCAGTCTAAAATAGGGAAATAAGTGCTTAAGCAGCTATTTTCTATGTCTCTATAATTCTATCTTACTTTCTATTTCCTGTGATTTTTCTTAAGCCTGATACTTTAATAAGTAACCCACTTTCTTCTTGCAAGTCAGAAAGCTATTATTTTTTTAACAAAGCCAGCTGATTGCTGCCAGCCTTTTATTTAGTGGCTATTTCAAGTATTTGTCCCAGTCAACTGCTATTGATAGCTTATAACATTGTCTGTAGAGATTCAGCTGCACAATGAGAAGATCTGTGTCACCTAACACTCTCTGCAGTTTAACTTAATCCTTCCTCCTAGTCTAGTATTCCGTAAGAAGCCCACATTCAACCTTTTGTTCACACACTTAAAAAATACAATCCTAGTCATCGAGCCAGGGACAAGGCTGGGCCAGACCACCTTCAGCTTGCCAGCTTATGTACAGAGAAGGGTGGCAAACATGAGGACAGCAATACCATGGAAAGGAGTGACACACACTCTGACCTTGTTTCCTTACTTCTAGCATTTCCCTCATATTGACATGAATGCTTAAGTTGCACAAAGAATATTCACGTGAGTGAATCCAGGTTAAAACTGACCCATCATAAAATGAAGAAAATTAGTTTTAACCTTAGTAGATTTTCTCACTTTACCTTGAATACAGCTGCACTGGGGAAAATGTCACCCAGGCTACTATTAATGAACACTGACTAAATAGAATAATTGATGCATACACAGTTTCTATGCTTTGAAGTATCTTTTCATTTTGGCAACAAGATTGTTTGAATACTATTTGTAAGAGATTTGGTCTCGTGGTCATGTGTCAGCAGGAATGAAAATAAAATCTTGAGAGTAACTGCTTTAAGAAGCCAATTGGAGTATGATAAAAATCATCAAAAAAACCCTGTTCTTTCTTCTTTCCTGGCATTGGGTGTCATTGGTGATCTGTGTTCACTTTCTTTTGAAGAAATAGAAATTAATGACACTGAAATATCAAATTAATTGATCTGCAGTCAACAGCTCCTCTGTCAGATATATTAGATTACTCATTAGACAACCATCATTTCTAAATTTAATTCAGAAAGCAAATTATTTTAATTAATTGTAGTTATCCTTAATTTGAACCTAAGACCCCTCTCCTCAAGACATTATCCACTAAATGAGAAGTTTGACATTCAGTTGAATGAACAGGTAGGATTAATGTGTTTTATTACTATATATAAACCTCTCTGCAACTGGTTTTTTTTTTTTTTTTTTTACACTCAGGTAGTCAAAACAACTATTTTTTCACTGAGAGAGAAAACAGTTTAAATGCCAATCAAAGCATTTGAGACAATTATCATAGTAGATCAACAAAAATTGAAGTAGTTGTTGAATGGTAGCAGAAATGTGGCACTCTAAAGAACTAAACATGTCTGGAGTTTATCTTATGCTCCAGTTAAACTGATGTTTCTATACCGAAAGTTGTGATTTTAGAGAAACAGAAATTAAGATTTTTGCGTATCTATTCACCTGCAGATTACTGAGAAGAAACTGAAATACCAGTTGTTCCAAGAAATTTGATTTGACCAGGTGATGGCACACAGGACAAATAACTGAAGTTTGGCGCATTCTGTACAAAACCAAGATAGTTTTCTATCAGATTTTCCAGACGACACAGGCATTAATCTCTAATTCAAGGCTATGGATTAAGAGTTTGAAATCAACCTTAGTAGCTAGAAGTTAAGGACAACCATATCTATATTTTAGGTGCCGTATTCTTACAGCCTCTTTTTGTATAGGTTAAGATAAACTTTTGTCTAAATATAGTAATCTTCCATTGTCATGGCACTATGAAACAGTAGCAAATTAAGGCTTGTCTTTTCTGGAAGCACGAGCCCGTAGTTTTCTTCCATATAAACCATTCAGAGCTCTACTTCCAGAGTGACCCATGGCTTATTCAATTTAATATATTTTTAATGTAAAACACAAAAGTATCCTGTAGGGTAAGCACTGTCACCTGAAGTTCCCCCTTTCTACCGATGTCCCTAATTTCTCACCTTTTATTTTTTCCATGTCATTTCCCTCACCTTTCCTTCAGACCCAGTAAATGTTCTTGACCACCTCTTCACAATAAAGTAACTTTAACATAGAGATAGAGAGTACCTCTCACTTACACCTGGCATTAAGGAACTTTCCTTGGTGGTGGCAAGTGTAGTTCTGAATGTCCTCTGATCAAGAGATGAATTGAAGATAATTACCCATTGAGACACTGCTTTCTCACCATTAAAATGAAGTTGTACCTTGCATTTTGAGGAAGCCCAGTACTGTTGGTAATACTAGATGGATCATGAAACTCCTGTTGGTCAGAACCACTAAGAATGCTGAGGGGAAGTTTGGAATTCCCTGTAGAGATCTGTATTTACCTTCTACCCCTCAGAGCCTTTTCCATACACAATGCTACTGCCCTTTGAAAAGTCACTGGTTCATGAATCATTTTTAGTTACTACTGTGGAGGACCAAAAGTCACCTGTAAGGATGGCAACCCCATTACAAAAGGAAATAATGAGAGCTATCTTTTTTCCTGAGTAGGGGTAATAGAAATGAAATAGTATTGCCCCTTGACTTTCACATAGGGGCGTATGAAGACACGGGTAAATGAAATAACTTGAGTGAAGTCACACAGGAATTGTAAGACAAAACTGGAAATTGTAGCCAATATTCAAGTCCCAGGTGGTGACTTAGCCTCTAGACCTTGCCTCATCTGTTGTACAGACCTCTTCTAAACCACACAAAATCTTTCTCTGATTCTCTGATTCCAGTGGCACTGGAAACGCTACTGGCCACATGACACTTTTTCCTTCTCTTCCTTGTGCCTTAGTCTTCCTGTTTCTTCAGAGCGATAGTAACATATATGAATTTTTTATTAACTTTATACTTTATAACAATTATTTATATATATTTGTATATGCATATACACACATCAATGTTCTTAACATCTATGTTTTTATTTATTCTATTTCAAATTTTATTTGCACTGCAAAGATTTCTAAATCTATTCTCAAATATTTCTTGACTAGGTCTCTGAATGTCCCCTTAAATTCAAATGTCAATGTATTTGTCCAGGCCTACTTGCAGAACCAGCCAGCTGAGAAATGGAGCATGAATTCATTAGCAAATCATACCCATCAGAACTGACCTTACAACCTGCATTAATCAAAAATAAAGATTTAGTTTGGCTGACTTCTTCAGTGGAAAAAAGGGAGGCTAACCAGCACAGTCGGAGGGCAAGATTCACAAAGAACAAAATGCTATCAATCTTGTAACATCAAATAAAAAACAATGGAAAAATATAGAGAAATGAGTTTCTGAAGCTATGATCATAAGTGTGACAGTTGCTTACCAGCTTTCAGAAAAACTGTTAGGCTTTGTCAGTATGGAACTGGAGAATCATATAATGACAGCCTATACCTTTACACTTTTGGGAAGAAAGCTTTTTACAGCATAAAAGAAATTACTGTGGTAACCCAGAGGAATTGTCAGTGTTTCCTGGATGAGGACAGTTAACCAAAATCATTAATTTTGCCACAGGTTTTAAATGATCTAGAAAGCAGAATAGACACTTTGTCTCAACAGGCTCAAATCAGATTCCACAACAGAAAGGAATTCCAGTACAATCCTGCAGCAGCCAGTGCTGTGAACCATCACACCTACAGGGATAGTTATGAATGAAACTTAAAAGCACAGTTGAACTTAAGTTATCTGGGTTCAGAAGGAAATACCCTAGACTAGTGCTGCAACGTGCTATGCAGAGCATTAATATCACAACTGGTACTGGGGAGAATTGATAACAGCAATAATCACCTGCACACAGAGCCTTTCCCTCTTACAATGGTCTCCACGCATAAGCATCTGCATCGCAAATTAAATTACACTTCACAGATAAGGGGCTAAAAGTCCACAGCTCATCCCTGCTTATACACCAAGACCATGATAGAACCAGACTCCAAGAAGTTGATTCCCACCCAGCTATGCTTACCATGATTTTAAAAATTAGCAGTTTTGTGAGCCTCTAAGTTTAAGAAGTAGTTGGATGCAGGAAACAACAGAAAGAAGAACTGGTGCAGGCATAGCCCTTGCACTGAAGAACAACCCATAGCTGCCTGCAGAAACAAATCTCATAGTGCTCAAGCTGACAGCACTCCAGCCTGTACAGTAAAGGCTACAGAATGCATAGATTCTCATTGGTTATAACCAGAGCTTTAGTCAAATACTTGTGCCAGGGTATCTTTGCCAGATGCTGCAGTGTACCAGTTGAGTATGACGCTGTAATAGACACCCAAACCCCACTGAGAGTACACCAGCTTGCAAGCTCGCATGTTGAAGAGCTACAGCAATGCAAAAGCACTTTCCAAGAGTTTTCTTATTTTTTTTTTTTTTTCAAAGAGTAATTCTTCTTAACCCCCTTTAGACTAGATGACTGGAACCTGTTAAAGCCAAGAGCCTCATATCCCTTAGCAAACAGCAGCCTGTACTTACATTTGTAGCAGTGGAGTTTTCAAGTCATAAACTTTCTTGTTGCTGTGCTTTGCAAGGCAATTCAGCATTCTCCAACTATTCCACCAGAGACTCTGTAGAAGATAACAACTACCCTCACCTGCTTCCCATGGCTGATTGTATCAAGATACTCCATGGATGTGAGCAGCCAATCAGCACAGCTGTTACTGTCCAGGGCCCTATTTCTCCTAGAAGAACCATGGAGGTGTGAATTACAGGCAGGTAGTTTCTCTTACAAAAGTAGAGCCTAGCTTCTAATTGCCTCATTTTAATGTTTTTGTTTGCATTCTAGATGTATGTGGAATGATTTTTCTGGTGGGGTATGGTTAAGGTAAGATACACAATCCGCTCTTATTTGATCTTCCACAACTTGCCACATCCATTTTGGAAAGCGATCCACGCGTTTCAGTTTTTTCACTTGGTGATAGCTTGTTTTTGTGATTGTTCTAATAAGTACTAAAGAAAAATTCTCTTTTGAGCTTCACAGGCTCCTGCTTACAAAAAAAAAAAAAAAAGTAACTATTGACTTTGGCTTGGATGTTTCTAGTATGTTTTAATTACAACACTTATTATGTTCTTGTAAAATGCTAGACTTCTGAATAAATGCAGACAGTAAAAATAAATTAAATGTGGAGATAATGTCAAAAAAATCCCAATCATCAAAGAAATTTTATTAATTTCTTCACTTCCTCTTTCAGTGCTTCGTCAGGTAGGTGTTGTATCACAATGGGTGCAGACCCTAGAATTTGCAACTAGATCCAAATGTGGTTACTCTCTGAATCAGGGCCATTTCAGACTTGTGGTTGCCCCCATACCCATTACTGAAGCTGAGATGCTGTTCTACATTCTAGACTCAACTTTTATGCATTGATTGTGGGCAGGTTTTTCAATTTCTTGTGCCCCACACTAAGCCTTGGGGTGATACAAAAGTCTTGCTGAAACTGAAGGACTATAACAGGAGAGTTATCTCAGGCTCTGATTGTTACATGTGCTATAATTTTCCTTTATGATTGAGGCCTCTGGTTCATTGTCACGTATAATTTATTCATGTCAGTATTATTGCTAATGAGAACTGCCATCTTAGCGTGAACCCAGTACAGTGACAAACCGAGGTTTCCCCTCTCCTACCAGATCTCACTCAAGGACAATGGAAGAACAAGAATGGACAAAGGAGCAGACAAATGCTGTGTTTAGGTAGAAGGAAATGATAGAACACTCCAAGCGTAGTCCAGCAAGCTATGCAAGAAAACCAAGCTAAAGGGAAAGGATTCAAGAGTTCTACATATCTTAAAATACAAGGATACCTGCAAACTTCCTAAAAGGTTGAGATTAGACTTCAGGTGGTATAAATCAAGACTTGCTCTTTTGAGGAAGCTTATAACCTGTGCTACATTTCAACAGCAAATTATATAGAATTAAGACATTCCTTCAGGGTGGGAACTATTATTTCTCTTTGAAAGAAACTAGTTCACTAAAATCAGGTTTCAGACTCTGGGGAAGCAAAAGTAAACAAAGCTATACTATCTTGTCAAACTCAAGAGCTCCATAGATCACTCCAGCTTTTCACCTTATCTTAATCAAGACTTCCTCTACTAATCATCATCCTCTCCTTGTTTAATTTCTCTCAGTTTTGGATAGAGATTTCAAAACATTTTGAGAAATCACTGCTGGTAAAATATTACAATGGAATGATCTCCAGCCCTTCTCCACCTTAGAAAAGACTTAAGGCTCATATAGAAAATGCTTGACACTTTATTGAACAGATCAACCAGAACTCAAAAACAGCATCCAAAGATTGTACTGACATCCTGGCAATCCAGATGACTTTCATATCTGAAAATGACTTAGTGTTATAAAGAAATCTTACATCTACTATTCGCTTCAGACATCCCAGACTACGTGAAAAAGCTTAGCTTCACAGTATCTGCACCAGATCATCTTGGATTTATTATCCCTCTTTTAACAATGAAGATATTTACAAAAATTTTAGCCCTGTCAGGAGTTGCTCAGATGATGTACCCCTGACACCAATGGCAGCAGTGTAGTTTGCTTGGCAGAATGGTGTTCAAACCAATTGTACCAAAGACATACAGGGCAGTGCCCAGAGTATAAATCTTAACTCCAGAATGCAGCTCAATTCAGGAGAGATATTAGGTATGTCTCTAAATTTAACCATATGCATTCCTGTTCAGAAGAACAGAATGCAACACTCTTGATTACCAGTCTCTTGCTCAAAGTGTTATTCTTGTCATTGAGAATAACATAGACAAATACAGGAGAGAGGACAAAAAAAAAAAAAAAAAAAAAAAAAAAAACCCGAAAATAACCCACCAAAACAAAACAGACAAAAAAAAAAAAAAAAAAAAAAAAAAAAGCCTGTTCTTCCAGATTGATCCAGTGGGCAATTTTATCTTGGACTCTGCTGCTGGTGTTCAAGTGAGAGTTTTGCCATTAATTGCAATATGATAAGGATCAAGCTTTTTATGTGCACACTCATATTTAATTGATTAAGTAAAAGAATTAGGCTATTGTTTGCTTTGCACTCCCTGAGATTTCTGCTAAACAATACCTTTCATTTTACTTCAGGGACTGCCTGGTGTTCTGTGCAGTCTGTGCTTTTCTATCTTGAAGATAAATATAATGAAATTTTTGAAAAAAGCACCTCTCCAAAGATGTTTGCCAAACTTGAGAGACTCCTTTTAACAGACATTTAGAAACAGTTGAGGTTGCTCACAATGCTCTGAAACCAGCTATAGGCAACAATTGCTTTTATTGAAGAAAATAAAATGGCCACAATTATATTAAATTTCATTCTCTTATACTTGAAATTGGAGCTGTTCTGAAAGGAATAGATAGCACACAGATGTTCATGTAATAAACACTAATACTTGAAATTAAAAGCCACAAATTACTCTAGTCATCTTTGCTTATGTAAAGAACTATCGATCACTTAATCATTTGTTAATGATCACAGTAAGGCAAGATAGCTACATTATGCTATAGGTCTGTCCAAATCCCAATTTAGGTAAGCCAGTGATACTCCACCAAGTTTACTTCTCCCCGTGGTATTGGTCTGATATGCTGTTTCCTTCATTTCAGTTTATACGTTGTTATGGCACATTGCCAAGCATTATTAAACAATTTTAGATGGTGATCTTTGCATTTTCATAGCGGGCGAAGTCCTCTGTGGTGCAAAATAACACCACAGTGCTTCTGCCTAAGGAGTTACACTGAGTAGCTTCAGGCTGAAAATTTAACCCACTGGGTTTAGATATAGGAAAGAATTAATTGATACAATGTAATAGCGAAGAGAGCAAGCAGAGAAAAAAAGAGGAAAAAAAAAAAAAAAAGAAAACCAACACAAAAGTACATTCCTACATTCCCATAGTAACTGTAGCTCAACCTTACTGCAAAGCAGATGTATTTCTGGAGCATTTAGGAATGTAAGCATTAAGATTCTCATTGTAATGCCAGCGTTTGGAGCTTAGCTGATAATCACACAAGAAATCACAATTTAACTGTATCTCACTGAAAAAAAAACAAAAAAAAAAAAAACTTTTTAGACAAAAAGACTACAGATGCTGTCTAACTGAGCTGTCCTCCTCAAAGCTTGTTAGCATATAAACTCCCTGAAGGAAGGACCAATTTTGAAGCAAGCCTGCACAAGACCCCACATCTCCTCAGAGTACAGTGCACTCTCTGCCCAACCTGAGGGAATGCTAAAAGCACAGGTCTCTCTGAGGTATGCTCGAGATCATAGCTTAATGAGAGATTTTACAAGTCTTTATTTTAAATAAGCCACTGTCCTCCAATCCAGACCAAACATATCCTGTGTTTTCATACACACATGCTCCTTGCATGCACACATGCACTTATATGCACCTGCCAGTAAATTAAGCCACAGACCTACAGTGTTTATCCTGTACTGCAGAAGTTATTACTGCTCTGTATGATACAAGGCTTGCCTTTTCTGATTATATTCCCTCTGTCACTTAACTTAGCTCTTTCAAAGGTTAATTTGGTAAAAGATATGCATTTCCTACAACACTTCTTAAAAAAAAAAAAACAACAAAAAACAAACAAACAAAAAGAAACCACCCACAACAAAACATCAGCAATGGATAAAAAATACACATAAACATTTTTAGAAATAGTTACACTTAAAGCCATGCAAGCAAGGATAAGAGAGCGACAAAACCTTTTAGTTTCTAGATGAAACCCAATAGAGTCTATATGGTAAGAGAGGATTTCCCACTGTTTTGTCACACAATTGGCCAATATCCTGCACTGCATAATTCTCCCTCTCTGCTCCCCATACTGTCAATGGGTACAGGCAGCAGTGGAAAATCCACCCCACCTACTTCCAAAATTTCTGTCAAAAAGAAAGACCATTTGATTTTTAAAGGTGCTTGGCTGAGATGATTTGCTTATATTGAATAGTCGACTTTTCCTAGGTTTGTAAGAGAAGAACTCCCTGGAAGACTTATTAAAGGCTCACTGTTTAGATGAGCAATAAGGGTTTCCTCAAAAGACAGTGTATATACTACATGCAAAGATACACAGTCAGTGCTGTCCCTCTGTTATACCTTCTCTCAGTGTCTTTGCTTGGGAAGTCAAGTCTAAAAATGATAAAATTTCTTGGACAACTTCACTTTTCAGTATCTCAACAATAAGGCTGGGTTCTTCAGATTAGTAGGTTAAAAAGAGCCCATTTGTATTGTTTTCTGAGAAAAGGATGCACAAATATCTCCTCAGTATATTTATATACCTTAAGATTTGTTGGTTTTGCCTTCTTAATAGATAGACTACACTATAAAATGCAAAACATACCCCTGGTTCTCTTTAAATATGTTTTCTGAGGGAGTAAAAGAAAGAATGGAAAGATCATCCCACCAGCTGAACTTTATAACCTGCAACAGAGATGTACAGGGTTCAACCCGAAGTCTGTGGCTGGACTGCTGACAGAAGATTTCTGAGCTTGCCTCCAACCAGTGTGCAAACTGGTTAGAGGCTCTAACTCCCCCATTAGGGATTCAGCCACTCTCCATGCCTCCCATTACAGCTCTTCCACTCTTGGCTGAGACTGTGCAAAGCTTGAATTTGGTTTTTGATTTCCCACAAAGCCAAAATGTTGTGAGCAACCATGGTGCAGCTTTGAGTAGTCCAATCTGAAATACATTTATATAGAAGTTGCAAACATCAGTGCAATACTAGTTCAAATTGCACAGGATAAAAATGACAGCAGCCCCATAATTTTCATACTCGTCACTCTCCTTTGTTTAGTTTTAAGCAAAATGTTTGAGGCAACCCAGACACTCGGAAAGAATTATACAATTAATCCAGATATCCTAGGGAAAAAAAAAATGGAATTAAAAAGACTATTATCTGTTGCTGCTGATTTTTGGAAGGCTTTTCTTGAGTTGAGATGGGTTGAAGACATTTAAGAGCAGGCAAGAATACTCATAGTAACTTCAAATCTTGACAAAGAGCTTTGGGGAACTTTTGTACCTTGATGAGCAGCATGCATTTTAGAAGGCTTTGTGTTTGCTATTTGTCTTGTTCAAGATCCCTTTGGATTCTGGTGCCTGCAGTTTTATTAAAACCTACCCCTATTGTTGTGAGGGCTCCTGAGCTGATGGCCTCGGGTTGAATGCATGCCTTTACAAGTAGCTTGAAATCACTCAATGTCACACTGACTCTTCTGTTTCATTTTCTGCTTACTGAGCACAGAGTGGAGATGGATGCTTTCACTGGGTCTGTCACCTGCAAAGCCTTGGAGGGAGTGCCCAGAAATAAACATGATGATTTTTCTTTCTGCCCTACTGATCCCAGAGGAAGACAACTTTTCCTGTCTCCAAGAATGTTCTGTGTTTAAAGGAAAGAAATATCCTTTTGCACTTATAAACCTTATATGCCTGCTTTCCACCAACATCCAGTACAGAGAAGTCACCTCTGAAAGCAGCCAGAGGAACACTGTGCCAATTCCCATATGACTTCAGTGTTTACTTTCACTGCATTTCCAGAAGAGTTCACTTCTGGCCCTCTAACAACGGAAACAGAGACTGACTCAGTGTTACCTTCACATTAGGCTTCTCAAGCCTTCAATTTGTTATCTTGTATTTTCTTTACTTTAAATTCATTTGTTGCCAGTGATCAAAGCTTGTTCCCCTCTTCTTCCTCCCGACCACCTCCAATCAGTGAATGACCATGAAGGTATAGAGCTTTGAGAGCACATACCTTTCTACAGTGTGCATCAAATACGCTAATGAAACCAAGAAAAGACAATGAACTTCTTTATCAGATTTTCATTTGATTGTGTTAAGTTCGAAGTAAATAGAGAATAACAATTTTTATGGTCTCTGGTTATTCAGGGCTAAAAATCTGAAGCTTTATAAAGGCAAAAAAAGCATCAAGAGAATCCTCCATAGACACATGAAGATGGAAAGAAATGGGAGAATAGAGATGACTCCTCTGAGAAATCCCAATTCAAAAATCTGTCACTCTGAATAAGGACAGGTCAGAAAATAGCCACTCTATTCTGACATGCTCCTTACCAAATGATACACTAGAGTCCTTGTTACAGCATTTGTGGAACCAGGAGTGGTTCTTCTATGTCATTCCCCCTGTGTATAGAGAAGCGAACTGCAAATTCTTGTTGATCTTCTTATGGAAGAAGTGAAACCTGAAGAAAAAATTGAAAGCTTCTTTCAGTATTAGGACCCTAGTTTGCCACGTATTCTAATATGCAGAAATTTAAATTATCCCATCATGATATTTCCATTATCTGAATAACTTTTGCTATTTGTTTTCTTTACAGAAGTTACTTGGATCATGGCACTAAAAGACCAAAATGTGTGACCAAAACCCCTTTCACTTTCTATATAAACAAGAAAGAAGATAGACAGATTACCACCTCACTTGTTGTTGTTTGTTTTTTTTTCCTTCACCTTCTATATACCATCTTCTTGTGTGACATTCACTACTAATTCTGATGCAGGACTTGTTGGTTTGTGGTTTTCTTTTTTGGCTATATATTTTTTTTCTGAGAGTAAGATGACAACCAGAAAGTACTTTCACATTTATCATCAGATAGCTTCCCAGTCTCTTCCCATCTGAGTGGTAATTTAGAACCAAAATCCTAAAAATATTATGTCTATTCACATGAATTTCTGGTTTCCCAAAACAATTTAACACCGTTCCTCAAGCTGCAACAGTAACTGCCCAATTGATTATCTCTTACAACATTAAGGTTTTTGCAATGGCAAAAAAAGGCCAACAGCTAACATGCTTCAGATCCCATTGTAGCTCTCCCACAGCTGTGGAAGTGCAACTAGATTCTAGCCTGCTTCATGCATCATTGACAAAGTTGTCAGCTGAGTCCCCAACTGCAGATCCTTTATTAGTGGTGATAATGTGAGAAGCAGAAGGGTGCACAGCTTGAATTTCAGGGCCTAGGCTGAATTCTCATTTAGAAAAATAATCCCCTTACTTATAAACTGAGCAAATCTGATGATGAGTCATCAATAGAAAACAAATGGGGAACCCCTGGCAATCAGCATAAGGGGATCCATAAAGAATGTATCATGAGGAGCAAATAGATGAAAGTAGAGTCCAGTGGGATCAAATTAATTGGGTACAGCAGGTATGAGCTTTTTAGTAAAATATTCCTGAAAACCATGGAAGAGTCATTAATTATTAGTGTGCAGCTGATAAGAGATAAACAAACAGCAGGCACATCTGAGATATAATCCTGGCTTGCTACTCACTCACCTCAGAAATTCAGCATTCAAGGAGGGTGACTGTCCTCAATGTCAAGAAGAGACATAAAAGCTTGACCAGCTGATCTGTCTATGGGGAATTTTGAAATAGGAGAGAAAGAATTATTCTATCTATCTGCAACAAAATGCATCTGACTATCTTACATGCAGAGAATCTGAAGAACAACAAAGAAATGTATTTATATTACAAATACACAACTACAAAAATATTGAATATTGAGGACTTCTAATAGAAAAAGAGTTCAGTCAACATCCATGGCTTAGATGATCTAAGTCACCACTGAAAAGAAAGCCTTAGGAAGAAGAGCTGAAACACAAATGCTTTGGGGTATGTTCAGTTACCATTTTGGAGCTGAGCAAGGAAAAAGGAGTTTCACCTATAGACTACTTCTTGATCCAACTGGCTATGAGGCTCAAGAGGGTCAGGAAGACCTGGAACAGACCTGGAGAGGTCAGGAGCATTCTGTTTCTGAAGGATAGGTCCTGTTGTACAGACCAGTGTTGGAACAGTGGAGAGCTGCAGCCCGTGGAAAGACCATGCAGGATCAGTTCAGGAAGGATGGCATAACTTATGAGGGACTCTTCTCCTAGCCCTGACTCTAATCGGCAGAGAGTGATTGTGAAGGAATGTTAAAGATGAAGTATTACAGATGGAGAATAGCCCCCTCTTTCCTTGTGCCATTCAGGGAAGTAGAAGAGGGTGGATGGAAGGAAGGTGGTTTCAGGTTTGCTTTTAGTTTCTCGCTGCTCTAGTTTGTTAGTAACAGGCAACAAATTATGTTAATCTCCATAAGCTGGGTCTCTTTGTACCCCTAATGGTAATTGGTGTGTGATCTACTTGATCTTATCTCAACCCTTTTTCATCATATTTTCTCCCCTTTCCTTTAAAAAGGGCAAGTGAGAGAGAAGTTGTAGTGGTGTTTAGCTGCCTATTACAGTGAGCAGAAGGTAATGATGCCAAAAGGTAATTTAACTTGGCTAAAAGTTTAACACTTTTACAATGAGAGCTTTAGCTCAACAGGTTTTGGATCTTCCTTGTCCAGCCTAAAATTTCATCCAGAAAATTACCAAGCAACAATAATTCTGCATTTGCCTGTCTGGAAGATGAAAGCAAGTGTGTCGAAGTGAAAAATATTCCTGACTCTTTTATACAAGGAAATTGCCGCTTTTTCTATGAACACTATAGAGATTTTTATCTATTTAATCCAAGTCAGTTTGCCCATTTCTCAGTCAGCAGGGAGACACACAAGATCACATCTGTGCTGAATCTTTCTACCTACTGAGTTTAATTTCTCTGTCCAAAGCAGCCATTTAAATAAATAAATAAAAACCTTTGTTCCTTCATCTGTGTTCCAATTTACAACAGTTTTCATTAAGAACAACAAAGGTTTTCTGGGAAGGTTGCACCTTTAAACCTAGAAATTAATTACTGATAGGTGCTCCTGCTGTCAAGCAACCTTGAATTCAACTAGCAGAAAGAAGCCCAAATAACACAAAATCTATTCAGAGGCCATTATCAAGCCATGTTTTTAACTCCTCATTGGTGTACATTGTTTATCTTTTTCAGCTTTAACCAAGTCATTTTGAACGTTTCTCTAAATCACCTTGAAATCTTCTCTTTTGCAAAGGAAAACCTGTCAGCATTTGCTTTTCCTCTCCCTTCATTCCCCTGAACAAATATTCCCCATTTATCTCAAACTGCATTTTTCCAATCAGTCTCACCAAGCAATTGCTCAAAAAGGTATAGCACAGATGTTCCACAACCAGCTCTTTGTTAAAACGTTTTTCACTTCCAGTTTCTGAACCTACCCAAAGGTTTTGTTGTTGTTGGGATGGTTTTTACAATTGTGCTATAAATATTTCAGTAGGCTTTTGAACTCATTGGAGAGTTCTCCTTAAAATAACAATGGAAAGATTGGCTCTAAGTATTCGTCATCCATTGAATTTTCATTGCTCTTGTCTGCTTGAAACTTTTCGTTAAGACTTAAAGCTCCTTTCACACATGAGTTTCTCTAAGCAAATTATGTATTTTTAATTATGAGGTGTTCCCTCCCTACAGCCGTGCAAACTGTTTCTAATACTGTAACTGCAATTGGCACTTAGGAAGAGACTGTAATTACTGGATGGGTATTGTGGATCTTTGTAGGCGGTAACCTACAGACAGTCAGAGAGTATGACTCTGATTCATCTTTGGAAACTTTCAAAAATTTAGATTTGAAACTTTGCTAATTGGCACTCTCTCTCTTCTCTCAGAGGGCCAATTTGTGTACCATAAACATAGCCATCTCATCTTTCTGGAACTGAAATTCTGAGCAGAAGAAACACTCTTGCGGCTGTATTTTTTTTCCTATTTGACCCTTGTAAGGGGAACTTTTGCAGTCATTAGGACAACGTGAACATTCATATGTACACACAGATACTACAATAATTAACTTTTCAAAAACTCAGCACTTATCCACTAATGTTCAACTACCTCTTACTCATAATGCAGGGAATCTCTGTGTTATTTCTAATGCTACTATGTGGCAAGGAAGGAAATATGATGGCCAAAACCATATGTTCACGCACAGAACAAACCTGATATGATCATAAACTGTTACAAATAAGAAGACTACTTTGAGCTTAAACAGGCCATTCAATTTCAGGACCTTGAAATTATATTAACAACACTTTACAGGTAAGAAACAGAAGCAAGACTTGACCAGCGCTACAGCATCTCTTAGGAGCATTAAGCAGCTGTTTCCTTTACTTTCCAATAGAAAACCTTGAGATGGAGCACAGCAGTGTATATTGGGATTGTGTTTAGTTTCTGTGCTCACTAAGATCTTTCTCCCTTTCTGAGGCTCTCTCTACAGTGCCATAATGTGCCTATGGCCAGACTGGTTACTAAGAAGTGGAGAGAGACCTCTGAATCACTGTGCCCTGCTCAATATATATCACATATAGCCAAGCTGTGAGCTAAGAATAGTCCCATCACTTCTGACCTGCTGTAAGCTTTCTTGAAGATCATCTTGGAAGGTACTATTAATCTTCACATAATTTCCTGTTCTAGAAATAGGAGTCCACTCTGAAAAATCTGGCAATATAATTTTTCATCATTGTGACTCTCTTCACTTGTTCTATTTTTCTTTTGTATTGTGGCTTTTCTAGTACGGACATCCACTTCAAATGTGTTGAAAGATTTTCACATTCTTTGAAAGTAAAAAAAATGCCAAAATCTCTGTTGCATTTTTTCTCAGTTACTAGCTTTTAAGTAGATAATCAAATCTTCAAGCTGCTTGCTCAGATAAATGTCCATTAATATGTCCAAAATGGTCTGTGATTTTGTAGGCTGCAATTAAAACCAATGTCAGAAGAAAGCAATCCTTCAAATTACTATAGAAAAGTGCTCCCCTCTTTAGAGTGCTATACTTATTATTGTGAACAAAGTAAAAATCATTAATGGCACACTCCCTCTTACTTGAGATCAAAGCTTTCATCTTATAAGCTCCTCTTATTTAAAGACCTTTCTGATATACATGTACTAACTACTTTGGGGAGATGTAGGAGAATCTTAGCATAACCTGACTTTGTTCACTGTCCTGATTTTCCACTGCATTGTCTACACTGGTGGCAGAGCTAAATTATATATTTTGCAAATTCTGTGATATCCTAGTAGAGAAAAGCAGGCCTCATAGGTTTTATACAGCAATTCTCACTTAAGGTATTTTTAAAGTTTCTTCACTGTTGAATAGTGATGAACCAGAATCCATGGCAGCAGATGAGTTAGAAGTTCAGTCTTCCAGAAATGTCTGATTGGAATGGCTGTCTTGAATCTTGAACTAGGCTTTTTAATAGAACAGACATTGGTTATAACGGTCTCTTTCCAGAAATATCCTTTTTTTTTTTAAATTCCTCAGAAGATTTAAACTTGTTTACTTAAAGCAGGCAGTCAGAAATGAAGTCTATTTAATATCACAATGAGATGCCATTTTTAATAGAATAGTACCATGACTCACTCATCCCTCTGTTTTCTGTTACTGGCACAGTACCAAACACTAAATCTGAAACATGATACCAAAAAACTGAAATCAGAAAAGTTCTGGTTGGGAAAGAAGAGAACTGGTAACTTACAAGACCAGTTGGGCCACCAGTCTTCTGCTACACATTCAGTTCATCTAGCTCTTTGTCAGACAAGTATAAAAGAGTGTATGAAAATATGACACAGCAGAGCATTTAATCATGCCTGGCATTCCAGACATAACAACAGTATCTTTGAAAGCATCCAGCAATTAGAACATAAATGTAGCTCTCATAGTTTGGTGTCACAAAATAGTTTTGCTTCTCTCTATTGATTTTCCTTTGGTTTACCTTGTAATAGTTTCCTACAATGCTAACCATTGAACACATTACCAATAGCCTGGTACCTCTAAATTACTGCTAAGCTCTTTCTCTCTCTTAGATATTTATATACTGAATTAAAATCACAGTAGGACATCTATGACTTTGCTTCTACTTGCTGAGATTCAAGTTGCCTCTCTCTTATGTTGATAGATGCATGTAGCATAATGCAAGCAGGATATTAAAAAGCTAATTCTTTTTCTTTCCCCTCTTTGAATATCATGTCTTTTTTTAAGGATCAACTAACTCAAGTAGCTCTTTTGTTTTCCTGTATTAGCTTGCAGCATGATTTGTTGAGCATGACATAGAAACACAATTCAAAAGTGGCCACAATTAATGTGTTTTAAAAACATAAAGATTAATCCGCCATTAGTCTGGTTTTCTCTCTCTGGTTGTGCCTTTTCTAAGTGGGCGTATGACAAAAAGACTTAGGAGATTTCTGCTGTAACAACAATTAAAATAACAAGAACTCAGCCTGTGCCTGTGAAAAATGACTAGAAAGACTATATTAATGGCTAGGATTTTAAGTTCTGAACAAAAGTGTATTTCAACAGAACATATGCTACAGATGAATTCAGTCTCACTTGAGCACTAGATGGAGATCTGCCAACAATAGTCTTCTAAATACACTGGAAAACTATGATGTGATTCCCCCTTAAGTTTCTTTTCCCCAGGGTGAAAAGACATAACTCCTTCAGACTTTCCCCCAGAGGGCAGGTTCTCTAGCCTTTCAATCATATTTGTGGCTCTCTTATGGACTGTTTCCAATCTGTCCAACTCTTCCTTGAACTGTGGGGATCAGAACTAGACACACTGCTCCAGGTGCAGCTTGGGAAGTGCTGACTACAGTGAGAGAAATCTACCTCTACTAGTAATGCTCCTGCAGATGAGGCCCAGGATCCAATTTGCTTTTGTTGCACAGAAGAAATGCTCAGAGCTTCATCAGCAAAGGAGATAACGCAGATAAATTAAAAATGAGAAAAACTGGAGGAACTTAAGAACAGGTAACAGTGCTGAAGCTGAAGATCATCTGGCTCACTACAGATTAAAACAGGTCAGCTAGAGCAGGTTTTGCAGGATCATTACCCACTGAGGCTTTGAATATCTGCAAAGCATGTGAATGCTTTCCTTTCTCTGGGAATCTGTCCTCAACTGGACTAGAAGAATCTCAGATGTAATAGCTGGAGATAACACAGGAATGCCATCAGAAAATTCATTTTTGGATGACACATCACTTGCAAACTGTTTCACTGAATCCCCATTCACAGTTCATGCTCTGTTGCTTTGAAACATAGGTCAACCTCTTTGTTTCTGGATGATTTATGTAATTCTTCATCCTAGCACAAAATCCAAATAGGAAATTTTACACTACATGAAGTATTATCTCGGTAAATGTTTGTGCATTTCAGCTTGACGTTTGCCTTGCACAGCAATAGAAGACCTCAAACACTAAATGATTGTGAAATATGCTTACAAACAACTAGCAAACAAAGCCATTGAATCTGAATTCACTCTCAAATGTGAAAATATATTCACATAAAAACTGATCCTAACATTTGCTGAACACTCACTAATCAATGTTTGGGAAGTATATTTACTTATGATCCTCTCTGGTCAGTACATAATTTAAAAAAACACATTGCATTTCTTCTAGTTCTGCTTCTTGTAATTCATGGCAAATGAGCTTCCCATTGATGCTGTGTAGGCTGTCAATAGCTGGTTTAAATTTTCTGAGTTGCACCTGCCCCATCTCTCCCTCAGGGGACTTAGCTCTGCAATTGCTTAACTTCCTAACAGAAGAACATTATTAAGTCCTTTGGGAACTTCACAGAACAAGTTCTTTGTTATTTTGAGGAACTAAATCATGTCCCTTGAGAATTTCTGTCTATTCCTGGTGTGTAATACAGCTTTGAGCTTGTTTCAAAGCATGAGGTGGCAAAACCTGTGCTAGAACATTGAACACATTTCCTGACAGATAATCTGGACCTCTAGCCCATGGGAACTCACTCCTCTGTTAGGCAGGACCCTCAGCTCCAGAAATGCTGCCTCATACTACTTTAAGCAAAATGATTCCTGGCCCATTTGACCTTCCCCATCAGCAGAACCTTCCAGAAAAGTATTTCCTAATTTCTCTTTTTTCTTACTTTCCTTGCTTTCTACTTTGTTCTTGTATAACAAAAGGCAAATAAGTAAATTCCTAGCATTATTATTATTCTTCATATTTCATACATGCTTTGTGCTCTGTGGAACTCCAGACATAGAAAAAAGTCTGAAGTACATACCCTGCACTAGCCTGAGCCCCTGCTGCAGAGCACTGAGAGTTCTCACTATGCAGGGAGCATCTCTGCTCCCCATAGGACTGACTCTTGACTAGGACACCACTAATTCTGAGCTTGTGAACTAACATTCCCTGTTTTAATCCTTTTCTTCTCTTATGCTCATGAACTTCACAGCCTTTCTGGTTTTCTACAATACATTTAATTGAGTTCATTGCACTCATTTTCACTTTGTTGTTTTCTACATAATTAGAAAAGCCTTTTTTTTATTTTTTTTTTCCCATCAGCTTGCAGCTCACTCACTTCTGAAGTAGAAAAAAGAAAAAGAAAAAAAGACAACAAAACATGAAAAAACAGTGAATAGAAGCAAGAATTCTGAACAGTATTTCAGATAAAGAAATAGATAAATGCATATCCTAAGTATATAAATGCTATATTCCTAAGTAAAATTGACCCAAACTACTAAGTGATTAATTAAGTGAGGAATGCTGTCACTTTAACTGACATCAATAGAAGCTGCTGGATGTTAATATAGAGGCAAACCTGAATCTTTCATTTAGTTGCCTGACTTCTGGTATCTATTTTTGACAAGCTTGATCAAACTATCCAAATGACTGACAAATATCCCACATACGCAATAAAAACAATGGCAGCTACTTCACATCAGGCAGGAAGATTCCCCTGTATTTAAGTGAATAAGAAGAAAAAAGAGATATAACAGCACTTCTTTTGTAATTGTTACTTGAGGCACAAGTTTCATGGAGCATTTTTAGCAGACATCTACAATACTACATGGCATTACTGGCAGCGCTAACTGACATCATTTACAGCTGACACATCAAAAAGGGAATTGACAGATTTTACTGTGATTTTTCCCTATAAAAAAACCATTCTATAGATCAACAGCAGTTCCATAGAAGCAGTGAATAAAATAAAGAGAGTTGATACTGGCTTCAAATGCACTGATGACATTCAAGTGCAGCCCTGAACTGTCTAAATATTTTTACAGGAGGAATAGGCTGGAAATATCATTAGGTCATCACGTCTTCCGTAACTGCACATTTTCCTGTTTCTGGTCATTTTGCAAATAGGTTGTTTTCCTTCACAGCGTATTGAAATTAGTGAGCATTACACCTTCCTTGTGCTTATGAACAACCCTAATGTAAGCCATCTTTTTTTTATGTTTTGACACTTTTATTTTTGCCCCCAGGAGAAACTAGGAATTGCAGGTGTACAGTTCAAAGGTACCCATCCAGAGGTAACTTGCATTTTGGACATTCAAGAAGGATGGAATCAGGAAGGGAATTGTAGATGAGCTAGCCAGCTCTCACTGAGAGCATTCAGACAAAGCAGAGAGAAAAAAAAGGAAGAGATCCCATTTCACATTTCTGCTTATATCTGTAAAATCTTCATAGTTCAGTTCAGCAGTTGAAGCAGTCAGGTGGTCTCAATGTAGTTCTGTCCTGGGAGGACATAACCATACAGTGACCCTCCATCAGCCCATGCCCAGGTGAGACTTCTGTCTTGCATCAGCTGCTGCAAAAATGCACTTACTTTCTCTAATAACATTTTACCTTTCTTCAAGCCTCCACAACAGAGTGAAGAAATTACAGCTCAGACACTGATCTTGTTACGCAGTCAATCCTTGAGTGTCTGATATCATAAATAAAGTTTTGTGGACTCCACAGCCAGCTGGAGCTCAAATCTCTGTCCAGGTAACCCTGTTATGCTGCCTCATTGTGTTCCGAAATACTTTGCTTCACCCCCATGTGGTGACTGCAGGCTCAGGCAAACACATGGGCGTCAGCTGACTCCTGGTTTTAGGCAGGCTTGCTGTGCAAATGGAGAGGATGTATTAGATTTTTTTCCATCTTATTCCTTAATGAAAATTAACTCTATCTAATGAATCCACCAGAGAATTCAGGAGTGCCTGAAAGCTGGTGTGCAAGGAAGAGAAGGGAGGGTTAAAGAAGTACTTAAGGAGCACTAATTTTAAAGGAGAAGGAGAAAAAATATGAGAGGTTATTTTTTTTTAACTTGTTTAAAATATATGCTGGAAAAAAATGAAGGAAAAATGTGGTAAAGACAAAATACATAAAAAGCCATGTTGTGGTAGGCATAGCATAACTTTCTTCTGGAATTCACTACTGAAGTAATTCTGCATCTGTCTTTTAAATATAAGTATTTCAAACCTGAGAGCTTCTCTGGAATAAGATGCATTAGCTTATATGAATTCCCACTGAAGAAAAAAAAAAGTGAAACAGTGATCTATTAGGAGTCATGAACATATGCTCTAAGGCTTTCTACAAAGTTGATTTTTCAGGCCCATTGTGTAGATCTATTTCAGTGCCCGGATCATTTAGCAGATAAAGAAGCTCTGACCTTCTTTCTCATCAGTTTATCTGCTAGAACCGTGTGCTTAATTCACATGCTAAAAATCCTATGAACATTTTTATTCAATATAATAACAGAATATCGCAGCCACAGTAACCAGCTTTTATACTCTAAGAGAATGGCCACTTAATTAATTTTCTCAAAACATTACCAAACTTTATTAAACTAATCACCCATTTGTGTTATCACTCAAATCCACTATCAGTTATATGAATGCAATTTTAAAGTCCCTAATCTATAATGCTCTATTTTAATTATTTATTTAATCAGAGAAATGGAGGAGGCTTATGGTTTAACATTTCAGAGCTAGTTACCATTGCAAAAAAATAAAAAAAAAATAAAAAAAAAATCCACTTCATCCCTTTCATATGCTGCTCTCTTTAAAACACCGTTCATTTCACAGTCTTTTACGTGCCTCCAGAGCAGCTCTTACACCATCCTGATCTCTTTCAGGTTGCTCTATGTGTAAATTTATGGTAACAAGGGACACATATCTTTACCTGGTGCCAGAAGAAATACCAAGGCATGAAGTGTTATAGTAGCCAGTCTCTAATATAGCTGCACCTTCAGTTCTGGAGGGGGAGGAGTAGGCCAGAACAGCTTCCACTGCTGCTTTCTACAACCATTTCTTTTTATCGATTAGGATAGTACTTTGTATGGTCAGTGGTTCATTCTTTTGTGTATCGCTATCTTTATATGAAAGGAAAGGTAAAACAGCTTTTTACAAAAATAAATAATTTTAGTAAGATATGTCATGCTTTGTTCAAAATCCATACTCTGTGTGTTAATGAGAATCAAACCAAACACAAAGCAAAAGCCTTCTGGGTAATAGATCATAAGGATACATGCAATAAAGCAGTGGATTTCACTTTCATTCCTGCATTAGAACTTTTTTACAGCATTCTGGGTCATGACATTGGCCTTAGTCAAAATTTTTATCCAAGTTTCAACACCCAAAACTTCCATGTCCAGATATGTTTCCTGATTGCTCTTTTGTGCCTCTGCTCTCTATTCAGTAGACTTAAGATGCTGAAGATACTGTATTCCAACTTTCATTTTGCAAGTCACCAATGATGAAAAATGTTTTTCTAAGCTGCAGTTAGCAAGATAGCATAGATTGAAACTCTTCCTTTTTATTATTGCTTCTGATGCACACAAATCCTTTAAGAGGAATTTTAGCAATTGTTCTGTTATTGCATATCCCCTCTTCCCTTCAACTGAATTATTCATGCTTTGTTGTCATAGCAATCCTTTCTTTCTCTGAAATGTTTAATAACTAGTCTTGACTCAAAACTAGACAATGAATCAAGGTGTAACAAAAGCTTTATTAACTAATGTGCTTTGAGGCAGATAAATTGTTTGTCTCCCACCTACACTTGCCTTAAGCTTGTTGTCAATGCGATCTGATGATATTAATAATGACTGCAAAAATACCTGTCAGAAACACCCTCTACATAATGTAGCTTCTTAAACAGTGTCCATATCTTCTGCAGAGTAATGAACCTCTCCTTTGCAGAAAAATGAACATCTTCTTTTCTCTTAATCTGACTCCTTTCAAAACAGAAGAAGAGAGCCACTGCTTTCTGCAGAGGACTCCTCTGTGATAGATGTGGAATTGGGGATCAAGAGACACTAAAAATCCCCAAAAGTGTCATAACTTAGTAGAGGAAGAGTGACAGAGGTATTTTTCACTGTTTTAAGCCTGTGTTCAAATTATTCATCTTTTTAAGTGCTCACTCTACACAGCAAGTATATGTTGATCTAACTTGTCTATTTGCTCCAAGCACTATAATAAGCAACATCACTAATAAGAGCTGCACACTATATTGCAGCTCATTGTAGCATTTCCATCTATAATAATCCTGAGGAGGAAAAATCTGAAGGCGAGAAGGTATTCAGTGAGTATGCAGACTTGAACATTTCCTACTATTCCTACAACATCTTTGAGCAATATAGTCAGACGATAAACATCCCCTTAAATTTTTACTCTCTCCTGCAGAAAGATACCTCCTCCCGTGGCAATGGTGGCACTTTATGAAATTAAAGATCTGAAGCTGCACTATTGATGGCATTTTCCCATACTTTTGTTAATGCTGGAGAGCAGCTTGGGTGATCACTGTGGGTGCAGCACTGCTATCCTGTAAGCTGTAACGGTTCCCAGCTTCTAAGAATAATCCACTCCAATCATTTTCACTTCCTGCACACTTTTTTTATAAGGCCAGCAATAAGACACTTGAAAAATAATTTTGAGCTCTCTGGATAAATTCTATAGTCATTTCAGTCAGTCCATATGCCCCTGATTTTACAGTTTATGGGAGTTCTGGACTTTTGTGACCTAAAGCTGAGGAAGTGGTGCCTTCCACAAGAAGTAGGAAGAGCAACTCTGTTCTTTTCAGCTTAGTTTTGTGCAAGAAACTACTTAATGTCTACTGACACTCATTTTGCAGTTTCACTTATATCCTGTACTGGCTTCCCCTTGGCAGAAACTGGACACTGTTATTTTTGAGTAGATGATATGCTGTATCACAGCCAGAGTTGTAAGTGATCTTGATAGGTTGAGTTACACAGCTGTATTCTTCTGTAGGGTTCTGAATGAGCACCGAAGGGCTCAGCTCACAGTGTCAATATCAGCCAAAATCTACCCATTAATCAATAGAAGACTTGTTCTAAAACCTCAGTTTGACCTGTAAGTGGTAAATTAGCTGATACAACAGTCTGCAGTAAACTGTCCTTCTGCGTGAGTGGCCTGACAGAAATGCAAATCACTGTAGTTTCTGATGCTGGTTCTAATTCAAAAATAGCAGTCCATTTTCTTGGAAGAGAATTTATGGGACCAACAAAGGCTTGCATTTTAAGACACCAGCTGCCTTCAAGCCCGAGTAAAGCATTTGGGATGAATGCCTTATTTTTGCCCAGCCTGCTGTGATGACAAAAAATCAACATCCTAGGCCAAGTCCACACAACAAAACGTTACTTCCTGGGAGGAATATGAAACCATTTGTGTTCCCCAGGAGTCCTGCTATGTTGGCTAAACTCCCACTAGACAAAAGATGTCATTCAGGGAAGTGATGCCAGGAGACAACAGATGACCTGCTTTTGATTCACTTCTGCTTATGATCTCTGTACAGGGAAAAAGGAAGAACTGCTGTGGAGACCAATTCTTACAACTGAAAAATGGATATGGGGGCACAGCAATTCTTCAATTTCACCCCAACTACGAAGCATTTTTTGGACTGTCGTAATTTATTTCAGTACTTTTCCCTGTGTTTTTTTCATTCTGTCTGTAGCTTTTGCAGTATTTACACCCAAAATATTCCCTTCAGTCAGGGAAATTCTGAAAAGCTCCTTCTTAGGATGCTTTGCACCTTTAAAGCTTTTTGTTTGCTTTTCTATCCACATGGGCAATAGAACATCCAGCATCATTTATTCATCCTCGGTTTAGTATATGTATTTGATCTAACATATGCTTAGTCTATTCAGTGCCCTATAGAAAATGTCTAGAGTCTTTCTGAGACTTCAGAGATATACACTGAAACAGAAGCAGAGTTTGCATGATGGGGATTGAGAATGGTTTGTGACACCAGTGATCATTTGACCTATGTAAAAAACTGATTTATATTCATATTTTTTCATGAATCACCATGTACTATTGTAAACTTATTTTATCTTATAAATGTGTAATGAATAATCTCTGGGTTAGACTTTTTATAACACATTAAAATAAAAACAGGTGACATAAAAGAAAAATCAATATTTAAAATAATTTCCCTGGCTCAGATAAAAATAAGAAAAAGGTCCAGAAATTTAACAGAAGTATCTGGGTGATTTAATAGGTACTTCAGGATTTGGAAGCAACCATTTTCCGTGCAAAATAAATGAATAATACAGTATGCAGTGTGTGGCTGCATGTCAATTTGAATGAAAATCATGTTGCTTTTTAAATCATAAAAATACAGACCTTGTCCAGAAAAATGTACCAGCTTGTAAATCCCTTGGATAAATTCTGCTAGTCTCACTGAAACATTCATCATCAGAAGAAAGGATGTGGTTAAGTGGTTAAGTTCTGCTGGTCAAGACTTACATGAAGAACTATTCTCCTGGAGTTCTAGCCCAATTCCCTGTGATTTTTCTCTCACTTTTTTTTTTTTTATTATTCTTGTTCTTTTTTCGTTTTTTTTATTTTTATTTTTTCCCCAGTTAAACTTGATTTTTTTCCTCACATCACATAAATGAAGTACCAAAACAGACTTAAAACTCAGTGCTAGTTCCCACAACCCAGCATGTCAACACTACAACAACTTATTACACTTCTTGGATCTGAGATTTTTGTGATCCAGTGGGTTAAAATAAAATTTATCTTTTTCAGAACTCAAGGGCCCTATTGCTTCTATGGACAAGGCAGTATCTTGTAGGATAACTACCATGAGAAAGGGCTACAAGTAATCTCCTTTGCAGTGTGTCAGATGCAATTCGTCAATACCCTGGGTCTTGTTAATCCTCCCAGACAGCTCCAAAGCTGAAGGATTGAGCTGAAAGCTGAAGTCTGGAAACAAAACAGTCGATAGTCTCATCTCTTTCTTTTGCTAGCTATCTGGATATCAGCATAGGTCTACAGTGAGAAACAGCTTTCAGTGGTTTGAAATGCTCTTAACTCTCACCACACGCTTCAAAATCTCTCTTGTCCCATTTCTGTTTCCAGGAAACTAACAAAGAAACAAACAAACAAAAATCCCCTAAAAACTATTCCAGAGCTGCTAGCCTCCTAAATGAGTTACAGCAACAAAGTACATTTCTGTGAGAAATGTGTGATCTATGAGTCAGGCATCCACAATTCTATTCTTTACATCCATTTATTCTGCTCCTGATCAATACTGAAACCTGACTGCAAAAGCCAGCAGAGCCCAATGGCTATGACCATCTTTGCTGCAGCCATCTTTGCTGTGCTGTAGCTCTGGGGTGCAGGTTCTCATATGTAACACTGCATTCTTCTTTTTTCCCCCAGGTAATGGAGGTGCATCACTCAAAGCTATAATTTTTGAGGTCCAGCTCTCCTTAACAGCATAACAACGGCTCTCCAGGGCTTATATTCAGGAATATGTTTTACTCAGCGTGGTCCATTCAAGCTGCATTCACTATTTCTCTCCATTATTGTCTCAGATACATAACTTTCAATTAAAAGCTCCTAAAAACTTCCTAACTAAGAGACAGCTTACTACAGGGTCTTAAAAACTTCTTCAAAGATAATGAAATATGAACAAAAATTGCACAGACTTTGTGTCAGGTGTCTCTGTTTTTCAGAGAGCTGCATTTCAGTAGAACGGATTTGTATTTTCCCAGCTGTGAGTAGGGAGCCCCTTATATATGGAACATGCTGCTTAAAGACACTGTGTTGCTTTCTGAAATTAGTGTGTCTAGTTCAAAATGGAAATCCTGTACAATGTTTTTTCATGGCCTTTTCTCAAACGCACTGCTTATTTCATATAGGAAAACCATGCCGTTCTTTATAGGAGAGAGTGAAAGTACACCTTGATTGTACTGCCATTCCACAACTATGTCTAACATGGTTTAAAAGTACCATCTCTGGAAGAGACAGAATGCAGCCTACAAGTTCTGTGTGGCCAATTATCAGCATTGGTGACTATAACCCTTAAAGCAATGAATTTCCATGGGAAACTGAAGACGGAACTGCAGGAAGACAGTGTCACCACTGTTTATATTGCTAAAGGGCTGTGGGTTACAAAGGTCAGATCCCCTGCTCTTTTGGAAGACTCACAAGCACGTTTAAGCCTTGGGAGACATTGCCAGCTGCAGCCTGAAGCAGCAGAGGATAGCAGGAATGCCAAGTTGATGCCAACCAAATGCACTTGGCCCAGGGCAGCTGAGATCTCCAGCTGGGATGGCCACTCGGTCCCATATATGCAGCTATCTCTCCCATAGAGTTTGGTTGTAAACTTTCTTCCTATTTCCAGTAAAGGGAAAGGCTGTAGGTGGAAATGCACTCATAAACATAAGCTTCAGTCCTCAAGCTCTCTCCTGAACTGACTGTTCTTATGGTTTCTGCCTGCAGGTTGTGTCCTGTCCTTTCTTTCTCTCTCTGGCCTCAGAGAAAAGCTCAGTATTTTATACCTCTGAGTTAATGAGCCAGCCCGTCTGACCTGACTGTCAGGATAAATCAGCAGGCTGGTTCTGCACCTCCATGCCTTACCCACACTCTTTCTCATGGATGTAACGCCATTTAGCAGCACTTCTCATGTATTAACCCAGTGGTAATTACAACATAACTTAGAAGCATGAGGTGATCATTAACATTATTTACTTAAGGCATGTCCCACAGTCCAGCTGCATCCTAGGTGTTTGTTATCATCTGGATCAACATCTGGATAGACAACGTCTGTTAGCAGCTACTGGTTAGTGGGTAGCCATTTTTGTCCTTTCGAATAACTCTATAAAGTGCATCCTGGAGTGGAAGCTCATGTTGAAACCAGATTCCTAATTTAAACTTGAATACACTTTTCCTAGTAAACCTACATAAAATTAAATCTTAAATACCAACAACTCGCACTTATGCCTACACTCATTATAATTCATGAAATGGTTTGTTTTACATAAAATTAATAACCCCATAACATGTGTGAAATGCCAAAGGCAAATCACTCAGCCAGGTAATTCAGAACTTAGGGAGTCCTAAATCTAAACCTGCAAATGTACAGAACTAGTTAATAAGCTATAGCCCTTTCTGCAACTTCAAGAAGGGTATTTTCTGCATTTCTGTTTGCTTAGTGACTTAAATTCAATGACTAATTTATTCATAGCTGAGAAATTTTTGGCTGCTGAAAAACTGGATAGCTTATTATCCCCTTCCAATCCATAAATATAAATGAGGTGTAACAGGATGAGATCTGCTAGTTCTAAAATCATGACAGACATGATGATCAGAAACTATTAGTACAATCTGTTACTGATGGACAATACTTCCTTTGTTTAATGAAACAATTAGCTGCAAAACCCATTTCAATAAAAGGATGTTTTCTCTCAGTAACCAGCTACTTAAGGTGGTTTAATTTAACTGAAACAAACAACTTTGTAATGTTGGATTTGTGCTTTTAATTGAGTTGCAAATTTCATCCAACTGCATCTTGACAAGAGACACAAACGAGGATAATCATAATAGGGTAAACAGTAAATATATTGTTCATTAAAATTTCTAAATCACTTGTTAGTCAGAAACAGACTAATGTTATATCAGACTATGGAATGGCTGAACGTGTGAATATAGATATAATTTATTCATCTTCTGGACTGAAGAAAGTATCACATTTAGTGCAAGGATTGCATTTAGGTGAAAATCAATATATTCCTGTGGTTATTAATTAGGGAAGCCCAGCATATTTTTATGAAAGTAACTAATAAGTTGGACTGGAAAACAAGATTAAAATTTATTATTTAAAATTATTTCTTCTTTGCTGATTTAAATGACTATTCAAAATTGAAATAGCAAGCAATATACCCTGGTCAGCTCCCGCTTTTTTTGTTTAGAAATGCAGCTGAAATTGTTTTTCTGTGGCAGAATATATCACATATGAAAAGAAAATCACTTTGTCATCATCTATCTATGTGGTAATTTCTTTAGCACAAAGACCCCTTTTACTTCACTGGGGAAATTCTGCAGAATGGAAGTTAGTGGGTAAGCATCTCCTAAAAGTGGAACCGATCCAACATGACATCATTCTGCTGTAGTCTTCTAGCTTAATTTTAAGTCAGCTTTAAGATCATTTACATGTATGTAATTTCTTAATTGCCACTGAGCGCACTTTCTGTAATGTTGGCATAATATCCAGTATTATTATTCACATTTTTTTTTCGTCAGAATGGATGCGTACAAATACCGTAGCATATGGAAAGCCGCCAATTTCACTTGAGCCACTGGGCAGTTCTTCCTATCATTCAAGTTTCTTAGCACACATTCACAAAACAGAAAAATTCTAAAGGAACAAAAGATAGCAATTTGCAGAGCAATTTTTGAAAAACAAATTTCTCCATCTCAGCTATCCTGAATCACCTCTGTATGGGAATTTCTTCAGGACCCCTTCCGCTATTTCTCTTCCACTATTTCTCCTTGCAAAGTGAAAGGTAGTCACAGTCCTGTCCTTTAAGGGTGCTGAAGTGACATCCCTAAAGACCTGTAACCTCCTATAAATTCATCTAATAAGAATAAAAGGATTAATAGAAATGCAGACTTACCTTCACAGCCTTGCCAAGAGGCAATCTGTATGGGATGAGAGATCTATTCACGTTTCAGCTTCCTTCCTCAGGGCACTGAATGGCAGTGTTAAATACAATGCTTTATAAGACAGGGAAGCAGTGTTCATACAAAAGACATATAACAGCAAATAAAATGCATGAAAAATAAAAAATTAGCATGCTCCACATGGTCAAAATAAAACTCATGTGTGTGTTAACAACTACAGTCCTTTTGTGCAAGTAGAGGAGAACATGTTAAACAAGGAAGTTATGTGTGCAACATGCATAGAGCCACATCCTGCCAGCCCATTTGCCTTGCCATTTTCCTGGCACAGCATGATAGCTGCAGGGAGCACAGTGCCAGAAAGTAGGAGAGCTTTGCTACAGGGAGCACCTTACTTTTCCAACCTAAGCGGGGGTTTCATGCATCAGTGTCAGCGCCTTAGAGCTGGGGAAAGCATTGAGAATACAGTATCAAAGTGCCCCAGGATTTTTCCCATTTTTTCCAGCAGATAACCAGGAAGGTCTTGAATTGTCCATCTATTAAAGAACAGCAGTAGGCATCACTGAGGGAAAATCAGAGTCATGAGTTTTCTTTCCCTCAACAACTTCTGTAGACAATCCATATTTAAACTCCCTATTGATTGCAGCCATTCTCATTCTTGGTAGAGACACATCTCACAAATTGTAGGAGGCGGCTCCCCTCCAATATGGTCTCAAATGCAATTCAGTGAGGCAAAATGGAGAGAATGACACCCTGGATATTAACTGGTTTAAAGGCTGGGGACAAATTATTAACATTTAAATAATCTTGCCCTCTAGACTGTAGGCAACTGCACTTCAAAGCCAAGCAAACAAGAGGCAGCTCCAAAATTTGCATCTGAAAAAGAGTTCTATATGATCTCTGCATATCTGTGCTGGTGATATTTAATCCTCAGAGTTAAGGAAAGAGACAATTTTGTCCACATAAACTTACTGCACAGTCTGGGTTGTAAATTAAGAGGCAGCCCCAAGTGTCCTTTACAAAGCCATTCAGATGGGCCTAATAAAAACATTAATGGCTTTTTCTGTGATCTATCTGTCTCAGTAGGGAAGAAATAGAAATGTTACTGGATATAAAGGGTTTGATGTGATGTGGTACTGTATGAGTCATACAGCACCTAAGAAAAAGTTCAGGACAAGTTATCTATAATGCAAACTACTTTACCTCTAGGAAATTCTGCTTTCATTGTTTGCCTCTTCTATCTTCTTATACTTAGTCTTAAATTTAACAGAAATCTGAATGAAAACTAGATCATTCTTCCCAGAGGATATTCTAGTACATCCATATCTGATTTGTGTATAAATGCCTGAGAGGACAGGAGGGGATTAAGAAGAAGAAGATAGACTCTTCTTGGCCATGCCCAGTGAGTAACAAGAGGTAACTGGTACAAACTTACATACTGTAAGTTACACTTACGCAATAAAAAATTACTGTGAGAGTGGTCAAGCACCTGCATAGGCTGATCAGAGAGGTTGTGGAGTTTCCATCCTTAGACATAATGAAAAGCTAAGTGATGTGAACCTGTCTGACCCACTCAGAACCCTGCTTCATCCCAAATATCTCCAAAGGTCCCTTCCTCAACCATTCCATTATTTCAAAGTTCCAGAAAGGTTCTAAGGTAACATAGTAGATTCAAAATTGAAATAATCATGTCAGTGTTCTTATACAGATGCATTTTAGCTCACTGAATCCAAAAGATATGTTTTTTTGTTTATTTTTTTTCAGATAGACTTAGCATTGAATTACACCTGCTTCCATTATCCCTAATCGTCCCCAAGGTAAAGCAATCACCATTGTTACCTTTCATGGCCAGCCTATCATTTACTTTGATGTAACTTGTCCTATAAACATGGAGCACAGCTGAATTGCAGAGGAAGAGTATAAGTAATGAAATATCCAAACTGCAATTTCAAGTTCTTGACAAAATTTTCTGTGACTTAAAAGTGAAAATTCTGGTTTGGGTTTAGAAACCAAAACACCGCAACAACCACAACATATTTTTGGAAGGAAGTGTGATTATTTTTCATTTATCTTTAAGAAACCAAACTTTCCACAAGAAAAAGAAAAAATAAATATATGTACATATATACCAATACAAAACTACCAATAAGCACTCATTCAACAACATGTAACAGGAAACTCTTTCTGCTGTGCTTCATAGTCATCTTTGAAATCTTATTGCCTACTCTACATAGGGAAAGGGGCCACCCCAAATTTGGTAACTCCCAGAGTGCTAGGGAGAAAAATACTGGAGGGGGAGAGAGTCAGTATTCCAGTTCTACTATAATCCCAGGGTATGGTTACTCTTTTATGTGGTTAAAGTTAAGAGTTAATAACGTACTACATACATCTATCCCATTTGGCAGCTTGAATGAAAAATGTGTTCATGTACATGCTGACAAAAATCTAAGGATCAGTGGAGGATACACTTGCCTGTGAAAAATGACAACTCAAATGGCTCCACAGCAAGATAAGCCATCACAGCCCTGCTCCTACCTCTGCTGTTTCACGGGATGCTGCTTCATCTTCTTGCTTCAACAGCAACGGGAGCCAATCCAGCTGAAAACCGGTCCTGCAAAACAAAGGGATGATTTTTCAAGCTGATCCATTTCCTGAACAGCAATTGCCCATTCACAAGGAAGTCAGCAGGACCACACAGGCAGGTTAAGGCAGTTTCAATAAGATCAACTTCAGTGACCATCAAGCAGGTTTCAGGCTCACAAGGTCATTCATCTGTGTGTAAGGGAGACCTTTATCTTTTTAAAGCAGAGGGTTGTTAATTAACTGGGCAAGTACTGGCATTTGCTCTAACAGAGAGAGCTGGCACCTCTCAGGAAATGAAATGATGTTTAGTTCAGCCAAGGGAGAAATTGTGGAGAGGAAGATTAAACCTGTATGAACCTCCTGGAGGACTTCAGAAAGAAGATGGACTATAAAAGCTAACACACTCCAATGGATTCCTTCTCCAGTAGGCAGCATGAGGTGCTACATGTACACAAGTCCAGGATCCCTAAGGAGTCATACACCAGGAAAAACTGCAGTAGTTTGGCTGGACAGGGGAACAGAACCTTCGGACTGGAACACATTGTTCCTCCTTTCTTTTAGAACTGTGATTTTTACATTGGATTTGTACAATTTTTCCTTTCATCTTTCCCATGTTTTGCATGATTCCAGGGTTCTCGCATAGCTCCTCACCAAAAGGCATGACCAAGTCACAAAGCTTGGAACAAAATGCCCAAATGAACATCCCTGCTCCCAACCTGATCCCTGGAGCAAGCAGAGAAGTATTAAGAAGCTGCTGCTGTAGCCCTGGAGGCACAGTGTGAGATTGCAGGCATTTTCACATTCTTGTTGTATATTCCCTTTTCCAAATGGCAGACTCCCATATCCTCTGTATTCATACAGTATATGCACTTTTTTGAAAGGAAAAAAAATCTAAAAGTACCTTAGAGAGACAAAAAATACTCAGCAATTGATCTGTTGTGACATTTATGTACACAAGTAAAGACCAGTTGCCATATATTAAACGTAATATGCATTGTAGATATATTTTATTTCCCTGCTGTTCTTGAGGAATGAAAATGCTTTTGAGGACAGGTGTGAGAAATGAAAAATGTTTGGATTGCATAGGAAAAGATGCTTCTGAATAATGTTAAATTTTTAATAACTTGCAAGTTGTGTCATCAGCAGAACAGCAGTAGACATGAGAAAGTAGAAGAACCGCATGGAAATCTCTCCACACATATCGCTCCTGTTAACTTTCATTTTTTCCCCCACCAATCTTCTTGAAGGATGCTGCTGACTTCAAGTCTTCTGCTGTTGTGAGTCATGTTGTGCGGATCGTCTGCCTGCACCCAGATCTTGAGGCAAGAGGCATATGCAGGTTGGGAATAACAGCAGATTGAAGGGAAAAGTCATCCTCTCCTATAATTCTTTCTTTCGCCCAGCAAAGCAAGCAGAAGCAGTGGTGATTTCTTTCTGGAAAAGCTAACTGATCCAAAACACACCTCCCTTTTTCACTGATTAATAATAATAATAATAATAAACAGTACTGTTCTGCTTCCTAGTAGAAATGAAAATAAATATAGTTTTTGGTATTGATTCTTCTTGTATAAACAGCTGCTACTGTTATTTTCTCTCATCTTGTTAGTCTGAAGAGGGAAAAAAAAGCAAACACCTAGTATAAACTACCGAGGGAGGAAATCTGTATAACGTAAGATGCAATATTCAGCTCACGTAGCTGGAGTTCACTTGACCAGTTCTTTACTGAAGATCTGAGCAAGCTGACAATTGTTTAAAGACGTCTACTTGCTCAGCTGGTCAATTATTCACAGGCACAACAGAACAGGAAAACAGCTTCTGTTAGTGTGAAATGGGCATCTACATCTATAAATGACTTGCTGTGAGATCTTTAGCCACTGCTTCCTTTCTCCGTGCCTAGAGTTTTCCTACCACTCACAGCTTTTTTCTCACCTGGATTCACTAGCCCTGAGCAACTGCATCTTGCTATGAAACGCAGAGTATGACAAGCCCTTGGTCTCAAGTGCTGCTGTTCACAATTAAGTAATAGTTGCTCCTTGTTCCCTGGTGTAAGATGCAACATCATCCTTCCCTTGGAGGAATGGAGCTGAAGGTAATTAACCAGTCCCTGACTCTGTCATGGCGCTTCTGCACAACACTGGCTTCCCACCAAAGATCTAGCCAAGAGCATCTCAGCCTCTTTAGGCAGTCAGTAACTCTTCAAAAACAAGAGCAAGAACCATAATCTGTCTTTCAACTCAAGTCCCGAACCATTCAAAAGATAGACACTGTTGTGTCATCATGCTTAACGAGGCTTTTGTAAGTTTATTAGTGTTATAGTGTTCATCTTCTGCAGTGATGACAACCAAAGGTTTAGAGGCCAATAGAAATAAAATTTGTCAAAATACCAGTCTAAACGTTTTTGAAGGCCTGTTTTGACATGCTTAAATCCCTATTTATTCACAATGATAACTTACTGCATTCTCACACCTCTGCAGGGGGTGCTGTCATATTGATAGGACTCAAATCTCACATGCCTTATATTTGTTTGAAGGGCTTGCAAAGCTCTTCATCTGTTTTATTTATTATTTAGGGAATGCTGTAAGCATTAAAGATGCTTTATGAAATACAGTAGAAGACAAGGTCTCTGGCACTCAAAGTCCTGTGATCTACTTCAAATACAACACACAGAGCATCAGTTTAGATGCAAATATGTGTAAAGATGTCAGTTTTGTGGGAAAAAAAACCACAATGTACAGGTTTCCATTAAAGAGCAAAAAAGACCAAAATTCTTGAAAGATTTTCACTGATCTTTTTCCTTTGAAAATCATAAAGTGATACGTACTCAAAATTCAAGTTTTAAGATACAGCACTAATAAAAGCTGTCGGCACGGAGCATTTGTGCAACTTTACAAGCCAAAGGTTGAGCCTATTAAAATAACAAAAGAAACCTATATGAAGGCTAAGGATTTCATATTTAAGTAAAGTATAATTACAGAAACAATTCAAAAAGCTTTCTTATTCTCTCTCTGTAGCTATACTATATGCAGAGGTAAAAAAGGTCTTAGAGGTTTAATTGTGTCTGTTTGTATGAAAGTGTGATCTCATCACAGCAAGGTGTGGAAACTGTGGTTTTAAAACCAAAACAGCGGAAATCTCCCTTACTCTCTCCAGACCCATAATGGATACAACATTTACTAGGTTCCCCTGCAAGACATTAGGATTTTGGGGTAGGTATGTGCTGCTTCTGCTCTTTGGATGTTCTTTTTTTTTTTTTATATAACACCACAGTTTATGCTGAATATTAATTGTGCACATGCGTTGCAAAATTTACATTGGGAAATTTATGACGGATATAATACATACACGTAAGTAAATACATATTTTATAGGTTTGTTCTATATGAAAATTCTCATCATAAGCAATGGGCACACTTTGGCATTGTACAGAGTGCAGGGGAAAAAGAAAGAGTTTGGACAGAGCAACTGTTGTAATGTACAACTATTGAATCAAAAGAAATAGCGTTAAACAGTCTGATATCAACAATATTGAACTAAAAATCTGGACAGTTGAAATCGATTCCCGAGACTGAAAAGCACACATGGCAAGAATAACAAATAATTACTCTTCCCAACATATTTTTACCTCCTATAAGAGAAAAAATAAAAGCAGACATAAGATACAGTAGCAATTGCTCCCTCCTCTCAGATATATGGTTGAGACTCTTATTTGTATTTGGATCAAAAGGAGATTCCTTGGGAAAAGGCTACATTGAGCTCACTCTTCTGGAGCAGATTTTCCTGGATTTCATATAAAGCAGCAAGCTGTTGGGAATTAAGTTTCTGTTAGCTCCAAAGGTCACAAGTACTTCACTCAAAATAATTGCAGGTTACAGTGCAAGGTCTATAAAAATAAACTCATTCCTATATCAGAAGTAACCATTTTCTCTCTGTGTTCACTACTCGTGCATCTTCAGTGCTTTTGCACTAGAAATATTTCTTAAATTTCACAGATACCAGAGACCAACTTCTGCTCATTAAAGCAGGAGAGGTTCAAATTATTCCATTGGATTTAATCAAGTAATTATAGCTTCGCTTTGATATAAGACCACTCTACCAAGAAAAAAATGTTAGCAGAATGTTATATGTTCTTTATATTTTAATACATTTTAATTCTTCAGTGGAAAAAAATCTCAACTATAAAAAAGTACTAAACACCTTAGAAAGAGTCAATTTCATATTGTATCATTGACTGCCAGCGTACAATTACATGAACATACAAAGACTAATTCTGTTGTCATGCAACACAGAGCAGTCTGTGTGTAAAGGAGCATATCTGCATGTGCTGTGTTCCACATATTTGTTGTCAGCAGTCATTAACAATGAGTTGCCACTCTGAAGTGCCCAGATATTACATGGTCAAAAAAGGACAGAGCTGAGATAGGCATGCACATTTTCCAGACTTAAAAAAAGAAAGAAAGAAAAAAACCATTACTGATGACTGAAACTAAAAATATGCAATTAAAAGCATAGGATAGATCATTTTGAAATTTAAAGGAACTTGAAAGGAGAGTTATTTGCAAAGCATATTGCATTAGTTAAAAATAATCTAATAAAATGCAAATACATGTTTAACAAAGCTGAGATACCTTGTTCACCAAGCAAAATAAAATTTTGAGTATCTGTCCTGTAAGTACATTCTGAAGTATTGCTACATCATAGATTGTGTGTCAATTATACTGCTTAAGTGCAACATGAGACTGTGTTGGAAGTTATATGATATTCCTAGACTTCCAACTTCTGCATAACAATAATTAGGCTGAACACTGGAAATGGGGAACGGAAGGGATCTGAGGTATTATTTTGTGTCAGTTACTGCAATCTACTATGCAAATATAATGTACCCTTCAGCATCCGTTCACCATTATTAAAAAGGCAGTCAGTGCCAGAAAGGAAATAAGATGAGAAGTGGCTTCATTGCACTTGTGCAATGTTTTGAATATGATCCTATAAAGCTTTTTTCTTTTTCTTCTTTTTTTTTTTTTTTTGGCATAGATCTGGAAAGACATTGATGTGTTCTTGGCTGTCTGACAAAGAAACCATCTTAATTCCTGTCTGAAACTTTTTACATGCTTGAAATTACACATGCCCACATTAGCTTTGGATTAGGACCATTTACATGAAAAGTCAATCTATCTGTTTGCCTTAAAATAGCTACCTGATCAAGGGAAAACTAATGTGCTAGATCTGTATAATGAAATTTGAATGGTTTCCTCAGGAGCAGGGACTAGTCATCCTAAGAGAGAATTTAAAGTTTCATTCTTCTGATCTTGTACCATTTTTAAAAGAGTAATCATTTATTCCTGATATGTGTTCTCTGCCTTCCTGCTAAATTGTTATCATCCATTTCTCACTCTCTAATCCTCTATTTTCTTAATAACCTCTTGTGAGAATCTTTGCCTTGTCTTAATGCCATCTTTTTCATCTGCACAATTAAGATTATATTACCAGATTTAATCACATATTACTCCCATTAGGCAGATCTGGATATCATATACAGGAATCACAATCAAATCTAAAAACCCTACCAAAAGCAATGGACTTTGGATTTTTGAATGTGATAACAGATGAGGCCACAGGCAGAGCTGATGGTGTGGAACAGCAGTAGGCACTGGCTGGCATCATCTTTCCTGATGCGCTCAGCTTCTGACCTTGTTCATCCCACTGCATTTTGACTTGCTGGTCACTTTAAGGCTTCTGCAATTAATGAGGCTATTAAATAGCAGGAGGTTATGGAAAGCTGATGAATTTTCAGAATTTCAGACTTCAGAAAAATGCTCTTCTAAATTTAAGAGACAGCTTTAGCTTCTGGGAAAGGGTTCATAACCAGCAACACATGGGTTGAGCCATGATCTGCACAACTCATTCCCTTTGTGAACTCTTTGAATTTCATCACTAAAATTACGGGAAGAGAGGATTCATTGAATTTTGCTGCTCATAGCAAATGGTTTTAAAGGCACAGAAATCGCGCTGAGAGAATTCCACTCTTAGATCTATAAGTGTAATGAGAAAATCAAATTGGTAAAAAGTTTCTAATCTTAGCTGTAAGATCTAAGGACTGACTTTTTGCCCCTCTATTTCCTCCTCAAAGGCTGAAAAACACTGAAAACAATTCTCCTGCATCTTCAAAGGACTACGTTTGTTCACTTCTTAATCTTTCTTGTGTAACTGAAGAATAAACTTCATTTTCTGTATCAAGCTTTTGCATCTTGAAGAACAACAGCTAGATTTTCAAAAGGAGACTTACAAATACTGTGTCTAAATTTATTTCTCAAGTTTTAAATTCCCATTTTGAAACAAAATCAGTAATGACATCATTACTGTACTATTGGACAGAAAGTGCTTCATCTCTTATCCTGATAGCGTGGTGCGCCAATGCATCAGTCTAAAATTAAGGACAGAGCAGTTCCAGAGCATTTTATCCACACTTTCCTCCCTGGAGAGATTAGGAGAAAACAATAAAGAATATAAATCCTACTGGGCAATTTTGAATCTTTATTACATTTTAACATTTTTGTGTGCATTTATAGCAATTACGGTACTAATAGAAATACAAGTCTGGTGTCTAGTGAGAACAACCTCACCAGTCTTGAGTAATTCTACACACACAGTGCATTTTTACTGCCCTTGAGGTGCTAAATCTAACCTAAAGTCTGAATTTCACTTCTAGTTAGATCTGACACATCACAGCAGACCAGCTGGCATCAAAACACTACTTTAAACTATGTTTTTATCAGTTTCGCTTGCTGAAACAGTGTGAGATCAGATCTTTATTCTAAATTTATACACTCTCATCACTGTACTGTAGTCTGTGGTTAAAGGCTTAGTCTATGTATTTTATCTTGGCTTCAGTACTCTAGCTTCCACCGGATTTAGAGGACAGGAATTCTTGCCCACTAAGAGCAAAGCCTTTAGTTCTCAGATGAACAGACTGGGAAATAGACCAAAGGGTAGCTGAGCTCTGCAATTATATCACCATGCCAGTAACAACTGACTACAATAAAACAAAGCTGCATTTTCTGTTCATCACCTCAGAAAGTCTGTAAAAACTGATTGTTCTTATGTATTTTCTTTGAGTTTTCCTATTCTATAAGAACTCACTTGAAGAAGGGTTTCCTGTACATTTTTTCTAACATTGACAAGTCATGAGCTACTGGAAGCATCTCACATTACATTCTCATGAAATTTCCATCTCAGTTTCCAATCTAAGTAATTTTGAAAGGGTTCAAATGTATTAGCTAAGATATGATACAGCATACAAGTAGGTGTTTTAACCTTCTGATTGAAATGACTTAGACCTCCTCAAGACACAAATTAAAAATTTGATAAAACTATCACAGTTCATCTTCCTGAAGCATGCACTTTTCTTCTGCTGCGTAAACTGCCTGTTTATGAAGCACTGTTCAAAATTCAAGATCCTTTCCAGTTCTCAGAGACATAAAATATTCTTTCATGTTTATTAAACACATGAGGAGTGCAAAAAATATTGTTTGTGAACCTTGTCCTTCCCCTCCAGCAAGCTCTATAAATTGACTGTCCATGTTTTGCCTGCACTGCTGCATCCTCCAATTCATTCCTATTCAATCCTATCAGCATGGATTTCTTAACTTTACCAGAAGCAATACTGAGCCTTTGTGATGCAAATACATGATATACAATTTGGTATAGAGGTACATTTGAGGTGGTATTGTATACACAAGTTCCCCCCACTCAAGATATAGCTAATAGGGTAGTGTATGGAAGTTTGCTCCGAAAGTAATGCCTCCTTTTATTTCCGTGGAAACTGCAACAGGCACAAGGAGCACAATACCACTATTTGAAAGGGCAAATTCTTGGCTACAAAACACTATTTTTTCAACATAGTCATCACCTTTACCTATGTATTTGCGTCAGTGAAGAAAATGAGCGCATGTACCCTGCTCATAAAAATAGAATCAGCAAGATTGGAAAATACCTCCAGAACCATGCAGTCCAACCTTCCGCCTACCACCAGTATTTTCCCATTAAACCATGTCCCTCAGTGCAACGTTCAAACATTTCTTGAACACCTCGAGGGATGGTGATTTCATCACCTTCCTGGGCATCCCATTCCAGCACCTAACCACACTTTTAGAGAAGTAATTTTCCAAACGTCCAACCTGAATTTTCTCTAGCACAACCTGAGGCCATTCCCTCTACTCCTATTGCTAGTTATACAAAAGAAGAGGATGACCCCCCCTCCCAGCACAACCTTCCTTCATATAGTTGCAGAGCAATAAGATCTCCCATGAGACTCCTTCAGACAATCTGCACCAGTGGAGGTGACCCACTGTTTCACAGCACTGTTGTTAGGGAAGTGTTGCCCACGCAGACCATCTTTCATTGGCCCAAAAGATGAGAGATCAAAAAGAAACAGGAAAATAAAGTTGTTTGAACTTTTCAATATCTACATCAAAATTAAATGGGCTATGCAATATAAAGAGAAATAATACATGTGAGCATGTGTCAAAAAGTCTTTGAAGTGTTTCTAGTAAACCCCTGCAAAGGAGATCAATACAAAGGAGTAGCAAGGATGCAGTTTTTAGTTCTATGAAAGATTTAAGTTAATAATCCATTTGTAGTTAAAGCATGTATAAACTTCTAATTATGTAGCCCTCCTCTCCTGCTGTGTAGGTCTTAGTTGCCAGCTGCCCATACCTTGAATGGACAGAAATCTCGTCTATTCCTGCACACTCAGGATTCTTGGAAATTTGTATTCTGCAAGTTAGACTTTTCCGTATTGGTTCAAATACATCCTTACAGAAGATACACTTCAGACTTTGGAGATTTCACTTAAAAACACCGCAGTACTCTTTAAAAAGATTTTTTTTCCTCCAGGCTCTGGTATAAATTTCTCCCATTTTAGAAGCTGCTAGAAACCAAAGTATCAGAAGGCTTTCATGTCTGTACACAGCTAGAAAATCCAGATTGCAAGACTTGGATGCACTTCTGCCATTTCTGCTTACTATTACAGTTTAATGAGCATAAATACCCAGCCAGACAGCTGGCAGAACTTTTCAAATTCTACCAGAATACCATGCTTTTTTTTTTTTTTTTGTTTTGTTTTTTTTTAACTTCCTGCCTAGCTTTTCCTAAAAGTCACAGGGCCTCACTGAACTTTAATCCTTCACAAGCCTCTATTTCTAAGCAGTTTGACTGCCTTTTTCTCTCTGCCTATCCTACACTGGAACACTGGATGCACGCATTTCCTTCTGCAGTCTTCATTTTCATTGCTTCTACCTGACTAGCCACCTTTTCCAACACAGATATTCTCTTTAACAAAACATATTACAGTTATCTAATGTTTTCCTTACAAAAATAGTCTGTAAGCAGGCTGACTGGGAATTTTTCTGTCAAGACTTTCCTCCTCAAACACACACACAAAAGAAAATCGTAGCTCTTTGAAAATTTCAGTCCCATTGGGATTTAGGATAAGCCAAACAGGACAAAACATTTTGCTCCTGTTTTCACAAAGAAAAATGGAAACAAAATTTATGACCTTTCTAAAATTGAAACATATTTGTTTTTCCTACCAAAGTGAGCAGTTTGGTATGGCATTAAATCCATGCTGATCCTCCTGCCTGTGGAGTTATTCCTTCTCCGAAGAGCAGCAGGTTGGTTGACTAGGGCAAGCATTCCTTGCCTTAACTGGGGCTTCCTATTTGGTCCATAAATTCTAACACAAATAGCACTGTCCTGTCTACCCTTTGCAGTAAGTTAAATATTTTAATTGTAAAATTATTTAAACACAATCGTAAACATATTCAGTCCAACAAAACACTGAAAAACGCCATTAGACACTAAATAGCAGGGGAGAAGCCTGTTTTTAAAATGTTATGCCAGCACAGTTGCAGCCTACAATTATTATGCTTTTCCCACAAATAGTTAGGAAGGATGCAGACACATTTTGTGAGGGTAAAATGTCATTACATTAAAAAATCTCCTGTAAATCTCATGTCTGTAGGACAGGTTTTGAATGCTTTCTTGGGCAATTAGTTACTGTTGTCATCTCACAAAATGAGATCTGAATAAACAGGAATTGAAGAACTGATTAATTGCATTGCAGTTGTGATTTCTTTAACCTCTGAGTTACACAAATATCTGTTTATATTTTAGTACTGACTGTCACAGTTTTCCTAGTATTCACATGAAAGTGACTACCAGTGAGTCCATGCAGAGATGAAGTATTTTTTGTTCCATAGAAATACATTCTTCAAATACTTGTGTTTTCATAAGATTTGCAATAAAATCTTGTATCTTATACTCTTCAGGATAACTTTAGCTCAGCACAGTTCACAACTTGCTCCATGTGGACTTCACAGACTTCCCCACAACCTCACATTTTTAGGCCAAGATGTGCCTGAATGCCTCACAAAGATATTCCATGAGTTAAGGTACCCATACCCTCCCTTTCAACACAAATGGTGGAAGCAGTCTCACAGAGAGTATTAATTCCTCATGGGTACATTAGTCCTTTTCAATGTAATAACATAGACAATTTTAAAGATACTTAAAGTTCCACCAGAATCAGAATCCTTCCACAGAGACTGCCTACAGAGAAGATATGGCAGCTCTCAGTCTGTAGAAGCACTGGGTTTGTTCAGGTTGCTTCTTCAGGAGAGCCCAGTTCATGAAGCTGTGCTGAACCTACTGAGACCAAATGTATTATTGATTTTCATGGTGAAACACTGCTCCTCACTACACCATACAATAGTTATGTTTATGAAGCACCTCAGAAAATATATTAATAATCTGTAAAGATCTCACCAATCCAGTGAGCTTACCTTTATATAAGAGATAAAAATGATATGCTTACTTGCAACATTTAAAGGAATGAATAAAAGGCAACTAATATTTTATCAATGAATATTAATTTACCATATTATCCACAAATGTACCAGACCTCCCTTGGATGGAGCTACTACTATCTGGGTAGTATAAAATATTCTGGTAATTTTTGTAGGGAATATTCTATTTACAGAGACAGTTCCACAAAGTCTCATCACTTGGTTAGACTGCGTTGAAAGCAACTTCAAATTCAGATCTTCAAGGTAAGTAATTACTAGTCAATGAACATCAGGAAAAAGTATCAGCCAGATGTACTGAGGAACATCTCTCTACAAGGCAACTTGCTGCAATCACAATTATACCATAGATGTACAGTATTATGTACTTCCATTCAAATGAGTGCATTCTTTGAAATCATGAGATGCTTTAGTTTCTCTTTCAAATAGTCTAACTAGATAACAATGTTTGCCATACAAAAGGAGAGTCAGTAAGTAATAGTAATTCCAAATTATGTATAAACTGGCCACAAGATATTTCACATTTAAGGGACAGTAATTTCCCACTGTAGATAATATTCTCAGGGTTAAACGAGATCCTTCACCTTAGCCACACTGAGAAGCAGCTGGAAATGAACAAAGCTACGTGACTCTTCACTGTTTCTCCTCCACTTGATTGGAAATTCCTAATTTTCATTTCTAGAACCATGGAGAGATTCCTCTGATCTCATGCAAGCCATGTGAATGAAGGTTGTCATTCTTCACTTCCACCTGTCATATTTTGTGCCAACATAAGGCGAGAATGGTGTTCACGTGGGAATGAGGTATCATCAAGAAATATCAACATTCATGATCAACACTGAAAAATATGCCAGATGCAAATCTAGTTTGGATTCTGTTCAAGCTTCAACAGGCCTTTATCTTAATGTATCAGCATAGAGACAATTGTTAATATTCACATTCTGGTTCCATTTCACTCTCTCACAGGAATTCATTTTCAAGCAAATATTACAGGGCATTATTTAATGTGTACAGGTACATATATTTAGACAGAGGGCAAATGCATTTGTAAGAACTTAAATAACACTGTCATGCCTGAACATCTTCTGAATCAAAAAGAATTCACAGTGAAGGTATTAAAAATCCTCCTGCTTGCTTCCTTTCACACTTACAAGCACAAAAATTAGAAGCCGGGCAAAATAATTTTCTCTTAATCTTTTCAGGAGTAGAGTAAAAAAATGGGTGATAGAATTCTCCCAAATAAACACTTACAGGCTAGGGCAGTTCTCAACCTTGTGGAAAATCTGAATTCGACTTTCACAGTATAGTGAAGATGTTTGAGTGCAAGAAGAACTGAAAAGTGTTATATTTGATTTAATCATAACCAATTGTTTTAAGGTTTCTGTTGTTTTTTTTTTTTTTTTTTTTTGTCAGCTAAACAAATCAATTATTGTTTTTTGTTTTGTACTGTACAGTACACTGCTGCACCACTCCAAATATCTTTTAAGTTATGGCCCTCAGTTCCTAGGGTAGGCTTCCTGAAACAGGAGGTTGTATTTTCCTTTCTAGGTCAATAAAATCCCAAGGGAAAGCCAAATGCTTTATGTGACAGAAATTCCCAGATTGAAATCCCCAGACCTTTCCACTCATTTTATCAACCAAGTAGAATTTATGAGGTATCTAAATTGGAAATGAGATGTTTATCTTAATAGTCTGTCCCCTCCAGTAAGCAAATGAATAAAGAAATATATCACACTAGTATTGTGGACAAAATGCAAAGTTACTTGCATCTTTGTATTTAAGCTTTCAGAGCTCGCAAGTCATGATGAATCACAATGAATAGAAGGATGGTAGAAAATAAGTGATATGCTCACGTTGCAGACTGCAAAAAAAAAAAAAAAAAATCCAGTTGTTGATAAGATGGAAAGTAATAAAGATCATTACATGAATGAAACAGTTTCACTAGCATAACACAAATTTTAGAGCCTCCTATACTACTGTGGCTAAAGAAACAGAAAATATTACTCAGCAGGTACAGAAACCTGCATATCTTCTACACTGCAAGAGCAGTGTAATTCATTAACGTCATGGGAATACCAGCTCAAAATGACCTGGTACATCAAGATTTTTATGAAAATAATTAGTGATTTGAAATCCCAGATTTACAGCAATGTGCATGATGACCTATCCAAAACAAAGTTTGTAGGGATGCATGGCAGGAAACCATTTCGTATCTACATCCCCATAACTCAGAAAAATAAAGATATCTCCTACTTTTACAGTAGTAGCTATGCCAAAAGATTTGTTTTTTTGTCTATTGCTGACGTTGCATGAACAAAAGGTTTACTACTATATTTGACCAAAATGTAAATACATCTCCATAACTAGACTGATTGGAATCTGCTAAAAATCGACCTCCAACCTCTGCTTATGAAAACTGGACATGCTTGATTGCTCCACACCAACACAGAGCATGTTCAATTAATGGTTACATTATAAGGATTGTGCTAGCAACACAAATGGAAATTAAATCTTTTCACTATCTGTCTGCACCTGAACATTTGTAAATTGAAATAAGTATAGAAGAGCTGCACTCAACCAATTTCAGCTCAAGCCCCAACCTGATTATGTTATACTTGTCAGTATACATACATTCTCTAAATTAAATATGGTTCAGTGAACATCAATGGTAAGGAAAAGGGAGACTATAGTCTCCTTATTGCTACCCAAAATTTCACCAGGAAAATAGTATAAACAACTTAATGGGGAAAAATATCAGCTAAAGAGAAAGCTGTTATGTTATTATAATGCTATCCTATGCTGAGTACCAAAACAGATAACTAAAAGAGTCATTTTATCCTTGACGGCCAACTGTGGAGTTTAACAATTACACAAAAAGGCGTAAAAAGGAAAATCCAATGCTACACTTAACTGTGTATCACACGTGTATCATTTGTAGTTGGAGGCAACAGGAAGGCACATGCTGGAAGACTGCAGTTTAAGTAGGATAGAATAGCACCTGAACTTCAGGCTTCCTTCCACCGCTCAGGTATCTCTATTTTATGTCAGCCTGATATGGCTTCTGCACAACACAGCAGGCTTTGTTTTTTTAGTTATTTTTAATGTTTTTTTGTTGTTGTTGTTGTTTTTTGCTTTAATTCTTCTCCATTTTTTTCCTGTTTCCTGGCCCCTTTCTACCTCTTCCCTACCCAGCCTGACACAAGGAACACAAGGATGTACAATAAAGACATTCCATAGCAGCTGTTGTTCCACACAACATATAGAAGGTTTCCTCAGGGGAAAATATTCACCAGTATAGTTTGGTAAAAGAGCATCCTACATAAAGATGAGTTTGCAAGGCTGCAAAGTGCTGATAATGATGTCAGAGGTCATTAATTTTCTCATAAAGATAACATTTTACTCAAGGTAAGGAAGATCCTTGGAGGAGAAGAGGTGACAGACTGGACTAGTCACTGAGTACTGACATACAGAAGGACTCTGGATGAAAAAATATCTTCAGTTGGTTTGTGTTATTTCTGCAGTATTTTTCACTTCTTTTTCAGAGTCAGGCTATGGATTACACAGCACTTATGATTCAGAAGGAATAAAACATCCTCCAGAGTGTTAATGAGCGTGTGTTGCAGTGCACAGATGGGATTTGGACAATCTCAAATATCTATTCCCACCATAGCTGGATTCACGTGGTAGACAGACTCTCATTTTAGCCTACTGTGATGAGCTAATCAATTCTGGACGTGAAAATAACACTGAGAAAAAGATCATTTAAGTTCACCTTCATGTACAAAAGCAAACTAAAACAAGCATATCAAACATGTCAAAATAAGCTTTTTGGAGCAGTTTACACTGGAACAGAAATCTGACAAATCTGAGCAGGGCGCTAACAGCACTCAAGCTTGCAGTGACAAACAGGATGACAGTCCTCCATGTTGTCTGGCAGAAAGCTTTACAAATCCAAATAATTTTCTCGGCTCCTTCCTCACTTGGGCCCCTCCTATCTAACATCCATGAAGTCCAAAGAGATTAGGGAGGTTTCTATCTCATCTTTTGAAGCATTTTCATTTTCTGTCTTATTTAGCTCCCTTTTCCCTGTTTGTGAATGGTGTTCAATCTGCAATTCTTTCGTATGTATTTGCTCAATAATTTCTGAAATTACTTACGAATCAGAGATTTTTCAAGCAAATAATACTGTGATTTTAACTGAATATCAAAAAACTAGACACTATTTGCTTCTGAATGAAACTAAGAAAGACAGTCCCCAATTGGACACAGGTGCAAAAGCCAATTCATAGCCAAAAAATCCCACAATATTATCTGTGAAAGAAAAGCCATCACCAGTAGAAAGCAAATGAATAAAGCTTAGGGTTTACTTATTTGCAGTACAGAACTGTGTGAACTAAAAGCTTGAGCAAATAAATGGGAAAATAAAAATAATTATTAAGCTATCATGGGAAAACAGTTTCCCATTTGGTTTAGCAGTGACTGATAATTTTTACTCTCGTAGTGTAAGATGGGGACTACAGGAGAAAGAAAAAGTTTCTATTTTATTTAGTCAAATTTGAACTGATGAAACTCCTTTAGTAAAGCATGTCAAGACATGCAGATACGCAAACTGAGATTTGGTAAATTATGTTTTGACTAATTTGAATTAATATGGTAAAAAAAAAAAAAAAGCAAACAACAAAACAACAATGCTGGGTCTTCAATCTTATTTCTCTAAAGTAGAGGAATGTGGTGGAATGCTTGTCTAACATACAACTGAAAATCATGTCTGTACCTTGTCCCTTTACCTGCACTGGGGAAAATATTAATAACGACATAATTATCTCAGTTCTCACCAGTATCTCCCTTATATAGGAATGTCATGCACCTCTGAAGATTTCACAATCCTCTGTTTTTCCAGCAGTCCAATTTATCACTGTAATATGGTATTTATTCTCATTTTCTTTCAATAGTTCACTGTGTGGATGGTTAGGTAGGAGTGTAAAGGTAATAATGGAGACATTCAAGGTAATTTTGTTGTTTACTAGTTCTGCTGGGTCTGTGTTCTCACATTTCAGGCTACCACAATGTAGCACAGTCAGAAAAGCAGCTTTATATGTACCTGCCTCACCGCACTGTCATTACCCTTTGTTCTTTACAGAGGTAAAATAGTCAGCAAACAGAAGGCCTGCTCTGAAAGTAATGCCTCCTGTTTGATTATGTTGCCCTGTGACATCAAAAGCAGATGTTGATGGTATGGCAGTAGAGGTTGAACCTTCCCACCAATATCCTATTACATTTTATTGTTGTGTGGCAGATGGCAGCATAGGGGCAGTCTGACAAAATGGCATGTGTAATGGAAGTATACATGAACCAAATATGTGTCACTGAATTCCTCCCTGCAGAAAAAAATTGCACCCATTGACACTGATCAAAGTTTGCTGAACATATATGGACAGCAAACAGTGGATGTGAGCACAGCAAGGCAGTGGGTGCTGTATTTCAACAGTGATGACAGTGACAAAATGATAAAGATGAAAGACAACCATGTTTCAGATAGCCATGCACAGCTGTCACACCAAGAAATGAAGCATGTCTCAATCAGCTCATCCGCATGAAGTGACTAATGGTGGTGACTGTTGAAAAACTGTGCTTTATAGTTGAGAATTTATCTGATAGTGTTACTGTGCTCTTTGTATGTGCTGCAGTTCCCATCAAACTAAATAGGAGGCATTATTTACAGGGAGACCTACATATTAAGTAATTGCCTCAAACTAGTACAAGCTAGGAAGGCCATCTTAAGTACTCAAATAGACATCTGATGCATACAACTTGTTCCCAGATTCTCAGGCAACAAAGTAATGTTTAACGCTATGTTTGGTCACATGATCTCACCTGTAAACAATCTAGGTTTCCTGCTCCATTCTTCATAATAAAATCAAAAGCATCTACTTCTTGACCTTCTAAAACCACCTACCTTTTCACATAAGGTAAACTTGCAAGGGCAGTCGACTAAGGGTGATATGGTGCTTCGGTCTTTGCTGACGTTGCCAACCAGGATGCTAATTAAAGCTATTTCTGGTGATAGCGGGTTGTTTTGGGTTTTTTTTGTTTGTTATTTTCTAATTTTCATTACTCTTCCTTTCTTTCTTTCTTCCAGTCAGTCAGTGTCAACATTTAGTCACATAAAACCCAGACTAAAAGCAAACATTCTTAATCCAATGCTAATACAGAGGTCCTCTTCCACACCAGCTTTTCAGAGACTCTGAATAGTAGGCAAGTTCCTAGAATTTTAATAGCTGCCATGGTAGTACCTCTTCCAAAAAATTTCCCTACTTCCTCTGAGATATCTGCATGCACGGTACTCTAAGTATAACCCATGAATACCCTAATAATTGTAAAACTGTCAAGCTAGAACAAGAAGGGCCGCCTTTTTTTTTTCTCCTTGTTTTTAAAAGCAAGGAATGCTGCTTTTCCACTGACCTTCTGAGGTTAATCCAAATTCCCCGTTTGCATGAACATCTGGAGGAAATTAAGTGCAATAACAAATCTTGCTAAATGGTTTGAACCTCAGCTTCCATAAAATTCCTATTTCATTTATGATCCTATATTTCCCTGTCTTCCCACTTTTTCACTGATTTAGGGACAATAAAAGATATTACTCACATTTATCAAGACTCTTAAGAAGTAAGGAAATATTGTTGTCTACCCTAGCCTGGTCTACATCAGTGAAGCAAAAAATCCTTAAGAAAATATTGCATCTGACTTATATTCATAAACTGTTAGATTTTAATGCCTCAGATTGGCTCTGTCCCACACAGTCATATGAAGACCCTTTCACACAAACATCTCAACCTTGCTCAAATTATTTTTCTCTCCTAACAGAAGTTTTTCTTACAGTTCTTCATGTGTATAAATGAGCTTGTTCATGACTCTCCCATCAGTTCAGTCTCCCATTCATCCTTCAATGTCTCTGTCTGCCTCAACACATTTGTTCCTTACCCCCAGTCCTCTCTCAGCCCAACAATATTAAAAGGTTTGAAATGTAACTTAAAATAAGTGCAGTCCAATGTTAAAAGTTTACTGCTTCAACACCTATATTCCTGCCTAATGGCAGTTCATATAACAATCTAAAAGTAGTAGTAACTTCTGTTTAATTTCTTTTTTTTTTTTTGCACATATTACAAAAACTATACAGATAGAAACACAGTTTGCCTTTTGCCATTTAAAAAACTTATCATTTCTTCCCCCAAGATAGCAAATTCAGTATCTTTACTAGAATATTAGAGAAACTATCTATATTTCTCTTTCCCCCTCAGCCATCTTCCCTCAACACAACATCTACAAGCTCCACCTGCAATGCACAGGGAGGTTATTAGAATGTGACAGATCAAGGACATCTCAATATTATAAATTTCTTATTTACGGTTTGATAGTGAAGCAGATGCCTCCAACTGATGGTTCCATATTTTGTCTTTAAGGGCTACTGAATTGATAACTACAGAAAAACAGCCTTACCACTGTATTTTCATAGGGATGTCATGACATTTGGAACACAAGTCTGTTAATTTTAATCTTGGATAATACTCCCTAGTGGCAATCTAGTAAAAAAAAAATCTATTACAATTATACACTTGTGCTAAAGGTCCATTAAACAGATCTGATAGCTAAAATCAATCAAAAACAAAATACAAAATTTTGTGCCACACAATCACATAAAGATCTTTCCATCCTTTCACAAAAACATCTCAACCTTGCTCAACTTACTTTTTTCTCTTGACATGTTTTTCTCACAGTTCCTCACGTGTATCAGTGAGCTTGCTCATGACACTCCTATCATTCAGTCTCTCAGTGGGAAAACAAGGGAAAGAAAAAGAGGGAAAAAGTGGGAAAATGAAGGAAATCAAGGAAAAACCTGGGGATGGGGGGGGAATGTTTGAATGATGAATTTGCAAATCTCAGAGGTCATAAGGAAAGAATAACTTTCTGGTATCCCTCTTGATATTATCTCCCACTTTATCATTATTAAAGATAAGGCCAATTACTTGAGCCTGAAGTATCTTGCAGTATCAATAATGTGACTTACCTGTTCCCCTGACAGTAGGCTACTTACTTATCTGTGGACTTGTGCATGATGCATGTGTTTGTTCACGCTCACATGGAGAATTCTAGTTAAAAACAAGTTGAAGTGAATCCTTATGTTCACCAGTGCTTCAGAAGTTCTTATGGTCTTTACTCGGAAGCATACTGGTAGCACAGAGCATATTTTTGAGTAGGTAATATTGCACTTGGAAGAAAGGTAGCAGTATTGTCTAGGCAGAATTGCACTCTGCAATTATGAAGTTGGAAAATATAAATGTGTTAAAATCCTTATGTCATGCTACCTAGTATGAACAGAAATATTTTATCTTCTTTCTGCAACAAAGTTTGTTTTCTTAGGTATTAGGAAACAGTTTGTTAGCTTGTAAACAGTTAGCTTGTAACAGTTTGTTAGCTTTTGTAAAATGATATACATTCACCATACTGTCACTAAGGAGAGTAAACTGGATGAATATTTTATCTAAAATTTCAAAGCATATATGTATCTTCTACAAATGTACTTCTCAGAATGTCAAAAACATTTGTTTGCTAATATTTTAATACCGAGCTTAATCTTTCCTGTAAAAAATACTCATTAAGAAAACGTAGTCCAACATAATTTGTTCCAATGAAAGTCCCTTCCTACCTTTTAAGTGCTAGAGAGATTAAAGTAACATTAAATGTAGAATTTGATTTTTTAATGTGTTAGTTATAATAGTTCTGTATAATTATGCTATTCCCAATTCCTCTCATGTTTCAGTTGGTTTAGGCCTCAACACTGTTGCATGATAATCATAGAAAGATCTTTCTTGTATCTCCTTTGTAGAGTGATTTGTATACATACTGAAACGCATTTATTTTGTTCCTAGATTTTCTCTCCAAGTTCTGCAAACATTTGCATTTTAAGCACGTCATTTTTCAGGCTGATGGTCCAATATTAGTCTAGGATTCAGAAACAAGAAGCCAGCAGATAAAAATGAGACTGTATGATCATGTATTCAGAAATGGATGGTCACATTTTTGCTTTTTAAGACACACAGTTATAGATTGGGAGAGGAGAAATATCAGTTTTACTTTTACATGGTCAGTAAATACCAAATATAAAAAACTATATAATCCTGTAATCCTTTAAGTATTGTAGAAATACCTGCTCTTTCCAAAGCTATCAAGGACTTAGATTCAACTTCCAAATACTTTAAAGAAATTTTATTCCAATATGTAAGAATTCTTATGTAACAACTGCCACCATTGGAACAAAAACCCTGTACAATTCCAATAAACTTCGATCTGAACTGAATTTAAATCCAAAGTTAAACACTTCTGCCCCCTCTCCTGAAAATATGTGCTTGAATAATCTTCCTTTACTTTGTAACACAAGCTAAAGCTGACTGAAATACAGTGGGATACTACAAAAAGAAACTATTTCAAACTTGAAAGAGTGAATTTGGCCAAATACTAGGCACATAACTTAAAATTCCTGAAGACATTCTTCACCTTTAAGACTGTAGACTGTATATCACACTGTAATTTAAAGGTTTTTGTTTGTTTGTTTGTTTTTTTAAGAAATAGGGTGTAGACAGAAATACATGCAGAGAACGTATAGTTAAAATTTGAGAGACAATGTTATCAGTGCATGCCTATGAAATGTTTAGATGCAGAAAGAGTTTAGAAACCTTTCCTCACTGCTATGCAGAAAAGGTTTTGTCACATGTCATGACTTCTTTAATAAGCCTACCTCAAATTTATGGTACATTTTGATAGGAAAAATCCAAGTCAGACATAACTTGAGTGGAGTCAAGCGCTGTGTTCTTCAGTTTTTCTGATACAAACTATCCATCGTGCTCCAATAAATTCATAACAATGCAGTTTTCAGAGCACACTGCAGATTTTGTGGGGTCCTTTATTTCCAAGACCTGTTTATTATCATTAATAAATAGCTTACTGGGTATCAGAATAGCAATACTATGTTTATCATCTCAGTACTAAATGGAATAGAGCCTGGAAAATCTGTGAGCTATTATTTGTGAAAAGGCTGTAGTGAAACCCCCATTTCCAAAGCTTGAACAAATAAACAGAGCAAATAAAAAGTGGTTTTCTTGCTCCTCTGTGCACTCAGTGGAAATAAACTATCAAACTTTTGCACCCCAGTGCTCCAAGATGCATTAAAAATCTCTCTCAGTTGAGAGCAAAATGTGTCACCCACCATTGCTATTCTAGCTCAATTTATGGGGAAAGAAATCTATTTTTGTAAAAGCTGTCAGTAAAAAATTTTCATCTAAACATTCATTCATGCTAGAAAGTAGTCCTGTATTTCATGCTTAATGGGCCAGCCTCAGTACTGATAGCCAGCACTGACCCATGCTGTGTGCTGAGAAAAGGTACACTTACATGGCACGTTTCTTCTACTAACAGAAGAGTGCAACTTAATTTAGGGCATCTTCCAAACAGCTTTGGTTTTCTCTGCTCAACAGCTGTAGGGAGTGAATACGCTGTGCTTGTCATATCAGATCAGATCACTGAAACCAGTGAGCTCAGGGCTTTTCTAGGCCACTACTAGAGATTTCTGAAAGAGATGCAAGCTTCCAGCACTCAAAAAAGATCTCTACGCAGGTCCAAAAAAGCATATGTGATGGACATGTGGATTGAAGTGGGAAGAGTGGGGCTAGATCTCCTCTGAAGCAATCAATTTTCACTGGAGTCAGAAGTTCTGTTTTTGCTGCTGCAGCACATAGCAGTTGCCATTGTAACTCATGAGCCATCCCCCAAATTCCAGCCTAGAAAAAGCCTCACAAAGTTCCTCAACGATTACTGTCATTACATGTGATGACTACAACTCTGAGAATTTAGATGCAACAGGCAGGGAATTGTCATGCGTTAATATCTGGGGAAAAGCTGATATTGAAGAGAAATGAAGGAACTGAGGAAATGTAAGACTTCTGAAAAGAGCTAAGAGAGTACCACATTGACTTTATCTGTGTGGGCAGAGACAAAAACTGCTCCTTTTCAGATAACTCTTCTTTCTTCTTTTATAGTAATACACTGAAGCTAAGCACGTATGAATAATAATTAGTGAAAAACCAGGATATAAATTTTGAGCAATAAACTCTAATATGAAACACTGCCTGGGAGCACCATAAATACTTGTATGTTCTCATCTAACCATTTCCTACAAACCTTCAGTAGCAGTGGAAAGTGAATATTATGATTTCAACCTTATGCTAATCTAAATGTTTTCTTGATAAGAGTGCTACATAAGTTTTTTTTTTTTTTTTTTTTTTTGTTTTGTTTTTATTTTTTTTCTCTCCCAGAAATCAGCTTCTATGGTGAGGTTGAAATAGTGAGACAAAGGTAAGGAACAAACCAACAGTATAGATATTTTGAGACCAAAACAAGAAGTTAATTTTGCACTCTTATCTGTTCTCGTTGCCAGCTTAATCAGAACACTGAGTGGAGGACTTCCTTTCACAGAATCACAGAATTGTAGGTGTTGGAAGGGACCTCTAGAGATCATCAAGTCCAATCGCCCTGCCAAAGCAGCTCTCTAGCACAGGTTGCACAGGTAGGTGTCCAGGGGTCTTGAATGCCACCAGAGGAGACTCTGCGAACCTCTCTGGGCCAACCTGTTCCAGTGCCCTGTCACCCTTACTGTGAAGAAGTTCCCATGCACATTCGTGCAGCACTTCCTGTGCTTCACTTTGTGGCCATTTCCCCTTGTCCTGTTGCCACACACTGAGAAGAGTCCAGCCTCGCCCTTTTGCCTCCCACTCCTTAAATATTTATAGACATGGATCAGATTCCCTCTTAACCTCCTTTTCTCAAGGCTGAACAGACCCAGGTCTCTCAGTCTTTCCTCATAAGAGAGGTGCTCCAGTCCCTTTATCACCTTTGTGGCCCTCCACTGGACTCTTTTGAGGACATCCCTGCCTTCTTTGCACCAAATTTCTTCTTTTTTCTGTCTTTGAAAATAAAGTTTTAAAATTTATTTATTTTACAATATGACTGTGATGAAACATTGTCTTATCAGATGTATTTCATTGATTTACATTTTAAATGAGAGTGACAAATTTACACTGATTTGCACGGCACATGCCAAAAGCTAGGGAATTAATTTCATTTGTCATTTAATCAATCTATTTCTAGTGTTCAGGAAAGCAATATGTGCTGGGGGATACTGCCAACAAATAAGCGCATTTCAGATTGCCATTACAGTTAAATCAAAGCTCATCTGAATTTACAGATGTAACACTGGAACATCTCATCATAATGATCTCAAATAAACATGTAGAGGAAGATTCCTCTGCATCAAAGTGAAGTACAATCTGGACACACAGTATTAAGAATCTGCCTAGGGATTACTCAATTATATAAGAAAATAATAAAAAAATGCAGTGCTCTTGCTTTGTTTTCCTACATTCCTATTTTTGTGCATATAACTTCTCCTTCCTTATTTGACTCCAACCTTTATTTATTTTCACTACCTGCCCCCTACTCTTACTTCTTCGTCATATTCAAAAGATAATAACCCGTCTTCAAGTGTCATGCATCTGAGCAAGCACTTTTTCTTGAGACGCCAATAATGCAGGCCTGCAACCTGTTGAAGAACTTTTCCTTCTAATCAGCCATACATGAGACAACATGCTAATGGATTATCTGTTATCAGAAGTGCACTGCCCCTGTAGCTTTGCCTACCTTTTCCTTTTAGTGCCCACCAAAATGTCTGCTTCTAACCCAGTGCCCTTCTACATCGCCCACTCATTAAAACCTCAAACAAATGCCACTCAGTTTTCTCACAGATTATCTTCAACATTTGGAGCAAACTCTCTAATAAGGGTTTGTGAAGGTGAATTAGTTCATTGTTAACAAGACCTAATATTCTAGGGGCTCAGACTACCTAATTACAACTAACTTTATACATTATATGAGATACATAGGTACCCAAGCAACTGGAAATATACCACTCTAGCCTCCTCCAAATTCTCATGATGTTTATAATAAATTTTGGAGACTGTGAGAATACAGAAGTTGTCACCCCACTGATCTTACTGACCAAATATTGTTATTTCTTTTGTTCCACAGACTTACTTTTCTCCTTTTTACAACTTTCTGTACTATATGTGTACAGGTTGTAAAATTCTCTGAGCCAGGAATCAGGACTGCAAACTCTTTAGAGATCATGGGTACCTTAGCATGACAAATAGTAATATAATGAGAAGGTAGATCAAGGCAGACAGGAGCTGCATACATTCTTACCCAGGTGATCACTTTTTATGATCTCACTGGCTTAAATCCATGAACTCTATCTAAAGTCAAAAAGCATTATTTTATGAATTTGTCCAAATTCTTTACCTGAGGAAAAATGGAAGAGTTTTTCATACTTAAATTTCCTGTACAGTCTTCTGCATGATGTCATATATTGTCTTACTCATTTATTTAAACATACCTGTGGTCATCACAGTCCTTCTTTTGAGTAGTTAGGATAAATGCATTGATCCTTGCATCCATGGGAAATTCTGACTACAAAGACTTATGAGGTACAAATACTGAAGCCACTTTCTTCTTTTTGAGATATATACTTCTTCATGAATACTTCCATGGCTTTAGCAGTTAATATGAAGGACACAACCAAAAAAAACCTATAATTAAACTACCTCATCTGAATAAATAGTAGGGACAGGTATATCAGATCTTTAGAATGTTTTGCACAGACTCTGGGAGCAATCACAGGAAATTATGAATGAGTTAATGTTCAGGAGTAATGATCATATGAGAGCAAAGAAAAATTTCAAGTCTTCAATTTCACACACCTAGTCAGAGATTTAGCATTACAGTTTGGTTACGCTTCCCTTCTGAAAAATTAGACATGATTACTGAAATTGACTAAACAATTGCTTTCAGAAAAAATAAAATGTCTGTACACAGACACAACATCTCCCAATATACAATCTTAGATATGCTGTTTTGGAACTCCAAGGAACAACTTTAAAAAAAGCAGCAACACTACAAAAAGATAGTATATCAGTGCACTTATCACCTCAGCAGGAAGTGCAGATCAGAAGCAGCAATACCAACATAAAGCATGTGCCTAACAGCTCAGCAGAAACATCCTCCTACGTCTGGTAGCTCTTCACACAGAGTTGCTCACTGCCCTTTGAAAATGCACTGTGTTTTCCAAACTAATTATGATGCTACCATATGGTACATTTACCAAGAAGGAAAAAGACATTTGTTAAAAGCTCTGTCATGACCATTACAGTAGAGAAGTTGTCCACTCTCGCAGGGTCAGAGCCAGGATTTATTAAAATCAGTGCAAAGACCTTCATTGACTCTACAGCGGACTTTGTATTTGATAAACAGTAAATGGAGATTCTTACAGAGATTTCTGGCTTCACAGGGAGCCAGACTCCTATAGTAGCACCAAGTCCTGGATAAACAGAAACTGTTCTTATAAAAAAGCCTATAAAGCATAACTGGGTGAAATGCAAGAGGTTCCCTTGGAGTTCAAGAGGCTTCTGAAAATGAATTATGAGATTCTCTCAGAATTTTAAATGAACCTGTGTTATTAATACAGAACTACAGTTGTACTATAAAATTATATCGATTAAAATTACTGAATATGATCTATAAGCACTCTCCAGTAAAAGCTATGATAGTTTTCTACAAAACTATAAAGATATAAAACAACGTCTTCTTAAATCTTGTCTAACAGTCCCAAGAGAGATTTCTACATTGTGCTGCTTAAAGTCATAGCAAAGGTTCAATTTAGGGTCATTCCTAAAGCACCGTGCATTTACTGGCTAGGCTGCAGTCTATTGCATACCCCTCCTCTTGGTCACCAACAGCAGCTCACCTCAGAACAGCAAGCTCTGTAGAAGCCCAAAGGCTGAGGTCAGTTCGGAGTTTCCTCACCTCCAGCTTCCCCCCTGCTGACTGCATTTCCACCCATCCTGGAAGCCTCCAACATGGGAAACCAGTGAGCAGCAACCCCACAAGTCATTGTTTTGTCTTTCACTCTGCCAATCCCCTCTGATGCTTCTGAACCCTCTGCCAAGTCCTAGGCAGAAGCAACTTCATGGAAGCAAAAGTGCATGTTCTACACTATTTTGCCAGCACAGCACAGCTTGGGAGGTACCTTAACACCATTCTGGAGGTGCAGTACAGATGACTCTGGTTAGGAAAAGTGGTGAATACGACACAACTGTAGCTTGTTCAGGACAACACTGAGACCAACAGCAAATATCACTTTGTACACAGCTTAAAATAGAGACCATTGATTCATTGGAGGCTTACATTTAGAAACATCTACATTAACAACCTTGGTTGTTTGAGTATGAACTTTAGAAAATAGATTAGGAAAGCGAATTAGCTATTTTTTCCTTATTTTAAAAATTACAGTTCAAATCTTCATTTATAAGTACATATTATTCCAGAATTTTTCCTTCACAACCCCAGTTTCCACTCTTAAACAGCAACTGACCTGTTTCTTTCAATTCTTGCAGAGATTAAAAATGATGCAAAGTTCTACTTTCAAATGGACGTGCAGCTCTTGCTCTATGCAGCAACATTTTTCTGAACAGGTTTTAAGCTCTGTCATTGCAACCAAGTGTGAAAAAAAAACCTGCTAGAAAAGAAAAGCATGATGGAAGCAAATGACAAGGTACCTGGGACAGTATAGGCAGTAAAAGCTGTGAAAGAGTGCTAGCACCTGCCTAATCTTGTGCTGGTAGAGAGGCAATCCAGCATCGCATATTCCCTAGGGTTGCTAGTACATGCAGCATGCTTGCTACAACCTCTTCTTCGTTTTTTAAGAGATGCTTTTCTCCTGAAGTAAAATGATGCCTGAGAGTGTTTTGGATGAGCACAGAACATGGGCATGGCATTTATAAAATATGATCTACTCAGAACAAGAGCAAAGAAAGAAAAAATGAGTGTATATAAAATGTGTAAGAAAATCTGTTCTAAAATAACAAATATATAAATTAATAACTTCAAGTGCTGTGAAACAGTAAGAATCTTCTTCTAAACATTCATTTTGGACATTTTTATTTACATTTGACATTTATCCAAGTTTTTGTCATAAAATATGCTACAAAAGAAATTACAGTCATTAATTGAGAACAGGAGTGACAGAACAGTTTAGAAAACCATAAATTCAATAGCACTACGGCCAACAAATCTGACTGCACCCAGTGCAGAGCTCCTTACATCACTCAAGCATCAAATGTTGCCAATAAAAGAATTTAGGGTACATATAATATATAACCTGGAATGACTGCGCAGTAAAAATAAATGAGCGTTCAGAAATTTATATGGATTTCAAGAAAGCATTTGATATTGTATCAGTGCAACAGGAAAGACAAAGTGGTAGAAAGACAGAAATATTATATTGACTTAAATGTTAAAAAGCGTATCAGGAGAAAATGGTACATACATTCACTGCTTATGGTATTGTGTATTACAAACTCCAATGAACAGGCCAACCCTGGTGAGCAGAAAAATGAAATTGTCTTCTTATTCTGGGAAAATAAGCTCTCTCCTTTAGAACTGATCTGTCATCGGTTACTTTAACTCTTAAATGCCCCAAAATCTTTAACGTCTTTATTCTTACACATCTTCAGAAATGAGGCTGTTCATGTTTCACAGATTATTAACTTTTTCTTAAAGACTGAGTGTTTTTATCATCTGCTTCTGTTTAAGAAAACTGTAGGAGTCCAGGTCTCACTGACTGCAGTGAGATTTGGGATCCTATTTGCATCACAAATGTTAACAATCATTTTGGGTGGTTGACATAAAAGGGAATTAAAGCCAGATTCCCCTAATCCTAGACTAACATCTTAACCCAAAACGACCTTTTTTCTACTGTTTAAGTCCAGGAAAGGCCTATAGGCATCCGATTAACAAGATGGGTAATAAACATTGAGCCAAAAAGTAAAAAGATATGGACACAGGCCATATTCTTAAGAAACAAAAAACAAAAGCTTTACTTCTAGTTAAGCTCTCACAAGGATAATTACATGACATATATTAGTTTGATTTAATTTTCTTGTCTCAATTTTAGAACTGGTGTCCCTTCACAACAGCATTGTTTTTGTTCTTGGAGCTTAGGATTCACGTTCTCAGATATGAAGACACGTCTTCAGCTTTAAAATTAATTATGAAAAGGAACACTGGAGAGGAAGAAAGAGAACACCCTAAGAGTTAGGTCTGGTGACAATATATATAGACAACAATGATCACACACTGCCAGTGTGACTCACGTGGACTTTCACAGCCCACCCCCACCCTGAAGTCATTTCTTACTTAACTCCTATCACATCTCATCATATTCATAGACAGTTCTGACAAGAATCAGTAGAAAAGAGATTTGTTCATTTAACTTGGCTCATTCTCTTAACTCATTAAAATGTATCACTTTGAATGGATGTGCTTTATTTAGCAGGTTAATTCTTACAAAAAGCACCTTTCATATTTAAGTGGAAAGAAGTAGGGACTGACACAAATTTAGGATATACATTCTAAATAGAAAACATGACTCAATTGATCAATTGTACAGATTAAAAAGAATAAAGTACATCCTATAATAATATTGCTCTTTTCACTTTCATAAAATAACAAGCGATAGAGAAATGAAGAAGCAAATACAGTCATAAGAACAGATTAAAGAGCATCAGTCTTTATAGTGGTAATTCAGAAGGGTTGAGTGAAACAAAAATGACGCTAATATTCAGAGATAGGTTGCTGGCTGGATCACCTGCACCTCCATGACAGTATTAAGGGAGGGCCTTTCTGATCTGTAAAGAAACTAGGAACAGCTAACAAAAGAAAATACCATCTGTTTGGCCTTTTTATGCCACTGGTAACAGAGATGAAACATGCAAAGAGAGAGTGACAGCCCCTGAATAAGTCTGTAATTACTTCCATTTAAAGATGTTACAGATTTCAAGGCACAGTGCAAACGCTTTTGAAATGACTGATATTGCAGGCATCTGGCACAACAAGTGTAACGTTAGCCAGACAGAGGAGCTTAAGCTCTGAAAATGTCAATTTTGAGACAAAAATGGGTTACAGTCTTTAATGTCAGTGATTTATTTAGATAACACCCATGAACATTAAAAGGGCATAAAGTTATGCTCATAACTTCCCATGTGTCAAGAATGACAAGACTATCCCTCAGAGTCTGCTGAGAAATCTATCAGAAGCAGATGGGAAATCAAATTTTCCTGAAAAACAAAAGATTCTGATCTCCTCAATAGAATCTTAAAATTACAGTATGAGTCCTACTAAAGTAAGAAAGACAACGAACAAAACCACAGTGAAAATACTCCACCATCAGGTGTGCACTTGAACTGCAGGTGAGTGGTTCACGTTCCTCATCTTATATATGGCTGACTGCACATAAATTTATGAACCTTGCTGACTGTCACTAAAATAATTATAACCCTCTCTTGCAGAAGAGAAATATGCTAGCACGTGAGAGGGCTCAAGTACAGTGGGTTACATAACATAGGCCGGGATGAACCTTTAATGTTTAAAAGCCAATACGTAAAATCAAAAACGTATTGAACAGTCTTAATTTTTGTGTTCATTTGAACAGCCTATGCTCATCATGGTTAGTAAGTGGTCCTAGGACTTCTTTCTGACAGAAGAGGAAGAAAAGAGGTTGGAAGACCACCTTTGAGCATCTAACCTATAAGCTATAAGACACCACCTGTATGAAAAATACATCAGTTTAAATGGATTAACCTCTCTTTTTATGGGACCTTGGTTTTGCCAAATTTTACCTGTACTTAGTGGTAAAGAGATTAAAAAACAGAAAATCCCCAAATAACTGTCTTTGCTGAGTTCAGTGCATGGGGAGTATATATAATTTGCTCCCATTTAAAATGTTTCAATCATAGGTAAACTGTCCCTGATTACGTACCCCTCACACACTTTGGCAAGATGGCTATCCTATCTACCTGTATCCAATTCTTGTCCTGCGCCTCAGAACTCTTTTACCAAACCTAATTAAATATATATATATATATCATAAAATAAAGAGTATGGGCAACAGTGGAAAATGCATCTTCAGCTCTTTCACATGCACTGAAGAGGGCACTATTCAGCTCAGCAACCCTGCTTTGCTAACTTCTGAGTTAACAGATCTGCATCTCACAGAGGCTGGACTCAGTCTCTGAGGAAGAGCTTGGAAGGAAAGTAAAAATACAGATCAAATTTGTATGAGAAACTAGTATTTTTTTGGCAGGGCCAACCTAACTGAAATTGAAAAGCCCCAGTTCTGGACACACTAGCTTTTCTTTCATCACATCTACAGCTGTACAACCAATGCTATGAAAGCAGTACAACAAAGCAAAGCTCTAAGTTTAAGCTGCGACTGGCCTAATGCAAACAAAGAAAATGTGGTCAGTATCTAATAGTGTGCTTAACTAGGCCAAGGCCAAGCCCCTTATTGTCTATTTCCATGTACTGGCATGACTGCTCCTGGATTTTGTTTCCCAACCCCCAACCCCCACCCCCCCAAAAAGCAAAGTTGTTGCTGTTAGAAGAATACAGAACCTCTCAGGTTGTTTATGTTCATCAGGTTTTCTTCAAATGTTATTTCTTGAGTACTACATCATGGGCTTCTTTGGAGCTGCCAGTGTGATATTATTGAGTAGATGCTACACATTGATCAGAACTGACGGGAATTAGCAGCTGGGACAGGGGTAGGTAACAGGATAAGTACTGTCACTAACACCAATTTCTAGTGAATGGCTTCCTTTCATTAAAGGAGAAATAAATACATTCTAAGCATTTCTCTATCTTTGTATTTTCCATTTCTAGGATTTCCGAAACAGGTATTTATAATTTCTCTTTTGTATGAGGTATTAGTAGACAACAACTACAGATGTTCTGCTGCTCTATACTTATATGCCTGACACTTAGTTTGAACTTCTGATGATCACAATGCTCAGAGATTCAGAATTGATTGGTACAGTGTAACACATTCCAAATTCCACCTACATTTTAAAAATGCCACATGAGCTGTGCAGCATTAGGCTGAATAAAGTGCAGTAATCTAGATTTCAACAGGAAGAATTTACAGTATCACAATCAGTACATATTGTCATAAAGCACTCATATTTGCTGGTTTACAAACAGTACAGATGGCAGCACAAGCTTTAATTCTGGCAAGCACGTATGAGATTAGATATTCTTTTCTGCATAATCTTTGTTAAGCTTGCTTCCTCATAGAAATAAAGCTAGCAGAGGGCTTTGGGAGAGCATACAAATCAATTCTTACAGGTAGAAAGAAATAAAGAGCTTTAAGATATAGTATAGAATAGCATTAAGCTATTCTCCATAGACTTCTTCTCATGTCAAATAATATATCAAATGTTTATGATATTTCCAAAGGGAGTGTTGTACTTCAGAAAGCACCATGTAATCTGGATGTACCAGCAGTGTACATGGGTCATCCAATCATAATAGCATTTGCAACGAGACCTTGAGACTGTGAATTGTGAATAGAATATTTGTTAAGAAAAAAAGAGTAATGGTAAACTGCAGTGCCGTTACTTGTATAAGAAAGCCTCTTTATTAATGGCATCTCATTAACGACCACAGTATTTTACTAGTAAGAACAGATACTATTGCAGGAAGCTGGTTTTTTCTGATCTTTTAAGTTGCTTGAATGTGGTTAAGAATCTAAACTCTGGATTTTCTGACCTTTGTCAAGTTTAACTGAGAAGCTAATCAAGTAAAAGTAAAAACGGCTCATTTAAGTTCTGTAGTGGTGTGTCGATGTACAGCATAGGAAGGATGTAGCACCAAGAGGATCATGATAAGCAAAATTATGGTTAATAACACGAGAACATGAGCTAAAAATCAGAAAAATATAACAATTATAAAGGAGGTCAGATATACACTTCATAATGACCTCATAATGAGATTTAGCTAAACAGGTTGAGATGGTTTTTCTAGCACAAAAGAAAAGGAACAATACTTGTAGGGAAGTCATAATGCCTCATTTCTTCAAAGTGATAAGGCACATTCAGAGCAAAATTGGAGGTATTTAATTAAGACAGCAATGTTATGTATTGTGACATCAGGCACAGACTGTTAGTCTAGACAAGTGGGTAAAAAGGACTTAAATTACTCATCCTTCATTATACCTGCTTATTCTTTTTTTTTTTTTACCTTTTACCTTTATTTTTTTTTTCTTTTTCCCTACATTTGCCACAGCTATCAAGCATCTCTTGGCAAGCATAAAGGCCCTGAATTAATGTACTTATGTGTACCTTATACCACTTTACATGCCTTAATTTGACAATTAGATGAGGGATTGTGAGGAAGAAACATTAAATTCCCCTTCAGGGTGCAGTTTTATGACAAAGCTAAATTATCCTAATATCATTCTCTGCCCATTTAGCTACCAAAACTGTCACACTAGGCAGGTGAGTGCCAGAACCATTGCAAGTAAGGAGGAAAGAGGAGGGAGAAAGTCCTTTCCACCAGCAGTTAGTTACAGGATTTATGTGAACATGATGTGAAATGCAGCAGTTTCTGGTGGAGTCTGATGGGGGATTGTTGTTATTGTGTTTTTTTTTTTTTTCTCCTCCTCAGGATCAGCTCTGTGATCTGTCACTTCTCATGGTCATTAGCACTATTAGCATGAGTGGGGGAAGCAAGGATTGAGAGGAAAAATTGAATGTATGAAATTGATGGTTTTTTTTCAGTTCTTTTGCTTACTATGAAACTACCTCAAGTTCAAGAGATATCAAAGTCAGACACGGAGCAGGGAGCCTTCTCTTCTAGCAAATTCTTACAAGATTTGGTTGAGAAATACAGCCTGACATTTCACAGGCAGACCAGGTTTGCCATATTTGGTCAGGTCATTACTATTTCTAGCCTTTGCACTTCACAGTAGATGAGTTTTCAAAGGAAGACAATTGATGCATAATAAACTGACTAGTACTGGAAAACTGTACATGCATATATATGCATGAGAAAAGTCCTGCTCCCTTATGCTATGAAGCTTGATGCTTCAGTTGTTGCCCTAGCTTGCATAGATGCAAAAGTTATTCCTGATCCTAATGCAAGATTTGGCTGGCTGACCTCCTAACATTCTGCTTTCTGTAAGACAATATCTATCCACTACATAGAAAATGTGTTTTCTTTTATTAGCTCTAGATTTACTGTCCTTTGATTTATTGCCTGTCTGCATTTTCCCATGTCTCTGAGCAGGTGAAACCAAGAGGTTGACCTGATTTCATTGTGCTCATCATACTGCAATTATACAAAAAAGCATACATAGACACCTGAAAGAAAATAAATAAATGAAAATAATAACAAAGAACAACACTTTTGCTCATCTTTCACAGAGGAATTCCAAAGACAGCTCTTCTATGTTTAAATATATTTTAACACTCGATACATCAGTGGCAACTTTGGTTTTAATTATTAACTCCCTCAGGGCCCGCGATGCCAAAAATTGAACAATACATGCTTGAAAAGGCCTCCCTCAATTCACCCAACCAAACAATCTCACCTTCACATTTTAAATACTATTGAAAGATCTCTCTGATAAAAATATTTACCTGAACCATCCATTTGTTGAGAACTTCCATTAATCATACCCTTTCTCATGTCATGTTCTACACTTTGTGTTGTAGTTAATCCCAGTATACTCAAGGCACCATATTATCTCACGTGCACACACACACTCATATTCTCCTATTAGCTAAATTCCCTAAGAATCACAGTTCTATCTTCTGACAAATAAACAACCTCACTGATCAGTGTTTATAAAAGATTCTGAATCTATCAACTGTGCGGGTACCAGACATCATAAACAAAGCAAGACAAATCTTAACTCAGCCAGACTAAATAGAATTCACCTCAGAAAAAAGTCATTTCGTCTTCACAGACGCATAATGTACTCCAATTTTAGTCAACAGAATTAGCATCCTCCTCATTTTAGTTGACACAGAAAAAATAAATTATTTGATGGAGCAGATCCAAGTGTATCTGTACCCACTGTTCTTTAATTTGAGGCAATTTTTTGATACAATAAGAACTCCAGTCACGCTTTATTCCAATTCTGCACCATTAAGTAATGGATTTATTTCAGCTTGGTTTAAGCAAGAACATTGTGTTGCTGTTGGCAAAGCCATTCTTTCTCTTTTATGTCTCAAAAGGGGAATTTTTACCAGCCTAGGATGCCTCCTACAGATGAGTCAGAAGCCTCTGCTTATATCAATAATCTGAATTCTTCCTGCTTTCCACTGACTGAAAACAAGGACAATAGCAGTCATTTGTTGATGTCCTTCATTTAATAACAAAGTAATAGCCAGGATTAACAACTTCTAAAATACTGTCTGCTTTCCTACCACCTAGCTACAGAAACATCTAGGTAAGAACAAATGTTATTTTTCTCCATCACTGATGAAATACAGAGTAAGAAAACAGTTTCCACCGAGCTCAGGGCAGAAAACTGCCGAAAGGGAACAAGTCAGACCTAGGTGATCTTCTATCTTAATTACTGGAGCAGGACAGAAAGGACAGGGACAAAGGTCAGAGTTCAGCTGGAGCCAGACGCCTCCAGAATGTGTTGAAACTTGCTGTAAACATGTTCATGTTTATAGGCTTTTTTTGCCCTCTGCCTCTGAGTAGCTTCATTAGAGTAGCTACAAATATTTTGCTGTGCAGGTGTGCTATAAATAACCACTTTTGTATGGGAAATTCTATAGCTTTTTATGGAAAACTCCTCTTACACAAACAGACAGTAGTAACTGAAAGTTGGTTCACTTATGTTCATTTGGTTCCTATGGACTTTGTTTTTCTATTTCTATTTCCTCAATTATCTTAAAAAAAAAAAAAAGTCAACTCAGATAAAAAAAATAAAAACCAAAAACATTCTAAAAATCAAAGTTAGGGTGGTTGGGAAGTTTTGTTCTCTTCCAGCCTAAGCATGTCTGCAGACCACAACCTTTAAAAAAAAAAAAAAAAAAGCACAGAAAACTAATTAAAGCTAATGAAAATGTAATTAATCTCTACAGCTGGAAATAGACACCATAAGTTTTTACTGAAATTCAATGAGGCAAAAATACAAATTTTTCTCACCTTTCCTCCTCCTTGCTGCCCTATACCTTGCATATATGCACAAGAGCGGATATGTTGCTTGAGGAGCATGGACTATTTCCTTTTTCTATGAAGCTCTGGAAGCAGAAATGTACAGGAAGACTTCCAATCATGGGATTGGCAGCAGCAAGGTAGAATGGGAGCTTCACAGAACACAGGTAAAATTCTGATGTTAGGTGGAATTCCATAAATGAGGACAGAGAAATTGTATTTGTAGATGGACTTTGGCACAAGTGGCTGATAATATCCAACGCAATTTTTGTCATAATAAGGGGAAGAATTCAGGTTGACAAAGAAAGAACTCTGTACTTCTTTAAGTGGTAGACATTCCTGCACCATATTCAAAGGCATCATGTAACTAGATGAATGTGTGTGTTCAAGCAAAGCACTTACTCAGGGTAGCAGTAAGGTTATGTCATCAGGTACCTCATCCAAGAGTTACTTTATCCATAAATATTCTTTGTGCCAAGTTATGTATGTGTACATTTGCTACGCCACAAAAAAAAAAAAAGGCAGTTAGATAGTTCATGTTATAAATCTATCACATCCACTTGGCATATCTCATACAGTTATTTTATAAACAAGCAGCACAGTGCCTACCTGGAGCACAGATGTTCAAGAATCTGAATATAGCAACACAGTCATTCTGACTGGTTACATATGGTCGCCTACAGGACTTTCAAAAATCCAATAGTTGGATTGTACCTAGCATTGAGCAGTAAATTAAAGACAAAAGGTCCTAAAGGTAACAAGTTTCTCTCTAGGAAAGCCTGACACATTCAAGGAGAGAGGCAAGATAAGGCAAGGATGGCCAAGCTCACATATGTCAGGGATCAGGTTTTAAATGCTATGAACAGACATTAATTTCCCCAAATGCTTTCAAAATAACGCCCCTATTTCTAGAACTACATATGCACTACTGAATATTATATATGGACTAAATGATCTTAGAAGTCTTTTCCGATCTTAACAATTCTACAATTCCATATATGTACATACGCATACAGAAACATGCACACACACAAGCATCATGTACTTCCTATCATATTAAGACTAGTTACAACTCCACTGAGACTGATATTGACACTGGAGCATCTATCACGTACACCACCAGTGTGCAGACTTGCTCAGTTTTAGCAGAAAATACTCTGGGAAGCCTGGTCTTGTGTTTGCACAGTTTTGCACAAGGTTGTATTTAAACAATGGCACTGTATAGTCATGGATCTCTGCTCCAAGCATTGCATCAGTCTGTCTGAGAGCATGAGCTCTAGAGAAAATCCTCTGAACAGAAATGTCATTTTCTATCCCCTGCACAGGTACAAAAGAAACAGGTAACATCAATAATACTGTTGCATATATCCAGAAGAAAAAGAATATGACGTAAATTTCTCTGTTAGACATGACTAACACCACAGTCTGTGTGTGGTCTGACTGCATCAGTTTGCATTAATTTTACTTCCATTTAACCATCTCTAAATGAACTAGCAAAAACAAACTAAACAAAGCAGGACAAATGGACAGCCAAAGGGAGAGATACCAGATTCAACACGTACTGTTTCTTCCCTTCTGCTGGTGTATGTCCTCTACTATCTCCCAGAAACTTGTGAACACCCTAAAGTGTGCAGAACCCCATACCCCCAAGGGCTAAGGGGAGGAATGTCAGGGCAGGCAATCATGATTCAGAGCTGCCATGTCCAGAACAGGAAGTTGAGACATTGCTGCTTGAAAACACTGCACAAAAAATAATAATCAGAAGTCTGTTATTAAAAAGGAAGTTTACCAGAGTGGTCATTGTCCTACATAAGTGAAATACTCCACACTGTATAAGATTTCTTTTTACTGATCTGGAAAACATTGAGACATGATGATAGGCTCTCGACCGATCCATGGATGCATGGATCTGTCTTTAATCTCTGGTTCTCCTGATGAACCTAATAGAGTGCAGCAGCCAGCTTGCATGCCTGGCTTCTTTTCTGTCTGTTCAACTAAGAACTAAGGGGAAAGTTGGGTGTGCAACAGTCTTTCACCAAGGGAAAAATAGTCTGTGCCTACAGCATACATCTGGACTAAAAAAGTGCTCCCATATTCCCCAGTTTAGATTCAGCCTTAAGTGACCTGCCTGAAATTAGTAAGCCTGTAATATACGTAATATTAAACACAGATTTTCTTTTCAGAGTATGAATTGCAAGATCACAATTTGTTTCTAATCATCAGTAGCCACAACATTATGATAAGCATCTCTGCGAAAATCATGGGCACGATTCATTTTAAGTCTAACGTATTTCTCATTCACAGTTTGTAAGACAAAAAAGGCTCTCTTAAGGAAGAAAAGTGGAACAGTTGAAATAGCAGATGCCAGACTTCGGTCAGGAACTAGCAGCAAAAAAGCATCAATCTCTCCAAGCAGGTCCGTTAATATGTGAACAAACAAATGTTTATAAGATCCTGAGAAAAGATTTCTCCTGTAGTCTTCTCCAAATACGTTGTAGAAATTGTCCTAAGAGATTAAGTAGACATGTTTTCTCTTTTTTTCTCTTAGTATACATTTATGAGGTGTGCATACAGCAGTTTGCCTCTCAGAGAACAGCCTTATGCTTTGCTATTTCTTTCAACTGGTGCCATTCCTGGAACAAAACTAGATGCTTTATATTCTCATATTAGCACTCTAATTCGCACACACCTGGTTTAGAGGGAAAACATTTTGTCTATTATTTAGTGGCAATGAGACAAAGCTTGACTATACTCATTTGTCTTTTTTAAATAAGGGAGGTGCTGATGGCAGAATATCCAGCTCAAGCATTTTTACCAACTTGAAATATTTTTCCCCATTAGAAATTTATTTATAGCTACTTCTGAATGACCCATTACAAAAGAATATCCATCGCCTGTATTTTTCTCTCAGATTTTTATGTACCAGCTCCTGGAAATAAAATACATTGTCTACACTCTTGCCTTATTATTAATCAAAGAATTCTGAATGGTTGAAGCTCTTCCAAATCCATAGCCTTATAAGGTGTCAAACAAAATAAAATGTCCTGAACAGATAATTTTCCTTTACATGCTTTGAAGGTATAGTAGGAAGGCAGGGCCTTAGAAGACTTAAATCTGGGAAGACACAAGTTTAAGGAGGAATGAATATGGAGAACACTATAGAACTGGATGCACAACTTCAAAATAACAATGAGTTTTGAGAGAATAGGGATGGATAAGAGAGTTTCCGTAGTATTTTGATATTTTACTGGGCTTTTGTGCTTCATTGTGCACTGCAGACAGATGTCCTGTGTAGTGGGTCTAGAAGGTCCTACACCTACTACACTGTCTCATCTCCCTTGACCGGCTAGTTATATTTCTTTTGATGCAACACAGGTTACATTTGGTTTTCTGGGTTTCAAGTACATATTGCCAGCTCCTGTTGGGTTTCTCAACCAACATCCATTTCTCTGCCCAGGCAGTATTTGTACTTGGGATTGACCCAACCCAGATGCAGGACCTTGCACTTGGCCTTGTTGAACTTCAAGAGGTTTACATGGGCTCATTTCTCAGGCTTATCCAGGTCTCTCCTGGATGGCACCTCTTCCCTCCAGAATGTTGAATGCAAACTTAGTGGACTTGCATGCAAACCTACCATCCACATTGCCAGCAGATAATAGGTGAATAGCATATTTAATAATACATGAATTTGTCACTTTGTTTCTGACAACACTGCTGGAGGAAAAAAAGTATTTAGTGTGAGACCTTCTGCAATTTAGATGCATAATTTCAGAAAGAACACTGTAGTAGAATCTCACCACAGCTCAGCTAGCTATTTCACCTATCAAGCTGAAGTGCAAACCTCACAGTGTAAATGTCATGTCTGTCTAAAATCAGGTACGCAAATTAATTGTTGCAGAACTAAGCAAATCTGTTCATGGCATTGGGTGTCAGAGCAGGCATTATTGTACCACGGTTTCCAGAAATCAGTTCCAAGGTCAGCAGACACTCATCTAGTAGCATCAGTGAATAATTACACTATAGGCCATTCTGTAAACAAACAAACAAAAAAAGTGCATACATGCAAAGTGTGGAAGTGCTATCAAGCACTACAGAATGGTTTCTTATCACATGTCAAGTCACATATCTTGTTAATGGCAGTCCAAGGATCCAGCTGTGAAAATGAGTAGTTCTGGAGCATTTCCCAGTGTCTCTACCACATGCTGTTACCTTTTCCCTGGGGTTTTCTCTATATGAGAGTGCACAGGCTTATGATCAATGAGTCCAAACTTGGTATCAGAATTGGTTTTGGCAATTCACTTAGTACCTAGAGCAGGAAAGGACTACTTCTGCTAATGATCTACAATTGAAGATATAAAATTGAAGATATAAGCTTATAAAATAAGCAAGATAATTCTCTGTGGATTTTAAATGCAGTAGAAACTTGCAAGTGAGTAGAGAAAGCTAAAAGTGCACAGAAGGCTTAAGGCCAAGCAGATTTCCATCAGAAATAAATATCATGGAATCATGTACATAACACTGTTTTTAAAAGCTTCTGTTGAAAATACAGGACATTTCTACTGGAAACCTGTCAGGTTTCAAACCAGCTTACATGATTTACTTAAGAAACTCAAATCTTCAATATCTCAACACTCTTTAGCAGCTTCACTTTGTTGACTGTATTATGATAAATGTTCTCAAGGTTTCCAGTCCTGAGAACATAAGCAAGGCATGAAGTTCCTAGTGTTTTGAGCCTCACTACTCCATTAAGACATTTCTCTGCCCAGAAGAATGGCTGCAAGTGGCTTATTATATGTTTTGATAAAATTAATAAAAAATAATAATAAACTCCTGTACACACACACAGTCAGATAAATAGATTTTGACTATCAGTGCATATAGAAGGTTCCATTAATCATTCAGAAATGATAAACAGTCAGGACTCCTGGCTGTTCTGTGAATGTCAGAAAAAGCAAAATGCTAAATAAGAAAATAGCCCTCACAAGAAAGGGGGAAATACAAGAAAATAAATAAGTGCACATATATCACACAAACAAACAAACAAGCTAGATTTGGTCAGTTCAGAAACATATTCAACTGAACAAGTACCTTACCATAAATAGGCAGTGAAGCAGAACTGTCCATTTAATGTATCAGCAGAATAAGAAATACAACTATGTATTCCAAACTGAAAGGCAGTTTCAGACAAATCAGCCCACCACTGATGAAAGATGGATCATGATCTATTACTGTACCTGTAGCTGGAGGGATAAATACATCATTTCTGTCTGGACACAGACTGGCCTAGTTTTTGTCCAGATGTAATTAATTATTTTTAAGCTAGACTTGAAACCTTCTACAGCTGCTCTTACCTGCGCTCACTGTTTCAGCAAAACAAATAATAAGCTACAATCAACATTAGAACATTTATTCTGGTGTTCTTTTGGTGAAGTTTCTTGATTTTATTTAGGTATTTATTTATTATAAATACTGGGATAAAACAACCTCAGCAAAACTTGGATTCACATAAATCAGATGTTCCTTTTCCTGGCAGTCATACTAGCAACAGTATTTCCTTGATGATTATTAATCTTGATGCTAGGGGCAGCTTGTTTATCCCCCTCTTAAGTATATTTTTGGCTTAGATACAGCAGCTACCATTCTGGGACAAGATTTAGCACATATCAAAAGTGAATAATAAGTTTGCTTAATTTTGTCCTGTATGTAATAGCTAATCACACAGTTAATTGGAGATCTCCAATTAAATTGTTGATGCTTTCCTCAAGAGTCTTTAATATCATTCCTTCAGAAAATATTTTTAATAATAAAGGTATTGTAAAACCCAGAAATGGAGAATATTAGAAATGTGAAATCCTTTATTTCATATGCTGAAAAATGATAAAGTAATTTGGATTATATACAATGACTTTCATGCCAAGAACTCAAGAATTTCAAAACATGAGCTGAAATAATATAAGAAAGAAGCATCCCATCATGCCACTGTACGCACCAGTCAGCCAAGGCACAGAGCACCTAGATGAATCATTCTGCCTATGGTTTTTCAGAAGGAAAATAAGAAACACCTGTCTCCAATCCTTGTTTGGGTTCCACCTACTTTAACACACTGCTGCCACAAGGAACAGTAGGCAGGTTAATGGCTTCAGCTGCCACAGAAGCAACGGTTTTCCTTTGACAAAGGCACTGATCTCATCAGCATCTTGGGTTCCTAAGCTAATAGTTGTGGCTATTATTCACCAGTTATGAAGTAAGACACTGCCTTCCTATAATTTTTTCTTCATTGATAGCAGAGGTCACCCATTATACCTGGTAGTGTGACAACCATAAAAGGCTACGCAAAAAAAAAATAAAAATAAAAAAAAAATGCTTTGAATAAGATCATCTATATTCATATCAACGATTTTTGGCAACAAACACACCATGTTTACATCTATACAAACTTCCAATTATCACTAACCAAGCATTTCAACAGTCTTGCTACTTGCTCATAAAAAGTATGAGGAAACAATGGAAGAGATTTTAAATTTAAACTCTCAGTTTTAAGACAGTTTCTGACACTTGATTGATGGCCACAGAATTCAAAAGCTACAGTTTAGGAGTCTGCTGATTAAAAGCTCACATCACCTTGAGTGTGGAGGTGAACAGCAGGGAGAGTGAAATGAACAAAAGCATGAACAAAAGCAAGGCAGAAAAAAAATGAAAAAAATAGAAAGAAATATTTGACTACAAAATGATATTGATTTGCATTTGTAATTGCCACAGTTTCTCAAAAACTGAGATGGAAAACAAAGCTCCACCGTACACACAGTGTGAGAGTGCCTATTGTATCCACACATAAAGCAGTATATAGGAGAAGAAGAAATAAAGAGGAACTGAAGAAAAGGATTAAGAAACAGAAACTCCCCTCCTAACTTGAAGCACTTAATAAATCTGTCTAAACTAGGAAGCTAGGAACTTGCACTTCCTCCACATCAGTACTGAAAGGAAGAGGGTTCAAAGCAGTCCATCCCCAGGTAACTTGAGATGACAAGCTACAGTAACATTCTTACATTTTTTCCGAATTCCACCCAGCTGAAACTGTAACTTGATTCAGCTCTCCCCAGCTTGAAGGCCTGGATTCACATGAAATTATTCTAGAAATACATAAAATAGAAGACCTGAAATAGTACTGGTATAGCACTGTGTACAAACACACAGCTCTTTAAATCAGTTCAAGGCAAACTGAAACGGTAAGCTAGATAAAAAAAACACTCCTACAAAAGAAGAAAAATGTCTACATTATAATCGGAGGGATTTTGATTCATGTCAGAACTTAAACTGGTATAATTTCCCAACACAGCTGACATTTTCTACAGCCTTATCTACAAGACCAATCTTCTTTTTAAGGGAGTTACGGGAAAGATGTCAAGTACTTAAACCTAATTCCACAGTATAGCAAAGCTATGAATCCACTGATTTAGATGTTAACTAAGCAGAGGCACTGGTGCCTTGGTTTCCAGCTTCCTCTATCCCTTGTACTGCTATCAAAATGCATAGTATATCCCTTTGGATGGAAAAGCAACCTCTGAACTTGTTTTAACTTGATGAATCTGGATGGGGATACCCAGGGAATGCTAAAGTTCTATAACAGCAGAAAATCCCCCACACTGTTGTCTTAGAGCAAGACCCACTTGCTGGTGCGGCTTTAGAAGAGTCTGCCTGCCAAAATGAAACAGATTGCATTTCAGCACGCATGGTGACAAAAACCCACCATGCAAAGGGCACCTGGGCTGAAGTTCCCTCCAAGTTCACACTGTGTACATTATGCTACACCCAAAATCTGGAGGGAAGGAAATATTGTTCAAGCACCAGGACTCAGAAACACTGGCACTTTCAGAGCACAGGCACCATTTCAGTTCTAGTTCCTTCCTGCCTGCTTTAGGCTGGAACCTCTGCGTTCAGCCCCCAGGCTCCTGGTGCCTGGGGAAGCCCACGTCACCAACAAAAACAGCGACTGGCTTTCAGTTTGCCATCACTGCAAGAGCCTGAGCCCTCTATACCCTTAAGGAAAATAGACAGAAGGCCTGCTTGAGAAGAAGACACTAGGAAACTCACACCTGGATCCATCTGGAGAATGAGCCACTCCTGTTGTAAACCAGCCAGGATGGGAAAAGGCACAGGGTGATGAAGAGGGCCAAGAACCTATTTGTTGCCTATAGATAACCCGGCAGGATACTAACTTGTCTGTGGGAAGCAGAAGAACATAATTACTGTCCTGATCAGTGGGAAGGAATTATTCTTCACCATCTCTTCACAGACTTATTCTGACAGAACAAGAGAGTTTACTAAAACTATAAAAAAAAGTAACATCTCTTAGAGTTCCCTTGCGCAATTTCCACAAAGGTAGAGATTATTTAATCAAACATCAGATCACTGTTCCAGCTCATGCCTCCAATCAGCGAAACAAATTGTGTGCTTATGAGTAGGACCAGTGTGCTTTGGGGATGGCAATTGAGACTCCATCAGGAGCACTCTAAGGAGAAGGAAGGGCAGCTGCTTTAGCCCATAGAAAATTGGGAACTCTAATTACCTCTCTTTAGGCAGACCTCAGTTTGCAAGAAGTTTTAGTTTAAGTAATGTTTTTAAAATAATTTGTAAGTGTAGGCATTCAGGCTGAATTCCAAAGCAAATGTATTGTTTGCAGTACTTTAAAGGTTAACTATTTAAGATTTCATTTAAAATACTTTTCCAACAATGAGATCATTAAATAATACCAAAATACAGTGCATGTTTATGATCTTTTAAGATTGCAGTTTGTTTTGATTACATCAAACAGCATCTGCTCTGTTTTCTCTTTACCCAAAGCACCAAGAATATGCCTAATCACACTAGTACTCTGTATTTCAGAATTTGAGAGTCTTTCTGCGCATATTGTTAGAGGGGAAGTCTTCCAAGGCAAATTTGAAAATATGTAATGCAACATGAGGATAAAACACCTGTCAAGAATACTGCATATTTGCATTTCTTTCACTAGAGGCATTAATGTCTGAGAAAGAAATTTACTTTGTGGTACCTCAGATTCTATCTCAACTATAGAGAAATCATAATCTCACATTTATGTTTTGCATTGGTGCAGTCAGGCACAGGCTATAAGCACTATAGTGTACAATTTTTAATTTCCTAGGGGCAACACTTTTTATTGTAGCTGGCATGTTGTTTATAGTTGCCATTTTGAGCTGCTCTTTGTTGATCTTCTTCAGGTCTTTTATTAACATACTGCTAGACATCGCTCTATAACAGCGCATACTGGGCTAGTGATAATGTTCTCCATAGCGGCAGGACTGTCTCAGCAGATTATGGGTATGAAATGGGCAGGGGGCAACTGGCTTGACAGAATACTGACAAATTTCAAATTGTTATCTGTTATCTGCACCTCTTAATAACTTGCACAATGGAAAAGATTGCAATGTCACCATAACTACCCTGCAAGATACATGGTTACTGCTAGAGAAGATGGGCTGGGAGGGAGACATTGAAAGCAAGTAGCTGTGATTGATATAAACTATGAAGGCAAAAAAAAAAAAAAAAAAAAAAAGGGTAAACACGTTAATATGTAAGTGGCTTTATTAGAGGGCTTACTGAACCAAAATATCTTGCTAGCCTTACACAGGCTGTACTGCAGAAATAAGTATGAGACCAATAGGTTTCGTCTCTGAAGATATCTCCATCTCTTCCCCAGTTACTCTCATCCAAAAGCACTGCCTGCAATTTAAAAGGACCACAACAGCTTGTTTATCTTACTTTTCATTCTTCTGTAACATGTCAAACAAAGCTATGCAGTAACTTTGCTTTAAATGTAACCTACTGAACCTTCCATGCTTTTTTGCTGCACTATCCTATTTCTGACTTTCAGTCTTTCCCCCTACTCCTTCCCTCAGATCACAGAACAGCCCATGTTCTGATTTCTTGAGTGGCTTCCAGCATCACTTGGACAGCTAATAGGAAATGGAAAGAAGACAAAACCATATTTTCCCATCCCTTTCTCCTAAAACCATCTTTCTCCATCTCTTTCTCCTATTTTTCCTCTGAACTTCCCAACCTAAGATTGATCTTTTCCTAGGCTGAGAGTCACAAGTATGACAAATTCCCTCTCAAGTTAGTTGCCTACCAGTCTGTGACCCCTGCTGTCTGTCTTCAGACTAAGTCTATGGCAAAAGCATGAGACTTTCTCCCACCAAACCAAACAGACACCCATTAAGCAGGAGTTTAAACACAGTATCCAAAGACCATGAACAACACATACTTCTATAGTACATATCTGAAACTGAGCACAGAAGCCCTTTCCTGGGCTTCTGTAGGAGGCCCTGAACCCTGCTCAGAAGCTCCCTAATAACAAGGATGGACAAACACAGAGTACATGAAAACAATTCAGCAATTTAATTCCTCTGTTGATATTAAGAGGGATTCGATATATAGGAAAGAAAACTATGAATTAGAAGCCCAACATTCCAACCTTACCAGCTCACAAAGCCTTCCTGTTAGTAGGACCCAGACAACACAAACCAGAACCTAGGAGAATGAAGGCAGCAGAAATCCAGAACCTGGCTCATGCACACAGTACCCTGCATCTTCTGAAAGTTCCAAATATACCACTGGGAGCTGAGGCAGGACAAACTCACCACCAGGCAAGAAGGTACAGTAGTGATGGCAGAGACTTCTGCCATTCTTAATGGCTCACTTCTCTTCATGAACTGGCTTCATGCTCCACAGCGATCACCCAAGAGGACCATCTTGTCTGGAATAGTGGGCGTCATTTGGTCCCAAGGAACATGCAAATCAAGATGTGACGTGATCGCAGCACAGACCAAGCCTTCACTCATAGGCACTATCCTGCAGGGGTTGGACATAGGAAGCAGAGGCTGCACTGGTGTCAGAGTCTATGGACAGCCCTAGGCACAGCCAAAGAGTATACCAGGTTCAGGAAGTCCAGCCATAAGCACAGGAGACAAAGATACAACATGAGTCCAAGGGGTCTCACAAGTCTCTCCAAGGGCTCTCAACTCTTACAGGTGGTAGGATCATAGGAGGGCCTGGGTGCAGGCATACCCACAGCATCCAGGTGAGTCTGTTCAGGGTCATTAGGATTATTAATGCCATCTGAGTCCTGATACAGCCTTGCTGCAAAAATTGCCACAGGAGCTTACAGAAATTCACTGCAGTTCAACAACTACCATCTGATCATTCTTGCCAAAATGCAAAGTCACTGACTGTGCATTTCTCTCCATCACATATCAGTGCTTTGATTTTAAGAGATCTAAATTTCCTAGAATACCACAGTTTTTATTTCTATCCTCCCCAAGCTAAGGTAGGAGGAAGAAAGTCTTAGTCATGGTGAAAAAAGCAATAAGTATAAAAGTTTTATTTCAGCTGTTGTGCAAACTGAATTACACTTTCTTTTATTGCTTATCATCTGTGCCCTCCTGTGAAACCAACTGCTGAGAGACCCATCACCATACCTGTTAATGACTCCCTCCATTCAGCCCTCCTGCCTCTTCAGAGGCTTTAATATTCTTGCCAGAAGCAAAGTACAAGAAAGAGCATGCACCTCATACCAGCCTAAGGTCACTTAGGTAGCATGATGATTAAATACGTACTAGCTACATATCACACTTTGTAGAAGCATAATTCCTTTGGTAAAATAGTAAGCATCACATGAGATCACTGTTTCAGATGCCACATGGAGGAAGGAGTTGCTCTGACAAAAACAGAAGGCAAAGAATGGAGTTGGTGGTTGTAGAACCAAATCTCCTACATAGCAGATTTGTTCTTCATCCACCAATCTACGATGTCTTCTGTGAGTGTTTTCCAGCACATAAGATTGATGAGCATTTTTGATAGTATCAGGATTTTGCAGATAACTTTATAATTAAAATGCAAAATGAACTGTTTGAAAGGTGCTGCCTAAAATGCCATAATTTATTTTTTGTTTAAGCATTGTTTACCAGAACCATTTTCTATCATCTTTGAAAACATTAAAAAAAAAAAAAAAGGGACGTGTATGTGTGACAGTTTGAGCATCTGCTTTTTTATAAAACGAAACATGTTCTCTTAAAAATGAAAGATCTACAAATGTTTTTAATGTTTCTATGGAAACAAAAAAAGCCACAGATCACTTATGTCAGAGCCGTTAACATAAGAATGACACATTTTCTCCATATAGATGTAAAAACATATCTCCAGCACAGAAAGCCTGTTTTCATCTCACAGCTAATCAAAATGATGGCAAAATCTTTTGAAATCTAGAACCATTCCACAGCCATGGAACAGCAACACAAAAGAGTCAGTATCACAGAATACCATCAACAACCCTTGTAAGATAGTTGTCCAGCCTTTTGGCTTGCCTGGGCAGCTTTTAGTGAATTGAAATTGTCTCGGGCTACATATATATAGGTTGTTCCAAAAGTAATGCCTCCTACTTATTTCCTTGGAAATTACAACAGATACAAAAAGCACAATAACACTATTTGATAGAGCAAATTCTCAGCTACATAATGCTATTTTTCAGCATAGCCATCAGCATTAGCTATGCATTTTCACCAGTGTTGAACAAAAGCCTGCGTGTCATGCTCACAACAATCTCCTCTATAAGGTGACCCACTGTCACCACTGCTGAAATGCACCATGCATTGCCTCACTGTCCCAACATCCACTGTTTGGTTTCCATAAACATTCAGCAAGCATCAGTGAATGTTAACGGGTGCAATTTTTTCCACACAGAGGAATTTAAGAGCACACATTTGCTTCATACACTCTTCCATGTCAGATGACATTTTGTCAGAATTTCCCTTTGCTGCCATCGGTCACATGACAACAGAAAGTAGCAGAATATTGGTAGGAAGGCTCAACCCCTACTGTCATAAGACCACCTCTGATGTTACGGGCCAACATAATAAAACAGCATTACTTTCAGAGCAGCCCTTGCAAAATGTACAATGCTGCTAATATATAAGCTACAAAACACTTTAATTTTAAACATTTTTCTTAAAACATTAAAAAAAAAAGGGACAGAGAAAGAGAGATTGGAAAAAAAAAACAAACACAAAACTAGTGGGATATTTGACTAACACACCAGTCTGGTTCTATGGCAGTGGTTGCAGTGAGGTTTCAAGGTGCTCATCAGGGACTTTTGATGAAAATTTACACTTCCTGTATTTCATTCTTGACAATAATTACTCAAAATGTGTATACTGACAAACAAGCAATGACATGTATAAGGTGCGATTGTGAAGCAAAGGGTATTATTCTTTGCAAAAATAGGGATTAAAAAAGCCTGGTAAAGAGACATGATCATATTTTTAGACAAGTATCTGATTTCAACTCTGCACCACTATGAAGAAGCTATTTGGTTCAACTAATATATAAACTTATCTAGCCATTTCTACATGTAAAGAAAAAAATCTTATCACAATCAAGAAGCCAATATGCGCACAAAATTGTACTTGTACTACCATACTCTAGTCTGTGTTCCTTGTACTTCTAGTGTACTGCTACACAGTCATACCCTAGAGCCAAATAAAAGATATCAGGGCATCTCCACGGTTCAGTAATTAGATGGAATGAATAAGCATTTGGTCACAATAACCTCTCTCTACTGACAATGAAAGGAGTGTGGAGTAGCCACATTCCTAGTTCAGACTCATCAGAACAGAGGGGATGAAAATGTAGGCCTCCATGAAGGTCATCACTTATATTAACATAAGTCTTGGGCAAAAAGGGTCAGAGCTTGAACAAGCTTACTCAAAAAGAAAAAATATCCAGTAAATATTGTGGAATATAGTCTGTCATAACCTACAGCTGGCACTTCATGTATACTTTATGAACTTTGAAGTAACTTTGTCATCTATGGAACATTGGACCTGATATGGAGAAACAACTGAACTCACAAGAGTGCCTAGTGAGTGTAATGGGAGAGCTACATCTCCTATCTATGCATAAATATTTAGGTAAATAAAAACAGATGTCAATTTCAGTTAATACAGTATAATCCTAGATGTATAACGCATTACTTGCGTTTTTGAATACAAATAAGAAAGAGCAATCTAAGAAGACCTTCCACATCTGAAATGATATTTCAAATGGCTTACAAGAATAGCATCCAGACAAAATTATGCCCAAAGTATTTATATGCATCACTGGAAAAAAACCAAAGTAGATGTCTAGCCTGTGATAAGAAATGATGAGAAAGAGGGCAAAATCTGGATACTCTAAATGAAGTAACTTGTATATTTAATTATCTCACAGGGTGTTGTCAGAAAGAGCTTTCATTTCCCAGTACCCTCCAAACTGCCACATCTAAGTTTAAAATAAATTAGAATAAATTGCACTTAAAAAGAAACTTCCTCTAGATGAGACTAGATGAATAGACAATTTCTGGATGGATAGTACTAGGTAAGATTATTTCTTTTCTTTCATTTTGCCCCAGCTGGATATCAAATGCTACACTGACAAAAGATTGAAGAGCCTTACATATAATCAATTTCTGTAACTTTGTGTTACTTCCACAAGCATAGTAGGTAGCAGCATTGGTTTAGTTATTAAGCTCTTCGTGGAACTGCAGCAGCAAACCTGGTGATTAAGGGTCCAGTCCAGCAATGTGGACACTGTGTAAGAATGGTTATTCTGGAGAGCTAGAATTTGCACTTCATTGATTGTGTTAGTCCTGCTAAAAATGCCTCTAGAAATGTAGCTCAACAAGAGATATGTATTATGAGATATCTGTGAAATATCAGAACATGTTTCTAAGACAGACTGAGTATTCATTTACTTGCAGATGAATAAACTCAAATACTCTCAGTGAAACAGTGGCAATAGTAATGCAAAGAAATGCTAGCTAAAATAAGTCACCTACAGTGTGACACATGAAGGTTGCCACCTATCAGTCAGAGTCCTTGCAAAAGTCAAAGCTGAGCATTTACGCTTCCTTCAGTTTCCATGGTTATTTTAAGGTCTATAAATGACAACTGTAAGGAAATGAAATTAAACTTAGAATTATCTTTTAAACACAGCAAACAAATATGCTCCAGGATAGAAGCGTGTGATTTGTAACTTAATTCCACACTATTTTCCCTATTTTCTTGCACATAAAACAGGTTAATAAATCATTATACTGACCTACTAATCCCTAATGTTTAGATCTACAATTTGATTAGTCATCACCCAGTACAATATCTCTGGACTCCAAACAAACCTCTGCTATACCAGAAACAGTAAGTACAAAAAATTACTGCTTTAAAATTAAGGAAGAGACTGTGTGACACCTCAAAATGGGGACACTAAAGTACCAAGGTTTAACAGTGACAGGAGAATTGACCATTTTTCTGCCAAAAAAATAAAAAAAATAAAATAAAATCCTGCTTCAGGTCAAAAACAAAAAACTAAAGTAAAACAGTTCCCAAAAACAAAACAAAACAAACAAAGAAAAACCCACAAAGCCACAAACCCAAAACTATTCAAATTGCTTTCAGGTCTCTGGATAGTTTCTACTTTTACTTTCTCTTCTCATTAAGCGCGTTGTCCTTTATTATTAATTAAATGGAAAATATCCATAGCCAGTGATTGAATTACCCCAAAGTACCTGCTTAAAATGATCGATATTGATCAAACTAAAGAGTAGAAAGTACCACTAGTCTTCTTAATGTAAGTGATTTGGCTCAAGAAACGTTTTGATCAAATTAAGTGGAAGATCTAATTAACCTGTGATTAAATTAAGTGGAGGGCAGGTTGTATAGGCATAAATCCCATATACATTGAGATGAAACGAATAGTAATGCACATATTTACAGAATCTGACAGGGAAAAGCATGCAATAAATTAAGCAAAGAGAAAAGGTCACAAAAAGAAAGGGAAAATAAAGCATGAAGGAATTAGAACACAGAAAGAAGATAAATACAGCCACAGATAAGGATTACCATTGGAAGAGTATTAGCCAAGGATGAGAGATTAAAGGATGTGAACACAGTGGAATATGAAAAAGTTCTTCCAGATTAAAAATCTAATTCAATGCAAAATTCATGGATTCGAATTGAAATGGAATTTCAGCTGCTACAAACAGTCTCTTAGGCAAGATCAGATTATACACATCTGTAGTTCGCACCTAATCGACACAAGGCAGGGTCAAGTTGTTAACTTTAAACCCAGATAAACAGCCTCAACGCCTTTACTGCATGTGGAGGCTCCCAGCTGATTGAAAGTTAAGATATTTCTACCTCTTCACCCACTGAAGGGCCATTTGCAACTACTGAAAGAAGCAGATACCCCTCCTTTCATGATCTACTCTTGCAAGACCATTGCCGTATTACTGTCTGAGGGCTCTGAACAGAATCAACACAAGCACTCCCAAAGAAGACTGCATATTTCCTACACATCACAACCATCCCAACACAAGGTAGCTGGAAGATTAGGAGTAAGGATTTCACGCTAGCCAACGTTTAAACAAAATAATCTATCTCCAAAATAACTAGTTTAAAAATTGATAGCCCACATAAAGTAATGAGGAAAATAAAAAAATTGAGTGCCAAAACAGGTAGAATTCCTAACAAGGATTTATATATCACTTTCTCATAAAGATTCACTTTTATTCTAAAGTTTCCAGGAAATAACTTTTGACAGTAACTCTGTTTAGGCTATAACAATACTTCCATCCCGATCCTCATCAGCTGACATTTTGAAACTCTACTAGTACTCCCGATATGCAATCTGAGGGGAGGTATGAAAACTTTTTAAGTAAAGTTTTTGATACATTCTTCAGATTAAAATAATTGAAAAAATCACTGGCTACGTTACTGACACAATCTGAAGGTAGCATGCTGAAAGATGCAGAAATAGTTTTCAAAGTTCTAAATGGCACGTGGTACACATTTCCTTTAGGAAATAAAGATTTCTTCATCTATGAAGTTGGTAGTGACTGCTATAAATTTTATTTCTGAGATTAAGTGTCATTTAGTGGCAGCCATTTTAATTGTTTGAGTATGTTGTTTCTTTATGTGATTTATGGAGAGTTTAATTAAAAAGTTTCCTTCTCTCTTTGTTTCTAAGTGCTAGTTCAGAGGCTTCTTACTTTATTTGAAAGCATTTTTTTTCTCCTGTATTATATTTTATTCCTTGAGGATTGTTCAAATTACACCTGGAGGCAGAAATGCCACAACACCTTCTGACAACACATGTATTTCAGACATGCAGAAAGCTATTAAAAAAAATCCAACCTTTCAGAAGACTGAGACTTTTTTTCAAACACTTTTTGGGGTGATTCTTGAGTCACATAGATAAGAAAGTTCTGCAGATATCTAAATAGCTCCATGAACTACGTGCAAGCATAGAAACACTCATACAAGTCTAATGCTGACTTTGGAAAGCGTTCCCAAGCAGTAGAATTCTTTCTTGTCATCTTTCCCCTCCTCTCCATTAGAACTGAGAACTATACAGAAATCATGCGTGTTAAACTTATGCTTCTCTGAGCAATGATAAAATAGATATTGCAGTTGTAAAACTCATCGGTGTTCACTACTTAGAGGGATTACAAGTACACTGGAACACTTGTAGTATGGTAGAAGTAGAATTCAGAATGATTTGGGCAAATTAGGAATAAGCTGTGGAATCAACAAGATGAATCTCAAATCAATACAAGTACCAAGTACTACTCTCAGGAAATAAAAAACAAGGCACACAAAACAATATAAGCTAATGTGCCAGGCAATAGAAGAACAGAAAATTGGAAGACTTAGGAATGCCATAAAATGCAAAATAATCAGAATTCTGGTACAGCCTTGGAATGCACATCCTTGTAAAATCAGTGTTATACATGCTACCACAGAAATCCTTTTTATTTTTATTGTTTTTCAGCCTATTGTTCATTAGTTCAGCTCATCCCAGTATACCTGCTGAGGGAAATACAATTTCCAAACACTAAACCCAAACTGGAGCAATAAGAGATTTGAAAAGAATTGGGCTTGATTTCTTTAAGAATAGAGTGGGATGAAAGGCATAAATAATGATCTTCCATTAATTAAAGCGTTAAAATAGAGAGACATGTATGTAAGAAGGATCCTCCTTAAGAGGATCTCCACATTTACTAGGGACTGGAATGTACAAGAAAAGGTTACTGACATTCAGGGAAATTTGAACTAAATATTAAGATATACAGCAGCAACTTCTCCATGGACCTTGAAGAACTTCCTTTAATGGGAGGTATTAAAAGTAGTCTGATCAACAATCTAGCAGACAGAGTCAGGCTAGATCATTCCTCACTTTGTGAAGATTAACAGTACGGCTCTGTGCTGTAAAGGGTGATACCTCAATTAGTAGTATTTCTTTAAATGATCTGGAAAAAAGTGCTCTATATAAGAGCTGTTTGGATACCTCAGAACTTGAGCCACCCTCATTAAGACATCTTAATGGATGCAGCTCCTTGTGGGCTGTTGCTTTGCACTTTCTGAGAATTGGAATGTGTTCATAAAGCAGGAAATGTATTGAGGCAGTCACAATCAAGTCTCAAATCTTGGCCAATTTTTTTTTTTAAAAGTTACAGTTGTTCATTAATATAGATTTTTGATTGTTAACATTGTGTGCATGTTGATTATTTTTGCTCCAAGTTAGTTGGCAGTAACAGTCAGAAGCAACTTTTTTTTCCTTTTTCAATCACACAGATTTACTTCTACATGAAATAACTTCTTTTTCCAATCAATAGTAGCACCAAACAATTGGACTGGAAATTATAGTCCATAATCAACTCCAAGACTCAAACAGCAGAATCTCTGTTCTTTCCTGAGCAGACAAATCATGATCTCTGTAATCTTTTAAGTATCAACAAATGTGCAGAGAAGATATTAATTTTCCATTAATAGGCAACAAATTTACATATGAATGTTGTCAGCTGCTTTCTGTTAGTGGAACAATGAATTAACCTTACACCATGCTGGCAACTCTACAAAACTATATATTATATCAAGAGCATCCCTTTCCCAACTCAGATGACTGCAATAACTTTGTATCATAAAACCTTATAAAGCAGTTTAATCTTCTTTTATGCATGAAGTAACTTAATCTTTTTATATAGTACCAGTTCATTTCTGAGCATCTAACAGTAACAATAGCTTAATACAACATGCAATAATATTTTTCACTTCACATCTTCTGGATTGTGGAACTTGTTGCAGCATCTTTACTTCCCTGTAACAGTTCTACTGGTTTCCCCTCTATAATCTGTTACACCTCAAGTAAAATTGTCAGGTGCCCTTCTGACAATCAGGGACATTTGAAGGGCTCCCAAAAGACCTCTGGTTTTCCACTTCACTGCACATAATAATAGTTTCCATGACCTTCATGACACTCTACCACATGCCCTGAAACAAGAGGAGAAACTAGATAACAAACCTAGGGAAATGGCTAAAACTAAACACATTATTTATCTAGGATTTCATGACAGCCATAGATTAATGGACAAATGACTCCAGACAATTTCTTTGCTATTACTTGAACTTCTCACTTTTTTTTTTTTGTTCAGATATACTGTGTCTTAACTCCTTGTTTCTCAGAAATTACTTACTTTCCAAATTCTTCAACTAAGGGATGTGTAGAAAGCAACTGCTTTCTGCTGGCAAAAGCAAGGTGAGAACAGCTAAACTAGGACAAAGAAGGAGTCAATGAAGCATTGACTACTTCAAAACAGAACAGTCCTTTGAATTTTCCTTATGCATTTATTAACTCCTGTGTCTTAGACTATTATCTACCTGTGGAGAATGATCAGTCCCTTATCCTGGTATATAAATGTTATGTACACTTAGCACTGTTAGACTTCAGTGAAAGCAATGTTTATTCCATAAGCAATTTTAACTTAACTTCCAGTATCTTTTATTTTTTTTCCAAAATGGTTTTAAACAAGTGCATACTAGTCACAGACTGTACCTGCAGCATTCTAATTCTTCTAATTCCTCATATATAGCACAGATTTCTTAGGTGACAGGAGTTTTTGTTTGTTTTGTTTTACACGTTCTCAAGGGACTAGAAGCATCAAAAGAAGGAAAATTTCATGGAAAGTATAATTTACTAAAATGCTGCTAAGCAGTATTTCTCTTAGAGAATAACCTGTAATAGAAAAAATTTCCCCTAACTAGGGGAAAACAGGAAGAAGTCAATGCTAAGTTTCCAGCTATGAATTCTTGGTCTTTATATAATTCCTTCCAAACCATATCTCAACTCCCAAACTGAATCACAGCTTGTAGTGTAGTTGGTTTCCAAGCAAGATTTTGTTAAAACATGCATCTTCCATTTTCCATCCTACTACTAAGACTGGGAAGAAAACAAATCTTCAACTACAAACACCTCTTTACACTCATTCTAAAAATTACTTGACTTCCTGTAATCAAATGTAAACAACGTAAATATCCTTCTATTAATTCAAATAACAGCATGAGTACATTTATCTTTTTAATTGAAAGTGTCTTAAACTTGAGGTCTGCTCCAGAATGCTGCCCTAAGGAATGTTGTGTATCTGACCTTGATTTTTTTTTCCCCCCAGAATACTTTTGTCCATAAAAGCCTGCATTTCTTCTTATTAAAACTAATTCCTACCTCCTTGGTTGTCTGAGCACCAAGAAGATAAGTGAAGAATCGCTCTCCTCAGATGCACTTCCAGGATCCTTGATCCTTCTGCCAGGCAGATACAGCAGATGCATAGAAAAAAACTACTGTAAAGGCTGAACTCCAGCGTGGCAAGCAGAAGAAACTCTAGACTTTCAGTCTTCCATCAACTACAAGAAATACTTCTTCCCTTAGAAGCGTTTGAGCTCTTAGATGTGGATAAATTTTAATTAAAAAATCTGAGCCTCAAGCGAGATAAAACTTCTGACACTGTGCAGAGCTAGTTCAGCTCTTAAAATGATTGCAGAACTGCATTCCATCATCCCATGATGGAACAGTACACGATTTTTTTTTTCACATTCTAATGCAAAAAACATTTAAAAAGTATCTCCATCACTTTTTTCCTCCTCTCCTTTCTTTTCTTTTATGGTTTCCAAAATAAATAAATAAATAAATAAATAACAGAAGTATCCAGGAAAATTCTGTTTAGCAAGCTTAGCAAATTTGTGGACAATGAACAAACATAATTGCTTTCATAATAACTTCAAATAAGAAGCTGTAACCCACCTGATATTAGTAACTCCAATCAAACCATTTCAGTACAAATTACTATACATAATACTGTAATAGTTTACCAAGAAGTCCTTCTGTCTCTCATGTTGCAGATCATGGGCTATATATTCCCTTGGCTTTTGAGGTGGAAGTCAGGAGAAATTGCACATGAAGAACTAGGACACCATGCTGCCCTCTGAGGAGTTAAGATGCTCCAGGCAACCTGGAAATCATCCATCTTCCCTTGTTTTCAGTCTCCCACACGGCAGAGATACTAAACGTTACATAGCTTTTAATATGCTGGTTCACACATGTCTCTAAAGAACACAAATATCATTGGCAATTGCTTAAGAAAACAAAAGAGACAAAAATATAACCACGCTCACCAAAAAAATCATGATAGCAAATGTCAAATATTTGTTTTTCTTTCTAAACCTGTGCTTCAAGCAAAATTGTGTCAGATACCAAGCAGCATGGGAGAAATTCCACAAATTCTTTTTTCTTAAAACTTTCATAAAAAGATGAATTTCTTTTTAAAAAAGGTGCATTTCTTTTTCATCTCAGTGAAGGATAAGGTAGACCTGCAAGCAGTCTCTTGCTATTACATCTCTCATGATGTAACCTCCCTTGATCCAATCCAGTAAACTGAATGCTTCACTTAACATCTATTTACCCAGCAAAGTTCCATTCAGAAGTACCTAAAATGCTACTTGAGGGTGTTGACTTGTATGCTAGAAGCTATGTTAAATATAAGGAGCACACTGGGTTATATCAACAGTTCATTTAGGCTACTAGCAGCTTTTTAGAGGCAGCCAGCAGTAAACCTAGGATATAGCACAGATGCTGTAGAGTGAATAACCCAAAAGAATAGTATTCAGGGAAAATAGTGAGGAAGATGGTATATATTGCTGAGCTTATCTGGATAGTAAACAGACAACCAGTAAATACCAGTAAATAAAGAGAAGCTCACCTTTTCCAGATGGTTGAGGTTCACCAATAACTCCACAGGGGGACGGATCTCCAACATGATAACCTTCACCCACTGCTGGTGTCATTAAATAGAGTCTGGGAGAGGTAGAGCCAGACTCCACCCCTTCCAGTCACACAGGTACATTGCCTTCACCTGTGCTTCTGCAACTGACTCAGTGCTCACCTCAGGTGATCAATCAGTGGTTCAGGCCATGATTCAGTTGTTCCCATACAAATGCATACTGATTCATCTACAGAACAGGTTTATATCCATCATTAGTTTGGGGCTCAGGGACCTTCAAGGTAATGTGGAGTCTGCCTTTCACAGTTTTCTGTGGTCTTTTCTCCCAGAAGTTTGTGCATCCAATTTCTGTGTTACCACAAAGCCAAGAAGCCAGGGATATTGTCATGGACAGAATATTGATTAACAATCTCTCACATAGCTACAATTGATATCCTATCACATGAGTATGGAGAGGCATGTAGGAGTCAGCTGGATATGAAATTCCTGTTCATTCCAATGGCTGTTAGCAAACTCAAATTTTCTAAAAGGAAGTGTTTATATGTGCTGTTGTGAAAGACAAGGACAAGAAAGGTGACTAACTTTGGTCTGGAAGAAGAAGATGAGTTCAGTTCTTAAAAGGTGAGTTCAAGAGTCATGACCATAGCTTACAAACACATTTCATCATTTCCACTTTCAAAAGCCAAAGTAGAGGCACATCAAATTAGAGACAAAGAAATTAAAAGTGGTTTCATTTGAGCATAATTATATCATTACACATAATTTTTGTATTACACAGAAGTTTAATATCACAGCAACTTACTAAAAGTATTTCCATGAACTTCATCAAGAAAGTTAATAATTTAGATACAATATGAATATAAGAAAAATCCCTGTGTTACATTTGTCTGCATAAAGCAGCAATTTTCAAGGTTATTCCTTTAATATGTCTTAATAGGGGTGAATTCTGCTAACTGGAAAACTAAGTATACTTTGAGATCTATTATTTCAGTAATTGCATCTCAGGTGCTAATTAAAAGCCAAACCTAGAAGACTATTTCAGAAGGAGACAAAAACTGACTTTTCCTGAATACACAATAATACATAGTATATAATATGCATACAATACCACTAGCTAAAGCTTTTCCCTCCAGTACCTGAGATGTATGTACAAGCTTCCTGCAAATGAACTATTTTTACAGCTGACATTCCCCTTCCTGATGAGCCTTCAGAACACCAATGGAATCACTATACAGTGCAATATTCTGTACAGGACAAAGTAAAATAAAGAAATGAGAAAGCAAAAGAGGATTCTTGATTTTGGCTGATGAACCAAGAAAATAATGCAAAGGTTGCTACTGGTAAGTTTTAGAGGGGCCCTAGAAGGCACTTTTGAAATATGAAATACTTCCAGGTTTGTGCAGAAACATACTAGGAAAATCACAAAACAGAATAATGAGAGGATTAAAAAAAAGATGTCTGGGCATCAGGAAAAAATGAAGAAGAAATTCAAGGAAAAATGCATGGGATCATTTTTTTGGGGTTCTATAGAAGGCTTGAATCCCATTCTCTAGAGGGATGTTAGATTTACGTAGATCATAATCAGAGTGGAAAGAGAGGAACTGGTGTACTTTCTCAGATAACTTTCTTCCTCTGTTCGTAAGCCATAGTATCCATTTGACACTGTGATGCATCTTGAAAGTGTGCCTGAAGCTCCTTTTTTCTGTCAAAAGGAGTTTGCAGCATTGACCAAGAGGAAAAGAGATACAAGGATATGGGGACTTCAGGAATCTCAGGAATATGGAATCTTGTTTAGAGGAATATTTTAACGTCTTTTTTGCAACCATTTCATACACTGTGGACACAAACTGCTTACCTTTTCTGCTCTTTTACCCTTTCTTTCTTAATTAATGTCTGTAATCACCTTCAGAACAGATGAACTTGTTATAGCAAGCTTTTAATCCTTGCTGGTACTATGTTTGGATTTGAACAAAATGGTTTTGAACTAGCAGTAGTGATGGATGAAAGAGCAAAGTTAAATACAGGGAGAATATAATCAGGTATCAGGAAAGAAGAAAGCCAAATGGGAAGACAGTGTTGTCCTCATTTGTGAAAAAAAAATTATGGATTATTTTTCATTCCTTCTGAGCCACAGATTCCAAAAATAAATGTTTTTAATTTGATTTTCTCAGTTCAGATTTTTAGTGCCTATATAACCATAGAGAATATTACAAATCTAAGTGGAACTTCTTGTTATTAAAAAATAATAATAAAAAAAAAATAACAAAAGGAAACCGCAGCCTCACAACATCAACAAAAAAAACCCCTTTTTCATTATCTTAATGGAAAAACGGTCTATTGTCCATTTCCTGTTCCCTGTCCTTGAGAAACTGGTTCTTAAGCAAGATGTCAAGATGTACAGTTACCTTCAATTGAAATATCAAAATAAGAGCATAAAGATATGAAACAGCAGGTCCAAGAATAAGTCTTACATACAAGAATGATGCAGTAGATGTCACTGGAACTTCTCATTCTAAGTTTTCTTGACCTTTCCTTTTTAAAAACACACACTAGATTATCTTCCAGTTTTTCCATGACTGTATCTATTCTGAAGGCAACAAGGTCAGACAGGCACAGGAATGTTATCTAATACACAACCGAAGTCAATGGTACCCTTCACACAAGTACAGGAAGCTGGAACAGGGCTCAGCAGCATGCATTTGTATGCTGCTGTATAGCAAGATTTTCATACCAGTCTACCACACACACTGAGTAGTACGATTGTTGCCTTGTGTTGGTTATGTTGCTGGGGCAAATCAGACATTAAATTCTGCCATCTGGAAAGAAATAGTAATTCCTACAGATCTATTTATTCTAATTACTAACACATTTTCTACTATCTGCCTCTGAAAATGTGAAGGAAAAACAAAAGAACAAAGAGAAAGTCCATCCACCAAAAGAGCAAGGCCATCTGAAATGAAAATGAAGTTCACTTTGTACAGGAAGAAGCTAAGTTAGAATTCTTGATCATTTACTGCAAAATACATCATGGACAAAGTTGTCTAGGGCTGTCTATCCCCTTCTTTTTTTCTGAGTCACTGATTTAATATTAAAGAGAATCAAAACTGTATTTTGGAAACAATACGAGCTTTTCTCTGAGCAGCAAATATGCTTTATTCTCACTGTGGATGGTTAACTTGTCTTAAGAGACATCACAAATTCCCCGTGGTCCATAACAATTCTGACTTAACAGCAATACGTATTGGTTAATGAATATATACTCTGTTGTATGCCATTTATTTTGTTTGAGGGAAAAAAAATGGTTTGGAAGAGATATTTGATCTGTTGGAAGTGATCCCCTGCTTTTTGGATTTAATGTTCTATTTTGTGTATGTGTGGCATTTTTTTTCTTTATTCTTTTACACAATGGCAGAAACATCTGCAGCTAGTTCTTGCATGCTTGAAAAAACATTATAAGAATGTCCTAATGACGAGCTTAACTTTCTTATTTTAGTAGCTAATTCATACTTAGGGAGTACTGTGGGAACTACAACAGTAGGGATTTTTATCATCAAGAATCAATTCCAGTGTCTCATGATGCTTCTAGTTTTGGAAAACTCAAGGATTTTCAAAAGGAATTTTCTTTACACAATCTGTTTGAAATATGAAAACAATATTTTCTGGTCTCAGAACCTTGCCTCAAAAGTATTTTAAAATTCATTTTAAGTTTTTTAAAGCAAGGGAAGGTGGAGAGGTAGAGAACAATCTGTCTGAAACCAGCACCCTGCGACATTTTTCTGGAGATCACAGGTAAATGTCAGGAAGTTGATATTCAGCCCAATGGAAACAAGTCCAGGGCACACTTTTCATGTTTTCAGGCTAACTCTGGAGCAGTGGTATACCATTTTCTATATCAAGTTATGGGCTTGCCAAGTCCTGGCCAGTGGCAGTAGGCAGCACGTGGTGCAGCAGGAGGTGTGCAGTGCGGCATTCAGAAACTGATTTTGCCTGTGTTAGTTATTATGACTTTGTCCACAATGCTCTCTTGGGGCAAGTGGGCTTTCAAAAAATATCTCTTTTCTCAAGTACCAGGGCAGTGGCAACTGCCAGCTTTTCCGCTGGGATTATTGGCAAAAGGGACATCAGGGTCATTTTATGATGTCAGTTTATTCACAGTATGATGATGTTATATTTAAAGAGAATCATGACAACAGTCTCAGAAAAAAGAAAGAAAGAGAGTCATGATCCTGTCAACATGCTAATGCTTGTTTCAAGACTTATTGACAACAGTGCTGGAAGTAGGAAAAAAAAACAAAAACACAACCAAAAACATGAAAATTAAGGATTTTGCAGTAACTTTACTGAAAGTGATTTTTTAGAGCCAAAGCCTTTCATAATCTACATTATGTGTTCATAAACAATCATCGCTGTTACTTCATTTGCCCAGGATTTTTGTGGATTTGTTGTGAAAGCCCACTCATCTTCAGAGCTGTACCAAAACTCAGAATAAAAAGATGCTGTGAAGTACTGTGAGTGAGGCATCATGTATTTCACACCAGTTTAGACTGAAGAGAGGAATGATAAGCTTCAAGAAAACACAGCAATTTCTTCCCCCCTCTGGCTACTCATGCCATACAGTATAATGACAGAGGAAATGACAACTAAGTCACTAAAACAACATTATTGGATTGACAGGGACTGAGACAGTCATATTTGACTCCAAAAGATTCTGTCTGGGTATACCTAACTGTGATGGAGGTGATAAATTTGGGTACCTGCAGGCCAACATCTGGAAACATTCTAATTTAAATTCCAATAAGGGTATTGATTCTGTTTGTATAAGAACTCAGATGAAATTGGATGATCCTTACAAAGTAAATTGTTGCCTGAAACATACTGTAAGTGACTGCTAATGCCACAAATAATTCTGTTTGCAGTTACTTATAGAATACAACCATGTCCATTACAGATATTGCTGACTCTGTGGAGATTAAGTGTTCTACAGGACAGATTTCAGAGATTTATTACTCATGACAATTTTATGGCCCAACTTAAAGTGTTGTCCTCTGTTTAAAACAAGCAAGTAAACAAACAATCAAAAAAGCACCAAAACAAACAAACAAACAAACAAACAACAGAAACGGCCAAACCAACACTCTGTATTTAGAACAGGTTTTGTCATCTTTTTAGAGGTTTTACAGGAGTATGTGCCTTGTTGTTTAGCACTGGATATCAGCTGATGATTCACTCTGGGATAGTTCCCAGGAAAAAACAGTAGCAGAAGACAGATTAATAATAACCTGCACAGAGGCTTGTTCCCTCCACAGTGTAAATCATCAATAGTGCAGTTCCAAATAACATAGAAAAAAGGCATCTGGATCTTTGCATGCATTTCTGCAATTTTCCCATCATTATCATCTGGAAAGTTGTATTAAAAAAAATCAAACAAAAAACAAACAAACAAAAAAACGCACAAAGAGATTATCTACTAATGACTGATACTTTCAATATGTAGAAGTCACTGAGACTACATAAGAACCATGTAGGGACACTGTTCTTCCCTCAAGCTGCTTATTTTAATGCTTGCTGTTGAATGTATTTTTTTCCATGGCATAATGCTGATGAGAATCTAGAATTAGTCACCTTTCTTGGGAAGAGTGTGATAGCAGAGAGCTTTATATCGAGGGAAGGAAGGAAGAATGCTTACTCACACATTTCATTTTGGAGAAGTTTTGTGTATGCAGTTGATTTACATTTCAGAACTCATTCTCCCAGGCATTGATATTTGTGCTAACACCAGTACGCATAGAAACCCAGGGACTATATAATAAAACTAAGGTACAGGGGACAGTGCCTGAAAAAGGTGAATTGTGTGAAACTAGATGCTGCAGGTTTTTTTTGTTTTCTTTTTTTTCCCTCAAAATTGCATCTGAGGTTTTTTATATTTGACCACAAAAAGCACAGAAAATAGAGATGAAAAACTAGGCCAGCGGTCACAGGTTGGGGAGGTTAGGAAAAAACAATTGAATTTTTAAACTGAATGAATATACTGGAATTTACAGAAGACCCATTTCAGGCTTTTCTTAGTACATCTCTCCATGGAAGTATCTGAGCAGTTTCTATTTAGAAACTCATTATGAAGGAAATGGCCTTATTAAGCGGCTCATTCATACATCTTTGAAAGTCTAGTTTGGAGCGCCTGGTACGATGCATACTGCCAGGCAGGCAGATCTGCAGCCTATTCACATCCAGGTGCAGGGCTTCAAGATAAAATCCTCAACCCTTAAGGTTGCAATAAACACTAGGTAAAAGAAAGTAAAGAGATGACAGAAGACAACAGCAGAGAGCAGGTTTGCAGGTGTTCCGATGGCTTCATTTCCCTATGGACACTGACTATTTGCACAGCACAAAGGTTATAATGAGGCAAAGCAATTGCAGTGAATTACTGTGAAGTAAACCAATTACATTAACTGAAGAGAGGACTTGACACCAAGCTCATATCTAGCTATGAACTGGAAAACAGCCACAGACCAATTCAGTACTTAACTTTGACATTACCCTCTCTGAGTAGAAGTGGTAATGACTGTTACAATCTATTAATACAAAAGAGGTTGGGAATATTTGTAAACTGAGCATTGTGCATGGGTAATGTTCTTCTAACTTGTAATTCACAATGCTCATGGTACCACTATGAATCGGCACTTTGGTAAAAAGTGATGACAGTGAAAACAAGAGATTTGCAGAAACCTTTTCTCTTTAACTTTTTCCAATCAGGTAAAAACCAGTGAAGGTCTCAAATGTTCTTACTACACTCTACATGGACCTGTTAGAATGCAGAGACTGCTGGTGTCTCTTCCATTCCACAGATGGTATTTTGAAACAGCAAAATTTAAAATAAAAAATTGTAAAAAAAAAAAAAAAGGCAATAGAAATGCTGAAGCACAACAATGTGTTTTGTTTGTTTGTTTGTTTTTTATTACTTTTTAATTATCCTTCTAGCAACGTGGCATTTTTATTGAAATACTGTCACACTCCACAGGAAGCATCCAGACATCTCAAAGCTCAGTATACTAAAGAAATGCACACAGTCTTATGTACAAGTTCAGCTTTACTGGAACATCTTTCTCACACAGAAAAATTCTTTGCTCTCCAGTGACAGAGAAAATCAGGCTGGTAGAGGCACTGACCACGGGAGGATTCAATTCAAACTGCATGGGAGCTTAACCTCTGGAAAAATCAGGCCACAAGAACACGTTAACTGTTGAAGCACTGTTGTTTGCTTGTGTGAGAAGAGGCCTCACATTTTTAGAGAGCTTGCTTTCAATTGTCAGGTCAGTGGTGTTAGTTTTAGAAAGTACCATATAGAAATAAACACCCTTTTAAATAAAATAGTTGACAGCTCTCAAAACTTAAAACCAATTGCAAAATATTTTCTATATAACTTTCCAGGATTTTTCAGAAGACACATAGTGATTGCAAGCCTTTCTTCTATAAAATTAAGTAGTTTATGGACCCCAAGCACAGATAATCTTGAAGGTTTTCTCTAACGTTTATCTTATTTTTTGAAAAACTGACTAGGGGCTTTCCAAGCACCCTCTAAAGGCAAATTGATTTTGTAATGCAAGAGAAATGAATTGTTTATGTTAATGCAATTGGAGTGGCACATGCACTCATGCTCACTGAACACAGAGGTGACAGACCAGATGAAAAGCTCCTTATTAGGAAGTGTGGCTTGGTGGATTACATGGAGGCCATCCTAAGATGTGTATCATTGTCAAAAGTACACAAGCAAATGGAGAATGACCAGTCACATTTTCATTCATATTTGAGTAGGAACAGATGAAAGTGAACTCTCATCTGCTTCAAAAGCATACAAATCAGAGGCACCTCCTTATTTGGGAGATTATATTACAATTTAACCTTTGATTTAGGGAGTACCTTAGGGGAACATCTTTGCCACCAGAAAACTGAAGGAAACTGTGACAGTCAGTACGTTGCATGCCATGCAAAAAGCTTAGTCACTAAAGGCAAAATCAACTGGGGTTTGAGGTCAATGCACACAATTAAAAATTAACCATCAGTGAATTAAGGCCACCGCATTTCTTGGATGAAAACAATGCCTTAGGGCTTAACAGGCATTTGTTCTTGCTTCTAATCAACTGTCCTGTGATTTCATGAAGAAAAATCCTAGGAAAACTTGCAAATGAGTGATTTGTTTTTCTGCATTTGTTAAAAAAAAATTGCAATGGATTTTTTATTATTGATAGCGTTCACCAAAATCATACAGATAGAAAAGTGTAGTTCAGAGAATCATAACCAGAACAGACCAAGGAGAGGCTTTTCAGGCTATTCCCCATTTGCCCAGCCATTGAAGAAAACCAAAAGCTCCAAGTGGCAAGGCAGGAGAAAAGCTTGCAGAGCTCTTCAGAATGGCCTATTATCTATCATCTCGGCAGCTCTCAAGCACTCATATTTGATAGGCAAGGGGAAAAAAACAACTCTTGATGCCCAGGGCAAAATTCTTTTGAAAAAAAAAAGGATAAACAAGTTGTGGCATATAAAATCTGCAGGCACTTTGACTTTACTGATTAGAGTGAGGAAATAAGATGTGACAGGAGCAGAAAACAACATGGAACATCATTTTAAGGGAGGAGAGGAGGTCTTTAACAAGAGTCCTGTCAGCTGCATGGCTCAAGGTGTTCCCCTGAGGTAACACCCTTTGAGAGCCTGTGAGATGACATCTTTGTCAGAACAACATTGCTGCTGTTTGGTGCATTCCCTGGTCTGGGCAGGCTGGGAGAAGGTTTGCACCCCGAGTGATGCTGAGTCCCCAGTGACAATGCATTTCTATTTCTCTAAGTGGCAATGGGTTTCCTTCTTTCCAGAAAGCAGCATGGATAACACAGGTAGTTCATTCATGACCTATATCATATAGAATCACAGTGCAATGAGTTACTCTCTAAATTCACTTCTCTCAGCCACTTGAGGTGAAATAACGTATGCATTGTATATATACATGATTGAGGACAGATGTACATTGCAGAATGTAAAGATACCTGAACCACTGTTAAATGAACTAGCTCTTGAATCAGAAGCGGTTTACCCTAAGCAGTGAGCTAACTTATTCTGCTGATACATTAAATGAGGAGATCTACAATATTCAGACACTGGAATTTCCAGTGCAATCAAAGTGGTTGAACCTTCTCCCTCCACCAAACTTACTCCAAAAACAAACAAACAAGCAAAAAACTCCCCTCAAAACACCCAAAAAATAAAATAAAATAAAACAAAAAACACTTGCCAGCATTTGACTTTCATCTCTGCTATACTTGGGATGAGATGACATGTCTTTAGCCCAGTCAGCAAAAGAAAGAGTGATGATTAATATTCAATAAAATAAATTCTGTAAGTTTTTACCTACCCAAATCCTAGGTTAAAATCCTGGATCAGAGATTGTTAAAAAGAACATATATCCATTCATGTCCTGTTGAAATTTTCAGCCTGCTGCATTAACATAAACTATTACCAACCACAACCCGTGCTAAAAAGCCAAGCAGAAAAATGGAGTGGCACATGAGCTAAGGCACACAGTGATAAGTCTTTCCTGCTCCTGAAGACATGGTGTAGGAAGACTTTGACTGTAATTGCACTCTGTGTCATGGCTAACACTATCATTAAACACAAATCAGGACTCTAATTTTGGTGAACAGAAAAAAATGCAGTTGTGCTAATCGTGTAACCATACTACTATCACTGTCCACACAGGAAGACAGAGAATGGAAGACAGGGAGATGGGCTAGATCTGGTGTCTTTTCATTCAGGTACTCAATTATTTTTTTCCACAGCACAATCAAAAAATACTGTACCACTTCAGGGGTTCAGCCAGCTGATTAACAGATTCTTGGGCTGCACTCCATTGTATAAGGCACAATGGTACAAGGGACAATGAGCAAGGAAGAATATCTAGTTACACATCACAGCTTCACTGTTTTGTTTGTTTTTCTATAATATGATAACCGGGAAAAACACAGAATCCTTGCAAAGTTGATTTTCAGACAAACCATGCACAGAACTAATGATAAAAGTTTTCGATGAACATCACTTACTAAAAACACACCAGGATGGTGTACTTGATTAAATGCTGCAAGTGATCAAACCCCAGAATTACTGTCCCCAAGTACTTCCCTGAACCTCACCCTTTCTTTTAATTTGGGCCAAAAATATTTTCATTACAGCATTGTATATACTGAAACTATACCTATGAAAAAATAGATGCATTTATTTTGGTTTAATCTAGAAGGTAGCTCAGCACCACACGACTGTTTAATAACCTCACCCTACAGAGAGATGGGGGAGAAAATTGGAAAAAGTTAAAATGCATGAGTTGAAATAAAAACAATTAAATAGGACAGACAATGAAAATATAATAATAAGAAGGAAAATGATAAAAGAGTATACAGAGCAAGTGATGCATAATGCAATTGCTCACCAGCCACCCACCAATGCCCAACCGATCTCCAAAAAAGAAACTGCCCTCTATGCCAGCTCCCCTAGTCTTATTATTCAGTATGATTTCAAAATAGTATGGGGCATTCCTTTGGCCAGTTTGTGTATGCTGTCCTGGTTCTGTCCCCTCCCAGCTCCTTGGTCACCCCCAGCCTCCTCACTGACAGAGCATCACAAGACGATGAACCATCTTTTACCTAATTGCACTGTTCTGCAACAACTAAAACATCAGTATGTTACCAATGTTATTCTCATCCCAAATCCAAAACATGCTGGCACAACAGACACTATGAAGAAAATTCACTCTATCCCAGCCAAAACCAAAACAATATTATGCTTCTTATGCTTACTGTTTTCCCAATTGTTTTACATTTCATGTGAGGTCTTGGCTATGGGTCACCTATGACAAACTGCAATGGAAGGAGCTTCAGAAAAGATACGGATGGGCTGAATGAGAAAAAGAAAAGAGTATGTCTTGATGGCTGAGCTGCCAAGATCTCTTCTAAGCCCCGAACAAAAAGATGATAATCACTTCCATTTCCCTCTAACTTCAAAGCCTTGGAAGATGATTACCCCTGAAAGAAAAATTAACCTGCTGACGTAGGCACTTTACATATACTGGCAAATATCACCAGATACCTTGAAATAGGCTGATGATTAACTGAGATGACTACTGCAAGCACTTCTCAAGAGTTTGCGAACTATGTCTTAAAATGAAAACTGGCACTCAAAATAAAAATACCAGATCTGACATTGAATCAGCTGCCCATATTAGATGATTTGGTCAGCACAGGGGGACTGTAGCTTCATAGAACCACAGAATGGTTTGCCTTGGAAGGGACCTTAAAGACATCTACTTCCAGTTCCATGTCGTTGTCAGGATCACCTTCCATTATACCTGGTTAACCTGGCTTTGAGAGCTTGTAGGGATGGGGCATACACAATTTCTCTGGGCAACTTGTTCCTGTATCTCAGAACCCTCACAGTGAAGAATTTCTTCCTACTATATAATCTCAGTCTACCCTCTTTTATTTTAAACCCATTACACCCTTTCACTATCACCACACACCCCAACAGTCTCTTCAGCTTTCTTGTAGGGATCTCTTTAGGTACTGGAAGGCTGCTATAAGGTCTCTCCAGAGTTTTCTCTTCTCTAGACTAAATAACATCAACTAAGTTTGTCATCAGAGGAGAGTTGTTCCCACCCTCTGAAAAATTTTATGACCCTCCTCTTGATCATAATGTCAAAGCCAAAATCTTGAGTAAAAAAAAATCTGATCAGGAAAGAACAATCTCCTGAAGCAGAGTAAAGTCCACAAAAGCTCAGTAGTACGTTGTAGATCCCAAAGGTATAATAAATTCCTGTTTGATAGTTACTGTGAAGAAGCAGGTGATTAATTCAGCAAGCAAAAGAGATGTGAAAATAACTGCAACACTACTGTATTTACTCTGCTTATTACAACCCCGTTTATTTAGCTACCAGTCAAAAATATATAGATAAGAAACAGAATGTTTCTATACCCTATTTTGCCATGGTTTTCACTTTTTGTTTAATACACAAATCTATTCTTCTAAACCATGGTTTTGCCTAAATTTCCCTACAATTTAAAAATCCAGTTACATTTGTAGTAAGGATATCATGATGGGATGGATTCAGGCAAAAGGAGAATTAATTGTAATTGTCGACTTTTCTGAGCATGCTTAAAGTAGTAACCACATGCTGCCTTATTCCATGAATCCAGGAGACTGTTTGAGTAGGCAGTGTTATATTACTCCAGGGTGGGAGTGAAGTCATGTGGGAGAAACAAGAACAGCTCATAGAGAAAAATTACCATTTTATATTTATTACTTTGGCTGGCTTAAGTGCCACAGGAATAGATTCTCTAATGCATTTGAGTGCAATTCCCCAACAATTTGACTCTGTTGCTTTGTAAACTATTTTTAGAGAAAGTCTCAGTAGGCTGTTAAAGGCACAAGTCATCTGATTTTCAAAGGTTATTTTTGTGGTATATCAAAAGGATATAAATAACATGATAGATCTCTTCAGACTAGATTGCTGTTTTGAATTTAACTAGGAGAATGGAATTTGAGGAGAAAAATGCCCATTTTTAATTTGCATGTCATTTTTTTTCTGTAAGCTTGATTACACCTTTGCAGCAGGCTATCCTTTGGAAACTGTACTGTGTGGAATTTTTCATGCTTTTAAGACAAGGTATAATTCTAACAAAGCTATGGGATTGAAAATATGTAATTCCACAGCTATAATGTTCATGAGTTAATGAAAAAAGAAAAAAGCATAAAGAAATTCCAGTTCAAAGGGGATGTGCATGGAGAAAAAATTGTAGACAGGCATAAGTTTGTCTCTAAAAGGATACCTCATCAAAATAACATCCTTTTCATGGAACAGCAAGGTACTTCAAGGTTCACTTCCCTGTGTTGAATCTTCATTCAGCCATAGAACATAGCCACTTGTCAACATCCAGTGTTCCTCATCTTACACTCTGGAAATCAAGTTAACCAATATATATACATACATTTCAGCATCTTGGATTGTACTACAGATTAATAGACTTCTGACACAGGCCCATCAGTACCTTGAAGATGCATATGCATTCTTCCAGTTTATGCCCTAATAGCCATATAGCGAATGAACCAGACTCTAAAACTGAAAACTTGCTCTGTTTACTAACTTATGACTTTACAGTAATAGCTCAGAGATGCTTCCTGTTTAATAGTATTTTCAAATTTTATTGAAAATTTATTGCTGAATCTTGGGCTTCAGATATTCCATGGCAATATCAGAGGATGTTCCAAATCTGAGACCTCTGAATAGTCTCCCTTCCTACCTTCCATTTCACTGAGTATCAGAAAGCATCTTTCAACCCACCCAGGGCAGCTGCCCATAACTGCTACATTGTATTTTACAAAAGATTTGTTTTAATTTGTAAAGGATATGGTATGCGCTTCTTACAAATGAAAATAATTTCTCTGAGGAGCTTGTTTACTACACTGGAAATACACTGGACATCTTTCTTCTGCCCTGCATTGTAGCTGGAAATAAAGTTGGAGGAGCAGTAATATATATGTGTGTGTGTATATATATATATATATATATATATATATATATACACATATACATATATATTTTTGCTTTTATACTGTGAAATTCTAACCCACAAACAGTGACTGTAAACCCAGCTGCAACCCTAGCATACACTAATTCAATATAAATCAGCAGTTCCAAGATCTGTTTCCTGTCTGGACACAATGAGCCCACCAAGTTCATCTGATAAAAATAGATACAAAATTGGCAATGTCTTTGAGCCCTGCAGAATATAATGGGAACCACATAATCCCTGTCAGGCTGCAGAGGCCTAAGGACCACAGCTGCCATTCCTAGAACAAGACCTTAATACAGCTGTGCCCAATCCTAAGTTTCAGACTGTGAATTTATTCAGGGATTAGAAAAAGGTAGACAATTTTTACTTCAGTACCACACAGCACTATCTATGCTTGAATAATGGTACTAGAGCAGTTCTGTGGCAGACAGGGGACTGCAAAGCAACTATCTGGAGCCATACATGAGCTGCAGGCAGTCCTGCCCTCCCAGATGAACACTATAATACCACTGGATGGTATAACTTTGTGCTTTACAGCAGGTCAAACCCTACTTCCACTGTATTTGTTCATTGTTTCATTCTCTTTAATTAGATTATTCTTTAAGGAATGGAGAGGAGACCTTGGCTTCATCTCTTAAATCAAAAAGTATTGAAACAAAGCAGTCTCTTCTTTCACTAAACTACTCACTTTTCATTTTCCTGCTCATTTAATGTCTCATACTCATTTAATGTCAGGTTCATTCCATTCTTAAATGGAAGATGTCCCAGCAATGTCATTTAAATAGAAACTTAAGAGAATTATACTTTTTAATTGTTTCATGGTCATTAATTCCAGAGATTTTGCAGCATTTATGAACTGGTATCTGCTATAGCTTCACATCTCCCAGCCTTCCAGAACATTTTCTAAACATCTCTTCACCACTGGTGTTTTCAAAGCTGTGTGAAGCTAGCAACAGCAAGAAAGAAGATCTTCCAGATCAGGTTCTGTCAATGGATGACACTGACATTTGCAGTTATATGGCAGAAATTCCAGCACTTATAATATCTGTGATTTTGTTATTGTTGCCTGACATATGGTTAACTATAAGGGAGGGGCATAGTAGATAATTGAAAAGAAGTTCAAAAAAATAAAACTGTTTCTCAATAAGAAAAAACAAATAGAACACATCAAAGCAGTAATTTCAGGTCCCCTTGAAAACGTTAAATGAAACAAGAAAGAATTGTTTAAATTTATTATTCTCCTTTCATTTCCTCTTTCCTTCCCCCCAGTTCTGTCCCAAACCATATATACTCAGAAAACATATTCAGCTCATATCATGGAAACAACAGTTTACAAACAAGAAAAACAAAGAATAATGCAAAGATCAACAGGTGATCTTGCTTCTAGAAAACTTCTCTACTTCCAGGCTACTTTCAGAAGCTGTGTGCAATGAACTACTGACATCACAGACATTTGCCATTTGAGGTTAAAAATAAGTCAAATGGAAAATGGCAGCAATACTGTATATAAAGATAAATAATCAGTTTTAATCTTCCTGTTCAGGCTAGGAAGAAGGAACATCAGATACCTTTGCTATGTTATGAGAAGACACTTCAGACACATTCGACAGCTTTTTTTCTCTCATCATTTCCTTCTTAACATCTATAAGTGTAGGAAAGAGGAATTAAAGACAGAGGTTTGGGAAAGTAGGCATTGAAAATCAAGGTATCAAGAGTTTCTTACAGAGATGAAAGGAACAGAAAGATCAAATCTAATCAGGAAAGAAATCATACACCACAACTCAGTAATGGTCTTTAGGAAAAATGGTCTTTAGTAAAGTATTTAACCCATACAAGAGTCTTAAAATATCTTGCTTCTATTCTGCAAATAGCTGTGAAGAATTTTTAAACACTCAGTCCATATATTTTTTTCCTAGCCACAGATATGTACAATCTGCATTCTATGACACAGTCTTTCAGCTCTCATTTTCTTCTGGTTATCTCATAAAGCACTGGTTTCTGAAATCTCTTGTATCTACTGAATTCTGAAGCAGAGCAGTTATATTTTTCAAACTTGTGAGAGAACTTTTAAAGTGTTATCTTACATTGCCATTAGGTCAGAATTTTTTTAAACACTTTTCTTCATGCAGAACAAAAGAGTAAAAGTGATTCAACAATTCAGAACCCCTTTCCAAACTGATAAAGTGAAAAAGGTGTTGGGAGTCAGCTAGTACAGAGAAAACTGAGACACAGTCTTAATTTATATATCATCCAGGAAATACTTTTTACTGGTTGATTTTATGTGAGCAGATATTAAGAACAGGCTCCTTCCCATGACTTCGAGGGAAGAAAAATAGAAGAATGAACTTCTAATTTGCTTTAAATCCACAATTACTTCAAATGCAGCTTTCTGTAAGAGACTGAACTCACTTTTAGATTAGAAAACTAAGCACTTAATACTCCCTCCTCCAAACAGTATACATCTGAACATCTTCCTTTGGTCAAGCACATACTTAATAAGTAAGTCTTCAAGATTTCATTCTTAAAATGATGTTTTCTGAGAAAATTAAAAAAAAAATTGAAATTAATCTCAACTTCATCTTTCAACCTTAATTTATAGTAGACTTCTCTGATTCCACAGGAAGTCAATAGTTCCACAGATAGCATGTTCAACTAGGAATCAGATGATTGCAGGGTCAATTACCCCTGTCTTATGAACATTTGTAGCTTCCCTTTGGAGTTTGTTTATGCAAATCAATACTTCTGAAACAAAATCAAAAGAATAGGATTCATATTGCCATGAGCTGGTCATGCATTTAGCTTGTCTGATTATAATTTGTCACTGTTTTTATGCAGCTCTCCAATATCATATGACCTTTTTTTTTTTTTCTGCGCATAAACCAGGATGCTACAGCCAAACAGAGTAGAAATATTTAGCTCTGAGACAAAAATAAAATAAAATAAAATAAAATAAAATAAAAAAATCACCAATTCTCCTCACTTTTGATCATGTATCTGAGCTCATTACAAATCTCCATTCTGATCCCAAGGGTAATAAATAGTTTGACTTATCTATCAGATAAATGTTAGACCTGTAATTAAATGAAAGAGCTAACCAGATGGATAACAGACTGGTGATGAGAAGATGCCAAATCTGTTCTCTTGAGGGTCCATACTACACAGCCTGTGAAGAGTTTTATTCATGCAACAACAAGGAGTTCTAAAACTGTTCCACTGCTTTATTTACTGTCTAGTCCATTCTGAAACTGAGATTTTCTCAGAACATACAGTTTGAAATGCTGCTTTTCTACAATTGCAAGCCCCAGCAAAGATCTTGTCACAGCCATTTCTTTTTAGTAAAAAAGATTGGAACATTACATGAAGAATTCAGATATGGTTCTGTCCCCTTATCCTCCCTACCTGTCCAGCCTCTGGCATTGGCCTCACTTGTGGAATTTTAATTTAACAGTGTTTAACCACAGCAAAAGGATGGTGAGTGGCCTGTGTATCTGTTTGATGCACAAGGGGAGGAAGGAGTATCAGCGCTACCTTCAATGCCTGTTGGTGGTCTGAAATGGTGGACAGGCCATTGCCCTGACTCAGCAGCCTAGGTGTCACCTAGATCAGTCAGGAATACAGCTTACTTTAAAAATGCTACTGAACGTTCTGCAGTATGCATCTTGCAAAACTGCCAGTGGGCACAGACAGGAAAACTAACATGATCACACAAAACACAGATGGTAAAAACTTTATTTTCAAAATTGTAGTGAAAATCAATTGGAAAAAGAAGTACGTACACCTGAGAATTCCAAAGAGGCAGACAATTTAGTATATAAAATGGTTCTATATAAAAAAGAAACAGATGAGACTGAAATTTCAGGCAGTTATTATAAAACCAAAAAGAAATAGCTACAGTGAAGGCTGGCTAGTTTATGGTGTATGCTAGATTTACTTATGTTGCTTTGAAGACTGCTTCTAATTTTGATTGGACCATTCAAGTAATTAGCAAATATATCCTTCTCAAGGGAAGTTAGTGTTTTACTGAACGGCCCCAAAGTCAGAACTCAGCTCCAGGGCAATGAAGATCCATGCAGAAGTAGAAACAGCAACAGGGTGGAAGCACTGTGTCTAACTCAAGCAGCAGACAGTTTCTGCTCCCCTTTGCTCAGTGCCTCACACATTATTTAATGAACTGACCCATTCAAATGAAGTAGAGCTGTTCAAGAAACTAGACTTTATGTGCAGCATGAAAAAGGATGGAAGAATTTGTCGAACTCATTGACTGAATGAAAAGCTTAATGTTGCAGTGTTGGTAAGCACAAAGCAAAACTCGGATCCTTAATTGCTACATTTTCTTCAAGGCTCATGTGCAACAAGAGGATATAACTAAGCTTATATATACACATATATGTATACTATATATAACATAACTTAAGCTGTAACTTCAAACATACTACAGCAAAACAAGAAGGTTTTTGTTTTGTTTTGTTTTGTTCCATTTTACCACATGAATTAGTGGCTTTTGGAAGTCTTGAACTGAAAGAAAAAGAGAAGACAAATAATACATTACTGTTAAATATATTTTCGGTTCTGCTAGCTTCAAAGTAATTCTAGTGCCACCTCTACCTTGGACTTCCACTGGCTATTTTCATTATTTGCCCAAATTGGCAAAGACTATATAATTTTAAGACTCATGGTTAGTAAAAACAAAGATTAAACAGCTCTTCCACTTACAAAGCCGTAAACACTCCCCAAGGGGCTTTTCTTCTTTGGCCTGCTCTGAGAACAGCCAAGCTCCAAGGAAGCAAAGAAGGATGCTCAGCACTTAGCTGAATCAAGTTGCTGGGATCCAGTACTTCCCTCAGCAAACATTTTATTAACACCAGGATTGAGCCACAGAGTGGTAAACTAACAATACATTCGTTAGCTAAATGCTGATTGCACTTGCAGTACATATCATGCCAAATTAGGAAGGGATGAGCATGGCTTATCACTGCACAGCAGCCACCAGCACAGTCAGGCTTACAGGAAGGAAATCAGTGCCTTCAGTCTCCAGGTGATCCTTTGCCTCCCACAAGAAACTTCTCTCTATCTGCCCTGGGAAGAGCAACTCCTTTGGGATACTTGCATTGCCAAGCCCTGGCTTAACATAAAGGGCTGATAATATAAATAAAATGAGCTACTTCCCACAGAGGACTGAACCACAAAGGAAAGAAAAGAAAAGCTATAACGTCAGGAAGGCTTTCTTGGAATTTTTTTGTTTATTTGTTTTTAAGGAGAAAATGGGAAATAGAGGAGGATGGAGGAAACAAAGACATTTCCCATCATGAATGCTTGAATGCTGTACACATGATCTCATTGGTAATGGGTCAGTGCCTCCTGCTGTGCCTTGGGCAAGATGACTGTGATATATTATGTACTTTTAGTGGCTGTTGAAATTGCAGAAAGCTTTTATTCCTCTCTCCCTCCTCATTTTTTAATCTGTTATTTGTGGCTCTGTGTTAAGCCTATAAAATTAAGAACTTTGTAACAACCAGTTGTTTGCACTAGTAATTGGATATTACATCATCTCACAGACAAAGACAAGCAACATTTATGACCCTTTTAATAAAAGGAGCTGAAAATTTAAGAACAAGTAAGAGCCTTTTTGACACATTTTTGTCAGTATTGCTGACAATGGGTACCAGTTCTTGTGACTCTTCTGGTGCCTGAAGCCATTAACTCACACCCAAGCACCTAAAAAGGAACAGAAAGGCTTCCTTCACAGAATCACAGGGGTTGGGAAGGAGCTCAAGAGGTAATCAAGTTCAACTCTCCTGCTAAAGCAGGCTCCCTACACAGGTCATACAGGTAGTCATCAAGACAGGTCTTGGATATCTCCATTGAAGGTGACTCCAGAACCTCTCTGGGCAAACTGTTCCACATCAGGAAGTGAACAGTGAGCATTGTAACAACCAAGAGTGTTTACTTTCAGTGACTCATTCATAAAATATTTTGGAAAAAAACATCAGATATTGTCCTATCTCTTTTCCTTTAAGAAAATTGCTGTTTCATGCAGTCAGTGCCCTCACAGAAGTATGAAACCCTAAGAGGGCTCATCAGAGTGTTCTCATGCCTCAAATAAGAAGGAAGCAATCAGTTACCATGCAAATAATAGACAATATAAATAGCACAGGAAAAGAAAGCAGTGTAATTGGAAAACACAGCATCGTGATAGCAAATACATATGATTGTGACTACTAATTGCAAAAATAAGTGAATTTTCTACAGCGCTAGTGACATTTCAGATTTTCATAGGAGATCACAACAATTTCATGAGGGTGCCTTCTCTACTTAACCAGTAACTTATATTATTCATATAAATAGACAGCACTAGAAAAGAATAGCATCTGTGTATTTTGTATTTCCCATCCATTATCTGGCTTTATTATGGTGCCATTTTCTAACCAGGGAGAGATAAGAGAATTGAAAGCAATTGTTGGCTATTTTCACTGTGTTTATTACATACTGCTGTTTATTTTCAGATCTTAAAAATAACATAGGACGCCATTTTAAATCATGTAAAAGATTGAACTCAGTGCAAGAACCCCTTCCCTTCCCAGTGAAAATGTTGGGTCATAAGACTTGCAGAATTTCAAAGGCTAGACTGCAGGCTATGGCTCCCAAGGAAAACTGTAAATGCCATAAATTTTAGCAAGAATGTACTTTAGAAAACACACATGCTGTCTAAAATTATTTTATCTTCATTTGTGGTATATTAATATTTCATAGTGCATTCTTCCTTCACTGTATTTATGAGCAAATGAACTTCTTCCATAGTAAATAAAAAGAGACATCATGGTACAATTCCCTTGTCTTGTCAGAGGGACACAGAAAAATTCAGCTGTTATTCAAGTAGTTGCTGCTTTTAATGGAAAGTGCCACTTCAGACACTGACCAAGAAAGGATTAGACTAATTATTATTTTGTTGGGGTTTTTTTGTTGTTTTCAGCAGTATCTTTGGTAAAATTTCTGTTTTTGATAGTTCCCTGCTTCTATTCAAAGAAAGAAAACTTTTCACACAGAAAAATTACTAGCAGACAAAGACAGAAGACAGACAAAAGAAGCAGAAGGCTCCATGACTTTTAGCATAGGCCTACTTAAGTGAGTCCTAGTATCTGGAGACCACTTAGGCACACTAGGAAGAGATATTACAGAACAGTCCTCACTCCATTTTTCCCAGAAAGAGAAAAAAAAAATCTGTAATATACACAAAAGACAGCCGTTCTCATCCATCATCTATGAGATGTTGGGCTCAATACTATGGAAAATGAATACAATTACTCGGCCTACACTTTGAAACTTAAACTAAATGATTTAATGGCACCTCATAACTTAAAAAAAAAAAAGCAACAAAAAAACAAAAAACAAAACAAATTCCGACTAAAAAACAACAACACTATACCATCATTTTCCACTTCCTATATTCTTTCCTTTTTATTCTGCTTCTCACTTTGCATCTGTCTGCAATTTGACAAAAGAAATAACCAGAAGCTCTGCAAGTGCACAGTAAGAGCACTTTGTGTGTATTTATACCTCTTCCCAACCAGAATGAGAGAAGGAGATTGCTAAGGACATACATTAAGTGTCCTGACAAAGAGAAGTACTTGATGAAACTGAGTATTTATGGATATAGAATGAGAAAAGGGACTGTAGGTAAAAACAGAACCCATGCTGTTACAGAAAATACAAATCCATGTATTGTATCTCTCACAGTCATCTAATTTTTGTTTGTTTTTCTTTTTCCCTTTTTCTGTATGTAACACTGCTCTTTTCAAAACATCAGGGAGTCAAATAAAATCCAAAGACATCTTAGTCTCCGAAAAAACTCTATACTCACTGGGTGGCATTGCATTATGTTCATGCTATTCTTGACCACTCAGAGTAAGGTGCAACAGATGATGACCACATCCTAAACGTCATGCCCTGCTCACAAGCCAGGAGATTAGGTAAAGCAATGACTGACTGTTAAAGAGCTTTGGCTCTCTCTACCCTACACTGCCTCTGAAATTCCAGCTCAAAAATACAGAGAGAACCCTGAGAATTTTTGAGAATACCTCCCTCAGGCATCATGATTTTGTCTGGCTTATTCCTGAATACAATTTTTCAAGCTCTCAACACCACATCCCAGTCACAGCCAGCAATAACTCATCAATGTCTGTAAGAAATGCCAGCAAGATATTTTGTAGTCAAACATAAGGAAAAATAGTGAAATAAGGACAAAGTAATGGCTGAAAATACTGAGTGTTTAGATACAGGACAGAAAACTAAGGCTAAAAGCCTGGCCTTCACACATTCTGAAATGCAAAAATGAAAAGAGCAATGATAACATTAATAATTAAAATTGAATTAAAAGTAGTGTAAGCTAAGGCCAAGGGAGTATTTTTAGTTTATAAATTTTTTATTGTTTTTGATCAGTTAGAGACACAGAAGGCTGTGAATACAGAAATATGCATGTAAATGAAATGTACACAGTCAGATGTCTTAACAGAGGTTTTTTTTTAATAAATTACAAAAATTGCATAATTAATATAATAATAGATTAAGGACACAAGTAATGAGAATTATCTTTAAATAACTGCTCTGTAGACAAGGGTTGAAGAGGATTAAAAATACAACCTTGAAGCTAGACTCTTACACTGACATGTCTATAGCAATTACTGCAGAGTCATATTGCTATGACTGTCACAGCAATGCATGCTTAGTCTAGCTCTGAATTATTTTGGTATAGTAAGTACTCAGTCTGAATTGAATTACCCAGTATTTCTAAGAAGGGGACCTTTATTCCAAAAGAGTAATGGTAACAGACATCCTCAGATTTGGAAAATTCATCGTTATATTTTGATCTTCAAGAATAATGGCAAATCACAAGTGGAGATTAGATTAGATAATTGGAGCAGAGAAAGCTCTATGCTCCCAAACTCTCCTGCTGACTTATAGGACTGCTGTTCCCACTCTCCACTCTGCAGTCCCAGTAGTAGGGTAGCTTCTTCGTCACACCTGCTATGGACCAGCAATAACCAATATTTAAAATCATCACTATTTGCCCCACTATTTAAATGCCCGAGGCTACATCTGAACGTCACTATGGAATTCAATGCATAGATTGTTTAATAGATGGTGCATGAAGTCTTTTCAAAAGCACATTATTAGTATTTGGGCCATTAGGAAACCAATATTTTTTAAAGATATCATTACCTCTGATGCAATTGTTACCAACCACATTCCCAGTCTGACAACTGGAGCTGAGGAGGCCCAGTAGAGAGGATCCTTCATAAATCCTCCGAACTTTGTGCAAGAAGAATGAAAATTCTGCCTGGAGCTGCAAACACAGCAATAGCAAATTAAAGATCATGTCTGATGTCCAGCTGCTTAAATACTTAAGAAATGTTGGCAACATCATCATAGTAGTGAGAGCTTGATGGTAATGAGTGTTTGATGTTCAATAAAAAAATAAAAATAAAAAAAAAAAAGCTAACATAAATATTTTAAGCATTCAGATGATAACAATATTAAAACGATGTGATGAATCCCACAAAAGATCCACTAGTCAGAGCTGCAGCACTGTTCAAGACCAAATTTAAGGACCAACTGCTGTATATAAAATATATAAATATATATATCTCAATATATAAAAACTAAAAATTCGGACCTTTTTTCCCCTCTAAGATGTAGACTGTTACTTTGAAATCATCAGAAAGTTACACCAGGATTTATTCTTCCCCTTTTTTCCACTTTCCCTCCCTGTCTCTGAGTCTCTGCATTATTCCCTCCTTGCAGGAAGACTGAAGTGCCAGCAAGACCATAAGAGGAGGAAGGAAGCAGTAATGCTGAAAAGAATTAGCCTTTTCAAATAAACCCTGCCTATGCCAAGCATGATTTCACAGTCACCATAGTGAATCATGATCTTAGCTACTCCTCTAAGAAACTGCAGCACTTGCAGTCACCCTGAGAATGTTATTCCTCTATGAAAAAAGCCCTTCCAGACCATGAGGCAAACAGCACCAACTTATTTGCAAGGTGACCACGCTGTCGATGTGAAATAAACCATATCTCCAAGAGCCTTCACGTACACCTAAGAGGAAAGTTGTCACTGTGTTAGTTATGAGTGTGCTCTTCCCACTTCCGCAGCAAAGTGACAACAGAATTTTGTATATACCTCATATGTCAAGTTTCATCTATCAAACACTGAGCTGGCAAAGGCTGTAAACTAGTCTTCCTCAGTCCTTGGAACATTTATAATCATTCATAAAGTGAATATCCATGAATCTCACTTGCAGAGACTCAACGATCACATTAAGAAGACAGAATTAAATCACAAAATATTGTACTTCATGGCTACCAATAACATTTTTAAAATAAAAATCTTGTTGGCATGTAGGCTGACAGTTTCATCTCAGAGCTGAGGAGTCACACTACACTGATTTCTGTTTTTGTTTTCTTGTGGTACCTCAATGATTCTTGGTATTCACATGCTGCAAATAAGAAGGTATTTACTGAAGACCTCAGATAACTGCATGCCCTTATCTTCATGTTTTTCAAGAGAAGGAGACAGGTGACAGAGTTCAAGAGGCAAGTTCATGTCACCTGGAAACATGACCTTATAATACACATGTGATCTGTCTAAAAATCACAGCAGACAAACATCAGCACTCAGACATTTATTTTTTTTCCGGAATAGAATGGCTGCACGGGAGCTTAGAGGTAACTTCAGACTTACAAACAAAAACAAAAGGGAAAGAAAAATTAAACTACATGTGCAGATTTATTCTGAACATTAATGGCAAGAAACACAATTTTGACATGTACAAAAGCTGAGTTTATTATCCCCTGGAGGGAAGATGAGTGGAAAAGCTGACATTGGCTGCATAGTGACATTTCAGGATGGAAGGAAGGCATGTAGCCAATTAAGTCTAGCATTTGTACCCTGTAGTGTTTTTCCCCTCAAGTGATTATCTAACACTCTTTAGAATATGTTCACAGCTGCAGCTTCTATTTCTGCCATTAGTAAACTTTTCTGCTCTTGTTTTAAACGAACATGACCTAAACTTCCTTCCTGGTTTATTCTTTCTGTGATTTGGCAGGATTTGGGACCTCAAATGAAACAAACATCTTATTCCACTTGCTATTTTCAGCCCTCATCTAATTCGTTTAAAATATTCCTTCCCTATATTAAAATGAACACACATAAGCTGAATTGGAGCTTATTTACTTGTTGTTCTTTCATGCCAAGCTTGTATTGGCAGCCATCTGGTTTCTAAAGTTACTCTAGATCAAAACAAAAAAGTCAATTCAGTTTTTATCTCAAATTGTATTTACTGCCTTTCTTTGTGTAGATATTTACCATCTCCTTAGCCTTGAAAAAAGATGTTTTCATTGGATTTCATTCTTATTTGATGCAGGTTGGGTTTATTCTCTTGATCACACTACCAAAGTATCCTCAGAATACTTAGCATACTAGCATATCATGATGTACATATTACCTATCTTTTCCTGCAATTTACAGCTTTGGAACCTGAGTCAACAAAGGGGTTCAGTCTGTGTTCTCCTTGAAAGCCAGGGAAGTTCTGAACTACCTCCTAACCTGAAGAGATTCTCAGCCCCTACCTTGCAACTTCACTTTAAATTATACACATCAGCTCCATTAGTGAAGAATCACTAAGTGAGGCAGTAGGACTAAACTCTTCTGATCAAGGAGTTTGTCATGAGCAGGACACTGAACTGAATCCCAGTTACTGGACCAATAACATAAAGAAGAAATCTACTTCCTCCATAAATGTGTCTGTAGCTTTGATGGAAAATAGAAATCTCTTTTCTAGAAAACAGGAAAGCTCTGGGTGTTGATTTAAAACATCCCGAGTTGAAATGAATGCATTACAATCATCAAGTCCAACTCCTAACACTATATCCAAATAAAAACAAAGCACTAAAAGAATTATCTGGCCCTAAGAAGGGTTTCTAAATTGCTGGAGTTCGTTGCTCTTTTAAAAATTCAGCTCCAAAGTTTGTTCTTTAATGAGTAACTATTCCCTAATGATAAGCATTCTTCAAGCAATTGTTTCTGAGGATTACTTATTAACAGGATACACAGTAACTATTTTTAAAATCATCATTTACTCAGTGGGATATGCAAGACCTTTCCGATAAGGAGAGAGAACATATCATCCTCACAAAACTCCATACACATATTATTCAACCAAAACCTGAACCAAGATTATTTTCCTGTAATACAAGCAGTGGAATGAAGGGCCAACCTGGCATCCTTTATGGACTTATCATTAGAAGACATAGGCTGAAACAACACAGTGTTGTACGTTGCTATATACAACATACTCGATGATCACAGTAGGTTTCAGGGCTAGGGTGTTCTTGTTTTGTTTTTGCTGATTTTTTGTTTTCTTAACTGTAAGAGATAATGAGATAAAACCCTAGGTACTCACCTGCTGACAGTTAAAACCATTTGTGTAAGGGAGTAAGAAGATTAGAGTAGATAAGTGCTTTTATAAGAGCTTTGTGAAAATGTGCAATAGACCTTACAGTGTATGCTGATATTCTAAGGTACTTTAGGGAACATTTTGAGTATATTCATACGAATTGCAATGGCTCTAGCATATGAAGCTGTGTCATCTGCAAGAGCCTGTTTCAGGAGAGTATTTGCAAATTTGTTCCTGCTCATCACTGGTGGTAAATTGCTGCCATTAAAGAGAATCCTATATAAAATTAATCTGGTGATTTTATCCTGTTATAGGCTGTGATTCCCCATGTACAGCAGATCTATACGCTTTTAGACTCTTTGGGGCAGAACACAACATACAGATTTGGCACATAAACATAATTGGTATCATTTCTAGAAAGCATCTCCTAAATTTGTTCCTGAACTAAAGTACCTGTGAGGCAAAGCATAAAATTTAGTGTATTTGTTTGCATTCTCTGGGGATTATCTCAGGGGTCCCACTTACACCATTTTTTCCTTCAACACATTCTGTCCTGTTTCCTTGTTCCACTTACAGAGCAATTGACCATGAACAGATCGTGTCCCTTCTGAATTTCCTCTCCCCTATGTCATACAACACTCTATATCAGATGGAAAATTTCCAAGGAATAAAGTTACCACATATCTGAATTCCAAGGTAAAAAAAATGAATGTTTCCTGAACTTTAGGAGTAGGTCTCAAAATACTGCTGGAATCACAAAGACAAAGTCACTCTATGTTAATGACCATTAATCCCTCATCACTGTTAGTTCCCCTGTGTCAACACCTTTTGGAATTTTAGTTCAAGTTGAAGACTAAAAATAACAGAGAATGCGCAATTAAATTGACAAAACACAATGCGTTGATATTCTAGAGTATCCCAGGAGGATATTTATCTATTGCTTGTGAAAACAAACTCATATTGGAATAAAATATTAGCATTTGCACTACTGGGAATTCCTGTATTTCTTGCCAGAGAAGCTAAGGACAGTTCTCTTTCATCAATAAGACTTGACTAGACACCCACTAGAACAAGGAGATTTATGGGATGTGCTTCTAGTTTGGACTAGAAATATAGGAAAGTATCTTTGACATCATTTGTGGCACACCACGAGAAATATACTTAAGACTCACTAGTATAAATCTGAAGTTTATTGTGGCTTCAACAGCCACCAATTCACCCACTAGTTCAGTGGTTAGTTCACCATCCTGGTATTTCCTCTCTGAACTTCAACAAACAAGCAAACAAACAACAAAAACTAAACTATATCACAGTACGCACCACATTTCTCACCTAACGATGATCCTGCAGCGTTTCATCTCCATCCGTTTATCTTTTCTCTCCTGAAGGGCCATTCCCATTACTGTCTACACTCAAGACATGTGAACGCATCTAGAGGAATCAGACTACAGCTTTTTGAACTGAAAAGCTGTACTTTACAAATCAGACACTGTTTACATTTAAGTCAACAACAAATGCATGGCCTAATTTAAGAGGAATAAAATGCAATAAAATAGAGATATTTCCTTCTGCGTTGAAGTAGCAAGAGTACAAAGAAACAGTTTCTGCCAAAATTACAGGAAAAAGTACAAGCTGTTGTCTCTCCATTCTTCAATGTTTCTGGGGAATAAAGATTAATTGGAAAAGAAGATTATGTAGTAATTCTGTCATTAGCATGGAGAGGACCTCATGACAATTCCACTTTCCCTGAAATGCAGCCTACCACCATTTTAGCTGCAGTTTCTCCACTCTTCCAAGAAGCCCTACCACTGCAAAACCCTTCTCTTGAAGCCTACAAAAAGAGATGCAGAGATAAAGAATCCTCTGATCCTGATGCTGCAGCAAACTGCTTGGTGTCCTGCTTTTCTTCTTCAGCCCACATCTAGGAAGTTAGAAAAGATGATTGCTAATGTGGAAAGATAAGTCACCCGGTAGAGGGAAACTACACCCAAAACTGGAAAATGAGCAGTGAGGTGAGCCAAAGCAAGAGGAAAAATACTTCTTCAAGAGCATATTTTAAAAGCCTGTGATTTTTCATTTTTGCTGACATTCAGTTCCTTCCCTCAGGGCATTACTCTATTACAAAGTGAAAAACAAAGTTTTCCAATAATCACAGAATGGTTGATGTTGTAAAGGACCTCTGGAGGTCATCTGATCCAATACCCCTGCTCAACCTTCAGCAGGTTTCCCAGGATCACATCCAGGTATATTGGTATATATTACAGTTTATAGATTCTTTGTATAGATATCTTTCATATCTCTAACTGTGAATCTTATATCTATATATCTATATCTTTATGTATGTGTATATATATATATAAACTGTAATATATGTATGTATATATGTGCATACGTATATGCCTTTCCATGCAGGTAGATATTCCAAATATAGGTGTATAAAAATGTTATATTAAAATATTTAAGTTATAGATAAATATATAACAGCATATTTTATGTAGATACATAGAGATATTGTAGAGAAAGATACATACAAAGTGCAGCCAATAGAGGGCTCAAGCCTGATTCATTCTGTAGTCACCAAAGAAGAGATTGTAGCCTTTATATTAGAAGCCCTAGATTTGCAACTAAAACCATAGTGGGTAGCAAAATGCTATGTTACATCGGCCACACAACAGCTAGATCTCATCATGCTGCACCCACAAATGCTAAATCCTTGCAGTCTTAGTGAAGCCACTATTCTGTTTTATCCTATTTTGTTTTATTCTCATACAACCCTTGAGATAGTCACAATGACCTTTATGGATGCAGGTGGTGTAGCAAACATGATCTCTTTGTAAGCACAAAGATACCCACAAAACCAGAAATGGGATGCCATTCCAGCATTTTGTAAAGATAAAAGGTTGCGCTCCACAGGAAAGTCACTTTATAGTACCTATTAACCTACAGTAATACATTTATAACCTATAAGAACTTAGGAATCTAGAATATGTAACAAAGGTGACAGTAACTAACTGTCTACACGAGTTTGTACATTAGTGATTTTGTTTGTTTTCTGATACAGGAAACTGATTATATATTCTTGTCTGACAGTAATTGTTCATTTGGGGATATACAGATTGTACAGACCTCTGTAAATCTGATCTATAGCTGTGCAGTTGAAAATCTAATATCCTTACCCTGGGCAAATTGGGATCTACTGAAACACTCAATATTTCTGCCTCTCTTGCCTAAATATCAGTAAAGGCCTTCTGAGACTCAAACCAGATGTTAATAGCATTCTATGAATTGATACAAATCATACTAAAGATGCAGGTGGGTTTTTCAGTAGTACCTAGATGAAGCAACACTAATACTGGTATCAGTTGTTATTTTCTTGTTGTCAGTTGATGGTATAAGGCCAATAAATAAAACCACTTATTGTATTGTTTTTAAGCTGGAGTTGCTTTGCAAACTGCAGCAGAGAGCAAGCATTAAGGTGCTAAAATTAGTTTGCACTGCAGTAGTAACAAATTAAAAATGGCACACTGTTACATCAAGCAGTATACAGTTCTGCCAATTGATTTATGGGGTCAGGAGTAAAAGAATTTATCACCTGGCATTATCTCTACCCAGATTTAATGCCTGCTCTGTCATCAACGCACAAAATATATATATAGAAGTAGAGAAAGGTCTTTTCCAAAGACAAGGGCTGTTTACAAAGGAGTGTTTCTCTGTGAGACACCTTAATAAAATAACAGCCTCAGTGGCCTAAATCTCACAGCATAGTGAGCAATCTTTATGGTTGTGGCTTTTTGGCTCCAGACAAATATTTTTAAATTTGTTGTCAAATGACAAGAGGACTGTCATGTCACCTCCAGCCGTGAGGAACATACTAAGCTTAAGCTTTGGACTGCCTGGCATCTTTGTTCCCCCTTTCTGTCTCCTGGTAGCACAAAATTAATGGCAGACTGAGACCCTTTGCTGAAGTTCAGGACAACATGTTCACCATTAACTCAAAGTCTCCTTTCAAAAATAAGCACTGACAAAGGACAGGGAACTACTTTGGTTCCTGTATAAAAAGTCATAAGAGGAGAGAGAAAGGGAAAAGCTAGTTCTTGATTTATGGTGAGGCTTCTTTTTTTTTTTTTTCTTTTTTTAAAATTCTGTAATGTAAGAACTGTTGCCAAGTCTCACCTCAGAGGTGACTGCACTCCAATGACAGATGAATATGTCCCTCTGTACTGTATGCTGAATGCATTCCAACACTTCCTGGATTTGAAGAAGGGTTATAAACAAAAGGGGTTATTATATAAGCATTTTTTCTGAAGAGATACAGAAATAAGTATGTGTTCAGGAGACTAAACTGTGTTTATCAACATAATCAGCTTCTACTCTCATTGTAATTTTTGATATAAGAATGATAGTTAATTTTCACTATGCATAGATGCTAAAAATCCGAGAAGTTCTAATTCACAGTTTAATGATAGATAATTAATACCATATTTACTGCTCAGAGTCTGTGAAATTAATTGGCAGAAAATTATCAGGTAATTCACATTTAAAACAAGAAATCAAATAAATAAATAAATAAATAAATATTTGGAATTTTGCAGATTTAATTAAAATCCAGTAAAAAGTTTCAACATGACCTCATTTTTAATTATGCTAAAAACAAACTAGTGTCAGAAAAGTTGCAAATCCATTGCCAAAAGCAAAAATCTTTAATTTTTAAAACTCTAGATATCTCTTTAAGACCTACTAAATTCAAAAACTGCTTAAGGTAACAAAAAATGTTACGGTCTGACTGGGGCAACTTAAATCTGTTTTGTGTGTTTTGCTGAGTTGTATTCTGCAGCATGCTGTAAAACACCTGAACTTTGCTACTGGTTGGTCTATACCTACTTAGAATTCTTCTTCTTTGAACACACTCGGAGTTTAGAAAAGATCAGCTTTGGCTTTAGCTCATTTCTAATTACGAATCATACAGTCTTAATGGAGCACAGCCAAGTGCAGTACCCCCCAGCTGTCTGTCACTACACAATCATTCATGTGAAAATAATGATTTGAATATATTTTTAATTAGAAACTATTCAAAAACGTTAAGGGTATAGAATCTTTTTTGTTTTTTCCTGATTTTAAGCAGTTACAAAGCAAGTAAGAGTGTCACTTTAAACTGCATTTTAGAAACTTCAAAAGGTAAATGATACTGTAGTGCAAAGTAATGGTTTATTAGAAATTTTAAAATTCATTGTCAAATGACGAAGACTGTCATGTCGCCATGACAAAACAGACACTTCCCAATCCACCTACTAAGGGCCTCTGCTCATGCGTAATTTTGCTTCTAAAGCAAAACATTCTATAATAATATAAAAGCATATTTATTTCTCATAGTAACTGTATTCAGAGAAAAACATACAGTTATTTTGTATGCAGAATTAGTTTTCTCCCATATGTACTGTGAAATGGGACTAAAAAAGTTTCGCAGGCACTATGGCAGTTAAGGAAAATGAAAACAACTGAACATATGCCCATTAGTTTCCATTTAATAAGTTTTTATCTCAAAAGTGGCTGCTGTTAAGCAATGCAAATTCCATGTCAGATTCTGAAAGCCTAAGAAAATTTTATATCCAGAGAGAGTCAGTAATTTTAGCACGGATTTGTCTAATGCACAGCACAGACTTTTAACATTTTTACGCATCCTACCAAATGTTTATGTTTCCATTGCTAAAAAAAGATTAGACTATTATGTACCTTTCTAAATAACAATACCAACATCTTTTTTCTTTCAATGTGCAATAAGAGAGTCAAAATTTGCCTTCAGTTCTCAAGGAAAAAAAATAAGCAGTACCCCCATAGCACTGAAATTGTCCCCCACAGTGATCTCTCAAATAAAGCCTGCTCCTTACCCAGGAGAGTGTATGGAATTGTAGCCAGTGTCTTCAGTCTCACCATTTTCATCTAGGCTGCTGAGCTGGTTACTCAAATCTGGCAGAGAAATCTTTTCTAGAAAGCTCTGTAGCTGGTACCTTGAAATATGAAAACATTCAACTACATGCAGCAACATGGCAAAATACAGTGCTTAGGTAAACAATCTAACCCATATGTTATGTGTGATTGTCTTCAGGGGACAAAAACTGTTGTGCTTTTGGACACAGCACATGCTGGTAGAAGAGCTGAAAATACAGGGAATAGAACCAGAGTGTTCACACCATCAACTATTTTTCCCCATCAAATGCACATATACACGACTGGGTGACCAGACTGGTAGATGAGGGAAAGGCTGTTAATGTAGTCTACCTGGACTTCAGCAAAGCCTTTGACACGGTCTCCCACAGTATTCTCCTGGGGAAACTGGCAGCCCGTGGTGTGGACAGGTTCACTCTTCTTTGGATTGAGAATTGGCTAGAGGGCCGTGCCCAGCGGGTAGTGGTTAATGGAGTTAAGTCCAGCTGGGGTCCCGTCACAAGTGGTGTCCCCCAAGGGTCAGTATTGGGGCCCATCTTGTTTAATATCTTTATTGATGACCTGGATGAGGGGACTGAGTGTACTATCAGTAAGTTTGCAGATGACACCAAGTTGGGAGGATGTGTCGATCTGCCTGAGGGTAGGGAGGCCCTTCAGCGGGATCTGGATAGGCTGGACAGCTGGGCTGAGGTCAGTGGGATGAGGTTCAATAAGGTCAAGTGCCGGGTCCTGCACTTTGGCCACAATAACCCCATGCAATGCTATAGGCTTGGGGCAGAATGGCTTGAAGAGTGCATGGAGGAAAAGGACCTGGGAGTGTTGGTAGATGCTCGGCTCAGCATGAGCCGGCAGTGTGCCCAGGTGGCCAAGAAGGCCAATGGCATCCTGGCCTGTATTAGGAATAGTGTGGCCAGCAGGAGCAGGGAGGTGATCATCCCCCTGTACTCAGCTCTGGTGCGGCCGCACCTCGAGTACTGTGTTCAGTTTTGGGCCCCTCACTACAAGAGAGACATCGAGGCCCTGGAGCGTGTTCAGAGAAGGGCAACAAAACTGGTGAGGGGTCTGGAGCACAAGTCTTACGAGGAGCGGCTGAGGGAGCTGGGATTGTTTAGCCTGGAGAAAAGGAGGCTCAGAGGAGACCTCATTGCACTCTACCACTTCCTGAAGGGAGACCCTGATGAGGAGGAGTTCGGCCTCTTCTCCCAGGTAACTAATGACAGGACAAGAGGGAATGGCCACAAGTTGCGCCGGGGAAGATTTAGATTAGATCTGAGGAAAAATTTTTTCTCTGAAAGAGTGGTCCGGCACTGGAATGGCCTGCCTAGGGAGGTGGTTGAGGCACCGTCCCTAGCGCTGTTCAAGAAGTGATTAGATGAGGTGCTAAGGGATTTGATTTAGTAGCTTGGTGGGTAGGGATGGTGGTGGGAGGATGGTTGGACTAGATGATCTTGTAGGTCCTTTCCAACCTAATGTATCTATGAATCGATGAATCTATATTCCTTTCTAATTGTAACTATCTTTTACACTGGATGAACACAATGAGGATGTATTCTGTGGCTGCCTCATACTATCTCATTTAGAGAAAACCCAAAGATACTTCTCTAAAAGAGAAAAGAGGGAGAAATCATTCCACTTGAAATCCCACACAACATTGGGCTTTGGAGTATTTCTACTGCAACTAAATTAACATATCTGAAAAAGAAGTGAAGTAGGAGGCATGAACCAAGCCTATTCTAGGGTCATTCCTTAAAGTCCTTACTTGTTTCTTTTAGCACCCATTGCCTTTCAAATATCCAGGCTATAACATTACATCTGTAATCAACACAATCCTGATAGGCTCCTGTTGGAATATTAGTTAATGCCTGACACAAGTAGATGTAGAGTGCACAGTTAATAAATGAACCACTAACAAGTACCAGAATAAATGTACATTGTTTGTATATAAATACAAATAATGTGCAGAGGCACATTAATGAGTGTCCACATGAAAATAACTGAGACATCATTACTACATACACAAGGGGCATAAGTAAACTAAACTCTCACACACCCTTTGATATAGAAACTCAGTGTTTTGCACTAATTACTGGCTGATTTGTACTGACACAGGTACGCTTAGAACATTTATGTGGTTCCCTGATGCATCCTAACTTGCTGCATGAGCCAGGGTTTGAACTAGATCATCTCCAGAGGTCCCTTTCAGCCTCAACCATCCTGTGTGTGTGCATGTGATTTAGTTCCAGTACAAGTGGGAGCCAGTGAGCACATCTCATTGGTTACTTCTGCTTGAAGGAAGAGGTTTCAAAGAGCAAGTCAATCTCCAAGACTAGTTTATCATCACACTAGTGATCATTTCACCTGCCCTTTATTATTTTTATATTCCATGCTTTTATTATTTTCGCGCTTCTCTAAGAAGCCACAGCAGAAGAGGTCACAGCGCCATACAAATACCACTGCTTTTAAATTATTTATTTCTAATTTCTGCATTTTAAAACAAATCTCTATGCTGTGGATCCCACTTTTCCCTCCTCCATTCACAAATTATATTTTATTATTGTGCCGAGTTCCAAGAAAAATCTTTTAGTCAGCTTGCAAAGATGCTGAAGACCCAACAGAATATAGAAATATATAACTGCATAGATCCCAGGGAGGGGGGGGGGAAGTAGGGAGAACATCGCTAGATACCAAGATTAACCAAACAAAAAGTTATACAGAGTAAAAGCCAAATACCTGAGGAATCTGGAAATACATCCAGATACCTGACAGGACAAATGATAAAGAATTTGAACTAAGGAGGGTAGGTTTAGCTTAGATACAAGAAATTCTTTCCTGTGAGGGTAGTGAGGCACAGGTTGCTCAGAGATGCTATGGATGTCCCATTTCTGGTAGTGTTCAAAGTCAAGTTTGATGGGGCCCTGGGCAGCCAAATCTGGTGGAAAGCATCCCTTTCCACAGCAGGGGGTTGGAACTGGGTGGTCCTTAAGGTCAATACCAATCCAAAACATCCTATGAAATTTAGTCTGTTTGAATCACTTGTTCATTTCTGGTACTTAGTATTTTTACCTTCAAAGTATTATGATTAACATCTAGGTGATAAGGAATGGATTTCAGGCACATCCTTGTACTGGACATTGTTTTGAAGATCCTTTTCTAGCAGTGACTGAAACTGAACTGTTTTCTCAATGATTAGAGGTGTTTCTATCCTAAAAGTTGCAAAGTAACACAAGTGGCAAGTTGTTCCAACTTTCCTGCACCACTTTTATTTCTTACCTAAACAAGAAACATCTTATCCACACTGTTGATCTGCCACCTTTACAAAATGATTTTAGATCCCATCAAAATAGGAAATCTTTTAGAGAGTATGAAAAAATTGGAACTGTAGTCCTCTTGTACGCCTACATGAAATAATGGATAGTCTCCCAGAGTTCACTGCCTAGTGAGCATCTGGGAAAACAAACCTTACAAAACGAAAGCAGTGCAACCAAAAGCAATACCAGTAAGATATGAAGAAAGAAAAAGGCAAAACGTGGTCCCAGTGGAAAAATAGACATGACTGATTTGAAAGACCAACATATATAAGAAACAAAAAGTTACTTTTTAAATCCTTGCTTATATGTTTTGAGAAAGTTATACAAATGACAAATATCTGTGTAACTGTACCTAGTGCTTCCAGGAGTGCATTTTCAGGAAAAGGTTCCATTGATATTTTATTACCTAGGTTACTGAGACATGACAGGCATCGTTTTTCAACATACTGTAGCACTTACACTCAGGGCCAGTGGACAGCTGTAGCAGAAGCCCTTGAGAACTCCAGAGTCCCATGAAAGCAGTTAAAGATTGTACATACATATATATATATTAAAGTTCTCCTGGTAGCGGTTTCTCAAGTCAGTTCATCTGTGAATTGACCAGAGGTGTGTAACGTGACTGCAGGATGGCCTTGTAATAGGATGCCTAAACATTACTGAAGCTTTCTTCTTTCGCCAAGTGTTTCTTCTGCTTCTGTGCATTTTATCATCCAGGAACATCCTCCCTTATTCAGCATAACACTAGTAATAACATGAACAATGTCCTTCAGGGCTGAAGCTTGCATGCAAACACTAATTAGCTTACAAGGCATCCCACCCTAAGGGATGTGGGAAGTAGATATAGGAGTTAGTGGCTTAGAGTTAGATTAAATTTATATTATGACTGTGGATGCAATATATTTATGTATTTCCACATACCTCCACAGGAAAGTTTCAAAGATATTCAAACCACTATTGACTGCTTTATCTGGGCTAAAGCATCAAAAGGAACAAGAAAAAAATACATTTTAAAACAGATATCCCTTCTTAAGAAACTGGAAGACTGGCAATATGTAGCAGCCCAAAAGCTCAGTGTGCCTCTAAGTTCAGCAAAGCGGTTCTTTGCTGATGACGGGCAGAGGAGAAGAGGAAGGAAGAGGGAAAATATCAAAACCCAGAATGACGTGTCAAAGTAGCATCACTGAGCATGACTCATACAACAGAAATGCTCCTAAGTATTAGTTGTGAGTTTCAATATGTAAGAAAACAAGCTACTAGACCACTAAATGTCAAACCCATCATTTTGGTGCCTAATTCCCATACAGAAGGTTCCAAAAATTAGGATAGTCCCATATGCTGGCTTTCTTTTTGTTCCATCACATTTCCACATTCCAAAGCATCCCACTGAAGAGACAAGGCCAAGATTATTACAGTCTGCAAGTTGATTTTGATGAACATCTTTGCACAAACACTTTGTTAAAAGTGAGCTATCTTAACAAAATTCCACTGTTAGATCCATCCTACATCACTCACACCATGTATATGCACTGTTCAATTCCACATGTATTTCCACAAATACCTTGTTTTATGACTTGTCTGCCTTTCCTTTTAGATTGCTTTACTCTTTACACCAAAAGCCAAGAGCATTTCACGAAAAGTCTGCCATAATTCCATGGGACTGTGACATCTCTTACAAGACACCCAGATACCTAAGATCTTATTCTTCCTTCTGCCCGTTCTGCTGTAAGAGCAGAAATCACAGACTACTACAATAGGCAGATCTTGAACTTGCTCTGGATAAACTCCCCCTCTTAATCTCTCCCCTTTTTCTATTGCCAATTAATAGAAACTGAAATCATTTGAGAAACACAATTCTGAATCAATAATTTGTTTTGTCTAATTACGAGCCTTGCAGAGGTCCACTCTTCCAAGGCACTGAATCTCCAATTAACAGAAAACTTAATCAAAAGATACTACCGCATTAATTTGCTATTACACCTCTGGTCTATTTTTCCTCTGGTAAAATGTCATAAATAAAACACTTTTTCTAAGCTTATGTGATGCCACAAGCTCTGTTTGCAGCAGACTTGCACTACTCACCTATTTTTGTTGTTTAAAAGCCCAAGGCTAACAAAGCAGAGTACAGATAATGGGAAGGACTGATTAGCATTCTTGCCTTCATCAGGGTAGAGCCAGCCTGTGGTACCTCTGCTGACACAAAGCAGGAATACTTTGCACAGTTTGAGGATGCTGACTAAACTCAGCAGTACCGCTTCTGGACTAAAAGATGGCTCTCTGAGAGTAAGGACACCGTAGGCTGAGCATAGCTGAAATATTCCATATGGTGTTTAATTAGTCAGAGTTGCTAGATAATCCTGCTGATTAGCTGTCATGGTTGGAATGTCTTAGAGCAGAGCAAACATGTATGGAAAAAATAACACTGAGTAGAAAATAAATTCCAAGTTTGAAATCTCTTACCATTGAAGAGAATGAATTAAGTCCTGAATGTTCCTGGCTGTGGTGGATAATGTTAATTTTTCTCCAGGACAAATTTATGAAACAAAATTGTAGGTGCTCAGAGATATCCAAAGCCATGTGGAAAACTATGAATTCTAAAACCATTACACACGAAGTTCCAAAAGTTCCTTTTACTGGTCACATAATTTGAGTGGTAGATTTATAATTATGCAAGTGAGCTAAACAACAACAAAAACTAAAACTATAAACTTGTACTTCCATCCATATTTCCATCCATTATTCACAATACTGCAAAGCATTTATGAGTACCCAAATGAAATTTTCCCTGAAAAGTTTTCATATTATCAGCACAAATTACACAAAGGCATGCCATCAGAGATTCTTTTGGAGTACCCATAAACTCAGATCTGCTAATTCATAATGATTTATTTTTCTAACTGTCACTACATCTAATTTGTATGCCTAAAAGTAGAAAACATCAAATAATTATGGCCTTAGTCACAGCTTTTGAGCAATGTTGGAGAAGTTAGTTTAATGCATTCTCCATCATCTTTAAATTCCAAGTGAAAGGGTCGCAAGAAAACAGTAAAAAAAAATATGAAATGACAAGAAATAATATGGTTATACGTAATCTTATCCAGCTTCATATAATTTAACATTTCTGATACAATTTTTAATGACAGTAGACTGTAATATTCCCACAGGATCTGTGCTTTAGTCAACATGGGGACTGGCTAAGCAGTCATTCATTACTCTGGTGTATTTCCACACGATATGTCTATGACTTACTGTCAATGGTTTACTGGGCTGGTTTGGCCCGGTTCCGCAACAATTGGTGCGGGGTCCTGCAGACCCACGCCCCAGGAAAGGGAAAGGGGGAAAGGGAAAAGGGAGATGGGCCTATGAGACAAAACAGCGTCAACGATCTGAGGAGGAAAGCTAATTTACTAAACAAGATATCAGAAGGCAAAATAACACAAAATAATATAATATAATTGGAATTGAATTTAAGAAATCAATTAAAAGGAGCAAGAGAGAGTGTCCGATGAACCGAAGGCTTTACGCTAACACTGAAGGCGAGACGGCAGTGAGCACCCACTGCTGAGTCGATCCCAAAGGAAAGAGAGCATCCCGTGACTGCAGACAGTTTTTATCTTTCCTTCTGAGCGGAAATACGTGAAAATGCAAAGCATCACACAGTCCTCTGGGGAATGTTGTTCTTCTCTTCTGAGACAGGTATACCCAGAATTATCAACGATCCATGGAGCTGGAGTATTAACTCTTTAACTCTTAATGCACTACATGATGTTATGATGTGGAATACCAATGCCAAAAAATAATAAAACCATGACACAATTACTGCATAGCATCACTTGTGTTCATAGCACAGGTCCAAGAGATGAAAGAGCTCTAATGTTAGACACTGTGAATGGCAGAAGGAAACAATGGAGTGTAATTTCTTACTAGCTGTGAATAGAACAATTTGAAAACTCTTGTCCAACATCACATAGGATATCTATTGCAAGAAGGAAAAAGTCCATTTTTATAGGGCAATATTCAAAGCTATGTTCCATGCAGCAATAGTTGATCTCCCTGCAGCTGCACATCTGATTTACAATGCACACTTAAGAGAATTAATTATTCATTCTCTTGTTTCTGTACATGTGGTTTGTCGTTACTGCTGTTTTTTTTTTTTTTTCGCAACGTCTCTCTCTCTTCACTTGGTCTATAGCTTATAGGCACTGTGTGTGTCTATGTGTGGTTGCCATGGTTTCTAAGAGGACAAACTCAGAATTTATCCCAAAGCATCTGAGTGGTCATCAGAAGGGTTGTCACCTTCACATCAGCCACACAAACCTCTGCTGTTTCAGATGAAAGGCTGCTAGTATTAATAGTCTGTCATTGTTTATACAGAACAGGCTTAGAGGACAACAATATTAGCACTATTTTCCTGACTGCTCTGAATATTGCAATAGAGATGTATATATACATAATGGAAGACAGTTGTAGGCAGTTCTTTTTCCCCACCACCAGGCAAGGTTTGTTTGGATCAATGTCATACTTGTTTTGTGGTCATTCCCTTACTGAAAGGCACTTTCAGCTGATCATAAGAAACCACAGCCCTTCCAACTTCCATAAGAGCATGTGCTTGCTTGCAAAATCCTCTTCATTTTCCCATACAGACAGACAGATGTGCTATTCGCTCACTCTTGTTTTCTCTTTATGTCTGTCTTCTCTTACATACCTAGAGGACAGAGACACAAGAGGGACTTTGGTGTTCCCATAAACTCCACAAGGAAGCCATGTACTGCTGGATAAGAAATAACAAGGCACAGTTTTCTGAAAAAAATTACTCCAGATTGCACTAGCTAATCCTACACCATCTTCATACTCTTACAATGTTTAGAACACATTTCATTTTTTTTTTCTTTTTTTCTTCAGTGTGATTTGCTGCAGTAATACCAAAACAAGGCCAGCCTTTTCCACAGGAAATCAAGTACAAGTATGTTCAGGAATAGTGGAAGATGGAACTGAAAGTCAACCAACATAAAAACAGCCTGCATTTTTTCCCATCCTACTCATTCTTGTTTGTCTTTTCTGGACACAACAACTCCCATTCCTGAAAGCCAACATTCTTGTCATTTATTGAACAAAGCCTGTCTCAGCTCTGTCTATCTGCCTATTTTGTCGATACAGATTAATGATTTGACAGATTACTGTTTTTTAATAATATACAAACTGTAACTGAAACAATACCACAGCAGAAAATTAAAGTACCTACATAACTTTGTTTCTCAGAGAAATTAAAGGTCAAGTCAATAAAAGGTTAAGCTGACTAGTATGAATAATTATAATAACATTCCTAACCTGTCACAAGATCAATAATTGGTGTCATCATTCATTTTCTAAAACTAAGACACTAACACTATTATTCTAGTAAGAGAGGAAGATAATATATGAACTTCCTGTCATTCCTATTTTATTAAATCATAAAGTTTCAAACTCAAACCAGTAAAAGAAACAACAAAAAACAACAATGAAATCAAAGATAAAACATTCTGCGCCTACACCGAAACGATCATTTGATTAGTGATATATTGGAAAGCTATGGCACACTTTACAGTGGAGTTTATATTACAGTACTGAAAGTAACTGTTTTTTCAATATATTTATCTTAATGTTCTTTGCAGTTATAAGAATGTGATACCTTTTAATTCCTGAGCATTTTTTTCTCATCTGGTAAAAATTGTCATACATTTTATTTCTTGAACTCATTACAGGCTGTCAGACAAACAGAATGAGCTTGATTTTTCAGCTCCGAACATTTGCAGAGTTGTACAATTACAAAAGCAAAAGGGGATGTTAAGTAGTAGTCACCATTTTTATGAGTTACTGTTTCATTTTGCTTGCTATTTTTAAAAACTCCTCATTCTACAGGTGTGAATGTCCCTGCTTGGTTCAAGTCAGTATGCAACCCAGCAAAGTGTTTGCTTTTTCATAGACACATCAGAGTTTTGCTTTCTCAATTGTTCGCTTGCTTCAGCTAAAGGTCACACAGAATTGGCTGGCCTACACTTAAAAGAATTTCCCAGGAGAGCTGTATGGACCAGGGAAGACCAGAGTTTTTACTATCAAAAGCTTTCTTTTGTTACTGAGACTTAAAATAGCACCTCACATTACACTAGTCCACCAACACAAAGGCAAAGGACAGGTGACTTTTGTAGGACATACATATATATATATATATATGTACAGCTGTGTCACTTAGGTATACAGCTTTCTGAGCAGTAGATAAATGGAACAAAGGAAGAATTCATATGCTGCCAGAAAATAAATTAAAAGGAAAGAAAAACAAAGTTTTGGAAGACTGAAGCTAAAATTCTATACCTCTGGAAGGCAAAGGCAAAACAGACAGAAAATAATGCACAGCAGCTTAGAAGAAAACCTAAATGGATCTCCAGTAAAATACTTCTGCTGTAAATGATGTAATATTGGTCATGACATTTTGAATAAGCAAATGGGAAATAATGAAGTATGAAAGATGGGAACTGCATTGTAATGAATACTAGAATGAGGCAGAGAAATGCAATCCCTGATTAAAACAAACATAGATGAGTTAGGAACAGGATTCACATTTGGTGCTACCACCATCTCATTTTATGCCTATATTTTTCTCTTATGGACTTGACAAGTATCAAGCCCTTCCAAGCAAAAATCCAAATCTAGCATCCAAAAATTGAAAGAAAATAAAGCAAAGGAGAGACAGGTTTAGCAGGCTTGTGGGTGATATACAGATGGTGATGTAGTATCATTCTGCATCAGGAATGTGGCATCTGAAACAGTGATATCAAGTTCCAGGATTTGTTTTCATGTTTGCCAGCTGCAAAATGCAACTAGAGCTGTAAAAAGGCCATTTGCTCAGAAAGAGCTTTGATGTAGCCATGAAGGCTTCGTTAAACTTACTCAGATTTGGTCATTAGTTTTAGTTACATGCTCAAAAAGAAGGTTTCTTTCATACATTTACATATGTTGTTTTCGATTCAAAGACATTTCAAACAAGAGCCTTAATATTGGTAAAAGATACTAAAAGATTAAGACCTCAAGTAATCTTACATAATCAAAATTGTTCCACTGTTCAGATATCTACAGATTTTGTTATGATTCTTTAGGAAGAAAAAGATACATCTTTCTAAATGATCCCATAAAAATGTAGTCGTTACCACTGATACACTGATCTGTCCATATCCGACTGGTTCCAGACCTAGGCCTGTGTGTCCACACTTCAGTAGTACTTCATACTTCAGGTATATGAAATCATAAAAGGTCAGTCTAGTCAGTCTAGTTTTTGGCTGAAACAAGATAATTTTTCCAGAGGAAGTAGTCTAGAAACTATTGTCACTAGTCATAATTGCTATTCTACATACCTGTATAAGCTAGAAATGAAATATTCAAACAAGAGTTATTATATGAAGGGCATAATGTACCACTGGAAACAATGAAACAGATTTACTGTAGCTGTATTTTATTGAAGCATTTGATATAGGAATTTTGCCTTACAAACTTAATTCAAATTGACTTGGATATGAACAGAAGTTACACAGACAATAATTTAACTGAAAAAAATCTGTAAAAAAGAATACCAAAAACAAGAGTAGTAATAAATGCTGCTGTGTGAAGCTGGAAAACCACACAATGTAATGATACATACTTGACCTTCTTAATTTTCATCTGTGTTCAGGGGATGGGCAGTAAATACCTTTATTCACATACTCATGGGAAATACGTGTATTTTCTTTTATATACAGTCACAGGAATAAATGGGAAGATCTTGTGAATTCCAGTGTGATGCTATGATACTACAACGGGATTGTAAGACTTAAAACTGACAATACATCTCAAGAAGCTGCAAGCTAATGCCAAATATTCACTGGTAAGACATCTAGAATACAGAAGGCAAAGTAGGAGTACCAGTGAACACTAATTTAGGAATATTTTTTCAATGTTGTATGTTAGCAAGAAGCAGAATATAGTTTGAGGGACGCACAGGCTGAGGTGATACACAACACTGTATAAGCAGAGAGGACTGGGCAAGGTAATCCTGGAGTATTGCATTCAGTTCTGTGTATCTCAGTATCTAATTCTGACAAATAAAGAATTCAAAGAGGAGAAAAGAAAGCACTGCTTAAAAGTAGTAATATCTAGGCCACAGCTCCATTGTGATAGGCACCCATATACCTTTGAGGATTAGGCCCCCAATCTTGTATAGAAGGATTTGCTTGCGAAGAAAGACTAAAAGGACTAAATATGAACATATCAGCTAAGCTCTGACTAAAGAGAGATGTGATAACTGCCTATAAATATTTGAAGGTTATAAACATTAAGAAGGATGATGAATTATTTAGATTGGTACAAGGGATATAACGAGGAGTAATGGGATAAAATTAAGAAAGTGAAAATTTAGGCATCTCCCTGAAAGTTACGTATATTTCATCTGTGAAATAATTTACACTGAACATCACAAGAAACTTCTTCAGTGTGAGAAGTATTAACCTGTTACAATCTCCCAACAGTAATGGCAGAAATCCCATTATTTTGGGGCTGCTAAAGAACAGTATGAGAAAATGAATACAGGACTATCTAGCTCTGGCCAGGAGACTCTCTGGATGACATAACAAATATTAAATGATATAAATGATCATTCCCTCCTTCAGCTTATGAGCCTCTTCCTAGCTTTTCTATCTAAGAATACCGCTGCATAATCTTTGCAACCAGGTAAGACAGAAAAGACAATTTTGGAAGTGGATAAAATTTGTTTGAGAGGAAAGACATTGTACTCACTTTCAATTACAACTCCTACCCAGAAAGTAAAAGGCAGAACAATAACTATTCTGGGAGAAACATACTAGCATTTACAATCAGCATTAGTCAGATTAACAATCAAGACAGTGGCAGGGGACAGGAAGAAAAGATTTACCAAAAAAGGAACTTGTACATCACAGAAATACCATTTAGAGGGCGATCTCATGCCTCTAAGTTTGACATGCAAAATTCTGCAATTTCATCACTTGGCTTGTGCCTGTTCAAGCATGACACACCAGAAGTGAAACCCATCTGAGTTAGAGCATGACCTTGTTCATTCACAAAACAATGCAGGGTTGTGGAGAAGTGGAACTGCTCTACCCAAAGGAATTTCATTGCAACTGCAGAAAAAATAGTTTTAAAATCCAAATACAGTTTTCCTTCATCCCTACTAGCAGCAGTCAGCTAACACTGCAGTTCCCATTTCCATTCTCTCCATTATTGATTTGCCATCATAGTATCACTATTTGATATATCAAACTTTGAAAAGAATTGAGCAGATAGGCTCTTAAAAAAGAGTATAATTTAATATGAGGTTGCTTTAAAAAAAAAAAAAAGCAACACAAGAAGGACAAATATCTCAGCAAAACAGGGGAAATATAAAATATCATTCTGAGAGGAGAGAAATAAGAAGAATATTCAGCTACTTGAACTTTTCTGTAGGAGAAAAATGATTCTACCTTCAAATAATTCCACTACTATTTATTAGCAATTAAAATTGAAGATAATAATACTCAATATATCTCAAGTACTCAAATCCAAGAAGTGGATCCTGAAGCTTTTAGAGAACTCTTCATAGGCTTTATCTTGCCTGATAGAAAATCAGGTAGATCCATCTCTCTCATAAGCACAAACACTTCAGTTAGTTATCTTCCACAACAGAAATCTCACCAAACTCTCATTTTCATGTATGCGTATGTTAGCTCATTTTTAATCACTTTCCTGAATGTAGCACTTTCAGGACAATAAAGAAACACTAATTACTGCCATGAACTTCTAGAAACTGGAATGGTCACATATAAGTTTTTGCTTTGTTAAGAGACCAGCAGCAGACCTCTAATGACTCAGATTCTACACTGGATCATTGAGAATTCAGGGTATCATCAATTAAGTCACAGATGTGCTTTTCTCAATCAAATCAAGTGCTGACCAGGCTAAACACTTCTGCTTTTGTGATTATCAATAAATACAAAAAGTAGCACTATTACAGTACGAGGACAATATTTACTGCTCCAACCTATTTAACCCTGACTGGACCACTAGCAGCAATCTGCCTTTGTGTCTTGATTTTTCTCCCCTTCCATTTTCACTGTTACTCTAAAGGGCCTGTGTACTAAAGCTGACATTTTTAAATACAGATTTTTCTTTCATAGAATTGTAGATGATCATGATGAGTGAAACATGACAAAAATGAACTCAGTAACGTTTAGTAAAGACTAAATATTGCAGGAGGAAGAACGAGCAAACCTACTGCAAGTTTTCTCCTTATAATGGTTGCAGTTGGAGAAATATTTAATTATTCTACAGTAATAATCGGTATCTAGTGCTCTGACATAGTATTTTTGTAATCACCTACATGTTCATTTAAATATCCAAATCAACTACATTTGTATGAGCAAATCTTACCCTGATTCAAATTCATGCATACTTGGAGAAGTCAATGATCCAAATTCCATTTAGTTGAACCAGCATTAAATTCAGGGGACATAATTGGTCTCAGAGGCTTTGCTCCAGAGCATAGAATATGCCTTAACACAATTCCACAGCATATAAATCAGGATGGAACATGTCTCGTGCAATAAACAGTGAAACATGCTCTTATGATCAATTCTATGACACCTCTGCAGATTTTCATTCTGACTCCCAAATTTGAGGGACCATAAACAAGAAAGCTAAGCAGAATGTATTGATTTTTAACCTTCATTTGTTTTGCAAATCACACAAGCAACACAATGACCACTGCCTTAAAGGTCCACCCAGATAAACAGGTTCCCCACACAAATATGACTGGCATTTGTTCACACAGAGGAGGACCCCACCTTTGATCAGACAGAACATGAGGCTCATGTTTGCACCATATTGGAGTCTATCAGTAGGAAAGGCAAATGGAGGAATTTCAATAGGGACATATCTAGAGCACATGCTCTCAGCACTATCATCTGACTGAACTTCATGAAAGCATAGCACCAGTTGCCACATTCCTTCAAAGTGAAAAGGTTAGAAAAATGAGCAGAAAGAAGAGGTAAATGCCACTCAGACATGTATTCACTTTCTATTCCAGTCAATAGTTGAACTGCTTCAAAATCAGAATTTTGAAGAGGTATCTGCCATTTCTTTTTTCTACTGTGATGTGGTGGTTCGCATCACTTGATCACTTATTTTCACTTAACAGGTTGGACAATGAGCATAATGGAGATTATTTTACTATACCTAGTATCCAGATCTGATTTCCAAATCACCAGTAAGAAGTTCTTCTGAGAGACCATAACTGAGGATCTGCAAGTTACAAGAGGGCTAGAAGCTGCCTTTGGGAACCCTAGTCTTGGAAAGCATCTCACTTTTGTTACCTGGTATGATGTCCACAGAACAGGGCTGTTACTCTCTGACAGAATGAGCACTATAAGAGAGAAAAGCTCTGCTCGGGATCACTGAATTTTCAAGTGTTGTTAGTAAATTGCTGTGGCCCAAAATAATTTACAAACTAGGGACTAAGATACTCTTACAAGAGCAGAACATGAGTTCAAGCTCTTCAGACTCAGCTTCCTGTGAACTTATCTTTTCCATAACAGTGCAGATGAGTGATCTTGTTTTCAAGTACAAAGCAAGGGACCCCACATTCCTTTCAGTCTTTGTGTGTGGGGAAGGAGTACTGGTGTCTATTTCTTTAAAGGAGTGCCTTTTTCCTCTATTAATTTGTCCTGTCTCTTTTAAAGGGTGTAAGTACTTACTATCATGAAGTATTCTAGAAAACAAACTGCAAAGAAGGGTTGAAGAAGTTCTTTGAAAGCAAGAAATGTCAACTTCTTCTCCCACTTCCCAGAACTGGGTTAAACAATGTTGTCCTCAGTGAACAGCCTTTAGCTAAACTATGCAGACAGCTCAGTGTCAGCTTGGGATAGCCAGCTGATCCTAACACTCACACCAGCCTAGAGATTTGAGGGCTTTGTCAGCCTTTATTTCTGAGACATTTAGCTTTCTCTGTGCGTTGCATAGAGAAGCTAGATGTCTCTTCTTAAGGACAGCCAAATGCTTTAAACCTTGGGTTTTTACTCAGAGCTGTAGCAGATATCTGATTCTGTGCATTACCTGCATGTTTGTGCTGTATGCTACTCAGTAATGAAAATATCAGACATAAAAGATGACCAAGAAAAACTCTAAACTTCTTAATTATTGCCAAGTACTAATCAGCAGATTGATTGCAAACCTGAAAGAAAATGCTTACATCTTTAAAAAAAAAAAAGAAATGAAAACATTTCTCCAGGAACTGATGACTTGAGTGCCTTTGTGTATAAAAACAGTGCCTAACTACTCTCACAAGATGTTATTTTGAATACACACAGCATTGTTTTCAGCTACAGATTCAATATTAGCATTAAAAACCTAAGCACCGTGTAAGGAATTGACTATTAACACAGAATTTGTAAAAGGTACATAATAGGCACTTTTGCAAAGTTTCACGGATCTTAATAACAGATTTATAATAACTACATACAGAATTTGGATAACTACAGGTTTGTTATCAGACCACTACATACACAAAGTTTTCATGTTCAGCTTCCTGAAATGCTATTAGTTCCACCCACAAATAAAACCATGTCCCCCTCCTCCTTTTTTTTCCTAAAGATCATGGACACATGCAGAAAAAAAAGTGTTTTAAATCAATACCATGGTATATTTTCTAGCTTACTTCATGTTATCCTTATAACTTGTCTTAACCTTATGATGTGACTCTTCTATATCAGTCCATCACCGTGTAAAATCAGCACCTGATCAGTCCAGACATCAAAAAGCATTAAAATCACCAAAGTAATCTTTCTATAGCCTCCCACCTACTCTGGAAAATTTTCAAGAGGAAAGAGAAAGCCTTTGTCTTTATTGATATATCACCAGCAACTAAATGATGAATAAAAAGCCAACACCATAATCCTTGTTTACTACAATACCCTTGATATGACCAGTCGGGTGCCAGTATTCCTAGCACTGCAGTGAGATTGGGTTCAGCTAAGAAAGCAAGAAAATAAATTCACCTCCCCCATCCAGATACTTTCAAAAGACCAAGAAAAAAATCTTCCTTGTTCTCCTGGCAGATTGGACTTTTCCAAGAATCTACCGGACTAAGACAGAAGGGAAGCACTAACTTCTTACAGCCTCCCAGCACCAGTAGATGCTGAGGGAGGCAAAGAGCTGCCAACATTAAGGACAAGTCCTAGAAATACACTTGACCTCTGGAAACACTTCATCCCATGAGAAATGAAACAAAACAAAACAAAACAGTGAGCAAAATGCTGATCCCATGGCAGAGGGACTTCCAACAGCTTGGCCTCAACTACTGTGTGCTCTCAGAGAGAATTTACTCAGCTAATGCCCCCAGCTTTGCCCTCTTTCCTCACTTCTGTGGTAAATAAAAGCAATCACTAATTATCAACAGAAGATAGCATGAGACACAGGAGTTGAAAACCACCTTTTAAAGGCAGACTTAAAGCAAAGGGCAAGCTATTAGCAACACAGCTTGAAGATCCATGCAGCAAATTAGACAATTATGTGTCTTTCCTGGACAATTGCACCTGATTTCTGGAGAGCCTAAATTTGCTGATTAAAAACAAACCAAAAAAAAAAAAAAAAAAAAAATCGACCTTCTCTGTTGGCAGGAAAACCATTGTAGCATGGAAACAGCGCTTCTGCTTTCTGGCAGGGAAGCTCCAGCTCCACAGTTTTGCTTTTCAGAGGCTGTAGCAAGAGGAGTCATTTCTCCCCTAAACTCTACCTTTTGCTAGTGACAGTACTGATATGTCTTAGTTGTTCACAACTAGGAAATAGTTAGCATGCTTCCCATACATGTACATGAGTGTCAAGAGTCATTGGTTTTATATAGGGAAGGAAAATCTGCAAGAAGTGCAGAAAGGCAGAACACAAAATGTGCAAGTGGAGAGTGCACAGAGTGTATGAGAAGGCAGGAGAAATGAATAGAGACGGTCAAAGATGGATGAGGAAGAGAAAATAGGCCCAGAAGGAAATTACGGTAAAGGTGGTAAAAAAGTTAGGATCAGGAAGCCCATAAATGTACTTACTGGAAAAAGAATAAATAAAATGGAGTGATGCCAAGAAAATTAAGAGGCTTTAAAAAGCAACTGAAAAGAAAGAGGCTGCCAAGCTGCATTTATCAAATATTAGACACATTCCACCAGTATTTATTCAACAAACACTACTTACTGCCATAGTTGGCTAAATACTCTTCTGCAAACATAGATCAAGAAATATCATGTACATTCATCAAATAATCTATTCTGCTACTATTTTTCTAGATTTAAAACCCATTCCAAAAGTAGACTGTGCTGTTGTTAAATTTGTGAACTGTAATGAATAACATTTGAAGCAAGGACAGGTTATCCCTGAGTAGCTGAGATGCACATGGTCCTACCAACGCGAATGAGAACATGATGCTGGCAGCACTGTAATTAAATACCACACCTGGCAAACAATGTGCAACCTATTATTTCTTTATTTATTTCCATTATTTAGGCAAAGGTAATTTTGCAGTAATGTGACTAGCCCTTTCCCTAGTAAGAGTCAACTTTTGACATCCAGATTACCATAATTACACTCCTCTGGAGCTAAGTTCAATGTTACAGTTATCAGCAGGTAATTTACCTCTCATCTGTTTAAATACATCAGTACTTCGTCAGGTTAGCCTTGTTCCTGTTATTGGAAGGGCACGTGATAATTAATTTTCACCTCAGTACGTATTCAAATCAATTTTCAGTACTGTTGAAAAGCAACATTTTCTTCTTCACACAATGTTTTTCATGGAAAAGTGCATTGTGAATGAAGCACTGTTTTACAAATTGAAAAACTAAAATTAAGCATTAAGATAAAGTTTAGATATAAAGTAACCTATCAACTGTTAGGTAAACAAATGACTAATTAATACTCCATGTATATATGTTACAGTGCAAGAGGAAATCTCTGTATGACCCTTTCTTCAATCAGTTCACGAGCTGGATGTTACTCTGGGATTGGATTAGCTATTCAATATTTCTTTTTATGCTCATCATTCAATGTGTAGTCTCACCTTATTTACTGCATAACATCCATACTCTGCTCTGAATACCTGATTATTAATTTTCCCATGGGTTCTTCTGTAGCACTCATCAGCACAGTATATGATGTTTCACAAATATTAATGACTTTATTTTCCAACTCTATTGAAAAGCAAATGACACTTTCCTCACGCTGCACTTAGAGATAGGAGAACAAAGGCTGTGGAACTGCCTGTGACCAGAGTGAATTTGTGAGCTAAGGTGAGTTTAGAGCTGTAGCTCCTCACAGTCCCAAAGCCAGTTCTCACTCTTCCACACCACACTACTGTGCTGGCAAAGATGCCAAAGGGCTCACAGACTCCATTCATCTCAGTTACAGCTTCCTGGGATCTACACCCACCCAGGGCAGGCACCCTTGGCTGTAGATGGTCCAGGGAACACAGTGCCAAATTATCAGCTGCTGCGGTGCATCCAACGTCTCTAAATACTGAGCATAAAAGCACCCACCTAACTTTAGCTTTATTTTGTGTGTGTGTGTTGGATGGAATTACAGTCCAAAACTGCTGAGAGAAAAACTGGGAGAGCAATCTATCACTAAACACTAATAAATCCCGGGAGCCTTCCATATCTGGTACAGGTTCACTGAATCATCTGATTTTGGATCCAAACCCTGGGTGCCTCCTGCTTCCCTTAATGAAAATTGCTATGCTAATTCTCCACCTGCTGCCTGGCAGAATTGGAAATGGATTCCTTATGGCTTCTCTGCAACTGGTATCTCCAGAAAAATACAAGCGGGGGAAAGGAGAGAGAAAATGCATCTACATATATCTGGGGAACGGAAGAGGTGGGAAAAAGGGAAAAGACACAATTTGTATGGATAAATTGATGGTTCAAGTTGTTTTAAAGGTTACTTTTAGTACATTTTATCTTCTGTTGTGATTTGTTTATTTGTTTGTTTACATCAGAAAGCATCTGTTAGAAAAATGAAGCAATAAATAAATAAATTCATTAGCTTCCATTGACTTACCCATATCATAGATTACTTAACACAATTTTAAAGACTTTTTGTCTCTCTAAGCACTGATATGAAGTCATACTGAATATGCATGTATATGCAAAAGTATTGACATCAGTATGCTCTAACTCTTGAGCAGTCTGGACCCATTTTGAACTTTTCAGGACAGATTCTCAACATCAAATTCTTCTGCCTTTTCAACTTCAGTGTTGTGAAACAACAACAAAGTGAGTTTAACTACACAGATGAGGGCTTTGACATATCAAAAAGCATTTATCTGTTACTCACTGTTACTTTTTCAATTAAAAAAAAAAAGAGAGAGAAATTGGAATGACACTGATGATTTTGCAGACTTCCATGGTAACTTTTTTTAGGATAAAGGACAATTTGATCAAATGACAAATAGCCTATTCCTGACCACCCTGTAAGGACTAAAAAGATGACCTTGAGTCCAGCACCAAGAACACACAGACTTTTGAACACTGAGAGACCACACATGCTTTTCTGGAAAGTAACATGTTGCACAAAGTAAAGACCACTATGTGAAAAATAAAACAATCCTCCAGACAGTATTGAACTAAATCTACAGATTTATTTCTCAAGCAAAATCCTAGCTGATTTCTACAGTCTGAATTTTTCTGATTCACATAGGGCAGAATGAAATCTTGAGAATTAGTTTCTCTGATAAACAGCTCAGCTTTCCATCAATCTGACATGAAGTGCAATCACTGCTCTAAAAAGCCAAAGAGCTGTGTGATGGAGAGAGAGGAGGAGGAGATGCATCACCCCAGTAGTGATGGCTAGAGACATTTTTCCAGCAGAGACCCAGGGAAGGCATTATGTCTTCACAGGGTTGATGAAAAACACTGCTTTCAGAAACCATACAGAGTCTTCATGGTATTTTTCTGTACCCCAGGGAAATGCTGCATGGGCATAACCATGTCTTTCCCTTGTACAGGCACACCCTTGAGGATCATGCGGACATTTCTAATGGGTTTCAGTCCTCCTTATGCCCTAACAAATGCATTTCAGGTGCTCTCCCACAGCTGCACAAGTAGCAGGGTCACTCAGCAGCTCTGAATGTGCTCAGCACCCCAGGCAGTAGGGACAAATTCTGATCAAAAGCATGCACTGAATTACCTGATCTGAACTGGAGGAGAAATCCCGCAGCAGCAGGGTTGGCCTTAAACATTGAACCAAACCACATGGCTCTCTGCAGCAAAAACCTTCAGCAAGCTCAGCAGGCACTGGATCAGACCTCGTACATTTCCACCTTCTCACTCAGAGCTTCCATAGGCTGATCTAAAGATCTCTAAACTTGAAGGTTGACTATTATTTTTTCCATATTTTTTTTAACTTGTATTTGTTCTGTTGTTTTTACATCTTTTTTTTTTTCTTTTTTTTTTCTTTTTTTTTTTTTTTCTCCCCAAGCAGCATCAGCTATGCAGCTTTAGAAATCTAACTCTCATTTCCACTAGGAATATGTTTTCCACCTAAGCAGCTTGGATAATTAGAGTGGATCTGTTTTTTGGTTTTTTTTCTTTTCTCCCCAGTGAGGTATTAAGTTTCTCTCATTTTCTTTCTCATCTCCAGCTACTGGATTTAATGTATTTCCAGGTCAGTTCTCATATAGTTCTAACACTTTCTACTCCACTTGCTTAGGAAATTCAGCAAATACTACTCAGCCAGCTTGCTCGTGCTACTTCATGGCATGCTGTGGTCATTCATTCTCAGCTGACCTGTGCATTCAAGATAAACACAAGGTAGATGCTCTGCTTTAAATCCCAGAATCACTCATTGGACCTACCAGACTATTATCTTTTCAAATTGAACACATTACAGCAGGGTTCCATAAGGAGCATTCCCTCTTCATCTGCTCCCACTTTCAAGGACAGGTTGGCAGCCATCTCGATCCAGCATTTTGATTTAACTTTGTTTTGTTTCCACGTTCACTTAAAATAAAACACTCAACTATACTACAATACATTGTCTTAAATTTCCCCTCTGGCTGCATAGCCACCCTCATGATATCTACACCACACCTGTACTCTCACAGCTGGGACCCAAGGCAGCTGGGCTTCTCTCCTCTCCCACATGGAAGATGCCAGCACCTCCTTTATTCCTCCCATGTATCTTGAGGCAGGACACCCTGAGCACTCATCTTTTCATTCCCCACCAGAAGCAAGAGTCCAAGTAAGAAACGTCCTCTGAACTTTCCCACAATCACACATATACAGATACAGATCACTTGCTAAGTATCTTTGTAGGGGTGAAGAAAACAGCATGAGTTACATATAACTCAAGCACATAATCCATTGGATATCATTATAATGAAATGCCATAAATGCTTGTTATTTGGGATTTTATTTTGCTTTTTCTCACAGACCAGTAAAAATTCTGCTTGCTAGCAGTTGCCCAGTTTAAAATGTTACATTTTTTCTTCTCTCAACAGACAACTACTTCTCACCTTGGAAAGTTTCTAATTAAAAGTTAGGCTTCTCTCTCTTTCCCTTTCCAAAGTACCATAAATTATAAATAACTGTCTAGTCTTTCACAATCTCTAATGCAAAAAATGAATACACTTTTCAAGTTTTTCCAACTTTGCAGTCAGAGGGACTTTTTACATTTGAGTTGGAAGGAGACAGGCTGCTCAAGAAATCTGATGAAAACCCCAAACCAAAAAAAGTTGTGTCCCTTATCTACACAGCACATACATTATGAAATCAGCTGCGATGCAATCAAGGTCCACTACACAATATGTGCTCCTTAAAACGACTTTCCCCATGATTCGTGCAGTTTCTTTGAGCTCAAGGTAATGCAGTTCTCATGCTAGCTTAGTCTCGGGCCTCTCTGAAGCAGATATTGCTATTTCAAATTTGAATTGAACATAAGATTTTCAATATGGCGTTTGTAGTTTTCCAGTGAAGGTAAAGCTGAGACAACCAACACATTTTACTGAGTAGTACGGTAGATTGCCCTTGAAATAGGGAGTGGATATGAAAGAAGCAGCTAACTACATTCTTCTCATTAAGAATCTGTTTCTGCATCGTAGTAAGCATTCTGTCTTTAGGGAGAGTAATGAAAGGGTTCAGCCCCTTATTTATTTATCATATGTTCAGCAATAAAGTTGTTGCTTACACCAGGCTGGCTCCCCACCCTGCCCCATCCCAGTGTCAGAACTGTGTACTAGCAGTAGGAAAACAAGTTATATTTTACCTGGACCTGGTCCAGGTAAACCTCTGGACTCAGACTGAGAAGAATCAATTGAATGTACATGTGTGATTGAAGAGACTGGTCAGTGGATGTTCAGTGAGGAAAAACACTCCTAACTGCAGATGGCTCATCCTACACCTCGCTGTGCAACACCAAATTGGCAGGCTCACAAGAACAGTCACGCTCATGTGATTTTAACATCTCTGCTTTCAAGCAGCAGAGGCAGAGCGGTCTTGAGGATCATACCTCCTCAGCATCTCTCCCACTCCCATCCCGAGCCTCTTTAGGATTCCTTGCATCCATCCATGCCCATCTTCAGTATTCCTATGCTGCTCTGAAGGAATGCACTCACAAGCTCTTTTTAACCAGAGAGAAGGACTTGTGGACAGCTATTTAGGGAGAATGAGATTCCCTTTCCCCATCTTATGCATCCCTTCCTCCCCATACTGTCCTTCCCCTGCCAAGTCTGACCATGCAGTAGGTTCATCCACCCAAATCCTTCCTCCTTACTCTGCTGTTCAGGGGAGAAGCTGAACAAAATATCCCAGGGTGACAGAATGGTGACTTTGCTGGTTGTTGGGTAGGGGATTTGCACTCAGCACTTTGTATTTTGTGTTTTAAAAATGTTAATAATTATTTGTAGAATAGTTACAACAGCTATAATACTTGCATATTTTCAACCTTCAGATCCCCATCAGACGCAGGACCTAAAGCTTTGATTTGGCAAGTATCGTTTCTTTTGTTTAACAGATGGCAAAAACTAAATGACAACTTGCATTAATTTGAGTGGCTTTAAAAGAACCAGAAAAAGACAGCTCAGATTTCTTTTTCAACCTTCAGTTTATACTGCTTCCCTTCTTACAAGAATCAGTTTGTTCCTGCACGAGATGTGGACTCTGTCATAAAAGTGAACGCACTATTAGAAAAAAAAATTTGCAGTTCCCATCGCCTCTGCTCCAGCCTCCGCAACACCAGTAGACCAGGTGTTCCCTGCCCTCAGATATGAGTTTTACTTTGCTAGGTAGAAGTCTGATAGGTTATCACAGCTGCCATTTTAAAACTGTGCTAGCTAACAGGCTGTTATACCTGGAACTGCCCACAAACTGCTCAGCAATATCTAGTAGTCAAGACCTCTTCCACCATCACCACTCAGTGATCCCCCAAGCCAAAGACTTCAAGCTATCTTTTTGGCACTCTTCTCTTTCTAAACTGAGCAGTCTTTGAGTTTACTTTTATTTTCAGTGAAAGTAACATCAATTTAGCAGCTCATCACATTTGAGTTTACTCTGAAGGTTTTTACTCTGTCTGCTCCTCATCTTCTTGACAAAGTCTTTTTCAGGGGATAGTAGCACAATAGTCCTAACAACTTATCAGTTCCAAGCAAAAGAAACCACAGCACCCTCTGACTTCTCAAGAAGCTCTTCTAATTTACACTCAGCCCATTGACTTATCTGCCTTATTTCGGATCTATAATTAACAGAGATTGCCTCTGAGTGTGTGTGTTTGTATAATTGAAATGTCAGGTTTTTAAAAAAAATAATAGAAGAGATAAGGTATGAGTAGATAAGTAGGGTAAAAAAATCAAGAATCAGCACAGTCTCCCTCTGGAGGTCATTCTGAGGAGGAGAAAGAACAAAACCAATGAATTTTGTCTCAGCAGAGATGGGAGTCAATCCATCAGGCAAAGTGATGGCAGTCAGTCATGCTCTCATAGGCACCACCTGTCACTGCCAGCAAAATGTCACATTTCTGAATTCATTTCCATAGCAAGATCACAGTCCCCTTGGGGCAGAATTTAACAGTTTCACAGCTGCAAGAACTATCTACTCAATAGGGAGAGAAAAGGAAGCATTGCACTTAAGATTTCAAAACAGACAAACACATTCCTTCTACTGACTGCTACAGGGTGTCCAACAAGGAACAGATGAACTGATAGAAGGGTAAAAAATCTAAGTGGCCCCAGTGAGTTTCGTCAGAATTGTTTTCACTGGTATCATGACTTGCAAGTAGTAGGCACAATGGCTGAAGTTCCGGCCCCAAAGTACCTGAAGTAGGACTGAAGAACCGGGGAAGAGATCCCACCTTTAGAAGAGCTCCAGGATAACCCACAGAATCAGAGACACCTCAGAGGAGAGAGATCTGGTTCAATGAGATACCCACAGTATGTGGTGTCATCACTTAAACTCAGAATCACAGTACAAAGATGGTATGTGGTTCACCACGAAACTTAATGTGTTTCCTGTTTGTTGTTTTCTTGTACATCAGTTGCCTCAGAAGTAATGCCTCCTATTTATTTCCATGGAAACTACAACAGACACAAAGAGCACAGTAACACTGGTAGAGCAAATTTTCAGCTACAAAACACTGTTTTTCAACATTCAGCACCATTAGCTAAGCATTTTCACCAGCAATAAATTACAGTCTGCATTCTGTGCTTGTAAACATCTGCACCAGTGGAGGAAACCCACATTTCACAACTGCTCTGACAGCACTGCTACTGAAATGCACCACCCACCACCTCACTGCACCCACATCCAATGTTTGGTGTCCTTAAGCATTCTGCAAGTGTTGATGAATGTCAATGAGTGCCATCTTTTCCACATAAGAAATTCAATGGCACACCTTTGATCATATGCACTTCCATGTCAGACAACATTCTGTTAGGTTACCCCTCTGCTGCCATCTGTAACGCAGCAACAGAATGTAACAGAATAATGGTGGGAAGGTTCATCTTCTACCATAATACTACCAGTATCAGCCTCTGATGTCTTGGATCAACATTATGACACAGGAGAGATTTCATTCAGCATAGCCTTCACATATTTTACTTATAATAAAATTCTTATTTCATAGCAAGCACTACCTTATCTCCCCATATCAGTGTCCTAATTTCAGAAATTTGTACATAACAAACAGACATCTCAGTGTGCTTCAAGCATACTATTTCCTTGGTAAAAGCTCTTTAATGACAAATATTTCTAACTGCCTTCACAGAAATAGATAAGCAAAAAACAAATTGTCACTTTATAATGTGAGGTGGTGTTTAGCAGGTTCTCCATGTTACTCATCTTTCAAACTCAAATTGTTAATCTATTTATATGGCATTTCAGCCTTCTATAAATCTTCTTTAGGATTAATATATATTAATTTGAAATGCACAGTCACTGTATCTATTAGCCCAGTTGGTAGAATAATTGTAAGGTACTTTGTCTTAATTATAGCACCACGATACAGTGCAGTTAAATATCCATATAATTTTATATTGTTGCCCTGAAGGCCCTTACTTGAAGTCAACCTTTTCTTTTCCTATTTTTTAAGCACTACTTAATTTGTAAGTGTTAAGGAAGTAGGGAAAATGACTTCACCCAAGTCCTTTTATATTTTTTCATCCACTTTTAGTTTCACTTTTGAAGATTAATATAAATGAGTATAGAGAAGAGACTCTCTAGTTAATTATGCTTTAGGGAACTTTATTCTCTCCTCCCTCTCCCAAATTCTATTTTAAGGCTCAGTCTTATTCTACTATTCATTAAGAAACATTAGGAAACCACCAACTGTATCATACAGCTACTGATTTTTCCTTTCACAGTCATCTCCAGCTCAACCCACTTTGCACTGAATAACCCACCAAAGACAATTTAAGTTGCAATAGGTCCCTCTGAGAACAAAGCTGAGAGGCATCCAGTATTTTTTGTTCCTTGATTGCCCAGCAAAATTATAGCACAATACCTAGTATTTCTCATCTCATTTAGGCAAAACCAACCAAACAAACACACAACATAACAACAAAAAATTTCAAAATGATCCTAACTATCCATGCCTCCAGTGGTAGTTTGGCCTGGGCTTCTCCACCCTCATCAAACCTAGTTCACAAATACTGAAGCACACTATCCTAGTCCACTTCTGAAGCAAGAGACAAGTAGCAGAGCCAGTCTCCAGTTATAAAAAGGACCCTTGGGCTCCCACCATTTTATCCACAGACTCAGAGGCAGTTCCTAATTAAAGGAATCACCATTTCCAAGTATTTGACAAATAAGAATTCACAACCCCTTCTTTTTTCTATCATCTTCACAGTCCTTGTGCATTTGGGAAGTACTACCTGTCAGGAACATGAACATGATTCGTCTTCCAGTTCAAATTCTTGCCTTTTAAACTGAAACTGCAGCCCTAAGAATATAGTCCTTTTAGGCACGTCCCTCTCAGCTCACAGTGATTTCCCAGCACGCAGTAGCTATCACAGCTGCCTTACTGCATCACCCTTTCAACTGATCGACCTCCAGGAGAAGGTGGCATGTCAGAACTGCAGGCATTTTCCTTGAAGCCTCAAGTGCTGAATCTGAGAATTATGTGAGAACCCCAAGCTTCATTAGGGAGAACAAGGCATGTTCTCCACCCTCACTGCAAAAAATGTGTTTAGTGTGAAATACAGATTTAACAGTAAAAAGTTTTATGAAAAATATTACAGAATTTCATTTACATTTCTGAGAACCTTTTGTTTGAAAGTACTTTTGCCAGTCTCCCATTCTTTCATGTCACACTCATAAAGCACTTATCTTTTTTCACATATTTGCATTTCTCCATCTTTGATTATAACTCGAGATTGGAAGAATCCCCTGTCTTGCCATAAAGCCCTTCTGTCACTCTGTAACAAGAGACATGCTCACAGAATGTCAAAAGCAAAGAAACCATAAAAATATTGCAAGTCAATATCAAAGTAGGTCAAAGGAGTTTCTAGAACAGCACTAGTAAAAAGCAGAGTTCAAGAGAGGCAAACCTTTTCAGTCATTTCTTCCTCAACTCTGAATACTTCTGGCTAGCTAATACCGTGGCCCAAAATCACATTATCCATCAGCAGCTGCAGAGAGGAAGCTGAACACTTTTCATATATGAAGGCAATAAGAAACAGAAACTCCTTTATGCTTCTACTGTCACTTATGACAATCTGTCTGTTGTTCCTCGTGCATTTATCTGAAGTAAGTGACACGCTAGCCTCTGAATTCCCTGCCTTCACTGCTTCGTTGTTTCATCCTGTAGCCAACATGTGGGTTGGCCTGAAGCAGAGCACAGAGATAATCCAGCTAAAGCCAATCTCCACTGTTCTTTCTACAGCATGAAGCCACAAAACAGTGCTGAAAGATCAGGCCAATAGATCAGCATAGTATAATATGAAGGTAGAAATGAACAGAGGCAACAGGAACATCTTTAGCCAGAATTGCAGGTGGATTTAGGAAGTTAGATTTTTTGTCAGTTAGTGTAGCTGGGTAATACATCTCCCTTGTCTAAGACAATTTTTATGAAAACAAACCAAGAAAGTTTTATAGATTTCAGAAGTGTCTTTTGTGTTTTTAAGTAGCAAAATGTGTTGGTGACCTTGAGGTTTTGAGTTTTTTCCATTTCACTACTCTCAATTTTACTGCTAAGAGAAGGATGCAGTGAAGAGACAGAAATCTAAGAATTCAAAATCTAACATTTGCTTTGAATACATGAAAACTTACTTTTTTTTTTTTTTTTTTTTTTTTTGTATTAGGAAAGTGCTATTTACTCAAGCAAGACGATAAATAAAAAAACAACAAACAGGAGGGATTATTATATGTGTTATATGAAACTCCTTGTGATTAAATATAAAAAGAATTGGCTAGGCCATTGTCCAGGCATGCCAGGAATAAGAATTTGCTTTAGGTAATGACTGTTAATATGGCAATAAAGTGCTCTTTTCTCTGTGCACTGAGCCAGCAGAACAAAGCTATCTCTAGATTCATGATGTCCATTTTTCCCAATACTACGCTTCTGCTTGGCACCTATTTGTACTCTTTCCAGAATAGTTTAAAATTACAGTGGAAAACCAAAGAATCCACATTCACACACAACTTCATGAAAGGCTTCACAGTCTTCAGTCAGTTTATTATAAAGTGGTATTTCTCTGTGATATTGGATGGCATGAAAGACAGAAGGACAATTTACTAAAACAGATAGTCCCGCAATTGATCTGTGGCAGCTGTTAAACTCTTAAGCTAGGAAGAGACTCTGAGTTATCAGCCTATCAAATGCTGCAGTTGCAGGTCACTCTGCTTTCATCTGCAAAGAAGATCTGTCAAGGTAAAACACAAGCCTCACTAAGCCAGTGGCAAATCTCCCAGTGACCTCTATGGGATCCACTCAGTGAGACAAAGCTGAAGAACAGAATCAGACCACTATGTTTTCAAGGGAATTAAGAGAGGAAGCAGCAGGAAGGGGCAGCCGCTGGAAGAGGGATGGTATTGGACACTAGTCTCATCTATTAAGTGAAATCCTGCTAATTCTGGCTTCAGCTATATCCCAGATCACAGGAAGAGCACTCTGTGTGATAATAGTTTATAGCAGCAACGAGTGACTTCAGAACACGGATGTATTTTGAAGGGGATATGTTGTCCATTTTGAGATTGTCAGGTCCATAGAATTTCCTTCCAAAGAAAGTCACTGGTCTAGTTAATACTGGAAGGTATTGTTGTGTTTTTTTTGTTTGTTTGTTTTAAATCAGCACAGCACTCTATTATTTCTTTAGAAATTGTATTTGTCCAACCAATATCTTAGTTTTAAAAACAAAATTATTCAGGGAAATATTTTTATATGCTTTCAGGAGAGCTGGAGTTTCTAAGAAAGAAGTTTGGCACTTTTTTTTTTCTTAATGGATTATTAAGCTAAATAAAATTCTAAATGACTATTTTAAAGTAATATTGTGTGGTAGAATTAAGGATAGGTCTATTAAAACTAAGGTTTGCTTTATTTGCTTTAACACTCTAAGGTGAACTCATAGAAAGAAATAGAACGTACTTGTGTCAGAGTGCACTGTTAAAGTCAGGAAAGGTAGAGGAGAGAAGAAGCTTTAAAACTTTCTTAAACTCATATATTTTTTAAACTTATTCAATGGTGCAGAGGAAATACCTTCCTATTTTTCTTCCCACTAGTGACAATACAATGAGTCAAGTCCATGCATCCTCATACAGCACCTTTGTCTCTTACCTACCATGATTTTCTGAGAATTATTTAGTGCTACACTGGCCTATCTGTTGCCCACATAAAGAGACAACAGGTAATTTCAATGAGTAATAATATTTATATCAAGAACAAGTAAAGAAAGAAACAAATTAAGATGCACTGACATGTTCAAGAGCTCTGCTAATATATTCTTCCAAATTGCCATTCCCCTGCCATCCTAAATCTTTAATAAATAATTAAATAAATGAGACTATTTAGATGTTATGCTTATGCTTCAAATAATTCAGTAGCTTTGCAAAATCTACAAAGTTAAGCCCTGGACATGACAGCCAAGATGTCATTCTTTGGTCATCTAAAACACCATCATAGCATCTGGAACCCATAGAATTTTTCAACTCTTTATGAGTATTCATGCTGTTTTGAATAACTCTTTCTTCATCCATCTGACATATATAACATGTATAGCATCCCCAAAAGAATGATATTTTACTATCAATTTAATTAACACTTCAGTGCAGCAGTTTTCAGCCATATTTTATAGATCTTATTAAGTAAGAAAACAGTAAATGTTTACAGTTCTGTTCTGGGTTCCCACTTAATTTACAAACCAGGAATTATTCTATTATAATGAAAGTATCGTGGTTCAGAAAAATCAAGATCTGTATGCAAGTCATTTAATTGAAAAGAAGCATGACCAGCAGGTTGAGAGAGGTGATCAGCAAGATGCAAAGTCTGCCATCTGTAGAAATTCCACAAGAAATGAAGCTATTCCACAAGAACGTCAGCTAGAGTTCAAAGAAGTGGCTGAAAGATCATAGCTTTTGGTCTTCAGCAAGATGTCCAGTGAAGTGAAAGGTGAATGGCTTCACCAGCAGTAGTACAGACAATCTTCCTAAGTCCTTCTCCATCCATCTCACAAGAAACATCTCAATGAGAAGAGAGACGATACGTAAATCCAGATACTCCACATATGAGGGGTGAAAGAGAAGGCATTAACTGGATGTATGAATTAAACTTTTAATGACACTGAGTCACAGAACATCACTGTTGAAGGCTTTTAAGAGTCAAGAGCCAGTAGTGCTGGTGGTAAAATGTGTCAAATTAGATGATTTAAGAACTACAGAAAAAATAAAATAAAAAATAATAATTATCTTAAGTCCATTTAGCTCTATCCAAGCTCTAGATTCGATCACTATCAAGTATATTTTATGTTACAACCATCTCTTCTCTTTTACACAATGGATCAGAGAAAATAGTAGTCGAGGAGACCAGTTCCTGTAAGAGGTCAGCCAATAGATTGTGTCTGGTGGACTCCGCAAGAACAAGGTGCATCTACCATTGCCAAAAATTGAAGATTTTTAATACAATGAAGTCTACAATCCTAACACATACCATAAATCAAGCAATTGATCAATCAATCAAACAATAAATCTGGAAAGATGCAGAATGAACGTAGAGCCAGGAATTTTCAACCTGTTGTTACAGAGGCAACAAGCTGAGGATGAAAGTTTCCTACTAGTGTTCAAAGGTGATACTTTGCAGAGATTCATCTTTGATACTGCTGGTTGTTCAAGGCATTCGTCTGATCATTCACATTTAATCTTAATCGTTCTTTTTATTGAAGAAATCAATTCTCATTAATATTTTTTAAGGTTTTTAGAGTGTGTTAATGAACTGTGAGAAGGCCTTCAGGGGCTGTACTCTTCTGTCATACTAGAAGTGACGCTAAGTGATGTGATAAGCAGCAACATTTTAAGAGTTTTCAGGTTGTAGCTGCAGCTACAGTGGAATGAAAAGATCCTATTCTGTTTGTAAGATGGAAAAGAAACAAGTAACTTCAACAAAATGCATTGATAACATAAACTAAATAATTTGATGAAACAAGTTGCATCTCATCTTTCAGACAAAATTTCCTGTTAAATATTTTGACTATTAAAATCCTATTAAATTCTGACTATTCTCAAACCAAACAAATGAAAAAACCCTACAACATGTTTATTGAGAAAGAGCTGAGTTTGGATGTATGATTTTCACTTTCACACTAATACAAATAGGACATCCACTAAAGAATCGTTCAATCCAATTACCCATCTTTTTCCAAAGATTTGTCACTTCCAGAAGAAATCACCCCTTTTCCAACAAAATGAGGTATTTTTCATAACAAGTGTTCAACATAATCAGCAAGTGAACTGGTTATGAAAACTATTGCAATGCCCCAGTGCTAAATAATACTTTATCACACACTAATTTCAGCCAATCCTAATTTTAAATGCCCTTGTTTTATTTCATAATAAAAATGCAATTTTATCTCTTTAATACCATATTGAAAATATAACATTTATTGTATAAGTGTAAAAGTTCTAAAATATTGTTTATTAAACACATAAATAAAGGAATAGCCACCAAGGGTGCGTTTTTATGCAAGAATTCTATGGTTCTCTCAGTGTTGTTTGGTGAATGATAGTACATTTATGAGGAAACAGAATGATTGATCCTGTGCTGTTATAAGGTTGTACAAGTGTTCTGTTTCTTACTGGTTTGCATTTCAACCGCACTGCATCTGCATTAAAATGTCATTTCTCAGTCAATAATGATATTCGGGGGGAAAAAAAATAACATGCCATGTTAATCTAGAATCCTATTTGCTGAAATAACCATTAGCAAAGTACAGTGGTGTACAGTACATATAGAGAAAACAAAGCAACATGCAGGAGTAAGAGTTCCTTACAAAAGAGAAATGTAGGGAATCAGTCCTAGAGAGTGAATTCATAACAATCCTAAAGATCTGGACAATAAAAACATGAATTTTTGGCTTCACCTAGGAGCAACAACAATATGTGAAGGTCAGAGAACTTTTAAAAAGACCGTATTATACCACTGCAGAATGAAACACTGTTGTCTGATGGTCCCCAGCATTGGAAACAGTGAGTAATAAACTTGGAATATGACATTTTCCCAAACGAAGCATAATACTTATTGAATGAAAATGAGTTAAGTGAGCTGTAAATAGAAAAAAATACAGAATGCTAAAAATAAGGGTCACTCCAATTTCAGTCTATTCAAAAGTAAAGATCTGCTGATGATAGTGATGACATTACAGCACAAAATGAATTTTGAGAACACAGCCTAATGTTAGAAAAGACACAGAGCTGATAAAGATCATATATCACATAGACACTGCTGTTATCACCAAGGTACCACAGATGACTGGTGCTAGGATGAAGCCATTCATTACAGATAGTATTAGAGCATGGTTGAAAGTCTTCCCACCTAAGAGAAGAACTGCGAGAATTTCAGCATAAAAATACTTTTTCCTCAGCTGATCTCTTCTCAAATTAACTATTTATTTCCACTGAATTCTCCTTCAGGCAACCTAGCTCAGAAGTGATGTGTTTTTTTTTCTTAATCTGTACTCAGGTATAGTGGCCTACGAACTTTAAAGATATCATTTCCTTTTATGTTAATGTTAAGACCGATTATATGCACCAGGTATGGCATGTATTTAAAAGATGACAAAAAAAAATACATCTGGGTCAACTTCTCAGAATTCTAGCAGTATGCCAGGGACACTCCATAACTAAATTTTGCAAGAATTGTGAGGTTAAAGTAATCCATATGGTGTACTACAAAGTAAAAATAATAAATAAAGAGTGATGCACACTTACATAAAAATGCAAGCCTGATTACAGCTGCTAAAGCCCTCACGTGCTTCCCTACCACATTTAAAAAAGTTTTTTGTGGAAGCAGACTGAAAGGCAGAGAAACAACAACCGTTGGCAAGCACATCATTCACAACTACCCAAAAAAAAAAAAAAAAAAAAAAGATTATTGACAGAATTCTGTGATGGAAATGAATTGTATGATAAAATGCAGCCCTGTTGAGGGATTGAGTTATTCTGATCTCATGCCCTTACTGCCAGTTGGGGTGGTCCCCACCCAGCACACAGAAAACTAGCTGCCATACCACAGCCAAGGACATACCAGCAGTTTTTCACATGATCCTTTCTCTTGATATCACAAGCGTATAGACCTGTCTCCCAGGGCAGCAGATGAAACTGTTATACTATTTTCAGTACATCCAGTAGAAAATAATAGCTCAGGTTTTTGAAAACTTGAAGACATATATGTTGGATGGAACAATTTGTTATTTTTCTTTTCAGTGCAATATCTGGGGAAGGATGATCTGAAACAACCTTAGAAACAGCAAAGACTTCAGTTGAAGTTACAACAAATATAGTCATCTCAGAACATAAGCAGCCTAAGTTTATTTCCTGAAGATAGCTAAGAGGAAAGATCACAATGACATTCTTCAGTAATAGTGCTCCCTCTTATCAGAAGTTTGAAAGGCTATAGAAGTCATTTTAAAGTTTTGGTGCTGATATACAGAACACAGAATGGCCAGCACAGTAAGATGAAAATCACACCATCAACTCTGTAAATATGCTACTGGAGATGGCATCAGCTCTATGTTTTCTTATATTCCCTGTAGCCCTCAGAGGGATGAAGGTGAAAGAATGTTGAGAATATGAACACTGTTAGAAATATAAACCACAATTAATGCTGTGGCACGATTTTTTTTTCAGTGTTCTGGCTACATTACTGGACAGAAAAAACTAATTCAAGTAAGATTTCAGGTGACTTTGCTAGAAGTGATATTCTTTTCACCTGTTTCCTTGATACTTGCTTCCTCTACATTCAGATATATGTAAAAACAGACAATTATGAATAGTAGATATAATCAATAGATCTATTTCTCAAATAATCAAACTCCTGACCACAAAATAAAAACTTTTGCTGATGGTAAAAGTTCAGAAGTCACAAAATTTCACTAACTTTCTGGGCCAACAGCCACAGAATTATCCTTCTAACATTGGCAGGCCTTATTTTTCAGAAAGTGATAAACGTTTCTTCCCTTCTGGGAAGCTGGAAGTTCAAGCTTGTTACTTTTTCCTTTCTCCTAACTTCAGAAAAATTAGTTACTTCTGAGGTTGCTTAGTTTTACTTCATATCATTTGCAGTTTCACCTTTCTTGAAGTCTTAGATGGAAGCATTTGTACACAAAGTATAAAATTATGAAAAATAAGCATTTGCAATAAAAACTTTTAAAAAGATAAACAGTAGGAGTTTTATCTATATACATATTTTAAACCAGTCTTTATGAAATTCATTGTGTCTATCAGGAAGAAGTAAATTTTACTTCCTCAGGTTAGGTATGCAGAGCTCATTTATATTTTTAACTAAGTAACCCAATTAGTGACGTGAGCTGTTCAGAAGTGTACACTTTCTGAACTGAGCATTCATCTTCCATGTTGAAGACTTGCAAGACAACCCTACAGATGGTTGTGCAGAGAAATGGTCCTATTCAATTAAGTGTTACTAACCATACTTAAGACTACAAATGCACTATAACATTTTTTTGCAAAACTAGAGCTATGATCAGTCATTTCCATGCAGAGAAATGGTCCTATTCAATTAAGTGTTACTAACCATACTTAAGACTACAAATGCACTATAACATTTTTTTGCAAAACTAGAGCTATGATCAGTCATTTCCATGCCACCTGGGTTCATTTCCATAAAACAAACAAACTACATTGTTAAAGCTTCACCTAAAGGGTGTGGTGGCTGCTTAAATGCATAGAGGTTAGTGACTATGATGGCAAATCCACCTGCTATTACAATTTCCCTGTTCTCACAAGACATTCAAGCCTTAAGAGTCTGAAAAGCACCTACCAGGATGTGTAGTGTGCATCAGCTGACACTCAGACAGCTCCACTGGAATCTCCTACAGAGTGAGAAAGGGAAAAGAGAAAAACACTAAAAATTCCAAAATCTGAACCACAGAACATATATCTGACTTATTTCCTCTACTTAGAGTAGGTATTCATCTGAAGTGAGAACTCAGGAAAGAATGAGCCTAATAAACTGCAAGAATTGAAATCAAAGTTTAAGACAAAAGTCTTTGCTTATTAGTTCAGTAGTTACATTTATTTATTAGTTAAAAGTTAAGTAGATAAGTTTATTTATTAGTTAAATAATTAAGTACTGAAGATTTAGTTAAGAATCTCACATTAAGAACTGAAACAGAATAATGAACATAGAAATTTTAGCCATAAAAATATCTCTTACACTTTATAAAGAAAATGATCGATAGCACTTCTGTTATAAAGACTGCAGTAAAATTCTCATTCCAAGCCTTATCCTGAAGGCATCTTTCCATTCATAACAATGAAAAAACTATCCACTTTCCATATGCAGACTTAACAGTGAATGATTTCTTTCTAGATTGTTTTACAGATGGAACTAAAAGTAGGAAAAGAGAAAAATCCAGATATCTTCAGAGGAAGAGCTATTACTGAGTCCCTTACTTGCAGGGCTGTATAATGGTGCTTCCATTTACTTTAGGCTCGTATTTGTTCTTCTCATTATCTCCTTCTCACAGAAGACTCTAACATAAATGCATTTAAAATAATAAGGGTTTCACAGAATTTTTGCTATAACTGAGAAACTGATTACAGACAGAGAAGTGTGTGTGATCCAAGGCAACTAATATCGCTGCATGCACGCTCTGCAGTGGAGCGAGGAATCACAGTTGTGCAAGTAGGGCTCTGAAATCAGGAAGACTCCAGGATGAGGAGAGAGCCAGCCAGAGCTGCCAGGAGATCTGCATCCTCCTGAGAGCAAGCAACACTGCAAGGGAAGGACTAGGAACAGTGCACCTAACATCCTCACAGGTATACTGGCAGCCCCAGAGAGCACGAGTGACCGGGAGTGGGATGAGTCAGTAGTTAGGATGGTCCAACCAAGACCCAAACAAAAGCCAGTGCCACTAAAAAAAAAGTCAAAGGGTTTCACTAACTGGGGACTCTGCACTGAGAGGCACTACAGCATCCATTTGTTGCCCAGATAATCTCTCTAGGAAGGTTTGCTGCCTGCCAGGGCTCACATTAGGAACACCAAGAATAGGCTACTGTGTATGATAAGGCCAAAGGACGGCTACCTACTCACACATCACTCAAGCTGAGTCACAGGAGGCTGCAACTAGGAAATTACAAACTTATAAAAAGATGTTATGTCCCTTGGGAAGACACTGAAGGGTTTCGGAGTACACATAGTATTCAGCTTGATCAATCCAGTTGGCAATTGGTACCCAGGTAGAAGGAAAACAGACCGGTTGAATGAATGGCTGCAGGGATGGTGTCATAGTCAGGGTTTGGGGTACTATGATCTACATGCTTTCAAGAGACCGAGCCTGTTGACATCAGATGGGACACAACTGACCAGAAGGGACAAGAATATTTTGGGTAGCAAGCTGCCTAGGCTGATGAGCAGAGCTTTAAACTAGATTTGATGGAGGAAGGACCAGTACTTCTGAGTGGAAGAGAAGAGCCAGGGAACACTGTTCCTTTAGGAAAAAGCAGGTGAAACCTCAGATTTGTCCCAGAGGAGTTTGGGAGGGCTCCTCCAAGAGGGCTGCACAGCAAATAGCCCAGCTGAAGTGCCTCTACACCAATGCACACAACATGGGAAATAAGTAGGAGGAGATAGAATTTATGATGCAAAAAGAAAGCTACGATCTGATATCACAGAACTGTGGGATGAATCACACAATTGGAATATGAAAACTGAATAGGTAATCCAAGACAGAAAGCGGAGCTTCACCCAGGGGAGATTTTGCTAGGCCAATCTGGTGGCCTTCAGTGATGGAGTAAGGGCACAAATGGACAAAGGAAGAGTGACTGATCTAATCTATCAGAACTTCTTCCTGCAAAGAAGGACTTGGGGGTCCTGGTGGATGAAAAGCTGGAGCCAGCAGTGTGGGCATGCAGCATAGAAGGTCAACAGTCAACTGATATTTAGTTCCATTTTCATTCTTGAAAGAATTATATAAAGATTTCCAGACAGCTTCCTTTAATTTGCTTGCAAATTGCACATAATCCCAAAACATAATATTTTCTAGGTCTCTTTATGCTGTATTTTTATCTGGAATGTTCACTTGTACTAGAAATAGGGCAATTTCTTTTAATTCACAAAACCATGAGAATGTTCTTTCCATTTTATCATCTCTGCTTGAATGACACTTGTGTTTCTGCAGGGAAGTCAATCTGTTGTGAAGGACATTGAATGCTGTGCTGAGGGTAACATCCTTTGCCTGCAAGGCAGTGTGAACAACCTGAGCCAGTCCATGAAATTCATCACACACAAGCAAGTAGACAATGAAATGAAGGGCATTCAGCTGAAACCACAGACCAGATGTTTCCATGGTATACTTTCACTATGGTTCACTTAATTCTGTCAAAGCCTTTATGATGGCAGGGAGAGAGCCATGTGAGTGCATATGTTCCTATGTACTTTTTTTTTTTTTCCTCCCAAGGCTATAAAAACACTTATTGGAAAACCCAAAAGTCACCATCCAACCCCAGAATTTCACATTTTTTGAATTTCAAGAAGCATCCAATTAATGAAAGTATTTTGTGCACAGCAAAACAAAGCAAAAAAACCTCCAACAAATCTATCTTACAAGAGTGGAGACAGGAAACTGTTTTAAGTCCTTAAAGAGAGGCCTTACAGATTTGTTTCCCCTTGGAGCTAGTCAGAAACAACTATTGCACTTTACAAGCAATAGCATGTTGTAAACCTACTGTTTTCCAAATACAAATATGCCTTCAGAACAGATGGAAAAAGAATGCCAGTTATTTCAAAACAAATGCATCCTACCTATTACACTATCTCACCAGAAGACAAAAGTCTCTTGAGAAAAGAATACTGCACCTTCTTACTGTTAGTAGTATTTAATCATCATTCTAAGGAAGTGTTCTGTGATCTATTCAGTAAGTTTTTGGTGCATCTTTATAACTACACAGTGTTTAAAACTACACTGTTTTATAACTGACTGGTTTGTCTGCAGCGATAAAAGAAGTTAAAAAGAAGAGAAAAAAATTCTCACGTGGATGCCACTTCTTACCATGGAAAGCTTCCACAAAACTATTCTTCAGCCCCCTTCAAAGTCACAGCAGAGTTCTCAGAGTTTGAAACTTGGACTCCAGAAACTGGAAACTGCTAATGTGAAACCCAATCTTGCTAACTGCATATATTAAAGTAGAAATCAGGGCACTGGTCAGAAAACTCAGTGTTCTGTATTATTCCTGCTAGATGCACAACACTGTTATATTGTTTAAATCTCTGGGATTTTACCCCTAAGTAAATCACTTCCACTTCCCATGTAGTAGTTTGTACTGAATGGAAGAAACAACTGCAGGGAATGGATAATAATTTAAAACCAGAATGTTAAAACCAGAAAAGTAGCCATCTTTACCTCTAACAACAGCACAGTCTGCACAGGTACACACAAGACCCATAAACTGAGATTAAAATACGTATTTCAGACAGTTTTCTGTGAAGACAGACTGCCTACTTTTGCTCACGTTCATTTGTTCCTGTGATCAGTCTCACCAACATTTTTTAGGCACAAATGAATTTTCCATTTCAAATTTGCTGGTCTTAAAATTTTCAACCCATGTTTCTCCCCAGCTAGGTATAGTACATTATAGAGCTGATTCTTTACCCTCGTTTCTTATTTACAACGCTGGTATATCAGAATACTGCTTTGAGAACATTTGTGAAGTCTTTAATCTCTTTACTGATGGTTCTCCAGTTCAGTACTTCCCAAATCACCAATGAAAGCACTAGACTGAGCACTGGGATTTCCACAGTCTTGCTGGAAATGTCCCTACTCTGTAATCGTCCCTTCTTGATGGGTATTTTGAAATCAGTTTACCAGATCACAAGTCACTTACACCTGCACTTCTCTGGTCTCACACAATTTGCCACATGATACTAAGTCAATTGCCTTAAAGTATCTCCCACTCTTAGCAAAAACAGTTAATTCCCCATTAGTGAAGAAAATTTCAGTTTTTTCATCACTTTGTTCCAGACTGAAGGCAGACTGAACACTTCCTTGGTCTTTAAGACCATTTTTTAAATTATTTTTTTCTGAAGAGCTGACATACCTTATTGTATATATCTCTCACTTTTGCACCACACAAGATAAAAAAAAAAAAAAAGGCAAAACTCACAAATTTTGCAGCTATTTTTCCTCACAGAGGAACTCTTGAGCTCAAATTGCCAAGGTTCACATGTGGTTCTTTGAGCATCTCATTCAGTATCAGAAGTAGCCCTCAAGTAAGTAACACAGAACAGTATGCACCTTCTCTGTCAGTGGAGAATACAGCTCCAATTCCAGAAAAAAAGAAAAAAAACAACACAAAAAAACACT